>OY997266.1:500378226-502878226 GCA_963921465.1 Triticum timopheevii | reverse complement strand
GTCCGGAGCGACGCATGATTTTAAGTTCAATGCTTGATCGAAGTCCGTTCCTCCGTGGAAATCCGGCATGGAGGGTTCGGGAATCCGGACCTGAATAGTTTTCAATACAGGCGAAGAGTTGCCGTATTGCTCCTCTACCACTACGACGTGGTGGGTGGCCTGGGGAGAGTTAATCTCTCTCAGATCGGTTTTAAGCCCAATCTGGATGTAGTCCGTAGTGACTCCCAGGGTGGCGATGCGATCCAAGAGCTCGTTAACAGACGAGAGCTCTATTGGATCCAACTGTTCGGCAGCTTTAGGGCTGACGCGAAGATTGCTTCTGACGACTTGATAAGTCATTGTCGAAGCGGCGGCCGGACCGGCGGTCATAAGAAAACCACCTAGCCGGATAGTTTGGCCGGCGGCCAAGGCCCCTTCGGCGAAAACACCGTCTTTGAAGACGGGTGGAGGCATCCTTCCTATCGGTGACGACACAGAGGAACTCTCAATGAAAGCACCAATGTCGGTGTCAAAACCGGCGGATCTCGGGTAGGGGGTCCCGAACTGTGCGTCTAGGCGGATGATAACAGGAGATGAGGGACACGATGTTTTACCCAGGTTCGGGCCCTCTCGATGGAGGTAAAACCCTACGTCCTGCTTGATTAATATTGATGATATGGGTAGTACAAGAGTGGATCTACCACGAGATCAAGGAGGCTAAACCCTAGAAGCTAGCCTATGGTATGATTGTTGTAATGTATGTTGTCCTACGGACTAAAGCCCTCCGGTTTATATAGACACCGGAGGAGGCTAGGGTTACACAGAGTCGGTTACAATGGTAGGAGATCTACATATCCGTATCGCCAAGCTTGCCTTCCACGCCAAGGAAAGTCCCAT
Source organism: Triticum timopheevii (assembly GCA_963921465.1). Taxonomy (NCBI): domain Eukaryota; kingdom Viridiplantae; phylum Streptophyta; class Magnoliopsida; order Poales; family Poaceae; genus Triticum; species Triticum timopheevii. Next base: position 502,877,350 of record OY997266.1, on the reverse strand, counting down.
CCGGACACGGGACGGAGTCTTCAATCTTGTATCTTCGTAGTCTTGGAGTCCGGCAGACGATGATAGTCCGGCTGTCCGGACACCCCCTAGTCCAGGACTCCCTCACCAACACCTCCAGAGGAGCATGAGTACTCGCACTCGAGATTCATCAGGTATGGACGCAAGTAGCAGCTGAAGCCAGTCCGGTCCTGTGCGCCGAAAGCATATTTCATGTGGGATGTCCCACTCCTTCCTCATTGCGGTTCTTAGGGCTCTGCTCTTGGTGCACTCAATAACCGCGTGAAATTCATCTTCCTCCTTGCAGCCACAGATATTACAGGTGCTATCCAGTTCTAGGGTCCGTTTGAATTTGTTCTTCATTGTTGCTAGAGTATTCGTGGCTACTCTCCAACCAAAAATCCTCACCTTAGGTGGGACTTTCATTTTCCAGACAAGATCCCAGATACTACAATCGTGTGCCTCACTTGACGACGTCGAGGGCCCCTGGGAAACTTGACCTTCTAGAGAGACAGCCAATTTGTAAGCGCTTCTCACAGAAAAAAACCCCGTTCTTTCCATGATGCCAAGCGATGCAGTCCTCCATATCCGACCGTGGGATGCAAATTTTGCTAATCTCATCCGCGTCAAAATCATGAAAAATCTGTCTGATGAGTTCCATGTTCCATTCTTTACTGTCCTGGTGTATGAGCTGGTTTACCCATCGAAGCCTCGATCTCCTGATAAAAGTGGCTGATTTGAGCCCTTCCTTCCGCGGTATCCAGTGATCTCTTTGTATATGGATGCTTTCACCATTGCCTACCCTCTAGATAATCCCTTTCTTGAGTAAACCCAGCCCTGCTTCAATCCATCTCCACACCGGTGAAGCATCCTTAGCAAACACTGTGTCTATGAGATTGCCATGGGGGTAGTACTTGGATTTGATTACTCTCACATAAAGGCTATCCGGGTGCTGTATTAGTCTCCAACTCTGTTTGGCTAGGAGAGCTAAATTGAACATGTGCATGTCTATGAACCCAATGCCGCCCACCCGTTTTGGTCTTATCATCCGTTCCCAGGACATCCAGTGCACCTTTCGGGGGCCCTCCTCGTCTCCCCGCCGTTTCGAATCATTTTCTCATATTTTTCACTGAAACCTTTGGAGAAGAGGAATACACCCATGGTGTAGCATGGTAGGGCCTGAATCCTAGATTTGACATGCACCTCTTTTGCCGCATAAGACATGAACTTATCTGAGGCATCATTACACCGTTTTCGGAATTTATCCATGATTGGTTGGAAGTTCTCGTCCTTCATTCTGCCTTCCGGAGTAGGGATACCGAGGTATTTGCGCTCAAAGGATTCTGTCACAACACCTAGGACCCTCTTTATCTCTTCTCTAATGTTCATAGGGCAGTGTTCACTGACTAAGAGGGAGCACTTGCTCTCGCTCAATAACTGCCCCGTGCACTTTTGGAACGTGCCCAACACCCTCTTCATCGTCTCCGCTTCATCCACCGTTGCCTTGAAAAAAATCAGGCTATCATCTGCAAATAGGAGATTTGATATGCCCAGACTATTTCTTGCTATTTTGATGGGTGTAAGTCTTTTTTCCTCTATCTCCTTATTCATGAGCATAACCAGACCATCAACCACAAACAGGAATAGGTAAGGACTGAGAGGATCACCTTGCCGTAGCCCTCGTGAAGGAATGAACGGGTCCAGCAGCTCACCATTGAATCGTACCGAGTATCTTACTGACCGCACACACGTCATGACCCATGATATCCATTTGTGGTCGAACCCCGTCTTTTCCAGCGCTCCTTCGAGGAAATCCCAATCAACCCTATCATAGGCCTTTGCCAAATCCAATTTATACGCACATTGGGTATTGTGGGTATTCTTACTGTGTTGAATCTTGTGGAAGCATTCAAACGCAATGGTGGTGTTATCTGTGATCATGCGCCCCGGGATGAAGGCACTCAGGGTTTCCGAAATTATCCCATCCAGGAGTGGTCAAAGACGGTTTACCAAGCATTTAGATATTACCTTGTAGATGACATTGCAGAGGCTTATAGGATGGTAATCTCTTAGTGACTGTGGGTTATTACCTTTTGGGATAAGTACTAACACCATATCATTTATACCTTCTGGCAATACCCCGTCATTGAAAAAGCTTAGGACACCCTTTATCACATCCTCTTTCATTACCCCCTAATTTAGCTGGAAGAAACGTGCCGGAAAACCATCCGGTCTGGGCGCTTTGAGAGGTCCAATCTGAAACAGAGCATCACTAATTTCCTCTGATGAGAAGGGCTTTGTCAACATCTTGTTCATGTCCTCAGTTATGCTCCGTTTGATTAGACCTAACAGCTCACCTGGAATCACACTGTCCTCTTTTTTATACAGGTCTCTAAAGAAATCCTTTGTTAACTCATGCATGCCCTTGCTGTCCTCCACCCACGCACCCTCTATGTTCTTGAGTTTTGTAATCTCATTCTTCTTCTTTCTCTAGGTTGCTCTCGATTGGAACCACTTGGTGTTTCTATCCCCTTCTCTCAAGTACGTTGCCCTTGATCTCTGCCTCCACATTATCTCCTCCCTTAAGAGCAGTTCGTGAAGTTCGTCCGACAAACTTTTGGTTTCTCTCTGGTTTGCTGCTGTTTGAGGGTGGTTCCACAGAACGCTAAGCCTCTTCCTAATATCTGAAGTTTTCTTTATTATGGAGCCAAAATCTCTCTCAGCCCACCCTTTTAACACTTGTTGCATGTTATTCAGTTTGCTCCTCACATCTTCCAGGTTACTAGTTGGAGTTGGCCGTCCCCACCCCTTCGCGATCTTCCAGGTTCATATTTATACATGTCCCCAACTTGAATATTGCAGTCGTTGTCACAAGCTTTGCAATGGTATTGATTTTGGTCAATCTGGATTAAAATCTTTTAGAAGTAGAGCAACCAAGTGCAGAATTTTGTTTCGCATCTATATATCTATTTCGAGATAAAAATGAATGTGGGGCTCATTATATTTCCAGTATGAGATGTGGGTCGACGGTATTTATATCGCCAATGGCAAGCGCACCGAGTTCATTAAAAGCAACAAGCAGGGCAGGGTCAAAGTCATTATGTTCACCATGATGCGGATTGCCATCACATTCAGACCCAAAGATCTAGGAACTATGAACTTGATTAAAAGGGCAGGGTCAAAGTCAAGACCTGGGTTAGTGGCGACGATGATGGTGGCCTGTAGGCTATGGGTCTAGCAGCATTGCAGGCAGTAGTGTGCAACATTGTATGGTAGGGCGTGTGGCCAGTGATGGAGGGCTCGCGGCGGCTGCAGATGGTGGAGTACTGGACTTGTGGTGGGCACCCATTCATAAGATCTACAACATCATCTTTGGGTCAGTTCTCCATGAAGGCCATCCTGCGATAAAAGGTTGCGTCTTCCTGCTATTTGGGTGACGACGCCGAGCCTGTCGGCCTATGCCCATCGCTCCTGATGTGGTAATGTGGTGGTCGTTGTTGTTTGCCTGCAGAGCCTGTTGATATGTCTCCAACGTATCTATAATTTTTTATTGTTCCATGCTATTAAATTACCCCTTTTGGATGTTTATGGGCTTTATTTTACTCATTTATATCATTTTGGGACTAACCTACTAACCGGAGGCCCAACCCGTATTGCTGTTTTTTTTTGCCTATTTCAGTATTTTGAAGAAAAGGAATATCAAACGGAGTCCAAACGGAATGAAACCTTCGGGAGCGTGATTTTTGGAACGAACGTGATCTAGAGGACTTGGAGTGCAAGTCAAGAAGCAGCCGAAGCTTCCACGAGATAGGAGGGCGCCCCCCCATAGGGCGCGCCCCTGTCTCGTGGGCCCCTCGTGTTGGAAATATGCCCTAGAGGCAATAATAAAGGCATTATTATTATATTTCCTTGTTCATGATAATTGTCTTTATTCATGCTATAATTGTGTTATCCGGAAATCGTAATACATGTGTGAATAACAGACACCAACATGTCCCTAGTGAGCCTCTAGTTGACTAGCTCGTTGATCAGTAGATAGTCATGGTTTCCTGACTATGGACATTGGATGTCATTGATAACGAGATCACATCATTAGGAGAATGATGTGATGGACAAGACCCAATCCTAAACATAGCACAAGATCGTATAGTTCGTTTGCTAGAGTTTTCCAATGTCAAAGTATCTTTTCCTTAGACCATGAGATCGTGTAACTCCCGGATATCATAGGAGTGCTTTGGGTATACCAAACGTCACAACGTAACTGGGTGACTATAAAGGTAGACTACGGGTATCTCCGAAAGTGTCTGTTGGGTTGACATGGATCAAGACTGGGATTTGTCACTCCGTATGACGGAGAGGTATCACTGGGCCCACTCGGTAATGCATCATCATAATGAGCTCAGAGTGACCAAGTGTCTGGTCACGGGATCATGCATTACGGTACGAGTAAAGTGACTTGCCGGTAACGAGATTGAACGAGGTATTGGGATACCGACGATCGAATCTCGGGCAAGTAACATATCGATTGACAAAGGGAATTGAGTACGGGGTTGATTGAATCCTCGACATCGTGGTTCATCCGATGAGATCATCGTGGAGCATGTGGGAGCCAACATGGGTATCCAGATCCCGCTGTTGGTTATTGACCGGAGAGTCGTCTCGGTCATGTCTGCTTGTCTCCCGAACCCGTAGGGTCTACACACTTAAGGTTCGGTGACGCTAGGGTTATGAAGATATGTATGTGCAGAAACCTGAATGTTGTTCGGAGTCCCGGATGAGATCCCGGACGTCACGAGGAGTTCCGGAATGGTCCGGAGGTAAAGAATTATATATAGGAAGTGCTGTTTTGGCCATCGGGACAAGTTTCGGGGTTATCGGTATTGTACCGGGACCACCGGAGGGGTCCCGGGGGCCCGCCGGGTGGGGCCACCTGTCCCGGGGGGCCACATGGGCTGTAGGGGGTGCGCCTTGGCCTTCATGGGCCAAGGGCACCAGCCCCTATAGGCCCATGCGCCTAGGGTTCCCACCATGGAAGAGTCCATGTGGTGGAAGGCACCCCTAGGTGCCTTGGGGGGGAGGGAAACCTCCCCTTGTCCGCCGGCCCCCCTAGTAGATCTCATCTACTAGGGCCGGCGCCTCCCCCATGGCACTCCTATATATAGTGGGGGGGGGGGGAGAGGAGGGAAACAGACCAGCCCCTGGCGCCTCCCTCTCCCCCCGTTACGTCTCTCCCTTGGAGTCTTGGCGAAGCCCTGCTTCTGTGACGCCCTGCATCCACCACCACGCCGTCGTGCTGCTGGATCTTCATCAACCTCTCCTTTCCCCCTTGCTGGATCAAGAAGGAGGAGACGTCTCCCGTCCCGTACGTGTGTTGAACGCGGAGGTGCCGTCCGTTCTGCGCTTGGTCATCGGTGATTTGGATCACGTCGAGTACGACTACATCATCACCGTTCTTTGAACGCTTCCGCTCGTGATCTACAAGGTACGTAGATGCATCCGATAACTCGTTGCTAGATGAACTCCTAGATGATCTTGGTGAAACGAGTAGGAAATTTTTTGTTTTCTGCAACGTTCCCCAACAGTGGCATCATGAGCTAGGTCTATGCGTAGTTCTTCTTGCGCGAGTAGAACACAATTTGTTGTGGGCGTAGATTTGTCAACTTTCTTGCCGTTACTAGTCCTTTCTTGCTTCAGCGGTATTGTGGGATGAAGCGGCCCGGACCAACCTTACACGTACGCTTACGTGAGACCGGTTCCACCGACTAACATGCACTAGTTGCATAAGGTGGCTGGCAGGTGTCTGTCTCTCCTACTTTAGTTGGAGCGGATTCGATGAACAGGGTCCTTATGAAGGGTAAATAGAAGTTGACAGATCACGTTGTGGCTTTAACGTAGGTAAGAAGACGTTCTTGCTAGAACCCTAATTCAGCCACGTAAAACTTGCAACAACAATTAGAGGACGTATAACTTGTTTTTGCAGCGAGTGGTTTGTGATATGATATGGCCAAAGTTGTGATGAATTATGAATGATCTATATGTGATGTATGAGATGTTCATGCTATTGTAATAGGAATCACGACTTGCATGTCGATGAGTATGACAACCGGCAGGAGCCATAGGAGTTGTCTTTATTCTTTTATATGACCTGCGTGTCATTGAGAAACGCCATGTAAATTACTTTACTTTATTGCTAAACGCGTTAGCCATAGTAGTAGAAGTAATAGTTGGCGAGCAACTTCATGGAGACACGATGATGGAGATCATGATGATGGAGATCATGGTGTGAAGCCGGTGACAAGATGATCATGGAGCCCCAAGATGGAGATCAAAGGAGCTATGTGATATTGGCCACATCATGTCACGTTTATTATTTGATTGCATGTGATGTTTATCATATTTTGCATCTTGTTTACTTAGAACGACGGTAATAAATAAGATGATCCCTCATACTAATTTCAAGAAGTGTTCCCCCTAACTGTGCACCGTTGCGACAGTTCGCTGTTTCAAAACACCACGTGATGATCGGGTGTTTTATTCAGACGTTCACATACAACGGGTGTAAGATAGATTTACACATGCAAACACTTAGGTTGACTTGACGAGCCTAGCATGTACAGACATGACCTCGGAACACAGAAGACCGAAAGGTCGAGCATGAGTCATATAGAAGATACGATAAACATGAAGATGTTCACCGATGTTGACTAGTCCGTCTCACGTGATGATCGGACACGGTCTAGTTAGCTCGGATCATGTAATACTTAGATGACTAGAGGGATGTCTAATCTAAGTGGGAGTTCACTAATAATTTGATTAGTTGAACTTAATTATCATGAACTTAGTCTAAATATTTTACAATATGTCTTGTAGATCAAATGGCCAACGTAGTCCTCAACTTCAACGCGTTCCTAGAGAAAACTAAGCTGAAAGACGATGGCAGCAACTATACGGACTGGGTCCGGAACCTGAGGATCATCCTCATAGCTGCCAAGAAAGATTATGTCCTACAAGCACCGCTAGGTGACGCACCTGTTCTCCCTGCAGAACAAGATGTTATGAACGCTTGGCAGGCACATTCCGATGACTACTCCCTCGTTCAGTGCGGCATGCTTTACAGCCTAGAGCCGGGGCTCCAAAAGCGTTTTGAGAGACATGGAGCATATGAGATGTTCGAAGAGCTGAAAATGGTTTTCCAAGCTCATGCCCGGGTCGAGAGATATCAAGTCTCCGACAAGTTCTTCAGCTGTAAGATGGAGGAAAACAGTTCTGTCAGTGAGCACATACTCACTATGTCTGGGTTGCATAACCGCTTGACTCAGCTGGGAGTTAATCTCCCGGATGATGCGGTCATTGACAGAATCCTCCAGTCGCTTCCACCAAGCTACAAGAGCTTTGTGATGAACTTCAATATGCAGGGGATGGAAAAGACCATTCCTGAAGTATTTGCTATGCTGAAATCAGCAGAGGTAGAAGTCAGGAAGGAACATCAAGTGTTGATGGTCAATAAAACCACTAAGTTCAAGAAATGCAAGGGTAAAAAGAACTTCAAGAAGGACGGCAAGGAGGTTGCCGCGCCCGGCAAGCAAGCTGCCGGGAAGAAGCCAAAGAATGGACCCAAGCCCGAGACTGAGTGCTTTTATTGCAAGGGAAGCGGTCACTGGAAGCGGAACTGCCCTAAGTACTTAGCGGATAAGAAGGCCGGCAAAACAAAAGGTATATGTGATATACATGTAATTGATGTGTACCTTACTAGTGCCCGTGGTAGCTCCTGGGTATTTGATACCGGTGCAGTTGCTCACATTTGTAACTCAAAGCAGGGGCTGCGGAATAAGCGGAAACTGGCAAAGGACGAGGTGACGATGCGCGTCGGGAATGGTTCCAAGGTCAATGTGATCGCCGTCGGCACGCTGCCTCTGCATCTCCCTTCGGGATTAGTTTTAAACCTTAATAATTGTTATTTAGTGCCAGCTTTGAGCATGAACATTGTATCGGGATCTCGTTTAATTCGAGATGGCTACTCATTTAAATCCGAGAATAATGGTTGTTCTATTTATATGAGAGATATGTTTTATGGTCATGCTCCTATGGTGAATGGTTTATTCTTTATGAATCTCGAACGTGATGCTACACATGTTCACAATGTGAGTACCAAAAGAAGTAAGGTTGATAATGATAGTCCCACATACTTGTGGCACTGCCGCCTTGGTCACATAGGTGTCAAACGCATGAAGAAGCTCCATGCAGATGGACTTTTAGAGTCTCTTGATTATGAATCATTTGACACGTGCGAACCATGCCTTATGGGAAAAATGACCAAGACTCCGTTCTCAGGAACAATGGAGCGAGCAACCAACTTATTGGAAATCATACATACTGATGTGTGCGGTCCAATGAGTGTTGAGGCTCGCGGTGGCTATCGTTATGTTCTCACCCTCACTGATGATTTAAGTAGGTATGGGTATATCTACTTAATGAAACACAAGTCTGAAACCTTTGAAAAGTTCAAGGAATTTCAGAGTGAGGTTGAAAATCAACGTGACAGGAAAATCAAGTTTTTACGATCAGATCGTGGAGGAGAATACTTGAGTCACGAGTTTGGCACACACTTAAGAAAGTGTGGAATAGTTTCACAACTCACGCCGCCTGGAACACCTCAGCGTAATGGTGTGTCCGAACGTCGTAATCGCACTCTATTAGATATGGTGCGATCTATGATGTCTCTTACTGATTTACCGCTATCTTTTTGGGGCTATGCTTTAGAGACTGCTGCATTCACTTTAAATAGGGCTCCGTCGAAATCCGTTGAGACGACACCATATGAATTATGGTTTGGGAAGAAACCTAAGCTGTCGTTTCTAAAAGTTTGGGGATGCGATGCTTATGTCAAGAAACTTCAACCTGAAAAGCTCGAACCCAAGTCGGAAAAATGCGTCTTCATAGGATACCCAAAAGAAACTATTGGGTACACCTTCTACCTCAGATCCGGAGGCAAGATCTTTGTTGCCAAGAATGGGTCTTTTCTAGAGAAAGAGTTTCTCTCGAAAGAAGTAAGTGGGAGGAAAGTAGAGCTTGATGAAGTATTACCTCTTGAACCGGAAAATGGCGCAACTCAAGAAAATGTTCCTGAGGTGCCAGCACCGACTAGAGAGGAAGTTAATGATGATGATCAAGATACTTCTGATCAAGCTCCTACTGAAATTCGAAGGTCCACAAGGACACGTTCCGCACCAGAGTGGTACGGCAACCCTGTCTTGGAAATCATGTTGTTAGACAATAGTGAACCTTCGAACTATGAAGAAGCGATGGCAGGCCCGGATTCCGACAAATGGCTAGAAGCCATGAAATCCGAGATAGGATCCATGTATGAGAACGAAGTATGGACTTTGACTGACTTGCCCGTAGAACGGCGAGCCATAGAAAATAAATGGATCTTTAAGAGGAAGACAGACGCGGATGGTAATGTGACCATCTATAAAGCTCGACTTGTCGCTAAGGGTTATCGACAAGTTCAAGGGGTTGACTACGATGAGACTTTCTCACCGGTAGCGAAGCTAAAGTCTGTCCGAATCATGTTGGCAATTGCCGCATTCTACGATTATGAAATATGGCAAATGGACGTCAAAACGGCATTCCTTAATGGTTTCCTTAAGGAAGAATTGTATATGATGCAGCCGGAAGGTTTTGTCGATCCTAAGAATGCTGACAAAGTGTGCAAGCTCCAATGCTCGATTTATGGGCTGGTGCAAGCATCTCGGAGTTGGAACATTCGCTTTGATGAGATGATCAAAGCGTTTGGGTTTACGCAGACTTATGGAGAAGCCTGCGTTTACAAGAAAGTGAGTGGGAGCTCTGTAGCATTTCTCATACTATATGTAGATGACATACTTTTGATGGGAAATGATACAGAACTCTTGGACAACATCAAGGCCTATTTGAATAAGAGTTTTTCAATGAAGGACCTTGGAGAAGCTGCTTATATATTAGGCATCAAAATCTATAGAGATAGATCGAGACACCTCATAGGTCTTTCACAAAGCACATACCTTGATAAGATATTGAAGAAGTTCAATATGGATCAATCCAAGAAGGGGTTCTTGCCTGTGTTACAAGGTATGAAATTGAGCTCAGCTCAATGTCCGACCACGGAAGAAGATATAGAAGAGATGAGCGTCATCCCCTATGCATCAGCCATAGGTTCTATTATGTATGGCATGCTGTGTACCAGGCCTGATGTAAACCTTGCCGTAAGTTTGGTAGGAAGGTACCAAAGTAATCACGGCAAGGAGCACTGGACAGCGGTCAAGAATATCCTGAAGTACCTAAAAAGGACTAAGGAAATGTTTCTCGTTTATGGAGGTGACGAAGAGCTCGTCGTAAAGGGTTACGTCGACGCTAGCTTCGACACAGATCTGGATGACTCTAAGTCACAAACCGGATACGTGTATATTTTGAATGGTGGGGCAGTAAGCTGGTGCAGTTGCAAGCAGAGCGTCGTGGCGGGATCTACATGTGAAGCGGAGTACATGGCGGCCTCAGAGGCAGCACATGAAGCAATATGGGTGAAGGAGTTCATCACCGACCTAGGAATCATACCCAATGCGTCGGGGCCGATCAAGCTCTTCTGTGAAAACACTGGAGCTATTGCACTTGCCAAGGAGCCCAGGTTTCACAAGAAGACAAGGCACATCAAGCGTCGCTCCATTCGTGAAAATGTTCAAGATGGAGACATAGAGATTTGTAAAATACATACGGACCTGAATGTAGCAGATCCGTTGACTAAACCTCTCCCTAGGGCAAAACATGATCAACACCAGAATTCCATGGGTGTTCGATTCATCACAATGTAACTAGATTATTGACTCTAGTGCAAGTGGGAGACTGTTGGAAATATGCCCTAGAGGCAATAATAAAAGCATTATTATTATATTTCCTTGTTCATGATAATTGTCTTTATTCATGCTATAATTGTGTTATCCGGAAATCGTAATACATGTGTGAATAACAGACACCAACATGTCCCTAGTGAGCCTCTAGTTGACTAGCTCGTTGATCAGTAGGTAGTCATGGTTTCCTGACTATGGACATTGGATGTCATTGATAACGAGATCACATCATTAGGAGAATGATGTGATGGACAAGACCCAATCCTAAACATAGCACAAGATCGTATAGTTCGTTTGCTAGAGTTTTCCAATGTCAAAGTATCTTTTCCTTAGACCATGAGATCGTGTAACTCCTGGATATCGTAGGAGTGCTTTGGGTATACCAAACGTCACAACGTAACTGGGTGACTATAAAGGTAGACTACGGGTATCTCCGAAAGTGTCTGTTGGGTTGACATGGATCAAGACTGGGATTTGTCACTCCGTATGACGGAGAGGTATCACTGGGCCCACTCGGTAATGCATCATCATAATGAGCTCAGAGTGACCAAGTGTCTGGTCACGGGATCATGCATTACGGTACGAGTAAAGTGACTTCCGGTAACGAGATTGAATGAGGTATTGGGATACCGACGATCGAATCTCGGGCAAGTAACATATCGATTGACAAAGGGAATTGAGTACGGGGTTGATTGAATCCTCGACATCGTGGTTCATCCGATGAGATCATCGTGGAGCATGTGGGAGCCAACATGGGTATCCAGATCCCGCTGTTGGTTATTGACCGGAGAGTCATCTCGGTCATGTCTGCTTGTCTCCCGAACCCGTAGGGTCTACACACTTAAGGTTCGGTGATGCTAGGGTTATGAAGATATGTATGTGCAGAAACCTGAATGTTGTTCGGAGTCCCGGATGAGATCCCGGACGTCACGAGGAGTTCAGGAATGGTCCGGAGGTAAAGAATTATATATAGGAAGTGCTGTTTCGGCCATCGGGACAAGTTTCGGGGTTATCGGTATTGTACCGGGACCACCGGAGGGGTCCCGGGGGCCCGCCGGGTGGGGCCACCTGTCCCGGGGGGCCACATGGGCTGTAGGGGGTGCGCCTTGGCCTTCATGGGCCAAGGGCACCAGCCCCTATAGGCCCATGCGCCTAGGGTTCCCACCATGGAAGAGTCCATGTGGTGGAAGGCACCCCTAGGTGCCTTGGGGGGGAGGGAAACCTCCCCTTGGCCGCCGCCCCCCTAGTAGATCTCATCTACTAGGGCCGGCGCCCCCCCCATGGCACCCCTATATATAGTGGGGGGGGGGGGAGAGGAGGGAAACAGACCAGCCACTGGCGCCTCCCTCTCCCCCCGTTACGTCTCTCCCTCGGAGTCTTGGCGAAGCCCTGCTTCTGTGACGCCCTGCATCCACCACCACGCCATCGTGCTGCTGGATCTTCATCAACCTCTCCTTTCCCCCTTGCAGCTCACCATTGAATCGTACCGAGTATCTTACTGACCACACACACGTCATGACCCATGATATCCATTTGTGGTCGAACCCCGTCTTTTCCAGCGCTCCTTCGAGGAAATCCCAATCAACCCTATCATAGGCCTTTGCCAAATCCAATTTATACGCACATTGGGTATTGTGGGTATTCTTACTGTGTTGAATCTTGTGGAAGCATTCAAACGCAATGGTGGTGTTATCTGTGATCATGCGCCCCGGGATGAAGGCACTCAGGGTTTCCGAAATTATCCCATCCAGGAGTGGTCAAAGACGGTTTACCAAGCATTTAGATATTACCTTGTAGATGACATTGCAGAGGCTTATAGGATGGTAATCTCTTAGTGACTGTGGGTTATTACCTTTTGGGATAAGTACTAACACTATATCATTTATACCTTCTGGCAATACCCCGTCATTGAAAAAGCTTAGGACACCCTTTATCACATCCTCTTTCATTACCCCCTAATTTAGCTGGAAGAAACGTGCCGGAAAACCATCCGGTCTGGGCGCTTTGAGAGGTCCAATCTGAAACAGAGCATCACTAATTTCCTCTGACGAGAAGGGCTTTGTCAACATCTTGTTCATGTCCTCAGTTATGCTCCGTTTGATTAGACCTAACAGCTCACCTGGAATCACACTGTCCTCTTTTTTATACAGGTCTCTAAAGAAATCCTTTGTTAACTCATGCATGCCCTTGCTGTCCTCCACCCACGCACCCTCTATGTTCTTGAGTTTTGTAATCTCATTCTTCTTCTTTCTCTAGGTTGCTCTCGATTGGAACCACTTGGTGTTTCTATCCCCTTCTCTCAAGTACGTTGCCCTTGATCTCTGCCTCCACATTATCTCCTCCCTTAAGAGCAGTTCGTGAAGTTCGTCCGACAAACTTTTGGTTTCTCTCTGGTTTGCTGCTGTTTGAGGGTGGTTCCACAGAACGCTAAGCCTCTTCCTAATATCTGAAGTTTTCTTTATTATGGAGCCAAAATCTCTCTCAGCCCACCCTTTTAACACTTGTTGCATGTTATTCAGTTTGCTCCTCACATCTTCCAGGTTACTAGTTGGAGTTGGCCGTCCCCACCCCTTCGCGATCTTCCAGGTTCATATTTATACATGTCCCCAACTTGAATATTGCAGTCGTTGTCACAAGCTTTGCAATGGTATTGATTTTGGTCAATCTGGATTAAAATCTTTTAGAAGTAGAGCAACCAAGTGCAGAATTTTGTTTCGCATCTATATATCTATTTCGAGATAAAAATGAATGTGGGGCTCATTATATTTCCAGTATGAGATGTGGGTTGACGGTATTTATATCGCCAATGGCAAGCGCACCGAGTTCATTAAAAGCAACAAGCAGGGCAGGGTCAAAGTCATTATGTTCACCATGATGCGGATTGCCATCACATTCAGACCCAAAGATCTAGGAACTATGAACTTGATTAAAAGGGCAGGGTCAAAGTCAAGACCTGGGTTAGTGGCGACGATGATGGTGGCCTGTAGGCTATGGGTCTAGCAGCATTGCAGGCAGTAGTGTGCAGCATTGTATGGTAGGGCGTGTGGCCAGTGATGGAGGGCTCGCGGCGGCTGCAGATGGTGGAGTACTGGACTTGTGGTGGGCACCCATTCATAAGATCTACAACATCATCTTTGGGTCAGTTCTCCATGAAGGCCATCCTGCGATAAAAGGTTGCGTCTTCCTGCTATTTGGGTGACGACGCCGAGCCTGTCGGCCTATGCCCATCGCTCCTGATGTGGTAATGTGGTGGTCGTTGTTGTTTGCCTGCAGAGCCTGTTGATATGTCTCCAACGTATCTATAATTTTTTATTGTTCCATGCTATTAAATTACCCCTTTTGGATGTTTATGGGCTTTATTTTACTCATTTATATCATTTTGGGACTAACCTACTAACCGGAGGCCCAACCCGTATTGCTGTTTTTTTTGCCTATTTCAGTATTTTGAAGAAAAGGAATATCAAACGGAGTCCAAACGGAATGAAACCTTCGGGAGCGTGATTTTTGGAACGAACGTGATCTAGAGGACTTGGAGTGCAAGTCAAGAAGCAGCCGAAGCTTCCACGAGATAGGAGGGCGCCCCCCCATAGGGCGCGCCCCTGTCTCGTGGGCCCCTCGTGTTGGAAATATGCCCTAGAGGCAATAATAAAAGCATTATTATTATATTTCCTTGTTCATGATAATTGTCTTTATTCATGCTATAATTGTGTTATCCGGAAATCGTAATACATGTGTGAATAACAGACACCAACATGTCCCTAGTGAGCCTCTAGTTGACTAGCTCGTTGATCAGTAGATAGTCATGGTTTCCTGACTATGGACATTGGATGTCATTGATAACGAGATCACATCATTAGGAGAATGATGTGATGGACAAGACCCAATCCTAAACATAGCACAAGATCGTATAGTTCGTTTGCTAGAGTTTTCCAATGTCAAAGTATCTTTTCCTTAGACCATGAGATCGTGTAACTCCCGGATATCATAGGAGTGCTTTGGGTATACCAAACGTCACAACGTAACTGGGTGACTATAAAGGTAGACTACGGGTATCTCCGAAAGTGTCTGTTGGGTTGACATGGATCAAGACTGGGATTTGTCACTCCGTATGACGGAGAGGTATCACTGGGCCCACTCGGTAATGCATCATCATAATGAGCTCAGAGTGACCAAGTGTCTGGTCACGGGATCATGCATTACGGTACGAGTAAAGTGACTTGCCGGTAACGAGATTGAACGAGGTATTGGGATACCGACGATCGAATCTCGGGCAAGTAACATATCGATTGACAAAGGGAATTGAGTACGGGGTTGATTGAATCCTCGACATCGTGGTTCATCCGATGAGATCATCGTGGAGCATGTGGGAGCCAACATGGGTATCCAGATCCCGCTGTTGGTTATTGACCGGAGAACCCGTACGGTCTACACACTTAAGGTTCGGTGACGCTAGGGTTATGAAGATATGTATGTGCAGAAACCTGAATGTTGTTCGGAGTCCCGGATGAGATCCCGGACGTCACGAGGAGTTCCGGAATGGTCCGGAGGTAAAGAATTATATATAGGAAGTGCTGTTTCGGCCATCGGGACAAGTTTTGGGGTTATCGGTATTGTACCGGGACCACCGGAGGGGTCCCGGGGGCCCGCCGGGTGGGGCCACCTATCCCGGGGGGCCACATGGGCTGTAGGGGGTGCGCCTTGGCCTTCATGGGCCAAGGGCACCAGCCCCTATAGGCCCATGCGCCTAGGGTTCCCACCATGGAAGAGTCCATGTGGTGGAAGGCACCCCTAGGTGCCTTGGGGGGGAGGGAAACCTCCCCTTGGCCGCCGCCCCCCTAGTAGATCTCATCTACTAGGGCCGGCGCCTCCCCCATGGCACCCCTATATATAGTGGGGGGGGGGGGGGAGAGGAGGGAAACAGACCAGCCCCTGGCACCTCCCTCTCCCCCCGTTACGTCTCTCCCTCGGAGTCTTGGCGAAGCCCTGCTTCTGTGACGCCCTGCATCCACCACCACGCCGTCGTGCTGCTGGATCTTCATCAACCTGTCCTTTCCCCCTTGTTGGATCAAGAAGGAGGAGACGTCTCCCGTCCCGTACGTGTGTTGAACGCGGAGGTGCCGTCCGTTCGGCGCTTGGTCATCGGTGATTTGGATCACGTCGAGTACGACTACATCATCACCGTTCTTTGAACGCTTCCGCTCGCGATCTACAAGGTACGTAGATGCATCCGGTAACTCGTTGCTAGATGAACTCCTAGATGATCTTGGTGAAACGAGTAGGAAATTTTTTGTTTTCTGCAACGTTCCCCAACACCTCGGGCGTCCACCGACGTACTTCTTCCTCCTATATAAGCCTACGTACCCCGAAAACATCCAGGGAGCCAACTAAACACAATTTCCACCACCGTAACCTTCTGTATCCGCGAGATCTCATCTTGGAGCCTTCGCCGGCACTCTGCTGGGAGGGGGGGAATCAACCACGGAGGGCTTCTACATCAACATCCTTGCCCCTTCGATGAGTTGTGAGTAGTTTACCACAGACCTACGGGTCCATAGTTATTAGCTAGATGGCTTCTTCCCTCTTTTTGGATCTCAATACAATGTTCTCCCCCTCTCTTGTGGAGATCTATTCGATGTAAACTCTTTTTGCGGTGTGTTTGTCGAGATCCGATGAATTGTGGGTTTATGATCAAGTTTATCAATGAATGATATTTGAATCTTCTCTGAATTCTTTTATGTATGATTGAGTTATCTTTGCAAGTCTCTTCGAATTATCAGTTTAGTTTAGCCTACTAGATTGATCTTTCTTGCCATGGTAGAAGTGCTTAGCTTTGGGTTCAATCTTGCGGTGTCCTTACCCAGTGACCGAAAGGGTTACAAGGCACGTATTGTATTGTTTCCATCGAGGATAACAAGATGGGGTTTATATCATATTGCTTGAGTTTATTCCTCTACATCATGTCATCTTGCTTAATGCGTTACTTTGTTCTTATGAACTTAATACTCTAGATGCAGGCAGGAGTCGGTCGATGTGTGGAGTAATAGTAGTAGATGCAGGAAGGAGTCGGTCTACTTGTTGCGGACGTGATGCCTATATACATGATCATGCCTAGATAATCTCATAATTATTCGCTTTTCTATCAATTGCTCGACAGTAATTTGTTCACCCACCATAATACTTATGCTATCTGGAGAGAAGCAACTAATGAAACCTATGGCCTCCGGGTCTATCTCTTATCATATTTGCTTCCAATTTACTTTTATTTGCATCTATATTATAAAATACCAAAAATATATTTATCTTATCATACTATCTTTATTAGATCTCACTTTTGCAAGTGGCCATGAAGGGATTGACAACCCCTTTATTGCGTTGGTTGCGAGTTCTTTGTTTGTTTGTGTAGGTGCGTGGGACTTTTGAGGAGCCTCCTACTGGATTGATACCTTGGTTCTCAAAAACTGAGGGAAATACTTACGCTACTATTGCTACATCACCCTTTCCTCTTCAAGGAAAACCAATGCAAGCTCAAGATGTAGCACCTGTGGAGAGGTGGGACTTGCAGAGTATATGTAGCAGAAAGGATCCAAGTATTGGAGCCAAACAACTGTCTATGCTACCACATCAAGGTGGGTTGATGCAAATAAAGTGAGGACAGGAATATACAGTAGCAGAAAGACCAAGCAGCTTGGTTGCTCTTTCATTGAACTGGATGGAAGCGTGCATGAGTTCTTTGAAGGGAACCAGTCACATTTTGAAAATGAAGCTATATACAACACTGTTTTAGGGATTAATAAACTGTTAGTACCAGAGTCCTTCCTGATGTGAAGGCTAATACATTTTTATGGTAACCATACATCAGTACCTATGATTAATTAATCTTCTATTTATGAAATGATGAAACCCGGAGTATTTCTACGTATGTCATGAGCCACTTAATGTGCAACTGAGTGCACACTGTTATCCAAATTTTATTGGTCCATCTGAGATGTTTCCTTCTGGTATTGCAATTTGTGCGAGGTAATACCCACAGTTTTTGTTGTGATGTTACTATGTCAGAAAATTACATGTCCACTGCATCACTTATTTGTTCTTCTCTCATGTTCTTGTCTGCCCGTTATATTTTTGCTCCGAACTTACTAACCCAGCTTTGGTTTTTCTGGCTTAAACTAATCTGGAAGCAAGGTATCATGTGCCCGCTCACCTGTTGGTGCGGCTGGTGGATACAGAGAGATCAACGATGAGGAGACCCTCGCCGTTCTTTCGATTGCAGCCAGTTGCGGGATGTGATGGCGGAGTTGTTCTGCAACCGCCCAGGGGCCATGGATGATGGAGAACTTCAGTATGCGAGCGGGGACGATGGAGAACTTCCTGGCGCAGTGTGCGCGTGAGTGGGTTTCAGGACAGTTCATGGTACAAGGTCAAGCTCAGATTGGTGTAAGCTTCCAAATATATATTATGCCTTCGTTTGAGTTGCATCCACAAGCAGTGCTCACTAATTCCAATACACCTTAAATTGAGTTGGATCATTAATGTTGGACCGTGGACATATATCTATATCCATTGTACTCCGGGTGTTTTCAATTCTGAAATATTTTATGCCAATTTGATTCTGAAATTTTAGCTTGATGTTGAGAAAATGAGCTAATTTTGTGGTGCATTTGGATCAGGTTTTATGCTTACAGTTTCGAGGGGAAACATTTGGGGTTGTGATCCAAGTATCTGAAATCAGTTTATCTAAATTGAGTTGTCAACAGTACATCCTATAAATTAGCTTATCTGAAATCAGTTCATTTTTATTAATTGTTGCGCAGGGGGCACGATCGCCATGGCCAACTTTGAACCCAACATCAAGTTGGAAAGCTTTATCTAAGATGTGTTTTTTTAGCTGTGCCCTTTTATGTCTTAGTTTAGTTTCTGAATTTTCGGGTGGCGCTTATGATGTAAGATCAACACAGCATTTTGCTTCATTTGTGCTTCAAAGAAAGCTGTTGCACAGGGACATTTGATGTGGTGTATTTCAGAGAATCACTTTAGGGTATTGCATTCCATTCAGAAATTTTGACATTTGGACAGTGTGTACAATTGAAAGGAAGAGCTAGATATGAGTTATGTAGATTCAGCGTTTCAAGTTTTTGACCATTTTTTATGTTTATCCTGGCAGAGAAGTGGAGCAACTGTGTTAAGAGGTTGATTAATTGAAGGGAATCATCCAGAAGCTGTTACTATGTTTCATGCATAAAAATTATTTTGGAGGATGCATGGATTGGAGAGATTATGGATTGCCACAAGCTTATGTGTGTCAATGGTAGTTATCTGTGTATTAGAATATGGATACAGGCTTTAGCATGTTTTGAAATAGAAGGTCGGCAGCCAGCCACCTTCTTTGTTTAAAAAAAAGAATATGGATACACATGTAACTATAGCTTCATTGCACAACTATTTCAGTGTTTTATGAAGTTTTTGTTGCTTAAAATTTTATAGTATTAATTTTCTAGCAATATTTTTCAAGAAAAAGGCTAAACTCTTCCCAAGCAAACAACCAACTATCTGTAGAAAAATTCAACATAGTAAAATAGTTTATAAATGTTCACAGTTTTACATATGTTTACACTTTAAAAAAAGTAGACACTTTTGAAAAGGTTCAAAATTCCGAAAAAAGATCAAATTTTTCTTAAAAAATATTTTCATTTTAAAATGTACACAAACTTAAAATAATCAAATTTTCTTTTTCAAAAAAGACATCTGTTCAAAAAAAAGTTCCTAAAAAAATGCTCCAATTTCAGTAAAAAACGTTAGCTTTACTTAAAAGTGTCCCAATTTTTGTGAATTTTATTAAGAATAAAGAAATTTTGCATTTTCTTGAAAAGTAAAAAATAAAACTGATGGACAACTATTCCATCCAAAACTACTCTTCCATCAGACAAAGAATGCTAAGTTGCTTCTTCATGTCCAAATTTCATCCTACAAAAAGCAATAATCAATGTAACCTTATTATTGATGTTTATTAAAATTGGATATAAAAATGGCGCATAAAGCAGGTTCTGCGGCTTTTTTTCGCCCGGTGCAACGCACGGGCATTTGTACTAATAAAAAAATAAAAGTAAAAATCCCAACTGAAACTACTAATAAGGGCTTCGTACTTGATGTTGTTGGATGTCGAGTTCCTTGGCAAGCTGGAGGCCATGCAGAAGGGCTTCGTACTCGGCGATGTTGTTAGAGGCGGCGAAGTGGATCTGGGGCGCGTACCGCAGCCGGTTGCCCTTCGGGGAAGACATCACGATGCTGGCTCCCAAGCCAGAGCGCGTCTTGCAGTCGTCAAAGTGCATGCGCCAATGCATTGAATCCGGTGGCAGTGGCAGGTACTGGGTCTCTGCCCAGTCGACGAGGAAGTCGGCCAAGGCCTGGGACTTGATCGTGGTACGGAGCTCATAGAGGATGGTGTGGCCGGCTAGCTCGATGGCCCACTTGGCGACCCGACAGCCTATGATCTCGCCGATGGGGGCCGTGCTGACCACGGTGATAAGGTGCTCTTGGAAATACTGCTTTAGCTTCTTGGCGGTAAAACACACACTGTAACACATCTTCTGATAGTGCGGGTAGTTCTGCTTGGAAGCGGAAAGCACCTCGCTCAGGTAGTAGACCGGACGCTGGACGGACTGGATCTTGCCCTTCTCTGGTCGCTCGACCACCAGCACCGTGCTGATCGACTGCGAGGTGGCAGCGATGTATAGCAATAACGACTCCTTGTCGGCCGGTGCGACCAGGACGGGTGCGGTGGAGAACATGCGCTTGAGATCCCGGAACGCTTCGTCCGCCTGGTCGTCCCACTCAAACGGCGACGTCTTCTTCATCAGCTGATACATGGGCAATGCCCTCTCGCCCAGCCGGCCGAGAAACCGGCTGACCGAGGCCAAACAACCGGTGAACTTCTGGACATCTCGTAGCCGGGTTAGCTTGCGCATACGCTCGATGGCCTTGATCTTCTTCGGATTCGCCACAATGCCGTGCTCCAAGACGAGGAAACCGAGCAGCTTCCCGGCCGGGACGCCGAAGACGCACTTCTGTGGGTTGAGCTTGACCTGGTACCCGTGCAGATTGGCAAAGGTTTCCTCCAGGTTGTCAAGGAGCGTGAGGTGCTGCTTGGTCCTCACCATGATGTCGTCGACATATACGTGAATGTTGCGGCCGAGTTGCTTCAGCAAACATTTCTGCATGCAGCGCTGGAAGGTGGCGATGGCATTTTTGAAGCCGAACGACATGGTGATGTAGCAGTACACCTCAAAGGGCGTGATGAAGGATGTCTTCAGAGCGTCGGTTGGGTCCAGCTTGATCTGATGATAGCCGGAGTAAGCATCCAGGAAGGACATGAGCTCGCAGCTGGCGGTGGAGTCGATGACTTGATCGATCCGTGGGAGGGCGAAAGGATCCTCGGGGCAAGCCTTGTTCAGATTAGTGTAGTCTATGCACATGCGCCAGGTGTTCTTCTTCACGACGAGGATCGAGTTGGCCAGCCACTCTGGGTGAAACACTTCGATGATGAAGTCGGCCGCGAGCAGCTTAGTGACCTCTTGACCGATGGTTCTTTCTCTTCTCTTCTGAAAAGCGATGTAGGGGTTGACAGACATGCTTGGCGTCTTTGCGGACATGTAGTTTGTGCTCGGTGTACTTCCTCAAAATTCCCAACATGTCCTTGGGGTTCATGTAAAGACATCCCGATTCTCACGGAGAAAGTCGACGAGTTCGCTTATATTTGCTATCGAGGCGGGTGCCCACAACGACGCACTTGCCCGCCTGAGCAAACCTAGTGAAGTAAAAGTCCCAACTGAAACTACTAATAAAGAAAGTAAAAGTAAAAAATCCCAACTGAAACTACTAATAAAAAAATAGTAAAAATCCCAACTGAAACTACTAATAAAAATATATATACTTTGACGGTGATTGCCCCCACATGTAATTGGATATAAGGCCGACACGACCGGGCCCAACAACCCAGGAAACTACTCCCCACACGTAATTGGGTCTAGGGCCGACACGACCGGGCCCAGCAGTCCTTTCCCGTCAAGCCCCCCTCATCATCTGGGGTTACAAGCTTGCGCCACCAAGCTTGGCGAGTAGGGTTGCCGGACGATGCTATTTAAGTTGGTTTTCTCCATGCTTGCTAGGCGAGGTGGGACTATTCTAAACCGTGGTTCTCTGCGTCGGCCGCTGGACAGCGTTTTCCGAGGTTCTAAGCTTCTACAAAAGGCCCAGCCCAGCTAAAAGGCCTTTTCGTCGTATGCGTAAGAAACAAACTCTTCTCATCGTCCCCCACCCCCTCCTCTTCTCGCTCCTCGAAAAAAATCCCCCCTCCCCTTTCCCAAACCCTCGGCATCGGCATCGGCCATAATGCCAGCGGCCATAGCGGAGGTGCCGGCGGCGATGGCAGAGGCGGTGGCGGCCACGGTGATGGCGACCATGGCGGAGGGTGCGGCGGCCAAGGTGGTGGCGGGAGGTGCGAAGGAGGAGCGGTGTTTTCTGAAGCACCCTTCTGATAAGGTGTTATTCCAGCATTAGATCTTGGATCGCCGTCCCTCCTCACCGCCCATTACTCCTCTGTTAAGCGTGATGGTACGTCTTCACTGCTCTGCAGTCCAAAAGTTCAACAGACTCCTGATTGAATTGTTAGGTCAATGTGGTTGGGGTTTGTTGAACGCATTCTGAGAGCTCGATCCAAGCACTTCCGATCTTTCAGACATTGAGTACCCACCCACCCCTCTCGCGACCCATCTCTCTGTCTCCTCACTGCGCAACCTGCGCTGCTAATTGAGGCGACGTCCGGCGAATCTCGCTACCGCGAAGCACAGCCCCTGCGGCGCCCTCCCGTCCGGCCAGATCCGGCGATCGCGGCCACCAAAGCCTACCCGCGTCCGTCCCCCGTGGCTAGGGTTCGGGCGTCGGCTCCGGCGCCTGTGGCCACGGATTCCTCCTCTCATCCAGTGAGTTTACCTCCTCCCCTGGCTTCGTCCTCTCTCTCCCTCTTTCTCTAACCTCTGCTCTTTTCTTCGCCTATAGCCACCTTCCTGTATATCCATTATCCCTTCTCTCTACAGGCAAAACCAATCCCAAGTGAAAATCAATCCTAACCATAGGTGCTGCCTACAACATGGGTGACATGATAGAAGTAACCAAGTCCTCTATTGTCCAGTCATGGATGCTACTCGGTTCCTATCTTCAGGGTTAGATCAGGTAAGATGCTTATGTCCCCATTGAAGGAAAATAAATGTATGTGCAAAATCCTCTTATTAATTTAACCATCAGATTTGTCTTTTTCTTTCCTGAAAAATAGTGTGCTGATTTGTGGAATTTCTTCATCTTATAATGTTCTCCCGCGTAATTTGAACAGGTGAAGCATAAATATACTATATCTGTTGTATATCTTAACTTTAGTATACGATGGCTTGTATTTGGTGAACAAATTTTAAATTCAATGAACATTTTTTAATTTAAGAACAATTTTTTGAAAAAAACATGATTAACAAATTTTGAATTCAATGAACAAAATCTGAAATTGATGAACATTTTTTCAAAATAATGTATACAAAATAGAATTTGATGAACATTTTTTGAGTTCGATGAACAAAACTTTAATTTTGATGAACAATTTTCAAATTCGATGAACATTTTTTGAATTGTTAAACACTATTTTACATGTTTTAACATTTTTTGAATTCGATTAACAAAAAAATGTTCAATAAAAGCTGCAGAAATTTGAAAAAGTAAAGAAGAAGAAAACAAAATAGAAAAAGGAAAAATGAAAAAAGAAAAAAAATAAGAAAAGAAGGAAAAAGGAAATAAAAGAAAAATAAAAAACTAAAAAGGAAAATAAAATATAAAAAGAAAATATAAAAAGAAAAACCAGTTGAGAAACCATAAAAACCGGTTTTGGGAAGGTTCCAAAACCGGTGGGAACATAGCGCGCAAAATGAGCCGGCCTATTTGCTGAGCGGGAGTTCGTGGGGGTGCGCGCTACCTCGATAGAGTGCGACCTACACATTGTATAGGATCAGCCAGTATGAACGGTGGCCGTTTGCCCACAAAACGTGTGAGGCGAGGCCCATATGGTGCACGATCGTCTGAGCTGCCAAGCCTGGGACGACGATTGTGACACTAAAGTGTGGTAGATGGGTGGGCCATCGCCTGAAAATTAATTGAATATACTATTTGAAATACATAGGCATATACGTGGGATGGTGACAATCTTGACGCAAGCGGACGAAGCAGATATGGAGCTCATCTTGATGTTCATTGTGATGTATGAAAACTTGGTCAATTTTTTCTGTAGCTCCTTGTCACCGGCCCCGACGCTGTCCCTGCCGCGACGTCGAGCCCCCGACGCCGGCCGCTGCTCCCTGCCTCGACGTCGAAGATAAAAGATCACTGGCCCGCATTTGTGTCCTACAAGAAACCGGTGAAGGGTAAGCAAAGGTCACCGAGAAACAAACAAAATGCTGCAAAGAAGAAGTATCACCATGCCACGGGGTCAGGTGGCTACAGAAAAAGCCAGGCCTTTGTGGGACAAAGCTGAGCAAGACCTGCTTGCTAAAGGGGTCCAGCCAGCGACATTGCACTGGCCAGATCGGTCAAGGACTTGGTTCTTCGACGTTCTCCGGGTCGTTCGAGGCTCGGCCTCGCAGGGGATGTGGAGGGGGGGGGGGGGGGGGGTCACGACTCCCCTTCCCACCCCCTACTCGGCCTCGCGCTAACGCACGCAGTGCGCTTGGTTGACAGGCACAGTGCGGACATTCTGTTTTTCCATCAAAGGGGACGCGCGCAAACCCCCGGAGCCACACCCCCTAAGATAGACAGAGGGGCGACGGGGTATGACGGACTCGCCTACGCATGCGTCGCCGCCTGCTCCGGCTCGTTCTAGGCTCGGCCTCGTAGGGGGATGTGGAGGGGGGGTCACGACCCCCCCCCCCCCTGCCCACCCCCTGCTCGGCCTCGCGCTAACGCACACAGTGCGCTTGGTTGACAAGCGCAGTGCGGACATTCTGTTTTTTCATCAAAGGGGACACGCACAAACCCCCGGAGCCACACCCCCTAAGATAGACAGGGGGCGACGGGGTATGACAGACTCGCCTACGCATGCGGCGCCGCGGCAAGCCGCGTCGCCCCAGCTCCGGCTCGTTCCAGGCTCGGCCTCGCAGGAGGATGTGGAGGGGGGTCACGACCCCCTCCCCACTCCCTGCTCGGACTCGCGCTAACGCACGTAGTGCGCTTGGTTGACAGGCGCAGTGCGGACATTCGGTTTTTCCATCAAAGGGGACGCGCACAAAACCCCCGGAGCCACACCCCTAAGATAGACAGGGGGGCGACGGGGTATGATGGACTCGCCTACGCATGTGGCGCTGCGGCAAGCCGCGTCGCCGCCTTCTCCGGCTCGTTCTAGGCTCGGCCTCGCAGGGGGATTTGGAGGGGGGTCACGACCCCCCTTCCCCCCTGCTCGGCCTCGTGCTAACGCACGCAGTGCGCTTGGTTGACAGGCGCAGTGCGGACATTCTGTTTTTCCATCAAAGAGGACGCGTGCAAACCCCCGGAGCCACACCCCGTAAGATAGACAGGGTCGAGGGGGTATGACGGACTCGCCTACGCATGCGGCACCGCGGCAAGCTGCATCGCCGCCTACTCTGGCTCGTTCTAGGCTCGGCCTCAAAGGGGGATGTGGAGGGGGGGTCACGACCCCCCCTCCCCGCCCCTGCTCGGCCTCATGCTAACGCACGCAGTGCGCTTGGTTGACAGGCGCAGTGCGGACATTCTGTTCTTCCATCAAAGGGGACGCGCGCAAAACCCCCGGAGCCACACCCCTAAGATAGACAGGGGCGACGGGGTATGACGGACTCGCCTACGCATGCGGCGCCGCGGCAAGCCGCGTCGCCGCCTGCTCTGACTCATTCCAGGCTCGGCCTCGCAGGGGGATGTGGAGGGGGGTCACGACCCCCCTCCCCACCCCTGCTCGGCCTCGCGCTAACGCACGCAGTGCGCTTGGTTGACAGGCGCAGTGCGGACATTCTGTTTTTTCATCAAAGGGGACGCGTGCAAAACCCCCGGAGCCACACCCCTAAGATAGACAGGGGGCGACGGGGTATGATGGACTCGCCTATGCATGCGGTGCCATGGCAAGCCGCGTTGCCGCCTGCTCCAGCTCGTTCCAGGCTCGGCCTCGCAGGGGGATGTGGAGGGGGGTGTAACGCCCCGGATTCGATGCGCCAGGTGTCTGCCAGTTATTCGCCGTCATTCCCATGTCATTTGCTTGCGTGTTGCATTTTATCATGTCATCATGTGCATCTCATTTTGCATACGTGTTCGTCTCATGCATCCGAGCTCTTTCCCCGTTGTCCGTTTTGCAATCCGGCACTCCTATGTCCTCCGGCGTCCCCCTTTTGTCTCTTGTTGTGAGCGGGTGTTAAACATTCTCAGAATGGACCGAGGTTTGTCAAGCGGCCTTGGTACACCACCAGTAGACCGCCTGTCAAGTTTCGTGCCATTTGGAGTCCGTTTGATACTCCAACGGTTAACAGGGTAACCGTAAAAGCCCTCTTTGTGTTGCAGCCCAACACCCCTCCAAATTGGCCCAAAACCCATCCTAACCCCCTCCATGCTCTCCGATGTTCGATCACGATCACGTGGCCGAAAAACCGCTCTCCATTTGGAGCCTCCTAGCTCCCTCTACCTATAAAATAGTCCCCTCCCCCAAAATTTGCGTCCAAACCCTAGTCCTCTTCCTCCCGCCGCCACCGGACACGTCCGTGACGGCCAGACACGTCCAGCCGCCGCTGCCCACCCAATCCGCCGCTGCCACATGTCGCGCCACCGTCCTCCCCGCGCCTCCTCTGCCGCGGCCCGCGGGAGCCCGCAGCCGGCCCGCTCCGGGCCGCATCTGGGCCCCGCCGGCCCGCGCGACGCCTCCTTCCGCCGCCGTGTGCCCCGGTTCCCGCGCCGGTGCCCGCTCGCCGCCGTTCGGCCGGCCGGCGACCTTGCCCCATCGTCCCGTCGCCCTCCTCCGCCCCTTCTCGTCGACGCCTCCCCGCCGCCGCGCGCCACCCTGAGCCGCCGCCCTTCGCCGTCGGCCTCGGCTTCCTCGCCGGCGTGCCCTCCACCGCCCGAGCCGTCGCCGGTCCCGCGGGACCCCGCTCCGCCGTCCGCCGTCCCCGCGAGCGCCTGACGCCGCCGCGCCTCGCCGGAGCGCCGGCGCCCCGCATCGCCGCCCTCCAAGCCCCGCCGCCTCCGGTCGCCCGCGCCGCCGCCGGCCGCCTCCGCCGCCGTCGCCGGCCACCCCGTCGCCGGATCCGGACGGGTGGGATGAGATCCACCCGTCCTGGAACCAAACGCCAGCCCCGTCCCCGGATCTCTCCGTCCCGGGTCTCCTCCATCCCGTTTTCCCCGAGGTGCTATTTCCACTGTCCCTTAATATGTATATTCTGGTGCACTATTCATCGCATCATAACTCCATGCATATTGTTCCGTTTTGTGCGTGTAATATGTCAAAATGTTCGCCATGAGATGCTCTACTTTTCGTTCCATTGCGTCATGTTCGTTTGAGATCATCTTGATGCCCGAATCATCGTTGCAAGAGTGCTATGTGATGTTAACCTGCTGAAACTGTTATAACTTGTTGTTTTGTCTTTTTCATTGCATTTTGTGTGTGCATCCTATGAGCTTGATGTCTACATGAGTGTTGAGCTACATCATGCCATCCTTTCAGAGGTGCAATCCATGTATTTTTGTGAGTCTTGTACTGAGTGCATCAAGCTTGTTAATTAGGGTACTTGCTGTTGCTATTTTGCTAGGCTGAATCTGTTATTTCGTGATGCTATGTAAACCTGCTGCTACAAGTCAATCTATGCATAATCTGGAGATGTTCACTAAGGATGGTTTGTTACACATGTCATGCTTTATCCATCCATTCCCCTGGTTGTATTTATAGCCTGCTGTAACTTGTTGTAACCTTGCTCTCAAATTGCTAAATAATATTGCTGTCAGCCTGTTAACATTAAGTTCAGTTTTGCCATGAGCTTTGCTAGTGATCCATGCACCCTACGTACTTGATCTTGCCATTATTAACTTCATAAACATGTCTTCTTACTGTTGGTTGTCTTTCCATGCCATGTATTGCCTACTTATTGTTGTTCCTGACATATATGAATTTGTCATATCAATTGCTATGTTTACATGCGTGCCATCATATTTTCTTTGTCCTTTTGGCTCATGGTCAGTAAGGGACTTTTGTTATATGAGATTAGGATATTCATGCCGTGCCTTTGTTTGCCATGTTAAGGTTTTGTAACATGTTGTTTGATAGCTCTAAACATTGCAACCTGATGTTATTTCTGCTAAGTCTGAAACTGTTATTATTTGCAATCTTGCCATGTCCTTTTGAGCATGTTATAGTGGTTTCTGGAGATAGCTCAGTGTTCATGTCTTGTCATGCTTTACCTGTACTTCATGCCCATGCCTTTTGTTATTACGTTGAGATGCTGTAGCATATTGTTTTCATGCTTGCAATATGCCTAGTTGCTGTTTTGGACAGCTTGTCCTTTAAACTTGTATAGAGTGTATGTGTTGAACCGTTGCTCCGTTTTGGGTGTGCTCTATATGAAACTTGCTTGATTTTGCATGTAGTTTCATATTATCATGTTGCATTCATGTTTTGAGGTGTTTGCTTGATGTTTGGATGTATTTAGCATCAATGCCATGTTTAACTTGTGTTGCTCATATCTTCTAGGCCGTAGCTCCGAACTAAATGAACTTTATATGTAACTTGACTAGAATTTCGTGTAGATCCTCTTGGTGCTCTTTAACTTGCTGTTTAATAACTTCAACTTAATGTTTGTTCAGATCTGGACCAACTTTGAAACTTGCATATGAGGACTTACCGGAATTGGTATATGTTGTTTCCGGCCTCATTTAAACTTGCCTTGATGTGTTGTTCTTGTTTGCATCATCTCTTGCCATGCGTAGCTTCATGTAGCCGTGTCATGCATCATACTTGGTTGAGCATCATGCCTTGTCTATGTGTGGTGTGTTTACCATGTTGTGTGCTTCTTCTCGATAGTTCCCGTTTCGTTGCGATCGTGAGGATTCGTTCGTCTACGCTTGGTTCGGCTTCATCCGTTCATCTTCTTCATGGAATCATTCTTCTTCCTAGCGGGATTTCAGGCAAGATGACCGTCACCTTGGATCTCACTACTATCATTGCTATGCTAGTTGCTTCGTTCTATCGCTATGCTACGCTACCTATTTTTTGCTCTTCAAGCCTCCCAAATTGCCATGTCAGCCTCTAACCTTTTTCACCTTTCCTAGCAAACCGTTGTGTGGCTATGTTACCGCTTTGCTCAGCCCCTCTTATAGCGTTGTTAGTTGCAGGTGAAGTTGAAGATTGCTCCATGGTGGACAGGATTATGTTGGGATATCACAATATCTCTTATATTATTAATGCATCTATATATTTGGTAAAGGGTGGAAGGCTCGGCCTGATGCCTGGTGTTTTGTTCCACTCTTGCCGTCCTAGTTTCCGTCATACTGGTATTATGTTCCCGGATTTTGCGTTCCTTACGCGGTTGGGTGATTTATGGGACCCCCTTGACAGTTCGCTTTGAATAAAACTCCTCCAGCAAGGCCCAACCTTGGTTTTACCATTTGCCTCACCACCACCTACTTTTCCCTTGGGAGTCGCTCTCTCGAGGGTCATCTTTATTCAGGCCCCCCGGGCCAATGCTTCTCTAAGTGTTGGTTCGAACTAGAGCCACTTGCAGCGCCACCTCGGGGAAACTTGAGGTCTGGTTTTAGTTGTACGTAGTGTTCATCCGGTGTTGCCCTGAGAACGAGATATGTGCAGCTCCTATCGGGATTGTCGGCGCATCGGGCGGTCTTGCTGGACTTGTTTTACCATTGTCGAAATGTCTTGTAAACCGAGATTCCGAGACTAATCGGGTCTTCCTGGGAGAAGGAATATCCTTCGTTGATCGCGAGAGCTTATCATGGGCTAAGTTGGGACACCCCTGCAGGTTTATAAGCTTTCGAGAGCCGTGCCCACGGTTATGTGGCAGATGGGAATTTGTTAATGTTCGGTTGTAGATAACTTGACACCAGATCCAAATTAAAACGCATCAACCGCGTGTGTAGGCGTGATGGTCTCTTTTCGGTGGAGTCCGGGAAGTGAACACGGCTTTGGGTTATGATTGACGTAAGTAGGAGTTCAGGATCACCTCTTGATCATTGCTAGCTTCACGACCATTCCATTTGCTCTCTTCTCGCCCTTATTTGCGTATGTTAGCCACCATATCAAGCTTAGTCACTGCTGCAACCTCACCACTTTGCCCCTTCCTTTCCCATTAAGCTTTGCTAGTATTGATACCCATGGTAATGGGATTGCTGAGTCCTCGTGGCTCACAGATTACTACAACAACAGTTGCAGGTACAGGTTATGCGATGATCATGACGCGGGAGCGATGTTTGCATGTTTTGGAGTTCTTCTTCTACTTCCTCTTCGATCAAGGGATAGGTTCCAGGTCGGTAGCCTGGGATAGCAGGGTGGATGTTGTTGAGTTTTTGTTTGTGTTTCATCCGTAGTCGGATGGTGCTCTTATGTAAGATGATGTTGTATTCGTGTGGCATTATATGCCTTTTGTATGTATCCCCATCTATTATGTAATGTTGATGTAATGATATCCACCTTGCAAAAGCATCTTCAAGATGCGCTTCTATCCTTGGTGGGACCTTCGAGTTCCTTTAGGATAAGGTCGCATCTTGGGCATGACAAGTTGGTATCAGAGCCTCGACCGACCCTAGGAGCCCCCTTGATTGATCGTGTAGTTTGGCCGTTGTTGAGCCTAGAAGAAAACTGATTTCTGAGTCTAGTTATATCGGAGAGTAGGAATTCTTTTTACTCCTCAGTCCCTTCGTCGCTCTGGTGAGGAATCTTGACGTAGGTGTTTTGACTTACTCCTCTTCCCCTTCAATTTTTTCTTAGGATCACGCAGTTGGTTTTTTCGATCGTTGTTCCTCAGCTCTTTTATCCGGTGCATTTCTCGTCAAGTTGACTCGAGCCTCTTCATTTTTGCCAAGTTCAATTCTCAGTTGTTTTCTTTTCCCACCCGCCCACCCCTTTTCTTCTCGGAGCCGGAGTCTGTAATTGAGTATCCATCCTACTCGTGCGAAATCTTTGCTTTCTTTCCTCAATGATTTCAACCAGTGTTTTCTCTTCAAGATATTCGTAGCTTTCCCCGTCCAAGTTGCCTTTGTTTTCCTGCCCTCCCACCCTTTTTCTTCCCGGAGCTTGAGTCTCTTTCGACCATCAATTTCATCCGTGTGGAGCCTCTTCAGTCCTTCGTCAATTATTTCAATCGGTGAATTCTCGTCTCGTTTGACATTCATCATCTCTTTTTCTTCTTTGGTGGACTCAATT
Source organism: Triticum timopheevii (assembly GCA_963921465.1). NCBI lineage: Eukaryota > Viridiplantae > Streptophyta > Magnoliopsida > Poales > Poaceae > Triticum > Triticum timopheevii. The sequence goes on along the minus strand of OY997266.1, from coordinate 502,846,027 downwards.
CAAGTTTTTCGGTGTTGATCATATTCTTTTCCCCGGCTCAAGTGTTTTCCCTGCTCGTTCACCTCTCGCCAGTTTATCCTTCCGGAGGGTTCAAGACATCTCATAAGATTCGTCTGTGTTCCAAATTAATTCGAGGTTGTCACCTCATTCAAATATTTCAATTGTTCCGGTGCATCATCTATCTGTTCAACAATCCTTTCCAACGGTGTTTCTTTTAGTGAGCCATAACATAGAGGTCTTTTCCCAGGATCTTACCTGACTCTTCTAATTCTCCCGGAGTTATTCTCAAATTCCTTCGAAGTGTGACGTAAGAATGGATCCCATCAGTCACATGCTTTCTCCAAGATCTCGTTCAAATTCTTTTCATTGTTGGCTCAACCTTTTTGTTTTTTTCATTCTCCCGGAGTATCTCAGTAATTTTGGTGGTGTTTCTCGTCATCATTTGAAGACCGAAGAAGATTTCTCTTAAATCTTGTCCGTTCCCCCGGAGATTCGCGGTCCTAGCTCGATGTTATGCTATCAAATTGTTTCTAGTCATGCAAATTCTTTTCATCCATCCGGAGCATTTCAGGAGTTGCTTTCTCTCTCGATCATCCGGAGGCCATCTTTTTGGAAGATTTCTTCATTCTAAGTTTTTAGATTCATTCTCCAATTATTCTATATCCGTGCCCTTTCGTTCGTCTCAATATTGTTCCGGTGCTTCGTTCAAGTATTCTTCTATCAGTTCGCGATTTCTTCGTTCTCTTGTCTCTAAATTCCCTCAAGTATCCTTTTGCGTTTCTAATTCTTCCCGGTGATTCCATTCCCTTTCGCCATTCAATTTTGAATTATTACGGTGGTTCGTTCAAAGATCCTTTTTCCTTGATTATCATATTAATCCATTCATTCATTCGAATCCTACCGGTGGTTCATGAAGACTTTCTCAAGTTTTATGCTATACCCCCCCTTAATCCTTTTCAAGGAGAATAAGTAGTATGCAAAATCCATTGCTTGTCATCAATTTAATTTGATGAAGGATAAGCATACAATAATCTTATTCTTATTTCATCCAAGTGATTAATCCCTTCATTCGGAGTTTGTTCATGGTGAATAAATTCTAGTTCCAAGAGTTTTCATCTTTTCTTTTCCGGAGTTCAAATTTCCTCGGCCATATCGTCGGAAACCCCATCTAAATCATCGCAAGGCTCATCTTATTCTTTCATCCTTCATTCTATCTCATCATCCTTTTTGTCACCGAAGTTCTTCATGGTGGTTCTTCATGATTTAATTCATTCCTCAAGTGTTCATCAAGATTCTTATCGAAGGAGCTCAAGTATCTTTTCTTCTCGCATCTTGAAGTGCAATTAAATCTCCGTACTCTTTTGAAGTGGAGTTTTGCATTTCTTCGTTCTTCTAAGCTATCCAATCATTTCTGTTTGTGGCCTGTTATCACCTTATGATCTTGAGATGTTACCTATAAGACCACAACAAGCTTATTCTTTTCATTGTTGATTTTCTCAACAACTTCATTCAATATTTCCTTCGTAAGGATATTTTTTCTAAGTCATTCATGGTAGAAGTTAACTTCTTCTTCTTCGTTCCTTTTCATTCCACTATTTCAATTCTTCCGGAGGCATTGCTTTGTTCATCTCGTCAAGTGCCATCTCATTGGGTGAAGTTCATGTTCTATTCCTTCCATTTTCAGCCGAAGTGCTGCCTAAATCCTTTCAGTTGTATTCGTTTCTTGTCTCGTTCTAACCAGAGTGGTTTCATAGTCTATCTTGTTTCTTGAGTTTTTGATTCTTGGCATATTCGCCGTTCCTCTTTTCTCCCCAAGTGCTTTCGACTTTGGTCATCCTCTCTCTTTTGTTATTATTTCACCTCATCCTTTTCCCTTCCGTCTTGATCCTAAGATCTCGGGACGAGATCTCTTGTTAGTGGAGGAGTGTTGTAACGCCCCGAATTCGATGCGCCAGGTGTCTGCCGTTATTCGCCGTCATTGCCATGTCATTTGCTTGCGTGTTGCATTTTATCAAGTCATCATGTGCATCTCATTTTGCATACGTGTTCGTCTCATGCATCCGAGCTTTTTCCCCGTTGTCCGTTTTGCAATCCGGCACTCCTATGTCCTCCGGCGTCCCCCTTTTGTCTCTTGTTGTGAGCGGGTGTTAAACATTCTCGGAATGGACCGAGGTTTGTCAAGAGGCCTTGGTACACCACCGGTAGACCGCCTGTCAAGTTTCGTGCCATTTGGAGTCCGTTTGATACTCCAACGGTTAACCGGGTAACCGTAAAAGCCTCTTTGTGTTGCAGCCCTACACACCTCCAAAGTGGCCCAAAACCCATCCTAACCCCCTCCATGCTCTCCACCGTTCGATCACGATCACGTGGCCAAAAACCGCTCTCCATTTAGAGCCTCCTAGCTCCCTCTACCTATAAAATAGTCCCATCCCCCGAAATTTGCGTCCTAACCCTAGTCCTCTTCCTCCCGCCGCCACCGGACACGTCCGTGACGGCCGGACATGTACAGCTGCCGCTGCCCACCCAATCCGCCAGCGCCACGTGTCGTGCCGCCGTCCTCCCCGCGCCTCCTCTGCCGCGGCCCGCGGGAGCCCGCAGCCGGCCCGCTCCGGGCCGCATCTGGGCCCCGCCGGCCCGCGCGGCGCCTCCCTTCACCGCCGTGTGCCCCGGTTCCCGCGACGGTTCCCGCTCGCCGCCGTTCGGCCGGTCGGCGACCTCACCCCGTCGTCCCGCCGCCCTCCATCGCCCCTGTTCATCGGCGCCTCCCCGGGCCCCGCCCGCTGGCGCCTCCCCGCCGCCGCGCGCCGCCCTGAGCCGCCGCTCTTCGCCGTCGGCCTCGGATTCCTCGCCGGCGCGCCCTCCAAGCCCCGCCGATTCCGGTCGCCCACGCCGCCGCCGGCCGCCTCCGCCGCCATCGCCGGATCCGGATGGGTGGGATGAGATCCGCCCGTTCCGGAACCAAACGCCAGCCCCGTCCCCGGAGCTCTCCGTCCCGGGTCTCCTCCATCCCGTTTTCCCCGAGGTGCTATTTCCACCGTCCCTTAATATGTATATTCTGGTGCACTATTCATCACATCATAACTCCATGCATACTGCTCCGTTTTGTGCGTGTAATATGTCGAAATGTGCGTCATGAGATGCTCTACTTTTCATTCCATTGTGTCATGTTCATTTGAGATCATCTTGATGCCGGAATCATCGTTGCAAGAGTGCTATGTGATGTTAACCTGCTGAAACTGTTATAACTTGTTGTTTTGTCTTTTTCATTGCATTTTGTGTGTGCATCCTATGAGCTTGATGTCTACATGAGTGTTGAGCTACATCATGCCATCTTTTCAGAGGTGCAATACATGTATTTTTGTGAGTCTTGTACTGAGTGCATCAAGCTTGTTAATTAGGGTACTTCCTGTTACTGTTTTGCTAGGCTGAATCTGTTATTTCGTGATGCTATGTAAACCTGCTCCTACAAGTCATTCTATGCATAATCTGGAGATGTTCACTAAGGATGATTTGTTATACATGTCATGCTCTATCTATCCATTTCCCTGGTTGTATTTATAGCCTGCTATAACTTATTGTAACCTTGATCTCAAATTGCTAAATAATATTGCTGTCAGTCTGTTAACATTAAGTTCAGTTTTGCCCTGAGCTTTCCTAGTGATCCATGCACCCTATCTACTTGATCTTGCCATTCTTAACTTCATAAACATGTCTTCTTACTATTGGTTGCCTTGCCATGCCATGTATTGCTCTGTGGGGAGTAGTACAAGCTCACCAACATACCTACTTATTGTTGTTCCTGACATATATGAATCTGTCATATCAATTGCTATGTTTACATGCGTGCCATCATATTTTATGTGTCCTTTTGGCTCATGGTCAGTAAGGGACATTATTTCATATGAGATTAGGAGATTCATGCCGTGCCTTTGTTTGCCATTTTAAGGTTCTGTAACATGTTGTTTGATAGCTCTAAACATTTCAACCTGATGTTATTTCTGCTAAGTCTGAAACTGTTATTATTTGCAATCTTGCCATGTCCTTTTGAGCATGTTATAGTGGTTTCTGGAGATAGCTCAGTGTTCATGTCTTGTCATGCTTTACCTGTACTTCATGCCCATGCCTTTTGTTATTACGTTGAGATGCTGTAGCATATTGTTTTGATGCTTGCAATATGCCTAGTTGCTGTTTTGGACAGCTTGTCCTTTAAACTTGTATAGAGTGTATGTGTTGAACCGTTGCTCCGTTTTGGGTGTGCTCTATATGAAACTTGCTTGATTTTGCATGTATTTTCATATTATCATGTTGCGTCCATGTTTTGAGGTGTTTGCTTGATGTTTGGATGCATTTAGCATCAATGCCATGTTTAACTTGTGTTGCTCATATCTTCTAGGCCGTAGCTCCGAACTAAATGAACTTTATATGTAACTTGACTAGAATTTCGTGTAGATCCTCTTGGTGCTCTTTAACTTGCTGTTTAATAACTTAAACTTAGTGTTTGGTCAGATCTGGACCAACTTTGAAACTTGCATATGAGGACTTACCCGAATTGGTATATGTTGTTTCCGGCCTCATTTAAACTTGCCTTGATGTGTTGTTCTTGTTTGCATCATCTCTTGCCATGAGTAGCTTCATGTAGCTGTGTCATGCATCATACTTGGTTGAGCATCATGCCTTGTCTATGTGTGGTGTGTTTACCATGTTGTGTGCTTCTTCTCGATAGTTCCCGTTTCGTTGCGATCGTGAGGATTCGTTCGTCTACGCTTGGTTCGGCTTCATCCGTTCGTCTTCTTCATGGACTCGTTCTTCTTCCTAGAGGGATTTCAGGCAAGATGACCGTCACATTGGATCTCACTACTATCATGGCTATGCTAGTTGCTTCGTTCTATCGCTATGCTGCGCTACCTATATTTTGCTCTTCAAGCCTCCCAAATTGCCATGTCAGCCTCTAACCTTTTTCACCTTTCCTAGCAAACCGTTGTGTGGCTGTGTTACCGCTTTGCTCAGCCCCTCTTATAGCGTTGTTAGTTGCAGGTGAAGTTGAAGATTGCTCCATGGTGGACAGGATTATGTTGGGATATCACAATATCTCTTATATTATTAATGCATCTATATATTTGGTAAAGGGTGGAAGGATCGGCCTTATGCCTGGTGTTTTGTTCCACTCTTGCCGCCCTAGTTTCCGTCATACCGATATTATGTTCCCGGATTTTGCGTTCCTTACGTGGTTGGGTGATTTATGGGACCCCCTTGACAGTTTGCTTTGAATAAAACTCCTCCAGCAAGGCCCAACCTTGGTTTTACCATTTGCCTCACCACAACCTACTTTTCCCTTGGGAGTCGCTCTCTCGAGGGTCATCTTTATTCAGCCCCCCCGGGCCAATGCTTCTCTAAGTGTTGGTCCGAACTAGAGCCACTTGCAGTGCCACCTTGGGGAAACTTGAGGTCTGGTTTTAGTTGTACGTAGTGTTCATCCGGTGTTGCCCTGAGAACGAGATATGTGCAGCTCCTATCGGGAATGTCGGCGCATCGGGCGGTCTTGCTGGACTTGTTTTACCATTGTCGAAATGTCTTGTAAACCGGGATTCGGAGACTGATCGGGTCTTCCTGGGAGAAGGAATATCCTTCGTTGATCGCGAGAGCTTATCATGGGCTAAGTTGGGACACCCCTGTAGGGTTATAAACTTTCGAGAGCCGTGCCCGCGGTTATGTGGCAGTTGGGAATTTGTTAATGTCCGGTTGTAGATAACTTGACACCAAATCCAAATTAAAATGCATCAACCGCGTGTGTAGCCGTGATGGTCTCTTTTCGGCGGAGTCCGGGAAGTGAACACGGCTTTGGGTTATGATTGACGTAAGTAGGAGTTCAGGATCACCTCTTGATCATTGCTAGCTTCACGACCGTTCCATTTGCTCTCTTCTCGCTCTTATTTGTGTATGTTAGCCACCATATCATGCTTAGTCGCTGCTGCAACCTCACCACTTTGCCCCTTCCTTTCCCATTAAGCTTTGCTAATCTTGATACCCATGGTAATGGGATTGCTGAGTCCTCGTTGCTCACAGATTACTACAACAACAGTTGCAGGTACAGGTTATGCGATGATCATGACGCGGGAGCGATGTTTGCATGTTTTGGAGTTCTTCTTCTGCTTCCTCTTTGATCAGGGGAAAGGTTCCAGGTCGGCAGCCTGGGCTAGCAGGGTGGATGTCGTTGAGTTTCTGTTTGTGTTTCATCCGTAGTCGGATGGTGCTCTTATGTAAGATGATGTTGTATTCGTGTGGCATTGTATGCCTTTTGTATGTATCCCCATCTATTATGTAATGTTGATGTAATGATATCCACCTTGCAAAAGCGTCTTCAAGATGCGCTTCTATCCTTGGTGGGACCTTCGAGTTCCTTTAGGATAGGGTCGCATCTTGGGCGTGACAGGGGGTCACGACCCCCCCTCCCCACCCCCCGCTCGGCCTCGCGCTAACGCATGCAGTGTGCTTGGTTGACAGGCGCAATGCGGATATTCTGTTTTTCCATCAAAGGGGACCCGCGCAAACCCCGGAGCCACACCCCTAAGATAGACAGGGGGGCGACGGGGTATGACAGACTCGCCTACGCATGCAGCGCCGCGGCAAGCCGCGTTGCCGCCTGCTCCGGCTCGTTCCAGGCTCGGCCTCACAGGGGGATGTGGAGGGGGGGTCACGACACCCCTCCCCACCCCCTGCTCGGGCTCGCGCTAACGCACGCAGTGCGCTTGGTTGACAGGCGCAGTGCGGACATTCTGTTTTTCCATCAAAGGGGGCGCGCGCAAACCCCCGGAGCCACACCCCCTAAGATAGACAGGGGGGCGACGGGGTATGATGGACTCGCCTACGCATGTGGCGTCGCGGCAAGCCGCGGCGCCGCCTACTCCGGCTCGTTCCAGGCTCGGCCTCAGAGGGGGATGTGGAGGGGGGTCACGACCCCCCTCCCCACCCCCTGCTCGGCCTCGCGCTAACGCACGCAGAGCGCTTGGTTGACAGGTGTAGTGCGGACATTCTATTTCTCCATCAAAGGGGACGCGCGCAAACCCCCGGAGGCACACCCCTAAGATAGACAGGGGGGCGACGGGGTATGACGGACTCGCCTACGCATGCGGTGCCGCGGCAAGCCGCGTCGCCGCCTGCTCTGGCTCGTTCCAGGCTCGGCCTCGCAGGGGGATGTGGAGGGGGGGTCACGACCCCCCCACCCCCTGCTCGGCCTCGCGCTAACGCACGCAGTGCGCTTGGTTGATAGGCGCAGTGCGGACATTCTGTTTTTCCATCAAAGGGGGCGCGCGCAAACCCCCGGAGCCACACCCCCTAAGATAGACAGGGGGCGACGGGGTATGACGGACTCGCCTACGCATGCGGCACCGCGGCAAGCCGCGTCGCCGCCTGCTCCGACTCGTTCCAGGCTCCGCCTCGCAGGGGGATGTGGAGGGGGTCACGACCCCCCCCCTCCCCACCCCCTGCTCGGCCTCGCGCTAACGCATGCAGTGCGTACAAGAACAATACAAAAATATATAGACAACTAAAAAAATTGGGGGGGCCACCCCCCCATGTACCTTAACGTACAAACAATAAAAAACCAACTACAAAACGCAACTATAGGCAAAAAGCAATGCGTTTTTGTTTTGGCAAAAAAAGCAGTTCGGTATCATAAAGCAATGCAGCTTCGGCATGCACACACGTGCAGCACTTTGCTTGAAAGACAAAAAATGCAGTGCTCTTATATTGGACAAAGAAGTTCGGCATCAAATGCGATACAGTTTATCGAACACATATCATACATATAAGCGTGACAAAATGCCAGTTCGCATAGACCGTGGTCGTCAACAAAAAATAAAATTATACACTTATATATATTGTATGAGTTATTGATATAAAATACACATACATATACAAATTCATCCACATGCACTGCTGCATAAAAGAACAAGAAGAAACACAATGACAGAAAAAAAAGTCTTTTTCATACATTCTCTACCTTAGTCAGCACACACAAACACAACATCAAACCCTAGTTATTGTCCACGTACAACCTTTTGCACCGAGTAGAAAACAGTGCCCCAAATGACTGTTATTGCGTCTGCGATTGCGACAGGGAAGTAATCCCGAGGTCCGCAATCAGTTCCCGTAACTCAAGCGGCATGTCTACATAACACAACATGTTCGAAGGATTGAACAGCAGCTGGAACATGTACTCCACCTTCCAATCTTCAGCAGCAGGCTGAAAAAAGAAAACAAATGCAGACAAGTGATTAAAAAAATGTTGTCATAAAGAACAAAAAAGTGAAAAGAAAACAGAGAAGCTGTTACGTCGGATTTCAAAATTTTCTCAACTAGACGTTGGCCGTCATACAACTGCATCATCCTCAGAACATAGATTCTGCACTCATTTGCTCTCTGCACTGGCACGACCGGGTTAGATGGCTTCTCTGCCAATTTAACCCAGTCAGGGTGGTTCCTCGATTTATAGATTTTTTCACCATAAATAGCCTTCAGCAGCTGAGTCATCCTCCTCATTTGGCAAAAAAGAAGCACAAGGTAAGAATAACACACATCACGGATCAAAGTTGATATTCTAAAGAACCAAAAAAATAAATAAAAGTTGTTCTCAAACGTCTAAACAATCCCTCTTTTAAGTGCACGTGAGAAAAATGCAGTTCTGTCGCGCATATGTTGAAGTGCACTACATAAACAATTGCAGTTTATGAAAAAATGCAGTAGGAGAAACACAAAAAAAGCTTTACGCTTGGCAAAGAAAAAAAATAACATACCACTTCAGTGCAATCTGCGTGGTAGTCAGTCCTGCGCCACCTTGTCGTGATATCAGGATGGCCAGTGTACTTCCTACTGTCATGGATATCAAGGGTCTGGCGATGCTGGTTCATCATGTATAAGGAATAATGACCATCCTTGAATAGCGGCATCATAACCTGTTCGCATAAAAAAATGAAATGAAAAGTTCTTTCGACACGTACCACCAGGACCACTGTTCCAAAAATAACTATAAAAAGAAATGCAACAAACCAGAAAAAATAAATGACAAAAAACAATGAACTTACCAGTTTTGCATCCAACAGGTTTGCGCCATCGCTCACAAAAAATTTGAACTGGTTAACTGCATCTTCTAAAACAAAATGAGCTATGCACAACTGGCAACACAGGATTTCCGTCATTATCTCTCGCCACAGAGGTTTCCATTTGAAGAACGTACTGCACACAAAAAAGAACAAAAAAAAGGACATGAAAAAAAAGAATAAACAATGCAAGCAGGCATGGACATGAAAAAGCCAGTGCAGTAGGAAAGAATGACAGCAAACGTTTACCATGATAAATAAAGGTGAAAGTAGCACGCGTTCACTGGATTGATAAGCTAAACCCAATTCAGGGTCTTGCTTCCAGTACTTGATGACAAAATCCATGATATACGAATCCATTAAAGCTCCTTTGCCAAATGTATCATAGATATAGTCGATATTGTAAGTATCGACATCACCAAAAGGACCATGCACCATAAAGAACGCGTTCCTGCAGTAAACATACACAGATGGGATCAATAAAATTAGAATGAAAATAAAAACACAGAGAAAGCATGAAAGGGCACACACATCACATAAAACTTACTCGCGGTATTTGGTTACAAAATCTTCGCTGAGAACAAGGTCCTTTATTTTAATCGCCCCATCAATATATCTGAACCTCGGAGGCTTCAATTTCTCTATAGAGCATCTCAACTTAAAATCCCTCTCACCTGCCCTCTTGTTCGAAAATACTTCAACCTCATCCAAAGGAGGACGATTAATTGCTGCACTCCTAGTCCTAGTGACACGTGCACACGATGTAACAAAATCATCATCATCAACATCATATACATCGTGTGGAGAGCTAGGTCGAGAGACACTTCCACCATCAGGTCCAGACGCCACATTTATGTTCAAACCAGAATTATCTGGAGAGATTTCAATGACACAATCCTCCATAACCACATCAGAACCCTGGGACTCAAACAGTGACGTACAGCCTTCTTGAAGCCCCCCATTAAAACCTAAAAACGTGCACAAAAAACATGGAAGCACTCAGTACAAAACACAAAAGCCAAAAAACATGTATAGAGAAAAAATAGAATGCAGCCCACTCTTGTATACATCAATGCAGCCCACTTCTCTACAGCAATGCAGCTCACACTTCTCTACAGCAATGCAGCCCACACTTGTATACAGCAATGCAGCCCACTTCTCTACAGCAATGCAGCACACTTCTCTACATCAATGCAGCCCACACTTGTATACAGCAATACAGCCCACATATAAAAGAACAATGCAGCACACTTCTCTACATCAATGCAGCCCACACTTCTCTACAGCAATGCAGCACACTTCTCTACATCAATGCAGCCCACACTTGTATATAGCAATGCAGCCCACATATAAAGAACAATGCAGCATACTTCTCTACATCAATGCAGCCCACACTTGTATACAGCAATGCACCCCACATATAAAGAACAATGCAGCCCACTTCTCTACAGCAATGCAGCCCGCACTTGTATACAACAATGCAGCCCACATATAAAGAACAATGCAGCCCACTTGCCCATAAAGAAGCGGAACCAAGCAGTAGACAAAAATAAAATAAAGCGAGGATAAAGAAGTTCAATAAAACAACCTTTATCTGCAAAAATTAGAAGTGATGTAAAATCAAGGCAACACTTCCTCGATGTTAGCCAGCTATAGAGCATGGCCTTTCTGATGTAGCCAATGTGCCCCACCCCAAACTTAGCAACTCGAACACCATCCCATGTCTGCAAGAATTTAAACATATAGAATCCACAATCATTCCTGCAATAAAAAGAATAAAAAACATCAGTTTCACAAAAATGAAGTGAAAAAAAAACTTGAACGGTATGACACAGAAGGGCTATAAAGAACGCACCCATTTGGCCGCAATGGGACAATGACATGTTTCAACACAAATCCATCAAGTGTGGAAGGATTTAGCGGCTCATCGGTACTCAAGCTACCTTCTTTCCATGCACGCTTGATATTTTTAACCATCCTCCTAAAAACACTGACCGCATCAGGGCTGCCCGGTTTGTTGAGCGAGTCAAGAAATTCAAGCCGCCTTTCTTTCAGATTTAACACAACTACACAATAATGACCAACATCATCCCTCGTATCTGGCGGATCAAAAGTTGCAAAAAGGACCTGTTGGAAGCATGAAAAAATAAATAAAATTATTATAAGAAGAAAAACAGAATGCTATAAAAACAAAACAGACAAAATACACATAAAAACATCTCTCACCATATCCTTTTTATCAACACGCTCCTCGGCTTTTGAAGAGAACATCATTTTAACACTCCTGCCTACAGTACCACCATTCCAAATATTTGTCTGCCGAAACAAAACCAAAAATCAAATAAGCAAAATAGGTCGTCGCACGAAATCAGAAAAGAAAATAAAAAAAACAAAAATTTCTACATTCTCACACAAATATGGTACGGGGCAACCATTGTCGGAGATCCCTTAAACTTATCTACCAGCAAAGAAACCCCAAGATCTACAAGCCTTGTAGTGAGCATCCCTTTATCCCAAAAGGATTGACCAACTTCGCCAATGCTAATATCACCCATCTTAGTTTTAAAAGCAATCATGTCCCTGGATTTTTCATGAAAAGCTCAAACATAAGATACTAAAAAAATAACAACAAATAAAAAGGGGTAAATACAAAAATTAGATAATACATATGAACAAAACAATTTCTAAAAAACCATACTTCTTCTTCTTGTCCTTCCGAGCCCTTGTAACAGCAGTGTACAACTCATTGTATCTTTTCAGAAGAGCTGGATCAATGCTCGACGGTGTCACAACTGGAAGTTCATCATCTGTAATAAAAAAGATGAAGTTCGCTTATCCAAACAATGAAGTTTAAATATTAAGATAAGGGAATTCTGCTAGCTATTTTGAAAATCATAGACAAAAGATCAAAGTTTCACTTATTATTAAACATCTAATACAGATACCATAGTAATTAAACAACATGAATGAGAAAAACATCAAACTGCACTGTTAAAAAAATCTCTTGCCTTTAGTGTCAGAGTCTTCAGGCCGCTGTTCTTCAGAACTGAGCAAAATATTTTCTTGCATAGGTTGCGACGAATCCACCACAACCTCACTGGACTTTCCTTCTGCAACAACATCAGCATTCTCTCGATTTACAACAGTCTGGTTAACAACAGCGTCCTTAGATACTTCAACTACATGAGGCTCCACTATCGATACTTCTGGAACATCATTGGACACCAGACAGACAGGGGAAGCAACAACACTAGCAGTAGGGGCAACATTTTCCAGTGGCTTTTCAATGCCAACATCAGAATCTTCATGCCGACTGGTGGGAACAGCATCATGGGATCCTTGAGCTACAGAAGGATCTGCACACTCAACGGCAACCGATACAGAAGCATAACACTGCCACGGCCATCAACAGCACAACTGCCTGATTCAGATCAACGTGGACTTCCACGTTTTGTTCTCCAACCTATGGAAAGTTTAAAAAACACACAGTAACACAAAAATGAGCATGGGGATAACTAACACAACAACACACAGCACACTTATGTCAAAAGACTGCTGGCAACATACACATAACAACTACAGTCCACATATGCAAAACAATACCAACACACGTGTGTCAAACACAACTACAATTGCAACACACATATACATAAAAAAAGAACAGCAGTTCGCTTTGACAAATGCTGCAGTTCAGTTATGTTAAATACTAAAGCTCACGTATGTAAATCAGTATGGATCGCGCATGCCAAAAAAACTGCAGTTCACTTCTGTCAAACAGTGAAGATCACACATGTAAAACTATTGCAGCTAACATACGTAAATGAAAATGCATATGGATGAACATAACAGCGTACATCAAGTTTATAACAGACAACAAAAAATTAGATTACAACCCACTAACAGAACAAGTAATACAACTATACCTTATCAGCTACAACATTCAGAGGGGACGTTGCATCAGCCAAGACCTCATCCTTCCCAGAGCCATCGTAGGTCTCTTTGTGCACATCACGAGAAGCAACACCAGTCTACGGGCATAGAACAAACCAAAAACGAGAAATAAGATGGTACCAACCGAAAAAGAAAAAACTTCAAATATGCACAAGCAGTACACACTTCACAACAGAGAAGTACACAAAAAAAATATGGGAAGCAAACAAATGCAAGTTTAAAGAAAAAGGGAAGCATGGCAGAACAGACATGGCAGGAGTATTTATACCTGACCAACTCCATCGTCTCTAGTTCCATCGACACCAGAAGATTCCACTCTAGCCCATAACAAAAAAAAACAAAAATAGTGAGGAGCAGTCAACATAATACACAAAAAAGAGGTTCAAAGCCACAAAAAACCTAGAACATACATTATCAGTGCCAATGCCAGCGTCCTGACGGATCATTTCATCCACAATATGCCCAACATCCTTCTCATACCTACCGCATTTTTCTTCGTGTGAATGTCTCAATTGAGCATACGAAGAACGAACATTTGTCACTGCAATCTTCAGGCTTTCAATCACACCACAATCAAAATTGTGAGCAGCAACAATATCTTCATCTCGTGGGCCATGGCCAATAGGGAAATAACCAGCAACTGTGCTCAACCTGTCATCAGAGGTTGGCAAATCTTCAGTCAGCGTCAAAACCTTCAGAAGAAGCTCATCAATCTCCTCATGTTTTTTGCCGCCAACAAATGTCTGTTTATAAGAGCTTGTATTATCAAATATCTGTCGAGGCATGAAACCACGAGTATGTGGCACCTCATCATCACAGGCAGGAAGTTGACTACAGATAGGCTCATAAAACCTAGCATGAGTGCTAGGCCCCGCATCAGAGCTGCCGTGTACAACTGCAATAGGATGGTTGTACACAATATCACCTGACGCCTTCCATTGCAAAAAAAGACAACACGCAAAGAGAAGTACACATGAGAGTACTAGAAAAGTTCACATTTATAATGGCTGCACATTTTTTTTTAAAAAAATCTGATATTAAAAAATCAGGTGCACTAACCGGCAGCTTCCCAAATTTGTAACTTTCCAAGTAAATCTTTCCCTTCACAAGCGCATCCTCATTGTACAACTTCATCAGGTCCTTGGTCATCAGGTATGACGCGCATGGCGTCAACGTGTGCATGACTGAAAATTTGCGAAGCTTCAAGCAGTCAAGATACATAATCAGGGGGACAATGGCACAACCCTCTGCACAATTCTGCTTGCTGCCTTCTGATTGCCACCTAACCACAACTGCCTGCAACTCATCAACAACAGGCTGACAAAAGTCCATCTGAGCCATAGCCGCATAATCCATGTTCTCTACCATCGCAGCAACTCTACCCAAATGAACTGCAGGCCCCGGGCACAGCAAATTTTGGTAAAGTGTCAGGAAGAACACCTTCACAGCAAGGTCAACACTTACATAATCATCTTCCTCCACCAACACCTTCAACTTCTCAAGCAAGTCCTTGACACCTATACTTTTTGAACGGTCAAAGCCAAGCTCATCCTTGAGGGCAGTCAACGATTCATCATGACCGCTGGAAGCAGGCATGGGTGCAGTGTGACGTCCCATAGGTAAATCAAAAATGTGATGAACTGCATCATGATTGATTCGAAGAACCCTGCCATTCCCAAAGTCCATTAACATGGTGGCAGGGTCAATCACTCCCATCAGATAGCACATAAGAATGCGCGACACATTTTTCTTTACACGGCTGCAATGCGCCTCTTTCAACAAAGAAGCAGCCTTGCAAACAGTGGGAAGCGACAAACGCACGGTCTTGTTAAATCGAGAATCATCTCCCTCACCATCATCTTCTGTTGCATTGCTCTTACTAGACTTCTTCCTCTGTGTAAAGGGGAATGCAGTCCACATTAGAAGATTAGGCATAAAAAAAGAGACACAGAAAATACAGAAAGAATCAAATGCAGTGCACTTCAACAAACCTTTGGAGCAGCATCCACCTCCTCGCCAGAATCACCACCAACATCTTCGTCGACATCATCATGGGCACGCTTGGGTACACTCTTAGATGAACCACAGTCCTTGCGTCTAGAAGGATGAACACCCTTCACATAATCAGCAAGCACAAAGTCGTCGTCATCAGAATTGGGACCTTCAGTGACATGTAGTCGTTTGCACTGAGGATCATCACTTCCACCAGCTTCAGCGGTTCTCTTGCCAAGATTCTTCTTCATTCCAGCAACACGTGGACTCCGCCGAGGTGTACCACCTTCCTCAGCAACAGTACTCAACCTCTTCTTCACCTTGCCAAATTTACCACCCTTGGCACCATCTGCAGATCTCCTCTGCTTCTCCTTCTCAGCAAACTCTTTTGACTCAATTTCAAACCTCAACTTCTTGCTTTGCTTCAACTCATATTGACGAAGCTGTTCCGGGACCATCCAATCCTGTGTAACTTCCTCTGTACCATCAATAGACTGCGATTGTGTTTCAGACAAGACAAGACGTCTCTGATCAAAGCTCACACCAACATTACCCTCAGCAAAATAATGGTAAATCAATTGAGTAACCTCCTCAAACCCATGCGCCCCAGCATGGAAAATAGACACTGCCTCAAAATAAAGTTTGACTATGCTCGTTAAAAATTGCACAAAAAGAACAAATGCAGTACAGTTAGACATATAAATGCAGTGCTCCAACCATAAACTCAAAATAAAAAATAATGCATTGTACAAAAAACTTGAATAAAACAATAATGCAGTTCAAACACACATACAGTGGAGTTCACATACAAAAATAAATGCACTGCTGCATATACTAAATTCACGGTTGTTCGCAACAAAAATGTCGAACTAGATAAAACAAAGCATACACAAAAATAATCAAATTAATCACATACCAGAAGGAGGGGCCACACTTATAGGAGAAGATTCAATCGGCGAATTCACTTGATGTCCTCCCTCGACACCATGATCCTTACCACCAGGACAAGGAGAAACAATTGGTGTATCATTATGAGCACTGCAATCACCTACTGGATTAAAAAAACCAGAAAAAAGAAATTACAAAAACATCACATGACAAAATAATGCAAACGAACACTGACAACTAACAGAGCATAACCCAATATGCAGGATGAATTAGGAAACTAGATAAACATCAAACAAAATAAACAAAGCCTAAGGAATAAGCACTCCACATACCCTGAACTCCTTCTCCCGGCCTGCTCGGCGAAGACATAGCGTTTCCCTGCAACACAAAGGACGAAGTGACAGACATAAAGCAACAAAATCGGCGAAAATCTCACGAAACCCTAGATCCACATTGCTACACACAACTATCGACTTCAAAACGAGATAAAATCGACTGCCTACGGAAAAATTACACAAGCAAAAAGAGCTATAGCAACTACAAGAATCACAAAAACAAGATGAGGGGACGATCAACACCGAGCCAAGCGGAACGTACCAAACAAAAGTGTGCGGTGACGGCGACGGGAAGGCGGAAGGGGGGCGGCGATGGGAACAGACAGGAAAGGGCTGCGGGAGCGCAGCGGCAAGGGCTCATGGAGCGGACAGCGATGCGGAATGCAGGAATAAGGGACTCTTGAGGGCGGCGGTTCTTCGGGCGACGGCGGTTGCTGCGCGCGACGGCGGTTTTGCCCAAGGGAGAGATGCCTCGGGAGAAACTGCAAGAGAGGAGAGGGGATTGTTCTCGGTCTCTCTCTTTGACAGCGGAGCGGTGGAATAGCCTGGAAGCGATACGTAGGAGGCCCGCGTGTCGCAAAAAGCGTCACAAAAAATGCGCCGGCCCAAAAACAGCCCGGGCAAAATAAGCCAGTCTACATCAAAACGAACATATTACGAAAAAACAAAAAAACGCACATGATGCAGTTCTCTGTGAAGAATCATGAAGTTCAAACGGTAAAAGAACAAATAAGTTCAAAAAAAAGTGGGCCCCCCCACCCCACCTCCCATTTCCCTACTCGTCCCGTGCCAGGGACTGCAATAAGTACAGGCAAAAACAAGATGCAGTACGGGGCGGTAGAAGTATGCAGTGCATTCCGTTGCACAATGCAAATCGCCGAAGCATATAGCAAAGACACGCAAAAAACGATGAAGTACACACATGTATACACTGTTGCAGTTCCGATTTGTATGCGATGCAGTGCGGAAGTGTAAGCAATGCAGTTATGCTGTCACGCAGTATACATGTATAAAACATAACACAATGCCCGTTCGCAGAGAAAAAAGTGGTGGTTAAAAAAAATGTGCTGATCAAAAATAAAACAAACCCACCTTAAAAAAACCCACGTTCGCATACAACCAGCAAATCGGAGCAGTTCCATCGCCACAAGCCCACGATCATAGATGCAAAACCAACCCACGATCTGCACAACCGCATCATCAGCGTGATCGTGTAGTTCATCCGACGAGGCCATCCCACCCCGCGCCCTCCCCTTAAATTCAGACCCCTGCCAAAGGCCTTCTCATCCACAACAACAAAAGTATCCATTGTGCTCCCACCAAATTGCCCCATATCAACGCAAAAGCACCAAGCCCTGCCACCGGCGATGACGTTCACCGACGAGTACAAGGGCGACAACGCCGTGGAGGCGCACGGCAACACCAAGTTGCACGTCATCCACACCAACGACAAGAAGCAGATGGCGATCACCCTCGTGCAGTATGAGCGCCACCTCAGCCTCCAGCGCCACAAGATTGTCGGCATTGATCTCGAGTACGACAACGACCCTGAAATGACGCAGAAACCCGCCCTCTACCAGCTCTCAATCGGCAAGAATCACCCGGTGCTGTTCTTCCAAATGAGCGACACTGAAAGGTGCATCGTCTTCGACAACTTCCTCGCCGACCCTAGGTACACCTTTGCAGGCTTCTCCATCGACGGCGACAAAACCAGGATGGAGCGCGTCAAACTGGAGGTCGCCAACTTCGTCGACATCCAGAAGGAGTGGAGGGTGCCCGAGGCAACCAAGCCGTTGGACTCCCTCGGAGATGTCTCCGGCGTGCTCATCAACGACTACTACAACAACATGAAGAAGATCACCGATGATGAGCACCAGCGCTAGGCCACCCTGCCTCTGTCCAGGAGGCACATCGAGTACGCGGCAAAGGACGCCTATGCAGCGTACGAGATATGGAACCGCATCACCCTCAACCAGGACGGCCTTCGCCGTGCAAAGCTGGAGAAGGAGGATCCCCCCAAGAAGCGCGCCAGGAGCAGCTGGGGATGGGGAGAGCCTGACTAGTGAAGAAGAAGATGGTGCCGGCCAGGAGCCAACAATGCCAGCGTTCTTTTAGAATTATCATCAAATTTGCTTTGTGTTGTTTGCTTATGTATCGTTAGTTTGCTTGTGTGCTGAACCTAGTTTGCTTGCCATGCAGAATCGCTTTGTAATGATGAACTTTGATTATGTTAGTTTGCTTTCTGTTCAACTTAGTTTGCTGGTGATGAAATTGTCGTACAGAATATCTGTGATAATTTGTTTTCTGTTGTCTGCTAATGTATCATTAGATTCGAGTAGTGCAGAAAATGAAAAATGAGTTGTTGTGTGCAAACAGGACGCATGCAGTGCAAGTTGTGTACGAATGCAGTACAGAATCTGTTGAATGAAGTCTTAACATACCCAACAAAGCGGTGCACGAACCTAAATTTGAAAAAAGAATACATAAGAGCAAAACCAGAAAAAGAAAAACGCAAACACGTAAATAATCAATGAAGTACAGAAATATATGAACATGCAGTACAGAACCATAATCAACGCATTACACGTATGATTTACTACGCAGTGCACTCCCATACATTGGGAAAAAGATTACATAATAGCAAAAAGACGGAAACAAAAAAATGGCAACTGTACATGCAGTACGCAATGCGTACACATGCAGTACAGAACCTTGATCAATGTAGTGCACGCCCCCAACACTGAAAAAACACCTAAGACAGAAAAAGAAAAAGAAAAAAAATTGACCACCCAGGTGCTACCGGCCCCAGCCAGTCTCGTAATAGGTCTGCGCCCACAGAAGGCGAGTTCGTTCTGAGTCACAGTGCATGGGGCCGGCCACATATGGGCCCATAGGTCAGAGAGCATACAGCTGCGAGCGCCGTGTTTAAGCGCCCAAATAAGTAATAAGAGGAGTTCGAGAAAGCGGCCTCGCCAGCGCTTATAAACATGTCGGGCGCACCTTCCGCGGGCGAGGTGGGACTAAACATTAGACCGCACACAGCGCACCGGGAACCAGCCGTGCTCACAGGCCGACTTGGGCCCAATTGCGTCTTCACTATCCGAACACAGGGCCAACAAAAAAAAAAAGAGAGGCCACTGAAAATAAAAAAATGCTACATACCATACACAAACACAGGCCCAACCACGCGTTCGCAGTTCGTCGTGATATGACAATGCAGTTCGCTATTTTCAAGTAAGCAGTCATGTTGCTTATTAAATGCATTCGTGTTCACTGAATCAGACCCAATCCACCACCTAATGCCAACCACACCATTTATTACTTCCATTGCTTGATTGGTTGCATAAAAACTTATCCATTCGTGCTACAGACTAACACAACTCCTCCCCCCGTTCCTCATTTTCCTCAAAACGTAGATCTAGGGTTCATCCCATCCACAGCTCTTCTCTGGAATTCCACTGAACCCGCCATGGATTGTAAGTGCGGGTGCTTGGCAAGGATGGCGCCAGTAGCGGACACATGCGTCTACGCAGAAGGTCTAGAGCTCACCAACACCGAGTGGCGCAGCATGCTCGGCTGCCTGATGATACCCAACAGAGGGTTTCGTGCGCCATTTCTTCATCGCCTCACAACCGCAGATCTACAGGAAAGTTGGGTATGTTTTTCCCCTCACAATTTTGGACATAATTTAGACTGCAAATACACATCTGAATATATAGTTCAATCAATTTGTTCAGTAATATCAACAAAAATACAAAACAGAATTTGTATTGTTGTTTAGATCTGTTAGCTATTAAGACTAGATGCTTCCACCTATCTTTCTTCAGTACCACACCATGTATCGACACTAGCTAGATCAGAATCCCAATGCATGAACAAAAAAAGGGTCAGTAGATAAGCGTTGCAGTTATCTTAACATGCTGGAGAAGTACACTGTTACTGACATTGCAGTGCATGCATGTTGCAGTATAATATATATCCCAGTAAAACTAAGAGTCAATTGCGTATATAAGTTTGTTCATACATTGCAACTACTTTACAAAATACAGTCATATGTATGTAACTATTTAAGTAAACATAAACAAATCATACTAAGTATAAAACAAAACATTTACTATTTACTTATAAATTCTTTTTCCACCCATTCCAATATGCAGAAACTGCCATCCACAATAAAATTTCATGCTCCGAGTTCAAGGAAGCTTACTTTGGAGATAGAACACAAGAATGGCTATGGAGACATGCAAGCTGACTACCACATCGACTCTGAAGACTGCATCAACATAACTACTGGTTGGAAAGATTTTGTCTCCCAGAATGGCTTTGAGGCCGAAGAAGTGGCCATGGTCTTTTTCTACAAAGAAGAAGACTCCATCAAGTTTACAATATTTGCACTCTAGGCTGTCTAATATGAAGCAACCAATATTTCTAATGCTTTGCTTATGCTGTATGCTTTTAAAATTATGTCCATCAGACAATTTGAACGATGCCTATTTAAAGTATGCAACCTCAACTGCGTCATTTTATCATCCTTTTTAGACAAAGTTGCTGTTGGTAGTAACGCAGTTCTCTCAAACACATAGTGTGGTACTAATAATAACAAAAGGCAGCCCTCTGAACAGTAACAAGGAAATGCAAATGGTCGAAACTTTGCAGTTAACATATGATGTTCAAAAACAATTCTCATAGTAAACAACACTGCTAATGCAGTACAAAAATGCATATTATGCAGTCATCTAGAACACAAAATGTAGTTTAAGAAAAGGAGAAATCTCATAAGCAGCCATAACCACTGTAATGCAGCTACAACGAAGTACACTACCAAAGAAAATGCAGTGCACTACAACGTATGCCATGACTACAACAAATAAAATAAAAGCAGTAAAACTACAGACATGTGATAGACTAATAGAGGTGTCAATTTCACTCGCACTTCGATAACTCGCCTACAAATTGTACAGCCACTAAACTATCGAAAAATACACCCGCAAAAATTTACATGGAAGACATGGCAACTTGACGAACAACTTCAACTTTCATTTAAAAAATGCGATTCAAAAAATGACAATTATACCCGCAATACAATGAATTCAAACCTACAACAATAGTAATTACAATATTCAAACACGCATGGACGGGCAAAATCAAAAAAAACAACAAGAACAGAGGAGCGGACGAAGCTCACCCGCCCGCACAATCAAAATAACAAGAATTGAAAACTAACTCCTAAAAATTAACAAATTATAGAGTGAACGGACCGATTAAAACGAACGCAATCAAAGAATTCCTACTAAATAACAACATCCGAGCATAAAAATATCGCATCTGACGCGAACACGAACGAACAGAGAAAGCTCGTCCGCCAAATCCCTCGATTTGCAAGCATTCTAGTATTTTTTCCTGTAAATTAGAAAGAATAAAGCTAAAATGAGATGCAGATACAAACTGAATCATCCCGCGACACCCGATTCCACATAGAAAAGGCGGGCGGAACACGGGAAAATGAAGCAGTTCTCCCGTGAAGCATTGCAGTGCCCAACGTAAACAAGATGCAGTGCACTTGCGTCCAGCGTGCAGTGCGGAAGCGGTGTGCAGAATAGTTATTCTGCTAATATTAGTAGAATAGACTGTCTCTCTCTCTCTCTCTTATATATATATATATATATATATATATATATATATATATATGGATAATGCAACGCCCTATATAGGGCCGGAAGACAGGTTCCCGAACTTCCTTGGACTGCCGGCCCGGCCCGATGCGATCCCGACAGAATCCACCTGGCACACCGATCGATCCGCCCCTCCCCGACCCCCTTCTCGCCGCTCCTCCCCTCGCTCCCTGACCTCCCGCCATGGTTCGCCGCAGAACTTCGCCGGATCCAGCGACTCCCCCCCCCCCCCCGTCTCCTGCTCCAGGCCGACCGGATTCGAGGCCTCCCCTCCTTCTCCAACTCTTGGTCGACCGGATCCGCTGCCACAGCTCCGTCCCACCTCCTGGCCGACCGCCGGCGCGGGCGAGCGAGCGACAGCGGACGCCGGCGCTAGGGAGCCCGCATCGCCTGGATGCGGCGAAGCCGCCATGGACTTCTGCAAGCCTCATCCTCCTTCCATCCTCACAGCACGACACCCTCGCAGAGCAGATGACGGCCCCGACGCAAGCTGAGGTGAACGAGCAACTCCGCGACGGAGGCGGCATTGGTGGCGCCTTCAAATCTAGCAACGGTAGATGAACTTCCTCCCACTTCTTGCCTTCTCCTTCAATCTTGCCTTGCCTGACCTTCTTTCTTCGTGCAGACGAACTTCGCGCCCTCTGCAATACATGGATTGCCACATAATTCCTCCCTTAGCTCCTCGACTAATTGCTCTCAAGGTGGCCTATCTACTGCCGGAAAAAGGTTAGCCGAACTTCTAGCTAGGGTATGGTTGAACTTCCTTCCTTCTGTTGTTATTTTCTTAAAGCCATGTGAGGCCATGTGAAGTTCAATTAGTATGTGAGGCCATGTGAAGTTAAATTAGTATGTGAGGGCATGTGAAGTTCAATTAGTAAGTGAGGCTCAGTCCAGGTTACAAAGCAGAAGAACCCCTGCCTGCATTCACATGTGAATAGCCATGTGAAGTTCAATTAGTATGTGAGGGCATGTGAAGTTCAATTAGTAAGTGAGGCTCAGTCCAGGTTACAAAGCAGAAGAACCCCTGCCTGCATTCACATGTGAATAGCCATGTGGAGTTCAATTAGTATGTGAGGGCATGTGAAGTTCAATTAGTAAGTGAGTCTCAGTCCAGGTTACAAAGTAGAAGAACCCCTGCCTGTATTCACATGTGAATAGCCATGTGAAGTTCATCTATTAAGTGAGCCTCAGTCCAGGTTGACATGTACCTAGTTGTGTGAAAAAATAAATAGAAAAATAAACATACATGTGATCACATGAAGGTCAGGTTTGTATGCACTAGTGGTTCAAGCATTCAAACTCATGAAGGTTCAGCCTTTTTTAGCTGTAGACAGTATTTCCCCTTTGCAAATTAGAAGTTCAGGGTGCGAATAATGCTCAGTTCAGTTACAAAGTTATAGGAAGATGTAACCTGTGTGCTAATAAACATTTTTTCCTTTTATGTCAGCAAGACGAGAGACGCATGAAGAAGCTTAGAAGTTCCCGGCAGCAAATACACAATCCTAAGCCTGTACGCATTGCACCACCCCCTCAATGGGTCACACCACCTGCTCCACACCAAAATTGGATGACACTAGAAACGCATGGAGACAATTTTTCACCTCCACCTAATTGGGTGACGCCAGAAATCCCGCGCGGATTCTTTGTATCCACCAGCAGACTCCCAAGCACGCCGATGGAGGAGGGGGTTAGCTCAAGTCATGCGTGTAACGCTGGAGGTTATCCTGGTGTGCCTCGATAATGCCAAAGGGAAGCAACTAAACCGGGTCCCAGGACAAATCCAACAGGAACACACACACACACACACACACACACACACACGGAGAAGAGTGCTCTGCACACTACCACCGTTGGATGCTGCTACTGCTATAACTCAGAATTGTATGGGACAAAAGGTAGATGGATTGCTTCACAAAACAAGAGAGCAAACAAAAACCAGGATCACAATGCCTCCACAACCACCTCAAGAAAAAAGGACGCAAACAAGAGAGAGGGCGTCTTCAGCCCTCCTTCCTCCTCGTGATCCACTCCTGCATCCTGCTATGATAACTCCGCCGTGCCCCATCCCAGAGGGCCAGCAGCAGACTCCAGTGGAGTTGCGATCATACACGCACGTAAGTGAAACAAAAATTTAGGTGTTTATATACGCATCGTGTATTATCTACCAATTTTATACTCCCTCCAGGATAACAAGATCATAAAGTGCATTTTAACGTGTCGTTTGCATTATTTTTTCTTTTTCTGCAGATGCCGGATCTCCCGGATTATCTAATACCAAGACTAAAAATGCGGTTCCAGAATGTAGAGAAAGTAAGGGAGTTTTATAGCAGATACGCTAGACACGCAGGTTTTGGAATCAAGAAGACGGGAGGGAATGAAAATCACAAGTATTTTGTTTGCGCGTTCCAAGGGAAACACACAACTTCTGTTTCAGAGGCTGACAAAAAACAAAACAAAACATCACAGAGGACAGGCTGCAATGCAAGAATGAGGGTGAAGGTGCAGGAGGATGACTCATGTGTGGTAGTGGACATTGAGTACAATCATAATCACCACCTCATGCAATCTGATGACATGTTGGTATTCTTGCACTCACACAAGAATTATGACCCCACTATTGTTGAGTACATAAAGCTCCTGCAGTACCACGATGTCAAGCATACAACAATCATGCCCATGCTATCTGAAAATGAAGATGGAAGCTACTTCCTAAGCATGACCGGACGAGACCTATTAAACCAATAAGTATTTCAAAAAATGCACATACTGCAATGTACATAGCATCCTCAATCACAACCCTTTGCTAGCAAAGATAACAAAATGCATGTTTGCATATAATTTGCAGGGAAGCAATGAATGCAAGGAAAGATGATTTGGATGATGTATTGAAACTTGTATCTTTCTTTAAAGACATGAAGGCCATCAATCATGAGATTTTCTATGACATACAAGTAGACAGCAACAAAACAGTTAAAAACATTTTCTGGTCCAATGCAAGCTGTCGAGGAGCATATCATGACTTTGGCGATTGCATCACATTCGACACAACTTACAAGACCAAAAGATTTCATATGCCTCTGGGAGTGTTTGTTGGAACAAACCATCACTTGCAGTCAACGATATTTGTTGTTGCCCTGATTAGAGACGAAGATGCAAAGTCATTCAAGTTGCTGTTTGATACATTTGTACGGTGCATGAACAGCAAACATCCAACTTGCATTCTAACTGGTAAGTTCAGAAAAAAAAAACTCTACAAGTTTCATCTATTGTACAGTCTATGGGTCTGTATCTGCGTACACTAGTTTTTTCTGAAAAAAAATGTTAAGCAAGCAGTTCAACTAGTGTTAGCACAGAAGTCCAACAAAAACAGTATAAGAAGCAAAATTATATGTCACATGTTTAGAAAAAATATAGTTCAGGATGTGAAGTTCAAATAGAGGAACCATACAAGTTCAAGGACACTACTGCAAGAAAAAACACATGAAACATGTTCAGGAAAAATATAGTTATGTATGTGAAGTTCAAGCACTGGTACCACAGAAGTTCAACAACACTGCTGTAAGAAAAAATATATGTCACATTATTTGTTTGTCCTACTGCTACCTGTGAAGTTCAAGTACTTGTACAACATAAGTTCACCATCAGTAAAAAGAAGCAAAATTTCACTTTTTTTAATTCATGGAGACCAATGCCCGTCGATGGCGAAAGCCATACCTCAATCATTCCCAAACACCGTCCACAAGCTATGCCGATGGCACATCCTGAAGAAGTTCAAGGAATACCTCGCGTTGCTGTACAAAAAGTATGACACATTCAAACAGGAGTTTAGAGCGATCTTGAACTGGCCGCTAATGCCTACAGAGTTTGAAACTGCCTGGGCTACACTCGTGCAGAAGTTCAACCTACAGAACAACCAGATGATGATGCAACTCTGGAATGATAGGAAGATGTGGATTTCAGCATATTACAAGAATATTTTCTGTGCTATAATGACTTCCACACAACGAAGCGAGAGCATGAATCACGTGCTCAAGAGAGGGTTTGTCAAGGGGACCCAGAACCTACACAAGTTTGCTAGGCGGGTAAATGCATGCATACAAACTCGGATGTAGAAGGAGAATGAGCAAACAATGACCAGCATGGTATTAAAGACAAAAAGACACCCCCATCATATTGTGACTTCCTTCAACATGTGCATACTGTATTTAAAAAAATGACTCTGCTTGGACTAATATCTTATTTCTTGACATGTGTGCAGACCAATCCTATGACAAAAACAACCTATGGCTACAAGGAAGACATGGCTATCAAGTACACGAGAGCCGTGTACACCGAGATAAGGACTAGGATGAGAAAAGCGACGCTATTTCGCGCAAAGCCTACAGCAGAGCCCACTAAGTACCTTGTGTACTACCACAACAAGGCTGGCCATGATGATGAAGAAATATTTGCCTGGTCAAAGCATGAATTCCAGGTTGTAGCTGACCCTGATAATGAAATATACGAGTGTGAATGCAAGCTATGGACAAACACAGGTGAGCGGAAAAACAAACTCATTAAATACCTAAACTAATAGTATCATATCAAATAGATGAAACTCATTGCTGGCTGTAAGTGCATCTAGTGCCACCCCTAGTTGGTTTTGGAGTATTGACGACAAAGTTGGTTGAGGTACTGATGCGTTTGTGAGAATTGCAGGATAACGCAGGTAGTGTCCCTCATTGATTTGGTTTACCTACCGGAGATGATCCCTAAAATGTATGAAGACATTGAAGACAATGGTGGTATGAGAAGATATTCATATTGAAGACTATGACATGAGAAGACATTGTGTGAAGACTTTTGAGCACGAAGACTGTGTGGCTTCGTTGTTTCCTTTTCTTCTTTGTTGAGTCATAGGAACCACCGTACTGTTAAGTGGGGTCCAAGTGAACTAAGTCAGAGTGACTGAAGTGATGCTCAACTCAAATCCTATGTCTTCGAGCGAAGACAATGAGAGCAAATCTTATCCAGAGCTGGATGAGTCAGCTTTGCTTGTAGCCCAAGTAAAGTTGCCGCGTGTGTTTGAAATCTGACCGTTGGAACACGTGTCAGTTCCTTAGTGACCCAGGGTCATTTTGGACAAATCAGGTCGGGTTGCCTAGTGGCTATAAATAGCCCACCCCCTACACCATAAATTGGTGGCTGCTCAGAGTTTGTGCACGGCTTTTGTCGTTTGAGAGCAACCCACCGCGAAGCATTTGAGAGAGAGAAATCCTTGCGAGGAAAAAGACCAAACACCCAGAGCCAAAGAGTGTTAGGCATCACTGAAGTCTTTCTGTCTGTGTGACCTGAAGACTTATTACACTTGAGGACTGTGAATCCTCCAGCCGGTTAGGCGTCGCGTTCTGAGCATCCAAGAGTCATTGTGGATTGCCGGTGAACGAAGTCTGTGAAGGTTTGGAAGTCTCCCTTGAAGACTTACCAGAGTGATTGGGCGAGGACTGGGTGTCCTTAGCTCAAGGGGAATAAGGTGAAGACACGGTCTTCAAAGTTAAATCTCAGCCTCCCTAACCAGACGTACAGTTGTCACAGCAACTGGAACTGGTCCAACAAA
This sequence comes from Triticum timopheevii, assembly GCA_963921465.1. Taxonomy (NCBI): domain Eukaryota; kingdom Viridiplantae; phylum Streptophyta; class Magnoliopsida; order Poales; family Poaceae; genus Triticum; species Triticum timopheevii. The sequence continues at coordinate 502,818,498 of OY997266.1, read as the reverse complement.
TCATGTGTCTTCAACAAACAACTGGTTCTATCCCTTCCAACCTTACTTAAGTTTGTCTTCATGAAGTCATTGCTTATCTGTTTATCTGTTTGACTTCATTGCTTTACTACTATTGTTGATTGGCTTCACACTATCTTCCATCTTGATCCTTACTACCGAACTGCTATTAGTCCTGTACTTTCACATCATTACATACTTGACTATGGCTTGTTTAGGGTAGTTTATCTTCCGCTGCATATCAATTAGGTTGTTTCTGTTGTTTGTCTTCGAAACTTCCAAGTTTTGAAGACTTTCATAAATATCGCCTATTCACCCCCCCCCTAGTCGATACTAGCACTTTCACTGGCTCATAAACTATGTATTCTGCATTCATCACAAAAATGCAGGCCTCTTCTACCTTCACATCATGAACATACTGAACCACCTGAAGCCTGACAAATTTCCAGACAAGTATATCCTCAAACGGTACACAAAGACTGCAAGATCACAACCAACATTTGATACAAGGGACTACAACACGACTACATCGGATGGCAGCTCAAGACTATCGAAGCAAGACATCTTGCTGCAGCTAAATTTGATGGTTAACAAGAAAGTGATGAGATGTGACCAGCAATATGACAGAGCCTTCTATGTTCTCAAGAGGCTAGTGGAAGAGCTTGATGCAATACATAAAGCAAATCGATCAGATGCTGACCAAAGGATGGCTGAAGAGGATGCTGAAATTGAAGATGACCTTCATTATTATGCAGCTGAAATGCTCCAGGCCGCTGCTCAAGCCAACCAATCCAAGCAGGGTGTTGACCAATTAATGCAGCAGTGGCAACAAGAGACGATGAAACTGCCTCTGTACTCTGAAACAAAGGGTAGGAAGAAAATTTCTGCAACAAAGAAAAGTGAGAGAGCTCAAATAAAGGCACCACCTGCATGAAGAGTCATCATGCTCGATGGGAACGGAGTGCCACTTGGACACAGGCAATGTAGTGTGTGCAAAAAGGTTGCAGGACACAACAAGCTCACCTGTCCAACACTCTTAGAAAGAAACGATATAGAGGAGGTCAAGCAACCAAAAGTTCAAAAACAGCAGCCCAAAGTTGTAGAACAAAACAAGGGACCACACTCACAGAAAGCAAGCAGCAGACTTTGTAGCATATGCAAGAAGTATGAACCACATAATGCAAGAACATGCCCGAAGCGCGATAATGCTGAAAAGACAAGCAAAAGGCCAGAGAAGAAACAGAAAGCAAAACCCAGAGCCAGCAACAAGAAAGTGGTGGAAGATGAAGAGGAAGACGAAGATGAGGACACCATGGAAGAAGAGGAAGACGAAGAGGAAGAGGAGGACGACGATGAAGAGGAAGAGGACGACAAAGAGGAAGAGGACGACGAAGAGGAAGAGGAAGAGGAAGAGGAAGAGGAAGAGGTACATGTCAAGCAAAAACCACCAGAACCAAAGCCTAGGAGGAGCGCAAGGCTGATGAACAATTATACTAGGTCAATTAAACAAAGAAAAATTATGTCATGTCAATGTGCAGAATGTTATTCCACTTTTGAAACAGTATTTTAGGGAGAAGAAGCTTACTTGAAATTCTATTGTTGAACTTTCAAAGAAATTATATAGTAGAAGTTCAGGTAAGCTTACTGCAGAAGTCCTGGTATAGTATGACAGGAAGTGCTGGCGAAGTATTGCATGAAAGAGCAAGCAGTAATAAAAATGAAAAAATACATTGTGAAGTTCAACTAATATTTCTGCAGAAGTCCTGGTATATAATGAGAGGAAGTGTTGTGTTGGTGATGTATTCAATAAATGTGCAAGATGGAACACAAATGAAAAAAATATACACTATGAAGTTCAAGTAAGCTTACAATGGAAGTTCTAGTATATTATGACAGGATGTGCTGGTGTTGTAATCCATAAGAAGTTCAAGCAAGCAGGAATAATTATACAGTCTGAAGTTCAGGTCAGCTTGCAGAAGAAGTTCTGGTATATAAATTGATGTAGGAAAAAATATGTTTACAAAAAAAAGTATTGCCCTATGAACTAAGGTTAGCAAGCCTAAGAAAACACGTTCAGAAGTGAAGTTTCTGTTTGGATATGTGCAGAAGTTCATGTTGAATGCCGACGAAAAGATAAAGAAACCTAAAGGAGTGTATGACACTATTTTTGCATGAAGTTATATTTGAAAACCATTTGCAGTTGAAATTCACAAAAAATCACATATAGATTCTCTACAAAAGGCCACATAATGGTTGAATTGAAAAATAATAATACATTACATGACACAGAAAATCCTCTCCCATCTCAAACCAGCAGTCTAGCGAGGTCTCAAGCATCAGGTCAAGTCAAAGATCATATGCTCGGGCACATGAAAAAAACAGCAGTTCAACCATAGCCCAGAGAGAAGTTCAAGTACATACGTCGGGGGAAAAACACACAACACATGGATACTGACAAACAATGCAGTACATTGAAATTCATAAAGCCAAATCATTCTTCACACCAGATACATTTGTCCTCAATATCATAAATAATAGTTCTGCAGCTATAGATACACAAATTACTAAACCATTCTAACAATCAAATCTTTATCGAATCGTTCCAAGCACTATCAAACCTAAATCTTTACGAAATCAAATCTACACTGAAACTCCTGCTCCAAATTCACGGGCACAAGGACTGGATCTCTTTAGGAAGCTCTGTACGCAAGACTTCATTCTTGTCACTAAAGATTAGAGTGTGCATGAACTCGGCCTTCCAGTCATTTGCAGCAGCCTGGAGTTTTAGCTATGTCGACTGGAGGGATAATCAAGGTCTCCGCTGCTTGCCCCGTGTTCGATGGAAATGAATATCCCTACTGGAAGAATAAGATGCGCATGCATCTTGAAGCCATTGATGTCGACCTCTGGTATGTCGTCAAGAATGGCGTTCCCAAAACTGGTGAAGGTGTCACCCCCACTGATGTCAAGAAGTTCATTCAACTGGACTCTACTGCAAAGAACATCATCTGTGGTCATCTGACCAAAGGACAGTATGGCCGTGTGAGTGCTCTGGAAACGTCGAAGCTAGTCTGGGACTAGCTATCCAAGGTCAACGAAGGCGTCTCAACCCAGAGAGATCAAAGAATTGGTGTTCTTCACAACCTCTTCAACCGCTTCAAGAGAAACGACAATGAGAATGTCCATCTTACGTTTGATCGCCTCACTGATATCACAAATGAACTTCAAGCTCTTGGCGCAACTGAGATTACCAAGCATGAAATCGTCAAGACACTGCTGAGATCACTTGACAGCTCCTTTGACACTCTTGCCCTCATGATACAAGAACGTCCACTTCAAGACACTCAATTCGTCTGATATACTTGAGAGGCTCAACACACATGAGTTCCAGCTATCTGAGAAAAGAGATATCTATGGTCCAAGCTATGGCCGAACTCGTGCTTTGAAGGCAAAAAGTTGTTTCCTCATTTGAAGAAGAATCTGACTGCAGTTCTGAAGATCCTGAAGACATTGGAAGGGAACTTGCTATGCTTGTGAAGAAGTTCCAGAAATTCACAAAGAAGAAAGGCTTCAGAAAGTCTTCACGATCTAGCTCAAGGAATGATGAAGCTTCCACACATGATCACAAGAAGAGAACCTGCCACAAGTGCAAGAAACCTGGTCACTACATGTCTGAGTGTCCACAGTGGGACAATGAGAAGAAGAAGAAGAAAAGCAAGGAATATGATTCCGATGACAAGAAGAAGAAGAAATCCTCAAAGTCTTCTAAGTCTTCTTCCAAGTCTTCATCATACAAGAAGAGCTCATCTGGCAAGGCTCGTGCTTTTGTTGGCAAGGAAATGGATTCAGAGGAGGAGTCTGCTTCAGAGGAGGCGGAGGTGGAGTCTGGAGAGGAGTCTGACCCTGGCGTTGCAAGTTTGGCTCTAGCCACTGCCTATGTTGCCAAGTCCATCTTCAACACTGAAGACAATGACTTCCACACCAACGAAGAAGCTAATGATGAAGACAATCCTACTCCCACCTACTGCTTCATGGCACGTGGTGCCAAGGTAAAATCACGCAATGCGTACTTTCAAACTTCAAGTGAAGATGACTCTGATTGTGAATCCAAACCCAGCTACAAAACACTTGCTAAAATTGCAACTGAACAACAAAAGGCTATGGAACATACTCAAAAACTGTTAGACAAAAGCGATGACCTGTTGGACACTGAAATGACACGTTCACAGTCCTTAGTTGATGACACAAAAAATCTTCATGCTAAGTACCAAGAACTTGAAGGTCGTCATGAATCGCTCTCAACTACTTATGAAAGGCTCTCCTATGATTATCTTCAAAGGAAACAAGAGCTTGAGAAATTGAGAGCGGCTCATGAAGATCTTCAAAAGGTGAATGAGTCACTTCGCGCTCAACAGATCAGTTCCACTCAGGAAGGATTTGAACCACCATGTCTAAAATGCATTGAGCGTGATTACACTACATCTGTTGCTGAATGTTCCACTACTGCTATTGTTTCATTGTCTTCACCTACTAATGTGGTTACTAACCCCTCTGCGGAGGATACCACTGCTGTTGCTGATGAAAATGCTATGTTGAAGACATTGCTTGAAACAGGGATGTACAAAAGTTTGAAGGGACATAAGACTCTCTGCGATGTCCTCAAAAAGCAGATTCTGAACCAAAACCCTAGGAAAGAGGGTGTTGGGTTCGAGAGGAAAATGAATGTTGATGGCTCGTACTGGAAGCCTGAGCAGTACCCCAAAACCACATGGGTTGCTGCAAAGGAACCTTCAGTAGATCCGTCCACCTTATCTGGCTTTACCTGTACTAATCCTATTGTCATTGATGAATCCTTTGATGCAAACTATAAGCTGTTCAAAAATCAGAATGGTGAAGTGTTTGCCAGGTACATTGGTACTAACTGCAGGAATGGACCACCTATGAAGAAGATCTGGGTACCTAAGCAGTACATTGAGAATCTTCCTATGAATGTCGTCATGACACCACCAAGGAAGAAGACAAACCCCAGACCAATAGCTTCATGTGGCCCAAAGGCTTCATACAGATACAGGACTCACATGAGTCACCCTAACGCCAATGTTTTGTAGGGAAATCATGCTCAGACTTATGAATATGAGCGTGTATCTTCGAACCGCTATGTTCATAGGACTAAGAACTTTTCTGCTTATTCATTTGAGTATCATTCATCTCCTGCAAGGCTATTTGCTAGGGCTTCAAAGCCAAAATTCTCAGATGCTGCACTTAGACTCATTGCTTCTAAGCCCCCACTAAAGATGTGGGTGGCAAATAAGAACTAACTCTCTTTTGCAGAAAACGGTCTCCAGCCAGCAATCAATGGCGTCCGATACTATTGCTGGGGACCTAAAACTCACTAAGGACGCACGATGAAATGTCATTCTATATGCTTCACATCTGAATTTCTTATCAGTCATACTATGTCCTAACTTTGCTATAAGTTGTGACTATCCCTATATGTGTCAAATGCTTATGCTTCAGAACTCCCTTGTGAAGCCTATCCTCCTAACTGCACTGTAGGGTACATCACCAAAAGCTTCAGAGTGGATTATGGACAGTGGATGCACAAATCATATGACTGGTGATCGAAGTCTTCTCATGGACTCAACCTTACGTCCATCCGACAAAAGTCACATTACATTTGCTGACACTGGTAAAAGCAAGGTATTGGGTCTAGGTAGAGTTGCAATCTCAAAGGATCAACACATGGATAAAGTGATGCTTGTTGAATCCCTTAGTTTCAACCTAATGTCTGTCTCAATGCTTTGTGACTTGAACATGATTGTGATATTTGGCAAATATCGTTGCCTTGTACTAATGGAATCTGACAAATCTCTAGTCTTTGAAGGGTATCGAAAAGATGATCTATACATGGTAGATTTCTCAGCAGGTCCACAGCTTGCCGTTTGTCTTCTCACAAAAGCTTCAGAATGTTGGCTCTGGCATCGAAGGCTGGGACATGCTGGCATGAGGAACTTACACTCACTCGTCAAGAAGAAGCATGTCATTGGCATCGAGGATGTCAAGTTCAAGAAGGATCATCTGTGTGGTGCCTGTGAAGCTGGAAAGATGACAAGGGCAAAGCACCCCTCGAAGACAATCATGACAACATCTCAACCCTTCAAGCTGTTACACATGGACTTATTTGGACCTACTCACTACTCCACCCTCACAACGACTGCCTGTCTCTATGGCTTCGTCATTGTTGATGACTACTCAAGTTACACATGGGTTCATATAATTCTGTACAAGACTGAAGTGCAAGATGTCTTCAGACGCTTTGCAAATCGAGCAATGAACAATTATGGCGTGAAGATCAAGCACATCAGAAGTGACAATGGCACTAAATTCAAGAACACTGGACTTGATCTATATCTGGATACAATGGGAATCACTCATGAGTTCTCTGCTCCTTACACACCTCAGCAAAACGGCATTGTTGAGCGCAAAAACAAAACCCTCATTGAGATGGCTCGAACAATGCTAGATGAGTACAAGACACCAAGAAAGTTCTGGCCTGAAGCTATTGATACAGCATGTCATACATCAACCGTGTGTACATTCATAAGCTTCTGAACAAAACATCATATGAGCTACTTACTGGCAAGAAGCCAAACGTCAGTTACTTCAGAGTATTTGGAGCAAGATGCTGGATCAAGGATCCCCATCACAAGTCAAAATTTGCACCTAAGGCTCATGAAGGCTTCATGCTTGGCTATGGAAAGGATTCACACTCCTACAAAGTCTTCAACCTTTATCTCTTCAAAGTCGTTGAAACTGTGGATGTGAAATTTGATGAAACCAATGGTTCACAGAGAGAGATTCTGCCAAGCACACTGGATGAAGCTCCTTCAAACGAGGCAATCAAGCTGATGGGAACTGGTGAAATCATGCCCTCTGAAGCACAGCCTGAAGAGGAACTTATCATCTCTGCACCAAATCAACCTGAAGACATTGCTCAGTCCGAAGACAATCCTCCCAATGATGATAATGAACAGCCAGAGCAAAACCATCGTCCTGTTCATCCTCGTGTTGCAAATGAAGTTCAAATAGAGAAGATAATTGACAGCATCAATGCGCCTGGTCCGCTCACTCGATCAAGAGCAACACAGCTAGCAAACTTCTGTGGGAACTTTTCATTTGTGTCAATATCAGAACCCAAGAAAGTTGCTGAAGCTTTTATGGAACCTGAATGGATTCAAGCCATGCAAGAAGAACTTCAACAGTTCAAGCTGAATAATGTCTGGGAACTTGTCAAGTGACCTGATCCTCGCAAGCATAACATTATTGGAACAAAGTGGATATATCGAAACAAGCAAGATGAGCATGGTCAAGTCGTCAGAAACAAAGCACGTCTTGTGGCTCAAGGATACACTCAAGTTGAAGGAATTGACTTCGATGAAACATTTGCTCCTGTTGCTAGGCTTGAAGCTATTCGCATACTGCTAGCCTACGCTAATCATCACAATATCTTGCTATATCAAATGGATGTGAAGAGTGCATTTCTCAATGGCAAGATTGAAGAAGAAGTATATGTCGCACAACCACCTGGCTTTGAAGATCCAAAACATCCTGATATGGTGTACAAGCTAAACAAGGCATTGTATGGCCTCAAACAAGCCCCTCGTGCCTGGTATGATACAATCAAAGACTTCCTGAAGAGCAAAGGCTTCAAACCCGGATCCCTCGATCCCACTCTCTTCACGAAGACATATGATGGTGAACTGTTTGTGTGCCAAATATCTGTGGATGACATAATCTTCGGATGCACCAACCATAAGTACAGTGATGAGTTTGGGTACATGATGCAAGAGCAATATCAAATGTCCATGATGGGTGAGCTGAAGTTCTTCCTTGGTCTTCAAATTCGTCAGCAAAGGAATGGCATCTTCATATCTCAAGAAAAATACCTCAAAGACTGTCTGAAGAAGTTTGGAATGGAAGACGGCAAAGGCTATACGACGCCAATGCCAGCCAAACACCATCTTGGTCCCGACGACAATGGTAAAGAGTTCGATCAAAAGGTATACCGCTCCATGATTGGTTCTTTGCTTTATTTATGTGCATCTAGGCCAGATATTATGCTTAGTGTTTGCATGTGTGCTCGGTACCAAGCGGCACCAAAGGAATCGCATCACTTAGCTGTGAAGCGAATTCTTCGATATTTGGCTTACACCCCAACACTCGGATTATGGTATCCCAAGGGCTCAAGATTCGATTTGGTTGGATTCTCGGATGCTGATTATGCTGGTGACAAGGTGGATCGCAAGTCTACATCTGGCACATGTCATTTTCTTAGTCGATCACTTGTCTGTTGGTCTTCGAAGAAGCAGAACTGTGTATCACTCTCAACTGCTGAATCTGAATACATTGCTGCTGGATCCTGTTGTGCTCAGCTTCTATGGATGAAGCAAACTCTCAAGGATTATGGCATCAACCTGAACAAGTACCTCTCTTCTGCGACAACGAGAGTGCCATCAAAATAGCCAATAATCCATTCCAACACTCGAAGACAAAGCACATTGAAATTCGTCATCACTTTCTCAGAGATCATGTTATGAAGAAAGATATCGATATCATTCACGTCAACACTGAAGAGCAACTGGCAGATATCTTCACAAAGCCCTTGGATGAGAAAAGGTTTTGCAAGTTACGGTGTGAGCTAAATATCTTGGAATCCTCTAATGTCCTGTGATCAGGCACACATCCTAACACTTATGCATGTTGATGACTTAGATGTGCAACACACAAAGTAAGGTATATCTTCAATCAATGAAGATTTACACTCTGAGTGTGAATACATTAACATGGAATTTGACTTCGGAGCGCCACGATAATTGTGCGCCGTGTCTGGGTCTAATACTTCCTATACGGTGGGTAACGCCACCACCAACCTTCTTTGTTTGAAGTGTTTCACTCGAGGCGTTATATTGCAATGACTTCGCATTTGGTTTGTCTTCAGTTTCAATTTGTCTTCATGACTTTTTGCACTATGATGATTTGATTGCTTTCTGATGTATCTATATATACTAGTGTTCTGTCCTCTACAGCATTCACTTATAGCTATGTCTTCAAGATTGGTTCTTTTGAACTAAGTGAATGTGATCGGACCCTAACCTCTCTATGCTTCCTATCTCAAACTCTATCTGTCCAAATCATATGCATTCTATTGAAACTGTCGAATGTCTTCTCTGCGTCCTAGTCAGCAGAAGGCAAAGAGACAAACATTAAATCTGTTTTAAAAGGCTTATCTTTATTGTTGAAATCCGGAGAAGCCGGAACAACTCTCCGACATGCCTGGCGGGCGTGGGAACGTGGGACAACCCTGGGTGTGTTGCATGCTTGCCACGTACCCCTCAGATATGAACCGCCAGGGGCACCAGCGTAATTGTGCTGTGTCTCTCACCTACTTATAAATACATGTCCCCTGCGGTAAAGAAATCCTTCTCCCACCTCTCCACCTCCGTCAAAACCCTAGCGCCACCGCTAGCTCGCGACGACGCCGGCGACGAAGCGCTTAGCTGCCGCGACTTCTCCGACGCCGTCCTCACGCCGGCCGCGGACATCGTCCTCTCCACCGTCGCCGTAGGTGTCCTCCGTCGCCAAGTTAGGGCACGGTGGGCTGAACTGCTCGGTCTCCTATTCCTCCATCTAGCAGTTCTTCGTGCGGTAATTATAACTCTATTTTTACCACCTTTTTGATCTTCAAGATTCATCCTGTTTACCAAAAATAGTTTCTGTCTGTTCAAGCTAGATCTATTCCGTCTGCATCTCATACTGCTTAGTCGATTCACTTAGATTTCTTGTCTAGTTTGATTCCTCACTTGTACTTATTCACGGATTGGTACAAATCTGGAACCAACTCACCTATATAAGTGAATGTCTTCGCATCATGAGGTCAATATCTTCAAAACTGATTTATCTTCAAAATCTTCTGAGAATTCATATGACCTCTTCCCCTTCCCTCGCATCTCTAATGCTGTCACAAGTACATGTCCGTGGGAGAATCCCTTGGTTCTCATAGTCTGCATTCGTTTGCAGAATACTTGCAGCATCATATAAATTCTCCTGAAGCCAGTTCCTGCTTGACCAGCAAGCGCAAATCTCTGAAGCCTTTGAACGTATTGAAGCCTTTCAGCTTGATGTTCATGGCTGCAGAAAAATCAGCAAGGAAGGGTGGCAGACAGCGCAGAGAAGGAACATCTAAAGATCTGCCTGATGATTTAGCAGAACTGTACAAGACTGATCCAGAAGAAAATTATCATCAGAGAAAGACGTGAATCCAATGGATTCGACGCTATTGGGCTGAGGAGTGGTTCAAGTACAGGTTTTTCACAAAGGAATATGCAGAGAAGCATGCCATCAAGAGACCTTGGGGTGATATCCTCTATCGAGGCCTTCGACCCAAGAGCCGAACTGAAGCCATTAAACAAGGCTTCTATCCATGCATGGTCCGTGGGCCACAGCCTGCGAACGCAAATCCCACTTCACTACTCTGGTGTCGTGATGATTCGCTCTTCAAGGGCAACTATCAGTTTGCTGTGGCTTCGGCCAAGAAGAATAAGAAGTCCTTGGGTTTGGACTTCAACCCAGGTCCCTCTGCTCCCTGCACTGACGGCTCCCGTGAAGCTAATCCCAATGTCATTGGCCCCTACGCCAACCTTGACGGCCTCATCACTTACATCATGGTCCAAGGCGCCAGAGTAGATCATTCTGACAATGGTGCTGACTCTGATGAAGCCCCTGCTCCTCCTCCAAAGCCACAGAAGCAAAAGAAGTCAAAGGCTTCTACCTCAGCTGCACCACCAAAGACTTCACGTGCGAAGCCACTGGCCACTGCACCTCCTGAAGCCAGTGTGCAATCTGAAGATCAATCATGTGTCTCCAAGAGAACGGAGAAGAAGAAGCAACTAGTCAGACCATCTGATCAAAGAGCCTTGACTCCTGCTGCAATTCTGCGTGAAGAACCCATTGATCTATCAAGTGATGAAGATCTTGCTGATGATGCTCTTGAACAGCTGATAAAGAGCAAAGAAGAAGCAGAAATCTTCAGCAACTTACCTCTCTTTGATGTGGCCATCATCCACAATTTCATTGATGAGTGGTTCGACACCCCCAACGTCAGCTTTGAAGATTTACAGCTCCCCATTGGCCTCAGTGTCGCCTTCAATGGCGCCATTGCTTCTGAGCTAGCTCTCGCTCAGCGCATCGTTGAGCTCAAAAACAAGATTGATTTTGAGAAGGCTCAATTCAAGAAGCATGTGTCCAAGCTAAGTTTTCAAGACGTCCGCAACTTCAAAGTCATGCTCCACGAGCTTAAAGAAGCTTTTCTGAAGAAACGTCAAGAATCTCAGGGCTCACGTGAACGCATGAAGATTTTGGCTGACAAGTGTGTGCTTGCCTACAATGAGGCTGAGAAGCGCAAGTCACTTGGTCGTCCTGGCATTGACCCCAGGATGGCCGCAAAACAGAAGAACAAGCGCCCTGCTGATCAGCCTGACCCTTCAAGCCAAGAAGCCCCTCGCATTATCTTCCCGAGCAGCATGACTGGCTCGAAGCCAAAGGTCACCACAACCGCTTCAGAACAGAAGAAGACGAGGGCTGCCGAGGCTGACGCCAAAAAGAGAAAGCATACTAAAGCATCTGATGTCGCTCCCTCCAAGAAGAAGCGCAAGACCAAGAAGACTAGGGCTGCTTCCACAGAGCCCTTAGTCATTGAACCCATTTCCGTGGTTCGCCCTGTGTAAGTTCATCAAGAACGAAGAATGGTTGTCCATGAGCCTGCTACCACAGAGGCTCATGAGGCTGAAGATATTCCAGCAGCTAAACCCAACGCTGCTGAAGACATTGGTCAAGATGACAATGTAAATGATGATGAAGTTCTTCCTCAGATCGAACATCAAGTGGTATCATCGCCTGTTCATACGAACAGCGAACTCATCAGCATTGGCCGTCCATTGACGCCAATTTCTCAGGATGCATCATGGGCTGATCACCCACAACAACAACAAGACTCCCCCAGTACTCCCCAACAACAACAACAAGCTACCCCCAACGTGCAAGAAGAGGATGAAGACTTCCAGGCTCAGCCAACTCCATCTCCTAACTTGAAGCCAGCACTTCGCAGGCTTCGCAGAGGACAAAGGCCTGAAGTCCCTCTGTCGAGCGTTCCAGAAGGAGAAGTGCAACGTTCACCAGTTGCACGGCAAGTATTTTCTGAACCTGCTCCAACAGTGAACGTCTCCGAGTCTGAAGCACATGCTGCTGAAGACATTCTGGCTGCATCAGCCGAAGAAAATGAAGGAGAAGTACGTGTACTAACTCCCCCAGCGATTGAAGAAGAAGCAGTTCCAGATGTGAACGTGCCTGTGCCCGACCCTCCTGTTCGTCAAGAGGAAGTTGACAATGTTGAGGCTGCCACCACCAACGCCAATGAAGCCAGTGACGTATTCATGGCTGACGCCAATGTGGAGCCTGCACCAACCAATGTGCCTGAAACAAATGAGGCCACTGTGCCTGAAGCAAATGTGGCCCCTGAACCTGAAACCAATGAGGATGCTGCACCTGAAGCCAATGAGGTTGCTGCACCTGAAGCAAATATGACAACTGCTCCTGAAGCACCTGTTGTGCAGCCTGATGCCTCTGATGTTGCCCCTGCTCCTGTTCCGCCACCAAGGCCTCACACTATTGAGCAAGCATACAATCATGGTCAGCTTACTACTGTCCGATGGCCCATTCTGGTGCCTCCGCCCTCTGCCTTAGGACCGCAATTTGACTATCATGTTGAGCATAGGCCTCAGGTCCAGAAGCCAAAGCCCAGGTTGCCAAGGTTTCCAGGTACTACCAACTCCCCCGGGTCATTCAATGCCAATGGCTTCAAGAGCCACAATACCTTCTTTGACAGCGCCAAGAACCCCTACTCCAAGCCAAGGATTTCATCAGATCGGTTCTGGAGCTATCAGCAGAGAAGCTATTACTCATGCGTGTTATATGATCAAGGGCGCATTTTCCCTCATATGTGCCTTGACACTGAAGCTATTGCTGGACTTCCGTGCTTAGAAGAAGCACTTGATTGCTTTCGTGATGCTGGTCTGCTCCACTTTGTGACAGACAAAGAACATTGGAATGAAGAGCTATTTCTTCACTTCTCTGCAACTCTGCACATTCGCGGCTACTACAGGGACATCAAGACATGGGTTCTCGAGTGGATGACTGGAAATGTTCATCATGAAGCCAAAGCTATGGATATCATCGAGCTTACTGGGCTAGCCACTCCTAGAGAACTGTATGAGCCTGACTATCAGCTACACCGGAATGTTGTGGAGAGCATCTTTCACAAGCCAGAACCCAATATGAGCCAGATGCTGAGCATGATGAAGCCTTTGCCATCTGACGCTGAGTATCCCACACACTTCTTTGTTGAAGACCTTGAGTATCTGCCTTGAACCATATATCATATAATCAGGCGAACTCTATGGCCAGTCAAGGGACACTCATCAGCGGCCAAGCTTGAAGGAGCTATGAAGACTTTGGTCTTCTATATTCTCAATGGCATCAGCTTCAACATGCAAGACTTCTTCATCAGGCAACTTGCTGCTTTCGGCTCCAACCTATTTGGTCTGAAGTTTTATGCTCCATGGGTCATGCGCCTCATCAATCGACACTCATCTGTCAATTATCAGCCCTCTGCTCGCAATCATATAATCTTTCTGCCCGAGGTTGATATGTCAGTTGATGCTATATACTCTGACCCTGCCAAGACGCCGCTTTGTCTTCAGAACATTGAGCACCAAAGCTTCACTCAGCCTATTGAAGGTGTTCAAGCAGCAACAAGAATCTATCCACGGGCTGGTAACACTCGTCTGCCTCACCGAGCGCCCACTGAAGCCACTGAAAGCACCATTGCGCAAAGGCCTTGGAAGCGTTCTCGTGTTCTCAATGACCGAGAGCTTCTTGTGGCTCTTCATCAGAAATAGGATAAGCATCATTTCTGGCTCAAGAGACAGATGCAAAGTCTCTTGGTGGATGTCAATCGCATTCACAACCTAGCCACCAAGAATGCCTTTGTTGCTCATGAAACTTGCCGAAGATCATGGAAGAGTTTGACCCTGCTCAGTGCTGAAGCTGATCTCCAAGATGATGGCTTCAATGAAAGATTCCAGTTCGACTCCACTCCTCCACGAACTGCTACCCTGCGTCGAACTCCATCTCTTGAAGACTCTGAATATTCCTCTTCCGCGGCAACAGTTAATGCCAAGGTGATCGATGATGAAGATGATGCTACTTCACCACCTCCTACTACTGCGCGCATCTACACTACACCAAGTTCGTCTGCACCGCCAACCAATGAGGACAACCCTGCTACTTCACCTACTCATGACGAGTAGATGCTCTATGTCTTCAATCCTTTTTGGTCATTACTGACAAAAGGGGGAGAAGCGTATGAGTTGATAGTCTTCAAGCGGGTTCATATGGGTGGTTGCATTATATTTTTTGCTGCGTGCTTACAACTCTTGCGTTTTGAAACATTTGGTTCTTTGAGTTGTAACACCTAAACTTGATGGTCGTCTGCTACTTCTGCTACTTATTTGCTTTACTATAATGCGATGATAAATTCCGCATGTGCGATGATAACTTCCGCACTTAGATCATTCTGCAGACGTCCATTTTTCATTATGCATGTCATTCTTAGTGCTATATCATTTCATGCATGATGAATTATCTTCATAAGTTGAAGTGGATCTCCACAAGTACAACCTGTCATGTGCATTTGCATTCCAAAAGCAAATTACTTATATGCACATCTTCAGGGGGAGCCCTTGCAACTTATGAAGACAATTTCCTATCCCTACAATTTCACATACTTTATCCCCGTTGAAAACTTCAACCAGTTTGTCATCAATCACCAAAAAGGGGGAGATTGTAAGTGCATCTAGTGCCACCCCTAGTTGGTTTTGGAGTATTGACGACAAAGTTGGTTGAGTGACTGATGCGTTTGTGAGAATTGTAGGATAACGCAGGTAGTGTCCCTCATTGATTCTGTTTACCTACCGGAGATGACCCCTAAAAATGTATGAAGA
Organism: Triticum timopheevii; assembly: GCA_963921465.1. Classification (NCBI taxonomy): domain Eukaryota; kingdom Viridiplantae; phylum Streptophyta; class Magnoliopsida; order Poales; family Poaceae; genus Triticum; species Triticum timopheevii. The sequence continues at coordinate 502,803,385 of OY997266.1, read as the reverse complement.
CATTGAAGACAATGGTGGTATGAGAAGATATTCATATTGAAGACTATGACATGAGAAGACATTGTGTGAAGACTTTGGAGCACAAAGACTATGTGTCTTCATTGTTTCCTTTTCTTCTTTGTTGAGTCATAGGAACCACCGTATTGTTAAGTGGGGTCCAAGTGAACTAAGTCAGAGTGACTGAAGTGATGCTCAACTCAAATCCTATGTCTTCGAGCGAAGACAATGAGAGCAAATCTTATCCAGAGCTGGATGAGTCAGCTTTGCTTGTAGCCCAAGTAAAGTTGTCGTGTGTGTTTGAAATCTGACCGTTGGAACACGTGTCAGTTCCTTAGTGACCTAGGGTCATTTTGGACAAATCAGGTTGGGTTGCCTAGTGGCTATAAATAGCCCACCCCCTACACCATAAATTGGTGGCTGCTCAGAGTTTGTGCACGGCTTTTGTCGTTTGAGAGCAACCCACCGCGAAGCATTTGAAAGAGAGAAATCCTTGCGAGGAAAAAGACCAAACACCCAGAGCCAAAGAGTGTTAGGCATCACTGAAGTCTTTCTGTCTGTGTGACCTGAAGACTTATTACACTTGAGGACTGTGAATCCTCCAGCCGGTTAGGCGTCGCGTTCTGAGCATCCAAGAGTCATTGTGGATTGCCGGTGAACGAAGTCTGTGAAGGTTTGGAAGTCTCCCTTGAAGACTTACCAGAGTGATTGGGCGAGGACTAGGTGTCCTTAGCTCAAGGGGAATAAGGTGAAGACACGGTCTTCTGACTTAAATCTCAGCCTCCCTAACCAAACGTACAGTTGTCACAGCAACTGGAACTGGTCCAACAAATCATGTGTCTTCAACAAGCAACTGGTTCTATCCCTTCCAACCTTACTTAAGTTTGTCTTCATGAAGTCATTGCTTATCTGTTTATCTGTTTGACTTCATTGCTTGACCACTATTGTTGATTGGCTTCACACTATCTTCCATCTTGATCCTTACTACCGAACTGCTATTAGTTCTATACTTTCACATCATTACATACTTGACTATGGCTTGTTTAGGGTAGTTTATCTTCCGCTGCATATCAATTAGGTTGTTTCTATTGTTTGTCTTTGAAACTTCCAAGTTTTGAAGACTTTCATAAATATCGCCTATTCACCCCCCCTCTAGTCGATACTAGCACTTTCACTGGCTCATAAACTATGTATTCTACATTCATCACAAAAATGCAGGCCTCTTCTACCTTCACATCATGAACATACTGAACCACCTGAAGCCTGACAAATTTCCAGACAAGTATATCCTCAAACGGTACACAAAGACTTCAAGATCACAACCAACATTTGATACAAGGGACTACAACACGACTACATCGGATGGCAGCTCAAGACTATCGAAGCAAGACATCTTGCTGCAGCTAAATTTGATGGTTAACAAGAAAGTGATGAGATGTGACCAGCAATATGACAGAGCCTTCTATGTTCTCAAGAGGCTAGTGGAAGAGCTTGATGCAATACATAAAGCAAATCAATCAGATGCTGACCAAAGGATGGCTGAAGAGGATGCTGAAATTGAAGATGACCTTCATTATTATGCAGCTGAAATGCTCCAGGCCGCTGCTCAAGCCAACCAATCCAAGCAGGGTGTTGACCAATTAATGCAGCAGTGGCAACAAGAGACGATGAAACTGCCTCTGTACTCTGAAACAAAGGGTAGGAAGAAAATTTCTGCAGCAAAGAAAAGTGAGAGAACTCAAATAAAGGCACCACCTGCATGAAGAGTCGTCATGCTCGATGGGAACGGAGTGCCACTTGGACACAGGCAATGTAGTGTGTGCAAAAAGGTTGCAGGACACAACAAGCTCACCTGTCCAACACTCTTAGAAAGAAACGATATAGAGGAGGTCAAGCAACCAAAAGTTCAAAAACAGCAGGCCAAAGTTGTAGAACAAAACAAGGGACCACACTCACAGAAAGCAAGCAGCAGACTTTGTAGCATATGCAAGAAGTATGAACCACATAATGCAAGAACATGCCCGAAGCGCGATAATGCTGAAAAGACAAGCAAAAAGCCAGAGAAGAAACAGAAAGCAAAACCCAGAGCCAGCAACAAGAAAGTGGTGGAAGATGAAGAGGAAGACGAAGATGAAGACACCGTGGAAGAAGAGGAAGATGAAGAGGAAGAGGAGGACGACGATGAAGAGGAAGAGGACGACAAAGAGGAAGAGGACGACGAAGAGGAAGAGGAAGAGGAAGAGGAAGAGGAAGAGGAAGAGGTACATGTCAAGAAAAAACCACCAGAACCAAAGCCTAGGAGGAGCGCAAGGCTGATGAACAATTATACTAGGTCAATTAAACAAAGAAAAATTATGTCATGTCAATGTGCAGAATGTTATTCCACTTTTGAAACAGTATTTTAAGGAGAAGAAGCTTACTTGAAATTTTATTGTTGAACTTTCAAATAAATTATATAGTAGAAGTTCAGGTAAGCTTACTGCAGAAGTCCTGGTATAGTATGACAGGAGGTGCTGGCGAAGTATTGCATGAAAGAGCAAGCAGTAATAAAAATGAAAAAATACATTGTGAAGTTCAACTAATATTTCTGCAGAAGTCCTGGTATATAATGAGAGGAAGTGCTATGTTGGTGATGTATTCAATAAATGTGCAAGATGGAACACAAATGAAAAAAATATACACTATGAAGTTCAAGTAAGCTTACAATGGAAGTTCTGGTATATTATGACAGGATGTGCTGGTGTTGTAATCCATAAGAAGTTCAAGCAAGCAGGAATAATTATACAGTCTGAAGTTCAGGTCAGCTTGCAGAAGAAGTTCTGGTATATAAATTGATGTAGGAAAAAATATGTTTACAAAAAAAGTATTGCCCTATGAACTAAGGTTAGCAAGCCTAAGAAAACACGTTCAGAAGTGAAGTTTCTATTTGGATACATGCAGAAGTTCATGTTGAATGCCGACGAAAAGATAAAGAAACGTAAAGGAGTGTATGACACTATTTTTGCATGAAGTTATATTTGAAAACCATTTGCAGTTGAAAAATCACAAAAAAATCACATATAGATTCTCTGCAAAAGGCCACATAATGGTTGAATTGAAAAATAATAATACACTACACGACACAGAAAATCCTCTCCCATCTCAAACCAGCAGTCCAGCGAGGTCTCAAGCATCAGGTCAAGTCAAAGATCATATGCGCGGGCACATAAAAAAACAGCAGTTCAACCATAGCCCAGAGAGAAGTTCAAGTACATACGTCGGGGAAAAAACACACAACACATGGATACTGACAAACAATGCAGTACATTGAAATTCATAAAGCCAAATCATTCTTCACACCAGATACATTTGTCCTCAATATCATAAATAATAGTTCTGCAGCTATAGATACACAAATTACTAAACCATTCTAACAATCAAATCTTTACCGAATCGTTCCAATCACTATCAAACCCAAATCTTTACGAAATCAAATCTACACTGAAACTCCTGCTCCAAATTCACGGGCACAAGGACTGGATCTCTTTAGGAAGCTCTGTACGCAAGACTTCATTCTTGTCACTAAAGATTAGAGTGTGCATGAACTCGGCCTTCCAGTCATTTGCAGCAGCCTGCAAACAAGAAATGAAAATGATGGTTCAGTAAAGGATAACTAAAACTACAGCAGGAGCATCTCGGCAAAAACACACAACAAAAATGGAAAGGATGATGAGACAAAACATACCTCCACATCACTGAAATCATCAACAAGCTCATCGCCATCATATGTAGAGCAGAACTTCACGACAAAGAAACCACAATCATTATTCACTTGCTTTGGAACATCGATAAAGGTCGGCCTCTTTGCAATAGTCACCCAGTTAGGCTGCTTGCTCGCTTTGTACGCAGCCTTGCCGTACAGCTGCTCGAGCAACCCAACAAATCTCTTGATCTGCAAGAAATGACAAAATAAGATGAAATCAAAAACATGTTACCCAAAAATAGTTAAGTTCAGGTACATAAAAGCGACACTTGCATAAGATACAGCTAAACAAATACCAGAAGTGCAACTATCAAACGACAGACAGTTCAAGCAGTATTACCAAAGCAGAGGCATAAAGAAATTTTATCAACAGAAGGCATAATAAACTTCGTTTCAAACAAGAAAATATGAAAGGAGGTTCATGCTAAGAAACACTCACGATATTTTGGTAGTCTCCATGGAAAGATGTTCGTGACATTCCCTTATTACTGCAAGGAAGTGAATCAAGGATGTCAAAGCTCCCAAGATATCTATTCAGCACATACACACTGTAGTGTGCTATTGTGTCAATTGGCTTGAATAGTATAAAAAAAACCTGCCAAAAATGAAAGAAGTGAACACAAACTATAAAGCATAGGTATTGAACAACAGGGGTGAACACAAAACTTCTCGACAAACTCAGCAAAAGGATGTACATAAAATTAAAAAAGCAAAGAGTTATCAAAAGCTAACCAGCTTTGCGTTAAGAAAGTCTACTCCCTTGCGAACAAACATTGGGAGGAGTTTAGCCGAAATTTTTGCATCAAACTTTGGAACTGTTGCAGCGAAGAAATCATACTCCAGGTAGTACTATGCATTCGCAAAACCAGAATTAAAACAACCTCCCAAATGCTGCTACACCAAAACTAGAGCAAAAAAGGGAGACATGGGTGCAAAGAACTGAAACCTGTATGAAGTAGGGACTAAGTACAATCCTGTCCAGGAGAAGAGAAGATATCAGAGGTCTCCGGCTTATCCTTCCACAAGCTTATGAGATAATCCATTATATCTCCTTCCATCTGTTGCCCTTCACCGAAAAGAGTATAAAGGACACGCCCTGTGAGGTCAATCACATTCCCAGGGATGTTAAACATGCAGTAGCTTGTCTTGCAGATTTAAAAGGATGGGAAAAAATATTAGAAGTTCAGACACTAATACAACAGAAGTTCAGATACTAATACAATAGAAGTTCAGACACTAATACAACAGAAGTTCAGAAACTATAACTCCAAAAGGTAGGGAGAAATTAACACAAGTTCACATACTAATAAAACAGAAGTTCGGAACAAAATAGCATCTCTGGCAGCAAGAAAAATAAGAAGAAGAAAACTCACTCAGAATACTTCGCCAGACCTTCATCACTAAGCACAAACTCTTTCACTCTCTGGGCCTCGGATAGATGAGGGTAAATGTACTTATTTAGGGGAGCGACAGCAGAATGCCACTTCAAAGGCAATCTCGGTGCTCTCCTAGAGGAAGTTACATTGCTAGACTCAACTGCCGGTTTCCTCCTGGTGAAGACAGCACTCTTCCCACCTCTCCCAGCTACAGTGCCAACAGCAGGTTTACCATTCTTCGGGTAAGCAATCTTCTCAAAATCATCATCCGATGAAATCACCTCTGCTTCATCTGCTACGATTGCACCAACCTTCCTGGAGCAAGGGGTGTTTGGAGTACCAGAAATACAGATAGCCTGCTTCCCCAACTTGGAAGGAATAAGGCTTCGAGCGCTATCATCTTCTCTCGGAGTTTTACTCATCGATTCCTCCCTAGGTTGGTATACATGTGATCCGAGGAATGAATAGTGGTAATCAGTCACAGATCCACTGTCAAAGAAAAGGAAGACAAAAAAGACCATTAATTATAACTGAAGTTCAGGTACAGCATAATGTACAGTCCAACTAATATAGATGACATGGTCACTACTAAAGCCGACCTAAAAAATGTGTTGCATTTAAAAACTAAATGAAGTTCAGGCACAACCAAAGGCACAGTTCAACATAAACTGATGAAGATGGAAAACAATCAACTAGAGATAACTAAAATGCATAAAAAGGCATCATGTCCTGAAGTTCATGTACAATAAAAGATGAAGTACAGGCAAGCAGTCCAAGTGTCAAGGCTTGCATGTATAGTAGCCAAACAGACTTTGGAAGTCTATTTCAAACAGGTTAGAAGAAGCAATAGAGTACAGCCGCGTCTTTCTGATATCTGCGATATTATGATGGGAGTAGTTTGCAAAAACCCCATCATGAAACGAATTAACATTCGTAAGCATGAAGAATCCGTAGTCGATACTGCCATCAAACACAAAAAAGAATAGTGTTAGAACAAAAAAGAAAGCCAACGAATAAAAGAAGTCGCAGCTTACGTACAACTACAGATAATCAGAAGTGATAGAGACAAAATGGAACTCATACTTTTTATTCTGCTGGGGGACATCAATCCAATCCAATTGGAAATGGTCAATAGTAACTAGATTGAAGGGTGTCTCCTTGTCGTTGTTGGCATCGTTCCAAAGCTTCTTGATGTTATTAGTCATCCGCCAAAATAGGCGTACCGCACAGTCATCTTCTGGTCCATAGTGGGAGTCGAGAAGTTGGAACCTTGAATTCTTCAGGTCAAGAAATATCGAAACCCAATGACCAACACCACCCAGGTTAGCAGGAATCTCAGGCGGGTAAAAAGTGGGGAAAACAACCTGAAGCAACATAAACACACGAATCATTGAAAACTAAAAATTAATGTCAAACAGTACAAAGAAAAATAAAACAATGTAAACAGAGTGGATTGTAGTGCAAACTAATACAGAGACAAAGAACAAGATATTGCTTACAGAATCATGTGCATCCATGCTATCTGGACCAGTCTCCATGAAGTACTTCCTCACACGGTAATCAAATTGACCTCTCAAAATCTTGTCCTAAAATAATCCAGACAACGCCAACATATGAAAATACAAAATGGGACAAACAAGTTTTAAATAAAAAGGTTAAGGAACAAAACAGAAAAGAAATCACTATAGGATTGACTTACACAAACCTTATATGGCAGAATGAGTTTATCTGATTTCTGGTACTTTGCACATAGACCATACAGTGCAATCTCAGCTACATTAGATCGAAGCATTCCGTGAGGAGAAAAAGATATTGCTACATCTTCAACAGTAGCTTCACACTCATTGTTTTGGAACATGATCTTTGATCTAAAACAAGCAAAAGAAAGTAAAAAGGAACTTAAGCATCAGGAACTCAAGAAAGTCATCACACATATAAGCACAGAAGTTCAGCTACATCACAATAGGCAGTAAAAAAAGACTAGATGTTCAGCACAAATGAAGAAATTAGAAGTTCAGCAACAAAATGTAAAGAAGTTCAGGTATGAAACATCAGACAGTTCATAGTGGTAGGCAGTAAAAAAAGACTAGATGTTAAGCACAGAGAAGATATTAGAAGTTTAGCAACAAAGTGTAAAGAAGTTCAGGTATGAAACAACATGCAGTTCATAGTGGTGGATGGATGTAAATTCTGGCCAGCTGCACTCACCTCTTAGAACGGTCATTCTTAAGCCTAGTAACACTCAAATAAAAGTCATCAACCTTCTTTCTGACGACAGCAAGTTCACTATCTGCTCAGCAAAAAATAGAAAATAAGAGCAACATTCCAGCACAACATTCAAACACAAGCACATCTCAACTGCTACACCAGAAAAGATAAAGCAATGGGATTATAAACATCACAACCCATGCATTACAGACCTTCCCCCACATAGAAACAGGTTCACTTCACTTTATTTACAAACCAACCGACAAAGCACAAACCAGAAGTTCAACTTGCACCACACAGGCAGTTCACAGGGATATCATGCACCAAAACCAAAAACAAAAGGAACGGGGATGGGGAAAGAAGAGAGAAGCATGCTCCTCTCTTTATGGATTCTTGCCTATTCCGGTCGCAGCACTGGAATGATCAACCTCCTCTCCCACGCTATCGCTTTCGGTCTCTTCCTCGTCATCCTTGTCAACTCCAGTAGACATTGCAGCAGCATCAGAGAGGACAGCAGCAGCAGTTGGACCAGCTGGAGAATCTGAAACAACAAAAACTGTTGGAGCAGTTGGAGCAGCTGGAGAACCAGCATCAACAACAACTGATGGCTCTGCTGCAGGAGACTTCTCCGGGCCTGCAGCAGCACTACCACCAGTCTCAACAGCAGCCTCGATAGGATCTGTCTCCAAAATGATATCTCCAACTGTCTTGCCCTGCTCAGCATCAGAAACCACATCGCCAATGGACGACTGAGGTTTAGTTGGCTCCACCCCATCAGAGCAGTTGGTGCTTGACACGGTCTTGTCTGCAACCTTCTCTGGAGAAACACTAGAATCATCATTCTACAGCAAAGAACAGAAAGTCATTACAAATGGGCACACCATGATAAAATGTAAAAACAAGTACAATAAAAAATGAGACAAATGGACAATAAAAATGGTACTTTATTTTCACTGCCATGAACCTCATCAACCGATACATCACTCGGGGGAACATGTTCATGCACAGGAGCAGTTGCGCTTTTAGGTAAAACATCCTCCTCAACCCTAGCATCATCATCAACAGTCTACAAAAAAATCATGTAAAACACAAATGCCTAATCAACAAAAGTTCACATTACATAATAAAAGAAGTTCATCTATGACAAAATGACACATAGTGGAAGTCTAAATACAGTAAACTTAGAAGTTCAGATAGCAAACTACTCTAATGCAAAAGGGAACAAAAAGGGCCACTTATGGAAATGACAGAAGTTCAGGTGCTGTAGCCCCTGAAGTTCAGGTATTGTAAACAGAGAAGGTCGCCTAGGAAACACTAGTGCTAATAGGAAAAGGTTTAGGACACATGAAATCAATAAGGGTCACCTATGACTACAAAACAGTAATAACTGAAAAGCTGACAATGAACATTAATGCACAGAAAATATCAAAAAGCAAACACAAACAAACCTCTTTGGTATGATCCACATGGCCTCCTTCACGACCCAAACGAACAGGATCTTGCCTCTAAATCTGACTCACAACAACACTTGCCTCATCTTCAAACGGCTTGCAACAAACATCCTGCATTTCCTTGAACAATCGAAAGCTAGCACGGAGGTGGGAAGTGCTCTCACGAAGCTCAGCAAGATATTTAGCTTCAATCGACAAAAGCTCCTTCGAAGACTCAGCATCAAAACTGTGGCCATCTCTCCACAAACAGTTTCCAGAAGTCCATCAATCCTAGCAAGGGAAACATTTGCAGCATCAAACAAACCCTCAGAGGACACGCCACCTTCAGCACTCACACGAGCAGAAGAACTTCCTGGATCTATAGGGGGCACTAGTGTTAACATCCCGGGCGAATTCAAATCTTGGGGAAGTTCCACTCCCTAGGCCGGAGGCACGAGGCATAGTAAGAACAAGACAGTCAATAACCCTAAAGAACACAACCTCAGCCTGTGTCTTCCACTGCATATACAAAAACAAAAGTCAACACGTCAAAGAACAAATGAAAGAACATGGAAGCAGAAATACAGAAGACAGTAGCAGAAGTTCAAGTTAGTACCACAAGTTGATACTGAAAAAAAGACAATGACAAGGAAAAAAAGGCAGAACAATCAGATACACAAACTACACCAAAAATTCCACTAATGCCTACACACGCAGTACATTTCAGAAGTCCAACTATGTCTACATAGGCAGTACAAACATGTATGACCAGAAGTTAACATGCTTTTAAACTATTAGAAATTTACATAGCAGAAGTTCAACCATGTACAACAACAAGTTTAGCTAATTTCTTATGTATCTATCCAGAAGTTCACCTATGTACACAAAGGCAGTAATACCATATAAACCAAGCAGTTCAGCTAATTTACTCGTCTATATGAGGCATAAGGTCAACTATGTACATAGCAAAAGTTCAACCATGCACAGAAAGGCAGTGCTAACTACACAAGAAAGAAGAGACACTCACAGGCAGTTTCCCAAACAGCCAGGTGGCTAGGTCATCATCACCCTTCCTGACCAAGTCAGCAGCAGCAAGCTCAAGAAGATTGGTCTGATTCATGAAACTTATGCGAGGGGTCCTCAAGTCAACAACATGCTTCTTGCCAATGAAAACGCAGTCCAAATACATAAGAAGCGGCGCGATGGCACAACCTGTGACAGCTTTTCCTCTGCTAGTCCCTAGCTGATACCTAATAACAGCCCTTCGAATGTCATCAACAACCAACAGGCAGTAGTCCATTTCTGCCATAGAGACAAGGTTCTCAGCCATTGCTGCCTCCCTGGACACTCGTTTAGACGTACCAGGAATAACCACCTTCATGAATAGAATCAGGTAAAACACCTGCAGAGCCAGATCATCATTCGTCTCATCCTCCACAAGAATCGCAAGGATATTCCGCAGATCCTTTGTCTTGATGTCGTCACTCCTACCGTAGCCAAGTTTGGACTTCAGCCTCATGACAGCATCATCAAACCCATCATTCGAGGGCCTTGGAGGGGTACGATCACCTTGAGGGAATCCAAAAAGATGGTGGATAGCATCACTTGTAATACGCAGAACCTTGTTCGCCTCACCCATGTCCAGAATCATGGTTGTAGGGTCAATCCTCGTGTAGATGTTGCCCGTCAAAGGACGAGAAATGTTGGAATAAACAGTCAAGTCAAACACACAACCAAAACCAGCATTGATAACCCTCTTCATGTGCCTAAGTTTTAGCATTTTCGCACACGTCTTGACCTCTTTCAGTGAGCAGCGAACTGTCTTGTTAAAACGTTTCACCGCATCTCCTCCTTCGTCACCTTCTTCGGGCACTTTGCCTGCTCTCTTCCTCCTCTTAGGCCGCTTCACAATCTGATACTGAAAAAAATACAATGACAAGGAAAAAAGGAAGAAAAATGAGATACACAAACTACTACATACAAAGTACATTTAAGAAGTCCATTTATGTCTACATAGGCAATACAACCATGTATGACCAGAAGTCCAACTATGTCTACATAGGCAGCACAACCATGTATGACCAGAAATTAGCATGCTTTCAAAATGTTAGAAATGTACATAGCAGAAGTTCAACCATGTACACCAAGGCAGTAATAAAACATGTACAACAACAAGTTAAGCTAATTTCTTATGTATTTATCCAGAAGTTCACCTATGTACACAAAGGCAGTAATACTATATAAGCCAAGCAGTTCAACTAATTTACTCGTCTATATGAACCAGAAGGTCAGCTATGTACATAGCAGAAATTCAACCATGCACACAAAGGCACTGCTACAAACACAAAAACTACAACAAATCTACAAATGCTCTTAAAAGCAGTAACATGAGAGATTCATACCTGATTAGCGGCATCATCATCATCATCATCATCATCATCATCCTCGTCATCAGCATTGAAATCAGCATCATCCTTGTCCTTCGGATTAACACGAGAATGCTTCTTCACACCCTTGTTGACCTTTGCAGGTGCACCCTTGCGCTTAACGCCGTATTTCTTCCCCTTACCAGATGCACCCGCACCAAGCGGAGAAGGCGCAGGCGCCGCAGTGGCAAGCACACGAGGACTACGGTGTAGCGTTCCACAGAGGGCTAGCCCTTCCTCTTCAGGTATTTCTGCAGACTTTGAAACACGTGGGCTCCTCCGAGCAGTAAGTTCACCAACTAAATTCTTCCTGGCAGGTCTTCTTGATTTTATTCTTCACGGGGGCAACCACAGCATCAACGCCAGACGGCACGTCTTCCTTAACAATGGAGCAATGCCCAATAGTGAGCTCAGCAACACTAACAGTTTCAGGAACATCAAAACCTTTCTGAAGGCGGGCCGCCATCTTCTTGTCAAAATCTTCTTGCTTCTTCCTCTTGCGCTAGTCCTCCAGAAGAAGCTGAAGAGGCACATCCTCAGGTTGCATGACAGGTTCAGTGCCATCAACAGACTGTGACTGCGTCTCTGACATCTAAACATAGCACAAAGGATCCGGAACGCAATCAGAACCTTCGACTGATGGAGCCCCCTGCTCGACGGCAACAGTGTTTTCTGATAAACGAATCTCATATAGAATATCGTTGATGGTGTCCACAGCTTCCTCTCCTGTGGACACATCTGCAAAGAACACAAAAACCATAGCAAATAACAAAAATAGTCAGCAACAAAAAACAAAAAACACACGACAGGAATAAGTTAAAAAAACATGGCTCGAGAATTTAAAATAAAAAGGAAAGGAGTTGCACATACTAGGTGAAGCAAGAGCTGCAGAAGCAAGTTCCTCGAGGTTTGAATTATTCTCAAGGCTCGAAGCAACCTCGGCAATCAAAGACAAAGGAATAACATGTGATTTAGCCGCATCAGATATTGAAGCATCAGTATTAACTTCTGAAGCTCCATCTTGATCATAGGCATTTTTTCAGAACTATTCAATTCATCATCAACTACAAAAAATGCAAGTAAAAAAGGAAGTTGAGTCCTAATCAACAATCCTACACCAAAAGGGGGTTCTACTACTGTATCAACATATAATACCAAGAAGTTCAACAATACCTAACAAAGAAGTAAACACAAATGAACAATTTACAATTTACATACTAAATATAGAACAATCTACACTAGAGAGGGTACTACATATAAGACAAATGTCCAGAAGTTCAACAATATATAACAAAGTAGTAAAACAAAATACACAGAATAGAAGTTCAACCAAATTTCACTATAAAACAAACAATAATTAAAACCAGAAGTTTAACTATGTGGCCCAAGCAAGTACCACATAAAAAGATGTAGCATGAGCAGAAATACTATTTCACAGGCAAACTAAATATCAATACCATGAAAATGATCACAAAAAGAAAACAAAGATATACACTATAAAAGCATGAAACATGTGGGAAGTCCAACAACACTTGGTGACATAGTTCACCAGCAATTCATCAAATAAAAATTAAGCAACACTCTACTAACTTAAACTAAGGGTAAAATGCACACACATCAACTTTGCTAGAAGTTCACACTTTTAAGAACGGGCAGTCCAACAAGACAACCAAGCGAAGATATGGGCAGACATATACAACAAAACTTCTACTTAAAATGCACACATCCCCTCTAAAAGGATCGATATGGTTGACTAGAGGGGGGGTGAATAGGCAACTAACAAATTTTAAGCTTTTCTTTACCAAATTAAACTTTGCAATAAAATAGGTTGTCTAGATGTGCAACTAAGTGAGCAACCTATATGATGCAATAACAACTAGCACATAAGCAAGCAATGGATGTAACAGAAGTAGGCTTGCAAAAGTAAAGGCACGAAATAACCAAGAGTGGAGCCGGTGGAAACGAGGATGTGTTACCGAAGTTCCTTCCTTTTAAAGGGAAGTACGTCTCCGTTAGAGCGGTGTGGAGGCACAATGCTCCCCAAGAAGCCACTAGGGCCACCGTATTCTCCTCACGCCCTCACACAATGCGAGATGCCGTGATTCCACTATTGGTGCCCTTGAAGGCGGCGACCGAACCTTTACAAACAAGGTTGGGGCAATCTCGACAACAATTGGAGGCTCCCAACAACACCACGAAGCTTCACCACAATGGAGTATGGCTTCGAGGTGACCTCAACCGTCTAGGGTGCTCAAACACCCAAGAGTAACAAGATCCGCTAGGGATAAGTGGGGGGAATCAAATATCATGTGGTGGAAGTGTAGATCGGGCCCTTGTCACCCAATCCCGAGCAAATCAACAAGTTTGATTGGCTAGGGAGAGAGATCGGGCGAAAATAGAGCTTGGAGCAACAATGGAGCTTAGAGGTGGAAGATGTAGTCAACTAGAGGTAGAAGACACCCCTTATATAGTCGTGGGAAAAATCCAACCGTTATCCATATGTTCAGCCCGCAACACGCGGTACTACCGCTCCAGGGGAGCGGTACTACCACGAGGCCGCGCGGTACTACCGTGGCAGGCCACGGTACTTCCGCGACGATAGCAGAGGTCGGGACTCACCTGACTAGGGGGCAGTACTACCGCTTGCGCGGTACTACCGTTCCCCCTTGCGGTACTACCGCAAGGCAGGAAAGTCATCGCCTGGGAAGGGCGCGGATGAAATAAATTACATCCGTGCCTACTTCCGCTGAACATGAGGTGGTACAAAAATCCGATGCGGTACTACCGCTCTCGAGGCGCAGTACTACCGTTGCGGGCGCGGATGTAAAAAATTACATCCGCACCTACTACCGTGACGCTACGGTACTAGGTAGGAGGGCCATGGTACTACGACTCCTGGGGAGCGGTACTATCGTGGGCCGCCGCGGTACTACGCGCTGGATGAGCGGTACTACCGTGGGTGGCGCGGATGTAAAAAATTACATCTGCCCCTACTACCGCACCGGAGCGGCACTAGGCCTGGGAGCCGCGGTACTACGGCTCCAGAGGAGCAGTACTACCGTGCCCCGCAGCGGTACTACCCCTGGTACTTGCGGTACTACCGCAAGTACAACAGTAGTCGTCAGATTTCAGCACAACCAAGATAACGAAGAGAAGCTCCAAAGTGCAGGGAAAGGTAGGACAAGTGTACGTGTTGATTCCACCCAAACCTTTCCGACGCGGACCCCCTCTTAATAGTACGGCTCTCCTACGACTCAAATCTACCAAAGAGAAACGTAGAACAACGCTGACTTCAATAGTCTCCGAGGGGCACCAAATCGTCTCGTGCCTAGTGATGAAGTATCTGAGAAACTCAAGGCACACGATTAGTCCGCAAAAGCATTGTCATCAATCACCAAAACACCTAAGGGATAAATATGCCCTTACAATCTCCCCCTTTTTGGTGGATTGATGACAAAACGGGATTTGCACATAGATAAGATAATTTAGAGCAAGGGCAAACCCCACCTCTCTAAAATATAGACGGGCTCCCCCTAGATGTGTGCACTTTAGATGAATGCTTTGGCTGCATAGCACACAGACTAGGATCAACACTCCCCCTATATTTTAGAGACCAAGGCACGATAATAAGCATAGCATAGCATAAAGATAGCACAATATAACACAAGCTCGCTAGGATAGATAGAGTGCATATGTCTTACACCATACGAAGTAAAGTAACCAAGGTTTGAACGAGAAAGCAGCAAATAGTTCAACCGAGAAAGCAGCAAACACACGATACACACGACTCGCAAACTCGCAAATCCCTACACTCTCTCCCCCTTTGGCATCGAGACGCCAAAAAGGCAGAGAGGACACCTACACACACGAGGTGGCTCAAGCAGGGAACTCGTCCCAACCCTCTCCGTCAGTCTCCTCTGCAGCTGGGATGGTCTCCTCGACATCCTCCTCAGACTCAGACCACATGTAGCCTTGCTTCTCCATCCACTCAGCCTCTGGAGTGATGCGCTCCTCAGATCCGCAAGACACTTCCTCACCATAGAGCTGCATGATCTTGTTGTCCCTGCGACGACTCTCCTTGGACGCCACGTGAGCCCTGTACTGCCCCTTGGCTTGCATGCAGAAAAGAGTCTTCATCTTGTCCTTCAGCTTCTTGGCCCATGATGGCATAGTGGCACTCTGGGAAGGCCTAGCAGCACGGCCCTCAGCAACATCCTCGGCGCCAGCATCCTCCTCATCAATAGCAGCCCTAGCAGCAGTCGCCTCGGCACGAGTAGTGGTGTTGGCCCAGTTGGATTTGATACGCAGACAGATGGGCTCGTGGTGAATCCAGTCTGGAGCAAGGAACTCCTCACCAGGGAACATCTTCTCCCAAGTCTTCGAGATCAGCAGAAACAGATAGGGCCCATAGATAGGCACCTTGCAGTTGAACACTGCAAACCGAAGCTCACACCACATGATGTGTGAGACATCAAGTGGCTGAGACTGAGACGAGCGAGCCTCCTCGCAAATAAGCCTCATGTCCACCATATAGGCATGAACCTCGTCTTTGTCACCGATGCGAGGGAACAAGGAGTTGCGGAAGATGCGATACATGATATCCAGAAAGGAGTTGAGCACCAACGTTGTCTTGCCATTGGCGAGCGCCTTCTCAACCATGAACGGAGCAAGCTTGTCCTTGTTGGCAAACTCAGCATTTCCATGGGGGCGAACACCCACTGGAGTGTTGAGCCCATCATCAGGAACATGGAGCAGATCCATGAACTCCTTCCAGGTAGCAGACAGTTGACGACCATTGGTCATCCAAGTCATCCTCCGCTCTTCATTAGGGTGAAAATAAACTGAGGCAAAGAACTGACAAATAAGCTCAGGATCATAGTCAAGGTGGAAGGATATCACATGCTCAATGCCAAACTGCTCCACCAAGTCCAGAGCCTCTCCAAAGTAGTCACGGAACTTGTCCTTCCTCATGTGATGCATATCAATCCACTTCACCCCCACGTAGGTATTCTGCTTGTTCTTGATGACATCCAGATAGATGTTGGTCTGTTGCTTGTTCTAGAATAGCTCACAGCCTCTGACAGTGGAACGCGGGTGCACATAAGGGTGAAGCTGCCTGAGACGGACATACTCAGTTGGGGCTATCTCACCCATGCCCTTAGCGGGCTCCTTGTGCTTGCTGTATGAGGTCTTGACATTGCGCTTGGAGGCAGACGAGCCCTCTGGTACTTCACCTAGGTTGCGCAGACGCTTGGAGCCAGTGTCACGACTGGGATTGGACCGGCGAGAGCCACCACCTGAGACACACACGCAAAACACCAAAGACGCGAAGAAGATCAATGCAAAGGCCACGATAAAGCACAAGAAACACATAGAAGGCATACGAGAAAGTTGGCATGCAATAGATGTGAGCCACGGTAGAACTGCCACTACCTGCGGTACTAAAATATTAGTACTGCTCCAAACGCGGTAGTACCATGCGAGGTCACGGTAGTATCGTAGTTGGAGCAGAAGTAAAATTTTAGTACCGCACAGAGCGCGGTAGTACCACTCTCGAAGGGCGGTAGTACCGTGCAGGCGGGCGGTAGTACCGCGTCATGTCAGATCCAATCGGCGGTTTGAATCTGAAAAGAACCGCGAAACAATGGCGGTACTACGGTGATAAGATCTAGAGCAAGACAACAATACAAGTATAAATCCTATGCAATACCACGCTCCTTCATCCTACTGTTGCAGAGATTAAGCCTATGAATCTCAAGAGCACACAAGCCTCCCCCAAAACCTAGAAACACCAAACACAATCAACAAGGAGAGGGAGTTGGGGAAAAACCTTGGTCCATAGCAAGAGCACGTGGTGGGGAACGATCCCACCGGACGGAATCACGGGAGAGCAGCCGGTGGAGGAGATCCGGCGATGAACGCCGGCTCCGTTCTTGAGCGAGGGAGAGAAGGAGGCGACGTGGAGAGAGGACTGCGAATGGGTATGGGGAGTTAGAACTCCCCCTGCCCGTCCTTATCCCCACGCGCTCGAACCGGCGCGGTAGTACCGCGTATCATCGCGGTAGCACCGCTCGGGCGGAAGTACCGCACCGAGGCGGTAGTACTGCTCAACCAGGCGGCAGTAAAAAATTACTGCCACGTGGTGACGGTAGTACTGTGCTCCCACAAGCGGTAGTACCGTGGCAGGCTGCGGTAGTACCGCAGCTGGCCGCGGTAGTACCGTGAACTCAAGTCACCGCAAGTTTCAACACGAGAAGAAAGCCTTTGCACGGAAACTTTTCACACACAAGAAACCACAAGAGCACGCACAAACCAGAGGCAGAGAGACAACAAGAAACCACCAAGCGACAAAGCCTCTCGAGGAGAGAGGGTGGTGGCCGAAGCCACCTATGTTTGAGTTGGATGGTATGGCACCACGAAGAATTATCCTTGGGCCCATGACCAAAACTCGTCTTTGAAGCACAAGTACCATCAAAAATGGCTAATGTGAAAGAGGTGATCGATTTATGCATAATGGGGGGAGGGAGAGTTCATTGAGAGAACAACACTCCCCCTATGTCCATGCCTACACCTAAACTAGACAACAAGTTGAGTGTGGTGGGGGGTACACTGGTTCAAGTCACATTGCTCAAATCAATGATATTTAGCTCATGCCTTAACTCGCGAAATCTTGCTTCATCCAAGGGCTTCGTGAAAATATCTGCAAGGTTATCATGAGTGTTGACATACTTGAGCTCGATCTCCCTACGCCTAATATGATCCCAGATGAAGTGATACCGAATCTCAATGTGCTTCGTCTTGAAGTGTTGCACCGGGTTGAGAGAAATCTTGATGGCACGTTCATTATCACACCAAAGAGACACTTTGTCACAAATGACACCGTACTCCTTTAAAGTTTGCCTCATCATAGGAGTTGAGCACAACAACTACCGGCCGCCACATACTCCGCTTTGGTGGACGAGAGAGACACACAACTTTGCTTTTTGGAAGACCAACTTACCAAAGAGCAACCAAGAAATTGGCACCCTCCGGAAGTGGACTTCCTATCCACTTTGTCTCCCGCCCAATCGGAATCCGAGAAACCTTCAAGCTTGAAGTTTGCTCCTCTTGGGTACCACAAGCCAAAGTTTGGGGTATGAGCCTAATATCGAAAGATTCGCTTGACCGCCACATAGTGACTTTCCTTTGGTGCGGCTTGAAACCGTGCACACATCCCCACACTCAACATGATATCCGGTCTAGATGCACAAAAGTAAAGCAAGGAGCCAATCATGGAGCGATATACCTTTTGATCCACCGCTTTACCATTGGGATCAATGTCAAGTTGGCACTTGGTAGGCATTGGTGTAGTAGCCGGCTTGACATCACTTAGCTTGAATCTTTTAAGCATGTCTTGAGTGTATTTGGCTTGGTTGATGAAGGTTCCTTCTCTTCTTTGTTTGATGTCAAAACCAAGGAAGAACTTCAACTCTCCCATCAAAGACATCTTGAACTTTGAGGTCATGAGAGCGGCAAATTCCTCATTGAAAGCTTTGTTAGGAGAACCAAAGATAATATCATCAACATATAGTTGGCATACAAACAACTCCCCTTTGACCTTCTTAGTAAAAAGAGTGGGATCGATTTGTCCTACTTCAAATCCACGATCTTGTAGCAACTCGATAAGGTGGTCATACCACGCACGTGGGGCTTGTTTAAGGCCATAGAGTGCCTTATCGAGTTGATACACATGATCCGGGAAGTAGGGGTCCTCGAACCCGGGGGGTTGCTTGACATAGACCAACTCATTAATAGGACCATTAAGAAAAGCACTTTTCACATCCATTTGTTGCAACTTAAAGTTGTGATGGGAAGCATAAGCAATCAACAAACGAATGGATTCAAGACGAGCAACGGGAGCAAAGGTTTCACCGTAGTCGATACCCTCGACTTGGGAGTAGCCTTGTGCTACCAATCTTGCCTTGTTGCGAATGATGTTCCCATGAGCATCTTGCTTGTTCTTGAAGATCCACTTGGTTCCAATGACGTTGTGGTTCCCCGATGGTCTTGGCACCAATCTCCACACCTTGTTGTACTCGAAGTTGTTGAGTTCTTCATGCATGGCATTGAGCCAATCCGAGTCTTCGAGCGCCTCATAGACCTTTTGGGGTTCAACACAAGAGACAAACTCGCGATGTTCACAATAGTTTGCTAATTGTCTACGAGTGCTTACCCCCTTTCTTAGGCTTCCAACCATGTTTTCCATGAGATGGCCTTGGGTGGTGAGCTTGGAAGCAATCTTCGCGGCACGACGCTCTAATTCCTCCTCGGGTGTGGAAGGAGGAGGGTTAACTTGATCATCTTGAGCGCCGTCTTGAGCTTGTTCTTGATCTTGAGCTTGCTCATGATCTTGAACTTGCTCGAGGGGGAGAACTTGACCTTGGGCATCATTTAGAGGTTCACCACTATCTTGAGGTTGATCTTGCCCTTGGTCTTGTTCAAGAGGGTGAGGGCCTTCACTTTGTTCTTCGGAAGCGTGTGGGTCTTGGGGAGGTGATGGCTCCACTTGAGTGGAGCATTATCCTTCTCCTTCGGCCACAAGGGGTTCCTCAATGGGTAGGATTTGACCAATACCCATTCTTATTATGGCTTGGGGAGGAATTTCATCACCTACATCACAAGTACCACTTTGCTCCACTTGGGAGCCGTTATTTTCGTCAAACTCCACGTTACACGTCTCCTCAATGAGTCCGGTGGACTTGTTGAGGACATGGTAAGCATGAGAGTTTGTAGCATAACCAACAAATATGCCCTCATGAGCTCTAGCCTCAAATTTAGACAAACGAACACCTTTCTTGAGAATGAAACACTTACAGCCGAACACCCAGAAGTACTTGAGGTTGGGCTTGTTGCCGGTGAGTATCTCATAAGGAGTCTTGTTCAAGCCTTTGCGAAGTAGAGCCGATTGGATGCATGACATGCGGTGTTGATGGCTTCGGCCCAAAAGTTGTATGGAGACTTGAACTCCGCCATCATGGTCCTAGCCGCATCCATCAACGTCCGGTTCTTCCTCTCCGCAACACCATTTTGTTGAGGGGTGTATGGAGCAGCATATTGGTGCTTGATCCCCTCATCACTAAGAAACTCATCCAAGGTGTAGTTCTTGAACTCGGTGCCGTTGTCACTTCTTATTGTCAAGATCTTTGCATTGTGTTGACGTTGAGCTTCATTTGCAAAGTCGATGACGGTTTGTTGAGTCTCACTCTTCCTCTTGAAGAAGTATACCCAAGTGTATCTTGAATAGTCATCCACAATCACCAAGCAATACTTTCTACCTCCAAGACTATCAAAAGATGGAGGCCCAAATAGATCCATGTGAAGGAGCTCCAAGGGTCTCTTCGAGTAGATGATGGTTGATGGAGGGTGAGCCTTTTCATGAAGCTTTCCTTCGATACAAGCACTGCAAGCACGATCTTTGGCAAAACTAACATTTGTTAGTCCACGGACATGGTCCCCTTGAGAAGACTTTGCAAAGATCTCATATTGACGTGGGCTAAACGGCGATGCCAAAGCCATCCCACGTCAACTTTAGCCATTAGGCATGTCGCAGTCTTAGTGGGTCGCTCCGAAAAGTTAATCACATAGAGACTGTTCTCGACATGCCCAACAAAGGCTACTTTAAGAGTCTTGCTCCACAAGAGGGCCACGATATCAATGTCAAAGAATGTAGCAAAACCCATGAGTGCAAGTTGACGAACGGAAAGCAAATTGTATGCAAGGGACTCAACAAGCATGACTTTCTCGATCGTTAGATCATGAGAAATGACAACCTTGCCGAGACCCAATACCTTAGAATGTGATGCATCACCCCACTCGACATTGGTGGGCATAGATGGAATCTCTTGCACGTCCACCACCAAGTCCTTGCTCCCGGTCATATGATTTGTTGCTCCACTATCGAGCAACCATGATCCCCCACCAGAAGCAAACACCTACAAGAGATCAATGCTTGGTTTTAGGTACCCATTTAGTAATGGGTCCTTTGATGTTAGTAACAAGGGTCTTGGGAACCCAAATAGAGCATTCAATGTACTCATAAGGAGAACCAACGAATTTAGCATAAACATGTCCATCACTAGCACGGCACAACACATATGACGGGTTAAAGTCGCGGCTTTGTTTGAGGGCATGCTTTTTCCCTTTTGGATGTCAACTCCCTTCACTTTTTCCTTCTTCTCCTTAGGAGCACCCTCTCCCTCTTTCACAAACGTTTGCTTGAGAGGAGGAGGACGTTTGGTCTTGTTGTTCTTCTTCTTCTTGCTCTTGGACTTGGGTGCAAACCCAATTCCTTCCTTGGCCACAACTTCCTTTTGATTGCTCAAAAGGTCATTGAGGTTCTTCTCACCTTGAATGCATGTCACAAGGCCTTTCTCAAGTTGATCCTTCAACTTGGCATTCTCCTCCACAAGATGCACATGCTCACAACACGGGTTAGTAGCACATGCATTATCAATTAATACCATGTGAGGAAAGGTGGCCTTTTCCTTGATTAGCTTAACTTGGAGTTGAGCATGAGACTCCTTGAGGTTAGCGTGAGCAACCTTCAATACCTTGCAGGCCTTGTCAAGTATCTCAAACTCCTGTTTGAGTCTAGCATGATCAACCCCAAGTTTAGCCTTCTCGGGAGTTAGCACACGAGACACGACAAGAGCATGATCAAGATCTTTCTTTAACTTAGCATGGTCATCATTGTGTGACTCCTCAAGAGTCAAACGATGCACACGCTCTTCCTCAAGAGCATTAGAGAGATCCGATATCTCATCGGCATAGTCACGACTATGACTTTCCATCTTAGAGATGATTTCTTTGTGAGCCTCGATCATGTCATTGGCCTCACCAAGTTGTTCCAAGAGAGCAACAAAGTGCTTCTTGGACTTACCCTTGAGCTTACTCATAAAAGACTCAAATTCATTCACTTCCTCATTAGACTCAACATGTTCATCAATGCAATCCTCCAAGGATGGATTAGTAATGATGGTGGTTGTGATGTTGGGGGTTACCTTGTTTGAAGCTTTAGCCATGAGGCACTTGGCGGTGATGTTTTCATTGGGTGAATCAAAAAGAGACACCGGGGAGTAGTAGCAATGGCAACGGATGCCATGGCCATTGCTTCTCCACTTTCATCATCATCGTCATCCTCTTGGTATTCTTCTTGAACCACCAACCCACGAGTTGGAGTCTTCTTGGCGAAGTTGTTCTTGTTGGGCAAGGACTTGGCTTTGTCTTTTCGAATGAATTTACCACCATTGTCTTCCCGCTTCTCGTAAGGACAATCTGCAACGAAATGGCTCACATTGCCACAGTTGAAGCAAGTTCTAACTTGTTGCTTGCCCTTGACGCCACTTGAGTTGTTCTTGTTGAAGTTGGGTCTTGTATTCTTCTTGCTCCAAAATTGTCTTGAAGCAAGGGCCATGTGCTCATGATAATCATACTTGGTGTCTTCGGGATTGCTCTCCTCATCTTCCACTTCTTCCTCTTCTTCCATGATGACCTTGGCCTTCAAAGCAAGATTGGGCTTCTTTGCCCTTTGAGAATGGAGCACCGCATTGTCGGCGGTCTTGTCCAAGATGCTCATTGCAACGAACTCATCCAACACTTCACTTGAGGTCATGGAGTGAAAGTCCGGTCTTTGATGAATGACGGAGGACATGGCCTTGTTGTAGGGCATCATGGCCTTGAGGAACTTGCGCTTGATCCAGTTGTCATCCGTGTCCTTGCTTCCATGATCTCGGAGTGAGACCGCGAGTTTGGTCACTCTTCGAAAGAGCTCACGAGATTCTTCATCTTCTTTCATTGCAAACTCATCGGCTTCATCTTGCACCACTTCATAGTTGGAGCGTTGGATGCTAGCACTTCCTCGATAGAGAGACTCAACACATTTCCATGCTTCTTTCGCCATGGCATGGGGTCGAAGATGAGGGAGATCTTCGGGAAGGATTGCATCTTGGATGATGAAGAGAGCACTCTCATTGAATTGATTGTCCACGGCTTCTCGAGGGGTGAAGTTGCATGGGTCATGAGGATAGAAACCTTCTTCAATGATTCTCCAAAGGTTAGTGTTCACATGTTTTAAATGGCGCTTAAAGAGATAGACCCAAGAATCAAAATCTTCATGTTTCTCATATTTAGGAGGAGGACCGGCATGATTCAAATGAGTGGATGGGATTGGACCTCCATAAATTGGGGGTTCCACATGGGCAAAGATGCCGGTACCATTTCTACCACTAATAGAAGGACTCTTTTCAATGTTAGCTTCCCCCTTGTCGGAGGTAGCATCCGTCACCTTGTTGGTGGGATCACCCACTTTCATCGGCGAGGTAGATTATTTAAGTCCTTCTAGGAATTCTTTAAACATGTCCTTGACCTCGGTCGTCATGGAGGTTTTCAATGTTTCCAAAGCCACATTGAATTCCTCACGTGAGATCGAGTTACCCCCATCACCCGTAGATGATATCAGATTCGGACCGGAGTGCTCTCCCACCTCATCTACGACATCAACCATACTCTTTGGACGGTAAAGTCCTTAAAAAAAGACGAGGCTCTGATACCAATTGAAAGGATCGATATGGTTGACTAGAGGGGGGTGAATAGGCAACTAACAAATTTTAAGCTTTTCTTTACCAAATTAAACTTTGCAATAAAATAGGTTGTCTAGATGTGCAACTAAGTGAGCAACCTATATGATGCAATAACAACTAGCACATAAGCAAGAAATGGATGTAACACAAGTAGGCTTGCAAAAGTAAAGGCATGAAATAACCAAGAGTGGAGCCGGTGGAGACGAGGATGTGTTACCGAAGTTCCTTCCTTTTAAAGGGAAGTACGTCTCCGTTAGAGCGGTGTGGAGGCACAATGCTCCCCAAGAAGCCACTAGGGCCACCGTATTCTCCTCACGCCCTCACACAATGCGAGATGCCGTGATTCCACTATTGGTGCCCTTGAAGGCGGCGACTGAACCTTTACAAACAAGGTTGGGGCAATCTCCACAACAATTGGAGGCTCCCAACAACACCACGAAGCTTCACCACAATGGAGTATGGCTTCGAGGTGACCTCAACCGTCTAGGGTGCTCAAACACCCAAGAGTAACAAGATCCGCTAGGGATAAGTGGGGGGAATCAAATATCCTTTGGTGGAAGTGTAGATCGGGCCCTTGTCACCCAATCCCGAGCAAATCAACAAGTTTGATTGGCTAGGGAGAGAGATCGGGCGAAAATGGAGCTTGGAGCAACAATGGAGCTTAGAGGTGGAAGAGGTAGTCAACTAGAGGTAGAAGACACCCCTTATATAGTCGTGGGAAAAATCCAACCGTTATCCATATGTTCAGCCCGCGACACGCGGTACTACCGCTCTAGGGGTGTGGTACTACCGCGAGGCCGCGCGATACTATCGTGGCAGGCCACGGTACTTCCGCGACGGCAGTAGAGGTCGGGACTCACCTGACTAGGGGGAAGTACTACCGCTTGCGCGGTACTACCGCTCCCCCTTGCGGTACTACCGCAAGACAGGAAAGTCATCGCCTGGGAAGGGCACGGATGAAATAAATTACATCTGTGCCTACTTCCGCTGAACATGAGGTGGTACAGAAATCCGACGCGGTACTACCGCTCTCGAGGCGTGGTACTACCGTTGCGGGCGCGGATGTAAAAAACTACATCCGCACCTACTACCGTGACGCTGTGGTACTAGGTAGGAGGGCCACGGTACTACGACTCCTGGGGAGCAGTACTACCGTGGGCCGCCGCGGTACTACCGCGCTGGACGAGCGGTACTACCGTGGGTGGCGCAGATGTAAAAAATTACATCCGCCCCTACTACCGCACCGGAGCGGCACTAGGCCTAGGAGCCGCGGTACTACGGCTCCAGAGGAGCGGTACTACCGTGCCCCGTAGCGGTACTACCGCTGGTACTTGCGGTACTACCGCAAGTACAGCAGTAGTCGTCAGATTTCAGCACAACCAAGATAATGAAGAGAAGCTCCAAAGTGTAGGGAAAGGTAGGACAAGTGTACGTGTTGATTCCACCCAAACCTTTCCGACGCGGACCCCCTCTTAATAGTACAGCTCTCCTACGACTCAAATCCACCAAAAAGAAACATAGAACAACGCCGACTTCAATAGTCTCCGAGGGGCACCGAATCGTCTCGTGCCTAGTGATGAAGTATCTGAGAAACTCAAGGCACACGATTAGTCCGCAAAAGCATTGTCATCAATCACCAAAACACCTAAGGGATAAATATGCCCTTACACCCTCTGATATACAACTACATTAAAATACCTGGAGAAGGTTTAGAAGCCATGGCAACACAACCCCCTTGATGAATGGTACTCCAAACACTAGATCAACCTACAAAAAATAGAGGAGAAATTACATACAGTTAGCAACTACAAAATCATACAACAATGCAAAAGAGCAACTAAATCAAACCCTAGGTTGAAACAACTAAAACACATCAACAATTATGATAGAAGAACAGAAGCACATCTAGGCAAGCACAACAAAAAGTACTCATAAACTAATGAAAGCATGTGACAGACACAATCTAGACTACGAAATCAATAGCACTAATGCATTTAGATGCATCAGATCCAGTATCAATAGTAACACCACACCCTTCTTACATGCATCTAACTGGTGAAATCACAAAAGGGGAAAATGAAATACACACAAGTCTGAAGGGGGAAATCACAGAAGGGGAAAATGGAATCCACCCACCACACGCACAAGAACCCTACCTAATCTCCAACCCAACCATCAGAAGAAAGGGTAGGAGGCGGATGCGAGAGTATGCAGAAGAAACAGAGAGGCCTCTTCAGATCTGGCGAACACTAAGAGCAAGGATTGGGGGAGGCAGCATTTGAACCTCTCCAAACGACCCCGGCGCACGAATCCGCAGTGGTTCTTCCACTCCCCACGATGTTACGCGCACCTTGGAACCGCACAGGCAGTTGCCGCCCTCGCTTCAGAGAAGAACAGAGCGGGCTAAGGGAGGGAGAGCAGGGCGTGGTCCAGAAATAGGAGCGGGGGCGTGCGCCGGTTACTCCACTCACGAGGGCAGGAGACAGCGGCGGAGAAATTGGGGGGAGTTGGAGGAGACGAAGGCAGCGGAGCGACGAAGAGGGGCAAGAGAGCATGCGAGAGGGAGGGGTTTTTTCTGACAGGTGGTGGCGAGGGAGACAAACACTTAATGCATCTCTGTAGTGGGGCGTTGCAGTGCCATGGTAATTACAATTTTACCCCCCCCCCCCCCCCAATAACTTAAAAAGTAAATGCATCTATTGGTAAATAAATGCACCATTTGAATGCATCTATTTTTTGAAAGTTAAGATCACATAAAAAATCTGTTGGTATCCTACAAACAAAAAATTGATTGCAAGCAGAAAGGTCAAGCACTCTACCAAGGGAAGAAAAATAAAATAAACAAATATGCACGTACAAAAACAAGAGAAAAAAGTTCAAAAACTAAAGAACAGAAGTTCAAGTACACTAATCGCAGAAGTAAAGGCATATGAATAAATAAACACTAAGAAACAAAAAGAAGAGGTTCAAGTACAAAAACAGATGAAGTCCACATCTAACTAAAATACACAACTTGAAAACAATATAGAAGTTCAAAATTCAAATACAAACAAAGTACACATGCGGCTCGGCCTCGCGCTACCGCATTGCTGCATGCTAGGTTTTAACAGGACGCAATGCGGTTATTCTGTTTCCACCCCCACCGCACGCACCCCAGAGCTACACCCCTAAGATAGATAGTGGGGTCACGGATGTGACGGACTTGCCTCCGCATGCGACGACGCGGCACGCCGCGTCATCGCCTACTCCGGCTCGTTCCTGTCTCAGCCTCGCAGGGGGAGGGGAGGGGGTCCCTCCCCCTCCCCCCTGCTCGGCCTCCCGCTACGGCATTGTTGTGCGCTAGGTTTTGACAGGACGCAATGCGGTTATTCTGTTTCCACCCCCAACGCATGCACCCCAAAGCCACACCCCTAAGATAGATAGTGGGGTCACGGATGTGACGAACTCGCCTCCGCATGCGACGACGCGGCACGCCGCGTCGTCGCCTGCTCCGACTCGTTCCTGTCTCGGCCTCACGGGGGGAGGGGAGGGGGGTTCCCTCCCCCCCTGCTCGGCCTCGTGCTATCGCATTTGTCAATAGGCCCAATGCCTATTTCAATGTCTACAAATATTTAAATCCTAAAATAACAAACATAATTATAATTAAAGAAGTTCAAATAGTGAATATATAGAAATTCGGGATAGTACACTGAAGACCAACAACTATTATAAGTGCGATAACATACTAGAAAAAATACAGAAGTTTAGGATAGTTATTCATCTCAAATTAACATGTTAATAACGATTAGCATACAAAAGTTCAGGATAGTTATTCACCTCAAATTAACATCTTAAAAAATGTTAGCATACAGGAGTTCAGGATAGTTATTCACTGAAGACCAATAACTATTATAGGTACGAAAACATACTAGAAAAAATAAAAAATATACGCATATCTGTGGGCCAATTCCATGGTTGCTCATGAGACTAAGTCAAAAAAATCCAAAGCAATGCAAAAGAATGAAAAATAACATAAAAAAAGAAAGAAATACAGAGGACTTGCTCCATTACCTTGCAAAGAAGGAAAAGCAGAAGTTCAGGTATGAACAACACAGAAGTCCAGCTTATACAACGACCCTTAGATGATCTAGAAAAAGTGCATGCATACTTGGACTAATCCCATGATTTCTCACGAGACAAAGTCCAAGAAGAACATCTCAAGAATTAAAATTACAAAAAAACGAAACAACAAAAATATATAGCACCATGCACCTTTGCCTTGCAAATGTGGAATGCAATATGGAAAACCAGAAGTTCAACCATTAATTAAAAAGAAGTCCAGCTTGTACTGAAGATAGTGGATGATCAAAATACTATCCCAAAAACATAGATTAAAAGGAAAAAAGGATGCATGTGCCTGTGGTCCAGCTCGATAGATACACACATGACGACAATCAACAACATACAACATACTTGATTTTTTATATAACAACAGCAGCGACATACTAGATCGTATTGCCTCATCTCCTAAAAGCATGTGTAAAGAGCACATAAGTTCAGGTACGAAAGTTATAGCAGTCCAGCTTGTACAACAGAACGTAAAATGATTGAAAAAACAACCCCGATTAATCGTTTGGGTCAATTCCAACACGTACTGAAGTGCTACAATTGTTCAAAGTATGCAAACATGATACAAAAAAAAAGTATGCGTGCATACTTGGGACTAATCCTACGGTTGCACACTAGACAAACTCAAAACCAATTCAAAAAAATTGAAAGTTACCAAAAAGAAAAGAAATATAGAGCACAATGTTGCAACGCCTTGCAACGTGGAAACCTAGAAGTTCAATCACTGGTACAATAGAAGTCCAGCTTCTACTACAGACATTGGCAATAAGAAGTTCAAATAGTGATGATATAGAAGTCCGGGTTTATGTAAAACCTCGAACTAGCATATAGAAGTTCAGGATAGTTATTAACTGAAGTCCAAAAACTACACCCTCCGGTCCTTTTTACTCTGCATATTAGGTTTGTCTGAAGTCAATCTCATCCATCTTTGACCAAGTTTATATAAAAAATTATAGACATTCACATAACAACACCAATATCATTAGATTCATCTTGGAATATATTTTTACATTATATTTATTAAATATTATCGATGCTAATAATTTCTAATATAAATTTGGTCAAACTTAGCAAAGTTTGACTTTCGGCAAAACCAATGTGCAGAGTAAAAAGGACCGGAGGGAGTATTAGATAACGAGAACATACTACAAAAAAATAAAAAAAATATATGCATATCAATCGACCAAACAATTAAATGGACTTGCTACACAACCAATGAAAAGAATGAAGAAATGACAGTAAAAAAGGAAAGAAATACAGAGGACTTGCTGCACAACCTTGCAAATTAAAGGAAAATCAGAAGTTCAGGTATGAACAATGCAGAAGTCCAACTTGTACAACGGCCATTAGATGACATAGAAAACATGAACGAACGAATTCGTCAGAAGCATAAAATCTTCTGCGCCTGATTAGAACACGTTTGCACACCCTTGTAAATGATCTGCGAACTACCTTTCCACAAGAAAAATGAAAAGAGGGCAAATCCAGAAACCGCAAAAAAACTGGTGCAACAGCCGCGGGAGTGCCAACTTCAAAACGCCAGAAATCAAACCGTATGGACCCGCCCAATTGAAATTGACGACGTAGTAAGCCTTCAATTTCACTACAGTACGCAAATCAGTGAGCAAACTTGACAGGAAAACAAGAAATCGCCGATGGCGGAGGATGCATCTCGGGCGAATGAAGAACACGGCCGGTTACAAATTCACTTGAAATAACAAAAAATTGTGCAACAAAATCGTACCAAAACACAATTCCATCGTGCCAGAGCTTCGACAACACCCACAGCATGCATTAAACTCGCAACAGACACAAGTTCATCATCACCCGAGACCAAATCCGCCAATGATCGTGATTCCTATTTAAAACACGCATTGAGTTGCTACAAAATGTGTGCACATTACATTTGTATCACAAACAACACGATTGATCAGAAAAACTCGCGGTAGAAGGCACAGTTACGAAGATAGCCCGAAGGTCGAGTTTATACATGAAGAAGTCCAGGTTGTGTAACTCAGGAAGTCCAGGTTGTGATTAGAATATTATTCTGATCCCGTGATCAGAATAGTATTTATGTGTGTGTGTGTGTGTGTGTGTGTGTATGTGTGTGTATGTGTGTGTGTGTGTGATCACGATGTTGTGTAATTAATGATTCCTTCATTTGCTTACTACTACCTCCGTCCTGGTTAGGCCCCCTTTGTAGTTTGTGCCAAATTTTGACTACAAATTTAACTAACAAAATGTTAATACATGTCAAGAAAAATTATCTCATTAGATTCGTATTTGAACATAGTTTTCAAAAATATAATGTTTGGTGACATGCGTGAACATTTTGTTAGTTTAATCTATGGTCAAAATTTGGCAGGAAATACAATGAGGACCAATAAACCCGGACGGAGGTAGTAGCTAGCATCGAGTTCTCTCTATATGTAGTAGCTACCGTCGACCAAGCATAGAGAAAGAGAGGTCACTTCTCTCTATATGTAGTAGCTAGCTAACACAATATGGAACCCCTACACCCTCCAAAACCCCTACACCCCCTCCCCCTCCAAAAAAAAACCAACGCCTGCGAGCTGCTGACGCGTGGCTGCCTTTTAGTCCTGATTGGTGATACCAATCGGGACTAAAGGTTCTCCTGCCTGGGTGCACCACAGCGGCCACGTGAAACTCTTTTGGTCCCGGTTCGTAAGCCAATCAGGACTAAAGGTTTTGGGTATTAGTCCCGTTTGTTTTGTCCCGGTTCCAGAACCGAGACCAAAGGCCCTCTGGAACCGGGACTAGTGGCTTGTTTTCTACTAGTGCTTGAGGGTGTGGTGTGACAATCAGTCAGCTATAGCCATTGCTAATAACCCAATTCAACATGATATGACAAAGCATGTGGAAATTGATCGCTCTTCACTAAGGAGAAACTTGATGCTGGGATCATCAACCTTACTCATGTCAGCTCTGGACAGCAGTTTGCAGAAAGGGACTCGAAACAAAAAACTATAACTTGCATGTGACAAGATGGGATGATAGATATCTACCATCCATCTTGAGGGGGAGTGTTGAACCGGTATGGGCAAGGCCCATCCTGAGTTTGGCCTGTGTGGCCTAGCCCATGTGATATGACCTAGAAGAGGTGCATCCACCCCTAAAAAAAAGAAAAAAGAGGTGCATCCTGTCGACCCCGATCCAGTGAGCCACCATACGAGACATACGAGAAACAGAGGAAGAGGAAGGTACGAGAGCTCCTGCCCCACGTTTCTACACTTTCTGATGATGATCAATTGCTACAAACTGTTCTGGATCAACAGTATTGGGTTGGTACGTTCCTTCAGGAGATTAATTCAGATTAGGAGGCCGCTGCATTTATTCTGTTTCAGAGTAAACAAAACATTGCTAAGATGAGAGAATTTTCTTCAACACAGACAAAAGGTTAAAAAAAACAACAAGGAAATGACATGACAAACGACCGAACATGCATGGTTTTCTGTTCTGGACAACAGAAGACCATACGACCATCTGACATGAACACGGAATCATACGCCGCCACCATGACAAAGACGAAACACCTCAGAGTGAAAACACATACGTACATGCTCCCATTGCACAACACGGCAAAGCATCCATCTCCATCATAAACTCGTAACCACATGATTTGATTCACATACCGCAGGAAAACTTCCCCCCTTACCATTTACTGGTCCCCTTCAACCAGTTTCAATACACAAACTCAGCTACTCTACATTTTCACGTTTGTGACTGACCACCATTAGGAAGGGAACTGAAAACAAGAGGAACTGAAAAAACCCTATTGATGCAAACATTCTCCTGAGAACCTTGTGCCTTGTGCCAATTGCCCATTTGTACAGCAGTCCTTCTGCCTGTGGAGAACGAAAAAAAGATCAGACATCATGCAAACCTTTTAAAATGAAAATTACTCCCTCCGTTCCTAAATATAAGTCTTTGTAGAGATTTCACTATGAACTACATACGGATGTATATAGATGCATTTTAAGTGTGGATTCATTCATTTTGCCCCGTATGTAGTCCACCTAGTGGAATCTCTACAAAGACTTACATTTAGGAACGGAGGGAGTAGATATTATTCAAAAGATATCAAATGACTTGAAGCCTGGTATAACATCCAAACCACCATACACAAGCAAATTATAGTTACGAGAGGGAAACCTCATTCATTGATGCTAGATTATTTACCATCTACCTACATGTATTTAGAAAGAAACTGAAGATATTTTTATACCAGATTTAGTGGATGGCTCGGGCCAGGGCGAGGGTCAGGGCAGTCTCTTGTGTAGGGGCCAGGCCTGTGGCGTTCTCCAGGGCAGGGGTGGGGGCTGTCGCAGTCCGCGGGGCAGCTGTCAGGGCAGACGCCTTCCTGTATGCCATTAACTTAGCCAAAGCTTCCCTTGTGGTCTTGTCTGCGTGAGTCGCATCCTTCAAGTCCACTGGGCCTGACATCTGTCTCACTTCCTCCTCATCCTCGTCGCTGAACCCGCGGTCGATTGACATCTTAATCTTTTCCTTGGCTTGGAGCCCATATATGTTGGTAAAGGAGCTGCAGTCCCATATATAAAATGTCTTAGTACAAGACAGCTGCAAACCTAAAGAACTGATACTTCAGAGACAATGTAAAAAAAATATCATATCTGATGACACAATGCTAAGCTGCAACAACTATGTGCTTCTGGATCTGATTACATAAACAGTAATGGAACACAAATGCAGATCCCAACTATGTCTAACCAGCAGTATTTAATGTACCCAACCCTTTTATTAAACTCAGCTAAAGCAGCAAAATCAATTAATCAACTGCGGCACTAATCATTGAAAATTGAGTTAATTCTTCTGACCATTGTCCATGCGGATAATCAATGATATAGTGGAGTACTAAAAAGAAGCATCGGCAAAAGCAGCGGGACACAAATTTGAGTACAGCACAGTAATTGCAGATTGCGAGGCAACCTAAGAACACAAGACCGGTTACACGCAAGGAACTTCACTAAACAATCTGTCCATAGAGAAATTCAATGAAGAATCACCAATCACTTGGTCAGAGAACAGTTCACTCTCGAATCAATCTGCAGCAGTTCAAACTGTAGATAGTTTCTCTAACACCACATCTCAAAGTCACCAATCACCACCATGGCATTTTATATTTTCTACTGATGAAGAAATAATTAACCTCCAGATACAAGGGAGGCACCTGGATTTTATAACCTCATGCCGACAAAGTATGAACATAGTAAACCAAACACCAGCTAGCATACACACACACAGCAGGAAATTGCAATCTACTTGAATTCAACAAACCTATTTGATTTTTCCTTTAAAGACTGGCCCATCCGAAGGCTTCTAACTAGAATTGGTTGACTAATAAACTGAACTAGCATACATAGATGGGGACCCTAACTAGCACTTCCTTACCGCTGTACTTCTTCATTCCTTGTCCCACACAATTTTCATACTTCATGTGCACAGTTCCGATACACACATGCTGCACGCACAAGTCCCTGCCGACCACAGCCCTATATTACCAGCTAGGAAAGACAGGCCTATCAAGTACTGATACGAACCAGAATAGATGATTGAGCAGCATGAACTTGGCATAATCTGGATGGGGTGTATCGGAAAAGAGCACAGGCTAGAGCCTTTCCTCTCTTGCTAAGCACAGGCTGTATACAAATATAACTCAATATATGGAAAAAAAGTAGTGGACTTACCTGGACTTGGTTTTCTCCCCATCAGCCTTGGCAGATTGCTTTATTGAGATGCTTGAAACAGTGCGACGTGCAGCACTAGGCTTCTGCGACTTCTCATGTCTATTTCGTTTGCTGGGTCCAGAATAGCGCTCATTTCCATGGTTTGCATAATTGTTGCCAACATGCACAGATTTTGGCCGGCCTAAGAGCTTGCACAGTGCAACCTCAGACCCTCGGACATGCTTGAGGCGTAACTCCACCATCAACCAATCAAGAAAAAATGCTTCTTTATCTTCTTCCACAGCGTCTTCCCTGATCATCTCACAAAAGAACAGTTCCTGCTTATAGCCAATTTCTTTTCCATATGAGTCTTTGACCAGTTGTGGTTCCATCTGCGACAGCCACCTGCTTGCTGACTCTGGAACAGTGTGTGAGTTCGCCTTGGTAAAAAAGTACCAGATAGGCCTTGCATCTTCACTTACTGTCGGCTCATAGTTTTGTAAAAGAGTGACAGGCGACAAGTCATAAACATTTGCAACTTCATGTAGAATGATCCTTGTATCAACTTTGGGTTCAAGAAATCGCATCAGGAGCTGGTCATCTGGTATGTGGATTCCCACTTTGGGCACCTCATGTGTCAGACAAGAATGGGTACCCAGATCTGACTGCAGAAGCTGTTCCTGGAGAGTAGGAGGGTGTGGGAGGCAAGACTTGCGCTTCCTCGGCGGTGAGAAGTACACTTTACACAATGCAAGCTGACTCTCTTTCAAATCGAGGTACTCTGTCATCAGCCATCCATTCCGGACAAGGGTTTCCTCGGAACCAGTCCCTTTCCTGCAGAAACTGAAGGGACTCAAGTAGCCAAGCAAACGACCATCCCTTGGTGCAGAGTACACCGGCCTGTGTTTTCGCTCCATGTGCCACTTCCAATTAACACCATTCACTTGGACAGACCGCTTCACTCGGGAGTCAGTTGAGCTTTTTGGCTTCAGAATTGTGTAGAAATACCAGGCCTTATCCCCATCTTCCGACTTCAGAGGAATGTATTGGGTGGTCAGGATATCCGGTGCTGAAGAGTAAGGATCCGCGTCGTGGGTGTGGGGGTGTGAGGTCCCAAATTGAACTCGGGGCAAGAGCCACTGCTTGAGTAGCACCTTATCCGAAGGCTGCTCGAGATAACTGAGCTCCTCGTCCGCATCTTCCACAACCGCGTTGGACGCGGCAGCCTCTGCCATGGCCCCGGGCACCTCCGTAATGGCTGCCGGCATCCTGGCCGCCTCCGCTGCCACCTGCTGCGCCATGACAAATGAGCTGCAATGCCATACAGAAATGTCTTAGTAGAAGACAACTGCAAACCTAAAGAACTGATACTTCAGAGACAAACGTAAAAAAATGCATACATGATGGCACAATACTAAGCTGCAACAACAACTATGTGCTAGTTAAACATCAATGTAACACAAATGCAAATCCCATGTCTAACCAGCAGCAGTGTTTTATGTACCCAACCCTTTTATCACACTCAGCAAAAACAGCTGTGGCACAACTAAGTGAAAATGGAGTAAATTGATCTGTCCATTGTCCATGTGGATAATTGATAATATAGTGAGGTACTAAGAAGCAGCAGCAAGTATATGCTACTGGATTCAACTAGATAAACAGCACCATAACACAAATTAAGTACAGCAAAGTACTTGCACATCGCGAGGTCTGACCAGAAGTATTTAACAACGTAAGATGCATGTGATGTTGCATGGCAGAAAAACAAAGACGGGCTTTCTGAGTCTGACAAGCTAACTGTTCTAAATAAGGAACTTCACTAAACAATATGTCACAAGAGAATAGCAAGGGAAGAGTCACCAATCACAGGACCAGAGAACAGTTCGCTCTCAAGTGATTCTGCGGCAGTTCAAACTGTAGATAGTTTCTCTAGCACCACATCTCAAAGTCACCAATCACCCCCATGGTATTTCTATTTTCTACTGGTCAAATAATCAACCTACAGCTAGAGATTTCTGGATTTTATAACCCCCGTGCTGAGGAACATACAGTAAACCAAACACCGGTTCAGACACACAGAGACACATCAGGCAATTGGGGTGTACTCAAACTACCACGGAATTCGACAAAGCTATTCAATATTTTAAAGACCGACCCATCTTAAGATTTTCACAAGAATTGATTGAATAATAAACAGGACTAATGTCTATAATGGTAATGGATCCAATAATCACAAAAGCTGGCACACTTCCTGACCACTGTACTTCTTCATTCCTCGTCCCATGCAATGTTCGTCACTTCATGTGCACAATTAAGATACACGCTTGCTGCACGCTAAAAACCCTGCCCGAGCACAGCCCTATCTTATCAGCTAGGAAAGGCAAGCATATCGAGCATTGATATGAACCAGCATAGATGATTGAGCAACATGAATTTTGCATAACCTGGACAGTGCGCATCAGGAAAGGAGGAAAAAAAAGGAAGTAATGACTTAGCAGTATTTAATGTATAAATACAACTTCATGCAAATTCCACATCTAACCAGCAGTATTTAATGTACCCAACCCTTTTATTAAACTCGGTTCAAACAGCAGAATCGAGGAAACAGCTGTGGCACTAATTATTGAAAAGTGATATAATTCTTCTGTCCATTGTCCATGTGGATAATTGATGATATAGTGGAGTACTAAGAAGCAGCAGCAACTTATATGCTTCTGGATTTGATTAAATAAACACTAGCGTAACACAAATCTGAATACAGCACAGTACTGGCAGATCGTAAGACCTGACCATTAGTATTTAACAAGGTAAGCTTTAAGCGATGTTGCATTACAGAGGGACATAGATAGACAGTAATGGAAAGAAAAAAAACAGAACTGTTACAAGGATTTCTGAACTCTGAGTCTGGCAATTTAAAAACACAGAACTGTTATAAACAAGGAACCTCCCTAGATAATCTGTCCAGAGAGAATAACAGCGAAGAATCAGCAATCATAGGACGAGAGAACAGTCGCTCTCGAATCATTCTGCAGCACAAACTGTACATAGTTTCTCTAGCACCACATCTCAAAGCCAATCGCCCTCATGGTATTTTCTATTTCGTACTGAAAAAATAATCAACCTCCAGAAACGGAAGGAACAACCTAGCGCAATCGCCACCCTCTCCCGCTTAGCATGCGTGCAACAACGGCGTGGGCGCCAAGCAGCACAATCACCTCTCTCCTCCTCACCCGCATCCCCCTCTTGCCTCCCTATCCCCCTCCCCGAGTTCACCCATCATCACCCCCCCCGCGTCGGCATCCCCGCCTCCAGCCCCCGAAGCCCTAGGTCGGTTCCCTCCGCCGCCGAACTCACCGTCGGGCCCCGAGACACAATGCAGGTCGGGTGAGGAGACGAGGAAATCATACCGGGTCATGTTGCCTTGCCGGCGAGAGGGCGCGGCGCGCGGCGATCGCTGCGGCGGCAGAAGACGGGGGCGCGGCGCGGCAGGCTGTTGCTTCGTGGGGACGGATGTTTCCGGAGACGCACTCGCTCTCTCTCCCCCCTCCCCTTCCTTTTCACTCTTCACAGTTTTCCGCCACAGCGAGCAAGCCAAGCATAAATCTTAAAGCAGACCACACCAGATCGGCACGCGGCGCGTGATGGAAAATCCTATATGCCGCTCGTTGCGTCAAACTGCCGGCGCTTCGCACAGGCGAGCGACCGAGCAGCGACGCAACGGGCCGGCCCGTTTAACCGTTCCAGCGCTCCCGGTTTTGGGAACCTTCTAGAGGTTCCCAGCTGGGTTTTTTCTGGTTTTGGGAACCTTCTAGAAGGTTCCTGAACCGGTTTTTTATTTTCCTTTCTTTTTCTATTTCTGTTTCTTTTAATTTTCTTTTTTTCTTTTTTGTTTTTCAAGTTTATGTCTTCTCTTTCAAAAAAATGTTCGCGCTTTTATAAAAATGTTCAAAATTTTAAAAAATGTTCGTGAACAAGTTTGTTCAAAAAATATTCTTTTCATTCATAAATTTGTTCTCAAGATTCAAAAAATGTTCATGCTTTAAGAAATTATCCAAATTTGTTCTTCGTTTCAAAATTTGTTTTCAAGATTCAAAAAATGTTCGTACTTGTAGAAAATATTTATGTTCAAATTTTGTTCTCAATTTGAAAATTTTGTTCTCTTAATTCAAAAAATGTTCGAGATTTTAAATTTTTGTTCAAAAAATGTTCTTTTCATTCATAAATTTGTTCGCAAGATTCAAAAAATGTTCATGCTTTAAGAAAATATCCAAATTTGTTCTTCGTTTCAAAATTTGTTCTCAAGATTCAAAAAATGTTCGTACTTTTAGAAAATATTTATGTTCAAATTTTGTTCTCAATTTTAAAATTTTGTTCTCTAAATTCAAAAAATGTTCGGGATTTTAAATTTTTGTTCCAAATAAAAGATATTCAGAAAATTTTTGAACTTTGGTCATTTTGTTCGTAATTTCTTAATTTGGGCCATAATGGAAAAACGTGTTCGAAAGGAATTTTGTTCGTAATTTCTTAACCAAAGTTCAGGTTTCACTACTCCTTTTAGTTCTTTAAATCCGGCACTACAAGTTTGTCAACAACTATCTCTTTTGTTTCTAGCCGGTTTTCCCGGTTTTGGTAACATTCTAGAAGGTTCCTTAACCGGATTTTTCTTTTTCGGTTTCTCTTTCTCTTTTACTTTTCGTTTTTCTCTTCTTTTTCGTGTTTTCTGTTTCTTTTTTTAGTTTATACCGCCTTTTCTGGAATTTAAAAAATGTTTGAATTGTTCAAAATTTGTTCAAGTTTTTCAGAAAATGTTTCCGTCCTCAAATTTTGTTGACATTTTTCAAAAAATGTTTCTGTTCTCAATTTTTGTTCAGAAATTCAAAAAACATTAAGATTTTCGAAAATTGTTTGCTCCTTTAAAAAAATGTTCAAAGTTCATAACATTTTATATTTTCAAAAAATGTTCGCTTTTTAAAAATTTTGTTTGCTTTCATAAACTTTTGAAAATGTTCGTAGTTATAAATTTTTGTTCGGAATTTCACGAAAACTTTCTTATTTCAAATATTTATTCAAGAATTCAAAAAACGTTCGCGGCTTCAAAATTTGTTCAAAATTGCATAGTTTTTACATATTAAGAAAAGTTCCTTTTGCCAAAAATTGTTCAGAAATTCAAAAACTATTTGCACATTTTCAAAATATACATTTTAAAAGAATTTCACTTTCAAAAATTTGTTCATAAGTTTAGAAAATGATCTTGTTTTGAAATTTTGTTCACTCTTTCGCAAATTACAAATAATGTCCACACTTTCCTAAATCTGTTCAGAGTTTCAAAATTTGTTCGCATATGCAAAAGAATGTCCATTTTTCCAAAAAAAATGTTCATATTTTAAAAAACTATTATATTTTTTCAAAAAAAAAATCTCAAATTCAAAGAAATTCCTGTTTTAAAATTTGTTTGCACAATATCATAAAATTGTTTGCTTTTGTCAAAACAAAACCGTATGTTTAAAAAATTATTCAAAATTTGGAAAATGGTAAAGGATATTTTTTCAAACAGTGTTAAGTCTTATATATTCTTTAGTTCTTTTAGATTTTCGCTGTTCATTCGACAACTAAGCTCTTACAGCGTAGTGGCTAGCACCGAGCGAGCAAAAGGCTGTGGTCTTGTGTTCGATTCCTAGCGGTCGCGCCTACGTGTTTGCCATTTTTTTTCACCTGGTTTCTGTGGCGCATTGCAATGGGCCGGCCCAATCGTCACACGCGGACGGCATACGCGTGCGAAATCGCGGCAATTTGACACAGAACGCGTCACATAGGAACTCCCGCGCGTGATCTCGTGCGGCCTGGTCCGGTCGGGCTCGAGTCCGCAACTGGGTCGGCCCACTACTGTTGCTCCACGCAAGTTGTTTCTTTTTTTTAGAATTTTATCATTCATATCACGATTCCCAGCGGTCGCGCCTACGTGTTTGCCATTTTTTTTCACCTGGTTTCTGTGGCGCATTGCAATGGGCCGGCCCAATCGTCACACGCGGACGGCATACGCGTGCGAAATCGCGGCAATTTGACGCAGAACGCGTCACATAGGAACTCCCGCGCGTGATCTCGTGCGGCCTGGTCCGGTCGGGCTCGAGTCCGCAACTGGGTCGGCCCACTACTGTTGCTCCACGCAAGTTGTTTCTTTTTTTTAGAATTTTATCATTCATATCACGAATCAGTACAAAGTAGTTGACCCTTACAAACACACTGAAACGCAAACACAAAGGACCATGAACACCTAGAGTATCCTAAGACAACCATAACACAAGAAGATCTCCGGAGCCCTGGGTCATCATCCCTGAATCTTGAGAGAAGACCCCTGCAGCAGAAGGATCTGCAACCAGTCGCAAGCAGGTCATCATCTTCGATCTCGGTACAATTGCCGCCACGCTGCTTCCTCCTGTCTTGACACCAGCGCTGGGAGGGCATGGACATCAATCCAACACACCTGCAACAGTCGTCGCCATCTTTGGCTTTGAGTACCGTAAAAAGTGTCCCTTACGGAAGGAAGAGAACTCGAGTCATCCGACCGGTCCAGCACCGCGGTCGGGCCATCCGCCCGGACAAAGCAGGATCTCCCACCAGCATCAGCGCAGAGGAAGGAGAAGAACAGCAGCAGCAGCAAATCATACCAACAAGGAAGAAGAAGGGTCTTCGTCTCCCAGCATCCATCGCCCATCTGAGGACCCAAACGGCCAGTGCCGATGGACCTCCAGCGACCATAGCCCGCGACCTCGACGATATCCGGGGATCCCCAACCCCGCTGGCTCTTAGACGAAGGCAAAAGCCTCGCCTGATCGTGAACGGAGCCCGGAGAAACTTATTCCGACGCGACACCACCGCAACGGCCTCGGTAGTGTCTCCCTCAACCCTAACCCTACCACACACCCACCTAGCAAACAAACCAGGTTCCCCTTCCCTCCCGCTGCCGGAGCGGCCGACAGAGAGAGGGGGAACCGGCGGCGTCACCGGCGGCGCGCAAGGGAACCCTCATCACCTCTCTAGATCGCCTCGTGCGATCCTATTCTGAAGTGGATATAGTTTTTTTACCGTGTCAAACCCTTTCTCCGCAAGTTGTTTCTTCTATGGTTTTTCTTTAGGGCAGTGATAGGCGCCCGCGCGCCGGCCCAAATTTTGGCCGGTCGGCTGCCGAGCGTACGATACGGACTTTTTCAACTGTACGATACAACTTTTCCTCTATCTCTAAAAAGTCAACCACGCTGAAAAAAGGTAGCGACTAGAGTCCACGCTCGCCGGCCAGAATCCGCGCACTCGCCGCCCAGAATCCGCGCGCTCGCCGGCCGCCCGCACTCGTCCTCGGCATCTTGTGCTTGCCGGTCACCTGTGCCACCATGGCCGCCCACCCATATTCGCCGGCGCCCACGCCATTGCGCATCTCGGCTGCCTCTGCTCGCCATGGTTGCATCTCGAACACAGACGGGTTCTGCCGTGTGGTCACCATGGTTGCAGCATCTCCGGCGTCCCGTCTCCGGCTCGCCGCTGTCATTGACTTGCACCGCCACCGCCATGTCCAGCAAAAACAAATCTAAAAAGTAACAGAAACTTCCAATACAAGGTTGAATCAAAAAGATTAGGTGGTTCTAGCAAAACTTGATGCTATTTCCAGCAAAAATCGAATGCAACAAAAACCTCGGGTACTCGGTTGAAGCAAATAGATTTGCCGGTTCCAACAAAACTTAATGGTGGTTCCAGCAAAAATCTCAGTAGCAAAAAGCGATAAGCCAATTGTAGCAAATGAATTAGCCTGTTCCAGCAAAAAGTAATGCTGGTTCCAGCAAATAGCCTCACTGGAAAAAAAAAGACTAGTACCCATTGTAGCAAAAAAAAGACGGTTCCAGCAAAAATAAAGGTTGGTTGCAGCAAAAAAAATGCGCCGCCTGCCAAGGATGCGTCCAGTTCTAGCATCAGGGGACACTGGTTCCAGCATAGTCATGTGCCAGTTGCAGCTCCCTAGTCCGCCGGTTCCCGCATGGCTGCCTGAGCAGGAACCAGTCGCCGTCATCGCGCACCATTGTGACGTAGCGGGGTGCGCGAGCTTGCAGCCCAGTCGTCGGGCCCCTTGCTCGCAGCTCCAAGGAGCCGAGAGTGTGTGTGCAACATGTACTTGAGCTCAACCTCGTGGATCCATGGCGTAC
This sequence comes from Triticum timopheevii, assembly GCA_963921465.1. Lineage (NCBI taxonomy): Eukaryota > Viridiplantae > Streptophyta > Magnoliopsida > Poales > Poaceae > Triticum > Triticum timopheevii. Next base: position 502,761,588 of record OY997266.1, on the reverse strand, counting down.
TGCGTAGGACATGAGAGAGAAAAGCAAAAAAAACATGAACGAGCTCACCCCCTCTCATGGATCTATGGTGGAAAAAGTCGCGGAGAACAAATAAGGCAACAAAAACAAACTCAATTTCGTGAGGATTGGATATGGATTCTTGAAGAGAGAGCACAAGAAGAGAGGAAAGAGAGATTGAGCAAGGGGGATTGAAGGATGAGGCGCCTCCCGTGGTCTCCAGAATATGCGAGGGGATAAGATGAAAGCGGTGGGGATAGACTTAGCTTTGTGGGTGGTGGGCCAGGACTGGGCCAGGACTGCGTAGCAACACGAGCGTGGCGACCGGCCGAACGACTCAGCTGGCACAACGTTTGCAAACGTTTACCTTTTCTTTAACCAGTTTTTCACTGTTTTGTAACGGGTTTTCTCCGGTTTTCTATTTTTTCTTCAGTTTTTATGTTTCTTTCATTGGGTTTCATCGGTCTTTTTTTGGTTTTCTTTGGGTTTCTTTTTCTTTTTTCAACACACGTATAATTTTTTTGTATACATCAGAAATATTATACATATTTAACATTTTTCAAATACACGATTGATAAAATTTCAAATGCATGTTTTTGAACATTTTTAAGATAATGTATGAAACATTTTCCTAATACATGTTGAAACATTTTTTAACGATACAAAATACTTCACATTGTATAATGTTCTAAAAAAACTTCACAAACCTTTTTTAAAAATGCGTGAACATTTTTGGAACATCACATGCATTTGTTTTGAATTGTACAAACATTTTCTAAAATTTGAGCGACCATGTTGGGACTCCTACTCTCCACGCACCTTGCTCGGGTTAAGACATTTAATTCTCTAAGACAACACTTGTGAACCATGCCAATGTCTTTGGTGTGTCCCGAACCCAGCAAGTTTCTTACCTCCAAACAAAATATTTACTTGTTACTAATAAAAAACCAAAAAGTTTGGCCTACATTCTTCCTTAGATCCCTTCTTTTACTCCGATAGTATTGCGGATCACAATCGATGCAAAGAAAATGAATGCATTTCCATACTATAATAAAAAGGTAAGTGTAATAAATAGAGAACTGGATCATGTCACATGACTTATTCCATTTCTACTCTATGGGATCTTACGGAGCCTGTTCATGGATGGCATGGTTGCGGTATGATCATAGAAGATATTCTCCTCAAGTGAACCAGCCTATCCTTCCTAGGTAGGGGACTTACATGTTGGGTGTCATCAAGATTCTCGACAAAAAAATCCAATGATGGTGAAATCCTTTAGAGACGATCTTACAACAAACTCCCTCCACCAGCGGTCAGACGATGAGACCAGGTTGTGATTGTGTGTCCGCTAGATGGAACAAGGATGGACACCCCCTCCTCAGGGTCCCCTTCTGTGTTTCATCTGACGGATCTCCCGTCTCACCTGCCCCCTCAACACCTTCTTTGTTTTTTTAGCATTTTAGTTGGTGAAATGGGATGGGAAGGGCAAACAACTGCAGCAGGGTGTGGTAGGATTGCATCCAACAATTTGGAGACATCACGTCTTGTTGCGGAGAGGCGGGGGATCAGAGTAAGGCGAATGCCATCCGGAGATTGCACAACGACCAACAAAGTATTTGGTCAATGACCGAATTGAGTCAAGTCTTTAGTTATTTACCTTTGAGTTGTTAATCAAGTCTAGAAGGTTATATGAGCTGCATTGGTATTATATAATATGGCTATTTGCGTTTCTGTCCCTAACTCAAACCACCTACTCATGCTTGCCCCTAATTTCGAAGCATGCTCAAATTTGCCCCTCTGCCGTCAAGTCACCTTATAGAAATACCCTTCCATGCCGTTACCGTCCTGTCAAAGGGCTTTGACCGTCCAAAAAAATAGCAACAAAAATAAAAAATATTCTAAAATTTTGTGGGATCGAAGATACTTGAGTGCGCAATGCATGCAAGTTTTCGTAGTATTTGGACATTCCAGGAGCCTGTGAGAAAGGAAATAATTTAATTTGTATGCCCGTGAATAGTAAATTCGAATAAATAGCAAAAAAAATGAAAAATTTATGAAATTTTGCGAGATCGAATATGCTCGGGTGTCCAAGGTGCGTTAAAATTTTTGTGGTCTTTGAACATTGTAGGAGCTCGTGGAGAACAAGTAGCAGGCTTCCTAGGTTTGAATCACTCCAAGAAATCAATAGGTAAATTGCAGCCGATGATCTGTTCTGCTCATTGTGCGGGAGGACGAAGTGGATAAGACACCGACATAGGGACGGATTGCATCGCAAATTCACCAGCCAACAATGACGGGGGACATCTCTGAAGAAAAACACATCCACGATGTGATCTCTACTCTCTTATAGCTACTGGAGAAAGTAGATGGAGAGCGTCATCATCAGCACAGATGCAGGGTTCATCCCCAGCACGGATGGAGCTCTGTCCAGGCTGGAGAGGCGACGACACGGGGTTCATCTCCGTCGCACACAACCAGGCATCTACCGGTGGGCGGCATGCCCTGTCGAGCCGGCCCGGTGCTCCATCAAGGCAACTATGAGTGCAGTAGCAGGTCGCTGCGCACACCTGCTTGCTTGCTTCATGCCCCTGTATCGCTTCTTGGCATAGTATACTTGCCGCCTACTTGCTGTCGTCGTTTGCACCCTGCGCGAGCGCGCGCACACGCGCGCGCGCGCACACACACACACACACACAAACACACACACACCAGCCACCAATTAACATATATGCATACACAAGCAGCCACACACCACATCCTCTACAGGACAACATCTTCTACACAACCTGATTTGACGACGCAGCATGATAGCAGTACAGAAAACAATTATGTAGTTAAATTTCATCAAACACTATTTTGCCTCAGAATATTATGGTAGGGGGAGTGGGATCCAGGGGGTTGGCGAGTAGGGGAGGTATATCGGGCAGCAAGAAGGAGGCGTGCATCATCGAGGGGGCTGGGCGCTATCTTCAGTGAGGTTGTGGGACGGATGCCGAGGAGCAGCTCGTCCGTGCTCCCCGCATGGCCGACGAGTAGCTCGTTCATCCTCCCGGCATGGCCGACGAGCAGCAGCGGCTGGGTGTCACGTGAGATTCGGCAGATCCTGCCGATCTCGTCCAGATTAGGTTACGACGGAGCGAGGACGGGCACCATGGAGCGGAGGGACGGGGGCGCAGTGGCGAAGGAAACCCTAGTGTTCTCGTAAGGGTGTAGGAAACGTTTTTTTGTTGTAGGAAACATTTTTTTCACTTAAGTTGGGCTACGATGGACTGCGGGTTAATTCTGATAAACTTCAGGGGGGTATATGCAAAAGGTGCACAACGGTGAACCCAACAGACTCAATCCATGCTTTATTAGTAGGTAAAGATTTTTTAACTGAACCCTTTGTGATATTTTCCTCAAACAGGTCCCAGAACTATTACTTTATCGGCTCTTTCCTAATGTGCGATATTCACTCTGGATCAGTCGGAAACTTAAACTTGTGAAGGATCCTTATCAGCTGTTAGAGAGGTAAACACCACGTTCTCTTACCGACCTCTGTCTTCTACTTATAAACTACTCTACACATAACTCAATGAAAGTATGCTGTCAAAAAGTAAGTTTGCTTGTTGCTAGTGCCACTTATGCTCTATCTGTTGTATTAAGAGATCCAAGCTGCACCATATTCTTACTTCAATATTAAGTCTACTCTTATCTAGATTTTTGACTTTTTATTATTTTGATTATGTACACTGTCATGCTGCAGATTCTTGTGGAGGAGAAATGTGCGCTTCGCTATTATTAGACACTTTGATGTCCTTGAGGAAGCTGAGGCCAATAAGGCCGGTGGGTCTAACCCATTATTCATCAGCTAAGCTCCTTATTACAAGTGGTAAATGGTTCTTCTCGCTGAATTCCGATATAGAATTTTTTTTCTCCTAAGAACATAAGCGATACATTTATCTTGAATAGATGTCCCTCAGGGCTGTGTAATTATAGGAGAGCACATACCCATCACCAATCTTTTCACATGCCTTTGGTTCAATGATGAAGTTGATCGTTCCACCTCAAGAGATCAGCTAAGCTTTAGCACAACGAGGAATAAAATAAGATCAAGAGTTCTTTTTGACAGTTAAATAGGATCAGGAGTTACACTAAAAAAAGAGACACATCTGTGACATTTTGGGCCGAACAAATTTTTTTTTGTCATGCTTATGACACTTCTATGACGATAATTGTGACAAAACCTGGTATCATCATAGATGTGGTGGGCTCCTACTTCTATGACAGAAAATCATGACAGAAAATGGGCTTTTCGTCCTGCACGGGCCGGAGACGCAGCTGCATGACATTCTTTGGGCCGTCCATGACAGAAAAAATCCTGGTAGAAGCGAGGGCGAGGAAAATATCACGGAGTTCCTGATTACGCTGTACGCGCGTGTGTGCGAGGCGTTGGCTAACTGAACCCGGAGCGATCGCACGTTACTGAACCCGAGCGATCGATCCCTTCGCTGTTAACTGAACCCGTGAAAGTGCGTTACGTCGACTACAGGGGGGTGAATAGGCGATTTTTTTTGAATTCTTCACTGAGGAATTTTAGGGTGAGGAAATTCCTAAGCGAAGAACTACTTGCAGCGGAATAAGTACTCAGGTATAAGCATAACAGAGCAACAACATAGTGAAAAGACAAACACAGAGTACATAAAGCATAAACACAGGATAAGCAGGATGAAGACAAAACAGACTGAAGAAATAGGATCGAGGAATTAGAGAAAGTCTTCAGTCAAAGTCTTCAAACAGCAATGATCAGGTCCATCAACACATGACTGAGGAAATGAAAGGGTTGAGGAAATAGAACCAGTAGGCTTGGTGAAGACAATGATTTGGTAGACCAGTTCCAACTGCTGTGACAGTTGTACGTCTGGTTGGAGCGGCTGAGTATTTAAACTCGAGGACACATAGTCCCGAACACACAGTCCTCACCATATTCTCCTTGAGCTAAGATCACACAGACCTCGCCCAGCAGTAGTGGTAAGTCTTCACAGGTGACTTCCAAACCTTCACAGACTTGGTCACTCGGCAATCCACAATTCCTCTTGGATGCTCAGACCATGACGCCTAACCGCCTGGAGGATACACAGTCCTCAAAGGTAACAAGTGTCGGTTCCACACAGGAACAATCTCTTCAGTGATGCTCAATCACTTTGGGGCTTGTGAAGGAAATATGCCCTAGAGGAAATAATAAGGTTATTATTTATTTCCTTATTTCATGATAAATGTTTATTGTTCATGCTAGAATTATATTAACCAGAAACATAATACATGTGTGAATATATAGACAAACATAGTGTCACTAGTATGCCTCAACTGGACTAGCTCGTTGATTAAAGATGGTTAAGGTTTCCTAACCATAGACATAAGTTGTCATTTGATAAACGGGATCACATCATTAGGAAAATGATGTGATTGACTTGACCCATTCCGTTAGCTTAGCACTTGATCGTTTTAGTTTACTGCTATTGCTTTGTTCATGACTTATACATGTTCCTATGACTATGAGATTATGCAACTCCCGATTACCGGAGGAACACTTTGTGTGCTACCAAACGTCACAACGTAACTGGGTGATTATAAAGGTGCTCTACAGGTGTCTCTGATGGTACTTATTGAGTTGGCATAGATCGAGATTAGGATTTGTCACTCCAATTGTCGGAGAGGTATCTCTGGGCCCTCTCGGTAATACTCATCACTATAAGCCTTGCAAGCATTGTGACTAATGAGTTAGTTGCGGGATGAAGTATTACGGAACGAGTAAAGAGACTTTCCAGTAACATGATTGAACTAGGTATGATGATACCAACGATTGAATCTCGGGCCAGTAACATACCGATGACAAAGGGAACAATGTATGTTGTTATGCGGTTCGACCGATAAAGATCTTCGTAGAATATGTAGGAGCCAATATGGGCATCCAGGTTCCGCTATTGGTTATTGACCAGAGAGGTGTCTCGGTCATGTCTACATAGTTCTCGAACCTGTAGGGTCCGCACGCTTAACGTTCATTGACGATATAGTATTATATGAGTTATGTATGTTGGTGACCGAATGTTGTTCGGAGTCCCGGATATGATCACGGACATGACGAGAAACTCCGGAATGGTCCGGAGATAAAGATTGATATGTAGGATAATAGTGTTTGGTCTCCGGAAGGGTTCTGGAATACACCGGGCGTCTGGGTCCAGACATCGGGAACCCTGGCGTCTGGCCTTGTAGTCCGAGAAGGACTCTTGTCTTTTGGGTGAAACCGACTTTGTGGAGGCTTTTACTCCAAGTTTCGACCCCAAGGCTCAACATATAAATAGAGGGGCAGGGCTAGCACCAAAGACACATCAAGAAACACCAAGCCATGTGCCGGCAACCACGTCCCCTATAGTTTATCCTCTGTCATAGTTTCTATAGTGCTTAGGCTAAGCCCTGTGGAGATTGTTCTTCACCAACGCCGTCACCACGCCGTCGTGCTGCCGGAACTCATCTACTACTTCGCCCGTCTTGCTGGATCAAGAAGGCGAGGATGTCATCAAGCTAAACGTGTGCTGAACGCAGAGGTGCCGTACGTTCGGTACTTGATCGGGGCGGATCGTGAAGGTGTACGACTACTTCAACCGCGTTGATAAACGCTTCCGCTTAGCGATCTTCAAGGGTATGAAGATACACTCCCCCTCTCGTTGCTATGCATCACATAGATAGATCTTGCGTGATCGCAGGGAAATTTTTGAAATTACTGCGTTCCCCAACAGTTGTATCAGAGCCAGGTTTATGCGTAGATGTTATATGCACGAGTAGAACACAAGTGAGTTGTGGGCGATACAAGTCATACTGCTTACCAGCATGTCATACTTTGATTCGGCGGTATTGTTGGATGAAGCAGCCCGGACCGACATTACGCGTACGCTTACGCGAGACTGGTTCTACCGACGTGCTTTGCACATAGGTGGCTGGCGGGTGTCAGTTTCTCCAACTTTACTTGAATCGAGTGTGGCTATACCCGGTCCTTGTTGAAGGTTAAAATAGCACTAACTTGACGAAATATCATTGTGGTTTTGATGCGTAGGTAAGAGCGGTTCTTGCTCAGCCCGTAGCATCCACGTAAAATTTGCAACAAAAAAGTAGAGGACGTCTAACTTGTTTTTGTAGGGCTTGTCGTGATGTGATATGGTCAAGATATGATGCTAAATTTTATTGTATGAGAGATCATGTTTTGTAACAGAGTTATCGGCAACTGGCAGGAGCCATATGGTTGTCGCTTTATTGTATGCAATGCAATCGCCCTGTAATTGCTTTACTTTATCACTAAGCGGTAGCGATAGTCGTAGAAGCAATAGTTGGCAAGACGGCAATGATGCTATGATGGAGATCAAGGTGTCATGCCGGTGACGATGGTGATCATGACGGTGCTTTGGAGATGGAGATCAAAGGCACAAGATGATGATGGCCATATCATATCACTTATATTGATTGCATGTGATGTTTATATTTTATGCATCTTATTTTTCTTTAATTGAAGGTAGCATTATAAGATGATCTCTCACTAAATTTCAAGGTATAAGTGTTCACCCTGAGTATGCACCATTGCCAAAGTTTGTCACGCCGAGACACCACGTGATGATCGGGTGTGATAAGCTCTACGTTCACATACAATGGGTGCAAGCCAGTTTTGCACACGCAGAAATACTCGGGTTAAACTTGACAAACCTAGCATATGAAGATATGGCCTCGGAACACTGAGACCGAAAGGTCAAGCGTGAATCATATAGTAGATATGATCAACATAGTGATGTTCACCATTGAAAACTACTCCATTTCACGTGATGATCGGAACTGGTTTAGTTGATTTGGTGTTGGGGAACGTTGCAGAAAAAAAAATTCCTACTCGTTTCACCAAGATCCATCTAGGAGTTCATCTAGCAACGAGTTATCAGATGCATCTACGTACCTTGTAGATCGCGTGCGGAAGCGTTCAAAGAACGGTGATGATGTAGTCGTACTCGACGTGATCCAAATCACCGATGACCAAGCGCCGAACGGACGGCACCTCCGCGTTCAACACACGTACGGGATGGGAGACGTCTCCTCCTTCTTGATCCAGCAAGGGGGAAGGAGAGGTTGATGAAGATCCAGCAGCACGACGGCGTGGTGGTGGATGCAGGGTGTCACAGAAGCAGGGCTTCGCCAATACTACGAGGGAGAAACGTAACGGGAGAGAGGGAGGCGCCAGGGGCTGGTGTGTTTCCCTCCTCTCCCCCCCACTATATATAGGGGTGCCATGGGGGGGGCGCCGGACCTAGTAGATGAGATCTACTAGGGGGGGCGGCGGCCAAGGGGAGGTTTCCCTCCCCCCCAAGGCACCTAGGGGTGCCTTCCACCACATGGACTCTTCCATGGTGGGAACCCTAGGCGCATGGGCTATAGGGGCTGGTGCCCTTGGCCCATGAAGGCCAAGGCGCACCCCCTACAGCCCATGTGGCCCCCCGGGACAGGTGGCCCCACCCGGTGGGCCCCCGGGACCCCTCCGGTGGTCCCGGTACAATACCGATAACCCCGAAACTTGTCCCGATGGCCGAAACAGCACTTCCTATATATAATTCTTTACCTCCGGACCATTTCGGAACTCCTCGTGACGTCCGGGATCTCATCCGGGACTCCGAACAACATTCGGGTTACTACATATACATATCTTCACAACCCTAGCGTAACTGAACCTTAAGTGTGTAGACCCTACGGGTTCGGGAGACAAGCAGACATGACCGAGACGACTCTCCGGTCATTAACCAACAGCGGGATCTGGATACCCATGTTGGCTCCCACATGCTCCACGATGATCTCATTGGATGAACCATGATGTCGAGGATTCAATCAACCCCGTATGCAATTCCCTTTGTCAATCGATATGTTACTTGCCCGAGATTCGATCGTCGGTATCCCAATACCTCGTTCAATCTCGTTACCGGCAAGTCACTTTACTCGTACCGTAATGCATGATCCCGTGACCAGACACTTGGTCACTCTGAGCTCATTATGATGATGCATTACCGAGTGGGCCCAGTGATACCTCTCCGTCATACGGAGTGACAAATCCCAGTCTTGATCCATGTCAACCCAACAGACACTTTCGGAGATACCCGTAGTCTACCTTTATAGTCACCCAGTTACGTTGTGACGTTTGGTATACCCAAAGCACTCCTACGGTATCCGGGAGTTACACGATCTCATGGTCTAAGGAAAAGATACTTTGACATTGGAAAACTCTAGCAAACGAACTATACGATCTTGTGCTATGTTTAGGATTGGGTCTTGTCCATCACATCATTCTCCTAATGATGTGATCTCGTTATCAATGACATCCAATGTCCATAGTCAGGAAACCATGACTATCTATTAATCAACGAGCTAGTCAACTAGAGGCTCACTAGGGACATGTTGGTGTCTGTTATTCACACATGTATTACGATTTCCGGATAACACAATTATAGCATGAATAAAGACAATTATCATGAACAAGGAAATATAATAATAATGCTTTTATTATTGCCTCTAGGGCATATTTCCAACAGTCTCCCACTTGCACTAGAGTCAATAATCTAGTTACATTGTGATGAATCGAACACCCATGGAATTCTGGTGTTGATCATGTTTTGCTCTAGGGAGAGGTTTAGTCAACGGATCTGCTACATTCAGGTCCGTATGTATTTTACAAATCTCTATGTCTCCATCTTGAACATTTTCACGAATGGAGTTGAAGCGACGCTTGATGTGCCTTGTCTTCTTGTGAAACCTGGGCTCCTTGGCAAGTGCAATAGCTCCAGTGTTGTCACAGAAGAGCTTGATCGGCCCCGACGCATTGGGTATGACTCCTAGGTCGGTGATGAACTCCTTCACCCATATTGCTTCATGTGCTGCCTCCGAGGCCGCCATGTACTCCGCTTCACATGTAGATCCCGCCACGACGCTCTACTTGCAACTGCACCAGCTTACTGCCCCACCATTCAAAATATACACGTATCCGGTCTGCGACTTAGAGTCATCCAGATCTGTGTCGAAGCTAGCGTCGACGTAACCCTTTACGACGAGCTCTTCGTCACCTCCATAAACGAGAAACATTTCCTTAGTCCTTTTCAGGTACTTCAGGATATTCTTGACCGCTGTCCAGTGCTCCTTGCCGGGATTACTTTGGTACCTTCCTACCAAACTTACGGCAAGGTTTACATCAGGTCTCGTACACAGCATGGCATACATAATAGAACCTATGGCTGATGCATAGGGGATGACGCTCATCTCTTCTATATCTTCTGCTGTGGTCGGACATTGAGCTGAGCTCAATTTCATACCTTGTAACACAGGCAAGAACCCCTTCTTGGATTGATCCATATTGAACTTCTTCAATATCTTATCAAGGTATGTGCTTTGTGAAAGACCTATGAGGCGTCTCGATCTATCTCTATAGATTTTGATGCCTAATATATAAGCAGCTTCTCCAAGGTCCTTCATTGAAAAACTCTTATTCAAATAGGCCTTGATGCTGTCCAAGAGTTTTGTATCATTTCCCATCAAAAGTATGTCATCTACATATAGTATGAGAAATGCTACAGAGCTCCCACTCACTTTCTTGTAAACGCAGGCTTCTCCATAAGTCCGCGTAAACCCAAACGCTTTGATCATCTCATCAAAGCGAATGTTCCAACTCCGAGATGCTTGCACCAGCCCATAAATCGAGCGTTGGAGCTTGCACAATTTGTCAGCATTCTTAGGATCGACAAAACCTTCCGGCTGCATCATATACAATTCTTCCTTAAGGAAACCATTAAGGAATGCCGTTTTGACGTCCATTTGCCATATTTCATAATCATAGAATGCGGCAATTGCTAACATGATTCGGACGGACTTTAGCTTCGCTACCGGTGAGAAAGTCTCATCGTAGTCAACCCCTTGAACTTGTCGATAACCCTTAGCGACAAGTCGAGCTTTATAGATGGTCACATTACCATCCGCGTCTGTCTTCTTCTTAAAGATCCATTTATTTTCTATGGCTCGCCGTTCTACGGGCAAGTCAGTCAAAGTCCATACTTCGTTTTCATACATGGATCCTATCTCGGATTTCATGGCTTCTAGCCATTTGTCGGAATCCGGGCCTGCCATCGGTTCTTCATAGTTCGAAGGTTCACCGTTGTCTAACAACATGATTTCCAAGACAGGGTTGCCGTACCACTCTGGTGCGGAACGTGTCCTTGTGGACCTTCGAATTTCAGTAGGAGCTTGATCAGAAGTATCTTGATCATCATCATTAACTTCCTCTCTAGTCGGTGCAGGCACCTCAGGAACATTTTCTTGAGTTGCGCCATTTTCTGGTTCAAGAGGTAATACTTCATCAAGCTCTACTTTCCTCCCACTTACTTCTTTCGAGAGAAACTCCTTCTCTAGAAAGGATCCATTCTTGGCAACAAAGATCTTGCCTTCGGATCTGAGGTAGAAGGTGTACCCAATAGTTTCCTTTGGGTACCCTATGAAGACGCATTTTTCCGATTTGGGTTTGAGCTTTTCAGGTTGAAGTTTCTTGACATAAGCATCGCATCCCCAAACTTTTAGAAACGACAGCTTAGGTTTCTTCCCAAACCATAATTCATACGGTGTCATCTCAACGGATTTCGACGGAGCCCTATTTAAAGTGAATGCAGCAGTCTCTAAAGCATAGCCCCAAAAAGATAGCGGTAAATCAGTAAGAGACATCATAGATCGCACCATATCTAATAGAGTGCGATTACGATGTTCGGACACACCATTACGCTGAGGTGTTCCAGGCGGCGTGAGTTGTGAAACTATTCCACACTTTCTTAAGTGTGTGCCAAACTCGTGACTCAAGTATTCTCCTCCATGATCTGATCGTAAAAACTTGATTTTCCTGTCACGTTGATTTTCAACCTCACTCTGAAATTCCTTGAACTTTTCAAAGGTTTCAGACTTGTGTTTCATTAAGTAGATATACCCATACCTACTTAAATCATCAGTGAGGGTGAGAACATAACGATAGCCACCGCGAGCCTCAACACTCACTGGACCGCACACATCAGTATGTATGATTTCCAATAAGTTGGTTGCTCGCTCCATTGTTCCTGAGAACGGAGTCTTGGTCATTTTTCCCATAAGGCATGGTTCGCACGTGTCAAATGATTCGTAATCAAGAGACTCTAAAAGTCCATCAGCATGGAGCTTCTTCATGCGTTTGACACCTATGTGACCAAGGCGGTAGTGCCACAAGTATGTGGGACTATCATTATCAACCTTACTTCTTTTGGTACTCACATTGTGAACATGTGTAGCATCACGTTCGAGATTCATAAAGAATAAACCATTCACCATAGGAGCATGACCATAAAACATATCTCTCATATAAATAGAACAACCATTATTCTCGGATTTAAATGAGTAGCCATCTCGAATTAAACGAGATCCCGATACAATGTTCATGCTCAAAGTTGGCACTAAATAACAATTATTAAGGTTTAAAACTAATCCCGAAGGGAGATGCAAAGGCAGCGTGCCAACGGCGATCACATTGACCTTGGAACCATTCCCGACGCGCATCGTCACCTCGTCCTTTGCCAGTTTCCGCTTATTCCGCAGCCCCTGCTTTGAGTTACAAATATGAGCAACTGCACCGGTATCAAATACCCAGGAGCTACTACGGACACTAGTAAGGTACACATCAATTACATGTATATCACATATACCTTTTGTTTTGCCGGCCTTCTTGTCTGCTAAGTATTTAGGGCAGTTCCGCTTCCAGTGACCGCTTCCCTTGCAATAAAAGCACTCAGTCTCGGGCTTGGGTCCATTCCTTGGCTTCTTCCCGGCAGCTTGCTTGCCGAGCGCGGCAACCTCCTTGCCGTCCTTCTTGAAGTTCTTTTTACCCTTGCCTTTCTTGAACTTAGTGGTTTTATTGACCATCAACACTTGATGTTCCTTCCTGACTTCTACCTCTGCTGATTTCAGCATAGCAAATACTTCAGGAATGGTCTTTTCCATCCCCTGCATATTGAAGTTCATCACAAAGCTCTTGTAGCTTGGTGGAAGCGACTGGAGGATTCTGTCAATGACCGCATCATCCGGGAGATTAACTCCCAGCTGAGTCAAGCGGTTATGCAACCCAGACATAGTGAGTATGTGCTCACTGACAGAACTGTTTTCCTCCATCTTACAGCTGAAGAACTTGTCGGAGACTTGATATCTCTCGACCCGGGCATGAGCTTGGAAAACCATTTTCAGCTCTTCGAACATCTCATATGCTCCATGTCTCTCAAAACGCTTTTGGAGCCCCGGTTCTAGGCTGTAAAGCATGCCGCACTGAACGAGGGAGTAGTCATCGGAACGTGCCTGCCAAGCGTTCATAACATCTTGTTCTGCAGGGAGAACAGGTGCGTCACCTAGCGGTGCTTATAGGACATAATCTTTCTTGGCAGCTATGAGGATGATCCTCAGGTTCCGGACCCAGTCCGTATAGTTGCTGCCATCGTCTTTCAGCTTAGTTTTCTCTAGGAACGCGTTGAAGTTGAGGACTACGTTGGCCATTTGATCTACAAGACATATTGTAAAATATTTAGACTAAGTTCATGATAATTAAGTTCAACTAATCAAATTATTAATGAACTCCCACTTAGATTAGACATCCCTCTAGTCATCTAAGTATTACATGATCCGAGCTAACTAGACCGTGTCCGATCATCACGTGAGACGGACTAGTCAACATCGGTGAACATCTTCATGTTGATCGTATCTTCTATACGACTCATGCTCGACCTTTCAGTCTTCTGTGTTCCGAGGCCATGTCTGTACATGCCAGGCTTGTCAAGTCAACCTAAGTGTTTGCATGTGTAAATCTGTCTTACACCCGTTGTATGTGAACGTCTGAATAAAACACCCGATCATCACGTGGTGTTTTGAAATAGCGAACTGTCGCAACGGTGCACAGTTAGGGGGAACACTTCTTGAAATTAGTATGAGGGATCATCTTATTTACTACCGTCGTTCTAAGTAAACAAGATTCAAAACATGATAAACATCACATGCAATCAAATAATAAACGTGACATGATATGGCCAATATCACATAGCTCCTTTGATCTCCATCTTGGGGCTCCATGATCATCTTGTCACCGGCTTGACACCATGATCTCCATCATCGTGTCTCCATGAAGTTGCTCGCCAACTATTACTTCTACTACTATGGCTAACGCGTTTAGCAATAAAGTAAAGTAATTTACACGGCGTTTCTCAATGACACGCAAGTCATATAAAAGAATAAAGACAACTCCTATGGCTCCTGCCGGTTGTCATATTCATCGACATGCAAGTCGTGATTCCTATTACAATAGCATGAACATCTCATACATCACATATAGATCATTCATCATTCATCACAACTTTGGCCATATCATATCACAAACCACTTGCTGCAAAAACAAGTTAGACGTCCTCTAATTGTTGTTGCAAGTTTTACGTGGCTGAATTAGGGTTCAAGCAAGAACGTCTTCTTACCTACGTTAAAGCCACAACGTGATTTGTCAACTTCTATTTACCCTTCATAAGGACCCTGTTCATCGAATCCGCTCCAACTAAAGTAGGAGAGACAGACACCCGCCAGCCACCTTATGCAACTAGTGCATGTTAGTCGGTGGAACCGGTCTCACGTAAGCGTACGTGTAAGGTTGGTCCGGGCTGCTTCATCCCACAATACCGCTGAAGCAAGAAAGGACTAGTAACAGCAAGAAAGTTGACAAATCTACGCCCACAACAAATTGTGTTCTACTCGCGCAAGAAGAACTACGCATAGACCTAGCTCATGATGCCACTGTTGGGGAACGTTGCAGAAAACAAAAAATTTCCTACTCGTTTCACCAAGATCCATCTAGGAGTTCATCTAGCAACGAGTTATCAGATGCATCTACGTACCTTGTAGATCGCGTGCGGAAGCGTTCAAAGAACGGTGAAGATGTAGTCGTACTCGACGTGATCCAAATCACCGATGACCAAGCGCCGAACGGACGGCACCTCCGCATTCAACACACGTACGGGACGGGAGACGTCTCCTCCTTCTTGATCCAGCAAGGGGGAAGGAGAGGTTGATGAAGATCCAGCAGCACAACGGCGTGGTGGTGGATGCAGGGCGTCACAGAAGTAGGGCTTCGCCAATACTACGAGGGAGAAACGTAACGGGAGAGAGGGAGGCGCCAGGGGCTGGTGTGTTTCCCTCCTCTCCCCCCCACTATATATAGGGGTGCCATGGGGGGGCGCCGTCCCTAGTAGATGAGATCTACTAGGGGGGGCGGCGGCCAAGGGGAGGTTTCCCTCCCCCCCAAGGCACCTAGGGGTGCCTTCCACCACATGGACTCTTCCATGGTGGGAACCCTAGGCGCATGGGCCTATAGGGGCTGGTGCCCTTGGCCCATGAAGGCCAAGGCGCACCCCCTACAGCCCATGTGGCCCCCCGGGACAGGTGGCCCCACCCGGTGGGCCCCGGGGACCCCTCCGGTGGTCCCGGTACAATACCGATAACCCCGAAACTTGTCCCGATGGCCGAAACAGCACTTCCTATATATAATTCTTTACCTCCGGACCATTCCGGAACTCCTCGTGACGTCCGGGATCTCATCCGGGACTCCGAACAACATTCGGATTACTGCATATACATATCTTCACAACCCTAGCGTAACCGAACCTTAAGTGTGTAGACCCTACGGGTTCGGGAGACAAGCAGACATGACCGAGACGACTCTCCGGTCATTAACCAACAACGGGATCTGGATACCCATGTTGGCTCCCACATGCTCCACGATGATATCATCGGATGAACCATGATGTCGAGGATTCAATCAACCCCGTATGCAATTCCCTTTGTCAATCGACATGTTACTTGCCCGGGATTCGATCGTCGGTATCCCAATACCTCGTTCAATCTCGTTACCGGCAAGTCACTTTACTCGTACCGTAATGCATGATCCCGTGACCAGACACTTGGTCACTCTGAGCTCATTATGATGATGCATTACCGAGTGGGCCCAGTGATACCTCTCCGTCATACGGAGTGACAAATCCCAGTCTTGATCCATGTCAACCCAACAGACACTTTTGGAGATACCCGTAGTCTACCTTTATAGTCACCCAGTTACGTTGTGACGTTTGGTATACCCAAAGCACTCCTACGGTATCCGGGAGTTACACGATCTCATGGTCTAAGGAAAAGATACTTTGACATTGGAAAACTCTAGCAAACGAACTATACGATCTTGTGCTATGTTTAGGATTGGGTCTTGTCCATCACATCATTCTCCTAATGATGTGATCTCGTTATCAATGACATCCAATGTCCATAGTCAGGAAACCATGACTATCTATTGATCAACGAGCTAGTCAACTAGAGGCTCACTAGGGACATGTTGGTGTCTGTTATTCACACATGTATTACGATTTCCGGATAACACAATTATAGCATGAATAAAGACAATTATCATGAACAAGGAAATATAATAATAATGCTTTTATTATTGCCTCTAGGGCATATTTCCAACATTTGGATCACGTGATCACTTAGATGATTAGAGGGATGTCTATCTAAGTGGGAGTTCTTAAGTAATATGATTAATTGAACTTTAATTTATCATGAACTTAGTCCTGATAGTATTTTGCAAATAATGTTGTAGATCAATAGCTCGCGTTGTTGCTTCCCTATGTTTTATATGTGTTCCTAGAGAAAACTAAGTTGAAAGATGATAGTAGCAATGATGCGGATTGGGTCCGTGATCTGAGGTTTATCCTCATTGCTGCACAGAAGAATTATGTCCTTGATGCACTGCTAGGTGACAGACCTATTGCAGGAGCAGATGCACACGTTATGAATGTTTGGCTAGCTCAATATGATGACTACTTAATAGTTTAGTGCACCATGCTTAACGGCTTAGAATCGGGATTTCAAAGATGTTTTGAATGTCATGGACCATATGAGATGTTCCAGAAGTTGAAGTTAATATTTCAAGCAAATGCCCGAGTTGAGAGATATGAAGTCTCCAACAAGTTCTATAGCTAAAAGATGGAGGAGAATAGCTCAAGCAGTGAGCATGTGCTCAGATTGTCTGGGTACTACAATCGCTTGAATCAAGTGGGAGTTAATCTTCCAGATAAGACAATGATTGACAGAGTTCTCTAGTCACCATCACCAAGTTAGTAGAACTTCATGATGAACTATAGTATGCAAGGAAAACGATTCCCGAGCTTTTCATGATGATGAAATCGATGAAGGTAGAAATCAAGAAAGAGCATCAAGTGTTGATGATTAACAAGACCACTAGTTTCAAGAAAAGGGCAAAGGGAAAGAAAGGGAACTTTATGTAGAATGGAAAGCAAGTTGTCACTTCCATGAAGAAGCCCAAAGCTAGACTAAAGCCTGAAACTGAGTGCTTCTACTGCAAAGGAAATGGTCACTGGAAGCGGAAATGCCCTGAATATTTGGTGGATAAGAAGGATGGCAAAGTGAACAAGGGTATATTTGATATACAGGTTATTGATGTGTACCTTACTAGTGTTTGTAGTAGCCCCTGGGTATTTGATACTTGTTCGATTGCTAAAAATGAGTAACTCGAAACAGGAGTTACAGAATAAACAGAGACTAGTTGAGGGTGAAGTGATGATGTGTGTTGGAAGTGTTGGGTAACGTAGTAATTTCAAAAAAATTCCTACGTACACGCAAGATCATGGTGATGGCATAGCAACAAGAGGGGAGAGTGTTGTCTACGTACCCTCGTAGACCGTAAGCGGAAGCGTTATGACAACGCGATTGATGTAGTCGTACGTCTTCACGATCCGACCGATCCAAGTACCGAACGTACGGCACCTCTGAGTTCAGCACACGTTCAGCTCGACAACGATCCCCGGACTCCAATCCAGCAAAGTGTCGGGGATGAGTTCCGTCAGCATGACGGCGTGGTGACGATGATGATGATGCTCTATCGGCGCAGGGCTTCGCCTAAACTCCGTGACGATATGACTGAGGTGGAATATGGTGGAAGGGGGCACCGCACACGGCTAAGGAACGATCCGTAGATCAACTTGTGTGTCCTAGGGTGCCCCCTACCCCCGTATATAAAGGAGCAAGGGGGAGGCCGGCCGGCCCTAGAGGGCGCGCCAAGGAGGGGGGAGTCCTCCTCCTAGTGGGAGTAGGACTCCCCTTTCCTAGTCCCACTAGGAAGGAGGAAGGGGGAAGGAAAGAGAGGAAGAGGGAGAGGGAAAGGGGGGGGGGCGCCCCTCCCCTAGTCCAATTCGGACTCCTCATGGGGGGGGGGCGCCACCTCCTGGGCTGCTGCCCTCTCTCTCCCCTCAGGCCCACTAAGGCCCACTACTTCTCCCGGGGGGGTTCCGGTAACCCTCCGGCACTCCGGTTTTCTCCGAAAACACCCGGAAGACTTTCGGTGTCCGAATATAGCCGTCCAATATATCAATCTTTATGTCTCGACCATTTCGAGACTCCTCGCCATGTCCGTGATCACATCCGGGACTCCGAACAAACTTCAGTACATCAAAACTTATAAACTCATAATAAAGCTGTCATCGTAACGTTAAGCGTGCGGACCCTACGGGTTCGAGAACTATGTAGACATGACCTAGAACTATTCTCAGTCAATAACCAATAACGGAACCTGGATGCCCATATTGGCTCCTACATATTCTACGAAGATCTTTATCGGTCAAACCGCATAACAACATACGTTGTTCCCTTTGTCATCGGTATGTTACTTGCCCGAGATTTGATCGTCGGTATCCAATACCTAGTTCAATCTCATTACCCGCAAGTCTCTTTACTCGTTACGTAATGCATCATTCCGTAACTAACTCATTAGCTACATTGCTTGCAAGGCTTGTAGTGATGTGCATTACGGAGAGGGCCCAGAGATACCTCTCCGACAATCGGAGTGACAAAACCTAATCTCGAAATACGCCAACCCAACATGTACCTTCGGAGACACCTGTAGTACTCCTTTATAATCACCCAGTTATGTTGTGACGTTTGGTAGCACCCAAAGTGTTCCTCCGGTAAACGGGAGTTGCATAATCTCATAGTTACAGGAACATGTATAAGTCATGAAGAAAGCAATAGCAATATATTAAACGATCAAGTGCTAGGCTAACGGAATGGGTCATGTCAATCACATCATTCTCCTAATGATGTGATCCCATTAATCAAATGACAACACATGTCTATGGTTAGGAAACATAACCATCTTTGATTAATGAGCTAGTCAAGTAGAGGCATACTAGTGACGTTTATGTTTGTCTATGTATTCACACATGTATCATGTTTCCGGTTAATACAATTCTAGCATGAATAATAAACATTTATCATGATATGAGGAAATAAATAACTTTATTATTGCCTCTAGGGCATATTTCCTTCAGTCTCCCACTTGCACTAGAGTCAATAATCTAGATTACACAGTAATGATTCTAACACCCATGGAGTCTTGGTGCTGATCATGTTTTGCTCGTGAGAGAGGCTTAGTCAATGGGTCTGCAACATTCAGATCCGTATGTATTTTGCAAATTTCTATGTCTCCCACTTGGACTTGGTCCCAGATGGAATTGAAGCATCTCTTGATGTGCTTGGTCCTCTTGTGAAATCTGGATTCCTTTGCCAAGGCAATTGCACCAGTATTGTCACAGAAGATCTTCATTGGTCCCGATGCACTAGGTATGACACCTAGATCGGAAATGAACTCCTTCATCCAGACTCCTTCATTTGCTGCTTCCGAAGCAGCTATGTCCTCTGCTTCACATGTAGATCCCGTCACAACGCTTTGTTTGGAACTGCACCAACTTACAGCTCCACCGTTTAATAAAAACACGTATCCGGTTTGCGATTTAGAATCGTCCGGATCAGTGTCAAAGCTTGCATCGACGTAACCATTTATGACTAGCTCTTTGTCACCTCCATATACGAGAAACATATCCTTAGTCCTTTTCAGGTATTTTAGGATGTTCTTGACCGCTGTCCAGTGATCCACTCCTGGATTACTTTGGTACCTTCCTGCCAAGCTTATTGCTAAGCACACGTCAGGTCTGGTACACAGCATTGCATACATGATAGAGCCTCTGGCTGAAGCATAGGGAACATCTTTCATTTTCTCTCTATCTTCTGCTGTGGTCGGGCATTGAGTCTGACTCAACTTCACACCTTGTAGCATGGGCAAGAACCCTTTCTTTGCCTGATCCATTTTGAACTTTTTCAAAACTTTATCAAGGTATGTGCTTTGTGAAAGTCCAATTAAGCGTCTTGATCTATCTCTATAAATCTTGATGCCCAATATGTAAGCAGCTTCATCGAGGTCTTTCATTAAAAAAAATTTATTCAAGTATCCCTTTATGCTATCCAGAAATTCTATATCATTTCCAATTAATAATATGTCATCTACATATAATATCACAAATGCTACAGAGCTCCCACTCACTTTCTTGTAAATACAGGCTTCTCCAAAAGTCTGTATAAAACCATATGCTTTGATCACACTATCAAAGCGTTTATTCCAACTCTGAGATGCTTGCACCAGTCCATAAATGGATCGCTGGAGCTTGCACACTTTGTTAGCACCTTTTGGATCAACAAAACCTTCTGGTTGCATCATATACAACTCTTCTTCCAGAAATCCATTCAAGAATGCAGCTTTGACATCCATTTGCCAAATTTCATAATCATAAAATGCGGCAATTGCTAACATGATTCGGACAGACTTAAGCATCGCTACGGGTGAGAAAGTCTCATCGTAGTCAACCCCTTGAACTTGTCGAAAACCTTTCGCAACAAGTCGAGCTTTATAGACAGTTACATTACCATCAGCGTCAGTCTTCTTCTTAAAGATCCATTTATTCTCAATGGTTTGCCGATCATTGGGCAAGTCAACCAAAGTCCATACTTTGTTCTCATACATGGATCCCATCTCAGATTTCATGGCCTCTAGCCATTTTGCGGAATCTGGGCTCATCATCGCTTCCTCATAGTTCGTAGGTTCGTCATGGTCAAGTAACATGACTTCCAGAGTAGGATTACCGTACCACTCTAGTGCGGATCTTACTCTGGTAGACCTACGAGGTTCAGTAGAAACTTGATCTGAAGTTTCATGATCAATATCATTAGCTTCCTCACTAATTGGTGTAGTTGTCACAGGAACCGATTCTTGTGATGAACTACTTTCCAATAATGGAGCAGGTGCAGTTACCTCATCAAGTTCTACTTTCCTCCCACTCACTTCTTTCGAGAGAAACTCCTTCTCTAGAAAGGATCCGAATTTAGCAACGAAAATCTTGCCCTCAGATCTGTGATAGAAGGTGTACCCAACAGTCTCTTTTGGGTATCCTATGAAGACACATTTCTCCGATTTGGGTTCGAGCTTATCTGGTTGAAGTTTCTTCACACAAGCATCGCAGCCCCAAACTTTAAGAAACGACAACTTTGGTTTCTTGCCAAACCACAGTTCATGAGGCGTCGTCTCAACGGATTTTGATGGTGCCCTATTTAATGTGAATGCAGCCGTCTCTAAAGCATAACCCCAAAACGATAGCGGTAAATCAGTAAGAGACATCATAGATCGCACCATATCTAGTAAAGTACGATTACGACGTTCGAACACACCATTTGGTTGTGGTGTTCCGGGTGGCGTGAGTTGCGGAACTATTCCGCATTGTTTCAAGTGTAGACCAAACTCGTAACTCAAATATTCTCCTCCACGATCAGATCGTAGAAAATTTATTTTCTTGTTACGAAGATTTTCCACTTCAATCTGAAATTCTTTGAACTTTTCAAATGTTTCAGACTTGTGTTTCATTAAGTAGATATACCCATATCTGCTAAAATCATCTGTGAAGGTGAGAAAATAATGATACCCGCCGCGAGCCTCAACATTCATTGGACCACAAACATCAGTATGTATGATTTCCAACAAATCAGTTGCTCGCTCCATAGTTCCGGAGAACGGCGTATAGTCATCTTGCCCATGAGGCACGGTTCGCAAGTACCAAGTGATTCATAATCAAGTGATTCCAAAAGCCCATCAGTATGGAGTTTCTTCATGCGCTTTACACCAATATGACCTAAACGGTAGTGCCACAAATATATTGCACTATCATTATGAACTCTGCATCTTTTGGTTTCAACACTATGAATATGTGTATCACTACTATCGAGATTCAATAAAAATAGACCACTCTTCAAAGGTGCATGACCATAAAAGATATTGCTCATATAAATAGAACAACCATTATTCTCTGACTTAAATGAATAACCGTCTCGCATCAAACAAGATCCAGATATAATGTTCATGCTCAACGCTGGCACCAAATAACAATTATTTAGGTCTAAAACTAATCCCGATGGTAGATGTAGAGGTAGCATGCCGACCGCGATCACATCGACTTTGGAACCATTTCCCACGCGCATCGTCACCTCGTCCTTAGCCAATCTTCACTTAATCCGTAGTCCCTGTTTCGAGTTGCAAATATTAGCAACAGAACCAGTATCAAATACCCAGGTGCTACTGCGAGCATTAGTAAGGTACACATCAATAACATGTATATCACATATACCTTTGTTCACTTTGCCATCCTTCTTATCCGCCAAATACTTGGGGCAGTTCCGCTTCCAGTGTCCAGTCTGCTTGCAGTAGAAGCACTCAGTTTCAGGCTTAGGTCCAGACTTGGGTTTCTTCTCTTGAGCAGCAACTTGTTTGCTGTTCTTCTTGAAGTTCCCCTTCTTCTTCCCTTTGCCCTTTTTCTTGAAACTGGTGGTCTTGTTAACCATCAACACTTGATGCTCCTTCTTGATTTCTACCTCCGCGGCTTTTAGCATTGCGAAGAGCTCGGGAATAGTCTTGTCCATGCCTTGCATATTATAGTTCATCATGAAGCTCTTGTAGCTTGGTGGCGGTGATTGAAGAATTCTGTCACTGACACTATCATCAGGAAGATTAACTCCCAGTTGAATCAAGTGATTATTATACCCAGACATTTTGAGTATGTGTTCACTGACAGAACTATTCTCCTCCATCTTGCAGCTATAGAACTTATTGGAGACTTCATATCTCTCAATCCGCGCATTTGCTTGAAATATTAACTTCAACTCCTGGAACATCTCATATGCTCCATGACGTTCAAAACGTCGTTGAAGACCCGGTTCTAAGCCGTAAAGCATGGCACACTGAACTATCGAGTAGTCATCAGCTTTGCTCTGCCAGACGTTCTTAACATCGTCAGTTGCATCAGCAGTAGGCCTGGCACCCAGCGGTGCTTCCAGGACATAATTCTTCTGTGCAGCAATGAGGATAATCCTCAGGTTACGGACCCAGTCCGTGTAATTGCTGCCATCATCTTTCAACTTTGCTTTCTCAAGGAACACATTAAAATTCAACGGAACAACAGCACGAGCCATCTATATACAACAAACATAGACAAGCAAAATACTATCAGGTACTAAGTTCATGATAAATTTAAGTTCAATTAATCATATTACTTAAGAACTCCCACTTAGATAAACATCCCTCTAATCCTCTAAGTGATTACGCGATCCATATCAACTACACCATGTCCGATCGTCACGTGAGATGGAGTAGTTTCAATGGTGAACATCAATATGTTGATCATATCTACTATATGATTCACGCTCGACCTTTCGGTCTCCGTGTTCCGAGGCCATATCTGTTATATGCTAGGCTCGTCAAGTTTAACCTGAGTATTCCGCGTGTGCAACTGTTTTGCACCCGTTGTATTTGAACGTAGAGCCTATCACACCCGATCATCACGTGGTGTCTCAGCACGAAGAACTTTCGCAATGGTGCATACTCAGGGAGAACACTTCTTGATAATTTTAGTGAGAGATCATCTTAAAATGCTACCGTCAATCAAAGCAAGATAAGATGCATAAAGGATAAACATCACATGCAATCAATATAAGTGATATGATATGGCCATCATCATCTTGTGCTTGTGATCTCCATCTTCGAAGCACCGTCGTGATCACCATCGTCACCGGCGCGACACCTTGATCTCCATCATAGCATCGTTGTCGTTACGCCATCTATTGCTTCAACGACTATCGCTACCGCTTAGTGATAAAGTAAAGCAATCAAAGGGCGTTTGCATTTCATACAATAAAGCGACAACCATATGGCTCCTGCCAGTTGCCGATAACTTCGGTTACAAAACATGATCATCTCATACAATAAAATATAGCATCACGTCTTGACCATATCACATCACAACATGCCCTGCAAAAACAAGTTAGACGTCCTCTACTTTGTTGTTGCAAATTTTACGTGGCTGCTACGGGCTTAGCAAGAACCTGTTCTTACCTACGCATCAAAACCACAACGATAGTTCGTCAAGTTAGTGCTGTTTTAACCTTCGCAAGGACCGGGCGTAGCCACACCCGGTTCAGCTAAAGTGAGAGAGACAGACACCCGCCAGCCAACTTTAAGCACGAGTGCTCGTAACGGTGAAACCAGTCTCGCGTAAGCGTACGCGTAATGTCGGTCCGGGCCGCTTCATCTCACAATACCGCCGAACCAAAGTATGACATGCTGGTAAGCAGTATGACTTGCATCGCCCACAACTCACTTGTGTTCTACTCGTGCATATGACATCTACGCATAAAACCAGGCTCGGATGCCACTGTTGGGTAATGTAGTAATTTCAAAAAAAATCCTACGTACACGCAAGATCATGGTGATGGCAGAGCAATGAGAGGGGAGAGTGTTGTCTACGTACCCTCGTAGACCGTAAGCGGAAGCATTATGACAACGCGGTTGATGTAGTCGTACGTCTTCACGATCCGACCGATCCAAGTACCGAACGTACGGCACCTCCGAGTTCAGCACACGTTCAGCTCGATGACGATCCCCGGACTCCGATCCAGCAAAGTGTCGGGGATGAGTTCCATCTGCACGATGGCGTGGTGACGATGATGATGATGCTCTACTGGCGCAGGGCTTCGCCTAAACTCCGCGACGATATGACCGAGGTGGAATATGGTGGAAGGGGGCACCGCACACGGCTAAGGAACAATCCGTAGATCAACTTGTGTGTCCTAGGGTGCCCCCCTGCCCCCGTATATAAAGGAGCAAGGGGGGGAGGTCGGCCGGCCCTAGAGGGCGCGCCAAGGAGGGGGGAGTCCTCCTCCTAGTGGGAGTAGGACTCCCCTTTCCTAGTCCCACTAGGAACGAGGAAGGGGGAAGGAAAAAGAGGGAGAGGGAGAGGGAAAGGGGGGGCCGCGCCCCCTCCCCTAGTCCAATTCGCACTCCTCATAGGGGCGCGCGCCACCTCCTGGGCTGCTGCCCTCTCTCTCCCCTCAGGCCCACTAAGGCCCATTACTTCTCCCGGGGGGTTCCAGTAACCCTCCGGCACTCCGGTTTTCTCCGACAACACCCGGAACACTTCTGGTGTCCGAATATAGCCGTCCAATATATCAATCTTTATGTCTCGACCATTTGGAGACTCCTCGTCATGTCCGTGATCAAATCCGGGACTCGGAACAAACTTCGATACATCAAAACTTATAAACTCATAATAAAACTGTCATCGTAACTTTAAGCGTGCGGACCCTACGGGTTCGAGAACTATGTAGACATGACCTAGAACTGTTCTTGGTCAATAACCAATAGCGGAACCTGGATGCCCATATTGGCTCCTACATATTCTACGAAGATCTTTATCGGTCAAACCGCATAACAACATACGTTGTTCCCTTTGTCATCGGTATGTTACTTGCCCGAGATTTGATCGTCAGTATCCAATACCTAGTTCAATCTCGTTACCGGCAAGTCTCTTTACTCATTACGTAATGCATCATTCCGTAACTAACTCATTAGCTACATTGCTTGCAAGGCTTGTAGTGATGTGCATTACCGAGAGAGCCCAAAGATACCTCTCCGACAATCGGAGTGACAAAACCTAATCTTGAAATATGCCAACCCAACATGTACCTTCAGAGACACCTGTAGTACTTCTTTATAATCACCCAGTTACGTTGTGACGTTTGGTAGAACCCAAAGTGTTCCTCCGGTAAACGGGAGTTGCATAATCTCATAGTTATAGGAACATGTATAAGTCATGAAGAAAGCAATAGCAATATACTAAACGATCAAGTGCTAGGCTAACGGAATGGGTCATGTCAATCACATCATTCTCCTAATGATGTGATCCCATTAATCAAATGACAACACATGTCTATGGTTAGGAAACATAACCATCTTTGATTAATGAGCTAGTCAAGTAGAGGCATACTAGTGACGTTTATGTTTGTCTATGTATTCACACATGTATCATGTTTCCGGTTAATACAATTCTAGCATGAATAATAAACATTTATCATGATATGAGGAAATAAATAATAACTTTATTATTGCCTCTGGGGCATATTTCCTTCAGGAAGTGGTTCCAAGATTGATATGATCATCATCGCACACTCCCTATACTTTCGAGATTAGTGTTAAACCTAAATAAATGGTATTTGGCGTTTGCGTTGAGCATGAATATGATTTGATCATGTTTATTGCAATAGGTTCTTCATTTAAAGTCAGAGAATAATTATTGTTCTGTTTACATGAATAAAACCTTCGATGGTCATAGACCCAATGAAAATAGTTTGTTGGATATCGATCGTAGTGATACACATATTCATAATATTGATGCCAAATGATGTGAAGTTGATAATGATAGTGCAACTTATTTGTGGTACTGTCGTTTGGGTCATATTGGTGTAAAGCACATGAAGAAACTCCATAAATATAGACTTTTGGAATCACTTGGTTATGAATCATTTGATTCTTGTGAACCGTACCTTTTGGGCAAGATGACTAAAACTCCATTCTCCGGAACAATGGAACGAGCTACTGACTTGTTGGAAATAATACATACGATGTATGCGGTCCAATGAGTGTTGATGCTCGTGCCGAGTATCGTTATTTTCTGACCTTCATAGATGATTTCAGCAGGTATGAGTATATCTACTTAATGAAACACAAGTCTGAAATATTTGAAAACTTCAATGAATTTCAGAGTGAAGTGGAGAATCATCGTAACAAGAAAATAAAGTTTCTACAATCTGATCGTCGAGGAGAATATTTGAGTTACGAGTTTGGCCTTTATTTAAAAACAATGTGGAATAGTTTCACAGCTCATGCCACATGGAACACCACAGCGTAATGGTGTGTCTGAACGTTGTAACCGCACTTTATTGGATATGGTGCGATCTATGATGTATCTTACCGATTTACCACTACCGCTTTGGGGTTATGCATTAGAGACAACTGCATTCACTTTAAATAGGGCACCATCAAAATCCGTTGAGATGACGCCTTATGAACTGTTGTTTGGCAAGAAACCAAAGTTGTCGTTTCTTAAAGTTAGGGGCTGCGATGCTTATGTGAAAAAGTTTCAACCTGATAAGCTCGAACCCAAATCGGAGAAGTGCGTCTTCATAGAATACCCAAAGAAAACTGTTGGGTACACCTTCTATCACAGATCCGAAGGCAAGATATTCATTGCTAAGATGGATCCTTTCTAGAGAAGGAGTTTCTCTCGAAAGAAGTGAGTGGGAGGAAAGTAGAGCTTGATAAGGTAATTGTACCTTCTCCCGAATTGGAAAGTAGTTCATCACAGAAATCAGCTCCAGTGATTCCTACACCAATTAGTGAGGAAGCTAATGATGATGATCATGAAACTTTAGATTAAGTTACTACAGAACCTCGTAGGTCTTCCAAAGTACAGTCCGCACCAGAGTGGTATGGTAATCCTGTTCTGGAAGTCATGTTACTAGACCATGATGAACCTACGAACTATGAGGAAGTGATGATGAGCCCAGATTCAATGAAATGTCTTGAAGGCCATGCAATCTGAGATGGGATCCATGTATGAGAACAATGTGTGGACTTTGGTGGACTTGCCCGATGATTGGTAGGCCATAGAAAATAAATGGATCTTCAAGAGGAAGACAGACGCTGATAGTAGTGTTACTATCTACAAAGCTCAACCTGTCGCAAAAAGTTTTTCGACAAGTTCAAGGTGTTGAATATGATGTGATTTTCTCACTCGTATCGATGCTTAAGTCTGTCCGAATCATGTTAGCAATTGCCACAATTTATGAAATCTGGAAAATGAATGTAAAACCGCATTCCTTAATGGATTTATTAAAGAAGAGTTGTATATGATGCAACCAGAAGGTTTTGTCAATCCTAAAGGTGCTAACAAAGTGTGCAAGCTCCAGTGATCCATCTATGGACTGGTGCAAGCATCTCGGAGTTGGAATATACACTTTGATGAGTTGATCAAAGCATACAGTTTTATATAGACTTGCGGTGAAGCCTGTATTTATAGGAAAGTGAGTGGGAGCACTACAACCTTTCTGATAAGTATATGACATATTGTTGATCAGAAATAATGTAGAATTTTCTGGAAAGCATAAAGGAGTGTTTGAAAGAAGTTTTTCAAAAAAAGGACCTTGGTGAAGCTGCTTAGACATTGAGCATCAAGATCTATAGAGATAAATTAAGACGCTTGATAAGATTTTTCAATGAGTACATACCTTTTGATAAGATTTTGAAGTAGTTCAAAATGGAACAGTCAAAGAAGAAGTTCTTGCCTATGTTGCAAGGTGTGAAGTTGAGTAAGACTCAAAATCCGACCATGGCAGAAAATAGAAAGAGAATGAAAAGTCATTCCCTATGCCTCAGTCATAGGTTCTATAAAGTATGCTATGCTGTGTACCAGACCTATTGTATACCTTGCTCTAAGTTTGGCAAGGGAGTACAATTTTAATCTAGGAGTAGATCACCGGACATCGGTCAAGAATATCCTAGTGAGGACTAAGGAAATGTTTCTCGATTATGGAGGTGATAATAGAGTTCATCGTAAAGAGTTACATCGGTGCAAGCTTTTACACCGATCCAGATGTCTCTAAGTCTCAATCTAGATACATATTGAAAGTGGGAGCAATTAGCTAGAGTAGCTCCATGTAGAGCATTCTAGACATAGAATATTTGCAAAATACATATGGCTCTGAATGCGACAGACCCATTGACTAAACTTCTCTCATGAGCAAAACATGATCATACCTTACTACTCTTTGGGTGTTAATCACAAAGCGATGTGAACTAGATTATTGACTCTAGTAAACCCTTTTGGGTGTTGGTCACATGACGATGTGAACTATGGGCGTTAATCACATATAGATGTGAATATTAGTGTTAAATCACATGATGAAGTGAACTAGATTATTGACTCTAGTGCAAGTGGGAGACTGAAGGAAATATGCCCTAGAGGCAATAATAAGGTTATTATTTATTTCCTTATTGACTCTAGAATTGTATTAACCAGAAACATAATACATGTGTGAATATATAGACAAACATAGTGTCACTAGTATGCCTCTACTGGACTAGCTCGTTGATCAAAGATGGTTAAGTTTTCCTAACCATAGACATAAGTTGTCATTTGATAAAAGGGATCACATCATTAGGAGAATGATGTGATTGACTTGACCCATTCCGTTAACTTAGCACTTGATCGTTATAGTTTACTGCTATTGCTTTCTTCATGACTTATACATGTTCCTATGACTATGAGATTATGCAACTCCCGATTACCAGAGGAACACTTTGTGTGCTGCCAAAGTCACAATGTAACTGGGTGATTATAAAGGTGCTCTACAGGTGTCTCTGATGGTACTTGTTGAGTTGGCATAGATCGAGATTGGAATCTGTCACTTCGATTGTCGGAGAGGTATCTCTGGGCCCTCTCGGTAATACTCATCACTATAAGCCTTGCAAGCATTGTGACCAATGAGTTAGTTGCGGGATGAAGTACTACGGAATGAGTAAAGAGATTTTCCAGTAACGGGATTGAACTAGGTATGATGATACCGATGATCGAATCACGGGCAAGTAACATATCGATGACAAAGGGAACAACGTATGTTGTTATGCGGTACGACCGATAAAGATCTTCGTAGAATATGTAGGAGCCAATATGGGCATCCAGGTTCCGCTATTGGTTATTGACCAGAGAGGTGTCTCGGTCATGTCTACATAGTTCTCTAACCTGTAGGGTCCGCATGCTTAACGTTCGTTGACGATATAATATTATATGAGTTATGTATGTTGGTGACCGAATGTTCTTCGGAGTCTCGGATATGATCACGGACATGACGAGGAACTCCGGAATGGTCCGGAGATAAAGATTGATATGTGGGATAGTAGTGTTTGGTCTCCGGAAGGGTTCCAGAATTCATCGGAAGGGGTTTTGAATGTTTCCCGAAATGTTCGGGTACGAGAACACTTTATTTGGCCAAAGGGGAAAGCCCACAAGGTTTTTGGAAAGCGCAAAAGGAAGTTTTGCGGAGTCCAGGGCCAGACGCCAGGGTCCCTGGTGTCTGGGTCCAGATGCCGGGAACCCTGGCGTTTGGCCCATGAGCCCGAGAAGGACTCTTGCCTTTCGGGTGAAACCGACTTTTTGGAGGCTTTTACTCCAAGTTTCGACCCCAAGGCTCAACATATAAATAGAGGGCCAGGGCTAGCACCAAAGACACATCAAGAAACACCAAGCCGTGTGGTAGCAACCCCGTCCCCTCTAGTTTAACCTCCGTCATAGTTTCCGTAGTGCTTAGGCGAAGCCCTGCGGAGATCGTTCTTCACCAACGCCGTCACCATGCCGTCGTGCTGCCGGAAATCATCTATTACTTCGCTCGTCTTTCTGGATCAAGAAGGCGAGGACGTCATCGAGTTGAACGTGTGCTGAACACGGAGGTGCCGTACATTTGGTACTTGATCGGGGCGGATCATGAAGGTGTACGACTACATCAACCACGTTGATAAACGCTTCCGTTTAGCGATCTTCAAGGGTATGAAGATACACTCTGTGACGCCCCGAGACCGACGCTCCAGACGTCTTCCATGTTTTTCGTTGCCGTCGTGTGTTTTTTTTTGTTGCATTTCATCATGTCATCATGCATATTGCATCCGCATGTTTTCATAAAAACTCTTAGTCATTCATAGTGCCGCTTCTCTCTTTCTCTGTTGACCTTTTGTCAACCCCTCTTGTCTTCGTCGACCTCTCTCAAACCCCCCTCACGTGCGTGTCCGAAACTCCCCGAACTCGGACCTGGTTGTCATGACCGTTGGGTCCGGATCATCTCCGAAAATATCTTCGTTTCTTCATTGGACTCCCCTAACCTTTTATTCTCGATTGTCCGATCGTGATCCGATGATCAAATCTGTTCCAAACCCCCTTTAGGCCATATGCTATTTATAGCAGATGACCCCCTAACCAAATCTACCCCAACCCTAAATTCTAGGGGATTTTCCCTCACCTGCCGCCGCCACTCCCTTCCTCGGGATCCCTCCCAATCCAGCCGCCACCACCTCAGAGTCTCCATCCACCCAACCAGATAGCTCCGAGCAGCTCCTTGATTTCCGCCGCCACCCGCAAGCGTAGCCACCTTCATAAAATCCGAGACCCCCCATGATCCAACCAGCAACCGCAACCCTGCACCCCTCGCTCCAGCGTGACCATGCCTGAGAGCCTCCCTGCTCGCTCGATCTGGGATTGAGAGGGAGCTCCTCCTATTTGCTCCCCCCCCCGTGGCGCCGTCGCCGCCGGTGAAACCAGCGCCGGCCTCCTGTGCTCGACAATGTTCCCGTCCTCCTCCTCCCGCGTGTGCCCGCCTCCTCGTCCTTGTGCCTGCAGGTGCCGAGGTCACTTCCTCTGCTCGATCCCGAGGGGATCACGAGCAGCTCGTCCCCGTTGCTTCGATCTCTAGCGAGCACCAGGACCTCCCCGACCCTCCTTCTCCTGCCTTGGCCCGAACCTCGCCGCTGGTGACCTCGTTCCTATCCCTTCCCTGTTTTCGTTCAATTCCCCTCGTTCCTCTCCCTCACCCCGCAGCCATGGTGCTTCACAGGTCCCATCCATGGCCGCCCAATGGAGTTCAGCTCCACCAACCACAAGACCTGGCTACCTCATCTCCGTCTGCGACTGGATCCGCCATCCTCGCCCAGATCCGCCGCCGCGCCGTCCCAGAGTCCCGCAGCAGGCCGCCAGCGCCTTCTTCCTCTGCTTCTGCTTCAAGCAAGAGGAGAACGACCCTGCCTCGAGCGCACGCCTGTGCCCGAGCGAGGACCGCATCACCGTTGACCGCGTCCCTGTTCGTCTGGAGCGCCAGCGACCGGGCGGCCCAGCGCCAGATCGCACCAAGCCCAGCTGCGCCCCCTTGTCAGCCTCCTTCAACAACCGGCCCGTGAGGCCTGGTGAGCCGCCCAGTTCCTGTAGCTCCAGATTCATCCCGTAGGTGTTTTTTTCCCGTTCTGCGAATTTGTCCAATTATCCGGAGAGTGCATATTTACAGAAAAACCCCTAAGCATCATGCATATAATAACTCATGAACCGTGCATCGGATTAAAACGATTTAAACATGTAAATGCTTAAAATTTTGTGTAGATTAATAATATGCCACTTTCATCCATGTTTAAAATGGTTAAAATGTTGTTTGTTTAAATTTGCTTAAATGTCATGTTAAAATGATTTATTTCATAACTAAATAACCGTAGCTCGGTTTTAAATAAACTTTATATGTAAATGGGGTGGAAAAATGCCTAGTTTAACATGGTGGACTTTATTTTCCTGCTTAACAACAATAAAATATGTTTTAGGGCAGAACAGTACCAAATTCGATATATGCATATGAGGATTTTCCGGAATTGTTGTTTACTGTTTCCAGCCTCATTTAAACTTGTCTAAATAGTTAGTTTACTTATGTTTCACCTCTTGCCATGTTTAACAACATTTAATATTGTTGGGTACATAAATAAGAGAGAACTAAATAAATGGATGTGGTGTTTCGTCAATATGCAACTCGTTGCATATTGAGCTCCACTTAACTTGCAGTATGGTTTGTTGCACTTTGTCATGCCATGCCTCTTTAAATCGGACATGCATCATACTTGTTTGTGCATCATGCCATGTTTATGCTTGTGCATTTACCATGTTGTTTGTTTCTTTCCGGTGTTGCTTCTTTGTTCCGGTAATGTTGCGATTGTGAGGATTCGTTTGACAACTCCCATTCGTCTTCTTCATGGACTTGTTCTTCTTCCTAGCGGGATTTCAGGCAAGATGACCGTCACCTTGGATCTCATTACTATCATTGATATGCTAGTTGCTTCGTTCTATCGCTATGCTGCACTACCTATCACTTGCTCTTCAAGCCTCCCAAATTGCCATGTCAATCTCTAACCTTTTCACCCTTCCTAGCAAACCGTTGTTTGGCTATGTTACCGCTTTGCTCAGCCCCTCTTATAGCATTGTTAGTTGCAGGTGAAGTTGAAGATTACTCCATGATGGACATGATTATGTTGGGATATCACAATATCTCTTATTTAATTAATGCATCTATATACTTGGTAAAGGGTGGAAGACTCGGCCTTATGCCTGGTGTTTTGTTCCACTCTTGCCGCCCTAGTTTCCGTCATACCAGTGTTATGTTCCTTGATTTTGCATTCCTTACGCGGTTGGGTGATTTATGGGACCCCCTTGACAGTTCGCTTTGAATAAAACTCCTCCAGCAAGGCCCAACCTTGGTTTTACATTTGCCTAACAACCTATTACCTTTCCCTTGGGTCGGCCAATCCGAGGGTCATCTTTATTTTAGCCCCCCCCCCCCGGGCTAGTGCTTCTCTAAGTGCTGGTCCGAACCGAGCTGCCTGCGGGGCCACCTCGGGGAAACTTGAGGGCTGGTTTTACTCGTAGCTAGTCTCATCCGGTGTTGCCCTGAGAACGAGATATGTGCAGCTCCTATCGGGATTGTCAGCACATCGGGCGGCTTTGCTGGTCTTGTTTTACCATTGTCGAAATGTCTTGTAAACCGGGATTCCGAGACTGATTGGGTCTTCCTGGGAGAAGGAATATCCTTCGTTGACCATGAGATCTAGTGATGGGCTAAGTTGGGACACCCCTGCAGGTTATAAACTTTCGAGAGTCGTGCCCACGGTTATGTGGCAGAAGGGAATTTGTTAATGTCCGGTGGTAGAGAACTTGACACCAGATTTGAATTAAAATGCATCAACTGCGTGTGTAGCCGTGATGGTCTCTTTTCGGCGTAGTCCGGGAAGTGAACGCGGTTTTGGGTTATGTATGAATGTAAGTAGTTTCAGGATCACTTCTTGATCACTTCTAGCTTCTCGACCGTTTTGTTTGCTTCTCTTCTCGCTCTCATTGCGTACGTTAGCCACCATATATGCTTAGTCGCTGCTGCAACCTCACCACTTTACCCCTTCCTTTCCCATTAAGCTTTGCTAGTCTTGATACCCATGGCAATGGGATTGCTGAGTCCTCGTGGCTCACAAATTACTACAACAACAGTTGCAGGTACAGGTTATGCGATGATCATGATGCGAGAGCGATGTTTGCTTGTTTTGGAGTTCTTCTTCTGCTTCTTCTTCGATCAAGGGATAGGTTCCAGATCGACAGCCTGGGCTAGCAGGGTGGATGTCGTTTGAGTTTCTATTTGTGTTTCATCCGTAGTCGGATGGTGATCTTATGTAAGATGATGTTGTATTCGTGTGGCATTGTATGCCTTTTGTATGTATCCCCATCTATTATGTAAAGTTGATGTAATGATATCCACCTTGCAAAAGCGTATCAATATGCGGTTCTATCCTTGGTGGGACCTTCGAGTCTCTTTAGGATAGTATCGCATATTGGGCGTGACAAGTTGGTATCAAAGCCTCGACCGACCATAGGAGCCCCCTTGATTGTTGGCCGTTGTTGAGTCTAGAACAAAAAATGTTTTGAGTCTTAGGATTATTTATATCGGAGAGTAGGATTCTTTTTACTCCTCAGCCCCCTTCGTCGCTCTGGCGAGGACTCTCGACGTAGATGTTTTGTCTTTCCTCTCCTCAATTTTTCACAATTTTTTAGGATCTCGCGGGTATCTTGGGATCGTTCTGATATTCTTGTGACGAGAACATTGTTCTTGGTGCCTCCTAACATTTAGGGGTTGTGGGAGTGTCCCGGGGAGTTGAGCTCTGAGGTGTTGTTGTCACAATTTTATCGTTGCAGTTCTGGAATACCTGAGTTTTGCCGACATCAAAAATCTCTTTTATGCAGTTGTTGGTGAGATAACCTCGACGCCACCCAGTACTGGGGAGTTCGGGTGTATGCCATAACTCGTATAATGGATGCTTTTCGAAGGTTGAGGTTCATGATTTCCAGAGTTTTCTTGGTTATGTGTTGACGGATGGATACAGCTGGATGTAGGGATTGTTAGTTTGGGTGAGATAAATTGCTTCCCCTATATCCCCAACAGCAGATTGCATAACCAGAAAGTTTCAGGAGTTTATAGGTGGGAATTCAAGTAGCTCCTAGAATATCTTTCCGACAAATGCCTGATATAGGATTGGGTAAATCTCTATCATATGTATTTGTTCCGGCTTATTTCTGCAAGCCAATCCTTTGTTTTGTTTTGTTTTGAGTTGTGGTATTCGAGTTGCTTCGATGTCAAGTGTTGATTCATTCCATACCTTTTCCAAAAAGGTGTTCTCATATTTCTATGGGAGTGCAAATCCTTCTTGATCACTGAGGTTGTCATGTCAACTCTTTTCCAACCGGTGTGCTTCTCTTCAAGTGGATCCGATCATTTTCAACATCTGCAAGATCAATTCTAAGTTTTCTCAATGGTGTTTGTTCCATCTTCCCCAAGTTGCCTTTGTTTTCCCGCCCTCCCACCCTTTTCTTCAAGGACTCAGATATCTTAATCAAGTATCCATCTTATAGATGTGGAGTCTTTCCATTCTTTTCCATCAATGTTCTTATCCGGTGATTCTCAGGAAGATACTAAGGAAGCTTCAAGTTTATCATTCTTCATTCTCTTTTCTTATCCGGTGGATTCAATTCAAGTTTTCGGTGTTGATCATATCCTTTTCCTCCTTTCTAATGTTTTCTCATGTCGGTGCACCTCTTAATCATCCACTTCTCGCCATTCATTTGTTCTGGAGTATTGAAGACATCTTAGAAGATTCAAGTTTCTATTGGTAATCCTTTCAAGCTATTTTGAGGTCTTACCTCATTCAAGCCATTTAATTCAACCGGCGCAATCTATCTTTTAAATCGTTCAACGGTGTTTCGTTTGAGTGGGCCCTAACCCACAAGTCTTTTCCCAGGATCTTCCCTGACTCTTCTAACTTTTCCGGAGTTATTCCCAATTTCATTTCAAAGTTTGACGTAAGAATGAATTTCATCAGTCAGATGTTTTCCAAGATCGACTTCAAATTATTTTTTCTTTGTTGGCTCAACTTCTTTGTTTTTCATTCTCCCGGAGTGTCTCATCAAATTTCATGGTGGTTCTCATCGTCATTCTCAACATGTGAAGACCGAAGAAGAGTTCCTCTTAAATCCTTATCCGTTCTTCCAAAGATGCGTAGTTCAAGCTTGATGCCACCCTCTCATAATTGTTTTTGATTGTGAGAATTCTTTTCAACCATCCGGAGCATTTCAGGAGTTGCTTCCTTTCTCGATCATCTGAAGGCCATCATTTCTGTATATTACTCATTCTCAGCTTACAGCTGTTATTCTCCAAATCTTACCGGTGGATCGTTCAAGTATACTCTTTAGTCAGCTCATGATCTCTTTGTTCTCATGTACCTAAATCCCTTCAAGTATCTTCATTCGTTTTCAGATTCTTTCCGGTGAATTGTGCCCTTGCTACTCTCTTTTCCAATTTACGGTGGTTCATTCAAGATTTCACTTCCTTCGTTATCATATCAATTCATTCGTTGTTTCCAAATCCCACCGGTGGTTCCATCAATACCTTCCTCAAGTTTACGCTATACCTCTCTTAATCCTTTCTACGAGAATTAGTAGTATGCCAAATCCGTTGCTTGTCATCAATTTAAATTGGTGAAGGATACACATTACGTAATTCTTATTCTTGTTTCATCCAAGTGTTTAATTCTTTTCTTCTGGAGTTTGTCCGTGACATCAATTTCTCAGTTATATGTTGTTCATATTTCTTCTGGAGTTCCAAGTTTTCCGCATTATCTCGTCGCGAAGCTCATCACAAGGCTTCACCTTGTTCTTTCAACTTCTCTTTCTTTCTATCATTCTTTTATTACCGGAGTTCTCCATGGAGGCTCTACATGGTGATTTGTCAATGATTCTTTTCATTATTCAATTGTTTTTCTAGATTTCTCTCGAAGCTAAGATCCGCCAAGCTATACTAAAAATAAACATGGTTCCCAACACATGTTTTTTTCTGAGGAGATCAAGTATTCTTCTTCTTGCATTCCAAAGTGCAATTCTCCTACCTTATCTTTTGAGTTAGTGTTATATCATTCTTGACAATTTCCATTCATGTTTCGCGATCCACATGTTGTCAAGAATGAGGTATTTTAAATCCATCAATATCTTCGTTGGAGTTATCTTGGTATAGATTTCACTTAAAGCCTTCCCTAAGGAATGTTGTTATTGTGGTGCTTATCAATGATCCAAGTTATCTCTCTATCATCTTGTTGGAAGAAGTTTTTTTTCATCTCATTGGTGTTATCAACTATATTATTTGTTTCTGTAGTGGCAGAATTTCGCCTCAGTTTCGAGAAGTTTTCCATAAGCCCTCTACAAGCTTATTCGTTTCGTTGTTGGTTTTCCAACAACTCCGTTCTAACCCTCTTGGAAGGGTGCTTTCCAAGATCATTTGTGGCAGAAGTTGGCATTTTCTTCTCCATTCCTTTATTCAAATGATCTATCTTCTATTCTTTCTTCCGGAGGCATGGTAATGTTGCTCTCTTCACTCATCTTCTCGAATTGTGTGGATCGTGTTCTTTTCTTGCTTATCCATTTAACTGGAGTGTAGTGTCTATCATTCCTCTTTTAAACGGAGCCTCATCCAAGTGCTTTCATTTTGCCAAGTTCATATTCTATCCCTTCCCGGAGTGTTGTCGTAATTGTTCTTTATCATTCCTTGTACATCTTGTTTCAACTGGAGTGCTTGCATGTACTTCTTGCCCATCGTAACCATTTTTGTTTGTCTTTCAACCTACAAGGTTCTCATAATGTTCCTTGTTCCTCTTTTCTAATGGAGCTTTTCAATCTCGTTCATCTCCGTTGTATTTTTTTTCGAGCTTTCCGACCTCTCAAGGTTCATGGTTCCACTTGTTTGTCGAAGAAGCAACTTAGTTTTACCCCTTCCTCTTCCGTTTCTCTCCGGTTCCATCCTTAGATCTCGGGACGAGATCTCTTGTAAGTGGAGGAGTGTTGTGACGCCCCGAGACCGACGCTCCAGACGTCTTCCATGTTTTTCATTGCCGTCGTGTGTTTTATTTTGTTGTTGTTGCATTTCATCATGTCATCATGCATATTGCATCCGCATGTTTTCATAAAAACTCTTAGTCATTCATAGTGCCGCTTCTCTCTTTCTCTGTTGACCTTTTGTCAAGCCCTCTTGTCTTCGTCGACCTCTCTCAACCCCCCCTCACGTGCGTGTCCGAAACTCCCCGAACTCGGACCTGGTTGTCGTGACCGTTCACTAGTAGAAAAGGGGGCAAAGGTCCAGGCCGGGTCAGCCTATTAGTCCTGGTTCAGTCCAGAACCGGGACCCATGGGGGCATTGGACCCGGTTCGTGAGCCCCGGGGGCCGGCCGGGCCACGTGGGCCATTGGTCCCGGTTCGTCTGGACCTTTTGGTCCCGGTTGGTGGGACGAACCGGGACCAATGGGCCTTGCTCCTGGCCCACCACCATTGGTCCCAGTTGGTGGCATGAACCGAGACGAAAGGGTGACCTTTAGTCCCGGTTCGTGCCACGAACCGGGACCAATGAGTTGCCTATATATACCCCTCGCCTGCGAGCAAAGCTCTCCCACTGCTCTGTTTTTCTTGGCCGGCGAGGGGAGAGCTTTGTGGTGCTCTAGCTCACCTCCTATGCACACGAGGTGTTCGATGGAATGCCCGAGCCACACTACTTAAGCTTTCTCCTCTCCAAGCTCGACCTCCAAGCTCCATTTTCCTCAATATTTGTCTAGGTTTAGCGGTCCGTCGCGTCCCGTCCCCGTCTTCACCGCCGTCAATCGCCCACGCCGATCTCGTCGCCGGCACCACCGTGGTGAGCCTCTTGTTCTTATCTTCTTTCTGAAAGGAAAAAAAATTCTTACTTGTATGTTTATATAGATACTTGTATAATTTTCTTACTTTTATTATTGCATCTTATATAGTGCGATGGTTTTGGTATCCGACCCCATCGGCCCTGTCCTGTCTATGATTCGGATGTGGTATATATTATCTTTTCATAACTATTAGTTCATTTATTGTTTATGACAATTATGCCAACCAACGTGACATAGATTTTATTTATCTAGGAGGTTGTTGAACCGGAAATTCCAACTGACCCTATTTCGAGAGGTTAAATTTAGTTGAAGAAGAAAACAATTTCTTGAAGGAAAAAATAAGAAAAATTGAGGAGGAGAAGATAATATTGGAGTTGCATGTTGCGGATGTCGTCGATGATCACAAGATCAAGATGGATGCAATGCACTTGAAGATTAGAAAGATTACAAAATATGCCATTCATACCGAGGCTTGGTATCATTATGCCGTTGGATCAGTTGTTACCTTGGTTGCGGTTATGATCGCATTTGTTTTCGCATTGAAATGTTTTACATAGTTGCAATGTATGATTTAATTAATTTAGATGCTCTCCAGAGTTTATGTTGTTAGATGAGAACTATGTATGTACTTTGGTTTTAATGTGATGATGAACTTCTATTAATTTGGTCACTTAATTATCTATTCATGATGTCACTACTAGGAAAAGGGCTATAGATAGGATGGACACTAATGGCGCACTGTGCATGTGGTGCGCCATTACTAAATACTAATGGCACACCATGTGTTGGTGCGCCATTAGTGTGCAAATACTAATGGCGCACCACATCCCACGGTGCGCCATTAGTAAAAAAAAATATTCCAAACTACTAATGGCGCACCGTGGGAGTGGTGCGCCAATACTAACTTGACATAGTAATGGCGCACCACACCCACCGTGCGCCATTAGTAGTTTTGAAAAAAAAATTGTTAGTAATGGCGCACCTGTGGACAGTGCGCCATTACTAGTTTTAACTAGTAATGGCGCAATGTCCACTGGTGCGCCATTACTAAGTTTTTTAAAAAAAATTCAATTTCTTTTTTCTTTTTTTCTTTTCAAAACTAGTAATGACGCACCATGGGTGTGGTGCGCCATTAATAGTTTAACTAGTAATGACGCACCACCCCACGGTGCGCCATTACTAACTTGGCCCAAAAGTTCCCGAATGCACCCCCCCGGTGGACCGCCTTTTCAGTTAAAAAAATAAAAGAAAATGATAAAAATGTCAAGAAAATAAAAGAAAATAAGTTTCCTATGTGAAATGTGGTCTAGTTGTTGGGAAAATTTACAAATATGAATTTCGACTTTATTTGCAAAATCTCTCTGGAAATTTGTAAAATGGCCATAACTTTTGCATACGAACTCGGATTAAAAAGTTTTTTATATGAAAAATCATCTACTCAAAAAGTTACATCCAAATTTAATCGGGGGAACCCCGTTAAACATTTTCCAAATCCCCAAAAACCTAACAGAAAAAAAGTTACGGGGCTTTCAAGATCTAGAGGCAAAAAATTTCAAAAAAAAATTGGTTTTGAATATTTTTTTGAATTGTTTTTCAAAAAATGATACATAATATGACCGGGAAGTTTGAAGTATTTTTCAAAATTTCATCATAGTCATGAACATGAACAAAGTCCTAGACATCAACAAGGTATAATAGGATTGATATGCTAGATATATCAACAAGTGCCTGTGAACTGAGTTGTTTCTGGGGTTGGATAGAACTCTGAAGTTAAGCGTGCTTGGGCAGGAGT
This sequence comes from Triticum timopheevii, assembly GCA_963921465.1. NCBI lineage: Eukaryota > Viridiplantae > Streptophyta > Magnoliopsida > Poales > Poaceae > Triticum > Triticum timopheevii. The sequence goes on along the minus strand of OY997266.1, from coordinate 502,720,603 downwards.
AGTGTGAGGATGAGTGACCTTTCGGGAAGTTTGACCACGGAGTGCGATTTGACCTGAGATTAAGCATATTGACCCGAGAATAAGCCATATTGACCTGAGATTAAGAAAAAATGAAAAAAAATAATTTTTTAAAAAAATATGAAAAAAATTGAAAAAAATGTTACTAATGGCGCACTTCTATGTGGTGCGCCATTAGTATACCAGATACTAATGGCGCACCAGTGGGCTATACTAATGGCGCACCGCGTGGTGCGCCATTAGTATACCAGATACTAATGGCGCACCAGTGGTGCGCCATTAGTAAAAAATACTAGTGGCGTGATACTAATGGCGCACCGGTAGTGCGCCATTAGTAGGCAAAATCGATGCGCCATTAGTAGGCCTTTTCCTAGTAGTGGTAGCATTGTCCCTTCTCTCTTTTTCTCTCATTTTTTTTATTTGGGCCTTTTCTCTTTTTTTTATATGGCCTCTTTTTTTGGGCTTCTTTGGCCTCTTTTATATTTTTTTTTCGTCCGGAGTCTCATCCCGACTTGTGGGGGAATCATAGTCTCCATCATCCTTTCCTCACTTGGGACAATGCTCTAATAATGATGATCATCACACTTTTATTTTTATTACAACTCAACAATTATAACTCGATACTTAGAACAAAGTATGACTCTATATGAATGCCTCCGGCGGTGTACCGGGATATGCAATGAATCATGAGTGACATGTATGAAAGAATTATGAACGGTGGCTTTGCCACAAATACGATGTCAACTACATGATCATCATGCTAGCAATATGACAATGATGGAGCGTGTCATAATAAACGGAACGGTGGAAAGTTGCATGGCAATATATCTCGGAATGGCTATGGAAATGCCATGATAGGTAGGTATGGTGGCTGTTTTGAGGAAGGTATATGGTGGGTGTATGATACCGGTGAAAAGTGCGCGGTATTAGAGAGGCTAGCGATGGTGGAAGGATGGGAAAAAGTGCGTATAATCCATGGACTCAACATTAGTCATAAAGAACTCATATACTTATTGCAAAAATCTAGAAGTTATCAAAGCAAAGTATTACGCGCATGCTCCTAGGGGGATAGATTGGTAGGAAAAGGCCATCGCTCATCCCCGACCGCCACTCATAAGGAAGACAATCAATAAATAAATCATGCTCCGAGTTCATCACATAACGGTTCACCACGTGCATGCTACGGGAATCACAAACTTCAACACAAGTATTCTTTAAATTCACAACTACTCAACTAGCATGACTCTAATATCACCATCTTCATATCTCAAAACAATCATCAAGCATCAAACTTTTCTTTAGTATTCAACACACCCATAAGGAAGTTTTACAAATCTTGAATACCAAGCATATTAGGATTATTTAAACAAATTACCATGCTATTTAAGACTCTCGAAATAATATAAGTGAAGTATGAGAGTTCATCTATTTCTTCAAAATAAAACTACCACCATGCTCTAAAAGATATAAGTGAAGCACTAGAGCAAATGACAAACTACTCCGAAAGATATAAGTGAAGATCAATGAGTAGTCGAATAATTATGCAACTATGTGAAGACTCTCCCATTTAATAATTTCAGATCTTGATACTTTATTCAAACAGCAAGCAAAGCTAAAGAAAACTACAATTCAAGGATAGCACAACTCATGTGAAGAAGAAAAAACTTAGGCTCAACCGATACTAACCGACAGTTGTTGAAGAAGAAAGGTGGGATGCCTACCGGGGCATCCCCAAGCTTAGATGCTTGAGACTTCTTGAAATATTATCTTGGGGTGCCTTGGGCATCCCCAAGCTTGAACTTTTGTGTCTCCTTAATTCCTCTCATATCATGGTTTCTCTTTATATCAAAAGCTTCATTCACAACAAACTCAACAAGAACTCGTGAGATAGGTTAGTATAAACCAATGCAAAACCTTATCATTTTCTATTGTAACAAATCACTAAAATTATTATTCAACATTGAATACTAAATGCCTCTACATATTTAATACTCCTATCCTCAAATAGAATCATTAAACAAACAAACATATGCAAACAATACAGTAAACCCCTGCTAATGGTGCCACATCATCACATTACTATTGCTAATCCTCACTTGATCCAAATCACTGTTCTTATTCGAACTCAATATTTAAAGTCAAAATTCAAAACTTGCCAAACATGAGAACTAAAATGTTCGAGTTGTTGCAAATAATTGTTTGTTAATATTGGTGGTGAACAATTTTTTTATAAAGTGGCTTAGTGCCCAAAAATAAAGGAAACAGAGGCACTAAATTAAAAAAGAACTATACTAAAAGAGCAGAGAGCCCCTCCCATGTTTCCCTATGGGCCTTAAACCCCCCTGGCCAGCCCAAACCTTTTTCTCCTCCTCGGTCGCCTCCCTGTACGAACCCCCTCGCCGGCATCGACGGGGGAGGATAAGGACCCCCCGCCCCCTCAGGCTCCTCCCTCCCTGCTCCACCCACTCGCCCACTTGCCTCCTCTCGGCCTCGTCAGCACCCGAGATATTTCCTCGTCGCTTGTTCCCCTCTCCCTCATGCGCTCTCTCCTCCAAGAACACTGCCGTCACCGTGCACTCCGAGATCCCGCGGCAACCAGCGTTTCCTCGCCCGAGGCTCGTGTCCATGAGCTTCGCCTCGCTCGCCTCCGTTGAGTTGGCGCTCTGCTTCGTCTCAGGGAGTAGCGCATCAACCTCATCGTCTTTGTCAACGGTCACGGCCACCGGAACCTCGTCGTCGATCTTCTCCAACGCCGGCCACCACGAGCCCTCCCCGAGCCCACTCGTGCACACCTGCAGGACTACGGTGAGCCAGCGGTCATTCCCCCTCGCTCCCTAGCTCGATCCCGCGCCCGTAGCTTCCCCCTCGTCATGCCCGAGCTCGTTGCCGCGATGGTACTCGCCGCCGTGGCCACGACTCGCGGAGCTCGTTGCCGTCCACCCCGTCGTGCTCTCCCCTCGACCCTGACGCCCGCATTGACCGCCACCGCCGGCCCCTGCTCGCCGGACTGCCCCCAGCCGCTCCTTGCCGCTACCTCCCGCTCCCCGCGCACTATCGCGCCCAGCTCGGCACATGTCCACGCCGGCCACCGCTCGCCGGCCCTACCGCCGACCGCTGCCGGCGCCGCCTAGTCCCCTCCTCCCCGTCGTACCTGCTCCGGCCGGCCGAGGCCGCCGGCCGCGGCGCACCGTTCCGGCGCCCCCGCATCCAGAACGGTCGTGGCCGTCGCCCGGGTCTGCCCTGACAGGCACCCCTCGCTCACGCCTGTTAAGCCCGCTCCAGTGGCTTTTGTGCCACTGGCAGCTGGGGCCCTCTCCCCTGTTTTGTATTTAAAAAAAAAGAGAAAGAAAAATAATTTAATAAAAATAATTAACTTAATTAAATTGGTTTAATTAGAATTAATTAGCTTAATCATCTAGTTTAGTTAACTAAACTGTTAGTCTAGCCTAATGAGTCTATGACAGGGGGACCCCACCCCCTGTTGACCAGTCAAACGCTGACTGGTCAACTGGGACCCCCAGGCCCACCAGTCAGCCTCTGGTACACTTCTATGTACGCAGAGCTGGGTACCCGTAGCATTTTAGTCTTTGTTTTCGAATTAATAGTAATTTTAGAATATTGTTAAATCTTTGAAAAGCATATAAAATAAACCGTAACTCGGATGAAAAACTTTTCTACATGAAAGTTGCTCAGAACGACGAGACGAATTCGAATATGCGGTCTGTTCGCCCGCCACACATCCCTAACATAGCGAACATGCAACTATCCCCCTCCAGTTCATTTGTTTGACAGACGTCCGAAACCGGGACAACTTTCCCGGATGTTTCCCCCTTCGCCAGTACTGCCTAGCGCTGCGTTAGAACACTTCTAGCCCCGCTTATTTTCTTGTTATGCACTTGCCTGCTATGTATTTACTGTTTCTTCCCCCTCTTCTCTCCGGTAGACCCCGAGACCGATGCTGATGTCCCTGTGATCGACTACGTCGACGACGACCCTCCTTCTTGTCTGAGCAACCAGGCAAGCCCCTCCTTTGATCATCCCGATATCGCCCATTCTATACTCTCATGCTTGCATTATATTTTGCTACTGTTATTGTTTGCTCCTATTCTGATGCATAGCCTGCTTTTGTACCTGCTTATTGTTACCTACCTGCTTATCCTAAACTGCTTAGTATAGGTTGGTTAGTGATCCATCAGTGACCCCCGCCTTGTCCTTGTTGCCCCTGCTTCATCATCGACGCCTCGATCGACGTGATCGACGACCAGAGCCCGACACCTCACATCACATCACGCCCCTTTTGTTGCTCGACTCTACAGAGCTACTATCGAGTGCCGAGGGTGATCCCTCATAACGCACTCCTGATGATAATTCTGTAGTGTAGCTATTTGGTCGTGGTCATCGAGGGTGATTTCCTCTTTCACCATTCCTGATACGGCTCTATCGTTCAACACCTCAAGAGTGAACCTCGAGGGTGGTCCCTCTTATGTTCATCTTGATGATTACATTGAGTGGAATCCACCGGGGGTGATTCCTTGGGGTTTCCCCTTGATGTCTGGACACACGGTTACAATGACTTTACTTGAGACCTTGGTGGAAGTCGGGCGGGCCCGGAGAGCACCCGCAAGATGGTTACGTGGCACGGCCGGGCATTCTAGGCCCTTGTCGTAAGTCCACGAGACGGCGCGACGGGGTCACTTTCGATCGTGAGTCTCTGCTCGTCTCCGCAAGCTAATAATAAACTATGGTTTGGGTATTTGTTCTGAGTTGGCCTCTGGCCTTTACGCACCAACCACCACGTGAGAATAGTTATGGGCCTCGACGTCGCATTATCAGCCGAAGCTTTGTCAGACGTCCAGTTCAGCAGTGTGGCACGGCTGGGCCGGCACCATCCTGTAGTGGTGGAGCCTGGTCTGCCCTGCTCGCAACGACCCGGAGTGCAATGGGCGATGGGCCCAGACCCCGGAGTGCTTAGGAGGTAGACCGGCGGGACCTCTCTACTGAGCCTAGGTAGGGCTGCGACGTGTTGATCTTCCGGTGCCGGGCATTGACCCCTGAAAGGTGTGTCCGGCCAGAGTGATCGAGCGTGTTGGAAAACGTGGTGCACCCCTGCAGGGAAGATTATCTATTAATAGCCGTGTCCACGGTAACGGACGTTCAGACTTATATCCTGATCTTATACAACTACAAATGGATACTTAAGATATGTGGCTCCGGGATTGCTTTATCGCAGGGAGTCGAGGAAGGATCTCTGGGCATTAATGTTACAACATGCTTGTTAAATATAAACTGCTATTCTTTACTCTTATACATGCCGCAAGATGCTTGGAGCTGCGTGAAGATGCTAGTCTTCGATAGGCTAGGCTTTCCCCTCTATTATGGCATTCTGCAGTTCAGTCCACAGATACAACCCTTCCATTTGATACAAATGCATACTTAGTATAAATCTGATGCTTGCGAGTACTTTGGATGAGTACTCACGGTTGCTTTGCTACCCCTTTTACCCCTTCTTTCTTCTTTCCGGTTGATGCAACCAGATGGTGGATCCTTGGAGCCAGATGCCACCGCCGATGGATGCTACTACGTGGAGACCGCCGACGACTAGGAGTAGTTAGGAGGTCCCAGGCAGGAGGCCTTGCCTCTTCGATCGTTGTTGCTTTTGTGCTAGCCTTCTTAAGGCACCCTTGTTTAACTTATGTCTGTACTCAGATATTGTTGCTTCCGCTGACTCTTGTGTATCGAGCTATGTATTCGAGCCCTCGAGGCCCCTGGCTTGTAATATAAAGCTTGTATTATTTTAATTTGTGTCTAGAGTTGTGTTGTGATATCTTCCCGTGAGTCCTTGATCTTGATCGTACACATTTGTGTGTATGATTAGTGTACGATTGAATCGGGGGCGTCAAAAGTTGGTATCAGAGCCGACTGCCTGTAGGATCCCCCTTTCCAACTCCTTGGCCGAAGTTGAGTCTAGTCTTTGAAAAATTGTTTTACTAACATGGCTATGTGGCTTACGGGCCCACGTCGCCATTGGGTGGTATTAGGATCTTTTATTCCTCGTCCTTACTCTGGGAATCTAATCTCTCTTCTATTCGGGTTAAATGGTTTTGCAAACTATAACTTTAGGTTCTCGTAAATACTTCTCCCGGAGAGCCCCTTCATTCCAGATGATGGCCCGCTTCACTAGAGATTCTAAAGATACTCTCCGATGTTTTCCCCGAGACCCTTGTACCCTTAGCTGTTGCGATCCCTACCACCGATAAATCCTTATGAGTAACTGCCTACATTGTCGTTCATACCTTCATCCCCAGTTGCTCTTGTTATTACAAGGTGCCCCCAAATTACTCTTTGTTGTCCTGAGAAGCCGTTGAGCCTACGGCATTGCAGCCCTTTACCACATGAATACCCCTACGGATAATTACTCGCACTTGTCGAGTATCCGTTTGTCCACAGTTGTTCATGTGTTTCACAAGATTCTTTGGAATGCTCTTTTGATCTTCCAAAACTCCTCAGTAGCCTATTACTCTTGTCCCTCCTTACTTGCTTACACTATGGTTACTTCATATGTCCAGCAATGCTCTTTAGCAACCTTTGTCATTATAATTTTGAGCAATTGATTCGATGTGTTTGTGAATGCTCACAATCTTCAGTCAAAATTAGAATTCTTCCCATCAGCTCAGACGTCACTCTCGGACATGAGCTGGTGTTTGACAAATCAAGCCATGATTGATTGTTGATCTATGTCTATTCAATTACTTGTCTTTGATCAGAGCCTCTACTCCTGATCCACCGTTTTGGAAATCATAACTCCTTTGCATTTGAGCTTTGAATTAGTCAGTTGATTCTATAGTCTGATCTCCTTGCATTCTTTCTTCTTTTTGTTGAGTACCGATGCTGACATCAGATCCCTTGTGGACCACTAGATCCTTTGTTGGGTTTTATCCGACAACGGCCTTCATATTCAATAACCTTGTGAGCCTTTCCATGGATACATAATGCCTTTGGTAAGTTGTATCCTCTGCTTCCTCAACCATACTCTACTTCCGAGCTTGTGTTAATTACTCCTGAAGATTATAGTATATGTTCCTAAGATACCCTGATGGGTTGAACCTATGCCTTCCATAATCTGTATGAACCCGAAAACTCCCATGGGTCATACTCTACTAGTGTTATGCCAGATAAAATCTCAACAAGATGGCTTCGCCTAAAATGAGAAGTGAATGAAAGGTTATGCATTGGAGAAGTGGGAGTCGGCCTTGAACTTTGTGTTCATGCCAATGGACACGATGTGGACCTTATCATGGAAGCTTCTTGTAATAATAATAATCCCCTTGTGATAAGTTCATCTTTTATCTATGTTTGGTCCTTTGCAACCGTGGTTCCGACCATATTGTTCTTTGATACCATATCTCGGACAAGTTGAAGTACTTGTCTTATATAGATCATTTCACCTGTCCAACCTCTATTCTGCTCTACCCTTGAGTACTAACCTGTGGTATCTCTAGAATATCACGGAACTACATAACATCTTATGAGTTCTTCATGAACTATTAATTCTCGCTGATTCCAAGATTCTACGGGTTCTGAGTTGTTAGACACTCTAGAACGCCGATAACTGATTCGATGTCTACACCTTCCTTTCCATTTTTTTGGTTTAAACTTTCTTGTAACATAACATATATGAGCAGTGATAATTTGCTGCTTATGAAAATGCCTCGATGTACAATTCTGTCAGTAAGACCTTGTTACTATTGTTGATGACATTCTGGTAGCCACCGATGGACGAGAACTTTGCCTTTTGGTCCGCCTCGCCTTGCGAGCAGGAAAATGGTTCTCTTCGTCCCTCGCCCTTAGTACCAGCGTTGTTGCCGACATGACTGACAGACTATCCTCTGACCTGCCTTGCTATCATGGCCATGCAAATGTTAGCCCCCTTCCTGCTTTTAACCCACATGGTGGGTCCATAACCCACAGTTCCACAGGATCGAAACCTGACTCTCCTGTACATCTCTGTCTTCCAAAATTGTTCCTCATGCTTGGTTTTGTATGTAATTCACGAGCCACCTTCTTGTCATCTGTTCTGGTATCAGATGCAATACTTATTCTCGATGATTTGAACCCCCCCCCTTCATCACCTGTTTTATGCATCAGCTGGATGCCTACCTGGTTGAAACTTGTTGAACCTTCTTATAGCACTCTCGATACATTTCCTAGTGCTTCTAAAATTCTTCTTACTTGAGATAACTACCGGATGCCGATCTTTTCAGACATCCATCCTTATAGCTTCCTCCCTATTCCACGCCTTAAATCTCGGGACGAGATTTCTTGTAGTGGAGGAGAATTGTGACGCCCAGATACTTAAGCTACAGTAAACCCCTGCTAATGGTGCCACGTCATCACATTACTATTGCTAATCCTCACTTGATCCAAATCACTGTTCTTATTCAAACTCAATATTTAAAGTCAAAATTCAAAACTTGCCAAACATGAGAACTAAAATGTTCGAGTTGTTGCAAATAATTGTTTGTTAATATTGGTGGTGAACAAACTTTTTATAAAGTGGCTTAGTGCCCAAAAATAAAGGAAACAGAGGCACTAAATTAAAAAAGAACTATACTAAAAGAGCAGAGAGCCCCCCCCCCCCCCCCCCCATGTTTCCCTATGGGCCTTAACCCCCTGGCCGGCCCAAACCTTTTTCCCCTCCTCGGTCGCCTCCCTGTATGACCGACCGAGGGGCGTGGTCGCCGTCGAACCCCCTCCCCGGCATCGACGGGGGAGGATAAGGACCCCCCGCCCCCTCAGGCTCCTCCCTCCCTGCTCCACCCACTCGCCCACTTGCCTCCTCTCGGCCTCGTCAGCACCCGAGATATTTGCCCATTGCTTGTTCCCCTCTACCTCGTGCGCTCTCTCCTCCAAGAACAGTGTCGTTGCCGTGCACTCCGAGATCCCGCGGCAACCAGCGTTTCCTCACCCGTGGCTCGTGTCCATGAGCTTCGCCTTGCTCGCCTCCATCGAGTTGGCGCTCTGCTTCGTCTCAGGGAGTAGCGCATCAACCTCATCGTCTTCGTCAACGGTCACGGCCACCGGAACCTCGTCGTCGATCTTCTCCAACGCCGGCCACCACGAGCCCTCCCCGAGCCCACTCGTGCACACCTGCAGGACCATGGTGAGCCAGCGGTCATTCCCCCTCGCTCGCTAGCTCGATCCCGCGCCCGTAGCTTCCCCCTCGTCATGCCCGAGCTCGTTGCCGCGATGGTACTCGCTGCCGTGGCCACGACTCGCGAATCTCGTTGCCATCCACCCCATCGTGCTCGCCTCTCGACCCTGACGCCCGCATTGACCGCCACCGCCGGCCCCTGGTCGCCGGACCGCCCCCAGCCGCTCCTTGCCGCTACCTCCCGCTCCCCGCGCACTATCGCGCCCAGCTCGGCACATGTCCACGCCGGCCACCGCTCGCCGGCCATACCGCCGACCGCTGTCGGCGCCGCCTAGTCCCCTCCTCCTCGTCACACCTGCTCCGGCCGGACGAGGCCACCGGCCGCGGCGCACCGCGCCGGCGCCCCTGCATTCAGAACGGTCGTGGCCGTCGCCCGGGTCTGCCCTGACAGGCACCCCTCGCCCGCGCCTGTTAAGCCCGCTCTAGTGGCTTTTGTGCCACTAGCAGCTGGGGCCCTCTCCCCTATTTTGTATTTAAAAAAAGAGAAAGAAAAATAATTTAATAAAAATAATTAACTTAATTAAATTGGTTTAATTAGAATTAATTAGCTTAATCATCTAGTTTAGTTAACTAAACTGTTAGTCTAGCCTTATGAGTCTATGACAGGGGGACCCCACCCCCTGTTGAACAGTCAAACGCTGACTGGTCAACTGGGACCCCCAGGCCCACCAGTCAGCCTCTGGTACACTTCTGTGTACGCAGAGCTGGGTACCCGTAGCATTTGTCTTTGTTTCCGAATTAATAGTAATTTTAGAATATTGTTAAATCTTTGAAAAAGAATATAAAATAAACCGTAACTCGGATGAAAAACTTTTCTACATGAAAGTTGCTCAGAACGACGAGACGAATTCGAATACGCGGTCTGTTCGCCCGCCACACATCCCTAACATAGCGAACATGCAACTTTCCCCCTCCGATTCCTTTTTCTAACAGACGTCCGGAACCGGGACAACTTTCCCGGATGTTTCCCCCTTCGCCAGTACTGCCTAGTGCTGCGTTAGAACACTTATTGTCTTGTTATGCACTTGCCTGCTATGTATTTACCGTTTCTTCCCCCTCTTCTCTCCGGTAGACCCCGAGACCGATGCTGATGTCCCTGTGATTGACTACGTCGATGACGACCCTCCTTCTTGTCTGAGCAACCAGGCAAGCCCCTCCTTTGATCATCCCGATATCGCCCATTCTATACTCTCATGCTTGCATTAGATTTTGCTACTGTTATTGTTTGCTCCTATTCTGATGCATAGCCTGCTTTTGTACCTGCTTAATATTTACCTACCTGCTTATCCTAAACTGGTTAGTATAGGTTGGTTAGTGATCCATCAGTGACCCCCACCTTGTCCTTGTTGCCCCTGCTTCATCATCGATGCCTCGATCGACGTGATCGATGACCAGAGCCTGACACCTCACATCACATCACGCCCCTTTTGTTGCTCGACTCTGCAGAGCTACTATCGAGTGCCGAGGGTGATCCCTCATAACGCACTCCTGATGATAGTTCTGTAGTGTAGCTATTTGGTCGTGGTCATCGAGGGTGATTTCCTCTTTCACCATTCCCGATACGGCTCTGTCGTTCAACACCTCAAGAGTGAACCTCGAGGGTGGTCCCTCTTATGTTCATCTTGATGATTACATTGAGTGGAATCCACCGGGGGTGATTCCTTGGGGTTTCCCCTTGATGTCTGGACACACGGTTACAATGACTTTACTTGAGACCTTGGTGGAAGTCGGGCGGGCCCGGAGAGCACCCGCAAGATGGTTACGTGGCACGGCCGGGCATTCTAGGCGAGATGGGGCGACGGGGTCACTTTCGATTGTGAGTCTATGCTCATCTCCGCAAGCTAATAATACACTATGGTTTGGGTATTTGTTCTGAGTTGTCCTCTGGCCTTTACGCAGCAACCACCACGTGAGAATAGTTATGGGCCTCGACGTCGCATTATCAAATGAAGCTTTGTCAGACGTCCAATTCAACAGTGCGGCACGGCTGGGCCGGCACCATCCTGTAGTGGTGGAGCCTGGTCCGCCCTGCTCGCAACGACCCGGAGTGCAACGGGAGATGGGCCCAGACCCCAGAGTGCTTAGGAGGTAGACCGGCGGGGACCTCTCTACTGAGCCTAGGTAGGGCTGCGACGTGTTGATCTTCCGATGCCGGGCATTGACCCCTGAAAGGTGTGTCCGGCCAGAGTGATCGAGCGTGTTGGAAAACGTGGTGCACCCCTGCAGGGAAGATTATCTATTAATAGCCGTGTCCACGGTAACGGACGTTCAGACTTATATCCTGATCTTATACAACTACAAATGGATACTTAAGATATGTGGCTCCGGGATTGCTTTCTCGCAGGGAGTCGAGGAAGGATCTCTGTGCATTAATGTTACAACATGCTTGTTAAATATAAATTGTTATTCTTTACTCTTCTACATGCCGCAAGATGCTCGGAGCTGCGTGAAGATGCTAGTCTTCGATAGGCTAGGCTTTCCCCTCTATTCTGGCATTCTGCAGTTCAGTCCACAGATACAACCCTTCCATTTGATACAAATGCATACTTAGTATAGATCTGATGCTTGCGAGTACTTTGGATGAGTACTCACGGTTGCTTTGCTACCCCTTTTACCCCTTCTTTCTTCTTTCCGGTTGATGCAACCAGATGGTGGATCCTTGGAGCCAGATGCCACCGCCGATGGATGCTACTACGTGGAGACCGCCGACGACCAGGAGTAGTTAGGAGGTCCCAGGCAGGAGGCCTTGCCTCTTCGATCGTTGTTGCTTTTGTGCTAGCCTTCTTAAGGCACCCTTGTTTAACTTATGTCTGTACTCAGATATTGTTGCTTCCGCTGACTCTTGTGTATCGAGCTATGTATTCGAGCCCTCGAGGCCCCTGGCTTGTAATATAAAGCTTGTATTATTTTAATTTGTGTCTAGAGTTGTGTTGTGATATCTTCCCGTGAGTCCTTGATCTTGATCGTACACATTTGCATGTATGATTAGTGTACGATTGAATCGGGGGCGTCACACAATGCAAACATAACAGCAATCTGCCAAAACAGTACAGTCTGTAAAGAATGCAAGATTCATCATACTTCCGTACTCCAAAAATTATGAAATAAAATTCCCACTGTACTAAATTTATCTTAGCTCATTATGCAAAACGTTTCAACATTATACCACTCTCTGACTTTTCTAGGGAATTTTTGCAACAGCGGTAAACTTTCTGTTTTCAAACAGCAACATGTATAGTACCAAAATAAGCATGGCAAAGGCTATCCTTGACTTCTTTATTGAAACTAAAGATGCAAAACATTATTCTAACTAACAAAAAGCAAAAACTAACAAAATAAAATGACGCTCCAAGCAAAACACATATCATGTGGTGAATAAAAATATAGCTCCAAGTAAAGTTACCGATAGACGAAGACGAAAGAGGGGATGCCATCCGGGGCATCCCCAAGCTTAGGCTTTTTGGCTATTCTTGAATATTACCTTGGGGTGCCTTGGGCATCCCCAAGGTTAGGCTCTTGCCAATCCTTGTTCCATAGTCCATCGAATATTTACCCAAAACTTGAAAACTCGACAACACAAAACTCAACAGAAAACTCGTAAGCTCCGTTAGTATAAAAAAAACCACCACTTAGGTACCATAATGAACTCATTATAAATTCATATTGGTGTAATATCTACTGTATTCCAACTTATCTATGGTTCGTACCCTCCGATACTACTCATAGATTCATCAAAATAAGCAAACAACACATAGAAAACAGAATCTGTCAAAAACAGAACAGTCTGTAGTAATCTGTATCAAACGTATACTTCTGGAACTCCAAAAATCCTACCAAATTAGGAAGTACTAAGCAATTCGTGCACCAATCCATAGAGAAAAGAATCAGATCAAGATCATGTTTATGTGAATTAATAAAACTAATTTACTGGGTGCAAAAGTTTCTGATTTTCAGCAGGATCAACACAACTGTCACCGTAAGCTATCCTAAAGGTCTTACCTGGCACTTTATTGAAACAAAAGCTATAAAACATGATTACTACAGTAGCATAATCATGTGGACACACAAAAACAGTAAGGATAAATATTGGGTTGTCTCCCAACAAGCGCTTTTCTTTAATGCCTTTCTAGCTAGGCATGATGATGACAATGATGCTCACATAAGAGACAAGAATTGAAACATAACGGGAGCATCATGAAGCATATGACTAGCACTTTTAAGTCTAACCCACTTCCTATGCATAGGGATTTTGTGAGCAAACAACTTATGGGAACAATAATCAACAAGCGTAGGAAGGTAACACAAGCATAGCTTCAAGAATTTAAGCACATAGAGAGGAAACTTGATATTATTGCAATTCCTACAAGCATATGTTCCTCCCTCATAATAATTTTCAGTAGCATCATGAATAAATTCAACAATATAACCAGCACCTAAAGCATTCTTTTCATGATCTACTTGCATACAAAATTTACTACTCTCCTCATAAGCAAAATTCTTCTCATGAAAAGTAGTGGGAGCAAACTCAACAAAATAACTATCATATGATTTAAAATTAGGATCAAGATGACAAGTATCATGGTTATCATTATTCTTTAAAGCATACGTGTCATCACAATAATCATCATAGATAGGAGGCATGCTTTCATCATAGTAAATTTGCTCAACAAAGCTTGGGGGACAAAAAATATCATCTTCATCAAACATAGCTTCCCCAAGCTTGTGGCTTTGCATATCATTAGCATCATGGATATTCAAGGAATTCATACTAACAACATTGAAATCATGCTCATCATTCACATATTTCATGCCAAGCATTCTATGTAATTCTTCTTCTAGCACTTGAGCACAATTTTCTTTTCCATCATACTCACGAAAGATATTAAAAAGACGAAGTGTATGAGACAAACTCAATTCCATTTTTTTGTAATTTTCTTTTATAAACTAAACTAGTGATAAAACAAGAAACAAAAAGATTCGATTGCAAGATCTAAAGATATACCTTCAAGCCCTAACCTCCCCGGCAACGACGCCAGAAAAGAGCTTGATGTCTACTACACAACCTTCTTCTTGTAGACGTTGTTGGGCCTGCAAGTGCACAGGTTTGTAGGACAGTAGCAAATTTCCCTCAAGTGGATGACCTAAGGTTTATCAATCCGTAGGAGGCGTAGGATGAAGATGGTCTCTCTCAAGCAACCCTGCAACCAAATAACAAAGAGTCTCTTGTGTCCCCAACACACCCAATACAATGGTAAATTGTATAGGTGCACTAGTTCGGCGAAGAGATGGTGATACAAGTGCAAAATAGATAGTAGATAAAGGTTTTTGTAATCTGAAAATATAAAAACAGCAAGGTAACTAATGATAAAAGTGAGCGTAAACGGTATTGCAATGATAGGAAACAAGGCCTAGGGTTCATACTTTCACTAGTGGAAGTTCTCTCAACAATAATAACATAGATAGATCATATAACAAGCCCTCAACATGCAACAAAGAGTCACTCCGAAGCCACTAATAGCGGAGAACAAACGTAGAGATTATGGTAGGGTACGAAACCACCTCAAAGTTATTCTTTCGAATCAATCTATAAAAGAGTTCGTAGTAAAATAACATGAAGCTATTCTTTCCGGTCAATCTATCATAGAGTTCATACTAGAATAACACCTTAATACACAAATCAACCAAAACCCTAATGTCACCTAGATACTCCATTGTCACCTCAAGTATCCGTGGGCATGATTATACGATATGCATCACACAATCTCATATTCATCCGACCAACACAAAGTACTTTAAAGAGTGCCCCAAAGTTTCTATCGGAGAGTCAAGAACGTGTGCCAACCCCTATGCATAGGTTCATTGGCGGAACCCGCAAGTTGGTCACCAAAACATACGTCAAGTGGCACATGATATCCCATTGTCACCACAGATAAGCACGGCAAGACATACATCAAGTGTTCTCATAAAAGACTCAATCCGATAAGATAACTTCAAAGGGGAAACTCAACTCATCACAAGAGAGTAGAGGGGGAGAAACATCATAAGATCCAACTACAATAGCAAAGCTCGGGATACATCAAGATCGTGCCATAGAGGGAACACGAGAGAGAACACGAGAGAGAGAGAGAGAGAGAGAGAGATCAAACACATAGCTACGGGTACATACCCTCAGCCCCGAGGGTGAACTACTCCCTCCTCATCATGGATAGCGCCGGGATGATGAAGATGGCCACCGGTGATGGGTTCCCCGTCCGGCAGGGTGCCGGAACGGGCTCCCGAGAGGTTTTTGGTGGCTACAGAGGCTTGCGGCGGCGGAACTCCCGATCTATCTTCTGTTCTGGAAGTTTTAGGGTACAAGAGTATATATGGGAGCAGGGGGTACGTCGAAGGAGCTACGGGGGCCCCACGAGGCAGGGGGCGCGCCCGGGGGGGTGGGCGCGCCCCCCACCCTCGTGGGCAGCCCGTATCTCCCCTGACGTGCACTCCAAGTTCCCTGGGTTGCTTTCCTTCCAAAAATAACTTCTCAAGTTGATTTCGTTCCGTTTTGACTCCGTCTGATATTCCTTTTCCTCGAAACACTAAAATAGGCATAAAACAGCAAATCTGGGTTGGGCCTTCGGTTAATAGGTTAGTCCCAAAAATAATATAAATGTGGATAATAAAGCCCAATATTGCCTAAAACAGTAGATAAAGTAGCATGGAGCAATCAAAAATTATAGATACGTTGGAGACGTAACATCGGGCCTGCAGCGAGTGGGGCCCTCTTGACCGGCGCGCTGGTTCAATGCATGCGCTATGAGAGGTCGCGTCCGTGTCAGAGCAATCATTCCCTCCAGTCCTTTTTCGTTTGGGTATAACAAAATCTCGTTTTTCATTCACATTTTACAAGTAAAATTCGTGGACAAACTTTGACCCAAAATACGATGGGGACTAGTAAACCAGAATGGAGGTAGTATTTTTTTTAATCAAACAAGGGTTTCCCGTTCCGATTTTCATTACTGAAAACCAGCATCTAAATTTAAACCATAGTATTTTCCCTAGAACTACCAGGTTCAACATCTCGCAACATAAACCCATACAACCATACGCCAAGGAGGTACGTAGTACTATGAATTCCATTTTCGCTCCATACCAATTGTTCTAAAAACTACTTAGTACTTATAACGCGCCATTGAAAATCGGAACTCTTAACCCCGCTAAAAAATGATATTTTAAACGTGGCTACTCGATCTGTGGCAACTGGCAAGCCACCGCCTCCAAGTCGTTCACCTGTGGTCCCGACCATCAACTCCTACGGATCAAATTATCACGCGAGCTAACTATTCCTACAAAGGTGCTCCACCACGTACCCGGTACCTGCGAATGCAGCAATCGTGCACCTAGGGTTTTAGGGTTTATTTGTTAATGTCGCCTTTACGTAACACTCATGTGTGCGAGACAATAAGAGGCCGACTGTGTGCGTGCGCCTCTTCTCTTTGTATATGTACTCCACCGTTTGTCTGGTGTCCAAAAAATTATAATAACTACTAGCAATGTGCCAATGCGTTGCCACACGATCAAAGTAGATTAACACATATTCACCGATTTGATAGAAAAAAAAGTCTAGTTTTGAAATACGTATATCACTAAAAATATCTTATGTTTCACTCAAAATATATTCCTTTGGCGGTTTTGATGAGACAAGGGAGGAATGTTGTTGGTTTCAAGATTTGAGAAGTGGTATATGTCTAATTTTTACTCTTACTAGCAAGATGCCCGTGCGTTGCACGGAACATCAAGATCTTGTGGGAGAAAAGTATGAACGAGGGAAGGCCTTATCTGCAAATGTGGTGAGGAGTGCGGGTAAATTGCCATATTTTCCTTCCTATCCATCAGATATAAATCGGACGACCTACATTGCAGGATGGCAGGCCCACCATCATCACCAACTCTGTTTTTTATCCCTACTCTTATAAAAAGCATTGTCGGTGATGATCGTGTGCCTGCCATCCTGCAATATAGGCCGTCCGATCTATATCTGACGGATAGGAAGGAAACTATGGCAATTTTGCAAAAAGATACCCACACCCCTCTTCACATTTGCAAATAAGGCCTTCCCTCATTCATCCTTTTCCCCACAAGATAAACTACTCATACAAAGGAGCAGAATTCAACCTTAAGATTTTGAGATCATTTTATTTGTAAATCATATTGTACATATAAAGGAGCAGAATTCTTTGTTGTGCTTTTAGAAGTATATATATAAAAAAATGATGTATATAGAATTTAATTCCAATTGAAAATGGATCCCGCCCAAAAAAATAGAATACAAACGGGATTCGAATTGAGTTGGCACAGTAAACGTGCACTCTGCAAAATTTGAATGAAGCGGGGAAAGTTGCAGTAATCGCCCGAAACCAAAATCTGCGAGATGGAAATTACTACTGCCCTCTGCCACGCAAAGCCTATCTGCTGGATTTCTATAGGTTTTGATAGGGGTAAGTTTGTAATTTCACCCAAACGTGACGTAACCGCCTCTCACCCGGATTCATACAAGGTGGGCCCAAAACACAGTGTGTCCTCAGCCGAAATCGACTCCCTCCCCGATTCATATTCATACACGGTGGGCGCCAAAAACAAACTATCGTCGGCAAATATTCGGTGTATGCGAGATTACCGTCCTATCCCCAACCGACTAATATTGCTGTGATGTAGGAAATTTGAAACGGGGGCTAAGTTTGTAAATTTCCTCGCATTTGAGACAAGCGCGCCCTAAATACATGGTTCCCCCTTTCTCTCTACCTCCCTTTTCCCCATTCGTACTCCGTGGGCGCCAAAACACCCTCTCCACCCCAGCCTCCTCCGTCTGCCACTCCATCCACTGCCATCCTCCTCCACCATGCCGGAGCTGATACCCCGACGCCGCCGTCCATTACAAGAGATCGACCTCTCTCATCCACGGCTTCGGACCGGGATCCTTGCATCCCGTCCTCTCGCTTCATCCCCGCCGTCGTCCACCTTGTCGGCGCCGCTCCTACGACCGTCTCGTCCACCGCGCCCCGCCGCCACCGTCTACCCTCCTAGATCTGCTTCCACACCGCCGACAGCCATTGCTACCGCAGCACCATCAAATTATCAGCAGATGCATACACGGCGCCGCACTAGAGGCGGTACTCTTTCGTATCTACTCAACTTATTTATCGCAGCAAGAAAATAGATCACCACTGCTTTACTCTGATTTCTTGTCTTGCTTGCGAAGTTGCCTTTGTCCGGTTTGCACCTTCAGATCCTCCATGGCACGCTCAACACTATACTCCCAATGCTTATGGTTTTCCCCTTTTATATTCCACACTAGTTAAATCACAGTAGACTAAATTTCAAAATTGGGTCAGTCGATTTTTCAGAGCTCGCCGGAGTTCACCGGTGCGAACGAAGGGGCTCAGCTGGTTGTGGCTGGGGGCCGGTGGTCCGGTCGGCGGCCCGTGCGTTGTTCTGTATGGGAAGAATGAGAGACGAGGAAGAAGAAGGGTTAGGAGACGTAGGATCTTCATCCAACCGCCTGAAATGGTCGAGAGACAGCTGGGAGTTGCATTCTTAATGCGCTTTGGTTCATCATGTGTGGGCACTATGGTTCATCATGTGTGGGCACTATGCAACCAACATTTTATTATCCAAAATCTGCTTGCTCTTCTTTACCATGTTCCTCTTCCGTTCTTCTTTAATATGTACTCTCTCCGTTCCTAAATACAAGTCTTTGTATAGATTCCACCATGGACTACATATGGAGCAAAATGAGTGAATCTACACTCTAAAATGTATCTGGATACATCTGTATGTGATCCATAGTGGAAATCTCTACCAAGACTTATATTTTGGAATGGAGGGAGTATGATAGTAGTACAGTATGTTCCTTGTACTGAAGATGAGCAGGGACATTTGCAGTGTAGAGGTCTATACGGTCGGTTGTGATGGACACTTTGAGCCTCTTTGATTCGTAGGATTTTGTAAACATAGGAATAGGATTTGGAGTGACCTGCCAACTTGAATCCTATAAGAATAGGAAGGAAATGCGGGGAGCTGTGTCGCCTTTGTGAGTTACACTGATATTAACAGTACCGCACCTTCAGTTGAAGAGAACTAGTATCTAAAGCCTTTCTAGCCATACCGGCAGTACTAGCACATATATTCCAGCAAGTTCCACTTTGCTGATTTTACTCTGATGCTTACGGTTTTCCCCGTTATATCTACACTATGATCTGTGTAGCTGCTTTGTGTCGCACTAGCAGCAGTCCACTCTTAAAGCTAAACACTGCAATGACTTACAAAATTGGCACCAAGGCATTGAGTGCCATTCTGGATGCAATGAAACTCATATGCCCCCACTTGTTGATTCTTGTTCAGAATATGATCCTAATGACTATTCTAACCTCGAGGAGTCAAAGGCAGATGGCCTGTCCTGTTCACCCATCAAGGTGCCTGTTCTAATTTAGCAAAGTTTTATTGATTGCGCGTATCTTGCATATGTTGTCTTGCATTTCTTCTACTTTGTTGCACCACCATCTGCTTAGTTTACTCATCATATATGTCGAGATGCCATGCCCATCCATTATCAATACATGTTCCGTCTGTCATCATACCATGTTTTTCCACTCAAATGTTGTTCTTGTGCATCAGACATAAAAAAGGAAGAGGGTGATTGCCGAACCTGAAGGAGCACCAGCAAATTCCTTGAAAAACATGGTGGTGCCGGAGAAATTAGACAGCACCCCACTTATATTGGCTGTACAACTAGTGACACAAAACGTAGGACCGACTCTAGCAGACTGTACCCATACTTCACTGCCCACACCACTAGCGCCACCACACAGGACCTGCACTCCAACAAAAGGTATATCGATTTCATTTGCCATAGCACCAGCCGTACCACAGAAAAATCCCACTCCAGCAAAAAGTACAACAAGTCCACCAGCCGAAGATCTATCCCAACTACAGAGACGACCAATTCCTACAGATTCGAACCCCATTCCATTTATTCCCAGTTTGAAAGACAATGCTTTCAATGTTGTTAGGGACTACGTGCATATATTCCCATCATGGAAGATTATAGTGAAGACAAACACCATTTTCACATCTTCCTGTCCAACTTACGTGTAAGTGCTATTATTCATGGTTATTATTTTCCTGTTTTCTGCTGATTGAACACATCAATGATTTACATTACATTGTTGTAACTAGGCGAGGGTCAATCTGGATAGTCATGACGAGCAAAGCTTGCTTCTACTTTTCAAGGAAGCATTGCAGCAGTATCGGTGTTACCTGAGGAAATCACACTTTGATGGCAAGTCTATAAAACGAATTTCCGGTGAAGTCTCATGTGCTAAATTTAGAAGACATTGAATGGAAAAACCTTGTTATGCACTGGTCTCGTTCCTAGGATGAGGTACTGTCTATGAAATCACATGACAATTTGAACTTCTACTTTTCCGCATGTGCCTTACAATTTTTTTTGCAGGAAATCTGCTCGAAGAAGAATTCCGGTTTGAAAAGAACGACAGCATATCGCAAATATGCTGACCGCTGCTTTGCTCTTGTTACTACATGTTGTCCTGTATCACTGTACCTACATACATACCTGGTTCATTATGTGACAGCGATATGCATGATAGCTTGCTTATCAATTGTTCGGTCCAAATAATCTGATCTGTATGAATTGTTACATTAGTGTAGAATATATCCAATGCCAATGAATTTTTTTAGCTCTGCATTGTTCTTGTAAGTACATGTTGTCCTTTATGCAGCTTATTTTCCTTTGCCCTCCATTTTCTACACATCAGATCTATATTTACTCTTACCATAAGGTTGGATGACACCGATGGTACTGAAGAAGTTTAGCTGTGCATTGCTCTTGGATGTACCTTTTCCCTGTATCGCTGCACTTACATTTATAGCTACTTGGTTATGTAGCATCACTCTTCATCTTATCTTAAATATTCTCCATTTTTTCGTATATTATCACATCTATATTTACTCTTAACAAAATGTAGAATAAAGGCAATGCTTATGAAGAAGATTCTGTGGTAAACTTCTTGAATTGCGCCCCCCCCCCATCAGGCATGGACAAGGGCTTTATAGAGCCTGTCTTCACCAATAATGTAAGTTTGTCCTTCTCAAGCCTTCAAACTTTATTGTGTATATTTGGTTAGGCATGACTGCAACAGCTGTTTATTTTTGGTGTTTGCATCAAATTACCTGTTTAAAGTTTATTATGTAGTTCATAAACAAAAGTTTGTCCTTCTCAATATAAGTTTTCAGTTGTACAACCAATTTCCTTCTTCATACCATGTAAATTAAACTATATAGAGCAAGTGATCTTCTTTTGCACCGCATGTATGCTTCTGTTCTTCATCCGTAATCCAGTGGTGTGGTGAACCTACCCACTACAGCACAATGTCATATTCTGCAATGTCTTAACTATGAACAATGTCATATCATTCTACTATTATTTAAACCGTCTCTTTATTTGCCAACCTAAAATAGGATAAATTAACAGCACACTAACCATTGATACTTATGAGTTCTTGATCTGTAATTCAGTGATGTCGTGAAGCTGCCAACTCCTTCACAATGTCATTTCCTGCCATGTCTTGACCTGAACAATACCATATTGTGTTAATGCAATTTTAAACGGTGTCACTTTATTTGCCAGTAAGAAATGTGATGAATTGTCAGCACTGATACTTTTATGTGCAAAACCTGTCATCTGGCTGCTTGTTTATCTTTCAGAGTGAGGAAGATATAAGTATTGAACAAGCGCAGTCTCATTAGCTTGCTCAGTTGCTTGCGCTACAGCTCCCCAGCAGGGCTAACCTTTCTTGAACTCTATTGAAGTGCTGTCAGTTTTGTATATTATTTTGTCGGCGTGTTTATTTTTGCACTAGTGGCGATCTTTGATGCCCAGTGTATGTAATCTGTTGTCTGCTTGTGCTTTGTTATCATAGAGGCGAACTTTGATTCCCAGAGGATGAAATATGCCGTAATTTCTTTATTGTATAGTCTAGGTTTTTTCTTATTTACGATGTTGCAGTTATTTTACTGTATATATATCCTGTCTTCGCAGTAAACCGGCCAAACCGTAAAATTACGGTACATAATCGGGCCGTCATGCAATCACGATGTATGATCCGCATCATGGGCCCCGTCATCTTGGTCTGTTAAAAGGCCAAAAGTAAACTAGCCTACTAGTAGATTCGGGCCTTTAATAGCCCGAGTAACCCCCGGCCCTCTTTTCGCAAAAAAAAACTCAATGGGCTTTTAGGAGGCTGAGAAGTAGGTTGGGCCTGAAACGTGCCGAACAGCTCACGGGCCGGCAGCAGCCCGAAATGGACCCCGGCCCATGATTGTGCGAATCAAATCATGGGCTTTTAACGGGCCAAAATTGTCTTGGTCCTTGTTTGGCCCAATCAGATATCGGCTGCGAGCAGGCCGGATGCAAACCGGGCCGTAGTTAGGCCCAAATATATGATGGGCTTTTAACATGCCGAAATTAATATAGGGCCGACATGTTAAACGGGCCCTTAACAGGCCGAAACTAATATCAGGCCGAATTATTAAATGGGCCTTTAGCAAGTGGGCCCAAACGCATAGCGTCCAGTTGACGGGCCGAATCTGATATGGGCCATAATTTAGCCCAAGGCCTCTTAAAGGGCCAGACCTAATCTGGGCCGTGATTTGGCCCAGAAGGTGGTAGGCTTTTAACAGGCCGGATCTCATATGGGCCATTATTAGGCCCGGACATGGCAGACCATTAATGGACCGGATCAAATATGGGCCGGCATTTGTCCCAAAACATGGCAGCCAATTAATGGGCCAGCCTACTAGGGTCCTCAAAATCTTGTGGGCCTATAGCTGGGCCAGCCCATTAATGTCGGCGAAATCTCATGGGCCTTTAGCTGGGCCGGCCCATTATGATCTGCAAGAATCTTGTGGGCCTTTACCTGGGCCGGCGCATTATGGCACACAAAAATCTTGTGGGGCTTTACCTGGGCCGGCCAATTATGGGCCGCAAAATCTTGTTGGCCTTTAGCTGGGCCAGCCGATTATGGTCCGCAAAATCTCATGGGCCTTTAGCTGGGCCGGCCCATTATGGTTCGCAAAATCTTGTGGGTCTTTAGTTGGGCCGGCCCATTTAAACTTTATGGGTCGGTCCACGTGTCGACATATCATAGGCGCGTCTCGCCCATTGGATGAGTGACACCTGTGCCAACGCGGAGCTGACACGTGTTTCCTCCAGCTAATAATGATTTTACACGTGGAAAATCCCCATTGGTCAGGGCTATTAACGGGTTATCGGATCCAAAACCGGACCCGATAGCTTAACGGCGTTCCATTACGGTGGATGCCACGTGTCGGTCACCCTTGACGAAAGCACTTCTGTGACGCGCGATTTATCGTCATGGAAGTGGACACTTCTGTGATGATAATTTTGGTAATGTCATGGAACACTTCTACGACAGCACAGGTATGACTATCTTGATTCTATCATAAAATCGTCATGGATGTACATGCACGACAAAAAACGCGACCTACTGTGATAAACATGTATCATCACGGAAGTGTATCTTTTTGTAGTGCATGGAAATCCAGCCCATAGTAGAACATAAGCCCGCGGACGAATGGGTGGAGAGGGAATCCCAATCTTCATACGAAGTGGGGGATGAACACCACCCTCTCATGGGGCTCCGGGGTGGGGACGCTCTGCCCCTTGGCCGGAAGCCGATGGGTGATTTCCTGGGCCAAATACCCGGCCTCGTGGAGCTTGGCGATGTCCTTCTCCTTGACGGAGGAAACCATCCACTTGCACTGCGCTCTAGATCCGGACATGGTTGGAATGCTTTCTTGAGGCAGAGAGGATGAGAGCTTGGGCACTGGAGCTCGAGAATGGGTGGGCAGAGAGAGAGAGGGCGTCGGTGAAAGGGTGAATCCTTATCTCCTTATAAAGGCAGCGAATATCAAGCGCCTCCCCACTCGCCTATTCCCCAAGGGCCGTGTAGATGGCACGATTGGATTACCCATGCCTGTATTGATGAGAATCCCGCAATAAGGGGACACGATCTCCGCTTTTACAAGACGTGCCAATAAAACCGCATCTCAAAACATGGAGTGGGAGGCTAAAAAACGGTTTGAAATAATGACCAGGAAGGGACGTGATGTCACGCTACAAAAGTTATCAGTAGATTGGACTCGTGAAATATTATACTCTCAGCGGTTGTGTGTGGTACTTGTTTTGAAGAGCCAGACACGTTTTCTGTGTTTGAAGGCTGCTTTGGAGTATTCGGAGGAGGAACCCGCCTTGCAATGTCGAAGATAATCTGCACGCCGGACACCTCGTCATTGAAGCCTGGTTCAGAGGCTACTGAGGAAGTCCCGGATTAAGGGGTCCTCGGGCGTCCAGCCTATGTGACATGGGTCGGACTGATGGGCCATGAAGATACAAGACAGAAGACTCTCTCCCGTGTCCGGATGGGACTCTCCTTTGAGTGGATGGCAAGCTTGGCGTTCGGATATGAAGATTCCTTTCTCTGTAACCGACTTTGTATAACCCTAGTCCCCTCCAGTGACTATATAAACCAAAGGGTTTAGTCTATAGAGGCAATCACAATCATATAGGCTAGACATCTAGGGTTTAGCCATTACTCTAGTGGTAGAGGGCCCGAACCTGGGTAAACATCATGTCCCATGTCTCCTGTTACCATCGACCTTAAACGCACAGTTCGGGACCCCCTACCCGAGATCCACCGGTTTTGACACCGATGCAGATTTTGACACCGACACTTGCCCCCTATCTTTGCTAGCCAAAAATTCCGCACCAAGTAGAGATACTACTTGTGCATCCAAAAACCCTTAAACCCAAATCTTATTTTCAAGAGTCCACCATTGCTACCTAGGGATTGAGCAAGATCCCTCAAGTAAGTTGTCATTGGTGCAATAAGGCAATACAACTTGCTTCTAAAAGTGTGAGATCATTTAGTGTAAGAGAAAATTGAGCGTTGTACGAACTTGTGATGGTGAAGAATAAAAGCGACAGACTGCATAATAAAGGTTGCCATCACAAGGGGGAATACAACATGACGTTCTTTTGCACTAAGGGGTTGAGCATACAAACAAATAAGCGCATAGCAACCTCTGCTTCCCTCTGCGAAGGGCCTATCTTTTACCATTATGTATTTACTTTTATGGAAAGAGTCAATAGTTTTCTCTCTATTCCTTTTTATTTTCTCCTTTGGCAAGCATCATGTGGTGAGGAAAAAATCTAGGCACATATGTCCAGTTGAATATGGGTAGCATGAGATACTATTGTTGACATCACCCTTGAGGTGAATAAGTTGGGAGGCGAAACTATAAGCCCCTATCTTTCTATGTGTCCGGCTGAACATTTTGCTCATGTGTATGCGGTGAGTGTTAGCAATCATAGAAGACTATATGATGGTTGAGTATGTGGACTTGCCTAAAGGCTCCGATACGTGACCCTTCCTTAAAAGATGATGAATTGTAGTTGCAAAGTTGACTGAGAACATAGTTTGTTGGTTTCTAATAGAGTTTTTGCTTTATACTTCGATAGTGTGATGAATTGTCACTTATCCATGAGAAGTCTATGATAAGAGTCTTATTTTTAAGTTTGTTGATGTTATAATAATCAACATGATGCTTCTATGTCCGTATTTTGTTTTTATCGACACCTCTCTCTCTCTCTCTCTCTAAGCATGTGGACATGTTTTTCGATTTTTGGTTTTCGCTTGAGGACAAGCGAGGTCTAAGATTGGGGGAGTTGATACGTCCATTTTGCATCATGTTTTCCTACTGTTATTTATGATGTTTTTATGCATAACAATGTTTTTTGGAGTAATTCAAATGCCTTTTCTCTCATAATATGCAAGGTACACACAAAGAGGGGGAACTTCGGCAGCTGGAAATATGGACCTGAAAAGCTACGTCAAGCTACCTATTCTGCAAAACTCCAAACAAGCTAAAACTTCACGGAGAATTTTTATGGAATATATGAAGAATATTGGAGCAAATAAGTACCAGAGGGGGCCCACCAGGTGGGCACAACCAACCTGGGCGTGCCAGCGAGCCCAGCCGCGCCCTTAGTGGGTTGTGCTCACCCAGGCCCACCTCCGATGCCCATCTTCTAGTATATAGGTCATTTTGACCTAGACAAAATAAGGAGAGGACTTTCGGGATGGAGCGCCACCGTCTCGAGGCGGAACTTGGGCAGGAGCACTTTTACCCTCCGGCAGAGCGATTCCGCTAGGGGAACTTCCCTCCCGGAGGGGGAAATCATCATCCTCATCATCACCAACAACTCTCCCATCTTGGGGAGGGCAATCTCCATCAACATCTTCAATAGCACCATCTCATCTGAAACCTTAGTTCATCTCTTGTGTTCAATCTTGTTACCAGAACTATAGATTGGTGCTTGTGGGTGACTAGTAGTGTTGATTACATCTTGTAGTTGATTACTATATGGTTTATTTGGTGGAAGGTTATATGTTCAGATCCAATATGTTATTTAATACCCCTCTGATCTTGAGCATTATTATCATTTGTGAGTATTTACTTTTGTTGTTGAGGTCACGGGAGAAATCATGTTGCAAGTAATCACGTGAACTTCATATGTGTTCGATTTTTTGATAGTATGTATGTTGTGATTCCCTTAGTGGTGTCATGTGAACGTCGACTACATAACACTTCGCCGGATTTGGGCCTAAGGGAATGCATTGTGGAGTAGTTATTAGATGATGGGTTGCGAGAGTGACAGAAGCTTAAACCCTAGTTTATGCGCTATTCCGTAATGGACCGATTGGATCCAAAAGTTTAATGCTATGGTTAGAATTTATTCTTAATACTTTTCTCGTAGTTGTGGATGCTTGCGAGAGGGTTAATCATAAGTAGGAGGTTTGTTCAAGTAAGAACAGCACCTAAGCACCGGCCCACCCATATATCAAATTATCAAAATAGCGAATACGACGAATCAACATGATGAAGGTGACTAGATGAAATTCCCGTGTACCTTCAAGAACGCTTTGCCTATTATAAGAGACCGTTTTGGCCTGTCCTTTGCCTCAAAAGGATTGGGATACCTTGCTGCACTTTTGCTACTATTATCGTTACTTGCTCG
This sequence comes from Triticum timopheevii, assembly GCA_963921465.1. Classification (NCBI taxonomy): domain Eukaryota; kingdom Viridiplantae; phylum Streptophyta; class Magnoliopsida; order Poales; family Poaceae; genus Triticum; species Triticum timopheevii. Next base: position 502,693,217 of record OY997266.1, on the reverse strand, counting down.
CTACAAATTATCTTGCTATCAAACTACTCTGTTACTTAAAATTTCAGCACTTGCAGACCTTACCTTGCTGAAAACCACTTGTCATTTCCTTCTGCTCCTCGTTGGGTTCGACACTCTTACTTATCGAAAAGATCTACGATTGATCCCCTATACTTGTGGGTCATCAACCGTACCACGTGACTATGATACTCTCATGGTCCGAGGAACTAAAACCACATGCTACCACTCCGTGTTATAACAATTGATCTGAGACGATATTATCTCAAAGTATCAAACAAGTTTGGGTTGATTCAATATGATCTTTCTTCTAATGTCATACTCTCAATGTTGTTTTAGGACTACCTTTACACTTAACAATATCCTAAGATCCAAAAAACATGATCACCAACAAGACTGGAGCCAGTCTTAGAGGCGAGACAAGGAACCTATTGTTTACCGTTTATCATTCCACACATGCATATGAGTTTTCCACAGAATCGCATATTCTAGGATCATAACAGTTATAGCATGAAATATAAACTCTTAATTATGAAAACGAAAATATAATAATATAATATTATTGCCTCTAGACATATTTCCAACAATGAGACCCACGTAAGTTCAGATGGGGTAACCCAACCTATGTGATCGGAGATCCCGTGAGTTAGGACCTAGGAAAAGAATCCAGCGGTCAACTGAGGAGAGTATCCTTCCGAACCCACTCCCTTGGAGATGCAATACTCTCGTAATCCGAAAGGCAGGTTGAGTTTTGTCTTAATATGTTTCAAATCTTGTACAAGCAAGATGCTATCCTACAGAGCAACACTACTAGGGAAAAGCCTATACACAGAATCTTACCAGCAGCGCGCTTTAAAATCAGGCGCTGCTGCTAAGTAGCAGTAGCGCGCGCAGACAAAACTCGCTGCTGAAACAAGTTTATCAGTAGCGCGTACGCTCAAAGACGCGCTACTGCTAAAATTCCCACGGTGCCACCGCGAGGCCAGTTATAGCGGCAGCGCGTTAATACAAAGAGCGCTACTGCTATCGGTCGTAGCAGCAGCGCATTTACGCAATAACTGCTGCTGCTAAGTTAACTAGTCGCAATAACCCATAGATCCACACACTCACTCGATCTCCCCCTCAACCCCCCGCGCCGTCGGTCCTCCCCCGTCGCCCCTCCTCTGATCTGCGCCGCCGTCACCTCATCCTCCTCGCTGGACTCGGTACCGGCCTCCTCCTCCGTCCTCCCTCCACTCGCCGCTGGCCGGCCCCTCCTCGCTCTGCCTTCCTCCTCCGTCCTCCCTCCATTCGCCGCCAGCCAGCCCCTCCTCGTTTCGCCTTCCTCATCCGTCATACTCTCTACTCCCTCCTCGAGTAGCCCCTCGTTCTCCCTCCTTCCTGCTACATTTTGATTTAGTAGGCTAGTTTATATGCAACATTTTGATTTAGTTGATATGATTCAGTTGATTTAGTAGGCTAGTTGATTTAGAACATTTTCATTTAGTTGATTTAGTAGGCTAGTTGATTTAGTTTATTTAGTAGGCTAGTTGATTTAGTTGTTTTAGAACATTGTGTCATTTAGTTGATTTAGTATGCTAGTTGATTTAGTATGCAACATTTTATTGTTATTTTTTCTGTACATGGATAGGTAGATGCTTTTGTTTTTTTGTAATAAGTTATTTTTTTGGCAAAATGTAGGTGCCAATTTAGATAAATTTGCCACTTGTTTTTTTAATCAATTATCTTAGGCAATAGGTGCCATCGAAATGCTTTGGTAGATGGTACCTTGTCATCTAATCGTTAATCCTTGGTCATATTGCTTTAGGAAAATGGCGCCACCACCACCACCACTATGTCGACTGTGCAAGTCAAGGTGCGCCAGCAGCCTTGCAACTGACAAGCTATTCGGCATCTACTTTCAGCCGAGTTTTCGTCATGCGGCGGTAAGAAATTAGATGAAATGTAACAACTAATTTTATTTTTAGTGTTGGCATTACTGCATTGTGTCATTTTGCTTTTCTTACACAGATCCTCCCATGCAATGTGAGGTTGAAATTCAACAAGCTAACAGGAGACACTGTGACATTGGAGGCTCCTGGGGGGCCATACACTATGGAGGTCGAGAAAGGACGCAATATGTCACAGATTGGAGGAGATGGATGGGCCCGTTTCCTCGCTCGCATGCGTCTTACTAGTGGTGAGTTGATCAGCTTCTCCTTCAGAGCAGAAAGACCCAAGCTGGTTGTCATTTATCTCAACCTGGTGGAAGATGATGAAGATGACGAAGATGATGAAGATGATGAAGATAATGAGGACCCACTCGATGAAGATGATGAGGACCCACTTCATAAAGCCATCGTAGCTCAAAGAACAAGGTTGAGCGAGGAGGAGGTGTCCAACCTGTGGGACATAATTCCTCCACGTGCTGACTTTGTCGGGGTGCCATTCGTGACCCGACTGACAAATACCATGGTTGATCGACATGATATGGTATGTTATACTTACAAATGCAAATTATCCGATGAAATACTTAGTGTACAGTCCAATGATATGGTATGTTGTGTGGAATCTAGTCGATGATATGTTTTAGTGTAGAGTTCGATCACATGCTTATTAGTGTAGAATCTAAGGAAACTATTAATAGTGTAGATAATCCATATGTACTTATTTGCGAGGCTATTTATTAATTGATATGTTTTTCTTATTCAGAAATTGGCAAAGAGCATATCTGTGAGTTATGGTATCGAGCCTGATGAAGAAGGCTCAGCTGGACTACGCCTTACTGCAAGGGGCTCCGTCACAACCTGTACTTACCGTGTGGACACGGACGGTCGCACACACTTAAACTCGGTTGGGTGGAAGAAATTCCTCGATGGCAAGAATCTTCGTGTTGGACAGGCCATCCTAATTACAATCAGCAACACCAATCGCCCAGGCTTGAGGATGATGATTGTCTTCTATATCATCTAGAACTACATATGTGTGTGTGGCTATATCATCTAGAACTACATATGTGTGTGTGGCTATATCATCTAGAACTACATATGATGATCGTCGTCGATATCATCTAGAACTACATATGATGATCGCCGTTGATATGACCTTGTACTGCTTGAGGATGCATGTTGACTATGCATGAAATTGTTATCTAGTACTCCCTTCGTTCCAAATTACTCGTCGTGGTTTGAACTAAAACCACGACGAGTAATTTGGAACGAAGGGAGTACTACCCAGTAATGGTTTATGAATTTGATATCTACTAGCAGTACCTAGTATCTAGTATCTGAAAGGGAAACTGAAAGGGAAAGGGGTACAGGGGAAAATGATGAAAGATATAGCAGTAGCGAGGGACTGCGAAATCGCTACAGCTAGGTAATAGTATCGCGTTCACAAAAAGCGCTGCTGATATCGTCAACAGTAGTAGCGCGGGTACGGGTCGCGCTACTACTATAAGTTAGCTGTAGCGCCTTATTAGTAGCGTGGCCACCCGCGCTGCTGCTAGCCTCAAAACCCGTGCTACTACTAGGGTTTTCCCTAGTAGTGCAATCTTTGGAGGAACACACCTATGTGATCCCAACTACTGGGAAGCTCATGTGTATGACTAATAAGCTCTGCCAGTGGGGTTTAGCCTTCGGCGTCCATGTATCAGCTAACAATAGGCAAAACTTCTGCACGCTAAACCTACAATTCAAGGCATGGTTCATTGTTCAGCTGTGAAGAAGTCCAATCTTGTTGCTATAGGTGGAAGGTCAACTTAACAATATCCACTGAAAATTCTGGTATATCAAACTTATATGCCTCGAGATCTGGTGGGGGGTTGTTGGATTATAGATGGGCTTTGGCCCATATAAGACAAGTGACAAGTGGTGGGAAGTTTAGTACCATATTGCTGCGGTAGTAAGAGTGAGACCCGTTTATAAGAGTTGCTCTACCACATGCCATTGAGAGCTTGGGAAGAGGAGCTGTACACGCACGCTCCTTCTCCTCCGTCGCCTCGCCTTGTCACGACAAGCGCGCGCACCAAGTGTTGCGGGAATGAGCTGAACCGAGCCTTATTTTTGCTGGTCAGAAATGGTTAATTAATCAGTCGCTAACGAAAGGTCCACTGTCTAAGACGCTGGACTGTGGGCTATTCGTGGACTCGATCGTGGGCCTCAGCCTAGGCCCATCTACCTGACGGCCTATATAAGGAGTGCGCTGGCCTGTGGAGTGAACCCTAACTCACTCACTCCCTCCTGCACAACCCTAGCCGCCATCTATTGTTCCTTTCACTGTGCCGCTTTTGGGGATCCCATCCCGACGACTACGTGTACAGTTGGTCAGGAGAGCAGGTGCCTCCGGAACCCTGCCGTTTGAGATCCTGCCGGGAGAACAGCAATAAGGTTTTGGGGAGCGTCTCGACACGGCTGCTCCCGATCCGTCTCCGTCTTCACCCTCTGCTTTGACTACTTCTCTGCATCGACTCCATGTCTGTCGTCGCCGCCAAGAAGAACGTCGCGGATGACGCAGAGGCTGCTGTTGCCGCGCGGCCGTGTTTGCCTCGCCAACCGGAGGGTATGATTTGTTCATCCCCTATTTGCTCGTTCATGTGCTAGATGTATTTGTTGTATTAATAGATGTATCGGTTCTATGTACTGTACGTGCTCATATGTTTAGGTATCGGTATTAGTTGCATACTTTCCTTGCCATGCTTACTGTCTACTCGTGGATTTGATTAATCGATAAAGTGCTGATATTTCCAGCACTATGAAACGAGTCTCTCTTTCTATTCCCCTCTTCCAGCTGGTGTATAACGTCAGTGTACTTGTAATAGTTACTAGTATGAATAGAATTACAAGCATTTCTTTAAAAAAAAACTAGTCACTCCTATATATAGGCCCTGTTTGGTTCGGCTGTTGATTTCTAAAAGCAGCTGTGAAAAATCTGTTGTGGAAAAAAACAGTTGTGGAAAATCCGATGTGAAAAAGATGTAGGTCATTTGGCAAACCAGCTGATACAGTTTTTTCAGATTTTGGCCCGCAGCGGAATCAGATTTTGGAAAGCACGTCCTGGACTGCTTCCGCTTTTGGTTCATATTTTGGCAGTGGATTTCTGGAATCGGATTTTGCTGGGTTCGCCCTTTGGTTCAGATTCTGCTGCGCAGCAGCGAAATCCATCGATAAAAGCTGAACCAAACAGAGCATAGGATGGCCATTTGGGACACCTAGGTTCCTGGGCACCTTGCCTATCTGTCGTTGGATCGTGTTTAGCGGTTGATTTGGCAACCAATGTAAATGCATTAATTACTAGTTAATTCGGCAGGTTTTAATTCTTTAAATATCCCATGCATGCATGTCACGTCATAGAAAAGGAAGTAGATTAAAATACCAAAGTGAATAAAAAACAACATTTATTACCTTTCTATATAGCACTTATAGATCCGTAGAATAAATCACTAGGTATGTAAATACCCGTGTATTTTAATTTCAGTAGTAGGTATACATATGCTCACCACATAATTTGATATACACATACTCGTACATGTACGTCAACCAACCTGTGGTTGGATGGCTAGAGGGACTGTGGTATTCCCAGCCCACCAGGGTTCAAATCCTGGTGCTCACATTTATTTCAGAATTTCCGCCGATGCGCATTCAGTGAGAGGAGACGTTCCCGTCGATGACGAGGCGCCTACAGTGACTCCGTAAATCTCAAGATGATATGTCGTGTATATGAGCGCTTGTGTCTGTATTGATGTTCAAAAAAAATACTCGTACATGTACCTTTTTGCATGGTACCCACATATATATACATAATTTCATTAGTTGGTATACGCATACCTGTGTATGTATATAATTTTATCAGTAGGTATATGCATACCCACGTATGTATACAATTTCGTTAGTAGGTATATGCTTATCCACGTATGATATAATTTCGTTACTAGATAGATCCTAGGATAAATCATAGGATATATACATACCCGCATATTAGATACTCGTATTAAATAGTTAGAAAATAAAAATAGAACATAATAGTTCAGAAAATAATTTACTGGGTATATTACCCGTGTATGTACTTAATTTCATTAGTAGGAGACAAAAATATGCGTATTAGATGCCCGCAGTAGTTCAAAAAAATGAAACATTAATACAATTTATTATATCGAAAGTTTTGCATGTCTAATACTCCCTTCGTTCGAGAATACTTGTCGGAGGAGTGGATGTATCTAGACGCAATTTAGTTCTAGATACATCCTTTTTCATCCATTTCTCCGACAAGTATTTTCGGACGGAGTGAGTAGTTAAAAACGAAATTAAAATGTAAGCATGAAAAGTCTTGCATGAAGAATATTTAGGAAACAAATCAAACATTCATTGTGCAGCAATACATACTAAAACAATTAAGGTGCCCGGGCATCTGGGTGTCCCACATAATTTCATTGGAAAGAAAAAATAACGCAATGATTTGTGCATGTGTGGGTTATGAGCGTATCATGGACCGGTCGATCGACCCATGTGAGCTTGCACTGGACGCGGGCTACGAGTTCCGGAATCTGCTAACATGCGAGTGCCTCTGTGCTGACAGTTAACACCGCCCGGCATTTTCTTTTTTTGTTTTCTTGCAGGCAAGAACATCCAGCTAGCTCTTATCAGGGGTTCTTTCGAGATGTAGCACCTACAAAACGAAACGATGTGTTTCCTCCAAAACTGGACGAACAATACTAATTCCGTTGGAACAGAAAAGGTGGTACAATACTGAATAAACCAATTTCTAATCGGTTAATTAACAAGCACTTATTAGACAGCGTAGGAGCATTATGCTATATGGTGCTAGAATTTTTCTTTTTGAAAGATCCAGCTGATTGCTGGCTTGTATTGATTGATAGCAGGGAATAGATGGTAAAACAATAAGGGCGGATTCTAATCCGAAGATCAAAGGAGATAAAAAGGAAAAGAAGAAAAAGAAAACAGCTATGGTGCTATGGCTATTCTCTCAGGGAGGGTCCCAAAATGGGTGCTCCAAAAATGCTGCTCCCGCTTGGCGCCAAAATTCAAAAGTTCGTCGGATGGCTGCAGTGATGCTTGCCTGCGTTGCCACCTTGCCTCTGAAAGTACACTCATTTCTTGCCTTCCAAAGCTCGGAGAGGATGAGAATGATGGTGGTCTTGATGGCCTTCTTGTGCTCAGGTCGCGCTGCACTGACCATTTCAGCGATGATGGCAGTCGGCTTGGTCTTGTTCTGCCATTGCAAAGGGTGGAGCGAGCTGCAGCCATAGCCGGCCACCGCATTCATCCAAACCTCGAGCGACAGCGGGCACTGCCAGAACAAATGCATGGAGGATTCCAAGCTTCGGACACACAGCTGCCAAAAATACTCATTTGGCCATCCCCTACGTTGGAGGCGGTCATTGCACCACAATCTGTTTTTGAGCAGCAACCATGTGAAGATCTTCATCTTAGCAGGTGCCCAAGTGTTCCAGATCATCTTCTTGAGGTCTGACTTGATGAGGCCTTGAAATTGAGCCTTATAGGCAGAGCTAGCAGTGTATATTCCTGACGCTTCGTGTTTCCATTTGATGGTGTCGCTTGCGTGGGCTTGTAGGCGAAGATCAGCAGCTTGGATCCACCTGTGCAATCTGATTGTTTCGCCCAAAGGTGTTGAGTGTCTCCGTGGGCGAGATCTTGTATCCATGCATCGTTTGTCTGGGCTTGTTTGACCGATCGGTTCTTTCTTCTTGAGTGTCTGGAGAGAGTGGGAAAGGATGTCTTCAGGTTGCCTGAGCCTGTCCATGAGCAGTGCCAGAAGGAGGTCGTCTCGCCATTGCCTAGCATGACCGAGGTGGAGGCATTGAACAGAGCTCGGTCTCCATCACCGCATGGCAGTTGCATGCCGAACCAGGGTCTGTCCGGACTTGTCCAGGACAGCCAAAGCCATCGCAGCCGTAGTGCCCTACTGAATCGGTTTAGGTCCAAGATTCCTAACCCACCATTCTCAATTGGAGAGGAAACTACAGGCCAAGTGACTTTGCATTTTCCTCCACCGAGCTCTTCCTCTTCTGCCCATAGGAATCTTCTTCGAACTTTGTCCACCTCAGCAAGAAATTTCTTTGGCGCTCGGAGCACGGATAGGGCAAAGGTTGGCAGCGCCGTGAGCACGCTGCAGACCAAAACCCGTCTGCCAGCAATGGTCATGAGTTTGCCCTTCCATCCCGCAAGTCTTGCCTTGATCCGATCGAGAATGAACTGGATGTGGACTAGGCGTAGCCTGGCGAGGGTTAGTGGGAGGCCTAGGTACCTTAAGGGGAATCCCACTATTGCCCCACCAAAATTGATCAAGATGTCTTGTAGGTTGATCTCTTCACAGCGGATGGGGGTGACCGTTGATTTTGAGAGGTTTACTTGCAAACCGGTTGCCTGACCGAAGTCGCGAAGTATGTCCAGCGGGGCGTCGACCTCTACTTTCTCCGGGTTGGCGAAGATTACGGCATCATCGGCGTAGAGGCTGACTCGGAGGGAGATATCTCTGCCAGGCAAGGGGGCGAGCAGCTCTAACTCAGTTGCTTGCTGCAGCAGCCTGTGGAGGGGATCAATGGCGATGATGAAGAGGAGGGGTGAAATTGGGTCGCCCTGTCGCAGTCCCTTGCGGTGTCGAATCCTTTGCCCTATAGTGCCATTTAGCAAGAAGGATGATGATGCCGTGGCGAGGAGCATCGCAATCCAGTCGCGCCAACGCGCTGAGAAACCAAGCACTTTCAGCAGCTCTAGCAAATACTCAGGATCTCCGTATAGAACCGTTAGCAAGGAACCCCGATCCGTACCAGCTCATTTTTTGTGATAACTTAGACGTTTAATTAAGAAAATAAGTTCGATTTGCGATAACTGTGCATGATTTGGTTTTGTTATTGCATGGTTGATTCCCTCTTCGGTTTGCACGTGGCTCTCTGCTAATCATGTCAGGGCGGCTCATGAGTGAAGCACTAACCCAATAAAAATGGCGAGCCCGGTCCTGAGATTCCTGTACATGCGCCTCATGAGTGCCGTTTGTTTAAGCTCGTAGGAAGCTTCCTAGCGACATCCGAAACGTACGGAGGGCATACAGTACTGAGCAGCCAGCCATGTCAACCAAGGGAGTAGCAGCCAGCAGTACGTGCCAAGTTGGCTATACTTTGCAAAGATGAGAGCATCACATCAGCAAAGACGAACGTTAATCTGGTAATCATCAAGATGCCCGTATGCTTAATTGACGGCCACCTCGACCAAGTCCTTAACCAGCCGCGGGTAGGAGCCATGCGCATGCACATGCACATGCATGCAGCTCGGCGCGCCATGGATATGCATGCACAAAGTCAATGCCCTTTGGAGCCAGGAACTGCCAGATCGCTCACAAATTTAATCACTACTCCATGTTACAATAATTGTACTGCTGTTAGTACTGGTGAACAGGCTCGTAATAATTGGAAAAACAAATCGCAGACGAGCGTGCGCTGGGCAGGCCTATATATACATCGGTGGTGCCGTGTAATTCAATCAAGCAGGCGGTAGCATCACATCGTAGTAGTAGCTAGAGCTAGCTAGGTCTCCTCGACCCCAGTCTCAGTAGTTTCTCTTCAAGATGTCGCAGAGGCCGGGGAGGCACCAGAGGAGGGCGTCCCAGAGCGTGTTCTCGCTGCCGGAGAACTTCGCCAGCCTGGAGGACGTGCCGGCGGACGGCGTCGGCGAGCAGCGGAAGCCCGCCGCGGCGGGGGCGGACGCCTCCGAGCAGCAGCCCGCGAGGGCGCCGGCGGGGCGCCACCGGCGGGCAATGTCCATGGCCGTGCCCTCCAGGGACCTGGACATGATCGCGGAGGACATGGGAAGCTACAAGTACGGCGCCTGATTAGTAAGATGTGTAGTTCACGCTGGTGTGTACGTACGTACGAGTTCTTCCCTGGCTGTTGGGTAGTGTCCTGTTCAGCTGTTCTGTACGCCGTTTGGTAGTTTTGTTCTGTGCTGTGTTTTCCCTGCTTCCCCGAATGTGTACTCCTCCTTTGCTTACCTGACCAGAGTAAAGAAATCCCGCTGTCTGTTGCAAATTTGCAGTGCTTCTGGCAAAGGTAAAAATTTACAATACATACGTGCTTAGGTTACAGTAATGCGGCACAGCTTTTCGGAAGCAGGATGATTTACTGATTTTTCATTACCAAAGGATGATACAGTTGTGTATGGAACTCCTACCGTCGCTAAGCCGAGAGCCGAGAATCATCGCTAATCCGATCCCAGAAGGAGAACGACGATGCCACACCACAGTGGTGCCGGCCGGTAAGCGGGGCCAGCGAGACGGGTCGATGGTAGCAGATCCGGTGAACGGTGATGGAGATCATGGAGGTGACGCGAATCTTGCGAGGCTGGGCCAATGAGCGGCGAGGTGGATCCGGTAGACGATCTGTCACCGTGAAAAAAAATAATAGAAAGTGACATCAGCACAGCGCTCGTGCTATATCGTGCGCATGACCTCACCCGGCCGTGCTGCTCGAAGCCCCACCGCGCGCGCTCACAGCCTCCCGTTAGTGGGCCCTCCCAGAAATGTTCTCAAATTCATAAAGTGCTCATGAATTCAAAGAAAATTCACGAATTCAAAAATAATTCACGGATTCAAAAATGTTGAATAATTCAAAATTTATTCGTGACGTAAAAAAATGTCCACAAAATCTTAAATTGCCCGAGGATTGGAAATAGTGTTCACAAATTCAAACAAATTGACGAGCTTGAAATATTATTCGTGAATTCAAAAAATGTTCATGAATACAGAAAATGTTTTCGGATTTAAAAAATATTAGCAAACTCAAATATTCATAATTTCAAAAAAACATCACAAATTCGAAAAATGCTTATGAATTCCAAAAGTTTCGCGTACTTGCAAAAATGATCAAGGATTTTTTTAAAAAAAATTGTGAACAATTTTTTAGTTTTTGGAACATTTTTCTAAATTGGGAGTAAAAAATTTTAAATTCCAGAAAACACGAACATTTTTAAAATAATCGACAATTTCTGAAATCCCACATGAATACTCCATTTTTTGTATATTTTAATTTTTTTTAAATACCAAACATTAAAAATGATTTATGAAATTACGATTGATGTTATAAATTTATGAATTAACATAAACACAAAAATAAGAAAAGAAAAAGAAAAGGGAAACATACAAAAAAAGGAAAACCCAGGCAAGAAAACAACAACTAATGAACCTTCTAGAAGGTACCAAAACCGGAGAGCTCCTTTTGAAGGCAGGGAACAAAAAAGGATCTTCCTTTACTTGGCAGTCTATTGTTTCTGGAATTCAAACTTTCAAGAGAGGTCATATTTGGCGTGTTGGGACAGGATCTGAAATCAATATATGGATTGACTGCTGGGTGACAAACAGCCCAACTAGAAAGGTTTTGACACCTAAGGGAGCTTGTTTGCTGTCTAAAGTGGAAGAATTGGTTGATCCATACTCAGGACAGTGGGATGAAACACTCATCAGAAACATCTTCTTCCCTATAGATGCTGAGAAAATTTTGAGAATTCCACTGAATGTTCGGGTGGTGGAGGATTTTGTAGCATGGAACTTTACTAAGTCATATGCCTTTACAGTTCGCTCGGCGTACTATGTAGAGTGGCATCACCAGCTTGATTCACAGGTCAGACGAAGTGATGGACAGGGGTCCTCGACGACTAATCCAGTGTGGGAGATTCTTTGGAAAATGAAAGTGCCAAGCAAAGTCAAGATATTTGCGTGGAAAGCTCTACATGGTGTAGTTGCTGCTCGATCCATTTTAGCAAATAGACACATCAAGGTGTCTCCGCAATGTCCTGTATGCTCAGAGGAAGCCGAGGATATCAAGCACCTGAAATTTTCCTGACGGCGTGCGAAGGAAGTTTGGAATGCATTGGGTCTTTCAGAAGTTATAGATAATGCGTTGAGGGTAGACCGATCTGGCAGCATAGTCCTGGAGGAGATCATTCGAAGCAAGTCAAATATTAGGCCGATTCTCCCAAACCTCGGTGTTGCGGAATCGGTTGTCGCGGGCGCTTGGTATATATGGTGGCAGAGGAGAGAGTTTGTGAAAGGAAGTCAAGTGACTTTGCCCAGCAGGACAGCTTTCGCTATCAACACAATCACATCAAACTTTGTTGCGGCTCAGAGTGTCATACAGTCACCAAAAATACCATGGCAGAAACCTCCAGCTGGCAGCTACAAGATGAACATGGACGCATCTTTTTCCAAGATGGGTCGGGAGCAGCAGCAGCAGTGCTTCGAAATTATAAGGGGGAGGCAGTACCAGATGGCTCATGGCTTCTGAATAACGCGTATGATGCTAGCACAACTGAAACATTAGCTTTGCAAAAGGGCTTGATAATGCTTGAAAATATAGGATGCAATGGGGTTATCATGGAGTCTGATTCACTGGAACTAATCCAAGCTTGCACTGGTGTGAATGAAGTTTTGAGCCCAGCCACGGCGATACTTGCAGATTGTTTCCAGCGAGCAACAAGACTGGGTACAGTGAGCTTTCAGCACTATCCTAGGGACGCCAATAGGGCTGCACATAATTTAGGTAGGCACGTTTATGATTCTAAAGTTGTAGTTTTTTGGGACGGTGATCCTCCTAGCTTTATTCTTCCAGACATCATTTTCGATGTAACTGTGATTTGAAAGTAATAAAGTGCGCCCTAGGGCATTTCCCCTCAAAAAAAAACCCGGAGAGCTCCTATACGCTGCCCATGAGCGTCCGAGCGACGCGGCTTCGCTGAAGCGAAGCGCAAACAGACCGGCCCAATAAGCACGCATCGAGCAAAAATTCGAAAATGAAGCGCACAAGTTGGGATCGAACTGCCGACCTCATTCTGGATCCAAGCGAGCCAACCAGCCGAGCTAGCTACCTACAACGGTAAAATTGCGCGCATGTCTTAAAGTATAAAAGGCAGCGGCAAATCATGTTATTTTTTAAAATAAATATTTTTATAATATGCACTGAACAAACTTTAAAATACAGAGAACTTTTTTTTAAACAAACACTGGAAAAATTTAAAATACACAACTGAACATTTTGTAGTATACGTTGAACAAATTTTTTTATATATGATGAACAAATTTTAAATACAAATGAACCTTTTTTAATATACGTTCAACAATTTCATAATATACTATGAACATTTTTGTAATACACGATGAACAATTTTGAAATGCAAGGTGCACTATTTCATAATATACGATGAACATTTTCTTAATATGATGAAGATTTTTGTAATACGCGGTGAACTTTTTATATAATGTGCAATATTATAAAGAGAAGAAAAAACGAAAGAGAAAATAAAAAGGAAAAATAAAAGAAAAAGGAACCAAAAAAAGAAAAAGAAAAAACAGGAAGAAAACAACTGAAAACCGGGCAAAACAGTGAAAACCGGGCAAAACTGCTCGGCCCATCCCAAGCATGTCTCGGCTCGACCTTCTTGGAAATCTATGTAGGTGTCGTTCCGAGTTTTCTGTTTTTGGGTGCTCTTCCGGTGATACTCGCTCCCTGTTCTGTGTAATCTTCGGCTACTCTGCTGTAGTCTGTTTTTCTTTTTCGGACTATTATAATGGACACACGTTACATTTCTAGGACCTTTACCGAAGGTGGGGAACGTTTGGACCTGGGGGTAGGTGCACCCGTTTTCAAAAAAAAAAGTAATTGCAAAAAGGTTGAAAAGTCATGAACTCTTTTGGCAACTAACTTGATCACACTCGTCTAAACTTCTTTGTAAAGAACTGACTTTCATGGCACTTTTTGGCCAAAAAAATTAGAACTATATTGGAGTTACTATTCACTTCTTTTGTCATGGAAAAATTTGTTTTTTTTTGTCTAGATTTCTGAAGGGGTTTATTTGTTTTTGCCAGAAAAAATGAGTGTAACACTCGATCAAGTTGGGTCTATATATCCAACACCATTGTCCTGCTAACAATGTGTTCTTATTATTGCCGGCATCTTTGTTACATTAACTATGCCAATGATCAGGAAAACAGGATCATCAACAATACATAGGCTAATCCTAGAGGCTTGACTAGGAATCTTAATGGTGTCTATGTTTTCACAAATGCAACTGAGCAATCTCTATTCAAGATCATTGCAATTATAGTACAGAAATATAACCTTAATTATAAACATGATAATAAAATAATAACATTATGATTGCCTCTAGGGCATGTTTCCAACACTAAATTGGATGTTCAATGGTGTAGAGTAAAAACATATTGAACAGTAGTATATTTCTTTGCACCACACTGTAAAGAGACGAATACTGAACCGCAAGCATATTGTCTCCCAGCTGGATGTCCTTCCAGAAGCTCATGGATTGACCATCACCAACCTCGCAAGAACCTCTCATAAATAAAGAAGATTTGACCTTCACCACGCCCTTCCAAAACGATGAACCAATTGAATTTTCTTCAACTTGAGAGTTGATACAGGGTTTTGGAAGATAAATATTTATTAGGCAGGAGTTCTTATCAAGCACCTTTCTTGTTTTGTAACTTGAATAGCAATTTAGTGAGCAATCACTTATTTTTCATTTTCAAACTTTCGACACCCAAGACATCTTGGTCCTTTGGCCTACACAAGATATCGCATTTAGCCGGTCTATACTTCCGTTTGTGCTCATGCCAAAAGAACATAGACTCAATTCAAGTCCTTTCAATGCCCCTTTGGGTATTTAAAAATGAAAATATAGCATTGATGAGTGGATTTTTCACTCATTTTTACCCATGTTAAATCAGATATTTCTGAGATTACCACTTCGATTTTTCTACTATCTTTATTATTAGAGGGGAGTTTGTCGTCGTAATGGTTTGACATCCTCCTTCTTTCAATGTCCTCCCGCTCCCTTTGACCTCTGTTTTTTTCAATATCGACATACCCCCCCCCCCTCAGCTCATTTTTTTCCAATAGGTACAACCAGTTTTCTTCAGACGGTCCCCTAAAACTCCCTCTTATCCAAGCGCACCCCACGATGTGGTAACCTCTCCATGCACGCCTCACAACGTTGGGGCTGGAGGTGCTAGTCCTTGGCCACGATCACAACCGCTGTTGTTGCCCTTGCCCCACAATCCCCGCTTTCGGACCTGGTAGTTTTGAAGCTAGCAATCGATGCCCCCATGAGCTCGTTGTCTCGACTCCCTCCATCATGTCTCCTTCCTCATCGGATATTGTTTCTAGGATTTTGGAGAGAAGGTAGGAGATGTAAGGTTGTACATTGTCACTCTCAGTAGGGTGGGATCCGAAAAGAATGGGTAGGTTAGAAAGAAGGAGCAATAGGCCAAGCAAACTTCCCTCTA
Source organism: Triticum timopheevii (assembly GCA_963921465.1). NCBI lineage: Eukaryota > Viridiplantae > Streptophyta > Magnoliopsida > Poales > Poaceae > Triticum > Triticum timopheevii. The sequence goes on along the minus strand of OY997266.1, from coordinate 502,677,923 downwards.
GATTGCAAGTTTAGAACATAACGACCCAAAGAAAGCTTCCCTCATGTCAATGAGCCGGTCAACACATGGATATGTATTGAGTGATACTAAAGGCACACCCCTCAGCAAGACTATGCCTCACTCACCAGAAGTGTGGCCAAACTTGATTAAAAAACATTGCTATCTAACTCTCTCAAATATGCATGGCTAATGTATACGCCCATTTACCGATTGTCGACTACGACACCTACAATCGACTCCCCAAAGGAAATTTCTCCTTAATTCAACACAAGATTACTTGGTACCTTACTACTAACGACTTCTGCTTGGCTTGTTATTCTTATTAGATCCAATTTCCCCAAGGATCGAGCAGCCGGGGCTCGCACTCACGTCGCAGAGTAAGCTGGATGGGAATGTGAAATTCTAATTGTTGCTCTTCCAAAATAGGAACTGGATAACGGATCGGCTACACGCGAGGGGATGAACTTACCATGCCCTATGTCGGCTGTGCGATGAGTGAAGGAAATATGCCCTAGAGGCAACAATAAAGTTGTTATTTATATTTCCTTATATCATGATAAATGTTTCTTATTCATGCTAGAATTGTATTAACCGGAAACTTAGTACATGTGTGAATACATAGACAAAACAAAGTGTCCCTAGTATGCCTATACTTGACTAGCTCATTAATCAAAGATGGTTATGTTTCCTAACCATAGACATGTGTTGTCATTTGATGAACGGGATCACATCATTAGAGAATGATGTGATGGACAAGACCCACCTGTTAGCTTAGCATAATGATCGTTAAGTTTTATTGCTACTGCTCTCTTCATGACTTATACATGTTCCTCTGACTATGAGATTATGCAACTCCCGAATAGCGGAGGAACAACTTGTGTGCTATCAAACGTCACAAGTAATCGGGTGATTATAAAGATGCTCTACAGGTGTCTCTGAAGGTGTTTGTTGAGTTGGCATAGATCAAGATTAGGATTTGTCACTTTGTGTATCGGAGAGGTATCTCTGGGCCCTCTCGGTAATGCTCATCAATATAAGCCTTGCAAGCAATGTGACTAATGAGTTAGTTGCGGGATGAAGCATTACAGAATGAGGAAAGAGACTTGCCGGTAATGAGATTGAACTAGGTATGATGATACCGACGATCGAATCTCGGGCAAGCAACATACCGATGACAAAGGGAACAATGTATGTTGTTGTGTGGTTTGACTGATAAAGATCTCTGTAGAACATGTAGGAGCCAATATGAGCATTCGGGTTCCGCTATTGGTTATTGCTCGAAGATGTGTCTCGATCATGTCTACATAGTTCTTGAACCCATAGGGTCCGCTACCTCTACGTCGCCAACGACAAGTTCACCGAGTGGGCGGAGTTACAAGTCGTCCGCACTATCCCAGCCGGGTCAGCCATCAAGTTCATCAAGGGCCTCGTGATCCGGTTTTGGGGTTCCTAATCGCATCATCACTGATAATGGCTCGCGGTTCACTAGCAACCTTTTCAAAACATACTATGCTAACCTTGGAACGCAGATATGCTACGCCTTGGTGGCACACCCCAGAAGGAACGACCAGGCCGAGCGCGCCAATGCAGAGGTCTTGAGAGGCCTCAAGGAAAGGACCTTCAAGAAGAAACTCTAGGCCTGTGGCAGGAGTTGGCTCGATGAGCTCCAGTCCGTGTTGTCATCCATCCGTACCACCGCGACCCAGCCAACGGGCGAGGCGCCGTTCTTCCTCGTCTATGAGGCATGCCAGGATGCCACACGGGGGATGGATCTTGTGCTGGGGGAGGAATGCTCCGTCAAGCCCGCTCCGAGCGGCAAAGGTACCAGCAGGCGTTGCGGTGGTACCGCTGCCGCAACGTCTGCCCCAAGACGCTTGAGGTGGGAGATCTCATCCTGAGGCGGGTGCTTTCCAGGGAAGGGCTGCACAAGCTCTCTCCCATGTTGGAGGGCCCGTTTAGGATTGCCCGTGTCTCCAGGCCTGGGGCCGCGCGCCTGGAGACACAGGACAGGATCCCCATCCAGAACGCCTGGAACATCCAGCACCTCCAGAAGTTCTACCCATGAATCAAGGCTCCGGCGTGTGAAGGTCTCCGCTCGTGACACTCTCACGTAATAATGAGTGGGGATGTACACGCCCCGGAGTCTCCTGAGCGCCGCCCCTGGGGCCTCATGGGGGCTCCTTCCCACGTGCTAGTGGCAGCACTTAGCTCCGCGCTAGTGAGAAGACTAGACTAGGTGCCAGACGTGACTGTTCATTTGCTTGTTTTCCGAAGTTGTTTCGCAATCTTTTAGTGATGTTTTAATGGAATTTGGAGTTTTCATGTTCTGGTTCGCCAAGTTGGATTTTCTCTCCTCTCATTTCGCTCATTCTTAGCCTAGGCCAGGAAAGGGCGGCAGTTGCCTGTCGCTCTTCCTCGCACACCTCGCGCGGGGGCCAGGCAGGTGTGTGCGCATGGGCCCACCCTCGCACAAGCACACCTCGCCGAACCCCGTTGACCTAGTGCTTCGGCTTTACAATCCTTGCGAGGAGCCCTCGATCAAGCTCGTGGGCATCAGCGCCCTCTCATGTTCGTGCCCCTCAGGCAGCGTGACACGGTGCATCAAGCCACAGCTAAACCTATGGCAGGGGGCTCGCCCAAGGAAGAATGAGGTGCCCGCTAAGGTTTCTTTTCCTTTCCTTTAAAACAGCTCTGTAGTGACTCTACGCCGTCTCCCGAGGCCGGTGGCCCCCGAGCCATCAGGAAGGAGGGGCTCCGTCGGGCATCAAGGGCGCGCCCCCCGCGAGGTGGGAAGCTGCCGCAAATATGTCAAGCTAAGTTACCCTACCCGTGCCTACCCAGAATGCAAACATCACAGCACAACATTAAGATAATAAGCATAGACTAAAGGGCATAACTGCCATAGTTCATTACACACCCCAGCGGGGAACCCTACTTTTTTTCAAATTGCAGAAGAAAGGAAAGGTTAAACAAAAGCGGCCCGCAAGGCCGCAGTTGGTCTTGAGGCCAAGTTCGACAGCCCCGAGCTCAGACTAGGCCTTCCTCCTGCTTCGCCGGTGCATGGCGGCGAGACAATCAGCCGCCTTTTTGATGCGGTCTCAGCGGCGCGGAGGCTGTCCATAGCTGCCGATGCTTGAGCTCTCACCTGAGGAAGAGCTGCCGCTGGGGGAGGAAGTGTGGACGTCGTCAAGGACAAGCTCACCCTCGTCACCGGTGCGGCCTACGTCAAGGCCAAGCTCACCCTCGTCGCCGGTGCAGCCGATGTCAAGGCCAAGCTCATCGTCGTTGCCGTCTTCTGGGCAGCATCTTGCGGCGGCTGTCTTCCCTGAACACCCTCACGAAGAGGGTCACAAGGCCATCATACTTGAAGTGGAGGGTGCACCTCCCGCTCAGGCCTTGTGCGCGGGCAAATACCTGCCAACTGCGGGTCAGGACCACGTTGCCCGCAGCGGCTACCTCGATCCCCACCCACGAGGCCCTGCAGCAGCAGCCGTCGTCCTGCAGCCAGAGGCCGTCGAGCCCCGAGGTCGGTGATACGTCCATTTTGCATCATGCTTTTATATCAATATTTATTGCATTATGGGCTGTTATTTCACGTTATGTCACAATACTTATGGCTATTCTCTCTTATGTTACAAGGTTTACATGAAGAGGGAGAATGCCGGCAGCTGGGATTCTGGGCTGGAAAAGGAGCAAATATTAGAGACCTATTCTGCACAGCTCCAAAAGTCCTGAAACTCCACGAAAGTCATTTTGGGAATTAATAAAAAATATTGAGTGGAAGAAATACCTGAGGGGGGCCACCCACCATCCACGAGGGGGGGGGGGCGCCCGACCCCCTGGGCACGCCCCCTGCCTCGTGGGTCACCTGGCAGCCCTCCGGTGCCCATCTTCTGCTCTATGAAGTCTTTTACCCTCGAAAAAAAATCATAAGCAAGCTCACAGGACGAAACTCCGCCGCCATGAGGCGGAACCTTGGCGGAACCAATCTAGGGCTCCGGCGGGGTTGTTCTGTCGGGGAAACTTCCCTTCGGGAGGGGGAAATCATCACCATCGTCATCACCAATGATCCTCTCATCGGGAGGGGGTCAATCTCCATCAACATCTCCTCAAGCACCATCTCCTCTCAAACCCTAGTTCATATGTTGTATCCAATCTTTGTACCAAAACCTCAGATTGGTACCTGTGGGTTGCTAGTAGTGTTGATTACTCCTTGTAGTTGATGCTAGTTGGTTTATTTTGTGGAAGATCATATGTTCAGATCCTTAATGCATATTAATACTCCTCTGATTATGAACATGAATATGCTTTGTGAGTAGTTACGTTTGTTCCTGAGGACATGGGTGAGGTCTTGCTATTAGTAGTCATGTGAATTTGGTATTCGTTCGATATTTTAATGAGATGTATGTTGTCTCTCCTCTAGTGGTGTTATGTGAACGTCGACTGCATGACACTTCACCATTGTTTGGGCCTAGAGGAAGGCATTGGGAAGTAATAAGTAGATGATGGGTTGCTAGAGTGATAGAAGCTTAAACTCTAGTTTATAAGTTGCTTCGTAAGGGGCTGATTTGGATCCATATGTTTCATGCTATGGTTAGATTTACCTTAATACTTCTTTTGTAGTTGCGGATGCTTGCCATAGGGGTTAATCATAAGTGGGATGCTTGTCCAAGAAAGGGCAGTACCCAAGCACCGGTCCACCCACATATCAAATTATCAAAGTAACAAACGCGAATCATATGAGCGTGATGAAAACTAGCTTGACGATAATTCCCATGTGTCCTTGGGGGGGCGCTTTTCTCATTATAAGAACTTGTCCAAGCTTGTCCTTTGCTACAAAAAGGATTGGCCACCTTGATGCACTTTATTTACTTTCATTGCTTGTTACCCGTTACAAATTATCTTATCACAAAACTATCTGTTACCTACAATTTCAGTGCTGTCAGAGAATACCTTACTGAAAACCGCTTGTCATTTCATTCTGCTCCTCATTAGGTTCGACACTCTTACTTATCGAAAGGACTACGATAGATCCCCTACACTTGTGGGTCATCAAGACTCTTTTCTGGCGTCGTTGCCGAGGAGTGAAGCGCCTTTGGTAAGTGGAACTTGGTAAGGAAACATTTATATAGTGTGCTGAAATTTACTGTCACTTGCTAGTTGCTACTATGGAACTAATCCTTTAAGGGGCTTGTTCAGGGTATCTTCACCCCGACCACTAAAGCAAAGAGTTGCTCCTCAACCTACTGAACCTACTGAAAATGTTTACTTTGAAATTCCTTCGGGTATGGTAGAGAAACTGCTGGCTAATCCCTTTGCAGGAGATGGAACATTGCATTCCGATTTACACCTAATCTATGTGGATGAAGTTTGTGGATTATTTAAGCTTGCAGGTATGCCCGATGATGTTATTAAGAAGAAGGTTTTCCCTTTATCTTTGAAGGGAGACACATTGACATGGTATAGGCTATGTGATGATATGGGATCCTGGGACTATAAACGATTGAAATTGGAGTTTCACCAGAAGTTTTATCCTATGCATCTTGTTCATCGTAATCGCAATTATATATATAATTTTTGGCCTCGCGAAGGAGAAAGGCTCACTCAAGCTTGGGGGAGGCTTAAGTCAATGTTATATTCATGCCCCAATCATGATCTCTCAAGAGAAATGATTATTCAAAACTTTTATGCTCGGCTTTCTCTCAACAATCGCACCATGCTCGATACTTCTTGTGTTGGGTCTTTTATGATGAATACTATTGAATTCAAATGGGATTTATTGGAAAGAATTAAACGCAACTCTGAAGATTGGGATTCCGACGATGGTAAGGAGTCAGGTATGACACCTAAGTTTGATTGTGTTAAATCTTTTATGGATACCGATGCTTTTCGTGGATTTAGCACTAAATATGGACTTGACTCTGAGATAGTAGCTTCTTTTTGTGAATCATTTGTTACTCACATTGATCTCCCTAGGGAGAAGTGGTTTAAATATAATCCTTCCACTGAAGTAAAAGTAGTTGCACCTATTACAGTTGAAGAAAAGACTATCACTTATAATGATCCTATTGTTCCTTCCACTTATATTGAGAAACCACCTTTCTCTGTTAGGATAAAGGATCATGCTAAAGCTTCAACTGTGGTTCGTAAGAGTAATACTAGAACATATACACCACCTGAGCAAATTAAAGTTGAACCTAGTATTGCTATGGTTATAGATCTCTTGGCTGATAATATTGATGGGCATGTTATTTATTTCTGTGATGCAACTGCTAGAATTGCTAGACCCAATGCTAAGAAACATAGACCCGTTGTAGGCATGCCTGTTATTTCTGTTAAAATAGGCACTACAAAAAAAATACACTTCTGTGATGATACGTGTTTGTCACAATAGGTCGCGTTTTTTGTCATGCATGTACATCCATGACAAATTTATGACAGAATCAATAGTCATACTTGTGCTGTCGTAGAAGTGTTCCATGACATTACCAAATTTATCATCACGGAAGTGTCCACTTCAATGACGATAAATCGCGCGTCATAGAACTGCTTTCGTCAAGGGTGACCGACACATGGCATCCACCGTAACGGAATGTCGTTAAGCTATCGGGTCGGGTTTTGGATCCGATAACCCATTAACAGCCCTGACCAATGGGGATTTTCCACGTGTAAAATCATCATTGGCTGGAGGAAACACGTGTCGGCTCACCGTTGGGACAGATGTCATCCGCTCATTGGACCGAAGGCGCCTATGATACAGCGACACATGGCACGGCCCAACAAAGGCACATTCCTGTGAAAAGGCCAGCCCATTTGACTTGGTCAAAAGGTGGCGGGCCGGCCCACGGAAAGCCTGTTAACGGCCTGTTCGCATATAGCCCATTTACAGCCCGCTAACCCAGGGCCCGTTACGCCCTATCCGAATTAGGCCCAGTAGCGTCATCTGGGCCGTCCAATATGATTCAGCCCGTTTTAACTTCCGACCCATGTGTGGCCCATGACTTCTTTCGGCCCATATGAGGACCTTTGTAACTCTTGTCCCATTAATGGCCCATGGTGAAACTGGCCCGTAATGAACAGTGTATCACTTTATACCCATTAACGGCCTGTTATTCCATTGGGCCGTTTCCAGCCCAAGTTATCTTTCGGCCTTCTCGGGGCCCATTGATTCTTGGGCTCATTTGCAGCATTCGGTTACATACGACCCGTTACTGTCATTTTCTGCTTGTGGGCAAATTCAGCTCGTCGTTACAGTCGGCCCGTTTGCGGACCGTTAATACGTTGGGCCGTTTTCATGTCAAAAAAAAATCGTTGGGCTGTTTTCGTAGAGTTATCAAATACGGCCTGTTATGGTGCACGAATAGTACGTCCATTGATTGGCGAAATGATGATACGCCCCATGGATCCTACGGCCCGTATGAGGCCCATGGATAGTACGGCCCGTAGAAGGCCCATGGACCCTACGGCCCGTAGAAGGCCCATGGACCCTACGGCCCATAGAAGGCCCATTGATCCCTAAGGCCAGTATAGAAGGCTGATGGATCCTATGGCCCGTATAGAAGGCCAATGGTCCTACGGCCGAACGAAGGCCCATGGATCATACGGCCTGCAGGAGGCCCATGGTTACAACAGTCCGTGTGTTGTCATGATTATTTTGGCCTAGTTACCAAAAATAGGCTATTGTGGCCACTAGAAAAACACAGAAAAAGAACTGCAGTGACTACAAGCAAACAACTAAACAAGACAATAAGGAAATAAATAACCAAGCAATTAAGGCTAGCCTATTACCGCTATTACACATATTACATCCACTGGGCATCAAAGTTCGCCACCAGTGCAAATATAGGGAACAAAGCAGCATATTACATACACTTGGCCGTCAAAATTGGTCACCAGTGCAAATAAACGCGGCAGCAAAACAAGAGCAACTTCAGAAGAGCTCAAGAAATGTTATCCTGGGTATCCACCATGCTGGCAATAAGCTTAGCAAACTGATTAGCTTTGTCCTGTTTGGCGCTAAAATCCTCCAACGCTTGCTGTTGCACCAGAAAGTATGCATCTGAATGCTTCAGGGACTTCCGCAGTCCTTCCGCTTCTTGTCGCAGCACAGCTGATCGATGTCTTTCAGCTTGTAGTTGAGACTCAAGAAACCGAACTGATTCAGACAGTGAGTTTGAATAGCTTGTGCAAGCGGTAGTGGCCAGTAACTCGAACACTAAACCAAGACAGGACTTTGGGGTTGTCTCGTTGTCTTCAAGATAGTCTTCCTTAGCTGTTTTATCAGCTTTGTTGGAGACCAACAAGGATGTGTCACTATCCTGAACCTTATCTGCATTACTTCCTTTACCATTGCTTAATAAGGCACTCTTCCCCAATATTCTGTCAGCATTCTAAAAGAAGAAACAAGCAGACACATAACAAGTTTAGCATGTACTAGTATATGAAACTCATTTCGGTGAACCAGTTCATTAGTAAGGTGGACAAGGTTAAACTACCAAGTCTTCTATTGCCAAGTAGTAGTACATAATAAAAGCATCAAACAAACATATATCTATGTCCTATGGTCACTGCATTGTCTTGCCAAATCAAAATAGAGACACAGTTCAAATCATATCAGTTAAAGACAAAGCAGCAGTGAAAGAATACGAAGCGTGGGAAACTACATGGCACAACAAGATTTCAGATGGGTACCATGGGTCTACATGTACAACAACACTATTGGCTCTGTTGTGATGCTAGTAATGTGCATGATATGAAAGTCAACTATATACACAATTGAAATTGAAATCAAAAGAGCTATTGATAAGAGCAAACTTGTTAAAGAAACATGCGTGAACATACCTGTCGTGCCATTGGAGTTTTGATTGTATCCTTCAATTTAAAAATAAGTTTGTATGAGTAAATACAATGATACAAGAGCAAAGCAATCATAGTTAAAAAAAGGCGCGCCTAAGCGAGCGCTTAAGCGTGCCTAGGCTCTAGGCGTTGGCAAAACGCATTGCGCATAACTACGCTTAATCTGCATAACTGCGCATAAGCATGCGCTTTGGTCAGTAAAGTGCAAGGTGGTGGCAAAACGCACAATTAACGCCTAGCGCTTTTTTGAACTATGATAGCAATGGAATCTTAAATTAGAACAGTTGTTCTTCAGGTTTAGGCACTTGTTCTACATGAACAGAGTGCAGTAAGACGCAAGAATATAATACTTAAAAATAGAAAATGAGCTCATAGACCTTACCACATTCTTAGTTCGGGACCAGTACAGAACAAGGCGTTCCCAGTCATCGTCCAGTAAATGTGTCTCAGGAGAACGTAAGGGAATTTGATGAGTTTCTTTGCCAGTGAAGTACGTTTTCTTCAGGTAATTCCGATACTGCCATCAAGCATTCTTGAAGATAGCAGAGGTATTAGCACATGTTACCTCATCCTGAGTTTCCAAATTGGTCCTTCTCTATAGAGAAAAATGGGAAAATTTGCTGTATTATAACCATCATGGAGGTAGAATGTATGGGACGAAGCAAAGTAATTGCCATAAATAACATTACTTACACATAACTCCTGGACAAACACCTGCAACTGGCATTTTCCTTCATCTTCAGTATAATATTTCCAAGATGGGAAAATACGCACATAGAATTTAACAACATCAAATGCGATAGATGCTAAACTACGACTGGCTGGTTGTGCTTCCTCCACGGGAATAGGCGTACTAACTGGTGGAGCTGGGGTTCGCCGTGATAGTACTAGCCCTTTGGGCACTGGAGCTGCCTTACTAACTGCTCTTGTTTGGGAGCTCTATGGTGGAGATGGTGCTGTGTCAACAAGAACTGGGTTACTATCGGCTGGGGTTGGGGTTAGATTGGGTGAAGCTGGTTCTCTGTCCATTGCAGTAGGGGTACAATCTGCGAGAGTTTGGTTATGTGTGGTAGGGCTGGTTCTTGTGCATGTACAACCGGGGCGCTATCTCCACCAATAGGTAGCACTGTTTTATTTGAAGACCGTGTTTTTATTCCGCTAGATACTGGCATCATCCGCTCCAATTCAAATGGCTGATAAACAGGAAACATAGTTGAATGTACAGACATTGTATGAGAGATAGATGCAATAGATAGTGTGGGAAAAAGAGGGCATGAAATAGTTGACATGTATATTGTTTAACTAAAACGGATAGCATGACATAATTTCACATATATGATGTCTATCTAAACTGGATAGCATAGCATTACATAATTCAAAGATATGATGAATAACAAAATAGGATCGCATGACATAATTCACCTACATGTTATCTAAGTAATCAGGATCGCATCATTTAATTCACATATGTGATTTATATGCTAAACAGAGGGCATTAGATATGATGTCTGAACTAAGAACATGGTGTTGAATATTATGTATATGATGTCTAAACTATGCAATGCAAGACACCGTATGCATGATATGATCAGTATAACCGTGCCAAGTTAGAGCATACACCTCAGTAGGGGAATAGGACTGGTCATCTGCCTCTGAATCCATCTCTGAGGAGCTATCGGGACCCAACAAGAGATCTGCTTCGACAAGTAGCACTGTCTGCTCTGAAGGCCTTGTTTTCACTCCAGATTTTTCCATCTCCCACCCAAATGGCTGATTCACAGGAAGAGTAGTTTAATGTACAAACATTGTCGACAAATGGAAATGTAATGAAGAAAAGGATGGGCAAGATATCATTCAAATATATGATGCCTGGTTAAACAGGATGGCATTGCACATTTCACATATATTATGGCTGACTAAAAGACATGAGACTGCATAATTCCCATATATGATATAGAAACTAAACAGGTGGCATTACAGAACATGTCTAAACTAAGCAGATGACATATATGATGTTAAAAGTAGGCACTGCAAGGCAACATATGCATGATATGACTAACATCATCATGCCAAGGTAGAGCAAACACCTTGGGGGGTAAATAGGAGTGGTCAGCAGCGTCTGAATCCGCCTCAGAACAGATATCTTCCTCTGGATTACAATCTAGAGAGGGGTGGGGAGGGTTTGCCATTGATCCCACCATGGAGCGATGTCTGCATGACATTGTATTGCCGCGCAAAACTCTTCTCTTTTTCTCTACATGTTCAGCATGACTGTGTACAATATCTGACATGCATACGAAAAAATATGGTGAGATTATGTAAGGAGAGCATGCAGAAATTTAGAGTGATGGTAACAACCAGTGGATGGATCCAAAAATAATGATAGCAGGCTGATGATTGCTTTAAATTAATAAAAAGACAGATGATGATTGCTTTACTATTTGTTTCCCACCCAAGATGAACAACATAGGCATACCCTAGGTGAACCAGATATTAGACAGACATACTATTCACTGCTACCTCGATATGTGCCCCACAACTAATTTAGAACTCAAGTTTGAACATGAATTTGGACCTGAGTTGGGAGTCCAAGAGCTGAACAGGACGATAAAGTAGCAGGTAAGTTTAAGCAATGCATAACATAAGCAGAAACAAAAGAGTGTGACCTCTCTTGTGGACCCGTGTACTCCTCAGGTTCATCTGCTGAGTCGATGATGGTGATGCCGTTGGGGTGTGTGCCGGCGGTAGGGAAGGAGATCTGAGGTGGCGAAATACGGTCAGGAGTCGTGATGTCTGGTTTGGTGGATGCTTCTGTCGATGGAGCAGCTCAGGTGAGGTGGACGACGTCGCGGCAGGAGCAGGACAAACCACACAAAGTTCCCTTTGACACGTACCTGTAAATGAAGTAATTCTGTAAGGGCTCATTTGGCTTGCATGATTCTTAAAACACATGGATAGGAAAAACACCGGAATAGGATAGGAAAATGCACATGGTAAACAGAGCATTTGTAAAACATGATTTCTATCAACTTGGGTGTTTGGTTTACAGGAATTGGAAGAGCATAGGAATGCAAAGAAACATGGTCAAAATAAAGAGAAACCATATGAAAGCGTGTACAGTTAGAATGTTATTCTGGCACTAATGCACTTGGTCTTATTTTCATGCATAGGATTTTGAAAAGTAGGTCCAGGTGGATGTTTTGCTTCATTCCTTTCAACAAAATGCATGAGTAATTGAATAGTAGAGTGCCATTGTAAAATTCCCTATTGCTATGTTTTACCGTTGAACCAAAATAGCCCTAATGGATCGACGTGAATGTATAGTATAAGTGACGCAACAAGTGTACAACCTCTTTGCCGTAGTCGTGTCGACCTCAGCATCATTGGGTTGGTCGCTGAAGCAGTTGAGGCAGACGTGGCTGTCGGAGGTGTGGAGGAATATCTGAGGAATCTGTAGACGGCGTCCAGGGTACTGCTCTGTTGTGATGGATCGTTCTGTCGTTGGAGCAGCTCCGGTGAGCCGTAAGACGTCAAGGCTGAAGCAGCACAAGACAGACATCGTCAATCTCAAGTGGGATTCTAATAGCATCTCCAATAGATGATGAAAAATGGATGTAAAATTAACATCACCAAAAACCACCTGACTACAACACATGAGGTAAAAACTATTGACTCTAAACTTAACTGTCGAAACTGAAATTAACTGTGGAATCTGAATGCTACTATCGAAACTAAACGCAATGGTAGCAGAGAGACACTTGACATGTAGTTTAGGGAGGGCCTGCAGTTCATCTTCAACCTGCACACCCCTGAGTCGCCTGCCAACAGCGGCCGAACCGCCGGCCCCAGCGCCGCCTCGCCGCCCCGAAACAACTCGCCACCGCCGCCCAGGCCATCCCTCTAGGCCCTCCGCCCCCTCCACACCCTGAACCCTAAGATAGATAGTGAGGTACCTCTCCGGCGAGCCCCCGTCCCCGCTGTGGGTGGTTCTTCCTTAACTCCGTGAGCCTCCCCCCCAACCCCTGAAAATCAACTGACCCAAAAGTCGATTCAGTCGACTGAAGTGTGGCTTAATCGGAGCAAAGCAGTAGCACGAGCGAGGGAGAGAGCAGCAGCAGCAGCTGGGCAAGCGAGCGATCGAGCGAGAACCGGAGCAGCAGTAGCAGCGCGAGCGAGAGCCGGAGCAGCAGCAACAGATCCAGCTGGTATGGACGCCGCCGCCGAAGGGGCCTCGCACTGGGGGAGAGCCGCCATGGAGATGTCGCCCGTGGCGCCGGCTTCAAGGTAGCCTCTCTATGGGGGTGCGGGATGGAGCACCGTCAGCGCCGGGAGGTCGAGTTAAGGAGAAGGTGCGATGCGATGAGTGTACAACCTCTTTGGTGGCGCCGAGTAGGCCTCGGCTTCGTCCAACGAGTCGGTGAGGACGCTGCGGTTCCGGTGGAGCAGGTTAAGGCGGCGCTGTGGGGATGGAGCAGCCGCGATAGACGAGGCGATCGCCGGAGCAGCTCCTTGGAGGTGGAGGACGGGGCGGCTGAACCGGCGGGACGGCAAGATGGACGACGGATCCTCATCCGGGGAGGTGGACGAGGGACGTCGAGCTGTTGCGGTGGACGACGTCGTTGGGGAAGAGGCTCCGGCTAGGCAGCGGTGACGTGGCGGATGGAGGAGGGTGGGGTTTCTCGGCTGGAGCGGAGAGGTTATGGCGGCCTGGGATTTCGAATGGAGAAAAGGGGGCGATGGGAGGGGGTGCAGCATGACTGAGGGACGCGCTTGTCCAAAATGTAGGGTGTGTTACAAAAGTACCCCCCCACCGATTTGAACTAGCAGCCCTTTCGGCTCAGGGTTAGAAGGGGGATTTCGCGTGTCGGGATTTGGCAGTTGGAGGGAGTTTTCGCGCGCGTTGTAATTTCGGGATAGCAAGGCGCGGGTTGTGAAGGCGCCAGTTTTGGGAGCACGATATCTGAATTTTCGGGATTTAACAAGACGCGGGTTGAATTTTAGGGACAAGCCTAACGTGTAGTAATATTGTACTTGTACGTACCAAATCAATTCGCACTTCCCTCAACCAAAAAGAAAACAAAAAAAAATAAAACTATACACACCACACAAAGAGAGAGTCTTGCCCCGTTTTACTATACAAATGCTATTCAAAGCTACTCCCTCCTTCCATCTATATAGGGCCTAATGCGTTTTTCGATGCTAACTTTGACCAAATATTAGAGCAATGATATATGACATGCAACTTACACAAAGCACACCGTTAACTTCTTCTGTGAAAGGTTCTTTCAATGATATAATTTTCACATTGTGCATGTCATGTACTATTAATCTTGTCAATAGTCAAAGGCGGTCTTAAAAATCTCATTACGTCCTATATAGATGGAAGGAGGGAGTATGAATCCATGTTATGTCTGATTAATTTTTTTCGCTTTGCTGTATAATGCATGTAACCTACTCATACCAACATTTTAGTGCATTACAAATGTCTATACTACCGCTGCAATTCGAACTAAATTTGAATTCGTTTCTCTATTTTAATAAGAATCTACAATCATGATTGCTGCCAACTTCAACCATCATTCGTGTATTACCTTAATAACACACCACATGATTACTATAGAGATAGATATGAACTATGTGTACTACATGAACCTGAATTCTATTTTTTGAATACACTTGATGTTGATTCCAAATAATAGCACATTTGATGCACTAACTATATATTCATAATTTAAACCATGTTCCATACGTACACCATGTTTATCACACAAATTATAGTGCCCCGCCCCCTACATTATGACAAGTATTTAGACCTGAGTTGCAAAAGCCACACATTAGCCCAAATTATAATCAATGTTGTACATTATGATATCTTCTTCAAGTATCTGTATCCACCTTTTTATAATGAATTATGATCTTTGTTCGTCTTTTACACCTTCACGATCCTCTTCTATTTTTAGCTAGCTAGCGCTAACTTTCTATCGTGCATGCACACGTCCGCCCCCCTCACACACCCTTAGCGTCCCCTCCATCGCGCACATTTATTATTTCTCTTTAGGTCGTCCACCAGCGGTGTGTGTAGGCCCCCGGCTCCTTCTTTCTGGCACACACCGGTCGATATACCTCTCTAGCCAAGTGTGCCTACAACAAACACATATATACTTCCCCTCTTCTCTTCTCACCGTCCATGCCCCCATATGTCCAATACGATTCCACGCAGGTGCACACTCCCGCCCCTCTTTTCATTAGTCACATGCTCGCACACTCCTCCCCCCTTGATATGGTAGGCCTCTCGCACCACCTCCTAGCCACACTCTCTCCCCCTGTCTGCCTCTCCGGACCTTATTTGCTTCTAACACATGCAGGCGTGTATATGAACTGATCTCCCTACATATATCCAGGTCGACTATAATTCGTTTTCACCAAGCACCGATACACTTACCTCGCTAGTTATGTCTCTCCTTTTCTCGGACACACGACGGTTGATCTTCCTATGTAGTTACGCATGCTTACCACAACCATATCTTCTCCCCTCATCATCCTTGAATACCTCCCGACCCGTCTCTCACACGCACGTGCATAGACAGACAAACATCCCCCGCCCTCTCTTATTGATATTGCACTCATACCCTCTGTTTTTCTAGCAGGCCTCTCCCACCATTTGTGAGACGCCACTCCACCACCAACCCTCCGACGCTCTACCTTTGTCTTTTTCCCAACCTTATTCCTCTGCTACACATATCCATGGATGTCGATCGATCTCCCTCAATACATATCTAGGTCTCTCTCCTTCCCCAGACATATACTAGTCGACCGCTCTCTACCCTCCCCCCCCCCCCCCACACACACATACACCGATAGTCAAATGTTGTAGGTAGGTATCCATGCCACAGAGAAGAACTGCACCTCTGCCCTCTCAAATTCCAGTAGGCCAGCCGCCCTGTATCTTTGACGTGGGCAAACACAAATTCGATGGCACTCTTTATCGATCGCGCAGCCACACACTTCATCCCTGTTTTCAATTCTATCGATATCTCACGTCCATGACTCCATTTCACACACATTGCATATGTTACGTTTTTCTGATTGAGATATCATCAACACATTGCCTCTGTTTCGCACAAACCATCTCTCTCACACCCACCCACGTACGTACCTACACCTAAAGAAGAAGTGCACGCAGGACGCATGTACTCATGTCTCGTTCCCGGCCACACCCGCGCGGGTACACAGTGGAGTTCGTTTCTGTACGAAAAGGCAGCCCACGCGGGTACACAGGGTCGGGTACCATGCCCAGAATATAAAACGATTGCCGTGGGGAAAATGGAAAAATGGGTTTGTCTCTCGTGAGTCTCGTCACACAATCTCACACAAGGCCGCCGTGGCCTCTCTCTCTCAGCGTTGGTCAGTGATCCGGCCGCATCCCGTCCACCGGCGGAAAGGGAGGATGTGCATCGTCTCTCCGTTCGACGGCGTTGAGGCAGCTCGTCCCGATCTGCGGTACTAGCCATTCTCTCTGACCAAGCTCCGGCACGGTAGGGCCTTCGCCACTTGCTCGCTGCCGCAGTATGGGCAGATCCCGGCCGCCGGCACCCTCCTAGTAACATCCCGATGACCCTCAGGTACAGCTTCCTCCGGGCTTGCTCCACTGTCCATCTTCCCACGTTGCTGCATGTGGATCTTCTTTAGTTGTTTGCTTAAATCGTATCTCGGCCGACGTACTTTCCATCTTGCAATCTCGTCCTCAAACCATTTTTGATAAACCACCATGTGCTATCTTTCCCTTTTTACATGGAACATGCTTCTTTTTTGTCGGCGTATGTGTCTTCAACTCATGTTATTGGGCAGTAATTGTTTCCTTTCGACCTCCTTTTGCAAACAAGGCTATCCATTTTCACCTCGTTGCTATTGCGACCTTTTGGTGAACTGCACAAATCACTTTTTTGAAGAGTGTTTTGTGCAGTTCCGCCAAAATGTCACACGGGCAACATTTTTACATTTCTGTGGGACTGCGGAAAGGGAGATTGGTTTTGCTATCCTCCTCATCCAACTCCGTGCCTAATCTTCTCCGACAAGAAGTTGGTCCTAAAGAGAGACCATAGAGGTGATCGGCTTCTATTTATGTGTGTTATGTTTCATCATCTAGTTCCACTATTATTGTAATCACACTGACTGGATATCTTTGCAAACAGGGATGGTCCGCCCGATTTTAGTGGAGCTGCACAAAATGATCGGATTGTGGTGTCCTTCATACACCTCTTTTTTGGCTACAGTTCTGGGTGAAACTAGCTGCCAAGCAATGAACACTGTGCCAAGGAAATGGAGCCATGCCTACGAACAACATCGATCAATTATATTATTTTTCTTTATTTGTACACCTTCTCACAACTTTGTCTTCAGTTGTGATGTGAATATTGGCGCTGATCTGCGAACCATTGAGATGCATTAGCCATGGTAGTTTCATTTGTATTTGATGGAATGTTGTAACGAGATAATCTCGAGGCGGACACATGAATCCTAAGTTTAAACCTTTTTTTTCCTGCGGGAACCAGAGTTAAAACCTTCATAGTATCACAGTACAATTTCATCAAAATTATGCGTACATATAAACAAATCCTGAAGGATTGATAGCAATGCCAGAACAATTCAACTTCGTTTCGCCGACATGTTGGACATCCTTCATCCGGCTCCACCTGCCATGCAGCAATATTGAGTGCACAACACAACTTCAGGGAAAGATTCACCCCGGTCGTTGCGCCACAGTAGTAATGAGTAGTGAGCAGTCAAATCACAGAGCCCCACCTTCGCCACAGTAAGTTGCTTGGATGAAGCAACCATCATTTCTCTGTTCCTTGAATCCGCTGGTACTCCCATATTCCCACAGTAAAGTTGCTCGGGCAAATAAACCATCACTATATCCTCTCACGTGTGATGACCACAGGAGCTATCCATTCAGATTGCATGTTAAAAAAAATTAAGGTCGATAACTAATACTGCAAACTTTCAAAAAAACTAATGCGGCACTTCGGGCCAACGCGCAGATCGCATTTTGCACGAGAAATTACACACCATGTTTCGTTGACATGTGGTCCCGTTCCAACATATCAGTGAGACGACGGCGAGTAGTAGGAGTATTTCTGAACCGACGTGTAGGCCGGGGCGCCCCTTCGTGAACCGTGGCAAACGAGTAACCGTCCACCGACGCTTCGCCTTTCCCTCTCGATTTGGAACTGCTGTCGCACGCTCTTCCTCTCCCTCCTCCATTTTCCTTCAGCCCTTCACACTTTCTTCTGCCATTGTTCGATCGTCTTCTCCATGGAGGGAACAGGACGGAAACGACCCCGTTATTCTTGCCCTGATCTGAAAGATGACATGGTGGAGGAACTCATTGATCGGTGCAACGTCATCACCTCGTCTAGCATGGCAGGTTCGTTCAAGCCCATTCTTGACTCAACTAATAACATCATTACAAGGAACCCAAGAGTCAAGGAACGGTTTGATCTCCCCTATCTTCTTCGCCATGACCCTGATGACAGGTGCCGTCATGATGGAGGCCTCGCCCTGTGCAAGTTGATGCTGCTTGATAATGATACGTATGATGTTAAGATGCCATCGCTTGAGGGCAAGGCCTGGGCGGGCGCAAATGGAGATTGGGTTGTTTACATTGGGTCCAACTGCGAGTGGGAACTTGTGAATGTGTACACTCGTGACCGGGTTCCACTTCCAAAAATCTCAGCAGACTGCCCAGAGGTTGAGCACACCGGTATTGTATGCACGTTCAAATACAATCATGGTGACTGTCTTCTACGAAAGATAGCAATTTCTCGAGTCCCCACCCGCTATTGGAATTACAACAACTATGAAGTTGTTGCTATCTTCGACAAGCTTGTTGCCGTCGTTGCTGGTTTGACTCGATGGACATTGCTCAAAAACCAGTTTCTGTACATGGATGAGTACTGTGATGCAATTGAATACGAGGGCCTTGTGTTTGCTGCCACCACTCGTGGCACTGTTTTTGCATGGAATCGTTATGATTTCGGTACGTTTGTCTTCCACCGTAATTATAATTGTTTCATCCACATGCATGCGGGTTAGCAAGTTTCCCTTTACTAATTAACCTTCTTCTTGTGTTTCCAAGGTCCTGTGAAAATTCCAACACCTATAATTGAAAATTTTTATAACCAAGGGGGAGATGGCGATGGTGATGATCACGAGCATGAGGACGAGCAACGCCCATATACTCGTTGGCGCCTGGCAACTAATTCCGATGGATCACCTCTTCTCGTGTGTATACATCCCACTGATGATGCTACTGCTAAGGAAGCAGGTGTAGTCTCCCATGGTCGCACTCTCCGGACCTATTACAACACTCGTTGCATGGTATTCAGGATGGATACTAGTGTGCCAGCGCCAACACCTTCTCCCTGGTACAGAATTGATAGTCTTGGAGAAAACTCGCTCTTCCTTGGACAAAACTATCCGATGATGGTGAAAGGTGATCCAACTGTTGTTGACACAATGTTACTAGCACCATTTATGAGAAGCAACGGTGTCTATACCTCAGACATTAGCGTGGTTCCCCACCCTGGTACTGATATAGTAGGCCGCTTCAGCCTGGATGATCAGTCCTGCGTTGGTCTCGAGATCGACAATAGATGACCCGTCCCAGAGGATCACTTGTGGTTCAAAGCAAGCGTTTCCAACGCCGAGGAATGGTTGAGTTGATGTTCATTTCATTGCTTGTTATTTGTTGTGTGGTGAAAACTTTAGTATTTATAATGTATCCTCGTTGTCGATGTGGGTTGATGACCTGTTGTATGTAATAAAATGATATGCCTATGATAAACTTACTAAATTTATGAATGGCTTTTGAGTTGCTTATGTGAGTGAGTGGTGTGATGAGGCAAAAAAATATTTTCCGAATACATAATTGTACGTGCATTGCAATAGGTTATCGGATGAGGCCAATCATCAACAATAGTAGTACACTATTTGTACTAGCTTCACATGCTTCGTGCGTCGTGCGGGTGTTTTTACTGTAGCCATACGTAACCAGCACCTCGAATCCTCGATACTAGTAGTACTATATAGTAAGTAGTAGGAGTAGTAGGGTGGCATGGGCCAGAACAAGCATTCACGTCCAGGAGTACGGCACACGCCACCAGCACGACTTCCATCTGACACCATATTTCTTGGAGTCCGTGCTAGAGCAATCTCTTCAACCTCATTGTTTTTCTAACTCAGCCATCGCGTGGCGGGCGAGGTGGGGTTTGCCGATAGTCGGTTTCCTCAACTGCGGCCCCACTTGTAAGGCCAACTCCAATGCTCTATCAATATATGGATGTACTCTTCTTCCCAATACAAAAACTTGCATCCACTCTACTCCCTCCGTTCTACTACCTCCGTCCTGGTTTCTAGGTCCCCTTTGTAGTTTGTGTCAAATTTTGACTAAAGATTTAACTAACAAAATGTTAATGCATGTCAAGAAAAATTATCTCATTGGATTCGTATTTGAACATAGTTTTCAAAAATATAATGTTTGGTGACATGCGTAAACATTTTGTTAGTTTAATCTATGGTCAAAATTTGGCACGAAATATAATGGGGACCAATAAACTCGGACGGAGCTAGTATTTGTCAAAATATATATGTACCTAGACATGTTTTAGTATATAGGCACATCCATTTTTGGACAAATGGAATTCAAGTATTTTGGAACGAAGGGAGTACACAATAAATTTTTTAAGTTAGCACAACTAGTCTAATCCGAGAGCACAACTGAAGATTTGGTCGGGTTCTTCCTCCTTTTGTCGACACGTGGGACATCTAGCATCCAGGTCGTGTCATGAAAGAAAATAGAGTGGTAGTTGATAAGTTGAAGCCATGAGATGTGCATCTTGGGTTAAACTGTAAATAGAATCTTACTACTCTTGAGTAACTCCAAAAGCGGCCACCGAAGATCTTTCTTGGATTTGTTTTTCATCACCAGCACGTCGAGGTGAAAGATGTGCAGGTTCAGTGGGTCCTCTTGTGTTTTCACTGACATGTGGGGCCGCATGTGAACAAACAGACGATGGGCTCCGCGTGTCCGCTGGCTGGCTGAGAAGAGAGAAAGAGGAGTGCTGAGCATGGACTGCAGGAAATTTGTCCTACATAACCAACACCTTGATATTCGCGTGTGGTTGTTTCTAGAATAAAAAAGGAGATACCTCTACTTATGTTACTCCCACTACGCCTAGCCTAAGGTTAGTAGGTGACCTTGCTCTTGGCTCTTCGCCTCTTCCGGAATTCGATGGTTCTACAGTAGTGCTTCTGGCAATCTGACACCAAATGAACTGCTGCACGTCCACTGCTTGTAAGCAAAAGTTTCTCCTCGTGCTGCGAGCCACAGCGCACACGTTGGCGAGGGAGAAGGCGTAATCAAGCTTCTCGTTGTTCTGCGAGTTGACGGGACACATCAAAGTTATTTACTAGTAGTACGTACTCTCTCCAAAAAAGGGCTGACCATGTCATTGCTACCATCCCGTGCTCCGTCGTTGAGTACATGCACTATTCACGTGCCATCGAGTAGAAAAAATATTGCGTAGGTGCCATCGAAGTGCACGACTCACTTACGGAAAAGGATTTCCCCCCGCTTCCCCCCCCCCCCCCCCGCACGATTCACTTACGCACTGCTTATCTGATTATCTCCATTTTCTTGCATGACACGTGCACCTTGATGCTAGATGTATCACGTGTTGGGAAAAGGATGAATAAAGCTCACGTAAAAGAAAAGAGTTGAAGAGCATAGATTCCCAACGACCGAGGAGGAGCAAGGAACCTCGCGGTGGAGCGTCTGCAAGGAACCTTGCGCGTTTTCCCCTATTTTTTGCCGCCTGCCCACTTATAAACAACTAAAAGAACATGAACTTTTCGCTAACCACTAGAAACGGTACATCAGGATGCTAAGTTGAAGATGTTTTATACTCCCTCCGTTCCCAAATATAAGTCTTTTTAGATATTTCAATAAGGGACTACATACGAAACAAAATGAGTGAATCTACACTCTAAAATATGTACACAAGCGAACGCACTTACTCCATCCGATCCAACTCATGCACATACGCGCACAGCATGGAGCACACAACGCACGTACACAAGACGTGCATGCACACACGCTCGGCCGCAGAATGCACGTGAATAACACATGCATGCGCACACACTCGGCTGCATGGAGGCGTGCGCCATCCGCGGCGACGTCCGGTTCGTCGTGCTACGACGAAGCTCACACGCAACGGCGCATACGCATCTCTTGCAGCACCTCTTTGCCGTCGTTTCTCAACTACTAGTCGGAGACGAAGACGACCGCAGCCTCGGCCTTAGAGCTAGCACCAATGGAAAAACACGCACGCTGCATGCACACGAGCACATACGGAGTGCCCACGACGTGGTGGTGGTGCGTCCCCAGTCACCTCTACTCCTTCTGCGCACGTTGTCTATCAAGGCGGCTGCATGCTAATGATGATGTGGGTGAGATCTTCTAGGACTCAGATGATGACGAGGAAAATTATGAGACACAAGGTGACGTACACCGTCAAGGTCCACGGTCAAGGGGGTACTAGCAAGTGCTTAGATGTGCTTAGAGCAAGTACAATAGAGCTGAGTCAGCTGGCTATAAGGAATAAACAGTAGTATATTTCTTCTTAGTTGGAGGAAAGAGAAGAGGAGAGAGAAGGTAAGTGGGCTCTTCGTGAAGAGCCAGCTCTAGCACGTGCTCGTAGGCACTTTGTAGTACATGTTGACTATAAGATGGGCTGTAGGCTTATAGCCAGCAGCTGGCTATACTATTAATGCTCTTTAGATGAGGTGCTAAGTGCATTAAATGGCTTAGTAACTCAAGTGTTCAATGCATAGGTGCTTAGTTTATTGGTGCCACATCATATTTTATGCCTACGTGGCAGGCTTAGCCGCTATACATGGTGGAGCACTGGGAGAGGCCAAGGCTGGTCATAGTGGGGAGTAACTTGTACTGTAACATATTACTATGTTACTCTAAACATCTCTATAAACCGGAAAGGAGGGAGTAGTAACATACACTAGTGTCATATGCAGAGTATGGGAGCACATGATATTTCCCCGTCCGGACCGATCCCAAGTTGGCTTCTCACCTCCCCCCCTCCCGCACGCACTTCCCACCCGGCGCCAGCTGAGCCCGCCGCTCCACATTGATGGCAAGTCAGGGCGACGCAACCTCTCACTGCTTCCGCCGTTGAAGCGGCGCGCCGACCGAGGGCACCGCCCGCTGCACGCCCGGCATTTCAGACTACACAGTGGATAGTAACTTTTAGAGGAAGTACTACTATAATTAGATGACATAAGCATGCTATAAGGATTTAAATATAGTATTTGTGCTTAGTTGAAGGAGAGAGAAGAGGAGAGAGAAGAGAAATGGATTGTAAACGTGTAGCCGGTTGTACTCCAACATACTCTACTTTGTGAGACAAAAGGTGGGGCCATTATTAATGATATTGTATTTATACTAAAGGGACTAACGGACGCCTTAATTACTCTATTTTTTAGACAAACCTTGGTGGGGCTATTATTGACTTTTTTGAGCTATTATTGACTTGGACGTGGAGTTTGGGGGCCAAAGGCCTACTATTATACTCCGACCTGACATGCTCTACCCTAGCCGCCGCTGTATCATATGGTTTCGCACCGTTCCAGATCTTAGCACTGCCACGCAATTCTTCTCCAGCCCTCCTTCCGGCGTGCACCGCGAGAAGGGACAGCAGTCCTCTGAACCCCGCCTTTCGTGATCCTGTACGGGAGAGGGGCGATCAGGTTTTTGGGGAGCACACTCCTGTGACTGCTGCCAGCAACGACTTCCTCAACGACAGCCTTCTTCCCCGACCTCGGTAACCTCTTCATTAACGACATGAGTGACAACACCAACCACATCGCTTTTGCTCCCGCTGTACAGTATGTGATTCTGTCCTCCTGGTTTAGTCCGCATCATTACTTTGATGTTTGCAATTGTCATCATGATCTATTTACTGCTGATTCGGATTAAATCTCATACTAAATTGCTCATATATTCAACAATCCAATCCAAAAACCTGATCACAGGCAATTTACTCCAAGTTGTTTTGTTGCACTTTTGAAGCCGCCTACTTTTAAGGGGGTGCAATATAAAAGGTGGCGCACAAGAGCAGTATATTGGTTTCAGATCATGTGCTGCTATGACGCCACTAAGGGTAAGCCTGAGGGCGATCTTAATCCTACACAGCAGGAAGCTTTTCAGAACATGGATACCCTCTTCAAAGCCGCCCTACTGAGTGTTCTTGACAGTTCCATTTTGGATTCGTATATGTTGTTTGACAGCGGCAAAGACATGTGGGCTGCGCTCGAGGCCACGTTTGGGCCCTCGGGCGCTGGCAACGAGTTGTACGTCATGGAGCAATTCTGTGACTACAAGATGACTGATGAGCGCTCTGTTGTTCAGCAGACTCATGAGATACAATCACTCTCTAAGTAACTTGAGTACTTTAAGTGTGTGTTGCCAGAGAAATTTGTTGCTGGGACCATCATTGCCAAGCTTCCACCTTCGTGGAACGATTTTGCTACTTCTCTGAAAAACAAGAGACATGAGTTTTTTGTTTTGGATCTCATCAGCACTCTTGATTTTGAGAAGGCGAGAGCAAAAGACACACGTGCTCGGGTCGCCGAGGGAGCTTCTAGTGCCCACATGGTACACGAGAAGAACTTCCAGCCCAACCAGCCCCAAAACAACAAGAACAAATCTCAGGGGAAAGACAAGTTTGATGCAAAGAACAAGTCGTCACATTCTACCAACTTCAAGAAGAATTCTCATAACGGGAAGGGATACAAACCTCAATTTTGGTAGCACCGCACAAAATTTATATGGCTGCATCTACCTGCTGTCAGCTAACCTCATGGTGCTCCAGGTATTCCTACATTCGTAACTAGGTACAATGACCACCGCAAGATGAAATTAGCTTATTCGTACGTTGACTTGCTGAGTGCAGTGCGGAACGATCCTGTCATGTCTGGAGGAGCAAACAAGCGGTGCAGCCAAAGGTGGAAATCAACCAAGGACTTATGAAATTATATGTAATCTTCCTCAGGCAGGTAAGTATCCCCTTCGTCCAGATGATCATGTTTTGTCATGCCGAGCTATTGATATGTGCTATTGTTTTGCAACACCGTTTAAGTATAGCTACTGTTTTCCTATCTTTTCAGATTCAAGACAATGAATAGGATATCAGGGGAACTGCACAATATGGACCCATGTTGAGTCATCTCTATTGCCTCATGTGTTTGCTGCAAATGTGCAGCATCAATTGCAAGATGAGGCAGCTAGATAGCTGTGGAGTTGCCAACATGCTCAAAGTGCTCGCAACATTGAGAAGAAACAAGCATGCCCAGGAAATTAATGCGTGCGCAGGGAGGCCCTTTGCTCAGAGAAGCATCGACCGATTTTCTTTATTTCCACACCTTCTCACAGTTTTGTATATTGGTTATAGTATGGTGAATCATTGAGATGCATAGACATGCTGAACTTTTGTTCTTCTGAATGTTAGTTTAATGTGAGTGTCTGCATCCAGTACCGCATCCTCTAATTTGGTGGATGCACACAGAGAAAATAAATCTCCTTACTTTACTCCATAACCACCCTATTAAATAGGCCTAGTAACAAACCAGGCGCATGCAGTGGCCGGCGGGCACATGCATCCTGCATGCATGGCTAGTCATGCAGCAACGGAAAAGAAGAGAGCGGTTCTTGGGGAAAAGTGAGTAGTTAGTGCAGCGTGCCCTATAAACACGAACAACTCGCTCTCCCGCTTCCGTCTCCCCACCCAATTCCCCCCGCTCCCCAATCTTCCTCACTCGTCCAGAAAACCCCGCTCACCTTCTTCCTCACTCGTACAGAAAACGCCTGCTCCTCTTCTTCCACTCCTACAGAAATCCCCAGCCCCCTTCTTCCCCACTCGCACTGCCACTAGGCTCGTCTCTGGCTACTCTGCTCAAACCCGTGAGCTCGGTGCGACGCCCACAAGGAAAATGGAGTCGGCTGGCCCCAGCGCCAAGAAGATGAGGCTCCCGCCAGCGGCGACGCCGGTTGTAGATCCTGCACCCGGTAGTGCGGGGAGAAGCGGCGAGCCCCCCCCCCCCCCCACCCGGATCTGAGGAACCGGTAGAATCTCTAGTGGACCGCATAAGCGATCTCTCGGACGTCATCCTTGAGGAGATCATCTCGCTTCTCCCCACCAAGGATTGCTGCCGCACACAAGTCCTCTCAACTCGGTGGAGCCCTCTATGGCGCACCGCACCCCTCAATCTCGACTGTCGTCAGATATCTGTCCTTTCTGAATTTGATCTCATCAGAGCCATCATATCTTCTCACCAGCAGGGCCCCGTTCAATGCCTCTGCATCCCGACAAGCTACCTGCTGTCCATACCCGGCAAGGTGGACGCTTGGCTGACATCCCTTGAATTCGGAAAACTCCAGCAGTTTGAGTTCTACCATTACCACGAAAGTTTCATACCACGAACATACCAAGAATTCATGCCCACACCACCATTGTCCATCTCGCAGTTTACCTCCTCTCTCCACACCGCCACCTTCGCCCGGTGCCATCTACCAGACAATTTGGTACAAATGCTTCGACTCCCACTGCTAAAAAAACTTTCGCTTGTGGTGGTTTATTTGTCGGAGGCCTCACTGCATAGCATCATCCACTCTAGTTGCCCTACCAAGGAGCGCTTGCTAATTGTTTTGGGAATAGAAATCGGTATCAGTTGTCTCCAAATAAAGTCGCCTCACCTTAAAAGCATTGGAGTTTGTTTTAAAGGACAACAACTCATCATCGAAGATGCCCCTTCACTTGAAAGGTTGCTCCTTCATAGTTGTTATACACCTTCAGAAATAACTGTCGTCTCTGCACCCAAACTGGAGACCTTGGGTGTAATTCGTGACCCGCTTAATAATCACAAGGAGTTGGTGTTTGGCTCCTCACTTTTTCAGGTACCGTATATTTTTCATCTACACATTTGTCATCGTATGCTGCATTTTTCATTTGTGCGCATAACTTTTATATCATCTTGGAGTACACTATGCTGCATTTTTCATTTGTGCGCATAACTTTTATATCATCTTGGAGTACACTTTGGGTACTAAAATTATGTTATATGCTCAATGAAGAGTTCGTCCATTGATAGCCTATCAATGCTGCTGGATTCTGTCAAGATCATATATATCAGAATGTATAGTTTTGATCTGGACATAATTATTGGCTTGCTGCGATGCTTTCGATCTCTGGAGAATTTATACATAGAGGTGATGATTTCATGCACATTGAAAGTCCGTATATATTATACTAGAATTAACTGTTCAGCTGTCGTTCTTTCGACATACTCTTTTTTCAGACCTTAACTGTTTTCAATCTTCATGTCTACTTAGGGAGAACCACATGGAGAAAAACATATAGCCAATTGTTGGCGTAATAAGCACAAGGATTTTCTCAATTCTCATGATATTCGTTTGAGGACAATAACGATGGGACGATATGCATCCAACCAAGCAAACAGAAGCTTTGTCACATTCTTCCTGTTGAACGCGAGGTTACTATTGTCCACGAGGCTTAATTTTTACAGCAAGAGATTTCTCACGGACGAACATGTTGAACAGCAAAAAAAGAAGTTTCAGGTGGACAAATGGGCTTCTAAACGTGCTCGGCTTATATTTACAATAAGTTGTAGACATCCTGAAATAATTTTTTTTGCATGGGATGTTGATTTTATGGACCAGACCGATCCATTTGTTTGTGACTGCAAAAAAGAGTGGTTGGGTTAGATGTTACTCTCATGTTCAATCTGTGTTTTGTCTAAAAATTTGATGAACAATTAATCCTTGGGATTTTTGTACCATTTGTATGCTTGACTTGCATGTTGTTGCCCTCGTACTCCCCTCGACCTGCCACTACACTGCCGCATCTTTCATGGCTGTTGTTCATTCCCGTCCGAGGCCTTGCCATCGTTCTCCGCCTTGGTTAGCTCGCTGTGCTCGCCGCCGTCTGGTGTTGTCAACATGGTCAACAACCAAGAGGAATCAGGAGATGACTGTACGTGGAGAGGCTGACAGTAGGGACCCACCAGGGTCATTGCATTTCGCAAGCAGGTGCCTCATTATTACAAGCCAAAACAATACTTCCTCCTAATTGTTTGACAACTAGGTTCCACGCCATTGTCAATGTAGTCAATAAACGAGAAAATTACACAACGAGCGGATAACACCAGGGACCCAGCAGCTCGCCCAGTTGTTTTTCAGTTTCAGAGACGGAGCTCAACTGCGCGCTGTGCGGGGGCTGTGGCCCGTTGAGGGAGTCCTGGATTAGGGGGTGTCTGGATGGCCGGACTATAGACTTTGGACGGACTCCTGGACTATGAAGATACAAGATTGAAGACTTCGTCCCATGTCCGGATGGGACTTTCCTTGGCGTGGAAGGCAAGCTTGGCGATACGGATATGTAGATCTCCTACCATTGTAACTGACTCTGTGTAACCCTAACCCTCTTCGGTGCCTATATAAACCAGAGGGTTTTAGTCAGGACGAACAACAATCATACCATAGGCTAGCTTCTAGGGTTTAGCCTCTCTGATCTCGTGGTAGATCTACTCTTGTACTACCCATATCATCAATATTAATCAAGCAGGAGTAGGGTTTTACCTCCATCGAGAGG
Organism: Triticum timopheevii; assembly: GCA_963921465.1. Taxonomy (NCBI): domain Eukaryota; kingdom Viridiplantae; phylum Streptophyta; class Magnoliopsida; order Poales; family Poaceae; genus Triticum; species Triticum timopheevii. The sequence goes on along the minus strand of OY997266.1, from coordinate 502,649,325 downwards.
GCCCGAACCTGGGTAAAAACATCGTGTCCCTTGTCTCCTGTTACCATCCGCCTAGACGCACAGTTCGGGACCCCCTACCTGAGATCCGCCGGTTTTGACACCGACATTGGTGCTTTCATTGAGAGATCCTCTGTGTCGTCATCTTTAGGCCCGATGGCTCCTCCGATCATCAACAACGATGCGGTCCAGGGTGAGACTTTTCTCCCTGGACAGATCTTCGTATTCGGCGGCTTTGCACTGCGGGCCAATTCGCTTGGCCATCTGGAGCAGATTGAAAGCTAGGCCCCTGGCCATCAGGTCAGATTTGGACGTTTGAACTATACGCTGACGTCCACGGAGACTTGATCTTCGACGGGTTCGAGCCACAGCCGAGCGCGCCGCACTATCACGACGGGCATGATCTAGCTCTGCCGCCGGACAGTGCCCTGGAGGCCGCACCAGTGTCCGCTCCAACCCTTAGCTCGGAGCCGACTGCGTCGATCGAGGATGGGTGGCTGGACACCGCCTCGGGGGCCGCTATCTCTACGGTGATTGAGCCGAACACCAACCCTGTCCTTTGCAAAGCTCGTGACTCCAAGGTGCCGGACTCCTCTTCGGACTCCGAACCTTCCGCGCCCCTGCCAATCGAATCCGATTGGGCGCCGATCATGGAGTTCACTGTTGCGGACATCTTTCTGCACTCGCCCTTTGGCGATATCCTGAATTCACTAAAGTCTCTCTCTTTATCAGGAGAGCCCTGGCCGGATTATGGTCAGGAAGGTTGGGATGCGGACGACGAAGAAATTCAAAGCCCACCCACCACCCACTTCATAGCCACTGTCGATGATTTAACCGACATGCTCGACTTCGACTCCGAAGACATCGACGGTATGGACGACGATGCAGGACATGACCAAGAACCAGCGCCTACAGGGCACTGGAAGGCCACCTCGTCATACGACATATACATGGCGGACATCCCAAACAATGGGAATGGCGATGGAACAACGGAGGATGACCCCTCCAAGAAATAGCCTAAGCGCTGGCGTCAGCGGCGCTGCCCTAAATCCCGCCACAGCAAAAACGACGATTCCGGCACCGGAGATAATAACACTCTGGACAGTGCCGAAGACAACCCCCTCCAGCAGGATTCAGCGCAGGAGGATGGAGAAGCCAGCCCTCACGAGAGAGCGGCAGACAGAGAGGTAGAGGACGACAATTACATGCCTCCCTCCGAAGACGAGGCAAGCCTCGACGACGACGAATTTGTCGTGCCTGAGGATACCGTCGAACAAGAGCGTTTCAAACGCAGGCTTATGGCCACAGCAAGCAGCCTCAAGAAAAAGAAGCAACAACTTAGAGTTGACCAAGACTTGCTAGCTGACAGATGGACTGAAGTCCTTGCGGCCGAAGAATATGAACTCAAACGCCCCTCCAAGAGCTACCCAAAACGCAGGCTGCTACCCCGATTAGAGGAGGAAGCACCTAAACCTACCTCACCAGCGCATGATACGGCCGACCGGCCACCTCGTGGCCACGACAGAGAGGCCTCTTGGCCCTCCACTCAAGCCGCACCCCAGCGTCGCTCAAAAAGTACCAAGGCACAGGGAAATGCGCCAGACCTGCAAGATATATTGGAGGACAAGGCAAGGCAAACAAGATCAACCTACAGATCGCGTGGGCGCCCCACGATACGAGATGATAACCGTCACGCCGGATATGGCAATTCCGGCCAGGCTGAACACAGTAGACAAAGCTCATTTGAGCTGCGTCATGATATAGCCCAATACAGAGGCGCCGCACACCCACTATGCTTCACAGACGAAGTGATGGATCATCAAATCCCTGAGGGTTTCAAACCCATAAACATTGAATCATATGATGGCACAACAGATCCTGCGGTTTGGATCGAGGACTATCCCTTCACATCCACATGGCCCGCGGTGATGACCTACACGCCATCAAATACCTCCCACTCAAGCTTAAAGGACCAGCTCGGCACTGGCTTAACAGCTTGCCTGCAGAGTCAATTGGTTGTTGGGAAGACCTGGAAGCAGCATTCCTCGACAATTTCCAGGGCACCTATGTGCGACCACCAGACACCGATGACCTAAGCCACACAATTCACAGCCAGAGGAATCGGCAAGACAATTCTGGACACGGTTCCTAACCAAGAAAAATCAAATCGTCGACTGTCCGGATGCAGAGGCCCTTGCAGCCTTCAAACATAACATCCGCGACGAGTGGCTTGCACGGCACCTAGGACAGGAAAAACCGAAATCCATGGCAGCCCTCACAACACTCATGACCCGCTTTTGCGCGGGAGAGGATAGCTGGCTAGCTCGCAGTAACAACATGACCAAGAGCCCTCGTAATTCGGATACCAAGGACAGCAACGGCAGGTCGCGTCGCAACAAGCACAAGCGCCGCATTAATGGCGATAATACTGAGGATACGGCAGTTAATGCCAGATTCAGAGGCTCTAAACCCGGTCAGCGGAAAAAGCCATTCAAAAGAAATACTCCGGGCCCGTCCAATTTGGACCGAATACTCGATCGCTCGTGCCAGATACACGGCACCCCCGAAAAACCAGCCAACCACACCAACAGGGATTGTTGGGTGTTCAAGCAGGCAGGCAAGTTAAATGCCGAAAACAATGACAAGGGGCTGCATAGGGATGACGAGGAGGAGCCCCGGCCGACGAACAATAGAGGACAGAAGGGCTTCCCCCACAAGTGCGATGGTGAACATGATATACGCAACCCACATACCCAAAAGGGAGCGAAAGCGTGCACTAAGGGACGTATATGCGATGGAGCCAGTCGCCCCAAAGTTCAATCCGTGGTCCTCCTGCCCAATCACTTTTGATCGAAGGGACCACCCCACTAGCATCCGCCATGGCGGATTCACCGCATTGGTTCTAGACCCAATCATTGACGGATTTCACCTCACTAGAGTCCTGATGGACGGCGGCAGCAGCCTGAACCTGCTTTATTAGGATACAGTGCGCAAAATGGGCATAGACCCCTCAAGGATTAAACCCACAAAGACGACCTTTAAAGGCGTCATACCAGCTGTAGAGGCCAATTGTACAGGCTCAGTTACACTTGAAGTGGTCTTCGGATCCCCGGATAACTTCCAAAGCGAGGAGTTAATCTTTGACATAGTCCGGTTCCACAGCGGCTACCACGCACTGCTCGGACGAACCGCATTTGCAAAGTTCAATGCGGTGCCGCACTACGCATACCTCAAGCTCAAGATGCCAGGCCCTCGAGGAGTCATTACGGTCAACGGAAGCACCGAACGCTCTCTCCAAACGGAGGAGCATACGGCGGCCCTCGCGGCGGAACTACAAAGCAGCCTCTCAATGCAATTCTCGAGTCCGGCTATTAAACGTCCGGACACCATCAAGCGCGCCCGGAGTAACCTACAACAAGACCGCCTGGCACGTCCCGAGCACGCGTAGCAATGCGGCCCTAATCCCGGCCCTCGCGAAATTGCGAAACCAGTACCACGCGTACATAATTACGCTCTGGAAATACCATGGGCTTAGGGGGAGGGGCACGACCACGGCAGACCCAGAATGCGGCTCAACCGCACCAAGGGCTCCCGATTGTGTCATTCTTTTTTTCTTACTTTTAGGACTCCGTTCTCAAGAAGCCCTGTCCGGCAGTAGAATCGCCGAACACACGATGCAACAGCCGGGGAAGCAGAAAGCTACGTCGAGCATCCAGGTGGTCTCTATAACGAGCAGTATACTTGTTTCACATATCATCCCGCAGCTCGCCCCTGGAGGGGGACATGTCAAATAGTCCCGGCCCTTGCTTATCGCACTATTTGTATCGTTCTGCTTTTACCGCAGCCTTTTTTTGAATAAACAATACATAGCTTGTGCCTATTATTGCATTCCTTTTTCTATCTATATATGTTCACGTATGACATGTTGCACCCGTACACTTTGGTACGGCCAAATACACCAGGGGCTTAAGTACCCCAAAATATGGTGTGATAAGTCCGAACATTTTCACAAGTGTGGCACCCCGAACTTATAGCATTATATGCATCGGCTCCAAATCATGTCTTGGGTCAATAGTTGGGTTTGACCGGCTCCCATGTTTTGGTACCTTATGTTCCATTATATCGGCTAAGGTAGCGCTGGGAGAACCACTGCGATTGTGCCCCGGTTGAGCTGGGTTAAGCACCTCAGTGGAGAAAGCTAAAACTGACCGTCATGATAGGGCGAGAGCCGGTCGCTGTTCGAGAGGTTTTCGAGTCCCTAAAGACTTATGCCGCTTAGAGCGAGGAGTCGGCTTTGTCCGGCCCAGGCGTGGATAGCGCCCGAACTCGGTCTTCCGAATACTAGGGGCTTCGCTGAAATTTAAAATTATAGAATTCTATGGCTAAGTGAGAGTGTTCAAGCATTATAGTCCGGTTGCCTTGTTCGTTGCGTTGAGCGCCTCCCTCGAAGGACCCAAGAATGGGAAAAAGAGCGCTCAAGTTTATCCCGAACACCCCAGCACTCGTGGCATGGGGGCAGAAGCCGATGACTCGCCATCTCTCAAATTTAATAAACGGTCGCACAGAAGGTAATATTTTAAATTCACAAGTGTTGCTTAGCGCATATGAACAAGTTTTCAGCATACAAGATAACAAATGCGAGTTTACTCAAAAATTACATCTTTGGAGCATTCACCCGCTATAAGGCGGGCACCCTTCAGGACGCCCTGATAATACATCTCGGGCTTGCGATACTCCTTGCCCGGTGGTGGTCTGTCCGTCACAAGCTTCTCAGCGTCCATCTTGCCCCAGTGCACTTTAGCACGAGCAAGGGCCCTACGGGCACCTTCGATGCAGACGGAGCGCTTGACGACTTCAATCCATGGACAGGCGTCCACCAGCCGCCTCACCATCCCGAAGTAGCTCCCAGGCATGGCTTCCTTAGGCCACAGCCGAACTATGAGGCCCTTCATGGCCTGTTCGGCCACCTTATGGAGCTCAACCAGCTGGTTCAGCTGGTCGCTCAAGGGCACCGGGTGTCCGGCCTCAGCATACTGAGACCAAAGCACCTTCTCCGTCGAGCTCCCCTCCTCGGCTCGGTAGAACGCGGCAGCATCGGACACACTGCAGGGCAGATCTGCGAATGCTCCTGGAGAGCTCCGAATCCGGGTAAGTAACAGATAATTCACTTTCACGTGCTTGCGTTGTATAAAGAATGCCTTACCCGCCGCTATCTTCTTCAATGCCTCAATTTCCTGCAGGGCTTTTTGGGCTTCGGCCTTAGCGGCTTTGGTGCTCTCAAGGGCCGACGCGAGCTCGGACTCTCGAGTCTTTGAGTCACGCTCCAAACTCTCGTGTTTTTCCACGAGAGCCTGGAGCTCTTGCCGCACCTCCGCCACCCGCGCCTCCTGTTTCTCTCGCTCAGTGCGCTCCGCAGCCGCATTGCTTTTGGCCTTGGACACCGCTTCCTTCAGGGACGCCACCTCGTTCGTGGCCCCTGCAATACTCACGTTATTCCTGTCATTTTTTGCAACCACATCCTTTATATACTTCCATAAGGTATTGATTACCTTCCTTGTCCTCGAGCTACTTTTTGGCAAGGCCGAGCTCGTTCTCGGACCGCTCGAGGCTCTGCTTCAATGCATTGACCTCCGAGTCAGTGCGGCAGAGGTCAGCAGCGCAGCCTGCATTCCCATATTGACATACTTATGTTAGACTCCTGCGTACATCTTTTAGATCCTTAGTTCGGCTTTTCTTTCCGAACACCAAACTGAGCATCAGGGGCTACTGTCTATGCGGTAACATTTTCACATATCTTAAATACATACCTCAAAGCCTGTTAGAAGGCTGGCACAGGCTTCAGTCAGCCCGCTCTTGGCGGACTGAACTTTCTGGATCACCACACTCATAACAGTGTGGTGCTCCTCGTCGATGGAGACGCTGTTAAGCGCCTCCAGTAAATTATCCGGTGCCTCCGGTTGGACGGAGGTCACCGGTGTTGCAGTCATACCCTTCTCACGAAGGGGCCGCCTGCCGGACTCCGGAACCACTGAAGGTTCCGGTGCGGAGTCCGGCCCAGGGCCGCACTTAGAGCCCTTTGGGGTTTTATCCCCCTTGCGCCTGGAGTCCGGGAGGTTGCCTTGCGGTGCCTCCTGGACCACCTCCTCCTGGCTGGGCCCCTTTTGGGACCCCACCTCGGCGTCATCCGCAGCGCGAGGAGAGGAGGCAGCCGGAAGTGAGGTGCTATTCATGTCCGACGAATCCAGGGAGCCGCTCGTTGAATCATCGAGCCCGTCCTTGGGCGGGCTGCAGGGTTATATTCAGTGTTAAGAGATTCTGTGCGACAAATGAAACGCCATGAGTTATTCTGGTATCCGGACACTTACGATTTCGCCAGGGGCTTAGCCCTCGGTGGCCACTCCTCTTCGCCGTCGTCGGTGTTGGTGGAGTAGTCCGGAGGACGGGTCCATCCCTTCTTGGACCCTCCGGCCTCCCCAGTTGGGGCGGCCTTCCTTTTCTTCTCTTCCCCCGCTGGGGGAGAGGCCTCTTTTTCCTCCTCCTTGTCTTCACGGGAGGAGTCTGCCTCGGAGTCATCGGACGATGAGTCCGACAACACCTGGCGCTGGGAACTCCTTCGAGTTCCCATGGCCTTCTTCTTGGCCTTCTTCTCCGGCACCATGTGAGGTGCCGGAACCAGCAGCCCCGTTAATCGGGCGTCCATTGGGTCTTCTAGCAAGGGAGCCGGACAGTTAACCTGCCCGGACATCTTTTGCCAGTCCTATCAAAGGTAAGGGAGTTCAGATCCCGCATAGAGTCAAACTATGAAAAACAAGTGTCCTGTAAAGGGTAAAATAGCTTACCACGTTGGCTTGACACTGCGAGCTGAATCCGCGATCTTCGGTAGCGGATGCGTGAGCCTCGGCGCCCTTGAACAGCACCTTCCAGGCATCTTCGTACATAGTGTCGAAGAGCCTGCTCAAGGTTTGGTGATGTGCTGGATCAAACTCCCACAAGTTGAGGGCCCATTGTTGGCACGGGAGGATCCGGCGGATGAGCATGACCTGGACTACATTGACAAGCTTGAGCTTCTTTTTCACCAGGTTTTGGACGCAGGTTTGGAGTCTGGTCAGCTCTTCCGAGTTACCCCATGTCAGGCCCATCTCTTTCCAAGAGGTGAGCCGTGTAGGGAAGCCAGATCGGGATTCGGGGGCCGCTGCCCATTTAGGGTCACGCGGCTCGGTGATGTAGAACCACTCTGATTGCCACCCCTTTATGGTCTCCACGAAGGAGCCCTCGAGCCATAGGACGTTGGCCATCTTGCCCACCATGGCACCTCCGCACTCCGCCTGGCGGCCGCCCACTACCTTCGGCTTGACATTGAAGGTCTTCAGCCATAAGCCGAAGTGGGGCTGGATGCAGAGGAAGGCCTCGCACACGACGATGAACGTCGAGATGTTGAGGATGAAATTCGGGGCCAGATCGTGGAAATCCAGGCCATAGTAGAACATGAGCCCCGGACAAATGGATGAAGTGGAAAACCTAGTCCAAGGAGGAAGTGGGTGAGGAACACCACCCTCTCATGGGGCCTGGGGGTGGGGATAAGCTGCCCCTTGTCGGGGAGCCGATGCGCGATGTCGTTGGACAAGTATCCGGCCTTCCGCAGCTTTTTGATGTGCCCCTCCGTGACGGAGGAGACCATCCACTTGCCTCCCGCTCCGGACATGGCTGGAGAAGGTTGAGGTGGGATGTGCGGACTTGGGCGCTGGAGCTCGAGTGCGCGGAAATGGATGAGCAAAGGAGGAAGAAGGCATATGTAAAAGGTGGATCCTTATCCCCTTATATGGACGGATGAAGCTATGCGTCCCCACCAGCCTTGTAAAACTCGCTTATCTCCCAAGCACCGTAATCAATGGCGCGGTTGGGTTACCCACGCCCATATTGATGAGCATCCCGGAATAAGGGGACACGATCTCTGCTTTGACAAGACGTGCCAAGGAAACCGCCTCGCTAAACGCGCTGAGGTGGGATAGTAAAAATGATTCGAATAAAGGCTTGGCCGTGGTGTGATGTCACGCCATGGAATACGTCAGTAGATTGAATTTGTGCAAATATTATTCTCTCTACGGTGGTATGTGGAACTTATTTTGCAGAGCCAGACACTATCCTTGTGTTCAAAATCTTCTATGAAGTATTCGGAGGAGGAACCCGCCTTGCAATGCCGAAGACAATCTGCGTGCCGGACTCGTCGTCATTGAAGCCTGGTTCAGGGGCTACTGAGGGAGTCCTGGATTAGGGGGTGTCCGGATGGCCGGACTATAGCCTTTGGTCGGACTCCTGGACTATGAAGGTACAAGATCGAAGACTTCGTCCCGTGTCCGGATGGGACTTTCCTTGGCATGGAAGGCAAGCTTGGCGATACGGATATGTAGATCTCCTACCATTGTAACCGACTCTGTGTAGCCCTAACCCTCTTCGGTGCCTATATAAACCAGAGGGTTATAGTCCGTAGGACGAATAACAATCATACCATAGGCTAGCTTCTAGGGTTTAGCCTCTCTGATCTCGTGATAGATCTACTCTTGTACTACCCATATCATCAATATTAATCAAGCAGGAGTAGGGTTTTACCTCCATCTAGAGGGCCCGAACCTGGGTAAAAACATCGTGTCCCTTGTCTCCTGTTACCATCCGCCTAGACGCATAGTTCGGGACCCCCTAGCCGAGATCCGCCGGTTTTGACACCGACACCCGTCTAGCCCACGCTTACGCTTTTATTAAGCACATGACGAGCCCAGTTGATATTTTTTTCTTTCTGAAATTGGCTTGCCCAGTTATTTTTTTGAAGAATACCAAAACCGAGGCCTACTTGCTTTTCTCAGCCCTGCTGGGCTGCAAATCTTTCAAGACGAGGAGGGATAAGAAATGGACTTCCCCGAAAAACGGGCTATAAGTTGTAAGAAATGGGCTGTAAATTTTTAAACCAAAGCCAACCGGCAATTGCATTAAATTATCATTTTTTCAGGATTTATCTACTCTCTACTCTTATAAAAACCAAAGCCAACTAGCAATTACATTAAAATATCATCTTTTCACCCACAAGATAAACTACTCATACAAATGCATCTTCATGTTCCGTGCAATGAACGGGCATCTTGCTAGTTTAGATTCTAAATTTCATTCATTTTTTTGCGGAGAATTGTTTTTTGAATTTTATTTTGATATAATTTTTTGAGAACTATTTTTAACGTGACTCGAAATTTCGTGATTAAAAGAGTTCGGACCCCCACCGAAATATGCAAAATTTCGTTGAATTTTTTAGCAGTGCCCAGAATATATGGTCTGTAATGCTAATAAAAAGAATATGAGCTTCAAATATCCTTAATAATTAGCAGATGGGCTGTAAATTATTGAAAATAGTGGCTAATGGGATGTATGTTGTTTTCCACAGATTTGGAGGCTGACTTCTGGGCCTACTAGGTTGACGATGACGCTGTCCTAATTTATTTATTTTTTGACACGTACGCAAGGCTTTGTCAACTTAGTCAACACACAACAGTGACTGTTGGATGTCCATCCAACGGCCGACGTGCTTCTTCAATCTCTGATCTTCCTACTCGAGCCGCCCAAACCAGCGCCGGCGGGACTGCTTGCTCCCTCCTCCCGTGGCTGGCTGTGCTACCGCCAGGCTATCCCTCTAACCACCCACACATCCTGTTATTTTTCAGCGACGTCAGCCTCACCCCGCAGCCGACCAGTCAGCGCTCGTTCTCCCCTCAGCATGGGCATCCGCTGCGGTGGCTTCGCCGGCTCCGGGTGGTTCTCTTCCTGGGCCCCGCCCTCGTCCACCGCGTTTGTGCTCTCGGTGCGGCGAGGTCAACATGGTCAACAAACAACAGCCATCGGAAGAGGCTGACGGTAGGGGCCCACACAAGAAAATGCCTCCTTATTATGTGCAAAATAATGATTCCTCCACCTAATAGCTGGCACCCACCGGAAGGGTCTCTGTATTTCGCGAAAAAAATGTTCCCCCCACTGTCAGCTCGGACCCACCGGCAATACCTCCTTATTACGTACAAAAAAATGAATACTCCCCCTGCTAGGTGGGACTCATCTTGGTGGGAGGCTGACTTGTGGGCCTACTAAGTTTACGGGGACGGAGGGCTTTGTCAACTTAGTCAATATGAATGACTCTAGCTCCAGTGACTGTACGATGTCCATCCAACGGCCATAGTGCTTCTTGAAACTTTGGTCTTCGTGCTCCAGCCGCCCAAAGCAGCGCCGATCGTGCCACGTGATCCTGCCTCCCGTGGCCGGCTGTGATGCTGCGGAGGCCTCACCGCCCCCTACTACTCCCACCGCTGGCCAGGCCATCCCTCTACTCACCCACACCTCCTGTTATTCTGCGGCGACGGCAGCCTCACCCTCGTACTCCTCTTCGCGTGGGCATCAACTGTTGCGTCTTCCCCGGCTCCGCGTCGTCCCCTTCCTAGGCCTCGCCGTCGTCCACCGCCGTGGTGCTCTCGGCGCGGCGTGGTCAATGTGGTCAACGAACGACTTCAATCGGAAGAGTACTGTGCATAGAGAGGCTGACAGCTGGGTCCACGGCGGCCGCAAGGAAGTGCCTCCTTATTACGTGCAAAATAATTATTCCTCCACCTGACAGCAGGGACCCACCAGACGGGCCACCATATTTCGCGAAAAAAACGTTCCCCCTGACTGCTGGGACCCACCAGCTACATCTTCGCACGCAAGGAAGTGCGTCCGGGCAAAAAAAACGATTCACCCCCTGACTGCTGGGACCCACCAGCTAAATCTTCGCACGCAAGGAAGTGCGTTCGGGCAAAAAAAAACGATTCGCCCCCCTGACTGTTGGGACCCACCAGCTACATCTTCGCAGGCAAGGAAGTGCCTGACAGTCGGGACCCACCTGGTCGAAGCGTACGTAGCGTTGTCATTCTGGTCGCGAACGTGTACGTACATACTGGTCATAGTAGAGGCGCGCACGTACACGTACGTACAGCGGCGAGGATGCAAGAAAGAAAATACGGCCACGTACGTACATACGGGCAGGGTCTCGAACGTCTACTCGCCATATGTACATGGCTGGGTCGGAACGGAGAAACAGCGTCGTCGTCGTGTTCATGGGGAGCCAACCGGCTGGGTCAGAACGGAATGCGTGGTCGTGTTCATCGGGAAGGCTTGGACGGAACAGGCGATGGAAACGAGGCCTGGCATACCGCACAACGGAGGAAACGGCCTTGTGTTCGACCAGCCATGTTCGAAACGGGGTCCTGTTGATCGGGAGGGGCCTAGCGTACCGCAAAACGGAGGAAACGGACCTCCTCCGGTCAAAACGGGGGTCCTATTGATCGGGAGGGGTGTGGCGTACCGCAAAACAGACGAAACGGACTTGTGTTGGAGCACTACGGTCGAAACGGGGGTGGGAGGGGTGTGGCGTACCGCAAAACGGGACTCCACGGGATACTGTTCATCTCCATCGTCGACCTCCTCCAGCCTCCATGGGCTACCGTCGACCTCCTCCAGCCTCCACGGGCTCCTGTTCATCCAGCCTCCACCGCGCGCTACTCCACCGGTTACTGTTCAACCACCCCTCCACGGGCACCCCTCCATCGTCTACTGTTCATCCAACCCTCCACACCACGGGGTCCTGTTCAACCACCCCTCCACAGCCACCCCTCCACCGTCTATTATTCATCCACCCCTCCACACCACGGGTTCCTGCTCATCCAGAGGCAACGCCACCGCTCACTATTCATCCAACCCCTCCCCCCCCCCCCCCGCAACGCTCACTGTTCATCCCAGAGGCAGCATCGATCGGCTTCAGTTAGCAGCAGTAGCGAAGGAATCGCTCCATCGGGTTCAGTTAACAGCCATCGATCGATTGCTCGGGTTCAGTAACACGTAGCCTACAGTGCAATCGCTCGGGTTCAGTTAGAGCCCAACGCCTCGCTCGGGTTCAGTTAGAGCCAACGCCTCGCATAGACGCACGTACGTACGAGAGAAACGCGCATCGCTCCGTCCCCGACCTCCCACCGTAACCGGCAACTCCCCGAAATTTTCCTCCCCCTCGCTTCTACCACGGTTTTTTCTGTCATGGACGGCCCAAAGAATGTCATGCAGCTGCGTCTCCGGCCCGCCCAGGACGAAAAGCCCATTTTCTGTCATGATTTTTTGTCATAGAAGTAGGAACCCACCACATCTATAATGATACCGGGTTTTGTCACAATTATCGTCATAGAAGTGTCATATGTATGACAGAAAAAAAAATTGTTCGGCCCAAAATGTCACGGATGTGTCTTTTTTTTGTAGTGAGGAGATCATTGTTATCATGGCTTATGTGATATGGGTGCTAGTGCTAGTACAATACCTCGTTCCTTATATGAAGAAATTATGCATGACATTGCACCTGCTAAGATAGAAGATATTGATGTTACAATTAAGCTTGCCAATAGAGATACTATTCCACCAATTGGGATTGTTAGAGATGTTGAAGTCTTGTGTGGGAAAGTTAAATATCCTGCTGATTTTCTTGTTCTTGGTTCCCCACAAGATGATTTTTGTCCCATCATATTTGGTAGACCCTTCTTGAACACTGTTAATGCTAAGATAGATTGCGAAAAGGATGTTGTTACTATTGGGTTAGGGGATATGTCTCATGAGTTTAATTTTGCTAAATTTCATAGACAACCCCATGATAAAGAATTGCCTAGTAAGGATGAAATTATTGGTCTTTCTTCTATTGCCGTGCCTCCTACTGATCCTTTAGACCAATATTTGCTAGACCATGAAAATGATATGTTTATGAATGAAAGAAGGGAAATAGATGAAGCATTCTTTAAACAGGGTCCTATTTTGAAACACAACTTGCATGTTGAAATCTTAGGGGATCCTCCACCACCCAAGGGTGATCCCGTGTTTGAGCTTAAACCATTACCTGATACTCTTAAATATGCTTATCTTGATGAAAAGAAGATATATCGTGTTATTATTAGTGCTAACCTTTCAGAGCAGGAAGAAGAAAGATTATTGAAAACTCTGAAGAAGCACCATGCTGTTATTGGATATACTCTTAATGATCTTAAGGGCATTAGTCCCACTCTAAGCCAACACAAAATAAAATTGGAAGAAGACACCAAACCAGTTATTGATCACCAACGACGATTAAATCCTAAGATGAAAGAAGTGGTAAGAAAGGAAATACTAAAGCTCCTTGAGGCAGGTATAATTTATCCCGTTATTGATAGTCAGTGGGTAAGTCCTGTCCATTGTGTCCCTATGAAGGGAGGTATTACTGTAGTTCCTAATAATAAAGATGAATTGACCCCGCAAAGAATTATTACAGGTTATAGGATGGTAATTGATTTCCGCAAGTTAAATAAAGCTACTAAAAAAGATCATTACCCTTTACCTTTTATTGATCAAATGCTAGAAAGATTATCCAAACATACATATTTTTGCTTTCTAAATGGTTACTCTGGTTTCTCTCAAATACCTGTGTCAACAGAGGATCAAGAAAAGACCACTTTTACTTGCCCTTTTGGTACTTTTGCTTATAGACGTATGCCTTTTGGTTTATGTAATGCACCTGCTACTTGTCAAAGATGCATGATGGCTATATTCTCTGACTTTGTGAAAAGATTTGTGAGGTATTCACGGATGATTTCTCCGTTTATGGATCCTCTTTTGATGATTTCTTGAGCAACCTTGATCGAGTTTTGCAGAGATGTGGAGATACTAGTCTCGTCTTGAATTGGGAAAAGTGCCACTTTATGGTTAATGAAGGCATTGTCTTGGGGCATAAAATTTCTGAGAAAGGTATTGAAGTTGATAAAGCTAAGGTTGATGCTATTGAAAAGATGCCATGTCCCAAGGACATTACAGGTATAAGAAGTTTCCTTGGTCATGTCGGTTTTTATAGGAGGTTCATTAAGGACTTTTCTAAAACTTCTAGGCCTCTGACTAATCTATTGCAAAAAGATATTCCTTTTGTCGTTGACGATGATTGTGTAGAAGCATTTGAAATACTTAAGAAAGCTTTGATTTCTGCACCTATTGTTTAGCCACCTGATTGGAATTTACCCTTTGAAATTATGTGTGATGCTAGTGATTATGCTGTAGGTCCTGTTCTAGGACAAAGAGTTGATAAGAAACTAAATGTTATTCAATATGCTAGTAAAACTCTAGACACTGCTCAGAGAAATTATGCTACTACTGAAAAAGAATTCTTAGCAGTTGTATTTGCTTGTGATAAGTTTAGACCTTATATTTTTTATTCTAAAGTAGCTGTTCACATTGATCATGCTGCTATTAAATATCTTATGGAAAAGAAAGATGATAAACCTAGACTTATTAGATGGGTTCTCTTGCTACGAGAATTTGATTTGCATATTATTGATAGAAAGGGAGCTGAGAACCCCGTTGCAGACAACTTGTCTAGGTTAGAGAATGTTCTTGAGTTCCCACTACCTATTAATGATAGCTTTCCTGATGAACAATTAGCTGTCATAAATGCTTCTCGTACTGCTCCATGGTATGTTGATTATGCTAATTACATTGTTGCTAAATTCATACCACCTAGTTTCACATACCAGCAAAAGAAAAAGCTCTTCTATGATTTAAGACATTACTTCTAGGATGACCCACACCTTTATAAGAAGGAGTAGATGGTGTTATTAGACGTTGTGTACCTGAGCATGAACAGGAATAGATCCTATGCAAGTGTCACTCCAAGGCATATGGAGGACACCACGCTGGAGATAGAACTGCACATAAGGTATTGCAATCCGGTTTTTATTGGCCTACTCTCTTCAAAGATGCCCGTAGGTTTGTCTTGTCTTGTGATGAATGTCAAAGAATTAGTAATATTAGTAGATGTCAAGAAATGCCTATGAATTATTCTCTTGTTATTGAACCATTTGATGTTTGGGGCTTTGATTATATGGGATAGTTTCCTACCTCTAATGGTTATACACATATTTTAGTTGTTGTTAATTAAGTTACTAAGTGGGTAGAAGCTATTCCAACTAGTAGTGCTGATCATAACACCTGTATTAAGATGCTTAAAGAAGTTATTTTTCCGAAGTTTGGAGTCCCTAGATACTTAATGACTGATGGCGGTTCACATTTTATTCATGGTGCTTTTCATAAAATGCTTGCTAAATATGATGTTAATCATAGAATTGCATCTCCATATCACCCACAGTCTAGTGGTCAAGTAGAATTGAGTAACAGAGAGCTTAAATTAATCTTGCAAAAGACTGTTAAAATAGATCTAGAAAGAATTGGTCCAAGAAACTTGATGATGCATTATGGGCTTATAGAACTGCATATAAAAATCCTATGGGTATGTCTCCATATAAAATGGTTTATGGAAGGCATGTCATTTACCTCTCGAACTAGAACATAAGGCACTATGGGCTATTAAAGATCTCAATTATGATTTCAAACTTGCCGGTGAGAAGAGGTTATTCGACATTAGCTCACTTGATGAATGGAGAACCCAGGCCTATGAGAATGCCAAACTTTTTAAAGAAAAAGTTAAAAGATGGCATGACAAAAGGATACAAAAGCGTGAGTTTAACGTAGGTGATTATGTGTTGCTATTCAACTCTCGTTTAAGATTTTTTGCAGGAAAACTTGTCTCTAAATGGGAAGGCCTTTACGTTATCGAGGAGGTCTATCATTCCGGTGCCATAAAAATTAACAACTTCGAAGGCACAAATCCGAAGGTGGTGAACGGTCAAAGAATCAAACATTATATCTAAGGTAATCCTATAAATGTTGAAACTAATGTTATTGAAACCGTAACCCTGGAGGATACATAAGAGACACTTTCCAGAATGTTTCAGACTCCGAAAAGGAATAGGTATGTGGTATGGTAAGTATACCGACTCCAAAACAGTTCTAATAGCAATTTTTCTCTGTTTTGGAATATTTAAGAAAATAGGAAAATAAGAACTAGTCCGGGAAGGACACGAGGCGTCCACGAGGGTGGAGGGCATGCCCCTTGCCTCGTGGGCACCTCGTGTGCTCTCCGGACTCCGTTTTCTTGCACGACACTTCTTTCGGTCGGTAAAAATTCATTATATAATCTCCCGAAGGTTTTGACCACCGTATCATGCAAATATCCTCTGCCTTTGTTTCGAGCTATTTTTCTGACAGATCTAGAGCACCATGACATCTTCAAGCGCCCCCAAGGACAAGTTTTTCGAGAGGGTCATCTAACCCTACCTTGCGGAGGTGCTGCATCACCCTCAAACCATTGAGATGCATGAGGGGGTGCTGCACATCCGCGATGTGGAGGGACCAAGGAGTACCGGAAGCATGGACACAAAGCTCGATACAATGGAACAACAAGTTTTCAAGTGCCAAGGGATGGTGGAACACGGACTCAACGCCAACCAGATGATGATCACGGAATTCACCAACAACCACAAGCTGGACGCCAAGAAAATCGAGCACCTCCAAGCCCGGATCTATGACCTGCAAAACCAAAACTGTGAGTACGAATATAGATTCAAGAGGATGAGTTTGGCTGCAGATTTGAGGATCCCGGAAACTCGATCATCCTTCTATGATGGTGAGCCTATGCCTTGGAAGACGGACGACAAGCCTACATCATCAACAACTCCATCATCACCACCTCAGAGGACATAATTACATGGGTATGGGCACTCCCCTTGGCAACTGACAAGCTTGGGGGAGTTGCCCCGGTATCGTATCACCATCACACTCCTATCTTTACCGTTTTACTTAGTTCGATCCTTTTGGTAATATCGTGATCTAGTAGAATAAAGTTTTGGTATGAATTAGTTTTGAGTTT
Source organism: Triticum timopheevii (assembly GCA_963921465.1). Classification (NCBI taxonomy): domain Eukaryota; kingdom Viridiplantae; phylum Streptophyta; class Magnoliopsida; order Poales; family Poaceae; genus Triticum; species Triticum timopheevii. The sequence goes on along the minus strand of OY997266.1, from coordinate 502,632,506 downwards.
TGCTTTGTGATTCCTCTATGTAATCGAGTCCATGAGCTATATATAATAAAGATTAGTGTTGAGTCAAGGGCTTTGCTATCTTGCTATGATCTTGAGGAAATAAAAGAATAAAAAGCAATAAAAGAGACCAAGTTGATCTTGTGGAAAGTAATGACTTCACATATAAAGAGTATGATGATTAAAAGTTGTTGAGAGTTGGCAAACATAGTTTTGGTCATCGTTGCAATTAATAGGAAGTAATAAAGAAAGAGAGGTTCTCACATATAAATATACTATCTTGGACATATTTTATGATTGTGAGCACTCACTAAAGTATGACATGCTAAAGAGTTGATGTTGGACAAGGAAGACAACGTAATGGGTTACGTTTTCTCACATCTCAGTTAAAGTATATTGTCATGGATCGTCCAACATGTTGAGCTTGCCTTTCCCCCTCATGCTAGCCAAATTACTTGCACCAAGTAGAGATAATACTTGTGCTTCCAAATATCCTTAAACTCAGTTTTGCCATGAGAGTCCACCATATCTACCTATGGATTGAGTAAGATCCTTCAAGTAAGTTGTCATGTTGCATGCAATAAAAATTGCTCTCTAAATATGTATGACTTATTAGTGTGGAGAAAATAAGCTTTATACGATCTTGTGATATGGAAGTAATAAAAGCGACGGACTTCATAATAAAGGTTCATATCACAAGTGGCAATATAAAGTGACGTTCTTTTGCATTAAGATTTTGTGCATCCAACCATAAAAGCACATGACAACCTTTGCTTCCCTCTGCGAAGGGCCAATCTTTTACATTATGCAAGAGTCAAGGTGATCTTCACCTTTCCTTTTTATATTTTATCCTTTGGCAAGCACCTCGTGTTGGAAAGATCCTGATATATATATCCAATTGGATGTAAGTTAGCATGAACTATTATTGTTGACATTACCCTTGAGGTAAAAGGTTGGGAGGCAACACTATAAGCCCCTATCTTTCTCTGTGCCCGATTAAAACTCCATAACCATAAGTATTGCGTGAGTGTTAGCAATTGTGAAAGACTAAATGATAGTTGAGTATGTGGACTTGCTGAAAAGCTCTTATGTTGACTCTTTTCGATGTTATGATAAATTGCAATTGCTTCAATGACTGAGATTATAGTTTGTTAGTTCTCAATGAAGTTTCTGAATCATACTTGACATTGTGAATAGATTGTTACTTGAGCATAAGGAATCATATGACAATATATGTATGTTGATGTTATAAGAATGATCGTGATGCCCTCATGTTTGTATTTTATTTTATCGACACCTCTATCTCTAAACATGTGGACATATTTTTCGATATCGGCTTCTGCTTGAGGACAAGTGAGGTCTAAGCTTGGGGGAGTTGATACGTCCATTTTGCATCATGCTATTATATCGATATTTATTGCATTATGGGCTGTTATTTCACGTTATGTCACAATACTTATGGCTATTCTCTCTTATTTTACAAGGTTTACATGAAGAGGGAGAATGCCGGCAGCTGGGATTCTGGGCTGGAAAAGGAGCAAATATTATAGACCTATTCTGCACAGCTCTAAAAGTCCTGAAACTCCACGAAAGTCATTTTGGGAATTAATAAAAATATTGAGTGGAAGAAATACCTGAGGGGGGCCACCCACCATCCATGAGGGTGGGGGCGCACCCTACCCCCTGGGCGCGCCCCCTGCCTCGTGGGCCACCTGGCAGCCCTCCAGTGCTCATCTTCTGCTATATGAAGTCTTTTACCTTGGAAAAAAATAAAAGCAAGCTCACGGGACGAAACTCCACCGCCACGAGGCGGAACCTTGGCGGAACCAATCTAGGGCTCCGACGGAGCTATTCTGCCGGGGAAACTTCCCTCCGGGAGGGGGAAATCATCACCATCGACATCACCAATGATCCTCTCATTGGAAGGGGGTCAATCTCCACCAACATCTTCACCAGCACCATCTCCTCTCAAACCCTAGTTCATCTCTTGTATCCAATATTTGTACCAAAACCTCATATTACTCTTTGTAGTTGATGCTAGTTGGTTTATTTGGTGGAAGATCATATGTTCAGATCCTTAATGCATATTAATACTCCTCTGATTATGAACATGAATATGCTTTGTGAGTAGTAATGTTTCTTCCTGAGGACATGGGTGCAGTCTTGCTATTAGTAGTCATGTGAATTTGGTATTCATTCGATATTTTGATGAGATGTATGTTGTCTCTCCTCTAGTGGTGTTATGTGAACGTCGACTACATGACACTTCACCATTGTTTGGGCCTAGAGGAAGGCATTGGGAAGTAATAAGTAGATGATGGGTTGCTAGAGTGATAGAAGCTTAAACCCTAGTTTATAAGTTGCTTCGTAAGGGGCTGGTTTGGATCCATATGTTTCATGCTATGGTTAGGTTTACCTTAATACTTCTTTTGTAGTTGCGGATGCTTGCAATAGGGGTTAATCATAAGTGGTATGCTTGTCCAAGAAAGGCCACTACCCAAGCACCGGTCCACCCACATATCAAATTATCAAAGTAACGAACGCGTATCATATGAGCGTGATGAAAACTAGCTTGATGATAACTCCCATGTGTCCTCAGGAGCACTTTTCTCATTATAAGAACTTTTCCAGGCTTGTCCTTTGCTACAAAAAGGATTGGGCCACCTTGTTGCACTTTATTTACTTTCATTGCTTGTTACCCGTTACAAATTATCTTATCACAAAACTATCTGTTACCTACAATTTCAGTGCTTGCAGAGAATACTTTACTGAAAACCACTTGTCATTTCCTTCTGCTCCTCGTTGGGTTCGACACTCTTACTTATCGAAAGGACTACGACAGATCCCCTACACTTGTGGGTCATCAGTCGGCAGTTCGCCGGTGAAGAAGTGCAGAAGCCGGAACGAGGTCCCGGCGGGCCTCTCCGACCACACCACAAACTCTGGGAGCACATCAGTCGAGGAGAAGTGCGGTCGAGGAGGGCTAGCGACCATAGCGTGCCTCCCCTCGTCGCGGGAGCTTCCCCGTGGCCGGTGGCCCCCGCCGCGAGAAGCGCGCCCACGCCCCCTGGGGGCCGCCGCCGGGGTCGCGGCATGCTTGTGGGGACGACTGCGGCCCCTCTTGGGTGGTGGCGAAGCTGGTCCCTGCTTAGGAGCCTTCCCTTTCTCAACAGCCGAGAATCTCCTCATCGGCGCCATGGATGCTACGACAAGGTGGAGAAGAAGAAGGGACGAGCAGCGAGAAGATGAAGAAAGAGATGAGCGAGAGGGACTCCGCCCCTCCCCTCATTTCTAGCTAAAGGGAGGCCAACCGCCGGCCTCCATGATCTCGCGCAATGATGTTTCTCTGCATGCAGCATCGACTCGTCAAGTCGGACGGATTTCAAGGCAGCGTAGGGAAGTGGAGACGCCCACGTCCCATCAATCACCACGCGCCGTCCAAGGCCGCAGGCGGTTAGGGCCCCTGGCGCTCCGCACTTGCACTTTGGCTTCGCCCAGAAGCCAAGTCCGAGCGCGCCTTGGGCCCGGGGGCTATTGTCGGCGTTCTAGATACGGGGGTACCCAGACTTGCCTTCCTGCGGCCCACGGCGTGGCTCCATCAGCGGCCTGGTACGGCCCAGCTTTAGCATCAACAACACAAGACCCTCGTGAGGGGCCAAGCCTCGCGAGGCGGACGACACCAAGACCTCTAAGGGGATAGGCCGCCTCAGGCTGGCTCCCGAGGAGCGGAGATTTCTATGCAAGGCTCACCTCGCGAGGTTCAGCTGACGTGAGTTATGACAACCAAGGCCAGGCGGGCATTAGGCGGGCGCCAGCGGGCGCAGAGTACCAGTTTCCTTTTCGGTGCAAAGGAGGCAAGCGGCAGGCGTGGAGTCCCGAGGAATCAACCAAACGTTTCCATTTCAGTGCAACAAGACCAAGACCGCAATGATGACAGGACGGAGGTCACCGCTGAGCGTCACAACCAACGGCTTTTGCAGGCGAAAACCACTTTAGTCAGGATAGGGCATACTTGTTGTCTCCCTTCGAAATTGGCCGTTGTGGGATCCCTTCCTGTCAACATTTGAGAAGAGAACCAAGGACACTATAAATAGGACCTAACCACCACCATGGAGAGAGGTCGGAATCCACAGAAGAGACAAGAGGGGATCGAGTCTATTCCACCCTCACCACCTCACCAGCTCACTTGAGCTCAAGAACACGCCTCCTAAGGCTGTTCTCCACTGTACTAGTTCTTCCTCAGCCCCTTGAGGCAAATCCACCACAAAGCATGAGTAGACGAACCTGGGTAACTGATGTATCTTTCTTTCCCTTCGAGCTCGACGCGCTTGGCTGTGAGATTAGCGAGTAGGCAGGCTGGGTAGGTTGAGATCTCCGCACGCACCCCAGAGTTCGGACCTCTCAAGGGTCTGCGGAACCCGAAATCCGACAGATAGATTGCGATCTGATTTTTTGGATAGAAAAAAAGAAACTGGAAATGTGGAGGAGATGGTGCGAGGGGTAGGGTCGGCGACTTCTTTCGATTGATGGAGAGGGGAGGGAACCAGCGAACAAAACAACGTACATACTGAGACATTAGGAGTCCTGAAGGTGTCCTTCGTCTAAACTGAATTAGATCAAGCTGGGCAGGACCGAGATATCATTAGGAAAGGCATATAAGAGATTAGTGGGAAAGAGAGAATTGCATCCCAGATATTCATGAGAAACGCATGTTAATGGGAAGGAGGGAAATGTGTCCCCATTTTTTCCTGGGGAGATGTGCATTATAGGAAAGATAGATTGCGATCTGATTTTTTTAGAGAGAGAAAAAAGAAACTGGAAACGTGGAGGAGATGGTGCAAGGCTAGGGTTGGCGACTTCTTTCGATTGATGAAGAGGAGAGGAAATGAGTACATATTGAGATATTAAGAGTAGAGATAATGCAATAGAGCTCATGCTATTCACGTCAAAAAAATTACCACACTTACTGGCATCGGTAGCAGGTTGACCCAGTCAATAGCGATTATCCACCTTCCAAAAAAGTGTCACAGCTACACCAACAGCTAGGAGGGCTCATAGGTCGATCCAATTGATTCCACACTTTCACCATATTTTGGCCCAAGACGTATTCTCAGGGGCTGTTTGGATTGTGATTACCTTTGTCATATATTGTCATATTATTTTTGCCACACTTGTCTTAGTTGAATTGCTCAAATTGTTAGCCACATTTTAACTTGCCTAAGGGAATCTTGCCACAGTTTTTTGCGTTTACGACATGTGGGGCTCACTGCTCATAAAAAAATCCTTGTCTTAGGTGTGACTAGAACCAAACACCTACCTAATTTGATCAAACTTGCCTAAGGTTAGACGTGGCAAAGTGTGGCTAGGAACCAAACAGCCCCTCAGTTTCGCATACATTTATGCATTTTGCTGGACAACGACAGCATTTTTTTTTTTTGCAGACACAACGAGAATACGTCCGATACAAGGCACGTTCTTGGTAGATGGACAGAATCACACAATACATTTTCTAATCACTTGTTCAAGGTGCCAAGTCGTCCAAGAAACGTTTTAAAATTCGTCTTCTCCCGTGCGTGCACAACTGAGATGATGACTCAACAGTCCAACGCTGCAGTCACCTCTCTTCCCGACGTGTCATGCCGACGCGTCACACGATTCCCTGGGGATGACGAATCAGTTTGGCTGTGCAGGAGAGTTCACTGTTCGCCTCCAGATGGAGATCCTGGACACGCATCCAACGCATCTCGAAGAACTTCACCGTCATGAACAGCCGACCGTAGAAATGCAGAAAAACTACTCGCCTTGTGTCTAAAGCTCCCGACTCGGCGGGAAAAGAAAGAGCTGATTAGGGCATGTACAATGCATAGTCTCAAGGTGATGCCTCGCATGCCACGTAGGATCGGATATGACGTAAAGTAGGTTCGGATAGAGAAGCGAGATCCTCTCCAGGAGCCGGGTGCTTGAAGAGAAAAAGTACGGTCCGATGACAAAAGCTGAAAAGGTTGAAGTGAAAAGTAGAGATGCATGTGTACTAAAGTCTTTATTTTCTATTTCTTAATGAGGCCCACTAGTTGTACTTGCATTGGGGAGAAAAATTAAATGTAGATACCTCAAATTACTTTTTGTCATGAGGCATATGTATCCATATGCCACCATTGTACATGCCCTTACATGTGCATGACTGCATGCCATACGTATACGTCTCCTTTCATCGGCCAACGGCATCCTCTTTCCGCGGTTCTCGTTGAACACGTATGCAGTTCGTTGGGCCAGAGTTCACATATAATTCTCTGAATATAAGCATGGTTTTCTACCGATGCATACGCAACGACGATCCGAACTTTGACTCCACCAACCCGATCATCCTCCATGTCAACAACCAAAGATACTCTCTGTTTCTACCTTGTACAACAAAGCTTCTTTGATTTTTCTCTCGCTGGCTTCCAGACCTGGGTCGTTAACTCGTTATGTATGTGTGTGTCCTCACTTCAACGACCCCATCCACCCGTGGAATATCCTCGACTCCTCGCGATCCACGTTGTTTCGCATCGTCCGTCGTCAAGTGGTCCGGCACAGCCACCTTCCATCACCGATCCATCCATCCATCACTCCGGGACGCAGCGGTCATTGCCCTGTCCCCGTAGCGACGGAAACAAGCGGGACCGTTCACGTCGGCAAACGGCAACGTAGTACGCCACACTTAGACCAACTCCAACGGGCCGACCCAAATGGACGACGATTTTATCCGTATTTTATCTGTTTAGATCGGCTAGGCAGACACGAACGTTCGCTTCCGCATTTGGATCGGCGCGTGCGCCCAACGCTGGCGCGATCCATTTTGACGGCGCAAAAAAATAAATGCATGCATATTTAACATACAAACAACATTAATTAAAATTAAAGCCGGCCACGAATGTCGTGGGGAGTCCACGCATTCACATTAGCATTTAATAAAAATAAAAACAAACTAAAAACTACGCGCCGGCGTGCTGCCCTAGGTGTCGTCGTCGTCCTCGGGGTCCGTGAGGTCGATTAGTGTCGGCGTCGGACCGGCCCAGGCGAACGCCGTGATCAAAGCGCGGTCATGTCGGGCACGGGCTGTGCTGCCGCCTGGGCCGCCGCGGCCTGGCGCGCCTCCTCCTCGGCCTTGAGCTGCTCGGCCTCGGCGTCGCGCTCGAGCATCTCGAGGTACTCGCCGTCGCGGCGCTCCTCGTCCACCCGGATCCGGCGCCAGTGCGCGAGGTGATGAAGTCATGTACCTAGGGTAGGGTCATAGACCTGTCCTAAGTACCCTTCCCAAAGACACCCTCAGAAGAAACTGCGTTCCAGTCGACCAAGAGGGACTTCACTCGAAGACTCGAAGGACTCGACTATGAAGACTCACTCGACCATCAGGAGATCAAGAGCCACTATGCATCCAAACGGTCTGTAATTAAGTAGTCTTTATGGCATTTAGGACACTTTATGTAAGGCGTTACCAGTAACGCCTAGCCTTAATGTACTTTAAACCCTGCATAACTGAGGGCCGGAGGGGTCTGGCAGACACTATGTAAGCCACCCCCCTCCTCAGTGTGAAGGGTTCGCACCCCTGTAATCCATACACGCATAATCCACTCGACCGCCTCAGGGCTCCGAGACGTAGGGTTGTTACTTCCTTCGAGAAGGGCCTGAACTCGTACATCCCTTGTGTTTACAACTGCTCCATAGTTAGGATCTTGCCTCTCCATACCTACCCCCCATTCTACTATCAGACTTAGAACCACGACAGTTGGCGCCCACTGTGGGGCAGGTGTTTTAGCGATTTTTGGAGAAGTTGCAATTGTTCCGATTGTCTTCATCATGGTTTCTGGTGGAGTTTTGGTCGAGGGCCCCGAGATCCGTCTCGGCGCGCTCACCTTCATCGCCGACGACTCCGCTTGGCTCCAGGAGGCTCCACTCGACATCGACGCGCTCCCCGTCCGCGGGGCGACGCATTTTCGGGCATGTGTCCGCGGCGTTCTGCTGCGACAGCCGTCGACTCCTTATCGGTCGACTCCCCTATCGTCCTCCCTCCCAGTCTCCCACCAGCGCAAGCGCTCTGGTCGGTCGAGGCTCCAACGGTGGGTAAGGCACGCGGTGGCCCGCCAGTCGGCCATCACCCAAGTCGCGGCAATCGAGCCCGACGAATCTCTCTACAGCCTGTTCGATCTGTCGACTGGCTCCGTAGATACCGCATCCGAGTGCGACAGCAGCGATCCGGCGGCGGAGGTCTTGATGGTCAACGGGCCTCGTAGCCCTCCTGGCTTCCCCCGCGACGACGGGGTGGACAGTGGAGGCGATCCCGCTCAAGTCCATGAGGAATATCAACCCGAGCCACTCAACTCCCTGCAAAGGGAAGAACTTAGCCGCAGGAACATGGATGCCCTGCATACTCCCATCGCAGGAGAAACCCCCCGAGGCTCGTGCCTTGGAGGAGGCGCATTTGGCTAACTTGGCTGAACGCACTCGTCTGGAGAATCTCCAGCGAGCACTCGACGAGCGCGCGCGGCAACGAGTACCCGACTCCAGTCGACGTCAACTCTTCCCGCAGCCGACTCAGGTATATCGAACCCCGATTCAGAATTTAGCAGCTGCAACCCGTATAGCAGAGTCGATTCAGCCCTCTCAGTCGGAGGCTGGCAGAGGCTTGATGCAGATTAGAGATTTGCTCCGAGCAGCAGGTGATCAGAATTCAGCCGTGTCGCAGTCACGCAACAAGATTCACAGTCGATCTGTCGCTGCGAATACGGTTCAGTCGGCTCACAGCCCTAGATCGCCTCCGCGGCGTGAAGGGCGCGAGAATCGACAGGACCAATATGGTGACCGATACGATCGTGATGATAGGCGTCGAGTGCCCACTCATTCCCCGAGGGGTGGGTCCTACGCTCATCGGTAGCAAGATGACAGGCGCCAGCTTAGTGTGGGACGAAGAGCTCCGGTCGACCCTAGGGAACCAGGCTTTGACGCGTGATCCATCATCGTGCAAGGCTTGGTCGATCGGAACAGGGCTCACCGAGGTGGCTATGACAGAGATGCGCCCACGAGCAGCCGAGCGCATGTTTCTAGTCCGGAATGTTTCAGCAGGGCTATCAGAGCCGCGGTGATTCCCCCCAACTTCAGGTTGGCGACTGGAGTCAGCAAGTTCACTGGTGAGTCTAAGCCTGAAACTTGGCTTGAAGACTACCGAGTGGCGGTGCAGATTGGTGGCGGAAATGATGAAGTGGCCATGAAACATTTACCACTCATGTTGGAAGGTTCGGCCAGGGCGTGGTTGAATCAGTTAACTCCTAGCAGCATTTACACTTGGGAAGACCTTTCCCGAGTGTTCGTCAGAACATTCGAGGGAACTTGCAAGCGACCAGCTGGACTCACAGAGCTGCAAGTTTGCGTGCAGAAGTCGAATGAGACCTTGAGAGAGTATATTCAGAGATGGATCACTTTGCATCATACCATGGAGAACGTGTCTGATCATCAGGCAGTCTGCGCCTTCAAGGATGGTGTTAAGAACAGAGAATTGAGTTTGAAGTTTGGTCGGACCGGAGATATGACCCTGAGTCGGATGATGGAAATTGCTACCAAGTATGCCAACGGCGAAGAAGAGGACCGACTCCGGAGCGGCAAGTACAAGCCTAGTCAGTCGGAGAAAGGGAACTCCAGTCGGAAGCAGAAGCGGAAAGCCGAACCAGCGGCCCCTGGAGAGGCTCTGGCCGTGACTCAGGGCAAGTTCAAAGGAAAACCCAAAGGATCCTGGAACCCCAAGAAGGTGAAGGATAAAGAAGGAAATGACGTGATGGATCTGCCGTGTCACATCCACACGAAGAAAGATGAAGAGGGTAATTTCATTTACCCGAAGCATACCACTCGGCAGTGCAGGCTCCTGATCCAGCAGTTCCAAGGTAAACAGCCCAAGGACAAGGAAAAGGAATCGGACAAAGCCGAAGACAAGGAGGACAGTGATGGAGGATATCCTCATGTTAACTCCACTCTGATGATCTTTGCTGATGTGGAGAGCAAAAGCTGACTGAAGGTTATCAACCGTGAGGTGAATATGGTCGCCCCAACGACGCCCAGTTATCTGAGATGGTCCCAAACTCCCATTACATTCGACCAGTCCGATCACCCGACTCATATAGCCACCCCTGGGAGGCAAGCTTTGGTGGTCGACCTGGTCGTCGAAGGCACTCGACTGACGAAGGTGCTAATGGATGGTGGTAGTGGACTAAATTTATTATATGTGGACACGCTGAAAGGAATGGGCATTCCGATGTCCCGACTGAGCACCAGCAACATGAGTTTTCATGGAGTTATACCTGGAAATAAAGCTGAGTCACTCGGTCAGATAGCTCTGGACGTGGTGTTCGGCGACTCGAAGCATTTCCGCAAAGAGAAGCTGGCGTTTGAAGTCGTGGATTTTCAGAGCGCTTACCACGCTATTTTGGGGAGACCAGCTTACGCACGGTTCATGGCTCGACCATGTTATGTGTACCTCAAACTGAAGATGCCCGGCCCCAAAGGCGTGATCACTATCACTGGTGATCGGAAAAAAGCAGAAGAGTGTTTCCAGAAAGGCTCGAAAATTGCCGACTCCCAGGTGACAACGGTCGAGCTAGAAGGATATAAGAAAAATGCAGATCCGAGTGATTTGTTGCGGGCTAAGAAGCCTGCCACAGAATCAGCGTTTCAGTCGTCCGGTGAGACAAAGCATGTTCACATTCACCCGACCGACCCCAATGCAGCTCCGACCCATATTTCCACAACACTCGACCCTAAATAGGAAGAAGCGCTCATCCAGTTCCTCCGTGAGAACTGGGACATCTTTGCATGGAAGCCAGCTGACATGCCGGGTGTTCCCAGGGGACTGGCTGAGCATCGCCTTAGAGTCAACTCAGCAGTAAAACCAGTCAAAGAACATCTCTGACGGTCCGCCGTCCAGAAGAGAAAAGCCATTGGTGAGGGGGTGGCTCGACTATTGGCGGTAGGATTTATCCGAGAGATATACCACTCCGAGTGGCTCGCCAATGTCGTCATGGTGCCCAAGAAGTACAAGTCACTCCGCATGTGCATTGATTTCAAACACATCAATCGGGCCTGCCCGAAAGATCATTTTCCTCTCCCTCGCATCGATCAAATTGTTGACTCGACCGCGGGATGCAAGAGATTGTCTTTTCTAGACGCTTATTCCGGGTACCATCGTACCCGATGAGATAAAAACAGCTTTCATCACTCCATTCGGGTGCTTCTGCTATATCACCATGCCATTCGGCCTCAAGAATGCCGGAGCCACGTTCATGCGAATGATTCAGAAGTGTTTGCTCACTCAAATCAGTCGGAATGTGGAAGCGTACATGGATGATATCGTGGTCAAGTCGCGAAAGGGTTCCGACCTGCTGACTGACCTCCATGAAACATTTGCCAACCTCAGGAGGTATGTTATCAAGCTCAATCCATCAAAGTGCACATTCGGAGTTCCTGGTGGCAAGTTACTCGGTTTTCTCGTTTCCGAACGAGGAATCGACGCTAACCCAGAAAAAATCGGCACTATACTCCGAATGAGACGCCCCGTGCGGGTGCACGATGTCCAGAAGCTTACTGGATGCTTGGCCGCATTAAGTCGATTCATCTCACGACTCGGTGAAAAGGCATTGCCTCTTTACCGACTGATGAAGAAGGCAGACAAGTCCGAGTGGACTCCAGAAGCTGATGCAGCGTTTGCCGAGCTAAAAGCTCTGCTCTCCACCCAGCCGGTGCTTGCTGCTCCAATCAGCAAAGAGCCTCTGTTGCTCTATATTGCAGCCACAGGACAAGTCATTAGTACAGTACTTACGGTCGAGCGGGAAGAAGAAGGGAAAGCCCTCAAAGTTCAGCGCCTAGTGTACTATCTGTCTGAAGTTTTGACTCCATCGAAGCAAAGATATCCTCATTATCAGAAGCTTGTGTATGGGATCTACATGACCACGAAGAAGGTTGCTCATTATTTCTCTGATCATTCCATTACAGTCGTCAGCGACGCTCCACTTTCAGAGATTCTGCACAACAGAGATGCAACTGGTCGAGTGGCAAAATGGGCGATTGAACTCCTTCCCCTTGATATCAAGTTTGAGGCAAAGAAAGCCATTAAGTCCCAAGCAATAGCAGATTTCCTTGCCGAGTGGATTGAACAACAGCAGCCAACTCAAGTTCACTCGGAGCATTGGACCATGTTCTTTGATGGCTCTAAGATGTTAAATGGTTCCGGTGCTGGGGTTGTCCTGGTTTCCCCCAGAGGAGATAAGCTCAGATATGTGCTCTAGATTCACTTTGATTCCTCCAACAATGAGGCAGAATATGAGGCCCTTTTGTATGGGTTGCGCATGGCCATTCACTCGGCGTCCGTCGCCTTATGGTTTATGTCGACTCAGATTTGGTGGTCAACCAAGTGATGAAGGAGTGGGACGTTAGAAGCCCAGCCATGACTGGATACTGCAATGCAGTGAGGAAGCTGGAAAAGAAGTTTGAGGGGTTAGAGCTCCATCATATACCCCGACTGAAGAATCAAGTGGCTGATGATTTGGCGAAGATAGGTTCCAAGAGAGAAGCCATTCCCAGCGATGTGTTCTTGGAGCATATCCATACTCCATCAGTCAAAGAAGATCCTTTCACCGAAGAAGCTCCGCAGCCCAAGAGTGCCACAGATCCGACTGAGGTTGAAGTCCCAGCAGTGGTCGACTTGGTCATGGAGGCTTTAGTGATCACTCCCGACTGGACAGTTCCATACATCGCGTATATCTGGAGAAAAGAGCTCCCGGAGGACGAGGAAGAGGCTCGACAGATCGTCCGTCGATCCAAGGCCTTTACTGTGATTAAAGGACAGCTATACAGAGAGAGCGCGACTGGAGTTGGTCAGAAGTGCATAACGCCAGAAGAAGGTCGAATAATCCTGGATGACATCCACTCGGGGACCTGTGGCCATCATGCGTCCTCTCGGACCATTGTGGCCAAAGCATACCGAGCCGGATTTTATTGGCCAAGGGCGAATGAAATGGCAAAGGAAATAGTCGACAAATGCGAAGGATGCCAATTTTACTCCAACATGTCACACAAGCCTGCATCAGCTCTGAAGACCATTCCACTCGTCCGGCCCTTCGCAGTATGGGGTTTGGATATGGTTGGTCCCTTGAGAACAGGACGAAGAGGTTTCACACATGTACTGGTGGCAGTCGACAAGTTCACCAAGTGGATTGAGGCTAAGCCCATCAAGAACCTTGATGCCAGTACTGCTGTCAGCTTCATCAGAGAACTGATATTCAGATATGGAGTCCCACACAGCATCATCACTGACAATGGATCAAACTTCGACTCGGAGGAATTCAAGGCGTTCTGCACATCTCAAGGCACACGAGTCGACTACGCTTCAGTCGCCCATCCCCAGTCGAATGGACAAGCGGAGCGGGCCAACGGCTTGATCCTCAAAGGGTTGAAACCCCGACTGATGCGTGACCTCAAGCATGCGGCTGGAGCATGGGTCGATGAACTCCCCTCAGTGCTGTGGGGTCTAAGGACCACGCCTAACCGGTCGACTGGAAGAACTCCTTTCTTCTTGGTCTATGGAGCTGAGGCGATCTTACCGAGTGATCTACTCCACAACGCTCCTCGAGTTGAGCTCTACACCGAAGCTGAAGCAGAACAAGTGCGGCAGGATGCAGTCGACCTCCTAGAGGAAGAAAGGGAGATGGCTCTGATCCGATCGACCATCTACCAACAAGACTTGCATCGCTTCCACGCCAAAAACGTGAAGAGTCGAGCCTTCCAGGAAGGAGATTTGGTTCTCCGAGTGGATCAGCAGAAACCACATAAGCTTGCTCCTTCTTGGGAAGGACCCTTCATCGTCACCAAGGTTCTCCACAATGGAGGGTACCGTCTCTACAACGTCGAGCACAAAATCGACGAGCCCCAAGCTTGGAACGCGGAGCTACTCCGCCCATTTTACACTTAAAGTTTTCACTCGGATGAGTTTTAATAAAAGTACTTCTGTAGTTCATGTTTTGCAAGATAATAGTGTCATAATTTCCCCAACAATTTTTGTCACTTTTTATTATTCAGTAAAATTCCCCTCACTGGGTGGCTTAGCTGCGAATCCGTTACGCCTAAGTTTGTAAAAAAAAATCCTTACCAAGTGGCGAGTCGGCCTCCCACTCGGGGGCTTAGCTGCGAATCCGTTTCGCCTAAGTTTCAATAAAATCCTACCGAGTGGTGAGCCAGCCTCCCACTCGGGGGCTTAGCTGCAGTCCCAGTACTCGCCTAAGTTTTAATAAAATCCTACCGAGTGGCGAGCCAGTATCCCACTCGGAGGCTTAGCTGCAGTCCAAGTACTCGCCTAAGTTTCAATAAAATCCTACCGAATGGTGAGCCAGTCTCCCACTCGGAGGCTTAGCTGCAGTCCAAGTACTCGCCTAAGTTTCAATTCAACGTACACTATGCAAGGAGCACGAGGTGCAGGTCGACTGCTACTCTCTCCTCCGAGCTACGCCACAAGTACAACATGCGCTATGCAAGGAGGACGAAGTGCAAGTCGACTGCTACTCTCTCCTCCGAGCTACGTGTAAGTGCATCTAGTGCCCCTTAGTGATTTTGGTGTATTGAAGACTTATAGGTTAAGGGACTAATGTGTTTGTGAGTGTACACAGGTCTATAAGTCTATGAGGAGTTTGATATTTACGGAGAAAGTCGACCCCTAAAAATGAAGTTCTTCGACTGAAGACTTTGATATTCTGAAGACTTTCTGAAGACTTTGAAAGTGAAGAAATTGGTGTGACCTTGAAGACTTGGTATTCATTTGTGGAACATGAAGCGTGAATACTTTTGTTTTCGTAGTTTCATTTTCTCTTTCTTGAGTCATAGGAAACACCGTACTGTTAAAGGGGGTCGAGGAAATACTAAGGAAAAATTTCCATGTGATGCTCAACTCAAAATCCTACACCTACCAATCCCTTCGAGTGAAGCCTTTGGAAATCTCATACAGTTCAGTCACTTTCTTCAGTGACAGAGACGAAGTTCTTCTGGTCGCTGATGAATTTGTTCTGACTGAGGAGTTAGGAATTCGCCAGTGCGAATTGCCTACAGTGAGGAACATGATAGCCCTGAGGAATTTGAGAGTCAAATTTCCGACCGTTGTTGTGCTGCGCGCCAGCTGTCCCAAAATATCTTATCCACCTAACGGTCATATCATTGAAGGGCATTTATGTCTTATCATGTCGGGCTGCTCCCTAGGCTATAAATAGCCACCCCTACAACCACAAGCTGGTTGGCTGCTCCGAGAGAACTTGACACTTGTCATTTGAGAGCAACCCATCCTCCAAGGACTTTGAGCGAAAATCATCGAGTGAGGAAAACCCAAAACCAAACCCCTACAAACCCAAAGTGATTGAGCATCACTGAAGAAATTGATCCTGCATGGATCGGACGCTTGTTACCTTCGAAGACTGTGCTTCTTCCAGACGGTTAGGCGTCATGGTCTAGAGCATCCAAGAGGAATTGTGGATCGCCGAGTGACCAAGTCTGTGAAGGTTTGGAAGTCGCATGAAGACTTACCACGAGTGATTGGACGAGGTCTGTGTGACCTTAATTCAAGGAGAATACGGTGAGGACTGGGTGTCCTGAGCTACATGCTCAGCGACTGGGTGTCCGGGACTGGGTGTCCGGGACTGTGTGTCCTCGAGTTTAAATACTCAGCCGCTCCAACCAGACGTACAACTGAGACAGCAGTTGGAACTGGTCTACCAAATCATTGTCTTCACCAACCTAATTGGTTCTATTTCCTCAACCCTTTCATTTCCTCATTACTGTGTTGGGTGTTTGTTCATATTTGTGTTTAAAGACTTCGACTGAAGACTTTCTCAATTTCCTCAGATCAATTTCTTCAGTCTGTTTGTCTTCACCTTGTGTTATCCTGTGATTACGCTTTCTGTACTCAGTGCTTGTCTTCATTTCATCTTGATGACCATGCTTGTATTCTGTTATGCTTACTTCTGAGTACTTATTCCGCTGCTAGTAGTTCTTCGCTAAGGAATTTCCTCACCGGCAAATTCCTCAGTGAAGAATTCATAAAAATCGCCTATTCACCCCCCTCTAGTCGATATAACGCACTTTCAATTGGTATCAGAGCAAGGTACTCCCTTGTTCTGTGTGATTTTGGTTTAACCACCTGGAGTTTTAGTTATGTCGACCGCATGTATGATCAAGGTCTCGGCTGGGTGTCCTACCTTTGATGGGACGGACTACCCCTATTGGAAAAACAAGATGCGGATGCATCTTGAGGCAATTGACAATGATCTCTGGTATGTTGTGGAAAATGGTGTTCCCTCTGTCTCACCCTCACTGAACGCTACCGATGTGAAGAGATTCAAGCAACTCAATTCTCAAGCGAAGAATATCATATGTGGCGATCTGAGTAAAGGACAGTATGGAAGAGTGAGTGCTTTGGAAACTGCTAAGCTTATCTGGGATAGGCTGTCCAAAGTGAATGAAGGAGTCTCAACTCAGCGTGACTCTCGAGTTGATGTTCTTCGGAATCTCTTCAACCGCTTCAAAAGACTCAACAATGAAAATGTCCAACAAACCTTTGATCGCCTCACTGACATCTCAAATGAGCTTCAAGCCCTCGGTGCCTCTGGCATCACTGACCATGAGGTGGTGAAAAAACTGTTGAGATCGCTTGATTCCTCGTTTGATACTCTGGGATTGATGATACAAGAATGGGCTGACTACAAGTCTCTTGATCCTGCCGATATCCTCGAAAGGCTAAATACTCACGAGTTCCAGCTTGCTGAAAAGAGAGATCTCTATGGTTTGAGCTATGGCAAACCACGTGCCCTGAAGGCCAAGGTTGTGTTTTAGTCTGAATGTGAGGATTCTGGTAGTAGCCTTGGTGATCCTAAAGAATTGAGCCAGGAGCTAGCACTGCTCGTGAAGAAATTCCAGAAGTTCTCAAGACGTGGTCGCTTTGGAAAATCCTCAAGAAGCAGTGATTCCTCATCAAGTGACTATAAGAGAAGGCTGTGCCACAAATGCAAGAAACCTGGTCACTATATTCAAGATTGTCCTCAATGGGAAAAGGAATTCAAGAAGAAGAAATACAAGGATTACAGTTCTGATGATGCAAAGAATAAGAAGAAATCGTCAAAATCTTCGTCATCAAAATCCTCGAAGTCTTCATCTCACAAGAAGAGCAGCTCCAAGAAGGCTCGGGCATTCATGGGCAAGGAAATGGACTTTGAAGCTGAATCTGAGGAACATGAGGAAGAGGAGGCGTCTGAAGAATCCGAATCTGGTGTGACGAGTCTGGCCTTCGCTACTGCCTTCGTTAGCAAGTCCATATTCAACACTGAAGAAACTGACCCCACCGACAAGCCTGATGAAGATAATGATGACTACGCTCCCACCTATTGCTTCATGGCGAAAGGTGCAAAGGTACTCAAATACACCTCCTCTGAATCTAGTGAAAATGAATCTGATGAGGATCTCAAGCCCAGCTACTCTAAACTTGCTAAGATTGCTGTAAAACAACAAAGGGCTTTTGAAAAGGTTCAAAACATGCTAGACAAAAGTGATGATATGTTGGGTGAAGAAATGGATCGCACTAAAGCCCTGACTGAAAATCTTCAGAGACTTTAGTCTAGGTTTGATAACCTTCAAAGTCATCATAACACTCTCTTATCTGATCATGAGAAACTTTCTTATGAATTTCTTCAAAGAAAGTAAGATCTTGAGAAGCTAAGAGTGAGTTATGAAGATCTTCAGAAGGAGCGCGATTCATTACTAGCTCAACAAATCAGCGCTTCTCAGGAAGAATTTGTTCCTCCATGCTTAAAGTGCATTGAACGTGAATCTGCTAATTCTTCACCTGAATGTTCAAATGCTTCAACTGTTTCAAATTCTTCACCTGTCTCTGCTATCACTAATTCCTCATTTGAGGACATTGCTAGTATCACTGACGATGCAGGGCTGAAGGAATTGTACATGACAGGCATGTACAAAAGCCTCAAAGGGCATCAGACTCTTTGTGATGTGCTTAAAAAGCAGATCCTCAATAGAAACCCTAGGAAAGAGGGTATCGCCTTTGAGAGGAAACTTAATGCTGATGGAACATATTGGAAGCCTGAGCAGTACCCCGAAACCTCATGGGTTGCTGCAAAGGGACCTCTAGTTGATCCATCTAACTTATCTGGATTTACATGTGAATCTCCCCATTCTTCTGATGAGTCATTTGACTCCAACTATAAACTGTTTAAAAATCAGAATGGTGAAGTATTTGCTAGATATGTTGGCACTAGCTGCAGGAACGGTTCTCCTATGAAGAAAATCTGGGTTCCCAAGAAGTGCCTTGAAAGTCTTCAGGTGAATGTCCTCATGACACCACCTATGAAGAACAGGAACCCCAGATCAAATCCTTCACGTAGATCAAATTCCTCAAATGGATCAAAGTCCTCACATGATTATCATCGTGCTAACAACTCTGTTTCGCAGGGTAGAGCTAAGGGCTATGAATATGTGCATTATTCTTCAAACCATTATGTTCATAAGTCCTCGAAGAATTTCTCTGCTTATTCATATGCTTACCCTAACCCCTCTTATGTGAAACGAAATGGTTTGGCCTCTATGCCACCATTCTCGTATGGTGCTCGCAGAGTGATAAACTCTTTGCCACCCCTTCAGATGTGGGTGGTGAAGAAAAAGAACTAATCTCTTCTGCAGGGTCAGGTCTCCAGACGTGCTTTAACGTCTGAAGAATTTGCTGGGGACCTGACAAAATTGCCTAAGGACGCAGGCGAATCATGATGAAATGAACCTTCATTTCACACGTCCTCATACTGCTATATCTGTTTACTGATTGATGAAATTCATCTGATGAACTTGATATCATATTCTTCACTAATGAAGCATATGAGATTGTAAGCTACACTAATTCATCTGCAGGATGATCAACCCAAAGCTACTGAGTGGGTCCTCGATAGTGGATGTACGAATCACATGACTGGTGACAAGAATCTATTGATGGATGCTCCCTTATCACCGTCACATCTGAAGCATATCATCTTTGCTGACAAAGGCAAAAGTCAGGTATTGGGTCTTGGTAAGGTTGCAATCTCTAAGGATAAACACATGGACAAAGTCATGCTTGTTGAGTCCTTAGGATACAACCTCATGTCAGCCTCAATGCTTTGTGATCTTGATATGGTTGTTGTCTTTGGCAAGTATCGCTGTGTTGTGATTATGGAAGCTGACAATTCCAAAGTCTTCGAAGGCTTTAGGAGAGGAGATTTGTATATTGTTGATTTCTCTACAGGACCACAGCCAGCCGTGTGTCTACTTGCAAAAGCTTCAGAAGGCTGGCTATGGCATCGACGACTTGGTCACGCAGGCATGAGGAATTTGCACACGCTTGCGAAGAAGAAGCATGTCATTGGCATTGAGAATGTCAAATTCCTCAAGGATCACTTATGCGGAGCCTGTGAAGCTGGAAAAATGACCAAGGCCAAGCATCCAGCGAAGACTATCATGACCACTACTCGTCCATTCGAATTGCTTCACATGGACCTCTTCGGACCTAATCATTACTCAGCAGTCACTAATGATGCATCTCTGTATGGTTTTGTCATTGTTGATGATTACTCTCGATATACATGGGTACACATTGTTACTTACAAACATGAAGTGCAGGAAGTCTTCAAACGTTTTTCCTCGAGGGCTTCAACCAACTTTGGTGTGAAGATCAAGCACATCAGAAGTGACAATGGAACTGAGTTCAAGAATTACGGTCTTGATGACTATCTTGATGAACTTGGTATTACTCATGAGTTATCTGCTCCCTATACTCCTCAGCAAAATGGCGTCGTGGAGCGCAAGAACAGAACTCTTGTTGAGATGGCTCGCACTATGCTTGATGAATACAAAACGCCTCATCGTTTTTGGATTGATGCAATTGATACTGCGTGCCACATCATCAACAGAGTATATCTTCACAAATTCTTCAAGAAGACGGCCTATGAACTCCTCACTGACAAGAAACCCAATGTGAGTTATTTCAAAGTCTTCGGTGCTAAATGTTGGATTAGATATCCTCACCACAATTCTAAATTTGCACCGAAAGCACATGAAGGTTTTATGCTTGGTTACGGAAAGGACTCGCACACCTACAGAGTCTTCAACATTGTTCTTCACAAGATTGTTGACACTGTAGATGTGCGGTTCGATGAAACTAATGGCTCGCAAAGAGAGCACCTACCTTCTGTGTTAGATGAACCAGCACCTGAGGATTCTATCAAGTTCAAGGCAACTGAGGATGTCATTCCTACTGAAGAATTTGCTGAAGAATTCATTCCAGTTCATGAAGAACGTCGAGCTGATGCACCTGAAGAAAATGCTGAGGAAAATGGTGCTGAAGAAAATGTTGATCAAACTCCTCAGCGACAACCAGCTCATCCTCGCGTTGCAAAAGAAGTGCAAGTGGAGAAGATCAATGATTACATTAGAGCACCAGGTCCTCTCACACGCTCAAAAGCTTCACATTTATCTAACTTTTGTGGGCACTATGCTTTTGTCTCTATCACAGAGCCCACTAAGGTAGATGAAGCATTTTTGGAGCCGGAGTGGATTCAGGCTATGCAAGAAGAATTACATCAGTTCGAGCTCAACAATGTCTGGGAACTGGTCAAACGTCCAAATCCTCGCAAGCATAATATCATTGGCACAAAGTGGATCTACCGCAACAAGCAAGATGAAAATGGCCTTGTGGCGAGGAATAAGGCACGACTGGTAGCTCAAGGCTACACACAGGTTGAAGGAATTGATTTTGATGAAAATTTTGCACCTGTTGCTAGACTTGAGGCTATTCGCATATTACTTGCTTATGCTAACCATCATGATATCATCTTATATCAAATGGATGTGAAAAGTGCATTCCTCAATGGTAAGCTTGAGGAAGAAGTATATGTTGCTCAACCCCCAGGTTTTGAAGATCCAAAGAATCCTGACAAAGTCTTCAGACTTAATAAGGCCCTCTATGGCCTCAAGCAAGCCCCTCGGGTGTGGTATGATACATTGAAGGAATTCTTCGTGAAGAATGGCTTCACACCCGGTTCACTCGACCCTACTCTCTTTACTAAATCTTATGATGGTGAACTGTTTGTGTGCCAAATATATGTTGATGATATTATCTTTGGTTGTACTGACCAACGTTATAGTGATGAATTTGCCTATATGATGAGTGAAGAATATCAAATGTCTATGATGGGAGAGTTGAAATTCTTCTTAGGTCTTCAAATTCGTCAACAGCGCAATGGTATATTCATATCTCAGGAGAAATACCTCAAATATGTACTGAGGAAATTCGGCATGCAAGATTGCAAAGGCGTAAAAATTCCTATGCCCACAAATGGTCATCTATGCACTGATGAAAATGGTATTGACTTCGATCACAAGGTATACCGCTCCATGATTGGTTCTTTACTGTACTTATGTGCATCTAGGCCAGATATAATGCTTAGTGTTTGCATGTGTGCCCGATTTCAAGCTGCACCGAAGGAATCACACCATAAGGCTGTGAAGCATATTCTTCGATATCTAGCTCACACACCAACACTAGGATTATGGTACCCCAAGGGCTCTGATTTTGATCTCATTGGATATTCTGACTCTGACTATGCTGGTGATCGTGTGGACCGCAAGTCAACTTCTGGCACTTGTCATTTCCTCGGATGATCTTTGGTCTGTTGGTCCTCGAAGAAACAGAACTGCGTATCACTGTCTACTGCGGAAGCTGAATACATTGCTGCTGGCTCTTGCTGTGCTCAACTGCTTTGGATGAAGCAAACACTCAAGGACTATGGCGTCAACGTGAAGAATGTTCCTCTCCTCTGCGACAATGAGAGTGCCATCAAGATTGCTCACAACCCAGTTCAGCACTCGAAGACAAAGCACATTCAGATTCGTCATCATTTTCTTCGTGATCATGTGTTGAAGGGCGACATCTCCATCGAGCACGTGAAGACTGAAGAACAGCTAGCTGATATCTTCACTAAGCCCTTGGATGAGAAGAGATTTAGCAAGTTGCGGTGTGAGCTAAATATCTTAGAATCTTCGAATGTTCTTTGGAAAGGACACACACCCTGACACTTATGCAAAATTGATGACTTAGATGTGCAACACATGAAGGAACGTTTTTCTTCAATCAATGAAGAATAACACTCTAAGTGTGAAGAAATTAATGAAGAATTTGATTCTCAGAACCCTACGACAATTGTACGCGGTGTCTGAAATCATCATTCTTATACGGTGGGTCACGCCACCACAAAAAGTTGAAAATCTTCAATTTGAGCTTTTCCTCAGTTTTGAAATTCTTCAGTTTTTCAAATTCTTCAACTTTGCAAAATCTTCATAGTTTCCGTCTTTTTCTTCATTGGCTATATATATATATGAGTTTATGTCCTCTACAGCATTCACTTATAGCTATTTCTTCAAGTTGCTATTTCTGCTAAGTGAATGTGATCGGACCCTTCCCCCTCTATGCTATACTCAACCCAATCTATTCACAAATTCTTCATGTGCGTTCTATTTGAAACTCGTTCAAAATCTTCACTGTGTCCTTGTCAGCTGAAGAAATTGCGAACGAAACTTTAAAACAAATCTTATCCAAATTTTCGGTTTTTGCCGCTCAAACTGTTCCGCATCCCACAATGCATTATTCTATTCATCCACGATCGTACACGATCTCAACTACACAGTACGTGGGTGACACATGTCGCGAGAAGGAGAAAGGGCAGGGGCACGTTCGTCCCAAATCTTCGGGTGAATAGTTTTTACCGTGTCTATAAATACCCCTCTCCCCTTGCTCACTTCATTTACTCCGCTCGATCGCTTCTCTCTCGCTTGAGCTCCTCAAACCCTAGCGCCGCCGCTACTCCATCGTCGCCGGTGAGGAAGAGCTTCGCTGCCTCGACCTCGTCGCCATCGTACTCACGCCGACCGCGGAAATCTTCACTCCGCCGCCGCTGTAGATGTCTTCCTCTGCCAAGTTAGGGCATGGGAGCTCTAACCTGACGAACTTCACATCTGTTCTTCTCAGTTCGTCGTGTTCTTCACTTCGGGTAATTAAAAGTTACTTTTATTACTTACTTTGATTCTCAAACTTTCCTGAAAATCTTCAAAGGTGTTTATTCTTCAAATCTTCACACATATGAACACCTCACACATCATATGATCTTGAACTGTTTCTCTAAGCAATCATTTTCTTCAAGATTCCCTAATTGTGTGGATCTTCGATCTGTACAACTCTGGAACCTAAGACAAGAACACTTAGTGAAATTCCTCAAGGTTCATCTGGTCAAATTCCTCAAAACTTGTTCTTTTCGAAAAACCTTCTGACCACGCATATGACCTCTCCAAATTCCTCGCACCTATACTCTGTTCACAGGTACTCATGTCTGCTGCTGAATCACTAGGTTCTCATCAACTTAACTCATTTGCAGCGTTCCTCGAAGAAAAATTGTATACTTCTTCAGAGAATTCGATTGTTCAAATTCCTCAACTGAAGAATATGGCAGATGGTAAGAAGCCGCAGAAAGGAGGAAAGAAACCTGAGGTTATGACTGCATTTGAAATCCCTAAGGAAATTTATGCTGACTATTGCACACCTGATGAAGCAAAATTTGGCAAAGAAAACAAAAATCAGCGCAAGGTGCGCATACAGAGGATTGAACGGAGATGGGCAAGGGAATGGAGGGAATACAGATATGTGACTCCAAAGTACATGAGGAAATTCGCCCTCAACCCTCCATGCCCAAGAGCTCCATTGGCACCTGGCCAAGAAGCTGACCCCACCAGCATCAAGCGTGGTGAGGACTTTCCTGAAGAATGGGCTAAGCGCCAAGCTAAATTGGCAAGACAAGCCAAGGAGGCAGTGAAGAAATTCAATGAGGATTCTGCCACTGCTACTGCTACTGAGGCCTCGGTCAAACCGAGGAAATCCATGCCAAAGAAGCCTGCTCGTAAGCCAAGTGCTTCACCAACAGCGCCCTCACAGCCAAGTTCCTCAGCAATGCCCTCACGGCAAATTCCTCACACTGCTACTGCTCCACCAAAGTCCTCAGTAGCTCCTTCAAAGTCCTCAGCTCCTGTGCATCTGGCTACATGTCAAAGGACTGCTGGTTACTCGATTGCCTCTGGTGTTTCAGCAAGTTCCTCAGCTGCACCAATTTCCTCATCAGGCCCCACACTGTTGAAGACTAAAGCAACAGCTGGACGAGGTCCTCGGCCAAGTCCGAAGAAGAAATAGGTCGCATTCCATGTGCCTTCTGATGATGAAGCTTCTGATGATGAACTTGTAGAAATCATCAGAGACAGACATGTGAAGGCCGCTAGAGCCAAAGGCACAAATGTGCCACTGCTTTTGGATCCGAGGAAGATCCTCGACTACATTGACCTCTGGCACAAGGATCCTAACACCCCTATGCCTGACTTTCATCTGACTCCTGGTCAAAGTCACATGCTGACCCATTTCATCACTTAAGAGAAATGGAAGTTTGAAAAGGCAAGAGAGATCAAGAAAGCGCAATACAGAAAGGAGAAGCTCCTGAAGAAAAATGTTGTCAGAATGACACCTGAGGAACTTCTCCAGGCTCAGTCTGAAATTCAAGCCCTCAGCAAAGACTTTGATGCCTACTATGCTGATTGGCAAGGAGCTAAAGTGAGATTCATCAATCTGACGAAGAAATTCACAAATGTTGCAGCCCCAACGCAACAAGAAAACCATCAGGCTGCAGACTCTGCTCAGCCTGCTGAAGAACATGCCAGCACCGCTGATGATTTTCAGCCTACTGAAGAAAATGCTAGTTCCAGGGCTGATGACTCCATTCCAGCCGCTGAAGAAATTGCCAGGGCATCCACTAGTGGTGCGCCTGAAGAAACTGAAGAGAACAGGGCAACTGCATCAGTTGCGCCTCCCGCGCCTACACCAACTCCAATTCTTCCATCTGCATCTGATGTGAAGAAGACCAAGGCTGCAGAGCGAGCTGCAGTGAAGAAAAGGAAGGCATCAGCTGCGTCAAATTCTTCGGCTGCGAAGAAAATGAAGCCAATGACCAGCTCATTTGAAAATCCTATTGATGCTGTTCCAAGTTCCTCCATACAATCAAAGGACCTTGTTCCTTTTGGAGAAGACTATGAGATCCCAAGCGGATCTGATGAAGAAAATCATTCTGCTGCTTCGTCAGAGCAGATTGATGAAGACATTGAAGTGGATGAAACCCCTTTAACGCCTGTCATCTCCTCACCTATGCCTCAGTTCACAGCTGAAGAGGCTGGTGTTGAGGAAATTGAAGATGAAGATGTGGATATAGGATGCACCACACCTGTGATGAATGATGATTTTTGGGAAAGTCAGCATCCCAACACTCCTCTCTTCACCCCTATCCAACAGATTCCTCAGTCCCCTGCACCAACAGTTCAAATGGGCTCTGAAGAAACTCAACCCACTCCCTCTGTGCATGAAGACATTCCAGCCGCTAGTGCTGAAGAACCTGCTGCTGCTGATCCTCAGGTTGCACACGAAGAGGAACCAGAAATTCCTCAGCCTGAAGAACCTGAGCTCGCGATTCCTGAGGTGGTGATGCAACTCACTGACACCCCTCTGCCGAAGCCAAAGAATCCATTCTCAAGCAAACAGAAGTTCAAGGCTGAAGACTTCTTTGCCGAGCATGTATTCTTCACTAACTACAACCCCTATGACTCTGCTCGCATAAGGAAGAGGCGTTTCTGGATTGCTAGTCAGGCCAACTTATATTCCTCTGTGCTATTTGACAAAGACAAAATCTTCGATCATGCACATATTCCTCACGTGGACATGGAATCTCTGCCATGCTTCGAGCCAGTCCTCAGTGTTCTTCACGATGCAGGATTACTAAATTTCTACACGGACATTTGGGATTGGAATGAAGAACTCATTCTTCAGTTCTACGCGACATTGCATATCACTGGAGACGCTAAAGATGTCAACTCATGGGTGTTGGACTGGATGACTGAAAACACTCACTACAAGGCACCGACAGCTGAATTGCTTCGTGTCATTCCTCTCAATCCTCCCCATGACAGTGCATGTTGCACCTACAGTGACCCTGAACTGACAAATCACTATATGCAAGTGCTCATGAAGCCTTTGAAGCCTGGGCAGGCCCCACGAACCAAATTCCTCATCAAGGAATTACTCTATGTGCCTCGGACTGTCTATCGCATTCTGATGAAGACAATGAGTCTTATCAAAGGCCACGACTCAAATGATGAAGAAGTCGTTGGCATCATGAAGAATATGCTTTCCAACATCATTCATGGCGTTCCCGTCAACTTCCATGATTTCTTCATGAGGACTCTGGGCAATATTGCTATGTCACCATTCAAGCTGAAGTCCTATGCGCCTTGGATTATGAGATTCATCAGGGCAAGATCTTCACTGAATTACAAAGCTGACACTCTGAACCACGGCAGCTTCTTGCCTCCCATTGAAGTCCTCAACGGATAGTTTCATCAGCTGATGATAAAGGCAAGGCAGCTACTGTGATCGATGAAGGCATTCGTCCATTGGATGGTCAATTTCGCAAGGCTGCATCTTACTCTACCAATGACGACTCTGCCACACATGACTCTGCCGCAAATACCTCAGACAAGCAAAATCCTCAAGCCGCAGCTCCCAGGGTGATGACTGACCGTGAGTTACTCCTCAGTCTTCATCAGAAGGTTGCTCGCAATCACAAATGGGTAAAGCGTCAGTTTGGTGCACTTCTTCACAATATGACCTCAACATACAATGCAGTAAAGAAGAACCAATACTACCTTCATGAAACCTTCAACCGCACCTGGGCTGTCCTAACTCATGTCTATAGCGCTGAAGAACTGAAGACTATGGGTCTCAAGGAAGAATTTGACTGGTCTGCACCTCCTCCGAAGAAATTCAAGAGGGTCAAAATTCCTCCACTGGTGGCCAGCTCTTATTCTTCATCGCGTGACACTGATGAGAATGAAGATTTGGACGACACTGCGGCAGGCCCTGCTACAACAAACAACCCCGACAACGCTGGCGCTCCTCCATCGACTTGAAATTCTTCAGGGGCGTTAGTCCTCAGTTTCAATCCTTTTGGTCATTTGATGACAAAGGGGGAGAAATCTGAGTTAGTCTTCAAGCGGGTCTATATTAAGGGCATTTTTTTAAGTTACAACTCTCGTTCTTTTGAAACTTTTATTTGGATCGAGTTGTAATCTTAAACCCGATGGTGCGCTGATACTTTTGTTGCATTATGCTTTTGATGCTTTCGGCATGCTTATTCCTCGTTAATGACATTGCACGCATGCTGAATCTCATCAGGCACCATATTTCATCATGCATTTCAAATTCTTCATATAATATATCAAATGCGTGTATGAATTACAAGATATAGGGGGAGATCTCCATGATTCAACTCTTCAAATGTGCATTGCCTCAAACGCAAATTCCTCACTATGCACATCTTCAGGGGGAGTTCTTCTATATCTTGCTATCAAATTCCTCAATACCAGTATTTACACTTCATACATTTATCCCCGCTGAAAACTTAACCTATATTGTCATCAATCACCAAAAAGGGGGAGATTGTAAGTGCATCTAGTGCCCCTTAGTGATTTTGGTGTATTGAAGACTTATAGGTTAAGGGACTAATGCGTTTGTGGGTGTACACAGGTCTATAAGTCTATGAGGAGTTTGATATTTACAGAGAAAGTCGACCCCTAAAAATGAAGTTCTTCGACTGAAGACTTTGATATTCTGAAGACTTTCTGAAGACTTTGAAAGTGAAGAAATTGGTGTGACCTTGAAGACTTGGTATTCATTTGTGGAACATGAAGCGTGAAGACTTTTGTTTTCGTAGTTTCATTTTCTCTTTCTTGAGTCATAGGAAACACCGTACTGTTAAAGGGGGTCGAGGAAATACTAAGGAAAAATTTTCATGTGATGCTCAACTCAAAATCCTACACCTACCAATCCCTTCGAGTGAAGCCTTTGGAAATCTCATATAGTTCAGTCACTTTCTTTAGTGACAGAGACGAAGTTCTTCTGGTCGCTGATTTTACACTTAAAGTTTTCACTCGGATGAGTTGTAATAAAAGTACTTCTGTAGTTCATGTTTTGCAAGATAATAGTGTCATAATTTCCCCAACAATTTTTGTCACTTTTTATTGTTCAGTAAAATTCCCCTCAATGGGTGGCTTAGCTGCGAATCCGTTTCGCCTAAGTTTGTAAAAGAAAAATCCTTACCGAGTGGCGAGTCGGCCTCCCACTCGGGGGCTTAGCTGCGAATCTGTTTCGCCTAAGTTTCAATAAAATCCTACCGAGTGGTGAGCCAGCCTCCCATTCGGGGGCTTAGCTGCAGTCCAAGTACTTGCCTAAGTTTCAATAAAATCCTACCGAGTGGCGAGCCAGTCTCCCACTCAGAGGCTTAGCTGCAGTCCAAGTACTCGCCTAAGTTTCAATAAAATCCTACCGAGTGGCCAGCCAGTCTCACACTCGGAGGCTTAGCTGCAGTCCAAGTACTCGCCTAAGTTTCAATTCAACGTACGCTATGCAAGGAGGACGAGGTGCAGGTCGACTGCTAATCTCTCCTCCGAGCTACACCACAAGTACAACGTGCGCTATGCAAGGAGGACGAAGTGCAAGTCGACTGCTACTCTCTCCTCCGAGCTATGTGTAAGTGCATCTAGTGCCCCTTAGTGATTTTTGTGTATTGAAGACTTATAGGTTAAGGGACTAATGCGTTTGTGAGTGTACACAGGTCTATAAGTCTATGAGGAATTTGATATTTACAGAGAAAGTCGACCCCTAAAAATGAAGTTCTTCGACTGAAGACTTTGATATTATGAAGACTTTCTGAAGACTTTGAAAGTGAAGAAATTGGTGTGACCTTGAAGACTTGGTATTCATTTGTGGAACATGAAGCGTGAAGACTTTTGTTTTCGTAGTTTCATTTTCTCTTTCTTGAGTCATAGGAAACACCGTACTGTTAAAGGGGGTCGAGGAAATACTAAGGAAAAAATTCCATGTGATGCTCAACTCAAAATCCTACACCTACCAATCCCTTCGAGTGAAGCCTTTGGGAATCTCATATAGTTCAGTCACTTTCTTCAGTGACAGAGACGAAGTTCTTCTGGTCGCTGATGAATTTGTTCTGACTGAGGAGTTAGGAATTCGCCAGTGCGAATTGCCTACACAGTGAGGAACATGATAGCCCTGAGGAATTTGAGAGTCAAATTTCTGACCATTGCTGTGCTGCGCGCCAGCTGTCCCAAAATATATTATCCACCTAACGGTCATATCATTGAAGGGCATTTATGTCTTATCATGTCGGGCTGCTCCCTAGGCTATAAATAGCCGCCCCCTACAACCACTAGCTGGTTGGCTGCTCCGAGAGAACTTGACACTTGTCATTTGAGAGCAACCCATCCTCCGAGGACTTTGAGCGAAAATCATCGAGTGAGGAAAACCCAAAACCAAACCCCTACAAACCCAAAGTGATTGAGCATCAGTGAAGAAATTGATCCTGCGTGGATCCGACGCTTGTTACCTTTGAAGACTGTGCTTCTTCTAGACGGTTAGGCGTCATGGTCTAGAGCATCCAAGAGGAATTGTGGATCGCCGAGTGACCAAGTTTGTGAAGGTTTGGAAGTCGCCTGAAGACTTACCACGAGTGATTGGACGAGGTCTGTGTGAACTTAGTTCAAGGAGAATACGATGAGGACTGGGTGTCCTGAGCTGCGTGCTCAGCGACTGGGTGTCCGGGACTGTGTGTCCTCGAGTTTAAATACTCAGCCGCTCCAACCAGACGTACAACTGAGACAGCAGTTGGAACTGGTCTACCAAATCATTGTCTTCACCAACCTAACTGGTTCTATTTCCTCAACCCTTTCATTTCCTCATTACTGTGTTGGGTGTTTGTTCATATCTGTGTTTGAAGACTTCGACTGAAGACTTTCTCAATTTCCTCAGATCAATTTCTTCAGTCTGTTTGTCTTCACCTTGTGTTATCCTGTGATTACGCTTTCTGTACTCAGTGCTTGTCTTCATTTCATCTTGATGACCATGCTTGTATTCTGTTATGCTTACTTCTGAGTACTTATTCCGCTGCTAGTAGTTCTTCGCTAAGGAATTTCCTCACCGGCAAATTCCTCAGTGAAGAATTCATAAAAATTGCCTATTCACCCCCCCTCTAGTCGATATAACGCACTTCCACTATGCCACAAGTACAACGTGCGTTCTGCAAGGAGGATGAGGTGCAGGCCGACTGCTACTCCCTCCTCCGAGCTACGCCACAAGTACAATGTGTTTTCCATAAGACACCTTAAAAATCCTACCGAGTGGAGAGCAAACCTCCCACTCGGGGGCTTAGCTGCAGCCCAGTGCTCGCCTAAGTTTTGAAAATCCTACCGAGTGGAGAGCAAACCTCCCACTCGGGGGCTTAGCTGCAGCCCAGTGCTCGCCTAAGTTTCAAAAATCCTACCGAGTGGAGAGCACACCTCCCACTCGGGGGCTTAGCTGCAGCCCAGTCCTCGCCTAAGTTTTGAAAATCCTACCGAGTGGAGAGCAAACCTCCCACTCGGGGGCTTAGCTGCAGCTCAGTACTCGCCTAAGTTTTGAAAATCCTACCGAGTGGAGAGCACACCTCCCACTCGGGGGCTTAGCTGCAGCCCAGTGCTCGCCTATGTTTTGAAAATCCTACCGAGTGGAGAGCAAACCTCCCACTCGGGGGCTTAGCTGCAGCCCAGTGCTCGCCTAAGTTTTGAAAATCCTACCGAGTGGAGAGAAAACCTCCCACTCGGGGGCTTAGCTGCAGCCCAGTGCTCGCCTAAGTTTTGAAAATCCTACCGAGTGGAGAGCACACCTCCCACTCGGGGGCTTAGCTGCAGCCCAGTGCTCGCCTAAGTTTTGAAAATCCTACCGAGTGGAGAACAAACCTCACACTCGGAGGCTTAGCTGCAGCCCAGTGCCTGCCTAAGTGAATTAGGGAACAAGTTGATTGCAATAAGCGCCTCGCTTTAACCTGCAAAAGACATCTCAAACCAAATGCAAGCATATTCAAACGTCAAATCCAAGTTCGGATAAATACCTAACGGAACCGAAAGTGCTCAGGCGCTAAGCCTGTTAAGGTTTGTCAGTTACAAAAATCACTCGGCATACCGAGGCAAATTTAAAGTGTCGAGCTCAAGAAGTTTTTTACCCCTCCTGTGGAGGGCTGGAAGGTGCAACAAACTCGTCAAGGTCGATTCCATCAGCAATCCGAGTGGCAGCGGCAATGAAGGTCTCCATGAAAGACCGGAAATCGTGCTTCTTGGTGTTAGCCACCCGAAGTGCCGCCAACTTGTCTTCTTGTGCATCCTTGCAATGGACTCGGGCCAGAGATAGAGCAACATCTACTCCACACCTGGCAAAAGACTTCTTCCACTCCTGCACTCGGCCTGGGACTGTGTTCAGTCAAGTCATCAGGGACTCGAGGTCATTCTGGAGCGTCTCCCTGGGCCAGAGCGTAGCGTCGATGCGGGAAGTGGCGACCTTCAGCCTTGCGAGATAATCAACGACGGCAGCAACACGAGATTCGAGCCGGAGCACGTTCATGGCAACTTCATCATTCACCGGAGAGTTGATGGGGTCCAGGTTAGGCTCCAGTCGACCAGTCTCCTCTTCAAAGTTTTGGCAAAATTCTGCAAGCACAACCACCGAGTCAAGACAACAGTCAAATGGAAAGATCACAGTTGAAATACCTGTTTGGTGCAAAAGATTACCTTTGAGCATGAGGAATAGCTTCTTGGCGAGTTCGCCCAGATAAGCCTCCAGATCTTTCTTCTTCCCCACCAACTCACTGACCTTGTCACTCAGGGCAATTTTATCACTTTTCAGTCGACTGACCTCCTTGCTGGCAACATCAAGAGCAGCTTTCAGATTGGTGTTCTCTTCTTCAAGCTTGGTGACCGAAGCCAACTTCTCGTCTGCAAGCTTGGTCTTCTCTAAAGTTGTTTTCTGCATCTCAGCCAACTCAAGGTCTTTCTTCTTTTGGGCCTCCTTCACTTTGCCTGCAAAGTTACAACAAGATCAGACTTTGAAACAAATGAGGGGCAAAGGCAGTCGTCGAAGCCTCACCAAACATACCTTTAGCTTCCTCCTTCGCCTTCGATAAATTCTCCTGGGCCAGCTTCAGATCAAGCTCGAGCTGGATGTGTTTATTCTCCAACTCAGTGTAACGAGCCACAAGGTCGCAGGATTTCTACAAAGAACCAATCGACAAAATGTCAAAGACAATTCACTTCCGAGTGACCAAGGAAAAATCATACGTTTCTAAGACTACGGCCGAATACAAATATTCGACCATAGTCTCGGGGACTACACCCAGTGGGTGCACTCAGCATGCCCCCACTAGTTCTATCAAGCCAAAGTCGACCAGTCGACCAACAACAAAAAAACGGGAGATGCTCTTCAGACTGTAGTCCACTGCCAGCAGTCGACCACAGTCTCGGGGACTACACCCAGTGGGTGCACTCAGCGTGCCCCCACCGGTTTGGGAAATCCATTCGACCTAGTCGAATGAAGGAAAAACTTAACTTATAAAGCCTATGGTCGACTGCCAGCAGTCCACCATAGCCTCGGGGACTACACCCAGTGGGTGCACTCAGCGTGCCCCCACTAAACCGGAATTCCAATCAACACACCCAGTGGGTGTAGGACAATCACTGTGGATTTCAGAACGAAGAATTTTCAAATATCATATCCTAACAGAACAGGCGATGACCTACTGACCTGAACGTTACTCTGAAGAGCTGAGCTAGCGTCATAGGCGGCCTGGCTTGCTTCTCGGATGGCCTTCACTTGCTCCATCATGACTCCCGCCTGGCGTATTGCTTCTTTCGCAGCACTGGCTTGGTCCTCTGGGACCAAGTGGGTCGAGAAAAGTGACGGCTGTGCAGCACTCGACGATGAGGGGCGAGCACTCGTCAACGGTACCGCAAAAGATACGGTAGGACGAGTGATGTTCTCTCCCTCCGCGACTAGTGTCTCGGAGGCTGGCACGCCCTGAGTCACCTTGCCAGCAGACGCTTTCCTGTTCCTCCTTGGCCTCAGTGGTTCTTCATCGTCGTCGTCAGGAAGGGTAATAACGACATTGGATGAAGCTACAGAAAAGAATCAAAATTAGAGACAAAGAGCCAATCGACTGAAGACGGGATTATGAAAGTCATACCAGGTTTAGAAGTAGCAGCGTCTTCCATCTCATGATCTTCAGCCCTGGCCGAGGTATCAGAAGTAGCAACACTGCAATTCCAAAAATCAGTCGGTTAACTCATGAGTCGACCAAAAATAAACTCATGTAGAACAAGAAGACTCAAGTAGCATTATTACCCTGATATGGTGGGAATCGCCACCTTCATCTTCGGCAAGACCTTCGCCGGCTTCGATGGCGCCACTCGAGATTGCTCCGGAGCCTTCTCAGTCGGCGCCGGAGAAGTGGTCCGAGGGCGTTTAGTCGACTGCACGACAGTCGCGACCCCCTTACCACGTTCGGTTGCAGGGTCATGGACGAGCTTCGAACGTCTTTCCGAGCGAGGAGGTGCAACTTCCTCCTCCTCCTCCTCTTCTTCCTCCTCACCAGAGTCATCATCATCATCATCATCAACGGCATCCGAGTCCCACTCCTCCTGGCTTTCGCCCCCACTTCCTTCCTCCTCCTCAGTCGGCGTCTGTGCTCCATTGGGCATCGAATATAATTCGGTGGTGGCCTGACAGACAACAAAGCAAAGATCAGTTCACCAGTTTGCAGCAAAAGCAGAATGAGTATAGCAAGATTACAATTGAGGATAAAGTGAGCATACCGTGTCCGGAGTGTAGGAATGGTCGAGTGGTGGAATCCTCCTGGCTCCTCGAGGGTTGTCCTTATTCCCTGTGACCGCGGCCATCCACCGTTCCAGTGTGGCGTCGTCGACTGCTTCTGGATGGACCCGAGTTTCATCCTCGGTTCCACAGTACAACCACATTGGGTGGCCTCGGTACTGAAGTGGCTGGATGCGCCTCCTAAGGAAGACCTCCAGAAGATCCATGCCCGTCACTCCTTCCCGAACTAGCTGGACTACACGCTCCATCAACATTTTTACTTGGGGTTTCTCCTCAGGGAGCACCTTCAGAGAAGAGGGCTTGTTCACTCGGTCCATGGAAAATGGAGGGAGACCAGTCGACTGCCCCGGCGTCAACTCGTCTTGACAGTAGAACCAAGTCGACTGCCACCCTCTGACCGACTCAGGAAGAGTCATGGCCGGAAAAGTACTCTTGCTCCTCATCTGAATCCCAAGACCCCCGCACATCTGAATAACCTTAGTCCTATCGTCATCTGGATTCGCCTTTTTCACTGTCTGTGAGCGACAAGTGAATATGTGCTTAAATAGACCCCAGTGCGGTCGGCAGCCCAGGAAGTTCTCGCACATGGACACGAAGGCAGCAAGGTAGGCGATGGAATTTGGATTGAAATGGTGGAGTTGCGCCCCAAAGAAATTCAAGAAACCACGGAAGAAAACACTCGGAGGCAGGGAGAACCCACGGTCGACATGAGTAGCCAGAAGAACGCACTCACCCTCCTGCGGCTGTGGTTGCCACTCGTTCCCCGGGAGCCTCGCTGCCCCATGAGGGATCAAACCCTCGTTGGCCATCTCGGTGAGATCCTTCTCGGTGATGGTCGAGCGGATCCAATCCCCTTGAACCCAACCGTGCGGCAGGCGGGACCTTGATGAGGATCCGCCCCGACTGGTCGCTCTCCCTTTCGCCTTCCCCGTCGCCGTCGCCTTCTTCGCGCGCTCCAGAGCCGCCGTCTTCTCCTTCACCATTGTTGCCGGTGAAGCGTACGAGGAGTGGTTGGGCGGAGGCGAGAGCAGGCGCTGTGGGCGGAGGTGGAGAGGACAGAAGGAGAAGTGGGGAGGTACTGTTCAAAAACCCTCGCCGGACGCATTTTATAAGGGCGCTTCCGAGTGGATGAAAAGTGGGTCCATGCAATCCAAGCACATCTCGAAACAGTCGCGCGTACGCGATATGTGGCGAAAAAGGCGGCGCGGGAATCGAGGCGTCTATGCCCTATCCTGTCCGAGCGCCGCAGTCCGCCCCGCTTCGCGCGCTTCCCAAAATTCGGATCCCACGAAATCCGCTAACAGTAGATCAATCTGTCAGACGAGAGATTTCCTGCGATCCGTCGCTCGGAAGTTTACTAAGTTCAAAAGTTCACTCGACACGAGAGAAGAATGGATCAAGGCGACTGAAAGAAAAGTTGCTGTTATCAACGAAAAGATTATTGGTCCAAGATGATACATGTTCAGAACACAAAAGCAAGCCAGAAATATCATCAACTCCTTCCTCACTCAAACCTCGATCCATTCGGGGGCTAATGATGAAGTCATGTACCTAGGGTAGGGTCATAGACCTGTCCTAAGTACCCTTCCCAAGAACACCCTCAGAAGAAACTGCGTTCCAGTCGACCAAGAGGGACTTCACTCGACGGACTCGAAGGACTCGACTATGAAGACTCACTCGACCATCAGGAGATCAAGAGCCACTCTGCATCCAAACGGTCTGTAATTAAGTAGTCGTTATGGCATTTAGGACACTTTATGTAAGGCGTTACCAGTAACGCCTAGCCTTAATGTACTTTAAACCCTGCATAACTGAGGGCCGGAGGGGTCTGGCAGACACTATATAAGCCACCCCCCTCCTCAGTGTGAAGGGTTCGCACCCCTGTAATCCATACACGCATAATCCACTCGACCGCCTCAGGGCTCCGAGACGTAGGGCTGTTACTTCCTCCGAGAAGGGCCTGAACTCGTACATCCCTTGTGTTTACAACTGCTCCATAGCTAGGATCTTGCCTCTCCATACCTACCCCCCATTCTACTGTCAGACTTAGAACCACGACACGAGGTACGCCGCCTCTTCCTCCGGCATCGCCCCCAGCCAGACCGGCGGCGCCCTGACCCACTCGCGCACTACTCCCGTCCAGGAGTAGCGCTCGATGGGCTCCGGCTGCGGCTCGGCTTTGGCGAGGCGGCGGGGAGGGGACGGCGGGACCACCGGCGGTACCACGTAGTCGCCAGCCGTGGAGAGGGCCATGGCCTGCGCCATGGCCGCCTCGTAACGAGCCTCTTCTTCCTCTGCCGCCTCCGCCCTGCGCCGCTCGTCCTCCTCGTTCTCCCGGTAGACGGCTGCAAGGGCCGCTTGGTAGGCGTCCTTCCCGACTGGTCTTCCTCGCGGACGATGAGCAGGGGCGGTGACAAGCTGCGGTCGACCTCGCGCACGCTGTGTTGGCGTCACCTCCTCGTGCTCGAAGGCGAACCAGCGCGCCCAGTAGGGCGAGTCGGGAGGCGTAGGCCTGGTCGTGGCGTTGCTCCGGCGTCAGCCCGCCGGCGACGCACCTCCTCCGCGTGCGCCCTAGCCGACCGCGGCGCCACCGGCACTGTGATCCTCTCCGGATCCAGATGTCAGTCGTGCGGTAGGGTGGCATCGGGGTACGGCAGAGGCACGCGGTGCTTCCAGTGCCACTCCGCCTGGTGCACGGGCACGTTCACGCGCTGCCTCTGCCGGCGAGCCGGCGTTGACGGAGGCGTAATGAACTCCGCAGGGAAAGGGACGGTGGGGGCCTTGCCCTTTGACTTGCTGGTGCTGCCGGCGCCGGAGAAGAGCCCCATTTGGCACGGCTGGGGTGACTAGGGTTTGCTTGCCAGCGATGGGGGAGCGAGTGTGGCTAGATTGGGACGGGGGCTGGATGAGGATGGCCCCGCCGCACAATCGGCTTAAAAAAGGACGACCGCCGTCACTGACGCGTGGGCCCGGGGTCATAAATTAAGCTGACCGGCGAGGTGGCAGGCAGTTGGACGACCGCCAGGTGGGCCTCGGTAGACACCGAGAAGGCGCGTGTGGCGTCCCATTCTGCGTCCGTGCCGACACATTTCGGGCGAAAATTTGGGTCGCAAATGCATCAATGCGGACGCGTTTTAGGTTTGGGTCGGGTGCTTTATGCAGCTCGTGATGATTATAGAACTTAACCCCCCCCCCCCCCCCCCCCCGCACAGTCGGCTAGATGAGGATGGCCCCGCCGCACAGTCGGCTTAAAAAAGGACGAACGCCGTCACTGACGCGTGGGCCCGGGGTCATAAATTAAGCTGACCGG
This sequence comes from Triticum timopheevii, assembly GCA_963921465.1. Taxonomy (NCBI): domain Eukaryota; kingdom Viridiplantae; phylum Streptophyta; class Magnoliopsida; order Poales; family Poaceae; genus Triticum; species Triticum timopheevii. The sequence continues at coordinate 502,595,262 of OY997266.1, read as the reverse complement.
CGAGGTGGCAGGCAGTTGCAGGTGGGCCTCGGCAGACACCGAGAAGGCGCGTGTGGCGTCCCATTCTGCGTCCGTGCCGACACGTTTGGGGCGAAAATTTGGGTCACAAATGCGTCAATGCGGACGCGTTTTGGATTTGGGTCGGTGCGTTGGGCCTTCTTTTTTTTGTCCGCACCGATCCAAACGGACGACAGCGGACGAAATGGGTCGTCCGTTGGAGTTGCTCTTATCTGCCGTCGCTGCCGTTTCTTTCCCGTGAAGATAAGAGCGGCCGTCACGCACGCTTGCGTCCGGGTCAGTGGCGCTCGTTTGACGGGAAAGATCGCCGCCAGTCCGGCGTGGCAATGCGTGACTCTCCGGCGCTCTCCGGCCACTTGTTCCAATCAGAACCAGTGGCGTCGGCGAAGTACGCCGCCCTGTGGTCGAGACTCGAGAGAAACGGATGAGGAAAAATGCGACACGGTGGTGGTCCACTCGCTCGGCCCGTCGAAAGCAACGGCGGCGACCAGGACGCACGCCGGAGGGGGAGGGGAGGTGATTCCAACCACACCGCACGTTTTCCGTCAGCGAGTTTGCTTGCCAGCCCCAACTAATTGCACCCGCCCTCGTGCTATCAGATGCTCTCCTGCTTGACTCTGCCACTCAAATATTTGACCACTTTTTGATAAGTTAGTCCCAGTTTGATATACAATGATTCCCGGAGGCATGCTTACGGACGTATTCAGATTGTTTGTTTCCTCCCTGCCTTCTTGACTTCCTGCTACAAAATTGCATGCCGCGGACGAACTCTAATGGGACCGAGACAAGAGCCTCGTGGTCAGGACATGTTTTGTGCTCACCTAGTCACCTTGTTTGTTTCTTCTGCCTCCCAGGGGAGAAGCATGCGGCTCAACACACGGACCATATTGTGTACTGCTGGCAGATACTACTCCTAGTAGATTATATCACATTAAACTGTCCCCGTATCCTACACATTACTAGATTCGTATCCTCTCAAATCAATGCACCTCCCTACCCTAAAAAAAAATAAAAAAAATCAATGCACCTCCCTGCCACGGTGCCACCTTTCCCCGGATAGTCGGCCCGCAGGAATTAGCCCCTAGACGAAACGCACCAGACCAGTGAGCCACTGCTTCCTACCGGGTCCACCAGCCAGGCCTTTCCCGGTGCATGGACTCGGTGCATCCAGAAGACGCGAAGCCGCCCGTAGCCCCTCCTCCTCGCGCCTTTAATTGCATCGAGACGCGCCACTACTGCATTAGTGGCCGCTTAATTGGTTTGCTCGACGACGCCTTTGCCTCGCAACTCCCAACCTCCCCCACGCTTCCGCTCCCCTGCTCCCTCGTGTGGCGCCGCACAGGAAGCAACCCGGCGGCGGCTAGGGTTCGGAAATGGCGGCCAGTGGAGCCGGCGGGGAGGGCGAGGAGCTGCGGCTGCTCGCCGCCGTCGAGGCGGGCGACGCCGGCGCGCCCGCGGCGGAGAAGTCGTGGCGCCTCAACTTCGACAGCCTCCGCCCGCCGGAGGCGCACCAGGAGAGGCCCGCTCGACGGCTCCACCACCACTGCCTCGGCGTCATAGGTACTACCTCTTTCCCTGACACTGGTGCTGGCGTGCTACTTCTTTATACGACGATGCGTGCCCATGGTGCTTGGTCGATGGTGTCTCGTGATTTGGCAGCTTGGTTCTTTCTTTCGATGGGGCGGCTGCTTTATGCAGCTCGTGATGATTATAGAACTTTAACCCCCCCACCCCCCCCCCACCCCCTTTTTTTTTTGGTTCCTAGTAAGAGGAGATAAGTAGTCCATTTCGGATATGGAGATTGGGTTCTGGATACTGACGGTGGTGCTTCGCTAGATTCGACTTCCTATGCCAACTTAGCAGAAATGTGTAGATTTTCGTTGATGTTTTCCGTCTTGAGCTTCTCTGATATTGCGTATGGCCCATATGGGAAGGGCAATCTGTGCTTTTTCGGTTCAGTTCTTTCAGTTTGCACTGCTCATGCATATCTCCTAAAAAAAAGTGCTGTGTGAGGTCAGCAGAATTATCGTAGTGGGGGATTGGATGACAAGGATAAAAGGACTGCAGGATCTATCTAGGATAGCACGTGAACTCTTTGAAACTTTCCCCTTTTTAACACACATGAGGGACCTTTTCGAAAAGAAAAAACACATGAGGGCATCTCCAATCACCAAAACGCCCGCAAATGTGCCATCGGACATTTTTAGGCCTCGAAACGCAGGTCACCAAATTGTCCGGACTGGTTCGAATGTCCAAAATCCCACAAGCTGGCCCCAAATCAGGGTAGCGCTGGAGGAGTCCGGACATCTGCCACGTCGGACTCTGAAAGCCCGGACCCACCCAAAACATTATCCGAACCGGCTGACCGGCCTGCGGCCTAACCGTTTTCATGGTGGCGCGGGGACCGAGAAGCCTACTCTGGCTTTAAAGCTGACCGGCCTCCTAAGTGCAAACCCTATCTCCGCCGCACACCACCACACCTTTGGCCGCCGCTACGGGCAAGAAGATGGACGCCGGGAAGACCCGGGCGTGGTGGTTGCTCAACCGCCATCGCTCCGACCAGCCGCAGCCACGCCAGGACATCAGATGTGGTGGAGCTTGGGGTCCAGTTCTCGCTGTCGCCCACGGTTACCAGGCCCGTTGTCGTCCACGGATCCATCTACCATGACAGTGAAGCCCATCTCCTCTGACGACGAGAAGCAGAAGCCACACTTACTCGTTGCGCTGGCGTCGACGGACGACGAGTTCGCCGTGCAAATGGAGGAGGCGTTGTGCTGGTCGTTGATCGACCGGGGTTCGACGCCGCTATCCTCTCTGTGCAACCACAACGTCTAGATCGGACGCCGCATGAAGGAACAACTTATCCTGCCATATCGCTAGCCCGGCAACCAGTAGCGCCTGGTTCTTCCCGCCGTCAAGAAGGAGCCGTCATCCAAGCCACCCCCGTGCCTCCCCGCCTACCTCAAAGGCGTCGTCGGCGTTTCATCGTCCAAGTGCAAAGCCAAGGCGGAGGAGCGCCGCTGGGAGCGATGCAACCAAAGGCGGCCAAATGGGCCGGTCCTAGCGTGCTGGCCCTATAGCTCGTGTGCCTGGGCCGTGGTGGGTCTGGCCCGACACGTTTAGAATTGGGCCGTGGTGGGCTTGGCCCGACACGTTTATAATCGGGCCGTGTCTGTATGAGGTGGGCTGGTGGGCTAAACGTGTCTGTGGGCCGACCCGTTTTCTTGCTATGCCATGCCTGAGCCAGGGAGCGCGGCACGAGTGTCAGCCCGACACGGCCTGTTTATTAGGCGTGTCTGGGTGGGCCACGTCATGCCTTGCCCATTTAGGCCAGGTCAGGCCGTGTCGGGCCATCTGGCCAGGTCCGAACACAATGCGGCGTTCGCCTAGACCAAGGTGGCGCCAGCGTGGGTGCTCGCGAACCCGTGTTTTTGTGTGTGTGGGTGGGGGAGGGGGCGGGCTCGCATACCCGTGCTTTGGGAGGCTTGGGCCCTCGGCCACTCCAAGATAATCGTTGAGTCGGACGCCTGCCTCTGGTGCCAACTCAACACAAATCTCGTCCAAGTGGGGCTGTCGGAGTCTGAGCGTGCCCTCTTCCTCCAAGCCGCTGCCGACAAGCGGTTCAAGGCGGTGGAGGATGCGACCGAGCATATGCGCCGCGAGCACGCCGCATCGGCCGGGTAGGGATGCCATGACGCCTGGCAGGCTTTTCATCGATGAAGGCTCAGGCGGGAGAGAATAGAGCAGCGCGGGCGGCGTCGATGACGACGGAGGTGCCGGTGCCCTCGGAGGCCATGCCTACAAGGTCACCGTCCGCTACTATGCGCAGTCTAGTTTAGTTTTGTTTCAAGCTTGTTAAATTTTGTCCAGTTTGCAGGCAATATATTGAACTTGCTAAATTTTGTGCGGACATTTGGTGATCACGGTAGGATGGCCTCTGCCTGGCCGGATGACCGTGGTCACGTCCGGATGTGTCCGGGGATATTTGCGGGCTGAAATTTGGTGGTCCACGTTGGAGATGACCTGTGGTTCCATAAGATCTTTAATTCTATTTGCAGGTCAAGCTCCTGAGGATGTTGTCGCTGAATACTACCAACAGCAAGTGGAAATGCTAGAGGGTTTCAATGAAATGGATGCGCTGACAGATCGTGGTTTTCTTCCTGGAATGTCCAAGGTCTGTTCTATAAAATAAGCTTCAGGCTGTGACATCAGGGAAGACTGCTAATTTAAAAGCTAAACGAAGCCTATCTACCTGCAGGAAGAGCGTGTACAGGTTGCTAGGAGTGAAACATTAGCAATCCGGCTGTCAAACATTGCAAACATGGTTCTTTTTGCTGCAAAAGTGTATGCTTCAGTACGGAGTGGCTCGCTTGCTATTATAGCTTCCACTTTGGATTCTCTTCTTGACTTGTTATCAGGATTCATCTTATGGTTTACTGCATTTTCTATGCAAACACCAAATCCCTACAGATACCCAATTGGTAAAAAGCGCATGCAGCCGCTGGTGAGTTTTGTTTCAACATGTACTTTTTATAATTCCTTTTCTAGGGAACTGTTTTTATAATCCATTCGACCAGTCTAATTGGTGTGTATTAATTAGTTCTATTCAGTATAAATGCTGCATACTTCAGTTACTAGTTTTACTCTCCATAGTGCTTTTGTATAGCACTAAGAAAAGGAACGCAAACGGATATTGGATCAGGAAAATAAATAAATGAATGCAAAATCTTGAATGAAGTGGTAAAATCAGAACATATGACCGAGCTTTGTGATTTAAGAAGACTTAATATCATGCTCTAACTTCTAAGGCACTCTGGGTGTTCCAGTGTTACCCTGTATTTTTATTTATTTCTGCTTTTGTTAGCTGCCACTTAGGCATGGTCTATGAAATTGTAAGCCTAAAAACTATAGAGTATATTTTCTTTCGACGCTTCCGGTTTAATTTTGTAACTGTTCAGGCACGTCTTGTACTATTAGGCAATACCTTTTTGCTTACTTTTCAGTATGTTCACAGCTTCATTATAACCTTTCTCCAGGGAATACTTGTCTTTGCCTCAGTCATGGCAACGCTTGGCCTTCAGATCATTTTAGAATCAACTCGATCACTGTTGTCAGATGTAAGTCCATTGATTTTTGTTGGCTTCGATTTACCTTTTGTTATCTCCACTGTCCTTCTGAGCAGAAATTTCTCCAAGGGCATTTCTTTTCCTTCTCTAAAATCATGAGGTGCACTAACATTCCCCCTACTACCCACTGTTGCACTTCTGAACTTGCCTGTACTGTTTTTCAACATTAGCTGTGTGGGAGCCTTGATCTTTCAGTATCACTAACACATAGTCCCTGCAGTTCACTAAAAGCTGTCATTTTGGACATGAGTAATCAAACTTTTAAAATTTGACTACTTATACATATATTCAAAAGTATTTAGAGGCGCCTAAAAGTGGTGTAGATGAATTTATCTCAAAAAGTACTTTCATTGTTTCATAGTATCTTATAACTTTTGTTGGATTTTATAAACATATTTAAATATAAATTAGTGGACCAAGTTGTGTTTTGTAGATCATGTCAAATGTTGGTCGTTTTGTTTTATTGACATAATAAAATCATTCTGCCCACTGTACTAGTGTTCCGTACTTTCGATACTTTGATACATGTCATATCTTGCCACTTTAGGTTCGTTGTATCACTTCCACGACAACACTGTGTGTTGACTAAATAATTGCTGAATTACCCCTCACCACTCCCGTATGTAGGCTTGTTAGGTTTTGTTAAGACAAGGTTTGCTCAGGAATTACTTTATTAATATGTGCATTTTATGACATGAAATTGGTATCACTAGATTTATTTTCAACAGTACTTCCAGCTAATCGTGGTTTTGTATTAATAGAATTCTTGAACAAAGTCTTGATCTGTATCCTTTATTGTGAACCAGAAGCCTCGTGATTTTGGCTAGCTAAGTTTCCCAGTTGCCATGACCAGTGTGCATTTGCCTACTCTGCCCCTTCAAAGAAAATAAAGATTTTGCATAAGCACTATACTTTTCCTAGTGAACCTTTTCTTGTTACATTGTACTTGGACTTATCACGTTCTCACAAAAAAAAATCTGTCTGGGAAATAATTAGCTTAATATAAGAAGACTTAATATCATGCTCTAACTTCTAAGGCACTCTGGGTGTTCCAGTGTTACCCTGTATTTTTATTTATTTCTGCTTTTGTTAGCTGCCACTTAGGCGTGGTCTATGAAATTGTAAGCCTAAAAACTATAGAGTATATTTTCTTTCGACGCTTCCGGTTTAGTTTTGTAACTGTTCAGGCACGTCTTATTCAGGCATTTGGAATGAGAGCTTCCTGAAATACTTCCTCCGTTCACAAATATAAGATGTTGCAACTTTTTTGTAAATCAGATGTATATAGACACGTTTTAGTGTGTTTGTTCACTCATTTCAGTCCATATGTAGTCCATATTAAAACCATCATTTTTTAGGGAGGTGAATTCAGCTTGACGAATGAGCAGGAAAAGTGGGTTGTGGACATCATGCTGTCAGTGACGCTGGTGAAACTTGCCCTGGCTTTATATTGCCGCACGTTCACCAACGAAATCGTCAAGGCTTATGCACAGGATCACATTTTCGATGTTATCACTAATATAATTGGTCTTGTGGCTGCACTACTCGCAAATTATTTTGAAGGATGGATCGACCCGGTTGGTGCAATTATTGTAAGTGGTTGCCCTTCCCTCTCTTCCTTTTCATAACAACCAAATAACATGAATGATAAAGCAGACTGTATGCTGTTTTGCAATCAACAGTTGTTTTTTAGTGAAAATAATAATCATGAGTTGGTTCCTCATTTGCAGTTAGCAATCTACACTATCAGGACATGGTCAATGACGGTGCTAGAAAACGTTCACTCGCTCGTCGGGCAGTCGGCTTCGCCGGAGTACCTTCAGAAGCTGACCTACCTATGCTGGAACCACCACAAGGCCGTGAGGCACATCGACACGGTGCGTGCCTACACGTTCGGCTCGCACTACTTCGTGGAGGTGGACATCGTGCTGCCGGCGGGCATGCCGCTGCGGGAGGCGCACGACATCGGCGAGGCCCTGCAGGAGAAGCTGGAGCGCCTGCCTGAGATCGAGCGCGCCTTCGTCCACCTTGACTACGAGTTCACCCATCGGCCCGAGCACGCTCTGTCCCACGACAAGTAGCTTCAGGCTCAGCCAACAGTGGATGCAGCTCTGTACAGATTAATGGCAATAGTTTCAGAAATCCGGGTGTTCCTCAAGGCGTCGCAGAAAAACCTGCGGGTGCGGCACGCAATTGAAATGTGCATACTGGAGTGCCGGGTCTGGCGGTGTCGACATAGATTGTGTCTTGTAAGTTGCTGTGCTACGTACGTAGCATACATTTTAATGCCCTATACCCTGATCATGACCACATTTTTATTGCTGGTTCACACATGGCTATGAACAAAACTTGCAAACGGTTACTAAGCAGCAGAGGACATCGATGTAGATGCAGCAACAGGGAAGAACCAGAGGATGGGGACGTATCAGCATATAACTCGGCACATATCAGTTCTGTAATATGGGTGCTGATGATCCGTCTCCTCTAGATTGCCGGATCACTTGGCGGCACCCGGAACAAGGGGCAATTTAGTATCCCCCCGTGGCATCGGTTGGGCCTTCGAAAAGGAACCAAATGTTGCAATTCGCAAGTTCGGACCTGATTAGAATCGGGACCTTTTGGCTCAACTTTATCCTAGTTTTGCTGAAGGAGCAACCCCTTTTTCCATTTAAAATTGGTCCAACTACGCTGAATTTCCGACTTCTCATGGAGGTCTAGATCCAGTAACCGGTGGTCAATGCTGATAGATAATGTGCACACTAGTACAATAGTAACTGACCCATGAATAAGGGCTCCACTGGCTACCAGGTTCAGAGAAGTTTGTAAGCTCTCTCCTTTTTTTTTCACGATTCCTCAAAGACGAGATTGACCTCGCGCCTAGAATTATTCAGTGTGCTTAGTCTCACATCTGAATCAATGCATCTCTACCATAGTCAAACCAAACGTCAATGTCATCACTCGGATTATATGATACACCCTTAGTCGGGTCAATCTCTCCCGAGAGATGATCGACTATGACCGAACTTGTTTCATAACTTGTTTATGTTGACCCTATATGCACATGTCTTTGTTCTTTTAGAGTCCGTAAGGATGTCTTCACAAGCAAATTTGTTGTGACACATGTCCAAAGACCAGTTGGAACTCATATTTCTAGAAGGTCCAGTTGGAATCTTTCCACTTAAGGTTCACTCGGCATATTTATGTCGAGACCCTAATGGACTTGGGGTCTAATGACAAGGTAGTTCACTATCAGGTAGGCACACGATGAGAAAAGGCCCAGGTAGGCCCAGACACATGAATGCTAAGGACCCGGTGAGAGTTTTCCTTTTTCATAGATTTATTTATTCAAAACGTTTTATCTCTTAAACCGTGCGTCCAAATCTCGAACCGTTTTCACTATTGGATTTCTCGCGTCGAGATCTTCAAAATTAGATCCCATGTTGATAGGTTTTGACGAATTTTTTTCCACAAAAAACCGGACGACAAAACCGAACCAGGAGCACGGAGTTTTTCCCTTTTCGAAAGAGGCACGCCCGTGCCTCTCGCGGAATCATAACCGTGCCTCTCGCAGAAGCAAAATCGTGCCTCTCGCGGAAGGAAAAAAAGAAGAGAAAACGCGGTTTTTTTTCGTTTCCGAGGAGGTACGGCCGTGCCTTTAGCGAAAGCACATCCATGCCTCTCGCGGAAGCAAAACCGTGCCTCACGCGAAAAAAATAGAAAACACGTTTTTTTTCGTTCCTGAGAGGCACGACCGTGCCTCTCGTGAAAGCACAATCATGCCTCTCGCGGAAGCAAAACCGTGCCTCTCTCGAAATGAAAAAAAAAACAGAAAACATGTTTTTTTTCGTTTCTGAGAGGCACGGCCGTGCCTCTTGCGAAAGCACAACCGTGCCTCTCTCGAAAGCGAAACAATGCCTCTCGTGGAAGGAAAAAAAACAGAAAACACATTTTTTCCGTTTCCGAGAGTCACGACTGTGACTCTCGCAAAAGCAAAACTGTGCCTCTTGATACGTCCATTTTGCATCATGCTTTTATATCAATACTTATTTCATTATGGGCTGTTATTACACATTATACCTCAATACTTACGGCTATTCTCTCTTATTTTACAAGGTTTACCATGAAGAGGGGGAATGCTGGCAGCTGGAATTCTAGCTGGAAAAGGAGCAAACATTGGAAACCTATTCTGCACTGCTCCAGAGATCCTGAAACTCCACGAAACCTATTTTTGGAATTAATAAGAATTATTGAGCGGAAGAAGTACACCAGGGGGTCCACACCCTGTCCAGGAGGGTGGGGGGCGCTCCCCCTACTGGGCACCCCCCTGTCTCCTGGGCCCCCTGGTGGCCCCCCGGTGTCCATCTTCTGCTATATGAGGGCTTTTACCCTGGAAAAAATTGTGGGCAAGCTTACGGGACGAAACTCTGCCGCCACGAGGCGGAACCTTGGCGGAACCAATCTAGGGCTCTGGCGGAGCTGTTCTGCCGGGGACACTTCCCTCCGGGAGGGGAAAATCATCACCAACGTCATCATCGACGATCCTCTCATCGGGAGGGGGTCAATCTCCATCAACATCTTCACCAGCACCATCTCCTCTCAAAACCCTAGTTCATCTCTTGTATCCAATCTTGTATCAAAACCACAAATTGGTACCTGTGGGTTGCTAGTAGTGTTGATTACTCCTTGTAGTTGATGCTAATTGGTTTACTTGGTGGAAGATCATATGTTCAGATCCTTAATGCATATTATTACTCCTCTGATTATGAACATGAATATACTTTGTGAGTAGTTACATTTGTTCCCGAGGACATGGGTGAAGTCTTGCTATTAGTAGTCATGTGAATTTGGTATTGGTTCGATATTTTGATGAGATGTATGTTGTCTTTTCCTCTAGTGGTGTTATGTGAACGTCGACTACATGACACTTCACCATTATTTGGGCCTAGAGGAAGGCATAGGGAAGTAATAAGTAGATGATGGGTTGCTAGAGTGACAGAATCTTAAACCCTAGTTTATGCGTTGCTTCGTTAGGGGCTGATTTGGATCCATATGTTTAATGGTGTGGTTAGGTTTACTTTAATACTTCTTTTGTAGTTGCGGACGCTTGCAATATGGGTTAAGTGGGATGCTTGTCCAAGTAAGGGCAGTACCCAAGCACCGGTCCACCCACATATCAAATTATCAAAGTACCGAACACGAATCATATGAGCGTGATGAAAACTAGCTTGACGATAATTTCCATGTGTCCTCGAGAGCTCCTTTCTCATTATAAGAAATTGTCCAGGCTTATCCTTTGCTACATAAAGGATTGGGCCACCTTGCTGCACTTTATTTACTTTATTTACTTGTTACTCGTTACTATTTATCTTATCACAAAACTATCTATTATCTACAATTTCAGTGATTGCAGAGAAAACCTTACTGAAAACCACTTATCATTTCCTTCCGCTCCTCGTTGGGTTCGACACTCTTACTTATCGAAATGACTACGATAGATCCCCTACACTTGTGGGTCATCAAGACTCTTTTCTGGCGCCATTGCCGGGGAGTGTAGCGCTTTTGGTGAGTGGAACTTGGTAAGGAAACATTTATATAGTGTGCTGAAATTTTCTGTTACTTGTCACTATGGAAACTAATCCTTTAAGGGGCTTGTTCGGGGTATCTTCACCCCGACTAGAAGAACAAAGAGTTGCTCCTCAACCTACTGAACTTTATGAAAATATTTACTTTGAGATCCCTTCGGGTATGATAGAGAAACTGCTAGCTAATCCATTTGCAGGAGATGGAACATTGCATCCCGATTTACACCTTATCTTTGTGGATGAAGTTTGTGGATTATTTAAGCTTGCAGGTATTCCCGATGATGTTGTCAAAAGGAAGGTCTTCCCTTTATCTTTGAAGGGAGATGCATTGACATAGTATAGGCTATGTGATGATACGAGATTGAAGTTGGAATTTCACCAGAAGTTCTACCCTATGCATCTTGTTCATCGTGATCGTAATTACATATATAATTTCTGGCCTCGCGAAGGAGAAAGCATCGCTCAAGCTTGGGGGAGGCTTAAGTCAATTTTATATTCATGCCCCAATCGTGAGCTCTCTTGGGAAATGATTATTCAAAATTTTTATGCTCGGCTTTCTCTTAATAATCGCAACCTGCTCAATACTTCCTGTGCTGGTTCTTATATGCTGAAGACTATTGATTTCAAATGGGACTTATTGGAAAGAATTAAACGCAACTCTGAAGATTGGGGTTCCGACGATGGTAATGAGTCAGGTATGACACCTAAGTTCAATTGTGTTAAATCTTTTATGGATACCGATGCTTTTGGTGGATTTAGCGCTAAGTATGGACTTGACTCTGAGATAGTAGCTTCTTTCTGTGAATCTTTTGCTACTCACGTTGATCTCCCTAAAGAGAAGTGGTTTAAATATAATCCTCCTGTTGAAGTGAAAGTAGTTGCACCTATTACAGTTGAATAAAAAACTATCACCTATAGTGATCCTATTGTTCCTACTACTTATGTTGAGAAACCCCCATTTCCTGTTAGGATAAAGGATCATGCTAAAACTTCGACTGTTGTTCGTAAGAGTAATACTAGGACTTATACACCTCCTGAGCAAATCAATGTTGAACCTAGTATTGCTATGGTTAAAGATCTCTTGGATGATGATTTAGATGGGCATGTTATTTATTTCTGTGATGAAACTGCTAATATTGCTAGACCAGATACTAAGATACATAGACCTGTCGTAGGCATGCCTGTTATTTTTGTTAAAATAGGAGATCATTGTTATCATGGTTTATGTGATATGGGTGCTAGTGCTAGTGCGACACCTTATGATTTATATAAAGAAATTATGCACGACATTGCACCCGTTGAATTAGAAGACATTGATGTTACTATTAAGCTTGCTAATAGGGATACCATTAAACCAGTTGGGATTGTTAGAGATGTTGAAGTTTTGTGTGGGAAAGTTAAATACCCTGCTGATTTTCTTATTCTTGGTTCCCCACAAGATGATTTTTGTCCCATTATTTTTGGTAGACCCTTCTTGAATACAGCTAGTGCTAAGATTGATTGTGAAAAAGATACTGTCACCATTGGCTTAGATGGTATGTCTCATGAGTTTAATTTTGCTAAGTTTCATAGACAACCTCGTGATAGGGAACCACCTAGTAAGGATGAGATTATTGGTCTTGCTTCCATTGTCGTGCCTCCTACTAATCTGTTAGAACAATATTTGCTAGACCATGAAAATGATATGTTTATGAAGGAAAGAAGGGAAATAGATGAAGTGTTCCTTAAACAGGAACCTGTGCTGAAACATAATCTTCCCATTGAAATTCTTGGGGATCCCCCTCCACCTAAGGGTGATCCTGTGTTTGAACTCAAACCATTACCTGATAATCTTAAGTATGCTTATCTTGATTGAAAGAAAATACATCCTGTTATTATTAGTGCTAACCTTTCAGATGTTGGAGAACGTTGCATAAAATAAAACTTTTCCTAAGTTCACCAAGATCAATCTAGGAGTTCATCCAGCAACAAGAGAGAGGAGTGCATCTACATACCCTTGTAGATCGTGAGCGGAAGCGTTCAAGGGAACGGGGTTGAGGGAGTCGTACTCGTCGTGATCCAAATCACCGGAGATCCTAGCGCCGAACGGACGGCACCTCCGCGTTCAACACACGTACGATCAGCATGACGTCTCCTCCTTCTTGATCCAGCAAGGGGGAAGGAGAGGTTGATGAAGATCCAGCAGCACGACGGCGTGGTGGTGGATGCAGCAGGGATCCCGGCAGGGCTTCGCCAAGCGTCTACGTGAGGGAGAGGTGTAGCAAGGGGGAAGGGAGGCGCCAAGTGCAAGGGTGCGGCTGCCCTCCCTCCCCCCTCTTTATATAGGGTCCCCAAGGGGGGGGGTGCCGGCCCTGGAGATGGGATCTCTAAGGGGGGGGGGGGGGCGGCCAGGGGGGAGGCTTGCCCCCCCAAGGCAAGTGGAGGCGCCCCCCACCCTAGGGTTTCCAACCCTAGGCGCAGGGGGGCCAAGGAGGGGGCTCACCAGCCCACCAGGGGCTGGTTCCCCTCCCCACTTCAGCCCACGGGGCCCTCCGGGATAGGTGGCCCCACCCGGTGGACCCCCGGGACCCTTCTGGTGGTCCCGGTACAATACCGGTGACCCCCAAAACTTTCCCGATGGCCGAAACTGCACTTCCTATATATAATTCTTCACCTCCGGACCATTCCGGAACTCCTTGTGACGTCTGGGATCTCATCCGGGACTCCGAACAACTTTAGGGTTACTGCATATTCATATCTCTACAACCCTAGCATCACCGAACCTTAAGTGTGTAGACCCTACGGGTTCGGGAGACATGCAGACATGACCAAGACGCCTCTCCGGTCAATAACCAACAGCGGGATCTGGATACCCATGTTGGCTCCCACATGCTCCTCGATGATCTCATCGGATGAACCACGATGTCGAGGATTCAATCAATCCCGTATACAATTCCCTTTGTCAATTGGTACGTTACTTGCCCGAGACTCAATCGTCGGTATCCCAATACCTCGTTCAGTCTCGTTACCGGCAAGTCACTTTACTCGTACCATAATGCATGATCCCGTGACCAGACACTTAGTCACATTGAGCTCATTTGATGATGCATTACCGAGTGGGCCCAGAGATACCTCTCCGTCATACGGAGTGACAAATCCCAGTCTCGATTCGTGCCAACCCAACAGACACTTTCGGAGATACCCGTAGTGCACCTTTATAGTCACCCAGTTAAGTTGTGACGTTTGGCACACCCAAAGCACTCCTACGGTATCCGGGAGTTGCACAATCTCATGGTCTAAGGAAATGATACTTGACATTTGGAAAAGCTCTAGCGAAACGAACTACACGATCTTTGTGCTATGCTTACGATTGGGTCTTGTCCATCACATCATTATCCTAATGATGTGATCCCGTTATCAATGACATCCAATGTCCATAGTTAGGAAACCATGACTATCTGTTGATCAACGAGCTAGTCAACTAGAGGCTCACTAGGGACTTGTTGCGGTCCATGTATTCACACATGTATTACGATTTCCGGATAATACAATTATAGCATGAACAATAGATAATTATCATGAACAAAGAAATATAATAATAACCATTTTATTATTGCCTCCAGGGCATATTTTCAACAGTCCCCCACTTGCACTAGAGTCAATAATCTAGTTACATTTGATGTATCGAACACCCATTGCGTCCTGGTGTTGATCATGTTTTGCCCCAGGGAGAGGTTTAGTCAACGGATCTGCTATATTCAGGTCCGTATGTACTTCACAAATATCTATGTCTCCATCTTGAACATTTTCATGGATGGAGTTGAAGTGACGCTTGATGTGCCTGGTCTTCTTGTGAAACCTGGGCTCCTTGGCAAGTGCAATAGCTCCAGTGTTGTCACAGAAGAGTGTGATCGGCCCCGATGCATTGGGTATGACTCCTAGGTCGGTGATGAACTCCTTCACCCAGATTGCTTCATGCGCTGCCTCCGAGGCTGCCATGTACTCCGCTTCACATGTAGATCCCGCCACGATGCTCTGCTTGCAACTGCACCAGCTTACTGCCCCACCATTCAAAATATACACGTATCCGGTTTGTGACTTAGAGTCATCCAGATCTGTGTCAAAGCTGGCGTCGACGTAACCCTTTACGACGAGCTCTTCGTCACCTCCATATATGAGAAACACGTCCTTAGTCCTTTTCAGGTACTTAAGGATGTTCTTGACCGCTGTCCAGTGTTCCATGCTGGGATTACTTTGGTACCTTCCTACCAAACTTACGGCAAGGTTTATATCAGGTCATGTACAGGTCATGGCATACATGATAGACCCTATGGCTGAGGCATAGGGGACGACACTAATCTTTTCTCTATCTTCTGTTGTGGTCGGGCATTGAGCCGAGCTCAATTTCACACCTTGCAACACAGGCAAGAACCCCTTCTTGGACTTATCCATATTGAACTTCTTCAATATCTTATCAAGGTATGTGCTTTGTGAAAGACCTATGAGGCGTATTGATCTATCTCTATAGATTTTGATGCCTAATATGTAAGCAACTTCTCCAAGGTCCTTCATTGAAAAACACTTATTCAAGTAGGCCTTTATGCTGTCCAAAAGTTCTATATTATTTCCCATCAAAAGTATGTCATCCACATATAATATGAGAAATGCTACAGAGCTCCCACTCACTTTCTTGTAAACGCATGCTTCTCCATAAGTCTGCATAAACCCAAACACTTTAATCATCTCATTAAAGCGAATGTTCCAACTCTGAGATGCTTGCACCAGCCCATAGATGGAGCGCTGGAGCTTGCATACCTTGTTAGGATTCTTAGGGTCGACAAAACCTTCCAGCTGCATCATATACAGTTCTTCCTTAAGGTGACTGTTAAGGAATGCCGTTTTGACTTCCATTTGCCATATCTCATAACCATAGTATGCGACAATTGCTAACATGATTCGGACGGACTTCAGCTTCGCTACGGGAGAGAATGTCTCATCGTAGTCAATCCCTTGAACTTGTCGATAACCCTTAGCGACAAGTCGAGCTTTATATATGGTAACATTACCATCCGCGTCCGTCTTCTTCTTAAAGATCCATTTGTTTTCTATTGCTCGCCGATCATCGGGCAAGTCTGTCAAAGTCCACACTTTGTTTTCATACATGGATCCTATCTCGGATTGCATGGCTTCAAGCCATTTGTTGGAATCTGGGCCCGCCATCGCTTCTTCATAGTTCGAAGGTTCACCGCTGTCTAACAACATGATTTCTAAGACAGGGTTGCCGTACCACTCTGGTGCGGAACGTGTCCTTGTGGACCTTCGAAGTTCAGTAGGAGCTTGATCCGAAGTATCTTGATCATCATCATTAACCTCCTCTCTTGTCGGTGCAGGCACCACAGGAACATCTTCCTGAGCTGCGCTACTTACCGGTTCAAGAGGTAGTACTTCATCAAGTTCCACTTTCCTCCCACTTAATTCTTTTGAGAGAAACTCTTTCTCCAGAAAGGACCCGTTCTTGGCAACAAAGATTTTGCCCTTGGATCTTAAGTAGAAGGTATACCCAATGGTTTCCTTAGGGTACCCTATGAAGGCGCATTTTTCCGACTTGGGTTTGAGCTTCTCAGGTTGAACTTTCTTGACATAAGCATCGCATCCCCAAACTTTTAGAAACGACAGCTTAGGTTTCTTCCCAAACCATAATTCATACGGTGTCGTCTCAACGGATTTAGACGGTGCCCTATTTAAAGTGAATGTAGCTGTCTCTAGAGCGTATCCCCAAAATGATAGCGGTAAATCGGTAAGTGACATCATAGATCGCACCATATCCAATAGAGTGCGATTACGACGTTCAGACACACCATTTCGCTGAGGTGTTCCAGGCGGCGTGAGTCGTGAAACGATTCCACATTTCCTTAAGTGCGTACCAAATTCGTGACTTAAATATTCCCCTCCACGATCTGATCGTAAGAACTTTATCTTTCGGTCACGTTGATTCTCTACCTCATTCTGAAATTCCTTGAACTTTTCAAAGGTCTCAGACTTGTGTTTCATCAAGTAGACATACCCATATCTACTTAAGTCATCAGCGAGAGTGAGAACATAACGATATCCTCCGCGAGCCTGAACGCTCATTGGATCGCACACATCAGTATGTATGATTTCAAATAAGTTGGTTGCTCGCTCCATTGTTCCGGAGAATGGAGTCTTGGTCATTTTGCCCATGAGGCATGGTTTGCATGTGTAAAACGATTCATAATCTAGAGACCCCAAAAGTCCATCAGCATGGAGCTTCTTCATGCGCTTGACACCAATGTGACCAAGGCGGCAGTGCCACAAGTATGTGGGACTATCGTTATCAACTTTACATCTTTTGGTATTCACACTATGAATATGTGTAACATTACGCTCGAGATTCATTAAGAATAAACCATTCACCAGCGGGGCATGACCATAAAACATATCACTCATATAAATAGAACAACCATTATTCTCGGATTTAAATGAGTAGCCATCTCGAATTAAACGAGATCCTGATACAATGTTCATGCTCAAAGCTGGTACTAAATAACAATTATTGAGGTTTAAAACTAATCCCGTAGGTAAATGTAGAGGTAGCGTGCCGACGGCGATCACATCGACCTTGGAACCATTCCCGACGCGCATCGTCAACTCGTCCTTCGCCAGTCTCCGCTTATTCCGCAGCTCCTGCTTTGAGTTACAAATGTGAGCAACTGCACCGGTATCAAATACCCAGGAGCTACTACGAGCACTGGTAAGGTACACATCAATTACATGTATATCACATATACCTTTGGTTTTGCCGGCCTTCTTGTCCGCTAAGTACTTCGGGCAGTTCCGCTTCCAGTGTCCGCTTCCCTTGCAATAAAAGCACTCAGTTTCAGGCTTGGGTCCATTGCTTGACTTCTTCCCGGCAACTGGCTTACTGGGCGCGGCAACTCCCTTGTCGTCCTTCTTGAAGTTCTTCTTACCCTTGCCTTTCTTGAACTTAGTGGTTTTATTCACCATCAACACTTGATGTTCCTTTTTGATCTCTACCTCCGCTGATTTCAGCATTGAATATACCTCAGGAATGGTCTTTTCCATCCCCTGTATATTGAAGTTCATCACAAAGCTCTTGTAGCTTGGTGGGAGCGACTGGAGGATTCTGTCGACCACCGCGTCATCCGGGAGATTAACTCACAGTTGAGATAAGCGGTTGTGCAACCCAGACATTTTGAGTATTTGCTCGCTGACAGAACCATTCTCCTCCATCTTACAACTGTAGAACTTGTCGGAGACTTCATATCTCTCGACCCGGGCATGAGCTTGGAAAACCATTTTCAGCTCTTGGAACATCTCATATGCTCTGTGCTGCTCAAAACTCTTTTGGAGCCCCGGTTCTAAGCTGTAAAGCATGCCGCACTGAACAAGGGAGTAATCATCACTACGCGACTGCCAGGCATTCATAACGTCTTGAGTTGCTGGGAAAACGGGTGCTTCACCTAGCGGTGCATCTAGGACATATGCTTTCTTGGCAGCTATGAGGATGATCCTCAAGTTCTGGACCCAGTCCGTATAGTTGCTGCCATCATCTTTCAGTTTGGTTTTCTCAAGGAACGCGTTGAAGTTGAGGGCAACATTGGCGTGGGCCATTTGATCTACAAGACATATTGCAAAGATTTTAGACTAAGTTCATGATAATTAAGTTCATCTAATCAAATAATGAACTCCCACTCAGATAGACATCCCTCTAGTCATCTAAGTGATCCATGATCCGAGTCAACTAGGCCGTGTCCGATCATCACGTGAGACGGACTAGTCATCATCGGTGAACATCTTCATGTTGATCGTATCTTCTATACGACTCATGTTCGACCTTTCGGTCTTCCATGTTCCGAGGCCATGTCTGTACATGCTAGGCTCGTCAAGTCAACCTAAGTGTATTGTGTGTGTAAATCTGGCTTACACCCGTTGTATTCGAACGTTAGGATCTATCACATCCGATCATCACATGGTGCTTCGAAACAACGAACCTTCGCAACGGTGCACAGTTAGGGGGAACAATTTTCTTGAAATTATTTCGAGGGATCATGTTATTTAAGCTACCGTCGTTCTAAGAAAATAAGATGTAAAACATGATAAACATCACATGCAATCAAATAGTGACATGATATGGCCAATATCATATTGCTCCTTTGATCTCCATCTTTGGGGCGCCATGATCATTTCGTCACCGACACGACACCATGATCTCCATCATCACGATCTCCATCATCGTGTCTTCATGAAGTTGTCACGCCAACGACTACTTCTACTTCTATGGCTAACGCTTTAGCAATAAAGTCAAGTAATTTACATGGCGTTCTTCAATGACACGCAGGTCATACAAAAAAAATAAAGACAACTCCTATGGCTCCTGCCGGTTGCCATACTCATCGACATGCAAGTCGTGATTCCTATTACAAGAACATGATCATCTCATACATCACATATATCATTCAGCACATGCTTTGGCCATATCACATCACAAAACACTTGCTGCAAAAACAAGTTAGACGTCCTCTAATTGTTGTTGCAAGTTTTTACGTGGCTTCTATAGGTGATCTAGCAAGAACGTTTTCTTACCTACGTTAAAGCCACAACATGATTTGTCAACTTCTATTTACCCTTCATAAGGACCCTTTTCATCGAATCTGCTCCAACTAAAGTGGGAGAGACAGACACCCGCTAGCCACCTTATGCAACTAGTGCATGTCAGTCGGTGCAACCTGTCTCACGTAAGCGTACGTGTAAGGTCGGTCCGGGCCGCTTCATCCCACAATACCGCTGAAGCAAAATAAGACTAGTAGTGGCAAGAAAGTTAACAACATCTACGCCCACAACAAATTGTGTTCTACTCGTGCAAAGAGAACTACGCATAGACCTAGCTCATGATGCCACTGTTGGAGAACATTGCATAAAATAAAAAAAATTCTTATGTTCACCAAGATCAATCTAGGAGTTCATCCAGCAACGAGAGAGAGGAGTGCATCTACATACCCTTGTAGATCGCAAGCGGAAGCGTTCAAGAGAACGGGGTTGAGGGAGTCGTACTCATCGTGATCCAAATCACCGGAGATCCTAGCGCCGAACGGACGGCAGCTCCGCGTTCAACACACGTACGGTCAGCGTGACGTCTCCTCCTTCTTGATCCAGCAAGGGGGAAGGAGAGGTTGATGAAGATCCAGCAGCACGACGGTGTGGTGGTGGATGCGGCAGGGATCCCGGCAGGGCTTCGTCAAGCGTCTGCGGGAGGGAGACGTGTAGCAAGGGGGAAGGGAGGCGCCAAGTGCAAGGGTGCGGCTGCCCTCCCTCCCCCCTCTTTATATAGGGTCCCCAAGGGGGGGGGGGGCGGCCCTGGAGATGGGATCTCCAAGGGGGGGGGGCAGGGGGGAGGCTTGCCCCCCAAGGCAAGTGGAGGTGCCCCCCCACCCTAGGGTTTCAACCCTAGGCGCAGGGGGCCCAAGGGGGGGGGGCACACCAGCCCACCAGGGGCTGGTTCCCCTCCCCACTTCAGCCCACGGGGCCCTCCGGGATAGGTGGCCCGACCCGGTGGACCCTCGGGACCCTTCCGGTGGTCCCGGTACAATACCGGTGACCCCCGAAACTTTCCCGATGGCCGAAATTGCACTTCCTATATATAACTCTTCACCTCCGGACCATTCCGAAACTCCTCGTGACATCTGGGATCTCATCCGGGACTCTGAACAACTTTCGGGTTACTGCATATTCATATCTCTACAACCCTAGCGTCACCGAACCTTAAGTGTGTAGACCCTACGGGTTCGGGAGACATGCAGACATGACCGAGATGCCTCTCCGGTCAATAACCAACAGCGGGATCTGGATACCCATGTTGGCTCCCACATGCTCCTCGATGATCTCATCGGATGAACCACGATGTCGAGGATTCAATCAATCCCGTATACAATTCCCTTTGTCAATTGGTACGTTACTTGCCCGAGACTCGATCATAGGTATCCCAATACCTCGTTCAGTCTCGTTACCGGCAAGTCACTTTACTCGTACCGTAATGCATGATCCCGTGACCAGACACTTGGTCACATTGAGATCATTTGATGATGCATTACCGAGTGGGCCCAGAGATACCTCTCCGTCATACGGAGTGACAAATCCCAGTCTCGATTCGTGCCAACCCAACAGAGACTTTCGGAGATACCCGTAGTGCACCTTTATAGTCACCCAGTTACGTTGTGACGTTTGGCACACCCAAAGCACTCCTACGGTATCCGGGAGTTTCAAAATCTCATGGTCTAGGGAAATGATACTTGACATTTGGAAAAGCTCTAGTGAAACGAACTACACGATCTTTGTGCTATGCTTACGATCGGGTCTTGTCCATCACATCATTATCCTAATGATGTGATCCCGTTATCAATGACATCCAATGTCCATAGTCAGGAAACCATGACTATCTGTTGATCAACGAGCTAGTCAGCTAGAGGCTCACTAGGGACTTGTTGTGGTCTATGTATTCACACATGTATTATGATTTCCGGATAGTACAATTCTAGCATGAACAATAGACAATTATCATGAACAAAGAAATATAATAATAACCATTCTATTATTGCCTCTAGGGCATATTTCCAACATCAGAGCAAGAAGAAGAAAGATTATTGAAAACTCTGAAGAAGCACCGAGCTGCTATTGGATATACTCTGGATGATCTTAAGGGCGTTAGTCCCACGTTATGCCAACACAAAATTAAATTGGAGGACGATGCCAAACCAGTTATAGATCCTCAACAACGACTAAATCCCAAGATGAAAGAAGTGGTAAGAAAGGAGATACTAAAGCTCCTTGAGGTAGGTATAATTTATCCCGTTGCTGATAGTGATTGGGTAAGCCTTGTCCATTGTGTTCCTAAAAAGGGAGGTATTACCGTTGTTCCTAATGATAAAGATGAATTGATCCCGCAAAGAATTATTATAGGTTATAGGATGGTAATTGATTTCCGTAAATTAAATAAGCCTACTAAGAAAGATCATTACCCTTTACCTTTTATTGATTAAATGCTAGAAAGACTATCCAAACACACCCATTTCTGCTTTTTAGATGGTTATTCTGGTTTCTCTCAAATACCTGTGTCAGCAGGGGATCAATCAAAAACTACTTTTACTTGCCCTTTCGGTACTTTTGCTTATAGACGCATGCCTTTTGGTTTATGTAATGCACATGCTACCTTTCAAAGATGCATGATGGCTATATTTTCTGATTTTTGTGAAAAGATTTGTGAGGTATTCATGGATGACTTCTCCGTTTATGGATCCTCTTTTGATGATTGTTTGAGCAACCTTGATCGAGTTTTGCAGAGGTGCGAAGACACTAGTCTCGTCCTGAATTGGGAAAAGTGTCACTTTATGGTTAATGAAGGCATTGTCTTGGGGCACAAGATTTCCGAGAGAGGTATTGAAGTTGATAAAGCTAAAGTTGATGCTATTGAAAAGATGCCATGTCCCAAGGACATAAAAGGTATAAGAAGTTTCCTCGGTCCTGACGGTTTTTATAGGAGGTTCATTAAGGGCTTTTCTAAAATCTCTAGGCCTCTGACTAATTTATTGCAAAAAGATATTCCTTTTGTCTTTGATGATGATTGTGTAGAAGCATTTGAAATACTTAAGAAAGCTTTGATCACTGCACCAATTGTTCAGCCACCTGATTGGAATTTACCCTTTGAAATTATGTTTCATGCTAGTGATTATGCTGTAGGTGCTGTTCTAGGGCAAAGAGTTGATAAGAAATTGAATGTTATCCAGTATGCTAGTAAGACTCTTGATACTCGCCAGAGAAATTATGCTACTACTGAAAAAGAATTCTTAGCAGTTGTGTTTTCATGTGATAAGTTTAGACCTTATATTGTTGATTCCAAAGTTACTATTCACACTGATCATGCTGCTATTAAATATCTTATGGAAAAGAAAGATGCTAAGCCTAGGCTCATTAGATGGGTTCTCTTGCTCCAATAATTTGATTTGCATATTATTAATAGAAAGGGAGCTGAGAACCCCGTTGCAGACAACTTGTCTAGGTTAGAGAATGTTCTTGATGACCCACTGCCTATTGATGATAGCTTTCCTGATGAACAATTAGCAATCGTTAATGCTTCTCGTACTGCTCTATGGTATGCTGATTATGCTAATTACATTGTTGCTAAATTTATACCGCCTAGTTTCACATACCAGCAAAAGAAAAAGTTCTTTTATGATTTAAGACATTACTTTTGGGATGACCCAGACCTTTATAAAGAAGGAGTAGATGGTGTTATTAGACGTTGTGTGCCTGAGCATGAACAGGAACATATCCTACGCAAGTGTCACTCTGAATCCTATGGAGGGCACCACACTGGAGATAGAACTGCACACAAGGTACTACAATCTGGTTTTTATTGGCCTACTCTCTTCAAAGATGCTCGTAAGTTTGTCTTATCTTGTGATGAATGTCAAAGAATAGGTAACATTGGTAGACGTCAAGAAATGCCTATGAATTATTCTCTTTTTATTGAACCATTTGATGTTTGGGGCTTTGATTATATGGGACATTTTCCTGCCTCTAATGGTTACGCACATATTTTAGTTGCTGTTGATTACGTTACTAAGTGGGTAGAAGCTATTCCAACTAGTAGTGCTGATCATAACACTTCTCTTAAAATGCTTAAAGAAGTTATTTCTCCGAGGTTTGGAGTCCCTAGATATCTTATGACTGATGGTGGTTCACATTTTATTCATGGTGCTTTCCGTAAGATGCTTGCTAAGTATGATGTTAATCATAGAATCGCATCTCCTTATCATCCGCAGTCTAGTGGTCAAGTAGAGTTGAGCAATAGAGAGCTCAAATTAATTTTGTAAAAGACTGTCAATAGATCTAGAAAGAATTGGTCCAAGAAACTTGATGATGCATTATGGGCCTATAGAACTGCATACAAAAATCCTATGGGTATGTCTCCTTATAAGATGGTTTATGGAAAAGCATGTCATTTACCTCTTGAACTTGAACATAAAGCAGATTGGGCTATTAAAGAGCTCAACTATGACTTCAAACTTCCGGTGAGAAGAGGTTGTTTGATATTAGCTCACTTGATGAATGGAGAACCCAAGCCTATGAGAATACCGAGCTATTCAAAGAAAAAGTCAAACGCTGGCATGATAAAAAGGATACAAAAGCGTGAGTTTAACGTAGGAGATTATGTGTTATTATTCAACTCTCGTTTAAGATTTTTTGCAGGAAAACTTCTCTCTAAATGGGAAGATCCCTACGTTATCGAGGAGGTCTATCATTCTGGTGCCATAAAAATCAACAACTTCGAAGGCACAAGTCCTATTTCAGGTAAACGGTTAAAGAATTAAACATTATATTTCAGGTAACCCTATCAATGTTGAAACTAATATTATTGAAACCGTAACCCCGGAGGAATACATAAGGGACACTTTCCAGAACGTTCCAGACTCCGAAAAGGAATAGGTATGTGGTACGGTAAGTAAACTGACTCCAAAACAACTCCAATGGCAATTTCTATCAGTTTTGGAATATTTAAGAATTTTAGGAAGAAAGAAGTAGTCCGAAAGGGACACGAGGCCCCCACTAGAGTGGAGGGCGCTGATACATCTCCAACGTATCTACTTTTCCAAACACTTTTGCCCTTGTTTTGGACTCTAACTTGCATGATTTGAATGAAACTAACCCGGACTGACGCTGTTTTCAACAGAACTACCATGATGTTGTTTTATGTGTAGAAAAGAAAAGTTCTCAGAATGTCCTGAAAATCCACAGAGGCACTTTTGGGAATTAATAAGAATTTCTAGGCGAAAGAAATACACCAGGGGGCCCACACCCTGTCCACGAGACAGGGGGGCGCCCCCCCTATAGGGCGCGCCCCCCTATCTCGTGGGCCCCCTGGACCTCCACCGACCTCAACTCCAACTCCATATATTCACGTTCTGGGAGAAAAAATCAGAGAGAAAGTTTCATCGCGTTTTACGACACGGAGCCGCCGCCAAGCCCTAATCTCTCTCGGGAGGGCTGATCTGGAGTCCGTTTGGGGCTCCGGAGAGGGGGATTCGTCGCCGTCGTCATCATCAACCATCCTCCATCACCAATTTCATGATGCTCACCGCCGTGCGTGAGTAATTCCATCGTAGGCTTGCTGGACGGTGATGGTTGGATGAGATTTACCATGTAATCAAGTTAGTTTTGTTAGGGTTTGGTCCCTAGTATCCACTATGTTCTGAGATTGATGTTGCTATGACTTTGCTATGCTTAATGCTTGTCACTAGGGCCCGAGTGCCATGATTTCAGATCTGAACCTATTATGTTTTCATGAATATATGTGTGTTCTTGATCATATCTTGCAAGTCTATAGTCACCTATTATGTGTTATGATCCGACAACCCCGAAGTGACAATAATCGGGATACTTCTCGGTGATGACCATAGTTTGAGGAGTTCATGTATTCACTTGGTGCTAATGCTTTGTTCCGATTCTGTATTAAATGGAGGCCTTAATATCCCTTAGTTTCCACTAGGACCCCGTTGCCATGGGAGGGTAGGACAAAAGATGTCATGCAAGTTCTTTTCCATAAGCACGTATGACTATTTACGGAATACATGCCTACATAACATTGATGAACTGGAGCTAGTTCTGTGTCACCCTATGTTATAGCTATTACATGAGGAATCACATCCAGCATAATTATCATCACTGATCCATTGCCTACAAGCTTTTCACATAATGTTCTTCGCTTATTTACTTTTCCGTTGCTACTGTTACAACTATTACAAAAACCCAAAAACTATTATCATACTACTTTGCTACTAAATACTTTCCTGCAGATACTAAGTTATCCAGGTGTGGTTGAATTGACAACTCAACTGCTAATACTCAAGAATATTCTTTGGCTTCCCTTGTGTCGAATTAATAAATTTGGGTTGAATACTTTACCCTCGAAAGCTGTTGCGATCCCCTACACTTGTGGGTTATCAAGACTAATTTCTAGCGCCATTGCCGGGGAGCATAGCTCTATTCTTTGAGTCACTTGGGATTTATATCTGTTGATCACTATGAAGAACTTGAAAGACACTAAAACCAAGATTTTTCCCTCAACTACGAGGGGAGGTAAGGAACTGCCATCTAACTCTGCACTAGATTCTCCTTCTGTTTTGAGTAAACTTGCGACACCTAAACCTGCTACTGCTATGAACTCTGATATGTCGCATGTTATTGATGATTCCACTTCTGCTATGCATGATGAAACTACTTTTGTGCGTGATACTACTTTGCCATTAGGTGAATTTCTTGATGAACAACTTGCTAGAGTTAAGGGGAATGAAAATATTGAAGATGCTATTATTGATGATAGTGATGATGAAAATTCTCCCAATGATTATGTATTGCCTGTTGTTCCTGAGGGTTATGTTATGAATGAAGAAGCTGCTAGAGCTATCTTTGCTTGCAATGATAGATATGATCTTAAGAAATTATTAGCTAAATGGAAGCAGCAGTCTCTTAATGCTAGAATGAAACCTGACCCTGCTTTTGCTAATTCACCTATCTGTGTTATTGAT
This sequence comes from Triticum timopheevii, assembly GCA_963921465.1. Lineage (NCBI taxonomy): Eukaryota > Viridiplantae > Streptophyta > Magnoliopsida > Poales > Poaceae > Triticum > Triticum timopheevii. Next base: position 502,568,937 of record OY997266.1, on the reverse strand, counting down.
AAGGATTATGAATTCTCTGTTGATCCTGAGATTATTACTCTAGTTGAATCCGATCCTTTTTATGGCCATGAATCTGAAACTGTTGTGGCAAATCTTACCAAGTTGAATGATATAGCTACCCTATTTACTCATGATGAAAGATCTTGCTATTTTTATATCCTTAAGATATTTCTGTTCTCGTTAAAGGGTGATGCTAAGACTTGGTATAATTCTCTTGCTCCTGGTTGTGTGCGTAGTCCCCAGGATATGATTTATTACTTCTCTGCTAAATATTTCCCTGCTCATAAGAAACAAGCTGCCTTGCGGGAAATATATAATTTTGTGCAAATCAAAGAAGAGAGTCTCCCACAGGCTAGGGGGAGGCTTCTCCGGTTACTTAATGCTTTGCCTGATCATCCTCTCAAGAAAAATGAAATACTTGATATCTTTTATAATGGACTAACCGATGCTTCCAAGGACTACTTGGATAGTTGTGCTGGTTGTGTTTTCAGGAAAAGAACAATCGACGAAGCTGAATTACTATTGAATAATATGTTGACTAATGAAAATAATTGGACTCTTCCTGAGCCAATTCCCAAGGCAATTCCTGAACCAATTGAGCCAACCCCTGAGCCTGTTCCTAAACCTAGTCCAAAGAAGAGAGGTGTTTTATTTCTCAGTCCTGAAGATGTGCAAGAGGCAAAGAAATCAATGAAAGAAAAAGGTATTAAAGCTGAAGATGTTAGGAATTTACCTCCTATTGAAGAAATACATGGTCTTAATATACCGCCTGTTGAAGAACCACATTGTCTTGATAACCCGACACAGGTAGTAAAGGTAAATTCTCTCTATAGATATGATAAAGTTGAAATCCCCTCTACTAAATTTCATAGCCCTTGCTTAGACGAATTTGATGAATTTATGGCTAGACAAGAAAGTTTTAATGCTTATGTTGGTAGAGAGTTAAAGAATAATGCTTTTGAGGCAGGACGCGTGAGTAATAATATGGCTAGAGTTAAAGGTGAACTTAAACTCATTAGCAAATATGCGTCTATGGTTGCTACTCAAGCTGAGCAAGTACTTAAAGCTCAAAATGATTTGCTTGATGAATTAAATAATAAAAGTGACTTTGCTTTTAGAGTGGCTACTAGAACTGGTAGAATGACTCAGGATCCTTTGTATCCTGAAGGCCACCCTAAGAGAATCGAGCAAGATTCTCAGAGAAATAACTTAGAAGCACCTAGTTCTTCCAAGAAGAAGAAAAAGAAAGACGATAGGACTTTGCATGCTTCTAGTGAACCTACTGTAGACACACCTGAGAATCCCAATAATATTTCTATTTCTGATGCTGAAACACAATCAGGTGATGAACATGAACCTAGTGATATTGTTAATGATAATGTTCATGTTGATGCTCAACCTAGCAAAAACAATGAAGTAGAGGTTGAACCTGCTGTTGATCTTGATAACCCACAATCAAAGAATCAACGTTATGATAAGAGAGATTTTGTTGCTAGAAAGCACGGTAGAGAAAGAGAACCATGGGTTTAGAAACCCATGCACTTTCCTCCTAAACCATCCAAGTCAAAGGATGATGAGGATTTTGAGCGCTTTGCTGAAATGATTAGACCTATTTTCTTATGTATGCGCTTAACTGATATGCTCAAAGTAAATCCTTATGCTAAGTATATGAAGGATATCATCACAAATAAAAGAAAGATACCGGAAGCTGAAATTTCCACCATGCTTGCTAATTACACTTTTAAGGGTGGAATACCAAAGAAACTTGGAGATCCGGGTGTACCAACTATACCATGCTCCATTAAAAGAAATTATGTTAGAACTTCTTTATGTGATCTTGGAGCCGGTGTTAGTGTTACGCCTCTCTCTTTATATCATAGTCTTGAATTGAATAAGTTGACACCTACTGAAATATCTTTGCAAATGTCTGATAAATCAACTGCTATACCTGTCGGTATTTGTGAGGATGTGCCTGTTGTGGTTGCAAATGTCACTATCTTAACGGACTTTGTTATTCTTGATATTCCCGAGGATGATAGTATGTCTATTATCCTTGGTAGACCTTTTCTGAACACTGTAGGGGCTGTTATTGATTGCAACAAAGGCAATGTCACTTTTCATGTTAATGGTAATGAGCATACAGTACACTTTCCGAGGAAACAATCTCAAGTTCATAGCATCAATTCTATTGGAAAAGTTCCAACTATTATTATTGGAGGTTTTGAATTTCCTCTCCCTACTGTCAAGAAAAAGTATGATATTCTTATTATCGGGGATTTTCATATCCCCGTTGAGGTAACTTAGTGTTATTCTAAATTTCTCCGGTTCCGTGTTATTCGGAATGAGTTTGTTAACAAGACTTGATCAACCTTGTTAGTGGATTCATTTTGATGATCATGAGATGGATGAAACTAGAAGGCACAACCTTCTGTACCCACTTTTTACTTTCTGTTATTTAGGATAAATAAAGCAAAAATAGTATTATCTGTCTGTTTTCTGAATTATCCGTGCATTAAAAAATATCCCGAAAATAAAAGTGCTCCAAATGCCCTGCAAATTTAGTATGATTTTTTATAGAATATTTGTGGATTTTAGGCACTGAAAACATTGCAGGAGGGGCAAGCACCAGGCCACGAGAGTGGAGGGCGCCCCCCTATAGGGCGCCCCCCTGTCTCGTGGGCCCCTGGTGCCCCCCTCCACTTATGCCAGCACCCACACACTTCATCTTCTACCCAAAAAATCCCCATCCAGCTCACGCACGAGTTCTAGCTTGTTTTGCTGCGATTTTTGATCTCCTTGCTCAAAGCTCCATTCACAAAACTGCTTTGGGAGATTGTTGCTTGGTATGTGACTCCTCCGTTGGTCCAATTAGTTTTTGTTCTAGTGCTTTATTCATTGCAAATTTTTGCTGCATAGGTGACCATGTTCTTGAGCTTGCATGTTAAATTTATGAGGTCCCAAGCAATTCTAATGCATGATATGGGCTCTAGGCACTTGTAGGAGTAGTTTCTACCAATCTTGTTTAGTTATATTCACTTTTATTTTGAAGTTACTAAAATTTCTGAAATTTTCGGAAAATGTTAAGGAAATTTTTGAGGGGCTCTTCTAGCCAAGGCTCTCAGGAAAAACAAGCCAAAGAGAAGGAAAAAGCCATGTATAATCTTCCTCGCTTAGCGGAAGTACGGTCGTGTGAGTGGCCATGCAATGATTTCTTGAAAGAAGCCGGAATTCATGAAGATTTTTATTCTTTGATCGAGACTGCAGGCCTCACCGGTTTCATCAATGACCGGATCTATCAGTATCTCTTACTCACTAATACTTTCGTGCAAAACTTTTATTATTATCCTAAGAAGTCACCGCTTGCAGTATCATTTCATTCATGTGATGAATTCAGAGAAATGTCTTTACGTAATTTTTGCGCGGTATGTAGGATACCTTATGAGGGAGAATTAGAGGAACCCCATCGTAAAGATGTGGATGGCTTTGTTAATACTATCGCTATAGAGGATCCAAAGAAGGGTTCCGAGGCAAAAGTCTCTAGCATACACTTTCCTGTTTCACGCTACTTTGTCATATTTGCTAGTAGATGCTTGATTGGTCGTGGAAATAGTGGAAACTTAAGTGTTCCTGATTTTATCATTCTTCAACATGCCTTGCTTGGAGACAATACTTTTAGTATGGGTGCCATCGTTGCTAAACAGCTAGCCCTGAATCGTACAAAAGGCCCCATATTTGGAGGTATCTATGCTGCACGTCTTGCTAGGCATTTTCAGATACCCATTTGGCATCTTGAGAAAGAGGAGACAACATTGTCTCCTCACATTTTAGATTACAAGAGCATGGTAGCACACAAGTTTATTGTTGACAACGAAGAAAGGATGCTCTTGTATAAACTTAGATTTAATAAGAAACACATTGAGATTATTATTTTGCCTGCGCCTCTGTTGTTTGATTTGCTTACAAAAATTTTTCTTGTCACACCGAAAGCGGTGAACAATCATCGAGCCCAAGCTTTTACTCCAGAACCTGAATCTGAGTCGGAACCTGAACTGGACCCTTATCGTGCATCATCTATCTAGTGGGATCCGGAGATGACCAGCCAGTGGTTTCCTGATTACGCCTCCCATTAAACCGGGGAGAGTAGCGGCGGTCCTTGGTACTAGACCAACTTAGGCCAAAAGCCTAAGCTTGGGGGAGTATGTATTTCTCACCGACTTTACATTCATGTTCACACACTAGTTGTCGGTGCTCATACTCTTTCATTGTATTATCCATGCTAGTTTAAATTCCTTTTTCTAGTTTTCTTCTTGTGTGTTTGATAAACCTTAAGAAAAACCAAAAAAGTTAGTTAGTATAATTTCCATGCTTGTAGTAGAAATTAAAATGAAAACCCAAAAATATTTCTAGTTCTTCTTCTTACTTGTTGGGAGCTTTCCCGTGTAAATAGTTTTCTTTTCTTTTCTTTCCTTTTGGGGTCGAGAAGACCATATTGAAAATGTTTAGTGGCTCTCATTTGCATGATTGTTTATTGAAGTTAGAGCCCATATTACTTGTCTTCTCTTTTGAGTTGAATGATTGCAGATTCCAGCTTAGTCCAATGCACGTGCACTCTTATTATTATACACATCGTTCGATCGTGTAAGCGAAAGGCAATAATGACGATATATGATGGACTTATTGGGATGAGAAAAGCTGGTATGAACTCGACCTCTCTTGTTTTTGTAAATATGATGAGTTCATCGTTTCTGAGTCCGCTTATTATGAAGTAAAACATATTTGCAATGACATTTAGAGATTATAGTTGCCTGTGCCATGCTTGATTAGCTATGAGTTATAATGGTTTACCTTGCGTGCCAACATGCTATTAGAATGATTATGATGTGGTATGATAGGATGGTATCCTCCTTTGAATGAATTAAGTGACTCGACTTGGCACATGTTCACGCATGTAGTTGAATCAAATCAACATAGCCTTCATGATATTTATGTTCATGGTGGATTATATCCTACTCATACTTGTATTCGGTGTGAATTAATTTTAATGCATGTTTATGACTGTTGTCGCTCTCTCAGTTGTTCGCTTCCCAGTCTTTTGCTAGCCTTCACCTGTACTAAGCGGGAATACTGCTTGTGCATCCAAACTCCTTAAACCCCAAAGTTGTTCCATATGAGTCCACTATACCTTCCTATATGCGGTATTTACCTGCCATTCCAAGTAAATTTGTATGTGCCAAACTCCAAACCTTCAAATGAAATTCTGTTTTGTATGCTCGAGCAGCTCATGTTTCAACTAGGGCTGCCTATATCTTCCATGCTAGGTGGGTTATTCTCAAGAGGAGTGGACTCCGCTCCTCATTCATGAGAAAGGGCCGGTAACCGGGATGCCCAGTCCCATGATCCAAAAAGATCAAAGCAAATCAAAATAATTAAACAAAACTCCCCCAGGGCTGTTGTTAGTTGGAGGCACTCATTGTTTCAAGCAAGCCATGGATTGATGCTTGTTGGTGGTTGGGGGAGTATAAACCTTTACCGTTATGTTTGAGAACTGCCTATAATGCATGTAGTATGGAAGATACAACCATCTCATAGTTGTTGTGTTGACAGCGAAAGTATGATGCTCAAAATGTTATTCAATCTCTATTTTAAAATCGAGCTCTGGCACCTCTACAAATCCCTGCTTCCCTCTGTGAAGGGTCTATCTATTTACTTTTATGTTGAGTCATCACCCTTCTTATTAAAAAGCACCCGCTGGAGAGCACACTGTCATTTGCATTCATTACTATTGGTTTATATTGGGTATGACTTGACTGGATCTCTTTTACCATGAATTACAATGTTTAGTCAGTCCTTGATCTTTAAAGGTGCTCTGCATTTATGTTTTGCGGTCTCAGAAAGGGCTAGCGAGATACCATTTTGTTATATCATGTTATGATTGTTTTGAGAAAGTGTTGTCATTCGAGTTTTATTATTGTGGCTCGCTAGCTGATTATGCTATTGATATGAGTAATTGTGAGACCCAAGTGTTATTGTGATTATGGTTAGTTCATAATATTTGCTGAAACTTGAATGCTGGCTTTTCAAGTTTACAACAACAAGAGCAAACAGAGTTTGTAAAAGTTTTTCTTTATCACTTTCAATTTATCAACTGAATTGCTTGAGGACAAGCAAAGGTTTAAGCTTGGGGGAGTTGATACATCTCCAACGTATCTACTTTTCCAAACACTTTTGCCCTTGTTTTGGACTCTAACTTGCATGATTTGAATGAAACTAACTCGGACTGACGCTGTTTTCAGCAGAACTACCATGATGTTGTTTTATGTGAAGAAAATAAAAGTTCTCGGAATGTCCTGAAAATCCACGAAGGCACTTTCTGGAATTAATAAGAATTTCTGGGCGAAAGAAATACACCAGGGGGCCCATACCCTATCCACGAGACAGGGGGCGCCCCCCCTATAGGGCGCGCCCCCTATCTCGTGGGCCTCCTGGACCTCCACCAACCTCAACTCCAACTCCATATATTCACGTTCGGGGAGAAAAAAATCAGAGAGAAAGTTTCATCGCGTTTTACGACACGGAGCCGCTGCCAAGCCCTAATCTCTCTCGGGAGGGCTGATCTGGAGTCCGTTCGGGGCTCCGGAGAGGGGGATTCATCGCCGTTGTCATCATCAACCATCCTCCATCACCAATTTCATGATGCTCACCGCCGTGCGTGAGTAATTCCATCGTAGGCTTGCTGGACGGTGATGGGTTGGATGAGATTTACCATGTAATCAAGTTAGTTTTGTTAGGGTTTGATCCCTAGTATCCACTATGTTCTGAGATTGATGTTGCTATGACTTTGCTATGCTTAATGCTTGTCACTAGGGCCCGAGTGCCATGATTTCAGATCGGAACCTATTATGTTTTGATGAATATATGTGTGTTCTTGATCCTATCTTGCAAGTCTATAGTCACCTATTATGTGTTATGATCCGACAACCCCGAAGTGACAATAATCGGGATACTTCTCGGTGATGACCGTAGTTTGAGGAGTTCATGTATTCACTTTGTGCTAATGCTTTGTTCCAGTTCTCTATTAAAAGGAGGCCTTAATATCCCTTAGTTTCCACTACACTACAAAAAAAATACACTTCCGCGATGATACGTGTTTGTCACACTAGGTCGCGTTTTTTGCCATGCATGTACATCCATGACAAATTTATGACAGAATCAAGATAGTCATACCCGTGCTGTCGTAGAAGTGTTCGATGACATTAACAAAATTATCATCACGGAAGTGTCCACTTCCATGATGATAAATCGCGCGTCACAGAAGTGCTTTCGTCAAGGGTGACCGACATGTGGCATCCACCGTAACGGAACACCGTTAAGCTATCGGGTCGGATTTTGGATCCGATAACCCGTTAATAGCCCCGACCAATGGGAAATTTCCACGTGTAAAATTCTGATTCGCCGAAGGAAACACCTGTCAGCTCGTTAGTGGGCCAGATGTCGCCCGTCCATTGGAGGAGACATGCCTATGATACGTCGACATGTGGCTGGGCCCAACAGAGGCCCATATAGGTTAAAAAGGCCGGCCCAGTCAAAGGCCCGTAGAACTTAATCAGGTACTAGTGGGCCAGCCCAATAACGGCCTGCTTAATAAAGGCTCATTTACGGCCCGAAGCCAGATCTGGCCCGTTAATTGTTCGCCCAACATTTGGGCCCATTCGCGGCCCGGAGCCAGATCTGGCCCGTTAATTGTTCGTCGAATATTTGGGCCCAAATATAGCCCAGTGACTTTCGACCTGTTAGAGGCCTGATGTAGACATGGGCCCATTTCAGCCCGGTGTGACTTTCGGCCTGGGAATGGGCCGTGCTGCCCATGGGCCATATATGGTCCAATGGGACATCGGGCCCACTAACGGCCTGTGCTAAAGGTGGAAACAATTAAGCCCAACGTGACTTTGGGCCTGTTAAAGGCCTGTCGCGTAATTCGGCCCGTTGATGCCTGTACTAAGCTTTCGGCCTCTTAAAGGCCCATGATATCAGTGGGCCAACTAAGGCCCGAGATATGTTTCGGCCTGGTAACGGCCCGTGAGCTAACTGGGCCCAAAACGGCCCGGTCTACATTTCGGCCTGCTGAAGGCCCGTCGACGACTAGAGAAAATTGAGGCCCAACATGCATTTTGGCCTGCTAAAGGCCCGTGGTTTCATCTCGGCCGTAATAGGCCAGTACAATATTCAGCCTGTTAATGGCCCAACGCTACCTGGGCCAAACTAAGCGCTGGGTCGACAAAAGGCCCAATTAAATATAGGCCGGTGTAAGTTTGGGCCTGGCGCAATGTGTGAAGGACCCAATCATTCAAGCCCAAGAAAGACGCAGGCCGGCCCAATTGTGGCCCGCTAAAAACCTGGCCCGTTAGAGTTGAATGTTTCGGCTCGGTCGACTACATCTGATTTTTTTTTCAGATAGCGAATGATGGCAGTAACTAGTAGGAATTAAGAACAAACCTACTCTATACAATAAAGAAATTACGGCATAGTAACTAAGAATAAACCTACACTATAGAATAAAGGATTTAAGATATATTACATCTACTGGGCATCGAAGTTCGCCACCAGTGATCATAAAGCGCAACGAAGAAGCAGATTACAAAAACTGGGCACCATTGCAGCGTAACAAAATAATACTGAACCGAGACCACTTCCAAGATAGTTCAAGAAAGGTTAGCCTTGCGGGGGAACTGTTGCGCAAGCTGCTGAGCAAGGCTGTGAGACCGGCCTAGCATGTCGGTCATAGCTTCCAGGTGTAGCTGTTTAGTGACGAGGTTCTCATTGGTGTTCTCCTCAATCTTTCTTAGAGATAGGACTTCAAGTCGAAGTTGAGTTGCAGAATGCCTTTCTGCTAGAACTTGGGACTGAAGAAGTCAAACTAATTCAGACAACGAATTCTGTGAGCTTGTCTGACTGTTAGTCTCAAGTAACTTGAACACGGCATCAAGACAAGACTTTGGGGTTGTCTCGCTATCTTCAAGATGTTTTGCCTTCTTTGCTGCAATATATGTTGGGTTTGTCTCACAGCCTTCAGCAGACTTGTGCATGCCATCAGGCATATCACCCTGAAACAAAGTAGAGAGATGACAGGTTTTGCACGTGTATAGACAAAGATGATAACTGTTCTGTCAATTCTATCCAATTTCAAATTAGAAAATAAAGAGTAAGTTCAAAATATCAATAGCATAATTTGGCATTGTTCATAATGCGGGGAGCTTCACCACACTACTGGATTACCATGTCAACATAACAAGCATAGATGAAGGGCAAAGAAAATCATTGTATCTATTTTGGATAATGTGCATGACATGTTGTTCATATCATCAGCCACATCAGTAAGATAAAACAGGAGATAACAAGGTGCAAACGTGGGCTGCTTCACCACACACTGGATTATAGATCCACAAAACCAAGCATACATATAGGGAGTATTAAGTAATGTGCATGGTATGAATAAGGAATTTGGTTTTACAAGTAAAACTTAGAACTTACGGTTCTTACGAACATGCATTTTGGTAGAAACAAGAAACTAAACAGCAGTAAATGATAGGGAGTATGAGCAAATTAAACAGCAGTTGAGGATAAAGGATTTAGAAGGACTGACTTACATTAACAGTTAACACCGGCTTTATAACGCCCTTCTCCATGTCAAGGGAAGGATAACTCAAGAATTTCAGCACAGAATCTTCTTCATAAGCATTGCCTGTATTCTACATTTTGTAGAGAGTAATTGTAGATATGATAATACTGGAAGGGATAGAGGATAATGAAGATAAGATGCAGATTGATGCTACATAATCAACTACCAATTCCTAGAAGTACAAGCGTTACAGGACAAAATGTACTGACAAGAGCAATGGGCTACACTTCTGCACTGGCATTGTCTGTGCATTGTACTTGTTGGTAAGATTAAATATAGATCTGATCTTTTTAGTAAATAGTGGGCGAGGGAGATAAGATGCAGAATGCTACAAAATGAACCAATCCCTCTTCCCATAATACAAGAGTGTTTTGAACACTTGTGTACTGTACAAAACATTCTTATATTATGGGACAGAGGGAGTAGCTGTTAATGTAAGTACAGTGATAGACCACGTTCAGTCCTTACAAGAGGACTGCAGAGCTAAACCTCTTCAAAAGCATTGGGTTGATTCTAAATTTGTGTAAGAGTCCATATGGATCTTATAATGTCCACCATATGGAAGATTACGAGGCTAACATGTGCAGTGATGCTACATAATCAAACAGCTATGAAAGTAAGTATGGTCATACAGGGCAAGAGGTACTCACAAGAGCAATGCAGTGTGCAGTATAGTTGCGAGATTCTGTGGTCCCTTGAGAACGAATGTTCTTCTGCTAACAGTTTTCGTACAAGTGAGACATTAAGGCAAATGCAGAAATGTAGTTCAAATTGTGATGTGATATCATAGACAGTACCTTACGCTGCAGCCGAGACCAATGTGTAACAAGATTATTCCAGTCACCGTTGGATAAATGTAGCACCGGAGACTTTACAGAAATTTCGTTCAGAGGCTTGCCATCGAAGTGCACTTGCCTCAGGTAGGAACGATACTTCATCAACGAGTGCTTGTAAAGCGCAACCAACCCTTGCTCTTCATCACAATCCAGTTTGCTCCTAGCTTATTTAAAAGAATGAAATCTTGTGTCTTCTGTCAGCAGAAACATATGCAGTAATGACCATGAATGACATTAGTACATTACTTACGCGTAAGTTGCGGAGGAAGACTGGAAATTGTTCTGTGTCTGCGGTATAATCTTTCCATGAAGGAAAGATGCACACAAAGTTCCTGACAACAACATAAGCTTTGTCTTCTAAACTGGGAAGAAATGGAACAGGGGTCCTATTTGCTGCAACTGGGGCTCTCTCTGGTTCGAAAAGGGATTTGGCAACCGGATTTGGTGTACTCTTTGCTGGAATGGGGGTTTTGCGTCGTACAGCTGGTGCTATGTCAACTGGCATAATCATACTGTTTGCTGCAGTTGGGGTCTACTGAGTTGGGGCATTAGAAATGACCAGTGTAGTAGGGCTAGAGTCTGCTAGAGTTGGGGTATTTTGTGGGTCAGGTAATATTGCAACTACACCTAATTGGCTATTTGACTTATCAGGTGCCACTACCTTTTCCAAATACTTTGCTTGTGCTCCTCCATGATCAACAATTGCCCTCTTCCTTTTGAACGTCTGATACACAAGAACAACATTTTAATGGATAAATATGGTATGATGACAGATGGAATATGTACTGAAAATGGATAGGCAGGGCGTATTCACATACACGATGTGTAAACTAAGCTAATGGAAGTTCAACAAAGTAGAAGCAATGCAAAGCATCAGTTGCAAGATATGTGCGAGCAATGTAACCTTGCAAAGTTAGAGCAAGTACCTTGATGGGTGAATAAGATAGGGCATCTTCCTCTGACTCCTCCACTAGGGAGCTACATTGACTTAGGTCTCCTTCTAGCTCTGAATCACTGTTAGGATCATATTCTGAGCATGAATCTATAGGTGGAGAGCATTTGCATTGCATTGCATCTAGACTTGATTTCAGTCCCTTAATGCCAAGTTTGACAGCCATGGCATTGTTCTGCTTTATTCTTTTCATGCGCGCAAGCTCATAATCATTGTGATGCTGTTCAGAATCTGAGATTCATGAAAACATAAAAAGTAGTCAGATTATCTATGGAATGCATTGTGGATTCAACTCGGAGAGTGTCTCCCTTTAAACCCCTGCATATGCAAAGTTCACCTCCCCAACTATGCTGACCAGACCACACACAGAAATACAAACCCCTTATGTCTCTATAACAGGCAGGCACACATTTCAAAACTGAAGTAGGAACATTAGAATCATATGAAATTCGTATTTGAACAAATAAACTAAGCAATTATGAGTGGCGTAATGTTTAGCTTCAAGGGTGGAGTGTTGGTAGTGCGACACAAAGCAAGTAGGTAGATTATATTCCATGTAAAAGATCGAAACCTATGTAAAAGCTGGAAATGACACTTTCTTTCCATACAATGCAGTGTTCGTTACCCACACATGATGGAAGAGATCACATAGAGAAATACTATTCACTCATGTCTACGGTTCCAGTATTTAGAAACAGGGTGGTCCACCCTAAAAGAATATTGACAACAAATATGACAAGGCAAGCATAGATGTAGTGAATCAATCATTTACTTGTGAGCTTATTAGGACAAGTATGTAGAATTGTAACTGGAGTAAGAGACCGTCCAAAATCTGAATGAAGAAGTTTGTCTAGCACTTATTGTTTGCAACTAATCGACGTGAATAATTGGATATTATATCGAATGAGTAAGAAAGACAAGTAAAATTGTCAACAAACCTGGCTTGCAGTAGTAATATGGGTCAATGTCACTACGACCAACAATCCAAAATGACTAGTTTCTGTTCCGAGGGCCGGAATTTTGAAAACCCTGTGAACTTTAGAGGTACTAAAGATTACCGAAATACATCTGAACCATTATGTGTAGGTAGCACTGAGCACAACAAACCCTAATGACACTCCTGTCTAATGAGTAATGAATCAATTAGAAAATGGGTGATGAAGAGTGGCTGCTGAGTGTTGAGGATGTATCTCAGGATAAATTGGGTTGGCTTGGTGGGTGCTACACGCCTGAGCCCTGAATGGACTAGGAAGGTAGGCACGATGCCGCGCCCGGGAAGCGGTGACGCTGTTGAGCGAGCGGCTCCTGGCCTCCTGTTAGTCCGGCGTCTCCTCCTAGAGTCATGCCGTCCGGGGACGGCAAGTTGCCAGCAAGGCAGGCGGCTGGGGGCGAGTAGAGATCAGAAGCGCGCAGCAGAACAGAGGGGAATCAAGGCCTGGGACAACCCAAAATTCCATGGTGGGCCGGCCCACCGTGGGCACCCTGTAGAGATACACACCCGAGCGGCAAACATGCATTTTCGAAACTAATTTAGGAACATTTAGCTGACCAATTAAACAACTCTGTTTTAATAATATCATATTCGTATTTAAACATCTAAGCTTGTTTAGCTTGATGGGTGGAGTAGTGTTATTATGACACGAAGCACGTATTCTGATCGTATAGTGATCATAAAAGGGGGGAACTCTAAGAATATTTTTTTTAGCAAAAGAGGGTTTCCCCTCCGATTTCTATTAAAGAAACTACCACGGAACCAACATGATGAATTAAACCCTAAGCTTGATCAATTAAACCATATTATGGCTGTGCCATGGTAGATTTGAAGCTGCAAACCAGAGAAATGATATTTATCATCCATTGTTTGCTTCGAACTAAGAACTAAATTCTAAGAGCTGAAAAGAAAGTAGAGTAACCAAGTTAAGATCTATTTTCTGGTTGAGATCAAAAAGTTGAGGAGATATGAAGTACCACCTCTCTTGCGGCGCCGTGTAGGCATAGGGGGTGCGATGGCTGTCGGTGGCGTTGAAGCAGATTTGCGACGGTAGACGGGTGCATCGGGGGATAAGTCCCATTGCGGTGGAATATAAGGTCATGTGAGCGGCCCCGGCAAAGAGGACGACAGCGCCGATGAAGCGAGAGGACGCGATGCAAGGCTATTTGTCCGTCGCCGTGGATGAGAAACGTCCATCTCTAGCAGTGGACGACACGGTCTTGGTAGGTGATCCGGCATGGTGGAGGACGGTGGCGATGGATGTGGTGGAGGACGGCGGCGATGGATGGGGTGGAGGACGGAGCCTGGTGTGGGGATGGGGTGTTCTAGCGCGATCGGTGTATGAATGGGAAAATGGAGGGAGAGGTACGGGGAACCATGTTTTTGGGACGCGCCTGTCTAAAATATGGGAAAGTTATGAACTTAGCCCTCATTTAAAATTTGGATGTCTCTGTTGGGGAACGTAGTAATTTCAAAAACTTTCCTACGCACACGCAAGATAATGTACCCTCGTAGACCGTAAGCGGAACCGTTATGACAACGCGGTTGATGTAGTCATACGTCTTCACGATTCGACCGATACAAGTACCGAACGTACGGCACCTCCGAGTTCAGCACACGTTTAGCTCGATGACGATCCCCGGACTCCGATCCAGCAGGGTGTCGGGGATGAGTTCCGTCAGCACGATGGCGTGGTGACGATGATGATGTTCTACCGACGCAGGGCTTCGCCTAAGCACCACAACGATATGACCGAGGTGGAATATGGTGGAGGGGGGCACCACACACGGCTAAGGAACGATCACGAAGATCAACTTGTGTGTCTAGAGGTGCCCCCTGCCCCCGTATATAAAGGAGGGAGGGGGGGAGGTGCGGCCGGCCCCTAGGGGTGCGCCTAGAGGAGTCCTACTCCCACCGGGACTCCCGCCCTCTTGCCTTGGTGGAGAAGGAAAGGGGGGTGGGGAAAGAGGAAAGGGGGGGGGCGCCCCCCTTCCTTGTCCTATTCGTACTAGGGGGGGAGGGGGCGCGCGGCCTGCCCTGGCCGGCCCTCCTCTTCTCCCTCATGGCCCATGTGGGCCCATTAACCCCCGGGAGGGTTCCGGTAACCCCCCCGGTGTTCCGGTAAAATCCTGATTTTACCCGGAACGATTCCGATATCCAAATATAGGCTTCCAATATATCAATCTTTATGTCTCGAACATTTCGAGACTCCTCGTCATGTCCGTGATCACATCCTGGACTCCAAACAACCTTCGGTACATCAAAACTTATAAACTCATAATAAAACTGTCATCGTAACGTTAAGCGCGCGGACCCTACGGGTTCGAGAACTATGTAGACATGACCTAGAACTATTCCCGGTCAGTAACCAATAGCGGAACCTGGATGCTCATATTGGCTCCTACATATTCTACGAAGATCTTCATCGGTCAAACCGCATAACAACATACATTGTTCCCTTTGTCATCGGTATGTTACTTGCCCGAGATTTGATAGTCGGTATCCAATACCTAGTTCAATCTCGTTACCGGCAAGTCTCTTTACTCGTTACGTAATGCATCATTTCATAACTAACTCATTAGTTACATTGCTTGCAAGGCTTATAGTGATGTGCATTACCGAGATGGCCCAGAGATACCTCTCCGACAATCGAAGTGACAAAACCTAATCTCGAAATACGCCAACTCAACATGTACCTTCGGAGACACCTGTAGAGCTCCTTTATAATCACCCAGTTACATTGTGACGTTTGGTAGCACACAAAGTGTTCCTCCGGTAAACGGGAGTTGCATAATCTCATAGTTGTAGGAACATGTATAAGTCATGAAGAAAGCAATAGCAACATACTAAACGATCAAGTGCTAGGCTAATGGAATGGGTCATGTCAATCACATCATTCTCCTAATGATGTGATCCCGTTAATCAAATGACAACACATGTCTATGGTTAGGAAACATAACCATCTTTGATTAATGAGCTAGTCAAGTAGAGGCATACTAGTGACGTTATGTTTGTCTATGTATTCACACATGTATCATGTTTCCGGGTAATACAATTCTAGCATGAATAATAAACATTTATCATGACATGAGGAAATAAATAATAACTTTATTATTGCCTCTAGGGCATATCTCCTTCGGTCTCGTCGGTTGGGGATAGGACGGTAATCTCGCATCTCGCCAATATTTGCCCAGAGCGATTTCGGGCGAGGAGAGGGTGGTTGGCGCCCATGGTTGGCGCCCACGGTGTATGAACGGGGCTGACAGGTAGGGCGGTTGTGTCACGTCTGAGTGAAGTTACAAACCTGCCCCTATTGAAAATATTTGCCTACATCGATTTCGGCCGAGTCGAGTTTGTTTTGCCGCCCACCGTGTATGAATTGGGAATGGAGGGAGAAACAGAGGTCTTTCGGACGAGCTTGAATCAAATGTGTTTTGCCACCCACGCTGGATGCCCACCGTGTCAGAATGGGCTCAGAGGCGGTCGTGTCACGTCTAATTGAAGTTACTAACCTACCCCTATTTAGAGCAGTGGAAATCGGGCCGATGGATTGTCCGTGTAATGGGTAGACAGTAATTTCCATCTCCCAAACACTTGGCTTCACGCAGCCGACGTGGGAGTGGACATTGTGTTGCTTCTTTCGAATTTTGGGACAATAAGCATCCACGTTTACCCTGGCAACTAAATTCGAATCCATTTTGTATTCCTATATGAATCTTTATAAATCATTCTATGTGTTTTTATATATCTTCAAAAGGACGACAAAGATGTATTCCACTGTCATATATGAATATGGTTTACAAATGCCGATACTCAAATTCAGGAACTAGAATCCAGTTTAAGGTGAATTCTAATATTTGGAACACTTCATGTCCAACTCAAATGTCACACGCGGCATAATGTGTACTCCCATTTAGATATGTACACAAGAGATGTATCAAGATTCAAATACCGAGTCAATCAACCAAGAATGTACAGAACTAACAGACATATAAACACTTATAGAGTATATGGATCAATAATATCAACTAACATACATAAGCCAGGCCGCTGTACTTTTTTTTGGCTACAACAACATCCTTTTTTTAGCCAGCATCTTGGCCCTTTCCGATGCGTGCCACTTATGGTCCATCTATACTACTACTATTGCTAAATGCACATTCAGCCCGATTGGCATATTTGTAGGTCTAGCACATCAATCCAAATGAAATGTCTCCGAGTCTTATCAATTAATACAAACTTGTGCTCAAATAAAATTACAAACCAAAAAAAAACAATTATTACATGATCTCTAAAACAAATGGTTTGATTGATTACATGAACAGACAACACAAAGGTTATTCAACTATGGAAAGAACATTTCACCTATGATTTACCAAGTAGGAATTTAATTTCCTTTTTTCCTTCAGGACCTTAACAATCCGGTCAGTCTTAGCTTGCTTCGTTTTGAAATCCACCAAATATTTAATGGTTGTCTTGAGTACTGCTTGTGATTGTGCTGTTTGCTTCCTCAACATGTCAACTTCATCTCTAAGTGCAGAAGCAGAATCTCTTTCTACCACTAGTTTAGTCTCTAGAGCATCAGCAGTTGGCAATTCATAATGCATGATTGGGCCGGTGCCACTGTTGTGGGATGATGCAACGTCCATGGGGACCTCGCTCTTTGATCTTGGGCTAACCTGTTTTGCCATTAAAGTTTCGATTGGATTTAGAAAAGTTGAAGTTAGCAAAACACCTCAACTAGGAGTTATAACAGCAAACTAGTTAAACAAACAAGGAATTAAAGAGTTTCAATTGGATGCTGAAAAGTAGTTATTAACATCATTGTAACCCGCTGTTGCAGAAGCAAAGCAATTAAATAAACAAGTAGATATTTAAGTTAAGGCAAACAGGTAATTCTTAATAGTAAGTATCAAACACATAGATAGGCGCAGTCTACAATATGATTAACAGGCTGTGCCATTATGTAATCAGTAGCAAACTAAATTAAGCCAAGCAACGTAATTGAACAATTTTGCAATAAGTGGCTAAATTAAATTCCGAGAAGCAGGTAACTGAACTTACGCTAGTTCTTTGTACAGGCACACTGCAACTTCTTTTTCGCTTGCAAGGTTGTACGAAGGAGTCCATGGCATCAATTGCTTGGATATGCAGTCCCATACTTCTTTCTTCCCACACTACATGGGTAAGTTGAATGGTTAATCTAGTAAGATGGTGTGCCCTTGATATGTTATATGAGGACGTGTAGTCAGACTAGTTGTAGCCAAACACATCACACTGGCTTTTACTGTATATTTCATGCGATTAATTTTGGCATATCGAGATCTAAGCAATCTACAATAGGATGAAAAGACTGGCATCCTTCACATTATTGGCGAACTCAGTTCATAGAAACAAGCAATTCAACCATTCTGTGGGTAAATCAAAAGCGCCACTGGAATATTTTTCACTATCCAATCATACACGCAAAAAGGGGCAACGCCACCATAGGGGCTGGTATGGGCGGCTGCCTCAGGTGGCTGGAAAGTGTGCACCTAGTTTGAGTCGTCCAGGTTGGCCCATGCTAGTTTTGTTCGTCCCAATGCACGAGCAGGCAATGTAAAAAATGAAGAAAAATGTTTCAATTTGGATGGGCCAATAACATAAGTGCAAGGCAGGCCCTATAGCAGGCTCGCGGCCCAAACGAGCGCCTCCCATATCGATCGAC
The DNA here is from genome assembly GCA_963921465.1 of Triticum timopheevii. NCBI lineage: Eukaryota > Viridiplantae > Streptophyta > Magnoliopsida > Poales > Poaceae > Triticum > Triticum timopheevii. Next base: position 502,550,775 of record OY997266.1, on the reverse strand, counting down.
AGCAGGAAAAATCCCAATTCATTCGCTCCAGCCTCCAGTCTGGTTTGCTCCTAACCTAGCCGCCGCTGGACAGACCGACACAGCACTTCCTTGTGCCCTCGTTTGAGGGCGGTCGCCGGGATTCAAGCGAACGGAAGGACAAGAAGATGAAGATCCAACCCTGGGTGTAGCCTACATGGGAGGTAGCGGCGGCAGCACGATCATGGCATCGAGCTTGCGCAAATGGACAGTCACAGCTTGCAAGAGTAGCATGCGCAACGAGCAGGTACATCACAACCCTGATTATATCTAATTCAACTCTTCAATTTCTGGCCAATAGTTAAACCTGACGGTGTTGTAAAACTGCCTGTATGTAGGAAATCTATGAGAAAATGAAACCAATTTCCACTTATTTTATAACTCCCCCAATCAATACTGAACTGACTGAATCTGATGTATCTAATCAAGTTTCCGGTGCAAACATACAAGCTCATGTTTTTCTTGAGCCTGAAGTGTCTAATGAACAGACTGCTAATGAAGGATTTTATGCAAACATTTTACATGCTCCTGGTGATGACATATAGTGTCTAATGAGGGATCTAATGCAAGCATTTTGCAAGCTCGTTGAAGGAATTAGTGTCTAATGATGATCTACTATGTTGAGAGAGACAGAGATTTGCAGGCATTGATGACAAGCAAATTATAGTGCATTTTCATAGCTTCAGGAAACGTCGAGGCCATCTACCAGAAAGTCCCCGTATCATGACAACATAGCATAAATACTTTTCAAATCTGTTGTTTGAAACTATTGGCATACTTGTGCAGGATAGATATATTGATATGCAGTTTGCGCACTAGTTATACGTGCAATTACACATTGATATTTTCAGCCAGAGAACGAATAATTCAAGCAGGTACAGACCATGTTTGTAGTCCTTGTACACCATGTTGCATTCTGTGTTTTTTGGTGCTTCCATCATTTAGTGTTTATAATCTGAAATACTTTGGATCATTAGCTGGTTTTCAAAGTGCATGTAGCTTCACATTTCTCAAGTTATGTTGATTTCCGTAGTGCAAGTGCCTTCGTATTTTTTAAGTTAAATGTTCGCCCCTGGTAACTTGAATTCGTGGATGAGCCACTGCACACAAATAATACATGAATGCCAGTATGAATTAATTGAAATGCAGGGACTTACGCTAGCTCGTTGTACATGCTCACTGCAGCTCTGCTTGTGCTTGGGATGTTCCATGTACAAGTCCATGTTACCACTTGCTTGGATGTGCAGGCCTTGTGCTCCTTGCATCCCCCTCTGCATTTTTGACACGGCGAATGGTTGATCAAATAAGAGGAATCGACCTTGATGTTGTACCGGAGGACAGATACTTACAAGGTTATACGGGTGTGCAGGATGTGTACCAGATCCCGTAGCACCGTCATGCTTCGCTAAAAATGGATTTGCTTGTTTCAGATGATATCTCCAGAAGAAATAAGAGCTAAAGTCAGAGTTTCATAGGCGTGTAAGCTAAGAGAGCAATGAAAGGATATCCAAACATCATCGGAACAATGCAGAAGGGAGTGATGTGTGGATACCTAGTTCGGGCCGGCATTTGGGCATGCTCGCCTAGCTAGAGTGCGGGTCACTTCAGAGCCGTTGAGGGTGCTGCGCTGGCGTTGGCTGGCCGCGCACGGATGTTGACCTACTCAATTCCCCTTGGAGGTGAAAAGATACTTATTCATGGGTGGTCTCAAATAATGAAGGCCCGTCCATCTTGGAGAATAGGACAGAAGATTATGTTCATGCTTTTCCATGGCTCTAAAGCGAATATACTGTTTATTGACCACGTTGCGAGATGAAGCCGCTTTCAGAAGGTTGTGGATGCGCGGGCTGGCGCCTGGGCCTTGTCCTGGGGCTTGGCGGCCTCACCCTTGGTTAACTGTAGGCAAAGTAGCACTGTCCGAGGCGTGCTTTGTACGGTTGAACCTGTATAAGTACTCATACTGCTTTCAGCTTTGGTTGTTAAGTGCGCCTGCTGGTTTCAGTTAAGGTTGTTAAGTACTCCTGCTGCTTTTACTGTCTGTCGTGTTTCTTCAGTCATGTCTTCCTCCAGCCGCCAAAACCAAACCAGCGTCGGCGGGGCTGCTTCCGCCTCCCACGGCTGGCTGCGCCTCAGCACACGCATCGCCGCCCCACCGTCTCCTAAATCGTTAACGCCGACATCCTCCGCGCGCTTTGGTGCGCTCGCCACGGCGCCGCCCTCTCGCATTGTCAACATGGTCAACAAACAACAGGAATCGGCAGAAGTACGTGGAGAGGATGACAGTAGGGGCCCACCACGTCAGCGTATGGAAAAATAAAATGCTTCCTCCTAGTGTTTTCCTGACATCTGGGACCCACGACATTGTGAGCGTATATAGTTAATAAACAAGAGAACATCACAATATCGGCTGACACCTGGGACGTAGCTACTCGAGCAGTATTTTTTTTTTGGTATTGTTGAGACGGAGCAGGGTTTGAACTGGGCTGTGGCCCGTCTAGCCCAGGCTTATATTTTATGTTCACCATGTGACCAGCCCAACTATTTTTTCTTTGTGAAAATGAGCCCAGTTTATTTTTTCTGAAGAATACCCAATCCAGGCCTACTTATTTTTCTACGCCCTGATGGGCTGCAACTCTTTTAAGACGCCTGCAAATCTTGAAAGTAATATGAAATGGGTTGTAAATATAAAAACAGATGACAAATTGGCAATTACTTTATAATTTCTGATTTTTTTTCACATTTTCAGATTCCTATTTCACTTGGCATTAACCTAATTTAAATATATCTTCAAAGTACTTTAAATCTGGCTCGACATTTCGGTATTAAAAATAGTTTGGAACCCACAGAAATATGCGAAATTGGCCCTGGCCAACCAAAAAAAACGACTGCAATAAATTGCATAAGAAGTTGCCATGAGCTATATATAAATTATTAAAAAAAAGAGGGAGTGGTCTGACTTCTGGGCCTGTTTAGTTGACGCGTATGCAAGATTTTTTAGTTATTATATACGTCAACAAATGATTCTAGCAGACGTAACCATTGGATGTCAATCCAACGGCTGTCGTGTTTCTTCGATCTCTGAACTTCTTGCTCCAGCCGCCAAAGCAGTGCCGGCGGGACCACCTGCTCCCGCCTCCCGTGGCCGGTTGTGCTGCCGTGCAGGCCTCAGCGCCCCCTACTACTCCCACCGATGGCTAGGGCATCCCTCTACTCACCCACACCCCCTGTTATTCTGCGGTGACGGCAGCCTCACACCGCAGCCAAACCGGTGAACCCTCGTACTGCTCTCCGCGCGGGCTTCCACTGCCGTGTCTTCCCTGGCTCCGCGTCGTCCCCTTCCTAGGCCTCGTCGTCGTCCACCGCCGTGGTGCTCTCAGCGCGGCATGGTCAATGTGGTCAAAGACCGACTTCCATTGGAAGAGTACTGTACGTGGAGAGGCTGACAGCTGGGTCCACGGCAGCCGCAAGGAAGTGCCTCCTTATTACGCGGAAAATAATTATTCCTCCACCTGACAATAGGGACCCACCAGACGGGCCACCAGTATTTCGTGAAGAAAACGTTTCCCCCTGACTGCTGGGACCCATAGGACGGGCCACCTTATTTCGCGAAAAAAACGTTCCCCCCGCTGTCAGCTCGGACCCACCAGAAGTGCCTCCTTATTACGCACAAAAAAATGAATACCCCCTGCTAGCTGGGACCCACCTTGGTGGGAGGCTGACTTGTGGGCCTACTAAGTTGACTGGGACGGAGGCCTTTGTCAACTTTAGTCAATATATGAATGATTCTAGCTCCAGTGACCGTACGATGTCCATCCAATGGCCGTAGTGCTTCTTCAACCTCTGGTCTTCTTGCTCCAGCCGCCCAAAGCAGCGCTGGTCGTGCCGCCTGCTCCTGCCGCCCGTGGTCGGCTGTGATGCCGCGGAGGCCTCACCGCCCCCTACTACTCCCACCGCTGGCCAGGCCATCCCTCTACGCACCCACACCCCCTGTTATTCTGCGGCAACGGCAGCCTCACACTTCAGCCGAACGAGTGAACCCTCATACTCCTCTACGCGTGGGCATCCACTGCAGCGTCTTCCCCGGCTCTGCGTCGTCCCCTTCCTAGGCCTCGCCGTCGTCCATCGCCCTGGTGCTCTCGGCGCGGAGTGGTCAACATGGTCAAGGAATGGCTTCCATCGGACATGGACTATACGTGGAGAGGCTGACAGCTGGGTCCACGGCCACAGCAAGGAAGTGCCTCCTTATTACATGCAAAATAATTATTCCTCCACCTGACAGCAGGGACCCACTGGACGGGCCACAGTATTTCACAAAAAAACGTTTCCCCTGTCTGCTGGGACCCACCAGCTACATCTTCGCACGCAAGGAAGTGCGTCCGAAAAAAAATGATTCGCCCCCTGACTGCTGGGACCCACCAGCTACATCTTCGCACGCAAGGAAGTGCGTCCAGGCAAAAAAAAAACGATTCGCCCCCCTGACTGCTGGGATCCACCAGCTACATCTTCGCACGCAAGGAAGTGCCTGACAGTCGGGACCCACCTGGTCGAAGCGTACGTAGCGTTGTCATTCTGGTCGCGAACGTGTACATACATACTGGTGGATGTAGAGGCGCGCACGTGTCGTAGTAGAGCCGTGCACGTGTCGTAGTAGAGGCGCGCACGTAGCATGTACACGTACGTATAGCGGCCAGGGTGCAAGAAAGAAAATACGGCCACGTATGTGTACATACAGGCGGGGTCTCGAACGCCTACTCACGCATATATACGTACGGCTAGGGCTCATGTACATTGGCTGGGTCGGAACGGAGAAACAACATCGTCGTCGTGTTCATGGGGAGGCAGCGGAATGCGTCGTGTTCATCGAGAGGGAACGAAATGCGTGGTCGTGTTCATCCGGAGGGCTTGGACGGAACAGGCGATGGAAACGAGGCCTATCGTACCGCAGAACGGAGGAAACAGCCTTGTGTTCCACCAGCCACGTTTGAAACGGGATCCTGTTCATCGGGAGGGGTCTGGCATACCGCAAAACGGAGGAAATGGACCTCCTATGGTCGAAACAGGGGTCCTGTTGATCGGAGGGGTGTGGCGTAACGCAAAACGGAGGAAACGGACCTCCTAAGGTCGAAACGGGGGTCCTGTTGATCGGGAGGGGTGTGGCTTACCGCAAAACGGAGGAAATGGACCTCCTACGGTCGAAACGGGGGTCCTGTTGATCGGGAGGGGTGTGGCGTACCACAAAACGGACGAAACGGACCTCCTATAGTCAAAACGGGGGTCCTATTGATCGGGAGGGGTCTGGCGTACCGCAAAACGGACGAAACGGACCTCCTATGGTCGAAACGGGGGTCCTGTTCATCGGGAGGGGTGTGGCGTACCGCAAAACGGGACTCCACGGGATACTGTTCATCTCCATCGTCGACCTCCTCCAGCCTCCACGGGCTACCGTCGACCTCCTCCAGCCTCCACGGGCTCCTGTTCATCTAGCCTCCACCGCGCGCTACTCTACCGGCTACTATTCAACCACCCCTCCACCGTCTACTGTTATCCAGCCCTCCACCATCTACTATTCATCCAGCCCTCCACACCACGGGGTCCTGTTCAACCACCCCTCCACGGGCACCCCTCCACCGTCTACTGTTCATCCAGCCCTCCACACCATGGGGTCCTGTTCATCCAGAGGCAACGCCACCGCTCACTGTTCATCCACCCCCCCAATGCTCATTGTTCATCCCAGAGGCAGCATCGATCGGCTTCAGTTAGTAGCAGTAGCGAAGGAATCACTCGATCGGGTTCAGTTAACAGCCATCGATCGATCGCTCGGGTTCAGTAACGCGTAGCCTGCAGTGCAATCGCTCGGATTCAGTTAGAGCCCAACGCCTCGTTTGGGTTCAGTTAGAGCCAACGCCTCGCACACACGCGCGTACGTGTACGAGATAAACACGCATCGCTCGGCCCCCGACCTCCCACTGTAACCGGCAACTACCCGAAATTTTCCTCGCCCTCGCTTCTACCACAGTTTTTTCTGTCATGGATGGCCCAAATAATGTCATGCAGCTGCGTCTCCGGCCCGCCCAAGACAAAAAGCCCATTTTCTGTCATGATTTTTTGTCATAGAAGTAGGAGCCCACCACATCTTTGATGATACCGGGTTTTGTCACAATTATCGTCATAGAAGTGTCATATGTATGACAAAAAAAATTCGTTCGGCCCAAAATGTCACGGATGTGTCTTTTTTTTGTAGTGCTAGGACCCCGCTGCCACGGGAGGGTAGGACAAAAGATGTCATGCAAGTTCTTTTCCATAAGCACGTATGACTATTTACGGAATACATGCCTATATTACATTGATGAACTGGAGCTAGTTCCGTGTCACCCTATGTTATAGCTATTACATGAGGAATCGCATCCGGCATAATTATCCATCACTGATCCATTGCCTACGAGCTTTTCACATATTGTTCTTCGCTTATTTACTTTTCCGTTGCTACTGTTACAACTATTACAAAAACCCAAAAACTATTATCTTTACTTTTGCCACCGTTAGCATTATTATCATACTACTTTGCTACTAAATACTTTGCTGCAGATACTAAGTTATCCAGGTGTGGTTGAATTGACAACTCAACTGCTAATACTCAAGAATATTCTTTGGCTCCCCTTGTGTCGAATCAATATATTTGGGTTGAATACTTTACCCTCGAAAGCTGTTGCGATCCCCTACACTTGTGGGTTATCAGGCGCGCCCCCTATCTCGTGGGCACCTCGTGTGCCTCCCGGACTCCGTTTTCTTGCATGTTACGTATTTTGGTCGGTAAAAATTCATTATATATACTCCCGAAGGTTTTGACCACCATATCATGCAAATATCCTGTGTTTTCGTTTCGAGCTGTTTCTACTACAAATATAGAGAATTATGTCATCTCAGGATTCGGAAGGGGAAAGCTATGTGGCTGATTACCTTGCAGACCCTAAGATCTACGGGTACATAGAGCAAGAAGACTGGACCTCTGAAGAAGAAGAAGACTATGAGCCTAAGGGAAAGGAGGAGACGAGTTCAGACGAGGACGAAACCCCATTACCCCAACCTGGGGATATGCATGTGGAGTTTAAGAAGTCAAGCCTTCTTGACAGAGCAAAGAAGCCAAGGATCGATTTTATCCATTTTTGTCTCTTGTAGGAAAATAAACAGGAATTGTGCAAAAGAGTATTTATCCTTGAGCAGGAGATCGAGGACCTAAAAGAGCAAAATACTATACTCAAGCGTAAATTGAGGAAGAAGCCTACACCATCATCATCACCACCTCCATCACCTCCGAGGACATAATCACATTGGTATGGGCACTCCCCTTGGCAACTGCCAAGCTTGGGGGAGGTGCCCCGGTATCGTATCACCATCACACTCCTATCTTTACCGTTTTATTTAGCTCGGTCCTTTTAGTAGCATCTTAATCTAGTAGATTGAAGTTTTGATATCAAGTAGTTTTGAGTTTTGCTTTGTGATCTCTTTTTGTAATCGAGTCCGAGAGCTATCTATAATAAAGATTAGTGTTGAGTCAAGGGCTTTGCTATGTTGCTATGATCTTGAGAAAGTAGAAAGTATTAAAGAGTTCATATTGATCTTATGGTTAGTGATGACTTCACATATAGAAAGTATGAGGCATAAAAGTTGTTGAGAATTGATAAACGTAGTTTTGGTCATCGTTGCAATCAATAGGAAGTGATAAGGAAAGATAGGTTCACATCTAAATGTATTATCTTGGACACCTTTTTTGATTGGGAGCACTCATTAAGTATGGCATGCTAAAAGAGTTGACGTTGGACAAGGAAGACAACGTAATGGTTTATGTTTTCTCACATCTCAGTTAAAGTATATTGTTATTGACCTTCCAAACATGTTGAGCTTGCCTTTCCCCCTCATGCTAGCCAATTTCCTTGCACCAAGTAGAGATACTACTTGTGCTTCCAAATATCCTTAAACCTAGTTTTTTCCATGAGAGTCCACCATACCTATCTATGGATTGAGTAAGTGTAACGCCCCGGATTCGATGCTCCAGGTGTCTGCCAGTTATTTGCCGTTGTTGCCATGTCATTTGCTTGCGTGTTGCATTTCGCCATGTCATCATCTGCATTTCATATCATGTCATCATGTGCATCTCATTTTGCATACGTGTTCGTCTCATGCATCCGAGCATTTTCCCCACTGTCCATTTTGCAATCCGGCACTCCTATGTTCCCCCGGCGTTCCCCTTTTGTCTCTCGTTGTGAGCAGGTGCTAAACGTTCTCGGAATGGACCGAAGTTTGCCAAGCGGCCTTGGTATAGCACCGGTAGACCGCCTGTCAAGTTTCGTGCCATTTGGAGGTCGTTTGATACTCCAACGGTTAACCGGGTAACCACAAAGGCTTCTTTTGTGTGCAGCCCAACACCCCTTCAAAGTGGCCCAAAACCCGTCCTAACCCCCTCCATGCTCTCGGTCGTTCGATCACGATCGCGTGGCCGAAAACCGCACCTTATTTGGAGCCTCCTAGCTCCCTCTACCTATAAATATGTGATCCCCTCCGGATTTTCGCGCAGTCCAAACCCTAGCACCGCTCCCCTCGCGCCGCCGGACGTTTCTTCCTCTGTCGCCGGACATGTCCGCCCTCCACATCACCCCGGCCAATCCTGGCATGCCACCTCAGCTCCGCCGCCACGTGTCGCCTCCTGATTCGCCGCTGCCCCGCGCCCACTTCCCCGCGCCGCCACCCGCGCGTCGGCCCGCCGGGGCCCAGGCGGGGCCCTGCCGGCCCGCGCGCCGCCCGCCGCCGCCCGGGCGCCTCGCCCCGCGCGCTGGTCGCCTGCGCCTCCCTGCCGCCTCGCCGGCGCGCCTCGCTGCCGCGCCGCCCGACCTCACCCCGTCGCGCCGCCGCCGCGGGCTCCCTCCGGCGCCCCGCTGCCTCGACCGCCCATCCGCACCGCCGCCCCGAGAGCCGGCGTGCGCCCCACACCGAGCTGCCTTCTCCTTCCCAGACGCTGTCGCCTGCTCCACCCCGCCACCTCGCCGTTGCTTTGCCGGCCAGCCGCGCCCCTCGTCGTCCGGCGTCCCGCGCCGCCAAACCGCGCCGGCGACCGCGGACGAGCGCGCCTCCCGCTCCCAACTCCGGCGGCCTCAAGTCCCCGCTCCTCCGGTCGGATCCGCGAAGTCCGGTGAGCTCCGCAGCGTCTCCGGCCACCGCGACCTCCTTTTTCGGCGACCTCGTCCTCGAGCTGCTACAGTACCCGCCGGACCCGATCCAGATCTGGAGTATTGGATGGGTTGACTTTTCCCTGAGGTTATTTTCATCACTAAGTCCCGAGAAATTTTGCATAATCATGCCATGTACATCGCATCATAACTCTCTGCATACTACTCTGTTTCGTGCGTGTAATATGTCGAATTGTTCGCCTCGACGAGTACTTCATTTCATTCCATTGCATCATGTTCATTTGAGCCCATATTGATGCCCTAATCATCATTGCAAGAGTGCTATATGATGTTAACCTGCTGAAACTGTTATAACATGCTCATTTGTCATTTTTGCCATGGTTGATGTGTGCATCCTATGAGGTTGATGTCTACATGTGTTTTGATCTATGCCATGCCATCTTCACGGGGTGCCAACCATGTATTTTTGTGAGTTGTGTAGTGAGTGCATCAAGCTTGTTAAGTAGTGTACTTGCTGTTGCTGTTTTCCTAACAGATTCTGTTATATTTTGTTGCTATGTAAACCTGCTTCTACTAGTCATTCTATGCATAATCTGGAGATGTTCAGTAAGGATGTATAGTTATACATGTCTTGCTCTAGCCATTCATGCCCCTGGTTGCATTTATAGCCTGCTGTAACATGTTGTTATCTTGCTCCAAACTTGCTAAATAATGTTGCTGTCAGCCTGTTAACATGAAGTTCAGTTTTGGCCATGTGCTTTTCTAGTGATCCATGCACCCTATGAACTTGCTCTTGCCATGCTTAGCTTCATAAACATGTCTTCTTACTGTTGGTTGCCTTGCCATGCCATGTTTTGCTCTGTGGTGAGTGGTTCAAGCTCACCAACATGCCTACTTATTGTTGTTCTTGCCATGTATGAATCTGTCATATCTTTTGCCATGTTTACATGGGTGCCATCATATCCTCTGATCCTTTTTGGCTCATGGTCAGTAAGGGACTTTTGTTCTATGCAATTAGTAGATCCATGCCATGCCTTTGTTTGCCATGTTAAGTCCTGTAACATGTTGTTTTATAGACATAAACATTGCAACCTGATGTTATTTTCTGCTAAGTCTAAAACTGTTAATGTTTGCAATCTTCCCATGTCCTTTTGAGCATGTTCTAGTGATTCCTGGAGAGAGCTCAGTGTTCATGTTTTGTCATGCTTTACCTGTACTTCATGCCCATGCCTTTTGTTTTCTCGTTGAGATGCTGTAGCATATTGTTTTGATGCTTGCAATATGCCTAGTTGCTGTTTTGGACAGATTGTGGTCATATCTTGTTTCATGTGTGTGTTGAACCGTTGCTCCGTTTTGAGTGTGCTCTATATGAAACTTGCTTGATTTTGCATGTAGCTTCATATTATCATGTTGCATCCTTGTTTTGAGGTGTTTTCTTGATGTTTGTATCCATTTTGCATCAATGCCATGCTTAACTTGTTTTGCTCATATCTTCTAGGCCGTAGCTCCGAATCTAATAAACTTTATATGTAACTTGACTAGAATCTCGTGTAGATCATCTTGGTGCATCTTAACTTCCTGTTTAACAACTTGAACATAAGGTTTATTCAGTTCTGGACCAATTTCTAAATTTGCATATGAGGACCTACCGGATTTGTTATATGTTGTTCCCGGCCTCATTTAAACTTGCTTTGATGTGTTGCTCTTGTTTGCATCGTCTCTTGCCATGAGTAGCTTCATGTAGCTTTGTCATGCATCATGCTTGTTGTGCATCATGTCCTGTTCATGCGTGGTGTGTTTACCATGTTGTGTGCTTCTTCTCGATAGTTCCCGTTTCGTTGCGATCGTGAGGATTCGTTCGTCTACGCTTGGTTCGTCTTCGTGGCTTCATCTTCTTCATGGACTCGTTCTTCTTCCTAGCGGGATTTTAGGCAAGATGACCGCTACCCTAGATCTCACTACTATCATTGCTATGCTAGTCGCTTCGTTCTATCGCTTTGCTGCGCTACCTATGTTTTGCTCATCAAGCCCCCCCCCCCCCCAAATTGCCATGAACCTCTAACCTTTTGACACCCTTCCTAGCATACCGTTGCTTGGCTATGTTACCATTTTGCTCAGCCCCTCTTATAGCGTTGCTAGCTGGAGGTGAAGTTGAAGATTGCTCCATGGTGGACAGGGTTATGTTGGGATATCACAATATCTCTTATATTATTAATGCATCTATATATTTGGTAAAGGGTGGAAGGCTCGGCCTTATGCCTGGTGTTTTGTTCCACTCTTGCCGCCTTAGTTTCCGTCTTACCGATGTTATGTTCCCGGATTTTGCGTTCCTTACGCGGTCGGGTGATTTATGGGACCCCCTTGACAGTTCGCTTTGAATAAAACTCCTCCAGCAAGGCCCAACCTTGGTTTTACCATTTGCCTCACCACCACCTACTTTTCCCTTGGGAGTAATTAACCCAAGGGTCATCTTTATTATAGCCCCCCCGGGCCAGTGCTTGTCTAAGTGTTGGTCCGAACCGAGCAACCTGCGGGGCCACCTCGGGGCAACTCGAGGTCTGGTTTTACTCGTAGCTTGACTTATCCGGTGTTTCCCTGAGAACGAGATATGTGCAGCTCCTATCGGGATTGTCGGCGCATCGGGCGGCTTTGCTGGTCTTGTTCTACCATTGTCAAAATGTCTTGTAAATCGGGATTCCGAGACTGATCGGGTCTTCCTGGGAGAAGGTATATCCTTCGTTGATCGTGAGAGCTTATCATGGGCTAAGTTGGGACACCCCTGCAGGGTATAAACTTTTGAGAGCCGTGCCCGCGGTTATGTGGCAGATGGGAATTTGTTAATGTCCGGTTGTAGATAACTTGACACCAGATCCGAATTAAAATGCATCAACCGCGTGTGTAGCCGTGATGGTCTCTTCTCGGCGGAGTCCGGGAAGTGAACACGGTCTTTTTGTTATGTTTGACGTAAGTAGGTGTTCAGGATCACCTCTTGATCATTGCTAGCTTCACGACCGTTCCGCTTGTTCTCTTCTCGCTCTTATTTGCGTTGGTTAGGCACCATATATGCTTAGTCGCTGCTGCAACCTCACCACTTTACCCTCTTCCTTTCCCATTAAGCTTTGCTAGTCTTGATACCCATGGTAATGGGATTGCTGAGTCCTCGTGGCTCACAGATTACTACAACAATAGTTGCAGGTACAGGTTATGCGATGATCATGACGCGAGAGCGATGTTTCCTTGTTTGGAGTTCTTCTTCTGCTTCTTCGATCAGGGGATAGGTTCCAGGTCGGCAGCCTGGGCTAGCAGGATGGATGTCGTTTGAGCTTCTGTTTGTGTTTCATCCGTAGTCGGATGTTGATCTTATGTATGATGTGATGCTGTATTCGTGTGGCATTGTATGCCTCTTGTATGTATCCCCATCTATTATGTAATGTTGATGTAATGGTATCCACCTTGCAAAAGTGTTTCAATATGCGGATCTATCCTTGGTGGGACCTTCGAGTTCCTTTTGGATAGGGTCGCATATTGGGCATGACAAGTTGGTATCAGAGCCTCGACCGACCTGAGGAGCCCCCCTTGATTGATCGTGTAGTTTGGCCGTTGTTGAGTCTAGAAGAAAACTGGTTTTCGGAGTCTAGTTATATCGGAGAGTAGGAATTCTTTTTACTCCTCAGCCCCCTTCGTCGGTCTGGTGAGGAATCTTGACGTAGGTATTTTGAATTACTCCTCTTCCCATTCAAATTTTTCTTTAGTATCTCGTGGTTAGTTTCGTGAGTTGTCCATCCTCTTTTGTCCGTTGCATCTCTCGCCAAGTTGACTCGACCATCTTCATCTTTGCAAGTTCAAACCTCAGTTGTCTTCTTTTCCCACCCACCCACCCTTTTCTTCTTGGAGCCGGAGCCTGTAATCGAGTATCCATCATACTCGTGCGAAGTCTTTGCTTTCTTTCCTCAATGATTTCAACTGGTGTTTTCTCTTCAAGATATTCGTCGGTTCCCCCTTCCAAGTTGCCTTTGTTTTCCCGCCCTCCCACCCTTTTTCTTCCCTTAGCTTGAGTCTCTTTCGAAAATCAATTTCATCCGTGTGGAGCCTCTCCAGTCCTTCGTCAATTATTTCAACCGGTGAATTCTTGTCTCGTTCGTCATTCTTCATCCCTTTTCTTTTTCCAGTGCACTCAATTCTAGTTTTTCGGTAGTGATTATATTCTTTCCCTCAGTTCAAGTGTTTTCCCTGCTCGTTCGCCTCTCGCCAGTTTATCCTTCCGGAGTGTTCAAGATATCTCAGGAGATTTGTCTGTGTTCGAATTAATTCGAGCTTGTCACCTCATTCAAATATTTCAATTGTTCCGGTGCATCATCATATCTCGTCAGCAATCCTTTCCAACGGTGTTTCTTTTAGTGGGCCCTAACCCACAGGTCTTTTCCCAGGATCTTACCTAACTCTTCTAATTCCCCTAGAGTTATTCTCAATTCTTTTCAAGTGTGACGTAAGAATGGATCCCATAAGTCACATGCCTTCTCCAAGATCGCTTTCAAATTCTTTTCATCTTTCGTTCAACCCTTCCTCTTTTTCATTCTCCCGGTGTATCTCAGTAATTTTGGTGGTGTTTCCCATTGACATTTGAAGACCGAAGAAGAGTTTTCCTGTAAATCTTACCCGTTCTTCCGAAGATTCGTGGTTCTAACTTCATGTTATCCTCTTGAATTATTCCATTTGTCAGATTTTTCTTTTCTTACCTATCGGAAGTATTTCAGGAGTTGATTTCTATTTCTTTTCACCGAAGGCCATAGTTCCAGAAGAATTCTTCGTCCTCACATTCCAGTTATCGTTCTCTATTTATCACGACGCTTCATTCAAATGTTCTTTAATCAGCTCGAGTTCTTCTAGTTCCCTTGTATCTAAATCCCCTCAAGCATATTTGTTCTTCTAATTCTTCCCGGTGATTCATTCTCTTTCACCAGTCATTTTCGAATTCTAATGGTGGTTCGTTCAAGATTCTTTTTCTTTGATTATCATATTAATCCATTCGTTCTTTCGAATCCTACCTGTGGTTCATGAAGACCTTCTCAAGTTCACGATATGCCACTTCTTAATCCTTTTCAAGAAGAATAAGTAATATGCAAAATCCTTTGCTTGTCATCAATTTAATTTGATGAAGGATAAGCATACAATAAATCTTATTCTTATTTTCCTCAAAGCGATTAACCCCTTCCTTCGGAGTTTGTTCTTCATGAATAAATTCTAGTTCCAAGTGTTTTCATCTTTTCTTTTCCAGAGTTCAAATTACTCGGTCATTTCATCGGAACCTCCATCTAAATCACCGCAAGGCTCATCTTATTCTTTTCATCCTTCATTTCTATCTCATCATCCTTTTGTCACCAGAGTTCTTCATGGTGGTTCTTCATGATTTAATTCATTCGTCAAGTCTTCATCAAGATCTTGTTGGTGGAGTTCAAGTATCTTTTCTTCTCACGTCTCGAAGGGCAATTAATTCTCCGCATTCTTTTGAAGTGGAGTTTTGCATTTCTTCGTTCTTCTAAGCTATCCAATCATTTCCGTTTGTGGTCGGTTATCACATTATGATTTTCAGATGTTATCCATAAGTCCACAACAAGCCTATTCTTTTCGTTGTTGATTTTCTCAACAACTCCGTTTAAACCTTCCTTCTAAAGGTGCTTTCAATTTCATTCGTGGCACAAGTTGTCATTTTCTTCTCCGTTCTTTTCATTCAACTCTTCCAATTCTTCCGGAGGCTTTGTGTTGTTCCTCTCGTCAAGTATCATTCCATCCTCTCAAGTTCGTGTTCTATTCCTTCCATGTTTCAGCTGGAGTGCTGCCTAAATCCATTCAGTCTTATTCCTTTCTTATCTCGTTCTAACCAGAGTGGTTTCATAGTCTATCTGGTTCCTTGAGTTTTCGATTCTCGTCGGTCTCGTCGTTCCTCTCTTCTTCTCATGTGCTCGTGATTCTTTGCTTCTTCTCTTGAGTTCTTGTTTCACCTCATCCCTTTTCCCTTCCGTCTCGGTCCTAAGATCTCGGGACAAGATCTCTTGTTAGTGGAGGAGTGTTGTAACGCCCCGGATTCGATGCGCCAGGTGTCTGCCAGTTATTTGCCGTTGTTGCCATGTCATTTGCTTGCGTGTTGCATTTCGCCATGTCATCATCTGCATTTCATATCATGTCATCATGTGCATCTCATTTTGCATACGTGTTCGTCTCATGCATCCGAGCATTTTCCCCGTTGTCCGTTTTGCAATCCGGCACTCCTATGTTCCCCCGGCGTTCCCCTTTTGTCTCTCGTTGTGAGCGGGTGTTAAACATTCTCGGAATGGACCGAAGTTTGCCAAGCGGCCTTGGTATAGCACCGGTAGACCGCCTGTCAAGTTTCGTGCCATTTGGAGGTCGTTTGATACTCCAACGGTTAACCGGGTAACCGCAAAGGCCTCTTTTGTGTGCAGCCCAACACCCCTTCAAAGTGGCCCAAAACCCGTCCTAACCCCCTCCATGCTCTCGGTCGTTCGATCACGATCGCGTGTCCGAAAACCGCACCTCATTTGGAGCCTCCTAGCTCCCTCTACCTATAAATATGTGATCCCCTCCGGATTTTCGCGCAGTCCAAACCCTAACACCGCTCTCCTCGCGCCGCCGGATGTTTCTTCCTCAGTCGTCGGACATGTCCGCCCTCCACATCACCCCGGCCAATCCTGGCATGCCACCTCAGCTCCGCCGCCACGTGTCGCCTCCTGATTCGCCGCCGCCCCGCGCCCACTTCCCCGCGCCGCCACCCGCGCGTCGGCCCGCCGGGGCCCAGGCGGGGCCGTGCCGGCCCGCGCGCCGCCCGCCGCTGCCCGGGCGCCTCTCCCCGCGCGCCGGTCGCCTGCGCCTCCCCGCCGCCTCGCCGGCGCGCCTCGCCGCCGCGCCGCCCGACCTCACCCCGTCGCGCCGCCGCCGCGGGCTCCCTCTGGCGCCCCGCCGCCTCGACCGCCCATCCGCACTGCCGCCCCGAGCGCCGGCGTGCGCCTCGAACCGAGCCGCCTTCTCCTTCCCCGACGCAGTCGCCTGCTCCGCCCCGCCACCTCGCCGTTTCTTTGCCGGCCAGCCGCGCCCCTCGTCGTCCGGCGTCCCGCGCCGCCAAACCGTGCCGGCGACCGCGGACGAGCGCGCCTCCCGCTCCCAACTCCGACGGCCTCAAGTCCCCGCTCTTCCGATCGGATCCGCGAAGTCCGGTGAGCTCTGCAGCGTCTCCGGCCACCGTGACCTCCTTTTCCGGCGACCTCGTCCTCGAGCTGCTACAGTACCCGCCGGACCCGATCCAGATCTGGAGTATTGGATGGGTTGACTTTTCCCCGAGGCCGTTTTCATCACTAAGTCCCGAGATATTTTGCATAATCATGCCATGTACATCGCATCATAACTCTCTGCATACTGCTCCGTTTCGTGCGTGTGATATGTCAAATTGTTTGCCTCGACGAGTACTTCATTTCATTCCATTGCATCATGTTCATTTGAGCCCATATTGATGCCCAAATCATCGTTGCAAGAGTGCTATATGATGTTAACCTGCTGAAACTGTTATAACATGCTCATTTGTCATTTTTGCCATGGTTGATGTGTGCATCCTATGAGGTTGATGTCTACATGTGTTTTGATCTATGCCATGCCATCTTCACGGGGTGCCATCCATGTATTTTTGTGAGTTGTGTAGTGAGTGCATCAAGCTTGTTAAGTAGTGTACTTGCTGTTGCTGTTTTCCTAACAGATTCTGTTATATTTTGTTGCTATGTAAACCTGCTTCTACTAGTCATTCTATGCATAATCTGGAGATGTTCAGTAAGGATGTATTGTTGTACATGTCTTGCTCTAGCCATTCATGCCCCTGGTTGCATTTATAGCCTGCTGTAACATGTTGTTATCTTGCTCCAAACTTGCTAAATAATGTTGCTGTCAGCCTGTTAACATGAAGTTCAGTTTTGGCCATGTGCTTTTCTAGTGATCCATGCACCCTATGAACTTGCTCTTGCCATGCTTAGCTTCATAAACATGTCTTCTTACTGTTGGTTGCCTTGCCATGCCATGTTTTGCTCTGTGGTGAGTGGTTCAAGCTCACCAACATGCCTACTTATTGTTGTTCCTGCCATGTATGAATCTGTCATATCTTTTGCCATGTTTACATGGGTGCCATCATATCCTCTGATCCTTTTTGGCTCATGGTCAGTAAGGGACTTTTGTTCTATGCAATTAGTAGATTCATTCCATGCCTTTGTTTGCCATGTTAAGTTCCTGTAACATGTTGTTTTATAGCTCTAAACATTGCAACCTGATGTTATTTTCTGCTAAGTCTGAAACTGTTAATGTTTGCAATCTTCCCATGTCCTTTTGAGCATGTTCTAGTGATTCCTGGAGATAGCTCAGTGTTCATGTTTTGTCATGCTTTACCTGTACTTCATGCCCATGCCTTTTGTTTCTCGTTGAGATGCTGTAGCATATTGTTTTGATGCTTGCAATATGCCTAGTTGCTGTTTTGGACATACTGTGGTCATATCTTGTTTCATGTGTGTGTGTTGAACCGTTGCTCCGTTTTGAGTGTGCTCTATATGAAACTTGCTTGATTTTGCATGTAGCTTCATATTATCATGTTGCATCCTTGTTTTGAGGTGTTTTCTTGATGTTTGTATGCATTTTGCATCAATGCCATGCTTAACTTGTTTTGCTCATATCTTCTAGGCCGTAGCTCCGAATCTAATAAACTTTATATGTAACTTGACTAGAATCTCGTGTAGATCATCTTGGTGCATCTTAACTTGCTGTTTAACAACTTGAACATAAGGTTTATTCAGTTCTGGACCAATTTCTAAATTTGCATATGAGGACCTACCAGATTTGTTATATGTTGTTCCCGGCCTCATTTAAACTTGCTTTGATGTGTTGCTCTTGTTTGCATCGTCTCTTGCCATGAGTAGCTTCATGTAGCTTTGTCATGCATCATGCTTGTTGTGCGTCATGTCTTGTTCATGTGTGGTGTGTTTACCATGTTGTGTGCTTCTTCTCGATAGTTCCCGTTTCGTTGCGATCGTGAGGATTCGTTCGTCTACGCTTGGTTCGTCTTCGTGGCTTCATCTTCTTCATGGACTCGTTCTTCTTCCTAGCAGGATTTCAGGCAAGATGACCACTACCCTGGATCTCACTACTATCATTGCTATGCTAGTTGCTTCGTTCTATCGCTTTGCTGCGCTACCTATCTTTTGCTCATCAAGCCCCCCCCCCCAAATTGCCATGAACCTCTAACCTTTTGACACCCTTCCTAGCAAACCGTTGCTTGGCTATGTTACCGTTTTGCTCAGCCCCTCTTATAGCGTTGCTAGCTGCAGGTGAAGTTGAAGATTGCTCCATGGTGGACAGGGTTATGTTGGGATATCACAATATCTCTTATATTATTAATGCATCTATATATTTGGTAAAGGGTGGAAGGCTCGGCCTTATGCCTGGTGTTTTGTTCCACTCTTGCCGCCTTAGTTTCTGTCTTACCGGTGTTATGTTCCCGGATTTTACGTTCCTTACGCGGTCGGGTGATTTATGGGACCCCCTTGACAGTTCGCTTTGAATAAAACTCCTCCAGCAAGGCCCAACCTTGGTTTTACCATTTGCCTCACCACCACCTACTTTTCCCTTGGGTGTAATTAACCCAAGGGTCATCTTTATTATAGCCCCCCCCAGGCCAGTGCTTATCTAAGTGTTGGTCCGAACCGAGCAACCTGCGGGGCCACCTCGGGGCAACTCGAGGTCTGGTTTTACTTGTAGCTTGACTTATCCGGTGTTTCCCTGAGAGCGAGATATGTGCAGCTCCTATCGGGATTGTCGGTGCATCGGGCGGCTTTGTTGGTCTTGTTTTACCATTGTCGAAATGTCTTGTAAACCGGGATTCCGAGACTGATCGGGTCTTCCTGGGAGAAGGTATATCCTTCGTTGATCGCGAGAGCTTATCATGGGCTAAGTTGGGACACCCCTGCAGGGTATAAACTTTCGAGAGCCGTGCCCGCGGTTATGTGGCAGATGGGAATTTGTTAATGTACGGTTGTAGATAACTTGATACCAGATCCGAATTAAAATGCATTAACCGCGTGTGTAGCCGTGATGGTCTCTTCTCGGCGGAGTCCGGGAAGTGAACACGGTCTTTGGGTTATGTTTGACGTAAGTAGGTGTTCAGGATCACCTCTTGATCATTGCTAGCTTCACGACCATTCCGCTTGTTCTCTTCTCGCTCTTATTTGCGTTGGTTAGCCACCATATATGCTTAGTCGCTGCTGCATCCTCACCACTTTACCCCCCTTCCTTTCCCATTAAGCTTTGCTAGTCTTGATACCCGTGGTAATGGGATTGTTGAGTCCTCGTGGCTCACAGATTACTACAACAACAGTTGCAGGTACAGGTTATGCAATGATCATGACGCGAGAGCGATGTTTGCTTGTTTGGAGTTCTTCTTCGATCAGGGAATAGGTTCCAGGTCGGCAGCCTGGGCTAGCAGGGTGGATGTCGTTTGAGCTTCTGTTTGTGTTTCATCCGTAGTCGGATGTTGATCTTATGTATGATGTGATGTTGTTACGTGTGGCATTGTATGCCTCTTGTATGTATCCCCATCTATTATGTAATGTTGATGTAATGATATCCACCTTGCAAAAGCGTTTCAATATGCGGATCTATCCTTGGTGGGACCTTCGAGTTCCTTTTTGATAGGGTCGCATATTGGGCGTGACAAGTTGGTATCAGAGCCTCGACCGACCTTAGGAGCCCCCCTTGATTTATCGTGTAGTTTGGCCGTTGTTGAGTCTAGAAGAAAACTAGTTTTCGGAGTCTAGTTATATCGGAGAGTAGGAATTCTTTTTACTCCTCAGCCCCCTTCGTCGCTCTGGTGAGGAATCTTGACGTAGATGTTTTGAATTACTCCTCTTCCCATTCAAAATTTTCTTTAGGATCTCGTGGTTAGTTTCATGAGTTGTCCATCCTCTTTTGTCCGGTGCATCTCTCGCCAAGTTGACTCGACCATCTTCATCTTTGCAAGTTCAAACCTCAGTTGTCTTCTTTTCCCACCCACCCACCCTTTTCTTCTTGGAGCCGGAGCCTGTAATCGAGTATCCATCATACTCGTGCGAAGTCTTTGCTTTCTTTCCTCAATGATTTCAACCGGAGTTTTCTCTTCAAGATATTCGTCGGTTCCCCCTTCCAAGTTGCCTTTGTTTTCCCGCCCTCTATTATGTAATGTTGATGTAATGATATCCACCTTGCAAAAGCGTTTCAATGTGCGGATCTATCCTTGGTGGGACCTTCGAGTTCCTTTTGGATAGGGTTGCATATTGGGCGTGACAGTAAGATCCTTCAAGTAAGTTGTCATCGGTGCAAGCAATAAAAATTGCTCTCTAAATATGCATGACTTATTAGTGCGGAGAAAATAAGCTTTGCACGATCTTGTTGTGGAAGTAATAAAAGCGACAGACTGCATAATAAAGGTCCACATACAAGGGGCAATATAAAGTGACGTTCTTTTGCATTAAGATTTTGTGCATCCAACCCTAAACGCACATGACAACCTCTGCTTCCCTCTGCGAAGGGCCTATCTTTTACTTTATGTTTTTACTTTATGCTTGAGTCAAGGTGATCCTCACCTTTCCCTTTTTCATTTTATCCTTTGGCAAGCTCCTTGTGTTTGAAAGATCATGATATATATATCCAATGGGATGTAAGTTAGCATGGGCTATTATTGTTGACATCACCTAAAGGTGAATACGTTGGGAGGCAACACAATAAGCCCCTATCTTTCTTAGTGTCTGGCTGAAACTCCATAACCACAAGTATTTCGTGAGTGTTTGCAATCGTAGAAGACTATAAGATAGTTGAGTATGTGAACTTGCTGAAAAGCTCAATTGTTGACTCTTTCTGATGTTATGATAAATTGTGATTGCTTGAATGACTGAGAATATAGTTTGTTAGTTCTCAATGAAGTTTTTGAACCATACTTGACATTGTGAATTGATTGTTACTTGAGCATAAGAAATCATATGATAAAATCTATATATGTTGTTGTTATGAGAATGATCATGATGCCCTCATGTCCATATTTTATTTTTATCGACACCTCTATCTCTAAACATGTGGGCATATTTTTCGATATCGGCTTCCGCTTGAGGACAAGCGAGGTCTAAGCTTGGGGGAGTTGATACGTCCATTTTGCATCATGCTTTTATATCAATATTTATTGCATTATGGGCTGTTATCACACATTATATCTCAATACTTATGGCTATTCTCTCTTATTTTACAAGGTTTACCATGAAGACAGAGAATGCCGGCAGCTGGAATTCTGGCTGGAAAATGAGCAAATATTGGAAACCTATTCTCCACTGCTCCAAAAATCCTGAAACTCCACGAAACCTACTTTTGGAATTAATAAGAATTATAGAACAGAAGAAGTACACCAGGGGGCCCACACCCTGTCCAGGAGGGTGCGGGCGCCCCCCTACTGGGCACGCCCCCTGTCTCCTGGGCCCCCTGGTGGCTCCCCCGGTGTCCATCTTCTGCTATATGAGGGCTTTTACCCTGGAAAAAATCGTGGGCAAGCTTACAGGATGAAACTCCGCCGCCACGAGGCGGAACCTTGGCGGAACCAATCTAGGGCTCTTGCGGAGCTGTTCTACCGGGGACACTTCCCTCCGGGAGGGGGAAATCATCACCAACGTCATCACCAACGATCCTCTCATCGGGAGGGGGTCAATCTCCATCAACATCTTCACCAGCACCATCTGCTCTCAAAACCCTAATTCATCTCTTGTATCCAATCTTATATCAAAATCACAAATTGGTACCTGTCGGTTGCTAGTAGTGTTGATTACTCCTTGTAGTTGATGCTAATTGGTTTACTTGGTGGAAGATCATATGTTCAGATCCTTAATGCATACGATTACTCCTATGATTATGAACATGAATATGCTTTGTGAGTAGTTACCTTTGTTCCTGAGGACATGGGTGAAGTCTTGCTAGTAGTAGTCATGTGAGTTTGGTATTCGTTCGATATTTTGATGAGATGTATGTTGTTTTTCCTCTAGTGGTGTTATGTGAATGTCGACTACATGACACTTCACCATTATTTGGGCCTAGAGGAAGGCATAGGGAAGTAATAAGTAGATGATGGGTTGCTAGAGTGACAGAATGTTAAACCCTAGTTTATGCGTTGCTTCGTTAGGGGCTGATTTGGATCCATATGTTTAATGCTGTGGTTAGGTTTACCTTAATACTTCTTTTGTAGTTGCGTACGCTTGCAATAGGGGTTAATCATAAGTAGGATGCTTTTGCAAGTAAGGGCAGTACCCAAGCACCGGTCCACCCACTGATACGTCCATTTTGCATCATGCTTTTATATCAATATTTATTGCATTATGGGCTGTTATTACACATTATATCTCAATACTTACGGCTATTCTCTCTTATTTTACAAGGTTTACCATGAAGAGGGGGAATGCCGACAGTTGGAATTCTGGCTGGAAAAGGAGAAAACATTGGAAACCTATTCTGCACAACTCCAAAAGTCCTGAAACTCCACGAAACATCTTTTTGGATTTAATAAGAATTTATGAGCGAAAGAAATACACCAGGGGGCCCACACCCTGTCCAGGAGAGAGGAGGGCGCCCCCACCCCTATAGGGCGCGCCCCCTATCTCCTGGGCCCCCTGGTGGTCCTCCGGTGTCCATCTTCTGCTATATCAGAGCTTTTACCCTAGAAAAAATCGTGGGTAAGCTTACGGGACGAAACTCCGCCGCCACGAGGCGGAACCTTGGCGGAATCAATCTAGGGCTCCGGTGGAGCTGTTCTGCCGGGGACACTTCCCTCCGGGAGGGGGAAATCATCACCAACGTCATCACCAATGATCCTCTCATCGAGAGGGGGTCAATCTCCATCAACATCTTCACCAGCACCATCTCCTCTCAAAACCCTAGTTCATCTCTTGTATCCAATCTTGTATCAAAACCACAAATTGGTACCTGTGGGTTGCTAGTAGTGTTGATTACTCCTTGTAGTTGATGATAATTGGTTTACTTGGTGGAAGACCATATGTTCAGATCCTTTATGCATATTATTACTCCTCTGATTATGAACATGAATATGCTTTGTGAGTAGTTACGTTTGTTCCTGAGGACATGGGTGAAGTCTTGCTATTAGTAGTCATGTGAATTTGGTATTTGTTCGATATTTTGATGAGATGTATGTTGTCTTTTCCTCTAGTGGTGTTATGTGAACGTCGAGTACATGACACTTCACCATTATTTGGGCCTAGAGGAAGGCATGGGGAAGTAATAAGTAGATGATGGGTTGCTAGAGTAACAGAAGCTTAAACCCTAGTTTATGCGTTGCTTCGTTAGGGGCTGATATGGATCCATATGTTTAATGATGTGGTTAGGTTTACCTTAATACTTCTTTTGTAGTTGCGGACGCTTGCAACAGGGGTTAATCATAAGAGGGATGCTTTTGCAAGTAAGGGCAGTACCCAAGCACCGGTCCACCCACATATCAAATTATCAAAGTACCGAACGCGAATCATATGAGCGTGATGAAAACTAGCTTGACAATAATTCCCATGTGTCCTCGGGAGCTCCTTTCTCATTATTAGAAATTTTCTAGGCTTATCCTTTGCTACATAAAGGATTGGGACACCTTGCTGCACTTTATTTACTTTATTTACTTGTTACTCGTTACCATTTATCTTATCACAAAACTATCTATCACCTACAATTTCAGTGCTTGCAGAGAAAACCTTACTGAAAACCGCTTATCATTTCCTTCTGCTCCTCGTTGGGTTCGACACTATTACTTATCGAAAGGACTATGATTGATCCCCTACACTTGTGGGTCATCAAGACTCTTTTCTGGCGCCATTGCCGGGGAGTGTAGCGCTTTTGCTGAGTGGAACTTGGTAAGGAAACATTTATATAGTGTGCTGAAATTTTCTTTTACTTGTCACTATGGAAACTAATCCTTTGAGGGGCTTGTTTGGGGTATCTTCACCGCAACCAGAAGATCAAAGAGTTGCTCCTCAACCTACTGAACTTTATGAAAATATTTACTTTGAGATCCCTTCGGGTATGATAGAAAAACTTCTAGCTAATCCATTTGCAGGAGATGGAACATTGCATCCCGATTTACACCTTATCTTTGTGGATGAAGTTTGTGGATTATTTAAGCTTGCAGGTATTCCCAATGATGTTGTCAAAAGGAAGGTCTTCCCTTTATATTTTAAGGGAGATGCATTGACATGGTATAGGCTATGTGATGATATGAGATCTTGGAATTATAAGCGATTGAAGTTGGAATTTCACCAGAAGTTCTATCCTATGCATCTTGTTCATCGTGATCGTAATTACATATATAATTTCTGGCGTCGTGAAGG
Organism: Triticum timopheevii; assembly: GCA_963921465.1. Taxonomy (NCBI): domain Eukaryota; kingdom Viridiplantae; phylum Streptophyta; class Magnoliopsida; order Poales; family Poaceae; genus Triticum; species Triticum timopheevii. The sequence goes on along the minus strand of OY997266.1, from coordinate 502,526,144 downwards.
AGAAAGCATCACTCAAGCTTGGGGGAGGCTTAATTCAATGTTATATTCATGCCCCAGTCATGAGCTCTCTCGGGAAATGATTATTCAGAACTTTTATGCTCGGCTTTCTCTTGATAATCGCAACCTGCTCGATACTTCCTGTGCTGGTTCTTATATGATGAAGACTATTTATTTCAAATGGGACTTATTGGAAAGATTTAAACGCAACTCTGAAGATTGGGGTTCCGACGATGGTAAGGAGTCAGGTATGACACCTAAGTTCGATTGTGTTAAATATTGTATGGATACCGATGCTTTTCGTGGATTTAGCAATAAGTATGGACTTGGCTCTGAGATAGTATCTTCTTTCTGTGAATCTTTTGCTACTCACGTTGATCTCCCCAAAGAGAAGTGGTTTAAATATAATCCTCCTGTTGAAGTGAAAGTAGTTGCACCTATTACAGTCGAAGAAAAGACTGTTACCTATAGTGATCCTATTGTTCCTACTACTTATGTTGAAAAACCTCCTTTTCCCGTTAGGATAAAGGATCATGCTAAAGCTTTGACTGTTGTTCGTAAGAGTAATAGTAGGACTTATACACCTCCTGAGCAAATTAATGTTGAACCTAGTATTGCTATGGTTAAAGATCTCTTGGATGATGATTTAGATGGGCATGTTATTTATTTCTATGGTGAGACTGCTAATATTGCTAGGCCAGACACTAAGACACGTAGACCTGTCGTAGGCATGCCTGTTATTTCTATTAAAATAGTAGATCATTGTTATCATGGCTTATGTGATATGGGTGCTAGTGCTAGTGCAATACCTTATACTTTATATCAAGAAATTATGCATGACATTGCACCCATTGAATTAGAAGACATTGATGTTACCATTAAGCTTGCTAATAGGGATACCATTAAACCCTTTGGGATTGTTAGAGATGTTGAAGTTTTGTGTGGGAAGGTTAAATACCCTGCTGATTTTCTTGTTCTTGGTTCCCCACAAGATGATTTTTGTCCCATTATTTTTGGTAGACCCTTCTTGAATACAGCTAGTGCTGAGATTAATTGTGAAAAGAATATTGTCACTGTTGGCATAGATGGTATGTCTCATGAGTTTAATTTCGCTAAGTTTAGTAGACAACCTCGTGATAGGGAACCACCTAGTAAGGATGAGATTATTGGTCTTGCTTCCATTGCTGTTCCTCCAACTGATCCGTTAGAACAATATTTGCTAGACCATGAAAACGATATGTTTATGAAGGAAAGAGAGGAAATAGATGAAGTGTTCCTTAAACAGGAACCTATGCTGAAACATAACCTTCCCGTTGAAATTCTTGGGGATCCTCCTCCACCCAAGGGTGATCCCGTGTTTGAACTTAAACCATTACCTGATAATCTTAAATATGCTTATCTTGATGAAAAAGAAATATATCCTGTTATTATTAGTGCTAACCTTTCAGAGAAAGAAGAAGAAAGATTATTGAAAACTCTGAAGAAGCACCAAGAAGCTATTGGATATACTCTGGATGATCTTAAGGGCATTAGTCCCACATTATGCCAACACAAAATTACAGTGGAGAAAGATGCCAAGCCAGTTAGAGATCCTCAAAGACGACTAAATCCCAAGACGAAAGAAGTGTTAAGAAAGGAGATACTAAAGCTCCTTGAGGCAGGTATTATTTATCTCATTGTTGATAGTGAATGGGTAAGTCCTTTCCATTGTGTTCCTAAAAAGGGAGGTATTACCGTTGTTCCTAATGATAAAGATGAATTGATCCCGCAAAGAATTATTATAGGTTATAGGATGGTAATTGATTTCCATAAGTTAAATAAAGCTACTAAGAAAGATCATTACCCTTTACCTTTTATTGATAAAATGCTAGAAAGACTATCCAAACACACACATTTCTGCTTTCTAGATGGTTATTCTGGTTTCTCTCAGATACCTGTGTCAGCGAAGGATCAATCTAAAACTACTTTTACTTGCCCTTTTGGTAATTATGCTTATAGACGCATGCCTTTTGGTTTATGTAATGCACCCGCTACCTTTCGAAGATGCATGATGGCTATATTCTCTGATTTTTGTGAAAAGATTTGTGAGGTATTCATGGATGATTTCTCAGTTTATGGATCCTCTTTTGATGATTGTTTGAGCAACCTTGATCGAGTTTTGCAGAGATGCGAAGACACTAGTCTTGTCCTTAATTGGGAAAAGTGTCACTTTATGGTTAACGAAGGCATTGTTTTGGGGCACAAGATCTCCGAGAGAGGTATTGAAGTTGATAAAGCCAAAGTTGATGCTATTGAAAAGATGCCATGTCCCAAGGACATAAAAGGTATAAGAAGTTTCCTTGGTCACGCCGATTTTTATAGGAGGTTCATTAAGGACTTTTCTAAAATCTCTAGGCCTCTGACTAATTTATTGCAAAAAGATATTCCTTTTGTCTTTGATGATGATTGTGTAGAAGCATTTGAAATACTTAAGAAAGCTTTGATCACTGCACCTATTGTCCAGCCACCTGATTGGAATTTACCTTTTGAAATTATGTGCGATGCTAGTGATTATGTTGTAGGTGTTGTTCTAGGGCAAAGAGTCGATAAGAAATTGAATGTTATCTAGTATGCTAGTAAGACTCTTGATACTACCCATAGAAATTATGCTACTACTAAAACAGAATTCTTAGCAGTTGTGTTTGCATGTGATAAGTTTAGACCTTATATCGTTGATTCTAATGTTACTATTCACACTAATCATGCTCCTATTAAATATCTTATGGAAAAGAAAGATGCTAAGCCTAGACTCATTAGATGGGTTCTCTTGCTCCAAGAATTTGACTTGCATATTATTGATAGAAAGGGAGCTGAGAACCCCGTTGCAGATAACTTGTCTAGGTTAGAGAATGTTCTTGATGACCCACTGCCTATTAATGATAGCTTTCCTGATGAACAATTAGCGGTCGTCAATGCTTCTCGTACTGCTCCTTAGTATGTTGATTATGCTAATTACATTGTTGCTAAATATATACCGCCTAGTTTCACATACCAGAAAAAGAAAAAGTTCTTTTATGATTTAAGACATTACTTCTGGGATGACCCACACCTTTATAAAGGAGGAGTAGATGGTGTTATTAGACGTTGTGTGCCTGAGCATGAACAGGAATAGATCCTATGTAAGTGTCACTCTGAATCCTATGGAGGACACCACGCTGGAGATAGAACTGCACACAAGGTACTACAATCTGGTTTTTATTGGCCTACTCTCTTCAAAGATGCTCGTAAGTTTGTCTTATCTTGTGATGAATGTCAAAGAATAGATAACATTAGTAGACGTCAAGAAATGCCTATGAATTACTCTCTTGTTATTGAACCATTTGATGTTTGGGGCTTTGATTATATGGGACCTTTTCCTGCCTCTAATGGTTATACACATATTTTAGTTGATGTTGATTACGTTACTAAGTGGGTAGAAGCTATTCCAACTAGTAGTGTTGATCATAACACCTCTATTAAAATGCTTAAAGAAGTTATTTTTCCAAGGTTTGGAGTCCCTAGATATCTTATGACTGATGGTGGTTCACATTTTATTCATGGTGCTTTCCGTAAGATTCTTGCTAAGTATGATGTCAATCATAGAATCGCATCTCCTTATCATTTGCAGTCTAGTGGTCAAGTAGAGTTGAGCAATAGAGAGCTAAAATTAATTTTGCAAAAGACTGTGAATAGATCTAGAAAGAATTGGTCCAAAAAACTTGATGATGCATTATGGGCCTATAGGATTGCATACAAAGTTCCTATGGGTATGTCTCCATATAAGATGGTTTATGGAAAAGCGTGTCATTTACCTCTTGAACTTGAACATAAGGCATATTGGGCTATTAAAGAGCTCAACTATGACTTCAAACTTGCCGGTGAGAAGAGGTTGTTTGATATTAGCTCACTTGACGAATGGAGAACCCAAGCCTATGAGAATGCCAAGCTATTCAAAGAAAAAGTCAAACACTGGCATGATAAGAGGATACAAAAGCGTGAGTTTAACGTGGGAGACTATGTATTATTATTCCACTCTCGTTTAAGATTTTTTGCAGGAAAACTTCTCTCAAAATGGGAAGGTCCTTACGTTATCGAGGAGGTCTATCGTTCTGGTGCCATAAAAATCAACAACTTCGAAGGCACGAGTCCAAGGGTGGTAAACGGTCAAAGAATTAAACATTATATTTCAGGTAATCCTATCAATGTTGAAACTAATATTATTGAAACCGTAACCCCTAAGGAATACATAAGGGACACTTTCCAGAACGTTCCAGACTCCGAAAAGGTATAGGTATGTGGTACGGTAAGTAAACCGACTCCAAAACAACTCCAATGGCAATTTTTATCAGTTTTGGAATATTTAAGAATTTTAGGAAGAAAGAAGTAGTCCGAAAGGGACACGAGGCTCCCACGAGAGTGGAGGGCGCCCCCTACTGGGCGCGCCCCCTGTCTCGTGGACACCTCGTGTGCCTCCCAGACTCCGTTTTCTTGCACTTTACGTATTTTGGTCGGTAAAAATTCATTATATATACTCCTGAAGGTTTTGACCACCGTATCACGCAAATATCCTCTATTTTCGCTTCGAGCTGTTCCAGTTGCAGAATAAAGCAAGATGTCTTCTCGGGAGTCAGTCAGGGAGAGTCGGGTGTCTCACCCAACACCGGGTCCAGGAGCAAATAGTGATTCCTATCACTTTGGAGCATCAACGGAGGATGAGATGGAGGCTGATTTGAAAAGGATAGATGCCATGGAGGAGGATCAAGAAGTTACCTCTCATCTCCAAGCATAATTCTCTATGGGGGGACTACCTAGCCTGGCTATCCCTACTTCGGTCACCCCTTCCAACTTTAGATTTCTTTCTTATGAAAATATGAAAAAGAGTTTCACTTGTTCTCCAGAAGCTATGCAGCATCCTTGGGTAAAAGGAGCTTTGGCCGTTACGGGCAAGCTCCGTAAAGAAATTATGGACCTCAAACAACAAGTCAACAAGCTCGAGGAGGAGAACCGTATCCTGAAGGGCATCATCGCCAAGAAGATCATAACGCCAACCGTGAAGAAGGAGAAATAATTACATGGGTATGGGCACTCCCCTTGGCAACTGCCAAGCTTGGGGTAGGTGCCCCGGTATCGTATCACCATCACACTCCTATCTTTACCGCTTTATTTAGTTCGATCCTTTTAGTAGTATGTTGATCTAGTAGATTGAAGTTTTGATATCAAGTAGTTTGAGTTTTGCTTTGTGATCTCTTTTTGTAATCGAGTCCGTCAGCTATCTATAATAAATATTAGTGTTGAGTCAAGGGCTTTGCTATGTTGCTATGATCTTGAGAAAGTAGAAAGAATAAAAGAGTTCATATTGATCTTATGTATAGTGATAACTTCACATATAGAAAGTATGAGGCATAAAAATTGTTGAGAGTTGATGGACGTAGTTTTGGTCATCGTGGCAATTAATAGGAAGTGATAAGAAAAGAGGGGTTCACATACAAATATATTATCTTGGACACCTTTTTATAATTGGGAGCACTCATTAAGTATGACATGCTAAAAGAGTTGACGTTGGACAAGGAAGACAACGTAATAGTTTATGTTTTCCGACATCTCAGTTAAAGTATATTGTCATTGACCTTCCAAACATGTTGAGCTTGCCTTTCCCCCTCATGCTAGCCAAATTCCTTGCACCAAGTAGAGATACTACTTGTGCTTCCAAATATCCTTAAACCCAGTTCTGCCATGAGAGTCCACCATACCTACCTATGGATTGAGTAAGATCCTTCAAGTAAGTTGTCATGTTGCAAGCAATAAAAATTGCTATCTAAATATGTATGACTTATTAGTGCAGAGAAAATAAGATGTCACATCCCTAGTTCTGGTCTGCTCTGGGTTAGCTAGTCTTGTGTTGCATCATGTTTAAAATTTCTCTTAAACCTGAAATGGGGATCAACAAACCCCAGCACCCCCCTGAACATACCAGGTTCAACTGAAAAACATTTCAATGAACCCAAAATGCCCTTCACAAAAGTTCATCATTTTTGAATTGGTCTAGAACCTCTCCCAAAAATGGTGCACATTTTTCTAGGCCATTCTGGATTTTTGAATTAAATCATATGATATTTGCATTTGGGCATTTAATTGCTAATTAATATATTAAATGCTCAAATAATCACAAACTGAAATGTTTGCTGTTGGAAATATTCCAAACAATGACATTGAGCAGTTTCATGATTTTTGGAAATGCCCTGACATTTTTAATAAAGCCAAACACAATTACAGAAAATAGAAAATGGAAATAAAAGAGAGAGAAAGGAACTTACCTGGCAAGGCCCACCTGGCATGGCACTGTAGCAGCCCAGTTGGGCAAAGCCAGCCCAGCCCACCTGGCCCCTCCCCTGTCGTCTTCCTCGTGACAGAAGGACGCTGGGCGTGTGGCCGCCGTGCGCGCACACGCGCCCCGGCCACCTCCACCCTGCTTGCCTGTCTCCCCGTCGCCCTGAGGATGCCACGACACCCCTGGAACCCCCTCGACCTCTCCAATCGCCTCTCCCCTCCTCTATCCCTCTCGCACACAACCGGCCGAGCGCCACCGTCACTGCCCCTCGCTGCCCTCGCGGCCACTGCCACCCCCTCTCCTCTCCGATGTGCTCCCGACCTCCATAGTGCCTCCCTCGTCCTCTCCGTCGGCTCACGCGACCGGAAGAGCCCCGACACGTCGTCCTCGACCTCATCTTCTTCCTCGGCCACAGGAGATCGCCGCCGGGATTCCGACGCCGTCAAGCCTTCCCCGAGGCCGCTTCAACGACCCCTGCAACCGCTGTGAGGCCACGGTCCTTTCCCCCCTAAACCGTGCTCGTTTGCCTTCCCTAACCGCTCTAACCACCTTGCCGAGCGCTCCTCGCCGCCGGCCATGGCGCCGCCGCGACCACAGCTGCTGTCGCTCGCATCCGAGCCCATCAGCGTGCTCATAACACTCCCAGGAGCACGTATCACTCTTCGGCTTCTCCTCTAGTGCACCGTAGCGTCGACATCATCCGCGCCCAAACTCCGACCGCTGTGCAAGTTGCCGCCACCGTCAATATAGGTCACCTGAGCTGCTGTTGCGTGCACCACAAGACGCGGACGAGCTCCAGCATCGCGTAGAACCTCTCAACCATCGATTCGGTCGCCGGAGGAGCGTTTCTGACGACCTCTGCCGTCTCTGGCATCGCCGGCGATGAGCCGCGGGTCAACTCCGGTGAGTTTGACCGGGGGTTGACCATAGTTTGACCCCCTCTAGGTCACAGACGTGTGGGCCCCAGGCCACTAACTAAACAAGGTTAGTGTTAGTTTAACGCTAACTAATTAGATTAGTTAGGTTAGTCACTGACAAACGGGACCCACAGGTCAGGATTGACCTGGACTGTCTCCGTTGACTGCTGACATCACACTGACGTCATGCTGACGCAATAAAGTATTTTCTGGATTTAATCTTATTCAGGAAATTCCAGAAAATAGTATAAACTTCTAAAAATCATAGAAATTCAACCGTAACTCCAAATGAAATAAATTATATATGAAAAATGATCAGAAAAATCCAATATATCCATCTGTGCTGGTTTCATGCATGTTTAAACAACTTAACCTTGCTGTTTAGTGCAAAGCATGATAAGGCACTATTTAAATTCATAATTTGAGTTTGGGATTGAACCTTTGGTTCAAAATGACCCAAACCCATCTGGTTGTAGTTGCATTAGGCCAACACACTCATATTGACATGTCATGATCATGCATCATATTGTGCATTGCATTGATTGTGTTTCTTCTTTGTTTGTCGGTGCTTGTCCCCTCTCAGTAGACATGGTTTCGACGATGAGTTCGATGACACCGATGAAGAGCTATACTATCTTCAGAAGTGCCAGGCAAGCAAAACCCCCTTGTTCATTCCGATACAATCCCACTCTCTCTCTCCTGCTCTCTTCTACTGCATTAGGACAACAACGACACATCTGTTATTTGCTGCGGTAGTTGAACCCCTTTATCCTATGCATGACCTGTCATTGCCACAGTAAATAGATGAAACCCACTAGCATGAGTAGGAGTTGTTTGATCCCTGTTGTGCCTACTCATTCATGCTTGTTTGTCATGCCTGCTACTGCTTAGAGTTGAGTCAGGTCTGATTCATCGGGGATGAATCGGAGGTGTGTGAACATGTGCTACTGTGTGTGAGCTAAGTGTGTGAACACGATTTGGTAAAGGTAGCGGTGAGAGGCCATGTAGGAGTACATGGTGTGTTGTCTCATTAAAACCGTCCTCAGGAACTGAGTTCTGTGTTTGTGATCCATGAACAGTTACTACCACACATTGGGCTCCGGGCACTCCAAGCTCACTCGACTTATTAATCAACTCGATCTCTGTCTAGGAGTTGCAACTAGTTTCTGGTGTTTGTAGGTAGTGTTAGTAGTCTACCAAGTGGTACCCGGTACAAGTGGGCTTGGGACAGACTAGGCACAGTGGCATGGTGTACCAAGTGTCACCCGGATTGTGGGCTTGGGAACCCTGCTCACATCGTTTGGGGCCGTGAGCGACACCCCGGCCGGATCTCCTTGCGAATGGAACCCGAATAGGCGATAAACCTGGATGAGAGACTTGTGTGGTTAGTCAGGTCGTGGCCGCCACCCTCGCTGGGCTTCCGCTTGAAGGTTGCCGAGTACATGACGTGTAAACGGCGATAAGTGGTGAGAGCGTGTGTGAAGAAGTACACCCCTGCACGGTTAACATTATCTATTCGAATAGTCGTGTCTGTGGTAAAGGACTTCTGGGTTGCCTGTACAGTTCATAGACAAGTGAAAGTGGATACTCTAAAATACGCAAGATAAGCGTGAGTGGTATGGATGGCGTTCTCGTAGGGAGACGGGAGCGGATCCATAGTGGTGTATTGATATGGTGAATATGTGGACTCGTGTGCGCCACCTCAAAAGAGTTACTTACAGTTGTAGTTTAGGATAGCCACTGAGTCAAAGCTGGCTTGCTGCAGTTAAACCCCACCATCCCCTTTTGTTGATAATGATGCATGTGTAGTTAGTTCTGATGTAAGTCTTGCTGGGTACATTTGTACTCACGTTTGCCTACTTTACGTTTTTGCAGAGACTTCCGTCTCACTAGTAGTTCCGCGTGGACTTTGACGTTTAGCTTGTTACCTCAGCTACGATCTTGTGCCCTCGGCAGGATCTGGTAGTTAGTCAGGCTTCTCAGCCTTTTTCATTTGTAGTTGTGTGTACTCAGATATGTTAAGCTTCCGCATGTGCTTTGACTTGTATGCTCTGAATGTTGGGTCGTGAGACCCATGTTTGTAATATCTCGCTCCTCGGAGCCTGTTGAATAAAATACTTGAGTTGTAGAGTCATGTTGTGATACCATGTTGTATTTGCACATATCGAGCATATTGTGTGTATGTTATTGAAATGCTTAGTATGTGTGGGATCTGACTATCTAGTTGTTTATCCTTAGTAGCCTCTCTTACCGGGAAATGTCTCCTAGTGCTTCCTCTTAGCCATGGTAGCTTGCTACTACTCCGGAACACTTAGGCTGGTCGGCATGTGTCCTTCTTCGTTCCTGTGTCTGTCCCTTCGGGGAAATGTCACGCGATGAATACCGGAGTCCTGTTAGCCCACTACAGCCCGGTTCATCGGAGTCCTGCTAGCCCAGTGCTACAGCCTGGATTCACTCGCTGATGACTGACACGTTCGATGTTGGGTCATGGATGCCTGTCCCTGTAAGTTTGTGCCACTTTGGGTTTACGACTAGCCATGTCAGCCCGGGCTCCTTATCGTATGGATGCTAGCGACACTATCATATACGTGTGCCAAAAGGCGCAAACGGTCCCAGGCAAAGGTAAGGCGACACCCATGGGAATACCGTGCGTGAGGCCGCAAAGTGATATGAGGTGTTACATGCTAGATCGATGTGGCATTGAGTCGGGGTCCTGACAGCTTTGGTATCAGAGCTTGACTGCCTGTAGGATTATCACGCCAAACTGGTCGAAGTTGAGTCTAGAAATTCTTTAGTTATATAAGGGAATTGATTGTGGGATGGAACGTAAGGCTCTTTTTACTCCTCTACCTTATGTCCTTCTGATCTGAGTCACCCTCTTCTTCTCTACGGGGTTAAGAACTAGGCCTTCTCTTCTTTCTATGAGGATTACGTGTTACTAATCCGTAGACTTATAGGATTGTTGGTTTCAAGCCTCAGTTAAGTTCCTACTACTTCCATATGTTAATTGTTGATCTTGAAACCTTGATATTGTGCTTCTAAGTGGCGATGCCACCATTTTTGTAGCATGTCTAAATTCTTTTGAGCATTTACAGTCGTTATGCTGTCCGAGTCATCCCAGGTTTCTAAATAGTCTGATGCATTTGCAAATCCCTTCTTACCGTTCCGATGTTCCTTTGGCCAGATTAACCACACCAACTAGTGTGTTGAGGTACTTCATTGCCTCGGTATATATGTTGGAGCTAGTATTATGACCCTAGGTGTCTTAGAGTACCACCTAGTAAGCTAGCCATGATTTGTGTTCCCAGTGTGATGATTCTGGCCTTTATTCTCGAAAGCATCCCGTGATGCCACTTAGTAGTAGGTATTCTACTCCTTGGGTTTTGAACCCGAGATTCACTCTACCTACTTCATGTTGTTAGTGTTTGCTAGTTTCTTTAGGTTATTAGTAACCTTTGCATTAGTCCTCGAGGTCCATGGTATATCGTTCTTCCAAATACCATGAACCATTCTTGGCAGGAGTTCTTTTGAACCAAAAGATCACAACCAGAGTGCTCTTGATGAGTTCTCCATTCTATATTGTGAATCTTCCAGTTCTACCTCCTGCATGGGTTATCCGGAAGAAATGTTGGGCTTTGCTCGACATAATAATCTATGCATCCACAACTCAGAAAGATGTATGTTCCTTTGAGTTGTCCCTCTTCAGTCGTATTCCGATCTTCGTCTATCAATTGATAGTCAGGAGTAATTGTGCATTCGTGTTATCGATGCTTATTACTCTTGTAGTCCGTCAAGCCATTCTATTCAGGATGACTAGGAGAAACAGACTCCAGTACCTCATCCATATCTAGGATTAGGTCAAAATAGTTGTGCTCCGCAGATCAAAATGCCAACCCAGCTCTTGATTCTGTTATACCCTGAAGTATTACCGTCTTTATGTCAGGATTTTCATGAGAATGGCACCGGCTCTTGTGAATTCTTGACGTAGTGATACTTCTCGCCATCATTACTCATTCCTCGGTTCCGTGTTGTCGCAACCGGAATGCCGACAGGTTAACTATGATGTGTGAAATCAATACTCCTAGCAACCTTGTTGCTTGGTAGTTAATGGACGAAAATCTCATTCTTAGTGTGTTGGTTATTGAATCATCATTCTAAGATTGATCGTGCTACCTAGTCCATTCTCCTGGTGCACTCCTGGATCGATGAGTTAGGATTATTTCAAATCTTCGCTCTATTGATCATATCGTCTTGCCCTGAAAGGCAAGATTGTTCTCGAGCTTATTAACATATCGGTGGTTCGTGATATTCTGAATATCTTCTCGGAAGTATCACCAGGTTGTCTCCTGACTACTATGTTGAGCTCGTGATCAAGTTGGTTCTCTTATAAACCACTCCTTCTCCAAGAATCTGTGTTGGTTATCTCTGAACTAGTTGGATACGCTAACCAACAACTTGGAGAGTTGGAAGATAAAAGCTTACCTAACTTAGTTCGTTTCAAAGGGATATCCTGGTGTTGGTGTGTTAGTTGAAGAAAGATGATATCTTCATCGGCTGATCCTCGTGATCAGTTGTTGGACCTATTGTCTTGTCAAAACTTTGATTCGAGTATGGGCTATCGTCAAATCAAATCAGAACCAACGATGTTCATAATGTTGTCTTACTCGTGGTTGATCCCTCGAGCATACACCATTATACCTTTTGGATCTGACTAATGCTATCACCTGTTCACATAATTATGGAATTCCATCTTCATGGAAACCGGGATGAATTGTTGTTGAGCCCATCGACAACATCCTTATCTCCTCCATGATTTTGTTGGACATTAAGCTGGTATTGGAAACTTTTATAAGCATTATCTTCATGTCTCGTGCATGAAGCATATGTTCGGATGAAAGAAGTGACATCCTCTATTCATGTGCATTTGGTGCAAGTTGCCGCCATGAGTTCGAGATAGATTGTTTTTGTTTCCTCTGGAACCATCCCAAGTCAGTCATGCATGTGCGAAGTATGCTATGGTTTGACAGGCTCGCTACCTCCATTCTATATGTGTCCCTAGCACACCAAGCCACTGATTGATTCGTTCAAGGATAATAAGTTCTAAGTGCTAGTCCTGAAGGTACCAGACGGATTTGTACAAGATTCCGTTATCCTCGATGATGGTTCCCCAACCTGAACTCGGTAGTGTTTCATTATAAGACTACAACGTGGGCATGATTGTCTGGGACATCGTATTCACATGTTTGTAGCAGAACCAGCTCATGTTTTGGAGCTTGCTATCATAGTTCATTTCCCGAGAATCTCGCAACGTCATCTCGTCGATTTGTGTTGCAAACTTTAATTTTTCTTTCTAGACTTGATGAGTCTGGAATACCCTGACACCAACCAGATTTGAATCTCAGGCAGATATGATGGTTGGAACTTTTTCCAAGAACTATAATATTGGTCTCTCTGTAACCCGGTAAAGTGGATGTCGTGGCCAACACACCCAGCCGGAAGACCTATTATTGTAGTATCTCGATTGAAGAAAGTTGGCCACCTCCCCATAAGGACTCCGTAGGATATACTCCATGTCCCTTATGGATTTTTGTATTTCCGAAGTCCGACCTTTTACTTGATGTTCTAGATATCAAACCATATCTATGAATGGGATATGCTAGTGCATCAAGGAGAACATTAGAAGTGGAGTGCTAAATGTCTCTCGATCGATTATTAAGATTTTGTGGCCTTGGCATTGCTAAGGTGAAATCTGAGAAGGTTATCTTCCTTTGCATCTGCATCGTCCATCACTATTCATCATGGTAGTATGTTGTGTTGCCAGGGTCCTTGGCACGGATGTTGGTAAAACCTTGATGAATATGGAAATGCTCAAGTTCTTGAGAGCATGCTCAGTCACTAGGTTATATCCTCGGTATCAAATTTGAATTTGCCTCCCGTTTGCCGAGTTGTGCTATAACCTTAGCTCCCTTTCCGATCAGAGTATGCCATTTCTTCGAACTCCTTCACACGATCGTTTGTGATTTTCCTTAGGCTGGTTTAGAGAATTTCAATGATTTATGCATCAAAAGTAATTCTTTTGCCACTTAGAGGAATAATTCTAGGGGTCACCTTCCCTAAGGTGCCCTGTTATGAGATCATGGCAACTTATCTCCTCGCCACTTTGGTCCATACTCACCATCTGTATAAGTGTGGAATTGTTGTCTACCTAGTGAACCCTCGTCATCTGTTCCACTCCATCCCTCTAGATGTGTGCTTTGTGTCTCAGCTCAAGAGACGTTCCTATGTCTCACTTCATGGGTCGATCCTGAGTTGCTCAAACCTCAAGAAGATCGATTCTCCTAAAATTCTCCTTTTCCTCTCGTGGTCATGTTGGATGAAGTTCTCAAAGCAAGGCGTCGAGATCAAGATGATGCAATGAATCAACATCTTCGAGAAGGACAGTTGGATCTTGGAATTCATGTTATTAGTTTGTGTCCCCTTTGTCTTCTTACCTCACGTCTTGAATCTCGGGGCGAGATTCTTGTTTAGTGGGGGTGAGTTGTCACATCCCTAGTTCTGGTCTGCTCTGGGTTAGCTAGTCTTGTGTTGCATCATGTTTAAATTTCTCTTAAACCTGAAATGGGGATCAACAAACCCCAGCACCCCCCCTGAACATACCAGGTTCAACTGAAAAACATTTCAATGAACCCAAAATGCCCTTCACAAAAGTTCATCATTTTTGAATTGGTCTAGAACCTCTCCCAAAAATGGTGCACATTTTTCTAGGCCATTCTGGATTTTTGAATTAAATCATATGATATTTGCATTTGGGCATTTAATTGCTAATTAATATATTAAATGCTAAAATAATCACAAACTAAAATGTTTGCTGTTGGAAATATTCCAAACAGTGACATTGAGCAGTTTCATGATTTTTGGAAATGCCCTGACATTTTTAATAAAGCCAAACACAATTACAGAAAATAGAAAAACGGAAATAAAAGAGAGAGAAAGGAACTTACCTGGCAAGGCCCACCTGGCCTGGCACTGTAGCAGCCCAGTTGGGCAAAGCCAGCCCAGCCCACCTGGCCCCTCCCCTGTCGTCTTCCTCGTGACAGAAGGACGCTGGGCGTGTGGCCGCCGTGCGTGCACACGCGCCCCGGCCACCTCCACCCTGCTTGCATGTCTCCCCGTCGCCCTGAGGATGCCACGACACCCCTGGAACCCCCTCGACCTCTCCCATCGCCTCTCCCCTCCTCTGTCCCTCTCGCACACAACCGGCCGAGCGCCACCGTCGCTGCTCCTCGCTGCCCTCGCGGCCACCGCCACCCCCTCTCCTCTCTGACGCGCTCCCGAGCTCCGCAGTGCCTCCCTCGTCCTCTCCGCCGGCTCACGCGACCGGAAGAGCCCCGACGCGTCATCCTCGACCTCATCTTCTTCCTCGGCCACAGGAGATCGCCGCCGGGATTCCGACGCCGTCAAGCCTTCCCCGAGGCCGCTTCAACGACCCCTGCAACCGCTGTGAGGCCACGGTCCTTTTTCCCCTCCTAAACCGTGCTCGTTTGCCTTCCCTAACCGCTCTAACCACCTTGCCGAGCGCTCCCCGCCGCCGGCCATGGCGCCGCCGCGACCACAGCTGCCGTCGCTCGCATCCGAGCCCATTAGCGCGCTCATAACACTCCCAGGAGCACGTATCACTCTTCGGGGTCTCCTCTAGTGCACCGTAGCGTCGACACCATCCGCGCCCGAACTCCGGCCGCCGTGCAAGTTGCCGCCGCCATCGATTTAGGTCACCTGAGCTGCTATTGCATGCACCACAAGACGCGGACGAGCTCCAGCATCGCGTAGAACCTCTCAGCCATCGATTTGGTCGCCGGAGGAGCATTTCCGACGCCCTCCGCCGTCTCTGGCATCGCCGACAACGAGCCGCGGGTCAACTCCGGTGAGTTTGACCTGGGGTTGACCATAGTTTGACCCCCTCTGGGTCACTGACGTGTGGGCCCCAGGCCACTAACTAAACAAGGTTAGTGTTAGTTTAACGCTAACTAATTAGATTAGTTAGGTTAGTCACTGACAGACGGGACCCACAGGTCAGGATTGACCTGGACCGTCTCCGTTGACTGCTGACATCACACTGACGTCATGTTGACGCAATAAAGTATTTTCTGGATTTAATCTTATTCAGGAAATTCCAGAAAATAGTATAAACTTCTAAAAATCATAGAAATTCAACCGTAACTCCAAGTGAAATAAATTATATATGAAAAATGATCAGAAAAATCCAATCTATCCATCTGTGCTGGTTTCATGCATGTTTAAATAACTTAACCTTGCTGTATAGTGCAAAACATGATAAGGCACTATTTAAATTCATAATTTGAGTTTGGGATTGAACCTTTGGTTCAAAATGACCCAAACCCATCTGGTTGTAGTTGCATTAGGCCAACACACTCATATTGACATGTCATGAGCATGCATCATATTGTGCATTGCATTGATTGTGTTTCTTCTTTGTTTGTCGGTGCTTGTCCCCTCTCAGTAGACAAGGTTTCGACGATGAGTTCGATGACACCGATGAAGAGCTATACTATCTTCAGAAGTGCCAGGCAAGCAAAAACCCCTTGTTCATTCCGATACAATCCCACTCTCTCGCCCCTGCTCTCTTTTACTGCATTAGGACAACAACGACATATCTGTTATTTGCTGCATGACCTGTCATTGCCACAGTAAATAGATGAAACCCACTAGCATGAGTAGGAGTTGTTTGAGCCCTGTTGTGCCTACTCATTCATGCTTGTTTGTCATGCCTGCTACTGCTTAGAGTTGAGTCAGGTCTGATTCATCGGGGATGAATCGGAGGTGTGTGAACATGTCCTACTGTGTGTGAGCTAAGTGTGTGAACACGATTTGGTAAAGGTAGCGGTGAGAGGCCATGTAGGAGTACATGGTGGGTTGTCTCATTGAAACCGTCCTCAGGAACTGAGTTCTGTGTTTGTGATCCATGAACAGTTACTACCACACATTGGGCTCCGGGCACTCCAAGCTCTCTCGACTTATTAATCAACTTGATCTCTGTCCAGGAGTTGCAACTAGTTTCTGGTGTTTGTAGGTAGTGTTAGTAGTCTACCAAGTGGCACCCGGTACAAGTGGGCTTGGGACAGACTAGGCACAGTGGCACGGTGTACCAAGTGGCACCCGGATGGTGGGCTTGGGAACCCTGCTCACATTGTTTGGGGCCGTGAGCGACACCCCGGCCGGATCTCCTTGCGGATGGAACCCGAATAGGCGATAAACCTGGACGAGAGACTTGTGTGGTTAGTCAGGTCGTGGCCGACACCCTCGCTGGGCTTCCGCTTGAAGGTTGTCGAGTACATGACGTGTAAATGGCGATAAGTGGTGAGAGCGTGTGTGAAGAAGTACACCCCTGCACGGTTAACATTATCTATTCGAATAGCCGTGTCCGCGGTAAAGGACTTCTGGGTTGCCTGTACAGTTCATAGACAAGTGAAAGTGGATACTCTAAAATACGCAAGATAAGCGTGAGTGCTATGGATGGCGTTCTCGTAGGGAGACGGGAGCGGATCCATAGTGGTGTATTGATATGGTGAATATGTGGACTCGTGTGCGCCACCTCAAAAGAGTTACTTGCAGTCGTAGTTTAGGATAGCCACTGAGTCAAAGCTGGCTTGCTGCAGTTAAACCCCACCATCCCCTTTTGTTGATAATGATGCATGTGTAGTTAGTTCTGATGTAAGTCTTGCTGGGTACATTTGTACTCACGTTTGCCTACTTTACATTTTTGCAGAGACTTCCGTCTCACTAGTAGTTCCGCGTGGACTTAGATGTTTAGCTTGTTACCTCAGCTACGATCTTGTGCCCTCGGCAGGATCTGGTAGTTAGTCAGGCTTCTCAGCCTTTTTCATTTGTAGTTGTCTGTACTCAGACATGTTAAGATTCCGCATGTGCTTTGACTTGTATGCTCTGAATGTTGGGTCGTGAGACCCATGTTTGTAATATCTCGCTCCTCGGAGCCTATTGAATAAAATACTTGAGTTGTAGAGTCATGTTGTGATGCCATGTTGTATTTGCACATATCGAGCATATTGTGTGTATGTTATTGAAATGCTTGGTATGTGTGGGATCTGACTATCTAGTTGTTTATCCTTAGTAGCCTCTCTTACCGGGAAATGTCTCCTAGTGCTACCTCTGAGCCATGGTAGCTTGCTACTGCTCCGGAACACTTAGGCTGGCCGGCATGTGTCCTTCTTCGTTCCTGTGTCTGTCCCTTCGGGGAAATGTCACGCGATGAATACCGGAGTCCTGTTAGCCCGCTACAGCCCGGTTCACCGGAGTCCTGCTAGCCCAGTGCTACAGCCTGGATTCACTCGCTGATGACCGACACGTTCGATGCTGGGTCATGGATGCCTGTCCCTGTAAGTTTGTGCCACTTTGGGTTTATGACTAGCCATGTCAGCCTGGGCTCCTTATCATATGGATGCTAGCGACACTATCATATAGGTGTGCCAAAAGGCGCAAACGGTCCCGGGAAAAGGTAAGGCGACACCCGTGGGAATACCGTGCGTGAGGCCGCAAAGTGATATGAGGTGTTACATGCTAGATCGATGTGGCATTGAGTCGGGGTCCTGACATAAGCTTTGTATGATCTTGTTGTGGAAGTAATAAAAGCGACGGACTGCATAATAAAGGTCCACATACAAGGGGCAATATAAAGTGACGTTCTTTTGCATTAAGATTTTGTGGATCAACCCTAAACGCACATGACAACCTCTGCTTCCCTCTGCGAAGAGCCTATCTTTTACTTTATGTTTTTACTTTATGCTTGAGTCAAGGTGATCCTCACCTTTCCCTTTTTCATTTTATCCTTTGGCAAGCTCCTTGTGTTTGAAAGATCATGATATATATATCCAATTGGATGTAAGTTAGCATGGGCTATTATTGTTGACATCACCTAAAGGTGAATATGTTGGGAGGCAACACAATAAGCCCCTATCTTTCTCAGTGTCTGGCTGAAACTCCATAACCACAAGTACTGCGTGAGTGTTAGCAATTGTAGAAGACTACGAGATAGTTGAGTATGTGAGCTTGCTAAAAAGCTCTATTGTTGACTCTTTTTGATGTTACGATAAATTGCAATTGCTTCAATGACTGAGATTATAGTTTATTAGTTCCCAATGAAGTTTTTGAACCATACTTGACATTGTGAATTGATTGTTATTTTTATCGACACCTCTATCTCTAAACTTGTGGACATATTTTTCGATTTCGGCTTCCGCTTGAGGACAAGCGAGGTCTAATCTTGGGGGAGTTGATATGTCCATTTTGCATCATGCTTTTATATCAATACTTATTGCATTATGGGATATTATTACACATTATATCTCAATACTTTATTACACATTATATCTCAATACTTATGGCTATTCTCTCTTATTTTACAAGGTTTACCATGAAGAGGGGGAATGCCGGTAGCTAGAATTCTGGCTGGAAAAGGAGCAAATGTTGGAAACCTATTCTGCACAACTCCAAAAGTCCTGAAACTCCACGAAACATCTTTTTGGATTTAATAAGAATTTATGAGCGAAATAAATACACAAGGGGCCCACACCCTATCCAGGAGAGAGGAGGGCGTGCCCCTATCTCCTGGGCCCCCTGGTGGGCCTCCGGTGTCCATCTTCTGCTATATCAGAGCTTTTACCCTGGAAAAAATCGTGGCCAAGCTTCCGGGACGAAACTCCGCCGCCACGAGGCGGAACCTTGGCGAAATCAATCTAGGGCTCCGACGGAGCTGTTCTGCCTGGGACACTTCCCTCCGGGAGGGGGAAATCATCACCAACGTCATCAGCAACGATCCTCTCATCGAGAGGGGGTCAATCTCCATCAACATCTTCACTAGCACCATCTCCTCTCAAAACCCTAGTTCATCTCTTGTATCCAATCTTGTATCAAAACCACAAATTGGTACCTGTGGGTTGCTAGTAGTGTTGATTACTCCTTGTAGTTGATGCTAATTGGTTTACTTGGTGGAAGACCATATGTTCAGATCCTTTATGCATATTATTACTTCTCTGATTATGAACATGAATATGCTTTGTGAGTAGTTACATTTGTTCCCGAGGACATGGGTGAAGTCTTGCTATTAGTAATCATGTGAATTTGGTATTCGTTCGATATTTTGATGAGATGTATGTTGTCTTTTCCTTTAGTGGTGTTATGTGAATGTCGACTATATGACACTTCACCATTATTTGGGTCTAGAGGAAGGCATGGGGAAGTAATAAGTAGATGATGGGTTGCTAGAGTGACAGAAGCTTAAACCCTAGTTTTTGCGTTGCTTCGTTAGGGGCTGATATGGATCCATATGTTTAATGTTGTGGTTAGGTTTACCTTAATACTTCTTTTGTAGTTGCGGAAGCTTGCAATAGGGGTTAATCATAAGTTGGATGCTTGTCCAAGTAAGGGTTGTACCCAAGTACCGGTCCACCCACATATCAAATTATCAAAGTACCGAACGTGAATCATATGAACGTGACGAAAACTAGCTTGACGATAATTCCCATGTGTCCTCGGGAGCTCCTTTCTCATTATTAGAAATTGTCCAGGCTTATCCTTTGCTACATAAAGGATTGGGCCACCTTGCTGCACTTTATTTACTTTATTTACTTGTTACTCGTTACCATTTATCTTATCACAAAACTATATATCACCTACAATTTCAGTGCTTGCAGAGAAAACCTTACTGAAAACCGCTTATCATTTCCTTCTGCTCCTCATTGGGTTCGACACTCTTACTTATCGAAAGGACTATGATTGATCCTCTACACTTGTGGGTCATCACCCACATATCAAATTATCAAAGTACCGAACGCGAATCATATGAGCGTGATGAAAACTAGCTTGACGATAATCCCCATGTGTCCTCGGGAGCTCCTTTCTCATTATAAGAAATTGTCCAGGCTTATCCTTTGCTACATAAAGGATTGGGCCACCTTGCTGCACTTTATTTACTTGTTACTCGTTACTATTTATCTTATCACAAAATTATCTATTATCTACAATTTCAGTGCTTGCAGAGAAAACCTTACTGAAAACCGCTTATCATTTCCTTCTGCTCCTCGTTGGGTTCGACACTCTTACTTATCGAAAGGACTACGATAGATCCCCTACACTTGTGGGTCATCACCTCTTGCGGAAGCAAAACCGTGACACTCGCGAAAAAAAAGAAAACACGATTTTTCACGCAATTTTTTTATTCCAAAAGTTAAGGAAGACCGGTGGAAAACCGAAACATCGAAAAAACCAAAAAAAAATGTTTAAAAAGCCGAAAACGCGTGCGGAAAAATAAGAAAAACAAAATCCGGAGGCAGCGCCCAGAGCACGGCACGTGGCGGTCAGCCGAGAGCGCACCAAGTGGCGCTAATCGTTGTGAGCCTCCTGAAGAAGCGCTCGTTAACTATTTGTGTCGGCTGGAGACATTCAATGAGACCTTACCCTAGGAGCTCCAGTACACAGTAAAGTCCAGGAGCTACTAGCACCCTTCGCTAGTTGTTAAAGGCGTCTGTTACTGCTTGTAATATATAGGAAACTATTGATATTAATATGTCGTTATATAGATCAATAGTGACTAGCCGTTGTGACCCCGGGACACGGCGCACTCTATATAAGCCTGTCCTAGAAGCTGAGGGCTGAGGTTTTTTAACCTTTTTGTAACATCGCTATACGCAAGAAAACAACAACACACAGGAGTAGGGTTGTTACCTCCACCGCTGAGGGACCTAAACCTATATACATCATCATGTCACCCATTTACACCTCGGCAGTTCTATGCTCCATCCCTATAGTGCATTCTGTGCTCCCCGCATAGTGCACTTTGTGCTTCGTGACTGAGCACAACCGTACTTCCCCGCATAGTGTACTTGTACTTCCCATGTAGTGCACATGTGCTTCATAGTGAAGCACAACCATGTTTCTCATGTAGAGCACTTGTGCTTCTTCACTTGGCACATCTGTGCTTCATGGCGAAGCACAAATATACTTCCGTTTCACCATAGGCCTATATCGTACGCTTTAGTCGCATATACTATGAAAAAAGAAATTAAAACAATCATAAAAATCAAGAAAAAACAGAAAACCAAGGAAAAAACAACAAAAAGTTCATGTGCCTGCCACAAAAGTTTGGCTGCCACTGCCAGCATTGGAACGCTCTTGCGTTCGTCTATGGATGCCTTTTGAGCACAATACCTTCTATTTAGCGGCCTGCGCGGGGGAGAGCGCACTAACGCGCACCCACCCCCTCCTCCTGTGTAGAATTGGGCCGGCCCATGTACAGGCGCATTGCACCCTGTTTTTTTCTTCAATTTTTTTTTCTTTTTATTGTTTGCAAATATTTCTGGTTTTCAAACAAAAATTCTCCTTTCAAAAAATCTTCAATGATTTGAAAAATGCGCTTGGAGAAACGGAAAGAAAAAACAAAAAATAACCCTTCCTAAAACCAGTGTGGAGGGAACCTGGAATGTGTCAGCCCATATAGAGGACCAGACGCACGAGGGGCTATGAGATTTATCTATATTCCCCGGCCTAAGCGGGGAAAGGATCTGCCCAGTTTAGCATTCACGATGGTGGGATGGGCCAACGGGTATTCGTGGAGTGTGTGTGGATATTGCTTATTCATAGGAAAGGTCACTTTTAAACGTTGTTTCCTTTTGGCTAATTATTGTTATTGTAATAAGGGTTCCACCTGGCTTTCTCGTTAGTAAGCTCGTGGACGATGAACTTTTGATTTGTGATCAATATAAAGCTAGTCATGATGGCCTTTCTTAAAAGCAAAGGATCTGCTCAGTTTTTCTTTTTTGAATTAATCTGCCAATTTATGCTCGAACTTTTAATATGTCCAACACGCGAGGGCCTGTTTAAGGGACATGCTACGCGTCGACTGGCAGATTGCGAGCCGTCAGATCCGGCGGAATCTCATAGCTAGACATTATCCTCACTTTTGCAACACAGCTCATGTTGCAAGTTTCCTTTTACAACACAAGTCTTGTTGCAGAAATGTTTGCAGCAAATGTTGTGTTGCAATTTTTTTTGCAACAAAGGTCTTGTTACAGATTTTTTTTTTTTGCGTTTCACTTTTTTGAAAAAAGGTGTTATTGTGGTAGGAACTTTTGCAAAACAGCTGATGTTGAATGAAGAAATAATTACAACAAAGATGTAGTTCCAAAAGTTCCTTTCCATTGTTTTAAGTTTTTTTTAGACAATTCCCTTGTTTTTTTAGAAGATTCCCTAATTTTGTTTTAAGTGCACCGGTCCTGGCTCATAGTAGTCTTTTTTTTTTTGAGGGGTTGGCTCACAGTAGTCGTAATTCGTCTTTCCTCTCGTAGTGGGCAGGCCTCAGTTCAATCAGGCCGGCCTGTTAGTTACGCGGTCTCGGCCTAAACTCTGCAAGTCTGCATCAATTCACTGCTACTGGTACAGTGAACCAATCTAGTGTAGTACCATGTCCTTTGCTGGCTTGCTGCCTGCAGCATGCGGATCCAACACCAACAATCTACGAACGCGAATGGATAAGGTGAATCAAAAACACACACTTGGCTAGCTAAGCTGGCACCACGGGTGGCTCATGGCTTCCAACAATCTGGCCGCCTCCTACCAACTAGCACGTGAAGCACTACGAACACGGGACGAATAGCGGCCACAGCCCGGTTACGTGGCGAGCAGCGGCCCACGATACGAGCCCGCAACGCAACGCAGAGCTCAATCCTCTGCCGCCTCGCTGGTCCTGCCTCCACGCAGCACGTACGAAGAGCTCGATCACCACGCGTACGCCTACGTGCCCGCGGCTCCGTGTACGTAAAATATCCATCGTAGTACAACGTACTGCGTCCTGCTGTTCCTGTCCGTCGTCCAGCCGGGTCGTACGGAGTGCGACGTGAAGCTCAGTATAGTACAAGGCATGGCTACGTTTCGGGCGCGTAGCGACTAGCCAGGTGCATGCATCGGGCACGACACCCGTCGCCTTCGTAGGCAAGTAGCTCACCAGCTCGTACGTACGCACCTACTAGGCGGCGGTTAATTCCACGAAGCTCGGCGCGGGCGCGGCAGCGCCGCAGACGTCCAACTCCGCCGGGCCGTCGGACGGGAAACGCCCTCGCGCTCTTTCTCGCGCACGCTCCCCGCCGAAAATTATATGAGACCAGGTCTCATATAAATCAGGTGAGACCCGCCCTGATGAATGACATGTGGCATTCATAAATCACAAAGCATCTAATCTCTCTCCCTCTGATTTCAGATGAGGGGTGGGGTAGGTGCTTTGTGATTTGTGGATGCCACGTGTCATCCATCAGGATGGGTCTCACCTGCTAATCCGTGAGACCTGGTCTTATATAATTTTTTTCCTGTGAAGAGAATGAATCTTCGTCATCATATGTAAACCTACCTACCGAGGACACCTATTTCAGTGAGGGTGAAGACGACAATGCTAATATAAGGGTTGTGTACATTGACAATTTCTTTACACACACAATAGCATTAGCACTTACATGTCTTATTTAAATCTGTACAGGTAGATGTCGATGTTGACAGTGAGCAGAACCATATCGATGAATCTTAGGCTGAAAGCGCGAGTCAAGTACGGTGAAAAAAAAAAGTATGGCAAGGAATGATAAAACAACCGAGTGACTTACATGGCTTTTTAGTTTTGTAGGGGATTTTAGTGCTCCTGCTTTTTTTAGGGGTGTTAGTGCTCCTAGGTGAGGGAGGGGGTGCGTGCTTAGAGCATAAACACGCACCCCCTCCCTCCACCCGCATAGGATTTGGGTTTGCACATGTCTGGGCATGTTACGCCCTTGTTTTTTTTTTCTTTTGTATTTTCTATTTTTTTGCTTGATAATGTTCAGGATTTCAAAAAAAAATGGAATTTCCAAAAATCTTCAAGAATTTAAAAATTCTCTCGAACTCCAAAAATGTTTGGAGTTCAAAAAAAGTTCTCATTTTTTTAAAAAATACATGAATTCAAAATGTGTTCACGAATTTGAGAAAAAGTTGTAAATTTGAAAAATGTTCGCAAATTCCAAAAACATAGTAGATTAAAAAACCTTCACCGGTTAAAAAAATGTCTATGAATTTCAAAAAAATGCCCACAAAATTTCAGAGAATTTTGATGGATTACCAAAAATATGTTTGTGAACTAGAAAAAGGACACAATTTTCAAAAAGTGATCACGAATTCAAAAGTGTTCATGAAATTTAAATAAAATCTTCACTGATTTAAAAGAAAAATCGATTTTAGAAAAAAATCCGAAATTTCAGAAAAAATCATGAATTTATAAAAAAGGTTCGTTTGTTTGAAAAAACATGCATGAGTTTAAAAGAATGTTCAAGAAATTCATAAATTATTTTTGAATTCAAAAAATGTTTATGAATTTGAAATTGTTCGTGATTTTCTTAAAATTACATGAATTACAAACTGAATTAAAAACAATCATGTTTTTTTAAAAAAACTCTGCAGTTGAAAAAAGAAAAAAGTAAGAAAAATAAAATGAAACATAAAAACGAAAAAAGTCAGAAGAAAAACAAAGGAAAAATTAAAAAGCATTCGGCATGGAAAAAATCGGGAATGGGCCTGATCATATGGACGACCAGGCATGTGATTGATCATTATTTCTCGACTTACGTGGGGAATAGGACATGCCTAGTTTATGCTCGAACTTATTAATCTTTCCAATACCCAAGGGCTTGGTTTAAGTGGACCGGGCCTGTCTCACAAGCAATCGTCTTTCCTCTTGTAGTGTGCTAGTAGGCAGGCTTCTGCTCAATCAGGCCAGCCTTTAAGTTACGCAGTATCAGCCGATACTTTGCAAGTCTAGGGTGATAGGTGCCACACGTCTGGTATGAAGCAATTTCGCCCTAACGTTTTTCGATTGTAAGTTTAGTTACCTGAGGAGGGCAACTTTAGTTGTGTCATGAAACTTTCTGTTTGGATGGGAAGATTTGGTTTTTGGGGTGTTTTTTATGGCAATTTTAGTTGTAAAAAACGTCAAGACGGTGTTACTTCGTGCCACACGTGTGACACTTATCATTTGGGACCCCGGGGTTACGCAAAAATCCATGTTGATGCAAGCGTGGCAAAAGTCCGAGTTGAGAGGAGTGGCATCTGCAGTGTGCCGAGATGAGCTGGACGATATTTGGGCAACTCCGCTTTGGTTGTCCAGGGAATCATCGATGTAGCCACACTTGATGCGACGGCATGCAGAAAAGCTTTGGCTCTTGCAGAAGACTTGATGATTCAAAATGTTGTTATTGGCTCCGACTCAAATCAGGAGGTGAACGACATTGAAAGAGGGAGTAGTAGCATTTATGGTTGTATCATGAGCGAGATTAAGCAGCGAGGTAGTTTAGTTAATTGTAAGTTTACTTTTGATGGGCGGGTATCAAACACCGATGCAGATAGGTTAGGTAAGTTTTAAAACACTCTTGATCAGGGGCGACATCTATGGTCGATCCATCCCTATGATCCTTTCTGTATACCACTTCATGTGGACTATGATTAACATAGCTTAGCTATACCCCTAAAAAATGCAATTCAGTGCTGTTTCTAAAAGAAAAAAGAAAAAGAACCAATTCAGTGCTACTCCGACAGTCCTACTACAGTGAACCAGTCTAGTGCAGTACAATGTCCTTTGCTGTAGCATGTGGATCCAACACCAACAATTTGCCAACGCGAATGGATAAGGTGAATCAACCACACACACTTGGCTAGCTAAGCTGGCACCACAATGGCTAGCTCAGCGCCTCAGCCTTGTCAGCCATCGATCGAGATATCCTGTCTTGGCTTCCAACAATCTGGCTGCCGCCTCCTACACCAAGTAGCACGTGAAGCACTACGAACACGAGACGAACAGCGGCCACAGCCCGGGGTACGTACGTGGCGAGCGGCGGCCCACGATACGAGCACGCAGCGCGGAGCTCAATCTTCTGCCGCCTCGCTTGTATACCGTCTCCACGCAGTACGTACGAGAGCTCGATCACCACGCGTACGCCTACGTGTCCGCGGCTCAGTGTACGTAAAATATCCACCGTACTAGTACTACGTGCCGCGCCGTTCCTGTCCAAGCTGGGTCGTAGGGACTGCGACCTGAGGCCGAGTATAGTTACAAGCCATGGCTACGTTTCGGGCGTGTAGCAACTAGAGCTCTACAAGTGCATGCATCGGGCACGACACCCGTCGCCTTCGCAGGGACGGAATAATCCTACCCAAGCAGGCAAGTAGCTCACCAGCTCGTACGTACGCGCCTACGTACGCGCGAGTCGCGGGCTGATCGATCGGGCGGGCGGCGATTAATTCCACGAAGCTCGCCGCGGGCGCCGGAGCGCCGCAGACGTCCAACTCCACCGGGCCGACGAAACCTCTCGCGTGTTTCGTCCGGTTTGATCGCCGACAGCTTAATTGGGCGGGCGCGCGCAGCCGAGCCCGTGTGGAGAGAGTACGTAGAAAAAGCCACCCCAAAGATCGGATTCGGAACAAGACAGGGCCAGCTTTCCTCTGACAGCAACAAGCTAGTCGCCGCTCACATGTAAGGAGTATGTACAGATGGGTACAAATTACAGACCGCAACGCCCGCGTACGTCCGTCGTCTCCTCCGGACGTCCACATTTCCCCCCGCCACGTGTACAACATGGCATACTAGTATGCATACAAGATTCCAGACGCTCCGGTGGACTGGTGATTCTGAATCTTTTCGATTTTGGACCAACCAACTGAATTCATGCTTGCCCGGTGGATCATCCAGCTGGAGCTGAGCCTGGGGTACGTGCGTGGCGTGGCGTGGCTAGCTGCGATTTTATTTACACACGCACACACCTTCATATATTTTATTTTTGTGTAGTGCCATGCATATATGCATGGATCCGGCCGGCCCCTAGTCGTCGTCGTTGTCGTCTGAGCTCCTTGGGGTGGACGCCTGGTCTGAAGGACTGCCCTTCGGCGACGGCGACTCACCGCCTCGGTCCTTCTTGTACGTCTCGAAGAACTCCCTGTTCTCCTTCTCCAGCTCCTTCCACACTGCCCAAGTGTACAGAAAATCATTAATTAAGAACGTCTGAATCCATAAGTATCTTCCTGGCTAAACATATTGGCATGCTGAAGTTACAATCTTGGAATACAGTTTCTAGCTTGCTAAGACCATCTAGAAGAGAACGGCAGAAGAACATCTCCCTTCCTCCGCATGCATGCACATACGCAATGCAAGAAAGGCAGTGGAGCGATCGATGACAAACTCGAAGCTACCGATCAAAGCAATGTGAGAGTGGACGGAGCAATTACCAGTGGATGTGACGGCGGGCATGATGTTGGCGTGCTTCTCCAGCGCCTGCACGCACTCCTCCTTGTTCATGTCGTAGCAGATGCACTTCTCGATCAGATGCTGCACCTGCATGCAACACATGGCTGAATTAGCACACCCAAATGGCGCATGCGCTAGCCTCTCAGTCAGATCATCATTATGCTGCGCGGACGTACCAGTCGGATGTAAGACGCCGGGGACGATGAGTCGTCGGCCATGGCGGTCGACGAGCACACCCAGCCACCTAATTACTTGTTCGCCCGCGCACAGATGGAGCAGAGAACAGACGGCAGTAGCTTCCGCGGGAGATAGAAGCCGTAGCCTGCTGAGAGCTGTGGTGCTTGTTGCTAATCAGGCCCTGTTGCTAATGGCGTCCGGGATCGCGGGGAGTGAACTGAGAGCGTGACAGGTAACACCGGCGGGGAGGTAGAAATAGGCGAGGGGAGGAGAGTGACATGTCAGCATGTGGGGGCTGCGCGGTCACGTGGGCGCGGCATCCCCATTCGTCCAGAGGTGATGGCGGGGATTTTTTCGGGCCCACCGCGTTACCCTCCTGTCTCTCCGGCTCTCGTGTGGTTCGGTCGATGTGGATCGATCGTTCCTCGTGGAACGAACCTTTGCGACCGTCCGATGTGCGTTCCTTGGAAATAAACGGCAAAGAAAGGACGGCGTTGTCTTACCGTCTTTTACCAATTCTTAGTCGAGTAATGCTACATTTATAAAAGGTTATCCTTTTTCACAAACAATTTTTTTTTGCGGGGTAAAGGGAGTTTTATTCAAGATGTCATAGTGTTACAGTTGAGAGGCCGCAAATCCTCAATACAAGGTGGAACCGAGCGCAACCACACCGCTGTAGTCCGCTCGGCCCGGCTATAGTTGGCCAAACGATCGGCAACTCTATTCTGAGAACGACAAATTTTCAGAGGTACAAACTCCCTATTATTCATCAACTCCTTAATCTCTAGAACCAAATGACCGTAAGCCGAGCGAGTAGAGCATCGCTAGAGAGACTCGCCAAGGCTTCAGAAGAATCGGACTGAACGACGACTGGGGACTCCGAGTGTTGGATGGCCAAGGCCATGCCCTGCATGAGTGCGTGAAGTTCAGCCTCCAGAGCGTCGTTGCAGTGGAACAGGACTCTGTAAGCTGCAAAGATGATCTGTCCTTGATGATCGCGCAACACCACTCCGGCCGCCGCTGAGTTATCCGCTACCTGGAAGGATCCATCCACAGTTAGGGCAACATGACCCGGGCTCGGCGCCGGCCAAGGTAGAGGTATATTGTCCTTTCTAGGAAGGACTGGTGGAATCGCCGAAGATGGCATTTTTCCTTTCAGAATCTCGTCCACAGAGTAACGACCAGCAAGCTTGATTGATTTGTAATAACTGTCCAGGAATTCCACAGTGGCTGAAACAGGCGCCACATCCTTGCCATGAGTCTGATCATTCCTTAGCTGCCATATGCGCCAAACTAACATGATGATCATATCCCGTACATCATTTGAAACTCTACACAGAAGATGCATAAGCCATTCCCTTCCGTTATCAAGCAGAAACTCGTCCGGTGGGAGTGGCCATCTGTCGCGCATCTGCAGCCAAATTCCTCGCGCATGCTCGCATGCAACCAGTGCATGGAAGGTGCCCTCTTCTTCCAGTCCACATAGCCGACAAGTAGATGTTGTTGGTATATGACGTAGCACCTTACATTTCTGCGTGGGTAAAACGCCCATAATAACTTGCCATGCCGTGATCTTCATCTTCTGCGGGACTGATGCTTGCCATACGCAGTTCCATAAGGATCGGGAACCGCTCGCTGACGCGCTTGTTGCCCCTTCAGAAAATGTTGTATTGTGATCGTATGTAGCTAATCTGTATGCACTTCTGACAGAGAAAACGCCACTCTTCTCTGAAAACCACGAGATGAAATCAGATCGTTGTCTTGGAGAGGTACGGATCTTGAGGATATGCTGAACATCCATCTCCCAAAAAAATTCACGGAGGCGATCAGCCCTCCATGCCCCGTTAGCATCTAGAAATGCAGAAACACGATTGAGACGGCAGGAGCCTTTTGGGGTGATCGGCCGGAAGGAAGAAGGCCGAGGGATCCAAGGGTCACGCCATGTCCGAATATGCTCCCCGTCCCCCACCCACCATATGACACCTTTTTTGAGCGGCTCCAAACCATGCAGAATGCCTTTCCACACAGCTGATCCAGAGATTGAAAATACTGTATCCAATAACTGACCTTGAGGGTAATATTTTGCCTTCATTAGTCTCGCAACTAGGCTGTCAGGAGAGTCAAGGAGCCTCCACGCTTGCTTGGCCAGCAGTGCTTGGTTGAACGCTCGCATATCCCTGAAGCCCATGCCCCCCATAGCTTTGGGGAGAATCATTTTGTCCCAACTTGTCCATGCCATTTTCTTCTTCCCATTCTCCACTCCCCACCAGTATTGACGCATCATACGGGTGAGCTCATCACAAACCGAGGCTGGCAACTTGAACACACTCATAACATAAGCTGGAATAGCTTGAGCTATGGATTTTATTAAGATTTCTTTGTTACCTGATGCCATATATTTCTCACTCCAATCAATTAGTCTCTTCCTCAGGCGTTCTTGTATTGTTTCAAACTTGCCTTTGTGCATCCTCCCTTCTGGAACAGGAAGACCTAGGTATCTAGGCTCAAACACTTCCCGAGTGATCTCCAACAAGCTCTTGATATTCGCCGCTGTAGCCGCCAAGCAATTGTCTGAAAAAAGAATGGAACACTTTGAAGGGTTTATCAACTGGCCCGTGGCCATTGCGAACGTGTTCAACAAATCTTTAACCAGTGCCGCTTGCTGTTCGGTTGCATGAAAAAATAACAGTGAATCATCCGCGAAAAGAAGATGAGAAATCAAAGGAGCCCCGCAACAAATATTCACCCCTTGCAAGCCCTCTTCCCGCATAGATTTACTGATCAAGGCAGAAAGGACATCAGCCACAAATAAGAACAGAAAGGGGGACAGGGGGTCACCTTGCCGCAAGCCCCTTGAGGGGGAAAATGATTCCAGTAACCTGCCATTAAACTTCACTGAGTATCTGACAGACGTAACACAAGCCATCACTCTAGAAACCCAGGTGTCCGAGAAACCCCACTTTGTCAGTGCCTTCTGAAGAAAATCCCAGTCCACACGATCTTAGGCCTTCGAGAGGTCCAGTTTATAAGCACACAAAGCCGGGGAGTTCTCCTTCACTGATTGAATATGGTGGATACACTCGAAAGCAATGATAGAATTATCAGATATAAGTCTCCCTGGGATAAAGACGCTTTGGTTTTCTGAGATAAGTTCATTAAGCATAGGCCGCAACCTATTCACCATGCACTTTGACACAATCTTGTATACCACATTACATAAACTTATTGGCCGAAAATCCTTTAGCTCCTTGGGGTGAGGAACTTTGGGGATTAACACAATAGCAGTATCATTAACACCCTCCGGCATAATCCCTGTGCTAAAAAACTCTTGAACTGCCGCAATGATATCCGGTTTGAGCACCGCCCAATTGCGTTGATAAAAACGTGCAGGAAAACCGTCACACCCAGGGGCCTTCAAGGGACCAATCTGGAATAGGGCATCCGAAATTTCCTGCTCAGAAAACGCCTTGCACAGGGCCTCGTTCATCTCGACAGTTACTTTCGGTGCAATGCAGTTCAGAACCTCATCTGCAACCAAGGTAGGATCCTTGGTGAAGATCTCCTTGAAATAGGAGGCCGCCATCCTCTCCATCTCCGACGGGACAGAGCACCAGGAGCCATCCGCCTTCATCAAACGCTGGATATGATTTCGCCTAGCTCTCCACACGGCCCGCCGATGTAAGTATTGGGTATTCCGTCCCCCCTCCTTCAACCATGTGATACGGGACCGCTGAAGCCACATCATTTCCTCTCTGTATAGCAGCTCATCTAACTGATTCATCTTAGCTCGGAGAAGAGCCCAATCCGCGCCAGAGAGTTGTAGGTCTGCAAGATGAGACCGGAGCGTTTCTATCTCCTTTAGAACATTACCGAAATTTGCTGCACTCCATTGCCTCAAATCTGTCATGAGTTGCTTTAAAGCAGCCGCCACCGAGTTCAGGTTCCCACTCGGCTTACTATTGGCCCATGATTTAGCAATTACCTCTGGGAGCGCCTGATGCCTCTCCCACATGATCTCATATCTAGGGCTTGCGCACCTCCTCCGATCTCCCTGCACTCCGATTAGCTGCACTAGGAGCGGGCTATGATCAGAACACGGCGAGGCTAGGTGCACAACCCGAGCTGCTGGAAACAACTCTCTCCACGATTCATCCGCACATGCCCGATCAAGACATACTTGCACATTGCGGTTACCATCCTGCCCGTTATTATATCTGTATGGAATACCACTGAAGCCAAGGTCATCGAGCTCGCACAGAATGAGACAGTCTCGAAAGGCTGCCATCTGGGGTTCTGCCCGCATCGTCCTTGACAGATGTTCATGTTGCCACAATGCCTCGTTGAAGTCTCCGCAGACAAACCAAGGTGCCGGGGATGTAGCCCGTAGCCTGGTGAGATGATCCCACATGTTCTGTCTATTCTCAACTCGTGGTTCCCCGTAAACAAACGTACTCCTCCACTCTATACCCGCACCAATATCTGTCACTGAAACATCAATGTATCTCTGACAAGAATCCAGAACGGTGACTGAGAGAGATTCGTCCCAAAAGAGCGCTAAACCTCCACTCCGACCATCGCTACACACACCATGGAATCCCTTTAGACCAAGTCTCCATCTTAGCTTCTCCACCTTATTTGATGCTTGCCTGGTTTCACAGAGGAAAACAAGCTTGGGGTTATTGGCTTTTGAGAGGGCCACGACCTCACGAACTGTCCGGCGGTTCCCCCCCCCCCCCCCGGCAGTTCCATGCTATAATATTCATTGCGTCCGGCGGTCCTCCTCGAAGGAGGCCGCCGATCTATCGTCAGACACCATTTGTGAGCTAATTTTAGCCCTTTTACTGTTTGAGCTATTGGTAGGAGAAGTACTTCCCTCACCATCCTCCCCCAAGCCTTGAGTTAACGCTAGCGTTGCGGGCATGGTTTCCTTCTGTGTCTCCACAGCTTCCAGCTCCAAGGCCAATCGCTTCCGGACCCCCGGATCCACTTGCATGTCCCTGACCACCTGTTTTGATGGACTAGAAGCTGTATCAACAAGCTCAGGGCCCTGGGACTTTTGTGCACCCTTCTCCCTTGATGGTGTTTGCTGTTGCTGCTTCTGCTTATCGTTGCCACGCCCAAAGTCATCCGATCTTGTTTTATTTGGCCCATCCGCATAGAGCCAAGGACCAAACTTCTTCTCCTTTTCATCATGAACGCCAGAGCCGCACTCCTTGTAGTCATGTCCAATAAGACCACAAACACTAAAAAAACGAGCTAGCTTTTCATAACGAACTAGAAACACTTGCCTTTCCGCTCCTCTGACAATGCTCGCGAATTTTGTGAGGGGTTTACGGATGTCGTGGCGAACCCTAACCCTCACATAGTCCCCTCGGGTGTTCCCGTTCAACCTCATCTCCAAGATCTCTCCAGATTTCCTTAGCAAGGATTCAACTATGTTCTGCTTGCAAAACCCATCGGGCAACTTGTGAATCTGAAGCCATATCGGCAAGAACAACATGGGCACATCTTCCGCCTTCGTGAAACCATCGTACGGGGCCATCAGTACCGCCAGATTCCTGAACAGCCAAGGCCCTTGTTCCACCATACGCTCCCAATCTCCGAGGCACTCCGCCTGCACCACGAATACGTTCGGTCCGACGGGTCTGAACCTCACGGGCTTTGCCGTGTTCCAGGCTGCACGCATATCTTTGTAGAACGCTGTGAGACTAAAACTCTTCTCTGTGTGAACCCTAGCTAGGGCTAGCCAACGTACTCCCTCGTTAACTCCCGGATCATCCTCCTCGATCACCAGATCATCGAAATCCTCCTCCCCCAGGTTGAGTTGTTCCATGTAATCTCCCAGATCTGAAGCTTTGGCGGCGCCGCCGCCAGCGCTAGTACCAGACAGGGCATCGGCTACCGGCTCCATCCCCGCTGGCAGAGGGGGGGCGCCGGACGGGACCTCGCAAGCCTCGGCGAGAGGGCTGCGATTCGTGGGGGGACTCACGGGCGATGCGATCGCCCGAGAGGAGCAAAACCCTAGCCTTGGCGTAGGGGAAAAACTTTCACACAAACAAATTGGTGTGAGAATTATGATTGGAAATAGAGAAATGAAGGGGCCCAATTATAGTTTAAAAAATTAAGAAAACATTAGTAAACTCTTTGTAGGTCTAGCATTATTGTTCCCAGCCATTGGGTCAGAGATTACAATTGCATCAAAATTCACCTACCTAACAACGGAAGTTAAGAGAGGGAACTTTCCCCTTTCACCGCACTTTTTTTTTAAAAAATGTTTGTCCATCGCCTGCTAGTATATGTCATTTGAAGAACACTATTTTGGAGGATTATTTAATATTATCTTTTGTAGCGATTCCATCGAAATATCGGATCCATTTCTTTTCTTTTCATGTAATACGAACCCCTTAGGTCCTACCATTTGGAATTAAAATCCTACATGATATGCATTCCACCTATGATGCCAATTCAATAGAAAATCGAATTAACATGAGTATAAATCTTGACGCACTTTACTTCTACTACCTCTCCCGACTCTCTCTCCCAATTCCTTCAAAATTCCATTGCTTATTTTATTCACTACAAAAAAAAAAACTCTTGTGTTCTAGAATCTTGTAGGAGTTTGTATATAGTACTGCCTCCTTCCCATTTTGTTAGGCGTGTTAGCTTTTGCATGCAATCCCAATATGTAAGTCACATGCAGTCGATTTCCTGTTTGGAGTAGTTATAGAGGACCTCTAATTTCCTGGAGATGGTCACAAGAGGTCGTGCATGCCTCATTCTTTTTTTGTTTTGAGCCATGGACGCTTCCTGCTACGATGGCTCAACTAACGATAATTTGTGCATTAATTTTCGTTAAAACTAATACGCCTTACAATATGGGAAGGAGGGAGTATATAGTACAAGGCATTTATAGTGTGTGTTCTTTTTTCTGTTCCTAC
This sequence comes from Triticum timopheevii, assembly GCA_963921465.1. Taxonomy (NCBI): domain Eukaryota; kingdom Viridiplantae; phylum Streptophyta; class Magnoliopsida; order Poales; family Poaceae; genus Triticum; species Triticum timopheevii. The sequence goes on along the minus strand of OY997266.1, from coordinate 502,491,437 downwards.
GTTTTCGAAATATTGTGATCGAAAGAGTCCTGATGATGACTTCGTACCATAGAGCAATTTTTAGCTCAAAGGAGCGATAACTTTCCATCCTAAAACAACGATGGGTTGAAAAATAGTCGGCGCCTTGGGAAGTTTGCAAAGTTGTAAGCTTCAAGAGGTGTTGAACCATAGTAACGATGGTGTACGGTTGGATGATGTTTGCATTAAACCAACCCTCTGCAAGAAAGCACAATAATATGTCATCAATAATCCCTAGTTGTTGCCCGGCAAAAAAAAAACCTAGTTATTGTGGCGTTGCTTGGCTCTTGACTTCGTTGAGTCGTCCTGTCGACGCCACCAATCAGGGCCACTAATGATCCTTCTCCCAACATAGCCAAATCAATGATCTTTCACTATGGCTTAGTAGCCCCCCTTAGTGCGGTCCTTCTTGCTACTCGGAGCTCCAATGGAGTTGAGATTACACTTGTATAAGCAGGTTGGATATATGGCAAAACCATCTAATCCACCCTTTCTCTATTGTAATGTCATTCTGGCCTTGAATTGTCTAAAGATCCAATGTTCTTGATATGGAGCGACAAATATGTCGATGAGGATGGAATGGAACAATACACACTACCATGGTTAAAAGGGTGGATTATGAATACTTGCACAAGCGATTCTACATTGCGTATATCTCAAGATGTGCGGCTCCATGGATTTTGCAAACATAGCTCTCGTGCAATTTAGCATCATATAATTAATATTCATATATGAATACAAACATACAACAGTAACGCGTATGTTTCTATGCGGCTATATAGTACCACGACGTATGTCACCTCAGGCTCAAAAACTCAGAACCACAGGTTGAAATTCCAGAAAATCCAGGGCGAATCACCAATAATTGGGCACACAAACAGTCGTCTACCTCGATGAATTTGGTGCGCGATACATACTAGTAGCACTGTGGCATTGTGGGGTGATGTATCGGCGATGCAGTAGATCGAGTACTCCGGCAATTTTGGAGAGATGTGGCGGGGAGATAACTCTGGCTGCTCCGGGAATATGGGAACGTGCCCCATATCGCGCTACCTCCTCATTTTGATCACACATCAATCGTCTCCACGCCACGTGGTGGCCGTCCATTGGAGGCCCAAATTGCAGACGTACAAATAATTGACCACTCACCCGCCATGCATGCAGGCCTGGTGTACCAGCGGCACACAGGCAAACGATTTGAAGCACCAGATTTCTTTCACAAGGACCACTGCACATGAACCATCCTCGAGCGAGCGAGCGTTTGATATCAAAGCCCAAACCCAAAGTGAAGTTGCATGACAAGGGGGCACGTACATGCAATCATAGAATCCATGGCGCAAATGGCCAAAGCGCACCCACCAATGCTCGCTCGGCAGGAGCCACAAAAAATGGATCGGAGACGTACCGGAGAGCAAGCTGAAATGCGCGAGACACGCTAAAGCAAAAGGACTTTTTTTTTGCGGGGTAAAGCAAAAGGACTTGTCACCTACTGTGGGAGATATTTCCAGCCCGCTCCCTGTCCACAGGAAGGGGTCGATCCACGATCGGTCGATCAAACCGGCCCGAGCGAGCTGGATCACAGGTTCGCCATCGATGGGCGCCTCGAAATTCCCGGTCGATCCAGGAGGGCGGAGGTGCAGTGCACCCGGCCACCTACCTAGTACGTCGCGTACGCGGGCGCCGGGGGAAGTTTGGCGCCGAGGGAGACAGAGAGAGATCGGTGTCTACCAACCAAAACTGGGCCTGACGGGAAGCCATGAGTGAGCGACGAATCGGGCGGGCCTGCGAGAGAGGGCGACGGCGACGGTGCCGGGAGTCGCGACGCGGGGAATTGGTGTCAGCGCGTGCGTCATTTGCTGCATGCCCCATACGTTGTTGTCGCGCGCGGCGAGTGACGACCGGAGCGCGGACGGACGGACGGACGGAGAGGAGCGGCACCGCACATGGATGCGTATGGGAAAGGCGAAGCAGTGTGGTGTATTTTTGCACAAGCTGGTGCGTTTCGTACCGTGCGGTGCCGGAGCGGCTTATCCCTCAGCTGCAAAACGAAAAGACCGGGCAGGAAGCAGATGATGGACACGCACGCGGCGCGCGCAGTGCCCACCAATGCATGCATGATCACCATGAAGCACCTACACACACGATTCTTATTCTTGTTTCTACTCAAGATGCACCTACACATTCCAACTCTTGCCTTTTTTTAATTATTTACCTTATACTTATTTTTTAAGAAATATAGTAAGAAGTACATCGTGATTTTTTTACTTTTTTTTGCGATCATCTTGATTTTTCTTTGGCGACTTCTCATGCGCATGGAAAATTTAGAAGAGCTGAAAACAGTAGATGAATAACCAACCTAACAAGTGTAGAGGCAAATCGCTCTCTGGAAGATCAAGATACCGACATTTGAATGCCATCATGAGATAGACGAAAATGATCTCGCACAGTACAATGATAGTACGGCATACGGAGTGGATTGCAACCACATAAGATGGGAGGCTGCTTATTAAGAGCATCTACAACCACATATGGCAAATCCGATCCCTCAAACGCCCGCGGGCAGTGACGGGGCACACCTGAAATTTCATTTGTTGCATCTGGACATCTCATACTCTATTCTTATATCCATACAAAGACATGCAAAAGGAAATAGAACCTACGTACTACATCGATCCGAGGTACTCGTCGGAGATCACGACGATCTTCGTGCCCGGCTTCGGCAGCATGGGCGACAGCTGCAGCTCCGGCTCCTCCGGCTGCTCCACTCCGGCCTCCTCCGCCTCTATCTCTGCGTCGAGCTCGTCGAAGAGCGCGTCGGTCTTCGCCTGCTCCCGTCGGAGGAACGCCTGGTTGGCCTCCACATAGGCCTCATCCTGGATGGACTCCAGGATGGCCTGCTGCTCAGCCATCTCGTCGGACTGGGCGATGGTGAACTCCGCCTCCGCCTGCTCCATGTTGAAGGCCGGCACCTGCTGGTTCGGTTCCTCCGCCTCCTCCACCTCCATCGGAGCCATCTCCTCCTCCTTTTTCCCCGGCTCCTCCTCCTCCTCCTCCGGCATCAGCGAGTGCGGAAGTAGTCCGGCAGCGATGTGGGCGGCACGCGGTTTCCCTCGCCCAGATCTGCTGCTGGATCTCGTAGCGGCGCTCCAGCGTCAGCATGACGTAGTTGGTGATTTTGCTCCGGACGATGCTGGAGTGCCGGAGCGTGGGCAGAGCGCTGGAGCGGGAACGGGAGGAGGTGGATGGGCTCGGACTGGCGGCGCGGAGAGGGGGAGGGGGATGGGTTAGGGTTGCGGGACGCCGGCCGGCTTAAATAGCCGGATTTCGTCTTGAGCGGCGAGCCGGAGCGGCGCCACGCGACATTCACACAGCGGCGATGGAAGCGGCGTCCGTCGGACCGCCGGGTTTCTGGGCGTTTTCATGTGGGGCCACACCATCAGGCCGATGTGGCGGGCGCGCCCGGGCGCCCCCATATATGGGCTGGATATGGGGGGTGCCGGTCAGCCCGGGCGTTCGATGGCCGTTTGAGGGGCCCGTCTGGGTCAAAAAATGTGACTAGGCAGTGACCGGGCGGTCCGCCCGGGCGTATGAGGCGGGTTTAGGAGGTCCTGTTGTAGATGCTCTGAGGATGACTCCAATGGCGCTGTCGCTGCGAATGGCTAGAGAAATATGCACGGAGAAATACAAACAAAATTATCCTCGGTGCTCAACTGTGTAAGGGCATCATCAGCGTTGATCCGCAAATTCTCTCCCGCATCTATCTATGGATCGGGTGTCAGTCCACGAACACGGACATGGGAGGCGGCCATCCAACACTGTCCGTATACAATTCAAGCCGAGTTTCAACTAACCGGGTAAAATTCATGCAAACACCACGGATTTCTATATAAACCGGGGCATATTAATTACAATTGGGACATTTTTTATATAAACCGAATGAAATTCATTACATTTAGGATAATTTTTAACAAACCCTACTCTAAACCGAATGATAGTCATGCCCCTTTTCCATATCCGTCCATGAGCCCCAAGAACTGAAGCTCCAGCTCGTGTATTCGCCTTCTCCAGTTCCGTGTCTGGGCTCTCCAGCTCTGCCTCCGCCACCGCAGCCTAAGTGGCTAATCGGCCGACGATGGTCAGCCCACCAAGCTTGGCTTCAGCGGGAGGGAAGGAGCAGTGGCCTTCTAGGGACCTAAGCGGTGGCGACCTAACATGCACTACTCTTCCTTGCCGCAGCCGCTGCCCGCGGACGTGCCGGCTTCATGGTCATGGTGGCGGGGTGCGGCCCTGGTGAAGCTGGCGATGTCGTCCTCATCGTCGCTCTTGCTGAACACCTTGTCCGTTTCCCTGTAGGCGGCCTATAATTCTGCCTGATGGAGGCGGTACCGCCAGCGGTCGTGGCGCATGTCGTGAGCGGAGCTGTATGAGTCGAGCAGTGCCTCCTGCTTCGTCATGTCCACGTCCTGCACGATTGCTGTGCTGGCGGCGAGTTGCTCCTCCGCACGCCAGTGCTCGTCGAGGAGGCCGGGGTTGTAGGCCTGGTCGGCTTGCGCCTGTTGGAACTTGGCCTCCTGCTCCTCCCGCAACATGTCCATGTATTGTGTTTGGGCCTTGCCGATGGTGAGGCCGTCATGCACCGGCAAGGAGGGTGGCGCCGGCTCGTCCTCGGCCACGTCCTTCGTTGGGACGTCGTCGGCCTTCGTCTGCCTGCCGGCCTGCCAACTGGCAGCAACAACGGCCAGCTTCTTCTTCTACTTGGACAAGAGGCTGTCCCAGAGGGCTTTGGAGCCAAGGAGGCCATGCCGGGCATGGTGCAGAGAGGAGAAAGGGGCCGAAGAAGGATGACAGTGGCTATGGCCAGGAGTTTATATAGCGGGAGGATGACAATGGGCCGCGGCGGTGTGGTTTAATGGAGATTGGCAGACTGACGGATGGGTGGCGCCTGAGTAGGTTCCTCGGCAACCGCATATCATTAATGTAGGGCGACGGAACGCTCGGGTGACGCTTGAACACGGAGCAGTCATGTGCACCAGAAAGCAGCGCGAGCGAGGCTCTCTTGGCCGGTGCACCGCTTCATTGCCGACAGTAGTGAGAGGTCGAGTCCGCTCTGGCCAGGATGAATGTTGCACTGATGCTCTGGAGCGGCGTTGACCGCAACGGGCGGGAAGCATGTGCGGGCGAGTGAGGGGGTTAGGGCAACTCCAACTCATGACCCTAAATGGACGTCCGTTTCGTCCGCTTGGGGGTAGAAATGCGGTCGTGTACGCCCAGATTTGTGGATGCGCCGGCCGTGCGCCCAATGCGCGGCCGCACTTCGTCCACATCTCGTTCGTTGTCCATGCAAACAAAAAGATGTAGCACGCCAGCGGCTGCGTTCATGCTAGATCATGCCGGCCGGCAACAAAGCCACCGGCCTACAGAATGGTCACCCCAAGTTTGGAGCCGACAACAAAGACAGTGGTCGGCACACCAGCCAGCCCTCAAAATGGACAAGTTTTGGTGCCGGCAACAAAGCCAGCGGCCGGCACACCAGCCAACCTTCAAAATGGACAAGTTTTAGTGCCAACAACACAGCCAGCGGTTGGCACACCAGCCAGCCTTCAAAATGGACCGCCATCGCGGCCGAGGTCTCACCTAGTTCAGGTCGTTGCGGGTGAACATCTTCTTCTGCTGGTTCGTGAACCAATCCTTCCTCTCCGGTGACATGTTGTTCTTGTCGACGCTCATCAACGCGAGTGACACCTCCTTGGCTTTTGTGTCAGCATTGGTGGCCTCAATCTCTAGCTTCTTGAGTTGAGCGGCCTCTTCGATGTCAAGCTTCCTCTTCTTCACGGCCTCCTCCATGTCATGCTTCTTCGTTTGAAGATCTAGATATATCTTCATTTGCTCCTCCTTCCCTTTGGTCTTCCTCTCCTCCCTCGCATCCTTTTTTCTCATCATTTCCTCCAAAGTTCCTTGCAAGGCAATGGAAGACGCATCACGTTTCTCGTCAGCCTCCGAGTTTTTTCTACCCATCGGCCTCTTGAGCAAGTCTACCTCATCAGCCATGGCCACCTTCCATCCTTTGTTCTTACTAAGAGCATTATATTGGTCTTTGAACTTCAGGCAATCCTTGATGAGCACCCAACAATGTGTGAGAGTGAATGGCTTGTCTTTGTGCTGGGCCTTGAAGGCTTCCAAAGATTGGAATTCCTACACAATCAAACATGCGGCCACAATTGTAACATGAAATGACATACAATGCATGAAACTTAAATGCCATGCCAACATGAATGGACACATGATGAAAAAGGTAGAGGTTCATACCAAGTCACCAAGGCCCAAGCCGCTCATGGGACGGGCTTTGACGCTCTCAAGCGTGACACAATATTTGTTGCACTCTTGTTGAATGAATCCCCACCTCTTTTGCATTGAATTGATGCCACAGGTGCTTGTGAATTGGTAGGGGGCAAACTTTCTTCGCTCATGAAAGTTCTTGTGAACTCTTGTCCAAAAGATGGCTCCTTTTTGCTATGCACCTTTGATTGGATCTTGGCCGATTTCCTTCCAACTCTCACAAATCAAAGTGAGGAGGGCGAGAGATTGGCCGGCGTGGGGCGGCACATACCCAACATGAGGAGGGCGTGCGCCTTGGAGACGATGGACTCCTTGTCCTCGATGTTGGCCTGGTGCTGCAACGCACGCCGCATGGCACACTCAGCAGCGTACTCGGTGGCGGCCTCCTTCTCCGCCACAACAGTTCGCCTGCCCCTCCTCTTGGCCGATTCGACATTGAGCTTGACGATCTCCGCCGGCGTGAGCTCCGACCGAGGCTTCTTCATAGGCTTCTTTTTCTTCGGCGCGGGGCGGGCGGCAGCTGGTGGGTCGACGTGATTCGCCTCGTCGGCCATGATCGATGGATGGAGGGGGAAGGGCGAGGCACAGGAGAGTGGAGCGCGAGGCGCGGGAGTGTTTTGGAGGAAAAGGAGGGAAAGTGGCCGCCTATGCCACCGACGGGCGGGCCAGGGGAGGGCAAGGGCGCGTGTCCCGCCCGTTCGCACGCTGTCCATTCGGCCGCAAACTCGGCTCTAACTTGGGCCGAGAATGGGTCGAAAGCGGACAGAAAATGGGCGGCGGTCCGTTTGCTCCCGCGCATTGGAGGGCCTACTTTGTCCATTTACCGCCAAACGGGCGCGAGCGGACAGGATGGGGTCGTGTGTTGGAGTTGCCCTTAATGGTGGGCCAGGGAAGTCAGAAGCGGACGCGGTAGTGGTCCGGTCGCCTGCAAAGCGCCCCTAGTTTGTCTCTGGTTTGCGGGGGAAAATGCGTCCGGACCGCCGAGCGGATCAAGACGTGATCGCGTTGGATGGCAAAATTGAAAGTGCAAGTAATCCCCAGGTGGTTTTGGTAATTAATAACAACATATATGTCATTGAACTAATGTCTACTCAAAGATAGATTTCAGGAAAGTTCAATGTTGGCATGGCAAGGGCATGTGGATGTGGACCCCTCAAAATGCTAAGGAAGCACATTGGAAAAGTTCAAGACTCTTCATTTTTGGATAAGTTTTATTTGGTCAAGTAGTCTAACCACCCCCTCTAGACATACATTCGACCCTATAAGTGGTACCAGAGTTTTTGTCTCCATTGCATTGCTTTCACTACCTAGGGGAATATGCTGTCTAGTGAGGGATACTATCACCGTAGAGGTCCATATTTCAATGGTACAAACTTTGCTAGTTGGAAGCATAAGATGAAAATGCATATTCTTGGTCATAACCCCGCCGTTTGGGCTATTGTTCATATTGGCTTGCAAAGGTGAGTTCTTTGTGGATGGAAAAGAACCAGATCATGAAGCAACCACAGAAGATTTGAAGATGTTGCAATACAATGCTCAAGCATGTGAAATTCTCTTCAACGGTTTGTGCCCCGAGGAGTTCAACAAGATTAGCCGCCTCGAGAATACAAATGAAATTTTGGATACTTTGGTTGATATGCACAAAGGTACCGAGTCTGTCAAGGATTCCAAGTTGGATGCGCTCCAAAGTCAACTTGACAAGTTCAAGATGAAAGATGGTGAAGGAGTCACCAAAATGTACTCCAGGCTCTCTCTCATCACAAATGAGATTGCCAGCTTAGGAAGCGAAGAGATGACCGAAAAATTCATCATCAAGAAGATCCTTAGAGCCTTGGATAGGAAGTATGATACTATGTGCACATTGGTCCAAATGATGCCAAATCAAAAAGATCTCAAGCCCACATAAGTCATTGGAAGGATTGTTGCTCATGAGTAGTCACTCAAGGACAAAGAGGAGCTCCACAACAAGTCAAGTGGTGCTTACAAAGCCTCAATTCATGCTCCCACAACATTAAGTGACAAGCTAGTATACAATGAAGAGATAAACTTAATGGACAAGAACTTTAACAAGTTCTAGAAGAATAGAAGCAAAGATAGAAGCTCCAACTCAAGGCACTATAAGAAAAGATCATCTAGTCATGACCGAAATTGCTACAATTGTGGAATATTCAGACACTACTCCAATAATTGTACTACACCTCACAAGAAAAGAGATGAGTCACCTAGAAGAAAGAGTAGAAGAGATGAATCACCTAACAGAGGGAGAAGGAGTAGAGATGATCGCTATGAACGAAGACCTTCTCAGAGAAGTAGGGATTCAGAAAGGAAAGATAAGTCAACCAAGAGCTACTCTAGAAGAAGACATCAAGCTCATGTTGGTGAATGTGTTTACGGCTCCGACAACCAATCCGAGAGAAGCTATCATTCCAATTCCGACTATAGTTAAGATGAAGGTGTTGTTGGACTAGTTCTCGTATCCTCCAACTACTATGGCCTATTTTATTCACCAAATGAAGGAACTGGAAGATTCTTAATGGCTAAAGGCCCCAAGGTATCACATCCCAAGTACCTAGACTTTAATAGTGATGAGGATGATTTACTAGGTGATGATGACTTGCTAAATAATAAAACTAGTGATGTTAGCTATAATGAACTTGCTAGTAATCATGATAATCAAGATAAAACGAGTGACAATGCTATGAGGAAGATTGAACATTTAACTAAAGAACTAAACACTCTTAAGTTAGCTCACGAAATAACTCTAGAAGATCATAGAGAGCTTCAAAGAACTCATGAGAAGCTATGCTTCGAGAAGCTAAATTTATAGCAAGAGCATGAGTTTCTAAAAGCTTACAATGATGATCTTCGAAAGAAGATTTCCTCCTACATTGCCAAATGTCTCCTCCTGTCTACTTTTATGCCACAAGTTAAATCTAAGCAATCTAATAACAAGAGTAAGAAAGGTTTTACCTCTAGTAGTAACAATAACAATGTTAAATCCAGTGTTGTTACTTCTAGTAGTTCTATTGATTCCACTAATGATTCTCTTAGCCAAGTTAAACTTGAGCAAGAAAACAATTTATTGAAAGGAATTATAGAAAAGGGTGTCTACAAGTGCCTTGCCGGGAATAAGCAATTTGATGAGATTGTTCGCAAGCAAGGATGGCACCGGAAGAACCACGGTGTTTGTTTTGAGCGAAAGTTCAATGCTAATGGAGTTAGTGGGAGAAGATCAATACCCCCAAATCGAAGTTTGTTCCTCAACAAGAGTTGAAGGGGAAACAAGCTCAAGATGATCTTCCACCATAAGACCACAAGAAAAAGGCCAGGAAAAGCTTCAATAAGAGATTGACTCATTTGAAGAACCACCTCAAGCCTTGGTCAAGTGGGTTCCCAAGACTACGTCAAGTTCTACTTCATCAACTACAACTACAACTCCGAGCATTCCCATCAAGTTAATATGGGTCCCAAAGAAGAAGAACTAGGGAGTTCTTGAGGGTGACTCCTCCAAAAAACTTCACTCATATTCATTCATGGCAAGAAGTATGCAGATAACTTTAACATCATGCACTAGTTCATGGAGTCACAAACCCTCTTGTTGGTAAGTCAAGGGACAAGGTATTCAATAATATACATCATCATTTGTGTATTTCACTCTACGTCTATGGATATACTTGTTGTTCCTTGTGGGACTAACCCATGTAGGTATTTAAAGTGCTAAAATCCAAAGGATTGTTCCCAATTCTTGATGATCTTCATCAACATTGAGCACCCACATCCACAACATCTACATGAAATCTTCATCGACAAAACCCAAGGTTAGTTCATCCCTCTTTGGTAGGACCTCACATATAGGGGAAGCTTTACTCTAAGACTTGAGCTAAAGCAACTCTAATGGTGTGAGCACATTAATGCTTTATGTAAAAGTGGTAACCCCACTTATGCTTGAATGATGAGTATGAACTATGTTCAAATGTTCTCATTTCGCTCCTAACTCAATATACTCATATATAGATGACTTCGTAATCGACCATTGCTTGATAGTTGCTAGAATTGATTGTGCATGTTGGACATATTTCTACTTGCCATCTTATTGTGTGAGCATGTTGCAATGCATAGTTCTCATTCGAGGACATCCAATTGTTGTTTGGTTGATTTGGATATTATGGCCAATTGGATGTACGAGAATGCCTAAGAACCTTCTCTAGCTATCTATCTCAACTTCTCTCAAATTCTTTCTTTCTATATCACAAAATTTGAACAAGCTTCTTTTCAGAACGTCTGCATGAGGTGCACTCGGAGTCACCGATCTGATTATGGCTGAACACCAAAACCTTCTAAGTGTTTTTCAGTCAGACTAACCACTCCTATTCGGTCTCACCGATTGCATCTTAGACATATCAATTTTTCAATCATGGATAGACCGAAGTAAAGCCATCGGCATCATCGAGTTACACTGTCCCTGATAGCTACACACTTCGTTGTCACCGATTCATTTCGCTCGGTCGGATCGACAGTGCACGGATATATATCGGGCGGACCATATTGAAAATTTCTTCGAACGCTTCACTCCTGCACCCCGTCATTGACATCGCCTTGGTCTCCGGATTGTTGCCTTTGACTCCCGCACGCCCTCGCCGTTGGACTTTGTCGTTGTCAATGACATTCTTCCTGTCGTTGCCACCGTAGTGAATCTTCACCAAGTTAGGGTAACATTCGACCCCTTTTGTGCTCTCAAATCCGATTCAATGCACAAAAGTATGCGCCCAGATCTTGCCACAGTATGCACTTCCTTATTTACCAAACGAGTTCATAGAATTAGGGTTGAAGAAAAATTTTAGGTTTTGGTTTCCTCCGTACTCATCTCAGACGGACCAAGTGGTCTGGATAGGAGTCACTGGTTTGTCTTAGGCCATTGCACACAATACAACTCGGTGAAACCGATACGTACTGATCGGTGACACCAATTCAGGTATTTCAGCAGTACCATGAGCGCTCCGGAGAGACCGTGTCATGCATCGGTTCCACCAAACCTGTGTTGACCTAGTTTCTATTGATTCCTCGGTACTTCCAAAATTTTCCTTTCAATAATTCTGAAATGCTTACTTTGAAAACCTAGAACTATATTTTGAACTCAAATTCTTTCAAAAACCAGCTGCATTTTATGATGCTCATCTACTCTATCTAACTACTCTATTCACAGGTCTGTTGGTCAAGATGTCTAATGCAGAGGACAGTCAGAATAGGTTAGAGGAGGTCAGTGTTGACTTGAATGCATGCACTAGTTCTGAAGCCAGTTTTGAGGTTCCAGGCACCCCTAGCTCTCATGGGTTGCCAAAGGATGCCACTAGGGGCAGGAAGAAGAGGAACTCAGATGAGGAGGATGAAGATTTCCAACCTGAGGAAGTCACCTCCAAGAAGAAAGTTGTGGTCAGAAAAGAGTATGACAATCCAAAAAAGAGAGAGTAACTACCAGGAAAATCTCTCAGTCTACTGCTACCAAGAGAGACATTCCTCCCACCAGTGAGAATCCAGGTAGCTCAGGACCTAGCCAAGCTAAGTTTATGGCCAATAAGTAAGGACAAAAGAGAGAGAGAGGAAGCATACAACACATGTGGTGTACAAAACCACATCTACGAGGATTGATGAGGCTACTGCTGAAGAGGAACAGGTCGATGATCCAGCTGTAGATGCACCTCCACCCAAGTAGAGGAAACTTATGGCTGATGCTATGCCCAGGAAGGCACCCAGTGCTTCCAAGTCCAAGTCTACTGCTGCTATCACCAAACCCAAGGGCAAGACCACTAGAAACATCTTGGCTGCAGAGAAGACAAGACCCCAGTGCCTGAGAGGACAGAAGATGATGATGAAGCCGTAGTGGTACCATGAGGAGATGGAGATATAGGACAAGAGACTGAGGAGATGGAGAGAGGAGGATCCCTATGCCACCAGGAGGAGGACAGCTGTGGACTACAGGTTCCACACCAATGAGAAACCGGATTTCTATGAGATTGTGCTTCTTGACAAGAGCCCACAATCAGTGATATGAGATGGGTTGACTCGGAGTACATTGATGAGAATGCAGACAACTTTCCCAATGTGCATGAGAACTTCAAGACAATTGACATTGATGAGTTCATTAGAACCAAGATGACTGCATGGACTGACGAACTGACCATGCAATTCTACTCCGTCGCACACTTTTATCAAGATGGGAAGATTGTGTTGATGACAAAGGGAGTGAGATACTAGTCCAGCATTACTGAATGCACTACTACAGGATGGTCCAACCGCGACAGTCCAACCAGAGACCCTTCAACGAAATTGTGTGCGATGCATTAATTGCAAACGGTGGTGTAAGAAAGCCGTAAAAAATGAGATGAACTGTTTGCGATGGCACATTCATCAAGCATGATTCGGATCAAAGCTGGGTCTGCAATGTGTGGCATATGGTTAATCAATAGAAACTATTTGCGATGAGCCAGAACAACAGAAACAGTCAGCCAGATGAGGGTGTGTGTGATATACGACATATAGTTCACTAGGATGAATTATGTGTGATTAGGCAACACAATAGAAACGGTCTGCCAGATCAAGGTGTGTGCGATGTAGGGCATACAATTCACTCAGATGAACTGTTTGCAATGAGCCATGACAACAGAAATGGTTCAACTAAACAAGATGTGTGTGATACGCGACAAACATGTTTGTAATAAGAAATGTGTGCGAAGAACAATAATAACACAAACGATTGCTACTAATAGGCCGTGTGATTTGCTCTATCTACAGAAGAACAAGATATGTATAACTGAAATAAACATCCAGTTACATAAGTGACTATACAGATCATTCGCACATACCTCAATAAACAATCGCATGCATTCTAAACTAGGAGAAACAATAGTCTAGTCATCTACTTCTTGTGACGCTCCCGCGACTGCTCTGTGGCTCGATCCCTCATCTGGGGCAGGACGAAGACACTTCCTCATGTCAGTGATCTGCCTATACATCTTGTAGCTTGTGTATGCATCCTTGGCCACGTACTTGACATGTTTCTTCATCCATTCTCTGATGCCAGGCACTGTGCCAGGCGTTCTTGTCCTTCTTGCTACCATCCTTCATCTTCATGTAGTAGGGGTCGATGATTGTTGAGGCGAGGTCAACCAGGGAGTTCAGTTTGTTGTTGGTGCTGCCCCAGACCTTGTAGTGGTCATGGACGTCGACAAGATTCTGGCAGGTAAAAGCCTGAAACCTTGAGCGCTTTTAGATCGTTGGTGGTGTCCATCGTAGCAAAATATAGTCAGAACTATTGATAAACCTGGAGAAACACTCGCAAGGCCTTGTGGCTAGGTGGTAGTGGTAGATGATGACGTCATGTCACACGCACAACTGGGCGACGTCAACCTTCTGATCTTGCCCGGCACGACCACTGGTGAACTCGAGGTCGAAGCCGACCACTTGGTACTTGTCCTCAGCAAGCAACTGCTCCATGGTTTGGACGGAGCTTTCCATTGAGATCGGCTCGTTCATGTACACGACTAATACGTCTCTGTCGTATCTAATTTTCCTAACGCTTTTGCTCTAGTTTTGGACTCTAATTTGCATGATTTGAATGAAACTATTCTAGACTGACGCTGTTTTCAGTAGAACTACCATGGTATTGTTTTTGTGCAGAATTAAAAGTTCTTGGAATGGAACGAAATTTTTTGGAGAATTTTTTTACAATAAAAGAAAAATACTAGAGCCAAGAACCACCGGAGGGGGCCCCTGGTTGAGCACAACCCACCAGGGCGCGCCACCTCCTCCAGGTGCGCCCAGGTGGGTTGTTCCCACCCCGTGTCCCCGTAGACCCTAACTCCGACACTACAAAATCCTATTTTGGGAGAGAAAAATCAAGGAGGAAGAATTATCACCTTTCATGAGATGAAGCCACTTCCACCTCCTGTTCTTCATCGGGAGGCCAGATCCAATGCCCTAGGTTCTGACTGTTATATGATGAATATCATCCAACGAATTCACCGATCCAATGCCTACAAGTTTTGACATATTGCTTTTGCTAAGTTAGTATTGTTACTTCTACTGTTGCACTTGCTACAAAATCATTACTATCATTGTTACTATTACTGTTACAATCATCACTACTATCAATACTATCATATTACTGTGTTACTGATCATATTGCTGCAGATATTTAATCTCCAGGTGTGGCTGAATTGACAACTCAACTGCTAATACTTCAAATATTCTTTGGGTCCCCTTGTGTCAAATCTATAAATTTGGGTTGAATACTCTACCCTCGAAAACTATTGCGATCCCCTATACTTGTGGGCTATCAAGACCTTTTTCTGGTGCTGTTGCTGGGGAGCATAGCTATATTTGTTGAGTCACTTGGGATTATTATCTATTTATCACTATGAAGAATCTGAAGGATACTAAAACCAAGATCGTTCCCTCCATGATGAGGAGAGGTAAGGAACTGCCATCACACTCTGCACTTGATTCACCTTCTGTTTTGTGTAGAGTTGCAACACCACCACATGCTATTAATCCTGATATGTCGCAAGTTATTGATGATGCTACTTCTGCTATGAATGCTACTCATGATGATGCTAATACCTTGCTTTATGATGATGTGCCACTAAGTGAATTTCTTGATGAACAAATTGCTAGAGCTAAAGTTATTGAGAATGAAACTATTGAAACTGATGAAGTACTTGAAACTGAAAATCTTGAAACACCTGTTAGACCTAGCGCTCCTAGATATGAATTACCTAAGGTACTTGAAGGTTACGTTATGGATGAGGAGACAACTAGAGACTTTCTTGCTTGCAACGATAGAGATGATCTCAAGAAATTATTATGCAAACTAAAAGAAAAATCTTTAAATGCTAGAATGCAATTTGATCCTAAGTTTGCCACTTCACCAATCTTTGTTACTGATAAGGATTATGAATTCTCTGTCGACCCAGAGTTAATTACTTTGGTCGAATCTAATCCTTTCCATGGCTATGAAACTGAAACTGTTGTGGCACATCTTACTTAGATGATATAGCCACCCTTTTTGCTCATGACGAGAAAATTCATACTATTATATTCTCAAGTTATTTTTGTTCATTAAAGGGTGATGCTAAGATATGGTACAATACTCTTCCTCCTGGTTGCTTGCGTAGTCCCCAGCATATGATTTATTACTTCTCTGAAAAATATTTTCCTGCTCATAAAAAACAAGCTGCCTTACAGGAAATATTTAACTTTGTGCAAATTGAAGAAGAGAGTCTCCCACAAGCTTGGGGGAGGCTTCTCCAATTGCTTAACGCTTTGCTTGACCATCCACTTAAGAAAAATGCAATACTTGATATCTTCTATAATGGACTAATCGATGCTTCTATGGACTTCCTAGATAGTTGTGCTGGTTGTGTTTTCAGGGACTTCCTAGATAGTTGAGCTAAGGAATTATTGAATAATATATTGAAAAATTATGATGATTGGACTCTTCCTAAACCACCGCCTAAACCCACTCCGAAGAAGAGGGGTATCGTATATCTCAATCTTGAAGATATGCAAGAGGCAAAGAAAAGTATGAATGAAAAAGGTATTAAAGCAGAGGATGTTAAGAATTTACTACCCATTGAAGAAATACATGGACTGAATACACCACCTCCCTAGGTGGTAGAGGTAAATTCTTTATTAAAGTTTGATGAAGGTGATATCCCTTATAATAAACATCCTAGTCAGTGCTTATATGAGTTTGATAACTACATTATCCCTTGTCTCTACCACCACCCGTGCGCACCCTTGGTGGATTTCCGGTGTGTACGGCCCGCAGGAGGATGACGAGAAGATCCTATTCCTCCAAGATCTACAGGAGACTAGGGAGACTTGTGCCGGCCCCTGGTTACTTGGCGGTGATTTCAACCTTGTTTCCTCTGTTGAAGATAAGAGCAATGGGCTCATAAATAGGCGCACCTCGAGCCGCTTCCGCAGGTTCATCGCGGACATGGAGCTTAGGGACATATACATGCATGGCCGTTGCTACACCTGATCCAACAAACGAGACTCTCCAACCCTTGTGCGCAACGACAAATTCCTCTGCACTCCCGACTGGGACACTTGCAGCCCCACGCTCACCTCCGAGGCCCTGCTACCACTGTCTCCGATCACTACCTGCTGTTCCTAGACTGTTCCCCGCTCCAAGCAGGCCCTAAACGATTCCACTTCGAGCAATTCTGGATCAAACTTGATGGCTTCTAGGAGACGGTGGCGGATGCCTGGGCCGGCGTTGATGACCCCGACCCCTTTCGGCATGTTTACCTCCGCCTCAAGCACAGTGCACACCGCCTCCAGAGTTGGGGTGCGTGTTCCATCGGCCACGTCTCTCTTCAGCTATTGATCACGCACGAGCTCACGGCTCGATTGGATGCATCGCAAGACTTCCGTTCTCTCCCCCCTTGAAAACTTGGCTGTGCAGGAATCTCACGCACACGTATCTGAGGCTGGCCTCACTAGAGAGGTCCAATACCCGCAAGCGGGTCAGGTTCAGCTGGCTCAAAGAGGGTGAAACCAACACTGCGTTCCTGAAGATCCACACGGCCCACAGGCGCCATAAAAACCGCATCTTCTCTCTGCGGGTGGATAACACTACTGTCCACGATGAGCAAGGCATGGCAGAAGCTGCGTTCCACCACTTCTTCTCCCTCTTTGGATCATTCTTGCCTCAGGAATTCTCCATCGACCTCGACCATATCGACGACCGACCTTTTGATCTGGCCGATCTTGAGCACCCATTCACAGAAGATGAAATCCTCAGAGCAGCGCAGGCGCTCCCCCGTGGCAAAGCTCCGGGCCCCGACGGCTTTACCGTGGAATTCCTCATTGCCTGCTGGGACACGATAACCACCGACATCTGCAGGTGTTCGACAAATTCTACTCCATGAACGGGCGCAGCCTGCAGCGTCTCAACGAGTCCATCATCACCCTACTGCCGAAAAAACAAGATGCCTCTGCCCTCTCGGACTACCGGCTGATAACCCACAAGTATAGGGGATCGCAACAGTTTTCGAGGGTAGAGTATTCAACCCAAATTTGTTGATTCGACACAAGGGGAGCCAAAGAATATTCTCAAGTATTAGCAGCTGAGTTGTCAATTCAACCACACCTGGAAACTTAGTATCTGCAGCAAAGTGTTTAGTAGCAAAGTAATATGATAGTGGTGGTAATGGTAACAAAGTAAAGACAACAAAAGTAATGATTTCGGTATTTTTGTAGTGATTGTAACTGTAGCAACGGAAAAGTAAATAAGCGTAAACCAGTATATGGAAAACTTGTAGGCATCGGATTAGCGATGGATAATTATGCCGGATGTGGTTCATCATGTAACAGTCATAACATAGGGTGACACGGAACTAGCTCCAGTTCATCAATGTAATGTAGGCATGTATTCCGTATATAGTCATACATGCTTATAGAAAAGAACTTGCATGACATCTTTTGTCCTACCCTCCCGTGGCAGCGGGGTCCTATTGGAAACTAAGGGATATTAAGGCCTCCTTTTAATAGAGAACCGGAACAAAGCATTAGCACATAGTGAATATATGAACTCCTCAAACTACGGTCATCACCGGGAGTGGTCCCGATTATTGTCACTTCGGGGTTGCCGGATCATAACACATAGTAGGTGACTACAGACTTGCAAGATAGGATCTAGAACACACATATATTCATGAAAACATAATAGGTTCAGATCTGAAATCATGGCACTCGGGCCCTAGTGACAAGCATTAAGCATAGCAAAGTCATAGCAACATCAATCTCAGTACATAATGGATACTAGGGATCAAACCCTAACAAAACTAACTTGATTACATGATAAATCTCATCCAACCCATCACCGTCCAGCAAGCCTACGATGCAATTACTCACGCACGGCGGTGAGCATCATGAAATTGGTGATGGAGGATGGTTGATGATGACGACGGGGACGAATCCCCCTCTCCGGAGCCCCGAACGGACTCCAGATCAGCCCCCCCGAGAGAGATTAGGGCTTGGCGGCGGCTCCGTATCGTAAAACGCGATGAAACTTTTTATTTGATTTTTTTCTCCCCTAAAGCCAATATATGGAGTTGGAGTTGGCGTCGGAGGGCCACAAGGGGGCCCGCGAGGTAGGGGGCGCGCCCAGGGGGGAGGGGCGCGCCCCCCACCCTCGTGAACAGGGTGTGGGCCCCCTGGCCTTCATCTTTGGCGAGGATTTTTTATTATTTATTCTAAGATATTCCGTGGAGTTTCAGGTCATTCCGAGAACTTTTGTTTTCTGCACATAAAACAACACCATGGCTATTCTGCTGAAAACAGCGTCAGTCCGGGTTAGTTCCATTCAAATCATACAAGTTAGAGTCCAAAACAAGGGCAAAAGTGTTTGGAAAAGTAGATACGACGGAGACGTATCAACTCCCCCAAGCTTAAACCCTTGCTTGTCCTCAAGAAATTCAGTTGACAAACTGAAAGAGAAAAACAAAAAAAATTACAAACTCTGTACAAAAGTGTTCATCGCACAAGGGCCAAACTTTTTTGACAGCGATTTGCTCCAATAGAATCGGGGGTGCAAACCTAGACGTCTACAGGAGAAGAGAAGAGAAGAACAGAGGTTAGAGAAAGGGGAAGAGAGAGAGGACAAAGCCAGGGGAGGGGATTCACCCACCGGACGAGAAGGACGTCATGGCCACCGGCGGCGGAGCCGACTCCCGAAACCCTAGCCATCGAGGGAAGGTCGCTGCTGGGCTTTCGTAGCCGCGAGCGCTGGATCTAGCCATATGGAAGGGCGCCGTGGTGTGAGGGGACCACGGGTTGTGCTTCGTGATGGCGGGATTCGCCGGACGTCGCCTGAATCAGTCCGCCGCAGGTGGCGCAATGAGGAGCTGCATCCAGAGAGAGAGGTGGGATGTGAGAGGGATGGGTGGGTGGGGGATGAGGCGGATCCGGTAGCCTCCATAGCCGCGATGTGGGAGGAGCGGAGGGGAGGGCCGGCGACGAGGTGGGAGGAAGGTGGTGAGGCGATTGGTGGTGGCGATTTGGGAGAGACGAGGGGCATCGGGGGCTCTGTTTCTGGCGCATCCCTCTCCCCTTTTTTGTTTTCTTTTTTTTATTTTTTTTCATATATGTCCCACGGTAGGATCAAGAGCTAGAATTCTGCAACGCATATCTGCAACCTATAATATGTGTATCTATTATGAATTTTACAACGTTTAGCCAAAATGTTGTAGAAGCTGTGTTGCTTTATAAGGGGTATCCTTGTAGTGTGTTTGCTCTTGTTGTTGTAAACATGAAAAGCCAACATTCAAGTTTCAGCAATTATTATGAACTAACCATACTCACAATAACACGTAGGTCTCACAATTACTCATATCAATAGCATAATCAGCTAGCGAACCATAATAATAAAACTCGGATGACAACACTTCCTCAAAATAATCATAACATGATATAACAAAATGGTATCTCGCTAGCCCTTTCTGAGACCGCAAAACATAAATGCAGAGCACCTTTAAAGATCAAGGACTGACTAAACATTGTAATTCATGGTAAAAGAGATCCAGTCAAGTCATACCCAATATAAACCAATAATAATGAATGCAAACGATAGTGTGCTCTCCAGCGGGTGCTTTTAATAAGAAGGGTGATGACTCAACATAAAAGTAAATAGATAGGACCTTCGCAGAGGGAAGCAGTGATTTGTAGAGGTGCCAGAGCTCGGTTTTGAAATAGAGATAAATTATATTTTGAGCGGCATACTCTCATTGTCAACATAACAACTAAAAGACGATGATATCTTCCATGCTAAGCAGATTATAGGCGGTTCCCAAACAGAATGGTAAAGTTTATACTCCCCCTCCTCCACAAGCATCAATCCATGGCTTGCTCGAAACAACGAGTGCCTCCAACATTCAATGGGTCCCAAGGGGAGTTTTGTTTAATTATTTTGATTTGCTTTGATCTTTTTGGATCATGGGACTGGGCATCCCCTCGTGAATGAGGAGCGGAGTCCACTCCTCTTGAGAATAACCCGCCTAACACGGAAGATAAGGGCAGCTCTAGTTGACATATGAGCTATTCGAGCATGCAAAACAGAATGTTTATTTGAAGGTTTAGAGTTTGGCACATACAAATTTACTTGGAACAGCAGGTAAATACCGCATATAAGTAGGTATAGTGGACTCATATGGAACAACTTTGGGGTTTAAGGAGTTTGGATGCACAAGCAGTATTCCTGCTTAGTACAAGTGAAGGCTAGCAAAAGACTGGGAAGCGACCAACTAAGAGAGCGACAACAGTCGTAAACATGCATTAAAATTAATTCACACCGAATACAAGCATGAGTAGGATATAATCCACCATGAACATAAATATCATGAAGGCTATGTTGATTGGATTCAACTACATGCGTGAACATGTGCCAAGTCTGGTCACTCAATGCATTTAAAGGAGGATACCACCCCATCATACCATATCATAATCATTCTAATAGCATGTTGGCACGCAAGGTAGACCATTATAACTCATAGCTAATCAAGCATGGCACAAGCAACTATAATCTCTAAATGTCATTGCAAATATTTTTACTTCATAATAGCTGAATCAAGAACGATGAATCATCGTATTTACAAAAACAAGAGAGGTCGAGTTCATACCAGCTTTTCTCTTCCCAATAAGATCATCATATATCATCATTATTGCCTTTCACTCGCACGACCGAACGGTGTGTATAATAATAAGAGTGCACGTGCATTGGACTAAGCTGGAATCTACAAGCATTCAACTCAAGAGAGAAGACAAGTAATATGGGCTCTAAGTTAAATAAACAATCATGCATATAAGAGCCACTAAGTATTTTCAATATGGTCTTATCGACCCCCAAAGAAAGGAAAAGAAATAAAACTATTTACACGGGAAAGCTCCCAACAAGTAAAAAGAAGAACGGGAAGTATTTTTGGGTTTTTTTCTTTTTAATTCTACTACAAGCATGGAAAGTAAACTAACTAATTTTTTTGGTTTTTCTTAAGGTTTATCAAACACACAAGAAGAAAGCAGGAAAAAGAAATTTAAACTAGCATGGATAATACAGTGAAAGAGTATGAGCACCGACATCTAGCAATGAGTGTGTGTGAACATGAATGTAATGTCGGTGGGAAATACGTACTCCCCCAAGCTTAGGCTTTTGGCCTAAGTTGGCCTTTTGCCAGGGATGGCCTGGCGGATATCGGTAGGTCTAGCTGGGGTCGTAGTGTGACGCAGAATAGTTGGGATCATAATGTGATGAAGAGGACTCTGATTGCCACTGGCTGGCAACCGCCTCAGGATCCCAAGAATAAACAGACAGTCGTGGAGGCTCATCTTGTGGCTCCGGCTCCGGGGCTGGTGCAGGGTTCCGATAGGCTTGAATAGCCGACCACGAAACGATGTGAGGTTCTGCAAACAAGTTAAACAAAGAAGGAGCAGGCAAGGTAATAGTCTCAGGGTGATGTTTATCAAAGTATAATTTGTATTTGAGCTCCCCATCGCGACTCTTAACAAGAAAATCATGCGCTATCATACTCTTGTAATCTAAATAAGCACGGGGCAGCGCTGTTTCTTCTTTCTCCGCATGCCTAATATGTATTTCAAAATGTTCAGCTAGGCGCGAAGCATAAATGCCTCCAAAAATGGGGCCCTTAGTACGGTTCAGACTTAACCGTCTAGCAACAATCCCCCCATACTGACAGAGTTATCGCGGTATAAACCATGGAGCAAAATAATAATATCAGGAATACTAAGGTTCCCACAGTTTCCGCGTCCAATCAAGCAACGACTAGCAAATATGGCAAAGTAGCGTAAAACAGGATAATGAATGCTAGTGATCCTCGCATAAGAAACCTTCCTGGTTTCTCCCACCGTGATAGTGTTAATAAAAGCTTCTACTTCGTTACGGTGGGGTTCATCTAAGGTGCCCTCAAAGAGTATTCTGCAGACCTCGCAGAATTCAGCTAATGTCATCTTTTTAACAACATCATATAAATGAAACTCTACTGACGGAGGTGAACTCTTAGGGAAAAAGTAGAAGTTTTGCACAAAAGTATTTGTGAGTAAGAGATACTGATGACGTTGGTCGTGTAGGAAGTTGGTGAGGCCGGCGTTCTCAATCAATAAATAGAAATCATCATAAATCCCGGCTCTCCTCAAGAAGTCATCGGAGGGCCATTCACACGGCCGGACCTCCGCGGTGCGAGGCAAATTAAATTTGGGCTTCTCCTCTTCTTCCTTTTGTTTTTCCTTAGAGCTTCGGCTCGACGAGCCCCTCAAAAGTCTCTTCATTGTTTCTGAAACAATCTGAAATTTTTAGTAACTTCAAATAGAAGTGAACCAACTTCAATAAAATTGATAGCAACAACTCCCACAAGTGCCTAGAGCCTATATAAAGCATTGGAACTACTTGGAACCATATAAATTTGACATGCAAGCTCAATAACATGGTCACCTATGCAGCACAAATTTGCAATGAATAAAGCACTGGAACAAAAACTAATTGGACCAATGGAGGAGTCACATACCAAGGAACAATCTCCCCAAGCAGTTTTGCAAGAGGTGCTTTGAGCAAGGAGATCGAAAATCACAGCAACGGGGGCTGGAACTCGTGCTTGAGTTAGTTTTTCGTGTTTGTGTGAGACAGAGGAAGAAGATGGGTGCAGGAATAAGTGGAGGAGGGCCACCGTGGGCCCATGAGGCAGGGGGCGCACCCAGGGGGGTAGGGCGCGCCCTCCACCCTCGTGGCCAGGTGGCAGCTCCCCCCGTGGTAATTTTTGCACAGTAAATTCTCAAATATTCCCGAAAAAATCATATTAAATTGGCATGGCATTCTGAGGACTTTTATTTTCGGGATATTTTTATATTGCACGGATAAGTCAGAAAACAGACAGAAAAATACTATTTTACTTTATTGCTACTAAATAACAGAAAATATAAAGAGGGTATAGAAGGTTGTGCTTCTAGTTTCATCCATCTCGTGATCATCAAAATGAACCCACTAACAAGGTTGATCAAGTCTTGTTAACAAAATCATTCCGAATAATCACGGAACCAGAGAAATTTCGAATAACACTAAGTTACCTCAACGGGGATATGAAAATCCCCAACATTAAGAATATCATACTTTTTCTTGACTGTAGGGAGAGGAAATTCAAAACCTCCAAATATAATCGATGGAATTTTTCCAATAGAGTTGATACTATAAACTTGAGGCTGTTTCCTCGGAAAGTGTACCGTATGCTCATTGCCATTAACATGAAAAGTGACATTGCCTTTGGTGCAATCAATAACAGCCCCTGCAGTATTAAGGAAAGGTCTTCCAAGAATAATAGACATACTATTATCCTCGGGAATATCAAGAATAACAAAGTCCGTTAAAATAGTAACGTTTGCAACCACAACAGGCACATCCTCACAAATACCGAAGGTATAGCAGTTGATTTATCAGCCATTTGCAAAGATATTTCAGTAGGTGTCAACTTATTCAAGTCAAGTCTACGATATAAAGAGAGAGGCATAACACTAACACCGGCTCCAAGATCACATAAAGCAGTTTTAACAAAATTTCTCTTAATGGAGCATGGTATAGTAGGTACTCCTGGATCTCCAAGTTCCTTTGGTATTCCACCCTTAAAAGTGTAATTAGCAAGCATGGTGGAAATTTCAGCTTCAGGTATCTTTCTTTTATTAGTAATAATATCCTTCATATACTTAGCATAAGGATTTGTTTTGAGCACATCAGTTAACCGCATACGCAAAAAGATGGGTCTAATCATTTCAGCAAAGCGCTCAAAATCTTCATCATCCTTTTTCTTGGATGGTTTGGGAGGAAAAGGCATGGGTTTCTGAACCCATGGTTCCCTTTCTTTACCATGTTTCCTAGAAACGAAGTCTCTTTTATCATAACGTTGATTCTTTGATTGTGGGTTATCAAGATCAACAGCAGGTTCAACTTCTACATCATTATCATTACTAGGTTGAGCATCAACATGAACATTATCATTAACATTATCACTAGGTTCATGTTCATCACCTGATTGTGTTTCAGCATCAGACATAGAGATATCATTTGGATTATCAGGTGGTTCAGCAATAGGTTCACTAGAAGTTTGCACAGTCCTATCATTTTTATTTTTCTCCCTCTTAGAAGAACTAGGCATATCAATATTATTTCTCTGAGAATCTTGCTCGATTCTCTTAGGGTGGCCTTCAGGATACAAAGGTTCCTGAGTCATTCTACCAGTTCTAGTAACCACTCTAACAGCATAATCATTTTTCTTACTATTCATTTCATCAAGCACTTCTTTCTGAGCTTTAAGTACTTGTTCTACTTGAGTGGTAAGCATAGAAGCAT
The DNA here is from genome assembly GCA_963921465.1 of Triticum timopheevii. NCBI lineage: Eukaryota > Viridiplantae > Streptophyta > Magnoliopsida > Poales > Poaceae > Triticum > Triticum timopheevii. Next base: position 502,466,677 of record OY997266.1, on the reverse strand, counting down.
GTTTGCTAACAAGTTTAAGTTCACCTCTAATGTTAGCCATATAATCACTCAAGCCTTTAATCATAAAGGTATTCTGTTTTAATTGTCTACCAAAATAAGCATTAAAGTCATCTTGCCTAAACATAAAGTCATCAAACTCATCCAAGCACCGACTAGCAATTTTAGTAGGAGGAACTTCAGCTTTATCATATCTATAGAGAGAATTTACCTTTACTACCTGTGTCGGGATATCGGGAGGTTCTTCAGTAAATAAGTAATTGAGATCATATACTTCTTCAACAGGCGGTAAATTAAGACCATGTATTTCTTCAATAGGAGGCAAATTCTTAACATCTTCAGCTTTAATACCTTTTTCTTTCATAGATTTCTTTGCCTCTTGCATATCTTCGGGACTGAGAAATAGAACACCTCTCTTCCTCGGAGTTGGTTTAGGAATAGGCTCAGTAATAGGCTCAGGAGCTGGCTCAGGAGGTAGCTCGGGAGGTGCCCAATTATTTTCATTAGCCAACATATTATTCAATAGAAGTTCAGCGTCATCCGGTGTTCTTTCCCTAAAAAGAGAACCAGCACAACTATCCAGGTAATCTCTGGAAGCATCAGTTAGTCCATTATAAAAGATATCAAATATTTCAGGTTTCTTAAGAGGATGATTAGGAAAAGCATTAAGTAACTTGAGAAGCCTCCCCCAAGCTTGTGGGAAACTCTCTTCTTCAATTTGCACAAAATTGTATATTCCCTCAAAGCAGCTTGTTTCTTATGAGCAGGGAAATATTTAGCAGAGAAGTAACAAATCATATCCTGGGGACTTTGCACACAACCAGGATTAAGAGAATTAAACCATTTCTTAGCATCACCCTTTAATGAGAACGGAAATATTTTAAGTAAATAAAGGTGGCGCGATCTCAGATTATTAGTAAACAGGGCAGCTATATCATCTAACTTACGAAGATGTGCCACAACAGTTTCAGATTCATAGCCATAAAAAGGATCAGATTCAACCAAAGTAACTATATCTGGATCGACAGAAATATCATAATAATCATGATCAGGAACACAGATAGGTGAAGTAGCAAAAGCAGGGTCGAGTCTCATCCTACCTCTAAAAGATCCTTTACTCCACTTAATTAGCAACCTCTTACGTTCAAGACTATCCTGGCAAGAAACAACAGCTTCAAAAGATTCAGCATTAAAAAGATAACCCTCAGGAATAGAAGGCATAGGTTCATCATCACTCATATCATCGTGTTCAGGTTCAATAATTTCTCTTTCTCTAGGCCTAGCAATCTGCTCATCAAGATGTTCACCAAGTGGCACAGTGGTATCAAGCATAGAAGTAGTTTCATCATAAGTATCATGCATAGCAGAAGTGGCATCATCAATAACATGCGACATATCAGAATCAATAGCAGTAGTAGGTTTAGGTGTCGCAAACTTACTCATAACAGAAGGAGAATCTAGTGCAAGGCTAGATGGCAATCCCTTACCTACCCTCGTAGTTGAGGGCAAAATAGTAGTTCGATCATCTTTCAAATTCTTCATAGTGTCCAGCAGATATAAATCCCAAGTAACTCAAAGAATAGAGCTATGCTCCCCGGCAACGGCGCCAGAAAAGTCTTGATAACCCACAAGTATAGGGGATCGCAACAGTTTTCGAGGGTAGAGTATTCAACCCAAATTTGTTGATTCGACACAAGGGGAGCCAAAGAATATTCTCAAGTATTAGTAGCTGAGTTGTCAATTCAACCACACCTGGAAACTTAGTATCTGCAGCAAAGTGTTTAGTAGCAAAGTAATATGATAGTGGTGGTAACGGTAACAAAGTAAAGGCAGCAAAAGTAATGATTTTGGTATTTTTGTAGTGATTGTAACAGTAGCAACGGAAAAGTAAATAAGTGTAAACCAGTATATGGAAAACTCATAGGCACCGGATTAGCGATGGATAATTATGCCGGATGTGGTTCATCATGTAACAGTCATAACATAGGGTGACACAGAACTAGCTCCAGTTCATCAATGTAATGTAGGCATGTATTCCGTATATAGTCATACATGCTTATAGAAAAGAACTTGCATGACATCTTTTGTCCTACCCTCCCGTGGCAGCGGGGTCCTATTGGAAACTAAGGGATATTAAGGCCTCCTTTTAATAGAGAACCGGAACAAAGCATTAGCACATAGTGAATACATGAACTCCTCAAACTACGGTCATCACCGGGAGTGGTCCCGATTATTGTCACTTCGGGGTTGCCGGATCATAACACATAGTAGGTGACTATAGACTTGCAAGATAGGATCTAGAACACACATATATTCATGAAAACATAATAGGTTCAGATCTGAAATCATGGCACTCGGGCCCTAGTGACAAGCATTAATCATAGCAAAGTCATAGCAACATCAATCTCAGAACATAATGGATACTAGGGATCAAACCCTAACAAAACTAACTCGATTACATGATAAATCTCATCCAACCCATCACCGTCCAGCAAGCCTACGATGCAATTACTCACGCACGGTGGTGAGCATCATGAAATTGGTGATGAAGGATGGTTGATGATGACGACGGCGACGAATCCCCCTCTCCGGAGCCCCGAACGGACTCCAGATCAGCCCTCCCGAGAGAGATTAGGGCTTGGCGGCGGCTCCGTATCGTAAAACGCGATGAAACTTTTTCTCTGATTTTTTTCTCCCCGAAAGCCAATATATGGAGTTGGAGTTGGCGTCGGAGGACCACCAGGGGGCCCACGAGGTAGGGGGGCGCGCCCAGGGGGGAGGGGCGTGCCCCCACCCTCGTGAACAGGGTGTGGGCCCCCTGTCCTTCATCTTTGGCGAGGATTTTTTATTATTTATTCTAAGATATTCCGTGGAGTTTCAGGTCATTCCGAGAACTTTTGTTTTCTGCACATAAAACAACACCATGGCAATTCTGCTGAAAACAACGTCAGTCCGGGTTAGTTCCATTCAAATCATACAAGTTAGAGTCCAAAACAAGGGCAAAAGTGTTTGAAAAAGTAGATACGATGGAGACGTATCACCGGCCCATCAGCTTGATCCATCTTATTGCCAAGCTCATCGCCAAAGTCCTCTCGCATCGACTCGCTCCTCGCCTGAGCCACCTCGTGTCCACTAACCAGAGCGCATTCATCGCCGGCCGCTGTGTGCACGACAACTTCATGCTCGTCCAACAGACCGCTCGCCAGCTGCACAACTTGCGGGCACCTAGGGTGCTCCTCAAGCTCGACATCGCGCGCGCTTTTGACACGGTCTCCTGGCCCTTCCTCGTCGATGTTCTTCGTCACCTAGGCTTTGGCAGACGTTGGATCGAGTGGATCTCCATCCTCCTATCCACCGCCGGCACGCGAGTCCTCATCAACGGGTTGCCCGGTCCCCCGATCGCCCTCGCCTGCGGCCTGAGGAGACCCTATCTCCCCGATGCTGTTCACGATGGCCATTGATGCCCTCAACTCGCTGCTGGTGCATGCCCATCGGTCCAGGCTCCTGCAGCGACTCACTGCCCGGCATGCTGCCTCAAAGCATATCCCTCTACGCCGACGACGTCGTCGTGTTCTGCCACCCCCCCGCCCGCGGCCTACGAGTCATCCGCGAGCTACTGCGCGTCTTTGGGATGGCGTCCGGGCTTTGTACTAACTTCTCGAAGTGATCGCCACGCCCATTCAGTGTGGCGATGATGAGATTTCTTGCATCCAGAGTGAGCTTGCCTGCGCTGTGGTTGGCTTCCCCATCATCTACCTCGGCATCCCGCTCTCCGTGCGGACATCGTCGGCGTCATCCCTGCAGCCCATCGTCGAGAGGCTGTCTAAGAAACTCTCCACATGTAGCGCAACTCTCCTTTCCCGTGGCGAGCGCCTTGCCCTAGTTCGTCACATGTTATGCGCGGTCCCCTCCCATATCATGGTCGCCATTGCCACCTGCCCTCCGGTGCTCAAGCAGATCAACCGCATCATTCGGGAGTTTCTATGGCACGACAGAAAAGACACCCGGAGTGGGCATGGCCCCATCAATTGGCAGCGCGTCTGTCACTCCCTTGAGCTTGGCGGCCTCGGGATCCAGGACCTCCACCTCCAAGGAATTGCGCTGCGCGTGCGCTGGCTGTGGCTTCAACGTACGGACCCCACCAGACCTTGGGCGCATCTTCATCTCCCAAGCGACCCTGATGCCTCCGCTATCTTCAGGGCATCTACTTCCTGGGACGTCGGCGATGGCCGGACTTGCCGATTCTGGACGGACCATTGGATCAATGGCCAGGCTGTCTCCGACGTTGCCCCTTCCCTCCTCTCCCTCATCCCTCGGCGCTTGCGGAAGCGCACGGTGGCGGTGGCGCTCCACGGCCGCAGCTGGATCGCCGACTTTCGTGGCGCCCTGACCCCTGGTGCACTCTCTAACTACGTGCACCTGTCGAGGACGCTCCGGCCCATTGTCCTCTGCAGCCTACCCGACCGTCTGCCTTGGAGATGGACCACGAATGCCAAGTATTCGGCCAAGTCTTGCTACCAGGCCTTATGCGCTGGCTCCACCGCGGCCCCATTCTGGCGGCTAACATGGAAATGCTGGGCTCCGCTGCGAGTCAAGATCTTCACATGGCTCGTCGACCTCGATCGCTGTTGGACCACTGCCAAACTCGCTCGGCACGGCCTACCGCACAACGACCATTGCGTCCTTTGTGACCAGGCTATGGCGACCATGCAACACATTATCATCGGCTGCCCTTTCTCCCAGCAAATATGGTACGATGTGCTCGCTTGGGTGCACTCTACCACCCCCTCTCCGACAAGAGACGAAGACTTCCTACCCTGGTGCACGACGGCCATCGCCGGATCCCCCCGGGCTTCGCAAGGGCCTAGCCATGTTAGCTACGCTCACAGCTTGGTGCATCTGGAAACACGCAACCGTTGCATGTTCGATGACGACTCTCCCTCCGCCTCGAGGCTGTTTGCAGCTATTCAGGACGAAGCTAGGACCTGGGCTCGAGCTGGTGCTCGCGGACTAAACCTTTTGTTGGCATAGGAGTGTACTCTAAGATCGCTGGGCTGAGCATCCCACTCTAAAAGGCTCTGCGGCTCCTTCTTCAAGCACGCACTCCCCATATATTATCCCTACCTATCAGTGAAATGATACACACTTTTGTGTATTCGTGAAAAAAAGATAACTACATTATGAAACAAGATCATTTCAATGCAAATGTTATGAAACAACTGAAATACAATTCTGATATGATTGCCCGCTTGAGTGACTTGCTATTTAGAATCTCCAATGATGTTAGAGGTGTAGGAAAACATGCCTCTATGGTTCAAACCCAGTTAGAACAAGTTGCTAAATCTCAAAGATAATTGCTTGAAAATGAATAATAATATGTGCTACCTCTTGAGCTTGCCTTGGTTTTTCCCTTGAAGAGGGAAGGGTGATGCAGCAAAGTAGAGTAAGTATTTCCCTCAGTTTGAGAACCAAGGTATCAATCCAGTAGGAGACAACGCACAAGTCACCAAATACCTGCACAAACAATCAACAACTTGCACCCAATGCGATAAAGGGGTTGTCAAACCCTTCATGGTTACTTGAAAAAGTGAGATCTGATAGAGATAGAAAAACAATAAAGTAAATATTTTGGGTATTTTTGGTTTACAGATCGGAAAGTAAAAGATTGCAAAGTAGTAGATCGGAAACTAGTATGATGGAAAAGAGATTGCATATAATGGAAAAGAGACCCGAGGGCCATAGGTTTCACTACTGGCTTATCTCATGATAGCAAATAATACGGTGGGTGAACAAATTACTGCTGAGCAATTGATAGAAGAGCGCAAAGTTATGACGATATCTAAGGTAATGATCATGAACATAGGCATCACGTTCGTGTCAGGTAGACCGAAATGATAATGCATCTACTACTATTACTCCACACATCGACCGCTATCCAACATGCATCTAGAGTATTAAGTTCATAAATTATGGAGTAACGCATTAAGTAAGATGACATGATGTAGAGGAATTAACTCAAGCAATATGATGAAAACCCCATATTTTTATCGTCGATGGCAACAATACAATACAATATGTGCCTTGCTGCCCCTACTGTCACTAGGAAAGGACACCGCAAGATTGAACCCAAAGCCAAGCACTGCTCCCATTGCAAGAAAAACCAATCTATTAGGCCAAACTAAACCGATAATTCGAAGAGACTTGCAAAGATATCAAATCATGCATATAAGAATTCAGAGAAGAACCAAATAATATTCATAGATAATCTGATCATAAATCCACAATTCATCGGATCTCGGTAAACACACCGCAAAAGAATATTACATCAAATAGATCTCCAAGAACATCGAGGAGAACATGGTATTGAGAATCAAAGAGAGAGAATAAGCCATCTAGCTACTAGCTATGGACCCGTAGGTCTATGGTAAACTACTCACGCTTCACCAGAGAGGTAATGGTGTTGATATAGAAGCCCTCCATGATCGAATCCCCCTCCGGCAGGACGCCGGAAAAGGCCCCTAGCTGGGATCTCACAGGTACAGAAGGTTGCGGCGGTGGAAAAGTGGTTTCGTGGCTCCCCTGGATGTTTTCAGGGTATAAGAGTATATATAGGCAAAGGAACTAGGTCAGGAGACCCACGAGGGGCCCACGAGGTAGGGGGTAGGGCGCGCTCTCCACCATCGTGGTTGCCTTGTTGCGTCTCTGACTTCATCTCCAAGTCTCGTGATTTGCTTCTAAGAAAGTTCATTACGAAAGTTTCATTCCGTTTGGACTTCATTTGGTATTCCTTTTCTGCGAAACTCTAAAACAGGTAAAAACAGAAACTGGCACTGGGCTCTCGGTTAATAGCTTAGTCCCAAAAATAATATAAAATAGCATATTAATGCATATAAAACATCCAAAACAGATAATATAATAGCATGGAATAATCAAAAATTATAGATACATTAGAGGCGTATAAAGCATCCCCAAGCTTAATTCCTGCTCGTCCTCGAGTAGGTAAATGATAAAAACAGAATTTTTGATGTGGAATAATACCTAAAATATTTATCCATGTAATTTTCTTTATTGTGTCATGAATGTTTAGATCCGTAAGATTCAAAACAAAAGTTTAATATTGACATAAAAATAATAATACTTCAAGCATACTAACAAAGCAATCATGTCTTCTCAAAATAACATGGCCAAAGAAAGCTATCCCTACAAAATCATATAGTCTGGCTATCCTCTATCTTCATCACACAAAATATTTAAATCATGCACAACCCCGATGACAAGCCAAGCAATTGTTTCATACTTTTGATGTTCTCAAACTTTTTCAATCTTCATGCAATACATGAGCGTGAGCCATGGATATATCACTAAGGTGGAATAGAATATGGTGGTTGTGGAGAAGACAAAAAAGGAGAAGATAGTCTCACATTAACTAGGCGTATCAACGGGCTATAGAGATGCCCATAAATAGATATCAATGTGATTGAGTAGGGATTGTCATGCAACGGATGCACTAGAGGTATAAGTGTATGAAAGCTCAAAAAGAAACTAAGTGGGTGTGCATCCAACTCGCTTGCTCACGAAGACCTAGGGCATTTAGAGGAAGCCCATCATTGGAATATACAAGCCAAGTTCTATAATGAAAATTCCCACTAGTATATGAAAGTGACAAAATAGGAGACTCTCTATCATGAAGATCATGGTGCTACTTTGAAGCACAAGTGTGGAAAAAGGGTAGTAACATTGCCCCTTCTCTCTTTTTCTCTCATTTTTTTATTTGGGCCTTCTATTTTTTATGGCCTCTTTTTATTTATTTATTTTTGTCCGGAGTCTCATCCTGACCTATGGGGGAATCATAGTCTCCATCATCCTTTCCTTACATGGGACAATCCTCTAATAATGAAGATCATCACACTTTTACTTACTTACAACTCAAGAATTACAACCCAATGCTTGGAACAAAATATGACTCTATGTGAATGCCTCCGGCGGTGTACCAGGATGTGCAATGATTCAAGAGTGACATGTATGAAAGAATTATGAATGGTGGCTTTGCCACAAATACGATGTCAATTACATGATCATGCAAAGCAATATGACAATGATGGAGCGTGTCATAATAAACGGGACGGTGGAAAGTTGCATGGCAATATATCTCGGAATGGCTATGGAAATGCCATAATAGGTAGGTATGGTGGATGTTTTGAGGAAGGTATATGGTGGTTGTATGGTACCGGCGAAAGTTGCGCGATACTAGAGAGGCTAGCAATGGTGGAAGGGTGAGAGTGCGTATAATCCATGGACTCAACATTAGTCATAAAGAACTCACATACTTATTATAAAAATCTATTAGTTATCGAAATGAAGTACTACATGCATGCTCCTATGGGGATAGATTGGTAGGAAAATTCCATCGCTCGTCCCCGACTGCCACTCATAAGGAAGATAATCAATAAATAAATCATGCTCCAACCTCATCACATAACGGTTCACCATACGTGCATGCTACGGGAATCACAAACTTTAACACAAGTATCTCTCAAATTCACAACTACTCCACTAGCATGACTCTAATATCACCATATTCATATCTCAAAACAATCATAAAGAATCAAACTTCATAGTATTCAATGCACTTTATATGAAAGTTTTTATTATATCCATATTGGATGCCCATCATATTAGGACTAGTTTTATAACCAAAGCAAATTACCGTGCTGTTCTAAAAGACTCCCAAAATAATATAAGTGAAGCATAAGAGTTCAACAATTTCTATAAAATAAAGCCACCGCTGTGTTCTAAAAAGGTATAAATGAAGTACTAGAGCAATATTGTCTAGCTCAAAAGATATAAGAGAAGCACATAGAGTATTCAAATAAACCATGATTCATGTGTGTGTCTCCCAAAACGTGTGTACAGGAAGGATGATTGTGGTAAACTAAAAATCAAAGACTCAAATCATACAAGACGCTCCAAGCAAAACACATATCATGTGGTGAATAAAAATATAGCCTCAAATAAACTTACCGATAGACGAAGACAAAAAAGGGATGCCTTCCGGGGCATCCCCAAGCTTAGGCTTTTGGTTGTCCTTGAATATTACCTTGGGGTGCCTTGGGAATCCCCAAGCTTAGGCTCTTGCCACTCCTTATTCCGTAGTCCATCAAATCCTTACCCAAAACTTGAAAACTTCACAACACAAAACTCAACGGAGAATCTCATGAGCTCCGTTAGTATAAGAAAATAAATCACCACTTTAAGGTACTGTTGCAAACTCATTCTTTATTTATATTGGTGTAATATCTACTGTATTCCAACTTTTACATGGTTCATACCCCCCGATACTACCCATAGATTCATCAAAATAAGCAAACAACACGCGAAAAACAGAATCTCTCAAAACAGAATAGTCTGTAGTAATCTGTAACTCTCGAATACTTCTGTAACTCCAAACATACAGCCAAATTAGGAAAGCCTGAGAAATTTGTGTACCAATCCATAGAAAAAAGAATCAGATCAAAAGGACATTTCCGTAAATTATCAAAACTAATTTACTGGGTGCAAAAGTTTCTGATTTTCAGCAGGATCAACACAACTATCACCGTAAGCTATCCTAATGGTTTAACTTGGCACAAACACTAATTAAAACATAAGACCACATCTAACCAGAGGCTTGATGAATTATTTATTACTAAACAGAAATAAAAAGCAAAGAACAAAAATAAAATTGGGTTGCCTCCCAACAAGCCCTATTGTTTAACGCCCTTAGCTAGGCATTGATAATTTCAATGATGCTCACATAAAAGAGAAGAATTGAAGCACAAAGAGAGCATCATAAAACATCTGACAAACACATGTAAGTATAACATACTTCCTATGCATAGGCATTTTATAAGCAAACAAATTATCAAGGCAAGCAAAAACTAGAATATGCAAGGAAGAAGAAAGAGAAGATAGCAATCTCAACATGGAGAGAGGTAATTTAGTAGCATGAAAATTTCTACAACCATATTTTCCTCTCTCATAATAATTACATGTGGGATCATAAGCAAATTCAACAAAATAGCTATCACATATAATATTCTCAACACGATCCACATGCATGCGAAGTTGACACTCTTCCAAAATAGTGGGATTAACATTAACTAAAGGCATGACCTCTCCAAACCCACTTTTATCAAAAAAGTCATAAGATTGAACATTCTCCAAATATGTGGGATCTAAAGTTGACACTCTTCCGAACCCACTTTCACTATTATTGCAAACACTATTATCAATCTTATATTCATCATGGGGCTTAAATAAATTTTCAAGATCATAAGAAGAATCACCCCAATCATGATCATTGCAACAAATAGTGGACATAGCAAAACTAGCATCCCCAAGCTTAGGGTTTTGCATATCATTGACATAGTTGACATTAATAGAGTTTATAATAACATCATTGCAATCATGCTTTTAATTCAAGGAACTATCAAGTATGGGTGCAATAGCAACAATCTCATATTTAACATAAGGGACTATAGCAAATTCATCTCCATTAATATTGGCATCATGGCCACAAGAATAGCAAGCATCATGTTCATCAAGGGATATTTCAGTCAAATCATCGGAATCATAATTATCTATAGATTCATGAATATCATTATTTTCTTCCAAAGCAACGGTCATTCTCGCAATAAATTCTTTGACATAGACATTTTGAGCATAGTTTTCATAGCAATATTTAAGTATGTCAAAATTTTCAGATTTGTAGAGAGTAATATCATACTTTTCAATGAAATAAGCAACTTCATAAGCACCCTTAAAAGCAAAAAATTCTTCAGTTTGTTCAATATCATAGTAACTATAAACATCCTTTCTATAAGAAGACAAGATTTCATTATCATTAAATTCACATAGGTAGGGAAGTTGTTTTTTAGGGTCCTTAGAGCAACAAGTAAAATCAGAAATTTCACAAAGATTCCAATCATAACACAACAAACTGTTTATTTCATTCCATAGGAGTCTCCCTTTCTCAGACAAACGGTGACGCACAAAATGAGCATGCTCATCTAAAGATTTTCCCTCAACTAAACTAGTTGGGGTTTCAGCACGAGCACAAATATATCGAAGATGATCCAAGTAGAACACTTTAAGTGGATCCATATCAATATATTTTTAGCAAGCAAAGATGCAAGCAAATAGAAGGCACATGGAAACACAAAGACATACGGAAAGAAAGCGAAGAAAAAGGCAAATCTTTTCGAAAATCATTTTAGAGGTGGGGGAGAGGAAAACGAGAGGCGAATGGCGAATAATATAATGCAAGACAGGAGATTTTATGATGGTTACTTGGCATGGCTTGACTTGGCGTAGATCTCCCTGGCAACGGCGCTAGAAATTCTTCCTGATACCTCTTGAGCTTGCGTTGGTTTTTCCCTTGAAGAGGAAAGGGTTATACAGCAAAGTAGAGTAAGTATTTCCCTCAGTTTGAGAACCAAGGTATCAATCCAGTAGGGGACAACGCACAAGTCACCGAATACCTGCACAAACAATCATCAACTTAAACCCAACACGATAAAGGGGTTGTCAATCCCTTCATGGTTACTTGCAAAAGTGAGATCTGATAGAGATAGAAAAACGGTAAAGTAAATATTTTGGTATTTTGGTTTATAGATCGGAAAGTAAAAGATTGCAAAATAGTAGACTGAAAACTAGTATGATGGAAAAGAGATTGAATATAATGGAAAAGAGACCCGGGGGCCATAGGTTTCACTAGTGGCTTCTCTCATGATAGCAAATAATACGGTGGGTGAACAAATTACTGCCGAGCAATTGATAGAAGAGCGCAAAGTTATGACGATATCTAAGGCAATGATCATGAACATAGGCATCAGGTCCGTGTCAAGTAAACCGAAATGATTCTGCATCTACTACTATTACTCCACACATTGACTGCTATCCAGCATGCATCTAGAGTATTAAGGTCATAAAGAACGGAGTAACGCATTAAGTAAGGTGACATGATGTAGAGGAATTAACTCAAGCAATATGATGAAAACCCCATCTTTTTATACTCGATGGCAACAATACAATACGTGCCTTGCTAACCCTACTGTCACTGGGAAAGGACACCGCAAGATTGAACCCAAAGCTAAGCACTTCTCCCATTGCAAGAAAAAACAATCTAGTAGGCCAAACTAAACTGATAATTCGAAGAGACTTGCAAAGATATCAAATCATGCATATTAGAATTCAGACAAGAACCAAATAATATTCATAGATAATCTGATCATAAATCCACAATTCATCGGATCTCGGCAAACACACCGCAAAAGAATATTACATCGAATAGATCTCCAAGGACATCGAGGAGAACATGGTATTGAGAATCAAAGAGAGAGAAGAAGCCATCTAGCTACTAGCTATGGACCCGTAGGTCTGTGGTAAACTACTCACGCTTCATCGGAGAGATAATGGTGTTGATGTAGAAGCCCTCCGTGATTGAATCCCCCTCAGGCAGGACGTCAGAAAAGGCCCCTAGATGGGATCTCACGGGTACAAAAGGTTGCGGCGGTAGAAAAGTGGTTTCGTGGCTCCCCTGGATGTCATCATGGTACAATAGTACATATAGGCGAAGGAACTAGGTCAGGAAACCCAGGAGGGGCCCATGATGTAGGGGGGCATGCCCTACCTCCCTGGGCACGCCCTCCACCCTCATGGCCACCTTGTTGTGTCTCCGACTTCATCTCCAAGTCTCGTGGTTTTCTTATGGTCCAAGAAAGATCGTCGTGAAAGTTCATTCCGTTTGGACTCCGTTTGGTATTCCTTTTCTACGAAACTCTAACACAGGTAAAAAACAGAAATTGGCACTTGGCTCTCGGTTAATAGTTTATCCCAAAAATAATATAAAATAGCATATTAATGCATATAAAACATCCAAAACGGATAATATAATAGCATGGAATAATAAAAAATTATATATACGTTGGAGACGTATCAATATGAATGATCATGCTATTAGAGTAATAACTAGAGGAGGTAGAATGACTCGGGAACCACTTTATCCTGAAGGACACCCTAAAATAATTGAACAAGATTCTCAAGGAATTAATAATATGCACCTAGTCCTTCTAAAAAGAAAAAGAAGAAGAAAAATTATAGGACTTTGCATACGTCTAGTGAACCTGAGATAGAAAAACCTTCTGAAGATAACAACAATGATGTCTCTATTTCTGATGCTGAAACTCAATCTGGTAATGAACACCCACCTAGTGATACTAAAAATGAAAATGATGATGTTCATGAAGACACTCCACCAGATAATGATGTTGAAATAGAACCAATTGTTGATCTTGATAACCCACAACCTAAAAATAAAAGATATGATAAAAGAGTCTTTATTGCTAGAAAACATGAAAGAGAAAGAGAACCATGGGTTCAAAAACCCATGCCCTTTCCACCTAAACCAACTAAGAAAAAAGATGATGAAGAATTTGAACGCTTTGCTGAAATGCTTAGGCTAGTCTTTTTGCGCACTCGCTTGACTGATATATTAAAGATGGCCCCTTATGTAAAATACATGAAAGACATCATCACTAATAAGAGGAAAACACCTGAAGCTGAAATCTCCACCATGCTTGCTAATTTTTTTAAGAATGGAGTACCTAAAAAACTTGGAGATCCGGGAATACCAACTATACCTTGCTCCATCAAAAGAAATTATGTCTAAACTGCTTTATGTGATTTAGGAGCTGGTGTTAGTGTTATGCCTTTCTCCTTATAAAAGACTTTATTTGAATAAACTCACACCTACTGAAATATCTTTTCAAATGGCTGATAAATCAACTACCACACCTATCGGTATTTATGAGGATGTGCCTGTTGTTGTTGCAAATGTTACTATCTTAACTGACTTTGTTATACTTGAGATGCATGAGGATGACAACATGTCGATTATCCTTGGTAGACCCTTCTTGAATACTGCAGGGGTTGTTATTGATTGCAATAAAAGCAAGGTCACTTTTCATATCAATGGCAATGAGCATATGGTGCACTTTCCAAGGAAACGGTTCCGAGTGAATGGTATTAATGTTATTGAAAAATCTCCGACACTCACTATTGGAAGTTTTCAACTACCTCTACCTACTGCCAAAACAAATATGAAATGCTTATTGTTGGGTACATGCATATCCCCGTTGAGGTAACTTATTGTTTTACGAAAGTTCTTCAGTTTCGTGCTAATCGGAAGTGGTTGTTCTTAAGACTTGATCAACCTTATTAATGGATCATTTTTGAGAGGTATGAAGTTGATGAATTTAGTAAGCACAACCTTCTGCTACCAACTTTTGTTTTCTGTTTTTCTTAGTTAAATAAAATAAAATGCCATGTTTTGTCTGTTTTCTGAATTCCCATGCAATAAAAAATGACCCAAAAATAAAAATTCTCAGAATGCTCTGAAAATTTAATATGATTTTTTCTGAATAATTTTGAATTTTTAGTGCAAATAACATCAGAGGGGGGTGCACCAGGTGGGCACAACCCACCTGGGCGTGCCAGCAAGCCCAGACGCACCCTGATGGGTTGTGGTCCCCACGTGGGTCCCCTCACTTACTTCTTTAGCCCATGTCATCTCCTACCTCCAGAAAAAATCACCATAGCTCTCTCTCTCTCGTGTTCTTGCTCGCAAACCCGCTAATTTCGATCTCTTTGCTTGAAGCTCCATTTCCAAAACTGTTTTGGGGGATTGCTACTTGGTATGTGAATCCTCCATTGCTCCAACTAGTTTTTTTGCTTTAGTGGATTATATTTTGAATAATTAGCTACTCTTGGTGCTGCTGTAGATGAGCTTGCATGTTGAATTCTTAGAGTTCTAAGTAGTTTGAATGCTTAATATAGCCTCTATGCACCCTTATGAGTAGTTGCTATCAATCTTATGAAGTTTTGTTGACAAAAAATTTGTAACCCAAAAAATTCAGAAATTTGTACGAGAATAGAATGTACCTTTTCGGAAGGAATTCTTCGAGGAGGAGTGATGTCTACTATGCAACTTTATTCTTGTAGACTTGTGTTGGGCCTCCAAGCGCAGAGTTTTGTAGGACAGTAGTTATTTTCCCTCAAGTGGATAACCTAAGGTTTATCAATCCGTGGGAGGTGTAGGATGAAGATAGTCTCTCTCAAGCAACCCTGCAATCAAATACAAGAAATCTCTTGTGTCCCCAACACACCCAATACAATGGCAAATTGTATAGGTGCAGTAGTTCGGCGAAGAGATGGTGATAAAAGTATAGTATGGATAGTAGATATGAGTTTTTGTAGTGCGAACAATAAAAAATAGCAATGTAGTAAATAGTAAAATGGAGCACAAACGGTACTGCAATGATGGAAAATGAGGCCTAGGGTGCATACTTTCACTAGTGCAATCTCTCAACAATGCTAAACTAGTTGGATCATATTATTATCCCTCAAAGTGCAATAAAGAATCACTCCCGAGTTCCTTTAGCGGAGAATAAAAAATGGAATTTGTTTGTAGGGTACGAAACCACCTCAAAGCTATTATTTCCGATCAATCAATGCTAGAGTTCGTACTAAAATAACACAAAGCTATTCTTTTCGATCAATCTAACCAAGAGTTCGTACTAAAATAACACCATATGACACACATCAACCAACTCTAGTGTCACCTAGATACTCCAATGTCACCACAAGTATCCATGAGTTAATTCTACGATATGCATCAAACAACTTCATGAGCATAATATTCAATCCACACAAAGAACTACAAGGAGACCCCAAAGTTTCTATCGGAGAAAATATAATAAAAACGTGCATCAACCTCTCTGCATACATTACCCCAATGTCACCTTGCGGATTTGCAAGTTGAGTGCCATAACATACATCAAGTGAATTAATATGATACCCCATTGTCACCTCAACTATTCATACCACAAGACATACATCATGTGTTCTCAGATCTGAACATTCAATCCGACAAGACAAAACTTCAAAGGGTAAAGATTCAATTCATCACAACAAGAGTACAGAGGGGATAATCATCATATGATCCATCTATGTTAACAAAGCCCATGATATATCAAGACCGTGACATCTCAAGATCACGAGAGAGAGAGAGAGTGATTAAACACAAAGCTACTGGTACAAACCCTCAGCCCCGAGGGTGGACTACTCCCTCCTCATCGTGGTGGACGTCAGGATGATGAAGATGGCCACCAGTGATGATCTCCCCCTCCGACAGGGTGCCAGAACAGGCTCCCGATTGGTTTTCGGTGGCTACAGAGGCTTGCGGCGGCGGAACTTCTGATCTAGGTTCTCCGCGAGGGTTTTGGAAAATTTGATGATTTTGTTGGGGAATGTAGCATGCAATTTCAAAAAAATTCCTACGCTCACACAAGATCTATCTAGGAGATGCATATCAACGAGAGGGGAGAGTGTGTCCACGTACCCTCATAGACCGAAAGCAAAAGTGTTAACTTAACGCGGTTGATGTAGTCGAACGTCTTCCTGAATAAACAGGTCAAGTTCGAAAGTACGACACCTCCGAGTTCTGCACATGTTCAGCTTGATGACGTCCCTTGAACTCTTGATCTAGCAGAGGTACGAAGGAGATGAGTTCCGTCAGCACGACGGCGTGGTGATGGTGATGGTGATGTGATCCATGCAGGGGTTCACGTAAGCACTACGACAATATGACCAGAGGAGTAAACGGTGGAGGGGGCACCGCACACGGCTAAGATGATTGTCTGTCTTGGGGTGCCCCTGCCCCCGTATATAAAGGAGGAGGGGAGGAGGCCGGCCACAAGGGGCGCGCCAATGGGGGGGGGAGTCCTAATAGGACTTCCAGTCCTAGTAGGATTCGCCTCCCCTCTTTTCCTTCTCATGGAGGGGGAAAAGGGGAAGGTAGAGGGAAGAGGAGAAGGAAAGGGGGGCGCGCCCCCTCCCCTAGTCCAATTCGGACTCCCCATGGGAGGGGGGCGCGGCCACCCCTTGTGGGCTACCTCCCCTCTCCCCTATGGCCCATGTAGGCCCAACAATCCCCCCCCCCCGGGGGGGGGGGGGGGGGGGAGGGGTCCTGTAACCTCTCGGTACTCCGAAAAATACCCGAACCTTTCCAAAACCATTCCGGTGTCCGAATACCATCGTCCAATATATCAATCTTTACCTCTCGACCATTTCGAGAATCCTCGTCATGTCTGCTACGTCTTGAGCTTGCATTGGTTTTCCTTGAAGAGGAAAGGGTGATGCAGCAATAATAGCGTAAGTATTTCCCTTAGTTTTTGAGAACCAAGGTATCAATCCAGTAGGAGGCTCCTCAAAAGTCCCACGCACCTACACAAACAAACAAAGAACTCGCAACCAACGCAATAAAGGGGTTGTCAATCCCTTCACGGCCACTTGCGAAAGTGAGATCTGATAGAGATAGTACGATAAGATAAATATATTTTTGGTATTTTATAATATAAATGCAAAAAGTAAAGATGCAAATAAAAGTAGATTGGAAGCAAATATGATAAGAGACAGACCCGGGGGCCATAGGTTTCACTAGTGGCTTCTCTCAAGATAGCATAAGTATTACGGTGGGTGAACAAATTACTGTCAAGCAATTGATAGAAAAGCGAATAATTATGAGATTATCTAGGCATGATCATGTATATAGGCATCACGTCCGCAACAAGTAGACTGACTCCCGCCTGCATCTACTACTATTACTCCACACATCGACCGAC
The DNA here is from genome assembly GCA_963921465.1 of Triticum timopheevii. Lineage (NCBI taxonomy): Eukaryota > Viridiplantae > Streptophyta > Magnoliopsida > Poales > Poaceae > Triticum > Triticum timopheevii. The sequence continues at coordinate 502,448,960 of OY997266.1, read as the reverse complement.
TCCTGCCTGCATCTAGAGTATTAAGTTCATAAGAACAGAGTAATGCCTTAAGCAAGATGACATGATGTAGAGGGATAAACTCATGTAATATGATATAAACCCCATCTTTTTATCCTCGATGGCAACAATACAATACGTGCCTTGCTGTCACTGGGAAAGGACACCGCAAGATTGAACCCAAAGCTAAGCACTTCTCCCATGGCAAGAAAGATCAATCTAGTAGGCCAAACCAAACTGATAATTCGAAGAGACTTGCAAAGATAACTCAATCATACATACAAGAATTCAGAGGAGATTCAAATATTTTTCATAGATAAACTTGACCATAAACCCACAATTCATCGGATCTCGACAAACACACCGCAAAAAGAGTTTACATCGAATAGATCTCCACAAGAGAGGGGGAGAACATTGTATTGATATCCAAAAAGAGAGAAGAAGCCATCTAGCTAATAACTATGGACTTGTAGGTCTGTGGTAAACTACTCACAACTCATCGGAGGGGCTATGGTGTTGATGTAGAAGCCCTCCATGGTCGATTCCCCCTCCGGCGGAGCACCGGCAAAGGCTCCAAGATGGGATCTCGCGGATATAGAAGGTTACGGCTGTGGAAATTGTGTTTCGTTGGCTCCCTGGATGTTTTCAGGGTACATAGGCTTATATAGGAGGAATAAGTACGTCGGTGGCCGCCCGAGGGGCCCACGAGACTGGGGGGCGCGCCCTATGGGGGGGCGCCCTCCTATCTTGTGGAGGCCTCGGCTGCTTCTTGACTTGCACTCCAAGTCCTCTGGATCACGTTCATTCCAAAAATCACGCTCCCAAAGGTTTCATTCCATTTGGACTCCGTTTGATATTCCTTTTCTTCGAAATACTGAAATAGGCAAAAAAAAGAGCAATACGGGCTGGACCTCCCGTTAGTAGGTTAGTCCCAAAAATGATATAAATGTGTAAAATAAAGCCCATAAACATCCAAAAGGGGTAATATAATAGCATGGAACAATAAAAAATTATAGATACGTTGGAGATGTATCAAGCATCCCCAAGCTTAATTCCTGCTCGTGCTCGAGTAGGTAAATGATAAAAAAGGAATTTTTGATGCGGAATGCTACCTAGCATAATACTTAATGTAATTTTCTTTATTGTGGCATGAATGTTCAGATCCAAATGATACAAAATAAAAGTTCATATTAACATGAAAATGGTGATACTTCAAGCATACTAATCAAAGTAATCATGTCTTCTCAAAGTAACATGGCCAAAGAAAGTTATCCCTAAAAAATCATATAGTCTGACCGTTGCTCTATCTTCATCACACAAAGTATTTAATCATGCACAACCTCGATGACAAGCCAAGGAATTTGTTTCATACTTTAATAATCTCAAACTCTTCAACTTTCACGCAATACATGAGCGTGAGCCATGGACATAGCACTATATGTGGAATAGAATGGTGGTTGTGGAGAAGACAAAAAAGGAGAAGATAGTCTCACATCAACTAGGCGTATCAGTGGGCTATGGAGATGTCCATTAATAGATATCAATGTGAGTGAGTAGGGATTGCCATGCAACGGATGCACTAGAGCTATAAGTATATGAAAGCTCAACAAAAGAAACTAAGTGGGTGTGCATCCAACTCGCTCGCTCACGAAGACCTAGGGCATTTTGAGGAAGCCCATCATTGGAATATACAAGCCAAGTTCTATAATGAAAAATTCCCACTAGTATATGAAAGTGACAACATATGAGACTCTCTACAATGAAGATCATGGTGCTACTTTAAAGCACAAGTGTGGAAAAAGAGATAGTAGCATTTTCCCTTCTCCCTTTTTCTCTCATTTTATTTTATTTCTTTTTTTCTTTTTCTTTCTTTTTTTTTCTTTTTTTTTCTTTTGGCCTTTTTTTTCTTTTTGGCTTTTTTTTTCTTTTTGTAAAGTCCGAAGTCTCGTCCCGACTTGTGGGGGAATCATAGTCTTCATCATCCTTTCCTCACTAGGATAATCTTATATTTACTAATTGGAGGCACCATACGAGACACCGCATTAATCCTAGAAGTAAGAAATTTCATCCATCAAATTAATAAGTAATATGTTGGTAGCCGTCCGATGAAACATGAGATGTGTTTGCTAAGCTAGCGTACGTGAGCCATCCTCCTAACCAGGACGTACACATCCTCCTAACCTTGGCCTCTTTTCCTTTTTCTAGAAGAAAAAATACACCAATCCGACCACCCAATCCTCCACATCCCGGCCATTCATCGCATGGCCTCTACCATTTTCCTTCTATAGAAGAAAAAAAATAGGTGCCTCGATCTGATGTATAGACAAGAGGAGTCCTCCCCACGAACAAGAGTCCTTAGTTTCTATGTTTCCTCTAAAAAAATTGAGTACCTAGATCTCATGTATACAGAAGAGTCCTCCTCCCCACGTACAAAATTCCTTCTCCCTTTGGTTTCTTTCCGTTTCCCAAAAAACTAGGCACTTAAATCTGATGTACTCCCCTTGATATCTCTCTGTTCTTTGGATAAAGAATTGAGCGTCGTCTCCTTCTGAATCTAGCATACGCACGAGGGTTCCCCCCCTTCACCTCTCTCTATTTTCCTCAAATCAAAAATCTGAGCGCCGTCCCTACTGATATGACTACTAATCCAGCAAGCTACATCTAACTGAATCAAGCAGTGCATGATGATAAAGCTATCTCTGGCTCCACAAGGCCTCTCTGATGCACCATACAGATTTTATGGCACCAGAGCTCCATAGCAAGCAACAGCAATGGCCGAAGTTACCACCATCCAGGTCAAAACTGCGAAACCGTGTTGTTGGCAGATCCCTGTACTCCGCACCACAACAAGTTTCATTGATCTCAGGTAAACAACACTATTTTATCTCATGTCTGATCCATATGCTGATTCGATTCAGAAAAGTTGAGATCGCACATTCGTCTAGGGTCGATGGAATTTAGCTGTAAGAGCATTGGTCATGCGGAAATACTGTATGGACCTTCTAGGATTTTATTTGGTGTAAAATCAATTTCCTTTTTCTGTCTGGTACGTGGAATTGCATGCAGTTCTGAACAACAATGTCGGGCGACCTCTGCATCTACTTAGGCGACACCACCAATTATCCCAGCCACAAACACCCACGTCAGAGGTTGAAGTAATCACTACTGCCATGATCTTGCTCGGCGCCTCAGCCGACCCATCCTCCGTAATATACGAAGGTTTCTCTAGCATGGGTGATGCGCTCCACAAGTGTTAACTAATTAGGTCTGTTTATGTTTAATTCGTCAGTAGTTCTCCCTGTACACATCGGGTGCTTCTCCTACAAACTTCAGTTTTCCTAGCTTTCTTATCGATTCAAAAACTTGACGGTAAATGCTGGAGCTAGATTAGATTTGTGTATTCCAAGCAAGACTGAGTATCTCCATCCTTCTTTTACTTATTGATCAGTCTACATAGTGGTGTTTGCAAGATCCCGCAAGTTTTGACCAAAAATACATTAATATATTTAGTGCTTTATTTGAGGTTTAGAATTCTTACTTTTCAAGTATAAATAATCATGCATATTTTTCAGATAAATCATGTAAACTGGATTCAATCAGATTAATTTTGTTTCCCCAAGCATAGAAATCTTGAATCCCATCAGTTTCCACGTTCTAGCCATGTAGTAACCAAACATCAATTTTCAGTGCGGAAGATGAATTTTATCAAACGATTGTTAACACAGAGAAAGAAAATGTGTGATGAATGACAGTTTGAAGCTTAGATTACCGTAGCTGTCGACAAGGCCGCCGAGTTAACATACTATTGTGGATCGATGGCCAAGCTGTTTCTCGACACCGTTTGATTTTGTATGGTGGTCTCTCTGATTACCAATCCGGGAAGTATTGTAGCATCTTGGATTTTGTGCTCATTTGTCTTTAATACCCTGTCCAGTTGTGCTAGCTCTCCAATTTTATAAGGTTGATTTGCCACAAATGCACTGCATATGTAAGTAAACTAGGCTTGACTAATGTTAAGGTCTTCCATCAATTTTTATTACATCAACAGAAATATCGACCTTATGCACATTGTGGTAGTGCTTTCATAAAATGCATCACTTGGCTTGGAAGGGGTGCAGAAGAGCATTGTCATGATAGACGTAAAACAAAGAGGTTTGATGGAGCGGCTTATATCAAGAGGCAACGGCGGTAATGGCCAGCTGGCAAGATGTGGCGCCAACTATGCTGCAAAGTACTTTTTTTGCGGGAAAGTACTGGCCGGTGTGACGCAGGTTTACTCTATGTACATTTTTGTGGAAAATGTTAAATCTAGATAGCTTAATTATATATTATTTTATACTTTTTCATAGTCGAGTTATATTTTTTCTTAGAGAACCGATTCATATGGTTCTTTGTAGGATGTGTCAAAAATAACTCATACCCGCATACTAATATGCATGAGATATATATCTTTGTTACAGATAAAAAATAGAAAAAAATCTCATACCACATTAATCTTAGAATTTTCTAAGAATTTGTTTATCAAGAGAAGTGAACTAAAACACATTTAATCTATCCCACTTACGCAAATTAGAGAATTTTATATTACGTGGCTACAATTATCTCATATGCTATTGATGGAACACCATGTGCAGGTCAAGTATTTAGAGCAACCTGTTTTGTAATTAAAATAAACTAGATGGAACTCAAATTCTCTATATGTTCCTAAGAGTATAATTCTGCAATGATATTCTACCCATTAATACTAAACCACGTTGGGTGATCAGTGTCTCTGCATATATGAAGATCAAACTCCGTCGGACTTTCGTGGCAAAAGGGAAAATATATGCTACAACATGGAATCCGTTTTAAGGAGCCTACATACAGAGACATTTAAGTCATGAATAAATATCACATAGAGCTAATTTTGCATTTGCAACCAGGTTGTCTACTAATATAATGCATCTAAACTTCATGAAGTTTGTATCCTTATTTTAGTATCATCATTCAATCTGAGGTTTCTTGACACTACCCAACAAAAATATGCGTGCCATGCGACATAACTAAATCAAAAATTAGGCAAAATAATAAAAAGTATTTGATCCCTATGGATAACCGAGAAAAATTATTACATGCATGCTTAATAACGATCGATGAAAACATGTCCACACTATTAACCAACATTTATATTCATAAAAATATTGGCAGAAAATGAAGATATGCTAGCCCGTGCAGGTGCACGGGTTGATGACTAGTGCTCTAATAATGAAGATCATCACACTTTTATGGATTTACAACTCAACAATTACAACTCAAAGCTAGAACAAGATATGACTCTATATGAATGCCTCCGGCGGTGTACCGGGATATGCAATGAATCAAGAGCGACATGTATGAAAATTATGAAGGTGGCCTTGCCACAAATACAATGTCAACTACATGATCATGCAAAAAGCAATACGACGAAAGTAATGTGTGTCATATGAACGGACCGGTGGAAAGTTGCATGCAATATATCTCGGAATGGCTATGGAAATGCCATAATAGGTAGGTATGGTGGCTGTTTTGAGGAAGGTAATGGTGGGTGTATGGTACCGGCGAAAGTTGCGCGGCACAAGAGAGGCTAGCAATGGTGGAAGGGTGAGGTGTGTATAATCCATGGACTCAACATTAGTCAAAAGAACTCATGTACTTATTGCAAAAATCTAGAAGTCATCAAAAACCAAAGCACTACGCGCATGCTCCTAGGGGGATAGATTGGTAGGAAAAGACCATCGCTCATCCCCAACCGCCACTCATAAGGAAGACACTCAATAAATAAAATTGTGCTCCAACTTCATCACAAAGCGGTTCACCATACGTGCATGCTACGGGAATCACAAACCTCAACACAAGTACTTTTCATAATCACCTCTACTAGCATGACTTTAATATAACTACCTCCATATTCAAAACAATTATCAAGCATCATATTGATCATAGCATCCAATTCTTTACTATGATAGTTTTTATTATACCCGTCTTGGATGCTCATCATTCTAGGACCAACTTTGTAACCATAGCAAATACCATGATGTTCTAAAAGACTCTCAAAAAGATATAAGTGAAGCATGAGAGACTAGCAATTTCTTCAAAATTAAGTCACCACCGTGCTCTAAAAAATATAAGTGAAGCACCAGAGCAAAAACTATCAAGCTCAAAAGATATAAGTGAAGCACATAGAATATTCTAGCTAATCCTAATCAAGTAGGCTTATCCCAAAAGGTGTGTATAGAAAGGATGATTGTGGTAAACTAAAAATAATATACTAATATAATACATTACGCTCCAAGCAAAACACATAACATGTGGCGAATAAAAAGATAGCTCCAAGTAAAGTTACCAATGAACGAAGACGAAAGAGGGGATGCCTTCCCGGGGCATCCCCAAGCTTAGGATTTTGGCTATCCTTGAATATCTTGGGGTGCCATGGGCATCCCCAAGCTTAGCCTCTTGCCACTCCTTATTCCATAGTCCATAAAAGCTTTACCCAAAACTTGAAAACTTCAGAACACAAAACTCAACAGGAAATCTTATAAGCTCCGTTAGTGAAAGAAAACAAAACCACCACATAAGGTACTATAATGAACTCATTCTTTATTTATTTTGGTGTTAAACCTACTGTATTCCAACTTATCTATGGTTTATAAACTATTTTACTAGCTGCATCAAAATAAGCAAACAACACACGAAAAACAGAATCTGTCAAAAACAGAACAATCTGTAGCAATCTGTAACTAACGCAAACTTCTGGAACTCTAAAACTCCTACCAAAATAGGAAGTCCTGGACAATTTGTTTATTGATCAGCAGCAAAAATAATCAACGCAAAAGCACGTTTCCGTGATTTAACAAAACTAAATTTGTGCGTGCAAAGTTTCTGTTTTTCAGCAGAATCAAATCAACTATCATCATAGGTTATCCTATAGGTTCTACTTGGCACAAACACTAATTAAAAGATAAAAACACATCTAAACATAAGGTAGATGCAAGATTTATTACTAAACAGGAACAAAAAGAAAAAACACAAAGAAATTGGGTTGCCTCCCAACTAGCGCTATCGTTTAACGCCTCTAGCTAGGCATAAAAGCGAAGATAGATCTAAGTAGTGCCATCTTTGGCACTAAATTCATAAGTAGCCCGCATGATACATTAATAAGGTAATTTGACTTTCTTTCTTGGAAAGTGCTCCATGCCTTTCTTTAATGGAAATTGGAATCTAATATTCCCTTCCTTCATATCAATAATCACACCAATCATTCTAAGGAAAGGTCTACCAAGAATAATAGGGCAAGAAAGATTGCAATCTATATCAAGAACGATAAAATCTACAGGCACCAAATTTATATTTGCAACAATAGAACATCATTGATCCTTACCATTGACTTTTTAATGGTGGAATCCACAAGGTGCAAATTTAAAGAGCAATCATCAAGATCATGGAAACCTAGAATATCACATAAAGTTTTCGGAACCGTGGAAACACTTGCACCCAAATCACACAAAGCAAAACACTCATGATCTTTAATTCTAATCTTTATAGTAGGTTCCCACTCATCATTAAGTTTTCTAGGTATAGAAACTTCCAAATTAAGCTTTTCATCATGAGATTGCATCAAGGCATCAATGATATGTTTGGTAAAAGCTTTATTTTGACTATAAGCATGAGGAGAATTAACAACGGATTGCAACAAGGAAATACAACCTTCTAAAGAAAAATTATCATAATCAAATTCCTTGAAATCCGAGATAGTGGGTTCAATGCTATTCAAAGTCATGACCTCTCCAATCCTACTTTTACCAAATTTAGCATCAAGATCGAAAGACTCTGAATTCTTGGGACGCCTTCTAGGCAAAGTTGACTCATCATCAGTCCCATAATTATCAAGATTCATATTGCAAAACAAAGATCTAATAGGAGACACATCAATAACTTTAAGATCTTCATCATTATTTTCATGGAAACTAGAAGAACATGCCTTTATAAAGCAATCTTTCTTTGCACGCAATCTAGCGGTTCTTTCCTTGCACTCATCAATGGAAATTCTCATTGCTTTGAGAGACTCATTGATATCATGCTTAGGAGAAGAGGATCTAAGTTTAAGAGAATCAACATGAAGCGAAAGTCTATCAAAGTTCCTAGCCAAATCATCAACTTTAAGCAATTTTTCTTATAGCAAGGCATTAAAATTCTTTTGAGAAATCATAATTCTTTCACACTATTCTCAAAATCAGAGGGCATCTTATTAAAATTACCATAAGAATTATTGTAGGAATTTCCATAATTATTAGAGGAATTACTAGGGAACGGTCTAGAATTAAAGTTTCCTCTATAAGCGTTGTTTCCAAAACTATTCCTACCAACAAAATTCACATCCATAGATTCATTATTATTCTCAATCAAAGTAGACAAAGACATACCATTGGGATCAAGAGGAGTATTTTTAGTAGCAAATAATTTCATAAGTTCATCCATCTTTCCACTCAAAACATTTATTTCTTCTATAGCATGCACTTTTTTACTAGAAGATCGTTCGGTGTGCCATTGAGAATGATTAGCCATAATATTATCAAGAAGTTTTGTAGCATCTCCTAACGTGATTTCCATAAACGTGCCTCCCGCCGACGAATCTAAGAGATTTCTAGAAGCAAAGTTCAAACCGGCATAAAATATTTGTATGATCATCCATAAATTCAAACCATGAGTAGGGCAATTGCGAATCATCAATTTCATTCTTTCCCAAGACTGGGCAACGTGCTCATGATCAAGTTGTTTAAAATTCATAATATCGTTCCTAAGAGTGATAATCTTAGAAGGAGGAAAATACTTAGAGATAAAAGCATCTTTGCACTTGTTCCAATAATCAATACTATTTTTAAGCAAAGACGAAAACCAAACTTTAGCACGATCTCTAAGTGAAAACGGAAATAACTTCAATTTAACAATATCATTATCCGTATCTTTCTTCTTTTGCATATCACACAAATCAACAAAGTTATTTAGATGAGTAGCGGCATCTTCACTAGAAAGGCCGGCAAATTGATCTTTCATAACAAGATTCAGCAAAACAGTATTGATTTCAAAAGACTCAACATCATTAAGAGGAGCAATCGGAGTACTAAGGAAATTATTATTATTGGTATTCGAGAAATCACACAATTTGGTATTATCTTGCGCCATGGCAACAAGTAATCCAACACACAAGCAAACAGAAAAAGGCAAGCGAAAGAGAGAGGAGGAGATTGGGAAAGAGAGGTGATGATCCACAAGTATAGGGGATCTATCGTAGTCCTTTCGATAAGTAAGAGTGTTGAACCCAACGAGGAGCAGAAGGAAATGATAAGCAGTTTTCAGTAAGGTTTTCTCTGCAAGCACTGAAATAGTAGGTGATAGATAGTTTTGTGATAAGATAAATAGTAACGAGCAAAAGTAAATAAAGTGCAGCAAGGTGGTCCAATACTTTATGTAGCAAAGGATAATCCTGGACAAATTCTAATAATGAAGAAGGAGCTCCCGAGGACACATTGGGAATTATCGTCAAGCTAGTTTTCATCATGTTCGTAAGATTCGCGTTCGGTACTTTGATAATTTGTTATGTGGGTGGACCGGCACTTGGGTACTGCCCTAACATGGACAAGCATCCCACTTATGATTAACCCCTATTGCAAGCATCCGCAACTACAAAAAGGAGTATTAAGGTAAACCTAACCACAACATTAAACATATGGGTCCATATCAACCCCTAACGAAGCAACGCATAAACTAGGGTTCAAGCTTATGTCACTCTATGTGACGCCCCCGATTCAATCATACACTAATCATACACGCAAACGTGTACGATCAAGATCAGGGACTCACGGGAAGATATCACAACACAACTCTACAAATAAAATAAGTCATACAAGCATCATATTACAAGCCAGGGGCCTTGAGGGCTCGAATACAAGAGCTCGATCATAGACGAGTCAGCGAAAGCAACAATATCTGAGTACAGACATAAGTTAAACAAGTTTGCCTTAAGAAGGCTAGCACAAACTGGGATACAGATCGAAAGAGGCGCAGGCCTCCTGCCTGGGATCCTCCTAAACTACTCCTGGTCGTCGTCAGCGGGCTGCACGTAGTAGTAGGCACCTCCAGTGTAGTAGTCGTCATCGACGATGTCGTCTGGCTCCTGGGCTCCAGCATCTGGTTGCGACAACCAGAGAGAAAGGAAAGGGGGGGAAAAGGGGGAAGAAAGCAACCGTGAGTACTCATCCAAAGTACTCGCAAGCAAGGAACTACACTACATATGCATGGATATATGTGTAAAGGTCCATATCAGTGGACTGAACTGCAGAATGCCAGAATAAGAGGGGGATAGCTAGTCTTATCGAAGACTACGCTTCTGGTCACCGTCGTCTTGCAACAAGTAGAAGAGGGTAGTCTGAAGTCCTCCAACTAGCATCTCCAAGTAGCAACTCCAAGTAGCATCTCCAGTAGCATCGCATAGCATAATCCTACCCGGCGATCCTCTCCTCGTCGCCCTGTTAGAGAGCGATCACCGGGTTATATCTGGCACTTGGAAGGGTGTGTTTTATTAAGTATCCGGTTCTAGTTGTCATAAGGTCAAGGTACAACTCCAAGTCGTCCTGTTTCCGAAGATCACAGCTATTTGAATAGATTAACTTCCCTGCAGGGGTGCACCAACTTACCCAACACGCTCGATCCCATTTGGCCGGACACACTTTCCTGGGTCATGCCCGGCCTCGGAAGATCAACACGTCGCAGCCCCACCTAGGCACAACAGAGAGGTCAGCACGCCGGTCTAACTCCTATGGCGCAGGGGTCTGGGCCCATCGCCCTTTGCACACCTGCACGTTGCGAACGCGGCCGGAAGCAGACCTAGCCTAGTGGCGTTCCAGTCCAATCCGGCGCGCGCCACTCAGTCGCTGACGTCACGAAGGCTTCGGCTGATACCACGACGCCGGGATACCCATAACTACTCCCGCGTAGATGGTTAGTGCGTATAGGCTCGTAGCCAACTCAGATCAAATACCAAGATCTCGTTAAGCGTGTTAAGTATCCGCGAACGCCGACGAGGGCCAGGCCCACCTGTCTCCTAGGTGGTCTCAACCTGCCCTGTCGCTCCGCCACAAAGTAACAGTCGGGGGCCGTCGGGAACCCAGGCCCACCTCTACCGGGATGGAGCCACCTGTCCTTTCAGCCCCCATCTCCGAACAGTATCACAGGTAATGTAACTGTGTAAAATATATCGTATATGCCCGTGATCACCTCCCGAAGTGATCACGGCCCAGTAGTATAGCATGGCAGACGGACAAGAGTGTAGGGCCACTGATGGAACACTAGCATCCTATACTAAGCAGTAGGATAGCAGGTAATGGTAACAACAGTAGTAACAAGGACAGGCTATGCATCAGGATAGGAATAACGGAAAGCAGTAACATGCTACACTACTCTAATGCAAGCAGTATAGAGAAGAATAGGCGATATCTGGTGATCAAGGGGGGGCTTGCCTGGTTGCTCTGGCAAGAGAGAGGGGTCGTCAACTCCGTAGTCGAACTGGGCAGCAGCAGCGTCGGTCTCGTAGTCTACCAGAGAGAAGAGGGGGAAGAAACAATGAATACCTTGCAAACAAGTGCATATCGATGCATGACATGACAAGTAACGGTGCTAGGGGTGCCCTAACGCGGTATGAGGTGATACCGGTGAAGGGGGAAAACATCCGGGAAAGTATTCCTGGTGTTTCGCGTTTTCGGGCAGAGGAGCCAGAGGGGGAAAGTTGCGAGTTGGATAGGTTAGGAATGTGTGGCGGACGAACGGGCTGCGTATCCGGAATTGTCTCGTCGTTCTGAGCAACTTCCATGTTGAAAATATTTTAATCCGAGTTACGGATTAAAAGATATGATTTTCTAAAGATTTTAATAATTTCTGGAATTTAATTAATTATTTAAATCTAACATTATCCAAAACAGTGTTTGCTGACGTCATCATGACGTCAGCATGACGTCAGCAGTCAACAGGGGCGTTGACTGGTCAAACTGACGTGTGGGTCCAGCAGGGCCCACCTGTCATACCCTGTTTAGGCTAATCAGGTTTTAGCTAAACTAATCACAGTTTAATTAGACTAATTAGTTGATTTGATTAATCTAATTATGATTAATTAATTTAATTAATTCCTTAAATAATTAATTAATTAATTATTTTTATTATTATTAATTTTTAATTCCCTTCTTTTTTTTAATAAAACGGTCTGGGGCGGGGCCCCATGTGTCTGTGGCCCAGAGGGCATCGGACCCCACCCGGCAGTGGCCCAGGAGGCCGACCGGGCGCGGGTGCGGGCGCTCGCCCGAACGGGCGTGGGTGCTGCGGGCGCAGCCCAGCAAGGCGTCGCGGGGCGCCGGTGGCGACGGCGAGGCCATGGCCGAAGCGGGGCGCCCCGGCCGTGGTCTGTGGAGAGGCGGCTGCGCGGAGGAGCGCTGGGGGCCGGAGGCGAGGGGATGGGGTTCAGGGGCCGGCGTCGCCGGAGGGAGAAGAGGCCGGGGGTCGACTCGGTGGAGGACCGGCGACGACGTGCAGGGGACGGCGCAGGGGCTAGGGAGGCGGGACGAGGCCCGCGCGTGAGGGAGGGGAGGCGCGGCTGTGCGGGGCCGGTGCACGTGGCCGAGGCGACCAGGGGGGGAAGGGCGCGGCGGCGGCGGCAGGGGAGCCGCACGGGGAAGCGGGGAGGGGCCGGGGGCGGGACGGCCCGGCGCGGCACGGGCGACGGTGGCGCCGGAGCACGTCGAGCGGCGACAGCCGAGGCGACCTAGGGGGAGAGGGGGAGCGAAGGGGGGAGCTCACGGGGGGGGGGGGGGAGGGGGGCGTAGGGTCTAGGCAGCGTGCTCGGGGGCGGCCGGAGAAGACCGGCGAGGAGGAGGGCGAGGAGGCGGCGCTCGACGGCGATGTGGTCCCGGCGAGGTGGGAGACGGGGACGGATCCGAGGCGACGAGGGGGCGTCGGGCGTGCGGCGAGGGGGGCGCCGGCGTCCTGAGTGGCCGGTCGGGGAGGGGGGAGAGGACGGGGCGGCGTCGGGTGGGGGTGGGGCGCCGGCGTCGGGGTCGACGGGATCTGGGCCGATCCCGATCCGGATCGGTGGGGGGGGGGAGAAGGGGATCGAGGGGGAGTGGGGGGGGGGGGGCGTCGGCTAGGGTTTCGCCGTCCGCGGGGTTATGGGAGTGAGGGGGGGGGGGGGGATGGGCCATGGGCCGGTCGGCTGGGCCGGTTGGCCCAGTTGGCCAGGGGGTTTTCCCCCCTGTAGTTATTAGGTTTATTTTTCTTTTCTTATTTTTCCTTTTTTGTTTTAATTCATTTTAAAATATTCAGACACTTTATATAAATGTGTGCACCCCACCATAATTAACTTTGTAATATTTGACAACCCCCGAACATTTTAGTTTTGATTTTTTTTTGAAAACTTTTATTGCCATCAAAATTTTGATTTGAATTTCGAAACCGTTTTGATTTAACCCGCGGTTAACTACAGTGACAGAGGTGACGTGGCACCATCAACGTGAGATTACTGTAGCATGATTATCCGGGCGTTACAACTCTCCTCCACTACAAGAAATCTCGTCCCGAGATTTAGGAGGTAGAAGGAAAGAGTGCGGGGTATTCATCACGAAGACGATCCTCGCGTTCCCAGGTGGCTTCGTCTCCAGAGTGATTTGACCACTGGACTTTGAGGAACTTGATCGCCTTCTGACATGTGCGGCGTTCGGCTTGGTCGAGAATGCGGACCGGATGCTGTTTATAGGAGAGGTCCTGTTGCAATTCGAGCACTTCATGGTCCACTGCTCGGATTGGGTCCTTGAAGCAACGGCGGAGCTGTGATACATGGAACACATCGTGAACCTGAGAAAGGTTCGGCGGAAGCTCCAGTTGATATGCCACTTTTCCACGCCTTTCGAGAATAGTGAATGGGCCAATATAGCGAGGAGCTAACTTGCCCTTGATCCCGAAGCGGTGAGCACCCTTCATTGGTGTGACTCGAAGATAAGCCTTTTCGCCAGGTTGATAGACCATGTCCTTATGTTTACGGTCATAATTACTCTTTTGGCGTGACTGAGCAGTCTTGAGATTCTCGCGAATAATGCGGACTTGATCTTCGGCATGTTGGATAATATCCGGACCAAAGAGTGGACGTTCCCCAGTTTCTGACCAGTTCAGAGGGGTTCGGCACTTTCGTCCATATAACACTTCGAAGGGGGCCATCTTCAGACTAGCTTGATAGCTATTATTATAAGAGAACTCAGCATACGGGAGAGATTCCTCCCATTTCTTGCCGAAGGAAATAACACAAGCTCGAAGCATGTCTTCGAGAACTTGGTTAACACGTTCAACTTGCCCTTGTGACTGAGGATGAAACGCAGTACTGAATGTCAGATGAGTTCCCATAGCTTCTTGAAAACTTGACCAGAATCTTGAAGTGAATAAGCTGCCACGGTCCGAACTGATAACCAGCGGAATACCGTGAAGTGAAACAATTCTGGACATGTAGAGAGTTGCAAGCTGACTAGCAGTGATCGTTTCTTTGACCGCCAGAAAATGTGCAACTTTAGAAAGTCGGTCAATGACGACAAGAATAGCATCATTACCCTTTTGCGAATTGGGAAATCCAGTGACGAAGTCCATTTCAACATGGTCCCATTTCCATTTAGGAATAGAGATAGGTTGCAGAGTTCCAGCAGGCCTTTGATGTTCTGCTTTGATACGACGGCAAACGTCACACTCAGCAACATAGCGAGCAATGTCTTGCTTCATATTAGACCACCAGAATCTTTGACGAATGTCCTGATACATCTTTGTACTACCAGGATGGATACATAGGGGCGTATCATGAGCTTCTTTCATAACCTTCAGAGTCATATTCAGGTTTTCCTTCTTACACGGCACGACTAGGCGGCCTTTGAAGTACAAGGCGCCATCATCAGCAATAGTGAAGAATGAGGGCTTTCCTTCTTTGAGGTCGCGCTTAATCTTGTGGACTTCAGAGTCATATCCCTGTATTGTCTTGATGGAGCTCATGAGATCGGGTTCGACAGCCAGGGTATAGAGGGAGCCCTGGGAAACAACACGGAGATTCATCTTGAGAAACTCCTCAGGAGGGGGAGCGAGTGCACCCGGAGGAACAATATGGAGGTTTAGCTTTCTGAATTCTTCAACAAGTGAGGGCTGCACTTTGTGAATCTGGAGGTGGTTGCAGTAAGACTTGCGGCTCAAGGCATCAGCCATTACGTTAGCGTTGCCTGGTGTATAGGAAATACCCAAGTCAAAGTCTGCAACAATCTCCATCCATCTCTGCTGACGGAGGTTCAGGTCTGGCTGAGTAAACAGATACTTCAGACTTTGGTGGTCAGTGAAGATCTCGCAACGATTACCGAGAAGGTAATGTCGCCACTGCTTCAGTGCATGAATGACAGCAGCAAGCTCGAGGTCGTGAACTGGGTAGTTCTCTTCGTGAGGGCGCAATTGCCGAGAGGCATAAGCAATAACTTTGCGGTCTTGCATTAGGACACAGCCTAATCCTTGACGGGAAGCGTCGCAGTAAATGACGAAGTCCTTCTTAGTATCAGGAGGAGCTAGTACTGGGGCAGTAGTCAACTTGTCTTTGAGTGCCTGGAAACTTTCCTGACATTTGTCTGTCCATTGGAACTTGACGCCCTTATGCAACAGGTTAGTCAGGGGCCTGGCAATCTTGGAGAAGTTCTCGACGAATCGACGGCAATAGCTGGTGAGGCTGAGAAAACTTCTGACTTGCTTGACATTCTTCGGAGGAGTCCAATCGAGAATAGCCTGAACTCGTTCAGGGTTAACGGCAATACCATCCTTAGAGATGACATGTCCAAGATAGGTTACTTCGGGAAGCCAGAATTCACATTTGGAGAACTTGGCGTATAGCTGATGCTCTCGTAGCTTTTCCAGCACAAGACGAAGATGTTCAGCATGTTCTTCTTCGTTTTTGGAAAATACCAGGATATCATCTAGATAAACCACGACAAATTTGTCGAGGTAATCCATGAATATATAGTTCATCAGGCGAGAGAAGGTGGCTGGAGCATTGGTTAAGCCAAAGGACATGACGGTGTACTCGTATGAACCATAACGAGTCACAAAGGCGGTCTTTGGGATATCCTCTTTACGAACACGGATCTGGTGGTAACCCAACCTCAAGTCGAGTTTAGAGAACACTGATGAACCAGCCAGTTGATCATACAGATCATTGATCCGAGGAAGAGGATACTTATTCTGAATGGTAGCTTGGTTTATAGGACGGTAGTCTTGGACCAATCGGTTTGTCCCATCCTTCTTCTTGACAAAGAGAGAAGGTGCTCCCCAAGGAGAGCAACTTGGGCGAATGAAACCACTTCGAAGAGATTTGTCGATTTCCTCCTTAAGCTCAAGGAGTTCATGCGGCGGCATCTTGTAAGGTCGTTTGGCTATAGGAGTGGTGCCTGGTTTCAAGTCGATGATGAATTCGACAGCTCTAGCAGGGGGAATCCCTGGGAGTTCTTCAGGAAAGACGTCGAGGAAGTCACGAACGACGGGAATGTTTTCAATGCCCTCGAGTGGTGCGGCGTTCAATGCATTCAATGCATAGAGCCTTGCCTCGGCATTCTGAACCAAATGGGCATTGTAGCTTATTATTTCGTCAGAAGGGTGTAGCAGATGGACGGTCTTGGTGGCGCAAACGATAGAAGCAGTATGCGCCTTTAACCAATTCATTCCCAGAATGAGATCAATGCTACAGGACTTCAATACAATGGGAGAGACAAAGAATTCCAGTCCTTCGATTTCAACAGGAACGTCGTGACTAACCATAGAGGTTTGACATTGGCCCGCAGGGGTGTGTACCACTAGCGGAGCGTTCATATCTTCGTATTTAATGCCATGCATGAATGCAAATTCTGCCGATATGAATGAATGCGATGCTCCTGTATCAAATAAAACGGAAGCCAGTACTGAATTTACGAGGAGTGTACCCATCACAGTAGCAGGCTGGTCTTGAGCTTCGTTCAGATCAACATGGTTGGCATGAACACGACCATATGACTTGGCATTGTTGTTGCGGGGCTGGTTGTTTCCACGGCCAGTTGCTGGAAGGGCAAGTTGATTCTGTTTCTGGTTGCATTCCCTAGCACGGTGCCCTGGTTGACCACACCTGAAGCACAAACCATTCTCGGGAGTAGGAACAGGAGCTCGGGGTGGTGGAGCTGGAAGCCTCGGCTGCCTAGTTGGAGCAGTAGGCAGACGAGGTGCAGCATAGGACTGCCTTGGGGCAGGTGCATTCGGCTGGTACATGCTGTTGGGAATCCATATCTTGCGCTTCTGCGAGGACGGGCCCGAAGATGAGCCCGTGTCACGGCTGCGCCTGTGAGAGCTCTGGTATTCCTGCAGACCAGTCTCGACATTGATGGCCTTGTTCACCAAGGTGGCGAAATCGGCAAAGTCGTGCACTAGAAGTGCGAGCTTGATGTCAGCTTGAAGGCCGTCACGGAACTTCTCCTGTCTGCGTGCATCAGTGGCAATGTCCTCTTCAGCATAGCGAGACAAGTCCAGAAACTCTCGCTGATAAGCTTCAACAGTCTTGTTGCCTTGGGTGAGGTTGCGGAACTCACGCTTCTTCCGGTCCATGACTCCTTGAGGGATGAAGCGGGCACGGAAAGCAGCCTGGAAGTCTGGCCAGGTGATGATTGTCCCAACGGGCAGAGTACGCCTGTGGCTGTCCCACCATTGAGCTGCGGGTCCCTTTAGGAAGAGGGAAGCAAAGGTGACATAGCTGGCAGGGGCTACATCAGCAGACTCCATCTCGTAGGTGATATCACGGAGCCAGTCATCAGCATCCAGTGGCTGGGTTGAGCTGCGGTACACGCTTGGGTTGAGGCGAACGAATTCCTGCAGAGTTACTGTGTTTGGCTGCTGATTCATATTGGGGCGAGGAAACTGAGCCATCATGTTCTCCATGAACTGGCGATTCATCTCAAGCTGTTGGATCATACCAGCCATGTACTCAGGCGGTGGTGGGAAGTTGCCACCACGACCACGACCAGCTGGTCTAACCATCCTGCTAATGTATAACAGGGGTAGTTCAGCATTTGAGAAATTTGCAAAGGAAAATAATCATTCATGATGAAACATGCTTAATGAAAGCAGCACAATAGTTACTACATAGTAGTCGGCATATCTTACAAAAGAGATCATGCATAGAGTGCGGTACACAGAGTTCAGTACATAGACTAAGACATCATAGGCGGCACGCAGGCTCGCGGCGAATGCAACTAACACTAACAAGCCAGCCTACACTAGTCCCACGCGGTACTGCGGAGGTAGCTGTAGCCTGAAAGCTGGTAGTGTGGCATCGGAAACTCCACATCAGTAACCTGGGGTCCGCGGATACTCTGGTGCGGAACCCGACGCTCCAGTGGCAGAAGAGGACCAAGTGCGGGAGAGTAGCCTCCCACCTCTGGCCAGCCGACACCCTGGGGCATCACGGTCCTGGCTGGGTAGATCGCAGAACGAGGCAGCTCTCTGGATCGGACAAAGGGGTGCAACAGTGTTAGAGCATGATAAAGGTGCTGACGAGTGGTGTACAACTCGTGGCGAAGAGCTCGGTTAGCTCGATCCAGCCCATCAACATGCAGAACAAAGTTCTGATGGTAGAAGGGCTCTCGGGTGACAGTGGAGTAGGCAGCAGTGTAGTAACCCTCCTCACCAACATCAGATGCGATAGCAATGTGCCGGAAGGGGGAGGTGTCCAACTCCCGATACTCTCCATGAAGACGTGTCAGAGCAGCATAAGCAGCATCGTGGACTGCCATATCGATAGTCACCCCAACACCATGTGCGGTGTGCAGCATAGTAGTGGAGTCATACTCCCGAGAGTAGAGGTGGACGATGGCACGGTACTGCTCCTGGTTAAAGTCCTGGTACTCCTCATAGACGGTGTACTCAGGGTGCCAGCAATATCCCAGATAGGTCATCATATCAGCTAGCACGACAGGTGATCCCGAGGCACCAATGGCCGTCGTGTGGCGGACGACCTGCCTCGTGGGTTCCATCTGAAAACAAAGATGTTTCAAGGGAGTCAATGATAGTGTGGAAATCGTCCAAAATACTATTCCAAAGAATACTATGGCCACTGATGGAACACTAGCATCCTATACTAAGCAGTAGGATAGCAGGTAATGGTAACAACAGTAGTAACAAGGACAGGCTATGCATCAGGATAGGAATAACGGAAAGCAGTAACATGCTACACTACTCTAATGCAAGCAGTATAGAGAAGAATAGGCGATATCTGGTGATCAAGGGGGGGGCTTGCCTGGTTGCTCTGGCAAGAGAGAGGGGTCGTCAACTCCGTAGTCGAACTGGGCAGCAGCAGCGTCGGTCTCGTAGTCTACCAGAGAGAAGAGGGGGAAGAAACAATGAATACCTTGCAAACAAGTGCATATCGATGCATGACATGACAAGTAACGGTGCTAGGGGTGCCCTAACGCGGTATGAGGTGATACCGGTGAAGGGGGAAAACATCCGGGAAAGTATTCCCGGTGTTTCGCGTTTTCGGGCAGAGGAGCCAGAGGGGGAAAGTTGCGAGTTGGATAGGTTAGGAATGTGTGGCGGACGAACGGGCTGCGTATCCGGAATTGTCTCGTCGTTCTGAGCAACTTCCATGTTGAAAATATTTTAATCCGAGTTACGGATTAAAAGATATGATTTTCTAAAGATTTTAATAATTTCTGGAATTTAATTAATTATTTAAATCTAACATTATCCAAAACAGTGTTTGCTGACGTCATCATGACGTCAGCATGACGTTAGCAGTCAACAGGGGCGTTGACTGGTCAAACTGACGTGTGGGTCCAGCAGGGCCCACCTGTCATACCCTGTTTAGGCTAATCAGGTTTTACCTAAACTAATCACAGTTTAATTAGACTAATTAGTTGATTTGATTAATCTAATTATGATTAATTAATTTAATTAATTCCTTAATTAATTAATTAATTAATTAATTATTTTTATTATTATTAATTTTAATTCCCTTCTTTTTTTAAATAAAACGGTCTGGGGCGGGGCCCCATGTGTCTGTGGCCCAGAGGGCATCGGACCCCACCCGGCAGTGGCCCAGGAGGCCGACCGGGCGCGGGTGCGGGCGCTCGCCCGAACGGGCGTGGGCGCTGCGGGCGCAGCCCAGCAAGGCGTCGCGGGGCGCCGGTGGCGACGGCGAGGCCATGGCCGGAGCGGGGCGCGCCGGCCGTGGTCTGTGGAGAGGCGGCTGCGCGGAGGAGCGCTGGGGGCCGGAGGCGAGGGGATGGGGTTCAGGGGCCGGCGTCGCCGGAGGGAGAAGAGGCCGGGGGGGGGGGCGACTCGGTGGAGGACCGGCGACGACGTGCAGGGGACGGCGCAGGGGCTCGGGAGGCGGGACGAGGCCCGCACGTGAGGGAGGGGAGGCGCGGCTGTGCGGGGCCGGTGCACATGGCCGAGGCGACCAGGGGGGGAAGGGCGCGGCGGCCGCGGCAGGGGAGCCGCACGGGGAAGCGGGGAGGGGCCGGGGGCGGGACGGCCCGGCGCGGCACGGGCGACGGTGGCGCCGGAGCACGTCGAGCGGCGACGGCCGAGGCGACCTAGGGGGAGAGGGGGAGCGAAGGGGGGAGCTCACGGGGGGGGGGCGTAGGGTCTAGGCAGCGTGCTCGGGGGCGGCCGGAGAAGACCGGCGAGGAGGAGGGCGAGGAGGCGGCGCTCGACGGCGATGTGGTCCCGGCGAGGTGGGAGACGGGGACGGATCCGAGGCGACGAGGGGGCGTCGGGCGTGCGGCGAGGGGGGGCGCCGGCGTCCTGAGTGGCCGGTCGGGGAGGGGGGAGAGGACGGGGCGGCGTCGGGTGGGGGTGGGGCGCCGGCGTCGGGGTCGATGGGATCGGGGCCGATCCCGATCCAGATCGGTGGGGGGGGGGGAGAAGGGGATCGAGGGGGAGTGGGGGGGGCGTCGGCTAGGGTTTCGCCGTCCGCGGGGTTATGGGAGTGAGGGGGGGGGGGCGGATGGGCCATGGGCCGGTCGGCTGGGCCGGTTGGCCCAGTTGGCCAGGGGGTTTTCCCCCCTGTAGTTATTAGGTTTATTTTTCTTTTCTTATTTTTCCTTTTTTGTTTTAATTCATTTTAAAATATTCAGACACTTTATATAAATGTGTGCACCCCACCATAATTAACTTTGTAATATTTGACAACCCCCGAACATTTTAGTTTTGATTTTTTTTGAAAACTTTTATTGCCATCAAAATTTTGATTTGAATTTCGAAACCGTTTTGATTTAACCCGCGGTTAACTACAGTGACAGAGGTGACGTGGCACCATCAACGTGAGATTACTGTAGCATGATTATCCGGGCGTTACACTCTAGCAACCCATCATCTACTTATTACTTCCCTATGCCTTCCTCTAGGCCCAAATAATGGTGAAGTGTCATGTAGTCGATGTTCACATAACACCACTAGAGGAAAGACAACATACATGTCATCAAAATATCGAACAAATACCAAATTCACATGACTACTAATAGAAAGACTTCACCCATGTCCTCAGGAACAAACGTAACTACTCACAAAGCATATTCATGTTCATAATCAGAGGGGTAATAATATGCATAAAGGACTTGAACATATGATCTTCCACCAAGTAAACCAAATAGCATCAACTACAAGGAGTAATCAACACTACTAGCAACCCACAGGTACCAATTTGTGGTTTTGATACAAGATTGGATACAAGAGATGAACTAGTGTTTTGAGAGGAGATGGTGCTGGTGAAGATGTTGATGGAGATTGACCCCCTCCCGATGAGAGGATCGTCGGTGATGACGTTGATGATGATTTCCCCCTCCCGGAGGGAAGTGTCCCCGGCAGAACAGCTCCACCAGAGCCCTAGATTGATTCCGCCAAGGTTCCGCCTCGTGGCGGCGGAGTTTCGTCCCGTAAGCTTGCCCCCGATTTTTTCCAGAGTGAAAGTGATGATATAGCAGAAGATGGACGCCGGAGGCCCACCAGGGGGCCCAGGAGATAGGGGGCCGCGCCCTAGGGGGGGCGCCCCCTGTCTCCTGGACAGGGTGTGGGCCCCCTGGCCTATTTCTTTTGCCCATAAATTCTTATTAATTCCAAAAAGTTGTTTCGTGGAGTCTCAGGTCTTTTGGAGTTGTGCAGAATAGGTTTCCAACGTTTGCTCCTTTTCCAGCCAGAATTCCAGCTGCCGACATTCCCCCTCTTCATGGTAAACCTTGTAAAATAAGAGAGAATAGCCATAAGTATTGAGACATAATGTGTAATAACAGCCCATAATGCAATAAATATTGATATAAAAGCATGATGCAAAATGGACGTATTAACTCCCCCAAGCTTAGACCTTGCTTGTCCTCAAGCGGAAGCCGAAATCGAAAAATATGTCCACATGTTTAGAGATAGAGGTGTCGATAAAAATAAAATACGGACATGAGGGTATCATGATCATTCTAATAACAACAACATATATGGATTTTGTCATATGATTTCCTATGTTCAAGTAATAAGCAATTCACAATGTCAAGTATGGTTCAAAAACTTCACTGGGAACTAACGAACTATAATCTCAGTCATTGAAGCAATTGCAATTGATCGTAACATCAGAAAGAGTCAATAATAGAGCTTTTCAGCAAGCTCACATACTCAACTATCTCGTAGTCCCCTATAATTGTTAACACTCACGCAATACTTGTGGTTATAGAGTTTCAGCCGGACACTGAGAAAGATAGGGGCTGGTTGTGTTGCCTCCCAACATATTCACCTTTAGGTGATGTCAACAATAATAGCCTATGCCAACTTACATCCAATTGGATATATGTATCATGATCTTTCAAACACGAGGAGCTTGCCAAAGGATAAAAATAAAAAGGGAAAGGTGAGAATCACCTTGACTCAAGCATAAAGTAAAACATAAAGTAAAAGATATGCCCTTCGCAGAGGGAAGCGGAGGTTGTCATGTGCGTTTAGGGTTGATGCACAAAATCTTAATGCAAAAGAACGTCACATTATATTGCCCCTTGTATGTGGACCTTTATTATGCAATCCGTCGCTTTTATTACTTCCACAACAAGTTCGTACAAAGCTTATTTTCTCTGCACTAATAAGTCATACATATTTAGAGAGCAATTTTTATTGCTTGCACCGATGACAACTTACTTGAAGGATCTTACTCAATCCATAGGTAGGTATGGTGGACTCTCATGGCAAAACTGGGTTTAAGGATATTTGGAAGCACAAGTAGTATCTCTACTTGGTGCAAGGAATTTGGCTAGCATGAGGGGAAAAGGCAAGCTCAACATGTTTGGAAGGTCAATGACAATATACTTTAACTGAGATGTCGGAAAACATAAACCATTACATTGTCTTCCTTGTCCAATGTCAACTCTTTTAGCATGTCATACTTAACGAGTGCTTCACAATCATTAAAGATGTCCAAGATAATATATTTATATGTGAACCCCTCTTTCCTTATCACTTCCTATTAATTGCAATGATGACCAAGGCTATGTTCATCAACTCTCAACAATTTTTATGCCTCATGCTTTCTATGTGTGAAGTTATCACTATCCATAAGATCAATATGAACTCTTTTGTTCTTTCTACTTTCTCAAGATCATAGCAACGTAGCAAAGCCCTTGACTCAACACTAATCTTTATTATAGATAGCACACGGACTCGATTACATAAAGAGATCACAATGAAAAACTCAAAACTACTTGATATCAAAACTTCGAACTAATAGATCAAAATACTACTAAAAGGATCGAACTAAATAAAGCGGTAAAGATAAGAGTGTGATGGTGATACGATACCGGGGCACCTCCCCCAAGCTTGGCGGTTGCCAAGGGGAGTGCCCATACCCATGTGATTATTTCCTCGGAGGTGGTGAAGTGGGAGTTGTTGATGATCTAGGCTTGTTATCCGTCTTCCAAGGCATACGCTCTCCATCATAGAAGGATGATCGAGTCTCCGAGATCCTTAAATCTATAGCCAAACTCATCCTTTTGAATCTATATTCATACTCACAGTTCTGGTTTTGCAGGTCATAAATCTGGGCTTGGAGGTGCTCGATTTTCTCTTGAAGCTTGAAGATGGTCTCCCCAATGACTTTGGCATCCAACTTGTGGTTGTTGGTGAACTCATCATCAACTGGTTGGCGTTGAGTCCACGCTCCACCATCCCTTGACACTTGAAAACATCTTGCTCCACAGCTTCGAGCTTTGTCTCCACGCTCCCGGTACACCTTGGTCCCTCCACAACGCGAATGTGCAACACCCCCTCACGCATCTCAATGGTTTGAGGGTGATGCAGCACCTCCGCAAGATAGGGGTTGATAACCCTCTCGAAAAACTTGTCCTTGGGAGCGCTTGGAGACGGCATGATGCTCTAGATCTGAAACAGAAACAGCTCGAAACGAAAACAGAGGATATTTGCGTGATACGGTGGTCAAAACCTTCGGGAGTATATATAATGAATTTTTACCGACCAAAATACGTAACATACAAGAAAACGGAGTCCGGGAGGCACACGAGGTGCCCACGAGACAGGGGGGCGCGCCCTACAGGGGGGGGCGCCCTCCTCTCTTGTGGGAGCCTTGTGTCCCTTTCGGACTACTTTTTTCTTCCTAAAATCTTTAAATAATCCAAAACCGATAAAAATTGCCATTAGAGTTGTTTTGGAGTCGGTTTACTTACCGTACGTACCTATGCGTTTTCGGAGTCTGGAACGTTCTAGAAAGTGTCTCTTATGTATTCCTTAGGGGCTATGGTTTCAATAATATTAGTTTCAACATTGATAGGATTACCTGAAATATAATGTTTAATTCTTTGACCATTTACCACCCTCGGATTTGTGCCTTCGAAGTTGTTGATCTTTATAGCACCAGAACGATAGACCTACTCGATAATGTAGGGACCTTCCCATTTTGAGAGAATTTTTCCTGCAAAAAATCTTAAACGAGAGTTGAACAATAACACATAATCTCCTACGTTAAACTCGCGCCTTTGTATCCTCTTATCATGCCAGCGTTTGACTTTTTCTTTGAAAAGCTTGGCATTCTCATATGCTTGGGTTCTCCATTCATCAAGTGAGCTAATATCAAACAACCTCTTACCGGCAAGTTTGAAGTCATAATTGAGCTCTTTAATAGCCCAATATGCTTTATGTTCAAGTTCAAGAGGTAAATGACATGCTTTTCCATAAACCATCTTATATGGAGACATACCCATAGGATTTTTGTATGCAGTTCTATAGGCCCATAATGCATCATCATGTTTTTTGGACCAATTCTTTCTAGATCTATTCACAGTCTTTTGCAAAATTAATTTGAGCTCTCTATTGCTCAACTCTACTTAACCACTAGACTGCGGATGATAAGGAGATGCGATTCTATGATTGACATCATACTTAGAAAGCATCTTACGGAAAGCACCATGAATAAAGTGTGAACCACCATCAGTCATAAGGTATCTAGGGACCCCAAACCTCGGAAAAATAACTTCTTTAAGCATTTTAATAGAAGTGTTATGATCAGCACTACTAGTTGGAATAGCTTCTACCCACTTAGTAACGTAATCAACAACAACTAAAATATGTGTATAACCATTGGAGGCAGGAAAAGGTCCCATATAATCAAAGCCCCAAACATCAAACGGTTCAATAACAAGAGAATAATTCATAGGCATTTCTTGACGTCTACTGATGTTACCTATTCTTTGACATTCATCACAAGATAAGACAAACTTACGAGCATCTTTGAAAAGAGTAGGCCAATAAAAACCAGATTGTAGTACCTTGTGTGCAGTTCTATCTCCAGCGTGGTGTCCTCCATAGGATTCAGAGTGACACTTGCGTAGGATTTGTTCCTGTTCATGCTCAGGCACACAACGTCTAATAATACCATCTACTCCTTCTTTATAAAGGTGTGGATCATCCCAGGAGTAATGTCTTAAATCATAAAAGAACTTCTTCTTTTGCTGGTATGTGAAACTAGGCGGTATATATTTAGCAACAATGTAATTAGCATAATCAGCATACCAAGGAGCAGTACGGGAAGCATTGACGACCGCTAATTGTTCATCAGGGTAGCTATCATTAATAGGCAGTGGGTCATCAAGAACATTTTCTAGCCTAGACAAGTTGTCTGTGATGGGGTTCTCAGCTCCCTTTCTATCAATAATATGCAATTCAAATTCTTGGAGCAGGAGAACCCATCTAATGAGTCTAGTCTTAGCATCTTTCTTTTCCATAAGATATTTAATAGCAGCATGATCAGTGTGAATAGTAACTTTGGAATCAACAATATAAGGTCTAAACTTATCACATGCAAACGCAACTGCTAAGAACTCTTTTTCAGTGGTAGCATAATTTTTCTGGGCAGTATCAAGAGTCTTACTAGCATACTGGATAACATTCAATTTCTTATCGACTCTTTGCCCTAAAACCACACCTACAGCATAATCACTAGCATCGCACATAATTTCAAAAGGTAAATTCCAATCAGGTGGCTGAACAATAGGTGCAGTGATCTAAGCTTTCTTAAGTGTTTCAAATGCTTCTACGCAATCATCATCAAAAACAAAAGGAATATCTTTTTGCAATAAATTAGTCAGAGGCCTAGATATTTTAGAAAAGTCCTTAATGAACCTCCTATAAAAGCCGGCATGACCAAGGAAACTTCTTATACGTTTTATGTCCTTGGGACATGGCATCTTTTCAATAGCATCAACTTCGGCTTTATCAACTTCAATACCTCTCTCGGAGATCTTGTGCCCCAAGACAGTGCCTTCATTAACCATAAAGTGACACTTTTCCCAATTCAGGATGAGACTAGTGTCTTCGCATCTCTGCAAAATTCGATCAAGGTTGCTCAAACAATCATCAAAAGAGGATCCATAGACGGAGAAGTCATCCATGAATACCTCACAAATATTTTCACAAAAATCAGAAAATATAGCCATCATGCATCTTTGAAAGGTAGTAGGTGCATTACATAAACCAAAAGGCATATGTCTATAAGCAAAAGTACCGAAAGGACAAGTAAAAGTAGTTTTAGATTGATCCCCCGCTGATACAGGTATCTGAGAGAAGCCAGTAGAACCATCTAGAAAGCAAAAATGTGTGTGTTTGGATAGCCTCTCTAGCATTTGATCAATAAAAGGTAAAGGATAATGATCTTTCTTAGTAGCTTTATTTAACTTACGAAAATCAATTACCATCCTATAGCCTGTAATAATTCTTTGCGGGATCAATTCATCTTTATCATTAGGAACAACGGTAATACCTCCCTTTTTAGGGACACAATGGACAGGTCTTATCCATTCACTATCAGTAACAGGATAAATAATACCTGCCTCAAGGAGCTTTAGTATCTCCTTTCTTACCACTTCCTTCATTTTGGGATTTAATCGTCTTTGAGGATCTCTAACTGGTTTGGCATCTTTCTCCACTGAAATTTTGTGTTGACATAATGTGGGACTAATGCCCTTAATATCATCCAGAGTATATCCAATAGCAGGTATGTGCTTCTTCAGAGTTTTCAATAATCTTTCTTCTTCTTTCTCTGAAAGGTTAGCACTAATAATAACAGGATATATTTCTTTTTCATCAAGATAAGCATACTTAAGATTATTTGGTAAAGGTTTGAGTTCAAACACGAGATCACCCTTGGGTGGAGGGGGATCCCCAAGAATTTCAACGGGAAGGTTATGTTTCAGCATAGGTTCTTGTTTAAGGAACACTTCATCTACTTCTTCCCTTTCCTTCATAAACATATCGTTTTCGTGGTCTAGGAAATATTGTTCTAACGGATCAGTTGGAGGAACAACAATGGAAGAAAGACCAATATTTTCATCCTTACTAGGTGGTTCCCTTTCACGAGGTTGTCTACTAAACTTGGCGAAATTAAACTCATGAGACATACCATCTATGCCAACAGTGACAATATTCTTTTCACAATTAATCTTAGCACTAGCAGTATTCAAGAAGGGTCTACCAAAAATAATGGGACAAAATTCATCTTGTGGGGAACCAAGAACGAGAAAATCAACAGGGTATTTAATCTTCCCACACAAGACTTCAACATCTCTAACAATCCCAATAGGTTTAATGGTGTCCCTATTGGCAAGCTTAATAGTAACATCAATGTCTTCTAATTCAACAGGTGCAATATCGTGCATAATTTCTTTATAAATATCATAAGGTATCGCATTAGCACTAGCACCCATATCACATAAACCATGGTAACAATGATCTCCTATTTTAACAGAAATAACAGGCGTGCCTACAAGAGGTCTACGTGTCTTAGTATCGGGTTATTAGCAGTTTCACCCAAGAAAGAGATAACATGCCCATCTAAGTCCTCATCCAAGAGATCTTTAATCATAGCAATACTAGGTTCAACATTAATTTGATCAGGAGGTGTATAAGTCCTAGTATTACTCTTACGAACAACAGTCGAAGCTTTAACATGATCTTTTATCCTAACGGGAAAAGGAGGTTTTTCAACATAAGCAGTAGGAATAATAGGATCACTATATGTAATAGTATTTTCTTCGACTATAATAGGTGCAACTACTTTCACTTCAACAGGAGGATTATATTTAAACCACTTCTCTTTAGGGAGATCAACGAGGGTAGCAAAAGTTTCACAAAAAGTAGCTACTATCTCAGAGTCAAGTCCATACTTAGAGCTAAATCCACGGAAAACATCGGTATCCATAAAAGATTTAACACAATCAAACTTAGGTGTCATACCTGACTCCTTACCATCGTCGGAACCCCAATCTTTAGAGTTTCATTTAATTCTTTCCAATAAGTCCCATTTGAAATCAATAGTCTTTAGCATATAGGAACCAGCACAGGAAGTATCGAGCAAGTTGCGATTATCAAGAGAAAGCCAAGTATAAAAATTCTGAATAATCATTTCCCGAGAGAGCTCATGATTGGGGCATGAATACAACATTGACTTAAGCCTCCCCCAAGCTTGAGCGATGCTTTCTCCTTCGCGAGGCTAGAAATTATATATGTAATTACGATCACGATGAACAAGATGCATAGGGTAGAACTTCTGGTGAAATTCCAACTTCAATCACTTATAATTCCAATATCTCGTATCATCACATAGCCTATACCATGTCATTGCATCTCCCTTCAAAGATAAAGGGAAGACCTTCCTTTTGACAACATCATCGAGAATACCTGCAAGCTTAAATAATCACAAACTTCATCCACAAAGATAAGGTGTAAGTCGGGATGCAATGTTCCGTCTCCTGCAAAAGGATTAGCTAGCAGTTTTTCTATCATACCCGAAGGAATCTCAAAGTGAATATTTTCATAAGGTTCAGTAGGTTGAGAAGCATCTCTTTTCTCTTCTGGTTGGGGTGAAGATACCCCAAACAAGCCCCTCAAAGGATTAGTTTCCATAGTGACAAGTAACAGAAAATTTAAGCACACTATATAAATGTTTCCTTACCAAGTTCCACTCACCAAGAGCGCTACGCTCCCCGGCAACGGCGCCAGAAAAGAGTCTTGATGACCCACAAGTATAGGGGATCTATCGTAGTCCTTTCGATAAGTAAGAGTGTCGAACCCAACAAGGAGTAGAAGGAAATGATAAGCGGTTTTCTGTAAGGTTTTCTCTGCAAGCACTGAAATAGAAGGTGATAGATAGTTTTGTGATAAGAAAAATAGTAACGAGCAAAAGTAAATAAAGTAAATAAAGTGCAGCAAGGTGGCCCAATATTTATGTATCAAAGGATAAGCCTGGACAAATTGTAATAATGAAGAAGGAGCTCCCGAGGACACATTCAGAATTATCGTCAAGCTAGTTTTCATCCTGTTCGTAAGATTCGCGTTCGGTACTTTGATAATTTGTTATGTGGGTGGACCGGCACTTGGGTACTGCCCTAACATGGACAAGCATCCCACCTATGATTAACCCCTAATGCAAGCATCCGCAACTATAAAAAGGAGTATTAAGGTAAACCTAACCACATCATTAAACATATGGGTCCATATCAACCCCTAACGAAGCAACGCATAAACTAGGGTTTAAGCTTCTGTCACTCTAGCAACCCATCATCTACTTATTACTTCCCTATGCCTTCCTCTAGGCCCAAATAATGGTGAAGTGTCATGTAGTCGATGTTCACATAACAC
The DNA here is from genome assembly GCA_963921465.1 of Triticum timopheevii. Lineage (NCBI taxonomy): Eukaryota > Viridiplantae > Streptophyta > Magnoliopsida > Poales > Poaceae > Triticum > Triticum timopheevii. The sequence continues at coordinate 502,418,708 of OY997266.1, read as the reverse complement.
CACTAGAGGAAAGACAACATACATGTCATCAAAATATCGAACGAATACCAAATTCACATGACTACTAATAGCAAGACTTCACCCATGTCCTCAGGAACAAACGTAACTACTCACAAAGCATATTCATGTTCATAATCAGAGGGGTAATAATATGCATGAAGGATCTGAACATATGATCTTCCACCAAGTAAACCAAATAGTATCAACTACAAGGAGTAATCAACACTACTAGCAACCCACAGGTACCGATTTGTGGTTTTGATACAAGATTGGATACAAGAGATAAACTAGGGTTTTGAGAGGAGATGGTGTTGGTGAAGATGTTGATGGAGATTGACCCCCTCCCGATGAGAGGATCATTGGTGATGACGTTGATGATGATTTCCCCCTCCCGGAGGGAAGTGTCCCCGGCAGAACAGCTCCGCCAGAGCCCTAGATTGATTCCGCCAAGGTTCCGCCTCGTGGCGGCGGAGTTTCGTCCCGTAAGCTTGCCCCCGATTTTTTCCAGAGTGAAAGTGATGATAAAGCAGAAGATGGACGCTGGAGGCCCACCAGGGGGCCCAGGAGATAGGGGGCCGCGCCCTGGGGGGGGGGGGGCGCCCCTGTTTCCTGGACAGGGTGCGGGCCCCCTGGACTATTTCTTTTGCCCATAAATTCTTATTAATTCCAAAAAGTTGTTTCGTGGAATCTCAGGTCTTTTGGAGTTGTGCAGAATAGGTTTTCAACGTTTGCTCCTTTTCCAGCCAGAATTCCAGCTGCCGGCATTCCCCCTCTTCATGGTAAACCTTGTAAAATAAGAGAGAATAGCCATAAGTATTGAGATATAATGTGTCATAATGCAATAAATATTGATATAAAAGCATGATGCAAAATGGACGTATCAAGAGGGCAAATAAAATGGCAAGGGTGAAGTGGGGGAGAGGAAAACGAGAGGCAAATGGCAAATAATGCAAATGCGAGGGAGATGAGTTTGTGATGGGTACTTGGTATGTCTTGACTTGAGCAATGACCTCCGCGGCAATGGCGCCAGAAATCCTTCTTGCTACGTCTTGAGCTTGCGTTGGTTTTCCTTGAAGAGGAAAGGGTGATGCAGCAATAGTAGCGTAAGTATTTCCCTCGGTTTTTGAGAACCAAGGTATCTATCCAGTAGGAGGCTCCTCAAAAGTCCCACGCACCTACACAAACAAACAAAGAACTCGCAACCAACGCAATAAAGGGGTTGTCAATCCCTTCACGACCACTTTTGAAAGTGAGATCTGATATAGATAGTATGATAAGATAAATATATTTTTGGTATTTTATAATATAGATGCAAAACGTAAAGATGCAAATAAAAGTAGATTGGAAGCAAATATGATAAGAGATAGACCCGGGGGCCATAGGTTTCACTAGTGGCTTCTCTCAAGATAGCATAAGTATTACGGTGGGTGAACAAATTACTGTCGAGCAATTGATAGAAAAGAGAATAATTATGAGATTATCTAGGCATGATCATGTATAGGCATCACGTCCGCAACAAGTAGACCGACTCCTGCCTGCATCTACTACTATTACTCCACACATCGATCGACTCCTGCCTGCATCTAGAGTATTAAGTTCATAATAACAGAGTAATGCCTTAAGCAAGATGACATGATGTAGAGGGATAAACTCATGCAATATGATATAAACCCCATCTTTTTATCCTTGATGGCAACAATACAATACGTGCCTTGATGCCCCTACTGTCACTGGGAAAGGACACCGCAAGATTGAACCCAAAGCTAAGCACTTCTCCCATGGCAAGAAAGATCAATCTTGTAGGCCAAACCAAACTGATAATTCGAAGAGACTTGCAAAGATAAATCAATCATACATAAAAGAATTCAGAGGAGATTCAAATATTTCTCATAGATAAACTTGATCATAAACCCACAATTCATCGGATCTCGACAAACACACTGCAAAAAGAGTTTACATCGAATAGATCTCCACAAGAGAGGGGGAGAACATTGTATTGATCCAAAAAGAGAGAAGAAGCCATCTAGCTAATAACTATGGACCCGTAGGTCTGTGGTAAACTACTCACAACTCATCGGAGGGGCCATGGTGTTGTTGTAGAAGCCCTCCATGGTCGATTCCCCCTCCGGCGGAGCGCCGGCGAAGGCTCCAAGATGGGATCTCGCGGATACAGAAGGTTATGGCGGTGGAAATTGTGTCTCGTTGGCTCCCTAGATGTTTTCGGGGTACGTAGGCTTATATAGGAGGAAGAAGTACGTCGGTGGCCGCCCGAGGGGCCCACGAGACAGGGGGTGCACCCTATAGGGGGGGGCGCCCTCCTATCTCATGGAGGCCTCGGCTGCTTCTTGACTTGCACTCCAAGTCCTCTGGATCACGTTCGTTCCAAAAATCACGCTCCCGAAGGTTTCATTCCGCTTGGACTCCGTTTGATATTCCTTTTCTTCAAAATACTGAAATAGGCAAAAAAACAGCAATACGGGCTGGGCCTCCGGTTAGTAGGTTAGTCCCAAAAATGATATAAATGTGTAAAATAAAGCCCATAAACATCCAAAAGGGGTAATATAATAGCATGGAACAATAAAAAATTATAGATATTTTGTAGACGTATCAATGTCTGCGATCTCATTCGAGACTCTAGACTACCTTCAGTCACCAAAACACATAACTCATATAATACATATCGTCATCGAACGTTAAGCGTGCAGACCCTACGGGTTCGAGAACTATGTAGACATGACCGAGACAGCTCTTAGGTCAATAACCAATAGCGGAACCTAGATGCTCATATTGGTTCCCACATAATCTATGAAGATCTTTATCGGTAGAACCGCAGTGTCAACATACGTTATTTCCTTTGTCATCAGTATGTTACTTGCTCGAGATTCGATCGTCGGTATCCTCAGACTAGTTCAATATCGTTACTGACAAGTCTCTTTACTCGTTCCGTAGTGCATCATCCCGCAACTAATTCATTAGTCACAGTGCTTGCAAGGCTTCATATGATGTGCATTACCGAGAGGGCCCAGAGATACCTCTTCGATACTCGGAGTGACAAATCCTAATCTCGATCTATGCCAACCCAACAAACACCTTCGGAGATACCTATAGAGCATCTTTATGATCACCCAGTTACATTGTGACGTTTGATAGCACACAAGGCATTCCTCCGGTGTCCGGGAGTTGCATAATCTCATAGTCGGAGGAATATATATTTGACACGAAGAAAGCAGTAGCAATAAAACTGAACGGTCATTATGCTAAGCTAAAGGATGGGTCTTGTCCATCACATCATTCCACTAATGATGTGATCCCGTTTATCAAATTACAACTCATGTCCATGGCTAGGAAACTTAACCATCTTTGATCAATGAGCTAGTCTAGTAGAGGCATACTAGGGACACTTTGTTTTGTCTATGTATTCACACATGAATCAAGTTTCCGGTTAATACAATTCTAGCATGAATAATAAACATTTACCATGAATAAGGAAATATAAAATAACAACTTTATTATTGCTTCTCCAAAAGTGTGTATAAAACCATATGCTTTGATCACCTCATCAAAGTGTATATTCCAACTCTGGGATGCTTGCACCAGTCCATAAATGGATCGCTAGGGCTTGCACACTTTGTTAGCACCTTTAGGATCCAAAAAACCTTCTGGTTGCATCATATACACCTATTCTTTAAGAAATCCATTAAGGAATGCAGTTTTGACATCCATTTGCCAGATTTCATAATCATAAAATGCGGTAATTGCTAACATGATTCGGACAGACTTAAACATCGCTGCAGGTGAGAAAGTCTCATCATACCCAACTCCTTGAACTTGTCGAAAACCCTTTGCAACAAGTCGAGCTTTATAGACAGTAACATTACCATCAGCGTCAACCTTCTTCTTGAAGATCCATTTATTTTCTATGGGTCACCGATCATCGTGCAGATCCACCAAAGTCCACACTTTGTTCTCATACATGGATCCTATCTCAGATTTCATGGCCTCAAGCCATTTATCAGAATCTGGGCTCATCATAGCTTCTTCATAGTTTGTAGGGTTAGTCATGGTCAAGTAAAATGACCTCCAGAACAGGATTACCATACCACTCTGGTGCAGATCGTGCTCTGCCAGACCTACGAGGTTCTGTAGCAACTTGATCTGTAGTTTCATGATCTACATCATTAGCTTCCTCTCTAGTTGGTGTAGGCAGCACGGGAATAGATTTCTCGGATGAGCTACTTTCCAAATTGAGAGCAGGTACAATTACCTCATCAAGTTCTACTTTCCTCCTACTCACTTCTTTTGAGAGAAACTCCTTCTCTAGAAAGGTTATGTTCTTAGTAACAAAAATCTTGCCTTCGAACTTGTCGTAGAAGGTGTACCCAATTGTTTCCTTAGGGTATCCTATGAAGACACATTTCTCCGATTTGGGTTCAAGCTTATTGGGCTGAAGCCTTTTGACATAAGCATCGCATCACCAAACTTTAAGAAACGGCAGCTTAGGTTTGTTGCCAAACCAGAGTTCGTATGGTGTCATCTCAACGGAATTTGATGGTGCCCTGTTTAAAGTGAATGCAGCTGTCTCTAATGCATAACCCCAAAACGATAGTGGTAAATCGGTAAGAGACATCATAGATCGCACCATATCTAGTAAAGTGCGGTTACGACGTTCGGACACACCATTACGCTGTGGTGTTCCAGGTGGCGTGAGTTGTGAAACTATGTGATGCCCGGATCATTAAGCTACAGTAAACCTCCGTTAATGATGCCACGTCATCACGGTTACTGTTGCTAATCTCGCGTTAGTTCGAAACCGATTCAAATTCAAATTCAAAAGAAAAGCAAACAACAAAAGTTTTAAAAAAAATTAAAACTAAAATGTTCGGGTTGTTTCAAATAAATCGTAAGCAATTATGGTGGAGAAACCAAGCTTTTATAAAATGATTAAATGAACTATAAAGATTTAAACAGTAGCTTAAACAATTAAATAAATGCCTTTCTTAATTTATAGACTATTAAACTATTTTAGTTAGGTGTGGACTTTTTGTGGCAGTGGTAAAACTAGTCACACTAATTTAGGTGATTTTGTATAGATTTTGTAAAACAAAATTAAATGAGCATAAGGATAAAACAGTACAACAAAGTTACTAAAATGAAAAGAAAACAAATAAATAAATAAAGGAAGACAACTCCCCCCCCGGCTGGGCCTTGGCCCAGTTGACCGTGTGGCCGAGACGGACTGCCGGCCCATCCCACGCCCGTGTCCTACTAGCCCAACTGCCACCTACCTAACCCCCCACTCCCCGCTGACCTACCGCTACCCGCACATCCCCTCCCCTCGTTGCCCCCCACGTTCTCTCTCTCCCACTCCCGATCCAATCGGGACCGGGATCGATCCTGCCCGGCGCTACCCATCACCGCCGCTCGAAGCCACCTCGCGGCACCCATCCCCGGCGCCGCCCCGCCCTGTCACCGCCTCCTCCTCACCTCACCCCCGAGTCGCCCCCGACGCCCGTCCGCGCGCGCCCCCGATCTGGATCTGGGACTCGGTCCCGACGCCATAGCCGCATGGAGTTCCCCCTCGCCGGAGCCACGACGCCGCCGGACCGCGACCTCGTCCCCGTCGTCGCTCGTCTCCATCCTCCTCCCCAAAGGCTCCATCGAGCCACGCCGACCCCCTTCGCGCCAACGCTGGTGAGACCATCGGCCTCCGCCTCCCCTCGGCCCCTTTCTCTCCCCCTCGCAGTCACCACGCCCGGACGCACGCTCGCACCCCCTGGGCCGCACGCGCGGAGCGTCGTGTCGCTCGCCATGGCCGTGCGAGGAGTTGCGCCTGCACGCACTTGCCCCCAATCCCATACTGCTCCGGGCCTCGCCCCGACTTCCTGGCCGCGCGCCCACGCACTGGCCTCGCCGGCCTTCGGGTCCTCATCCGCCCCTGCGTTGCGCCTCTTGACCGAGGTCGTCGCCGCCAGCGTCGCGCTGGGAGCGCCCGTGTGTGTTCCCAGCCACCAAACCGTGGCCTTAGCCACTTCACAAGGGGCCTACCCCTTTAAAAAAAAGAGAATAAAAAGAATGTTAGAATAAATAAATTATTAATTAATTAATTAACTAATGAGTTAATTGAGTTAATTAATCATGTTTAACTAATATAATTAAAATAAATTAGCCTAATCACTTAGTTAGTCTAATTAACCCGGTTTAGTTAAACCCGAGTCTATGACCAGTGGGACCCACCGTCAGGTTGACCCTATCAACTCTGTTGACTGCTGACGTCAGCATGACCTCATGCTGATGTCATAAATCCATTTTTGAATTAAATTAATTAATTAATTAAATTCCAGAAATTAATAAAATATTTAGAAAATCATATCTTTTAATCTGTAACTCGGATTAAAATATTTTCAACATGAAAGTTGCTCAGAACGACGAGACGAATCCGGATACGCAGCCCGTCCGTCCGCCACGCATCCCTAGCATAGTGAACCCGCAACTTTCCCCCTCCGGTTCATCTGTTCAAACACGCGAAACTCCGGGGATACTTTCCCGGATGTTTCCCCCCTTCGCCGGTATCACCTACTACCGCGTTAGGTCACCTCTAGCACCGCGTATTACCATGCTACGCTTTGTGATACTTTGATTGCTCAGTTATTTATTGTGTTCCCCCTCCGTTACTTCTTTTCGGTAGACCCCGAGACTGCCGACGACCCCCGAGTTCGACTACGGAGTTGACGGCCCCTCCTTGCCAGAGCAACCAGGCAAGCCCACCCCCCTTGATCACCAGATATCGCCTATTCTCCACTATACTGCTTGCATTAGAGTAGTGTAGCATGTTACTGCTTTCCGTTGATCCTATTCTGATGCATAGCCTGACATTGTTGCTACATCTGTTGATACCTTACACAATCCTAAATGCTTAGTATAGGATGCTAGTTTATCACCATTGGCCCTACATTCTTGTCAATCTGCCTTGCTATACTATTGGGCCGTGATCATTCCGGAGGTGATCACGGGTATATATTGCACATACATACATACTACAGATGGTGACTAAAGTCGGGTCCGCTCGAAGAGTACCCGCGAGTGATTCACGGATTGGGGGCTGAAAGGACCTTTGTCCCGACGGCCCTCTGTGTGGATCTTTGTGGCGGAGCGACAGGGCAGGTTGAGACCACCTAGGCGAGAGGTGGGCCTGGCCCTGGTCGGCGTCCGCGGTTGCTTTATAATAACACGCTTAACGAGATCTTGGTATTTGATCTGAGTCTGGCCATTTGGTCTATACGCACTAACCATCTACGTGGGAGTAGTTATGGGTATCCCGGCATCGTGGTATCAGCCGAAGCCTTGTTGACGTCAGCGACTGAGTGGCGCGCGCCGGATTGGACTGGAACGCCACTAGGCTAGGTCTGCTTCCGGCCGCGTTCGCAACGTGCAGGTGTGTAAAGGGCGATGGGCCCAGACCCCTGCGCCATAGGAGTTAGACCGGCGTGCTGACCGCTCTGTTGTGCCTAGGTGGGGCTGCGACGTGTTGATCTTCCGAGGCCGGGCATGACCCAGGAAAGTGTGTCCGGCCAAATGGGATCGAGCGTGTTGGGTTATGTGGTGCACCCCTGCAGGGAAGTTTATCTATTCGAATAGCCGTGTCCCTCGGTAAAAGGACGACCCGGAGTTGTACCTTGACCTTATGACAACTAGAACCGGATACTTAATAAAACACTCCCTTCCAAGTGCCAGATACAACCCGGTGATTGCTCTCTAACAGGGCGACGAGGAGAGGATCACCGGGTAGGATTATGCTATGCGATGCTACTGGAGATGCTACTTGGAGGACTTCAATCTACTCTCTTCTACATGCTGCAAGACGGAGGCTGCCAGAAGCGTAGTCTTCGATAGGATTAGAGATCCCCCTCTTATTCTGGCATTCTGCAGTTCAGTCCACCGATATGGCCCTTTACACATATACCCATGCATATGTAGTGTAGATCCTTGCTTGCGAGTACTTTGGATGAGTACTCACGGTTGCTTTCTCCCCCCTTTTCCTCCCTTTCCTTTCTTTCTGGTTGTCACAACCAGATGCTGGAGTCCAGGAGCCCGACGCCATCGTCGATGACGACTACTACACTGGAGGTGCCTACTACTACGTGCAGGCTGCTGACGACGACCAGGAGTAGTTTAGGAGGATCCCAGGCAGGAGGCCTGCGCCTCTTTCGATCTGTATCCCAGTTTGTGCTAGCCTTTTTAAGGCAAACTTGTTTAACTTATGTATGTACTCAGATATTGTTACTTCCACTGACTCGTCTATGATCGAGCACTTGTATTCGAGCCCTCGAGGCCCCTGGCTTATATTATGATGCTTGTATGACTTATTTATGTTTTAGAGTTGTGTTGTGATATCTTCCCGTGAGTCCCTGATCTTGATCGTACACGTTTGCGTGCATGATTAGTGTACGATTGAATCGGGGGCGTCACAAATTGGTATCAGAGCCGACTGCCTATAGGAATCCCCTTTCCAACTCCTTGGCCGAAGTTGAGTCTAGAAGCCGAAAACTGTTTTACTAACTTGGCTGTGCGGCCCCTGGGCCCACGTCGCCATTGGGTGGTATTAGGATCTTTTATTCCTTGTCCATACTCTGGGATTCTAATCTCTCTTCTATTCGGGTTAAATGATTTTGCTGAAACCTAACTCTAGATTCTTGTTATCACTTCCTGCCGGAGAGCCCCTTCATTACAGATGATCGACCACTTCAACAGAAGATTCTGACAATACTCTCCGATGTTTCCCCGAGACCATTGTGCCCTTCGCCGTTGCAATTCCATACCACCGATAAATCCCTATGGTAAGCTACATACACTTGTCGTCCATAACTTCATTCCCAGTTGATCTTGTTATTACAAGATACCTTGAAAATTCTCTCTATTATTCCGAGAATACTTTGTACCTACTGCCTTGCCGTTCGTTATCCACATTTACACCCCTATGGATAATTACTCGCACTTACCGAGTATCCGCCCATCCCTAGTTGTTTGTGTGTTTCACTAAGTTCTTCAAAATACTACCCGATCTTCCGAAAATCCTGATTAGCCTATTGCTCTTGAAATTCTTGCTTACTTGCATTATGGTTAATCCCATAAGTCTCGTAGTCTTAATGGCATCCCTTGTCATTATCATTTTGAGTCTGTTGACTCAATATGTTTGCGAATACACGCAATCATCATTGATCCTTATAAATTACCTTTCCAACTGAGCTGCCATTCTTTTAACTGGAATTGGTTCTCGACCAATCCAATTGCCGTTGATTGTACCCTAAGGCTATTCAACTTATCCATCCCTAATCAGAGCATTGCTTCTGATCCTTCGATTTGGTTTCATAATTCCTTTGCATTTATGCTTTGAATTAGTCAGATGATTCTATAACCTGATGCATTTGCATTCTTTCCTTTTTTGGTTGAGTAGCGATACTCACATCAGATCCTTTGTGGACCGTCAAGTCCTTTGTTGGATTATTATCCGAAAGTGTCCTTCATATTCAAATAACCTTGTGAGCCTTTCCACGGAAATATAAAGCCTTGTTAATTTGTATCCTCTTTTTTCTCAACCATGCTCTGTTCTCGAGCTGGTGGTATTTACTATTGAAGCTTGTGGTATATGTTTCCACGATACCCTAACGGGTTGAACCTATGCATTCCTTAATATGTGTGAACTCGAAAGTTTTCACGAGTCATACTCTTCTGGTATTTTGCTAGATAAAATTTCAACACTACAACTTCTTCGAAAGTGAGAGGTGAATGGAAGGTTATACATTGAAGAAGTGGGAGTCGACCTTTAACTTTGTGTTCATGCCCATGGACACGATGTGGGACCTACCATAGAAGCTTCTTGTTATAATAACTATTTCGTTGATATAATATCATCTGGTATCTGTGAATTGATCCTTTGCAACCGTGGTTTCGACCATGTTTGTTCTCCTTTGATTTTATTTCTCGGACAGGTTAAATTACTTGCCTTCTGCAGATCAATACACCTTCCCAACCTCTATTTAGTTCTACCTTCGAGTATTACCCCCTGGTATCTCGAGAATATCCACCCATTGCACTTCATCTATGAATTTCTGACGAAGTAATACCTTTCCCCGTCATAGCCACTCCACGGGTTCTAGGTTGTCGTCAACCGAAAACACCGGGTTGTGAATCGAATCAACACTGAGATTTAGTACTCCCAGTACTTTGTTGTTGAGAATTCTAATACTCCATCAAGTCATTCCTAGCCTGATCGGCTATATCATTATCATGCTAAATTTTAACCGTGCTACCTGGTCCTTATTCCCGGAGCACAACTTTCGACGATAGCTAAGCTTACGGCGATCGTCCTCGGCATATCATTTCGCCTTGAACAACAATCTTTGATTTCAAGTTTGTATTGTACTAGTGGTTTCAATAACCTTTCGCTTCATCATTCCTTTGACTTGTTGTCATCGCCGATCAATTACACCTTCATGAAATCTCTCGACAATTGTGTCGGATCACCTTCAACACTTTGACTTCTTCCGAGATGTTAACTGTGTTCATGATGAGAAATACCCTCCTTGCCCTCGATGATTTTATTATCATCGACAACACCCTTGACTTCCTTTCATCGCGAGCTTGTCCACATTATGAATACAACCTGCTCTCCAGCTAATGTTGTGTTCTGCCTTGAAGTATTACTGTCTTTTCTATCAAGAATGTTGTGAGGATTGCTCCACCTCTTAAGAATTCTTGAAATAGTGATACTTCTCCCCATCACCTTCGTTCCTTGGTCCCCATGTTGTTTTTAACCGGAATACTGACAATTGAGCTATGACGCGTGAATTCAAAACTTCTAGCAACCCTATTGCTTTGAAGTGAATGGGCGTTAGTTTCATTCTAAGTCTTTCGATAATTGAATCACCATTCTAAACATTGATCATGCTACCTAAGCCCATATTATGGGTGCACCTTTCAACCAATGTTTAATTGTGTAGGTTTTTCCTCGAGCATGCATCATTATACCATTTGATCTGGCAAATGTGATCTCCTTGTTCACATAATTGTGGAAATCCATCCTTTGGAAATCTCGATGATTTGTCGCTGAGTCCATCAGCCACCTCATCATCCTCTCCTTGGTTTACTGATGAACTTCCATAGTTCATTTCCCAAGAATCATATAATGTCGTCTCGTCAATTGTGTTGCACCTCTTCTTCTCAGGCATCCTGAGTTTATGGTGTCCTGACACCATTCAGATTTGAAGCTTGTCAAATATGATGGTTAGAACATTTTCCAAGAGTCATAGCATTGATATTTATATAACCCAGTAAGGTGATGTCATGCTTAGCACACCTGACCGGAGGACCGAGTGTTATAGTTTCCTTTTTAACAAGGTTATCCATTCTTCCATGAGGAAACTGTAAGACTTATTCTATAAGTTGTTTTCGATGGATCCTTTGTACCCAAAGCCTGACCTTTGCTTGAAGACCATGTCAATACTGTCTCGAAGCATGTCTATGGTACTCCGATTTTCAACAAGAGCATTTGAAGCACAATGCTAAATTTTCTGTATCATTTATCCTAACACCGTTGTATGGGTAATGTCATGATATTTCTCTCCCCTTTCCTAAAAGGTTTTCCATGTTATATCCTGTCATGGATATCATGCTCTACTTGTCTTTGGGAAGGATATACCCCCTGAAATATGTGTTTAATCACATTTTTCCTTTCCATTGGTTTGTTTGACCTTTCTTGTGATCTATATAAACTAAGTAGTAATAATTCACTGCTTATGTAAACTCTGTCAGTAAGACCCTGTTTCTACTGTTGATGACTTTCCGGTAACCGCCGATGGATGAGAACTCCACCTATTGGTCCGCCTTGTTTAACGAGCAGGAAAATGGTTCTCTTCATCCCTCGCCCTTGGTACCGATGCTGTTGCCGACATAATCGACCGACTATCCTCTGACATGCCTTGCTTACATGATCGCGCAAGATGTCACCCCCTTCCAACTTTTAACCCACATGGTGGGCCCATAACACACAGGTCCCACGCTCGAAACCTGACTCTCCGGTACACCCTGTTTCCAAAGTTAATCCTCATGCTTGGCTTCGTATGCAATTCGCGAGCCACATTCCTAGTGATCTATTCTGGTATCAGACGCAATACTTATTCACGTTGCCCTGAGACCCTTTCACCATTTTACTAGGCATTGAACGATTGCCTATGCGCTTGAAACTTCTATTTTGCGCCTTCTTACTTTGCTCCCGATAATTTCTTAAGTTTCAATTTGAGAGTTACTTCCGCCACCTTCCCCGATGTTATAGACCCGATAGTCAACCTTGCAGAGGTTTGCTCCCCGGAATACCCACCCCCTTTATTCTTTCGTAAGTACGATGGAATTCTCGAAGAAAGGATGCCGACTTCATCATGATGAACTGAAGCAGAGAAATGGAGACCTCAAGTAATGGATTGACCTATTCAAGAAGAGCAACCAAGACCGAGAAGGCTCGTTAGAATTTCGCAACCAAATCCCTCCCCCCCTTACTCCCCTCTTAAATCTCGGGACGAGATTTCTTGTAGTGGAGGAGAATTATGACGCCCGGATCATTAAGCTACAGTAAACCTCCGTTAATGATGCCACGTCATCACGGTTACTGTTGCTAATCTCGCGTTAGTTCGAAACCGATTCAAATTCAAATTCAAAAGAAAAGCAAACAACAAAAGTTTTAAAAAAATTAAAACTAAAATGTTCGGGTTATTTCAAATAAATCGTAAGCAATTATGGTGGAGAAACCAAGCTTTTATAAAATGATTAAATGAACTATAAAGATTTAAACAGTAGCTTAAACAATTAAATAAATGCCTTTCTTAATTTATAGACTATTAAACTATTTTAGTTAGGTGTGGACTTTTTGTGGCAGTTGTAAAACTAGTCACACTAATTTAGGTGATTTTGTAAAACAAAATTAAATGAGCATAAGGATAAAACAGTACAACAAAGTTACTAAAATGAAAAGAAAACAAATAAATAAATAAAGAAAGACAACCCCCCCCCCCCGACTGGGCCTTGGCCCAGTTGACCGTGTGGCCAAGACGGACTGCCGGCCCATCCCACGCCCGTGTCCTACTAGCCCAACTGCCACCTACCTAACCCCCCACTCCCCGCTGACCTACCGCTACCCGCACATCCCCTCCCCTCGTCCCCCCCCCCCCCCCACGTTCTCTCTCTCCACTCCCGATCCAATCGGGACCGGGATCGATCCTGCCCGGCGCTACCCATCACCGCCGCTCGAAGCCACCTCGCGGCACCCATCCCCGGCGCCGCCCCGCCCTGTCATCGCCTCCTCCTCACCTCACCCCCGAGTCGCCCCCGACGCCCGTCCGCGCACCGCCCCCGATCTGGATCTGGGACTCGGTCCCGACGCCATAGCCGCTTGGAGTTCCCCCTCACCGGAGCCACGACGCCGCCGGACCGCGACCTCGTCCCCGTCGTCGCTCGTCTCCATCCTCCTCCCCAAAGGCTCCATCGAGCCACGCCGACCCCCTTCGCGCCAACGCTGGTGAGACCATCGGCCTCCGCCTCCCCTCGGCCCCTTTCTCTCCCCCTCGCGGTCACCACGCCCGGACGCACGCTCGCACTCCCTGGGCCGCACGCGCGGAGCGTCGTGTCGCTCGCCATGGCCGTGCGAGGAGTTGCGCCTGCACGCACTTGCCCCCAATCCCATACTGCTCCGGGCCTCGCCCCGACTTCCTGGCCGCGCGCCCACGCACTGGCCTCGCCGGCCTTCGGGTCCTCATCCGCCCCTGCATTGCGCCTCTTGACTGAGGTCGTCGCCGCCAGCATCGCGCTGGGAGCGCCCGTGTGCGTTCCCAGCCACCAAACCGTGGCCTTAGCCACTGCACAAGGGGCCTACCCCTTTAATAAAAAGAGAATAAAAAGAATGTTAGAATAAATAAATTATTAATTAATTAATTAACTAATGAGTTAATTGAGTTAATTAATCCTGTTTAACTAATATAATTAAAATAAATTAGCCTAATCACTTAGTTAGTCTAATTAACCCGGTTTAGTTAAACCCGAGTCTATGACCAGTGGGACCCACCGTCAGATTGACCCAATCAACTCTGTTGACTGCTGACGTCAGCATGACCTCATGCTGATGTCATAAATCCATTTTCGAATTAAATTAAATAATTAATTAAATTCTAGAAATTAATAAAATCTTTAGAAAATCGTATCTTTTAATCTGTAACTCGGATTGAAATATTTTCAACATGAAAGTTGCTCAGAACGACGAGACGAATCCGGATACGCAGCCCGTCCGTCCGCCACGCATCCCTAGCATAGTGAACCCGCAACTTTCCCCCTCCGGTTCATTTGTTCAAAAACGCGAAACTCCGGGGATACTTTCCCGGATGTTTCCCCCCTTCGCCGGTATCACCTACTACCGCGTTAGGTCACCTCTAGCACCGCGTATTACCATGCTACTCTTTGTGATACTTTGATTGCTCAGTTATTTATTGTGTTCCCCCTCCGTTACTTCTTTCCGGTAGACCCCGAGACTGCCGACGACCCCCGAGTTCGACTACGGAGTTGACGGCCCCTCCTTGCCAGAGCAACCAGGCAAGCCCCCCCCCCCTTGATCACCAGATATCGCCTATTCTCCACTATACTGCTTGCATTAGAGTAGTGTAGCATGTTACTGCTTTCCATTGATCCTATTCTGATGCATAGCCTGACATTGTTGCTACATCTGTTGATACCTTACCTGCAATCCTAAATGCTTAGTATAGGATGCTAGTTTATCACCATTGGCCCTACATTCTTGTCAATCTGCCTTGCTATACTATTGGGCCGTGATCACTTGGGAGGTGATCACGGGTATATATTACACATACATACATACTACAGATGGTGACTAAAGTCGGGTCCGCTCGAAGAGTACCCGCGAGTGATTCACGGATTGGGGGCTGAAAGGACCTTTGTCCCGACGGCCCTCTGTGTGGATCTTTGTGGCAGAGCGACATGGCAGGTTGAGACCACCTAGGCGAGAGGTGGGCCTGGCCCTGGTCGGCGTCCGCGGTTGCTTTATAATAACACGCTTAACAAGATCTTAGTATTTGATCTAAGTCTGGCCATTTGGTCTATACGCACTAACCATCTACGTGGGAGTAGTTATGGGTATCCCGGCGTCGTGGTATCAGCCGAAGCCTTCTTGACATCAGCGACTGATTGGCGCGCGCCGGATTGGACTGGAACGCCACTAGGCTAGGTCTGCTTCCGGCCGCGTTCACAACGTGCAGGTGTGCAAAGGGCGATGGGCCCAGACCCCTGCGCCATAGGAGTTAGACCGGCGTGCTAACCGCTCTGTTGTGCCTAGGTGGGGCTGCGACGTGTTGATCTTCCGAGGCCGGGCATGACCCAGGAAAGTGTGTCCGGCCAAATGGGATCGAGCGTGTTGGGTTATGTGGTGCACCCCTGCAGGGAAGTTTATCTATTCGAATAGCTGTGTCCCTCAGTAAAAGGACGACCCGGAGTTGTACGTTGACCTTATGACAACTAGAACCGGATACTTAATAAAACACACCCTTCCAAGTGCCAGATACAACCCGGTGATCGCTCTCTAACAGGGCGACGAGGAGAGGATCGCCGGGTAGGATTATGCTATGCGATGCTACTGGAGATGCTACTTGGAGATGCTACTTGGAGGACTTCAATCTACTCTCTTCTACATGCTGCAAGATGGAGGCTGCCAGAAGCGTAGTCTTCGATAGGATTAGATATCCCCATCTTATTCTGGCATTCTGCAGTTCAGTCCACCGATATGGCCCTTTACACATATACCCATGCATATGTAGTGTAGATCCTTGCTTGCGAGTACTTTGGATGAGTACTCACGGTTGCTTTCTCCCCCCTTTTCCTCCCTTTCCTTTCTTTCTAGTTGTCACAACCAGATGCTGGAGTCCAGGAGCCAGACGCCATCGTCGACGACGACTACTACACTGGAGGTGCCTACTATTACGTGCAGGCTGCTGACGACGACCAGTAGAAGTTTAGGAGGATCCCAGGCAGGAGGCCTGCGCCTCTTTCGATCTGTATCCCAGTTTGTGCTAGCGTTTTTAAGGCAAACTTGTTTAACTTATGTCTGTACTCAGATATTGTTGCTTCCGCTAACTCGACTATGATCGAGCACTTGTATTCGAGCCCTCGAGGCCCCTGGCTTGTATTATGATGCTTGTATGACTTATTTATGTTTTAGAGTTGTGTTGTGATATCTTCCCATGAGTCCCTGATCTTGATCATACACGTTTGCGTGCATGATTAGTGTACGATTGAATCGGGGGCGTCACAAACTATTCCACATCGTTTTAAATGAAGGCCAAACTCGTAACTCAAATATTCTCCTCCACAATCAGATCTTATAAACTTTATTTTCTTTTTACGATGATTCTCCACTTCACTCTGAAATTCTTTGAACTTTCCAATTGTTTCAGACTTGTGTTTCATTAAGTAGATATACCCATATCTGCTCAAATCATCTGTGAAGATCAGGAAATAATGATACCCGCCACGAGCATCAACACTCATTGGACCGCATACATCGGTATGTATTATTTCCAATAAGTCACTAGCTCGTTCCATTGTTCCGGAGAATGGAGTTTTAGTCATCTTGCTCATAAGGCACGGTTCACAAGTATCAAAAGATTCATAATCAAGTGATTCCAAAAGTCCATCTTTATGGAGTTTCTTCATGCGCTTTACACCGATATGACCCAAACGACAGTGCCATAAATAAGTTGCACTATCATTATCAACTTTGCATCTTTTGGCATCAATATTATGAATATGTGTATCATCACGATCAAGATTCAACAGAAATAGAACAATCTTCAAGGGTGCATGACCATAAAAGATATTACTCATATAAATAGAACAACCATTATTCTCTGATTTAAATGAATAACCGTCTCACACTAAACAAGATCCAGATACAATGTTCATGCTCAATGCTGGCACCAAATAAAAATTATTCAGGTCTAAAACTATTCCCGAAGGTAGATGTAGAGGTAGCACGTCGACAGCGATCACATCAACCTTGGAACCATTTCCGACGCGCATCGTCACCTCGTCCCTAGCCAATCTTTGTTTAATCCGTAGTCCCTGCTTCGAGTTACAAATATGAGCAACCGAACCGGTATCAAATACCCATGCACTACTACGAGAATTAGTAAGGTACACATCACTAACATGTATATCAAATATACCTTTGACCACTTTGCCATCCTTCTTATCCGCCAAATACTTGGGGCAGTTCCGCTTCGAGTGACCAGTCCCTTTGCAGTAGAAGCACTCAATTTTAGGCTTGGGTCCATTTTAGGTTTCTTCCCGTCAGTGACAACTTGCTTGTCATTCTTCTTGAAGTTCCCCTTCTTTTTACCCTTGCCCTTCTTGAAACTAGTGGTCTTGTTAACCATCAACACTTGATGCTCCTTCTGGATTTCTACCTCCATGGCCTTTCGCATCGCGAAGAGCTCGGGAATAGTGTTTTCCATGCCTTGCATATTGTAGTTCATTACAAAGCCTTTGTAGCTTGGTGGAAGTGATTGAAGAACTCTGTCAATGACACAATCATCTGGAAGATTAACTCCCAGTTGATTCAAGTGATTATGGTACCCAGACATTCTGAGTATGTGCTCACTAACAGAACTGTTTTCCTCTATCTTGCAGCTATAGAACTTGTTGGAGACTTCATATCTCTCAACTCGGGCATTTGCTTGAAATATTAACTTCAACTCCTGGAACATCTCATATGGTCTATGACGTTCAAAACGTCTTTGAAGTCCCGATTCTAAGCCGTAAAGCATGGCACACTGAACTAACGAGTAGTCATCAACATGCGACTGCCAGACATTCACAATGTCTGCAGTTGCTAGGCAGGTGTTACACCTAGCGTTGCATCAAGCACATAATTCTTCTGTACATCAATGAGGATAATCCTCAAGTTATGGACCCAGTCCGTGTAGTTGCTACCATCATCTTTCAACTTAGCTTTCTCTAGGAACGCATTAAAATTCAAACGAACGGTAGCACGGGCCATTGATCTACAACATAGATATGCAAAAAACAATCAGGACTAAGTTCATGATAAATTAAGTTCAATTAATCATATTACTTAAGAATTCCCACTTAGATAGACATCCCTCTAGTCATCTAAATGACACGTGATCCAAATCAACTAAATCATCACGTGAGATGGAGTAGTCTTCAATGGTGAACATCACTATGTTATCATATCTACTATATATATGATTCACGTTCGACCTTTCGGTCTCCAGTGTTCCGAGGTCATATCTGTATATGGTAGGCTCGTCAAGTTTAACCCGAGTATTCTGCGTGTGCAAATCTGGCTTGCACCCGTTGTATTTGAACGTAGAGCCTATCACACCCGATCATCACGTGGTGTCTCAGCACGAAGAACTTTCGCAACGGTGCATACTCTGGGAGAACACTTATACCTTGAAATTTTAGTGAGGGATCATCTTATAATGCTACCGCCGTACTAAGCAAAATAAGATGCATAAAAGATAAACATCATATGCAATCAAAATATGTGACATGATATGGCCATCATCATCTTGTGCTTTTGATCTCCATCGTCGAAGCAACGTCATGATCTCCATCGTAACCGGCTTGACACCTTGATCTCCATCGTAGCATCGTGGTCATCTCGCCAACTATTGCTTCTATGACTATCGCTACCGCTTGATAAAGTAAAGCAATTACATAGCACTTGTATTTCATACAATAAAGCGACAACCATATGGCTCCTGCCAGTTGCCGATAACTTTTACAAAACATGATCATCTCATACATCAATCTTTGTATCACATCATGTCTTGACCGTATCACATCACAACATGCCGTGCAAAAACAAGTTAGACGTCCTCTACTTTTTTTGTTGCAAGTTTTACGTGGCTGTTACGGGCTGCTAGCATGAACCGTACATACCTACGGCACAAAAAACCACAACAGTGATTTATCAAGTTTGTTGTTTTAACCTTCACAAGGACCGGCCGCAGTTAAATTCGATTCAACTAAAGTTGGAGAAACAGACACCTGCCAGCCACCTTTATGCAAAACTAGTTGCATGTCTTTCGGTGGAACCAATCTCATGAACATGGTCATTTAAGGTTGGTTTGGGCTGAGGGAGTCCTGGACTATGGGTTCCTCGGGGAGCCGGCCTATGTGAAATGGGCCGGACTGACGGGCCCTGAAGATACGAGATATAAGGACCTCCCCCGTGTCTGGATGGGACTCTCCTTTGCGTGGATGGCAAGCTTGGTGTTCGCATCATGGACCTCCTTTCTCTCTAACCGATTTTGTACAACCCTAGATCCCTCCGGTGTCTATATAAACTGGAGGGTTTAGTCCATAGGGACTATGACAATCATACAACTAGACATCTAGGGTTTAGCCATTGCGATCACAAGGTAGATCAACTCTTGTGACCCCTATACTCATCAAAGTCAATCAAGCAGGAAGTAGGGTATTACCTCTATTAAGAGGGCCCGAACCTGGGTAAACATCGTGTCCCCTGCCTCCTTGTTACCTTCGATCCTTAGACGCACAGTTCGGGACCCCCTACCCGAGATCTGTCGGTTTTGACACCGACATTGGTGCTTTCATTGAGAGTTCCACTATGTCGTCATCCGAAGGCTCGATGGCTCAACCAACCATCCACAACAATACCACCTGGAGGGAGACTTATTTCCCCAGCCAAATCTTCATATTCAGCGGCTTCGCACTACGTGCCAATTCGATTAGCCATCTGGAGCAGATCGACAGCTACGCCCCTAGTCATCAGATCAGTTTCGGAAAACTGAACTACGTCGCTAATATCCGAGGAGACTTGATCTCCCAAGGGTTCGCGGTCTCAACCGTAGCTCCGGCCTCAGATCCGGAACTCCTCGCTGAGTCCGAAGATGGGAGTTTATAGCCCGCCGGACTCTCCGCAGCCATAGAGCTCAACACTGGAGATACGGAGGGGATTGTTTCACCAGCCGACCTGGAATCACTCCAGCCTCCCTCTATCCTCATCGAGCCGAACTCACCTCCATACACCAGCTCCGAACTCTCGAGGTCTGTGTTATACGAGCTCAACCGGGGAACTCCTGTCCCACCCCGCTCCACGGATTCTCGCTTCCCTGTCCAAACCTCGCCCTTAAACGAGGCTATGGACTTAATGCAATCTCTTGCCATTATGGAAGGATCGCTGCCGAACTATGCCCAGCCCGCACTAGGGGCTGAGAGCGGGGAATTTTACGTTCCACCCACCACCCACTTCATAGCCACTATCGAGGACTTAACCGACATGCTCGATTACGCTTTTGAAGACGTCGACGGCATGGACGACGATGCCGGAGAAGAGCAAAGCTAGAACCCGCCGCTTACCGGACGATGGATGGCTACTTCCACATATGATATGTATATGGTGGACACACCCAAAGAGGATGACAGCGAAGGTGGGAAGGACCCAGTTGAGGACAAGCCTCCTGTGGCACCACCAAAGCGTCGTCATCAGCGGCGCCGCTCTAAATCGCGTCACAAAAAAGACAGCAATACCGACACCGGAGACAACAATATTCCTGATAATGCCGAAGACGAAGAAGCCCCTATCAAACCAACATCCGAGCATGATGATTGGGATGATGGGCAAGTCAACCCCGACGATCCCATCGGGAGTGAGGGCTCGGAGGATAGCAATTACGTACCGATCTCCGAAGAGGACGAGAGCCTTGGCGACGAAGAATTATTCATGCGAGAGGAACCCTTCGAATAAGAGCGCTTTAAGCCCCGGCTAATAGCCACTGCAAGAAGCCTGAAAAAGAAGCAGTAGCAGCTTCAAGCTGATGAGGATCTGCTCAATGACAGATGGACTGATGTCCTGGTAGCCGAGGAATACGGCCTCGAACGCCCAACCAAGAATTACCCGAAGCGTAAGCTGCTACCCCAATTCGACAACAAGGCCCCAGAGCCTAGACCGCCCACGCGTAATGCTGCCGACGAAGCTGACCGACCACCATGTGGCCGGGACAGAACGACAACTCAAGCTGAACACCAGCCTGCACCACCCCGCCATAAAGGCAAAGAGACAGCAGCCGCATGATACACTTACGACCTACGACAGGATCTGGCTATTAGAGCCGATTAGACCAGTTCAATATATGGATCAAGGGGATCTGCCCTAGTGTGATAAGACGGCTATCACGCCTGGCGCGACAAGCACAACTCCACCAGGGCTGAAAACCGCATACGGACTCCATCCGAACTGCATCATGACATGGCCCGATATAGAGGCGCCGCACACCCCCTCTGCTTCACTGATGAGGTCATGGAGCACTAGTTCCCAGAAGGGTTTAAACCCGTGAACATCGAATCATACGACGGCACAACATATCCCGTAGTATGGATTGAAGATTTTCTTCTCCACAATCACATGGCTCGCGGTGACGATCTACATGCCATCATATACCTCCCTCTCAAACTTAAGGGACCAGCTCGGCACTGGTTAAACAGCCTCCCAGAAAACTCTATTGGAAGCTGGGAAGGCATGGAGGATGCCTTTAGAGACAACTTCCTGGGCACTTATATCTGACCTTCGAACGCCAATGACCTCAGTCACATAGTCCAGCAGCCCGGAGAGTCAGCCAGAAAATTCTGGACCAGGTTCCTAATAAAAAAGAACCAAATTGTTGATTATCCGGATGCCGAGGCTCTAGCAGCCTTTAAACACAGCATCCGCAACGAATGGCTTGCCCGACACCTTGGACAAGAAAAGCGGAAGTCCATGGCAGCTCTCACATCACTCATGACCTGCTTTTGCACAGGCGAAGATAGCTGGCTTGCCCGTAGAAGGAACAATACCTTTAGTGGTGCAGTCTTAACCTTGTCTATCAGGACGCAGTCCGGAAAATGGGTATTGACTCATCAAGAATCAAGCCCACCAAAACTACCTTTAATGGAGTAATACCTAGTGTCGAGGCCCACTCCACGGGCTCAATCACATCGGAAGTCATCTTCGGTTTGCCGGACAACTTCCAAAGCGAAGACTTGATCTTCGATATCGTCCCTTTCTGCAATGGCTATCATGCACTACTCGGACGAATTGTGTTTGCCCGCTTCAATGCGGTCCCGCACCACACTTATCTAAAACTCAAAATGCCAAGACCACACGGTGTTATAACAGTCCATGGAAACATGGATCACTCCCTCCGTATTGAGGAACACACCGCGGCCCTCGCAGCGGAAGTACAAGTCGGCCTTATCAAGCCAAACTCCACATCGGCAGTCGAGCCCCTGGACCTTGTCAAACGAGTCCAGACTACCCCGCAGAATGATAGTCCATCTCGTCAGGAGCTCGATTAGCAATCTGGCCTCTCTCTTAGCCCCAACCGAACAGCGGTGTATGTACCGCGTGCACATAACTATGCACTAAAAATACCATGGGCCACGACAGAGGCATATTAAGGATAAAGTCCACAATTCGGCTCAACTGTACCTGGACTCCCGTCTATCTTTTTCTTCATTTTTCCTTTTCAGGTTCCTTACAACCCACATCACCTTTTAATGGTGTCAAGGGCCCTTTTTTGCCAGTCCATTATTAAACTTGTTCATTGATCCTCTCAAAGGACCACTCACAAAGGCGAAAGGCAGCACAGATGCACGGTAGAGTACCTCAAGGATCTTCAAAGATCCCCCTTCCCCTTTTAGCATCTGTACACAATTTTCCCTTGTGCTCGGCATGTAAAATAGCCTCGATGCTTATAGCATTATCTGCATAAATGCATTTTGACGTATCAATCAGACTACAATGGAAACAGTTTTTTGCCCAAACTATTCGGTATTGGCTTATTTACTAATCTGTATTCCTTCTTTTCTTTCATCTGATTGTCATGTACACCTCGGCACGACCTCAATCGCCAGGGGCTCCATTCAGCTGCATACATTTCTTATACCATAAGTCCGAACAATTTTACAGTACAACTCGGCATCCCGAATCTAGCATTATATGCATCGGCTCTGAATCATGTCTTGGGTCAATAGTTGGGTTGCCTGGCTCCTGTGGTTACTATTCGAAATATGCCCTAGAGGCAATAATAAAATGGTTATTATTATATTTCCTTGTTCATGATAATTGTCTATTGTTCATGCTATAATTGTATTAACTGGAAACCGTAATACATGTGTGAATACATAGACCACAACATGTCCCTAGTGAGCCTCTAGTTGACTAGCTCGTTGATCAATAGATGGTTATGGTTTCCTGACCATGGACATTGGATGTCATTGATAACAGGATCACATCATTAGGAGAATGATGTGATGGACAAGACCCAATCCTAAGCATAGCACAAGATCGTGTAGTTCGTTTGCTAAAAGCTTTTCTAATGTCAAGTATCATTTCCTTAGACCATGAGATTGTGCAACTCCCGGATACCGTAGGAATGCTTTGGGTGTGCCAAACGTCACAACGTAACTGGGTGGCTATAAAGGTGCACTACGGGTATCTCCGAAAGTGTCTGTTGGGTTGGCACGAATCGAGACTGGGATTTGTCACTCCGTGTGACGGAGAGATATCTCTGGGCCCACTCGGTAATGCATCATCATAATGAGCTCAATGTGACTAAGTAGTTAGTCATGGGATCATGCATTACGGAACGAGTAAAGTGACTTGCCGATAACGAGATTGAACGAGGTATTGGGATACCGACGATCGAATCTCGGGCAAGTAACATACCGATTGACAAAGGGAATTGTATACGGGATTGCTTGAATCCTTGACATCGTGGTTCATCCGATGAGATCATTGTGGAACATGTGGGAGCCAACATGGGTATCCAGATCCCGCAGTTGGTTATTGGCCAGAGAGATGTCTCTGTCATGTCTGCATGATTCCTGAACCCGTAGGGTCTACACACTTAAGGTTCGGTGACGCTAGAGTTGTTATGGGAATTAGTGTGCAGTTACTGAATGTTGTTCGGAGTACCGGATGAGATCCCAGACGTCACGAGGAGTTCTGGAATGGTCCGGAGGTAAAGATTTATATATGGGAAGTCCTATTTTGGCCACCGGAAAATGTTCGGGATTTTTCGGTATTGTACCGGGAAGGTTCTAGAAGGTTCTAGAGTGGGTCCCACCTGCATGGGGGGACCCACATGAACGTGGGTAGTGGGGGCAAGGCCCCATACCCCTGGTCAAGGCGCACCAAGATCCCCCCTTAGAAGGAATAAGATCATATCCCGAAGGGATAAGATCAAGATCCCTAAAAAGGGGGGATAACAATCGGTGGGGAAGGAAATGATGGGATTTCTTTCTTCCCACCTTTCCCAACGCCCCAATGGACTTGGAGGGCAAGAAACCAGCCCCCTCCACCCCTATATATAGTGGGGAGGAGCATGGGAGCTTCACCCTTGCCCTGGCGCAGCCCTCTCCCACCCCAACACCTCCTCCGTAGTAGTAGTGCTTGGCGAAGCTCTGCCGGAGAACTGCAAGCTCCACCACCACGTCGTCGTGCTGCCATAGCTCTCCCTCAACTTCTCCTCTTCCCTTGCTAGATCCAGAAGGAGGAGACGTCCCCGGGCTGTACGTGTGTTGAACGCGGAGGCACCGTTGTTCGGTGCTTAGATCGGATTCGGCCGCGATCTGAATCGCTTAGTGAACGACTCCACCGACCGCGTTCTTGCAACGCTTCCGCATCGTGATCTTCAAGGGTATGAAGATGCACTCCCCTCTCTCTCGTTTCTAGTTACTCCATAGATTGATCTTGGTGATGCGTAGAAAATTTTGAATTTCTGCTACGTTCTCCAACAGTGGTATCAGAGCTAGGTCTATTGTGTAGATTCTATGCACGAGTAGAACACAAGTAGTTGTGGGCGTTGGTTTGTTCAATTTTCTTATTGTTACTATTCCTATCTTGATTCGGCGGCATCGTGGGATGAAGCGGCCCGGATCGACCTTACACGTACGCTTACGTGAGACAGGTTCCACCGACTGACATGTACTTGGTGCATAAAGGTGGCTAGCGGGTGCCAGTCTCTCCCACTTTAGTCGGATCGGATTCGATGAAAAGGGTCCTTATGAAGGGTAAATAGCAATTGGCATATCACCGTCGTGGCTTTTGCATAGGTAAGAAACGTTCTTGCTAGAAATCCATAACAGCCACGTAAAACATGCAACAACAATTAGAGGATGTCTAACTTGTTTTGCAGGGTATGCTATGTGATGTGATATGGCCAAAAGAATGTGATGAATGATATATGTGATGTATGAGATTGATCATGTTCTTGTAATAGGAATCACGACTTGCATGTCGATGAGTATGACAACCGGCAGGAGCCATAGGAGTTGTCTTAATTTATTGTATGACCTGCGTGTCATTGAAAACGCCATGTAATTACTTTACTTTATTGCTAAACCGTTAGCCATAGTAGTAGAAGTAATAGTTGGCGAGACAACTTCATGAAGACACGATGATGGAGTTCATAATGATGGAGATCATGGTGTCATGTCGGTGACGAAGGTTATCATGTCGTGCCTCAAGATGGAGATCAAAGGCGCAAGATGATATTGGCCATATCATGTCACTTTATGATTTGCATGTGATGTTTGTCATGTTTACATCTTATTTGCTTAGAATGACGGTAGCATCAATAAGATGATCCCTCATTAAAATTTCAAGAAAGTGTTCCCCCTAACTGTGCACCATTGCGAAAGTTCGTTGTTTTGAAGCACCACGTGATGATCGGGTGTGATAGATTCTAACATTCACATAAAACGGGTGTAAGCCAGATTTACACACGCAAAACACTTAGGTTGACTTGACGAGCCTAGCATGTATAGACATGGCCTCGGAACACAAGAGACCGAAAGGTCGAACATGAGTCGTATAGTAGATACGATCAACATGGAGATGTTCACCGATGATGACTAGTCCGTCTCACGTGATGATCGGACACGGCCTAGTTGACTCGGATCATGTATCACTTAGATGACTAGAGGGATGTCTATCTGAGTGGGAGTTCATTAGATGAACTTAATTATCATGAACATAGTCAAAAGGACTTTGCAAATTATGTCATAGCTTGCGCTTTAGTTCTACTGTTTAAGATATGTTCCTAGAGAAAATTTTAGTTGAAAGTTGATAGTGGCAATTATGCGGACTGGGTCCGTATACTGAGGATTGTCCTCATTGCTGCACAAAAGGCTTATGTCCTTAATGCACCGCTCGGTGTGCTGAACCTCGAGCGTCGTTTGTGGATGTTGTGAACATCTGACATACACGTTTTGATGACTACGTGATAGTTCAGTGCGTAACGTTAAATGGTTTAGAATTGAGGCAGCAAAGACATTTTTTGAAACGCTGCAGAACATATGAGATGTTCCAAGAGCTAAAATTAGGATTTCAGGCTCGTGCCCACGTCAAGAGGTATGATACCTCCAACAAGTTTCTTAACCTGCAAACTAAGGGAGAAAAGCTCAATCATTGATCATGTGCTCAGATTGTCTGAGTACTACAATCACTTGAATCGAGTGGGAGTTAATCTTCCAGAAGAGATATTGATGGTTCTCCATAGTCACTGCCACCAAGTTGTTAGAGCTTCGTGATGAACTATAACATATCAGGGATAGACATGATGATCCTTGAGCAATTCGCGATGTTTGACACCGCGAAAGTAGAAATCGAGTAGGAGCATCAATTGTTGATGGTTAGTAAAACCACTAGTTTCAAGAAGGGCAAGGGCAAGAAGGGATACTTCATGAGACGACAAATCAGTTGCTGCTCTAGTGAAGAAACCCAGGGTTGAACCCAAACCCGAGACTAAGGGTTGAATCCAAACCCGAGACTAAGTGCTTCTGTAATGAGGGAACGGTCACTGAATCAGAACTACCCTAGATACTTGGTAGATGAGAAGGCAGGCAAGGTTGACAGAAGTATATTGGATATACATTGTATTAAATGTGTACTTTACTAGTACTCCTAGTAGCACCAGGTATTAAGATACCAGTTCGGTTGCTAAGTGTTAGTAACTCGAAATAAAAGAGCTATAGAATAAACGGAGACTAGCTAAAGGTGAGATGACGATGTGTGTTGGAAGTGTTTCCAAGGTTGATGTGATCAAGCATCGGCTGCTCCCTCTACCATCGATATTGGTGTTAAACCTAAATAATTGTTATTTGGTGTTTGCATTGAGCATAAACATGATTGGATTATGTTTATCGCAATACGGTTATTCATTTAAGGAGAATAATGGTTACTCTGTTTATTTGAATAATACCTTCAACGGTCTTGCACCTAAAATGAATAGTTTATTGAATCTCGATCGTAGTGATACACATGTTCGTGCCAAAAGATATAAGATAGTAATGATAGTACCACATACTTGTGGCACTGCCACTTAAGTCATACTGGTGTAAAGCGCATGAAGAAGCTCCATATTGATGGATCTTTGGACTCACTCGTTTTTGAAAAGATTGAGACATGTGAACCACGTCTATTGGTATATACGCATGAAGAAACTCCATGCAGATGGATCATTTGGACTCACTTGTTTTTGAATCACTTGAGACATGCAAATCATACCAAATGGGCAATATGACTGAAAGGCCTCGTTTTCAGTGAGATGGAACAAGAGAGAAACTTGTTGGAAGTAATACATTTGATGTGTGCAATCCAATGAGTGCTGAGGCACGCAGTGAATATCGTTATGCTCTTACTTCACAGATGATTTGAGTAGATTCTTAGTATATTTACTTGATGAAACACAAATCTGAATTATTGAAAGGTTCAAGTAATTTCAGAGTGAAGTTGAAGATCATCGTGACAAGAGGATAAAATGTCTATGATATGATCATAGAGATAAATATCCGAGTTACTAGTTTGGCACAGAATTAAGACATTGTGGAAATTGTTTCACAACTAATACCGCCTGGAACACCATAGTGTGATGGTGTGTCCGAACATCATAACTGCACCCTATTGGATATGGTGCATACCATGATGTCTCTTATCGAATTAACACTATCGTTTATGGGTTAGGCATTAGACACAACCGCATTCACTTTAATAGGGCACCACATAATTCCATTAAGATGACACCGTATGAACTATGGTTTAGAGAAAACTAAGCTGTCATTTCTTATAAAGTTTGGGGCTGCGATGCTTATGTGAAAAAGTTTCAGGCTGATAAGCTCGAACCCAAAGCGGATAAATGCATCTTCATAGGACACCCAAAAATAGTTGGGTATACCTCATGTCTCAGATCCGGAAGCAAAAGGGTTTGTTTCTAGAATCAGGTCCTTTCTCGAGGAAAAATTTCTCTCGAAAGAATTGAGTGGGAGGACGGTGGAGACTTGAAAGTGCTAGTATCGACTAGAGGGGGGTGAATAGGCGATTTTTAGGAAAGTATTCAAAACATGGAAGTTTCAAAGACAAACAATAGAAACAACCTAATCGATATGCAGCGGAAGATAAAGTACCCTAAACAAGCCATAGTCAAGCATGTCATGAAGTGAAAGTACAGGACCAATAGCAGTTGGGTAGTAAGGATCAAGATGGAAGATAGTATGAAGCCAATCAAAAATAGTAGTCAAGCAATGAAGTCAAACTGATAATCAGACAAGCAATGACTTCATGAAGACAAACTTAAGTAAGGTTGCAAGGGATAGAACCAGTTGCTTGTTAAAGACACAGGATTTGTTGGACCAGTTCCAGTTGCTGTGACAACTGTACGTCTGGTTAGGGAGGCTGAGATTTAACTCAGAAGACCGTGTCTTCACCTTATTCCCCTTGAGCTAAGGACACCCAGTCCTCGCCCAATCACTCTGGTAAGTCTTCAAGGGAGACTTCCAAACCTTCACAGACTTCGTTCACCGGCAATCCACAATGAATCTTGGATGCTCAGAACGCGACGCCTAACCGGCTGGAGGATTCACAGTCCTCAAGTGTAATAAGTCTTCAGGTCACACAGACAGAAAGACTTCAGTGATGCCTAACACTCTTTGGCTCTGGGTGTTTGGGCTTTGTCCTCGCAAGGATTTCTCTCTCTCAAATGATTCGAGGTGGGTTGCTCTCAAACGACAAAAGCCGTGCACTAACTCTGAGCAGCCACCAATTTATGGTGTAGGGGGTGGGCTATTTATAGCCACTAGGCAACCCGACCTGATTTGTCCAAAGTGACCCTGGGTCACTAAGGAACTGACACGTGTTCCAACGGTCAGATTTCAAACACACGCAGCAACTTTACCTGGGCTACAAGCAAAGCTGACTCATCCAGCTCTGGATAAGATTTGCTCTCATTGTCTTTGGTCGAAGACTTAGGATTTGAGTTGAGCATCACTTCAGTCACTCTGACTTAGTTCACTTGGACACCACTTAACAGTACGGTGTTTCCTATGACTCAACAAAGAAGAAAAAGGAACAGCGAATCCACACAGTCTTCGCGCTCCAAAGTCTTCACGCAATGTCTTCTCATGTCATAGTCTTCAATATGAATATCTTCTCATACCACCATTGTCTTCAATGTCTTCATACATTTTTAGGGGTCATCTCCGGTAGGTAAACCGAATCAATGAGGGACACAACCTGCGTTATCCTGCAATTCTCACAAACGCATTAGTCCCTCAACCAACTTTGTCGTCAATACTCCAAAACCAACTAGGGGTGGCACTAGATGCACTTACAATCTCCCCCTTTTTGGTGATTGATGACAGACTGGTTGAAGTTTTCAATGGGGATAAAGTATGTAAAATTGTAAGGATAGATAATTGTCTTCATAAGTTGCAAGGGCTCCCCCTGAAGATGTGCATATAAGTAATTTGCTTTTGGAATGCAAATGCACATGGCAGGTTGTACTTGTGGAGATCCACTTCAACTCATGAAGATAATTCATCATGCATGAAATGATATAGCAATAAGAATGACATGCATAATGAAAAATGGACGTCTGCAGGATGATCTAAGTGCGGAAGTTATCATCGCACATGCGGAATTTATCATCATATCATAATAAAGCAAATAAGTAGCAGAAGTAGCAGACGACCATCAAGTTTAGGTGTTACAACTCAAATAACCAAATGTTTCAAAACGCAAGAGTTGTAAGCACACAGCAAAATATAATGCAACCGCCCATATGAACCCGCTTGAAGACTATCAACTCATACGCTTCTCCCCCTTTTGTCAGTAATGACCAAAAAGGTTTGAAGACATAGAGCATCTACTCGTCATCATGAGTAGGGGAAGCAGCAGGGTTGTCGTCGTTGGTTGGTGGTGCAGACGAACTTGGTGCAGTGTCGATGCGCGCAGTAGTAGTTGGAGGTGGTGAAGTAGCATCGTCTTCATCATCGATCACTCTGGCATTAACTGTTGCCGCGGAGGTGGAATATTCAGATTCTTCAAGAGATGGAGTTCGACGTAGGGTAGCAGTCCTTGGAGGGGTGGAGTCAAACTGGAATCGTTCATTGAAGCCATCATCTTGAAGATCAGCTTCAGCACTGAGCAGAGTCAAACTCTTCCATGATCTTTGGCAAGTTTCATGAGCAACAAAGGCATTCTTGGTGGCAAGGTTGCGAATGCGATTAACATCCACCAAGAGGCTTTGCATTTGGCGCTTGAGCCAGAAGTGATGCTTATCCTGCTTCTGATGAAGAGCCACAAGAAACTCTCGGTCATTGAGAACACGAGAACGCTTCCGAGGCCTTTGCGCAATGGTGCTTTCAGTGGCTTCAGTGGGCACTCTATGAGGCAGACGGGTGTTACCAGCCAGTGGATAGAATCTTGTTGCTGCATGAACACCTTCAATAGGCTGAGTGAAGCTTTGGTGCTCAATGTTCTGAAGACGAAGCGGCGTCTTGGCAGGATCAGAATATATAGCATCAACTGACATATCAACCTCGGGCAGAAATATTATATGATTGCGAGCAGAGGGCTGATAATTGACAGATGAGTGTCTCTTGATGAGGCGCATGACCCATGGAGCATAAAACTTCAGACCAAACAGGTCGGAGCCGGAAGCAGCAAGTTGCCTGATGAAGAATTCTTGCATGTTGAAGCTGATGCCATTGAGAATATAGAAGACCAAAGTCTTCATTGCTCCTTCAAGCTTGGCCGCTGATGAATGTCCCTTAACTGGCCATAGAGTTTGCCTGATGATGTGATATATGGTTCGAGGCAGATACTCAAGGTCTTCAACAAAGAAATGTGTGGGATACTCAGCGTCAGATGGCAACGGCTTCATCATGCTCAGCATCTGGCTCATATTGGGTTCTGGCTTATGAAAGATGCTCTCCACAGCATTGCGGTGTAGCTGACAGTTAGGCTCATAGAGTTCTCCAGGAGTGGCTAGCCCAGTAAGCTCAATGATATCCATAGCTTTGGCTTCATGATGAACATTTCCAGTCATCCACTCGAGAACCCAAGTCTTGATGTCTCTGTAACCGCGAATGTGCAGAGTGGCATAGAATTGAAGCAATAGCTCTTCATTCCAATGTTCTTTGTCTGTCACAAAATGGAGCAGACCAGCATCACGAAAGCAATCAAGTGCTTCTTCTAAGCACGGCAGTCCAGCAATAGCTTCAGTGTCAAGACGCATATGAGGGAAAATGAGCCCTTGATCATATAGCACGCATGAGTAATAGCTTCTCTGCTGATAGCTCCAGAACCGATCTGATGAAATCCTTGGCTTGGAGTAGGGGTTCTTGGCGCTGTCAAAGAAGGTATTGTGGCTCTTGAAGCCATTTGCATTGAAGGACCCAGGGGAATTAGCAGTACCTGGAAACCTTGGCAATTTGGGCTTTGGCTTCTGGACCTGAGGCCTATGCTCAACATGATAGTCAAATTGCGGTCTTGAGGCAGCAGGCGGAGGCACCAGAACAGGCCATCGGACAGTGACAAGCTGACCGTGATCGTATGCTTGCTCAATAGTGTGAGGCCTTGGTGGTGGAACAGGAGTAGGGGCAACATCAGAGGAGTCAGGCTGCACAACAGGTGCTTCAGGAGCAGTTGTCAGATTTGCTTCAGGTGCAGCATCCTCATTGGCTTCAGGAGCGGCAGTCTCATGAGCTTTAGGTGTAGCATTTTCATGAGCTTCAGGTGCAGCATTTTCATTGGCTTCAGGTGTGGCAACCTCACTGGTTTCAGGTTCTGTGCCCACACTTGCTTCAGGCACGCCAGTTGGTGTAGGCTCCACATTGGCGTCAGCCATGACCACGTCATTTGCTTCATTGGCATTGGTGGTGGCAGCCTCAACATTTTCAACCTCCTCTTGACGAGCAGGAGGGTCGGCACAGGCATGTTCACATCTGGAACAGCTTCTTCTTCAATCGCAGGGGGAGTTGGAACACGTACTTCTTCATTTTCTTCGGCTGATGCAGACGGAATGTCTTCAGCAGCATGTGCTTCAGACTCGGAGACGTTCACTGTTGGAGCTGGTTCAAAAAATACTTGGCGTGCAATAGGTGAATGTTGCACTTCTCCTTCGGGAACGCTCGACAGAGGGACTTCAGGCCTTTGTCCTCTACAAAGCCCGCGAAGAGCTGGCTTCAAGTTAGGAGATGGAGTTGGCTGAGCCTGAAAGTTTTCATCCTCTTCTTGCACTGGGGGTGGAGCTTGTTGTTGCTGTTGGGGAGTACTGGGGGAGTCTTGTTGTTGTTGTGGGTGATCAGCCCATGAAGCATCCTGAGCAATTGGCGTCAATGGACGACCAATGCTGATGATTTCGCTGTTCGTTTGAACAGGCGATGATACCACTTGATGTTCGATCTGAGGAAGAACTTCATCATCATCTACATTGTCATCTTGACCAATGTCTTCAGCAGCGTTGGGTTCAGCTGCTGTAATATCTTCAGTCTCATGAGCCTCTGTGGTAGCAGGCTCATGGACAACCGTTCTTCATTCTTGATGTACGGACACAGGGCGAACCACAGAAATGGGTTCAACGACTAAGGGCTCTGTGGAAGCAGCCCTAGTCTTCTTGGTCTTGTGCTTCTTCTTGGAGGGAGTAACATCAGAGGCTTCAGTGTTCTTTCTCTTTCTGGCGTCGGCCTCGGCAGCCCTCGTCTTCTTCTATTCTGAAGCGGTTGTTGGGACCTTTGGCTTCGAGCCAGTCATGCTGCTTGGGAAGATAATGCGAGGGGCTTCTTGACTTGAAGGCTCAGGCTGTTCTGCAGGGCGCTTCTTCTTCCTCTTTGCAGCCATCCTAGGATCAATGCTAGGACGACCAAGGGACTTGCGCTTCTCAGCCTCATTGTAGGCAAGCACACAGTTATCAGCCAAAAGCTTCATGTGTTCTCGAGAGCCCTGAGCTTCTTGGCGTTTCTTTAGAAAAGCTTCTTTGAGTTCATGGAGCATGACCTTGAAGTTGCGGACGTCTTGAACACTCAGATTGGCCACATGCTTCTTGAATTGAGCCTTCTCAAAATCAATCTTGTTTTTGAGCTCAACGATGCGCTGAGCGAGAGCTAGCTCAGAAGCAATGGCGCCATTGAAGGCGACACTGAGGCCAATTGGGAGCTGTAAATCTTCAAAGCTCACGTTGGGGGTGTCGAACCATTCATCAATGAAATTGTGAATGATGGTCACATCAAAGAGAGGCAGGTTGCTGAAGATTTCTGCTTCTTCTTTGCTCTTGATCAGCTGCTCAAGGGCATCATCAGCAAGATCTTCATCACTTGATAGATCAATGGGTTCTTCACGCAGAATTGCAGCAGGAGTCAAAGCTCGTTGATCAGATGGTCTAACAAGCTGCTTTTTCTTGTCTGTTCTCTTGGAGACATGGGACAGATCTTCAGATTGCACACTGGCTTCAGTAAGGTGCAGTGGCCAGTGGCTTCGCACGCAAAGTCTTCTACGGTGCAGCTGAGGTCGAAGCCTTTGACTTCTTTTGGTTCTGCGGCTTTGGAGGAGGAGCTGGGGCTTCATCAGAGTCAGCACCATTGTAATAATGATCTACTCTGGCGCCTTGGACCATGATGTAAGTGATGAGGCAGTCAAGGTTGGCATAGGGGCCAATGACATTGGGATTGGCTTCACGGGAGCCATCAGCACGGGGAGCAGAGGGACCTGGGTTGAAGTCCAAACCCAAGGACTTCTTGTTCTTCTTGGCCAAAGCCACAGCAAACTGATAGTTGCGCTTGAAGAGCGAATCTTCACGACACAAGGATAGAAGCCTTGTTCAATGGCTTCAGCTCGGCTCTTGGGTTGAAGGCCTCGATAGAGGATATCACCCCAAGGTCTCTTGATGGCATGCTTCTCTGCATATTCCTTTCTCACAAATCTGTACTTGAACCACTCCTCAGCCCAATAGCGTCGAATCCATTGGATTCGCGTCTTTCTCTGATGATAATTTTCTTCGGGATCAGTCTTGTACATTTCTGCTAAATCATCAGGCAGATCTTTAGATGTCCCTTCTCTGCGCTGTCTGCCACCCTTCCTTGCTGATTTCTCTGTTGCCATGAACTTCAAGCTGAAAGGCTTCAATACATTCAAAGGCTTCAAAGATTTACGCTTGCTGGTCAAGCAGGAACTGGCTTCAGGAGAATTTATATGATGCTGTAAGTATTCTGCAAACGAATGCAGACTATGAGAACCAAGGGATTCTCCCACGGACATGTACCTGTGACAACATTAGAGATGCGAGGGAAGGGTAAGAGGTCATATGCATTCTTAGAAGATTTTGAAGATAAATCAGTTTGAAGACATTGACCTCATGATGCGAAGACATTCACTTATATAGGTGAGTTGGTTCCAGATTTGTACCAATCCGAGAATAAGTACAAGTGAGGAATCAAACTAGGCAAGAAATCTAAGTGAATCGACTAAGCAATATGAGATGCAGACGGAATAGATCTAGCTTGAATAGGCAGAAACTACTTTCGGTAAACAGGATGAATCTTGAAGATCAAAAAGGTGGTAAAAATAGAGTTGTAATTACCGCACGAAGAACTGCTAGATGGGAAGAATGGGAGACCGAGCAGTTCAGCCCACCGTGCCCTAACTTGGCGATGGAGGACACCTACGGCGACTGCGGAGAGGACGATGTCCGCGGCCGGCGTGAGGACGGCATCGGAGAAGTTGCGGCAGCTAAGCGCTTCGTCGCTGGCGTCGTCGTGAGCTAGCGGTGGCGCTAGGGTTTTGACAGAGGTGGAGAGGTGGGAGAAGGATTTCTTTACCGCAGGGGGACAGGTATTTATAAGTAGGTGAGAGACACAGCGCAATTACGCTGGTGCCCCTGGCGGTTCACATCTGAGGGGTACGTGGCAAGCATGCAACACACTCAGGGTTGTCCCACGTTCCCACGCCTGCCAGGCATGTCGGAGAGTTGTTCCGGCTTCTCCGAATTTCAACAGTAAAGATAAGACATTTAAAACAGATTTAATGTTTGTCTCTTTGCCTTCTGCTGACTAGGACGCAGAGAAGACATTCGACAGTTTCAACAGAATGCATATGATTTGGACAGATAGATTTTGAGATAGAAAGCATAGAGAGGTTAGGGTCCGATCACATTCACTTAGTTCAAAAGATCCAATCTTGAAGACATAGCTATAAGTGAATGCTGTAGAGGACAAAACACTAGTATGTATATATCAGAAAGCAATCAAATCATCATAGTGCAGAAAGTCATGAAGACAAATTGAAACTGAAGACAAACCAAATGCGAAGTCATTGCAATATAACGCCTCGAGTGAAACACTTCAAACAAGAAGGTTGGTGGTGGCGTTACCCACCGTATAGGAAGTATTAGACCCAGACACGGCGCACAATTATCGTGGCGCGCCGAAGTCAAATTCCATGTTAATGTATTCACACTCAGAGTGTAAATCTTCATTGATTGAAGATATACATTACTTTGTGTGTTTCACATCTAAGTCATCAACATGCATAAGTGTTAGGATGTGTACCTGATCATAGGACATTAGAGGACTCCAAGATATTTAGCTCACACCGTAACTTGCAAAACCTTTTCTCATCCAAGGGCTTTGTGAAGATATCTGCCAGTTGCTCTCAGTGTTGACGTGAATGATATCGATATCTTTCTTCATAACATGATCTCTGAGAAAGTGATGACGAATTTCAATGTGCTTTGTCTTTGAGTGTTGGACTGGATTGTTGGCTATTTTGATGGCACTCTCGTTGTCGCAGAAGAGAGGTACTTGATTCAGGTTGATGCCATAATCCTTGAGAGTTTGCTTCATCCATAGAAGCTGAGCACAACAGGATCCAGCAGCAATGTATTCAGATTCAGCAGTTGAGAGTGATACACAGTTCTGCTTCTTCGAAGACCAACAGACAAGTGGTCGACCAAGAAAATGGCATGTGCCAGGTGTAGACTTGCGATCCACCTTGTCACAAGCATAATCAGCATCCGAGAATCCAACCAAATCGAATCTTGAGCCCTTGGGATACCATAATCCGAGTGTTGGGGTGTAAGCCAAATATCGAAGAATTCGCTTCACAGTTAAGTGATGCGATTCCTTTGGTGCCGCTTGGTACCGAGCACACATGCAAACACTAAGCATTATATCTGGCCTAGATGCACATAAATAAAGCAAAGAACCAATCATGGAGCGGTATACCTTTTGATCGAACTCTTTACCATTGTCGTCGGGACCAAGATGGTGTTTGGCTGGCATTGGCGTCGTGTAGCCTTTGTAGTCTTCCATTCCAAACTTCTTCAGACAGTCTTTGATGTATTTCTCTTGAGATATGAAGATGCCATTCCTCTGCTGACGGATTTGAAGACCAAGGAAGAACTTCAGCTCACCCATCATGGACATTTGATATTGCTCTTGCATCATGTACCCAAACTCATCACTGTACTTTTGGTTGGTGCAGCCGAAGATAATGTCATCCACATATATTTGGCTCACAAACAGTTCACCATCATATGTCTTCGTGAAGAGAGTGGGATCGAGGGATCCAGGTTTGAAGCCTTTGCTCTTCAGGAAGTCTTTGATTGTATCATACCAGGCACGTGGGGCTTGTTTGAGGCCATACAGTGCCTTGTTTAGCTTGTACACCATATCAGGATGTTTTGGATCTTCAAAGCTAGGTGGTTGTGCGACATATACTTCTTCTTCAATCTTGCCATTGAGAAATGCACTCTTTACATCCATTTGATATAGCAAGATATTGTGATGATTGGCATAGGCTAGTAGTATGCGAATAGCTTCAAGCCTAGCAACAGGAGCAAATGTTTCATCGAAGTCAATTCCTTCAACTTGAGTGTATCCTTGAGCCACAAGACGTGCTTTGTTTCTGACGACTTGACCATGCTCATCTTGCTTGTTTCGATATATCCATTTTGTTCCAATAATGTTATGCTTGCGAGGATCAGGTCGCTTGACAAGTTCCCAGACATTATTCAGTTTGAACTGTTGAAGTTCTTCTTGCATGGCTTGAATCCATTCAGGTTCCATAAAAGCTTCAACAACCTTCTTGGGTTCTGATATTGACACAAATGAAAAGTGCCCACAGAAGTTTGCTAGCTGTGTTGCCCTTGATCGAGTGAGCGGACCAGATGCATTGATGCTGTCAATTATCCTCTCTATTTGAACTTCATTTGCAACACGGGGATGAATAGGACGAAGATTTTGCTCTGGCTGATCATTGTCATCATTGGACGGATTGTCTTCAGTCTGAGCATTGTCTTCAGGTTGATTTGGTGCAGAGATGATAAGTCCCTCTTCAGGCTGTGCTTCAGAGGGCATGATTTCACCAGTTCCCATCAGCTTGATTGCCTCATTTGAAGGAGCTTCATCCAATGTACTTGGCAGAATCTCTCTCTGTGAGCCATTGGTTTCATCAAATTTCACATCCACAGTTTCAACGATTTTGTAGAGATAAAGGTTGAAGACTCTGTAGGAGTGTGAATCCTTTCCATAGCCAAGCATGAAGCCTTCATGAGCCTTAGGTGCAAATTTTGACTTGTGATGGGGATCCTTGATCCAACATCTTGCTCCAAATACTCTGAAGTAACTGACGTTTGGATTCTTGCCAGTGAGCAGCTCATATGATGTTTTGTTCAGAATCTTATGAATGTATACATGGTTGATGATGTGACATGCTGTATCAATAGCTTCGGGCCAGAACTTTCTTGGTGTCTTGTACTCATCTAGCATTGTTCGAGCCATCTCAATGAGGGTGCTGTTTTTGTGCTCAACAATGCCATTTTGCTGAGGTGTGTACGGAGCAGAGAACTCATGAGTGATTCCCATTGTATCCAGATACAGATCAAGTCCAGTGTTCTTGAATTCAGTGCCATTGTCACATCTGATGTGCTTGATCTTCACTCCATAATTGTTCATTGCTCGATTTGCGAAGCGCCTGAAGACATCTTGCACTTCAGTCTTGTACAGAATTATATGAACCCATGTGTATCTTGAGTAGTCATCAACAATGACGAAGCCATAAAGACAGGCAGTCGTTGTGAGAGTGGAGTAGTGAGTAGGTCCAAATAAGTCCATGTGTAACAGCTCGAAGGGTTGAGATGTTGTCATGATTGTCTTCGAGGGGTGCTTTGCCCTTGTCATCTTTCCAGCTTCACAGGCACCACACAGATGATCCTTCTTGAACTTGACATCCTCGATGCCTATGACATGCTTCTTCTTGACGAGTGAGTGTAAGTTCCTCATACCAGCATGTCCCAGCCTTCGATGCCAGAGCCAGCATTCTGAAGCTTTTGTGAGAAGACATACGGCAAGCTGTGGACCTGCTGAGAAATCTACCATGTATAGATCATCTTTTCGATACCCTTCAAAGACTAGAGATTTGTCAGATTCCATTAGTACAAGGCAACGATATTTGCCAAATATCACAATCATGTTCAAGTCACAAAGCATTGAGACAGACATTAAGTTGAAACCAAGGGATTCAACAAGCATCACTTTTCCATGTGTTGATCCTTTGAGCTTGCAACTCTACCTAGACCCAATACTTTGCTTTTACCAGTGTCAGCAAATGTGATGTGACTCTTGTCGGATGGACGTAAGGTTGAGTAAATGAGAAGACTTCGATCACCAGTCATATGATTTGTGCATCCACTGTCCATAATCCATTCTGAAGCTTTTGGTGATGTACCCTACAATGCAGTTAGGAGGATAGGCTTCACACAAGTGTTGTGAAGCATATGCATTTGATACATATAGGGACAATCACAGCTTATAACAAAGTTAGGACATA
Organism: Triticum timopheevii; assembly: GCA_963921465.1. Classification (NCBI taxonomy): domain Eukaryota; kingdom Viridiplantae; phylum Streptophyta; class Magnoliopsida; order Poales; family Poaceae; genus Triticum; species Triticum timopheevii. Next base: position 502,379,470 of record OY997266.1, on the reverse strand, counting down.
GTATGACTGATAAGAAATTCAGATGTGAAGCATATATAGAATGACATTTCATCGTGCGTCCTCAGTAAGGTTTAGGTCCCCAGCAATAGTATCGGACGCCATTGATTGCTGGCTGGAGACCGTTTTCTGCAAAAGAGAGTTAGTTCTTCTTCACCACCCACATTTTCAGTGGGGGCTTAGAAGCAATGAGTCTAAGTGCAGCATCTGATAACTTTGGCTTTGGAGCCCTAGCAAATAGCCTTGCAGGAGATGAATGATACTCATATGAATAAGCAGAAAAGTTATTTGTCCTATGAACATAGTGGTTCGAATATACTCGCTCATATTCATAAGTCTGAGCATGATTTCCCTGCAAAACATTGGCGTTAGGGTGACTCATGTGAGTCCAGTATCTGTATGAAGCCTTTGGGCCATATGAAGCCATAGGTCTGGGGTTTGTCTTCTTCCTTGGTGGTGTCATGATGATATTCACAGGAAGATTCTCAATATACTGCTTAGGTACCCAGATCTTGTTCATAGGTGGTCCATTCCTGCAGTTAGTACCAATGTACCTGGCAAACACTTCACCATTCTGATTTTTGAATAGCTTATAGTTTGCATCAAAGGATTCATCAATGATAATAGGATTAGCACAGGTAAAGCCAAATAAAGTGGATGGATCTACTGAAGGTTCCTTTGCAGCAACCCATGTGGTTTTGGGGTACTGCTCAGGCTTCCAGTACGAGCCATCAACATTCATTTTCCTCCCGAACCCAACACCCTCTTTCCTAGGGTTTCGGTTCAGAATCTGCTTTTTGAGGACATCGCAGAGAGTCTGATGTCCCTTCAAACTTTTGTACATCCCTGTTTCAGGCAATGTCTTCAACATAGCATTTTCATCAGCAACAGCAGTGGTATCCTCCGCGGAGGGGTTATTGACCACATCAGTAGGTGAAGACAATGAAACAGTAGCAGCAGTGGAACATTCAGCAACAGATGTAGCATTATCGCGGAGTGGTTCAAATCCTTCCTGAGCGGAACTGATCTGTTGGGCGCGAAGTAACTCATTCACCTTTTGAAGATCTTCATGAGCCGCTCTCAATTTCTCAAGCTCTTGTTTCCTTTGAAGATAATCATAGGAGAGCCTTTCATAGGTAGTTGAGAGCGATTCATGATGACCTTCAAGTTCTTGGTACTTAGCATGAAGATTTTTTATGTCATCAACTAAGGACTGTGAACGTGTCATTTCACCGTCCAACAGGTCATCGCTTTTGTCTAACAGTTTTTGAGTATGTTCCATAGCCTTTTATTGTTCAGTTGCAATTTTAGCAAGTGTTTTGTAGCTGGGTTTAGATTCACAATCAGAGTCATCTTCACTTGAAGTTTGAAAGTAAGCATCGTGTGATTTTACCTTGGCACCACGTGCCATGAAGCAGTAGGTGGGAGTAGGATCGTCTTCGTCATTAGCTTCAGCGTTGGTGTGGAAGTCATTGTCTTCAGTGTTGAAGATGGACTTGGCAACATAAGCAGTGGCTAGAGCCAGACTTGCAACGCCAGGGTCAGACTCCTCTCCAGACTCCACCTCCGCCTCCTCCGAAGCAGACTCCTCCTCTGAATCCATTTCCTTACCAAAAAAAGCATGAGCCTTGCCAGATGAGCTCTTCTTGTATGATGAAGACTTGGAAGAAGACTTAGAAGACTTTGAGGATTTCTTCTTCTTCTTGTCATCAGAATCATATTCCTTGCTTTTCTTCTTCTTCTTCTCATTGTCCCACTGTGGACACTCAAATATGTAGTGACCAGGTTTCTTGCACTTGTGGCAGGTTCTCTTCTTGTGATCATGAGTGAAAGCTTCATCATTCCTTGAGCTAGATCGTGAAGACTTTCTGAAGCCTTTCTTCTTTGTTAATTTCTGAAACTTCTTCACAAGCATAGCAAGTTCCCTTCCAATGTCTTCAGGATCTTCAGAACTGCAGTCAGATTCTTCTTCAGATGAGGAAACAAATTTTGCCTTCAAAGCACGAGTTCGGCCATAGCTTGGACCATAGATATCTCTTTTCTCAGATAGCTGGAACTCATGTGTGTTGAGCCTCTCAAGTATATCAGACGGATCGAGTGTCTTGAAGTCAGGACGTTCTTGTATCATGAGGGCAAGGGTGTCAAAGGAGCTGTCAAGTGATCTCAGCAGTGTCTTGACGATTTCATGCTTGGTAATCTCAGTTGCGCCAAGAGCTTGAAGTTCATTTGTGATATCAGTGAGGCCATCAAACATAAGCTGGACATTCTCATTGTCGTTTCTCTTGAAGCGATTGAAGAGGTTGCGAAGAACACTGATTCTTTGATCTCTCAGGGTTGAGACGCCTTCGTTGACCTTGGATAGCCAGTCCCAGACTAGCTTCGACGTTTCCAAAGCACTCACATGGCCATACTGTCCTTTGGTCAGATGACCACAGATGATGTTCTTCGCAGTAGAGTCCAGTTGAATGAACTTCTTGACATCAGTGGGGGTGACACCTTCACCAGTTTTGGGAACGCCATGCTTGACAACATACCAGAGGTCGACATCAATGGCTTCAAGATGCATGCGCATCTTATTCTTCCAGTAGGGATATTCAGTTCCATCAAACACGGGGCAAGCAGCGGAGACCTTGATTATCCCTGCTGAAAGGATCGATATGGTTGACTAGAGGGGGGGGGTGAATAGGCAACTAACAATTTTTAAGCTTTTCTTTACCAAATTAAACTTTGCAACAAATAGGTTGTCTAGATATGCAACTAAGTGAGCAACCTATATGATGCAATATCAACTAGGTTGTCTTGAGCTCTTCTTGCTCCAAAATTGTCTTGAAGCAAGGGCCATGTGCTCATGGTAGTCAAACTTGGTGTCTTCGGGGTTGCTTTCCTCATCGTCCACTTCTTCCTCTTCTTCCACAATAACCTTGGCCTTCAAAGCAAGGTTAGGCTTCTTTGCTCTTTGAGAACGGAGCACCGCATTGTCGGCGGTCTTGTCCAAGATGCTCATTGCAACGAACTCATCCAACACTTCACTTGAGGTCATGGTGTGGAAGTCCGGTCGTTGACGAATGACGGAGGACATGGCTTTGTTGTAGGGCATCATGGCCTTGAGGAACTTCCGCTTGATCCAATTGTCATCCGTGTCCTTGCTTCCATGATCTCCAAGTGACACCGCGAGTTTGGTCACTCTTCGAAAGAGCTCACGAGGTTCTTCATCTTCTTTCATTGCAAACTCATCGGCTTCATCTTGCACCACTTCATAGTTGGAGCGTTGAATGCTAGCACTTCCACGATAGAGACCCTCAACACATTTCCATGCTTCTTTAGCCACGACATGGGGTCGAAGGTGAGGGAGATCTTCGGGAAGGATTGCATCTTGGATGATGAAGAGAGCACTCTCATTGAATTGATTGTCCACGGCTTCTCGAGGGGTGAAGTTGCTTGGGTCATGAGGATAAAAACCTTCTTCAATGATTCTCCAAAGGTTAGTGTTCACATGTTTCAAGTGACGCTTAAAGCGATAGACCCAATTATCAAAATCTTCATGTTTCTCATATTTAGGAGGTGGACCGACATGATTCAAATGAGTGGAGGGGATAGGCCCTCCATAAACCGGGGGTTCCACATGGGCAAAGATGCCGGTGCCATTTCTACCACTAGTAGAGGGACTCTTTTCATTGTTAGCTTCCCCCTTGTCGGAGATAGCATCCGTCACCTTGTTAGTAGGATCACCCACTTTCATAGGCGCGATAGATAGTTTAAGTCCCTCTAGAAAATCATTAAACATGGTTTAACCTCGGCCGTCATGGAGGTTTTCAATGTGTCTAAAGCCACATTGAACTCCTCACGAGAGACCGAGGTTCCCCCTTCAGCCGAAGATGAGATGGGATTCACACCGGAGTGTTCCTCCGCAGCATCGTTGGTGTCAACCATACTCTTCGGACGGCAAAGTCCTTAATAAAGAGACGAGGCTCTGATACCAATTGAAAGGATCGATATGGTTGACTAGAGGGGGGGTGAATAGGCAACTAACAATTTTTAAGCTTTTCTTTACCAAATTAAACTTTGCAACAAATAGGTTGTCTAGATATGCAACTAAGTGAGCAACCTATATGATGCAATATCAACTAGCACGCAAGCAAGCAAGAGATGTAACAATAAGTAAGCTTGCGAAAGTAAAGGCACGAAATAACCAAGAGTGGAGCCGGTGGAGACGAGGATGTGTTACCGGAGTTCCTTCCTTTTAAGGGGAAGTACGTCCCCGTTAGAGCAGTGTGGAGGCACAATGCTCCCGAAGAAGCCACTAGGGCCACCGTATTCTCCTCATGCCCTCACACGATGCGAGATGCCGTGATTCCACTATTGGTGCCCTTGAAGGCGGCGACCGAACCTTTACAAGCAAGGTTGGGGCAATCTCCACAACGATCGGAGGCTCCCAACAACAACAACACCACGAAGCTTCACCACAATGGAGTATGGCTTCGAGGTGACCTCAACCGTCTAGGGTGCTCAACACCCAAGAGTAACAAGATCCGCAAGGGATAAGTGGGGGGAATCAAATATCCTTTGGTGGAAGTGTAGATCGGGCCCTTGTCACCCAATCCCGAGCAAATCAACAAGTTTGATTGGCTAGGGAGAGAGATCGGGCGAAAATGGAGCTTGGAGCAACAATGGAGCTTAGAGCTGGAAGAGGTAGTCAACTAGAGGTAGGAGACAACCCTTATATAGTCGTGGAAAAAATCCAACCGTTATCCACAAGTTCTGCCCGCGACTCACGGTACTACCGCTCCAAGGAAGCGGTACTACCGCGACGCCGCGCGGTACTACCGTGGACGACCACGGTACTACCGTGGCAACTGCACAGGCTGGAACAAGCCTGTCGAAGGAGCAGTACTACCGCTGGCGCGGTACTATCGCTCCCCCTTGCGGTACTACCGCAAGGGAGGAGGGTCACGGCCTGGGAAGGGCACGGATGAAATAAATTACATCCGTGCCTACTTCCGCAGAAACTAGGGTGGTGCAAAAACCCGACGCGGTACTACCGCAAGAGAGGCGCGGTACTACCGTGGTCGGCGCGGATGTAAAAAATTACATCCGCGCCTACTACCACGACACTGCAGTACTAGGTCGAAGGGGCACGGTACTACAACTCCTAGGGAGCGGTACTACCATGGGCCCCCGCGGTACTACCACGCTGGGGGAGCGGTACTACCGTGGGGGGCGCGGATGTAAAAAATTACATCCACCCTACTACCGCACCGGAGCAGCACTAGGCCAGGGTGCCGCGGTACTACCGCACCAAAGGGGCGGTACTACCGTGACACACCGCGGTACTACCGCTTGTACCTGCGGTACTACCGCAAGTACAGCAGTAGTCGCCAGTTTTCCACAAAACCAAGATAACGACGGGTAGCTCCAAAGTTCAAGGAAAGGAGGGACAAGTGTACGTGTGATTCCACCCTACCTTTCCGACGCGGACCCCCTCTTAATAGTACGGCTCTCCTACGACTCAACTCCACCAAAGTGAAACGTAGAATAACGCCGGCTTCGACAGTCTCCGAGGGGCACCGAATCGCCTTGTGCCTAATGATGAAGAATCTGAGGGACTCAAGGCACACGATTAGTCCGCAAAAGCATTGTCATCAATCACCAAAACACTTAGGGATAAATATGCCCTTACACCTGCAGTCGGCATAGCTGAAACTCCAGGTGGTTAAACCGAATCACACACAAGACTCGCAAATCCCTACACTCTCTCCCCCTTTGGCATCGAGACGCCAAAAAGGCAGAGAGGGCACCTACACACACAAGAGGTGGCTCAAGCAGAGAAGTCGTCCCAAGCCTCTTCGTCAGACGCCTCTGCAGCTGGAATGGACTCCTCGACCTCCTCCTCGGAATCAGTCCACCTGTATCCTTGCTTCTCCATCCACTCGGTCTCAGGAGTGATGTGCTCCTCAGACCCGCCATACACATCCTCGCCATAGAGCTGCAAGACCTTGTTGTGCCGGCGACGACTCTCCTTGGACTCCACGTGAGCCCTGTACTGACCCTTGGCTTGCATGCAGAAAAGAGACTTCATCTTATCCTTCAACTTCTTGGCCCAAGATGGCCTAGAGTCACTCTGAGAGGGCCTAGCAGAATGGCCCTCGGCGCCAGCAACATCCTCATCAACAGCAGCAGCCCTAGCAGCAGACTCCTTAGCACGAGTAGCGGTGTTAGCCCAGTTGGGTTTGACCCGCAGACAAATGGGCTCATGGCGAATCCAGTCTGGGGCCAGGAACTCCTCCTCAGGGTACATCTTCTCCCAAGTCTTCGAAATCAGCAGAAACAGGTAGGGCCCATAAATAGGCACCTTGCGGTTGAACACAGCAAACCGAAGCTCACACCACATGATGTGAGAGACATCAAGTGGCTGAGTCTGAGACGAGCGAGCCTCCTGGCAAATAAGCATCATGTCCACCATATAGGCATGAACCTTGTCTTTGTCACCGATGCGTGGGAACAAGGAGTTGCGGAAGATGCGGTACATGATATCCAGAAAGGGGCTGAGAACCAAAATGGTCTTGCTATTGGCGAGCGTCTTCTCAACCATGAACGGGGTGAGCTTGTCCTTGTCGGCAGAGTCAGCATTACCATGAGGACGAACACCCACAGGAGTGTCAAGTCCATCATCAGCAACTTGAAGCAAATCCATGAACTCCTTCCAGGTAGCAGACAGCTTGTGGCCATTGGTCATCCAGGTCATCCTTCTTTCTTCATTGGAGTGAAAGTACACTGAAGCAAAGAACTGACATATGATCTCAGGGTCATAGTCCAGGTGGAAAGAGATCACATGCTCAATGCCAAACTGCTCCACCAAGTCCAGAGCCTCCCCAAAGTAGTCACGGAACTTGTCCTTCCTCATGTGGTGCATATCAATCCACTTCACTTCCACACAGGTATTCTTCTTATTCTTGATGACATCCAAATAGATTTGGGTTTGGGTCTTGTTCCAGAACAGTTCGCACCCTCTGATAGTGGAGCGTGGGGTCACATAAGGGTGAAGTTGCCTGAGACGGACATACTCTATAGGGCCTATCTCATCCATACCCCTGGCGGGCTCCTTGTGCTTGCTAGCGGTGGTCTTGACATTGCGCTTGGACGCAGATGAACCCTCGGGAACTTCTCCTGGGTTGCGCAGACGCTTGGAGCCAGTGTCACGAATGGGATTGGACCGGCGAGAGCCACCACCTGAGACACACATGCAAAGCACCAAAACACAAGGTGAAAAGAATCAATGCAAAGGCCATAAGACAGCACATGAAACCTATAGAAGATAAACGAGAAAGTTGGCATGCGATAGATGTGAGCCACGGTAGATCTGCCATGGTTTGCGGTACTAAAGGCTTAGTACAGCTCCAGACGTGGTAGTACCGTGCGGGGTCACGGTAGTACCATGGCTGGGGCAGTAGTAAACTTTTAGTACCGCATGGTGCGCGGTAGTACCGCGCCCTAGGGGCGGTAGTACCATGCGAGCGGTAGTACCGCGCCCTGCGAGCGGTAGTACCGCGTCACGTCAGATCTAACAGGATTTGAATCTGAAAAAGAACCGCGAAGCCATGGCGGTGCTACGGTGATCATATCTAGCGCAAGACAACAATACAAGTGTAAATCCTATGCAATACCACACTCCTTCATCCTACACTTGCATAGATTTAGCCTAGGAATATCAAGAACATACAAGCCTCCCCCAAAACCTAGAAGAACCAAACACAATCAAAAAGGAGAAGGATTTGGGGAAAAACCTTGGTCCATAGCAAGAGCACGTGGTGGGGAACGATCCCACCGGACGGAATCACGGGAGGGCAGCCGGTGGAGGAGATCCGGCGACGAACGCCGGCTCCGTTCGTGAGCACAGGAGAGGAAGAGACGACGTGGAGAGAAAGAGGACGAATGGGTATGGGGAGTTAGAACTCCCCCTGCCCGGCCTTATCCCCACGCGCTCGAACCGGCGCGGTAGTACCGTGGGTCATCGCGGTAGTACCACTCAGGCGGAAGTACCGCGCCGAGGCGGTAGTACCGCTCAACCAGGCGGCAGTACAAAATTACTGCCACGTGGGGGCGGTAGTACCGTGTTCCCATCTGTGGTAGTACCGTGGAAGGCTGCGGTAGTACCGTGGCCAACCGCGGTAGTACCGTGAGCTCACGACACCGTAGGTTTTGAACGAGAGAGAACCGCCTTTGCACAGAAAACTGACACACACACAAAACCACAAAAAACAACAGCAAGAAACCACCAAGTGACAAAACCTCTCGAGGAGAGAGGGCGGTGGCCGAAGCCACCTATGTTTGAGTTGAATGGTATGGCACCGCGAAGAATTATCCTTGGGCCCATGACCAAAACTCGTCTTTGAAACACAAGTACCATCAAAAATGGCTAATGTGAAAGAGGTGATCTATTTATGCATAATGGGGGGGGGAGGGAGAGTTCATTGAGAGAACAACACTCCCCCTATGTCCATGCCTACACCTAAACGAGACAACAAGTTGAGTGTGGTGGGGGGTGCACGGTTTCAAGTCACATTGCTCAAATCAATGATATTTAGCTCATGCCTTAACTCGCGAAATCTTGCTTCATCCAAGGGCTTCGTGAAAATATCTGCAAGGTTATCATGAGTGTTGACATACTTGAGCTCGATCTCCCCTCGCCTAACGTGATCCCGGATGAAGTGATACCGAATCTCAATGTGCTTCGTCTTGAAGTGTTGCACCGGGTTGAGAGAAATCTTGATGGCACTTTCATTATCACACCAAAGAGGCACTTTGTCACAAATGACACCGTACTCCTTTAAAGTTTGCCTCATCCATAGGAGTTGAGCACAACAACTACCGGCCGCCACATACTCCGCTTCGGTGGACGAGAGAGACACACAACTTTGCTTCTTGGAAGACCAACTTACCAAAGAGCAACCAAGAAATTGGCACCCTCCGGAAGTGGACTTCCTATCCACTTTGTCTCCCGCCCAATCGGAGTCCGTGAAACCTTCATGCTTGAAGTTTGCTCCTCTTGGGTAGCATAAGCCAAAGTTTGGGGTATGAGCCAAATATCGAAAGATTCGCTTGACCGCCACAAAGTGACTTTCCTTTGGTGCGGCTTGAAAACGTGCACACATCCCCACACTCAACATGATATCCGGTCTAGATGCACAAAGGTAAAGCAAGGAGCCAATCATGGAGCGATATACCTTTTGATCCACCGCTTTACCATTGGGATCGATGTCAAGTTGGCACTTGGTAGGCATTGGTGTAGTAGCCGGCTTGACATCACTTAGCTTGAAACTTTTAAGCATGTCTTGAGTGTATTTGGCTTGGTTGATGAAGGTTCCTTCTCTTCTTTGTTTGATGTCGAAACCAAGGAAGAACTTCAACTCTCCCATCGAAGACATCTTAAACTTGGAGGTCATGAGCGCGGCAAATTCTTCATTGAAAGCTTTGTTAGGGGAACCAAAGATAATATCATCAACATATAGTTGGCATACAAACAACTCCCCGTTGACCTTCTTAGTAAAAAGAGTGGGGTCGATTAGCCCTACTTCAAAACCACGATCTTGTAGCAACTCGGTAAGGTGGTCATACCACGCACGTGGGGCTTATTTAAGGCCATAGAGTGCCTTATCGAGTTGATACACATGATCCGGAAAGTAGGGATCCTCGAACCCGGGGGGTTGCTTGACATAGACCAACTCATTAATAGGACCATAAAGAAAAGCACTTTTCACATCCATTTGTTGCAACTTAAAGTTGTGATGGGAAGCATAAGCAATCAACAAACGAATGGATTCAAGACGAGCAACGGGAGCAAAGGTTTCACCGTAGTCGATACCCTCGACTTGGGAGTAGCCTTGTGCTACCAATCTTGCCTTGTTGCGAATGATGTTCCCATGAGCATCTTGCTTGTTCTTGAAGATCCACTTGGTTCCAATGACGTTGTGGTTCCCGGATGGTCTTGGCACCAATCTCCACACCTTGTTGTACTCGAAGTTGTTGAGTTCTTCATGCATGGCATTGAGCCAATCCGAGTCTTCGAGCGCCTCATAGACCTTTTGGGGTTCGACACAAGAGACAAACGCGTGATGTTCACAATAGTTTGCCAATTGTCTACGAGTGCTTACCCCCTTTCTTAGGCTTCCAACCACATTTTCCATGAGATGGACTTGGGTGGTGAGCTTGGAAGCAATCTTCGTGGAACGACGCTCTAATTCCTCCTCGGGTGTGGAAAGTGGAGGATTGACTTTATCATTTTGAGCGCCGTCTTGAGCTTGTTCTTGATCTTGAGGTTGCTCTTGATCTTGAACTCGCTCGAGGGGGAGAACTTGACCTTGGGCATCATTTAGAGGTTCACCACCGTCTTGAGGTAGATCTTGCCCTTGGTCTTGTTCACGAGGTTGAGGGCCTTCACTTTGTTCTTCGGAAGCGTGTGGGTCTTGATGAGGTGATGGCTCTACTTGAGTAGAGCATTGTCCTTCTCCTTCGGCCACAAGGGGTTCCTCAATGGGTAGGATTTGACCAATACCCATTCTTCTTATGGCTTGGGGAGGAATTTCATCACCTATATCACAAGTACCACTTTGCTCCACTTGGGAGCCGTTATTTTCATCAAACTCCACGTTACACGTCTCCTCAATGAGTCCGGTGGACTTGTTGAGGACAAGGTAAGCATGAGAGTTTGTACCATAACCAACAAATATACCCTCATGAGCTCTAGCCTCAAATTTAGACAATCGAACACCTTTCTTGAGAATGAAACACTTACAACCGAACACCCGGAAGTACTTGAGGTTGGGCTTGTTGCCGGTGAGGATCTCATAAGGAGTATTGTTCAAGCCTTTGCGAAGATAGAGCCGATTGGATGCATGACATGCGGTGTTGATGGCTTCGGCCCAAAAGTTGTACGGAGACTTGAACTCTGCCATCATGGTCCTTGCCGCATCCATCAAAGTCCGGTTCTTCCTCTCCGCAACACCATTTTGTTGAGGGGTATAAGGAGCCGCATATTGATGCTTGATCCCCTCATCACTAAGAAACTCATCCAAGGTGTAGTTCTTGAACTCGGTGCCGTTGTCGCTTCTTATTGTCAAGATCTTTGCATCATGTTGACGTTGAGCTTCATTTGCAAAGCTGATGACGGTTTGTTGGGTCTCACTCTTCCTCTTGAAGAAGTATACCCAAGTGTATCTTGAATAATCATCCACAATCACCAAGCAATACTTTCTTCCTCCAAGACTATCAAAAGATGGAGGCCCGAATAGATCCATGTGAAGGAGCTCCAAGGGTCTCTTTGAGTAGATGATGGTTGAGGGAGGGTGAGCCTTTTCATGAAGCTTTCCTTCAATACAAGCACTGCAAGCACGATCTTTGGCAAAACTAACATTTGTTAGTCCACGAACATGGTCCCCCTTGAGAAGACTTTGCAAAGATCTCATATTGACGTGGGCTAAACGGCAATGCCAAAGCCATCCCACGTCAACTTTCGCCATTAGGCATGTCGCGGTCTTAGTGGGTTGCTCCGGAAAGTTAACCACATAGAGGCCGTTCTCGACATGCCCAACAAAGGCTACTTTAAGAGTCTTGCTCCACAAGAGGGCCACGGTATCAATATCAAAGAATGTGGCAAAGCCCATGAGTGTAAGTTGACGAACGGAAAGTAAATTGAATGCAAGGGACTCAACAAGCATGACTTTCTCGATCGTTAGATCATGAGAAATGACAACCATGCCGAGACCCAATACCTTAGAATGTGATGCATCACCCTACTCGACATTGGTGGGCATAGATGGAATCTCTTGCACGTCCACCACCAAGTCCTTGCTCCCGGTCATATGATTTGTTGCTCCACTATCGAGCAACCATGATCCCCCACCGGAAGCAAACACCTACATGAGATCAATGCTTGGTTTTAGGTACCCATTTAGTAATGGGTCCTTTGATGTTAGTAACAAGGGTCTTGGGAACCCAAATAGACCATTCAATGTACTCATAAGAAGAACCAACAAATTTAGCATAAACATGTCCATCACTAGCGCGGCACAACACATATGACGGGTTAAAGTCGCCGGCTTTGTTTGAGGAAATGCTTTTGCCCTTTTGGACATCAACTCCCTTCGCTTTCTCCTTCTTCTTCTTAGGACCACCCTCTCCCTCTTTCACAAACGTTTGTTTGAGAGGAGGAGGACGTTTGGCCTTGTTGTTCTTCTTCTTCTTGCTCTTGGACTTGGGTGCAAACCCAATTCCTTCTTTGGCCACAACTTCCTTTTGATTGCTCAAAAGGTTGTTGAGGTTCTTCTCACCTTGAATGCAAGTCACAAGGCCTTTCTCAAGTTGGTCCTTCAACTTGGCATTCTCCTCCACAAGATGCACATGCTCACAACAAGGGTTAGTAGCACATGCATTATCAATTAATAACATATGAGGAAAGGTGGCCTTTTCCTTGATTAGCTTGACTTGGAGTTGAGCATGAGACTCTTTGAGGCTAGCATGAGTACCCTTCAAGACCTTGTGGGCCTTGTCAAGTATCTCAAACTCCTCTTTGAGTCTAGCATGATCAACCCCAAGTTTAGCCTTCTCGAAGGTTAGCACACGAGACATGACAAGAGCATGATCAAGATCTTTCTTCAACTTAGCATGGTCATCATTGTGTGACTCCTCAAGAGTCAAACGATGCACACGCTCTTCCTCAAGAGCATTAGAGAGATCTGATATCTCATCGGCATAGTCACGACTATGACCTTCCATCTTGGAGATGGTTTCTTCGTGAGCCTCGATCATGTCATTGGCCTCACCAAGTTGTTCCAAGAGAGCAACAAAGTGCTTCTTGGACTTTCCCTTGAGCTTACTCATAAAAGACTCAAATTCATTCACTTCCTCATTAGACTCAACATGTTCATCAACGCAATCCTCCAAGGAGGGATTAGTAATGATGGTGGTGGTGATGTTGGGGGTTACCTTGTTTGAAGCTTTAGCCATGAGGCATCTAGCGGTGATGTTTTTGTTGGGTGATTCGAAGAGAGACACCCGGGGAGTAGCAATGGCAATGGACGCCATGGCTGTTGCTTCTTCATTTTCATCATCATCGTCATCCTCTTGGTATTCTTCTTGAACCACCAACCCACGAGTGGGAGTCTTCTTGGTGAAGTTGTTCTTGTTGGGGAAGGACTTGGCTTTGTCTTTCCGAATGAACTTGCCACCATTGTCTTCCCGCTTCTCGTAAGGACAATCCGCAACGAAATGGCTCACACTGCCACAGTTGAAGCAAGTTCTAACTCGTTGCTTACCCTTGACACCACTTGAGTTGTTCTTGTTGAAGTTGGGTCTTGAGCTCTTCTTGCTCCAAAATTGTCTTGAAGCAAGGGCCATGTGCTCATGGTAGTCAAACTTGGTGTCTTCGGGGTTGCTTTCCTCATCGTCCACTTCTTCCTCTTCTTCCACAATAACCTTGGCCTTCAAAGCAAGGTTAGGCTTCTTTGCTCTTTGAGAACGGAGCACCGCATTGTCGGCGGTCTTGTCCAAGATGCTCATTGCAACGAACTCATCCAACACTTCACTTGAGGTCATGGTGTGGAAGTCCGGTCGTTAACAAATGACGGAGGACATGGCTTTGTTGTAGGGCATCATGGCCTTGAGGAACTTCCGCATGATCCAATTGTCATCCGTGTCCTTGCTTCCATGATCTCGAAGTGCCACCGCGAGTTTGGTCACTCTTCGAAAGAGCTCACGAGGTTCTTCATCTTCTTTCATTGCAAACTCATCGGCTTCATCTTGCACCACTTCATAGTTGGAGCGTTGAATGCTAGCACTTCCACGATAGAGACCCTCGACACATTTCCATGCTTCTTTAGCCATGACATGGGGTCGAAGGTGAGGGAGATCTTCGGGAAGGATTGCATCTTGGATGATGAAGAGAGCACTCTCATTGAATTGATTGTCCACGGCTTCTCGAGGGGTGAAGTTGCTTGGGTCATGAGGATAAAAACCTTCTTCAATGATTCTCCAAAGGTTAGTGTTCACATGTTTCAAGTGACGCTTAAAGCGATAGACCCAATTATCAAAATCTTCATGTTTCTCATATTTAGGAGGTGGACCGACATGATTCAAATGAGTGGAGGGGATAGGCCCTCCATAAACCGGGGGTTCCACATGGGCAAAGATGTCGGTGCCATTTCTACCACTAGTAGAGGGACTCTTTTCATTGTTAGCTTCCCCCTTGTCGGAGATAGCATCCGTCACCTTGTTAGTAGGATCACCCACTTTCATAGGCGCGATAGATAGTTTAAGTCCCTCTAGAAAATCATTAAACATGCTTTTAACCTCGGCCGTCATGGAGGTTTTCAATGTGTCTAAAGCCACATTGAACTCCTCACGAGAGACCGAGGTTCCCCCTTCGGCCGAAGATGAGATGGGATTCACATCGGAGTGTTCCTCCGCACCATCGTTGGTGTCAACCATACTCTTCGGACGGCAAAGTCTTTAATAAAGAGACGAGGCTCTGATACCAATTGAAAGGATCGATATGGTTGACTAGAGGGGGGGTGAATAGGCAACTAACAATTTTTAAGCTTTTCTTTACCAAATTAAACTTTGCAACAAATAGGTTGTCTAGATATGCAACTAAGTGAGCAACCTATATGATGCAATATCAACTAGCACGCAAGCAAGCAAGAGATGTAACAATAAGTAAGCTTGCGAAAGTAAAGGCACGAAATAACCAAGAGTGGAGCCGGTGGAGACGAGGATGTGTTACCGGAGTTCCTTCCTTTTAAGGGGAAGTACGTCTCCGTTAGAGCGGTGTGGAGGCACAATGCTCCCCAAGAAGCCACTAGGGCCACCGTATTCTCCTCACGCCCTCACACGATGCGAGATGCCGTGATTCCACTATTGGTGCCCTTGAAGGCAGCGACCGAACCTTTACAAGCAAGGTTGGGGAAATCTCCACAACGATCGGAGGCTCCCAACAACAACAACACCATGAAGCTTCACCACAATGGAGTATGGCTTCGAGGTGACCTCAACCGTCTAGGGTGATCAACACCCAAGAGTAACAAGATCCGCAAGGGATAAGTGGGGGGAATCAAATATCCTTTGGTGGAAGTGTAGATCGGGCCCTTGTCACCCAATCCCGAGCAAATCAACAAGTTTGATTGGCTAGGGAGAGAGATCGGGCGAAAATGGAGCTTGGAGCAACAATGGAGCTTAGAGGTGGAAGAGGTAGTCAACTAGAGGTAGGAGACGACCCTTATATAGTCGTGGAAAAAATCCAACCGTTATCCACAAGTTCTGCCCGCGACTCACGGTACTACCGCTCCAAGGAAGCGGTACTACCGCGACGCCGCGCGGTACTACCGTGGACGACCACGGTACTACCGTGGCAACTGCACAGGCCGGAACAAGCCTGTCGAAGGATCAGTACTACCGCTGGCGCGGTACTACCACTCCCCCTTGTGCTACTACCGCAAGGCAGGAGGGTCACGGCCTGGGAAGGGTGCGGATGAAATAAATTACATCCGTGCCTACTTCCGCAGAAACTAGGGTGGTGCAAAAACCCGACGCGGTACTACGGCAAGAGAGGCGCGGTACTACCGTGGTCGGCGCGGATGTAAAAAATTACATCCGCGCCTACTACCGCGACACTGCGGTACTAGGTCGAAGGGGCACGGTACTACAACTCCTAGGGAGCGGTACTACCGTGGGCCCCCGCGGTACTACCGCGCTGGGCAAGCGGTACTACCGTGGGGGGCGCGGATGTAAAAAATTACATCCGCCCCTACTACCGCACCGGAGCGGCACTAGGCCAGGGTGCCGCGGTACTACCGCACCAAAGGGGCGGTACTACCGTGACACGCCGCGGTACTACCGCTTGTACCTGCAGTACTACCGCAAGTACAACAGTAGTCGCCAGTTTTCCACACAACCAAGATAATGACGGGTAGCTCCAAAGTGCAAGGAAAGGAGGGACAAGTGTACGTGTGATTCCACCCTACCTTTCCGACGCGGACCCCCTCTTAATAGTACGGCTCTCCTACGACTCAACTCCACCAAAGTGAAACGTAGAATAACGCCTTTGAACAGAAAACTGACACACACACAAAACCACAAAAAACAACAGCAAGAAACCACCAAGTGACAAAACCTCTCGAGGAGAGAGGGCGGTGGCCGAAGCCACCTATGTTTGAGTTGAATGGTATGGCACCACGAAGAATTATCCTTGGGCCCATGACCAAAACTCGTCTTTGAAACACAAGTACCATCAAAAATGGCTAATGTGAAAGAGGTGATCTATTTATGCATAATGGGGGGGGAGGGAGAGTTCATTGAGAGAACGACACTCCCCCTATGTCCATGCCTACACCTAAACGAGACAACAAGTTGAGTGTGGTGGGGGGTGCACGGTTTCAAGTCACATTGCTCAAATCAATGATATTTAGCTCATGCCTTAACTCGCGAAATCTTGCTTCATCCAAGGGCTTCGTGAAAATATCTGCAAGGTTATCATGAGTGTTGACATACTTGAGCTCGATCTCCCCTCGCCTAACGTGATCCCGGATGAAGTGATACCGAATCTCAATGTGCTTCGTCTTGAAGTGTTGCACCGGGTTGAGAGAAATCTTGATGGCACTTTCATTATCACACCAAAGAGGCACTTTGTCACAAATGACACCGTACTCCTTTAAAGTTTGCCTCATCCATAGGAGTTGAGCACAACAACTACCGGCCGCCACATACTCCGCTTCGGTGGACGAGAGAGACACACAACTTTGCTTCTTGGAAGACCAACTTACCAAAGAGCAACCAAGAAATTGGCACCCTCCGGAAGTGGACTTCCTATCCACTTTGTCTCCCGCCCAATCGGAGTCCGTGAAACCTTCAAGCTTGAAGTTTGCTCCTCTTGGGTAGCATAAGCCAAAGTTTGGGGTATGAGCCAAATATCAAAAGATTCGCTTGACCGCCACAAAGTGGCTTTCCTTTGGTGCGGCTTGAAAACGTGCACACATCCCCACACTCAACATGATATCCGGTCTAGATGCACAAAGGTAAAGCAAGGAGCCAATCATGGAGCGATATACCTTTTGATCCACCGCTTTACCATTGGGATCGATGTCAAGTTGGCACTTGGTAGGCATTGGTGTAGTAGCTGGCTTGACATCACTTAGCTTGAATCTTTTAAGCATGTCTTGAGTGTATTTGGCTTGGTTGATGAAGGTTCCTTCTCTTCTTTGTTTGATGTCGAAACCAAGGAAGAACTTCAACTCTCCCATCGAAGACATCTTAAACTTGGAGGTCATGAGCGCGGCAAATTATTCATTGAAAGCTTTGTTAGGGGAACCAAAGATAATATCATCAACATATAGTTGGCATACAAACAACTCCCCGTTAACCTTCTTAGTAAAAAGAGTGGGGTCGATTAGCCCTACTTCAAAACCACGATCTTGTAGCAACTCGGTAAGGTGGTCATACCACGCACGTGGGGCTTGTTTAAGGCCATAGAGTGCGTTATCGAGTTGATACACATGATCCGGAAAGTAGGGATCCTCGAACCCGGGGGGTTGCTTGACATAGACCAACTCATTAATAGGACCATAAAGAAAAGCACTTTTCACATCCATTTGTTGCAACTTAAAGTTGTGATGGGAAGCATAAGCAATCAACAAACGAATGGATTCAAGACGAGCAACGGGTGCAAAGGTTTCACCGTAGTCGATACCCTCGACTTGGGAGTAGCCTTGTGCTACCAATCTTGCCTTGTTGCGAATGATGTTCCCATGAGCATCTTGCTTGTTCTTGAAGATCCACTTGGTTCCAATGACGTTGTGGTTCCCGGATGGTCTTGGCACCAATCTCCACACCTTGTTGTACTCGAAGTTGTTGAGTTCTTCATGCATGGCATTGAGCCAATCCGAGTCTTCGAGCGCCTCATAGACCTTTTGGGGTTCGACACAAGAGACAAATGCGTGATGTTCACAATAGTTTGCCAATTGTCTACGAGTGCTTACCCCCTTTCTTAGGCTTCCAACCACATTTTCCATGAGATGGACTTGGGTGGTGAGCTTGGAAGCAATCTTCGTGGCACGACGCTCTAATTCCTCCTCGGGTGTGGAAAGTGGAGGATTGACTTGATCATTTTGAGCGCCGTCTTGAGCTTGTTCTTGATCTTGAGGTTGCTCTTGATCTTGAACTCGCTCGAGGGGGAGAACTTGACCTTGGGCATCATTTAGAGGTTCACCACCGTCTTGAGGTAGATCTTGCCCTTGGTCTTGTTCACGAGGTTGAGGGCCTTCACTTTGTTCTTCGGAAGCGTGTGGGTCTTGATGAGGTGATGGCTCTACTTGAGTAGAGCATTGTCCTTCTCCTTCGGCCACAAGGGGTTCCTCAATGGGTAGGATTTGACCAATACCCATTCTTCTTATGGCTTGGGGAGGAATTTCATCACCTATATCACAAGTACCACTTTGCTCCACTTGGGAGCCGTTATTTTCATCAAACTCCACGTTACACGTCTCCTCAATGAGTCCGGTGGACTTGTTGAGGACAAGGTAAGCATGAGAGTTTGTACCATAACCAACAAATATACCCTCATGAGCTCTAGCCTCAAATTTAGACAATCAAACACCTTTCTTGAGAATTAAACACTTACAACCGAACACCCGGAAGTACTTGAGGTTGGGCTTGTTGCCGGTGAGGATCTCATAAGGAGTATTGTTCAAGCCTTTGAGAAGATAGAGCCGATTGGATGCATGACATGCGGTGTTGATGGCTTCGGCCCAAAAGTTGTACGGAGACTTGAACTCCGCCATCATGGTCCTTGCCGCATCCATCAACGTCCGGTTCTTCCTCTCCGCAACACCATTTTGTTGAGGGGTATAAGGAGCCGCATATTGATGCTTGATCCCCTCATCACTAAGAAACTCATCCAAGGTGTAGTTCTTGAACTCGGTGCCGTTGTCGCTTCTTATTGTCAAGATCTTTGCATCATGTTGACGTTGAGCTTCATTTGCAAAGCTGATGACGGTTTGTTGGGTCTCACTCTTCCTCTTGAAGAAGTATACCCAAGTGTATCTTGAATAATCATCCACAATCACCAAGCAATACTTTCTTCCTCCAAGACTATCAAAAGATGGAGGCCCGAATAGATCCATGTGAAGGAGCTCCAAGGGTCTCTTTGAGTAGATGATGGTTGAGGGAGGGTGAGCCTTTTCATGAAGCTTTCCTTCAATACAAGCACTGCAAGCACGATCTTTGGCAAAACTAACATTTGTTAGTCCACGAACATGGTCCCCCTTGAGAAGACTTTGCAAAGATCTCATATTGACGTGGGCTAAACGGCAATGCCAAAGCCATCCCACGTCAACTTTCGCCATTAGGCATGTCGCGGTCTTAGTGGGTTGCTCCGGAAAGTTAACCACATAGAGGCCGTTCTCGACATGCCCAACAAAGGCTACTTTAAGAGTCTTGCTCCACAAGAGGGCCACGGTATCAATATCAAAGAATGTGGCAAAGCCCATGAGTGTAAGTTGACGAACGGAAAGTAAATTGAATGCAAGGGACTCAACAAGCATGACTTTCTCGATCGTTAGATCATGAGAAATGACAACCATGCCGAGACCCAATACCTTAGAATGTGATGCATCACCCTACTCGACATTGGTGGGCATAGATGGAATCTCTTGCACGTCCACCACCAAGTCCTTGCTCCCGGTCATATGATTTGTTGCTCCACTATCGAGCAACCATGATCCCCCACCGGAAGCAAACACCTACATGAGATCAATGCTTGGTTTTAGGTACCCATTTAGTAATGGGTCCTTTGATGTTAGTAACAAGGGTCTTGGGAACCCAAATAGACCATTCAATGTACTCATAAGAAGAACCAACAAATTTAGCATAAACATGTCCATCACTAGCGCGGCACAACACATATGACGGGTTAAAGTCGCCGGCTTTGTTTGAGGAAATGCTTTTGCCCTTTTGGACATCAACTCCCTTCGCTTTCTCCTTCTTCTTCTTAGGACCACCCTCTCCCTCTTTCACAAACGTTTGTTTGAGAGGAGGAGGACGTTTGGCCTTGTTGTTCTTCTTCTTCTTGCTCTTGGACTTGGGTGCAAACCCAATTCCTTCTTTGGCCACAACTTCCTTTTGATTGCTCAAAAGGTTGTTGAGGTTCTTCTCACCTTGAATGCAAGTCACAAGGCCTTTCTCAAGTTGGTCCTTCAACTTGGCATTCTCCTCCACAAGATGCACATGCTCACAACAAGGGTTAGTAGCACATGCATTATCAATTAATAACATATGAGGAAAGGTGGCCTTTTCCTTGATTAGCTTGACTTGGAGTTGAGCATGAGACTCTTTGAGGCTAGCATGAGTACCCTTCAAGACCTTGTGGGCCTTGTCAAGTATCTCAAACTCCTCTTTGAGTCTAGCATGATCAACCCCAAGTTTAGCCTTCTCGAAGGTTAGCACACGAGACATGACAAGAGCATGATCAAGATCTTTCTTCAACTTAGCATGGTCATCATTGTGTGACTCCTCAAGAGTCAAACGATGCACACGCTCTTCCTCAAGAGCATTAGAGAGATCTGATATCTCATCGGCATAGTCACGACTATGACCTTCCATCTTGGAGATGGTTTCTTCGTGAGCCTCGATCATGTCATTGGCCTCACCAAGTTGTTCCAAGAGAGCAACAAAGTGCTTCTTGGACTTTCCCTTGAGCTTACTCATAAAAGACTCAAATTCATTCACTTCCTCATTAGACTCAACATGTTCATCAACGCAATCCTCCAAGGAGGGATTAGTAATGATGGTGGTGGTGATGTTGGGGGTTACCTTGTTTGAAGCTTTAGCCATGAGGCATCTAGCGGTGATGTTTTTGTTGGGTGATTCGAAGAGAGACACCCGGGGAGTAGCAATGGCAATGGACGCCATGGCTGTTGCTTCTTCATTTTCATCATCATCGTCATCCTCTTGGTATTCTTCTTGAACCACCAACCCACGAGTGGGAGTCTTCTTGGTGAAGTTGTTCTTGTTGGGGAAGGACTTGGCTTTGTCTTTCCGAATGAACTTGCCACCATTGTCTTCCCGCTTCTCGTAAGGACAATCCGCAATGAAATGGCTCACACTGCCACAGTTGAAGCAAGTTCTAACTCGTTGCTTACCCTTGACACCACTTGAGTTGTTCTTGTTGAAGTTGGGTCTTGAGCTCTTCTTGCTCCAAAATTGTCTTGAAGCAAGGGCCATGTGCTCATGGTAGTCAAACTTGGTGTCTTCGGGGTTGCTTTCCTCATCGTCCACTTCTTCCTCTTCTTCCACAATAACCTTGGCCTTCAAAGCAAGGTTAGGCTTCTTTGCTCTTTGAGAACGGAGCACCGCATTGTCGGCGGTCTTGTCCAAGATGCTCATTGCAACGAACTCATCCAACACTTCACTTGAGGTCATGGTGTGGAAGTCCGGTCGTTAACAAATGACGGAGGACATGGCTTTGTTGTAGGGCATCATGGCCTTGAGGAACTTCCGCATGATCCAATTGTCATCCGTGTCCTTGCTTCCATGATCTCGAAGTGCCACCGCGAGTTTGGTCACTCTTCGAAAGAGCTCACGAGGTTCTTCATCTTCTTTCATTGCAAACTCATCGGCTTCATCTTGCACCACTTCATAGTTGGAGCGTTGAATGCTAGCACTTCCACGATAGAGACCCTCGACACATTTCCATGCTTCTTTAGCCATGACATGGGGTCGAAGGTGAGGGAGATCTTCGGGAAGGATTGCATCTTGGATGATGAAGAGAGCACTCTCATTGAATTGATTGTCCACGGCTTCTCGAGGGGTGAAGTTGCTTGGGTCATGAGGATAAAAACCTTCTTCAATGATTCTCCAAAGGTTAGTGTTCACATGTTTCAAGTGACGCTTAAAGCGATAGACCCAATTATCAAAATCTTCATGTTTCTCATATTTAGGAGGTGGACCGACATGATTCAAATGAGTGGAGGGGATAGGCCCTCCATAAACCGGGGGTTCCACATGGGCAAAGATGTCGGTGCCATTTCTACCACTAGTAGAGGGACTCTTTTCATTGTTAGCTTCCCCCTTGTCGGAGATAGCATCCGTCACCTTGTTAGTAGGATCACCCACTTTCATAGGCGCGATAGATAGTTTAAGTCCCTCTAGAAAATCATTAAACATGCTTTTAACCTCGGCCGTCATGGAGGTTTTCAATGTGTCTAAAGCCACATTGAACTCCTCACGAGAGACCGAGGTTCCCCCTTCGGCCGAAGATGAGATGGGATTCACATCGGAGTGTTCCTCCGCACCATCGTTGGTGTCAACCATACTCTTCGGACGGCAAAGTCTTTAATAAAGATACGAGGCTCTGATACCAATTGAAAGGATCGATATGGTTGACTAGAGGGGGGGTGAATAGGCAACTAACAATTTTTAAGCTTTTCTTTACCAAATTAAACTTTGCAACAAATAGGTTGTCTAGATATGCAACTAAGTGAGCAACCTATATGATGCAATATCAACTAGCACGCAAGCAAGCAAGAGATGTAACAATAAGTAAGCTTGCGAAAGTAAAGGCACGAAATAACCAAGAGTGGAGCCGGTGGAGACGAGGATGTGTTACCGGAGTTCCTTCCTTTTAAGGGGAAGTACGTCTCCGTTAGAGCGGTGTGGAGGCACAATGCTCCCCAAGAAGCCACTAGGGCCACCGTATTCTCCTCACGCCCTCACACGATGCGAGATGCCGTGATTCCACTATTGGTGCCCTTGAAGGCAGCGACCGAACCTTTACAAGCAAGGTTGGGGAAATCTCCACAACGATCGGAGGCTCCCAACAACAACAACACCATGAAGCTTCACCACAATGGAGTATGGCTTCGAGGTGACCTCAACCGTCTAGGGTGATCAACACCCAAGAGTAACAAGATCCGCAAGGGATAAGTGGGGGGAATCAAATATCCTTTGGTGGAAGTGTAGATCGGGCCCTTGTCACCCAATCCCGAGCAAATCAACAAGTTTGATTGGCTAGGGAGAGAGATCGGGCGAAAATGGAGCTTGGAGCAACAATGGAGCTTAGAGGTGGAAGAGGTAGTCAACTAGAGGTAGGAGACGACCCTTATATAGTCGTGGAAAAAATCCAACCGTTATCCACAAGTTCTGCCCGCGACTCACGGTACTACCGCTCCAAGGAAGCGGTACTACCGCGACGCCGCGCGGTACTACCGTGGACGACCACGGTACTACCGTGGCAACTGCACAGGCCGGAACAAGCCTGTCGAAGGATCAGTACTACCGCTGGCGCGGTACTACCACTCCCCCTTGTGCTACTACCGCAAGGCAGGAGGGTCACGGCCTGGGAAGGGTGCGGATGAAATAAATTACATCCGTGCCTACTTCCGCAGAAACTAGGGTGGTGCAAAAACCCGACGCGGTACTACGGCAAGAGAGGCGCGGTACTACCGTGGTCGGCGCGGATGTAAAAAATTACATCCGCGCCTACTACCGCGACACTGCGGTACTAGGTCGAAGGGGCACGGTACTACAACTCCTAGGGAGCGGTACTACCGTGGGCCCCCGCGGTACTACCGCGCTGGGCAAGCGGTACTACCGTGGGGGGCGCGGATGTAAAAAATTACATCCGCCCCTACTACCGCACCGGAGCGGCACTAGGCCAGGGTGCCGCGGTACTACCGCACCAAAGGGGCGGTACTACCGTGACACGCCGCGGTACTACCGCTTGTACCTGCAGTACTACCGCAAGTACAACAGTAGTCGCCAGTTTTCCACACAACCAAGATAATGACGGGTAGCTCCAAAGTGCAAGGAAAGGAGGGACAAGTGTACGTGTGATTCCACCCTACCTTTCCGACGCGGACCCCCTCTTAATAGTACGGCTCTCCTACGACTCAACTCCACCAAAGTGAAACGTAGAATAACGCCTTTGAACAGAAAACTGACACACACACAAAACCACAAAAAACAACAGCAAGAAACCACCAAGTGACAAAACCTCTCGAGGAGAGAGGGCGGTGGCCGAAGCCACCTATGTTTGAGTTGAATGGTATGGCACCACGAAGAATTATCCTTGGGCCCATGACCAAAACTCGTCTTTGAAACACAAGTACCATCAAAAATGGCTAATGTGAAAGAGGTGATCTATTTATGCATAATGGGGGGGGAGGGAGAGTTCATTGAGAGAACGACACTCCCCCTATGTCCATGCCTACACCTAAACGAGACAACAAGTTGAGTGTGGTGGGGGGTGCACGGTTTCAAGTCACATTGCTCAAATCAATGATATTTAGCTCATGCCTTAACTCGCGAAATCTTGCTTCATCCAAGGGCTTCGTGAAAATATCTGCAAGGTTATCATGAGTGTTGACATACTTGAGCTCGATCTCCCCTCGCCTAACGTGATCCCGGATGAAGTGATACCGAATCTCAATGTGCTTCGTCTTGAAGTGTTGCACCGGGTTGAGAGAAATCTTGATGGCACTTTCATTATCACACCAAAGAGGCACTTTGTCACAAATGACACCGTACTCCTTTAAAGTTTGCCTCATCCATAGGAGTTGAGCACAACAACTACCGGCCGCCACATACTCCGCTTCGGTGGACGAGAGAGACACACAACTTTGCTTCTTGGAAGACCAACTTACCAAAGAGCAACCAAGAAATTGGCACCCTCCGGAAGTGGACTTCCTATCCACTTTGTCTCCCGCCCAATCGGAGTCCGTGAAACCTTCAAGCTTGAAGTTTGCTCCTCTTGGGTAGCATAAGCCAAAGTTTGGGGTATGAGCCAAATATCAAAAGATTCGCTTGACCGCCACAAAGTGACTTTCCTTTGGTGCGGCTTGAAAACGTGCACACATCCCCACACTCAACATGATATCCGGTCTAGATGCACAAAGGTAAAGCAAGGAGCCAATCATGGAGCGATATACCTTTTGATCCACCGCTTTACCATTGGGATCGATGTCAAGTTGGCACTTGGTAGGCATTGGTGTAGTAGCTGGCTTGACATCACTTAGCTTGAATCTTTTAAGCATGTCTTGAGTGTATTTGGCTTGGTTGATGAAGGTTCCTTCTCTTCTTTGTTTGATGTCGAAACCAAGGAAGAACTTCAACTCTCCCATCGAAGACATCTTAAACTTGGAGGTCATGAGCGCGGCAAATTATTCATTGAAAGCTTTGTTAGGGGAACCAAAGATAATATCATCAACATATAGTTGGCATACAAACAACTCCCCGTTAACCTTCTTAGTAAAAAGAGTGGGGTCGATTAGCCCTACTTCAAAACCACGATCTTGTAGCAACTCGGTAAGGTGGTCATACCACGCACGTGGGGCTTGTTTAAGGCCATAGAGTGCGTTATCGAGTTGATACACATGATCCGGAAAGTAGGGATCCTCGAACCCGGGGGGTTGCTTGACATAGACCAACTCATTAATAGGACCATAAAGAAAAGCACTTTTCACATCCATTTGTTGCAACTTAAAGTTGTGATGGGAAGCATAAGCAATCAACAAACGAATGGATTCAAGACGAGCAACGGGTGCAAAGGTTTCACCGTAGTCGATACCCTCGACTTGGGAGTAGCCTTGTGCTACCAATCTTGCCTTGTTGCGAATGATGTTCCCATGAGCATCTTGCTTGTTCTTGAAGATCCACTTGGTTCCAATGACGTTGTGGTTCCCGGATGGTCTTGGCACCAATCTCCACACCTTGTTGTACTCGAAGTTGTTGAGTTCTTCATGCATGGCATTGAGCCAATCCGAGTCTTCGAGCGCCTCATAGACCTTTTGGGGTTCGACACAAGAGACAAATGCGTGATGTTCACAATAGTTTGCCAATTGTCTACGAGTGCTTACCCCCTTTCTTAGGCTTCCAACCACATTTTCCATGAGATGGACTTGGGTGGTGAGCTTGGAAGCAATCTTCGTGGCACGACGCTCTAATTCCTCCTCGGGTGTGGAAAGTGGAGGATTGACTTGATCATTTTGAGCGCCGTCTTGAGCTTGTTCTTGATCTTGAGGTTGCTCTTGATCTTGAACTCGCTCGAGGGGGAGAACTTGACCTTGGGCATCATTTAGAGGTTCACCACCGTCTTGAGGTAGATCTTGCCCTTGGTCTTGTTCACGAGGTTGAGGGCCTTCACTTTGTTCTTCGGAAGCGTGTGGGTCTTGATGAGGTGATGGCTCTACTTGAGTAGAGCATTGTCCTTCTCCTTCGGCCACAAGGGGTTCCTCAATGGGTAGGATTTGACCAATACCCATTCTTCTTATGGCTTGGGGAGGAATTTCATCACCTATATCACAAGTACCACTTTGCTCCACTTGGGAGCCGTTATTTTCATCAAACTCCACGTTACACGTCTCCTCAATGAGTCCGGTGGACTTGTTGAGGACAAGGTAAGCATGAGAGTTTGTACCATAACCAACAAATATACCCTCATGAGCTCTAGCCTCAAATTTAGACAATCAAACACCTTTCTTGAGAATTAAACACTTACAACCGAACACCCGGAAGTACTTGAGGTTGGGCTTGTTGCCGGTGAGGATCTCATAAGGAGTATTGTTCAAGCCTTTGAGAAGATAGAGCCGATTGGATGCA
Organism: Triticum timopheevii; assembly: GCA_963921465.1. Taxonomy (NCBI): domain Eukaryota; kingdom Viridiplantae; phylum Streptophyta; class Magnoliopsida; order Poales; family Poaceae; genus Triticum; species Triticum timopheevii. The sequence goes on along the minus strand of OY997266.1, from coordinate 502,352,839 downwards.
TGACATGCGGTGTTGATGGCTTCGGCCCAAAAGTTGTACGGAGACTTGAACTCCGCCATCATGGTCCTTGCCGCATCCATCAACGTCCGGTTCTTCCTCTCCGCAACACCATTTTGTTGAGGGGTATAAGGAGCCGCATATTGATGCTTGATCCCCTCATCACTAAGAAACTCATCCAAGGTGTAGTTCTTGAACTCGGTGCCGTTGTCGCTGTTGGGTAACGTTGCAGAAATTCAAAAAAATTCCCGCGTATCACCAAGATCTATCTATGGAGAGACCAGCAACGAGTAGAAAGGAGAGTGCATCTACATACCCTTGTAGATCGCTAAGCAGAAGCGTTCAAGTGAACGGGGTTGATGGAGTCGTACTCGTCGTGATTCAAATCACCGATGATCAAGTGCCGAACGCACGGCACCTCCGCGTTCAACACACGTACAGCCCGGTGACGTCTCCCACGCCTTGATCCAGCAAGGAGAGAGGGAGAGGTTGAGGAAGACTCCATCCAGCAGCAGCACAACGGCGTGGTGGTGGTGGAGGAGCGTGGCAATCCTGCAGGGCTTCGCCAAGCACCGCGAGAGAGGAGGAGCACTTGGGAGAGGGAGGGCTGCGCCAGGGGCAAGGGTGAAGCTCCCATGCGCCTCCCCACTATATATAGGGGTGGAGGGGGCTGGTTTCTTGCCCTCCAAGTCCATTGGGGCGTTGGCCAAGGTGGGAGTAAAGAAATCCCATCATTCCCTTCCCCACCGATTGTTATCCCCCCTTTTTAGGGATCTTGATCTTATCCCTTTGGGATATGATCTTATTCCTTCTAAGGGGGGATCTTGGTGCGCCTTGACCAGGGGTGTGGGGCCTTGCCCCCACTACCCACGTTCATGTGGGTCCCCCCATGCAGGTGGGCCCCACTCCGGAACCTTCTAGAACCTTCCCGGTACAATACCGAAAAATCTCGAACATTTTCCGGTGGCCAAAATAGGACTTCCCATATATAAATCTTTACCTCCGGACCATTCCGGAACTCCTCGTGACGTCCGGGATCTCATCCGGGACTCCGAACAACATTCGTTAACCACATACAAACTTCCTTTATAACCCTAGCGTCATCGAACCTTAAGTGTGTAGACCCTACGGGTTCGGGAGACATGCAGACATGACCGAGACGTTCTTCGGTCAATAACCAACAGCGGGATCTGGATACCCATGATGGCTCCCACATGTTCCACGATGATCTCATCGGATGAACCACGATGTCAAGGACTTAATCAATCCCGTATACAATTCCCTTTGTCTAGCGGTATTGTACTTGCCCGAGATTCGATCGTCGGTATCCTTATACCTTGTTCAATCTCGTTACCGGCAAGTCTCTTTACTCGTTCCGTAACACATCATCCCGTGATCAACTCCATGGTCACATTGCGCATATGATGATGTCCTACCGAGTGGGCCCAGAGATACCTCTCCGCTTATATGGAGTGACAAATCCCAGTCTCGATTCGTGCCAACCCAACAGACACTTTCGGAGATACCTGTAATGCACCTTTATAGCCACCCAGTTACGTTGTGACGTTTGGTACACCCAAAGCATTCCTACGGTATCCGGGAGTTGCACAATCTCATGGTCTAAGGAAAAGATACTTGACATTAGAAAAGCTTTAGCATACGAACTACACGATCTCTATGCTATGCTTAGGATTGGGTCTTGTCCATCACATCATTCTCCTAATGATGTGATCCCATTATCAACGACATCCAATGTCCATAGCCAGGAAACCATGACTATCTGTTGATCACAACGAGCTAGTCAACTAGAGGCTCACTAGGGACATATTGTGGTCTATGTATTCACACGTGTATTACGATTTCCGGATAATACAGTTATAGCATGAATAAAAGACAATTATCATGAACAAGGAAATATAATTATAACTAATTTATTATTGCCTCTAGGGCATATTTCCAACAGTCTCCCACTTGCACTAGAGTCAATAATCTAGTTCACATCGATATGTGATTAACACTCAAGGTCACATACCCATGTGACTAACACCCAAAGAGTTTAGGGTTTGATCATGTTATGCTTGTGAGAGAGGTTATAGTCAACGGGTATGAACCTTTCAGATCCGTGTGTGCTTTACAAATCTCTATGTCATCTCCTAGATGCAGCTACCACGCTCTATTTGGAGCTATTCCAAATAACTGTTCTACTTGGAGCTATTCTAAATTGTTGCTCCATCATACGTATCCGGTATCTCTACTCAGAGCTATCCGGATAGGTGTTAAGCTTGCATCGACGTAACCCTTTACGACGAACTCTTTTACCACCTCCATAATCGAGAAAATTCCTTAGTCCACTAGTTACTAAGGATAACTTTGACCACTGTCCTGTGATCCATTCTTGGATCACTCTTGTACCCCTTGACTGACTCATGGCAAGGCACACTTCAGGTGCGGTACACAGCATAGCATACTGTAGAGAGCCTATGATAAAAGCATAGGGGACGACCTTCGTCCTTCCTCTTTCTTCTGCCGTGGTTGAGCTTTAAGTCTTAACTTCATACCTTACAACTCAGGCAAGAACTCCTTCTTTGACTGATCCATCTTGAACACCTTCAAGATTATGTCAAGGTACGTGCTCATTTAAAAGTATTATTAAGCATTTTGATCTATCTTATAGATCTTGATGCTCAATGTTCAAGTAGCTTGATACAGGTTTTCTATTGAAAACACCTTTCAAATAACCCTATATGCTTTCTAGAAATTCTACATCATTTCTGATCAACAATATGTCAAGAACATATACTCATCAGAAATTCTATAGTGCTCCCACTCACTTCTTTGGAAATACAAGTTTCTCATAAACTTTGTACAAACCCAAAATCTTTGATCATCTCATCAAAGTGTACATTCCAACTCCGAGATGCTTACTCCAGTCCTTAGAAGGATCGCTGGAGCTAGCATACCTTTTAGCATCCTTAGGATTGACAAAACTTTTCTGATTGTATCACATACAACCTTTCCTTACAAAAACTGGTAAGGAAACTTGTCTTGACATCCATCTGCCAGATTTCATAAATGCAGCCAATGCTAACATGATTCCGACGGACTTTAAGCATCGCTACGGATGAGAAAATCTCATCGTAGTCAACTCCTTGAACTTGTGAAAAATTCTTCGCCACAAGTCGAGCTTCATGGACGGTGACATTACCGTCCACGTCCGTCTTCTTCTTAAAGATCCATTTATCTCAATGGCTTGCCGATCATCGGGCAAGTCCACCAAAGTCCATGCTTTGTTCTGATACATGGATCCTATCTCGGACTTTATGGCTTCTAACCATTTGTCGGAATTTGGGCCCACCATCGCTTCTCCATAGCTCGTAGGTTCATTGTTGTCTAGCAACATGACCTTTAAGACAGGATTACTGTACCACTCTGAAGTAGTACGTATCCATGTCACCCTACAAGGTACGGTAGTGACTTGATCCGAAACTTCATGATCACTATCATAAGCTTCTACTTCAATTGGTGTAGGTGCCACAGGAACAACTTCCTGTGCCCTGCTACACACTTGTTGAGGTGACGGTTCAATAACCTCATCAAGTCTCCACCATCCTCCCACTCAACTCTTTCGAGAGAAATCTTTCCTCGAGAAAGGACCCGATTCAAGAAACAATCCATATTGCTTTCGGATCTGAATTAGGAGGTATACCCAACTGTTTTGGGTGTCCTATGAAGATGCATTTTATCCGCTTTGGGTTTGAGCTTATCAGCCTGAAACTTTTTCACACAAGCGTCGCAGCCCCAAACTTTTAAGAAATGACAGCTTAGGTTTCTCCAAACCATAATTCAAACAGTGTCATCTCAACGGAATTACGTGGTACCCTATTAAAGTGAATGTGGTTGTCTCTAATGCCTAACCCATGAACGATAGTGGTAATTCGATAAGAGACATCATGGTACGCACCATATCCAATAGGGTGCAACTATGATGTTCGGACACACCATCACACTATGGTGTTCCAGGCGGTATTAATTGCGAAACAATTTCCACAATGTCTTAATTGTGTGCCCAAACTCGTAACTCAGATATTCATCTCTATGATCATATCATAGACATTTTATTCTCTTGTCACAATGATCTTCTACTTCACTCTGAAATTACGTGAACCATTCAATAATTCAGACTTGTGTTTCATCAAGTAAATATTCTCAACATCTACTCGAATCATCTGTGAAGTAAGAACATAACGATATTCACTGCATGCCTCAGCACTCATTGGACTGCACACATCAAAATGTGTTGCTTCCAACAAGTTGATATCTTGTTCCATTTTACTGAAACCGAGGCTTTTCAGTCATCTTGCCCATGTGGTATGATTTGCATATCTCAAGTGATTCAAAATCAAGTGAGTCCAAACGATCCATCTGCATGGAGTTTCTTCATGCATATACACCAATAGACATGGTTCGCATGTCTCAAACTATTCAAAATGAGTGAGTCCAAAGATCCATCAACATGGAGCTTCTTCATGCGTTTTACACCAATATGACTTACATGTAAGTGCCACAAGTAAGTGGTACTATCATTACTATCTTATATCTTTTGGCATGAAAATGTGTATCACTACGATCAAGATTCAATAAACCATTCTTTTAGGTGCAAGACCATGATGGTATTTTTCAAATAAAGAGAGTAACCATTATTCTCCTTAAATGAATAACCGTATTGCGATAGACATAATCCAATCACGTCTATGCTCAACGCAAACACCAAATCTCGATGGTAGGGGGAGCGTGTGATGCTTGATCACATCAACCTTGGAAACACTTCCAACACATATCGTCAGCTCACCTTTAGCTAGTCTCCGTTTATTCCGTAGCCTTTATTTCGAGTTACTAACACTTAGCAACCGAACCGGTATCTAATACCCTGGTGCTACTAGGAATACTAGTAAAGTACACATTAACATAATGTATATCCAATATACTTCTATCGACCTTGCCAGCCTTCTCATCTACCAAGTATCTAGGGTAATTCTGATCTAGTGGTTGTTCCCCTTATTACAGAAGCACTTAGTCTCGGGTTTGGGTTCAACCTTGGGTTTCTTCACTAGAGCAGCAGCTGATTTGCCGTTTCATGAAGTATCCCTTCTAGCCCTTGCCCTTCTTGAAACTAGTGGTTTCACCAACCATCAACAATTGATGCTCCTTCTTGATTTCTACTTTCGCGGTGTCAAACATCGTGAATACCTCAAGGATCATCATATCTATCCCTGATATGTTATAGTTCATCACAAAGCTCTAGCAGCTTGGTGGCAATGACTTTGGAGAAACATCACTATCTCATATGGAAGATCAACTCCCACTCGATTCAAGTGATTGTTGCACTCAGACAATCTGAGCACAAGCTCAACGATTGAGCTTTTCTCCGTTAGTTTGCAGGCTAAGAAAATCGTCGGAGGTCTTATACCTCTTGACGTGGGCACGAGCCTGAAATCCCAATTTCAGCCCTCGAAACATCTCATATGTTCCGCGACATTTCGAAAAACGTCTTTGGTGCCTCAACTCTAAACCATTTCACTGAACTATCACGTAGTTATCAAAACGTGTATGTCTGATGTTCGTAACATCCACAAACGACGTTTGGGGTTCAGCACACTGAGCGGTGCATTAAGGACATAAGCTTTCTACTGATTGCATAATCGCTACTGTCAACTTTCAACTATATTTTCTCTAGGAACATTACTAAACAGTAGAACTAAAGCGCGAGCTACGACATAATTTGCAAAAGGTCTTTTGACTATGTTCAAGATAGTTAAGTTCATCTTATGAACTCCCACTCAGATAGACATCCCTCTGGTCATCTAAGTGATCACATGATCCGAGTCAACTAAGTCGTGTCCGATCATCACGTCAGACGGACTAGCCAACGTCGGTGAACATCTTCATGTTGATCGTATCTACTATACAACTCATGCTCGACCTTTCGGTCTCCGTGTTCCGAGGCCATGTCTGTACATGCTAGGCTCGTCAAGTTAACCCTAAGTGTTTTCGCTGTGTAAATCTATCTTACACCCGTTGTATGTGAACGTAAGGATCCATCACACCCGATCATCACGTGGTGCTTAGAAACGACGAACTGTAGGAACGGTGCACAGTTAGGGGAGAACACTTCTTGAAATTTTTTGTAAGGGATCACCTTATTTACTACCGTCGTCCTAAGTAAACAAGATGCATAAACATGATAAACATCACATGCAATCAAATAGTGACATGATATGGCCAATGTCATTTTGCTCCTTTTGATCTCCATCTTCGGGGCTCCATGATCATCATCGTCACCGGCATGACACCATGATCTCCATCATCATGATCTACATCATCGTGTCTCCATGAAGTCGTCTCGCCAACTTATTACTTATACTACTATGGCTACCGGTTAGCAATAAAGTAAAGTAATTACATGGCGTTGTTCAATGACACGCAGGTCATACAATAAATTAAGACAACTCATATGGCTCCTGCCGGTTGTCATACTCATCGACATGCAAGTCGTGAATCCTATTACAAGAACATGATCAATCTCATACATCACATATCATTCATCACATTCTTCTTGGCCATATCACATCACATAGCATACCCTGCAAAAACAAGTTAGACGTCCTCTAATTGTTGTTTGCATGTTTTACGTGGCTACTATGGGTTTCTAGCAAGAACGTTTCTTACCTACGCAAAACCACAACGTGATATGCCAATTGCTATTTACCCTTCATAAGGACCCTTTTCATCGAATCCGTTCCGACTAAAGTGGGAGAGACTGGCACCCGCTAGCCACCTTATGCACCAAGTGCATGTCAGTCGGTGGAACCTGTCTCACGTAAGAGTATGTGTAAGGTCGGTCCGGGCCGCTTCATCCCACAATACCGTCGAAACAAGATTGGACTAGTAACGGTAAGCATATTGAACAACATCAACGCCCACAACTACTTTGTGTTCTACTCGTGCAAAGAATCTACGCAATAGACCTAGCTCATGATGCCACTGTTGGGTAATGTAGCAGAAATTCAAAAAATTTCCTACGTATCACCAAGATCTATCTATGGAGAGACCAGCAACGAGTAGAAAGGAGAGTGCATCTACATACCCTTGTAGATCGCTAAGCGGAAGCATTCAAGTGAACGGGGTTGATGGAGTCGTACTCGTCGTGATTCAAATCACCGATGATCAAGTGCCGAACGCACGGCACCTCCGCGTTCAACACACGTACAGCCCGGTGACGTCTCCCACGCCTTGATCCAGCAAGGAGAGAGGGAGAGGTTGAGGAAGACTCCATCCAGCAGCAGCACAACGGCGTGGTGGTGGTGGAGGAGCGTGGCAATCCTGCAGGGCTTCGCCAAGTACCGCGAGAGAGGAGGAGCACTTGGGAGAGGGAGGGCTGCGCCAGGGGCAAGGGTGAAGCTCCCATGCGCCTCCCCACTATATATAGGGGTGGAGGGGGCTGGTTTCTTGCCCTCCAAGTCCATTGGGGCGTTGGCCAAGGTGGGAGGAAAGAAATCCCATCATTCCCTTCCCCACCGATTGTTATCCCCCCTTTTTAGGGATCTTGATCTTATCCCTTTGGGATATGATCTTATTCCTTCTAAGGGGGGATCTTGGTGCGCCTTGACCAGGGGTGTGGGGCCTTGCCCCCACTACCCACGTTCATGTGGGTCCCCCCATGCAGGTGGGCCCCACTCCGGAACCTTCTAGAACCTTCCCGGTACAATACCGAAAAATCCCGAACATTTTCCGGTGGCCAAAATAGGACTTCCCATATATAAATCTTTACCTCCGGACCATTCCGGAACTCCTCGTGACTTCCGGGATCTCATCCGGGACTCCTAACAACATTCGGTAACCACATACAAACTTCCTTTATAACCCTAGTGTCATCGAACCTTAAGTGTGTAGACCCTACGGGTTCGGGAGACATGCAGACATGACCGAGACGTTCTCCGGTCAATAACCAACAGCGGGATCTGTATACCCATGATGGCTCCCACATGTTACACGATGATCTCATCGGATGAACCACGATGTCAAGGACTTAATCAATCCCGTATACAATTCCCTTTGTCTAGCGGTATTGTACTTGCCCGAGATTCGATCGTCGGTATCCTTATACCTTGTTCAATCTCGTTACCGGCAAGTCTCTTTACTCGTTCCGTAACACATCATCCCGTGATCAACTCCTTGGTCACATTGTGCATATGATGATGTCCTACCGAGTGGGCCCAGAGATACCTCTCCGCTTATACGGAGTGACAAATCCCAGTCTCGATTCGTGCCAACCCAACAGACACTTTCGGAGATACCTGTAATGCACCTTTATAGCCACCCAGTTACGTTGTGACGTTTGGTACACCCAAAGCATTCCTACGGTATCCGGGAGTTGCACAATCTCATGGTCTAAGGAAAAGATACTTGACATTAGAAAAGCTTTAGCATACGAACTACACGATCTCTATGCTATGCTTAGGATTGGGTCTTGTCCATCACATCATTATCCTAATGATGTGATCCCGTTATCAACGACATCCAATGTCCATAGCCAGGAAACCATGACTATCTGTTGATCACAACGAGCTAGTCAACTAGAGGCTCACTAGGGACATATTGTGGTCTATGTATTCACACGTGTATTACGATTTCCGGATAATACAATTATAGCATGAATAAAAGACAATTATCATGAACAAGGAAATATAATAATAACTAATTTATTATTGCCTCTAGGGCATATTTCCAACAGTCGCTTCTAATTGTCAAGATCTTTGCATCATGTTGACGTTGAGCTTCATTTGCAAAGCTGATGACGGTTTGTTGGGTCTCACTCTTCCTCTTGAAGAAGTATACCCAAGTGTATCTTGAATAATCATCCACAATCACCAAGCAATACTTTCTTCCTCCAATACTATCAAAAGATGGAGGTCCTAATAGATCCATGTGAAGGAGCTCCAAGGGTCTCTTTGAGTAGATGATGGTTGAGGGAGGGTGAGCCTTTTCATGAAGCTTTCCTTCGATACAAGCACTGCAAGCACGATCTTTGGCAAAACTAAGATTTGTTAGTCCACGAACATGGTCCCCCTTGATAAGACTTTGCAAGGATCTCATATTGACGTGGGCTAAACGGCGATGCCAAAGCCATCCCGCGTCAACTTTAGCCATTAGGCATGTCGCGGTCTTAGTGGGTTGCTCCGAAAAGTTAACCACATAGAGGCCGTTCTCGACATGCCCAACAAAGGCTACTTTAAGAGTCTTGCTCCACAAGAGGGCCACGGTATCAATATCAAAGAATGTGGCAAAGCCCATGAGTGCAAGTTGACGAACGGAAAGTAAATTGAATGCAAGGGACTCAACAAGCATGACTTTCTCGATCGTTAGATCATGAGAAATGACAACCATGCCGAGACCCAATACCTTAGAATGTGATGCATCACCCCACTCGACATTGGTGGGCATAGATGGAATCTCTTGCACGTCCACCACCAAGTCCTTGCTCCCGGTCATATGATTTGTTGCTCCACTATCGAGCAACCATGATCCCCCACCGGAAGCAAACACCTACATGAGATCAATGCTTGGTTTTAGGTACCCATTTAGTAATGGGTCCTTTGATGTTAGTAACAAGGGTCTTGGGAACCCAAATAGACCATTCAATGTACTCATAAGAAGAACCAACAAATTTAGCATAAACATGTCCATCACTAGCACGGCACAACACATATGACGGGTTAAAGTCGCCGTCTTTGTTTAAGGAAATGCTTTTGCCCTTTTGGACATCAACTCCCTTCGCTTTCTCCTTCTTCTTCTTAGGACCACCCTCTCCCTCTTTCACAAACGTTTGTTTGAGAGGAGGAGGACGTTTGGCCTTGTTGTTCTTCTTCTTCTTGCTCTTGGACTTGGGTGCAAACCCAATTCCTTCTTTAGCCACAACTTCCTTTTGATTGCTCAAAAGGTCGTTGAGGTTCTTCTCACCTTGAATGCAAGTCACAAGGCCTTTCTCAAGTTGGTCCTTCAACTTGGCATTCTCCTCCACAAGATGCACATGCTCACAACAAGGGTTAGTAGCACATGCATTATCAATTAATAACATATGAGGAAAGGTGGCCTTTTCCTTGATTAGCTTGACTTGGAGTTGAGCATGAGACTCTTTGAGGCTAGCATGAGTACCCTTCAAGACCTTGTGGGCCTTGTCAAGTATCTCAAACTCCTCTTTGAGTCTAGCATGATCAACCCCAAGTTTAGCCTTCTCGAAGGTTAGTACACGAGACATGACAAGAGCATGATCAAGATCTTTCTTCAACTTAGCATGGTCATCATTGTGTGACTCCTCAAGAGTCAAACGATGCACACGCTCTTCCTCAAGAGCATTAGAGAGATCCGATATCTCATCGGCATAGTCACGACTATGACCTTCCATCTTGGAGATGGTTTCTTCGTGAGCCTCGATCATGTCATTGGCCTCACCAAGTTGTTCCAAGAGAGCAACAAAGTGCTTCTTGGACTTTCCCTTGAGCTTACTCATAAAAGACTCAAATTCATTCACTTCCTCATTAGACTCAACATGTTCATCAACGCAATCCTCCAAGGAGGGATTAGTAATGATGGTGGTGGTGATGTTGGGGGTTACCTTGTTTGAAGCTTTAGCCATGAGGCATCTAGCGGTGATGTTTTTGTTGGGTGATTTGAAGAGAGACACCCGGGGAGTAGCAATGGCAATGGACGCCATGGCTGTTGCTTCTTCATTTTCATCATCATCGTCATCCTCTTGGTATTCTTCTTGAACCACCAACCCACGAGTGGGAGTCTTCTTGGTGAAGTTGTTCTTGTTGGGGAAGGACTTGGCTTTGTCTTTCCGAATGAACTTGCCACCATTGTCTTCCCGCTTCTCGTAAGGACAATCCGCAACAAAATGGCTCACACTGCCACAGTTGAAGCAAGTTCTAACTCGTTGCTTACCCTTGACGCCACTTGAGTTGTTCTTGTTGAAGTTGGGTCTTGAGCTCTTCTTGCTCCAAAATTGTCTTGAAGCAAGGGCCATGTGCTCATGGTAGTCAAACTTGGTGTCTTTGGGGTTGCTTTCCTCATTGTCCACTTCTTCCTCTTCTTCCACAATAACCTTGGCCTTCAAAGCAAGGTTAGGCTTCTTTGCTCTTTGAGAACGGAGCACCGCATTGTCGGCGGTCTTGTCCAAGATGCTCATTGCAACGAACTCATCCAACACTTCACTTGAGGTCATGGTGTGGAAGTCCGGTCGTTAACGAATGACGGAGGACATGGCTTTGTTGTAGGGCATCATGGCCTTGAGGAACTTCCGCTTGATCCAATTGTCATCCGTGTCCTTGCTTCCATGATCTCGAAGTGCCACCGTGAGTTTGGTCACTCTTCGAAAGAGCTCACGAGGTTCTTCATCTTCTTTCATTGCAAACTCATCGGCTTCATCTTGCACCACTTCATAGTTGGAGCGTTGAATGCTAGCACTTCCACGATAGAGACCCTTGACACATTTCCATGCTTCTTTAGCCACGACATGGGGTCGAAGGTGAGGGAGATCTTCGGGAAGGATTGCATCTTGGATGATGAAGAGAGCACTCTCATTGAATTGATTGTCCACGGCTTCTCGAGGGGTGAAGTTGCTTGGGTCATGAGGATAAAAACCTTCTTCAATGATTCTCCAAAGGTTAGTGTTCACATGTTTCAAGTGACGCTTAAAGCGATAGACCCAATTATCAAAATCTTCATGTTTCTCATATTTAGGAGGTGGACCGGCATGATTCAAATGAGTGGAGGGGATAGGCCCTCCATAAACCGGGGGTTCCACATGGGCAAAGATGCCGGTGCCATTTCTACCACTAGTAGAGGGACTCTTTTCATTGTTAGCTTCCCCCTTGCGGAGATAGCATCCGTCACCTTGTTAGTAGGATCACCCACTTTCATAGGCGCGATAGATAGTTTAAGTCCCTCTAGAAAATCATTAAACATGCTTTTAACCTCGGCCGTCATGGAGGTTTTCAATGTGTCTAAAGCCACATTGAACTCCTCACGAGAGACCGAGGTTCCCCCTTCGGCCGAAGATGAGATGGGATTCACACCGGAGTGTTCCTCCACACCATCGTTGGTGTCAACCATACTCTTCGGACGGCAAAGTCCTTAATAAAGAGACGAGGCTCTGATACCAATTGAAAGGATCGATATGGTTGACTAGAGGGGGGGTGAATAGGCAACTAACAATTTTTAAGCTTTTCTTTACCAAATTAAACTTTGCAACAAATAGGTTGTCTAGATATGCAACTAAGTGAGCAACCTATATGATGCAATATCAACTAGCACGCAAGCAAGCAAGAGATGTAACAATAAGTAAGCTTGCAAAAGTAAAGGCACGAAATAACCAAGAGTGGAGCCGGTGGAGACGAGGATGTGTTACCGGAGTTCCTTCCTTTTAAGGGGAAGTACGTCTCCGTTAGAGCGGTGTGGAGGCACAATGCTCCCCAAGAAGCCACTAGGGCCACCGTATTCTCCTCACGCCCTCACACGATGTGAGATGCCGTGATTCCACTATTGGTGCCCTTGAAGGCGGCGACCGAACCTTTACAAGCAAGGTTGGGGAAATCTCCACAACGATCGGAGGCTCCCAACAACAACAACACCACGAAGCTTCACCACAATGGAGTATGGCTTCGAGGTGACCTCAACCGTCTAGGGTGATCAACACCCAAGAGTAACAAGATCCGCAAGGGATAAGTGGGGGGAATCAAATATCCTTTGGTGGAAGTGTAGATCGGGCCCTTGTCACCCAATCCCGAGCAAATCAACAAGTTTGATTGGCTAGGGAGAGAGATCGGGCGAAAATGGAGCTTGGAGCAACAATGGAGCTTAGAGGTGGAAGAGGTAGTCAACTAGAGGTAGGAGACGACCCTTATATAGTCGTGGAAAAAATCCAACCGTTATCCACAAGTTCTGCCCGCGACTCACGGTACTACCGCTCCAAGGAAGCGGTACTACCGCGACGCCGCGCGGTACTACCGTGGACGACCACGGTACTACCGTGGCAACTGCACAGGCCGGAACAAGCCTGTCGAAGGAGCAGTACTACCGCTGGCGCGGTACTACCACTCCCCCTTGTGGTACTACCGCAAGGCAGGAGGGTCACGGCCTGGGAAGGGTGCGGATGAAATAAATTACATCCGTGCCTACTTCCGCAGAAACTAGGGTGGTGCAAAAACCCGACGCGGTACTACCGCAAGAGAGGCGCGGTACTACCGTGGTCGGCGCGGATGTAAAAAATTACATCCGCGCCTACTACCGCGACACTGCGGTACTAGGTCGAAGGGGCACGGTACTACAACTCCTAGGGAGCGGTACTACCGTGGGCCCCCGCGGTACTACCGCGCTGGGCAAGCGGTACTACCGTGGGGGGCGCGGATGTAAAAAATTACATCCGCCCCTACTACCGCACCGGAGCGGCACTAGGCCAGGGTGCCGCGGTACTACCGCACCAAAGGGGTGGTACTACCGTGACACGCCGCGGTACTACCGCTTGTACCTGCAGTACTACCGCAAGTACAGCAGTAGTCGCCAGTTTTCCACACAACCAAGATAATGACGGGTAGCTCCAAAGTGCAAGGAAAGGAGGGACAAGTGTACGTGTGATTCCACCCTACCTTTCCGATGCATACCCCCTCTTAATAGTACGGCTCTCCTACGACTCAACTCCACCAAAGTGAAACGTAGAATAACGCCGGCTTCGACAGTCTCCGAGGGGCACCGAATCGTCTTGTGCCTAATGATGAAGAATCTGAGGGACTCAAGGCACACGATTAGTCTGCAAAAGCATTGTCATCAATCACCAAAACACTTAGGGATAAATATTCCCTTACACCTGCAGTCGGCATAGCTGAAACTCCAGGTGGTTAAACCGAATCACATAGAACAAGGGAGTACCTTGCTCTAATACCAATTGAAAGTGCTAGTATCGACTAGAGGGGGGGTGAATAGGCGATTTTTATGAAAGTCTTCAAAACATGGAAGTTTCGAAGACAAACAATAGAAACAACCTAATCGATATGCAGCGGAAGATAAACTACCCTAAACAAGCCATAGTCAAGCATGTCATGAAGTGAAAGTACAGGACCAATAGCAGTTGGGTAGTAAGGATCAAGATGGAAGATAGTATGAAGCCAATCAACAATAGTAGTCAAGCAATGAAGTCAGACTGATATCAGACAAGCAATGACTTCATGAAGACAAACTTAAGTAAGGTTGCAAGGGATAGAACCAGTTGCTTGTTGAAGACACAGGATTTGTTGGACCAGTTCCAGTTGCTGTGACAACTGTACATCAGGTTAGGGAGGCTGAGATTTAACTCAGAAGACCGTGTATTCACCTTATTCCCCTTGAGCTAGGGACACCCAGTCCTCGCCCAATCACTCTGGTAAGTCTTCAAGGGAGACTTCCAAACCTTCACAGACTTTGTTCACCGGCAATCCACAATGACTCTTGGATGCTCAGAACGCGACGCCTAACCGGCTGGAAGATTCACAGTCCAAGTGTAATAAGTCTTCAGGTCACACAGACAGAAAGACTTCAGTGATGCCTAACACTCTTTGGATCTGGGTGTTTGGGCTTTGTCCTTGCAAGGATTTCTCTCTCTCAAATGCTTCGAGGTGGGTTGCTCTCAAACGACAAAAGCCATGCACTAACTCTGAGCAGCCACCAATTTATGGTGTAGGGGGTGGGCTATTTATAGCCACTAGGCAACCCGACCTGATTTGTCCAAAATGACCCAGGGTCACTAAGGAACTGACACGTGTTCCAACAGTCAGATTTCAAACACACGCGGCAACTTTACCTGGGCTACAAGCAAAGCTGACTCATCCAGCTCTGGATAAGATTTGCTCTCATTGTCTTCGCTCGAAGACTTAGGATTTGAGTTGAGCATCACTTCAGTCACTCTGACTTAGTTCACTTGGACCCCACTTAACAGTACGGTGGTTCCTATGACTCAATAAAGAAGAAAAAGGAATAGTGAATCCACACAGTCTTCGCGCTCCAAAGTCTTCACGCAATGTCTTCTCATGTCATAGTCTTCAATATGAATATCTTCTCATACCACCATTGTCTTCAATGTCTTCATACATTTTTAGGGGTCATCTCCGGTAGGTAAACCGAATCAATGAGGGACACAACCTGCGTTATCCTGCAATTCTCACAAACGCATTAGTCCCTCAACCATCTTTGTCGTCAATACTCCAAAACCAACTAGGGGTGGCACTAGATGCACTTACAAGACTTGATGAGGTTATTGAACCGTCACTTCAACTAGTGTGTAGCAGGGCACAGGAAGTTGTTCTTGTGGCGCCTACACCAGTTGAAGTGGAAGCTGATGATAGTGATCATGAAACTTCGGATCAAGTCACTACCAAACCTCGTAGGTCAAAAAGGACGCGTACTGCTTCAGAGTGGTGCAGTAATCCTGTCTTGAAGGTCATGTTGCTAGACAACAATGAACCTACGAGCTATGGAGAAGCAATGGTGGGCCCAGATTCCGACGAATGGCTCGAGGCCATAAAAACCGAGAGAGGATCTATGTATGAAACCAAAGTATAGACTTTGGAAGAACTACTTGATGGTCGTAAGGCTGTTGGGTACACATGGATTTTAAAAGGAAGACGAACAATGATGGGAAGTATCACCATTAAGAAAGCTCGACTTGTCATTAAGATGTTTTCCGACAAGTTCAAGGAGTTGACTATGATGAGAATTTGTCACTTGTAGCGATGCTAAGAGTCTGTTGAAATTATATTAGCAGTTCCTACATTATTTATGAAATCTTGCAGATAGGATGTCAAAACATTGTTTCCTCAACGATTTTCTTGAGGAAAGGTTGTATGTGATACAACCAGAAGGTTTTGTCAATCCTAAAAGATGCTAGTAAGTATGCAAAGCTCCAGCAATCCTTCTAAGGACTAGAGTAAGCATCTCAGAGTTGGAATATATGCTTTGATGAGATGATCAAAGATTTTGGGTTTATACGAAGTTTATTGGAAACTTGTATTTCCATAGAAGTGAGTGGGAGCACTGTAGCATTTCTGATGAGTATATGTTGTTGATCGGAAATGATGTAGAATTTCTGGAAAGCATATAGGGTTATTTGAAAAGTGTTTTTCAATGGAAAACCTGGATTAAGATACTTGAACATTGAGTATCATGATCTATAAGGATAGATCAAAAATCGCTTGATAGTACTTTCAAATGAATACGCACCGTAACAAGATTTTGAAGGAGTTCAAAATAGATCGGCAAAGAAGGAGTTCTTGGCTGTGTTATAAGGTGTGAGTATTGAGTAAGACTCAAGACCTAACCATGGCTGAAGAGAGAGAAAGGACGAAGGTCGTCCCCTATGCTTTAGACGTAGGCTCTACAGTATGCTATGCTGTGTACTGCACCTGAAGTGTGCCTTGCCATGAGTCAATCAAGGGGTACAAGAGTGATCTAGAAATAGATCATAGGACAGCGGTCAAAGTTATCCTTAGTAACTAGTGGACTAAGGAGTTTTTCTCGATCATGGAGGTGGTAAAATAGTTCGTCGTAAAGGGTTACGTCGACGCAAACTTTGACACTAATCTGGATGACTCTAAATAGTAAACCGGATTCATATAGTAGAATAGTTATTTGGAATAGTTCCAAATAGTGCATGGTAGCTGCACCTACAAAATGACGTAGAGATTTGTAAAGCACACATGGATCTGAAAGGTTCAGACCCATTGACTAATAACCTCTCTCACAAGCGAGATATGATGAAACCCCATGGGTGTTGGATTCATTACGATCACATAGTGATGTGAACTAGATTATTGACTCTAGTGCAAGTGGGAGACTGTTGGAAATATGCCCTAGAGGCAATAATAAAATGGTTATTATTATATTTCCTTGTTCATGATAATTGTCAATTGTTCATGCTATAATTGTATTAACTGGAAACCGTAATACATGTGTGAATACATAGACCACAACATGTCCCTAGTGAGCCTCTAGTTGACTAGCTCGTTGATCAATAGATGGTTATGGTTTCCTGACCATGGACATTGGATGTCATTGGTAACGGGATCACATCATTAGGAGAATGATGTGATGGACAAGACCCAATCCTAAGCATAGCACAAGATCGTGTAGTTCGTTTGCTAAAAGCTTTTCTAATGTCAAGTATCATTTCCTTAGACCATGAGATTGTGCAACTCCCGGATACCGTAGGAATGCTTTGGGTGTGCCAAACGTCACAACGTAATTGGGTGGCTATAAAGGTGCACTACGGGTATCTCCGAAAGTGTCTGTTGGGTTAGCACGAATCGAGACTGGGATTTGTCACTCCGTGTGACGGAGAGGTATCTCTGGGCCCACTCGGTAATGCATCATCATAATGAGCTCAATGTGACTAAGTAGTTAGTCATGGGATCATGCATTACGGAACGAGTAAAGTGAGTTGCCGGTAACGAGATTGAACGAGGTATTGGGATACCGACGATCGAATCTCGAGCAAGTAACGTACCGATTGACAAAGGGAGTTGCATACGGGATTTCTTGAATCCTTGACATCGTGGTTCATCCGATGAGATCATTGTGGAACATGTGCGAGCCAACATGGGTATCCAGATCCCGCTGTTCGTTATTGGCCAGAGAGCTGTCTCGGTCATGTCTGCATGATTCCCGAACCCGTAGGGTCTACACACTTAAGGTTCGGTGACGCTAGAGTTGTTATGGGAATTAATGTGCAGTTACCGAATGTTATTTGGAGTCCCGGATGAGATCCCAGACGTCACAGGAGTTCCGGAATGGTCCGGAGGTAAAGATTTATATATGGGAAGTCCTATTTTGGCCACAGGAAAATGTTCTAGATTTTTCGGTATTGTACCGGGAAGGTTCTAGAAGGTTTCGGAGTGGGGCCCACCTGCATGGGGGGACCCACATGAACCCATACCCCTGTTCAAGGCGCACCAAGATCCCCCCTTAGAAGGAATAAGATCATATCCCGAAGGGATAAGATCAAGATCCCTAAAAAGGGGGGATAACAATCGGTGGGGAAGGAAATGATGGGATTTCTTTCTTCCCACCTATCCCAACGCCCCAATGGACTTGGAGGGCAAGAAACCAGCCCCCTCCACCCCTATATATAGTGGGAAGGCACATGGGAGCTTCACCCTTGCCCTGGCGCAGCCCTCTCCCACCCCAACACCTCCTCCTCCATAGTAGTGCTTGGCGAAGCTCTGCCGGAGAACTGCAAGCTCCACCACCACGTAATCGTGCTGCCGGAGCTCTCCCTCAACTTCTCCTCTCCCCTTGCTGGATCAAGAAGGAGGAGACGTCCCCGGGCTATACGTGTGTTGAACGCGGAGGCACCATTGTTCGGTGCTTAGATCGGATTCGGCCGTGATCTGAATCGCTTAGTGAACGACTCCACCGACCGCGTTCTTGCAACGCTTCCGCATCGCGATCTTCAAGGGTATGAAGATGCACTCCCCTCTCTTTCGTTGCTAGTTACTCCATAGATTGATCTTGGTGATGCGTAGAAAATTTTGAATTTCTGCTACGTTCTCCAACAGTTACTACCTTACGTTCCAATTGTTCAGCTAAGCATGTAAAGGGAGAACTATTGCGATTGTGTTTCTGGTTAGCCGGATAAACACCTTAGTAGAGAAAGTCGAAAACTAACTATCTTGATGCGTCAAGAGCTGTTCAGCTATTCGGCGACTCAATATAAATCGCTTGCGATTTTCTCCGTGTCACACGAAGGACTGGTTTTTGTCTAGTCAGGTGTTTATAGCACCTAAGTTCGAATCACCGAACAATACCAGGGGTTGCACCTACAATCTTATTGTCAAACTCCTATGGCTAAGTGAGAGTGGTAAAGCCACATAGTCTGATTGCCTGGTTCGCTGCACCAACACTCCCTTCAAGGACCAAGTCATTGGGTTAAGTGTGTTTCTGTGCTGTTTCGAACACCCCTATAGTATCTACGTGAGGGGCTGAAGCCGACGACTGGCCAACTCTCAGATTTAATAAATGGTCGCAACGGAGGATAAATAATTTCAAAGGAAATAAGACAAAAATTATACAAACACCTTGTTTTCATTACACAAAGTTTGGGCAGCATGGATACACTCATTCAATAATGTCCTTCAAACATAGACCCTCTATAATGTGGGAACCTTCAAGGACGTCGTTGAAATATTTCTCCGGCATACGATGCTCCTTCCCTGTGGGCGGTCCCTTGGTTGCAAGGCTGGTGGCATTCATTTTTGCCCACTACACCTTGACACGGGCAAAGACCATCCGAGCACCTTCGATACAAACCAACCGCTTTATAGCATCACGTTGTGGGCATGCTTCGACCAACCGCTTCACAAGCCCAAAATAGATACTAGGTATGGGTTCGGCTGGCCAAAGACGTACTATGACATCCTTCATGGCCAGTCCGGCCACCCTATGTAGCTCGGTCAGTTGTTTCAGCGGATCACTGAGGAGCACAGGGTGCTCTGGCGCAAGGTACTGCGATCAGAACAACTTCTCTGTTGAGCTCCCCTCTTCAGCCTAGAAGAAATCTACAGCATCTGCAATGCTTCGGGGCAGATCCGCAAACGCTCCTGGAGAACTCCAAATGCATGTCAGTATGGTGTACTTTCTCCTTATGTATTTGCTCTGCATATTAAAAGCCTTACCCGCCGTGATCTTCTTGGCCTCTCAGATCTCCTGACAGGCGCCTTGGGCTTCAACCCGGGCCTCCTTCGCACTTTGGAGCGTAGCAACAAGTTCGGAGTCTCGATCCGACACCTTGCGCTCCAAGGACTCACATTTTTTTATAGCATCAGTGAGCTCTTGTTGAACTTCCTCCAACCTCGCTTCACGCTTTTGACGGGCAGTTCGTTCAACCTCCACCTCCTTCTGGGCTTCGGCCAGCGCACTCTTGAGGGCTTTAACCTCAGATGTGTCAACTATGAGCATAAACATAAAGCTCAGTCAGATAACAAATTAGAACTCATATCAGTTCAGATATGCTTCGGTATCTCATACCTTGTTTTTCCTCCAGCTTCCGCTTTAGTTCGGAGACTTCGGCATCATGCGAGGTTGCTACCAGCTTCAAAGCCTGTTCATCCAAATAGACATATATGTTCGCTCCTATGAAGTATTATTCGATCCTCTGTTTGGCTTTTCTTCGTGAAACACCGAATAGGGTCTCGCAGACCGAACCTTTTTAACCACCATACCCATAAGGGTACGTTGTTCCTCCACAATGGAAGCACTCTGAAGCGCTTCCACCAGAGTGTCCGGTGCCTCTGGATCGATAGAGGACGCCGGTGGAGACAGCACGCCCCCTTCCCTCGTAGAAGGCTGCTGGTCCGATTCTGGAGCCGTATGGATCTCTGGAATAATATTCGGTTGGGGGCTGAATTGAGCATGGCCTCTGTCACCGGTCTCCATGGGGGTTGATTTCCCCCTCTCTTCGAAACAAATATATTACCCTCCGTTGCCACCTTCACAGCCCCCTGCACCTCCCCGTGACCTGGAAAGGTTCTTTGGGACAACACTTCAGTGTTGTCCGTAGTGGCGGGGGGAGAAACATGTGGAGGAGATTCGCTCTCCATCGCGTTCGGCCCTAGCAAGTTCCCAGTTGATGATGATCATTGAAGGAGATCACGGCCAGGCTGCAACACGTAAAATCGATATATTAGAACTACAAGGCATGCAATCGGATATATGAATGGTGTCTTTGGATACTTACGATGCGGGCAGGGGCTTTGGCCTGAGGTGCCGCTTGGGGATGGCTTCGGCATCCGTTTCGGAGTCATCCGAAAGGGAGGGTTTCCCCTTCTTGGACGCTTTTGCCTCTAGATCCGTGGAAGCCGCCCTTTTCTTCTTTCCCCCCTTAAGGGGAGAGTTGTTCTCTTCCTCCTCTACATCTTTGTCATGAGAGGAGGAGGACTCGGTGTCTTTGGACACGATGTCCGAAGCACCCTTACGGCGAAGGCCACTTCTGGCCTCCTTGCCCTTCTTCTTGGCCTTCTTCTCCGGCGCCTGATACGGCGCCGGAACCAACATCTTTGTCAGCAAGGGGGTGGCCTGGTTCTCGTGCAGCAGAGCTGGACATTTGATCTGCTCCGCCTTCTTTGTACAGCCCTATGGGAGTAAGAAAGTTTAATATACTCCTTGAATTTGCAAATAAAAGTTATCATAAAACTTACGGGAGTGGCCGGACATGTGCAGTCAAGGCCGCGGTCTTCGGTTGTCTCCGGCCACGACTTATGAGCCTTGAAGAGCAGCTTCCATATATCTTCGTGTGTCGTGCTGAAGAACCGCTGCAGGGTTCGGGGACCGGCCGGGTCGAATTCCCACATATATTGAGTCCGGTTGACAAGGAAGAATCCGGCAAAAAAGCATCACCTGGATCACGCTGGCAAGGCTGATGTTCTTGTTTATCATGCCATTGACGCATCTCTCCAGCGTTGTCACCTCGTTAGGCGACTCCCAATCTAGACCCTTATTCATCCAGGATGTAAGCCGCATCGGGGGCCCAGACTTGAACTCAAGAGCGGCGGCCCATGTGGTATCACGGGGTTCTGTGATATAGAACCACCCCTGTTGCCATCCCTTGACGGATTCCACAAAGGTCCCTTTTGGCCAGGTGACGTTGGGAAGTTTTCTCACCATGGCGCCGCCGCACTCCGCGTGTTGGCCTTCGACCACCTTCGACTTCACATTGAAGACCTTGAGCCATAGGCCGAAGTGGGGAGGGACACGGAGGAATGCCTCGCACACGACGATAAACGCCGAAAGGTTAAGGAAAGAATTTGGGGCTAGATCATGAAAATCTAACCCATAGTAAAACATGAGGCCGTGGACGAAAGGATGAAGGGGAAACCCTAGTCCGTGAAGGAAATGGGGGATGGACACTACCCTTTCATTAGGCTCCGGAGTGGGAATGATCTGCTTTTTGGCAGGGTGCCGATGGACTATGTCCGAATCAAAATAAGACATTGCTGTTAAGCAGTATGACGATCACCGCCCACAACTCTTTGTGTTCTACTCATGCATATCATCTACGCATAGAGCTGGCTCAGATGCCACTATTGGGAAACGTAGCATGCAATTTCAAAAAAAATCCTACGCTCACACAAGATCTATCTAGGAGATGCATAGCAACGAGAGGGGAGAGTGTGTCCACGTACCCTCGTAGACCGAAAGCGGAAGCGTTAACTTAGCACGGTTGATGTAGTCGAACGTCTTCTCGAATAAACCGATCAAGTACCAAACGTACGACACTCGCCTCCGAGTTCTGCAGACGTTCAGCTCGATGAGGTCCCTCGAACTCTTGATCCAGCAGAGGTACGACACACGTTCAGCTCGATGAGTTCCGTCAGCACGACGGCATGGTGACAGTGATGGTGATGTGATCCGCACATGGCTTCACCTAAGCACTACGATAATATGACCGGAGGAGTAAATGGTGGAGGGGGGCACAACACATGGCTAAGATAATTTTCTGTCTTGGGGTGGCCCCTGCCCCTGTATATAAAGGAGGAGGGGAGGAGGCCGGCCACAAGGGGCGCACCAAGGAGGGGGGAGTCCTACTAGGACTCCCAGTCCTAGTAGGATTCGCCCCCCGTGTTTTCCTTCTAATGGAGGGGGAAACGGGGAAGGGAGAGGAAGAGCAGAAGGAAAGGGGGGCACGCCCCCTCCCATAGTCCAATTTGGACTCCCCATGGGAGGGGGCGTGGCCACCCCTTGTGGGCTGCCTCCCCTCTCCCCTATGGCCCATGTAGGCCCAACAATTCCCTGGGGGGGGGGGGTCCGGTAACCTCCCGGTACTCCGGATAATACGCGAACCTTTCCGAAACCATTCTGGTGTCACCATCGTATAATATATCAATCTTTACCTCTCGACCATTTAAAGTCTCCTCGTCATGTCTGTGATCTCATCTGGAACTCCGAGCTGCCTTCGGTCGCCAAAACACATAACTCATATAATACATATCGTCATCGGACGTTAAGCTTGCGAACCCTACGGGCTTAAGAACTATGTAGACATGACCGAGACACCTCTCCGGTCAATAACCAATAGCGGAACCTGGATCTTCATATTGGTTCCCACATAATCTACGAAGATCTTTATCGGTCGAACCGCAATGTCAACATATGTTATTCCCTTTGTCGTCGGTATGTTCCTTGCCCGAGATTCGATCGTCGGTATCCTCATACCTAGTCCAATCTCGTTACCGGCAAGTCTCTTTACTCATTCTGTAGTGCATCATCCCGCAACTAACTCATTAGTCACATTGCTTGCAAGGCTTCATATGATGTGCATTACCGAGAGGGCCCAGAGATACCTCTTCGATACTCGAAGTGAAAAATCCTAATCTCGATCTATGCCAACCCAACAAACACCTTCGGAGATACCTGTAGAGCATCTTTATAATCACCCAGTTATGTTGTGACATTTGATAGCACACAAGGCATTCCTCCGGTGTCCGGGAGTTGCATAATCTCATAGTCGGAGGAATATATATTTGACACGAAGAAAGCAGTAGCAATAAGACTGAACGATCATTATGCTAAGCTAACGGATGGGTCTTGTACATCACATCATTCCACTAATCATGTGATCCCCTTTATCAAATGACAACTCATGTCCATGGCTAGGAAACTTAACCATCTTTGATCAATGAGCTAGTCTAGTAGAGGCATACTAGGGACACTTTGTTTTGTCTATGTATTCACACATGTATCAAGTTTCTGTTTAATACAATTCTAGCATGAATAATAAACATTTATCATGAATAAATATAAAATAACAGCTTTATTATTGCCTCTAGGACTTCCTTCATATTTATAGGGCGAAGAGGGGGTGCGGGAGGCCACCGAGGTGGTCACAACCCACCGGGGCGCGCCTGGGGGCCCAGGCGCGCCTAGGGACCCAGGTGCGCCCTGGTGGGTTGTGCCCCCTCGGGGCAGCCTCCAGTTGCTGCTCTGGCCCATTGGATGTCTTCTGGTTCATAAAAATTCCACAAAAAGTTTCGCGGTGTTTGGACTCCGTTTGATATTGATTTCCTACGATGTAAAAAACAAGCAAAAAAAAAACAACTGGCACTGGGCATTGGGTCAATATGTTAGTCCCAATATATGATATAAAGTTGCTATAAAATCATTGTAAAACGTCCAAGAATGATAATAAAACAACATGAATACTTCATAAATTATAGATATCAGCATCCCCAAGCTTAATTCCTACTCATCCTCAAGTAGGTAAATGATAAAAGAAATAATTTATGAAGAATGCTAGAATAGTGCATAAGTTTGATCAATGATAATTTCAATCACTCTCCCTAGCATCATAACATCAACTCTTTCTCATAAAACTTCTCATGTTAAAGTAGCAACCAATTCACATGTTAAGGTTCGAACAATGAATTATCTTGAAACTCAACAACCTATATTCTTAGTCACCAAACAATTGCAATTCAACTTATTCTACAGAGTCTAAGTTGGAGCTCCACATACTCAACCATCATATAGTATTCGATGATTGCTAACACTCACCACACACACATGAGCAAAACGTTTCAATCGGACACATAGAAAGATAGGGGCTTATAGTTTCGCCTCCCAACGTATTCACCTCATGGGTGATGTCAATAATAATAACTCATGTTACCCATATTCAACTGGATATATGTTACTAGATCTTTCCTCACCACATGATGCTTGCCAAAGGAGAAAATAAAAAGGAATAGAAAGAAGAACTTGACTCTTGCATGAAAGTAAATACATAAAAGTAAAATATAGGCCCTTCGCAGAGGAGAGCAGAGGTTGCCATGCACTTTTTGTTTGTATGCTTGACCCCTTAGTGCAAGAGAATGTCACATTATATTGCCCCTTATGATGGCAACCTTTATTATGCAATCTGTCGCTTTTATTCTTCGCCATCACAAGTTCGTACAATGCTCAATTTTCTCTTACACTAAATGATCCAACACTTTAGAAGCAATTTTTACTACCTTATTGCACGATGACAACTTACTTGAAGGATCTTACTCAATCCATAGGTAGGTATGGTGGACTCTCAAAACAAGATTTCGGGTTTAAGGGTTTTTGGATGCACAAGTAGTATTTCTACTTGGTACGGAATTTTTGGCTAGCAAAGATAGGGGGCAAGCACCACATGTTGAAGGATCTATGACAAATATAACTTCTATGTGAATATGAACAAACATAATAATTACGTTGTCTTCCTTGTCCAACGTCAAATTTTTTGGCATATAATATTTTGATGGGGGCTCACAATCACAAAATATTTCCAATATAGTGTATTTGCATGTGAAAGTTTTCTTCCTTATAGTAATCATTCAGGAATTGCTTGTATGACCAATATTGTGATTGTCAAGATTCAAAAGCTTTCACTTTCTAAACCCAATGTGAAGCCACTACTAGGCACGATATGAACATGTAATTTCAACTTCATGATATTCAACCATTCAACAATTTACTCATAGGATATAAGTGAAGCACAAGAGTAAATGACAAACTACTCCAAAAAGATATAAGTGAAGATCAAGCGAGTAGTTAAGCAAATGGGTAGCCCATTGTGGATTCTCTCTTATTTAAAAACTTTCAAACCTAAGTATAAAAGCAAGCAAAAAAATGACATTCCAAGCATAGCACAACTCATGTGAAGAAGCAAAAACTTAGGCTCAACCGATACTAACCGATAATTGTTGAAGAAGAAAAACGGGATGCCTACCGGGGAATCCCCGAGCTAAGATGCTTGAGACTTATTGGAATATTAGCTTGGGATGCCTTGGTCATCCCGAAGATTGAGCTTTTGTGTCTTCTTAATTCCTCTTATATCATGGTTTCCCTAAATCTCAAAAACTTCATCCACACAAAACTCAACATGAACTCGTGAGATAAGTTAGTATAAATCAATACAATAACCTTATCATTATAAACTGTAGAAAATCACTAAAATTATTATTCAACACTGAATACTAAATTCCTATTCATGTTTAATACTCCTATCCTCAAATTGAATCATTAAACAAACAAATATATGCAAACAATGCAACCATAACAGCAATCTGCCAAAACAGTACAGTCTGTAAAGAATGCAAGATTCATCATACTTCCCTAACTCCAAAAATTCTGCAAAATTACTACACAGTAGAAAATTTATTATATCTTACTATCCATAAAGTTTCAACATTTTATCACATTCTGACTTTTCTCGGTAATTTTTGCAACAGCAATAAACTTTCTGTTTTGAAACAGCAACTCATATACTTGCAAAATAAGCGTGGCAAAGGTTATACTTGACATTTTTATTGAAAATAAGGATGCAAAACATTATTCCAAATAACATCAAGCAAATCCTAACAAAATAAAATGATGCTCCAAGTAAAACTCATATCATGTGACGAATGAAAACATAGCTCCAAGTGAGGTTACCGATAATGTTGAAGACGAAAGAGGGGATGCCTTCCGGGGCATCCCCAAGCTTAGTTGCTTGGATCTTCCTTGGATATTGTTGGGGAACGTAGTAATTTCAAAAAAATTCCTACGCACAGGCAAGACCATGGTGATGCATAGCAACAAGAGGGGAGAGTGTTGTCTACGTACCCTCGTAGACCGAAGCGGAAGCGTTGACGCAACATAGAGGAAGTAGTCGTACGTCTTCCCGGTCCAACCGATCCAAGCACCGTTACTCCGGCACCTCCGAGTTCTTGACACACGTACAACTCGATGACGCACCCCAGGCTCCGATCCAGCAGAGCTTCGGGGAGGAGTTCCGTCAGCACGACGGCGTGGTGACGATCTTGATGTTCAACCGTCGCAGGGCTTCGCCTAAGCACCGCTACAATATGACCGAGCTGTAATATCGTGGAGGGGGTCACCGCACACGGCTAAGGAACGATCACAAAGATCAACTTGTGTGTCTATGGGGTGCCCCCTGCCCCCGTATATAAAGGAGTGGAGGAGGGGAGGGCCGGCCCTTTCTAAGGCGCACCCTAGGGGAGTCCTACTCCCACCGGTCTTTCCTAGTCCAACTAGGAGACCTTCCAAGTAGTAGGAGTAGGAGACAAGGAAGGGGAAGAGAGAAGGGAAGGAAGGAGGGGGTGTGGACCCTCCCCCTAGTCCAATTCGGACTAGGCCATGGGGGGGCGCGCGGCCTGCCCTAGGCAGCCCCTTTCTCTTTCCCGTATGGCCCAATAAGGCCCAATACTTCTCCCCGGCGAATTCCCGTAACTCTCCGGTACTCCGATAAATACCCGAATCACTCGGAACCTTTCCGAACTCCGAATATAGTCGTCCAATATATCGATCTTTACGTCTCGACCATTTCGAGACTCCTCGTCATGTCCTCGATCTCATCCGGGACTCCGAACTCCTTCGGTACATCAAAACTCATAAACTCATAATATAACTATCATCGAAACCTTAAGCGTGCGGACCCTACGGTTCGAGAACAATGTAGACATGACCGAGACACGTCTCCGGTCAATAACCAATAGCGGGACCTGGATGCCCATATTGGTTCCTACATATTCTACGAAGATCTTTATCGGTCAGATCGCATAACAACATACGTTGTTCCCTTTGTCATCGGTATGTTACTTGCCCGAGATTCGATCGTCGGTATCCAATACCTAGTTCAATCTCGTTACCGGCAAGTCTCTTTACTCGTTCCATAATACATCATCTCGCAACTAACTCATTAGTTGTAATGCTTGCAAGGCTTAAGTGATGTGCATTACCGAGAGGGCCCAGAGATACCTCTCCGACATTCGGAGTGACAAATCCTAATCTCAAAATACGCCAACCCAACAAGTACCTTCGGAGACACCTGTAGAGAACCTTTATAATCACCCAGTTACGTTGTGACGTTTGGTAGCACACAAAGTGTTCCTCCGGTAAACGGGAGTTGCATAATCTCATAGTCATAGGAACATGTATAAGTCATGAAGAAAGAAATAGCAACATACTAAACGATCGGGTGCTAAGCTAACGGAATGGGTCATGTCAATCAGATCATTCAACTAATGATGTGATCCCGTTAATCAAATAACAACTCTTTGTCCATGGTTAGGAAACATAACCATCTTTGATTAACAAGCTAGTTAAGTAGAGGCATACTAGTGACACTCTGTTTGTCTATGTATTCACACATGTATTATGTTTCCAGTTAATACAATTCTAGCATGAATAATAAACATTTATCATGAAATAAGGAAATAAATAATAACTTTATTATTGCCTCTAGGGCATATTTCCTTCAGTCTCCCACTTGCACTAGATTCAATAATCTAGTTCACATCGCCATGTGATTTAACACCAGTAATTCACATCACCATGTGATTAGCACCCAGAGTTCACATCATCATGTGACCAACACCCAAAGGGTTTACTAGAGTCAATAATCTAGTTCACATCGCTATGTGATTAACACCCAAAGAGTACTAAGGTGTGATCATGTTTTGCTTGTGAGATAATTTTAATCAACGGGTCTGTCACATACAGATCTGTAAGTATTTTGCAAATTTCTATGTCTACAAGGCTCTGCACGGAGCTACTCTAGCTAATTGCTCCCACTTTAAATATGTATCTAGATCGAGACTTAGAGTCATCCAGATCGGTGTCAAAACTTGCATCGACGTAACTCTTTACGACGAACCTTTTGTCACTTCCATAATCGAGAAACATATCCTTATTCCCCTAAGGATAATTTTGACCGCTGTCCAGTGATCTACTCCTAGATCACTATTGTATTCCCTTGCCAAAATCAGTGTAGGGTATACAATAGATCTGGTACACAACATGGCATACTTTATAGAACCTATGGCTGAGGCATAGGGAATGACTTTCATTCTCTTTCTATCTTCTGCCGTGGTCGGGTTTTGAGTCTTACTCAATTTCACACCTTGTAACACAGGCAAGAACTCTTTCTTTGACTGTTCCATTTTAAACTACTTCAAAATCTTGTCAAGGTATGTACTCATTGAAAAAACTTATCAAGCGTCTTGATCTATCTCTATAGATCTTGATGCTCAATATGTAAGCAGCTTCATCGAGGTTTTTCTTTGAAAAACTCCTTTCAAACACTCCTTTATGCTTGGCAGAATAATTCTACATTATTTCCGATCAACAATATGTCATTCACATATACTTATCAAAAATGTTGTAGTGCTCCCACTCACTTTCTTGTAAATACAGGCTTCACCGCAAGTCTATATAAAACTATATGCTTTGATCAACTTATCAAAGCGTATATTCCAACTCCGAGATGCTTGCACCAGTCCATAGATGGATCGCTGGAGCTTGCATATTTTGTTAGCACCTTTAGGATTGACAAAACCATCTGGTTGCATCATATACAACTCTTCTTTAAATAAATCCATTAAGGAATGCAGTTTTGTCTATCCATTTGCCAGATTTCATAAAATGCGGCAATTGCTAACATGATTCAGACAGACTTAAGCATAGGTACGAGTGAGAAACTCTCATCGTAGTCAACACTTTGAACTTGTCGAAAACCTTTTGCGACAATTCTAGCTTTGTAGATAGTAACAATACTATCAGCGTCCGTCTTCCTCTTGAAGATCCATTTATTCTCAATTGCTTGCTGACCACCGGGCAAGTCAACCAAACTCCATACTTTGTTCTCATACATGGATCCCATCTCAGATTTCATGACCTTAAGCCATTTTGCGGAATCTGGGCTCATCATCGCTTCCTCATAGTTCGTAGGTTCATCATGGTCTAGTAACATGACTTCTAGAACAGGATTACCGTACCACTCTGGTGCGGATCTCACTCTGGTTTACCTACGAGATTCGGTAGTAACTTGATCTGAAGTTACATGATCATCATCATTAGCTTCCTCACTAATTGGTGTAGTAGTCACAGGAACAGATTTCTGTGATGAACTACTTTCCAATAAGGGAGAAGGTACAATTACCTCATCAAGTTCTACTTTCCTCCCACTCACTTCTTTCGAGAGAAACTCCTTCTCTAGAAAGGATCCATTTATTAGCAACGAATGTTTTGCCTTCGGATCTGTGATAGAAGGTGTACCCAACAATTTCCTTTGGGTATTCTATGAAGACGCACTTCTCCGATTTGGGTTTGAGCTTATCAGGATGAAACTTTTTCACATAAGCATCGCAGCCCCAAACTTTAAGAAACGACAACTTTGGTTTCTTGCTAAACCACAGTTCATATAGTGTCGTCTCAACGGATTTAGATGGTGCCCTATTTAATGTGAATGCAGCTGTCTCTAATGCATGATCCCAAAAATGATATTGGTAAATCGATAAGAAACATCATAGATTGCACTATATCCAATAAAGTGCGGTTACGATGTTTGGACACACCATAACGTTGTGGTGTTCCAGGTGGCGTGAGCTGTGAAACTATTCCACATTGTTTTAATTGAAGACCAAACTCGTAACTCAAATATTCGTCTCCGCGATCAGATCGCAGAAACTTTATTTTCTTGTTACAATGATTTTTTACTTCACTCTGAAATTCTTTGAACCTTTCAACTATTTCAGACTTATGTTTCATCAAGTAGATATACCCATATCTGCTCAAATCATCTTGTGAAGGTCAGAAAATAACGATACTTGCCACGAGCATCAACACTCATTGGATTGCATACATCGGTATGTATTATTTCCAATAAGTCGGTAGCTTGTTCCATTGTTCCAGAGAACGGAGCTTTAGTCATCTTGCCCAAAAGGCACGGTTCGCAAGCATCAAATGACTCATAACCAAGTGATTCCGAAATCCCATCAGCATGGAGTTTCTTCATGCGCTTTACACCAATATGACCTAAACGGCAGTGCCACAAATAAGTTGCACTATCATTATTAACTTTGCATCTTTTGGTTTCAATATTATGAATATGTGTATCGCTACGATCGAGATCAAATGAACCATTTTCATTGGGTGTGTAACCATATAAGGTTTTATTCATGTAAACAGAACAACAGTTTATTCTCTTACTTAAATGAATAACCGTATTGCAATAAACACGATCAAATCATATTCATGCTCAACGCAAACACCAAATAACATTTATTTAGGTTCAACACTAATCCCGAAAGTATAGGGAGTGTGCGATGATGATCATATCAATCTTGAAACTACTTTCAACACACATCGTCACTTCACCCTTAACTAGTTTCTGTTTATTCTGCAACTCCCGTTTCGAGTTACTACTCTTAGCAACTGAACCAGTACCAAATACCGAGGGGTTGCTATAAACACTAGTAAAGTACACATCAATAACATGTATATCAAATATACCTTTGTTCACTTTGCCATCCTTCTTATCCGCCAAATACTTGGGGTAGTTCTGCTTCCAGTGACCAGTCCCTTTGCAGTAGAAGCACTTAGTCTCAGGCTTAGGTCCAGACTTGGGCTTCTTCACTTGAGCAGCAACTTGCTTGCCGTTCTTCTTGAAGTTCCCTTCTATCCCTTTGCCCTTTTCTTGAAACTAGTGGTCTTGTTAACCATCAACACTTGATGTTCTTTCTTGATTTCTACCTTCATCGATTTCATCATCATGAAAAAACTCGGGAATCATTTTCATCATCCCTTGCATACTATAGTTCATCACGAAGTTCTACTAACTTGGTGATGGCGACTAGAGAATTCTGTCAATCACTATCTTATCTGGAAGATTAACTCCCACTTGATTCAAGCGATTGTAGTACCCAGACAATCTGAGCACATGCTCACTATATGAGCGATTCTCCTCCATCTTTTAGCTATAGAACTTGTTGGAGACTTCATATCTCTCAACTCGGGTATTTGCTTGAAATATTAACTTCAATTCCTGGAACATCTCATATGGTCCATGATGTTCAAAACATCTTTGAAGTCCCGATTCTAAGCCATAAAGCATGGTGCACAAAACTATCAAGTAGTCATCATATTGAGCTAGCCAAACGTTCATAACGTCTGCATCTGCTCCTGCAATAGGTCTGTCACCTAGCGGTGCATTAAGGACATAATTCTTCTGTGCAGCAATGAGGATAAACCTCAGATCACGGATTCAATCCGCATCATTGCTACTAACATTTTTCAACACAATTTTCTCTAGGAACATATCAAAATAAACTTATGAAAGCAACAACGCAAGCTATTGATCTTACAACACAATTTGCAAAATACTACGAGGACTAAGTTCAATTAATCATATTACTTAAGAACTCCCACTTAGACAGACATCTCTCTAGTCATCTAAGTGATCACGTGATCCAAATCAACTAAACCATAACCGATCATCACGTGAGATGGAGTAGTTTTCAATGGAGAACATCTCATGTTGATCATATCTACTATATGATTCATGCTCGACCTTTCGATCTCCGTGCTCCGAGGCCATATCTGCATATGCTAGGCTCGTCAAGTTTAACCTGAGTATTCCGCGTGTGCAAAACTGGCTTGCACCCATTGTAGATGGACGTAGAGATTATCACACCCGATCATCACGTGGTGTCTGGGCACGACGAACTTTGGCAACGGTGCATACTCCGGGAGAACACTTCTTGATAATTAGTGAGAGATCATCTTAAAATGCTACCGTCAATCAAAGCAAGAATAAGATGTATAATAGATAAACATCACATACAATCAAAATATGTGACATGATATGGCCATGATCATCTTGCGCCTTTGATCTCCATCTCCAAAGTACTGTCATGATCTCTATTGTCACCGGCACGACACCATGATCTTCATCATCTTGATCTATATCAATGTGTCATCACATGGTTGTCTCACCAACTATTGCTCTTGCAACTATTGCTATCGTATAGCGATAAAGTAAAGCAATTATTTGGCACTTGCATCTTATGCAACAAAGAGACATCCATAGGGCTTCTGCCAGTTGCCGATAACTTCAACAAAACATGATCATCTCATACAACAACTTATATCTTATCACGTCTTGACCATATCACATCACAACATGCCCTGCAAAAACAAGTTCGACGTCCTCTACTTTGTTGTTGCAAATTTTACGTGGCTGCTACGGGCTGAGCAAGAACCGTTCTTACCTACGCATCAAAACCACAATGATAGTTTGTCAAGTTGGTGCTGTTTTAACCTTCACAAGGACCGGGCGTAGCCACACTCGGTTCAACTAAAGTTGTATAAACTGACACCCGCTAGTCACCTGTGTGCAAAGCACGGTGGTAAAACCAGTCTCGCGTAAGCGTACGCGTAATGTCGGTCCGGGCCGCTTCATCCAACAATACCGCTGAACCAAAGTATGACATGCTGGTAAGCAGTATGACTTATATCGCCCACAACTCACTTGTGTTCTACTCGTGCATATAACATCAAACCATAAAACCTAGGCTCGGATACCACTTTTGGGGAACGTAGTAATTTCAAAAAATTTCCTACGCACACGCAAGACCATGGTGATGCATAGCAACGAGAGGGGAGAGTGTTGTCTAGTACCCTCGTAGACCGAAGCGGAAGCGTTGACGCAACGTAGAGGAAGTAGTC
Source organism: Triticum timopheevii (assembly GCA_963921465.1). Classification (NCBI taxonomy): domain Eukaryota; kingdom Viridiplantae; phylum Streptophyta; class Magnoliopsida; order Poales; family Poaceae; genus Triticum; species Triticum timopheevii. The sequence continues at coordinate 502,319,236 of OY997266.1, read as the reverse complement.
GTACGTCTTCCCGGTCCAACCGATCCAAGCACCGTTACTCCGGCACCTCCGAGTTCTTGACACACGTACAGCTCGATGACGCACCCCGGGCTCCGATCCAGCAGAGCTTCGGGGAGGAGTTCCGTCAGCACGAAGGCGTGGTGACGATCTTGATGTTCAACCGTCGCAGGGCTTCGCCTAAGCACCGCTACAATATGACCGAGGTGTAATATCGTGGAGGGGGGCACCGCACACGGCTAAGGAACGATCACGAAGATCAACTTGTGTGTCTATGGGGTGCCCCCTGCCCCCGTATATAAAGGAGTGGAGGAGGGGAGGGCCGGCCCTCTCTATGGCGCGCCCTAGGGGAGTCCTACTTCCACCGGGAGTAGGATTTCCCCTTTCCTCGTCCAACTAGGAGACCTTCCAAGTAGTAGGAGTAGGAGACAAGGAAGGGGAAGAGAGAAGGAAAGGAAGGAGGGGGTGCGGCCCCTCCCCCTAGTCCACTTTGGACTAGGCCATGGGGGGGCGCGCGGCCTGCCCTAGGCAGCCCCTTTCTCTTTCCCGTATGGCCCAATAAGGCCCAATACTTCTCCCCGGCGAATTCCCGTAACTCTCCGGTACTCCGATAAATACCCAAATCACTCGGAACCTTTCCGAACTCCGAATATAGTCGTCCAATATATCGATCTTTACATCTCGATCATTTCGAGACTCCTCGTCATGTCCTCGATCTCATCCGGGACTCCGAACTCCTTCGGTACATCAAAACTCATAAACTCATAATATAACTGTCATCGAAACCTTAAGCGTGCGGACCCTACGATTCGAGAACACTGTAGACATGACCGAGACACGTCTCTGGTCAATAACCAATAGCGGGACCTGGATGCCCATATTGGTTCCTACATATTCTACGAAGATCTTTATCGGTCAGACCGCATAACAACATACGTTGTTCCCTTTGTCATCGGTATGTTACTTTCCCGAGATTCCATCGTCGGTATCCAATACCTAGTTCAATCTCGTTACCGGCAAGTCTCTTTACTCGTTCCGTAATACATCATCTCGCAACTAACTCATTAGTTGTAATGCTTGCAAGGCCTAAGTGATGTGCATTACCGAGAGGGCCCAGAGATACCTCTCCGACATTCGGAGTGACAAATCCTAATCTCGAAATACGCCAACCCAACAAGTACCTTCGGAGACACCTGTAGAGCACCTTTATAATCACCCAGTTACGTTGTGACGTTTGGTAGCACACAAAGTGTTCCTCCGGTAAACGGGAGTTGCATAATCTCATAGTCATAGGAACACGTATAAGTCATGAAGAAAGCAATAGCAACATACTAAACGATCGGGTGCTAAGCTAACGGAATGGGTCATGTCAATCAGATCATTCAACTAATGATGTGATCCCGTTAATCAAATAACAACTCTTTGTCCATGGTTAGGAAACATAACCATCTTTGATTAACAAGCTAGTCAAGTAGACGCATACTAGTGACACTCTGTTTGTCTATGTATTCACACATGTATTATGTTTCCGGTTAATACAATTCTAGCATGAATAATAAACATTTATCATGAAATAAGGAAATAAATAATAAATTTATTATTGCCTCTAGGGCATATTTCCTTCAGATATTATATTGGGGTGCCTTTGGCATCCCCAAGATTAGGGTCTTCTCGCTCCTTATTCTCCTCATATCGACATCTCACCCAAAACTTGAAAACTTCAATCACACAAAACTTAACGAAACTTCGTGAGATAGGTTAGTATGATAAAGAGAAAACCATTTCACTTTGGTAATGTCAAAGACAAGATTCATAATTGTTTCCACACAATTCCCACTGTAGCCTATCATTTCTATAATTTATATTGAGCAATATAAGCCATAGAAACTAGAAAACAAGCAAACTATGCATGGAAAATAGAATCTGTCAAAAAAAACAGAACAGTCTTAGTAATCTGTACTCCAACCATACTTATGCTACTCCAAAAATTCTGAAAAATTAGGAAAACGTATAGAATTTGTATATCTATCACCTGTAAAAATTTCAGATCAAAATCACGTTCCGTTGAATTTTATAAATTCCTGGACTGGGTGCAAAAGTTTCTGTTTTTGGACAGAATCAAGTCAACTAGCATCCACACTATCCCAAAGGCTTTACTTGGTACTTTATTGAAACAAAAGCAATGAAACATGATTAATACAGTAGCATAATAATGTGAACACACAAAAACAGTAAGTAAAAGTGTTGGGTTGTCTCCCAACAAGTGCTTTGCTTTAATGCCTTTTAGCTAGGCATGATGTGTTCAATGATGCTCGCATGAAAGATAAAGATTGAAACATAACAAGAGCATCATAAGTTCCTCTCTCGTAATGATTTTCAGTAGCATCATGAATAGATTCATCCATATAACCATCACATAAAGCATTCTTTTCATGATCCAAAAGCATAGAAAATTTATTACTCTTTATGGTATACTTGTCATCATAATAATCATCATAGATAACAACATTATTGTCATAGTAAATTGAAACCTCTTCCAAAATAGTGGATGTATCACTAAATAAAGTCATGACCTCCCCAAATACACTTTCATCAATATTGTAATAAGATTCAACACCCTCCAAAATAGTGGGTTCACTACTACCTAGAGTTGACACTCTTCCAAACCCACTTTCATCATTGTAATCATCATAAATAGGAGGCATGCTACCATCATACATAATAAATTTTCTTATCGAAAGTAGAAGGAAACAAAGGATCATTCTCATTATGCAAAGAATCCCCAAGCTTAGGACAAGCATTATTTTCAGCAAATGAATCTTCAAACATTTCATACTTATCAAACATAGCATCCCCAAGCTTGTGGTTTTGCATATCATCATAATCATTCTTATCAATAGCATGAATGGCACCAATAGTATAGTAAACATTATTATCGTATTCTTCCAAGCAAGTGCCAAAAAGATTTTCAAGATCATAAGAGACATTGTCTTCCCAATCATAATCATCACAACAAGAAGTAGGCATCACAAAATCATACTCAATATCATCATCCTCCATCAACATATTTGATTCATTTTCATGAGGCACAATGGTGACAGGAGCAATATTACTTGGGAGATTTACCTTTTGACCTCTACTTTTTGTTCTTTTCTTTTTCTTCTCCACCACCTCATGTGTGGATTTAATCAATTTTTTCGAGATTCTTGTTGAAGATATTGATTGGATAGGAAGCTCCTCCTCGTTACCTGATTCATCATAAGAAACACTAGGAGGGTGTTAGGAAATATTTCCCCTTTCATTAGTACTCCCTTCATATTCTATTTGTTTTCTTGTCTTTAGATAGTTGGCAATATAAGGATTCTCAATGCAATTTACAGCACAAAACATATAAATTTCCTCTAGATCAAAATCAAAAAATCTATTGAGATTAAATTTTGGAATACCCTTAGTTATACTTTTCATTTCTTCATACCCTAAAAGAAGACTAAGATCTTTACGATGCTCAAGGGTAATCAAGTTATCAAAATTTTTGGACATGATTTGATCATGAAACAAATAGCATTCGAGTTTTAAATGACCATGTTCATTGCAAACTTTGCAAGGATGGTGAAAAAAATTAAATCTTTCACCAGAATCATCTAGCCTCTCTTGCAACTTTTTTGTTTCTAAATATTTATGCTTCTTACAAAATCTATCTTCCCCATTTTGTGTGCTTTTGCAATCCCAATTCACTCCACAAAAATTGACATTCTTATAGGATACATCATTATCATGACCAATGAAATCATTGTTAACACCATGGATATTCAAAGAATTCATACTAGAAACGTTGCAATCATGCCCATCATCCAACATTTTTATACAATAAATTTTGTTGAATTCTTTTTCTCGCGATTGAGCACAATTATAAGAATCCTTATTCTTAAGATAGACATTATAAAGATAAAGAACAACCTGAGGTAACCCAATCTCCATTTTTTGTAATTTTCTTTTTATAAAACAAGAAACTAAAAGATTCGATTGCAAGATCTAAAGATATACCTTCAAGCACTTACCTCCCCGGCAACAACGCCAGAAAAGAACTTGATGTCCACTACGCAACTTTATTCTTGTAGACTCGTGTTGGATCTCCAAGCGCAGAGTTTTGTAGGACAGTAGCAATCTTCCCTCAAGTGGATGACCTAAGGTTTATGAATCAATGGGAGGTGTACGATGGAGATAGTCTCTCTCAAGCAACCCTGCATTCAAATACAAGAAATCTCTTGTGTCCCCAACACACCCAATACAATGGCAAATTGTATAGGTGCCCTAGTTCGGCGAATAGATGGTGATAAAAGTATAGTATGGATAGTAGATATGAGTTTTTGTAGTTCGAACAATAAAAAATAGCAAGGTAGTAAATAGTAAAACAGAGCACAAACGGTACTACAATGATGGAAAATGAGGCCTAGGGTGCATACTTTCACTAGTGCAATCTCTCAACAATGCTAACATAGTTGGATCATATGATTATCCCTCAAAGTGCAAGAAAGAATCACTCCTGAGTGCCTATTAGCGGAGAACAAAAGATAGAAATTGCTTGTAGGGTACGAAACCACCTCAAAGCTATTCTTTCCGATCAATCTATCCTAGAGTTCATACTAAAATAACACAAAGCTATTCTTTCTGATCAATCTAACCAAGAGTTTGTACTAAAATCACACCATATGACACACATCAACCAACTCTAATGTCACCTAGATACTCCAATGTCACCACAAGTATCCGTGAGTTAATTCTACGATATGCATCAAACAACTTCATGATCATAATATTCAATCCACACAAAGAACTACAAGGAGACCCCAAGTTTCTATCAGAGAAAAGATAATAAAAACGTGCATCAACCCCTATGCATAAATTACCCAATAAAAACGTGCATCAACCCCTATGCATAGATTACCCCAATGTCACCTCGGGAATCCGCAAGTTGAGTGCCATAACATACATCAAGTGAATCAATATGATACCCCATTGTCACCTCAAGTATTCATACCTCAAGACATACATCATGTGCTCTCAGATCTGAACATTCAATCCGGTAAGACAAAACTTAAAAGGGAAAGATTCAATTCGTCACAACAAGAGTAGAGAGGGGAGAATCATCATATGATCCATCTATGTTAACAAAGCCCATAATATATCAAGATCGTGACATCCCAAGATCACGAGAGAGAGAGAGAGAGAGAGAGAGAGAGATTAAACACATAGCTACTGGTACAAACCCTCAACCCCGAGGGTGGACTACTCCCTCCTCATCATGGTGGCCGCCGGGATGATGAAGATGGCCAACGGTGATGATCTTCTCCTCCGGCAGGGTGCCGGAACGGGCTCCCGATTGGTTTTCGGTGGCTACAAAGGCTTGCGGCGGCGCAACTTCTGATCTAGGTTGTCAGCGAGGGTTTTTGGAATATTTGATGATTTATAGGGCGAAGAGGGGGCGCAGGAGGCCACCGAGGTGGGCACAACCCATCGGGGCGCGCCTAGGCCCAGACACGCCCTGGTGGGTTGTGCCCCCCTCAGGGCACCCCCCTAGGTGCTGCTCTGGCCCATTAGATGTCTTCTGGTCTAGAAAATTTCAACAAAAGTTTCGCGGTGTTTGGACTCCGTTTGATATTGATTTCCTGCGATGTAAAAACAAGCGAAAAAACAACTAGCACTGGGCACTGGGTCAATAGATTAGTCCCAAAAAATGATATAAAGTTGCTATAAAATGATTGTAAAACATCCAAAAATGATAATAAAATAGCATGAATACTTCATAAATTATAGATACGTTGGAGACGTATCAAGGAGGTCCTCGGAGGCATCGTCTAGTAGTGACTCAATACTTCAGTCTTATGTTGAACCAAGTGCAAGTTCAATATGGGATGCCGCTATCAAATCATGTTTACGGCCGTGCGACGATTTCATGGTGAGTGCAGGTATTAAAGAAGAATTTGAGAAATATATTCACAACACCGAGCTCGGTCCCTACATTGAAGATAAGTGCATACAGCATCTCAGCCTCACAGAAACATTTACTAAAGAATTTAAATTTCATCCTCGTGAGTCTAGAGTTTCGTTTAAACTTTATGACCGTCCATTTACCATGCCTCTAGAGATGTTTTGCAATGCCTGCAAAATTCTATATTGTGCTTTGCTAGATGAGCCACCAAGATCTGAATATGAGTCATTTTTGACTAGTCTTTGCTACGGTGAGGATAGAAATACACTTCCGTGATGATACGTGTTTGTCATAGTAGGTCGCCTTTTTTGTCATGCATGTACATCCATGATGATTTTATGACAGAATCAAGATAGTCATACCTGTGTTGTCGTAGTAGTGTTCCATGACATTACCAGAATTATCATCACGAAGTGTCCACTTCCATGACGATAAATCGCGCCTCATAGAAGTGCTTTCGTCAAGGGTGACCAACACGTGGCATCCACCGTAACGGGACGCCGTTAAGAGCCGTTAAGCTATCGGGTCCGGTTTTGGATCTGATAACCCGCTAACAGCCACGACCAATGCCGATTTTCCACGTGTAAAATTCTCATTGGCTGACGGAACCACACGTTAGCTCCGCGTTGGCTCAGGTGTCACTCATCCAATGGTTGAGATGGGCCTATGATATGTTGACACGTGGATGGGCCCAAAAGTGGCCCATAAAGTTTAAATGGGCTGGCCCAACTAAAGGCCCACAAGATTTAGCGGACCATAATGGGCCGGCCCAGCTAAAGGCCCACAAGATTTTTCAGACATAATGGGCCGGCCCAGCTAAAGGCCCACAAGATTTAGCGGACCACAATGGGCCAGCCCAGCAAAAGGCCCACAAGATTTTGCAGACCATAATGGGCCGGCCCAGCTAAAGGCCCAACATTCTCTGTTAAGGCCTGTACGGCTAGTGTCAAATCTGCCCGTCAACGGCCTGTCCTAAACTTGTCATCATCATGGCCCATGGTCACTTCTGGCCCGTTAACAGTCCGCTAAGTATTTGGTCCAAATTACAGCCTGGTGTATTCCCGGTCTGTTAAAGGTCCTGCTTCATTTGGGCCCATTTACAGGCCATTGAAACTTTCGGCCCATAAATGACCATGAAGGATTTGGGTCATATTCGGCCATGTCTGACATTCGGCCTGTTAGAGGCCCACTATAGATTTGGGCCACTTTTGGCCTGTTGTGATTTTCGGCCTGTTAACGTCGGACGAAATCCATGGACCATATGCGGCCCAACATCACATCGGGCCCATTAGCGGCCCATATAAAAATGACGATAATCTAGCCCGATCGAACTTTCGGCCTGTTAAAGGCCTGTGTAATAGGTCAGCGCATTTACGACCCGTCCAAATTTCGGCCTATCAAAGATCCGCATCATAAATGGGCCACCATTTCGGCCTGCTAAGACCAGTGGGTTATTTGGCACAATTAGGGCCCAATCTCATTTTTGGTCTATTAAAGGCCCATGTTTTTTATGGGCTCGAGATATTTACACGTGTAAACGGCCTATTGTTACTGAGGGCCCAAATTATGTTTAGGCCTGTTAAATGCCCACTATGGGCATAGGCCTACCAGAAAAATATGAAAGCTTATGCTGATTTAGGTCCAGATATTTTTAGTGGGCTACATGCAAATTTCGGCCCATAATTGTTTTTAGCCCAATTGGAATGGGCCCGACGAATGTTGGCATGTTGGGCTCCTACGAAGCTTTCGTCCGAATACATTACTAAGATAAACCAACACTATACAAAAATAGCGTCATAATTACTGTAGCCTTTGGCAGCATCATAAATGTTGTATCACAACAAAATAAATTCCAACCATACAACAAAAGGCCTGTTGGCATAAAGTTTACAGTCCTTGCAGATAAAAGCACCATCAGATGTATAGAAGCACAGATCATTTGACCTGAGTGCTAATGTTTGAGGCTATAGAATCTTATGGAGCAGCACGATCTTCACCTATTTTCCTCCATTGCTCTTGAACAACGAAGCGAATGTCTGATAGTCTGGTTTCAAAACCATTAATATCTTGACGACATTTGTCAACCACTATTCTTGTTTCCGAAACGACGTCCATTAGGGATTGGACTTGTGTCTGGAGCACAGATATATTGTAACGCCCCGGATACAACTTTCCATATTCGTAACTCCAACTCTTGCCTTTTCCGGAGATGCGATATGATATTTCCTTCGTGGTTGGGTTTTTGTCTTTTGTTTTGCCTTTTTGTTCTTGTCATGCATCTCATCTCATAGCATCATGCGCATTGCATCTGCATGTTTTCATAAAACTCGTAGCCGTTTGCAGTTTCCCTTTCTCTCTTTGCCCCCGTTGCCATTTTGTCAGGCCCTTGTCCTCGTTGACCTCTCTCAGACCCCTCGCGTGCGCGTCCTAAACTTCTCCAAACCCGACCCAGGCAGTTATGACTAATGGATCCGTATCATCCCCAAACATCTACAAAACATCTCCGTTTTCTTATTTGGACTCCCTACCTATTTATTTCTCGGACCGTTCGATTATGATCGAAGGGCCCGAGTAGCCCCTAAACTAACCTACCTGCTATTTAACCAGACAAAACCCTAAAATCTAGGGAGATGTCCCATCCATCCTGTCTCGGCCGCCGCCACTTTCTTCCTCGGGATCCCTCCCGATCCACCCACCTACCTCCATCGTTTTCCCCAATGGCCCAACCAGTGCCCGCAATCCTCCTCCTCGCCCGATCTCGAACGGGAGAGTACCCCGCCGTCCTCGTCTTCTCGCGCGGCCAACCGCCTCGACCCCGCCTCTCCTGTCCGTTGACCGCGCCGCCAGAGCCCTGCATCGCGCCAAGCGTCACCGGCGCCCCCAAGTCCCGCCGCCCGGATCCATCTCCCGAGCGCCGACCCCGTCCTTGGACCAGCAGGTCCACTCGCCCCTTGCCCCGTGCCTTCCCTTTCTTCTCCTTCTTCCTCCTGAAGTTCTTCCTCCCCGTCCCTCTCTCTGAACTCTCTCTCGTTTATTCAGCAGCAGCTCCTGCCGCAGCTGCGGCTCGCTCGATCCCCTACCTCGAGCGTGTTGACCGCGCCCCTCCTCGTCGCCATGGATCCGAGCCAAGCTCCGCCTCCCCGCGCTCCATTCCGCCCGTTCCGGCCGGTTCCCACCGACCCCGTCGCCAGGACCCCTGCCGCCGTCTTCTGCATCGCCTGCTGCTGTTTTCTGTTCTTCAGCAACGAGAGCAGCTTGCTTGCCCCGCCCCGTGTTGACCGTGCCTTCGCCAAGCTGCCAAGTCCCAGCGCGCCTCCAGCCCAGCGCCAAGGCCCAGATCTTCCTCCACCGGCCTCCTCTCCAAGACCCAGGCCGCTGCCCAGCAGCGCCCCAAGCCCTCTGGTGAGAAGCCCAGATCCAGCGCCCGCCTTGCACTAATGGGCCAGCCAATTTCATCCCGTAGATATTTTTTTTCTGGTTCAGCGAATTTGCTAATTATCCAGCGATTTACAGTTTTACAGAAAAACCCTCGAGCTTCATGCATATAATAACTCATGAACTATGCATCATATGTAAAAACTCCAAACATGTAAAATGCTTAGAATTTTGTGTAGAGTAATAATTTGTCACTTTCATCCATGTTTAAAATGTTTAAATTTGTTGTTTATTTAATTTTGCATAAATGCCATGTTAAAATGATTTATTTCATAACTAAATAACCGTAGCTTGATTTTAAATAAACTTTATATGTAAATGGGGTGGAAAAATGCCTAGTTTAACATGTTGCACTTTATTTTCCTGTTTAACAACAATAAAATATGTTTTAGGTCAGAACAGTACCAAATTCATAGCATATGGGGATTTTCCAGAATTGCTATTTGTTATTTCGGGCCTCATCTAAACTTGCCTAAATAGATAGTTTCATTATGCTTCACCTCTGGCCATGTTAATCAACATTTAATATTGTTGGGTACATAAACAAGAGAGAACTAAATAAGTGATGTGGTGTTTCATCAATATGCAACTCATTGCATATTGAGCTCCACTTAATTTGTAGTATTGTTTTTGCACTTTGCCATGCCATGCCTCATTAAACCGGACATGCATCATACTTAATTGTGCATCATGCCATGATTATGCTTGTGTGTTTACCATGTTGTTTGCTTCTTTCCGGTTTGCTTCTCTCGTAGGCTTCGGTTTCGTTTCGGAGTTGTGAGGATTCGTTCGACTACGCCCATTCGTCTTCTTCAAGGACTCGTTCTTCTTCCTAGCCGGATTTCAGGCAAGATGACCGTCACCTTGGATCTCATTACCATCATTGCTATGCTAGTTGCTTCGTTCTCTTGCTATGCTGCGCTACCTATCGCTTGCTCTTCAAGCCTCCCAAATTGCCATGTCAGCCTCTAACCTTTTCACCCTTCCTAGCAAACCATTGCTTGGCTATGTTACCGCTTTGCTCAGCCCCTCTTATAGCGTTGTTAGTTGCAGGTGAAGTTGAAGATTGCTCCATGGTGGACAGGATTATGTTGGGATATCACAATATCTCTTATATTATTAATGCATCTATATACTTGGTAAAGGGTGGAAGGCTCGGCCTTATGCCTGGTGTTTTGTTCCACTCTTGCCGCCCTAGTTTTTGTCATACCGGTGTTATGTTCCCGGATTTTGCGTCCCTCACGCGGTTGGGTGATTTATGGGACCCCCTTGACAGTTCGCTTTGAATAAAAATCCTCCAGCAAGGCCCAACCTTGGTTTTACCATTTGCCTCACCACCACCTATACCCTTCCCTTGGGTCGGCCAACCCGAGAGTCATCTTTATTTTAGCCCCCCCGGGCCAGTGCTTCTCTAAGTGCTGGTCCGAACTGAGCTGCCTGCGGGGCCCCCTCGGGGAAACTCGAGGTCTGGTTTTACTCGTAGCTAGTCTCATCCGGTGTTGCACTGAGATCGAGATATGTGCAGCTCCTATCGGGATTTGTTGGCACATCGGGCAGCTTTGCTGGTTTTGTTTTACCATTGTTGAAATGTCTTGTAAAGTGGGATTCCGAGACTGATCGGGTCTTCCTGGGAGAAGGAATATCCTTCGTTGATCGAGAGAGCTTATCATGGGCTAAGTTGGGACACCCCTGCAGGGTATAAACTTTCAAGAGCCGTGCCCGCGGTTATGTGGCAGATGGGAATTTGTTAATGTCCGGTTGTAGATAACTTGACACCAGATCCGATTTAAAACGCATCAACCGAGTGTCTAGTTGTGATGGTCTCTTTTCGGCGGAGTCCGGGAAGTGAACACGGTTTTGGGTTATGATTGACGTAAGTAGGAGTTCAGGATCACCTCTTGATCATTGCTAGCTTCACGACTGTTCTGTTTGCTCTCTTCTCGCTCTTACTTGCGTATGTTAGCCACCATATATGCTTAGTCGCTGCTGCAACCTCACCACTTTACCCCTTCCTTTCCCATTAAGCTTTGCTAGTCTTGATACCCATGGTAATGGGATTGCTGAGTCCTCGTGGCTCACAGATTACTACAACAATAGTTGCAGGTACAGGTTATGCGATGATCATGACGTGAGAGCGATGTTTGCTTGTTTTGGAGTTCTTCTTCTGCTTCTTCTTCGATCAGGGGATAGGTTCCAGGTCGGCAGCCTGGGCTAGCAGGGTGGATGTCGTTTGAGTTTTTGTTTGTGTTTCATCCATAGTCGGATGGTGCTCTTATGTAAGATGATGTTGTATTCGTGTGGCTTTGTATGCCTTTTGTATATATCCCCATCTATTATGTAATGTTGATGTAATGATATCCACCTTGCAAAAGCGTTTCAATATGCGGTTCTATCCTTGGTGGGACCTTCGAGTCTCTTTAGGATAGTATCGCATATTGGGCGTGACAAGTTGGTATCAGAGCCTCGACCGACCATAGGAGCCCCCTTGATTGTTGGTCGTTGTTGAGTCTAGAAGAAAACTATTTTGAGTCTTAGGATTATATATATCGGAGAGTAGGATTCTTTTTACTCCTCAGTCCCTTCGTCGCTCTGGTGAGGCCTCCTGACGTAGATGTTTTGTCTTTCCTCTCCTCAAATTTCACTAATTTTTTTAGGATCACGCGGGTATCTTGGAATCGTTTCGATAGTCTTGTGACGAGAACATTGTTCTTGGTGCCTCCTGACTGTTAGGGGTTGTGGCAGTGTCCCGGGGAGTTGAGCTCCGAGGTGTTGTCGTCACAATTTTATCGTTGCAGTTCTGGAATACCTGAGTTTTGCCAACATCAAAAATATCTTTTATGCAGTTGTTGGTGAGATAACCTCGACGCCACCCAGTACTGGGGAGTTCAGGAGTATTTCCATAGCTCGTATAACGGATGCTTTTCGAAGGTTGAGGTACACGATTTCCGGAATTTTCTTGGCTATGTGTTGACGGATGGATACAACTGGATGTAGGGATTGTTAGTTTGGGTGAGATATATCGCTTCCCCTGTATCCCCAACACCAGATTGCATAACCAGAAAGTTTCGGGAGTTTATAGGTGGGAATTCAAGTAGCTCCTAGAATATCTTTCCGACAGATGCATGATATGGGATTGGGTAAATCTCTATCATATGTATTTGTTCCAGCTTATTCTGCAAGCCAAATCCGTTGTTTTGTTTTATTTGTGGTATTCGAGTTGCTTCGAAGTCAAATGTTGAATCCATACCTTTCCTAAATGGTGTTCTCATATTGCTATGTGAATACTAATCCTTTTGATCATTGTGGTTGTCATGTTAATTCTTTTCCAACCGGTGTGCTTCTCTTCGAGATGATCCCATCATTCTCCCCATCCGCAAGATCAATTCTAAGTTTTCTCAACGGTGTTTGTTTCGTTCATCTCAAGTTGTCTTTGTTTTTCCCCACCCTCCCACCCTTTTCTTCAAGGACTCATTTATTTTAATCAAGTATCCATTTATTCATGTGAAGTCACTTCACTCTGTTCAATCAATGTTCTGATCCGGTGATCCCTCGTGAAGATGCTCACGAGCTTCAAGTTCATCATCCTCCGTTCTTTTTCTTCTCCGGTGGATCCAATTCAAGCTTTCAGTGTTGATCATATTCCTTTCCTCGTGTCAAATGCTTTCTCATGCCGGTGCACCTCTCATTCACTCACCTCTTGCTATTCATTTGTTCCAGAGTGTTGAAGATATCTCAGAAGATTTGTGTTTCCATTCTTAATACATTCAAGCTATTTGGAGATTGTTATCTCATTCAAGCCATTTAATTCAACCGGTGCAATCTCTCTTTAAAATCATTTTCAGTGGTGTTTTCTTTTGAGTGGGCCCTAACCCACAGGTCTTTTCCCAGGATCTTACCTGACTCTTCGAATTATCAGGAGCGATTCTCAAATTCATTTCCAAGTTTGACGTAAGAATGAATTTTCATCAGTCACATGCCTTCTCCAAGGCCGTTTTCAAATTCTTTTCATATCTGGCTCAACCTTTCCTATTTTAATTCTCCCGAAGTATCTCAACAATTCATGGTGGTTCTTGTCGGTGTCAAAACCGGCGGATCTCGGGTAGGGGGTCCCGAACTGTGCGTCTAGGCGGATGGTAACAGGAGACGAGGGACACGATGATTTACCCAGGTTGGGGCCCTCTCGATGGAGTTAAAACCCTACGTCCTGCTTGATTAATATTGATGATATGGGTAGTACAAGAGTGATCTACCACGAGATCAAGGAGGCTAAACCCTAGAAGCTAGCCTATGGTATGATTGTTGTAATGGAGGTTATGTCCTACGGACTAAAGCCCTCCGGTTTATATAGACACCGGAGAGGGCTAGGGTTACACAGAGTCGGTTACAATGGTAGGAGATCTACATATCCGTATCGCCAAGCTTGCCTTCCACACCAAGGAAAGTCCCATCCGGACACGGGACGGAGTCTTCAATCTTGTATCTTCGTAGTCTTGGAGTCCGGCGGACGATGATAGTCCGGCTGTCCGGACACCCCTTAGTCCAGGACTCCCTCAGTAGCCCCTGAACCTGGCTTCAATGACGATGAGTCCGGCGCGCATAATGTTCGGCATTGCAAGGCGGATTCCTCCTCCGAATAATCCAAAGAAGATTGTGAACACCAGGATAGTGTCCGGCTCTGCAAAATAAATTCCACATTCCACCGTAGAGAGAATAAAATGTACACAAGTTCAATCCGCTGACGTATTTTGCGGCATGACGTCACACCACTGCCAAGCCTTTACTTGAATCGTTTTTTATTATACCGCCTCAACGCGTTTAGCGAAGCGGTTTCCTTGGCACGTCTTGTCGAAGCAGCGATCGTGTTCCCCTTATTCCGGGATTCTCATCAATACGGACGTGGGTAACCCAACCGCGCCCGTCGCCACGCGTCCTCTATCGAAGGTGAATCCCGAACGGTCACGGAGACGGCTCTTGGTATTCCCCCTCTTTATAATAGGACCAAGGCTCGTTTCTTTTCTTCAATCTTCCATCGAATCCTCTCCTTGCTCCAAGTTCCAACACCCAGAGCCCCAGATTCGAGTGCTTCGGACCTTCAACAATGTCCGGCTCCGACCTTCAGGGCCGGTGGATGCCACGGAGGAGGACGTGCTAAAGCTGCGTGAGGCCAAGTACCTGTCTTACGAGATTTCGCACAGGTTGCCCGCCCAAGGGCAGGCCATACCCACTCCCGAGCCCGGTGAGTACATCGTCTTTGTATCCCACCTCCGTCGGGGTTTAGGCTTCTCGACGGATCCCTTCGTGAGAGGGCGCATGTTCTACTACGGGCTGGATTTTCATGACTTGGCTCCGGAGTCCATCCTCCACATTTCCGCATTTATTATCGTCTGCGAAGCCTTCCTCTGCGTCACCCCCACTTCGGCCTGTGGCTGAAGACCTTCAATGTGGAGCCGAAGATGATTGGGGGGCGTCAAGCAGAGTGCGGCGGGGCGGCCATAAGCAGGAGGGCCGATGCCCCGTGGCCCGAGGGCTCCTTCCAAGAGGAGCTCGGCTTGTGGCAGCAGGAGTGGTTCTATATCACCGCTCCGAAGGGCAGCAGGCAAAAGCCGCCGCCTTCATTCCGCCCAGGACCTCCACGACGGTTGATGTCGTGGGTCAACCAAGGGCTCAATTGGGGGCCGTCAAAAGATGTGCCCCTATTACAGGGCCGGATTTGAGACCTCCAAGCGAGGGAGATCGATCTGGTCGTGGTGATGCAGGTCAAGCTAATCAGGCGCCTTCTGCCCTGCAAACGCCGTCCTCTCCGGTTATGGGAGTTCAATCCGGAGGGACCACAGATTCTCCAACACTTCATGGGTACGACACCCGTGGAGATGTACAAGTTGTTCTTCGGACCACAAGTGGTGTGTCCGGAATTGATCGAGGATGCAGGCCTAAGCTGCAATCGCAAGGATACTCAGGTAAGTAGCTCAGTGTCCGGACGTACCGTTTGTTTGCTTTTCTATAATTCGCCTTTTAACCCGTTATCCTTCATCAGGAGTGGATAGCGCAAGCAAAGCTGATAAGGTGTTCGGCTCCCCTCCCAGAGACCGCACTGGAGCCCGTGCTGGTCAGAATGTTGGAGGTCGCGCCTTTAGAAGAAGGCGAAGGGGAAAATAGAGGAGCTATCACCTCGCCCAAGGGGGCGCTCGAAGAAGGGGGGATCGAGAATCCCTTCCTACAGGGGGAGAAGAGGACCGCCTCCGAAGACCCGGAGGCCAAAGCCTCTAAGCGGGGGAAGAAATCTTCACCGGAGGGTCCTGCGTCCGGGGAGACCCCGGCCGTACAATCTTCTCTAAAGAATCAACCCTCCAGCAAGCCGTGAGTAGGAAAAGGGGAGTTCATCAATAAGAAAACATCCCTATTTGTGCTTCTGAGGATAATCGAAATTTTTACCTTGCAGTTCGGATCTGCGACCTTCTCAGATGAGCTCGTCTTCGGGGGATCTTCGTCCGGAGATGATGGAGAGCGAGATGCCTCCGTCTGCTACGCCGTCGGATAGGGCGGACGAGCCTGAAGTGTCGTCACGGAGGATATCCCCGAGCCCGGCAGAGCCGAAGAGTTTGGTGCCGACTAGTGTTCGGCTGGGGGAGCTGAAGGATCTGCTTGAGAGGGTGTCCATCTCAGAAGATCACCGTGCATTGATGAGCATGGTGATTGGACGGATTTCGTCCGCCAAAAGCGGATTGCATAATGCCGTCAGGAGTTTGCTGGCGGGGTTTGAGGTACGTAAAAACGACGCACCTTTTTGACAGTTTTGCACATGAAAGTGCGCCCTGTATAGATAGTAGCCCCTGAGACTCGGTAGGTTGTCGAAAGCGACAGCATGCCGAGGATCAAAATCGCAGGTATTGAGTGTCGCCTTTCCTATGCAGGTGGCGGATAGTCCGGGGGCTAGCCGGACTGATGGAGTTGCCGAATTAATGCGGCAACTCGATGTAGCGGATGCAGACATCGCGCTAGTCAACAAGCGACTTGACGAGTCGCAAGGTAAGTTGTCTCTTCGCAGTCACCTGTTTAAGCGAGTCAAAGCCCACCTCTTACAATATTTATGCTTGACGCAGATGGTGCTGCTGCTATGGAGAGCCTTCGGGCAGAACTTGCTCAAGCCAAGGAGCAAGCCAGAAGGAGTGATGCGGCTGCCTCGAGGGTGGCCGAAGAGTTAGAAGCCGAAAGGGCTGCACACTGCCGAAGCAGGGAAGAGATGGCCGAATTGGCCGTTAAATTGAAGGATGCTACCGACCGCAATGAGGCTCTTGAAAAGGAGCGCCTATCGGAGCGAGAAGACCTGGGGAAGGCCACCGCCGAGGCCAAGGATGCCCGTTCTGCAATGCGGGCTATGAAGGAGGAGCTGCGTCAGGCCGGAGACATTGTGGCTGGCAAGCCTTTTCTGCTGCGTCACCGGTTTACGGATCCAAATTATGCCCAGCTTGGCCAGCTGTGGGGTCCGGAGGATCCATACATGGACTTAGCGGCAAGTGCGGCGGATGCTGTTGTGCACTTCTGGAGTCAGAAGGATCACAAGATGGAAGAGCTGTTTTGGTCTCAATTCCATATTCCGGATCGTTCACTTCCGCTGACCGATCGGTTGGCCGAATGGGCTGAGCTAAATAGGTGGTCCAGACTTGCCATGACGGATATCGTGACTCATGTCTGGCCAGAGAGGCCCAAGGCGACGAGCTATTTTGGCTTATTGCAGCAATTTCTTGGGGCGGTGCTGCATATCAAGGAGATGAAGCGGTCGGCCTGCATAGAGGGTGCGCGCATGGCCCTTGCCCGTGTGAAGACACATTGGACAGAGATGGATGCCACCGCTGTTGCAACCCAGGGTTCGGACGAAAGCTGGTTACCCACCGAGCACTATTTTGGGGAAGTTATGCGTGGTGCTCGTGTAATAGAGTCGCAGTGCTCGAAAAATGTCACGTTCAAATGAACGTTGTATTTTGTAAAACAATGGTTATGATGTAATCGCTTTTTATACTTGTGCGTTCCAAGTATTGAAATATCTCCTATGCGTCCGTTTATGTATACGTGTGTATAACCTGAAAGATGGCAGTCTTTGGCTTCAGCCCCCACGCACAAGGTGCGGGGGTGTTCGCAAAAATAGCGCATTGTCACACTTAATCCGATGTCTCGGTCCTGTTGAGGAGGTGGTAGCGTAGCAAACGAGGCAACCGGACTATGATGCTTTATCACTTTCACTTAGCCATTGGAGTTCGAGGGTGGGGCTACGATATAGCCCCTAGGGGCACCGCGCTCTCCGAATTCGGGGCGCGTGTGTGCCTGACCGGGAAATGGTCCTTCGTCAAAGCGGGGGAATTCTAAACATTCCGGTGGTCGATCGAGTGGTTGACCAGTCTCTCGCTGTATCATGACAGTCAGTTTTCGGCTTTCTCTACTAAGGTGCTTTACCCAGCCGAACTCGGGCACAATCGCAGTAGTTCTCCTGGTGCCGCGTTAGCCGATGATACGGAACGTAAGGCAGCAAAACACAGGAGCCGGGCAAACCCAACATTTGACCAAAGACATGATTCGGAGCTGATGCATATAAGGCCTAACTCGAGACGCCGAACACTCCCTAAGGTGTTTGGTCTTTATAATAATTGGCAGAACAATGCCCTAAGCCCCTAGTGTCCAAGTACGGGCAAGGTCCTCTGACGCGGACGATGCCAAAACGTCAGGCTCCACTCTAGTTATAATGAGAAACCAGGGGATTATAACAACAAGAGACAGTAAAAAAGGTTTACGCAGGGTCTTAATCTGAAAAGAATCCTTGCGACGGGTCCCTACTGCACGTCTGCACCTGTGTCTCCGTTGTGCCGTTATCCTGGACGGGTGTGCATGTTGTTCATCTGTAAAAAGAGAGGAACTTAGTTTGAAAGGAAATCGTGCGAAAAAAGGTATATGAAAAATATTAATAAATAAGTAAAGCGGAGTCTATATGAGCTCGTTGTTGCTTATACGCACAGCCCCTTGTGAAGGGGTGTGCGGCTAGGGAGCCCCTAGCTTATTTATGTCGGACTCGTCTAGCCGTGTCCGGGGTCTTTAAATGACCCTCGCAATGAAATGATGCCATGTGGACCGGGCATTTTAAGTGTAAGAGACGCGTAATGTGGTATGGCGTTGAAGCGGACAAAAGCTTCACGTCCCAATAGTGCTTGATAGCTACTTTTGAACGGGGCGACATGAAAGATTAGTTTTTCGCGTCGGAAGTTGTTCGGTGACCCGAACACAACTTCTAGTAATAAGGAGCCTGTGCACTTGGCGTAAGGGCCTGGCGTCACTCCTTTAAAGGAAGTGCGGCCATATCGAATTTTAGTACGGTCTATCCCCAACTTGCGGATTGTGTTTGGATATAGCAGGTTTAGATCGCTGCCCCCGTCCATCAGGACTTGTGTAAATTGTAGTCCGTCGATTATAGGATCCAATATCAGAGCAGTCCATCCTACATTCCGGACACTTCTGGAATAATCCAGGTGGTCAAAAGTTATTGGTTTTGACATCCAATCTCGAGGTTCCGCTAGGGTGGACCATGCGAGACCCGTCTTAGCGGGTGCCGCATTTTTCCGTATTATCACATGAAGTGAGTTTACTGCTTTGACTTCCTGTGGGAAAGTCTTTTGTTTTCCGGTGCTCTGCTGGTGGGGTTTATCATCATCCTCGCTTGATGCGTCGAGCCCCTTGTGTTCGGCGTTTAATCGGCCGGACTGTTTAAAAACCCAACAATCTCGGTGGGTGTGGTTTGCAGGCCTTCCGGGGGTACTGTGGATTTGACATATCCGACCCAAAATTTTGTTTAAGTTGGATAGCTCATCACTGTTATCCTTAAGAGGCAGTGTTTTGTTGTTTGGCCGCGAGCTTTTGAATCCGACGTTGACCGCCGTGTTCTTTGGGCTTTTCTCTTTAGTCCGGCGCTGATCTTTTCTGCGCCGTGATTTTCCGTTTCCATCTCTGATCTCGGATGTACTTGGGTCGCTGGTGCTGCATCTTGCCAGCCAGCTATCTTCCCCCGCGCAAAAGCGGGTCATGAGGCTTGTTAGTGCGGACATTGTCCTCGGCTTCTCTTGGCCGAGGTGCCTGGCGAGCCATTCGTCTCGGATGTTGTGTTTAAAAGCTGCTAAGGCTTCGGCGTCCGGACAGTCGACTATTTGGTTCTTTTTAGTAAGGAACCTGTTCCAGAATTTGCGCGCTGACTCTCTGGGCTATTGAGTTATATGACTTAGATCATCTGCATCCGGAGGGCGGACATAAGTCCCTTGAAAGTTTGCTCTAAATGCATCCTCAAGCTCTTCCCAACTTCCAACAGAGTTTTCTGGGAGGCTTTTGAGCCAATGACGGGCTGGCCCTTTGAGCTTGAGGGGTAAATATTTTATGGCGTGGAGATCATCTCCTCTAGCCATGTGTATGTGTAGTATATAATCCTCTATCCAGACTCCAGGGTCTGTTGTTCCGTCGTAAGCCTCTATGTTAATGGGTTTAAACCCTGCTGGGAATTCATGATCCAGCACCTCATTGGTGAAACATAGTGGGTGTGCGGCGCCCCTGTATTTGGGTGTACCGCTATCTTCGGACACTTGGCGTGTTGTGTTGCTTCCTGGGGCCCTCTTCTTTGGCCCGTAAATGGACCTGGCTGGGCCATCTGTTTTTCCAGGGTCATGAGTCAGCTTGTGTGCGGCGCCGCTTTTAGATTTTGGCCTATCATCTGGACGTCTATCCGGCCAGGCGGCCTCTTTGTTTTTTGACTGTGGGGGCTCTATGGCCTCCTCGTCAAATTCTGGCAGCAGCTTGCGCTTCGGGTAGCTCTTTGATTGATGGCCATTGCCGTATTTGTCTGCGGTTTTGAGCACTTTGCTCCACCTCATTCTGAGTATGTCTTCTGCTGTTTTGAGCTTCCGTTTTTCCTTCTTCAAACTTCTTGCAGTGGCGACGAGTCTTTTCCGAAGGCTTTTATTCTCCGGCGGTGTGTCCGGCATGAGGTCGTCTGGACTGTTGGTTTCGCCGGGCATGGATTGATTATCCGATTCGTCCTGTTCGGACGGTTGCTTGGTCGCATGCTCGTCGTCCACTGGTTTGCCCTGCTCCATTGCTGGATCATTGGGAGCGCTGTTGTTGTCGAGGCGGGACTTAGGGCGGCGTTTGCGTCGCCGTTTTGGTTGTTTATCAGCGGGATTATCCTTTGCCGCGCCCCGTTGGTCCTCGTTATCGCTTCCTTTTGGGGTATCCACCATGTATACGTCATGTGTTGGGGTGGTCTTCCAGTGCCCTGTAGGCGCTGGTTCTTGATCGTCTCCGGCATCGTCGTCCATACCGTTGATGTCTTCGGAGTCATAGTCTAGCATGTCTGTTAGATCGTCGACAGTGGCTACAAAGTGGGTGGTGGGTGGGCCTTGAATTTCTTTGTCGTCCGCATCCCAACCGTCCTGGCCATAGTCCGGCCAGGTCTCTCCGGATAGCGAGAGATGTTTTAGCGAATTTAGGATGTCACCAAAGGGCGAGTGTTGGAAGATGTCCGCGGCGGTGAACTCCATGATCGGCGCCCAATCGGATTCGATTGGCAGGGGCGCAGGAGGTTCGGAGTCCGGCAGGGAGTCCGGCACCCCGGAGTCATGAGCTTTATAGGGGACAAGGTCAGTGTTCGGCTCCATCGCCGCGGAAGTTGCAGCCCCCGAGGCGGTGTCCAGCCACCGATCCTCGATTTGGGCGATCGGCTCCGGACTGAGGGCCGGAGCGGATTCAGGCGCGGACACCAAGGCACTGTCCGGCGGCAGAGCTAGATCATGCCCATCGTGACAGTGCGGCACGCTCGGCTGTGGCTCGAGCCCATCGAAGATCAAGTCCCCGCGGATGTCGGCCGTGAAGTTTAGGCTTCCGAACCTGACCTGACGGCCAGGGGCATAGCTTTCGATCTACTCCAGATGGCCAAGCGAATTAGCCCGCAGTGCGAAGCCCCGAATACGAAGATCTGTCCGGGGAGAAAAGTCTCACCCTGGACGGCATTGTTGTTGATTGAAGAAGCCATCGAGCCTATTGGTGACGACACAGAGGAACTCTCAATGAAAGCACCAATGTCGGTGTCAAAACCGGCGGATCTCGGGTAGGGGGTCCCGAACTGTGCGTCTATGCGGATGGTAACAGGAGACGAGGGACACGATGTTTTACCCAGGTTGGGGCCCTCTCGATGGAGGTAAAACCCTACGTCCTACTTGATTAATATTGATGATATGGGTAGTACAAAAGTGGATCTACCACGAGATCAAGGAGGCTAAACCCTAGAAGCTAGCCTATGGTATGATTGTTGTAATGGAGGTTATGTCCTACGGACTAAAGCCCTCCGGTTTATATAGACACCGGAGAGGGCTAGGGTTACACAGAGTCGGTTACAATGGTAGGAGATCTACATATCCGTATTGCCAAGCTTGCCTTCCATGCCAAGGAAAGTCCCATCCGGACACGGGACGGAGTCTTCAATCTTGTATCTTCGTAGTCTTGGAGTTCGGCGGACGATGATAGTCCGGCTGTCCGGACACCCCTTAGTCCAGGACTCCCTCAGTTCTCATCATCATTCTCAACATTTCAAGACCGAAGAAGGATTTCTCTTAAATCTTGGTCCATTCTCTTGAATATTCATGGTTCTAGCTTCATGCTATCCTCATAATTGTTTTGATTGTGACAGTTCTTTTCTTACCATCCGGAGCATTTCATGAGTTGTTTTCCATTTTTTCCTCCGAAGGCCATCATGTCATAATTCTTCATTCTCAGCGTGTAGCTATCATTCTCCAAATCTTACCGGTGCATCGTTCAAATACCCTCTAATCAGTTCATGATCTCTACGTTCTCATGTATCTAAATCCCCTCAAGTATCTTCATTCGTTTCCAATTCTTCCCGGTGAATTGTGCCTTTGCTACTTTCATTTTCAATTCTTATGGTGGTTCGTTCAAGTTTTCACTTCCTTTGTTATCATATCAAATATTCGTTGTTTCCAAATCCCACCGGTGGTTCCATCAATACCTTCTCAAGTTTACGCTATATCCCTCTTAATCCTTTCTACGAGAATAAGTAATATGCAAAATCCATTGCTTGCCATAAACTTAATTTGATGAAGGATAAGCATACAATAAATCTTATTCTTATTTCCTCGAGGTGATTCAATTCTTTTCATCCGGAGATTGTTCATGATGAAGTAATTCTCGGTTCTAGTGTTTCATCTATTCTTTTTCCGGAGTTCCAAGTTTTCCGCATTATCTCGTCGCGAAGCTCCATCTAAATCATCGCAAGGCTTCACCTTGTGTTTTCAAGTTCTCTTTCTTTTTATCATCCTTTTATTACCGGAGTTCTTCATGGAGGCTCTACATGGTGGTTCATCAAGGATTCCTTTCATTTTTCATTTCTTCTTCATGATTTTATTGGAGTTATGATCCTCCAAGCTATACTCAAAAATTAAACATGGTGCTCAACACATGTTTTGATTTGAGGAGTTCAAGTATTCTTCATCTTGCATTCCAAAGTGCAATTCTTTCTGCCTTATCTTTTGAGGTGGTGTTATGTCACTCTTGACAATTCCCTTCATGCTTCATGATTCATATGTTGTCAAGAATGAGGTATTTTAAATCCATCATTTTCCCTTCGTTCAAGAGATCTTTTCGACCAATCAACTTCTTCGTTGGAGTTATCTTGTGTCAGATTTCACCTAAAGCTTTTCCTTAAGGGTTGTTGCTATTTGTGGTGATTATGCATGACCCAAGCTTGCTCTTTATCCTCTTGGTGGAAGAAGTTTTCATCTCTTTGGTGCTCTCAATCAAATCAATGGTTTCCATTAATGGCCGGTTGTCACCTCATAGTCTTGAGATGTTTTCCATAAGCCCACTACAAGCTTGTGTTTTTCGTTGTTGATTTTCCAGCAACTCCGTTAAATCCTACTTTGCAAGGATGCTTTCCAAGTTCATTTGTGGCAGAAGTTGGCATTTTCTTCTCCATTCTTTTATTTCAATGATCTATCTTCTATTCTTTCTTCCAGAGGCATGTTGATGTTGCTCTCTTCACTCATCATCTCGAATTGTTAGGATCGTGTTCTTTCATGTTTATCCATTTAACCGGAGTGTTGTGTCATCTCTTAAAGTTCTTTTCATCTTATCAAGTTTTCCTTCTTATTTCAGTCGGAGTGCTGCCCAAATTATATCAATCTTATTCCTTCTCTATCTAGTTTTAACTGGAGTGGTTTCAATATCTATCTTATCACTAAACCTCTTGGTTCTCGTCGTATCCCTTGTTCCTCTTTTCTAACGAAGTGTTTTCAACTTTGTTCATCTTCGTTGTTTTCTTTCTTTCATTTTTTCTCAACCTCTCAAGGTTCATGGTTTCACTTGTTTGTCGAAGAAGCAACTTAGTTTACCTCTTATCTTCCTCTTCCTTTTCCCTCCGGTGCCATCCTAGATCTCGGGACGAGATCCTCTTGTAGTGGTGGAGTGTTGTAACGCCCCGGATACAACTTTCCATATTCGTAACTCCAACTCTTGCCTTTTCCGGAGATGCGATATGATATTTCCTTCGTGGTTGGGTTTTTGTCTTTTGTTTTGCATTTTTGTTCTTGTCATGCATCTCATCTCATAGCATCATGCGCATTGCATCTGCATGTTTTCATAAAACTCGTAGCCGTTCACAGTTGCCCTTTCTCTCTTTGCCCCCGTTGTCATTTTATCAGGCCCTTGTCCTCGTTGACCTCTCTCAGACCCCTCGCGTGCGCGTCCTAAACTTCTCCAAACCCAACCCAGGCAGTTATGACTGATGGATCCGGACCATCCCCAAACATCTACAAAACATCTCCGTTTTCTTATTTGGACTACCTACCTATTTATTTCTCGGACCGTTCGATTATGATCGAAGGGCCCGAGTAGCCCCTAAACTAACCTACCTGCTATTTAACCAGACAAAACCCTAAAATCTAGGGAGATGTCCCATCCATTATGTCTCGGCCGCCGCCACTTTCTTCCTCGGGATCCCTCCTGATCCACCCACCTACCTCCATCGTTTTCCCCAATGGCCCAACCAGCGCCCACAATCCTCCTCCTTGCCCGATCCCGAATGGGAGAGTACCCCGCCGTCCTCATCTTCTCACGCGGCCAACCGCCTCGACCCCGCCTCTCCTGTCCGTTGACCACGCCGCCGGAGCCCTGCATCGCGCCAAGCGTCGCCGGCGCCCCCATGTCCCGCCGCCCGGATCCATCTCCCGAGCGTCGAGGACCCCGTCCTCGGACCAGCAGGTCCACTCGCCCCTTGCCCCATGCCTTCCCTTTCTTCTCCTTCTTCCTCCTGCAGTTCTTCCTCCCCGTCCCTCTCTCTGAACTCTCTCTCGTTTATTCAGCAGCAGCTCCTGCCGCAGCTGCCGCTCGCTCGATCCCCTGCGTCGAGCGTGTTGACCGCGCCCCTCCTTGTCGCCATGGATTCGCGCCAAGCTCCACCTCCCCGCGCTCCATTCCGCCCGTTCCGGCCGGTTCCCGCCGACCCCGTCGCCAGGACCCCTGCCACTGTCTTCTGCATCGCTTGCTGCTGTTTTATGTTCTTAAGCAACGAGAGCAGCTCGCTCGCCCCGCCCCGCGTTGACCGTGCCTTCACCAAACCGCCAAGTCCCAGCGCGCCTCCAACCTAGCGCCAAGGCCCAAATCTGCCTCCACCGGCCTCCTCTCCAAGACCCAGGCCGCTGCCCAGCAGCGCCCCAAGCCCTCTGGTGAGAAGCCCAGATCCAGCGCCCCGCCTTGCACTAATGGGCCAGCCAGTTTCATCCCGTAGATGTTTTTTTTCTGGTTCAGCAAATTCGCTAATTATCCAGCGATTTACAGTTTTACAGAAAAACCCCTGAGCTTCATGCATATAATAACTCATGAACTATGCATCATATGTAAAAACTCCAAACATGTAAAATGCTTAGAATTTTGTGTAGAGTAATAATTTGTCACTTTCATCCATGTTTAAAATGTTTAAACTTGATGTTTATTTAATTTTGCATAAATGCCATGTTAAAATGATTTATTTCATAACTAAATAACCGTAGCTCGGTTTTAAATAAACTTTATATGTAAATGGGGTGGGAAAATGCCTAGTTTAACATGGTACACTTTATTTTCCTGTTTAACAACAATAAAATATGTTTTAGGGCAGAACAGTACCAAATTCATAATTTGCATATGGGGATTTTTCGGAATTGCTATTTGTTATTTCCGGCCTCATCTAAACTTGCCTAAATAGATAGTTTTATTATGCTTCACCTCTTGCCATGTTAATCAACATTTAATATTGTTGGGTACATAAACAAGAGAGAACTAAATAATTGATGTGGTGTTTCATCAATATGCAACTCATTGCATATTGAGCTCCACTTAATTTGTAGTATTGTTTGTGCACTTTGCCATGTCATGCCTCATTAAACCGGACATGCATCATACTTGATTGTGCATCATGCCATGATTATGCTTGTGTGTTTACCATGTTGTTTGCTTCTTTCCGGTTTGCTTCTCTCGTTAGCTTCGGTTTCGTTCCGGAGTTGTGAGGATTCGTTCGACTACGCCCGTTCGTCTTCTTCATGGACTCTTCTTCTTCCTAGCGGGATTTCAGGCAAGATGACCGTCACCTTGGATCTCATTACTATCATTGCTATGCTAGTTGCTTCGTTCTATCGCTATGCTGCGCTACCTATCGCTTGCTCTTCAAGCCTCCCAAATTGCCATGTCAGCCTCTAACCTTTTCACCCTTCCTAGCAAACCATTGCTTGGCTATGTTACCGCTTTGCTCTGCCCCTCTTATAGCGTTGTTAGTTGCAGGTGAAGTTGAAGATTGCTCCATGGTGGACAGGATTATGTTGGGATATCACAATATCTCTTATATTATTAATGCATCTATATACTTGGTAAAGGGTGGAAGGCTCGGCCTTATGCCTGGTGTTTTGTTCCACTCTTGCCGCCCTAGTTTTCGTCATACCGGTGTTATGTTCCCGGATTTTGTGTCCCTCACGCGGTTGGGTGATTTATGGGACCCCCTTGACAGTTCGCTTTGAATAAAACTCCTCCAGCAAGGCCCAACCTTGGTTTTACCATTTGCCTCACCACCACCTATACCCTTCCCTTGGGTCGGCCAACCCGAGAGTCATCTTTATTTTAGCCCCCCCCCCCCCCCCCCGGGCCAGTGCTTCTCTAAGTGCTGGTCCGAACTGAGCTGCCTGCGGGGCCCCCTCGGGGAAACTCGAGGTCTGGTTTAACTCGTAGCTAGTCTCATCCAGTGTTGCACTGAGAACGAGATATGTGCAGCTCCTATCGGGATTTGTCGGCACATCGGGCGGCTTTGCTGGTTTTGTTTTACCATTGTTGAAATGTCTTGTAAACCGGGATTCCAAGACTGATCGGGTCTTCCTGGGAGAAGGAATATCCTTCGTTGATCGCGAGAGCTTGTCATGGGCTAAGTTGGGACACCCCTCCAGGGTATAAACTTTCGAGAGCCGTGCCCGCGGTTATGTGGCAGATGGGAATTTGTTAATGTCCGGTTGTAGATAACTTGACACCAGATCCGGTTTAAAATGCATCAACCAAGTGTCTAGCTGTGATGGTCTCTTTTCGGCGGAGTCCGGGAAGTGAACACGGTTTTGGGTTATGATTGACGTAAGTAGGAGTTCAGGATCACCTCTTGATCATTGCTAGCTTCACGACCGTTCCGTTTGCTCTCTTCTCGCTCTTACTTGCGTATGTTAGCCACCATATATGCTTAGTCGCTGCTGCAACCTCACCACTTTACCCCTTCCTTTCCCATTAAGCTTTGCTAGTCTTGATACCCATGGTAATGGGATTGCTGAGTCCTCGTGGCTCACAGATTACTACAACAACAGTTGCAGGTACAGGTTATGCGATGATCATGACGCGAGAGTGATGTTTGCTTGTTTTGGAGTTCTTCTTCTGCTTCTTCTTTGATCAGGGGATAGGTTCCAGGTCGGCAGCCTGGGCTAGCAGGGTGGATGTCGTTTGAGTTTCTGTTTGTGTTTCATCCGTAGTCGGATGGTGCTCTTATGTAAGATGATGTTGTATTCGTGTGGCTTTGTATGCCTTTTGTATATATCCCCATCTATTATGTAATGTTGATGTAATGATATCCACCTTGCAAAAATGTTTCAATATGCGGTTCTATCCTTGGTGGGACCTTCGAGTCTCTTTAGGATAGTATCGCATATTGGGCGTGATATATATCACTCTGTCTAGCAGGAAGGTTTTGTTCAGTAGCCGATTTGGACGAGGTTACCTTGACAACCAACCTAGAATTACGCAGGAAGGTGCTTTTTGCCTTGTTAGTGGAGAGATACTGACGCACTGCAGCAAGAGGTGACATTGTGCCTGTGGTAGCCTCGTCACCTTCAGGTGGTTGTGGCTGTTCAATCATTTGTTCCATAGCTTCCTGAAAGTTTGAACTTGTAGATTAGTGTACCAGATAAGTTACTAATGTGATAAAAACAAACAAAGTAGGTTACATGTTTGTACATAACTTATTTTGGTGAACTACTGTAATACATTAGCATGTATTTCAGTGCCAACTACATAATAAAATCACTTTCAGAATTAGATACGATAATATGGAACAGAAAAAAGAAGGAAGTAGTATCTATTTACAAGAGCCTCATAGTGTGCAATATAGCTACGAGATCATATTGTATGTTGGAATTTCACTTTAGAACGGTTGGTCTTGTTCTTCATACAGTTAGCCTAGAAGAAGATACATATAAGTTCAATATGTGGTCTGATCAAATACATATAGCCTATCTGATACTTTGGATCAGACCAGTGTTTAACGAGGGCTGTCCAGTCTTCATCTGTAATATATTCCACTGGAGATGTTTGGGCGATTTCATTGTTAGCCTTGCTTTCAAAGTGAGATTTTCTAAGGTGGTACCGGTACTGTCACAGAACAGACTGAAAAACATGAGTGCATGCTTGTTTAGTTGCATCATCTTTCGGATCCAACTTGAACCTCATCTGTTGAAAAAAGAATGTGAGTCTTATTAGGAGGAAGCTAGAAAGTATGGGACAGAGCAAGACAATATTACTAATTGCGATGAATAACATTACTTACGGATAAATGGTCAAGGAAGGTGTTAAACTGGGTATTGTCTTTCTCATTCCTGTACTGGATCCACGTTGGGAGGATACGTGCATGACACCTAATGGCAACGGCTGCGTCTGATATAACTTGGCTGACTCTGTAGCATCACGTGGCCTTTTTAAACCTGCCTCAAAATGGATCTCCATTCTTCCTCCTTTAGATTTTGTTAATCTGTCAAGCATTATCCCTGATGTCTGTTTCCGCTTGCGCCGTGGTGCTAGTTCAACAACAAATATGGAAAGTGGTAGTGTACATCAAACTATGAGAGTACATATAAAGGAGCATGCAACTGCAACTTGACTCGGTCAGGTACTGTCTTGGTGTTGATGCTCATGAGGTTCATCTGATCTTGCCAAGTCCTGTTGTGTCAGCAGTGCTTCAGAAGTAGTGTTAGGTGTGAAGGCAGCTTGGGAACTGGCCAGTTCTGGAGCAAACAAACGAGTAACTCGTTGAGATGCTGGTCCAGTTGAAGCGGATGCTGCAGCCAGTGGAGCAGGTGATACTGTGTTTGTAGATTTAGCCGGTGGACTTGGACCTTCTACTGCACTATAAGTACCAGCAGAATCTCGACGGCAGATCCTTTTCCGTTTCACCCGACGAGTAACACCACTCCCTACTATATTATTTTCCTTGCTCTTTTTTGACTTTGCCATGTCAAGCCATACCCACAAAACAAAAGAATAAAATCGCTCTTCAGAACTCATTGATGCATGATACATATAAGCAATACTTTGATGTAAGACAACCGTATGAGGATGGAATATGTAAGAAAAACAGAATGGCATGACATATTCACAGCTACGATGTCTAAACTAAGCAGAAGGATTTTCCAGAAAATAGAAGTAATGCAAGCTAGACACCATATCAAAGATGCAACCAATATTACTCTTCCAAGTTAAAAGTGTGTTGTCATAAGTGGCAATTCAAAAAATCAGAAGCAATACAACATAGAAATCAATGTAAGATGCAACCACTATCAAACTGCCATGTTAAAAGCGTCCAATCATGAGTGACTGATGCGAATACACAACAACAATACTTTGATGTAAGAACATGGTATGATAGATAGATGCAGTGTATTCTAGACACAAAAAACCATGTCATATGCACATGTATAACGTATAAACTCAGTAGGTGCAATTTAATCAAAATAGAAGAAATACATGCTAGACAACATATGCAACGTGAAACCAATTATCACACTGTCAACTTAGAGCAAGCACCTGCGATGGTGGAGTATGGGAGATGAACTCATCATGTAGACTTGGGAATTCAACTTCATTAGCAGTAGCAGTGGCAAATCTAGAGAGTCTCTATTTGCGTCGGTGCGGAGGACCACCAACATCCCCTAACTTACTCTTTTCCTTCTTATTTTCTGATATTGCCTTATAAAGTCAAAACCACAAGAAGATGAATAAAATTAGCTCTGCATAACTGGTTGATGCATGATACAGACGAACACTACTTTGATGTAAGGCAAGCGCATCATAGGAGGATGGAATATATACAAAAAGACAATGTTTCATATTCACAAGTACGATAGGAGGATGGATTATGTATGAAAAAAAGTAAGCGGAAGGTATTTCAACAAAATTAGAAAAAAATGAAAGCTAGGCACCATATGAACATGCAGCCAATATCACTCTATCAGGTAAAAAGTGTCTCGTCGTAAGTGCCATTTCAAGAAATTAGAAGCAATACAAGCTAGAATACAATGCAAGATGCAACCTACATCACAGTCCCAAGTTAAATGTGTCTTATGGGTAAGTGATCATTGCAGATATAAGTTGTAAGCTACGCAGATGCAATTCAACATAATCAGAAGCAATATAAACTAGACATCATACGAAAAACGCAACCACATATAACAGTTCCAAGTTAGAGCAAGCACCTGTGATGGTGGAGTTGGGGAGATGTGCTCATCATGTACACGTATGTTCTAGAAACAGGAACACGTGTCATATTCACAAGCATTATGTGTAAAGTAAGCAGATGCAATTCAACAAAGTTAGAAGCAATACAAGCTAGACATCACACGCAACATGCAACCACATATAATAGTGCCAAGTTAGAGCAAGCACCTCTGATGGTGGAGTAGGGGAGATGTGCTCATCATCTACACAGCTGCGTTGACTGTCCAGCCTTGTGTTGTCTTGCGAATCTTGTTGGGAGGATGGCGGAGTAGAATCTGTAGAGACCCCCTGTTTGAGTTGCTCCGAAGGACCACCATCATTCACTGCTAGGCTAATTTCCTTTAGCTGTAATGATTTTGCATTGTGAAGTCAAACCGATAAGAAAAAGGAATAAAATTCGCTCTTCAGAACTCATTCATGCATGATACTGACGACCACTACTCGGATGAAAGACAAACACATGACGCGAGGATGGAATATGTATGAAAAACAGGATGGCGTGACATATTCACACCTATGATGTGGTAACTAAGCAGAAGGCATTTCAACAAATTAGAAGCACTGCAAGCTAGACACGATGCAACCAATATCACTCTGCCAAGTTTAAATTATATGGCGTTTCAACAAATTAGAAGTAGTACATGCTAGAAATCATATGCAAGACACAAGCAATATCACAGTGGAGACTTAAAGGTGCCTTATCATAAGTGACTAATGTGGGATATGCAAGAACAGTAGTCTGATGTAAGAACATCATGTGATTAGATATAGTCTGTTCTAAAAACAGGAACACATGTCATATTCACATGCATTATCTGTAAAGTAAGCAGATGCAATTCAGCAAAGTTAGAAGCAATACAAGCTAGACATCATACACAACATGCAACCACATATAATAGTGCCAAGTTACAGCAAGCACCTGTGATGGTGGAGTAGGGGAGATGTGCTCATCATCTACACAACTACGTTGACTGTCTAGCCTTGCGTTGTCTTGCAAATCTTGTTGGGAGGATGGCGGAGTAGAATCTGTAGAGAACCTCCGTTTCAGTTGCTCAGAAGGACCACCATCATCCAATGCCTTGCCAATTTCCTTCAGCTTTATTGATTTTGCATTGTGAGGTCAAACTGATAAGAAAAAGGAATATAATTCACTCTTTAGAACTCATTCATGCACGATACTGATGAACACTACTCTGATGAAAGGCAAAGTCATGATACGAGGATGGAATATGTATGAAAAAATGGACAGCTTGACATATTCACACATATGATGTGGTAACTAAGCAGAAGGCACTTCAACAAGAAGCACTGCAAACTAGACACCATATGGAAGGTGCAATCAATATCACTCTGCCAACTTAAAACTGTCTCGTCATAGGTGGCGTTAGAAGCAATACATGCTAGAAATCATATTCAAGACGCAAACCAATATCACACTGCCAACTTAAAGGTGTCCCATCATAAGTGACTGATGCAGGATACACAAGTAGAGTAGTTTCATGTAAGAACATGGTGTGATAGACAGATATAGTATGTACCAAAAACAGGAAAGCGTGTCATATTCACATGTATCATGTGTAAGCTAAGCAGATGCACTTTACACTAATTAGGAGCAATACAACCTAGACACCATATGCAACATGCAACCAGATATCACACTGCCAAGTTAGAGCAAGCACCTTGGATGGTGGAGTAGGGGAGCGGAGACTTGGACCTTGTAATGCACTATCAGTAAAAGGAGAATCGGTACAGATGCTCCATTTATGTTGCTGCAGAGGACCACCATCATCGCCTTCCTTACTATTTTCCTTCCTCTTTCTTGATTTTGCCTTGTCAAGTCAAACTCACAAGAAAAAGGAATAAAATTTGCTCTTCAGAACTCATTGATGCATGATACTAACGAACACTACTTTCATGTAAGGAGCCGCATGATAGGAGGATGGAATATATATGAAAAGCAGGACGGCATGACATATTGACATGTATGATGTATAAAGTGTAAACTAAGCACAAGGTGCTTGAACTTGTTAGAATCAATGCAAGCTAGAAACCATATGAAAGATGAAACCAATATCACTCTGCCAAATTAAAAGGGTGCCCTAACAAATGTATTTGACCAAACTAGAAGCAATATGTGGCAATAGGATAGAAATAATATGCAATATGCAACGAATAAAGGTGACTCATCGTAAGTGATTGATGCAGGATACAGAACAGAGGTAGTTTCATGTAAGAACAAGGTTAACACATAGATATAGTGTGTACCAAAAACAGGAAGGCATGTCATATTCACAGGTATAATGTGTAAACTAAGTAGATGCAATTTACCCTAATTAGAAGCATTACAAGCTAGACAACATATGCAACATGCAACCACATATCACACTGCGAAGTTAGAGTGAGCACCTTTGATGGTGGTGTAGGGGAAGTGCGGTCTTCAAGTACATAGCTACGTTCAATATCTTCATTTAGGCTTGCTGTTTCTTGAGAATCATATGGAGAGGATGAAATTGCATTCTTTATAAGAGTAGCGCGTCTCATATTAACCCACGGGCATGACTGTCTCATCACAAGCGATAGATGCATGATACACAAGAACGGTAGTTTGATGTGAGAACATGGTGTGATAGGCAGATGTAGTATGTACCAAAAACAGGAAGGCGTGTCATATTCACATGTATAATGTGTAAGCTAAGGAGATGCTATTTAACAAATTAGGAGAAATACAAGCTAGGCACCATATGCAACATGCAACGAGATATCACACTGCCATGTTAGAGCAAGCACCTTGGGTTGTGGAGTAGGGGATATGAGAGTTGGAACTAGCACTGCAGTACGAGTAGCAGGAGAATCTGCAGAGATCAACAGTTTCGATTGCTCCAGAGGACCACCATCATTCCGTGCCTTCGTCCTTTTAGATTTTGCCTTGTCAAGTAAACACACAAGAAAAAGGAATGAAATTCGCACTTCCAAATTCGTTGATTCATGATACTGACGAACACAACTTTTATGTATGGCAACCACATTGTAGGAGGATGGAATATGTATGAAAAACGCTAAGCAGAAGGCATTTCAACAAATTGGAAGCAATGCAATCTAGACACCATATGAAAGATCAAACCAAAATCACTCTACCAAGTTAGATGTGTCTCATTATAAGTGGCACTTCAACAAA
The DNA here is from genome assembly GCA_963921465.1 of Triticum timopheevii. Classification (NCBI taxonomy): domain Eukaryota; kingdom Viridiplantae; phylum Streptophyta; class Magnoliopsida; order Poales; family Poaceae; genus Triticum; species Triticum timopheevii. The sequence continues at coordinate 502,285,562 of OY997266.1, read as the reverse complement.
TTAGAGGCAATACATGTTTGAAATGATATGCAAGATGCAACCAATATTACACTGTCAACTTGAAGGTGTATCGTCGGAAGTGATTGATGAGGAATACACGAGAAAAGTAGTTTGATGTAAGAACATGGTTAATAGAAAGACGTAGTATGTACCAAAAACAGGAAGGCATGTCATATTCACAGGTATAATGTGTTAACTAAGCAGATGCAATTTACCCTAATTAGAAGCATTACACGGTAGACACCATATGCAACATGCAACCATATATCACACTGCCAAGTAAGAGCAAGCACCTGCGATGGTGGTGTGGGGGAATTGCGGTCATCAACTACGTTGACTATCTTCATTTAGCCTTGCTGTTTCTTGAGAATCATGTGGGGAGGATGACACTGCACTCTTTAAACGAGTAGGGCGTCTCACAGTAACCCACTGGGGTGACTGTCTCATCATAAGTGATTGACGAGGGATACAAAAGAGCATTAGTTTGATGTACGAACATGGTTAATAGACATATGTAGTATGTATCAAAACAGGAAGGCATGTCATTATCAAAGGTATAATATGTAAAGTAAGCAGATGCAATTTAACCAAATTGGAAGCAATACAAGCTAGACACCATATGCAACATGCAACCACATTTGATAGTGCAAAGTTAAAGCAAGCACCTGGGATGGTTGTGTGTGGAAATTGAGATCATCAACTACAGAGCTACGTTTATTGTCTCCAACTGCTGACACTCCACCCTTTAGAGCGCTGAAACGCTTAGTGCTTATCTTCAAATTACACTGGAGCGACTTCTGTCTTTTATTTTATGCATTCATCAACACTGCGTTAGAGTCTGAAATACCCATGCATAAAAAAACAATAGTGTGAGTATGGGTGAAGTGTGTGCACAATTAGTACAGTGTAAAGGTAGCAGATAGCAGGTCGGTGAGAAATAAATGACGGGAGACATATGTGTCGGTGTTCTGGGAACGGGGGTCCCCAAACTTGCCTGCCTGCGGCCTGCAGCGTGGCTCAAGCGAAGGCCCAGTGCAGCTCAGCTTCATCAGCTCAAGCTCAAGACCCTCGCGAGGGGCCAAGCCTCGCGGGGGGGATAACAGGAAGCTTCCTCAGGAGCAGCCTCATCAGGCAGGCTTGCGAGGAGGCGGAGAGATCAAGGCAGGGCACCTCGCGAGGAGCCCGTGACGCAAGCCATGACGATCGAGACCAGGCCGGCGCTGGCCTGCGCAGTGTCCTTGTTTCCCCTTTCGGGCAAAGGGGGGCAAGCACAGGCCAAGGCATCAGGCAAAGGTTACCGTTTCGGTGCAACAAGACCAAGACCAGCAGAGCGGCAGGATAGAAGTCATCGTGGAGCCCAGGACGGCGTCACCGCCAGAGTCTTTGGCAGTCGAAGACCAACTTTAGTCAAGATAAGTGTACTAGATGTTCGCCTTCAAAATGGCCAATTGTTGGCGCCCTTCCCGCTCATTATTTGGGAAGAGGCCCAGGGCCTCCCTCTATAAATAGGACTAGCCACCACAATAGAGGGGAATCGCATCCATATTGCGCATAGACTAGAGAGAGAGAGAGGTGACTGAACTCACCCAAGCAGTTCATCGCACCAGCTAAAGAACAGCCCCTCGTGAGGCTGTTTTGCCCTTAAATTGTTCATCATCAGCCCCTGAGGCAATCCACCACACCACACACTGGAGTAGGGTATTACACCATAATGGTGGCCTGAACCAGTATAAACCTCGTGTCCCTTGTGTGTTCCTCTTTCTAGCCTAGATTCCTTGCGAGACTTCGAGACGCGAGTTGGTAGGGGAAAGATCTTTGCGTGCACCCCAGAGTTTGAACCTCAAGGGTCTGCCGGAACCCGAAATTCAACATTTGGCGCGCCAGGTAGGGGTGCGCCGGAATCTTTCTTCCGCTAGTCGCGCGTGATCTTCCGTTGTATCCATGGCTGACGCTCGTCGGGTTCGCGCCGAGCGTCGGGCTGCTCTCGCCACCCTCTCGCCCAGAGGGCGCCCGTCGGCGGACGCCCCCGTCGTTCCCCGTCACCTGCCGCCAACGCCGCCACCGGCCCGGCGGGGAACGAGAAGCATGCCTCGTCCCTGCATCCTTCGGTGCGGCGGGAAGGCCGCACCGCCACCCCGTCACTGACTCCAGCCGGTTCGTCGTCCCACGCCCGTCGCGCCCCCATGGACGCGCACGCTGCGTTGCTCCTGGCGCGTGAGCTCCTGCACTACCGTCCCGTTGACGACCTCTACGAGGACTGGCTCGCCCGCATCACCGACCTCATCAGCGCCGCATGGGGCTCTCCTATGACATCTCTCTCGCTGCCTCGCCCTCCATCCTGCGCAGGAGGCATGGATCAAGAGGTGCCTCCGCCGCCTCCTCCCCAAGAAGGCACCTTGGCTCCAAGGCGCGCGGCCCCAGGACGAGACCCACCACGTCCGGCACTCGCGCGACAAGAAAGGAGTTGCCAAGTAATCCCTAGCCCCCAAGAAGGTGCCCGCATGCTCCCAACATCGGTGCGCCATAACCGCATCCCTGCGCCACCACGTCAAGACCCCGCTCTGCTCCAAGCAGTGGCGCAAGGGAATTTCCAGGAGCAAGCCCAGTACTAGCAAAGGGCTCCGGTGGCCACCGTAGGCTGCCGCGCCTTCACCCCCGAGCAACGCAGTGTCGCGTGGACAGGCAAGTTCGAGCCTGACCTGCCCCCTCGCTACGACGGCACTGCAGACTCCGCAGAGTTCATACAGCTCTACGAGCTGGGCATCGAAGCTGCCAACGGGGACTAAAAGGTCATGGCAAATTGGTTTTCCATGGCGCTCAAGGACGGTGCCCGCACCTGGCTCCTGAACCTGGCTCCTGGAACGATCTCCTCCTGGGACGAGATGCACACTCGCTTCATCACCAACTTCCAAGGCACTCGCGACCGGCCCCCGGCCATGAGTGACCTGTGCCGCATCAAGCAACAGCCAGGAGAGACCCTGCAGAAGTACATCCAGCGCTTCAACAACGCTCGCCTCATGATCCCCAGGGTGACTGAGTAAGCCATCATCCCAGCCTTCTCCGATGGCGTGTGTGACATCAAGATGAAAGAGAGCTAGCAATCCATGAAGACCTGTGCACATCCCTGGAGCTGTTCAACTTGGCGACCAAGTGCGCCAGGGCTGAGGAAGGGCACCTCTCTGTGGGGACCCCGACTCATGAGTCGAGATCACCGAATGCACGTGTACAGTGATCCCAGAGATCAATGCTCACTGATCACACAGAAGCTGAATAACAAGAGTCTTACATCCATACATACCGTCTTACACAAATTATGACCATTATGGTCAAGTCTTACATTGATAAAGCATTAAGGGCTGAACATCAAATGAAACACAAGCAGCGGAAATCTTTGTCGATAAGTAGAACCCATGCCATCTGCCTTAACCCTACAGGCATTCTGACTGGGAAACGTCCTAGTTCGCATGTTCGTCTCCAAAGAACTCTTCTTCGAACTCCGGTTCTTCCATGCCTGGTCAATTAAATAACCAGTGGCAAGCCAATGAGTACTTTGAATGTACTCGCAAGCAACCCATGTTTTGGTTCAAGATACAACAGTGCATGATATAGGTTAATTTGCGGAAAGCTAGTTTTGAGTGCAATGACATGTTTAACAACTTGTAAGACGTGCATCAAGTAATCATGAGGACATGTTACAGATATCAACATAAAGAGAGTGGGCACCAACCCAACTCAATCATGTCAAGTCCTTTGACTTGTCCCAAGTAGTTATGTCAACACACACACACGCACGTTTGTAAGAATCTGGACATAGTTTAAGCAGCACCGCCCAACTGTCCTTGACCGTGGACACGGCTATTCGAATAGTTTTACACTCTGCAGAGGTTGCACACTTTACCCACAAGATCCGGGGAACTTCCGTGTCATCCACGACCCGCGATACCTCAAAGTACCCGGGGTAAGCACCCGATCACTACCTTTCCCTAGACGACACTAACATGGAGTCCACTCGTTGTTCCGTATCCTCACGATGTACATCATACGAGACTCGCTCGAGATCGTAACATCCGAGAGGGGACACAACGGTGTATCCGGTGCCCTGTGAAAACAGTCATGGCCGCCCTACCTGGCACGACCCCGTCCCGAGAGAGCGCACCAACAACTCTCCCGTCACTAGTAATGCGGGCTCCAAGCTAGTATCGGCCTAGGTAATCAATAATGCCCTTTCCCATATAAGGGTAGAGTGGTTGCGCATGTAAGGTTGGGACAGTCATCAAATCTTAAATCTAATCCGTTTTCGAAAACAGCACACATACTTGCCTCCGTACACCACTTCGTCATCAAGTGTTTACCCATCTCAACATCTCCCTCGGGCATAAGTGGCACCCGACGGGGTTTTCAAAAAGTCTTTTGAAAATACTTTGCCTCCATCACATGCATATTCCCGCCCCTTTTTGCGTAGCAACTACTTTAGCATCCTATCTACTCCCACCGACACAACCCTCATAAGAATGTAGGGTCATGCATAATGCAAGTATCAACGAGGAAGTAACGAAGGCAATCCACCAAAGTGGTTACCCTCTCAACATGGTTCCGAAACAACTCTAATAGAGTGCTATATGATGTGCATAAAAAGGTTTCATAGACATGGTCAAAGGGCTGCTTGCCTGGCTCAACAAAGTCTTCTGGGTCTTCAAAGTCTTCTGGTCCAACTCCTTCGTTAGCAACGCAATCTATCGTCGCAAAATAACAACGAGAAAATAAGGCAAAAATAAAACAGAAAAACCAAAGTGCTCAGAAAAATGTCAACACACTTTTGTAAAATACTAGGTTGAAAACTAAGAAGGGAAAAATTCCTAGTTTTGGATTTGGAGTTATACAAGAGGGGATATGAATTTCCAAACAGAGATTAAACTGCTCAAATTTGAATTTAAATTTGAACAGTACATAAAAGTTGGTTGGATTTGAATGAAAGCTGCACCATTAAATAGGTTGCAATATTCTAGGAATTTAGGAATTGGAATTGTTGCATTTGGATTATTATTTAATCCTGTGGAATTTTTGGAATAATGACAGAAAAAGAAAAAGGAAAACTGGCACTGTGTCACTGGGCCAGAAAGGCCACAGTGCAGCAGGCCCAGAAGGGATTCAGCCCGCGCGAGGCCGCCACGTTGAAGGCGTAAAGGCGAAATACGCGTCCTGCCGACGCAGGAAACCGGTTCGCGCGCGTGCAATTTAAACCTGACGGGTGGGGCCCTTCCGATAGTATGTGAGGCTGACTGACGGGCCCCACGGCCGTCGTCTTCCACCTCGAGCCAGAGAGGGAGGCGAGCTCACCGGCGTCGCTGTGGTCGACGGCGAGGCGTTCCGAGGGCACCGGCGTGCTCATGGCAGAGTCGCCGTTCGGGTGGAGGTGGAGGCGGTCGCCGGAGCGCAGGGGTTCGTCGGCAATGAGGAAGCCGGCGGCAGAGCTTCGGGAGGAGGTTGCCCCGGTCGATTCTGGCTGCAATAGAGAGGGGAGACAGAGGGGAAATGGTGAGAGAGGTGAGGCGGTTCCAGATCGAGAGAGAGAGATGGCAACAGAGGCCTATACCGCGAGATCGACGGAGACCCGAGGTGGCGGAGCTCGAGCTCGATCTCAAGCTCGGGCGCTTCTGGAGATGAACTGGCTATGCAGGGGGATGACTTGGTAGTGCAGAGAGCGAGGGGTGAGGGTGGAAGGGCTCGGGGAGGCCTTTATATAGGCAAACGGTGGTCCACCGTGGGCTCGTGCGCCGGCGGGCTCGTGCTCGTCGCTACGGGCCTCGGGAGGGCGCTGCACCGTGTCTAGGGTGCTTGTGGGGGTCGACTACGCCTAGGGGAAAGAAGAGAGGGAGCAGGGAGAGGTCAGAGACGCCGCGCGTGTGAGCCACGCCATTGGCGCGCTCGGGCGGCCGGTGTCCGCTATCGCGGAGGCGCGGGGAGGAGGAGAGAGGAGGGGGCCTACTGCGTAGCGTGTCGTGGACGTCGAGGCGCATCGGCTGGCGTGAGGGGGAGGGCCGAGGTGGCCGGAGGTGGTTGGAAGGGGGCGGCTACAGTGCGGGAGCACACTGTAGCGCGCTCCAGAGCATGCCTTTGGCTGCCATGGCATTGTTTAAAGGGCAGGGGCGTGTCCACTAGTGTGTAGCAGGTCTAGGGGGGAGTAAAGAATAGGAGAGGGGCATTGGATTCCCTGGAGAGCCAGTAGAGTGAGGGGAGAGGAAGAAGAAGTGTGCAAATGGGCTGACCAGAGAGAGGAAGTGGGGTTTTACCCATCCAATAAGTGAGATATGGACTTTCCATTGTTACTAGAGGTGAGAGGGGGCTAGGAGGAGCTGTGGTAAAAATTTGAGCTCTCCAAGAATAGTGGAAGGGGTCAAAATAGTGGTTTTTGCAAAATGCCAGAAGGTGTTTGATAATGGTTTGGGCTAGCAGATGAACTCTCACTGCCATGATACTTAACAGGATGGAAAGATACTTAGAAATAGGGTGTGCCACCAAATTTGAGCTTATTTGAGCAAAGTTGCCAATGCAACTTTTGTAAACCCTAGAAATGAGCAGAAATAGACTTGAGTAGATCTAGTTGAGCAAATCACTTCTCCTTGATTCACCACTTGGTGTAGTGGCCTCATTTGGTCATGTGAAATTGCTCACAAAAGTTGGGGTCAAGGGGAGAAAGTTGGTAGTACAAACTTGATCAAATTTGATTCTGGTCAGAGAGGGTTTTGGGGCATTTTGGTGAACCAAAATGACTTTAATTGCCATGAGGCTTTGCAAGGTGATCACAATATGCACTTGTGACTTGCTGGATTTTTCTTGGATTTTAATGAAAATATTTCCCGTAGAAATATTTCAAATCCTTGAAATGGGCAGAAATGGTTTTGGGAGGTTTTGTCCAATATTTTGATCATGATCATATGTTGAAACTCTTATATATGGAAAAATATATATCCACTGAGTTTCCCTGATTTTTCTCAAATATTTTTGAAACAATAAAATAATTTTTCCCTATTAAAGACCATTTCTGGCCTTAAGAAAAAGCTTTTAAATAAAATAGGAAAATAGCTTTTAAAAATATATTTTTGTGGTTTCTGGGTACCCTATATCTAATAGGTTTCAAATATACCTTTTGAAAGATTTTTCACACCTCAAATCAAGTACTTGCAGTGCAAATCTTAATTCAAGGGTTTTTGGAAAACTAATTTTAGAAAATACTTTTTGGCCAAATTATTTTTGTAAGAAAATACTATATTGCTCTATACACATGGAATGATCATTGGACAGAAGTTTGGGGCAAGGAGTTGAAGTATAGGAGGTGAAACCATGCTGACTTTTGAGAGCACTCAAAAGAATCACAGAGAGAAAACCAACTCCAAAATAAAAGCCAAATAATGCAAAAGTTTTTGTTGGTCCAAATTTTCATGCTTTATTAATGCAAATGAAGTGTTACAAAATGCAGGGTGTGACAGACCTACCCCCCTTACAAGAATCTCGTCCCCGAGATTCCTAAACTAGGCTTTAAAGAGATACGGAAACTCAGATCTAAGGTAGTCTTCACGTTCCCAGGTGGCTTCTGCTTCAGTGTGGTTGCTCCACTGGACCTTGAAGTACTTGATGGTGCGGCTTCGAGTGTGTCGCTCGGCCTCATCCAGAATGCGGATGGGCCTTTCACGGTAGGTCAAATCAGGCTGAAGATCAATGGCTTGGTGATCGACATCCTTGTAAAGATCAGGCTTGTTTGGGACTTGGAGACATTTCCGGAGTTGCGACACGTGGAATACGTTGTGCACATTGGATAGTTCAGGTGGCATCTCCAACTGGTAAGCCACTTCTCCTCGTCATTCAGTGATCTTGAAGGGGCCGATGTATCTTGGTGCGAGCTTTCCTTTGACGTGGAAGCGCTGGGTTCCCTTGAGAGGGGTGACCCGGAGATAGACATGGTCTCCAACTCGGAAGGTTATGTCTCTCCGATGTGAGTCAACGTAGCTCTTCTGCCTTGACTTGGCAGTCTTCAAGCGCTCTCTGACAAGCTGGACTTGCTCTTCTGCTTCATGGAGGATATCGGGCCCAAAGACAAGTCCTTCTCCGGTCTCCGACCAATTGAGGGGTGTGCGGCACTTCCGTCCGTATAACACCTCAAATGGTGCCATCTGAAGGCTTGACTGATAACTGTTGTTGTAGGAGAATTCGGCAAAAGGGAGGCAATCTTCCCACTTAGCTCCATATGCTAAGACATAGGCGCGGAGCATGTCTTCAAGTATCTGATTCACTCATTCTGTCTGGCCTCCGGTCTGCGGGTGGAAAGCAGTGCTGAAGGACAACTTGGTTCCCAGGGCCTCTTGGAACTTCTTCCAGAACCTTGAGGTAAACTGGGTTCCTCGGTCTGACACAATCTCCTTGGGAACACCATGAAGGCTTACGATTCTGTTGATGTATAGAGTTGCTAGCTGATTGCCATCATGGGTAGTCTTAACAGGAATGAAATGGGCTACTTTGGTCAAGTGATCGACTATGACCCAGATGGAGTCATGTCCCTTGTTCGACCTAGGTAGTCCAGTGATGAAATCCATTCCGACTTTATCCCATTTCCACTCGGGAACCTTGAGTGGTTGGAGCAATCCAGCAGGTCACTGATATTCAGCTTTGACCCTTTGACATACATCACACTTTGCAACATAGGTGGCAATCTCCCTCTTCATGCCATGCCACCAGAATCTTTCCTTCAGGTCTTGGTACATCTTGGTTCCTCCGGGGTGAATGGAATACGGGGTGTCATGAGCTTCTTGCAAGATCAAATTCTTGAGCTCAATCTTGTTGAGTACGCAAATGCGATTCCCAAACCACACAATTCCTTGCTCATCCTCTGAGAACCCGGGGGCCTTGCCTGCCTTGATCTTCCTCTTGATGCCTTCAATACTTTCGTGTCCCTTCTGAGCTTCCTTAATATCATCCATCAGGGTAGGCTTGGCTTTGAGGTTGGCTAAGAATCCTGGTGCAACCAGTTCCAACCCGAAGCTTTCAAGTTCTTCATACAAGGCGGGTAGCTTTTCCTTAAGCATAGTATTCAAGGAACAAGCCTTCCTGCTTAATGCATCAGCTACCACATTAGCCTTTCCAGGGTGGTATTGAACACTGAGGTCATAATCCTTGATCAACTCTAGCCATCTTCTTTGCCTCATGTTCAATTCCTTCTGAGTGAAAATATACTTCAGACTTTTGTGATCTGTGTATATCTCACACCGCTTCCCTAAGAGGTAATGTCGCCATGTCTTCAGGGCATGAACCACTGCTGCTAACTCAAGATCATGAGTAGCATAGTTCTCTTCATGAGGCTGTAGTTGCCTTGAAAGGTAAGCTACGACTCTGCCCTCTTGCATCAGAACACTTCCCAGTCCGGTCCTTGACGCATCACAATATATCACAAACTCCTTGTGTATATCTGGTGTGGCCAGAACTGGGGCGGTGGTCAGTCTCTTCTTCAGCTCCTGAAAGCTCTCTTCGCACTTCAGCGTCCATTCAAACTTCTCGTCCTTCTTTAGGAGCTGAGTCATGGGTCGGGCAATGCTTGAGAATCCTTCAACAAACTTGCGGTAATATCCTGCGAGTCCGAGGAAGCTTCTGACTTCCTTCACATTGCTTGGGGATTGCCATTCAGTCACGGCTTCAATCTTAGCAGGATCGACCGACAATCCTTCCTCGGTCATAACATGACCCAAGAATCCAACTTCACGCAGCCAAAATTCGCACTTGCTGAACTTGGCATATAGTTGGTGCTCTCGAAGCTTGTCTAGGACCATCCTCAGGTGTTGCTCGTGCTCTTCTTCCGTCTTCGAGAAGACAAGAATGTCATCAATGAAGACAACGACAAACTTGTCCAAATATTCCATGAAGACCTTATTCATGAGGTACATGAAGTAAGCTGGGGCATTGGTCAACCCAAAGGACATGACCGTGCACTCATACAGGCCATATCTGGTTACAAATGCCGTCTAAGGAATATCTTGGGGTCTGATTTTCAGCTGGTAGTACCCAGATCTGAGGTCGATCTTGGAGAACACCTTGGCCCCGTTGAGTTGATCAAACAGATCTTCGATCTTGGGAAGTGGATACTTGTTCTTGATTGTAACTTCATTGAGGGAGCGGTAGTCAATGCATAAGCGGATGGTACCGTCCTTCTTTGCCACAAACAGAACAGGTGATCCCCAAGGGGAGGCACTAGGGAGGATGAATCCCTTCCTCAACTGCTCTTCCAGTTGCTTCTTCAACTCTTCTAACTCTTCCGATCCCATTCTATAAGGCTTCTTATAGATGGGTCCTGCTCCGGGCATGAGCTCGATGATGAACTCAATGTCTCGGTCAGGAGGCATTCCCGGTAGCTCATCAGGAAAAACATCGGGGTATTCGCATACTACCGGCACTTGTTCCAACCCAACTTCAGTCAGACAGTTGACTTGGGTGGCTTGAGCAGAGGAGGGGTTGGAGGAAAATTTAACTTCGACTCCTTGGTCATTAGTCATAGTGACAGACCGGTTGGCACAATCTAACAAGCCTTGGTGCTTGATGAGCCAATCCATTCCTAAGATCACATCCAAGCCTTGCGATCTTAAGATGATGAGGTCTGCTAAGAAGTCTACCCCTTCAATAACAATCCCGACTCCTTTACATCCTATCTTGGCTCTCATCTCTGCTCCGGGGGTTTGTATCACCATAGGGTTATTCAGGGGTGTAGGGGTCATGCCACTTTTCAATGCAAACTTTTGGGTGACAAATGAATGCGTGGCACCAGAATCAAACAAGACAATTACAGGTGCTGAATTGACAAGGAACGTACCCAGCACGACGTCCGGGTCTTCCTGGGCTTCTTCTACAGTGACATGATTCACACGACCCTTGCCGTTGTTGGGCAGGTTGCGGGGAGCTTGGTTCCTTGGTGGCATTCCACGGCCTTGTCCTGGGTTCTGCGCATTGGGGCGCGGGGCGTCGGGCTTCTTGTTGGGGCAATACTTGGAGTAGTGTCCTGGCTGTCCACAACCGAAGCAAGTGGCTTGGTTGGGGTTGCTGCTTTTGCCAGCATTGTTATTGGGGTTGTTGTAAGCTGGCCTGGGGTTGGCATACTGCTGAGGTGGATAGTTGGTGCGGGGTGCAGGAGCTCGTGGCTGCTGATAGGTTGGCTTGACTGGGGCTGGCTGCCACGGGCGAGGCTTCTGGTTGCTGGAGCTACCCTTGCTGATCATCTTGCGCTTACGGGTATCATCCAAAGCACGTCGCTTGTCCTCAAGCATGAGTGCCTTGTTCACCAGATCAAGAAAGGTCGGGCAGTCACACACAACAAGCGAGTACTGCAGAGTCTGGTTAAGGCCTTCCATGAAGCGCTCCTTTTTGGCAGCATCAGTGCTGACATCCTCAGGAGCATACCTTGAGAGAACACTGAACTTCTGCATGTACTCCTTGACAGTGCTACTACCTTGCTTCAGGGCTCGGAACTCACGCTTCTTGATGGCCATGATTCCAGAAGGAATGTGGGCCTTGCGGAATTCTGCCTTGAAGTCATTCCAAGTGATGTTTTGCTCAGCATGCATGGCCTTGAATCCATCCCACCAAGCTCTGGCAGTTCCCCCGAGACAGTGGGCAGCATATGCCACCCTCTCACGGTCTTCAGTGCAGCCGACTAGGTCCAACAAGTCCTCAATGGTGCGGACCCAGTCGTCTGCATCCAGGGGTTCAGCAGTCTCGATGAAGGTGGGTGGTGCATGCTTCTTGAACTCCACCAACATGGACCGTCCATTGTCGTGTCCCGCCGGCTGGCGATTGACAGCTTGAGCAATCACCTGAAGGACTGCAGTGTTGGCTTGGCGTTCCTCTCGGAAGGCTTGGAGAAGCTGAGCCATGTCCATGATTGGAGGAGGTGGGGGGGTGGAGTCTGTCCTTGGGCTTGGTCCTGGCTGACTCCTGCTTCAGCAGAACCTCCGGCTTCTTGCTGCTGGGTAGAGGTACCAGTACGTGTCACAACAGGCATCCTGTTGGAGTGGTCAAGGTCTCATGATTGGGGAAAGATTTGGAAAGCAATATAGATGGGACGCCTAGTAAGGGGGTTGGTATGACACTAATTGTTTTCATGCAAGGGCCAAAAGGGCCAAACACATTCATTAAAGTCCAAATGGGTGATGTAGTCGCTTACAAGTTCCCGAAGGAAAGCACGACATCCATCAAACACAACAAAAGCAAACACAACACTACATGGTTTCATATGAACCATTACATGGACTCGATTTCGCATAGGGGTACACGGCCTATCCTACCGTAGGGGTTACTAACAGGCATATCCAAGTTGCGAATGATGCCTAAGTGGTGGAATGCTCGGTCGCGTAGTCTGGCTCTTCTGGGTCTTCCTCCTCATCATCAGTAGCGTGGCTTTCTTCATTGCTTGAAGGGGTGGGGGAGTGGAGGAGTTCAACACGGCGTTGCTTTGCCAGTGGTGCGAAGAGCTTGCGGTATTCCTTTGCGCTCATGCGGTGTTGCTGTGGTGGTTCTCCATCTTCTGGGGGTCTTCCGTCTCTGTATGCGATTGCGGGTTGTCCAGGGGGAGCACCTTCCTTCTTGATCCTATCCGTCTTCTCTTGGGCTTGGCGAAGAAGTGTCTTGGTCTCATGAAGCTCCTTTCGGAGTTCCATTGATTCTGAGGCCAAGTGTTGTGCCAAACTATCGGCACAAAGGCTGAAGTAGGTCTGGAATCGGAGTGGAAGTCCTTCTTCTAATGGTGGAGCTGGTGCACTGCTCTCATCCTCACCATCCTTCCGATAAGGCAAGAAGCGGGTTGCCAACTCGTCTGCCATCTCTGGAAGAAGGTCTCGGAGGCGGGTGAGTGCCTTGAGGGTTGCCGTCTCGATGGCAAGGACCAGTGTTGCCATCTACAAAGGTTGAATGGGCGAGGTCAATAAGGGGAATATATCTTGGGTTGGGTAGGCTTTAGAAAAGAAGAGAAGTTTAGATGGTCTCAAGCTAACTAACGTCCATGCTAACTAAGGCTTCCTACAGTCAGGATGGCTCTGATACCGGCTCTGTGGGGACCCCGACTCATGAGTCGAGATCACCGAATGCACGTGTACGGTGATCCCAGAGATCAATGCTCACTGAACACACAGAAGCTGAATAACAAGAGTCTTACATCCATACATACCGTCTTACACAAATTATGACCATTATGGTCAAGTCTTACATTGATAAAGCGTTAAGGGCTAAACATCAAATGAAACACAAGCAGCGGAAATCTTCGTCGATAAGTAGAACCCATGCCATCTGCCTTAACCCTACAGGCATTCTGACTGGGAAACGTCCTAGTTCACATGTTCGTCTCCAAAGAACTCTTCTTCGAACTCCGGTTCTTCCATGCCGGGTCAATTAAATAACCAGTGGCAAGCCAATGAGTGCTTTGAATGTACTCGCAAGCAACCCATGTTTTGGTTCAAGATACAACAGTGCATGATATAGGTAAATTTGCGGAAAGCTAGTTTTGAGTGCAATGACATGTTTAACAACTTGTAAGACGTGCATCAAGTAATCATGAGGACATGTTACAGATATCAACATAAAGAGAGTGAGCACCAACCCAACTCAATCATGTCAAGTCCTTTGACTTGTCCCAAGTAGTTATGTCAACACACACACACGCACGTTTGTAAGAATCTGGACATAGTTTAAGCAGCACCGCCCAACTGTCCTTGACCTTGGACATGGCTATTCGAATAGTTTTACACTCTGCAGAGGTTGCACACTTTACCCACAAGATCCGGGGAACTTCCGTGTCATCCACGACCCGCGATACCTCAAAGTACCCGGGGTAAGCACCCGATCACTACCTTTCCCTAGACGACACTAACATGGAGTCCACTCGTTGTTCCGTATCCTCAGGATGTACATCATACGTGACTCGCTCGAGATCGTAACATCCGAGCGGGGACACAACGGTGTATCCGGTGCCCTGTGAAAACAGTCATGGCCGCCCTACCTGGCACGACCCCGTCCCGAGAGAGCGCACCAACAACTCTCCCGTCACTAGTAATGCGGGCTCCAAGCTAGTATCGGCCTAGGTAATCAATAATGCCCTTTCCCATATAAGGGTAGAGTGGTTGCGCATGTAAGGTTGGAACAGTCATCAAATCTTAAATCTAATCCGTTTTCGAAAACAACACACATATTGGCCTCGGTACACCACTTCGTCATCAAGTGGTTACCCATCTCAACATCTCCCTCGGGCATAAGTGGCACCCGATGGGGTTTTCGAAAAGTCTTTTGAAAATACTTTGCCTCCATCACATGCATATTCCCGCCCCTTTTTGCGTAGCAACTACTTTAGCATCCTATCTACTCCCACCGACACAACCCTCATAAGAAGGTAGGGTCATGCACAATGCAAGTATCAACGAGGAAGTAACGAAGGCAATCCACCAAAGTGGTTACCCTCTCAACATGGTTCCGAAACAACTCTAATAGAGTGCTATATGATGTGCATAAAAAGGTTTCATAGACATGGTCAAAGGGCTGCTTGCCTGGCTCAACAAAGTCTTCTGGGTCTTCAAAGTCTTCTGGTCCAACTCCTTCGTCAGCAATGCAATCTATCGTCGCAAAATAACAACGAGAAAATAAGGGAAAAATAAAACAGAAAAACCAAAGTGCTTAGAAAAATGTCAACACACTTTTGTAAAATACTAGGTTGAAAACTAAGAAGGGAAAAATTCCTAGTTTTGGATTTGGAGTTATACAAGAGGGGATATGAATTTCCAAACTGAGATTAAACTGCTCAAATTTGAATTTAAATTTGAACAGTACATAAAAGTTGGTTGGATTTGAATGAAAGCTGCACCATTAAATAGGTTGCAATATTCTAGGAATTTAGGAATTGGAATTGTTGCATTTGGATTATTATTTAATCCTGTGGAATTTTTGGAATAATGACAGAAAAAGAAAAAGGAAAACTGGCACTATGTCACTGGGCTAGAAAGGCCACAGTGCAGCAGGCCCAGAAGGGATTCAGCCTGCGCGAGGCTGCCACGTCGAAGGCGTAAAGGCGAAATACGCCTTCCGCCGACGCAGGAAAACGGTTCGCGCGCGCGTGCAATTTAAACCTGACGGGTGGGGCCCTCCTGTCAGTATGTGAGGCTGACTGACGGGCCCCACGACCGTCGTCTTCCACCTCGAGCCAGAGAGGGAGGCGAGCTCACCGGCGTCGCTGTGGTCGACGGCGAGGCGTTCCGAGGGCACCGGTGTGCTCAAGGCGGAGTTGCCGTTTGGGTGGAGGTGGAGGCGGTCGCCGGAGCGCAGGGGTTCGCCGGCGATGAGGAAGCCGGCGGCAGAGCTTCGGGAGGAGCTTGCCCCGGTCGATTCTGGCTGCAATAGAGAGGGGAGAGAGAGGGGAAATGGTGAGAGAGGTGAGGAGGTTCCAGATCGAGAGAGAGAGAGAGAGAGAGATGGCAACGGAGGCCTATACCGCGAGATCAACGGAGACCTGAGGCGGCGGAGCTCGAGCTCGATCTCGAGCTCGGGCGCTTCTGGAGATGAACTGGGGGTGCAGGGGGATGACTTGGTGGAGCAGAGAGCGAGGGGTGAGGGTGGAAGGGCTCGGGGAGGCCTTTATATAGGCAAACGGCGGTCCACCGTGGGCTCGTGCGCCGGCGGGCTCGTGCTCGTCGCTACGGGCCTCGGGAGGGCGCTGCACCGTGTCTAGGGTGCTTGTGGGGGTCGACTATGCCCAGGGAAAGAAGAGAGGGAGCAGGGAGAGGTCAGAGACACCGCGCGTGTGAGCCGCGCCATTGGCGCGCTCGGGCGGCCGGTGTCCGCTAGCGCGGAGGCGGGGGGAGGAGGAGAGAGGAGGGGGCCGACTGCGTAGCATGTCGTGGACGTCGAGGCGCATCGGCTGGCGTGAGGGGGAGGGCCGAGGTGGCCGGAGGTGGTTGGAAGGGGGCGGCTACAGTGCGGGAGCGCCCTGTAGCGCGCTCCAGAGCATGCCTTTGGCTGCCATGGCATTGTTTAAAGGGCAGGGGCGTGTCCACTAGTGTCTAGCAGTTCTAGAGGGGAGTAAAGAAGAGGAGAGGGGCATTGGATGCCCTGGAGAGCCAGTAGAGTGAGGGGAGAGGAAGAAGAAGTGTGCAAATGGGCTGACCAGAGAGAGGAAGTGGGGTTTTACCCATCCAATAAGTGAGCTATGGACTTGCCATTGTTACTAGAGGTGAGAGGGGGCTAGGAGGAGCTGTGGTAAAAATTTGACCTCTCCAAGAATAGTGGAAGGGGTCAAAATAGTGGTTTTTGCAAAATGCTAGAAGGTGTTTGATAATGGTTTGGGCAAGTAGATGAACTCTCATTGCCATGATACTTAACAGGATGGAAATATACTTAGAAATAGGGTGTGCCACCAAATTTGAGCTTATTTGAGCAAAGTTGCCAATGCAACTTTTGTAAACCCTAGAAATGAGCAGAAATAGACTTGAGTAGATCTTGTTGAGCAAATCACTTCTCCTTGATGCACCACTTGGTGTAGTGGCCTCATTTGGTCATGTGAACATACTCACAAAAGTTGGGGTCAAGAGGAGAAAGTTGGTAGTACAAACTTGATCAAATTTGATTCTGGTCAGAGAGGGTTTTGGGGCATTTTGGTGAACCAAAATGACTTTAATTGCCATGAGGCTTTGCAAGGTGATCACAATATGCACTTGTGACTTGCTGGATTTTTCTTGGATTTTAATGAAAATATTTCCCGTAGAAATATTTCAAATCCTTGAAATGGGCAGAAATGGTTTTGGGAGGTTTTGTCCAATATTTTGATCATGACCATATGTTGAAACTCTTATATATGGAAAAATATATGTCCACTGAGTTTCCCTGATTTTTCTCAAATATTTTTGAAACAATAAAATAATTTTTACCTATTAAAGACCATTTCTGGCCTTAAGAAAAAGCTTTTAAATAAAATAGGAAAATAGCTTTTAAAAATATATTTTTGTGGTTTCTGGGTACCCTATATCTAATAGGTTTCAAATATACCTTTTGAAAGATTTTTCACACCTCAAATCAAGTACTTGCAGTGCAAATCTTAATTCAAGGGTTTTTGGAAAACTAATTTTAGAAAATACTTTTTGGCCAAATTATTTTTGTAAGAAAATACTATATTGCTCTATACACATGGAATGATCATTGGACAGAAGTTTGGGGCAAGGAGTTGAAGTATAGGAGGTGAAACCATGCTGACTTTTGAGAGCACTCAAAAGAATCACAGAGAGAAATCCAACTCCAAAATAAAAGCCAAATAATGCAAAAGTTTTTGTTGGTCCAAATTTTCATGCTTTATTAATGCAAATGAAGTGTTACAAAATGCAGGGTGTGACACTCTCCCTCCTCGAGCTTCCAGTTGCCAATCCAGAAGAGAAGAAGCCCAAGGTCAAGGACGTGAAGCTTAAGGGAGCTGTTGTGCTCGCAGCAGAGCCAGACACCAAGCGAGGCAGGGATCAGCCTGAGTCATCCAAGGGTAGCCGGTACTGCGTGTACCACGACCTCCACACCCACAACACCAACGAATGCCAAGAGCTCAGGGTCGTACGAGATGGGCGTATCGGCCGACGCCCCGAGCGCAATGATCGGGGCTATGGCCGAGGAGGAGGAAGAGGTGGAGGACGGTGGGAAGACTGTGGCCCTCGCCAAGGGTGGCGTGACCGACCTCGCGAGGACCGTTGGCAGGACCATCCTCGCGAGGGAGGTTGGCAGGACCATCCTCGTCAGGATCGCCCGCACGGCAGCGCAGGCCTCCCTCCTCTGCCACCACAGCCAAGGAGGAATGAAGACCAGCATCAGGACGAAGGGGCTGGGAGCTTCGAGGAGCCGCGCACAATCACTTGCATCCTGGGCGGCGCCCAGGCCCCAACCTCACAGCGCACCTTCAAGCAGTTTGCTCGCGAGGTGAATGCAGTCCTCCCCAAGCTTGAGGCCACGCGCCCTCTCAGGTGGTCTGCATGCGCCATCACGTTGAGCTCTGCGGATCAGCTCAAGTGCGCGACAATGGCCGAAGTCCTCCCAATGCTTTGTTCCCCAGTCATCAGCAATGTGCAAGTCACCAGGACCCTCATTGATGGCGGAGCAGGACTCAATGTCCTGTCCATCGAGACATTCAACAATCTCCAAGTGCCATATGATCAGCTTCAGCCGACCAAGCCTTTCTCAGGAGTCACTGATGGTTCCACTGTTCCGATAGGGCAGGTTCGCCTTCCAGTCACCTTTGGGCAGCGCAACAACTACTGCACCGAGCTCATTGACTTTGATGTCGCCCACATTCGCCTGCCATACAATGCCATTCTCGGGTACCCAGCCCTGGCCAAGTTCAAAGCAGTGACTCACCATGGCTACAATGTCCTCAAGATGCCAGGAAGCGTTGGAGTCATCACAGTACCCTGTGAGGAAAGGGATGCAGTGTGTTCTCTTGAGTGTGCCTTCCAAGCCACGGCGATCGAAGACCCAGATCACAGGATCGGGAGACTTCCTGAGGCGGTCCCTAAGAGGAAGAAGGCTTCGCCTGGCCCAAGCCATCAGGAGGCGGGTACCTCCGGAGGCGTTGTGTCAGGATCCGCGCCCGTTCAGGGGGCTCCACCGTCTGTCGCATAGGAAGGCGCGCCCGGCGCCCTCCTCGGGCAGGGCTCGGGGGCACTTTCTTGGAGAGCCACCAACTTTGCCAAGGTCACGTGGGAGGCGCTCGGGCACCACTTGGAGGCGTGCTTCAAAGCACGTTTCCCTCAGGAAGGTATGAGGCAAGGAGGGCCAAACCCTCAGGAGTTCATCGCGAGAAACACTCAGGAGCTACAGGAGTCAAGAGTCATGCGCGGCAGCCGCCGCCTACTCGCCACAGCCCCCCATCCAGGCGAGGATGGCGGGCCGCGCGTCTGCATCGACGTGCCAGGGCTCAACCGAGCCGCGTCTCAGGAGCGCCTCTAACCTTCGCGCGTGGGGTGTTGTGAAGGTCCACCTCACAGCTACGTTCGCATGCCTTTCGGCCTGCCGAACACGGCCGCCGCTCATCAGCGCCTACTGAGGAGCATTCTGGAGGCTCAGGAGGTCAGGCATCACGCGGTCCTGGCGGAGATGGAGATGGCCCTCGAAGATCCACCTGTGCCCCCGGAGCCTCCCGAGGCTCCAGGCCCCGGGAGCTCGTGACGATCGGCTTCCTCACCGCGCGTCGTCCGCTACTTCAGCATCCCTTCATCTTCAACGGTACTAGGTGACATCTTTCAAAGTTCCATTTTCAGCTGGGAGCGCCCATAGGGCTGCATCATTCCTAGGTCGCGTGGGTCCATCCCTGCGGCATGTATCTGTTTTGCTCATGTTCTCTGCTTACCTTGTTGGGGGCGCCCCCGGGCTGCATTATCCCCATGCTGCTCGGGCCTGACCCAGTGGCGTTTACTTTTTCTGCATCAATCTAAATGGATTTGCTCCTTCATGCTTAACATGCTTGACCTAATCGCCTGCTCGATTGACGCCTACCTTTGGAGCCGCTCGCTCTTGCATGGCACTTGCGTATGGGTCCATCCCTGCAACACTGATAAATATGAGTGGCTGAGCTTTGGCCGCGGCAGCCCCGCAAGGCGCCACCTCACCAGGCCCTCAGTGCCCCAATCACTCCCTCGGAGCGACCAATGGTTGGCTGGCAACCGTAACGACAGACCTTGTTTCCCCTCGTGATTGGTATGCAGGACCCGCTCTAGGAGTAGCGCTGGGGGCGTCGCGAGCTTTCTCTCCCTCTCTCCGGCACGATCCGCTCGCACGTTAAAAGGGGGGCGCCTGAGCATCGCGACTCACGGGCTCTTACTGGCTCTCCATCCCTCACCCCCTGGCCGTGACCCACGGCATCGCGACCTGTCATACCAGCGGCGGCTGAGCTTGCTCGAGGGCCAGGACCTGAGGACGTAGAGCATGAAGGAAAGTGCGGGGAAGAGGGAAGAAGCTCACGAGGGCTTAACCCAGTAGCACCCCAACTGCCGCCACGCAGCCCCAGCACCTTGTCAAAAACTACTCCAAACCTACAAGATAAGTCACGCAGGACTGAATCGACTCAGTGCTAAACCCTTGCCTACTGCAGCTTTGTCACGGCAACGCTGCCTGCCTTTCTTGCCTAGTGGAGGCTGCTTGAGCGCCAAAGGGGACCTCCTGAGCATCGTGACTCAGGGGCTCTTACTGGACCTTGGGCCGCTCACCTCCTGGCCTTGACCATGGCATCGCGACCTGGCATACCAGCGACGGCTGAAGCTTGCCTGGGGACCGGGACCTGTCAGTGTAGAGCACCAAGCCCTCGTAAGGAAAGAAAGGGGGAGCTGAGCCGGGGTAGAACGCGCCCATCGCATCGTTTCATGACAAGGATGTACAATTCACAAAAGACACGGCAGGCGCCTTACATACCCCCATGGGGTGTCATTTCGGTTCCTCGCAGGGAACAAAAGGTGCTAAGGAGCGATAACTACGCGCGCCTCCGTGGGAGACGCCATCATCAACAGTGGGTCATCAGGCGCCGGCGCCAACCCCATCTAGATCAGCAGCGCCGACGACCTGATGCAGTCGCCCTGCTTCGGGCGTGACGCAAGCTTGTCTCGGGAGTAGCATGAAGCTTGGCGGAGTCACTGAACCCTCCGGCTCCTCCGCTGCTGCCTGAGGAGCTGCTGGGGAAGCGGTTGGCAGGCCGGGTCCTTGCCACTCCGATGCCCCGGCCGCCTCCCTTGTGGCAGCATTCTAGCCGGCGTCCTTCCACGTCGAAGACCTTGAAGAACATCAAGGAGGCGCCATCATATTCGAGATGGATTACGAGGGCGCCCCCTATCCGGCAGACCCGGGCGATCTCGCCCCAGCCGCGGGTCAGGAAGACCTTGCCCGGGGCAACAACCTCGACCTCCGCCTCGGTCGCAAGGGTGTTGCAGTCGGCGTGCTGCAGCCAGAGCTCCCGAGGCCCCATCAGCGGGATCTCGAAGGCGAAGGAGGGAGGAAGGCGAATCAAGGATCGAGCAGGCATGGTAGCGTGAAGCACAAGCTCGCGAGAGGAGCCCTCGGCCTGGACTCCAGGGGAACGACGCGCACCGTCGTAACTCGCCAGCGTCGACGGCGGCACCGTCGATGTCGCTCGACGCCTTCTTCTCTAGGGCCCTCAATTCAGGCGTACAGGGGGAGCAGAAACCCAGGCGGCGGCCGCTCGTACCAGGGCCTCGACGCCTCCTGCCGAGCACCCTCATCTCGACGGTAGAGGACTGGTCGTTTCTTCGGCGCAAGCGGGTAGGGACCCTCTCGGGGGGCCTTTCCCTTCTCTTCTGCAGAAAACCGGTGGATAGGCGCCATTGGCGTAAGGTGGAGCAAGGGTGAGGAAGAATAAGAAAAGGAGCAGCAGGAAGGGATGGACTAGAAGGGCTCGCGCAGTTCCGTACTTATAGCCGGAGAAGGCCAACCGTTAGCCACCACGATTGCAGGTAATCATGACCCATTTTTGCATGTAGGGACTTGTCAAGTCATGCGGTTGCCGAGGCGTCGTGGGGAAGCGGGGACGCCCACGTCCAATCAATCGCCATGTGTTGCCCAAGGCCGCAGGCTATTAGGGCCCGTGGCGCTTCGCACTTGCCCCTTCGCTTCTCTGCTAAGCCAAGTTCGGGCGCGCCTTAGGCCCGGGGCTACTGTCAGCGTTCTGGGAATGCGGGTCCCCAGACTTGCCTGCCTGCGGCCTGCGGCATGGCTCAAGCGAAGGCCCAGTGCAGCTCAGCTTCATTAGCTCAAGCTCAAGACCCTCGCGAGGGGCCAAGCCTCGCGGGGCGGACAACAGGAAGCTTCCTCAGGAGCAGCCTCATCAGGCAGGCTCGCGAGGAGGCGGAGAGATCAAGGCAGGGCACCTCGCAAGGAGCCCATGACGCAAGCCATGACGATCGAGACCAGGCCGGCGCTGGCCTGCGCAGTGTCCTTGTTTTCCCTTTCGGGCAAAGGGGGGCAAGCATAGGCCAAGGCATCAGGCAAAGGTTACCGTTTCGGTGCAACAAGACCAAGACCAGCAAAGCGGCAGGATAGAAGTCATCGTGGAGCCTAGGACGGCGTCACTGCCAGTCTTTGGCAGTCGAAGACCAACTTTAGTCAGGATAAGTGTACTAGATGTTCGCCTTCAAAATGGCCAATTGTTGGCACCCTTCCCGCTCATTATTTGGGAAGAGGCCCAGGGCCTCCCTCTATAAATATGACTAGCCACCACAGTAGAGGGGAATCGCATCCAGATTGCGCATAGACTAGAGAGAGAGAGAGGCGACTGAACTCACCCAAGCAGTTCATCGCACCAGCTCAAGAACAGCCCCTCGCGAGGCTGTTCTGCCCTTGTATTGTTCATCATCAGCACCTGAGGCAATCCACCACACCACACACTGGAGTAGGGTACTACACCACAATGGTGGCCTGAACTAGTATAAACCTCGTGTCCCTTGTGTGTTCTTCTTTCTAGCCTAGATTCCTTGTGAGACTTCGAGACACGAGTTGGTAGGGGAAAGATCTTCGCGCGCACCCCAGAGTTCGAACCTCAAGGGTCTGCCGGAAGCCGAAATCCGACAATATGATAGCTCTACAGGATGCATGACACACTAAATTACTACAGGATTCTATGAAAATAACAGTTGACTGAAAGCAAATAGGCCAGTCCATTTTTCTGCACCATTCGATGTACAAAGAACGGGCAGATCACCTTCACCTACCTCCAGCTAGTCAGTGTTGACGATCTTCCTTGAAACGCCAGCGACCACCAGCCCAGTCCCCTGCCTGCGCCCTCCCCTCGACCTCACCGCACCGCCGTGCTTGGCACCGCCCCCCGGCCATCCATTCAAGCCCCGCCGACCTCCAGATCGGGCGCAAGCAGCTCCTGCGCCCCACACCCCTATGATAGACACCGATGCGCCACTTCCCCGGCGAACAGGCAGACTAGGTGCTCCGCGTGCCTAAGCGGGTGCTGCTTCTTTTAACTGCTGTTCAACTGACCTTGAATTGAAATCCACGTGGGCTATTGACCTCTAGCAAAGATGAAATAGTAAAGGGAGGAAACCTTGTGCATTTAGTATCACGAAGAAGATGCAGTAAGAAGCGCTCAACTAGTTTCTTTCGTGGGATGAATACGGTGTGAGCACAGACGTAAGATTTGCACGAATAAGGGAAGAGGAGTACCTCTTTCTGCTGGCAGTGTCGTGTCCTCCTTCTATTTTTCCAACGATCTTCTTGTGGTTCACTGGAAACGAGAAATTGTGGAAGACGATGGAGCCTTGGACGAAGCCATGGCCAAGTTGTTGAGTGTGGTGTGGTGGCCGTCTGTCGGCGGCGGGGAACCAGATTCGAGGCAGCGAACAACAGCATAGCGGGAACAACTCTGGTGCGGTGGACGGTTGCAATAGTGGAGCGGCAGCAGTGAGGCGCAGGACGGCGTGGTCGGAGTAGTTCTGGTACGATGCACATCGGCGTCAGCGTCGTGGAGGCAGCTCTGCCTCGGCTTCATCTGCTAAGTCCTTGAGGGCGTTGCGGTTGCGGTTGCGTTGGACGACGACGTCGGGGTATCGGCTCTGGCGTGATGGAGGAGGGCGGCAATGGATTGGGCGCTATGGGGTGGAGGACGGAGGAGGCTGGGGTTTCGCGGCTGGTGGAGAGGGCGTTTTGGCGCCCATGGAGTATGAATGGGGAAATGGAGGGAGGCGAGGAACTAAGGGGGAACAATGTTTCGGTTTGGGACACGCTTGTTTGAAATTTGGGGAAAGTTACAAACTTTGCCCCCATCTAAAATTTCAGACATATTGTGGGTTGGGGGTAGGACAGTAATATCAGGTGCCCAAATGTGGGCGGGATAGATTTTGGCCGAGCGCATGGGTGTTTAGGCACCCACGGCATATGAGTGCTTCTCGGAGGCGATTGAGACTGTCGTCTTCGTGAAGTTACAAACCTACCCCGGTTTAGACCTTTGGACATCGGGCCGATAGGCTACGGGCCAGAGTCAGGACAGTAATTTCCTACCACCAAACATTAGTCTCGCGTGGTTTTGGGTGACCAGAGGCCTATTTGGCGCTTCGTTCAATATTTGGGAGCAGAAGCATTAACGTTTTCGGTTCTCTTGAATTGAACTTTCAGGATTTGTCAAACTTCACAAATCTTTACTCTTGAAAATCCTAAAGCTACGGTTATTTTGGAATGGAGGGGGTACATTTGAATATACATTGTACACGAGTAAATATTAAAAATATGCAACTTACCTCAGTTCATGCATGGTTCCAGATATAATCTCCTTGGTTGCGAAAAAAAAATTTAGACATGCGTATGAATATATATAGCTTGTTCAAACGCACAACAAAGATTGATGCCCCCTTTTACATCTAATTTACAAATGCCATTATCTCGGGTTCAAATAGATGAATGCACTTCCTATGAATTCGAATCTTCGAAACCCCCTTTATGTTGAATTTGACATGTATTCTATTTCGTAGCTAGCACTTTGGAATGTATCCATGCAAGTGACAAATGCATAAAGTGCTTCACACTAACAACATGGAGTGCAGTAATTAATGTTTATATATGAATTGCAAAAGCATACATCGCCTGTATTTCAAACCACTCTCACTCTATGGATCGATGATATGAAATAAACACATGCACATGCTAGAATTCAATAGAGTATGGGTGTCTGATAGACCGATTTTCGTCCATACGCAATTTGCAAAATTCATGATCTCATCCGAAAACAATAATGACATTTATTTTTTAATTTAATGCGTAGAACCGCCTTTTACACGTAGATGCACTATGCCTCGGCCCGTTCTCACAAACGCGCTATATATCTCTCTATCTAACGCATAAGTGCACACGCTTTATATGCATCGGCATTTCTCTTTCACACATGCTCACAATCTTTGTCGAGGTGTCGGGGTGTCTCATGTACATGCTCTCTCTGTATCTCTCTCTCTCTCTCTCTCTCTCTCTCTCTCTCTCTGAGTACTATGTACCACTCCTTTCACTAATCTCAGTTGGAAAACACTATTTCTCTCACATGCATATATACATACACACAGTCTCTACTAGCCCTCTATATGCACATATATGTGCCTACATGTCTCCCGCACGCACATTATCTTTAGGCCTCTCTCGCACACATTGCCCCTCCAGACACACCTCTCTCTTAGTAGTTGGCAGATATGATTCCATCATATCATTCGGTAGGATATCCCTGACTGTTAGGCTGGATGGTAATACGAGGCAAAGTTTACCCTAGTTCGGACCCTTGCAGTTGAGGAAAAAGCCTACTCCTGGTACTGTATATTAGAGATAGGGGTGTGTACAAAGTACACGTGAATACCAGGCATTGTGCGTGTGTGTATACTATCGACGAACTAGCCCCCAAGATTCTATAACATACTGGGGGGCCTAGGGTTACAAATCATATATAGTCGGCTTATCACCAGTGGGGATAGAGTCCTCCGCGACTCTGGTAGCTTCGTGTTGTACACCGAGTCCTCCACATGAGTCTTCATATAACGTGTCTCAGTCCAACCTATGTGGCGTAGGATGGAACCAACCCATGAGTCCTCATGTTGACCCACCACAACTAGAAATGATGTGCCCACCACACCACACATGCAATCGGCCACTAAGAAAATAAGCATATACAATAGTACAATGTTATACATGAAAGTTAATTGCCTAATGCATCCAAAAATATTTGTTCTGCATTGTGAATGTTTATATATTCTCCTAAAATATTAGTCACGGGAAAGAGAAACGAAGGGCCTATCTCTCCTTGTCTCCACTGGACAACCCCTCTTTCTACACCACTTTCAGTACGCACACAAACTATCTCTCAACCCTCTAAAAGTATGCATGCCCATGACACATTCACGCGTGACGGTCACTGTATTTCAAGCTGAAGCACTATACGGTCACTGGACTTCACAATATGCTCATTATGGTCACCGTATACATTCTCGTGGTGATCATATGGTATCTAGCTCACGATACGTCTCCGTATTTTCTTGATGACACTGACGGACTTTGCATTTGATGCATGCTCCGTATTTTGTTGACGACACTTACGGTCATTGTATTTGAAGCGAAAGCACGATATGGTCACTGGACTTCAGAATAATCTCATCACGGTCACCACATACATTTTGTCGTGCTAACCAACATGTGGTTGGATGGTTAGGAGGATAGTGGTTTCTTGAGCCCACCAGGGTTAAAGTCCCGGCGCTCGCATTTATCCTGGGTTAATTTCAGTATTTTTCGGTGATGTGGGTTCAGTGGGAGGAGACGTTCCACTCGACTACGAGGCACCTATGGTGACTTCGTAAAATCTCAAGATCATATGCTGGCTCACTCTCTCTAAGGTGCCCATAGGGGTAGGGTCTGCGTGTGTGCGCTTATAGCGGTGAGTGCTTGCGTGTATATATGTCATGATTATATGGTCACTGGCTCACCCATACAACTCCGTATTTTGTTGATGACACAATCAATTGACCAGTCAAACGTTCCACATGGCGCAACTAGTGTTGCACCATCGGGGCGCGTAACCGTGGGGCTCACCTGTCAGCCCGTATATGAAAGAAAGAAATGGTAGTTTGAGTCTGTATTGTGTTAATAAAATACATTTTAGGGAGATCATACGGTCACTAGCTCACCATACAGCTTCGTAATTTGTTGATGACACAATCAATTGACCAGTCAAACGGTCCACATTCAGCAGCGCACGTATATGAAGGACAGAAACGGTAATAAATTAGTGGTCGGTGGGTATTCGAAGTCGTGAGACCTCTGGTTCGCAGTCGCCGGCGGTGGGAGGGGCGCGTTGATTGGGCGGTGGGGTGGGGATCACCGGAGAAAAAGCTCGACGCACGGGGGCCTAGAGGGATGGCAGGTGCGGCAGTGGACCGACGGTGGGTGATGTCTACTACACAACCTTCTTCTTGTAGACGTTGTTGGGCCTGCAAGTGCACAGGTTTGTAGGACAGTAGCAAATTTCCCTCAAGTGGATGACCTAAGGTTTATCAATCCATGGGAGGCATAGGATGAAGATGGTCTCTCTCAAGCAACCCTGCAACCAAATAACAAAGAGTCTCTTGTGTCCCCAACACACCCAACACAATGGCAAATTGTATAGGTGCACTAGTTCGGCGAAGAGATGGTGATACAAGTGTAATATGGATAGTAGATATAGGTTTTTGTAATCTGAAAATATAAAAACAGCAAGGTAACTAATGATAAAAGTGAGCGTAAACGGTATTGCAATGGTAGGAAACAAGGCCTAAGGTTCATACTTTCACTAGTGCAAGTTCTCTCAACAATAATAACATAGATAGATCATATAACAATCCCTCAACATACAACAAAGAGTCACTCCAAAGCCACTAATAGCGGAGAACAAATGAAGAGATTATGGTAGGGTACGAAACCACCTCAAAGTTATTCTTTTGGATCAATCTATTCAAGAGTTCTTACTAGAATAACACCTTAAGACACAAATCAACCAAAACCCTAATGTCACCTAGATACTCCATTATCACCTCAAGTATCCGTGGGCATGATTATACGATATGCATCACACAATCTCAAATTCATCCAACCAACACAAAGTACTTCAAAGAGTGCCCCAAAGTTTCTACCGGAGAGTCAAGACGAAAACGTGTGCCAACCCCTATGCATAGGTTCATGGGCGGAACCTGCAAGTTGATCACCAAAACATACATCAAGTGGCACGTATATCCCATTGTCACCACAGATAAACACGGCAAGACATACATCAAGTGTTCTCAAATCCTTAAAGACTCAATCCGATAAGATGACTTCAAAGGGAAAACTCAATTCATCACAAGAGAGTAGAGGGGGAGAAACATCATAAGATCCAACTATAATAGCAAAGCTCGCGATACATCAAGATCGTGCCATAGAGAGAACACGAGAGAGAGAGAGATCAAACACATAGCTACTGGTACATACCCTCAGCCCCGAGGGTGAACTACTCCCTCCTCGTCATGGATAGCGCCGGGATGATTAAGATGGCTACCGATGATGGGTTCCCCCTCCGGCACGGTGCTGGAATGGGCTCCCGAGAGGTTTTTGGTGGCTACAGAGGCTTGCGGCGGCGGAACTCCCGATCTATCTTCTTAGTCGATATTTTTAGGGTACGTAGGCTTATATAGGCGAAAGAAGTCGGTCGGGGGAGCCTCGAGGGGCCCACAAGAGTGGAGGGCACGCCCAGGGGGGGTGGGCGTGCCCCCCTATCTTGTGGCTTCCTCGATGCTCCCCTGGCTTGCACTCCAAGTTCCTGGGATTGGTTCTGTTCCAAAAATAACTTTTCCGAAGGTTTCATTCCGTTTGGACTCCGTTTGATATTCCTTTTCTTCGAAATACTGAAACAAGCAATAAAACAGCAATATGGGCTGGGCCTCCGGTTAATAGGTTAGTCCCAAAAGTAATATAAAAGTGTATAATAAAGCCCATAATCATTCAAAACAGATAATAAAATAGCATGAATGCTTCATAAATTATAGATACGTTGGAGACGTATCAGCATCCCCAAGCTTAATTCCTGCTCGTCCTCGAGTAGGTAAATGATAAAAGAAAGAACTTATGAAGTGTGAATGCTAGAAGGTGCACCACCTTTTCTAGCATGATTATATGTCATAATAGTAGTTCATCTCATAAAACTTCTCAAGATCAAGTAACAAGCTATTCACATGTTAAAGCATAGACCAAAAACTTTCTTGAAAACTAGCAAACTTCATTCTTAGTCATCAAACAATTGCAATTCATCTTATTTTCAGGAATAGCAAACTCCACATACTCAACTATCATATAGTCTTCTACAATTGCTAACACTCATGCAATACTAATGGTTATGGAGTTTTAATCGGACACTGAGAAAGATAGGGGCTTATAGTGTTGCCTCCCAATGTATTCACCTTTGGGTGATGTCAACGATAATAGTTCATGCTAACTTACATCCAGTTGGATATATATATCAGGATCTTTCCAACACGAGGTGCTTGCCAAAGGATAGAATGAAAAAGGGAAAGGTGAAGATCACCTTTACTCTTGCATAAAAGTAAAAGATAGGCCCTTCACAGAGGAAAGCAGGGATTTGCAGAGGTGCCAGAGCTCAATTTTGAAATAGAGATAAATAATTTTGAGAGGTATGATCTCATTGTCAACATAACAACCAAGAGTTCCCAATATCTTCCATACTACATACATTATAGGCGGTTCCCAAACAGAATGGTAGAAGTTTTTACTCCCCCTCCACCAACAATCATCAATCCATGGCTTGCCCGAAACAACGGGTGCCTCCAACTAACATCAAAGCTGGGGAGTTTTGTTTGCAATTATTTCTGATTTGATTTTGATCTTTTGATCATGGGACTGGGCATCCTGGTTACCAGCCATTTCTCTCGTGCATGATGAGCGGAGTCCACTCATCTTGAGAATAACCCACCTAGCATGGAAGATACTGATAACCCCTAGTCACTACATCAGCGATTCGGGCATACAAAACAGATTATTATTTGAAGGTTTAGAGTTTGGCACATGCAAATTTACTTGGAACGGCAGGTAAATACCGCATATAGGTAGGTATGGTGGACACTCATGGCAAAACTGGGTTTAAGGATATTTGGAAGCACAAGTAGTATCTCTACTTGGTGCAAGGAATTTGGCTAGCATGAGGGGGAAGGCAATCTCAACATGTTTGAATGATCCATGACAATATACTTTAACTGAGATGTGAGAAAACATAACCCATTACATTGTCTTCCTTGTCCAACATCAACTCTTTAGCATGTCATACTTAATGAGTGCTCACAATTGTAAAAGATGTCTAAGATAGTATATTTATATGTGTAATATATCTCCCTTCAATATTCTTTCATGAATTGTTCAAATGACCAATACAATGCTTGCTAACCTTCAATAAATTTACAACCTCTACTTCTTAGATGTGAGGTCATTACTCCCCAAGGGATAAGAAAATGAAACATATATAATTTCAGATTTATGACATTCAACTTATTCAACCATTTACTCATAGGATATAAGTGAAGCACACGAGTAAATGACAAACTACTCCAACAAGATATAAGTGAAGATCAATGAGTAGCTAAATAATTATGTAACTATGTGAAGACTCTCTCTCATTTAAGAATTTCAGATCTTGGTATCTTATTCAAACAGAAAACAAAACAAAACAAAATGACATTGCAAGGATAGCACAACTCATGTGAAGAAGCAAAAACTTAGGCTCAACCGATACTAACCGATAGTTGTTGAAGAAGAAAGGTGGGATGCCTAACGGGGCATCCCCAAGCTTAGATGCTTGAGACTTCTTGATATATTATCTTGGGGTACCTTGGGCATCCCCAAGCTTGAGCTTTTATGTCTCCTTAATTCCTCTCATATCATGGTTTCTCTATTTCTCAAAAGCTTCATCCACAACAAACTCAACAAGAACTCGTGAGATAGGTTAGTATAAACCAATGCAAAACCTTATCATTTTCTAGTGTAACAAATCACTAAAATTATTATTCAACATTTCATACTAAATGCCTCTGCATATTTAATACTCCTATCATCAAATAGAATCATTAAACAAGCAAACATATGCAAACAATGCAACCAAAATAGCAATCTGTCAAAACAGTATAGTCTGTAAAGAATGCAAGATTCATCATACTTCCCTAACTCCAAAAATTATGAAAGAAAATTCCCAGTGTAATAAATTCATCAGATCTCAATATGCAAAAAGTTCCAACATCATACCATTCTCTGACTTTTCTAGGGAATTTTTGCAACAGTGGTAAACTTTCTGTTTTCAGACAGCAACATGTATACTAGCAAAATAAGCATGGCAAAGGCTATCCTTGACATTTTTATTGAAAATAAAGATGAAAAACACTATTATAAATAACATCAAGCAAATAATAACAAAAGAAAATGACGCTCCAAGCAAAACACATATCATGTGGTGAATAAAAATATAGCTCCAAGTAAAGTTACCGATGAACGAAGATGAAAGAGGGGATGCCATCTGGGGCATGCCCAAGCATAGGCTTTTGGATATTCTTAAATATCTTGGGGTGCCATGGGCATCCCCAAGCTTAGGCTCTTGCCACTCCTTATTCCATAGTCCATCGAATCCTTACCCAAAACTTGAAAACTCCACAACACAAAACTCAACAGAAAACTCGTAAGCACCTTTAGTATAAGAAAATAAAACTACAACTTAGGTACTGTAATAAACTCATTCTAAATTCATATTGGTGTAGTATCTATTGTATTCGAACTCATCTATGGTTCATACCACTTAATACTAGCCATAGATGCATCAAAATAAGCAAACAACACACAAAAAACAGAATCTGTCAAAAACAGAACAGTTCGTAGTAATCTGTATCAAACCTATACTTATGGAACTCCAAAAATCCTACTAAATTAGGAAGTCCTAAGAAATTCGTTTACCAATCCAGAGCAAAAAGAACAAGATCAGAAGCACGTTTTTGTGAATTAGCAAAACTAATTTACTGGGTGCAAAAGTTTCTGATTCTCAGCAGGATCAACACAACTATCACCGTAAGCTATCCTAAAGGTCTTACTTGGCACTTTATTGAAACAAAAGCTATAAAACATGATTACTACAGTAGAATAATCATGTGAACACACAAAAACAGTAATGGTAAATATTGGGTTGTCTCCCAACAAGCGCTTTTCTTTAATGCCTTTCTAGCTAGGCATGATGATGACAATGATGCTCACAAAAAAGATAAGAATTGAAACATAAAGAGAGCATCATGAAGCATATGACTAGCACATTTAAGCCTAACCCACTTCCTATGCATAGGTATTTTGTGAGCAAACAACTTGCGGGAACAATAATCAACTAGCATAGGAAGGTAAAACTAGCATAGCTTCAAGATTTTAAGCACATGGCGAGGAAACTTGATATTATTGCAATTCCTACAAGCATATATTCCTCCCCCATAATAATTTTCAGTAGCATCATGAATGAATTCAACAATATAACCAGCACCTAAAGCATTCTTTTCATGATCTACAAGCATAGAAAATTTACTACTCTCCACATAAGCAAAATTCTTCTCATTCGGAATAGTGGAAGTATCATCAAAGACTTGAACACTAAAAATTGTTTCCACATTAAAAGAGTAATGTTCAGAAAAAGGGTAATCATAATCATGACATGTATTATAAATATAATCATCACTACTTTTTATAGCATAAGTTTCATCACAATAATCATCATAAGTAGCAGCTTTGTTCTCATCATAATCGATTGAAACCTCTCCCAAGATAGTGGAATCACTAAATAAAGTTGACACTCTTCCAAATCCACTTTCGTATTCATCACAATAAAATTCAACATCCTCCAAAATAGTGGGATCACTACTTCCTAAAGTTGACACTCTTCCAAACCCACTTTCATCAATATAATCATCATAAATAGGAGGCATGCTTTCATCATAATAAATTTGCTCATCAAAACTTGGGGGACAAAAAATATCATCTTCATCAAACATAGCTTCCCCAAGCTTGTGGCTTTGCATATCATTAGCATCATGGATATTCAAGGAATTCATACTAACAACATTGCAATCATGCTCATCATACAAAGATTTAGTGCCAAACATTCTAATGCATTCTTCTTCTAGCACTTGAGCACAATTTTCCTTTCCGTCAATTTCACGAAAGATATTAAAAAGATGAAGCATATGAGACAAACGCAATTCCATTTTTTTGTAGTTTTCTTTTATAAACTAAACTAGTGATAAAACAAGAAACAAAAAGATTCGATTCCAAGATCTAAAGATATACCTTCAAGCACTCACCTCCCCGGCAACGGCGCCAGAAAAGAGCTTGATGTCTACTACACAACCTTCTTCTTGTAGATGTTGTTGGGCCTGCAAGTGCACAGGTTTGTAGGACAGTAGCAAATTTCCCTCAAGTGGATGACCTAAGGTTTATCAATCCGTGGGAGGCATAGGATGAAGATGGTCTCTCTCAAGCAACCCTGCAACCAAATAACAAAGAGTCTCTTGTGTCCCCAACACACCCAATACAATGGCAAATTGTATAGGTGCACTAGTTCGGCGAAGAGATGGTGATACAAGTGCAATATGTATAGTAGATATAGGTTTTTGTAATATGAAAATATAAAAACAGCAAGGTAACTAATGATAAAAGTGAGCGTAAACGGTATTGCAATGGTAGGAAACAAGGCCTAAGGTTCATACTTTCACTAGTGCAAGTTCTCTCAACAATAATAACATAGATAGATCATATAACAATCCCTCAACATGCAACAAAGAGTCACTCCAAAGCCACTAATAGCGGAGAACAAACGAAGAGATTATGGTAGGGTACAAAACCACCTCAAACTTATTCTTTCGGATCAATCTATTCAAGAGTTCGTACTAGAATAACACCTTAAGACACAAATCAACCAAAACCCTAATGTCACCTAGATACTCCATTGTCACCTCAAGTATCCGTGGGCATGATTATACGATATGCATCATACAATCTCAGATTCATCCAACCAACACAAAGTACTTCAAAGAGTGCCCCAAAGTTTCTACCAGAGAGTCAAGACGAAAACGTGTGCCAACCCCTATGCATAGGTTCATGGGCGGAACCTGCAAGTTAATCACCAAAACATACATCAAGTGGCATGTGATATCCCATTGTCATCACAGATAAACACGGCAAGACATACATCAAGTGTTCTCAAATCCTTAAAGACTCAATCCGATAAGATAACTTCAAAGGGAAAACTCAATTCATCACAAGAGAGTAGAGGGGGAGAGACATCATAAGATACAACTATAATAGCAAAGCTCACGATACATCAAGATCGTGCCATAGAGAGAACACGAGAGAGAGAGAGAGATCAAACACATAGCTACTAGTACATACCCTCAGCCCCGAGGGTGAACTACTCCCTCCTCGTCATGGATTGCGCCGGGATGATGAAGATGGCCACCAGTGATGGGTTCCCCCTCCAGCAGGGTGCAGGAACGAGCTCCCGAGAGGTTTTTGGTGGCTACAGAGCCTTCGACGGCGGAACTCCCGAACTATCTTCTTATTCGATGTTTTTAGGGTATGTAGACTTATATAGGCGAAATAAGTCGGTCGGGGGAGCCTCGAGGGCCCACAAGAGTGGAGGGCGCGCCTACGGGGGTGGGCGCGCCCCCCTATCTTGTGGCTTCCTCGATGCTCCCCTAGCTTGCACTCCAAGTTCTTGGGATTGGTTCTGTTCCAAAAATAACTTTTCCGAAGGTTTCATTCCGTTTGGACTCCGTTTGATATTCCTTTTCTTCAAAATACTGAAACAGGCAATAAAACAACAATATGGGCTGGGCCTCCGGTTAATAGGTTAGTCCCAAAAGTAATATAAAAGTGTATAATAAAGCCCATAATCATTCAAAACAGATAATAAAATGGCATGAATGCTTCATAAATTATAGATACGTTGGAGACGTATCAGTGGGGAGTGGTTTCGGGGCGGGCGCGTGGCGGCGCGGGCCGGCCGCGGGAGGCGGGGGCCGGCGGTTCGGTCGATGGTGGCTGGCGGCTTAGGGGGGTGGAGTTTGACGATAAACTGCAGGCCCTTGATTTCATATCCAACGGCTGGAAAATCTAATGACCAGAGATGAAAAAGTCAATCGACTGACGTGTAGCCTCACCCCACACATACACATGCACGCACACAAGACACGCACGCTT
This sequence comes from Triticum timopheevii, assembly GCA_963921465.1. Classification (NCBI taxonomy): domain Eukaryota; kingdom Viridiplantae; phylum Streptophyta; class Magnoliopsida; order Poales; family Poaceae; genus Triticum; species Triticum timopheevii. The sequence continues at coordinate 502,250,756 of OY997266.1, read as the reverse complement.
GCAGGCGTGCAACACTGACACGTACACATGCACTCACGAACACACGCAAGTACGCACACATGCATGCAACACTGAAACGTACCCTTGCATGCACGCAACACTCGCACGCCTGCATGCACACAGCACACTATGCAAGACACACGCTCAACCTGTACATGCATGCACCCTTTGTTAAGGACATGGATTGTTACGGGTATTAATCAATCTTATCTGTGATAAGCAGAACATTGATGTTTGCAGTGGTCTTTATGAATCACAACGTATCAACATAGTAGGCTTATCTACATGAAAAAGATGACGTCACACTCAATGAACAATCATCGGTTTATGAAATGCCCGCTTCTGACCGCCCTGGCGCACCAAAGGTTCGTCTACTGTGCTGCCTACGTTGGATCACTGACATGCAGGCCATGTACCCAAAGAGCCCACATGTCAGTGGAAGAACGGCGCGGTGTCCTACATCAGAGTCGAGGGTGCCACTCGCTGACCGCCCAGCTGAACACGCCTCCTTGCCGCATTCAAATGCCTCCATGAAACCCGCCCGTGTGGAAGCCAAGAAACCCACTCTGGACACACGTCCGTTCATGACCAGGCCGACATTAGATGCAACGCCAGCCTAGCTCCTCCCGTCCATCGTCTATTTAATCTCTTATTTAAACGAGGCCAAACGCCGGCCAAGAATCGCACACCTCCGTCGCTCCCCTATCTCCTCCTTCACCATTTTGTCCACTCTTACAATGGCTTACGAAGAGTAGTTATTCCGCATCCAAGCCGGCTGGGTGGCCCACCGAACCCGTTGGATACGAGCTATGCAGCTCGCAGATCCACCTCCCTCCCCTCACCCGACGGAGCCAGTTGTCGCCGCAAGCCGGCGCGCGGTTCAGCAACTCGCCTCTCTAGGCCAGCTCGACAAGGAGCAGCGCACGGATGTTGTTGCCACTGTCCACGCCGCCGCCTCGTACCGCCTCTCCCGGTTCTATGGCCGAGGCTCCCATGCCGGCGGCCGCGCCATGCAAGCAGCGACAGAAGCCGGGTGCACAGAGAGTGATGAGTTGGTGGCCAGCGCCTCCGCCGCCATCATCAAGGAGAAGTAGAACACGGGAAGCCGCCGCTGCTTGGGTCCCATGAAGGCCACCGCGAAGGTGATGCCGGTGTACACAACAGGTGTCTTGCCGGATCCTTTTGTTGCGAGGACCTTCGTCGAGCACGCATGGGCTCCACGGAAGCAGGGAAGCCCCCTTCCACCATCATCTTCGGCATCAACCAATGGTATCAGTTGGGCAGTGGGGAAGCAAGCTGTCCTTTGCGCTGAAGCATATACCTCCGAGGCTCCCGGTGGTCCGGTGATCATGCTGCCGGACATGAGGAACACAAATCGATCGGTGGGCGACCATTTAGGCCAGGTATTATATACCTGTGCTGTCCATAACTAGCACCGCATAGTTCATTTGAATGTAATGAAATCCGTCATGTTTGTATGAAAATGCGGTATTTTATATGATTTCCGTCGTTGTTTATATGAAATATCGCTGTGTTTGCGTGAATTTTGTCCGGTTGGTTGAGTTTTTTCCATAATGTGTGCGGCTACGGTTGGATGGCGTAATTTGTGGGTCGCCGGTCGGTCTGCGGGCGGCTCGGGCAGCGTGGTGGGACAAAAAAACACAGCTCGTGCGAGCTCATCTCCAACAAGCACGATGGAGGATGCATGAGCAACCGAGCCATTGCTCGTTCATCGGTGGCAAATGCACGGGTGCACAAAAGGGTCGCCAATATTTTGGCTACCCCGGGCAAGATCCAAACAGCCCCTCCCAACAGATTCAAATCCCTCGTTCGCCGTGGAATTTTGCCATGTGTTTTTTCATGGACTAGCAGGATGCCTGTGCATTGCACGGAACATCAAGATGCATTTTTTTACAAAACACCTGTTGTGATTGACCCATGCAGGAGTAATCCCATTTTGTAAAAACTAATGATATCTCAAGAATTTTATCGGATAAATGGTATCTCGAGAATTTTATCCGACTCCATTTTTTGTATACAAGGCCACAAACCCATATTACATGTACCAAGGCAAAAAATTAATTTCTTCTAAGTCAATGTTGCAAGCCACCTTGTTTCCTTGTTTGCCGTGTAAATTAATGTGTATTCTTCTCTTTCATGCACATCAAGCCAATGCTCACACTCCCGTATGCATGTAAGGGATAATTAATGTCCTCCTTTGCTAGTACTACGAGGCAAACACCATTAATATTGCACTGATTAGTGTTAGTGGCCTTGTATATCTGCAAATTGTAATTTTGATAGTGGCCTTGTATATAAAAGTGGAGGGAGAAAGATGAGAGATAAGGTGAGGAGGAGTGGGGTGTGGTGGTGACTGGTGGTCGGACTAGGCGAAGGCATGGGTATGGACGGTGCATTATGTCAAGGTTCGTATCTCTCTCACACACACCCACGTAGGTGGGGGGACGTGCACGAAGAGAAGAGGTGCACGCACGGCGCACGTACTCCTGTCTCTTTCCCAACCACACCTGCGCGGGTACACAGTGGAGCTCATTTCTCTATGAAAAGGCATCCCACATGGTAATTTGACACGTGTACTGGTTGTCCACTTGGTGGAGGGAGGAACGTCTACCACGGGTGAACAAACAAATTGCGACTTGACGCGTTATGTTAAAAAGAGGCAAACCATGTGGGGCCTACCTTAGAGGCAAGGATCTATACAGTGGAGTACTTTTGATGTGTCCCATCAACTCGCAGAACGAGGAGAAGCTTGCTTAGTACGCCGTCTCCCCCACCCACGAGCGCGGTGGCTCGCAGGATGAGGTGAAGCTTGCTTACTAGTAGTAGTACTATTGTACGCCTTACGCCCGCTCCCTCACCCACGCGCTTGGTGGCTCACAGGATGAGGAGAAAATTTTACTACTCCCTCCATTTACTCCTCGTCCCAACTACCTTGGTTAGAGAGATTTTCATATTGTTTGCAATATATATGTCCTTTAGTACTCCCTCCATTTACTTATACAAGTCCACTATAAAAAAATACATTTTGCATCTATACAAGGCCATAAATAGTAATCAAGACAAAAGTTACTACTCCCTCCTTTCCAGTTTATGGCTCAATTTCAAAATCTCTCCAACCAAGGTAGACGGTGAGTGTTGACTATATACTGCAAGGCAACAGCCTCACAGTTCTTTATTGAAAAAGAACCAAAGAATTACAAGAGTACAATTTACAAGCAAAAGAAAAGGAAAATACTTACAAAGAGGTCTAAGAAAGGGTAGCTATCCACGAGAGTAAGCTATATTTATATTTACATCTAATTCTATGAGCCAAAAGAGAAATCTCATGGATAAAATTCCTCCTCCAAGATGTAAAGGAAGGCCGCTCAATTTTGAAGATCTTCCCATTCCTTTGTGTCCAAATATTCCATGTAGCAGTGGAGACAACCTCTGTGAAAAAAGGAAGGCCAAAATCCCTCCTAGCAGATAGAGCCATCTCATATGTAGTCTGGTTCGGTTGAACAATCCAAGAAATCCCAAGGTAGTTCCAAACCCTTTGACTGAAGTTGCAAGAAAAGAAGAGATTTACATGATCTTCATGAGAAGCACAGAGGCATAGAACACATGTGTCATCCTGTATGATCCAGTGTCGGCGCTGCATCATATCCCTAGTATTCAAACGGTCCATTAAGAGAAGCCATCCAAACACTTTGAACTTGAGTGTACATGCACACTTCCAAATCCATTTGAAAATGGGATCAACCACTAGGTGGGAGAAGCAAGACTCATAGTAAATCTTTAATTTAAAATCCCCCGATTTAGATGGCCATTTCCAAATGTCCTTTCTTTCCTCATCCAGGTTGATCAGTGACAGCAGAGACTGGAGTTGTGTGAACTCAACATAAGCCTCCTGCGACAAAGGCAGATGGAAGTGATCAGAGGCATCAGGCCGCTCCATAAAGTCTTTGGCTGTGATCGTGTCATCAATCACAAATGAATGGAGCCATGGGAACTGCTCGTGCAATAGGACAACATTATTACCCAGCTGCCGTTGATCAAGCAAAGACCACTGTGTTGCCTGCATGCACTTGTGGAACAGATAACTTGCAGAAGTTGTTATATAAACGCATGACATCACGCCACCAAAAGGAGCCATAGCTCTGAGTGACTTGCGGCGGAGAGCAAGCATAATAAGTGTCCCGTGTTAATGTGACCCAAGGCACGTCCACCCTGTTAAAAAACTTGAAGAGATGCTTGGGCAACAAGGCTTCATTTTGAATTCCCAAATTAAGAACACCCAGACCATCGTACTTCTTAGGCCGACATACCAAATCCCAAGAAACCAATGATTGGCGTGGGTTATCTGTGTTTCCTCTCCACAGGCATTGTCGCATGATTCGCTCAATCTGCTGCAAATTGTGTTTCATGCTCAATTGTATCGAATGCCTTCGTAAAATCAAGCTTGAGGAGGATGATGGGACGCTTTGAGGCTTTACATTGATGAATGTATTCGAAACACCAAGCCAGACAATCTTGAATAGATCGACAACGAAGAAAACCATATTGATTACGATGAATACATCTCAGATCACTTTCTAAAGACGATTAGCCAGCAGTTTAGTTAAAAACTTCAAACACGTGTTGGTCAATGAGATGGGCCGAAAATCGCCAACCACTTCAGGGCTTAACTTCTTAGGGATAAGAGTAATTAAGCAAGTATTAAGACATTCCAAAGTGCACCTCCCCTCGTAAAACTCCTTGACAAGCTGCATAAAATCCTCCTTGAGGACTGGCCAGCACTTTTTTAAGAATAGACCTGTAAAGCCATCAGGACCAGGTGCACGGTCAGTTGGAATATTCTTAATTACAGCCTCGACCTCAGAATCCGTGAATGGCTATGATAAATCCTCCAGACCATCGACTCTCTCAATTAAACTGTCTAGATCAAATCCCATTTGAATTCCTTTTGCTTGGCCCATATGCTGGTTAAAATCAGATCAAAACATGCCAGCCAACTATTGATGATCAGAAACCACCTCACCTGCCGAATTCTTGATTGAAGAAATTGTATTCCTCTGGAACCTTTCAGTGGCCATGGCGTGAAAAAATTTAGAATTTTCCTCACCAACCTTAATACTTCTGATTGTACAATGTTGCTTCCAATAAACAAACTGTCAGCGCAAAATATCCTCCAGATGCAATTTTATAATTCGCCTAAAATTGAATTCTGGCCAACTCAAAGGTCTAATCTCCTCCATCTCATCAAAGTAAAGAATGACTTTGTTGCAATGAGAAATGAACGCCTTAACTGTGGACAAGTTTAAATGCCATTTCTTGAGGGCATACCTGAGAGCTTTAAATTTAGAAGATATAGTTCAAGCAGCGAGGATCTACCCACCGACCTGCTCCAAACCTGAGCAACACATACTTTAAAGCCAGGTAAATCAATCCAATAATTTTCAAAGCGAAAGACCTTAGCCTTAGGAATGGTAGTGGCAATCGTGACCACGCAAGGCACATGATCGGAGGTAGAGCATCCAAAAGGCAAAACTAATGTATTGGGATGTTCCGAAGTCCATGCAACCAAAGTGAAAAGCTAGTCAACTTGTTCAAGTAGAGGTTCAGTTTGCATATTTGACCAAGTGAATTGTCATCCTTTGATTGGCAGCTCAACAAGACCCAAATGACCAATGATTTCATTAAATAGGAAGATATCATTGACATTACCACCAGGCAAATTACGATTTTCAAGCGACCGCATAAAATTAAAATCGCCCAAAAGAAGCCAGTTATCGTCACAACTAATTTCAAGATTGTATAATCACTGCACGAATTCATCACGGGTTGGACCCTGACATGGGCCATAAACAGAAACTAGAGTCCAAACTTCGGAGGTATGTTTGGAGCGAAATTCCACAATGATACCATAAGGTTTTGCCTCAATTAATTTGCCCTCAAAGAAAGCAGAGCTCCAAACAACGACCATACCAGCTGAAGCACCCACTGAAGGCATATAAGAAAAATTATCAAAACGACATGGACAAAACCTCCTAATGAACCTGTGATCAATATGCATACACTTTGTTTCTTGGAGACAGACCACCAAACAGCCACTTTCATCAATCTTTTGCTTAACAGCAAGTTGCCGCGCTTCAGAATTAAGGCCACGTACGTTCCAACATAAAACCTTCCAGTCTTTAAACCCGAACTGATTCATTACAAACCAAAAGAAAGTGCAGCAAAAGTAGATCACACAATGACCTAGACAGACCAACTAAGCAGAGCGATATGACAGAGTTCCATACATGAAAACACAAACAAAGATAGATGACGGTTAAGAAGTACGCCATGGACCAGAAAGTTGCTTGATGCAACTAATCATCAGAACTCATGCTGCTGGTGGATTTAGCTGGATCAGCCACAAGCTTATCCACGGTGATCTTCTCCGGAGCGATGCGCAGGCGAGTCCCAATACGTTTAAGATCAGCAATAGTAGTTGGGGGCGGCACGAACGAATTCTCATCAGACTGAGTCGACTTGGTCTTGCGCTTCTTCAAGGTGTGAGGAGACCTGTTCTGGCTAGGTCCACTGCTTGTCACTTTACGATATCCATCACGTAAATCACTGAGACGTGCACTGTGTCGAACCTCAGTGTCCACTGATAATCCCCAAGTGCAGGGAATCATCATAGAAATTTCCAAAGGAGGAAGTGATAAGTATGGAGTGTCGAACCCACAAGGAGCTAAAGGTAAGATTTATATTCTCTCAAGTCCTATCTGCCACTGATACGACTCTACGTACACCGAACGTTTTCTTCCAACTATAAACGAGAAATAAAACTACGTTGTGGGTGTGAAGAGGGAAACTTTGCGTGGTACCGGAGAGCTAAAATATAAAAGTAGGTTCTATTATCATAAATTTAGAATATATTACTAAATATTATAAATAGCGAGTGTGGAATAATGATGGGTCGGTGTGCGGAATTATCCTAGGCAATTGTTAACAAGACCGGTAGTTGTCATTGCAATTTCATATGAGGGAGAGGCATAAGATAACATACTTTCTCTTCTTGGATCATATGCACTTATGATTGGAACTCTAGCAAGCATCCGCAACTACTAAATACCATTAAGGTAAAACCCAACCATAGCACTAAAGCATCAAGTCCCCTTTATCCCATACGCCACAACCCCCTTACTAGGGTTTATGCTTCTGTCACTCAAGCAACCCACTATAAGCGAATCATGAATGTAATGGAACACCCTACAGCGGGAATCCCTCACGCTTGCGCGACACGGAGGGCACAATAGGACAGCACCAAAATAAAACATACAACTCGTACCAATCTAGATCATCAATCAACCCAAAGACAAAAGATATCTACTCAAAACATCATAGGATGGCAACACATCATTGGATCATAATATGTGGCATAAAGCACCATGTTCAAGTAGGGATTACAGCGGGGTGTGGGAGAGTGGACCGCATAAAAGAGATGAGGATGGTGATGTTGATGAAGATGATCACTGCGGCGATGATTCCCCTCCCGATGGCACTCCGACGCCACCAGGAGAGAGGAGGAGAGGTCCTCCCCCTTGTTCTTCCTCCTCCAAGACCTCCCCCTGGATGGGGAGAGGTTCTCCCTCTGGTCCTTGGCCTTCATGGCGATGATGGGCCCTCCGGGATTCTCCTCCATGCCCTCCGATGATGATGGCCCCCTCCGGCAGGGTGCCAAAGAGGGCCTAGATTGATTTCTCATGGCTACAGAGGCTTGCGGCGGTGGAACTTCCGATATAGGTTATTTTTTGGAGGTTTCTGTATTTATAGGAATTTTTGGCGTCGCTCTCACGTTAGGGGAGTCTCCGAATCGTCCACGAGATAGAGGCCCACGCCCAGGGGGGTGGGCGCGTCCCCCACCCTCGTGGACAGCCCGGGACTCTTCTGGCCCAACTCTTTTACTCCAGGGGCTTCTTTTGGTCTATAAAAAATCATCAAAAATTGGCATGTCAATTGGACTCCGTTTGGTATTCCTTTTCTGTAAAACTCTTGTGGCACCCCGATCCGCATGGAGCAGGGGCCTTCGCACGTCAGCCCAGGATAACACCTGACGCACGACAGGTCCATGATACAGCATTCCAGGTACAAGAATATTCATCAAATACATGTGTATATAATTACATCAGTGATGAATATAATCTTCTGGCATAGCCCTAAGGCTATTTACATGGCAGCGGAAGTCTATTTAAATGGCGGCGGAAGTCTTGGCAGCATATCACTCTGGCTGGGCTCCACAACTCACAGGACTGGCAAGATTACGGCCTAGCACGACGGAACAAGTGAACGACCTACAAAACTGGCATGACACGCCAGGTCGGTACATTGAATGTACTTGCAAGACAACCAAATACATAGCATCCAACCAAGCAGAAGACAAAGCAAGAACCAAGCGTCTACAACAACTTATCTCATATCAGAAACTAAGCATGACATAATATCAACCAAAGACATAAATCAAACTAACATCATGGCATCCACTAGCATGGCAACAACATGGTATCCCAAATTTACTTCTAACTTGTCAATATCCAAACATAGCATATCCTCTCAATCATGGCATATCAAAGCATGGCATGGCATCATGAGACTATGCTGAAAGTAAACTACCAATCATATCAAATGCAGACATAGCATGTTAACTGTATGCAACCATCTCATGTTCTACCATGGTTCTTTAAATGCAAACATATTACTCATGCAATGCCACCAAACTTGTGCACTGAGTCCCTCGGACTCTCTTACCAACGGTGATCACCTCGTTTCTTGGTCACCAACAGAGACAAACTTGTGATCCTTACGGCGATCACAACCCGACCACATCTGGCCTATGATCCTTACGGCGATCACAACCCGACCACATCTGGCCTGTGATCCTTACGGCGATCACAACCACATTACTCAGCTTAATTATTTTAGGTTTATCCTCCATTTCGACCAAGACCCGATAGTGTACCCTACTACGAACTTGTGCCCATGACCGAGGACGTGACTATCGATAGTTTAAATACACTCTCCAGAGGTTAGTACACTGTACCCACACTACGGAACCCATGGCCTCGCACTCCCATTCAGGTGGACCAACGACATTCTGACGAAACCGATCTACTGTCATGACACTCTCCCGCCCACTCCGACTCACTCCCCACTGGGCTAGTCCTGGGTGGCCCCGTGTCTACCTCCAGACACCTCGACCACCGTCGTGGCCACGATCCACTCTGGGACCCGGTACAAAAACTTAACGTAACAACGGGCTCACAAGGTTATGCTCCACCTACCTGATTAGGGTAGCGCGCGCCCATAACCTTCCCTAGTTGGAGGCACTGACCAGAGGCACGACAATAGACCGCATTAAGGCCGTCCCATACCGTCAAATGTGGTTGCACTTGGAAAAGTTTGGTTTGGCGGCACTATGACTCGATCCCATCGATGGCGGAGGGGTTTTATTATTAAGTCATGCTATTATCTTCTCCATCATCAATCATCATACCAGCATTTTAACATGAATGCAACAATGAGCATACATCATACAAATGCTTTAACAAAACATCGAGCTTCTCAAGTGAACAGTTGCAGCATAAAGAACATGACAATACCAAGTACTAACATATCCACGGTGCATTACCATCAACATAGCATTTTATAACGATGGCATGAAAATAAATTAGAGTAGTGACATGGCATCATCAGTAACAACATTCTAATTATCATGGCAAGAAGTAGCATGAAAACACAAGCATGCATGGTAAGCATAACAGAATAACTGCAGATGAAAACGAGAAGAAATAACTGCAACTACACACACACAAGGTGCAAGCAAAGTCAACATGCAAGTTCGGGGCTCATGATAAGAGGTTGGCTTGCCTGGGGGTCGACAAATACTCCGGGAAGAAGTGTGAAACGACCGGAGAAAAATTTGCCGAAAACAGTTCTCTCTTGGAGGGGGCTCTTTACGGACAAGGGCAAAGTGGTCATTTTCACAGTGTCAAACCATAGTGAAAATCATGGGAACGGAACGGGCTCGACGAGACGAAGACGCGGGCGTTGGATTTACCTCAATCGGAGTTACGAGCGCAAAGTTGCGGCCGTTCACTTTTTAGGCAGAAAATGCACTAAATAGTAAACGTTCGCAATTTAAATATTTCGGCGGGCTGGGGCTGACTGGGCTGAAGGTGTATTTTAGAAAGAGGTAAGTACACCCGCGGTCTTAGAACTTGCACTGGATGGTCATTTTGGTGCACAAACTTGCAAAATACGCATTTGTGGTCACTGAACTTGCAAAACAGTGCAAATACAGTCACTCCCTTCGTACGCAGCCGTATGTGGTGACGCCAGTGGGGCATGGGCCCGCTGTCAGCGACCATGGCCGTCCAGCGAGGCGTGCATGCGATCACTTTGCAGAAAACCCCATGGGTTTATTATTTTTTGCGCTGAAGATAACTGAATATAGCCATAGCTTAGTTAACTGAACATAACTGAAGATAGCGGCTACTGAACTATAGATAGCGGCTACATGATGACCAGAGGCACGGGACGATGACCCTGCCGGACGCAGAACCGGACGCACGACGCCTTGAACCAGATGCATGGTGCCTTGAGTCGGCACTGGAGCTTCCCGTGCCGGGTGCCGGCGCGGCTATGCCCTCCAATGGACATCCTCTGTCGTACGAGCGGTGGAGGAGAGGAAAGAGACGATGCACACTATATGGGAGAAAAGGGAGAGATCGGGAGGATGTAACAGAATCCTATCATTACCCAACTGGCTATATGGTGTCATCTATCACTGGCTGATCTCGGGTTCGAATCCTAGGTAGCCTACCTTTTTTGCTCTTTCTATTATTTTGCATCAGGCGACACAGATTAATACATTTTGCAGCAGCAGTTCTACAAATTAAGCACTGTCAAAACAATCTCAAGAATAAACCAATTGAAACCAGATTACAGAAATCATAGACATTTACTTAATATTGATCTGGGAGGCCTCTTGAACTACTAGCACTGTCATAGCATAAACCAAAGTGTAGCAAAATATAGTTTCATACAGTCTGAGTATTGAGAAAACCAAAGCAAAATAAAGTTGGAAAAGGCCTTGCCTACTACATCTTTACCCCAACTGCAGGAGCAGTTCATTCATGAACTAAACCTAACCAAGAGTTCATTCATGAACTCTAACTTGTTCTGATGTAAACTAAAGAGAGAAAAAATCATGCAGATCAGTAGGTCGGCCATCTTGAGATAGAGCAGAATGTGGTGCATTTTGGCTAAACAAAACCTCCTCTTCAGCCTGCATGAACTGTGCTCTATCAGCAGCCCCATCATCTCCAAATAGGATATTGTAAAAGCCAGGAGCAACAGCTCTTGCTCCTGTGACATCTGCAGGAGCAGCACCTCTTCCTCCAAATGTAGCAGCTGCAGTTCTTCCTCCTCTTGCACCATTTCTTCCTCCTCTACCATCACTTCTTCCTCCTTTTGCACCATCTCTTCCTCCCCTCCCAGCAGTTCCTCCTCCTCTTGCAGCATTTGTTGCTCCTCTCCCTACACTGCCTCCCCCTCTTGCTTGTTTTTTCTTGGGTCTTGTTGCAGCTGCTGCTTGCTGACTTGACTCAGCTGCTTCCTCTCCATTTGCAGGTGCTGCTTGCTGACTCCTCACCCTCCCCCTAGCCATTGATGTTGTCACTCTGCCTACTGTCATTGCTTCTCTAGCATTTTCAATAAATGTAGACTCAAGAAAGGGGGCAAATTCCCTAGGGGGTGGGTACGTGAACCTCTCCTGCAAAAATTAAGACAGAGCAAGTGTGAGCACACATACTGGTGATTTATGAGTGTATAAAAGTTAATTAGTGAAATCATGATTACCTGTTCCTGCATCTTGTACACCATACAATCAGGTGTTTGTGTTGGATCCAGCTGTGGGTATACCCTGTGTGGCATTATGTTCTGCACAAGACAAGCAATGTATGAACTTAGTGTATCCTAAATCTGAAAAATTATATGGGAGTAAGCATAAGAGTACAAGTGTATTACAGCAAGTATTGATGGATCATCATACTCTTCTTCAGATTCCCTAACAGCTTCTTCATTTGGAGTCTTATCAACATGATTATGGTGTCCCTTTTTGTTATGATCAGCTGCTCCACATATTGAACAATGCATGGTCACACCATGCTTGGTCACCTTCTTTACTCCATTTTTGTCACTCTTCTCTTCTGGATCTTTCTTCCTGTTTTTCTTTGGCCTGCCCATAACTTTTGTGTACAATGGTGGATACACATCAATCCCGTTCATTTTCTCCCATAGCTTTGTATCCCTCATCGGCATCATGTTATATCCATAACACTTTTTGTACTCCTCCACTGTATAGCAGGAGTGAACCATGCTCTCTGGTTCAATCCTCTCATGCCTGAAAGTTGCTATTGCATGATGACAAGGGATGCCAGACAGTACCCACCTTTTGCAGTCACAACTTAGCATATTTAAGTCCACTATGTATGAGTTTTGTAGAGAGAAAACTTTGAACACACCTCTACCGTACTCTTGCACCCTACAGTTCTTTGCCCACTCAATGTATTTCTCGAGTTTCTTCTGAATCTTGGGGCACAGTCTTCCTGTCCACTTTTCTGACTCCCTTTGCTTACCAACTATCCTATTTGTGAGCTTCGTGAAAATATAATCCAGCATTGACTTAATCGGTAGCTCTCTTCCATCCAATATATAACTGCAGATATGTTCATATGTTCATGTTATGTTAGTACCCAATGGCATTGTTTGACATGATATAAAGGAAAGGTGGGAGGGCAATGCAAACCTGTTGAAGACTTCAGACATGTTGAAAACCCCCAATTAAACCCTAGGTCAGATTGGAGAAGCAGGAGTTCTGGCTGGTTGCAACTAATCCATAGGGCAAATACTCGCTCGAATCAAAGTCTGAACATCTCAATCAACTGGTACAACCCACCGATCCTACCACACAAATCCTACCCGCGGCGGGCTGACAAAATCGGTAAATAAAAGAGGAGGTAGACGCATGGGATCACTCACCGTATGTGGGTGCTACTTCCCCCGGCCGTCGGTGGCGCGGTTCTTCCATCTCCTCCGACGACGGCCGCCGTGTCACAGTTCCGCCTCCGCCAGCGCCTTGGAACGATCGACAGAGAAGGGAGACGAAGCGGTGGGGAGTTACAATGGGCTGCCAGCAATTTTAGGGTACCTATACGCTTATTTGCAAAGCGCTCAGTTCCCGCGTCTCCAGGGGCTTTTTTGCGCAAAAAATAATAAACCCACGGGGTTTTCTGCAAAGTGACCGTGCGCACGCCTTGCTTGAAGGCCATGGTCGCTGACAACGGGCCCATGCCACGCTGGCGTCTCCACATACGGCTGCGTATGAAGGGAGTGACTGTATTTGCACCGTTTAGCAAGTTCCGTGACCACAAACGCGTATTTTGCAAGTTTGTGCACCAAAGTGACCATCCAATGAAAGTTCTAAGACCGTGGGTGTATTTACCTCTTTTAGAAATACGTTTCTACTTAGTAGGTCAACGGGCCCGCCTGGGTCAGCGCTGAGGGGCTGACGCGTGGGGCCCACCACATCTCCTTTCTCCTCCTCCAGGTCGTCTTCTTCGCCCCGACAGAAGCAACAAGGGCGGGCTGGCCGCTGCCCTGGCCGATGACCTGCTGCTCCCCAGGGCTGGCCGACGGGCGCAGGGGATCGGCCGCTCCATGCCGCGCCGGTGGGTGGCCGTAGGGTCGCCTGGGATGGCCTGCAGCGGCGTCTCCAGAGGAAAGCCGCGGCGACCGAAAGCTTCAACGGGGGATGCGCGGCAGCAGGGATTCCCAGAGGAAATGGAGTGCGACGGCGGTACTGTGGGGGTCCATAGGGGGAGATGGACGCCGAAACGATGGAGGGGGAGGGGCACGGGCAAGAACTGGCCGAGGGGGGTCAGCGGCAATGGCTCGGCCATTGGAGGGGATGGGGAGCTCCGAGGCGAGGGGGAGAGCTGCGAGTGGTTGGGGAGGGTTGTCGACTGCGAGGGGGCTCGGGAGGGCTACTTATAGCCACGGGGAGAGCTCAGGAAGGAGGGGCAAGGTGGCACACGGCGGGCGACGTGTCCGCGCGTCGGCGACGGCGCAGTCGTCGGCAGTCGCGGCCAGGGCTCATGGGAGGCAGTGGGAAGGCGACGAGGGGGATCACGACGAGCGCCAGAGGCTCACGGAGACGAGGGGCACTCGCGGACGAGAGGGAGAAGAAAACAAAAGAGAGGAAGAAGATGATGGCCACGGGCACACTGCTCGACCCTTGGCATGGCTCGTCGGAGAAGCAAACGGAGGGGCAGCGGGGTCCAGGCGAACGGAGACGACGATGCGGAGCTTTAGGACATTAATGGCGAGGTCAGGGACGGTCAGAGCAGTGCTGCCTACAAGAACAGTGGCTAGACCACCGTTTTGGCTGGCTGCACTCGTGGTCACCACATGCATAGCGCACTCTGGGCTTTTTACTGAGGTTAAACCATGTCTAACACGTAGTCCTTCGAAGAGACAGGCAGAGACAGGCAGAGACAAAGGGAGTGGAGTAAACCAAGCTCCACAAGGTTTCTGTTGCAAACTTGGCAACATCCTAGAGGTAAAACCAGAGAGGGTAAATGGTAAAATTGATGTCTGGTAGGCTTAGGGTAGCAAGGACTACGGTCCTCCGGGTTTTGAGGGCTTTAGGACAAATATTAAGCATAGTTGCTTAACAGCTGCTAAAAATTGTCCAGAAAACAAATGATGATGAAGCACTCTCTAGGAGCGTTGGATTGAGCTATAACTTGGCAAGTCCTCATGATTTGTCCATAAGTAGATTCTGTTAAAATATCAAACCAAATGGACTGACCAAATGGGTACTTGCTTCACAAGCATTACTTTGGACCAGAATCTTGAGAAAATTCTAGGACAATATTAGCTAAATTAAATTAGCCAAACTCTTGGGTAGGTGGGTTATATGTATAGGAGAAGGCTTGGAATTATTTTCAGCCATAATGGAGCAATATAAAATGTACTTGCTTCACAAACTGAAAATTTGGACAGAGAACAAGAATTGCTCCTGTGCTCACATAGATCAATTAAATGAGGTGAATTTGGGTGAAGGCTAATGATTAGCGATACTTGAGAGGATGGCAAATTTTCATCCCATTTGGAAACACTATGAATGTACTTCCTTCACAAAGTGACAATCTGGTCAGAAATTTTGAAAACTTGCACAGGGAGATAGGATTATTGGATTGAGCTCATCTTTGGTATCCATGGGTTCTTTATCAATATTAATCACCCTGCCAAATTGCAGCTCAAATGGAGTTAGGAATAAAGCACTTCCTTTGCAAAATTTTAGAGAAGGCAGAAACTTGCATTGGATCATGTGCCCAATTTTTGAACTGCTGATCATGATATAAGGATGGAACTAGTGATTATATAGCAATTACAAGCTCCACAATTTATGTGAGAATTTTCCCTGCTATAAAAATAGTAGTTCCTTTAGAAAATGGCAAAAATGCAATATTGGTATTAAATAGGAAAAGGCAATTTTCCTTATTTAATTATGGCCAATATAATTGCCATAGCTTGAATTAGTCATAATTATCAACTCCACCAATTCACATGAATTTAGGAGATGGCTAGCTATGCCTTTTGATTTTATTCCTCAAAAAGGCAAGAAAAGGAATAAATCATAATTCAAAAATATTGCATGGGACTTGGCAAAAATTTTGCATATCCAAGGTTTAGAAAGATAGAAGGGTCTCTAGGAACAGATGGGATGATCAACAGATCAAGGAAAATGATAGCTCCTTTGAAATCACAAAGGGCATATTCAAATCCCAAAAATTTGGAATTAGGGTTTGAGAGGGTTTAAGATGATGCAACTGAGGTCTTGCCCACTGAAAAAGACATGAGCAAGTTTTGAAAGGTTGGAAATGACAAGAATTCTCAGGGTCATCCAACAAACTCAGGAGAAAGATTTTGAAAAATGAGTGCCAGGAAGAAATAATGGCACAAAAATTGATAACCCAATTTTGGGGCTGTTACAACTCAAAACAAGGAAAAAACAGAAACTGACACTGGCCTCTAGGTTAATATGTTAGTCCAAAAAATCATATAAAATAGCATATAAATGCATATAAAACATCTACGATGGATAATATAATAGCATGAATACTTCATAAATTATAGATACGTTGGAGACGTATCAGCATCCCCAAGCTTAATTCCTGCTCGTCCTCGAGTAGGTAAATGATAAAAGAAATAATTGATGAAGTGTGAATGCTAGCAGGTGCACAAGTTTGATCAATGATAATTTCAATCACCTTTTCTATCATCATTATATCTCATAACAGTACCTCATCTCATAAAACTTTTCATGATCATGTAACAAGCTATTCACATGTTAAAGTATAGATCATAAACTTTCTTGAAAACTAACAAACAGCGCTCTTAGTCATCAAACAATTGCAATTCATCTTATTTTCAGGAAGGGTCCATGTCAGAGCTTTTATTTAGCAAACTCCACATACTCAACTATCATTTAATCATTCACAATTGCTAGCACTCACGTGATATTTATGGGTTCAAAGTTTTAATCGGATACAGAGAAAGATAGGGGCTTATAGTTTCGCCTCCCAACCTTTTACCTCAAGGGTATTGTGAACAATAATAATTTATGATGACCTACATCCAAGTGGATATATATATCCAGATCGCTCCAACACGAAGTGCTTGCCAAAGGAAAAAGTGTAAAAAGGAAAGGTGGTGATCACCATGACTCTTGTACAAGGGTAGAAGATAAAAGTAAAAGATAGGCCCTTCGCAGAGGGAAGTAGAGGTTGTCATGCGCTTTTATGGTTGGATGCACAAAATCTTAATGCAAAAGAATGTTACTTTATATTGCCGCTTGTG
Organism: Triticum timopheevii; assembly: GCA_963921465.1. Taxonomy (NCBI): domain Eukaryota; kingdom Viridiplantae; phylum Streptophyta; class Magnoliopsida; order Poales; family Poaceae; genus Triticum; species Triticum timopheevii. The sequence goes on along the minus strand of OY997266.1, from coordinate 502,233,779 downwards.
ATAAAGACCTTTATTATGCAGTCCGTCGCTTTTATTTCTTCCCTATCAAAAGTTCGTATAAAGCTTATTTTCTTTGCACTAATAGATCATACATATTTAGAGAGCAATTTTTATTGCATGCACCGATGACAACTTACTTGAAGGATCTTACTCAATCCTTAGGTAGGTATGGTGGACTCTTGTGGCAAAACTGGTTTGAGGGATGTTTGGAAGCACAAGTAGTATTTCTACTTGGTGCAAAGAATTTGGCTAGCATGAGAGGGAAAGGAAAGCCCAACATGTTGGATGATCCAAGACAGTATAATGCTTCGGATATAGGAAAACATAACCCATTAAGTTGTCTTCCTTGTCCAACATCAACTTTTTAGCATGTCATATTTTAATGAGTGCTCACAATTACATAAGATGTCCAAGATAGTATATTTGTATGTGAAATCTCTCTTCCTTCAATATTCTTTCATGAATTGTTCAAGTGACCAATTTTGCATTTGCTAACTTTCAATGAGTTTACTACCTATACTTATTATGTGTGAAGTCATTACTCCCCATGTTATAAGCATATGAAACATATATAAATTCAGATTTATGATATTCAATTCATTCAACCATTTACTCATAGGATATACGTGAAGCACATGAGCAAATGACAAACTACTCCAAAAGATATAAGTGAAGAACACTGAGTAGTCAAATAATTAACTAGCCATGGGAGGATTCTTTTTTTATTCAAGATTTCAGATCCAAAGATTTTATTTAAACTGCAAGTAAAATTGAAAATACGCTCCAAGCAAAACACATATCATGTGATGAATAAAAATATAGCTCCGAGTAAAGTATACCGATAGTTTTGATGACGAAAGAGGGGATGCCTTCCGGGGCATCCCCAAGCTTAGGCGCTTGAGTCTTACTTGAATATTACCTTGGGATGACTTGGGCATCCCCAAGATTAGGGTCTTTCCGCTCCTTATTCTCCTCATATCAATATCTCACCCAAAGCTTGAAAACTTCAATCACACAAAACTTAACGGAACTTCGCGAGATAGGTTAGTATGATAAAGAGTAAACCATTCACTTTGGTACTGTAAAAGAAAAGGTTCGTAATTGTTCTCACACAATTCCTACTGTACCATATCATTTCTACAATTTATATTGAGAAATATAAGACATAGAAACTAGAAAACAAGCAAACTATGCAATGAAAACAGAATCTGTCAGAAACAGAAAAGTCTGTAATGATCTGAACAACAACCATACTTCTGCTACTCCAAAAATTATGAAATAAATTGGTGGACGTGAGGAATTTATCTATTAATCTTCTGAAAAAAGAATCAACTCAAAACCACTCTTCTGTAAAAAACGGCAGCTAATACCGTGAGCGCAAAGTTTCTGTTTTTTACAGCAAGATCACATTAACTTTCACCCAAGTCTTCCCAAAGGTCTTACTTGGCAATTTATTGAAACAAAAGCAATAAAACATTATTACTACAGTATCTTAATCATGTAAACACACAAATACATCAAGGGTAGATATTGGGTTGTCTCCCAACAAACGCTTTTCTTTCATACCTTTTAGCTAGGCATGATGATTTCAATGATGCTCACATAAAAGAAAAGAATTGAAACATAGAGAGAGCATGATGAAGAATATGACTAGCACATTTAAATCTAACCCACTTCATATGCATAGGGATTTTGTGAGCACATAATTTATAGGAACAAGAATCAACTAGCATAGGAAGGCAAAACAAGTATAACTTCGAAACTTTAAGCACATAGAGAGGAAACTTGATATTATCGCAACTCCTACAAGCATATATTCCTCCCTCACAATAATTTTCAGTAGCATAATGAATGAATTCAACAATGTAACCATCACATAAAGCATTCTTTTCATGATCTATAAGCATAGAAATTTCACTACTCTCCACGTAAGCAAAACTCTTCTCATTCGGAATAGTGGGATCACTAATTCCTAAAGTTGCCACTCTTCCAAACCTGCTTTAGATGATAGTATTATTCATACTCCAAAATATATAAGTGAAGTTCATGGAGAATTCTACAATTAATATAGATTAACCAATATCCAAGCTCAAAATATATAAGTGAAGCACACGAAGCATTCTATAAAACCATACTCAAATGATTTAAGTGAAGCACAAAGAGCAATTCTATAAGATCATACTTAAAAGATTTAAGTGAATAACATGAAGTATTATACAAATCAATGAAGGGCCATCTCATACTATCATGGTTCTTAAAGAAAAATAAAAACACAAATGACACAAATCATGTGAACAAAACAAAAAACTGAGGTATACCGATATTTGTTGAAGAAGAAAGATGGGATGCCAACCGGGGCATCCCCAAGATTAGATGCTTGAGTATCCTTTGAAATATTTACTTGGGGTGCCTTGGGCATCCCCAAGCTTGAAATCTTGCCTCTCTTTATTCTTCTCACATCGGTAACTCCTCGTTCTTCGAACACTTCATCCACAAAAACTTAACAAAAACTTTGTGAGATCCGTTAGTGTAATAAAGAAAACTACCTCTTTAAGGTACTGCAATGAACTCATTATTTATTTATATTGGTGTTAAACCTACTGTATTCCAACTTCTCTATGGTTCATACCCCCCGATACTAGCCATAGATTCATCAAAATAAGCAAATAACACGCGAAAAACAGAATCTCTCAAAAACAGGACAGTCTGTAGTAATCTGGAAGTTTAGTAAACTTGTGTAACTCCAAAAATTATAAAATAAATATGAAAATCTGAAAGATTTGCACAGAAGTAATTTGCAAAAAGTTTCAGACCCATTTGACCTTCCAGTAAAAAAATTAAAATCACGCGCTACAGCCAAAGTTTCTGTTTTTGTTCTGCACATAGTAAACAAGCAATCTAATCATCCTAAAACCAAAGCTTGGCACATTATTTTTATAATACAATGGATATATACAAAGGGGATAATTATTTACCTAGAAACTTCCATGAAAAATTCTACATAGTTTCCGTGAGCATGAACACAAGTGCTCAAGGTCGACCCTCACTTCTTCAATGCATAACTTTCCAATCACTTCTCTTTTTGAAAAACTTTTTTAGGCATGAGAGGCAAGTAAACATTTTTTTCTATTTTCATTCTTTAATTTTTTTATGTTTCACCCACAACTAAACAAAAACAAAAAGGAAAAACAAAATCTACTTAGAGAAGAAAGCAAACAAGCACACACGAGAATATCAACCCCACGCTATTGCTCCCCGGCAACGGTGCCAGAATAGAGCTTGATAATCCCCAAGTGCAGGGAATCATCATAGCAATTTCCAAAGGTGGAAGTGATAAGTATGGAGTGTCGAACCCACAAGGAGCTAAAGGTAAGATCAATATTCTCTCAAGTCCTATCTGCCACTGATACGACTCTACGTACACCAAACGTTTGCTTCCAACTAGAAATGAGAAATAAAACTACGTTGCGGGTGTGAAGAGAAAAACTTTGCATGGTATCGGAGAGCTAAAATATAAAAGTAGGTTCTGTTATCACAAAGTTAGAATATATTACTAAATATTATAAATAGCGAGTGTGGAATAATGATGGATTGGTGTACGGAATTATCCTAGGCAATTGTTAATAAGACCGGTAGTCGTCATTGCAATTTCATATGAGGGAGAGGCATAAGCTAACATACTTTCTATTCTTGGATCATATGCACTTATGATTGGAACTCTAGCAAGCATCTGCAACTACAAAATATCATTAAGGTAAAACCCAACCATAGCATTAAAGCATCAAGTCCCCTTTATCCCATAAGCCACAACCCCCTTACTCGGGTTTATGCTTCTATCACTCAATCAACCCACTATAAGCGAATCATGAACGTATTGCAACACCCTACAGCGGGAATCCCTCATGCTTGTGCGACACGGAAGGCACAATAGGATAACACCAAAATAAAACATACAACTCGTACCAATCTAGATCATCAATCAACCCAAAGACAAAAGATATCTACTCAAAACATCATAGGATGGCAACACATCATTGGATCATAATATGTGGCATAAAGCACCATGTTCAAGTAGGGTTACAGCGGGGTGCGGGAGAGTGGACCGCGCAAAAGAGATGAGGATGGTGATGATGATGGTGATGTTGATGAAGACGATCACCGCGGCGATGATTCCCCTCCCGATGGCACTCCGACGCCACCGGGAGAGAGGAGGAGAGGTCCTCCCCCTTGTGCTTCCTCCTCCATGGCTTCCCCCTGGATGGGGAGAGGTTCTCCCTCTAGTCATTGGCCTTCATGGTGATGATGGCCCCTCCGGGATCCTCCTCCATGGCCTCCGATGGTGATGGCCCCCTCCGACAGGGTGCCAGAGAGGGCCTAGATTGATTTCTCGTGGCTACAAAGGCTTGCAGCGGTGGAACTTCCGATCTAGGTTATTTTCTAGAGGTTTCTGTATTTATAGGAATTTTTGGCGTCGCTCTCACATCAGGGGGTCTCCAAATCGTCCACGAGATAGGGGCCCACGCCCAGGGGGGTGGGTGCGCCTCCCACCCTCGTGGACAGCCCGAGACTCTTCTGGCCCAACTCTTTTACTCCAAGGGCTTCTTTTGGTCCATAAAAAATCATCAAAAATTGGCACGTCAATTGGACTCCGTTTGGTATTACTTTTCTGTAAAACTCAAAAACAAGGAAAAAACAGAAACTGGCACTGGGCTCTAGGTTAATAAGTTAGTCCCAAAAATCATATAAAATACCATATAAATGCATATAATATATCTACAATGGATAATATAATAGCATGAATACTTCATAAATTATAGATACGTTGGAGACGTATCATCCACCAAAATTTTAGCAGTCCTCTGCTTCTGATCATGTTTCATGGTCACTTTTGGGGCAACAGTGAACTCAAAGGATTCGGTGACAGGTTCAGAGAGGTCGTCAAAGCATAGAGCCTTTGCAACTGGCCTCTTAACTGGAGATGTATGGCGAGCAGTGCTGCAAGAAGGGTCAGACACAGGCTACAGAACAAAGCTGAGATCAGAACCATTGTAGCAGAAATCCCGGGATCGCTTAGCAAGCAAGAGGGACCCAATTTCAGACTTGAACACAAACTTTGGAATCTCAGCAGTGCACAGAGACGACAATCTTCTCAAAAGTGCGCTGCCACTGCATGGCAGGAGGCAAGACTGGCCCGAAGACAGTGAACACCTATCCAATATGTAGAGGAGGCTGCTGTGGTCCCTTTTGGGGTTGGTAAACTACCACATCCGCAACTTCAGGCACAGTATTAACTGAATCATCAGATACTTGCAGAATGATTGATTCCTGGGATTGAACTTCCTCAACTTGCTCTTGTTGAACAGCATCATGAACTGGTGGGATATCTTCCTGTGGCTGCTCATTGATAGGTGGTGGCACATCGTTCCACCCAAGCTCTAGGAACTCTGGCATGACCCAGTTATGATTCTCGAACTACATATTTCCAGGCAGGGGATGGGGGTTGCCATCGAAAGGCATGGGATCCTCGTCGGCAGGCAGAACATTAGTAAAATCAGTAGACAGTATGTAAACAGGGGCAGTCCAAGATATCCTAGCCCCACCAAAGTCTGCATATTCACGGTAAACCACATCCCTTGGCACAAGTGAAGGAGCCGGAAACGACACATAGGCGAAAGTACGGACGCGCATCGGATCATCTATACGGTGAGTGGTAGAATTAATTTCGTAGTTTGCACAAGTAATTAGTACGCTCGTTTTTCTCAAGAAGTTATGTTTACCGAGGAATTAATTAGAACGAATGCATGAATGACCACTAAATTTCCATGAACTTCTACATGCATTGGTGAGTTTTATCTTGACACTGCTTGCATCGGGTGATCTAACGCACCTCGAAATCCAACATGTGATGGTACTACTACTAGTAGTAGAATTGAGACTTATAAAACAGGAAAAAGAATGTTTTTAGATGAGCCCTATAAACCCTAGTGGGTACGTACTCAGTAAAATCATATTTTCCCAAAACTAAGTCGCTCAACCTTTATTTGCTTGTTTCCCTTCCTGCCTCCTTGCCTCGAACAGACTATGCCAAACTCCCCTGCCTGCCGCGCGGGAAAAGACCCGCCCTCGCCTTTTTATAGTCCGGGTTTGTATCGATGGATCGCGTGAAGCAGCAAAAACCCAAGTCGTGTCTTGTACGCCTCCATCGACGCTCCCTTTCATGAATTATGTACTTCCTGTCACCGACATGTGGGACATATAGCAACCGGGTCGATGTGTCAAGCACCAAATAATAGTGCAGAACAGCAGGGGGGACGCACCCCAGTCGTACCGCCCCAGTAGTAGTAATGAGCAATGAGATGTCAAATCACAATGCCACACCTTCCCAGACGGACGAAGCAACCATTATTTCACACTTCAGTTCGCCATCATCTCAAACCACATAGTATTGCTTCTGCCTCAAGAGGGACACGCGCGTTGCCTTGGTACATCATGACACGTGGGACCGCATGCAGGCCATGCTCCCCCGCCGATCGCTCAGTAAAATCACCTCATTTTTACTATACTTCCTCCATATCGGTTTACATGGCATGCACGTCGTTCTAGGTTGAGAATTTAACTGGCTATATATGTGATGAACAGTATATGTTTAGAAACTACATCCGCTTAAGAATCCAATGATATACTTTTTGTGACATAGTAACTCATGTTTAGTTAGTCAAATGGATGACCTAGAATTACGTGCACGCCCTATAAACTGAGATGCCTAAAAAAAGACGGAGAGGGTAGTTCAGTACGTATCTTTTTAGATCAATATAGTCGAGATTCACCAAGGAGCAAAACCAAGTGGTAGGTGCTCCTGTCGTGTTGGCGTAGCAACTCAAGAAGGGTCAGTCCCCACACGAAATGGCGACACACTTAACAGTACCCCTTTGGCCGACATGTGGCTCATCCACCATCTTGTTCCATGTGTGATGCACCAAATTACAGTTCAGAGTAGTGGTTGGAATTGGAGGCACCCCGGTCGTAGCGCCACAGTAGTAGAAAATGAGCGACGAGGGGTCAAATCACAAAGCCCCACCTTTCCCACATTAAGCTGGACGGACGAAGCAACCATCATTTCACTCTGGGGCGCAAGAGCATAAAGAAAAGAGAAAACCAATGATGTGTGTGGCAGCTACCTAGGGCACCCTAGGGTAGGGGTCTCCACTACAGATCCTTTTTTTTGAAAGCGCCTCCACTACAAATCGGCTTCTCCCTCACCCTCTTGAAGAAAACCGATGATGAGTGCGGCGGTAGGGTTTGTAGGAGTACTACGGCGTGCAGGGCCACGTCGTAGTAAACGGGAGAGGGATTGAGTTTGAGTCGATGTCTTAAATATGTGTGGGTCGCTTGGTTTTACGGGAATGAGGCAGCATTTTGGGTTCGGGGACTAGTGGAGGTATAGTACGTACAAAAAAATTTGGACGTAGGCAATGATGCATGGGCCCTGCATTTTGATATACCCGAGGCCGCGTGAAATTTTCTACTCTACTCAAAACTAGTAAGGTACACATGCATTGAACGCATGATATTTCAAAACCAATTATGAAGAAATACACACTATAGCATGTAAAGCTTTGAGTCATATATGCATGATGTAGATGTTCGTTTAGTTCTTATAGTTCATCTCATTCAAAATCAATTAGTTTTATAAAAATGTTAAGATTCATGGGGTTGTGCATTGTAAAGCATAAAGTAAAAACCAAATAATGGCAATTCATTTAGAAAAAATATTCAATTATGATACGAAAGATTCTAGAACAAAGGATAAGTGCTTGTGTTTTGAGGTTTGTGCATTATGCTTAAGTTCAACCATGGAGTCTTCTAAATCGTACATGTGGCAGATCTGGTGGAATGTTGATGATATCCAACGGCCAGTAGTGCTCGGATTTGCCATCTCTGCACTATCGGATTAGCTTCATCCAGCGACCATCTTTCAAAGTTATTCGCACACTATATAGTTCTTCTGCCATAGTTGCATGTCTTGGAAAAAAATCTACTAGTGGGTTGTACTAGCTATTTAGGAATAGAAGATGTATACATGGAAGTTGTAGGGAAAGAGATGACATGGAGTATCTCAATTCCTATGAGTAGGGATTTTAAAAGAGATGTCATTTGGTTCACATCATAGGAACTTTTCTATTGAATCTAGAGATGACATGTATCTCAATTCCTATGAGGAGGGATTAGAAAAGAGATGTAATTTGGTTCATATCATAGGAACTTTTCTATTGAATATATGCTAATGTTTATTTTCCTTGAAATTATGGGAGTATAGGAATTCATTCATATGAACCAAGTGGCTCTAAAGCTATAGAAATGATATCATGTTTATTTCCTTTGAAATGTGGAGTATATGAATCTATTCCTATGAACCAATTGGCTCTAAAGGAAAAAATCCTATAAAAATCATATCATATAGAGTTCATATGATATTCCTCCACACCAAAGGATGGTTGAAATTGTTGCAGGTGATACGATGGTCTTTCTTTATAGACTCCTCCCCCATCTTTATAGTTACCTCTCAAGGATGAATGAAATGATATTTACAGGGTATTCTACATGTGCAATTTGGTACACGAAAACTCGGTAAAAGTTTGTGAGGTTAGAATTTTCAATAAAGCTATATGCACTGCATTTTGGAATGGAGGGAGCATACGGCAGTTGCTAACACTCACGTGGAAGATTTGTGTGTAGGAGGAGTGGCTGTTCTGTTAAATGACGTGGCAAAACTGACACTGTCGGATGCCGATCTAACGGTTCTTATGGCGTTCGTCAGGAAAAGGCTTGTGGCGAACGTTTGTCGGATAATGATTTACGGACACATGCATTGCATTGATATGTGCCCCCTCTCTCTCATGCACACGCACCCTCACGAGTCACGACTCTCCCAAGTCCTCTCACACCCACCGTCTATCTGCAGGTAGACATCACACACATATGTGCTCTTCACACCCTACCCTCAGAACTTCTAAAAACAAAAGACGTTGCGCACATTTTATTTTAGCTCACACATCACACACTTATACTATTACTCTTGTGGCGAACGTTCTTTGGGCATAGTATATTGTACTCTCACGAAGATAAGCGGTGCACGCACGCACTAGTTCTCTCACACCCACTCGCGGGTACACGAAGGAGTGCATTTTTTTAAGCTGGTACAACAAAATCACTCCACTATATATACAAGTAGGAGCCTTAGAGCTTGCTTTACTAGCGTTCCTCTCGTTCACTCTGTCATGCTCTCCAGATCTAAGCAAGATACAGGTGGCCACACTCTCTCACAGCTCACGACTGGTCACAAATCCGGCTGGACAACCTCGACCGGGGCAGGGGTGTAGGTGCATCGTTCACGCTGCCGTCTGCGGCGAGGGAGGAGACCAACGGCTGCCCGCACGTCCCGATCGGCGGCCGTGCCATTCTCTCTGAGAGAGCGCCAGCTCGGGAGGGCCTCCGACCCCTTCTTCCTCCCTGCGATATTGTGGCCAAGATGCGGCCTCCCGACGCCGTCTTTGCCACATGCCGACGACCCTCCGGTATATATTCCTTTGAAACCTGCCTTGCTCTACTACCCCAGCTCCCCACTTGGCTTCGTGTGGATCTTTTTCTACTTCCGTCCGGTGTTCCAAATCCACCTAGACTTTTACTATTATTAGAGGTAAAGCTAGTTCATATAGTCGACTCTAAGAGTTGGTTCAAACAGGGAAGAAAGTGGGAAAGCTGTAGCATTAATCTAGGACTTGGTCCTAAGAGGAAACAGGGGAAAGTAGTAGATACTGGCTACCCAACCGGTCTCTTGGTTGAAAAGACGAAGAAAGCATGGTGGATGGCGAAGGGTGGGGGCAAGTGGACCTATCTCTTGGTTGAAAAAGGAAAGAAAGTGATGGGTGTTGGGGGACAATGCAAATGAGAATGAGCAGGTCTAGATTTCCTGTGCTCACATAGGAAAATGTCACCGAGATAAAAAATGGGACAAATGCAGACATGCTGCCTGAGTGTTTGCCGCTCTCGGCAACCACATCTGCCTCACCACTTTATGCCCCTGCTATCCCTACGCCCGTATCGCTAATGTTAATGTAAAATCACATGAAGCATTAAGCAATGCCACCTAATGTCACTATAAGTAATGGTCTAGTGCCGTCGATAAATTGAAGCAATGCCACCACCATTTTATGAAGTGCTTCTGTCTTGCTTTATTTCCCATGAATTATGTTTTTGCAGTTACACTTAAATCTCACACCGCTAACATTGCTTCATCCCAGTGGAACTGCACAAATTTGATTGCACATTTACTGACCATGTGCTACTCCCATGGCAGTAATACTAATGCTATTGTTCTACATGTTAATCTAGTGGCAGTGTTGATGTGATGTGATGCTACTTACTTAAGGACACTTTCATACTGTAAATCTAGTGCCAATTATAACACAATAGATGCTGCTATTAATCATACTCCACTGCAAATATCTGTCACTATTTAAATAAATGTATTTCGTATTTGCGCAAACAGGGATGTCTGTCTCCATATCGTTTCGGGATGTCTATCTGCGTATCATCTCTATCCGCTCAATCAAAAGCACACACCTCAGTTTTAGTAGAACTGTGCAAAATGAGATGGCTATCCCTCGCTGTCGTCGTGTAACCACCCGTCTTCCATGTATTCCTACATTGGTAGTTACTAGGTAGAATGACTGACGCAATCTAAAAGAAGTTGATTCGTACGTTTTACTTCCTGATTGCAGTGTAGGGACGAGCGTAAACAACTGCATCCTAGTCTGGAATGCACTTTCTACCAGTTCATCCATGGACCGAGGACTAGCTGGCACGGCTACATGGCGGTTTTTTGGACAGGTGAGCGGACAAGAGGCATTGTGGTCTGCTTATTTCTGCAAATAGCGGTGCTTAAATTTAGTGGAATGCACAAGAATTTCAGCTGGTCAGTACACTGCATGGTTTAGTTCAGCATTCCAGCAGAGACCACAATTATGATTGGTTATTCTGGAATGAGAGAACCTAACCCTGGATGGTGGCAACAAGAAAAAACTAGAGTGAACTCCAGAAAATTTAAGCCTGCCGGGAGGCCCTTTGCTCAGAGAAGCCTTGCTTGTTTTTTCCTGATTTGTAAACCTTCTCACAACTTTTCTTTTGCTGTGAACTAGTATATGTTTGTTATGTTCTATGAATCATTGAGATGTATAAAATTGCTTAACTTATGGTTTTCAAGTTTTTTATGAAGCCGAGTTTAATGTGAGTGTTCCACGTGAACGCTGGACTAGCGTGTGAACGTTTGGAATTTACATTGTGGCCTCAATTAACTGCGTGAACCACTGTAACAAGTTGCTTATATGTCATACAACAGATTGTTGATTGTTAGCTGGTCGATAGCCTAGTGTTAAAGCAAGCTGAGCCAATGTGCCTTGTTTTGCACAATTGCTTACAAGTGGGGTAGCACCAACAGTGTTTACAAGTACTTATGTATACGCTAGCGCACAGTTCTCGAATGATTACTCTATTTCATCAAAACACACACTGCTCGTATGATAAACCGTGACAACTTATGTCTTACCATGCCATATTCATGAAAAAACTAGTGAGGACGCATATGTTTCGGCAACAATTATGATGGTTCTCACATGATTCACGGGCACACAAAAGTAGCAGCAGTTCCCATAGACGGATTCAAACAGAGTACTAGCCCCAGCGGGCTCGATAACAGGCAAGGTTCGAACAATTAGACACAATCCAAACTACTATTAAACACTAGTTGGAGCAACTATTTCATGCCTCCATCTAATTCGGGCTGGACACAAGATGGACCTTGCCATGAACATCATCGAGGACGTTCGGCAGTAGCTCAATCCTGTGAACCTTCATGAAGACAACCTTGTGGCCTTGCCACTCATAAACTTGTTTGTGGAGGCATGCCACGTCATCTTCCTGCGTAAGCTTGACAAGAACAGTATGCTTCACAAACGAAGGAGTAGCTTTGAACTTATTGTGCTTCAGTACACCCTGGACAACACGCCTGACAACAGTGAGGCTCGAATAGAACTCTTCATTGGTATAAGTGCAAATAGCTTCCAGGATCCAACAGCCTAAGAACTTTGTTTTCCTAGTGTGTATATTCAGGTCATCCACCTCATAGCGAGTGACATGTACAACCACACAATCCTTGTCTGCATCAGGGCTCTAATTGAAACAGAAACAAATTCTGAATTACTTTCCAGTATAAGAAACACAAGTTATTTAAACCACTATGTATAGCATGGCATCGAAGCTAATAAAATTTTGCATTATTCATCACCACATACTTAGATGAAAAACCACAATCGAGATCGGCAAAGAAGAAAATCACCTTGGGTAGCTCAGCGGGGGGGGGGGGGGGGACACATCCTTGAAGGGGGAAAACTGCTCCTGCAGTGCCACAGGGGATGTAACCTCAAACGGGGCGTTGACCATCTCAGTAGTGGCCGTGAGCGTATCTGGGGTCGGCTCGGTGGTTGCCTCCATCTTCTTGGAGCTCTCTGTCTCGTGGGGATCAGCCTCCCACGTCTGCTCCAATATTGGCAGATCTTTTCCTGGTTCTCCTTGGTCCATCATGAAACTGACGAATACTAGGAGACCACTGAAAGGAAAACATAATCGCAATGACAATGAAACAAAAAAGAGAGTGAGGATCGGTTACTGCTTTGCAAAAGTTCTTTTTTTCTCTGAACAAAAATATACCAACATCACGGATCCTCTTACCTTCCCTTCGTTGGGAGAAAAGAATACTGGCAGATGCGAGTGTTGCCTTTATTGAAGACGGTGAGGGAGAAGGGGATTAAGCGAAAAGTGAAATGATGGTTGCTTCGTCCATCAAACTTAGACTGCGGGGAGGTGGGGTTTTGTGATACGACGGCTCGTTGCTGCCGCATTATGACCGGGGTGACTCTCCTCCTGCATACTACCTTCTAATTTGGTGGATGGCATTTGAGCCCGCGAGCTGCATGGCCCGCATGTAGGTGAACAAAAGTATAACGGCTTTCAGTAGAGGGAGATGTTTCAATGACCTAGGAGGAGCCAGAAGCGGTATTGTATCCACTTTACTAGTAGTAATTGTTTTTCTGGGTAGCTATAGAGTGTCTCCACGGTACTAGTAGTAATTGTTTCTCTGGGCCCAGACAAAACAGCCCATCCACCCTAGTAAATAGTAAAATCAATTCAAAGCCCACATATTTACTGAATGAGAGGCGCTACCCACACCCAGCACACCGCCCCCCAAAAAAACCTGGGTGCTCTTCTTCCTCCTCACTCCCACCCACCTCACGTCAGCTCACTCCACTCGTACCCCCAAATTCCTCACCTCACTCCTACAGAAAACCCCAGCTCCCCTTCTTCTTCACTACTAAAGAAAACCCCCAGCTCCCCTTCTTCTTCACTCGCACTACAACAAGGCTCGTCATTCATTACTCTGCTCAAATCCGTGAGCGTGATGCGACGCCCTTGAGGAAAATGGAGTCGGCTGACCCCAGCGCCAAGAATATGAGGCTCCCGCCAGCGGTGATGCCTGTTGTAGATCCCGCACCCGGCAGCGTGGGGAGAAGCGGCGACCCCGCCCCCACCGGGTCCCAGGAACCCGTAGAATCTTGGGTGGACCGCATCAGTGATCTCTTGGACGCTATCCTTGGGGAGATCATCTCGCTTCTCCCCATCAAGGATTGTTGCCGCACCCAAGTCCTCTCAATTCGATGGCGCCCTCTATGGCGCGCCGTGCCCCTTAATCTCGACTGTCATCAGCTATCTCTCTTCAATGATTTGAAATCCCCAGAGCCATCATCTCCTTTCCACCAGGGATCCGTTCAAAGCCTCTGCATCCCGTCATGCTACCTGAGCAAGCATACCATGCCCTGCACAGTGGACGCCTGGCTGAAATCCCCTGAATTCACAGAACTACAGCTGCTTGAGTTCTACTATTCCCCTGAAAATCACATACCACATACCGAACGCCATGTATTTCTTCCCTCAACACCGAAGTCCATATCGCGGTTTTCCTCCTCTCTCCACACCGCCACCTTTGCACTGTGCTACCTACCAGACAATCTGGTACTAAACCTTTGACTCCCATTTCTCAAGAAACTTTCACTTGTGCGGGTTCGTATATCGGAGGCCTCATTGCACAACATCATCCACTCTAGTTGCCCTGCCCTGGAGTGCTTGGTGCTTGTTTTCATAGTTAGAATCCGTTATCTCCAAATAAAGTCGCCTAACCTTGTAAGAATTGGAATTTCTTTTGACGGAAGGAAGCTCATCATCCAAGATGCCCATTCACTTCAAAGGTTGATCCTTGATTCTAGTTATTCACCGCTGCAAATAACCGTCCTCTCTGCACCTAAACTGGAGACCTTGGGTGTAATACGTGATCTCTGTGCTCATTTCAATATGGTGTTTGGCTCCACAGTTCTTCAGGTACTTTATATCATCCACACTTGTAACCATAAGCTGCATTTTAAATTTCTGCGCATAAGTCATATATCATCTTGGACTACACATTTTCTATGCTCACTGAAGAGTTTCTCCATGGATGGCCTATCAATGGTGCTGGATTCTATCAAGATCTTATATATCCAAATGAATAGTTTTGATCTGAACAAAATTATTGGCTTGCCGCAATGCTTTCCATGTCTGGAGAAGTTGTATATAAAGGTGATAATTTCACGCACATTGGAAGCCCACATATACTGTACTAGAATTAACTGTTCAGCTGTTGCTCTTTCGACACTCTTTTTTTAGACCTTAACTGTTTTCAATCTTCATGTGTATTTAGGCAACATGACGGGGTAAGAAAGTTATAACCAATCGTTGGATTTGTAAGCATCGGGATTTTCTCACTTCTCATGAGATTCGGTTGAAGACAATAACGCTAGAACGATATGTAGCCAACCGTACAAACACTAGATTTGTCACATTCTTCCTGCTGAATGCGAGGTTACTATTGTCCATCAGGCTTAAGTTTATCAATAGCATGGTTTTGACGGATGGGTGTGTCGAAGAGCAAAAAAAGAAGTTTCTGGTGGGCAAAAGAGCTTCTAAACATGTCGGGCTTCTATTTACAACATATTGTGGTCATAATCCAGTAAATTTTACGACCCAGGATGTTCATTCTATGGACCTGACCGGTCCTTTTGACTGTGACTGCCGAAAACAGTGCTGGAGTTAGATGATGTTGCCCTTTTCAACCTGGGTTTTTTTGTAAACTTGATGAACAATTAACCCTCGTGCTTTTGTACAGTTTGTAAGCTGGAGTTAGATGTTCTTTCCCTTTTCAACTCGGCTGTGACTGTCATATTTTCTTTGAAACAAGGCAAATGGCTTGCCATTCGTTTAATTTAGAGTGAAATATTGTAACAAATCCCAACCAAGGGAAATAACATCACTCTCGCCGGCTGCTTGAGCTCACTGTGCATTACAGAAGCCAAGTGATTAGCCCCCACCAGCACCCACAAACTTATTTCGAACTAGCACATCAAATGGGCTGTAAATTTTCATAGGAAAGGTTGCATGACCATGACAGATTTGGATTCTGACATTTGGGACCCGCGAGGAAATAGCCAATCCAAGGTGGTGTCGACTTACTATCCAGTCAACAAACGATTTTGCCTACCAGCCGTTGGATTGACATCCAACATCGGTCGTATATCTTCTATCTCTTGTCTTCTTCTTCCTCCATCCGCCCAAACCAAACCACCCCGTCGGCTACGCTTGCTCCTGCCTCCCATGGCTAGTTGTGCATCCACCGCCGTACCGTACATACCCTCCAACATTCGCCAGTCCCTCCCTCTATTCCCCCACACGTCCTGTTATTCTCTGGCGGTCAGCCCCAACACGCACCTGCACCCGAACGAGTCAAACCTCGTACTCCCCTCCGCCTATGACTGGACCGGCGCATCTTCCACGGCTCCTGTTCGTTCCGTCCGAGGCCTCGGCATCGTCCTCCGCCTTGCGGCCTTGGTTCGCTCGCCGTGCGCGGTGGACCGCCCTCTTGCATTATCAACGTCGTCAACAACCGAGAGGAACAAGGAGATGCTTGTATGTGGAGAGGATGACAGTAGGAACCCACCAGCGTCATGGCAGTCCGCAAGCAAGTACCTCTATATTACAAGCCCAAAAATATGGTTCCTCCTAATGGTTGGACATCCGGGGCTCATGCCATTGTCAACGTAGTCAATAAACGAGAGAATTACACTATGAGCGGCTGACACCAGGGACCCATCAAGTCGTGTAGTTTTTTTTGAGGAACGAGCAGTTGTTATTTATACTAGTTTTAGCAACGGATCAGGGTAACAACGGGGCTGTGCGGGGGCTGTGGCCCGTCTAGCCAGGGTTTTATTTATGTTTACCGCATCATGAGCCCAGTTGTGTTTTTTTCTTGCTGAAAATGGCTAGCCCAGTTCTATTTTTTTCAAGAAATACCCAAACAAGGCCTACTTGCTTTATCAGCCCTACTGGGCTGCAAATCTTTCAAGACGAGGAGAGTTTCATTCGGTTTGCCCAGAAATGGGCTGTACATTTTTAAAACACATCAAACCGGGAATTAGTTTCAATTTTTTTTCATTACAAGATTTTAAATTCCATTGATTTTTATGCGTGGACAATTATTTGGATTTTATATTTACATAAATTATTTTTCAAAATAGTTTGAATGTGAATCGATATTTCGGGATTAAAAACAGTTGACCGCACCGAAATATGCAAAATTTCGTATACTTTTTAACCGTGGCCACAATATGGGGTGTAATGCTAACAAAAAGAAGATGGGCTCCAAAAAAATTCTTAAGAATTAGCAAATGGGTTGTACATTATTAGAAATAATGGCAGATGGGTTGTATGCTGTTTTCCACAGATTTGAGGCTGACTTGTGCGCCTATTACAGGTTGACGCATATGCTTTCCTAAAAAAAAGGTTGACGCACACGCAACACCCTATCAACTTAGTCAACACATGAGAGCAGTGACTACTGGACGTCCATCCAACTGATGTTGTGCTTCTTCAATATCTTCCTGCTCCAGCCGCTCAAACAAGCACCGGGGAGACTGCTTGCTCCCTCCTCCCGCGGCCGGCTATGCTGCCGCGTAGGCCTCACCGCCCCACCATACTCCCATCGCTGGCCTAGCCATCCCTCTACTCACCCACACCTACTGTTATTCTCCAGCTACGGTAGACGAACCAGTAAACCCCCGTACTCCTCCGCGTGGAAAACAACTGCCGAGTCTTCACTGGCTCCATGTCTCTCCCTTCTAGGCCTCGCCGTCTTCCATCGCCCTGGTGATCTCGGCGCGGCCTGGTCAACGTGGTCAATGAATGACATCCATCGGAAGTGGATTGTATGTGGAGAGGCTGACAGCTGGGTCCACGGCCGCACGCAAGGAGATGCCTCCTTATTACGCGCAAAATAATGATTCCTCCACCTGACAGCTAGGACCCATGGGAAGAGCCTCTGTATTTCGTGAAAAAAATGTTCCCCTCGCTGACATGTCGGACCCACCAGCTATATCTTCGCACGCAAGGAAGTGCCTCCTTATTACGCACAAAAAAATGAATACCCCCTGCTAGCAGGGACCCACTATAGTGGGTGGCTGACTTGTGGGCCTACTAAGTTAACGGGGACGGAGGGCTTTGTCAAATTAGTCAATATGAACGATTCTAGCTCCAGTGACCATACGATGTCCATCCAACGGCCATAGTGCTTCTTCAACCTCTGGTCTTCTTGCTCCAGCCGCCCAAAGCAGCGCCGGTCGTGCCACCTGCTTCTGCCTCCCGTAGCCGGCTGTGCTGCCGTGGAGGCCTCACCGCCTCCATACTACTCCCACCGCTGGCTAGGCCATCCCACCACTCACCCACACCCCATGTTATTCCGCGGCGACGGCAGCCTCACACCGCAGCCTAACCAGTGAACCCTCGTACTCCTCTCCGCGTGGGCATCCACTGCCGCGTCTTCCCCGTCTCCGCGTCGTCCCCTTCCTAGGCCTCACTGTCCTCCACCATCGTGATGCTCTCGGCGCGGCATGGTCAATGTGGTCAACGACCGACTTCCATCGGAAGAGTACTATACGTGGAGAGGCTGACAGTTGGGTCCACAATAGCCGCAAGGAAGTGCCTCCTTATTACGCGGAAAATAATTATTCCTCCACCTGACAGCAGGGACCCACCGAACGGGCCACCGTATTTCGCGAAAAAAGTCCCCCCCCCAACTGTTGGGACCCATCGGGCGGGCCACCGTATTTCGCGAAAAAAACGTTCCCCCCGCTGTCAGCTTGGACCCACCGGAAGTGCCTCCTTATTACGCACAAAAAATGAATACTCCCCCTGCTAGCTAGGTCCCACCTTGGTGGGAGGCTGACTTGTGGGCCTACTAAGTTGACGGGGACAGAGGGCTTCGTCAACTTAGTCAATATGAACGATTCTAGCTCCAGTCACCGTACGATGTCCATCCAACGGCTGTAGTGCTTCTTCAACCTCTGGTCTTCTTGCTCCAGCCGCCCAAAGCAGCGCCGGTCGTGCCGCATGCTCCTGCCTCCCGTGGCCGGCTATGCTGCCGCGGAGGCCTCACCGCCCCTACTATTCCCACCGCTGGCCAGGCCCTGCGGTGACGGCAGCCTCACACCGCAGCCGAACCAGTGAACCCTCGTACTCCTCTCCGCGTGGGCTTCCACTGCCGCGTCTTCCCCGGGTCCGCGTCATCCCCTTCCTAGGACTCGCCGTCATCCATCGCCCTGGCGCTCTCATTGCGGCATGGTCAATGTGGTCAAGGAACAACTTCCGTCGGAAGAGTACTGTGCGTGGAGAGGCCGACAGCTGGGTCCACGACGGCTGCAAGGAAGTGCCTCCTTATTACGCGTAAAATAATTATTCCTCCACCTGACAGTAGGGACCCACCGGACGGGCCACCGTATTTCGCGAAAAAAATGTTTCCCCCCTGACTGATGGGACCCACCAGCTACATCTTCGCACGCAAGGAAGTGTGTTCGGGCAAAAAAACGATTCGCCCCCCTGACTGCTAGGACCCACCATCTACATCTTCGCACACATACGTAGCATTGTCATTCTAGTCGCGAACGTGTACGCACATACTGGTCGATGTAGAGGCGCGCACGTGTCCTAGTAGAGGTGCGCATGTAGCATGTACACATACGTACAGCGGCCAGTGTGCAAGAAAGAAAATATGAACACGTACATACATACTGACGGGGTCTCGAACGCCTACTCGCGCATACGTACGGCCAGGGCTCGTGTACATGGCTGGGTCGGAATGGAGAAACAACGTTGTCGTCATGTTCATGGGGAGCCAACTGGCTGGGTCGAAATGGAATGCATCGTTGTGTTCATCGGGAGGGCTTGGATGGAATAGCCGATGGAAACGAGGCCTGGCGTACCGCACAACGGAGGAAACGGCCTTATGTTCGACCGGCCATGTTCGAAACAGGATCCTGTTCATCGGGAGGGGTCTGGCATACTGCAAAATGGATGAAACGGACTTGTATTGGACCTCCTATGGTCAAAATGGGGTCCTGTTGATCGGGAGGGGTGTGGCATACCGCAAAACGGAGGAAAAGACTTGTGTTGGAGCGCTACGGTCGAAACGGGGGTTCTATTCATCGGAAGGGGTGTGGCGTATCGCAAAACATGACTCCACGGGATACTGTTCATCTCCACCGGCGACCTCCTCCAGCCTCCAAGGGCTACTGTTCATCCACCATCAACCTCCTCCAGCCTCCACCTGTGACTGTTCATCCACGGGCTCCTGTTCATCCAGCCTCCACCGCGCGCTACTCCACCGGCTACTGTTCAACCAGCCCTCTCCACGGGCTCCTGTTCAACCACCCCTCCACGGGCAACTGTTCATCCAGCCCTCCACCGGCTACTGTTCAACCATCCCTCCACGGGGTCGTCCTGTTCATCCATCCCTCCACGGGGTCTTATTCATCCAGCCCCAACTGGCTCGATCAATCGGGGTCCTCTTCATACAGAGGCAACACCACGGGGTCCTGTTCATCCACCCCCACCGGGAACTGTTCATCCAACCCCCCCCCAGCAACGCTCACTGTTCATCCAGAGGCAGCATCGATCGGCTTCAGTTAGCAGCAGTAGCGAAGGAATCGCTCGATCGGGTTCAGTTAACAGCCATCGATCGATCGCTCGGGTTCAGTAACGCGTAGCCTGCAGTGCAATCGCTCGGGTTCAGTAGGCGAACGCCTTGCTCGGGTTCAGTTAGAGCCCAACGCCTCGCACCCATGCACGTGCGTGTGTACGAGAGAACGCGCAAACCTCTGTGCATTGCTCGGCCCCGACCACCCACCGTAACAGGGAACACCCTGATATTTTCCTCGCCCTCGCTTCTACCACGGTTTTTCCATCATGGACGGCCCAAAGAATGTCATGCAGCTGCGTCTCCGGCCCGCCCAGGACGAAAAGCCCATTTTTTGTCATGATTTTTTGTCATAGAAGTAGGATCCCACCACATCTATGATGATACCGGGTTTTGTCACAATTATCGTCATAGAAGTGTCATAAGTATGACAGGAAAAAAAATCGTTCGGCCAAAATGTCATCGAAGTGTCTTTTTTTTGTAGTGGTGACACAAGGTAGAATAAAAAGTATTCATTTCCCATCAATCCAACACTATGCACTATTTAATGGCAAATGCATCATCGGCAAACAAGATTGTAGCACACTATGTGCCCCTGACTTGAGCCTCATATACACTACTCTCACCGGTATTAAATGTTATAACCTTGGAGTGATTGTTGCACGCCGATTGCAACACAATGCTTGTAGTGGTTATTTTTATGGTAGGATTTATGCTTCTCGTTTATCTAAAGAGGTTGGTGTTACACCTCTGCCTTATGACCCTATGTTACCCACTCAGTACTTAGAATTTGAGGCCATGAAGTGCCATAAGTTCCTTAAGGGCAAAATCACTAATTATACTTATAACTTGAGGTTCAATAAAGAAACTAATGCGCATACTATTTTGCATGCGCCTACTCTCTTTGATTATCATAGCAAAGGAAGGTATTATGTTCTCGAGAGCGAGGCCCGCGCGCACAACGCGGAGGTCACTGTTGTTTGATACGTCTCCAACGTATCTATAATTTTTTATTGTTCCATGATATTATATTATCTGTTTTGGATGTTTAATAGGCATTTATATGCTATTTTATACTATTTTTGGGACTAACCTATTAATCGGGGGCCTAGTGCCAGTTTCTGTTTTTTTTGCCTATTTTAGAGTTTCGCAGAAAAGGAATACCAAATAGAGTCCAAACGGAACGAAACCTTCTTGATGATCTTTCATGGACCGAAAGGAAACTAGAAGACTTGGAGATGAAGTCGGGAACGCAACGAGGCGGCCACGAGGCAGGAGGGCGCGCCCCCACCCTCGTGGGCCCCTTGTAGCTCCTTGACCTAGTTCCTTCGCCTATATATACTCTTATACCCTGAAAACACCCAGAGAGCCATGAAACCACTTTTCCACCGCCGCAACCTTCTGTACCCATGAGATCCCATCTAGGGGCCTTTTCTGGTGTCCTGCCGGAAGGGCATTCGATCATGGAGGGCTTCTACATCAACACCATTACCTCTCTGATGAAGCGTGAGTAGTTTACCACAGACCTTTGGGTCCATAGTTACTAGCTAGATGGCTTCTCTCTCTTTGATTCTCAATATCATGTTCTCCTCGATGTTCTTGGAGATCTATTCGATGTAACATTGTTTTGCGGTGTGTTTGCCGAGATTCGATGAATTGTGGATTTATGATCAAGATTATCTATGAATATTATTTGGTTCTTCTCTGAATTATTATATGCATGATTTGATATCTTTGCAAGCCTCTTCGAATTATCGGTTTAGTTTGGCCTACTAGATTGATCTTTCTTGCACTGGGAGAAGTGCTTAGCTTTGGGTTCAATCTTGCGTGTCCTTTCCTAGTGACAGTAGGGGCAGCAAGGCGTGTATTGTATTGTTGCCATCGAGGATAACAAGATGGGGTTTTCATCATATTGCTTGAGTTAATTCCTCTACATCATGTCATCTTACTTAATGCGTTACTCCGTTCTTTATGAACTTAATACTCTAGATGCACGCTGGATAGCAGTCGATGTGTGGAGTAATAGTAGTAGATGGAGGCAGGAGTTGGTCTACTTGACACGGACGTGATGCCTATGTTCATGATCATTGCCTTAGATATCATCATAACTATGTGCTTTTCTATCAATTGCTCAGAAGTAATTTGTTTAACCACTGTAATATTTGCTATCATGAGAGAAGCCACTAGTGAAACCTATGGCCCCCGGGTCTCTTTTCCATATTATTTAATCTCGTTTACATCTTGCTAGTTTCCCATCTACTATTTTGCAATCTTTTACTTTCCAATCTATAAACCAAAAATACCAAAAATATTTACTTTACCGTTTATCTATCTCTATCAGTTCTCACTTTTGCAAGTGACCGTGAAGGGATTGACAACCCCTTTATCGCGCTGGGTGCAAGTTGTTGATTGTTTGCGCAGGTATTCGGTGACTTATGTGTTATCTCCTACTGGATTGATACCTTGGTTCTCAAAACTGAGGGAAATACACTTAGGCTACTTTGCTGCATCACCCTTTCCTCTTCAAGGAAAACCAACGCAAGCTCAAGAGGTAGCAAGAAGGATTTCTGATGCCGTTGCCGGGGAGATCTACGTCAAGTCAAGCCATACCAAGTACCCATCATAAACTCTTCTTCCTTGCATTAAATTATTCACCATTTGCCTCTCGTTTTCCTCTCCCCCACTTCTAAAATGATTTTCGAAAACCTTTGCCTTTTCTTCGCCTTCTTCCCGTATGTCTTTTTGTTTGTGTTTCCATGTGCCTTCTATTTGCTTGCATCTTTGCTTGCTAAAAATCTATTGATATGGATCCACTTAAAGTGTTCTACTTGGATCATCTTCGATCTATATGTGCTCGTGCTGAAACCCCAACTAGTTTAGTTGAGGGAAAATCTTTAGATGAGCATGCTCATTTTGTGCGTCACCTTTTGTCTGAAAAAGGGAGACTCTTATGGAATCAACTAAACAGTTTGCTGTGTTATGCTTGGAATCTTTGTGAAATTTATGATTTTACTTGTTGCTCTAAGAATCCTAAAAAACACCTTCCCTACCTATGTGAGTTTAATGATAATGAAATCTTATCTTCTTATGCAAAGGGTGTTTATAGTTACTATGATATCTAACAAATTGAAGAATTTGTTGCTTTTAAGGGTGCTTATGAAGTTGCTTCTTTGATTTAAAAGTATGATGTTACTCTCTACAAAATTGGAAATTTTGACATGCTTAAATATTGCTATGAAAATTATGCTCATAATGTCTATGTCAAAGAATTTACTGAGAGAATGACCGTTGCTTTGGAAGAAAATAATGATATGCATGAATCTATACATAATTATGATTCTGATGATTTGATCGAAATATCCCTTGATGAATATGATGCTTGCTATTCTTGTGGCCATGATGCCAATATTTTTGGAGATGAATTTGCTATAGTCCCTTATGTTAAACATGAGATTGTTGTGTCACGCCCAATATGCGACCCTATCCAAGAGGAACTTGAAGGTCCCACCAAGGATAGACCCGCATATTGAAACGCTTTTGCAAGGTGGATATCATTACATCAACATTACATAATAGATGGGGATACATACAAGAGGCATACAAAGCCACATGAATACATCAACATCATACAAGAGCGACTATGGATGAAACACAAACAGAAACTCAAACGAAATCCACCCTGCTAGCCCAGGCTGCCGACCTGGAACCTATCCCCTGATCAAAGAAGAAGCAGAAGAAGAACTCCAAAACAAGTAAACATCGCTCTCACGTCATGATCATCGCATAAACCTGTACCTGCAACTGTTGTTGTAGTAATCTGTGAGCCACGAGGACTCAGCAATCCCATTACCATGGGTATCAAGACTAGCAAAGCTTAATGGGAAAGGAAGGGGCAAAGTGGTGAGGTTGCAGCAGCGACTAAGCATATATGGTGGCTAACATACGCAAATAAGAGCGAGAAGAGAGCAAACGGAACGGTCGTGAAACTAGCAATGATCAAGAGGTGATCCTGAACTCCTACTAACGTCAAACATAACCCAAAACCGTGTTCACTTCCCTGACTCTGCCGAGAAGAGACCATCATGGCTACACACGCGGTTGATGCGTTTTAATTCATATCTGATGTCAAGTTATCTACAACCGGACATTAACAAATTACCATCTGCCACATAACCGCGGGCACAGCTCTCGAGAGTTTATACCTTGCAGGGGTGTCCCAACTTAGCCCATGATAAGCTCTCGCGATCAACGAAGGAAATTCCTTCTCCCAGGAAGACCCGATCAGTCTCGGAATCCCGATTTACAAGTCATTTCGACAATGGTAAAACAAGACCAGCAAAGCCGCCCGATGCGCCGACAATCCCGATAGGAGCTGCACATATCTCGTTCTCAGGGCAACACCAGATGAGACATCCTACGAGTAAAACTAGACCTCGAGTTTCCCCGAGGGGGCCCCGCAGTCTACTCGGTTCGGACCAGCACTTAGACAAGCACTGGCCCGGGGGGGCTAAAATAAAGATGACCCTCGGGTTGGCTGACCCAAGGGAATGGTATAGGTGGTGGTGAGGCAAATGGTAAAACCAAGGTTGGGCCTTGCTGGAGCAGTTTTATTCAAAGCGAACCGTCAAATGGGTCCCATAAATAACCCAACCGCGTAAGGAACGCAAAATCCGGGAATATAACACCGGTATGACGGAAACTAGGGCGGCAAGAGTGGAACAAAACACCAGGCATAAGGCCGAGCCTTCCACCCTTTACCAAATATATAGATGCATTAATTAAATAAGAGATATTGTGATATCCCAACAATAATCCTGTCCGCCATGGAGCAATCTTCAACTTCACCTGCAACTAACAACGCTATAAGAGGGGCTGAGCAAAGCGGTAACATAGCCAAGCAACGATTTGCTAGGAAGGGTAAAATGATAGTAATGAGATCCAAGGTGACGGTCATCTTGCCTGAAATCCGGCTAGCAAGAAGAACGAGTCCATGAAGAAGACGAATGGGAGTAGTCGAACGAATCCTCACAATCGCAACATTACCGAAACTAAGAAGCAACACCGGAAAGAAACAAACAACATGGTAAACAACCATCACATAAGCATGGCATGATGCACAATCAAGTATGATGCATGTCCGGTTTAATGAGGCATGGCATGGCAATTTGCAACAAACAATACTACAAATTAAGTGGAGCTCAATATGCAACGAGTTGCATATTGACGAAACACCACATTCGAGTTATTTAGTTCGCTCTCGTTTAGGTACTCAACAATATTAAATGTTGTTAAACATGGCAAGAGGTGAAGCAAAAGTAAACTAACTATTTAGGCAAGTTTAAATGAGGCCGGAACAACAAACAACATTTTCGGAAAATCCTCATATGCAATTTATGAATTTGCTACTGTTCTGCCCTAAAACATGTTTTAAAGTTGTTAAACAGGAAAAATAAAGTGGACCATGTTAAACTAGGCATTTATCCACCCCATTTACATATAAAGTTTATTTAAAACCGAGCTACGGTTATTTAGTTATGAAATAAATCATTTTAGCATGGCAATTGAGAAAATTTAATCAAACAGCATTTTAAACATTTTAAACACGGATGAAAGCAGCATATTATGAAACTAGATGAAAAACTAAGCATTTTACATGTTTGAATCATTTTAATCCGATGCATGGTTAATGAGTTATTAAATGCATGAACATGAGGGTTTTTCTGCAAAACTGGTAAATCCTGGGATAATGCTAAATTCGCAGGACCAGAAAAAAACATATCGGGCCGAATTAGAGCTACAGGCCGAAACAGGACATGGGTGCGGGGGGGGGGGTTTGAGTAAAGAGTAGAGGGGTCAAATGGCCAGACAAGAGGGAATCGAAAACCCGGTTAGACTCGGATCGGTCAACGAAGGCAAGGGGGGAACGCGGCAACTACGAACGACTACGAGTTTTATGAAAACATGCAAATGTAATGCGCATGATGCTATAAGATGAGATGCATGATGTGAACAAAATGCAAAACAAAAGACAAAAACCCACCACGAAGGAAATAATATATCACAAAGCCAGAAATGGCAAGAGTTGGAGTTACAATTATGGAAAGTTGTATCCGGGGCGTTACAACACTCCACCACTACGAGAGGATCTCGTCCCGAGATCTAGGATGGCACCGGAGAGAAGCAGAAAAGGAAGAGAAGAGGTAGAACTAAGTTGCTTCTTTGACTAACGAGTGAAACCACGAACCTTGAGAGGTTGAGCAATTTAAAAGAAAGAAAACAACGAAGATGAGCAAAGTTGAAAACACTCCGTTAGAAAAGAGGAAGAAGGGATACGACGAGAACCAAGAGGTTTAGTGATAAGATAGATATTGAAAACACTCCGGTTAAAACTAGATAGAGAAGGAATAAGATTGATATAATTTGGGCAGCACTCCGACTGAAAGAAGGAAAACTTGATAAGATGAAAGAACTTGAAGAGAGCACAACACTCCGGTTAAAAGGATAAGCACGAAAAACATGATCCTCACAATTCGAGATGATGAGTGAAAAGAGCACAATCACAATGCCTCTAGAAGAAAGAATAGAAGATAGACCATTGGAATAACATAATGTAGGAGAAAATGCCAACTTCTGCCACAAATGAGCTTGGAAAGCACCCTTCCAAGAAGGTTATAACGGAGCTGTTGCAAAACCAACAACGAAAAGAATAAGCTTGTAGTGGGCTTATGGAAAACATCTCAAGACTATGAGGTGACAACCGGCCACAAATGGAAACCGTTGATTTGATTGAGAGCACCAAAGAGATGAAAACTTCTTCCACCAAGAGGATAAAGAGCAAGCTTGGGCCATGCATAATCACCACAAATAGAAACAAACCTTAAGGAAGAGCTTTAGGTGAAATCTGACACAACATAACTCCAACGAAGAAGTTGATTGGTCGAAAAGATCTCTTGAATGAAGAGAAAATGATGGATTTAAAATACCTCATTCTTGACAACATATGAATCATGAAACATGAAGGAAATTGTCAAGGGTGACATAACACCACCTCAAAAGATAAGGTAGAAAGAATTGCACTTAGGAATGCAAGAAGAAGAATACTTGAACGCCTCAAAACAAAACATGTGTTGAGCACCATGTTTAATTTTTTTAGTATAGCTTGGCGGATCATAACTTCGAGAGAAATGTTGAAGAAGAATTAAAGAATGAAAGGAATCCTTGACGAACCACCATGTAGATCCTCCAAGAAAAAACTCCGGTAATAAAAGGGTGATAGAAAGAAAGAGAGGTTGAAAACACAAGGTGAAGCCTTGCAATGAATTAGATGGAGCATCGCGACGATATAATCGAGAAAACTTGGAACTCCGGAAAAGGAAAAGATGAAACACTAGAACGGAGAATTACTTCATCATGAACAATCTCCGGAAGAAAAGAATTGAATCACCTCGAGGAAATAAGAATAAGATTTATTGTATGCTTATCCTTCATCAAATTAAGTTGATGGCAAGCAATGGATTTTGCATATCACTATTCTTGCAGAAAGGTTTAAGAGGGATATAGCATAAACTTGAGAAGGTATTGATGGAACCACCGTTGGGATTGGAAACAACGAATGAAATGATACGATAGCAAAGGAAGAGGAATCTCGAATGAACCACCGTAAGAATTGAAAATGAAAGTAGCAAAGGCACAATTCACCGGGAAGAATTGGAAAACGAATGAAGATACTTGAGGGGATTTAGATACATGAGAACGAAGAGATCATGAACTGATTAGAGGGTATTTGAATGATTCACCGGTAAGATTTGGAGAACGATAGCTACACATTGAGAATGAAGAATTATGACATGATGGCCTTCGTAGGAATAAAATGGAAAGAACTCACTAAATGCTCCGGATGGTAAGAAAAGAATTATCACAACCAAAACAATTATGAGGATGGAATGAAGCTAGAACCATGAATATTCAAGAGAATGGACCAAGTTTTGGAGAAATCCTTCTTCGGTCTTCAAATGTTGAGAATGATGATGAGAACCACCATGAATTGTTGAGATACTCCGGGAGAATTAAAAGAGGAAAGGTTGAGCCAAAGATGAAAAGAATTTGAAAATGACCTTGGAGAAGGCATGTGACTGATGAAAATTCATTCTTACGTCAAACTTGAAAAGAATTTGAGAATAACTTTGGGATGATTAGAAGAGTCAGGTAAGATCCTGGGAAAGACCTGTGGGTTAGGGCCCACTCGAAAGAAATATCGTTGAAGGATTGCTTGAAATAAAGATTGCACCGGTAGAATTAAATAGCTTGAATGAGAGAAAAAAACCTCGAAATAGCTAGAAAGGATTAAGAATAGAAACTCAAGTCTTGTTAGATATCTTCAGCACTCCAGAACAAATGAATAGGAAGAAGTGAATGATTAAGAGGTGCATCGGCACGATAAAGCATTAGAAAACGAGGAAAGGAATATGATGAATATCGAAAGCTTGAATTGGATCCACCGGAGAAGAAACAACAATGAAGGATGATGAACTTGAAACTGTTGAGCATCTTCATGGGAAATTACCGGATAAGAACATTGAAAGAAAAGAATGAAGAAACTTCACACAAATAAAAGGATACATGATTAAGAAATCTGAGTCCTTGAAGAAAAAGGGTGGGAGGGCGGGGAAAACAAAGACAACTTGGGGACAGATGAAACGGATACCGTTGAGAAAACATAGAATTGATCTCACAAATGTTGAAATGATCGGATCCACTTGAAGAGAAGCACACCGGTTGGAAAATTGACATGACAATCTCGATGATCAAAAGGATTAGTACTCCCATAGAAATATGAGAAGTACGTTTAGAAAGTTATGGAATCAACACTTGACATTGAAGCAACTCGAATACCACAAATAAAAACAAAACAAAGGATTTGGCTTGCAGAATAAGCCGGAAACAAACATATGATAGAGATTTACCCAATCCCATATCGTGCATCTGTCGGAAAGATATTCTAGCAGCTACTTGAATTCCCACCTATAAACTCCCGAAACTTTCTGGTTATGCAATCTGGTGTTGGGGATACAGGGGAAGCAATATATCTCACCCAAAATAACAATCCCTACATCCAGCTGTATCTATCCGTCAACACATAACCAAGAAAACTCCAGAAATCGTGTACCTCAACCTTCGAAAAGCATCCGTTATACGAGCTATGGCAATACTCCTGAACTCCCCAGTACTGGGTGGTGTCGAGGTTATCTCACCAACAACTGCATAAAAGAGATTTTCGATGTCGGCAAAACTCAGGTATTCCAGAACTCCAACGATAAAATTATGACGACAACACCTCGGAGCTCAACTCCCCGGGACACTGCCACAACCCCTAAATGTCAGGAGGCACCAAGAACAATGTTCTCGTCATAAGAATATCGGAACGATCCCAAGATACCCGTGTGATCCTAAAAAAATTAGTGAAATTTGAGGAGAGGAAAGACAAAACATCTACGTCAGGAGTCCTCACCAGAGCGACGAAGCGACTGAGGAGTAAAAAGAATCCTACTCTCCGGTATATATAATCCTAAGACTGAAAATAGTTTTCTTCTAGACTCAACAACGGCCAACAAACAAGGGGGCTCCTATGGTCGGTCGAGGCTCTGATACCAACTTGTCACGCCCAATATGCGACCCTATCCAAGAGGAACTCGAAGGTCCCACCAAGGATAGACCCACATATTGAAACGCTTTTGCAAGGTGGATATCATTACATCAACATTACATAATAGATGGGGATACATACAAGAGGCATATAAAGCCACATGAATACATCAACATCATACAAGAGAGCAACATCCGACTATGGATGAAACACAAACAGAAACTCAAACGACATCCACCCTGCTAGCCCAGGCTGCCGACCTGGAACCTATACCCTGATTGAAGAAGAAGCAGAAGAAGAACTCCAAAACAAGTAAACATCGCTCTCGCGTCATGATCATCGCATAAACCTGTACCTGCAACTGTTGTTGTAGTAATCTGTGAGCCACGAGGACTTAGCAATCCCATTACCATGGGTATCAAGACTAGCAAAGCTTAATGGGAAAGGAAGGGGCAAAATGGTGAGGTTGCAGCAGCGACTAAGCATATATGGTGGCTAACATACGCAAATAAGAGCGAGAAGGGAGCTAACGGAACGGTCGTAAAACTAGCAATGGTCAAGAGGTGATCCTGAACTCCTACTTACATCAAACATAACCCAAAACCGTGTTCACTTCCCGGACTCTGCCGAGAAGAGACCATCACGGCTACACACGCGGTTGATGCGTTTTAATTCATATATGATGTCAAGTTATCTACAACCGGGCATTAACAAATTCCCATCTGCCACATAACCGCGGGCACGGCTCTCGAAAGTTTATACCCTGCAGAGGTGTCCCAACTTAGCCCATGATAAGCTCTCGCGATCAATGAAGGATATTCCTTCTCCCAGGAAGACCCGATCAGTCTCGGAATCCCGGTTTACAAGACATTTCGACAATGGCAAAACAAGACCAGCAAAGCCGCCCGATGCACCGACAATCCCGATAGGAGCTGCACATATCTCGTTCTCAGGGCAACACCGGATGAGACATCCTACGAGTAAAACCAGACCTCGAGTTTCCCCGGGGGGGCCCCGCAGTCTACTCAGTTCGGACCAGCACTTAGACAAGCACTGGCCCGGGGGGGCTAAAATAAAGATGACCCTCGGGTTGGCCGACCCAAGGGAAGGGTATAGGTGGTGGTGAGGCAAATGGTAAAACCAAGGTTGGACCTTGCTGGAGGAGTTTTATTCAAAGCGAACTGTCAAGGGGGTCCCATAAATCACCCAACCGCGTAAGGAATGCAAAATCCGGGAACATAACACCGGTATGACGAAAACTAGGGCGGCAAGAGTGGAACAAAACACCAGGCATAAGGCCGAGCCTTCCACCCTTTACCAAATATATAGATGCATTAATTAAATAAGAGATATTGTGATATCCCAACAATAATCATGTCCTCCATGGAGCAATCTTCAACTTCACCTGCAACTAACAACGCTATACGAGGGGCTGAGCAAAGCGGTAACATAGCCAAGCAACGGTTTGCTAGGAAGGGTAAAAAGGTTAGAGGCTGACATGGCAATTTGGGAGGCTTGAAGAGCAAGCGATAGGTAGTGCAGCAAAGTGATAGAACGAAGCAACTAGCATAGCAATGATAGTAATGAGATCCAAGGTGACGGTCATCTTGCCTGAAATCCCTCTAGGAAGAAGAACGAGTCCATGAAGAAGACGAACGGGAGTAGTCGAACGAATCCTCACAATCGCAACATTACCGAAACTAAGAAGCAACACCGGAAAGAAACAAACAACATGGTAAACAACCATCACATAAGCATGGCATGATGCACAATCAAGTATGATGCATGTCCGGTTTAATGAGGCATGGCATGGCAATTTGCAACAAACAATACTACAAATTAAGTGGAGCTCAATATGCAACGAGTTGCATATTGACGAAACACCACATTCGAGTTATTTAGTTCGCTCTCGTTTAGGTACTCAACAATATTAAATGTTGTTAAACATGGCAAGAGGTGAAGCAAAAGTAAACTAACTATTTAGGCAAGTTTAAATGAGGCCGGAACAACAAACAACATTTTCGGAAAATCCTCATATGCAATTTATGAATTTGCTACTGTTCTGCCCTAAAACATGTTTTAAAGTTGTTAAACAGGAAAAATAAAATGGACCATGTTAAACTAGGCATTTATCCACCCCATTTACATATAAAGTTTATTTAAAACCGAGCTACGGTTATTTAGTTATGAAATAAATCATTTTAGCATGGCAATTGAGAAAATTTAATCAAACAGCATTTTAAACATTTTAAACACGGATGAAAGTAGCATATTATGAAACTAGATGAAAAACTAAGCATTTTACATGTTTGAATCATTTTAATCCGATGCATGGTTAATGAGTTATTAAATGCATGAACATGAGGGTTTTTCTGCAAAACTGGTAAATCCTGGGATAATGCTAAATTCACAGGACCAGAAAAAAACATATCGGGCCGAATTAGAGCTACAGGCCGAAACAGGACATGGGCGCGGGGGGGTTTGAGTAAAGATTAGAGGGGTCAAATGGCCAGACAAGAGGGAATCGAAAACCCGGTTAGACTCGGATCGGTCAACGAAGGCAAGGGGGGAACGCGGCAACTACGAACGACTACGAGTTTTATGAAAACATGCAAATGTAATGCGCATGATGCTATAAGATGAGATGCATGATGTGAACAAAATGCAAAACAAAAGACAAAAACCCAACCACGAAGGAAATAATATATCACAAAGCCAGAAATGGCAAGAGTTGGAGTTACAATTATGGAAAGTTGTATCCGGGGCGTTACATGTTGCTATTGCACCCATACTTGATAGTTCCTTAGATGAAAAGCATGATTGCAATGATGTTATTATCAATTCTATTGATGTTAATTGTGCTAATAATATGCAAAACCCTAAGCTTGGGGATGCTAGTTTTTCTATGTCTACTATTTGTTGCAATGATCATGATTGGGGTGATTCTTTTTATGATCTTGAAAATTTGTTTAAGCCCCATGATGAATATGAGATTGATAGTAATGTTTGGAATAATATTGAAAATGGGTTTGGAAGAGTGTCAACTTTAGATCCCACATATTTTGAGAATATTCAATCTTATGAAATTTTTGATAAAGGTGGGTTTGGAGAGGTCATGATTTTAGTTAATGTTAATCCCACTATTTTGGAAGAGTGTCATCTTCACATGCATGTGGATCATGTTGAGAATATGTTTTGTGATAGCTATATTGTTGAATTTGCTTATGATCCTACATGTAATTACTATGAGAGAGGAAAATATGGTTGTAGAAATTTTCATCTTACTAAATTACCTCTCTTCATGTTGAGATTGCTATCGTTTCTTTCTTCTTCCTTGCATATGCTAGTTTTTGGTTTCCTTTGTAATTTGTTCGCGTATAAGATGCCTATGCATAGGAAGTATGTTAGACTTAGATGTGTTTGTCACATGTTTTATGATGCTCTCTTTTCACTTCAATTCTTGTCTTTCATGTGGGCATTATTAAAATTATCAATGCCTAGCTAATGGCGTTAAAGATAGTGCTTGTCAGGAGGCAACCCAATTTTATTTTTGTTCTTTGCTTTTCTCTCCTCTTCAGTAATAAATAATTCATCTAGCCTCTTGTTAGATGTGGTTTTATGTTTTAATTAGTGTTTGTGCCAAGTTAAACCTTTATGATAGCTTACGGTGATAGCTGTGTTGATCCTGCTGAAAATCAGAAACTTTTGCGCTTAGTAAATTAGTTTTAAAAATTCACAGAAACGTGATTTTGATCTGATTATTTTTGCGATGGATTGGTACACAAATTTCTCAGGTTTTATTAATTTGGTAGTATTTCTAGAGTTAGAGAAGTATTCGAGAGTTACATATTACTACAGACTGTTCTGTTTTTGACAGATTCTGTTTTCCGCGTGTTGTTTGCTTATTTTGATGAACTATGAGTAGTATCGGGGGGTATGAACCATGGAGAAGTTGGAATACAGTATATATTACACCAATATAAATAAATAATGAGTTTGAAACTGTACCTTAAAGTGGTGTTTGTTTTCTTATACTAACGGAGCTCATGAGATTTTCTGTCGAGTTTTGTGTTGTGAAGTTTTCAAGTTTTGGGTAAGGATTTGATGGACTTTGGAATAAGGAGTGGCAAGAGCCTAAGCTTGGGGATGCTCAAGGCACCCCAAGGTAAAATTCAAGGACAACCAAAACCCTAACCTTGGGGATGCCATGGAAGGCATCCCCTCTTTCGTCTTTGTCTATCAGTAACTTTACTTGAGGCTATATTTTTATTCACCACATATATGTGTTTTGCTTGGAGCGTCTTGTATGATTTGAGTCTTTGCTTTTTAGTTTAACACAATCATCCTTGTTGTACACACCTTTTGGGAGAGACACGCATGAATCGCGATTTATTAGAATACTCTATGTACTTCACTTATATCCTTTGAGCTAGGCAATATTGTTCTAGTGCTTCACTTATATCTTTTTAGAGCACGGCGGTGGTTTTATTTTATAGAAATTGTTGAACTATCATTCTTCACTTATATTATTTTGAGAGTATTTTAGAATAGCATGGTAATTTTCTTTGGTTATAAAACTAGTCCTAATATGATGGGCAGCCAAGATGGATATAATAAAAACTTTCATATAAAGTGCATTGAATACTATGAGAAGTTTGATTCTTTATGATTGTTTTGAGATATGAAGATGGTGATATTAGAGTCATACTAGTACAGTAGTTGTGAATTTGAGAGATACTTGTGTTGAAGTTTGTGATTCCCGTAGCATGCACGTATGGTGAACCGTTATGTGATGAAGTTGGAGCATGATTTATTTATTGATTGTCTTCCTTATGAGTGGCGATCGGGGACGAGCGATGGTCTTTTCCTACCAATCTATCCCCTAGGAGCATGCACGTAGTACTTCGTTTCGATAACTAATAGATTTTTGCTATAAGTATGTGAGTTCTTTATGACTAATGTTGAGTCCATGGATTATACGCACTCTCACCCTTCCACCATTTCTAGCCTCTCTTGTGCTGTGCAACTTTCGCCGGTACCACAACACCCACCATTACCTTCCTCAAAACAGCCACCATACCTACCTACTATGGCATTTCCATAGCCATTCCGAGATATATTGCCATGCAACTTTCCACCATTCCGTTTATTATGACACGCTCCATCATTGTCATATTGCTTTGTATGATCATGTAGTTGACATCGTATTTGAGGCAAAGCCACAGTTCATAATTTTTTCATACATGTCACTTTTGATTTGTTGCACATCCCGGTACACCGCCGGAGGCATTCACATAGAGTCATATTTTGTTCTACGTATTGAGTTGTAATTCTTGAGTTGTAAGTAAATAAAAGTGTGATGATCTTCATTATTAGAGCATTGTCCCATGTGAGGAAAGGATGATGGAGATTATGATTCCCCCACAAGTTGGGATGAGACTCCGGACGAAAAAAAAGAGACCATAAAAAAAGAGAAGGCCCAAATTAAAAAAATGATGAGAGAAAAAGAGAGAAGGGACAGTGTTACTATCCTTTTAACACACTTGTGCTTCAAAGTAGCACCATGATCTTCATGATAGAGAGTCTCCTATGTTGTCACTTTCATATACTAATGGGAATTTTTCATCATAGAACTTGGCTTGTATATTCCAATGATGGGCTTCCTCAAAGTGCCCTAGGTCTTCGTGAGCAAGCGAGTTGGATGCACACCAACTTAGTTTCTTTTTGAGATTTCATACACTTATAGCTCTAGTGCATCCGTTGCATGGCAATCCCTACTCACTCACATTGATATCTATTGATGGGCATCCCCATAGCCCGTTTATAGGCCTAGTTGATGTGAGACTATCTTCTCCTTTTTGTCTTCTCCACAACCACCATATTCTATTCCACCATAGTGCTATATCCATGGCTCACGCTCATGTATTGCGTGAATATTGAAAAAGTTTGAGAACATCAAAAGTATGAAATAATTGCTTGGCTTGTCATCGGGGTTGTGCATGATTTAAATATTTTGTGTGATGAAGATAGAGCATAGCCAGACTATATGATTTTGTAGGGATAGCTTTCTTTGGCCATGTTATTTTGAGAAGACATGATTGCTTTGTTAGTATGCTTGAAGTATTATTATTTTTCTGTCAATATTAAACTTTTGTTTTGAATCTTTCGGATCTGAACATCCATGCCACAATAAAGAAAATTACATAGATAAACATGTTAGGTAGCATTCCACATCAAAAATTCTGTTTTTATCATTTACCTACTCGAGGACGAGCAGGAATTAAGCTTGGGGATGCTTGATACGTCTCCAACGTATCTACAATTTTTGATTGTTCCATGCTATTATATTATCTGTTTTGGATGTTTAATTGGCATTTATATGCTATTTTATATTATTTTTGGGACTAACCTATTAACCGAGGGCCTAGTGCCAGTTTCTGTTTTTTTTGCCTATTTTAGAGTTTCGCAGAAAAGGAATACCAAACAGAATCCAAATGGAATGAAACCTTCGCGATAATCTTTCTTGGACCGACAGGAAACCAGAAGACTTAGAGATGATGTCGGGGACGCAACGAGGCGGCCACGGGGCACGAGAGTGCGCCCAGGGGAGTAGGGGCACCCCCACCCTCATGGGCCCCTCGTAGCTCCCCTCACCTAGTTCCTTCGCTTATATATACTCTTATACCCTGAAAACACCCAGAGAGCCATGAAACCACTTTTCCACTGCCGCAACCTTCTATACCCGTGAGATCCCATCTAGGGGCCTTTTCCGGTGTCCTGCCGGAGGGGGATTTGATCACGAAGGGCTTCTACATCAACACCATTACCTCTCTGATGAAGCGTGAGTAGTTTACCACGGACCTTTGGGTCCATACTTATTAGCTAGATGGCTTCTCTCTCTCTTTGACTCTCAATACCATGTTCTCCTCGATGTTCTTGGAGATCTATTCGATGTAATATTCTTTTGCGGTGTGTTTGCTGAGATCCGATGAATTGTCGATTTATGATCAAGATTATATATGAATATTATTTGGTTCTTCTCTGAATTCTTATATGCATGATTTGATATCTTTGCAAGTCTCTTCAAATTATCGGTTTAGTTTGGCCTGCTAGATTGATCTTTCTTGCAATGGGAGAAGTGCTTAGCTTTGGCTTCAATCTTGCGGTGTCCTTTCCCAGTGACAGTAGGGGCAGCAAGGCACGTATTGTATTGTTGCCATCGAGGATAACAAGATGGGGTTTTCATCATATTGCTTGAGTTAATTCCTCTACATCATGTCATCTTACTTAATGTGTTACTCCGTTCTTTATGAACTTAATACTCTAGATGCACGCTGGATAGCGGTCGATCTGTGGAGTAATAGTAGTAGATGCAGGCAGAAGTCGGTCTACTTGACACGGACGTGATGCCTATGTTCATGATCATTGCCTTAGATATCATCATAACTATGTGCTTTTCTATCAATTGCTCGGCAGTAATTTGTTCACTTATCGTTATATTTGCTATCATGAGAGAAGCCACTAGTGAAACCTACGGCCCCCGGGTCTCTTTTCCATATTATTTAATCTCGTTTACATCTTGCTAGTTTCCGATCTAGCTACTATTTTGCAATCTTTTACTTTCCAATCTATAAACCAAAAATACCAAAAATATTTACTTTACCGTTTATCTATCTCTATCATATCCCACTTTTGCAAGTGACCGTGAAGGGATTGACAACCCCTTTATCGCATTGGGTGCAAGTTGTTGATTGTTTGTGCAGGTATTTGATGAGTTGTGCATTGTCTCTACTGGATTGATACATTGGTTCTCAAAACTAAGGGAAATGCACT
Source organism: Triticum timopheevii (assembly GCA_963921465.1). Classification (NCBI taxonomy): domain Eukaryota; kingdom Viridiplantae; phylum Streptophyta; class Magnoliopsida; order Poales; family Poaceae; genus Triticum; species Triticum timopheevii. The sequence goes on along the minus strand of OY997266.1, from coordinate 502,196,139 downwards.
TACGCTACTTTGTTGCATCACCCTTTCCTCTTCAAGGAAAACCAACGCAAGCTCAAGAGGTAGCAATACTCGGCGGGCTGAGGAGGCTGCACCAAGAGCCTCTGTGAGCTATCACTTTGACTACTATGCATGCCACGGATGGTGATTACCAAGTTAGGCCAAAAGCCTAAGCTTGGGGGAGTACGTATTTCCACTGACATTACATTCTTCACACCTTTTCATTGTATTATCCATGTTAGATTTATTTTCTGTCTTTCTTCTTATGTGTTTGAAAAACTTGAGAGAACCCAAAAATATTTCTTGCTTCTTTTCAGTTTTTCTTTCTAGTTTAATTAGTTGTAGTATAAAAAGAAAACCCAAAAAGATTTCTTGATTCTTCTTCTTGTTTATTGGGATCTTTCCCGTGTAAATGGTATTTCTCATTTTTGTATTTCTTTCTCTTTAGTTTGCTTTCTTCAAGAAAAACTAAAAAGTCCAAAAATATTTTAGTGTGTGTTTCTCTGAAATTCTTTTCTTTTGTTGAGTCATACCGAGGAGAAGACCACGATGAAAATGTTGAGTGGCTCTCATGTTCATTATTGTTGATCTAACAAAGAGCCCAAATTACCTTGCCTTCTCCTTTTGAATAAAATGTTTGCAGATTCCAGCTTAATCCACGACACTCTTGCACTATTATCATTTTCATATCATTCGGTCGTGCAAGTGAAAGGCAATAATGACGATATTTGATGAAGTGATTGTGGCAGAGAGAAACAGGTATGAACTCAACTTGTTCTGTTTTTGTAAATATGTTTAACCTGAAGGAAATATGCCCTAGAGGCAATAATAAAGTTATTATTTATTTCCTCATATCATGATAAATGTTTATTATTCATGCTAGAATTGTATTAACCGGAAACATGATACATGTGTGAATACATAGACAAAACATATAGTCACTAGTATGCCTCTACTTGACTAGCTCATTGATCAAAGATGGTTATGTTTCCTGACCATAGACATGTGTTGTCATTTGATTAGTGGGATCACATCATTAGAAGAATGATGTGATTGACATGACCCATTCTGTTAGCCTAGCACTTGATCGTTTAGTATACTGCTATTGCTTTCTTCATGACTTATACATGTTCCTGTAACTATGAGAACTATGCAACTCCCGTTTACCGGAGGAACACTTTGGGTACTACCAAAGGTCACAATGTAACTGGGTGATTATAAAGGAGTACTACAGGTGTCTCCGAAGGTACATGTTGAGTTGGCGTATTTCGAGATTAGGTTTTGTCACTCCGATCGTCGGAGAGGTATCTCTGGGCCCTATCGGTAATGCACATCATTATAAGCCTTGCAAGCAATGTGACCAATGAGTTGGTTACGGGATGATGCATTACAGAACGAGTAAAGAGACTTGCTGATAACGAGATTGAACTAGGTATTGGATACCGACGATCAAATCTCGGGCAAGTAACATACCGATGACAAAGGGAACAACGTATGTTGTTATGCGGTTTGACCGATAAAGATCTTCGTAGAATATGTAGGAACCAATATGGGCATCCAGGTCCCGCTATTGGTTCTTGACCGAGAATAGTTCTAGGTCATGTCTACATAGTTCTCGAACCCGTAGGGTCCGCACGCTTAACGTTACGATGACAGTTTTATTATGAGTTTATAAGTTTTGTTGTACCAAAGTTTGTTCGGAGTCCCGGATGTGATCACGGACATGACGAGGAGTCTCGAAATGGTCGAGACATAAAGATTGATATATTGGAAGCCTATGTTTGGACATCGGAATGGTTCCGGGTGAAATCGGCATTTTACCGGAGTACCGGGAGGTTACCGGAACCCCCCGGGGGGTTATTGGGCCTACATGGGCCTCGAGGGAGAAGAGGGAAGGAGCCAGGAGGGGGCCACGCGCCCCTCCCCTTCCTAGTCCGAATAGGACAAGGGAAGGGGGGCGGCGCCCCCCTTTCCTTCCCCTCTTCCCCTCTTTCCCCCTTTCTCCTACTCCTACTTGGAAAGAAGGGAGTCCTACTCCCGGTGGGAGTAGGACTCCCCCCTTGGCGCGCCCTCCTTGGCCGGCCGCCTCCTCCGCCCTGGCTCCTTTATATACGGGGGCGGGGGGCACCCCATAGACACACAAGTTGATCTACGGATCATTCCTTGGCCGTGTGCGGTGCCCCCCTCCACCATATTCCACCTCAGTCATATCGTCGCAGAGTTTAGGCGAAGCCCTGCGCCGGTAGAACATCATCATCGTCACCACGCCGTCGTGCTGACGGAACTCATCTCCGGAGCTTTGCTGGATCGGAGCACGGAGATCGTCATCGAGCTGAACGTGTGCTAAACTCGGAGGCCCCGTACGTTCGGTGCTTGGACCGGTCGGATCGTGAAGACGTACGACTACATCAACCGCGTTGTGCTAACGCTTCCGCTTACGGTCTACGAGGGTACGTGGACCAAAACTCTCCCCTCTCGTTGCTATGCCATCACCATGATCTTGCGTGTGCGTAGGAATTTTTTTGAAATTATTACGTTCCCCAACAGTGGCATCCGAGCCTAGGTTTTATGCGTTGATGTTATATGCACGAGTAGAACACAAGTGAGTTGTGGGCGATACAAGTCATACTGCTTACCAGCATGTCATACTTTGGTTCGGCGGTATTGTGAGATGAAGCGGCCCGGACCGACATTACGCGTACGCTTACGCGAGACTGGTTTCACCGCTACGAGCGCTCGTGCTTAAAGGTGGCTGGTGGGTGTCTGTCTCTCTCACTTTAGCTGAATCGAGTGTGGCTACGCCCGGTCCTTGCGAAGGTTAAAACAGCACCAACTTGACGAACTATCGTTGTGGTTTTTGATGCGTAGGTAAGAACGGTTCTTGCTAAGCTCGTAGCAGCCACATAAAATTTGCAACAACAAAGTAGAGGACGTCTAACTTGTTTTTGCAGGGCATGTTGTGATGTGATATGGTCAAGACGTGATGCTATATTTTATTGTATGAGATGATCATGTTTTGTAACCAAAATTATCGGCAACTGGCAGGAGCCATATGGTTGTCGCTTTATTGTATGAAATGCAAATGCCCTGTACTTGCTTTACTTTATCACTAAGCGGTAGCGATAGTCGTAGAAGCAATAGATGGCGTAACGACAACGATGCTACGATGGATATCAAGGTGTCGCGCCGGTGATGATGGTGATCACGATGGTGCTTCGAAGATGGAGATCACAAGCACAAGATGATGATGGCCATATCATATCACTTATATTGATTGCATGTGATGTTTATCCTTTATGCATCTTATCTTGCTTTGATTGACAGTAGCATTTTAAGATGATCTCTCACTTAATAATCAAGAAGTGTTCTCCCTGAGTATGCACCGTTGCGAAAGTTCTTCATGCTGAGACACCACGTGATGATCGGGTGTGATAGGCTCTACGTTCAAATACAACGGGTGCAAAACAGTTGCACACGCGGAATACTCAGGTCATACTTGACGAGCCTAGCATATACAGATATGGCCTCGGAACACGGAGTCCGAAAGGTCGAGCGTGAATCATATAGTAGATATGATCAACATAGTGATGTTCACCATTGAAACTACTCCATCTCACGTGATGATCGGACATGGTTTAGTTGATTTGGATCACGTGATCACTTAGATGACTAGAGAGATGTCTGTCTAAGTGGGAGTTCTTAAGTAATATGATTAATTGAACTTAAATTTATCATGAACTTAGTACCTGATAGTATTTTGCTTGTCTATGTTTGTTTGTAGATAGATGGCTCGTGCTGTTGTTCTGTTGAATTTTAATGTGTTCCTTGAGAAAGCAAAGTTGAAAGATGATGGTAGCAATTACATGGACTGGGTCCGTAACCTGAGGATTATCCTCATTGCTGCACAGAAAAGTTACGTCCTGGAAGCACCACTGGGTGCCAGGCCTGCTGCTGATGCAACTGACGACGTTAAGAACGTCTGGCAGAGCAAAGCTGATGACTACTCGATAGTTCAGTGTGCCATGCTTTACGGCTTAGAACCGGGTCTTCAACGACATTTTGAACGTCATGGAGCATATGAGATGTTCCAGGATTTGAAGTTAATATTTCCAGCAAATACCCAAGTTGAGAGATATGAAGTCTCCAACAAATTCTATAGCTAAAAGATGGAGGAGAATCGCTCAACTAGTGAGCATGTGCTCAGATTGTCTGGGTACTTCAATCGCTTGAATCAAGTGGGAGTTAATCTTCCAGATAAGATAGTGATTGATAGAATTCTCTAGTCACCATCACTAAGTTACTAGAACTTCGTGATGAACTATAATATGCAAGGGGTGACGAAAACGATTCCCGAGCTCTTCGTGATGTTGAAATCGACGAAGGTAGAAATCAAGAAAGAGCATCAAGTGTTGATGATTGACAAGACCACTAGTTTCAAGAAAAGGGCAAAGGGAAAGAAAGGGAAACTTCAAGTAGAATGACAAGCAAGTTGTCACTCCCGTGAAGAAGACCAAAGCTGGACCAAAGCCTGAAACTGAGTGCTTACACTGCAAAGGAAATGGTCACTAGAAGCGGAAATGCCCTAAATATTTGGTGGATAAGAAGGATGGCAAAGTGAACAAGGGTATATTTGATATACAGGTGTTTGATGTGTGCCTTACTAGTGTTTATAGTAACCCCTGAGTATTTGATACTTGTTCGGTTGCTAAGATTAGTAACTCAAAACATGAGTTACAGAATAAACAGAGACTAGTTTAAGGGGAGGTGACGATAAGTAGTTCCAAGATTAATATGATCATCATCGCACACTCCCTATACTTTTGGGATTAGTGTTAAACCTAAATAAATGTTATTTGGCGTTTGCGTTGAGCATGAATATGATTTGATCATGTTTATTGCAATACGGTTATTCATTTAAAATCAAAGAATAATTGTTGTTCTGTTTACATGAATAAAACCTTCAATGGTCATACACCCAATGAAAATAGTTTGTTGGATCTCGATCGTAGTGATACACATATTCGTAATATTGATGCCAAAAGATGCAAAGTTAATAATGATAGTGCAACTTATTTGTGGCACTGTCATTTGGGTCATATCGGTGTAAAGCGCATGAAGAAACTCCATAAAGATGGATTTTCGGAATCACTTGGTTATGAATCATTTGATGCTTGCAAACCGTGCCTTTTGGGCAAGATGACTAAAAACTCCGTTCTCTGGAACAATGGAACAAGCTACTGACTTATTGGAAATAATACATACTGATGTATGCGATCCAATGAGTGTTGATGCTCGTGGCAAGTATCGTTATTTTCTGACCTTCACAAGATGATTTGAGCATATATGGGTATATCTACTTGATGAAACATAAGTCTGAAATAGTTGAAAGGTTCAAAGAATTTCACAGTGAAGTGGAAAAATCATCGTAACAAGAAAATAAAATTTCTGCGATATGATCACGGAGATGAATATTTGAGTTACGAGTTTGGTCTTCAATTAAAACAATGTGGAATAGTTTCACGGCTCACGCCACCTGGAACACCACAACGTTATGGTGTGTTCGAACATCGTAACCGCACTTTATTGGATATGGTGCAATCTATGATGTTTCTTACTGATTTACCACTATTGTTTTGGGGTTATGCATTAGAGACAGCTTCATTCACGTTAAAATGGCACCATCTAAATCCGTTGATACGACAACATATGAACTATGGTTTAGCAAGAAACCCAAGTTGTCGTTTCTTAAAGTTTGGGGTTGTGATGCTTATGTGAAAAAGTTTCATCCTGATAAGCTCAAACCCAAATTGGAGAAGTGCGTCTTCATAGAATACCCAAAGGAAACTGTTGGGTACACCTTCTATCACAGATCCGAAGGCAAGATATTCGTTGCTAAAAATGGATCCTTTCTAGAGAAGGAGTTTCTCTCGAAAGAAGTGAGTGGAAGGAAAGTAGAACTTGATGAGATAACTGTATCTGCTCCCTTATTGGAAAGTAGTTCATCACAAGAACCGGTTCCTGTGACAACTACACCAATTAGTGAGGAAGCTAATGATATTGATCATGAAACTTCAGATCAAGTTTCTACTGAACCTCGTAGGTCTACCAGAGTAAGATCCGCACCAGAGTGGTACGGTAATCCTATTTTGGAAGTCATGTTACTTGACCATGATGAACCTACGAACTATGAGGAAGCGATGATGAGCCCAGATTCTGCGAAATGGCTTGAGGCCATGAAATCTGAGATGGGATCCATGTATGAGAACAAAGTGTGGACTTTGGTGGAGTTGCCCAATGATCGGCAAGCCATATTGTATAAATGGATCTTCAAGAGGAAGACAGATGACTGATAGTAGTGTTACTATCTACAAAGCTCGACTTGTCACAAAAGGGTTTTCGACAAGTTCAAGGTGTTGACTGCAATGAGATTTTCTCAACTGTAGCAATGCTTAAGTCTGTCCGAATCATGTTAGCAATTGCCACATTTTATGAAATCTGGCAAATGGATGTCAAAACTGCATTCCTTAATGGTTTTCTTAAAGAATAGTTGTATATGATGCAACCAGAAGGTTTTGTCAATCCTAAAGGTGCTAACAAAATATGCAAGCTCCAGCAATCCATCTATGGACTGGTGCAAGCATCTCGGAGTTGGAATATACGCTTTGATAAGTTGATCAAAGCATATAGTTTTATACAGACTTGCGATGAAGCCTGTATTTACAAGAAAGTGAGTGGGAGCACGACAACATTTCTGATAAGTACATGTGGAAGACATATTGTTGATCGGAAATAATGTAGAATTATTCTGCAAAGCATAAAGGAGTGTTTGAAAGGAGTTCTTTAAAAGAAAGACTTCAGTAAAGCTACTTACATATTGAGCATCAAGATCTATTGAGATAGATCAAGACGCTTGATAAGTTTTTCAATAAGTACATACCTTGACAAGATTTTGAAATAGTTCAAAATGGAACAGTCAAAGAAAGAGTTCTTGCCTGTGTTGCAAAGGTGTGATATTGAGTAAGACTCGAATCCTGACCAAGGCAGAAAATAGAAAAGAGAATGAAAGTCATTCCCTATGCCTCAGTCATAGGTTCTACAAAGTATGCCATGCTATGGACCAGACCTATTGTATACTCTGCCCTGGTTTAGCAAGGGAGTACATTAGTGATCTAGGAGTAGATTACTGGACATTGGTCAAAATTATCCTTAGTGAGAACTAAGGAAATATTTCTCGATTATGGAGGTGATAAAAGAACCCGTCGTAAAAAGTTACAACGGTGCAAGCTTTTACACCGATCCAGATGACTCTAAGTCTTAATCTGGATACATATTGAAAGTGGGAGCAATTAGCTAGAGTAGCTCCGTGCAGAGCATTGTAGACATAGAATATTTGCAAAATACATATGGCTCTGAATATGATAGACCCGTTGACTAAGATTCTCTCACGAGCAAAACATGATCACACCTTAGTGCTCTTTGGGTGTTAATCACATAAAGCGATGTGAACTAGATTATTGACTCTAGTAAACCCTTTGGGTGTTGGTCACATGACGATGTGAACTATGGGTGTTAATCATATACAGATATGAATATTGGTGTTAAATCACATGGCGATGTGAACTAGATTATTGACTCTAGTGCAAGTGGGAGACTGAAGGAAATATGCCCTAGAGGCAATAATAAAGTTATTATTTATTTCCTCATATCATGATAAATGTTTATTATTCATGCTAGAATTGTATTAACCGGAAACATGATACATGTGTGAATACATAGACAAAACATATAGTCAGTAGTATGCCTCTACTTGACTAGCTCATTGATCAAAGATGGTTATGTTTCCTGACCATAGACATGTGTTGTCATTTGATTAGTGGGATCACATCATTATAAGAATGATGTGATTGACATGACCCATTCTGTTAGCCTAGCACTTGATCGTTTAGTATACTGCTATTGCTTTCTTCATGACTTATACATGTTCCTGTAACTATGAGAACTATGCAACTCCCGTTTACCGGAGGAACACTTTGGGTACTACCAAACTTCACAACGTAACAGGGTGATTATAAAGGAGTACTACAGGTGTCTCCGAAGGTACATGTTGAGTTGGCCTATTTCGAGATTAGGTTTTGTCACTCCGATCATCGGAGAGGTATCTCTGGGCCCTCTCGGTAATGCACATCATTATAAGCCTTGCAAGCAATGTGACCAATGAGTTGGTTACGGGATGATGCATTACAGAACAAGTAAAGAGACTTTCTGATAACGAGATTGAACTAGGTATTGGATACCGACGATCAAATCTCGGGCAAGTAACATACCGATGACAAAGGGAACAACGTATGTTGTTATGCGGTTTGACCGATAAAGATCTTCGTAGAATATGTAGGAACCAATATGGGCATCCAGGTCCCACTATTGGTTATTAACCGAGAATAGTTCTAGGTCATGTCTACATAGTTCTCGAACCCGTAGGGTCCGCACGCTTAACGTTACGATGACAGTTTTATTATGAGTTTATAAGTTTTGATGTACCAAAGTTTGTTCGGAGTCCCGGATGTGATCACGGACATGACGAGGAGTCTCGAAATGGTCGAGACATAAATATTGATATATTGGAAGCCTATGTTTGGACATCGGAATGGTTCCGGGTGAAATCGGCATTTTACCGGAGTACCGGGAGGTTACCGGAACCCCCCGGGGGGTTATTGGGCCTACATGGGCCTCGAGGGAGAAGAGGGAAGGAGCCAGGAGGGGGCCGCGCGCCCCTCCCCTTCCTAGTCTGAATAGGACAAGGGAAGGGGGGCGGCGCCCCCCCTTTCCTTCCCCTCTTCCTCCTCTTTCCCCCTTTCTCCTACTCCTACTTGGAAAGAAGGGAGTCCTACTCCCGGTGGGAGTAGGACTCCCCCCTTGGCGCGCCCTCCTTGGCCGGCCGCCTCCTCCCCCCTGGCTCCTTTATATACGGGGGCGGGGGGCACCCCATAGACACACAAGGTCATCTACGGATCGTTCCTTAGCCGTGTGCGGTGCCCCCCTCCACCATATTCCACCTCGGTCATATCGTCGCGGAGTTTAGGCGAAGCCCTGCGCCGGTAGAACATCATCATCGTCACCACGCCGTCGTGCTGACGGAACTCATCTCCGGAGCTTTGCTGGATCGGAGCACGGAGATCGTCATTGAGCTGAACGTGTGCTGAACTCGGAGGCCCCGTACGTTCGGTGCTTGGATCGGTCGGATCGTGAAGACGTATGACTACATCAACCGCGTTGTGCTAACGCTTCCGCTTACGATCTACGAGGGTACGTGGACGAACACTCTCCCCTCTCGTTGTTATGCCATCACCATGATCTTGCGTGTGCGTAGGAAATTTTTTGAAATTACTACATTCCCCAACATAACCTAGTATCCATGATTCAGCGTACTATGATCAAACATGTTTGCAATGACAATTAGATATTATAGTTTCTCATGCCATGTTTAAGTAGCAAGGAGTGGATAATGATTTATCTTGTATGTCAACATGCATCGAAATGATTGTGATGTAGTATGATGATATGGTATCCTCCTCTGAATGTTTCAAGTGGTTTGACTTGGCACATGTTCATGCATGTAGTTGAATCAAATCCAACATAGCCTCTACGATATTTATGTTCATGGTGTTCATATCCTACTCATGCTAGTATTCAATGTTATTATGCATTATGCATGTTCATGACCGTTTTCGCTCTCTAGCTGGCCGCTTATCAACCTATTTGCTAGCCTTCACCTGTACTAAGCGGAAATACTACTTATGCATCAAAATCCTAAAACCCAAAGTTATTCCAGATGAGTCCACCATATCCACCTATATGCGGTATTACCCCGCCATTCTAAGTAAATTTGCATGTGCCACCTCTAAATTTCAAATGAACATATGTTTTTGTGTGCCTGGATTGTTCATAGAGCGACAGGGGGTAGTCAGCATCTTCCATGCTAAGCGGCTTATTCTCATGATGAGTGTTTATTCACTCATCCTTGGATGAGAGGGGTGGTAATAGGGATTCCCAATCCCGATATAAAAAATTGCAAACAATTAAACAAAACTTCCCTAGGTTTGTTGTTGGTATGGATGGTACCCATGGATTCGGCTAGCCATGGAGTGCGTTTGTTGGTGGAAGGGGAGTAAACCTTTACTTTTATCGCTTGGGAACCGCCACTAATGTGTTTAGCATGGAAGATATTGATAACTTTCGGTCTTGAAGTAAACAGGAAGGGCACATTCCCCAAAAATTTCATTTATCTCTATTTTTAAAACATTGAGCTCTGGCACCTCTGCAAATCCCTGCTTCCCTCTGTGAAGGGATTATCTATTTAATTTTATATATGTTGAGTCATCACCTTCTCAAATAAGCGCTAGATCTGAGAGCACTATTGTCATCCTCATGCATTTTATAAGTTCACACCCTTGTGGATGCTAATCTTTGTTTGGAGCGGTGTGGAGGCACAATGCTCCCTAAGAAGCCACTAGGGCCACCGTAATCTCCTCACGCCCTCTCACAATGCAAAATGTTGTGATTCCACTAAGGGACCCTTGAGGGCGGTCACCGGACCCATCAAAATGGCAACCCTTGGGGGCGGTCACCGAACTCGTACACTTTGGCAACCCTTTGGGGGCAGTCACCAGAACCCGTACAAATTGCTTGGGGTAATCTCCACAACCTAGTTGGAGACCCCGACGCAAGCCCGGAGCTTTACACCACAATGATTTAGCTCCGTGACACCACCAACCGTCTAGGGCGCCCAAGCACCCAAGAGGAACAAGCTCTAGGGTACCAAGCACCCAAGAGTAATAAGGTTCTCAACTTTTCACTTCCACATATCACCATGGAGAACTCAAACCGATGCAACTAATGCAATGGCAAGGGCACACGGAGTGCCCAAGTCCCTCACTCTCAAATCCCACCAAAGCAACGAAATCTATGGTGGAATATGAGAAGAAGAAGAAGAAGAAGAAGAAGAAGAAGAAGAAGAAGAAGAAGAAGAAGAAGAAGAAGAAGAAGAAGAAGAAGAAGAAGAAGAAGAAGAAGAAGAAGAAGAAGAAGAAGAAGAAGAAGAAGAAGAAGAAGGAGGAGGAGGAGGAGAACACTAAGAACTCCAAGATCTAGATACAAGGTGTTCCCCTCACATAGAGGAAAAAGTGATTAGTGAAAATGTGGATCTAGATCTCCTCTCCCCCCCCCAAAAAAAAACTAGCAAGAATCCATGGAGGGATTGAGAGATAGCAATCTCGAAGAAGGTCAACAATGGGGGCAAAACATGAGCTCAAAGGATGGGGACCATTGGGGAAGAAGGCCCCCTTAAATAGCCCCCCCCCCCCCCCCCCCGGATCCAACAGTTATGGCCACAAGTCATGCACAAGCGCTACTACCGGTCGGGGGAGCGATACTATCGCTTAGCACGGTCAAATAGCCCAACAAGATAGAAAAACACGAATGGTAGTTCTACCGGAGAGGTAGTACCGCTCGGGAGAGCAGTACTACTTCTTAGAGAGGTACTCTACTCAAGCAGATTTGGTAACATAAGCATAAAAATAAGCGGTGGAAGCAGTACTGGTCAGCGTAAGTACCACCTAAGCGGTACTACCGCTCGGGGGAGAGGTACTACTGCTTGAGAGGTACTACCGCTCTCTACTACTGCTCAAGCTGAAAAACTGCCCAAGCAAAATAGAAGGAGCAAGAAAACCAGAACTGCCATAACTTTTGCATATGAGCTCCGAATTGAGCAAACTCAAGCTTGTTAGATCAATGACGATGAGTACTATCCAAACAACGACCATTAGTGTTTAAAGTAAGAAGATGCACTAGAAAAAAGCCAATGATATAGAGATGTGAAACCTCTATGAATGAAGAACCGGCAAAAATTCCAACATCGAAAACATCATATAAGATGCATATGAACTCCATTTTTGAGAAATCGAGCTTGTCATGCAGATGACAATAAGCTCTAAAACTCACTAAGAGAAATAGCAAACAAGAACCAAGAAAGGTGATGCAAGGATGCAATGGTTTGATCTCTCTAGGAATGATACGATCAAGCTACTTACTTGAGAGCCCCCCTTGATAGAACGGCAATCAATCCTATAACCTGGTCTCCCAACTACCACCATGAGACCGATAAAATAGAAAACCCATCAAGGGAAAACCTTTGACTTGCACATAGTCCACTTGAGCTAGATGATGATGATCTTGACTTCCTCAAGTTGGACCACCTTTCTTGATTGTGTTGGCTTGATGAAGACAAGTAGATTGCTCCCCCATACTGCACTATGGGTGAGCCACTCTTCGACACATCTTCACAAGTCCATTGTCACCACAATGGACGGCAATATTCAAGCATGATCTCTTCGTGATGCTCCACTTGAACTTGCACACCGCAATCTTGATGACGATCACCACTTGATGGCATCCTCCATGGGTTGTATGAGATCTTCCTCTTGACGCAAGCCCATGGAGACATACCTAACCCCACATAGAACTCTCATGTAGACCATGGGTTACTACACAAAGCGTAATGGAAAATTCTTACCATACCATGGGGTCACTTGATCCCTTTCAGTACATCTTCTATGCTTCGCGTGTTGATCAACTTGATTCACACTTTGACTTAGTCTTGATCAACCTTGTATCATGTCTTCTACATGACCAATCTTTGGATAATTCCTTGAATAGCACATTGGTCATCTCATTAACTTCTTGAAACCAACACATGGACTTCAAGAAATGCCTATGAAAAAATCCTTCAAATATAACTCAAGGCAGCCATTAGCCCATAGATATTGTCATCAATTACCAAAACCAAACATGGGGGCACCACATGTTCTTTCAATAAGAGACACATGAAGCTTCATGGGAGGACCAAAAGACTCGCAAGGCGATGACAAGGCAACCCGGGGCGCCCTGGGGGGTGGCTATGTGTTGTTGCCTTGTGGGCCCCTCATAACTTTCATGTGATTCCAACGCTGAAAAGTTTTATAAATAGAGAAACCCCCAGAAATAAACCTAGAACTTTGACTCCGCCGCTGCAAGCTTCTGTTCTGAAGAGATCTCATATGGAGGCCTTTTCCGGCACCCTACCGGAGAGGCAAATCATCATCAGAGGCCATCTTCATCATCCCGGTGGTCTCCATGACGAGGAGGGAGTAGTTCATCCTCGGGGATGAGGGTATGTATCAGTGCTATGTGTTTGATCTCTCTCTCTCTCCCTCTCTCTCTCTCCCCCTCCCTTTCTCTCTCTCCCGTGTTCTTGATTTGGCATGATCTTGATGTACCACAAGCTTTGATGATATAGTTGGATCATATGGTGTTCTTCCCTCTCTATCTTTTTGTGATGAATTGAGTCTTTTCCTTTGAGGTTTCATTATTACTGGATTGAATATTTTGGATTTGAGAACACTTGATGTATGTCTTGCATGTGGATACCCGTGGTGACAATGGGGTATCCTATTGAGTCACTTCATGTATGTTTGGTAATCAACTTGTAGATTCCCGAGGTGACAATGGGGTGATCTAGGCACATATGTTGATACACGTTTTCGTCCCACTTCCTCGGATAGAAACATTAGGGGTACTCTTTGAAGATCTTTGTGTTGGATTGAATATTATGAATCTAAAATTGTTTGATGCATGTCGAATAATTAACTCACGGATACTTGCGGCGACATTGGAGTATCTAGGTGACATTAGAGTTGATTGATGTGTATAATATGGTGTTATTTTAGTACGAACTCTAGGGTTGTTTGTGACACTTATAGGGATGGCTCAATAGATTGATCGGAAATTATCACTTTGAGGTGGTTTGGTACCTACAACAATTTCATCTTCTGCTCTATGCTATCGATAAGAACTTTGGAGTGATTCTTTATTGCGCGTTGAGGGATGGTTATATGATTCAATTATGTTAGCACTATTGAGAGATTGCACTAGTGAAAGTATGAACCCTAGACCTTGTTTTCAAGCATTGTGATACCGTTTGTGCTTGCTTTTGTCACTTGTTATCTTGCTGTATTTATTTCTCCGGATTACAAAAACCTATATCTACTATCCATACTACACTTGTATCATCATCACTTCGCGAACTAGTGCACCTATACAATTTACCATTGTATTGCGTGTTTTGGGGACACAAGAGATTTCTTGTATTTGATTGCAGGGTTGCCTGAGAGAGAGACAATCTTCATCCTACACCTCCCACGGATTGATAAACCTTAGTCATCCACTTGAGGGAAATTTTTTGCTGTCTGACTAAACTCTACACTTGGAAGCGCAACAGAGTCTACAAGAAGAAAGTTCTGTAGTAGAAATCAAGGCCCAGAACCTAAACAAGTAGATGAAGAAGAACTTGCCCCCGATGAAGAAGAGGAGCAGCCCTACGAGGAGCAACCACAACAAAAAGCCTACACCACCTATACAAACCTCTACAGTCTCCCGGGCTCCAATGACATGAGTAACCTCACCGAGTCCCTTTGAGATACGTCCGCCTACATGAACACCGACTTCTACAACTGGAGCCAAGGATGGGCTCCTAACCAACCGCCACAATGATTTCACCGATTTGGGCTTGCAAAAGCTTAAGCTTGGGGAAGGTCACTACCATGTCTACATCAAGATGCGGTGGTATTTGAATAAATTGTAATGCGGTTGTACTTCAGCTCGCTGAGCTTGGAAACACCAGTGTTGGTTTGTTCCAACACTTTGCTTTTTATTTGCTTTCATTTTTCTTTTTATTTTCTTTCATTTTTATTTTTTCCTTGATGGTAAAGGACGAAGGAGTGGTGGTGATGGAGGTGACCACGCGGTGGCGGCAAGAAGCATGACTGCGCCCCGACAATGGCGGATCCTTCATTGGTTTCCTTCACGACCTTCATTCAAGGTTGCAATGGATGGAGATGAGGCTTGGTGTCGCTGTCAAAACCGGCAGGCCTCGGGTAGGGGGGGGGGGGGGCGAGCTGTGAGATAGGATCGATGGGTAACAAGAGACAGAGGACGCCAAGCTTTTACCCAGGTTCGGGCCCTCTTTAAGGTGGTAAAACCCTATGTCCTGCTCTTGCTTATATTATGGGTGTATCGAGGTACATAGTTGATCTACCTCAAGACCGTGAGTTGTGGTCTAAACCTTAGGAGTATGATGATGGTGATGATGATGATGAAAGAATGATCTCTACGGACTAAACCCTCCGGCTTAGATAGGCACCAGGGGTATCTAGGGTTACACATGGTCGGTTGCCATCTAGGGATTACATGCCGGATCTAACAGATATACTTGAAGTACACTCCAAGTCTTCGGCCGGGGCAGATTAAAGGCCTCTGAAGTCTCTCCTCCTCGATGGGCTGGCGGTTCGGCCAATGTACTAGTCCGGCTAGGCTGGGACCCCCTAGTCTAGGACACCGTCAATGCCCTCCCCCCCCTCCAATGCCTCTTGATGTTATATGGATGAAGGCTCCAATGCGGGAGAAATCAATATGACGGTGATGATGACTATTGTCGGTGGCTAAGGTTGGACATGTATAAATAGCAGGCCTCCACTGGTCTCCTCAATGGATGCAACTTCTTTATTTTTCATCCAAGAGCTCTACATGAGCCTAAACATCGCCCAATACCTTCCTTGATGTGCAGGAATGTTGTAGGAACAAATGGGGCAAAATCGGTGAAGAATCATGAAAGTTAAGGCGATTCCCGTTGCCCATAACAGCTCAAGCGAATGTCGGTACTGTCGTGCACGGTCATACCGCGCATTGTCTTTCGCTCTTGAGGCTGGGCGTGGAGTTTAGTAATTCGGTCACCATTTCCTCATAAAAACTTTGATTTGGGCGTTTTGGGCTCGTTGGATATGTATCGAGAAGCCCAATAACCTCCTAATATTGGATCTTCAATTTGTGCTTGTTGGAAGATCTCTTTTTCATAGACTCCACGAAAGGCCTTTTATTTGGTGCTTGTAATTCCTCTGTATTGATCCCAACCTTGGTCCTTTTATCGTGCTTAGTCCATGGGAGTTCCAAATCATCTACAAACACAACAAATACAGAAAACTAATAAAAAACAAAGACTATGCAATGCTCACAATAAAATGAGTGCAGACTGAAAATCATGCATAACGGACATCAAAGTGGCTCAATGGAACATGATATAATGAGTTTCTATGCAGCAAATGAGCTCTAAAATGGGTCAAAAATTACACCATCCTTGATGCATTTTAAGGCACTGGGGAAGAGAGCTCGGCTTTTTGGCAAAGTGTGCAGGGTAGGTTTCATGAGCAAAAAGCACTACGACCCCGCCCCTACAAGAATGAAGTCATCCATGACCGCAATCCGAAGTCATTAGGCCATCAATGGTACACCATTTAATTGGAGGTCAACAAGTATGCCGACACATATAAACAAGTGCAAAAGCGTGGCCAGGTGAAGGTGCGGACCTGGATCACGGCTACCATGTACAAACGCTTTGCGTAAAAGGACACTAAAAATTGAGTTATTTGGCACGGTCAGCCAGATTGGGGCTTATGGGATTGATGGATCATGGATGTGAAAAACCTGTTGAACATCCCATGCATTTTGGTTTAATTGCATTTGTTTATAACTATTTAAATGTATGGTTGCATTACTATTGATCTAGATAAATTTGTCAAAGGAAGGATGTTGGACAAGGGGCGGACATTTGGTGACTTCGATTGGATGCCCTCCGCTCGGTCGGTTGTTTGTGGACCCGTAGGATGTATCCGTGGATATTTGATGATGTTCAATAGGTGACCCGCGATTGGAGTTGCCCTTATAGATTTTGGGGGAAGGGGTAGAAGTAGCTTAACTCCTCAAACTGATTTTTTAGGGAGTTATAAGCCTTTTTGGAGCGGACAGAAATGCTCTAATCCTACGGTACTTTTCAATCGCCAATACACTCTTGAGCTCACATTACCAATAACCTGAAGAGGTTGTCACGTTGATTTCATCTTAACCTGAGGAATGATCCAGGAAATTCTAATTCTTCCACGAAGGAATCACTATCTGATACTACATCTAAGGTCACAGATCGTCAAAGTGGGGGACAGGGTCTGGTCATGAATTAGCATGTGCAGCAAAGTACATGATAATTCTTACACAATCTAATCAACAAACAGTAATGTGAAAAGTAAAAGACCAGAATCAAATTGTTCTCTAGGGACTAATGGAAGACCAGAGTGCAGCAACTAGGAAAAAAAAATGCCCCATCGCTCTCCCGAAGAAGTCTTGGCGCCTGCTTACCAAGTCGTGACAGGGGAGGACAGTCGAATGACCTGAGCCGACAGCAGAGAATTCTTGGAGACATTGTTGCGCAACAGGTGTAATTTAGGTGGTTTACCTTTTTCTTGTGTCCAAATACAGAACACCATCTTCTTCAAGATCAGCCTGATAGAGGCCATGGGTCCAGAATATAAGCTCTTTTATGAACAAGGTCAGGCTAGGAGCCTAGGAGGATGGTATCTTACTGAAGGGAGTTGCTGGCTGACACGAACCAAATGGAGCTGCTGGTTCGTTGCAGAGCCAAATGGAGCAGTTTGGCTTTGTGAACCAACTCCACTCTGCGCTACTTAAGCAAATCACACGGCAAATGCCCGTCACCTCACAACCGAGCCAAGATGCAACCACAAGGTCGTGCCGACATCCACACCCGAGCCTGCATTGCTCTCACGCTCCTACTAACCACGGCAAACACCGCGTCAGGCGGCCGTCCGGCAGGCCACAGCCCCCCGCCCCCTCCCCACGGCTCCGGCCAGACCATAACGCTCTACACCAACGGAGGCACGTCACCAAATGCCGGCGGCACCCCTTCCTCGAAACACCCTGCCTTCACCAGCCAAGGCCCGATCAGCCACCCCGGCAGCTGGCTGCGCGCCTTGACGCGGCCTGGGGCGCTCCGCCCCGGCACAGTGACCGTCGTCGACGAGCAGTTCCACGGCAAGAGAGAGTTTGGGCTGCCCTTGGCTGGGAAGCTGCAGGGCGTTCTTGTCACCAGCTTGGATGATAACAGCAGCCGTATGGTTGCAGTGAAGGCCCTGTTCACCGGCGATGACGCGGAAGACAGCATCAGGTTCTTCGGAATCCATCACAACGGTCAGGAGGAGTCCCATGTCGCAGTGGTCGGAGGGACGGGGAGGTACGACAGCGCCACCGGTTTCGCTGTTATCAGAGCAGCAGATGTACCTGTAACAAGCAAAAATGTCGGCTTCAGCAGGATTCTCAGTTTCAGTGTGCACCTCAAGTGAAGGCTGTGAAGTCTCACATACCATTCTGCAAATCAACTTCTCTGCAAGAAGCTTCAGAGTTTTCGACAAGTGAAACTCGTAGGCTGACAGTTCAAAACACACCGAAGGAACGAGACTTAACTGAACAGGATGTATATGCAATCTCATCCCATTACATTTCACTTATATCAAGTATTCATTTTACAGTTAGGAGTTAACTGGAAGTCCAAAACTGAACCCAATAGCTCCTGAAATACAACCTCTTCACCTATCTTTCACTTCACTTCTATAGTTCCACATGTGGACAAAAAACCATTGGTTACTTCTGTCCAGTCTCACCAAGACGAAAACAAATTTAAATGATTCTACAAGGTCGTTATACAAACACAGAATTGTACTGAACGGATCCAGTTGGTGAAGCACGTTTGCCTATATTCGCAGCATTCAGAACCAAATAGATTCATCTCAGTGTTGCCTTGATTACTCATCCAAGATCCTTTTGCGGAAATCTGTCACCATCAAGGGAAGGCCTTCCTTCAGAGATACCTTTGGCTCCCAACCTAGCAGTTGCTTGGCCTTGGTAATATCGGGCTTTCTCATATGGGGATCATCAGCTGTGTTGGGCTTGAATTCAATTGTCGACATTGGGTCAATTGTTTCCTTCACAACCTGGAAAAAGGCAGGATATTCATTTACTATGAACCATTTTAGATTATAAAAAAGCATCTAAAAACACTCTTGTACAGACCTCTGCAAGTTCTAACATGGTGAACTCTCCTGGGTTTCCCAGGTTGAAAGGGCCAATATGTTCACTCTCCATCAGAGCCATCAATCCAGCAACCTATTAGACATGGATGGAATCATGGAAATATCATGACAAACTTAGACTTGATAAGAGAAATAAAAAGGTCTATGTAGCCATTGATCTGCATTCATCTAATAAAGATAAGCAAGCAGGTGATATGATTAAAAAACATTTGATATTTGTATGCAAAGGGGAAATGTTGATGCAACAGACAAAAATACTGAAGCTATTTTTCTTCCTGCGAACAAACCTATCAACAGCTAATTTCCTTGGCCTCAGTTTATGTTAGTTATTTGAAAGTGTTTCTGTGAAGATGTGGGACTGAATACTATTGGACAAACAAAAAGCGCAAGAAGTTTCTATGGACAAAACATTTTGTTTCATCCAAGTTCATCGAGTATACAGCTAAACTACCAAAGAAAATGTTACTCTGAGAAATTATAACATGGAACAACAGAGAAAAAGAATTGCAACTAACGAGTATATATGAACACATGAGACAATCAATGCACAACAAGAATATTGCACAGTGCTTACCAGATCAGAAACATACTGAAAACTTCGAGTTTGTTTTCCATCACCATATACTGTCATTGGATGTTTGCGCAGTGCCTGCAAGGATACCCATGAGACATATAGGTCAGGGCTTCAGCAAATGATGCAGCTAATAACTAGTAATACATGATATGTGGCTAACAGACCTGCGCAACAAAATTGCTGACCACGCGGCCATCATCCAGGCACATACGAGGGCCATATGTATTGAAAATACGAGCAATTCGTACCTGCATTTATGCCAGTTAGCAAAAGTTTGTAGAGATTTGGCTACAATTAAGACAGTGTGGTCACATGCGTTGTGCCAAGACACTAAAACATAGAGCATGTTAATGTAAACAGCATTTTAATCATTTATTGTCTCATGAATAATTATAGGATTCGAACAAAATTTAATGAATGAGTTGCACAGACCTAGATATTTTCACTTCTAAATAACTGAAATGGGATACATCAATTATGGTAACTAAAGATGATTGGATAATGCTTTCACTAGTTCACACTTTGCCAGCTAAGTGAATGCAAAGGAAAATCTTACAGGATCTAAGAGCGTACAAAATACTACCTGCGATCTATTATAAGTGTCACAGTTTTGAACTAACCCCAGTTCAAAACTGCAACACTTATTTTGGATCGAGGGATTATTATTTTCCTAATTCTAACGTAAACCCGGTCGAAGAGACGGAGTGGATATAACTAGATAATTACCGCAACACCGCCACCACGATGGTAGTCCATAGTCAAAGTCTCTGCTGTTCTTTTGCCCTCGTCATAACAACTCCTAACACCTGAAAAGGGCAACGGTTTAATCCTCTGGAAGTAATATGAGGTGCCGAGCAGTGAGCACAATGAAGTTTGCAGTACCTATAGGATTAACATGCCCCCAATAAGTCTCCTTCTGCGGATGCTCAAGTGGGTCACCATAAACTTCACTTGTGCTAGTTAACAAGAACCTTGCACCGATTCGCTTTGCCAGACCCAACATATTCAAGGTTCCCATGACATTTGTCTTGTACTAATTGTTAAGAGGACAAATTATACTGTATATCACTGAAGCACAATAAGAGTAATCTCAAATGATAGTGAAATAAAACTAGTTACAAAATAAGAGAACTCTCACGACTGGTCGTCTAAGGCAGTGTCAAATCTGAGAAAACAGTTATGTGCATCACAACAGACAATTATTTGTTCGAGATCCCCCTATTGCAAATGTAGGTTTTCTATGCAAAAAGTGGTAGATTAATGAAACAGAGGGCTCCTAAGTCCAAGCAAAACAGCCAAACAACCACCGCGTGCGCTTGATCCGGACCACAACCATCACTATTGTGCCCGATCTGCATCAAGCATACCTCCGACCAACCGCACAAAAAGAAGATCGAAATCAAGTCGCTTTCAATGTAAGCAAATCAAACAGTATGTATAGATCCAGGCGTCGAGAAGGATATGATCGTCTTGATGGGGTTGTACTTGTAGTGCACGGGCGATGCGGGGCACGCGAGGTGGTAGATCCGGTCGACCTCGAGAAGGATGGGCTCGACGACATCGTGTCGGAGAAGCTCGAACCTGGGGTTCCGCAGGTGGTGCGCGACGTTCTCCTTCCTCCCGGTGAAGAAGTTGTCCACCACGATCACGCTGTCCCCCTGCTCCAGCAGCCTGTCGACGAGGTGGCTGCCCACGAAGCCCGCCCCGCCGGTGACGACGACGCGGCGAGGCGGCGGGCGGAAGCCCGCGGGGACGCCGCGGGAGTCGGACGAGTGGCCGGTGAAGGAGAAGATGGGGCTTCGCTCGGTGGGGTTGGAGGCTGACAGGGAGAAGAGGTAGGGGCGGAGGAGGAAGAAGGAGGTGGCGATGAGCGCGCCGAGGAGGACGAAGAGGAGGCGCTGCTCGCGGAGGAGGTAGCCGACCCAGGTGCGCGGCCCGGGGCGCGCGGGCTTGGAGATCTTGGACGCCGGCGCGTGCGCCGGCGACGGCGCGTGGGTGGGGGACTTGTGGAGCTGCTTCATGGCGGGAGAGCGGCGGGGAGGAGCCGGTGTTTGGTGCGGTGGGTTGCTGGTGGGGGGAGGCCAAGAAAACGAGCTCAAGTGTGCGAGAAGGGGTTCCCCATTTGTTGCGAATTGGTCCTCCAGTATTTCCATTTTTCTGTTAAAAAGTGGGAACAACTTTGTTTTGCACCCCTGAAACTTTATGAAAGGTTGTGTGTGATACACTCGACGACAAAACCACGAGTTACTCCACAAACATATAACGAAAAGCATCCGCGTGGTCGTGATGTTGAGCAGACGCTAAAGATGAGAGAAATTGTTCAACATCAATCCAAAAAATGTGAGTGTAGACATTAAAATCAAAAGGCTTGGCGCATGTGCCAAGCTTACAAATCAATGTTAAGCTAAATCAATTACTTGTAGTCTGTTTATTTGTATCAAATTTCCATTCAATAATAAAAATGAAAGTCGTTATTGTCTATATATAATTCCTAGTGATATGATTATAAAGAGTTTGGAGAGGCAAACAAAAGAAAGTTGATGTGTCCATATTAGTGCTTGATAAGGATGTGTTTAGATGAGGAAGTATGTATCGGAAGTTTGGATATTTAGTTCAAATTTGCATTGGGTGCCAAACTCTCCAAAGATACCTCCATGAGATAAGCTTTAAAGTGCTTTGGATGTTACCTTAATGTGGTCTTAGAGACTAGTTTCTAATGATTTGGTTTTAGCTGGCGTGGTCTATGGGGTACCAATAAAATATACGTCACAGTGGTGTCAATATCCATTTCATTAGCCTCCTTTTCATTGTGCTTTTTGTTAGTCAGCCATCTTTCCTCTCATTAAATTTTTTTTAGAGAAAAGGCGTCGCCCGAGCCCGAGAAGAGCTCGAACCTAGCCCGACTTTGAATTAACAAAGCCATCAACCGGCTAGGATTACATGGAAGCAACATACACAAAGGGAGAAAACGGAAAAAGGGATTCAAGGTACAAAGAAGAACATCTCTAAGGCAACAACTAGTGGGCAAGAACACACCACGCCGTTGCCAACGACCGCCGCTACAGCTACACCAACTAACCTACTAAGGCCATGGGAGGAGGGCACCACCGTGCGAGTATTGTGATCGTTGACTGCCACCGCAGGGCCAAACAAGGCAACAAAGATTTGTCTCTGCCGCCGCAAGGGCCACTACCCTTTCACCCAGGCTCGATGGGTGTCGCACCGGCGACCAGCAGAATGGTTCCCCAAGTACCCAGATCAAGGTGACCAAGCTGCCCAAGGGGAGACAGCAGGAGCAAACCCACACGCAATGGGGACCCAACCACCTAAGCACCGTCACCGGGAGCGGCAAGATAGAACGCCAGACCAGAGATGTCGAACGAAGGCGCCGAACCACGGAGAAGGTCGAGAATGGCGACACAATACATTGGTCGAGGTTAGGAATCGCCGGAAACCACTTGCGCCAAGAGGGACACCGATCCCCTCACGCCGACGGCCGAGACCATCCACACCAAGAATAGAGCAGGCTGCCGAAGATAAAGCCTGTCCGCCACACATCGTCATCGAACCGCCGCCAACATCACCACCGCTCGAGCAGCCTCCAAACAACGCCTTCAGGAAGGATCGCGCCACCAGGATGTCATCGTCGCCTGGAAAAGGGGGGGGGTCTGAGGCTTTTAACTGAGCTCCAGGGAGGGGTGGGAGGAAGGGGATCCTCGCGGAAGCCTTCAACAAGGGAATAACACTGAAAGGTGCCGCCTTCGGTGTGGCCGCTGCGCCGGCCAAGGGATTCCCCCGGATCCACCTCCAGCCACCAGATCCGAAGCACCGGCACCCGAGGACGACGGTCGGAGCCACCAGGGGCCGGATCCGCAACAGATCGGAGTAGATCGGGGTCGAGGACGAGCTTCTCCATGGCAATCCAACAACCAGCGGGATTCCGCCACGGCAGCCGACACCCACCACCTCCCCGTCACCCACACGGTTGGGGAAGAGGCCCACCAGCACCCGCCGGCGCTGCCCGCTGTTGGGGAACATAACATACAATTACAAAAAAATTCATACGCTCACGCGAGATCTATCTAGGAGATGCATAGCAACAAGAGGGGGAGAGTGTGTGTACGTACCCTCGTAGACCGAAAACGAAAGAGTTTATCACACGGTGGTTGTAGTCGTACTCTTCGCGATCCGATCACGATCCAACCGATCTAGTGCCTAACGGACGACACCTCTGAGTTTAGCACACGTGCGGCTCGGTGACGTCTCCTCCTTGATCCAGCAAGCGGGAGAGGAAAAGTAGATGGCATCACAACCAACACGGCGGCATGGTGGTGGAGCACCGACAACGCTTTGCCAAGCGTTGCCGGGACGAGGCGGTGGAACTATGGAGTAACGGGGGAGAGAGGGGCGCCAAGGGCATGGTGTATCCTCTTGGGGTGCCACCTCCTCTCTATATATTGGTGGAGGGGCGTGGCAAACAGCCCCTCCAAGCCCTAAGGCGCAGCTAAGGGGGAGAGGACTTGGACTCCAAGTCCAATCCTATTCCTACTAGGACTCCTTCCTTTGTTGCCTTCCCTAGCCACATGGGATTTTGAGGACTTGGTGCGCCTAGCCCAATAAGCCCAGGGAACCTCCCCACAGCCCATGCTAGCCCTTGGGTCGTGGTGAACCCACTTGCGGACTTCCGGACCCCTCCAGGATCCTCCGGAACCTTCTGTAAGCTTCCCGGTACAATACCGAAAAAACTACACCTTTTTCCGGAACCCAAAATATGACTTCCCATATATAAATCTTTACCTCTTGACCATTCCGAGATTCCTCGTGACGTCCGGGATCTCATCCAGAACTCGAAACAACATTTGGTTACCACTCATCAAATATCCCAATACTATAGCGTCAACGAACGTTAAGCGTGCGATCCTACGGGTTCGGGAATTATGTAGTCATGACCGAGACACCTCTCCGGTCAATAACCAATAGCAGGACCTGGATGCCCATATTGATTCCTACATATTCCATGAAGATCTTTATCGGTCGAACCGTTATGACAACATACGTAATTCCCTTTGTCCATCGGCATGTTACTTACCTGAGATTCGATCGTCGGTATTTTCATACCTAGTTCAATCTCGTTACCGGCAAGTCTCTTTACTTGTTCTGTAATGCATCATCCTTCAACTTACTCATTAGTCAATTTGCCCGCAAGGCTTCTTGTGATGTGCATTACAGAGAGGGCCCAGAGATACCTCTCCGATACTCAGAGTGACAAATCCTAATCTCGATCTATGCCAACCCAACAAACACCTTCGGACATACCTTTAGAGCATCTTTATAGTCACCCAGTTATGTTGTGACATTTGATAGCACACAAGGTATTCCTCCGGTATCTGGGAGTTGCATAATCTCATAGTCAAAGGAATATGTATTTGACATGAAGAAAGCAATAGCATTAAAACTGAACGATCATTATGCTAAGCTAACAGATGGGTCTTGTCCATCAGATCATTCTCCTAATGATGTGATCCTGTTCATCAAATGACAACACATTACTATGGTTAGGAAACCTAACCATCTTTGATTAACGAGCTAGTCTAGTAGAGGCTTACTAGGGACACAGTGTTTTGTCTATGTATCCACACATGTATCAAGTTTCCGGTTAATACAATTCTAGCATGAATAATAAACATTTATCATGAAATAAGGAAATATAAAATAACAACTTTATTATTGCCTCTAGGGAATATTTCCTTCAGTCTCCCACTTGCACTAGAGTCAATAATATAGTTCACATCGTCATGTTATTTAACACCATTAGTTCACATCGTCATGTGATTAACACCCATAGTTCACATTGCCATGTGACCAACACCCAATGGGTTTACTATTTCTTTGTCTACAATGCTCTGCATGGTGCTATTCTAGCTAATTGCTCCCACTTTCAATATGTATCCAGACTGAGATTTAGAGTCATCAAGATTAGTGTTTAAAGCTTGTATCATCGTAACCCTTTACGATGAACCCTTTATCACCTCCATAATGGAGAAACATTTCCTTAGTCCTTTAAGGATAATTTTGGTAGATGTCTAGTGATCTACTCCTGGATCACTATTGTACCCCCTTGCCAAACTTATTGGCAAAGCACACAATAGGTCTGATATACAGCATGTCATACTTTATAGACCTATGACTGAGGCATAGGGAATGACTTCCATTCTCTCTCTATCTTCTGCCATGGTCGGGCTTTGAGTCTTACTCAACTTCACACCTTATAATACAGGCAAGAACCCCTTCTTTGACTGATCCATTTTGAACTCTTTCAAAATCTTGTCAAGGTATGTACTCATTGAAAATCTTATCAAGCGTCTTGATCTATCTCTATAGATATTGATGCCCAATATGTAAGCAGCTTCACCGAGGTCTTCCATTGTAAAATTCTTATTCAAACATCCTTTTATGCTATCCAGAAATTATACATCATTTCCAATCAACAATATGTCATCCATATATAATACCCGAAATGCTACAGAGCTCCCACTCACTTTCTTGTAAATATAGGCTTCACCATAAGTTGTATAAAATCATATGCTTTGATCACCTTATCAAAGTGTATATTCCAACTCTGAGATGCTTGCACCAGTCCATAGATGGATCACTGGAGCTTGCACACTTTGTTAGCACCTTTAGGATCGACAAAACCTTCTGGTTGCATCATATGCAACTCTTCTTAGAGATATCCATTTAAGGAATGCAGTTTTGACATCCCTTTGCCATATTTCATAAAATGTGGCAATTGCTAACATGATTCGGACGGACTTAAGCATCGCTATCATTGAGAAAGTCTCATCGTAGTCAACCCCTTGAACTTGTCGAAAACCTTTTGCGATAAGTCGAGCTTTGTAGATAGTAACACTATCATCAGCGTCCATCTTCCTCTTAAAGATCCATTTATTCTCAATGGCTTGCCGATTGTCGGGCAAGTCCACCGAAGTCCACACTTTGTTCTCATATATGGATCCTATCTCAGATTTCATGGCCTCGAGCCATCTGTCGGAATCTGGGCTCATCATAGCTTCTTCATAGTTCGTAGGTTCGCCTTGGTCTAGTAACATGACTTCCAGGACAGGATTACCGTACCACTCTGGCGCAGATCGTGCTCTAGTTGACCTACGAAATTCAGTAGTAACTTGATCTAAAGTTTCATGATCATCATCTTTAGCTTCCTCTCCAGCTGGTGTAGGCATCACGGGAACAATTTTCTCTGATGTACTACTTTCCAATTTGAGAGAAGGTACATTTACCTCATCAAGTTCTACTTTCCTCCCACTCACTTATTTCGAGAGAAACTCCTTCTCTAGAAAGGACCCATTCTCAGCAACAAAGATCTTGCCTTTGGATCTGTGCTGGAAGGTGTACCCAATTGTTTCCTTAGGGTATCCTATGAAGACGCACTTCTCCAATTTGGGTTTGATCTTATTAGGCTGAAGCCTTTTGACATAAGTGTCGCAACCCCAAATTTTAAGAAATGAGAGCTTAGGTTTCTTGCTAAACCATAGTTCATACGGTGTCGTCTCAACGGATTCAGACGATGCCCTATTTAACGTGAATGCGGTTGTCTCTAATGCATAACCCCAAAACGATAGTGGTAAATCGGTAAGAGACATCATATATCGCACCATATCTAATGAAGTGTGGTTACGCCGTTCGGACACACCATTACGTTGTGGTGTTCTGGGTGGCGTGAGTTGTGAAACAATTCTACATTGTTTTAAATGAAGGCCAAACACGTAACTCAAATATTTGTCTCCACGATCATATCATAGAAACTTTATTTTCTTGTTATGATGATTCTCCACTTTGTTCTGAAATTCTTTGAACTTTTCAAATGTTTCAGACTTGTGTTTCATTTATAGATATACCGATATCTGCTTAAATCATCTGTGAAGGTCAGAAAATAACGATACCTTTCGCGACCCTCAACACTCATCCGACCACATACATCAGTATGTATTATTTACAATAAGTCATTGGCTCGCTCCATTGTTCCGGAGAATGAAGTTTTAGTCATCTTGCCCATAAGGCATGGTTCGCAAGTATCAAATGATTCATAATCAAGTGATTCCAAAAGCCCATCAGCATGGAGTTTCTTCATGCGCTTTACATCAATATGACCTAAACGGCAGTGCCACAAGTATGTTGCATTATCATTATCAACTTTGTATCTTTTGGCATCAATATTATGAATATGTGTATCACTATGATCGAGATTCAGTAAGCCATTAACATTGGGTGTATGACCATAGAAGGTTTTATTCATGTAAACAGGATAACAATTATTCTCTGTCTTAAATGAATAACTGTATTGCAATAAACATGATCCTATATTGTTCATGCTCAACGCAAACACCAAATAACATTTATTTAGGTTCAACACTAATCCCGAAAGTATAGGGAGTGTGCGATGATGATCATATATATCTTGGAACCACTTCCAACACACATCGTCACTTCACCCTCAACTAGTCTCCATTTATTCTGCAACTCCTGTTTCGAGTTACTAATCTTAGCAACCTAATAGGTATCAAATACCCAGGGGCTACTATGAGTACTAGTAAGGTACACATCAATAACATGTATATCCAATATACCTTTGTTCACTTTGCCATCCATCTTATCCGCCAAATATTTGGGATAGTTCCACTTCTAGTGACCATTTCCTTTGTAGTAGAAGCACTCAGTTTCAGGCTTAGGTCTAGCTTTGGGCTTCTTCGCGGGAGTGACAACTTGCTTGCCATTCTTCTTGAAGTTCCCTTGCTTTCCCTTTTGCCCTTTTTCTTGAAACTAGTGGTCTTGTTAACCATCAACATTTGATGTTCTTTCTAGATTTCTACCTTTGTCAATTTCAGCATCGCGAAGAGCTCGGGAATCGTTTTCGTCATCCCTTGCATATTATAGTTCATCACAGAGTTCTATTAGCTTGGTGATGGTGACTAGAGAACTCTGTCAATCACTATCTTATCTGGAAGATTAACTCCCACTTGATTCAAGCGATTGTACTACCCAGACATTCTGAGCATATGCTCACTGGCTGAGCTATTCTCCTCCGTCTTGTAGGCAAAGTACTTGTCAGAGGTCTCATACCTCTCGACACGGGCATGAGTTTGAAATACCAATTTTAGCTCTTGGAACATCTCATATGCTCTGTGGCGTTCAAATGTCTATGAAGCCCTGATTCTAAGCCATAAAGCATGGCACACTAAACTATCAAGTAGTCATCATATCGAGCTTGCCAAACGTTCATAACGTCTGCATCTGCTCCTGCAATAGGTCTGTCACCTAGCGGTGCATCAAGGACATAATTCTTCTGTGCAGCAATGAGGATAATCCTCAGATCACGGACCCAGTTCGCATCATTGCTACTATCATCTTTCAACTTAGTTTTCTCTAGGAACATATCAAAGAACATAGGAGAGCTACAACGCGAGCTATTGATCTACAACATAGTTTTGCAAATACTATCATGACTAAGTTCATGATAAATTAAAGTTCAATTAATCATATTACTTAAGAACTCCCACTTAGATATACATCCCTCAAGTCATCTAAGTGTAACATGATCCAAATCAACTAAACCATGTCCGATCATCACGTCAGATGGAGTAGTCATCAATGGTGAACATCTCTATGTTGATCATATCTACTATATGAATCACGTTCGACCTTTCGGTCTCCAGTGTTTCGAGGCCATGTCTGTACATGCTAGGCTCGTCAAGTTTAACCTAAGTATTCTGCATGTGCAAAATTGTCTTGCACCCGTTGTATGTGAACATAGAGCCTATCACACCCGATCATCACATGGTGTCTCAGCACGAAGAACTGTCACAACGGAGCATACTCAGGGAGAACACTTATACCTTGAAATTTAGTTAAGGGATCATCTTATAATGTTACCACCGTACTAAGAAAAATAAGATGCATAAAAGATAAACATCACATGCAATCAAAATATGTGACATGATATGGCCATCATCATCTTGTGCTTTTGATATCCATCTCCAAAGCATCGTCATGATCTCCATCGTCATCGGCTCGACACCTTGATCTCCATTGTAGTGTCGTGGTTGTCTCGCCAACTATTGCTTCTACAACTATCGCTACCGCTTAGTGATAAAGTAAAGCAATTACATGGCGTTTGCATTTCATACAATAAAGCGACAACCATAAGGCTCCTGCGAGTTGCCAATAACTTCTACAAAACATGATCATCTCATACAATAACATATATCACATCATGTCTTGACCATATCATATCACCATCATGCCCTGCAAAAACAAGTAGACACCCTCTACTTTGTTGTTGCAAGTTTTACGTGGCTGCTATGGGCTTCTAGCAAGAACCGTTCTTACCTACGGCACAAAAACTACAACGGTAATTTATCAAGTTTGTTGTTTTAACCTTCAACAAGGACCGGCCACAGTTAAATTTGATTCAACTAAAGTTGGAGAAACAGACACCCGCCAGCCGCCTTTATGCAAAACTATTTGCATGTCTGTCGGTGGAACCGGTCTCATGAACGTGGTCATGTAAGGTTGGTCCGAGCCGCTTCATCCAACAATACCGCCGAATCAAAGTAATACATTGGTGGTAAGCAGTATGACGATCACCGCCCACAACTCTTTATGTTCTACTCGTGCATATAATCTACGCATAGACCTGGCTCGGATGCCACTGTTGGGGAATGTAGCATACAATTTCAAAAAAAAATCCTACGCTCACGCAAGATCTATCTAGGAGATGCATAGCAACGAGAGGGGGAGTGTGTGTCTATGTACCCTCATAGACCTAAAGCGGAAGTGTTTAGCACGCGATTGATGTAGTCTTACTCTTCGCAGTCCGATAACAATCCAACCGATCTAGTGCCTAACAGACGACACCTTCGAGTTTAGCACATGTGCGGCTCTATGATGTCTCCTCCTTCTTGATCCAGCAAGCGGGAGAGGAGAAGTAGATGGGATCACAACCAACATGACAACGTGGTGGTGATGGTGGTGGTGGAGCACCAACAACGATTCACTAAGCGTTACCGGGATGAGGCGGTGGAACTACGAGTAATGGGAGAGAGAGGGGCGCCAAGGGCTTGGTGTATCCTCTTGGGGTGCCCCCTCCTCTCTATATATAGGTGGAGGGGCGTGGCAAACAGCCCCTCCAAGCCCTAGGGCACAGCCAAGGGGGAGAGGACTTGGACTCCAAGTCCAATCCTATTCCCACTAGGACTCCTTCCTTTTTTGCCTTCCCTAGACAAATGGGCTTTTGAGGACTTGGTGCGCCTAGCCCAATAAGGCCAGGGAACCTCCCCACTGCCCATGCTAGCCCTTGGGTCCTGGTGAAACCACTTGTGGACATGCAGACCCCTCCGGAATCCTCCGAAACCTTCTGGAAGCTTCCCGGTACAATACTGAAAAAACTGCACCTTTTTCCGGAACCCAAAATATGACTTCCCATATATAAATCTTTACCTCCCGACCATTCAAAGACTCCTCGTGATGTCTGGGATCTCATCCGGGACTCCTAACAACATTTGGCTACCACTCATCAAATATCCCAATACTACTCTAGTGTCAATGAATGTTAAGCGTGCGACCCTACAGGTTCGGGAATTATGTAGTCATGACCAATACACCTCTCCGGTCAATAACCAATAGCGGGACCTAGATGCCCATATTGATTCCTACATATTCCACGAATATCTTTATAGGTCGAACCGTTATGGCAACATACATAATTCCCTTTGTCCATCGGTATGTTACTTGCCCGAGATTCGATCGTCGATATCTTTATACCTAGTTCAATCTCATTACCGGAAAGTCTCTTTACTCGTTCCGTAATACATCATCCTTCAACTAACTCATTAGTCACTTTGCTTGCAAGGCTTCTTATGATGTGCATTACCGAGAGGGCCCAGAGATACCTCTCCGATACTTGGAGTGACAAATCCTAATCTCGATCTATGCCAACCCAACAAACACCTTCGGAGACACCTGCAGAGCATCTTTATAATCACCGAGTTACGTTGTGATGTTTGATAGCACACAAGGTATTCCTCCGGTATCCGGGTGTTGCATAATCTCATAGTCGAAGGAATATGTATTTGACATGAAGAAAGCAATAGCATTAAAACTGAACGATCATTATGCTAAGCTAACAGATGGGTCTTGTCCATCACATCATTCTCCTAATGATGTGATCTGATTCATCAAATGACAACACATGTCTATGGTTAGGAAACTTAACCATCTTTGATTAACGAGCTAGTCTAGTAGAGGCTTACTAGGGAAGCGGTGTTTTGTCTATGTATCCACACATGTATCAAGTTTCCAGTTAATACAATTCTAGCATGAATAATAAACATTTCTCATGAAATAAGGAAATATAAAATAACAACTTTATTATTGCCTCTAGGGCATATTTCCTTCACCCGCTGCACAGGCCGTGCAGCGAGCCACCACCAAGGGCCGCCGCCCTAGAAACCGAGGCACTCCACCCACGATGGAGCCGCCCGGATCCCCGCTGCCACCTTCACCGGTGCCACGCAGCCGCGCCGGTGAGCATCTCTGCAACAGCGGAGAGGGGAGAGACGAGGACAAGACAGGCGGGGAGGCTAGGGTTCGCCCCCGAGTCGCCTCAAAGGAGGCGGCACGGAGGGGGGGTCTATATTTTTTCTATGCTTTGGCCTTTCCTCTCATTTAATAGCCATCAACAACATTGCTCCCTGAGGGAGTCCTGGATTAGCCGGTCCTCGGACGGCCGGACTATTAACATGGGCCGAACTATTGGGCTATGAATATACAAGACATAAGACTTCTTCCCGTGTCCAGATGGGACTCTCCTTTGCGTGGATGGCAAGCTTGGTGATTCGGATATTTAGATTCCATTCTCTGTAACCTCCGGTGTCTATATAAACCGGAGGGTTTAGTCCGTAGAGGCAATCATCATCATAGGCTAGACTTCTAGGGTTTTAGCCATTATGATCTCGTGGTAGATCAACTCTTGTAATACTCATATTCATCAAGATCAATCAAGCAGGAAGTAGGGTATTACCTCCATAGAGAGGGCCCGCGGGTGGAGGGGGAATCCCAGCCCACGGACGAAGTGAGAGACGAACACCACCCTCTCATGGGGCTCGGGGGTGGGTACAATCTGTCCTTCGGCCGGAAGCCGATGGGCGATCTCCTTGGCCAAGTACCTGGCCTCCCGGAGCTTCGTAATCTCCTTCTCCTTGACGGAGGAGGCCATCCACTTGCCTCCTGCTCCGGATCCGTACATGGTTGGAGTGCTTTTTTGGACGGAAAAGATAAGAGCTTGGGCGCTGGAGCTCGAGAATGGATGGGCAGAGGAAGGAAAAGGCGTGGGCGAAAAGGGTGAATCCTTATCCCTTTATAAAGGCAGTGAATATCATGCGCCTCCCCACTCGCTTTAAAACTCTCCTATTCCCCAAGGGCCGTGCAGATGGCACGGTTGGGTTACCCATGCCCGTATTGATGAGAATCCCACAATAAGGGGACACGATCTCTGCTTTGACAAGACGTGCCAATGAAACCGCATCTCGAAATATGAGGCGGCAGGCTAAAAAACGGTTCAAATAATGACTGGGCAGTGACATGATGTCACGCTACAAAAAGTTGTCAGCGGATTGGACTTGTGGAATATTATACTCTCTATGGTTGTGTGTGGAACTTGTTTTGCAGAGTCGGACACATTTTCCGTGTCCGAAGACTATTGTGGAGTATTCGGAGAAGGAACCCGCCTTGCAATACCGAAGACAATATGCGCGCTGGACCCCTCGTCATTGAAGCCTGGTTCAGGGGCTACTGAGGGAGTCCTGGATTAAGGGGTCCTCGGACGGTCGGACTATTGGGCTATGAAGATACAAGACAGAAGACTTCTTCCCGTGTCCAGATGGGACTCTCCTTTGCGTGGATGGCAGGCTTGGTGATTCGGATATGTAGATTTCGTTCTCTGTAACTAACTTTGTGTAACCCTAGTCCCCTCCGGTGTCTATATAAACCGGAGGGTTTAGTCCGTATAGGCAATCATCATCATAGGCTAGACTTCTAGGGGTTTAGCCATTACGATCGCGTGGTAGATCAACTCTTGCAATACTCATATTCATCAAGATCAATCAAGCAGGAAGTAGGGATTTACCTCCATAAAGAGGGCACGAACCTGGGTAAACATTGTGTCCCCCGCCTCCTGTTACCATTAGCCTTAGACGCATAGTTCGGGCCCCCCTACCCGAGATCCGCCTGTTTTGACACCGACATTGGTGCTTTCATTGAGAGGTCTGTTGTGTCATCACCAAAAGGTTTGATGGCTCCGTTAATCATCTACAACGATGCAGTCCAGGGGGAGGTTTTCCTCCCCAGCCAGATCTTCGTATTCGGTGGCTTCGCACTGCGGGCCAACTCGATTGGCCATCTAGAGCAGATCGACAGTTACGCCCCTGGCCATCAGGTCAGATTTGGAAGCTTAAATTACGTGACCGATATCCGCGGAGACTTGATCTTCGACGGATTCGAACCCATGACGGCTGCTCCTTGTCACCACGATGAACATGACAAAAATCTGTCATCGGACCGTGCTCAGGAGATAGCACCTATAACCACTCTGACCCTAGATCTAGAGCAGATCGCGCCATCCGAGGACGGGATGCTCAACCCTGCCACGGAAGCCGCAGACTCAGCGGCATTGGAGCCGCACACAGGTCCAACCTCGAGCGGGGACCGTGTCATCGGAACCACGAATCTGTCTCCGGCCACAAGTTCCAAACCACGTGCATCCGCGCCCATTGAACCTGGTCATGCACCGATCGTCGAGTTCAGCTCTGCGGACATCTTCCGGCACTCACCTTTAGGTGATGTGCTAAACTCACTAAAAGCCCTGTCCTTGTCAGGAGATTCTCACCCGAACTATATCCGGCTCGAATTGGAAGCTGATTATGGAGAATTTCTCTTCCCACCCACCACCCACTACATAGCCACTGTCGAGGACTTAACCGACATGCTCAACTATGACTCCAAAGACATCAACGGTATGGACAACGATGCCGGTGAGGAGCGGGCACAAGAACCACCGCTTACAGGGCACTGGACAGCCACCTCCTCGTATGACGTATACACGGTGGATACACCTAAAGAGAACAACGACGACAATGAAAATCTAGTCGAGGATAAGTCTCCTGAGATACAGCCAAAGCGCCAGCGTTAGTGGCGCCGCTCTAGGCCACGCCGTGGTAAAAACAGCAATACCGTCATAGGAGAAAACAATACTCCAGACGATGTCGAAGACAATGAAGACCCCGTTGAGCCAACCTCCGAACATGACGAACGGGAAGACGGGTGAGTCAGCCCTGACGAACAGGCCATGAATAAAGACTCAGAGGACAGTAACTACCTTCCACTCTCCAAGGATGAGGTGGGCCTCGGCGATGAAGACTTTATCGTGCCTAAAGAGCCCGCCGAATAGGAGCGCTTTAAGCGCCGGCTAATTGCCACTGCAAGGAGCCTAAAAAAGAAGCAACATCAGCTTCAAGCTGATCAGGATATGCTCAACGATAGATGGACTGACGTCCTAGCAGCCGAGGAATACGGCCTCGAGCGCTCAACCAAAAGCTACCCAAAGCGCAAACTGTTACCACAGTTCGATCATGAGGTGCTGGAGCCCGTCCTACCAGCGCATAATGCGGTTGACCGGCCACCACGTGGCCGAGACAAAGCGGCACCTCGAGCCGAACACTAGCCCGCACTACCTCAGCGTAAAAACAGAAATACAACAGCTCGGAGATCTACATATGACCTGCGGCATGACCTGGAAAATAGCGCAGGTCAGACCAGATCGATCTACGGATCGCAGGGGCGTGCCCTGACGCATTATGATGGCCACCCGGCCGAACGTGACAAACATAATCACGACCGAGCCGATGACCGTAGATGAACTCCATCCGAGCTACGTCACGACCTGGCCCGATACAGAGGCACCGCACACCCCCTCTGCTTCACTGACGAAGTAATGGAACATGATTTCCCAGAAGGGTTTAAACCCGTGAACATCAAATCATATGATGGGACAACAACCCCCGCGGTATGGATTGAGGATTTTCTTCTCCATATTCATATGGCCCACAGTGATGATCATCACGCCATCAAATACCTCCCGCTAAAACTCAAGGGACCAGCTAGGTACTGGTTGAACAGTCTACCCAAAAACTCCATTGGCAGCTGGGAGGACTTGGAGGACGCTTTTCTCGACAACTTCCAAGGTACATATGTCCGACCTCCGGATGCCGATGACTTAAGTCACATAGTTCAACAGCCCGGAGAATCATCCAGGAAATTCTGGACTAGGTTCTTAACTAAAATGAACCAGATCATGGACTGTCTAGATGCCGAAGCCCTAGCGGTTTAAGCACAGCATCCACGACGAATGGCTCGCCCAACACCTCGGCCAGGAAAAGCCGAAGTCCATGGCAGCCCTCACGGCACTCATGACCCGCTTCTATGCGGGCGAAGATAGCTCGCTAGCCCATAGCAATAGCAATACAAGCGAACCTGGCACTTCTGAAGCCAGAAACAGCAACGGCAAGCCCCGATGCAACAGACACAAGCGTCGAAACAACGGTGACAACACCGAGACACAGCGGTCAACACCGGATTCAGTGGCTCTAAGTCCGGTCAGTGGAAGAAGCCATACAAAAGAAACAATCCGGGCCCGTCCAGTTTGGACCGCATACTCGATCGTCCTTGTCAAATCCACGACACCCCTGATAAACCAGCCAATCATACCAACAGAGAGTGTTGGGTCTTCAAACAGGCCGGCAAGTTAAATATCGAGAACAAGGAGAAGGGGTCCCAAAGCAAGGACAATGACGAGGAGCCCCGGCCACCAAACATAGGGGGACAGAAGAAGTTTCCCCCCCAAGTCAAAATGGTGAACATGATATATGCTACCCATATCCCCAAGAGGGAGCGCAAGCGCGCACTCAGGGACATCTACGCGATAGAGCCAGTCGCCCCAAAGTTCAACCCATGGTCATCCTGCCCGATCACTTTTGATCGCAGGGATCATTCGACCAGTATCCGTCATGGAGGTTCAGTCGCACTGGTCCTTGACCCAATCATTGATGGGTTCCATCTAACGCGAATCCTCATGGACGGTGGCTGCAGCCTGAACCTGCTTTATTAGGATACAGTGCACAAAATGGGTATTGATCCCTCAAGGATCAAGCCCACAAAAACCACCTTTAAAAGTGTCATGCCAGGTGTAGAGACCTGCTGTACGGGCTCAATCACGCTGGAAGTGGTCTTCGGATCCCCGGACAATTTCTGAAGCGAAGAATTGATCTTCGATATCGTCCCCTTCTGCAGTGGCTATCACGCACTGCTCGGACGAACCACATTCGCTCTATTCAATGCGGTGACGCACTACGCTTATCTCAAGCTCAAGATGCCCGGACCACACGGTGTCATAATAGTCAATGGAAACACAGAACGCTCCCTCCGCACCGAGGAGCACACCGCCGCCCTCGCAGCAGAAGTGCAGAGCAGCCTTTTAAGGCAAAACATCAATTCGGCGGCCAAGCTCCCGGACACTGTCAAGCGAGTCCAAACTACTCTACAGTAGGACAATCCAGCTCGTCAAGAGCTTGACTAGAAATTCGGCCTCTGTCCCAATCCCGATCAAACGACGGCATTCGTACCGCGCTTACATAACTACGCACTTAAAATACCATGGGCATAGACGGAGGCACAACTAGATCGTGGTCCTTAGTACGGCTCAACCTCTCCTGGACCCGCACACTTTTACTTTTTCTTTTTTCTTTTCAGGTCTCTTCTCTTTCCCAGGTCCTTCCCGGTGACCTGATCGACGGACCTATAGAGGGATGGATACACCAAGACGGCAAGAAGCATTGACGTATGGGGAAATTTCCAGGTGGTTTCCTTACACGATCGCTATACCTATTTTTGAGGACCCGCATGCAGCTCTCCCTTGGTTGCGGCATGTTAAATAGCCCTGGTGCTTTGATAACCCACAAGTATAGGGGATCACAATAGTTTTCGAGGGTAGAGTATTCAACCCAAATTTTATTGATTCGACACAAGGGGAGCCAAAGAACATTCGCAAGTATTAGCAGTTGAGTTGTCAATTCAACCACACCTGGATAACTTAGTATCTGCAGCAAAGTATTTAGTAGCAAAGTAGTACGATAGTAATGGTAATAGTAGCAAAAGTAACGATAGCAGTTTTGTAGTAATTGTAATAGTAGCAACGGTAAAGCAAATAAGCAAAGCACAATATGTGAAAAGCTCGTAGGCATTGGATCGGCGATGGATAATTATGTCGGATGCGATTCCTCATGTAATAGTTATAACATAGGGTGACACAGAACTAGCTCTAGTTCATCAATGTAGTGTAGGCATGTATTCCGAATATAGTCATACGTGCTTATGGAAAAGAACTTGGATGACA
Source organism: Triticum timopheevii (assembly GCA_963921465.1). Classification (NCBI taxonomy): domain Eukaryota; kingdom Viridiplantae; phylum Streptophyta; class Magnoliopsida; order Poales; family Poaceae; genus Triticum; species Triticum timopheevii. The sequence continues at coordinate 502,158,026 of OY997266.1, read as the reverse complement.
TCTTTTGTCCTACCCTCCCGTGCCAGCGGGGTCCTAATGGAAACTAAGGGATATTAAGGCCTCCTTTTAGTAGAGTACCGGACCAAAGTAGCACTTAGTGAATACATGAACTTCTAAAACTACGGTCATCATCGAGAAGTATCCCGATTATTGTCACTTCGGGGTTGTCGGATCATAACACATAATATGTGACTATAGACTTGCAAGATAGGATCAAGAACTCACATATATTCATGAAACATAATAGGTTCAGATCTTAAATCATGGCACTCGGGCCCTAGTGACAAGCATTAAGCATAGCAAAGTCATAGCAACATCAATCTCAGAACATAGTGGATACTAGGGATCAAACCCTAACAAAACTAACTTGATTACGTGGTAAATCTCATCCAACCCATCACTGTCCAGCAAGCCTATGATGGAATTACTCACGCACGGCGGTGAGCATCATGAAATTGGTGATGGAGGATGGTTGATGATGACGACGGTGACGGATTCCCCTCTCCGGAGCCCCGAACGGACTCCAGATCAGCCCTCCCGAGAGAGATTAGGGCTTGGCGGTGGCTCCATATCGTAAAACACGATGAAACTTTCTCTCTAATTTTTTTCTCTGTGAAAGCAAATATATAGAGTTGGAGTTGAGGTCGGTGGAGCTCCAAGGGGCCTACGAGGCAGGGGGCGCGCCCAGGGGGAGGGGGTGCGCCCCCCACCCTCGTGGATAGGGTGTGGGCCCCCTGGCCTTGATTCTTTCGCCAGTATTTTGTTGGGTGACGTAGTAATTTCAAAAAAATTCCTACGCACACGCAATATCATGGTAATGCATAGCAACGAGAGGGGAGAGTGTTGTCCACGTACCCTTGTAGACGGTAAGTGGAAGCGTTATGACAATGCGGTTGATGTAGTCGTACGTCTTCACGATCCGACCGATCCAAGCACCAAACATACGGCACCTCCGAGTTCAGCACACGTTCAGCTCGATGATGATCCCCGGACTTCGATCCAGCAGGGTGTCGGGGATGAGTTCCGTCAGCACGACGGTGTGGTGACGATGATGATGTTCTACCGATGCAGGGCTCCGCCTAAGCACCACAACGATATGACCGAGGTGGAATATGGTGGAGGGGGGAACCGCACACGGCTAAGGAACGATCACGAAGATCAACTTCTGTGTCTAGAGGTGCCCCCCTCCTCCGTATATAAAGGGGGGGGGAGGAGGGGGCCGACCAAGGGGGTGGCGCGCCCTAGGAGGGGGAAACCTACTCCAAGTAGGTTTGCCCCTCCCTTTCCTAGTCCAAGAGGGAGGGGGAAGGAAGGAGTGGGAGAGGGGAAAGGCAAGGGGGGCGCCGCCCCCCCTTCCTTGTCCTATTCGGACTCAAGGGGAGGGGGCGCACCTCTTGCCCTGGCCGGCCCCTCTCTCTCTCCACTAGGGCCCAACAAGTCCCATTAGTTCCCGGGGGGGGGGGGGTTCCGGTAACCCTCCGGCACTCCGGTTTTCTCCAAAATCACCCGGAACACTTCCGGTGTCTGAATATAGTCGTCCAATATATCAATCTTTATGTCTCAACCATTTCGAGACTCCTCGTCATGTCCGTGATCACATCCGGGACTCCAAACAATCTTCGGTACATCAAAACTTGTAAACTCATAATAAAACTATCATCGTAACGTTAAGCGTGCGGACCCTACGGGTTCGAGAACTATGTAGACATGACCTAGAACTGTTCCCGGTCAATAACCAATAGCGGAACCTAGATGCTCATATTGGCTCCTACATATTCTACGAAGATCTTTATTGGTCAAACCGCATAACAACATACGTTGTTCCCTTTGTCATCGGTATGTTACTTGCCCGAGATTCGATCGTCGGTATCCAATACCTAGTTCAATCTCATTACCGGCAAGTCTCTTTACTCGTTATGTAGTGCATCATTCCGTGACTAACTCATTAGCTACATTGCTTGCAAGGCTTATAGTGATGTGCATTACCGAGAGGGCCCAGAGATACCTCTCCGACAATCGGAGTGACAAATCCTAATCTCGAAATACGCCAACCCAACATGTACCTTCGGAGACACCTGTAGAGCTCCTTTATAATCACCTAGTTACGTTGTGACATTTGGTAGCACACAAAGTGTTCCTCCGGTAAACGGGAGTTGCATAATCTCATAGTTGTAGGAACTTTGTATATGTCATGAAGAAAGCAATAGCAACATACTAAACGATCAAGTACTAGGCTAACGGAATGGGTCAAGTCAATCACATCATTCTCCTAATGATGTGATCCCGTTAATCAAATGACAACACATGTCTATGGCTAGGAAACATAACCATCTTTGATTAATGAGCTAGTCAAGTACAGGCATACTAGTGACATTATGTTTGTCTATGTATTCACACATGTATCATGTTTCCGGTTAATACAATTCTAGCATGAATAATAAACATTTATCATGGTATGAGGAAATAAATAATAACTTTATTATTGCCTCTAGGGCATATTTCCTTCATATTTTTTATATTTTCCAAAAGTAATCTCCGTGGATTTTCATGTCATTCCGAGAACTTTTGTTTTTTGCACAAAAATAACACCATGGCAGTTCTGCTGAAAACAACGTCAGTCCGGGTTAGTTTCATTCAAATCATGCAAGTTAGAGTCTAAAACAAGGTCAAAAGTGTTTGGAAAAGTAGATACGATGGAGACATATCAACTCCCCCAAGCTTAAACCTTTGCTTGTCCTCAAGCAATTCAGTTGACAAACTGAAAGTGATAAAGAAAAACTTTTACAAACTCTGTTTGCTCTTGTTGTTGTAAATATGTAAAGCCAGCATTCAAGTTTTCAGCAAAGATTATGAACTAACCATATTCACAATAACACTTAGGTCTCATGTTTACTCATATCAATGGCATAATCAACTAGCGAGCAATAATAATAAATCTCGGATGACAACACTTTCTCAAAACAATCATAATATGATATAACAAGATGGTATCTCGCTAGCCCTTTCTGAGACCGCAAAACATAAATGTAGAGCACCTTTAATGATCAAGGAATGACTAAACATTATAATTCATGGTAAAAGAGATCCAGTCAAGTCGTACCCAATATAAACTAATAGTGATGCATGCAAATGACAAAGGTGCTCTCCAACGGGTGCTTTTTGGTAAGAGGGTGATGACTCAACATAAAAGTAAATAGATAGGCCCTTCACAGAGGGAAGCAGGGATTTGTAGAGGTGCCAGAGCTCGATTTTAAAATAGAGATGAATAACATTTTGAGCAATATACTTTCACTGTCAATGCAACAACTATGAGATCTCGATATCTTCCATGCTACATACATTATAGGCGGTTCCCAAACAGAATGGTAAAGTTTATACTCCCCCACCACCAACAAGCATCAATCCATGGCTTGCTCGAAACAACGAGTGCCTCCAACTAGCAACAACCCTGGGGGAGTTTTGTTTAATTATTTCGATTTGCTTTGATCTTTTTGATCATGGGACTGGGCATCCCGGTTACCAGCCATTTTCTCGTGAATGAGCAGTGGAGTCCACTCCCCTTGAGAATAACCCACCTAGCATGAAAGATACAGACAACCCTAGTTGAAACATGAGCTGCTCGAGCATACAAAACAGAATTTCATTTGAAGGTTTGGATTTTGGCACATACAAATTTACTTGGAACGGCAGATAAATACCGCATACAGGAATGTATGGTGGACTCATATGGAATAACTTTGGGGTTTATGGAGTTTGGATGCACAAGCAGTATTCCCGCTTAGTACAGGTGAAGGCTTGCAAAAGACTGGAAAGCAACCAACTGAGAGAGCGACAACAGTCATGAACATGCATTAAAACTAATCAACACTGAGTGCAAGCATGAGTAGGATATAATCCACCATAAACATAAATATCATGAAGACTATGTTGATTTGTTTCAACTACATGCGTGAACATGTGCCAAGTCAAGTCACTCGAATCATTCAAAGGAGGGTACCACCCTATCATACCACATCACAACCATTTTAATAGCATGTTGGCACGCAAGGTAAACCATTATAAGCTCCTACCTAATTAAGCATGGCATAAGCAACTATAATCTCTAATTGTCATTGCAAACATGTTTATTCATAATAGGCTGAATCAGGAACGATGAACTCATCATATTTACAAAAACAAAAGAGGTCGAGTTCATACCAGCTTCTCTCATCTCAATCAGTCCATCATATATCATCATTATTGCCTTTCACTTGCGCGACCAAACGGTGTGTATAATAATAATAGTGCACGTGCATTGGACTAAGCTGGAATCTGCAAGCATTCAATTCAAGGGAGAAGACAAAGTAATATGGGCTATGAATTAAATCAACAATCATGCATATGAGAGCCACTAAGCATTTTCATTATGGTCTTCTCCTCTCAACCCCCAAAGGAAAGAAAAGAAATAAAACTATTTACACCAGAAAGCTCCCAACAAGCAAAAAGAAGAACGAGAAATCTTTTTGGGTTTTCTTTTAATTACTACTACAAGCATGGAAATTAAACTAACTAATTTTTTTGTTTTTCTTAAGGTTTATCAAACACACAAAAAGAAAGTTAGAAAAAGAAATTAAACTAGCATGGATAATACAATGAAAAAGTATGAGCACCGACAACTAGAATAAGTGTGTGAACATGAATGTAATGTCGGTGAGAAATACGTACTCCCCCAAGCTTAGGCTTTTGGTCTAAGTTGGTCTATGGCCATGGGTAGCGGCTACTCTCCCCGGTGTACTGGGGAGTGTCATCAGGATACCACTGGCTAGCGATCTCCTCCGGATCCCACTGATAAGATGATGGACGATAAGGGTCCAGTGGTGGTTCCGGCTCAGGCTCTGGAGCCGATGTCTGGCCTCGATGCGCGTACACAGCCTTCGGTAGGATGAGGTATGTTTGATCTGGTCGTGGAGGAAGTCGGTGAGGCCCGCATTTTCAGCCAAAGAATAAAAGACTTCATAAATCCCGGCTGCTCTCAAGAAATTATCACAAGGCCACTCACACGGCCTTACTTTCGCTACGCGAGGAAGATTATACTTGGCCTTTTCTTTCTCCTTAGCTTGTTTATCCTTGGAGCCTTGACTAGAAGAGCCCCTCAATAATCTCCTCATAATTTTCTGAAAATGTCTGAAATTTTTTAGTAACTCGAAATAAAAGTGAATCAAACTAAACAAGATTGATAGCTGTAAGTGCAGCTAGTGCCCCTTAGTGATTTTGGTGTATTAAAGACTTATAGGTTAAGGGACTGATGCATTTGTGAGTGTACACAGGTCTATAAGTCTATGAGGAGTTCGATATTTACAGAGAAAATTGACCCCTAAAAATGAAGTTCTTCGACTGAAGACTTTGGATTTCTGAAGACTTTCTGAAGACTTTGAAAGTGAAGAAAATGGTGTGACCTTGAAGACTTGGTAATCATTCGAGGAACATGAAGCGTGAAGACTTTTGTTTTTACTATTTCATTTTCTCTTTCTTGAGTCATAGGAAACACCGTACTGTTAAAGGGGGTCAAGGAAATACTAAGGAAAAATTTCCAAGTGATGCTCAACTCAAAATCCTACACCTACCAATCCCTTCGAGTGAAGCCATTGGAAATCTCATACAGTTTAGTAATATTCTTCAGTGACAGAGACGAAGTTCTTCTGGTCTCTGAGGAATTTGTTCTGACTAAGGAGTTAGGAATTCGCCAGTGCGGATTGCCTACACAGTAAGGAACATGATAGCCCTAAGGAATTTGAGAGTCAAAATTCCGACCGTTGCTATGCTATGCGCCAGCTGTCCCAAAATATCTACCCACCTAACGGTCATATCATTGAAGGGCATTTATGTCTTATCATGTCATGCTGCTCTCTAGGCTATAAATAGCCGCCCCCTACAACCACTAGCTGGTTGGCTGCTCCGAGAGAAACTGACACTTGTCATTTGAGAGCATCCCATCCTCCGAGGACTTTGAGCGAAAATCATCGAGTGAGGAAAACCCAAACCCAAACACAGCTACAAACCCCAAGTGATTGAGCATCACTGAAGAGATTGATCTTGCATGGATCCGACGCTTGTTACCTTTGAAGACTGTGCTTCTTCCAGACGGTTAGGCGTCATGGTCTAGAGTATCCAAGAGGAATTGTGGATCGCCGAGTGACCTAGTCTGTGAAGGTTTGGAAGTCACCTGAAGACTTACCACGAGTGATTGGGCGAGGTCTGTGTGACCTTAGCTCAAGGAGAATACGGTGAGGACTGTGTGTTCAGGACTCTGTGTCCTCGAGTTTAAATACTCGGCCGCTCCAACCAGACGTACAACTGAGACAGCAATTGGAACTGGTCTACCAAATCATTGTCTTCACCAAGCTTATTGGTTCTATTTCCTCATTTCTGTTGTTGTGTGCTTGTTCATATCTGTTTGAAGACTTTGACTGAAGAATTTCTCAATTTCCTCAGTTCAATTTCTTCAGTCTGTCCGTCTTCTTTCTATGTTATCCTGTGTTTACGCTTTCTGTACTCTGTGCTTGTCTTCATTCCATCATGATGACCATGCTTGTGTTCTGTTATGTTTACATTTGAGTACTTATTCCGCTACTAGTAGTTCTTCATTTAGGAATTTCCTCACCAGCAAATTCCTCAGTGAAGAATTCATAAAAATCGCCTATTCACCCCCTTCTAGTTGATATAACGCACTTTCAATTGGTATCAGAGCAAGGTACTCCCTTGTTCTGTGTGATTTTGGTTTAAGTTTTAGTTATGTCGACCACAAGTATGATCAAGGTCTCTGCTGGGTGTCCTACCTTCGATGGAACAGACTACCCCTACTGGAAGAATAAGATGCGAATGCATCTTGAGGCAATTGATAATGATCTTTGGTATGTTGTGGAAAATGGTGTTCCCTCAGTCACACCTTCTCTGAATGCTACTAATGTGAAGAGATTCAAGCAACTCGATTCTCAAGCAAAGAATATAATATGTGGCCATCTGAGCAAAGGGCAGTACAGAAGAGTGAGTGCTTTGGAAACTGCTAAGCTTATCTGGGATAGGCTGTCCAAAGTGAATGAAGGAGTCTCAACTCAACGTGACTCTCGTGTTGACATTCTTCACAATCTCTTCAACTGCTTCAAAAGACTCGACAATGAAAATGTTCAGCAAACCTTCGATCGCCTCACTGACATCTCAAATGAGCTTCAACGCTTGGCGCCACTAACATCACCGACCAAGAGGTGGTGAAGAAATTGCTGAGATCGCTTGATTCTTCATTTGATACTCTGGCACTGATGATTCAAGAGTGTGCTGATTACAAGTCACTTGATCCCGTTGATATCCTCGAGAGGCTAAATACTCATGTGTTCCAGCTTGCCGAGAAGAGAGATCTCTATGGTTCGAGCTATGGCAGATCACGTGCTCTGAAGGCCAAGGCAGTCTCTGAGTCTGAAGATGAGGACTCTGCTAGCAGCCTTGGTGATCCTGAAGAACTGAGCCAGGAACTAGCACTGCTCGTGAAGAAATTTCAGAAGTTCTCAAGACGTTGTCGCTTTGGAAAATCCTCAAGGAGCAATGATTCCTCATCCAGTGACTACAAGAAGAGGCTTTGCCACAAAGGCAAGAAACCTGGTCACTACATCCAAGATTGTCCTAAGTGGGATAAGGAATCAAAGAAGAAGAAATACACAGACTACAGTTTTGATGACGCAAAGAAGAAGAAGAAATCTTCAAAGTCTTCATCATCAAAATCCTCGAAGTCCTCATCTCACAAGAAGAGCAGCTCCAAGAAGGCTTGGGCATTCATTGGCAAGGAAATGGACTCTGAGGCTGAATCTGAGGAACATGAGGACGAGGAGGCATCTGAGGAGTCTGAATCTGGTGTGGCGAGCCTAGCTCTCGCTACTTCATTCGTCAGCAAGTCTATCTTCAACTCTGAAGAAAATGGCTTCACCAACAAGGCTGATAAAGGCAATGACGACTACGCTCCCACCTATTGCTTCATGGCAAAGGGTGCCAAGGTAACTAAATACGCCTCCTCTGAATCCAGTGAGGATGAATCTGATGAAAACCTCAAGCCCAGCTACTCTAAACTTGCTAAGATTGCTGTGAAACAACAAAAGGCTTTTGAAAAGGTTCAAAACATGTTAGATAAAAGTGATGATATGTTGGGTGAAGAAATGGATCGCACTAAAACCTTGACTAAAAATCTTTAGAGACTTCAGTCCAAGTTTGACAACCTTCAAGGTCATCATAACACTCTCTTATCTGATCACGAGAAGCTTTCTTATGAATTTCTTCAAAGAAAGCAAGATCTTGAGAAGCTAAGAGTGGATTATGAAGATCTTCAGAAGGAGCGCGATTCATTACTTGCTCAACAAATCAGGGCTACTCAGGAAGAATTTGTTCCTCCATGTCTGAAGTGCATTAAACGTGAAACTACTAATTCTTCACTTGAATGTTCAAATGCTTCTAATGCTACAAATTCTTCATCTGTCTCTGCTATCACTAATTCCTCATCTGAGGACATTGCTAGTATCACTGATGATGCAGGGCTGAAGGAATTGTACATGATAGGCATGTACAAAAGCCTCAAAGGGCATCAGACTCTTTGTGATGTGCTCAAAAAGCAGATCCTCAGTAGAAACCCTAGGAAAGAGGGTATTGCCTTTGAGAGGAAACTCAATGCTGATGGAACATATTAGAAGCCTGAGCAGTACCCCAAAACCTCATGGGTTGCTGCAAAGGGACCTCCAGTTGATCCATCCAATTTATCTGGCTTTACATGTGAATCTCCTCATTCTTCTAATGAGTCATTTGACTCCAACTATAAAATGTTCAAAAATCAGAATGGTGAAGTATTTGCTAGATATGTTGGCACTAACTGTAGGAACGGTTCCCCTATGAAGAAAATCTGGGTTCCCAAAAGTTGCCTTGAAAGTATTCAGGTGAATGTCCTCATGACACCTCCTGTGAAGAATAGGAACTCCAGATCAAATTCTTCATATGGACCAAATTCTTTATATGGATCCAAGTCCTCATATGGACCAAATTCCTCACGTGGATCAAATTCCTCAAAAGGATCAAAGTCCTCATATGATCCTCATCGTGCTAACCCCTCTATTTCGCAGGGTAGAGCTAATGGCTATGAATATGAGCATTATTCTTCTAATCATTATGTTCATAAGTCCTCGAAGATGTTCTCTGCTCATTCATATGCTTACCCTAACCCCTCTTATGTGAAACAAAGTGGACTGGCTTCTATGCCACCTTTCTCATATGGTGCTCGCAGAGTGATGAATTCTTTGCCACCTCTTCAGATGTGGGTGGTGAAGAAAAATAACTAATCTCTTATGTAGGGTCAGGTCTCCAGACATGCTTAAAACATCTGAGGAATTTGCTGGAGACCTGAACATTGCCTGAAAGGACGCAGGCTAATCATGATGAAATGAACTTTCATTTCACACGTCCTCATACTGTTTATCTGTTCTATTGTTTGATGAAATTGATCTGATGATATTGATGTCATATTCTTCACTGATGAAGTATATGAGTTCGTAAGTTGTACAAATTCATCTGCAAGATGATCAACCCAAAGCCAATGAGTGGGTCCTCGATAGTGGATGTACAAATCACATGACTGGTGACAAGAATCTATTGATGGATGCTCCTTTATCACCGTCGCATCTGAAGCATATCATCTTCGCTGACAAAGGCAAAAGTCAGGTATTGGGTCTAGGTAAGGTTGCGATCTCAAAGGATCGACACATGGACAAAGTCATTCTTGTCGAATCCTTAGGATACTACCTCATGTCTGTCTCAATGCTTTGTGATCTTGATATGGTTGTTGTCTTTGGCAAATATCGTTGCGTTGTGATCATGGAAGCTGACAATTCCAAAGTCTTCGAAGGCTTTAGGAGAGGAGACTTGTACATTGTTGATTTCTCTACAGGACCACAACCAGCCGTATGCCTACTTGCAAAAGCTTCAGAAGGCTGGCTATGGCATCGACGACTTGGTCATGCTGGCATGAGGAATTTGCACACGCTTGCTGTCGGTGTCAAAACCGGCGGATCTTGGGTAGGGGGTCCCGATCTGTGTGTCTTAGGCTGATGGTAATAGGAAGCAAGGGACACAATGTTTACTCAGGTTCGGGCCCTCTCGATGGAGGTAAAACCCTACTTCCTGCTTGATTAATATTGACGATATGAGTAGTACAAGAGTAGATCTACCACGAGATCGTAGAAGCTAAACCCTAGAAGCTAGCCTATGATGGTTATGATTGTAGTTGTGATCGGCCTTCTAAGGACCAACCTCTCTTGTTTATATAGACACCGTAGAGGGCTAGGGTTTACATGGAGTCGGTTACAAGGAAGGAAATACAATATCCGGATCACAAAGCTTGTCTTCCACGCAAAGGAGAGTCCCATCCGGACACGGGACGGAGTCTTGAGTCTTGTATCTTCACGCTCCAATAGTCCGGACGATATATATAGTCTGGCCGTCCGGATACCCCCTAATCCAGGACTCCCTCAGTAGCCCCTGAACCAGGCTTCAATGACGATGAGTCCGGTGCGCAGTCTTGTCTTCGGCATTGCAAGGCGGGTTCCATCTCCGAATACTCCAAAGTAATTATCGAACACTTAGACCGTGTCCAGATCTGCGAGATGATCCTCACATACTATTGTAGGGAACATAGCATAAATCTGATCTGCTGGCAATCTTCGTATGTCGTGCCCTAGCATCATGGCCCGGTCCAACACGAACCGACGTTTCTCGCCCCACCTTGACTCGCACTGCGAGGCGGTTTTATTGGCACGCCCTGCCAAAGCAGAGATTGTGTTCCTCTTATTACGAGATCTTCCATCAATATGGGCGTGCGTAACCCCACGACAACCGTTGGCATGACTCTGTGTGTTTTTAGATAAGCCTCAAACGGTCACGCCGAGGACTCTTGATATTCACCCCCTTTATAAAGGGGCCGCCTCTTTTCCACCTCCCTTGCGTCTTCTCGCACCTCGAGTTCTAACACCCGAGACCTAAGCTCCAACACCCCAGATCCTCCAATATGTCCGGATCCAACCCTCAAGGCCGGTGGGTGGCCTCCTCGATCCAAGAGGAGGACATTGCGAGGCTTAGGGAGGTCGGATATCTGACCGCTGACATCCAGCACAGGCTTCCTGCTCCAGAGCAGGTCATCCCTACACCGGAGCCCAATGAGAGCGTCGTGTTCGTTCCTAACTTCCTCCGCGGCTTGGGCCTCAGCCTTGATCCCTTTGTGAGGGGGCTCATGTTCTATTATGGGTTGGATTTTCATGATCTAGCTCCGGACGCTATCCTCCATATCTCGTCGTTCATCATTGTGTGCGAGGCTTTTCTCCACGTCACTCCACACTTCGGCTTATGGCTCAAGACCTTCAATGTGAAGCCGAAGATGATCGAGGGGCGACATGCGGAGTGCGGAGGTGCCATAATAAGCAGGAATGCCGATGCCCCATGGCCAGAGGGTTCTTTCCCAGAAGTATTCGATGTACGGCAATGGAGGTGGTTTTATGTCACGGCTCCCAAAGGCACAAAGTGGGTAGCCGCCCCCGAGTTCCGCTCGGGCCCTCCATCACAATTGGCATCATGGACCGACGTAGGATGGAATTGGGGGCCTGCCAGTGATGTTCCAATACTGCAGAGCCGTATCCGGGAGCTGCTTGAGAAGGACATTAAGCTTGTCAGCATAATTCAAGTAATGCTAATCCGACGGATGTTGCCGTGCAAACGCCGGCCTCTCCGGATGTGGGAGTTCAGTCCAGAAGGTCCGCGGACTATTAAGCACTTCTTCGGCCTGAAGCTCGAAGGGATGTGTAAATTATTCTTCGGACCACAAGTAAAGTGTCCGGACACCAGCGAGGATGCGGGCCTAAGCTACAATCACCTAGATACCCAAGTAAGTAACCTTAAAACCGGACACTTTGTTTTTATTTGTCATAGTCATCATTCTGAAAACCCTTCATGGCCAGGAATGGCTTAGCAAGGCGGAGAGAATCAGGTGTCCGGCGCCACTTCCCAAAGGCTCGCCTGGTCCAACCGTTGCCAAGATGCTTGGTCGGGTGCTCAGCAAAATGCCCTCAGGGAAAGACGAAGGAAAGGATGGTGAAGCCGAACTTCACACACTGCGCATCCGGACTGGGGGAATTGCTTCCTCCCAAAGGGAGGATAGTCGGGGAGGGGGATCCGAGGCCACCTCCCCGCGCGGGAAGAAAAGGGCCGCCTCCAAAGACTTGGAGATGGAGATGCCCAAACAGGGGAAGAAAGTGTCGCCGGGGGGCTCTGCCCCGACGGGCGTCCTCACCACGTCATGCCCGCCAATAGGCTAGCCCTCAACTGAGCTGTAAGTTAATCGTTAATTTGAAGGTACTGCGTTTCTCTGAGATCAATAACCAGGATTCGTCTTTTGCAGTCCGGCTAGCAGCTCTTCTCAACAAAGTTCGTCTTCGGGGGATCTTCCTCCGGAGATGATGGAGAGCGAGACCCCACCCACCTCTCCGCCTCATGAAGCGGGTGACACCAAGGTGTCGTCACGGAGGAGTCTGGATCTGCCGAAGCCGGAAGCTAATACGTCAGCCGCCCTGAGCCCGGAGCGTTCGACTCCCACGGGGGGCGATGAGAAGGGTCCGGCACAGTTCGATGTCCGGCCGGACATACTGACAGGCCTTCTGGAGCGAGCTGCGCTCTCGGAGGAGCACCACTCATTAATGAGCACGGTGCTCAAGAAGATTTCATCCGCCACAAGCGGTTTGAATGAAGCATTTACGAGCCTGCTCAGATGCTTTAAGGTATGTAGTGAAGAATACACTATTTTTTGGCTGTGAGGCACGCACTAGGTGTGCTCCATATGGATAATAGCCCCTGAGACTCTGGTTGCCCGCCCTAGGCGGCAAACGGAGGATCATATAGTAATGATTACGCTGTACATATGTGCAGGTATCTAAGGGTCCGGCAGCCGACCAGTCCGTTGAAGTTGCCGAACTAAGGAGGCAGATCGGATCTATTGATGCTGATATCACGCTGGTGAACGATCGGCTGAACGAGTCACAAGGTATGTGCTCTGCTTTCCTTATTATGTTGTATAGGAAAATACGAGAGGGGCATAATATTAATGCAATATGTTTGCGCTGCAGATGGTGCTGCTACTGTGGAAGCCCTGAGGGCAGAACTTGCCCAGGCCAAGGAGCAAGCTCGAGTTAGCATTGCGGCTGCCCTAAAGGCGGCCGAAGAATTGAGAGCTGAACAGGCTGCTCATCGCCGAAGCAAGGAAAAGATGGCCGAAATGGCTGTGGAGTTGAAAAATGCCGCCGACCGGTATGAACTCCTTGAAAAGGAGAATAAGGCTAGTTCGGCCGACCTGAACAAGGCACTTAATGCCACCAAGGAGATGCGGACCGATGTCAGGGGTGTGCGGGAGGAGCTTCAATAGGCTAGTAAAATCGTAGCTGGGGGCTCCTACTTACTGCGGACGAAGTTTTTGGATCCGAAGTATGCTCCCCTGGATGGACGCTGGAGTCCTACAGACGCGTATGCGGACTTGACGAAGAGTACAGCTGATGCAGCCAAGTTTTCGAGGATCAAGGTGATAAAGAAGTGGAGAAGCTTTTCTGGTCGCAATTCAATGCTCCCGCGCGCCCTCTACCGTTAAGTGAGAAGATGGCTGCTGTAGCGGAGCTTCATAGGCTGTCCGGACTTGCAATGCGGTCTGTAATAGACCATCTATGGCCGAAGGGACCTAAGCCGGACAACTACTTTGGTTTGGTGCAACAATTCCTTGGGGTCGTGCCTCAAATCGACGCCATGAGAAGGTCGGCGTGCATAGAGGGTGCACGAATGGCTCTTGCTCGCGTTAAATCCTATTGGACAGATATGGAGGCCACCATTGTAGCGACCCAGAATCCGGCGGGAGGCCAGTATCTGGCCGAGCACTACTTGGAGCAGGTAACAGAAGGTGCCCGCTTAATAGGGGCGCAGTGCTCGAAGAATATATTGTTCGAGTGACAAAGCGAATCATTGTAAAAACAATGTTATTTTGATTATGAGGCTATATTCATACTTTGTGCCCGAAAGTATTATTTGTGCCTCCTGTGCGGCCGTTTTTATGTCTATGTGTAATTCTGAAAGTTAGCAGTCGTTGGCTTCAGCCCCCTTGCATACAATGCGGGGGTGTTCGCGAAAAGTATGCATAATCACACTTGTTCCAACGTCTTGGTCCATTAAGGAGGTGATCGCACGTCGAACTAGGCAACCGGATTATATAGCTGTAACACTTTCACTTAGCCATAGGAGTTTGACAGTGGGGCTACTATGTAGCCCCTAGTACTGTTGCGTGCATCCGAATACTGGCGCATATGTACATGGCCGAGAAACGGCCCTTCGTTAATGCGGAGGAATCCTAAAGATTCCGGTGAGTCTTTGAGTGGTTGAACAGTCTTGCGCTGTATCATGACAGTAAGTTTTTGGCTTTCTCTACTGAGGTGCTCATCCGGAATAACCATGGCACAATCGCAGTATTTCTCCTTTGGCCGCCTTAGCCGATAAGAACGGAATGTAAGGCGGCAAACCCAGGAGCCGGGCAAACCCAACATTTGACCAAAGACATGATTCGGAGCTGATGCATATAAGGCCAAACTCGTGACGCTGAACACTCCCGAAGGTATTCGGACTTTATAACAGAAAATGGGCTGAAGAATGCCCACTCATTATAAACCATGTATTTCCAGGTACGTGCATTAGTCTGTTGTGGCGAAATGCCAATAACGGCAGTATCCTCTGTGGGTATGGAACCCACGAGATGTTTAAACAACAAGAGGCAATAGAAAAGGTTTACACAGGGGCTTAATCTAAAGAGAAACCTTTTGAGCGGGGCCCTGCTGCACGTCTGCGCCTTTGTCTCCATTGTGCCGTATCCTGGAAGGGTATCACGTGAATGTTGTCTGTAAAAAAGAAAATTCGTGTAGGAGAGTACAACGTAAGTATGCGATGGATAGTAAAAGTGTAAGACGTTGGCTTGCCAATAAGGTTGAGCCAAGTGTGGGGCTATATTAAATATTTGTAGCCCCTGGTGTCCTCTATGGGATTACATATACGATGCCCTGGTTCAGTTTTATCCGGGCTGCCGGACTCTTCTAATCGTGTCTATGGTCTTAATGACCAATCATGCTTTCTGATATTGGAGGCCGCTTATAATCCGGTCGCTAGGGCCGTCGCGTGTTCCTCTACGCGTGAAGATCACTCTGTGTTTCCGTTAATAGTGATGATGCCACGTGGACCGGGCATCTTGAGTGTAAGGTAGGCATAGTGCGGTAATGTGTTGAAGCGGGCGAAGGCCGTTCTTCCAAGCAATGCATGATAGCCGCTTTGGAAGGGTGCAATGGTGAAGAGTAGTTCTTCACTTCTGGAGTTGCCTGGGGAGCCGAATTTTACCTCCAGTATGAGGGAGCCCCTGCCGTAGGCTTCAACGCCTGGTATCACCCCTTCAAAGGTGGTGTTGCTTTGGCTAATTCTGGATGGGTCTATCCCCATCCTGCGGACAATTTCCTCGTATATTAAATTGAGACTGTTGCCGCCGTCCATGAGGACATGGGTGAGATGGTATCCGTCGATTATTGGGTCAAGCACCAAGGCCTCTGATCCTCCACGCTGAATACTGGTTAGGCAGTCCATGTGATCGAAGGTGATTGGACAATCCATCCCGTAGTTAGGTGTGGGTGGGTATGATGGGCTCTATATCATACGCGTCTCTGAGCATGCGTTCATGCCTTCTCGTGGATGTGTGAGTCGCGTGGATCATGTTTACTGTTTTAACCTCTGGTGGGAATTTTTTCTGTCCCCCAGTGTTCGGCTGGCGAGGTTCATCCTCATCTGCACTTGGTGTTTCCCTTCCCTTGTGTTCAGCGTTTAATTTGCCGGCCTACTTGAAGACCCAGCACTCTTTGTGTGTGTGGTTTGCAGGTTTGAAGGGGGTGCCATGAATTTGGCACAGTCTGTCCAGGACTCTGTTTAGACCGAACGACCCCTCTTTACTGCCTTTAAATGGCTTCTTTTGCTGATCGGGTCAAGAGCCCCTGAATCTGGCATTGACCGTTGTGTTGTCCGGGCTCTCCTCCTTGTTTTGGCATTTTTTTTATTACGCCGTGGCTTCCCATTGCCGTCCCTTATTTCGGATGTGCTTGGGTCGCTGGTGCCTTTACGGGCCAACTAGCTATCTTCACCCTCGTAAAAGCGGGTCATAAGGCTTGTTAAGGCTGCCATTGTCCTTGGCTTTTCTTGGCCGAGGTGTCTGGCGAGCCACTCATTGCGGATGTTGTGTTTGAATGCCGCTAATGCTTCGGCGTCCAAACAATCGACAATTTGATTCTTCTTAGTGAGGAATCTGTTCCAAAGCTTGCGGGCGGACTCTCCGGGCTGTTGGATTATGTGACTTAAATCGTCCGCATCCGGAGGCCAGACATAAGTCCCTTGAAAATTGGCCCTGAAAGCATCCTCGAGTTCCTCCCAACTTCCAATTGAATTTTCGGGGAGGCTCTTCAACCAGTGTTGAGCTGGTCCCTTCAACTTGAGGGGAAGGTACTTGATGGCGTGGAGGTCATCCCCACCGAGCCATGTGAATATGCAGGATAAAATCCTCGATCCAGACCCCTGGATCTGTCGTTCCATCATATGCCTCTATGTTCACAGGTTTAAAACCTTGTGGAAATTCATGGTCCAGTACTTCTTCGGTGAAGCACAGGGAGTGAGCAGCCCCTCTGTATCTGGACGTGCTGTGGCATTGTTGTCGGCTGTTGTTATGTCCGGTGTTTATTCCGAACTGGTATTTGGTTGGTATGATCGTTTTGGTGACGATAGTCCCTCGCCAGTGTGTGTCCTTTAGATCCATAGATGGACCTGGCCGCGCCGGCTTTCTTATCCAGGTGCTCACGTAGATCGTGCGCGTCGTCGGTAGCCGCTCTGTTGCGGTTATGAAGCGGTACGTCTGGCCTCCTGGTCGTGTTATTCTTTGGTGGAACAGCCTCGTCGTTGAATTCTGACAGTAACTTGCGTTTTGGATAGCTCTTTGTATGGCGATCATCGCCATATCTTTCTTCAGTGTCTAGCACTTTATTCCATCTGCGATTGAGCGTTTCCTGTGCGGCTTTTAGCCGTTGCTTCTGCTTCTTTAGACTTCTCGCTGTGGCCATAAGCCTTCTATGGAGGTTATCTCGTTCCACGCGTTTTTCCTGGATGATGAATGCATCATCGTCCGGGCTGTGTTCTTGTCCTGGGGCGGTTTGATGGACTCGTCCCTCGGGATCATTGTGATCAGGCGTCTTCTCCGAACTGGGTTTGACGTGACCTGGCTCATCCTGCACCATCGCTGGGTCCATGTGGTCGTTGTTGCCTTTGGAGTTGACTGGTATGTCGATATTTCTGGTGCTCTTGTCGCTATTTTTACTGTTGCTGGACTTTGAGCGGCGTCTGCGCCGTCGTTTTGGCTTTTGTCCGGGGGTTTTATCTTCCAGATTGTCGCTGTTGTCCTCCTTGGGCATATCCACCATGTATATATCGTGTGATGAGGTAGTAGTACAGTGCCCCAGAGGTTCTGAATCTTCTCCTGCATCGTCGTCCATACCGTCGATGCCTCCGGAGTCGAAGTCAAGCACGTCGGTTAGATCATCAACCGTGGCAATGAAGTGGGTGGTGGGTGGGCAACGAATTCCTTCGTCGCTTGCTTCCCACTCAAGCCGGACATAGTTCAGCCAAGAGTCTCCTGTCAAAGAGAGAGATTTTAACGAGTTCAGCATGTCGCCAAAGGGCGAGTGCTGGGAGATATCCGCAGTGGTAAACTCCATTACCGGGGCCCAACCTGGCTCGGCTGGCTCGGGAGTGCGCGGACTGGGACCAACAACCGGATACAAGTCCGGGGGTCCGGAGTCACGGGCTTCCGCAGAGGTGAGACCTGTTTTTGGCTCCACTACCGATGAGTGTGCGGCCTGCGGGGCAGGGTCCATCCCTCCGTCCTTAGGCAACGCAGCCTGCTCCGGATTTAGGTCCGGGGCTACTGCCGGGGTGATATCCCGGGCATTGTCCGACAGCAGGTCTAAGCCGTGCTCATCGTGACTGTCCGGTGCTCCTGGCACAGGGCCGAATCCGTCGAAGATCAAGTCTCCGTGAATGTTCGCCGTGTAGTTCAGGTTTCCAAACCCGATCTGGTGGCCAGGGGCGTAGTTGTCGATCTGCTCCAGAAGGTCAAGCGAATTAGCCCATAGTGCGAAGC
Source organism: Triticum timopheevii (assembly GCA_963921465.1). NCBI lineage: Eukaryota > Viridiplantae > Streptophyta > Magnoliopsida > Poales > Poaceae > Triticum > Triticum timopheevii. The sequence goes on along the minus strand of OY997266.1, from coordinate 502,139,731 downwards.
CGCCGAACACAAAGATCTGTCCGGGGAGAAAAGTTTCACCCTGGACCGTGTCGTTGACGATGATTGAAGGAGCCATCGAGCCTTGCAGTGACGACACAGAGGAACTCTCAATGAAAGCACCAATGTTGATGTCAAAACCGGCGGATCTCGGGTAGGGGGTCCCGATTTGTGCGTCTTAGGCTGATGGTAACAGGAAGCAAGGGACACAATGTTTACCCAGGTTCGGGCCCTCTCGATGGAGGTAAAACCCTACTTCCTGCTTGATTAATATTGACGATATGAGTAGTACAAGAGTAGATCTACCATGAGATCGTAGAGGCTAAACCCTAGAAGCTAGCCTATGATGGTTATGATTGTAGTTGTGATCGGCCTTCTAAGGACCAACCTCTCTGGTTTATATAGACACCGGAGAGGGCTAGGGTTTACACGGAGTCGGTTACAAGGAAGGAGATACAATATCCGGATCGCCAAGCTTGACTTCCACACAAAGGAGAGTCCCATCCGGACACGGGACGGAGTCTTGAGTCTTGTATCTTCACGCTCCAATAGTCCAGACGATGTATATAGTCCGGCCGTCTGGATACCCCCTAATCCAGGACTCCCTCACTTGCGAAGAAGAAGCATGTCATTGGCATTGAGAATGTCAAATTCCTCAAGGATCACTTATGCGGAGCCTGTGAAGCTGGAAAGATGACAAAGGCCAAGCATCCAGCGAAGACTATCATGACCACCACTCGACCATTTGAATTGCTTTACATGGATCTCTTCGGTCCTAATCATTATTCTGCTGTTACAAATGATGCATCTCTATATCGCTTTGTTATTGTTGATGATTATTCTCGTTACACATGGGTGCACATTGTCACTTACAAACATGAGGTGCAGGAAGTCTTCAAACGATTTTCCTCGAGGGCTTCAACCAACTTCGGTGTGAAGATCAAGCACATCAGAATTGACAACGGGACTGAGTTCAAGAATTCCGGTCTTGATGACTATCTTGATGAACTTGGTATTACTCATGAGTTATCTGCTCCTTATACTCCTCAGCAGAATGGTGTCATGGAGCGCAAGAACAGAACTCTTGTTGAGATGGCTCGCACTATGCTTGATGAATACAAGACACCTCGTCGTTTCTGGATTGAGGCTATTGATACTGCATGCCACATCATCAACATAGTATATCTTCACAAATTCTTCAAGAAGACTGCTTATGAACTCCTCACTGACAAGAAACCCAATGTGAGTTACTTCAAAGTCTTCAGTGCTAAATGTTGGATTAGAGATCCTCATCACAATTCTAAATTTGCACCGAAAGCACATGAGGGTTTTATGCTTGGTTACGGAAAGGACTCACACATCTACAAAGTCTTAAACAATGTTCTTCACAAGGTTGTTGAAACTGTAGATGTGCGGTTTGATGAAAATAATGGCTCGCAAAGAGAGCACCTACCTTCTGTATTAGATGAACCAGCACCTGAGGAATCTATCAAGTTCAAGGCCACTGAGGATGTCATTCCCACCGAAGATTCTGCTGAAGAATTCATTCTAGAACATGATGAACATCGAGCTGGCGCACCTGAAGAAAATGGTGCTGAGGAAAATGCTCCTGAAGAAAATGCGGATCAAATTCCTCGAAGACAACCCGCTCATCCTCGCATTGCAAACGAAGTGCAAAAATCGAGAAGATCATCGATGACATTGAAGCACCAGGTCCTCTCACACGCTCAAAATCTTCATATTTGTCTAACTTTTGTGGGCACTTTGCTTTTGTCTCTATCACAGAGCCCACTAAGGTAGATGAAGCATTTCTAGAACCTGAGTGGATTCAAGCTATGCAAGAAGAATTACATTAGTTCGAGCTCAACATCGTCTGGGAACTGGTCAAACGTCCAGATCCTTGCAAGCACAACATTATTGGCACAAAGTGGATCTACCGCAACAAGCAAGATGAAAATGGCCTTGTGGTGAGGAATAAGGCACGACTTGTAGCTCAAGGCTACACACAGGTTGAAGGAATTGACTTCGATGAAACTTTTGCGCCTGTTGCTAGACTTGAGGCTATTCGCATATTACTTGCTTATGCTAACCATCTTGATATTATCTTACAACAAATGGATGTGAAAAGTGCATTCCTCAATGGCAAGCTTGAGGAAGAAGTATATGTTGCTCAACCCCCAGGTTTTGAAGATCCAAATCATCCTGACAAAGTCTTCAGACTCAATAAGGCCCTGTATGGCCTCAAGCAGGCCCCTCGGGCATGGTATGATACTTTGAAGGAATTCCTCATGAAGAAAGGCTTCAAACCCGGTTCACTCGACCCAACTCTTTTCGCTAAATCTTATGATGGTGAATTGTTTGTGTGCCAAATTTATGTTGATGATATCATTTTTGGCTGCACTGACCAATGATACAGTGATGAATTTGCCTATATGATGAGTGAAGAATATCAAATGTCTATGATGGGAGAATTGAAATTCTTTTTAGGTCTTCAAATTCCTCAACAATGCAATGGCATATCCATATCTCAGGAGAAATACCTCAAGGACGTATTGAGGAAATTCGGCATGCAAGATTGCAAAGGGGTCAAAATTCCAATGCCCACAAATGGCCATCTATGCACTGATGAAAATGGTAAAGACTTCGATCAAAAGGTATACCGCTCCATGATTGGCTCTTTATTGTACCTATGTGCATCTAGGCCAGATATTATGCTTAGTGTTTGCATGTGTGCCCGATTTCAAGCTACACCGAAGGAATCACACCATAAGGCTATGAAGCATATTCTTTGATATCTGGCTCACACACCAACACTTGGATTATGGTATCCCAAGGGCTCTTCGTTTGATCTCATTGGATATTCAGACTCTGACTATGCTGGCGATCGTGTGGACTGCAAGTCAACATCAGGCACATGCCATTTCCTCAGACAATCTTTGGTCTGTTGGTCCTCGAAGAAACAGAACTGCGTATCACTCTCCACTGCAGAAGCTGAGTACATTGCTGCTGGATCGTGCTGTGCTCAACTACTATGGATGAAGCAAACACTCAAGGACTATGGCGTCAACGTGAAGAATGTGCCTCTCTACTACGATAATGAGAGTGCTATCAAGATTGCTCATAACCCAGTTCAGCACTCGAAGACAAAGCACATCCAGATTCGTCATCATTTTCTTCATGATCATGTGTTGAAGGGCGACATCTACATCGACCACGTTAGTACTGAAGATCAGCTGGCCAATATCTTCACTAAGCCCTTGGATGAGAAGAGATTTAGCAAGTTGCGGTGTGAGCTAAATATCCTAGAATCTTTGAATGTTCTCTGAAATGGACACACATCCTAACACTTATGTTGACTTGATGACTTAGATGCGCAACACACGAAGTAACGTTTTTCTTCAATCAATGAAGACTAACCCTCTAAGTGTGAAAAAATTAATGAAGAAATTGATTCTCAGAGCCCTACGACAATTGTATGCGGTGTCTGAAATCAGCTTTCTTATACGGTGGGTTACGCCACCAACCAAAGTTGAAAACTTCAATTTGAGTTTTTCTTCATTTTTGAAATTCCTCAGTTTTTCAAATTCTTCAACTTTGCATTGTCTTCACTCTTTCCAGTGTTGTTCTTCATTTTAATATATATATATATATATATATATGAGTTTTTGTCCTCTACAACATTCACTTATTGCTATTTCTTCAAGTTGATTTCTTCTGCTAAGTGAATGTGATCAGACCCTTCCCCCTCTATGCTAAACTCAACCCAGTCTGTTCACAAATTCTTCATGTGCATTCTATTTGAAACTCGTTCAAAATCTTCACTGTGTCCTTGATAGCTGAAGAAATTAAGAAACAGAACTTTTAACTTATCTTATCTGAATTTTCGGCTTTGCCGCTCAAACCGTTCCGCATCTCATGACAATACTTATCTATTCACCCACGATCCTACACGATCGCCACCTCTCAGTACGTGGGTAACACATGTCAAGTGAATGAGAAGGGCCAGGGGCACGTTCGTCCGATTTCCTCGGGCGTACAGTTTTTTACTCCCACTATAAATACCCCTGCCTCCTTGTTGGTGTCAAAACCGGCGGATCTCGGGTAGGGGGTCCCGAACTGTGCGTCTAGGCGGATGGTAACAGGAGACAAGGGACACGATGTTTACCCAGGTTCGGGCTCTCTTGATGGAGGTAAAACCCTACGTCCTGCTTGATTAATATTGATGATATGGGTAGTACAAGAGTGGATCTACCACGAGATCAAGGAGGCTAAACCCTAGAAGCTAGCCTATGGTATGATTGTTGTAATGGATGTTGTGTCCTACGGACTAAAGCCCTCCGGTTTATATAGACACCGGAGAGGGCTAGGGTTACACAGAGTCAGTTACAATGGTAGGAGATCTACATATCCGTATTGCCAAGCTTGCCTTCCACGCCAAGGAAAGTCCCATCCGGACACGGGACGGAGTCTTCAATCTTGTATCTTCGTAGTCTTGGAGTCCGGCGGACGATGATAGTCCGGCTGTCCGGACACCCCCTAGTCCAGGACTCCCTCAGTAGCCCCTGAACCAGGCTTCAATGACGATGAGTCCGGCGCGCATAATGTTCGGCATTGCAAGGCGGGTTCCTCTTCCGAATAATCCATAGAAGATTGCGAACACCTGGATAGTGTCCGGCTCTGCAAAATAAATTCCACATTCCACCGTAGAGAGAATAAAATGTACACAAGTTCAATCTGCTGACGTACTCCGTGGCATGACATCACGCCACTACCAAGCCTTTACTTGAATCGTTTTTTATTATACCACCTCAGCGCATTTAGCGAAGCGGTTTCCTTGGCATGTCTTGTCGAAGCAGAGATTGTGTTCCCCTTATTCCGGGATTCTCATCAATACAGACGTGCATAACCCAACCGCGCCATTGATGGTGGCGCTTGGGAGATAAGCGAGTCTTACCAGGCTGGTGGGGACGCATATTCTTCGCCCGCCTATATATAAGGGGATAAGGATCCGCCTTTTTACCTACGCCTTCTTCCTCCTTTGCTTATCCATCTCCGCGCACTCGAGCTCCAGCGCCCAAGTTCGCGCATCTCGTCTCAACCTTCTCCGACCATGTCCGGAGCGGGACGTAAATGGTTGGCCTCCACCTTTAAGAAGGAGCATATCGCCAAACTGCGCAGCGCCGGATACCTTTCCGGTGACATCGCGCACTGGCTGCCCGACCAGGGGCAGCTCATCCCCACCCCCAGGCCCCATGAGAGGGTCATACTTCTCCCTCACTTCCTCCGCGGACTGGGCTTTCCACTTCACCCCTTTGTCCGGGGGCTCATGTTCTACTATGGCCTGGATTTCCACGATCTGGCGCCGAACTTCATCCTCAACATCTCGGCGTTCATCGTCGTGTGCGAGGCCTTCCTCTGCATCTAGCCCCACTTCGGCTTGTGGCTTAAGACCTTCAATGTCAAGCCGAAGGTAGTGAGGGCACGTAGGCGGAGTGCGGAGGCGCCATGTTGGGCAAGATGCCCAATGTCCTCTGGTTCGAAGGGGCCTTCGTGGAGTCCGTCAAGGGGTGGCAGCCGGGGTGGTTCTACATCACCGAGCTGCGCGACCCTACGTGGGCGGCGGCCCCCGAGTTCAGATCTGGTATCCCTGTGCAGCTCACCTCCTGGAAAGAGAAGGGCTTGCTATGGGGTAATTCGAAGGAGCTGACGGGACTCCAAGCCTGTATCCAGAAGCTGGTGAACAAGAAGCTCAGGCTTGTTAACGTGGTCCAAGTCATGCTCGTCCGCCGGATTCTCCCATGCCAAGAACGGGCATTCAATCTGTGGGAGTTCGATCCGGAACAGCACCAGGCGTTGAGCGGGCTCTTCGACACGACGCACGAAGGTGCCTGGAGGGTGCTGTTTAAGGGCATCGAAGCCCCCGCATCCGCGATGGAAGATCGCGGATTTCACTCGCAGCGTCCAGCTGACGAGGTAAGTGATTCTACCCCTTTACGGGACACTTGTTGTTAATAGTTTGATTCTAAGCGGGTTTCAATCTCCCCTTTCCTTTGACAGGACTGGATGAAGAAGGCGGAGCAGTTCATCTGCCCGGCTCCCATGCCAGAAAAACCAGTAGACGCCCGTCTAGAGGGGCTGCTGGTTCCGGCACCGCATGTGGTGCCGGAGAAGAAGGCCAAGAAGGTGGCCACGGGTACTCGAAAGAGTTCCCGTTTTCAGGTCTCCGATGACTCCGAGGCGGACTCCTCCCCCGAAGATGAGGAGGAGGAAGAAGACTCTCCCCCAGAGGAGGGAGAGAGGAAGAGGAAGGCTTCCCCAACAGGGGAGGCCGAAGGGTCCAAGAGGGGAAGAACTATTCCCCCGGACAGCTCTGCCAACACCAACGTTGGCGGCGAAGAGTGGCCTTCGAGGGCCAGGCCTCCGGCAAGATCGTAAGTATCCGGATTCCTGAATGATTTATAATTTCTCTTTTGTGTCACATAGTGTCCTTCTAATGCCGCATACTGCGTGCAGTCCGGCCAATGATGATCTCCCCGCTTCATCGAGCGGGTCGTTGGCTCCGTCGAATGTGGATTCCATCCTGACTGCCTCCACCCCTCGCGCCGCTGAGGACGCCGAGGTGGGATCCCAGGAAGGGACCCATCAGGAGGAGGCTCCGGAGGCGCCGCAAGGCAGCCTCCCAGACTTTGCGCCGGACTCCACACCGGAACCCGCAGTGGTTCCGGAGACCGGCAGGCGGCCCCTTCGCAAGAAGGGCAAGACCGTGACGCCGGTGGCCTCCGTCCAACCGGAGGCGTCGGACAACTTGCTGGAGGCGCTCCAAGGCGCTTCCATTGAGGAAGAACACCGCACTGTTATGAGTGCGGTGATTCAGAAGGTTCAGCTCGCCAAGAGCGGGCTGACCGAAGCCTGCAGTAGCCTTCTAACAGGCTTTGAGGTAAGAAGTTAAAATTATGTAATGTGATACCGCATAGACAGTAGCCCCTGATGCTCGGTTTGGTGTTCGGAAGAAAAGCCGGACTGAGGATCTAATAAGATATACGCAGGGTTGCTAAAAAGTATGTCAATATGGGTTTGCAGGCTGCGCTGCTGACCTCTGCCGCACTGACTGCGGAGGTCGGTGCATTAAAGCAGGATCTCGAGCGGTCCGAGCAAGAGCTCGGCTGTGCCAAGAAGCAGCTCGAGGACAAAGAAGGTGAGTAACACCACTTTGAATAGTTACCTTATAGAAAAGGATTTAGGTTGCAATAAAAATAACAAGGATAACATGGGTACTGCAGGGGCCACGAAAGAGGTGGCAACCTTGAAGGAGGCTGTGTCCGCGGCCGAACGCGATGCGGCCGCAGAACGGGCAGAGCGGGAGAAGCAGGAGGCGCGGGTGGCGAAGTTGCGGCAAGAGCTCCAGGCTCTCATGGACAAGCATGAGAGTTTGGAGCGCGACTCAAAGACTCGAGAGTCCGAGCTCGCCTCCGCTCTCGAAAGTGCCAAGTACGCCAAGGCCGAGGCCCGTAAGACCCTTCAGGAGGTTGAAGATGTGAAGAAAATAGCGGCGGGTAAGGCATTTTTCATGCAAAGCAAGCATGTTAATGTAAACTACCTGACACTTACCCAAATTCGGAGCTCTCCAGGGGCGTTTGCAAATCTGCCTCGCAGTGTATCCGATGCCGCCGCATTCTACCGTGGTGAGGAGGGGAGCTCAACGGAGAAGGTCTTCTGGTCTCAGTACGCTGAGGCCGGCCATCCGGTGCCCCTAGCGACCAGCTGAAGTAGCTGGTCGAGCTCCACAAGGTGGCTGAGGAGGCCATGAAGGGCCTCATAGTCCGGCTGTGGCCTGGAGAGGCCATGCCTGGGAGCTACTTCGGCCTCGTGCGGCGGCTGGTGGATGCGTGCCCCTGGGTGGAGGTCATCAAGCGCTCCGCCTGTATTGAAGGTGCTCGTCGGGCCCTTGCCCGTGCAAAGGTGCACTGGGGCAAGCTGGATGCGGAAAGGCTCATCATTGATGCGCCACTAGCGGGCAAGGAGTATCGTAGGCCCGAGATGTACTATAAGACTGTCCTGAAGGGTGCCCGCAAGATTGCGGATGAGTTCCCCAAAGATGTAATTATTGAGTAAACTCACTATGTATTATCCTGTGCGCTGAAAACTTTGTTCATATGCGCTAAGCAACACTTGTTTAATTTAAAATATTACCTTCTGTGCAGCCGTTTATAAAATCTGAGAGATGGCAAGTCGTCGGCTTCAACCCCCATGCCACTAGTGTTGGGGTGTTCGGGATAAACTTGAGCACTCTTGTTCCCATTTTTGGGTCCATCTAGGGAGGCGCTCAACACAACAAACAAGGCAACCGGACTTATAATGCTTGAACACTCTCACTTAGCCATAGAATTCTATAATTTTAAATTTCGGTGAAGCCCCTGGTATTCGGAAGACCGAATTCGGGGCGCTATCCACGCCTTCGTCGGACATTATCCGGTTCTTCGCTCGAAGCGGCATAAGTCTTTAAGGACTCGAAAAGACCTCTCGAACAGCGACCAGTCTCTCGCCTTATCATGCCAGTCAGTTTTAGCTTTCTCCACTGAGGCGCTCACTCAGGTCAACCGGGGCGCAATCGCAGTGGTTCTCCCAGTGCCACCTTAGCCGACAGAACAGAACGTAAGGTACCAAAACGTGGGAGCCGGGCAAACCCAACTATTGACCCAAGACATGATTCGGAGCCGATTCATATAATGCTATAAGTTCGGGGTGCCGCACTTGTGAAAGTGTTCGGACTTATCACACCATAATGCGGGGAACATAAGCCCCTGGTGTATTCGGCCATACCAAAATATATGGGTGCAAGATGTCATTAGTGAACATATATGTAAAGTAATGCAATTACAGGCAAAAAGTTGCTGCATTATTTATTCAAGGAATTCTGCTATAAGTGCGGAATGATACAAATAGTGCGGTAAGCAAGGGATTGGACTAATTAAACATGCCCCCCTCCAGGGGTGGGCTGCGGAGTGGTGTATATAGTTTAATGCTCATAATGGAGACCACCTGAGTGTTCGTCGCAGCCTTTTTCCCTCCCTAGCTGTTGCATCGTAAGTTCGGCGGGCTCCCCACCGGACAGGGCCTCTGGTGAACGGAGTCCTGTGTATACAAAGAAGGAAAATAATAATAAAAAAGAATGACACACTTGTGAGCCCCTGGTGTGGTCGAGCCACACTCTGGGTCTGTTGTGGTCGTGCCCCTCCCCCTAGGCCCATGGTATCTCCAGAGCGTAATGATGTACGCGGAGGGTTGGTCTTGCAATCATGCGAGGGCTGGGGTTGGGGCCGCATTGCTACGCGTGCTCGGAACGTGCCAGGTGGTCTTGATTGATGTTGCTCCGGGCGCGTTTGGCCGTGTCCGGTCGTTTAACGGCCGGACTCGAAAATTGCCTTAACAGGCTGCTCTGTACTTCTGCCGCGAGAGCCGCTGTATGTTCCTCCATTCGGAGGGAGCGTTCCGTATTTCCGTTGACCGTGATGACTCCACGAGGGCCTGGCATCTTGAGCTTGACGTATGTGTAATGAGGCACTGCGTTGAACTTTGCGAACACGGTTCGTCCGAGCAGAGCATGATAGCCGCTGCGGAACGGGACTATGTCGAAGATTAACTCCTCGCTCCGGAAATTTTCCGGGGATCCGAAGACCACTTCCAATGTGACTGAGCCTATACAATTGGCCTCAACACCTGGTATGACGCCTTTGAAGGTCGTTTTTGTAGGTTTAATCCTTGAGGGGTCTATGCCCATCTTGCGCCCTGTATCCTGATAAAGCAGGTTCAGGCTACTGCCGCCATCCATCAGGACTCTCGTGAGGTGAAATCCATCGACGATTGGGTCTAAAACCAATGCCGCGAATCCTCCATGGCAGATACTGGTCGGATGGTCTCTTCGATCGAAAGTGATCGGGCAAGAGGACCATGGATTGAACATAGGGGCGACTGGCTCCATCGCATATACGTCCCTTAGTGCACGCTTCCGCTCCCTCTTGGGTATATGGGTTGCGTATATCATGTTCACCATCCACACTTGTGGGGGGAAACCCTTCTGTCCTCTACTATTCGGCGGCCGGGTCTCTTCCTCGTCATCGCTATGCAGCCCCTTGTCATTTTTTTCGGCAATTAACTTGCCTGCCTGCTTGAATACCCAACAGTCTCTGTTGGTGTGATTAGCTGGCTTTTCGGGGGTGCCATGTATCTGGCCTAAGCGGTCGAGTATTCGGTCCAAATTGGACGGACCCGGAGTGGTTCTTTTGAATGGCTTCTTCTGCTGACCGGGTTTAGAGCCTTGGAATCCGGCGTTGACTGCCGTATCCTCATTGTTGTCGCCATTAACGCGGCATTTGTTTTTGCTTCGACGCGACCTGCCGTTGTGGTCCTTAGTATCCGGACTGCCAGGATTTTACTGAGGTTGTTGCTGCGAGCTAGCCAGCTATCCTCTCCCGCACAGAAGCGGGTCATTAATGATGTGAGGGCTGCCATGGATTTCGGCTTTTCCTGTCCTATGTGTCGGGCTAGCCATTCGTCGCGGATGTTATGTTTGAAGGCTGCGAGGGCTTCTGCATCAGGACAGTCGACGATTTGATTTTTCTTTGTTAAGAACCGTGTCCAGAATTGCCTGGCCAATTCGTCTGGCTGCTGGATTATGTGGCTTAGGTCATCGGCGTCTTGTGGCCGCACATATGTGCCCTGGAAGTTGTCGAGGAATGCGGCTTCCAGGTCCTCCCAACACCCAATTGACTCTGCGGGCAGGCTGTTAAGCCAATGCCGAGCTGGTCCTTTAAGCTTGAGCGGGAGGTATTTGATGGCGTGGAGATTGTCGCCGCGGGCCATATGGATGTGAAGGAGATAATCTTCGATCCAAACCGCGGGGTCTGTCGTGCCATCATAGGATTCGAAGTTTACGGGTTTAAACCCTTCAGGGATTTGATGATCCCTTACTTTGTCAGTGAAGCATAGCGGGTGTGCGGCGCCTCTGTATTGAGCAATATCACGATGTAGCTCAAGGGAGCGTTGTCTGCTGTGTTCGGCCCGGCCGGAGTTGTTGTATCCGGCTCGACGGTATTCGTCGTGGGTCGTGGGGCACCCACGTGATCCATAAATAGATCTGGATTGTCTTGCCTTATCCTCCAATATGTCCCGCAAGTCCGGCGCGTTCCCTCGTGGCTTCGTACTTTTCGAGCGATGCCGGGGTACGATCTTGATGGAAGGCCTGGATGCCTCTTTGTCGCGACCACGGGGTGGTCGGCCGGCCGTATTGTGCGCTAGTGATGAAGGTATGTATGCTTCTTCCTCTAATCGGGAGAGCAACTTGCGTTTTGGGTAACTCTTGGAGGGACGTTCGAGTTCATACTCTTCGGCCGCGAGGACCTCAGTCCATCTGTCGGCCAGCAGGTCTTGATCAGCTTGGAGCTACTGCTGCTTTTTCTTTAGGCTATTTGCCGTGGCGATAAGCCTGCGTTTAAAACGCTCTTGTTCGACGGGATCCTCTGGCACGACGAATTCGTCGTCGTTGAGGCTTGCCTCATCTCTGGAGGGAGGTATGTAATTATCATCCTCGACCTCTTCGTCTGCCGCTCTCTCGTGAGGGCTTGCTTCTGCATCCTCCTGCGCTGAATCTTGCTGGAGGGGATTGTCTTCGGCACTTTCTGGGGTGTTATTATGTCCTGTGCCAGAATCTCCATTCTTGCTGTGGCGGGATTTAGAGCGGCGCCGCTGTCACGCCCAATATGCGATACTATCCTAAAGAGACTCGAAGGTCCCACCAAGGATAGAACCGCATATTGATACGCTTTTGCAAGGTGGATATCATTACATCAACATTACATAATAGATGGGGATACATCCAATACATACAATGTCACAACATACAAGAACAACATCCGACTCAAATGAATCATAAACAGAAACTCAAACAATATCCACCCTGCTAGCCCAGGCTGCCGACCTGGAACCTAACCCCTGATCGAAGAAGAAACAGAAGAAGAACTCAACGCAAGCAAGCATCGCTCTCGCGTCATGATCTTCGCATAACCTGTACCTGCAACTGTTGTTGTAGTAATCTGTGAGCCACGAGGACTCAGCAATCCCATTACCATGGGTATCAAGACTAGCAAAACTTAATGGGAAAGGAAGGGTTAAAGTGGTGAGGTTGCAGCAGCGGCTAAGCAAGTATGGTGGCTAACATACGCAAATGAGAGCGAGAAGAGAACAAGCGGAACGGTCGTGAAGCTAGCAATGATCAAGAGGTAATCCTGAACTCCTACTTACGTCAATCATAACACAGAAACCGTGTTCAATTCCCGGACTCCGCCGAGAAGAGACCATCACGGCTACACACGCGGTTGATGCGTTTTAATTCGGATCTGGTGTCAAGTTATCTACAACCGGACATTAACAAATTCCCATCTGCCACATAACCGCGGGCACGGCTCTCGAAAGTTTAAACCCTGCAGGGGTGTCCCAACTTAGCCCATGACAAGCTCTCGCGATCAACGAAGGAATAGACCTTCTCCCAGGAAGACCCGATCAGTCTTGGAATCCCGGTTTACAAGACATTTTGACAATGGTAAAACAAGACCAGCAAAGCCGCCCGATGCACCGACAATCCCGATAGGAGCTGCACATATCTCGTTCTCAGGGCAACACCGGATGAGACATCCTGCGAGTAAAACCAGACCTCGAGTTGCCCCGAGGGGGCCCCGCAGTCTACTCGGTTCGAACCAGCACTTAGACAAGCACTGGCCCGGGGGGGCTAAAATAAAGATGACCCTCGAGAGAGCGACTCCCAAGGGAAAAAGTAGGTGGTGGTGAGGCAAATGGTAAAACCAAGGTTGGGCCTTGCTGGACAAGTTTTATTCAAAGCAAACTGTCAGGGGGGTCCCATAAATCACCCGACCGCGTTAGGAATGCAAAATCCGGGAACATAACACCAGTATGACGGAAACTAGGGCGGCAAGAGTGGAACAAAACACCAGGCATAAGGCCGAGCCTTCCACCCTTTACCCAGTATATAGATGCATTAATAATATAAGAGATATTGTGATATCCCAACCAAAATCCTGTCCACCATGGAGAAATCTTCAACTTCACCTGCAACTAGCAACGCTATAAGAGGGGCTGAGCAAAAGCGGTAACATAGCCAAACAACGGTTTGCTAGGAGGGGTATCAAAGGTTAGAGGTTCATGGCAATTTGGGGAGGCTTGATGAGCAACAGATAGGTAACGCAGCATAGCGATAGAACGAAGCAACTAGCATAGCAATGATAGTAGTGAGATCCAGGATAGTGGTCATCTTGCCTGAAATCCCGCAAGGAAGAAGAACGAGTCCATGAAGAAGATGAAGCCACGAAGACGAACCACACGTAGACGAACGAATCCTCACGATTGCAACGAAACGGGAACTATCGAGAAGAAGCACACAACATGGTAAACACACCACACATGAACAAGACATGATGCACAACAAGCATGATGCATGACAAGGCTATATGAAGCTACTCATGTCAAGAGATGATGCAAACAAGAACAACACATTAAGGCAAGTTTAAATGAGGCCGGGAACAACATATAACAATTCCGGTAAGTCCTCATATGCAAATTTCGAAATTGGTCCAGATCTGAATAAACCTTATGTTCAAGTAGTTAAACAGCAAGTTAAGATGCACCAAGATGATCTACATGAAATTCTAGTCAAGTTACATATAAAGTTCATTAGATTCGGAGCTACGACCTAGAAGATATGAGCAAAACAAGTTAAACATGGCATTGATGCAAAATGCACCCAAACATCAAGCAAACACACCAAAACAAGGATGCAACATGATAATATGAAACTACATGCAAAATCAAGCAAGTTTCATATAGAGCACACTCAAAACGGAGCAACGGTTCAACACACACACACTATACAAGTCCTAACAACAATCTGTCCATAACAGCAACTAGGCATATTGCAAGCATCAAAACAATAAGCTACAGCACCCCAACATAATAACAAAAGGCATGGGCATGAAGTACAGGTAAAGCATAACAAAACATGAACACTGAGCTATCTCCAGAAATCACTAGAACATGCTCCAAAACACATGGTAAGATTGCAAATAATAACAGTCTCAGATTTATCAGGAAATAACATCAGGTTACAATGTTTAGAGCTATCAAACAACATGTTACAGGAACATATCATGGCAAACAAAGGCATGGCATGAATCTACTAATTGCATAGATCAAAAGTCCCTTACTGACCATGAGCCAAAAAGGATCAGAAAATATGATGGCACCCATGTAAACATGGCAAGTTATATTACAGATTCATACATGGCAGGAACAACAATAAGTAGGCATGTTGGTGAGCTTGAACCACTCACCACAGAGCAATACATGGCATGGCAAGACAACCAACAGTAAGAAGGCATGTTTATGAAGCTAAGCATGGCAAGAGCAAGGTCATAGGGTGCATGGAACACTAGCAAAACACATGGGAACTAGTGAACTTAAAGTTAACAGGCTGATAGCAACATTATGAAGCAACTTTAGAGCAAGATTACAACAAGCTACAACAACCTATAAATGTAACCAAGGGCATGAATGGATAGAGCATGACATGTGGATCAAAACATGTTTATAGAGCATCTCCAGATTATGCACGAACTGACTAGTAGAAGCATGTTTACATAGCAACAAAATATAACAGAATCTGCCTAGCAAAACAGAAACAACAAGTACCCTCCTTAACAAGCTCGATTCACTCACCACAAGTCATTTCATGACAAGATAAGCATAGCATCATCAAGAAGACATGTTTATGAAACAAACCAAGGCAAGAATAAGTCCATAGCATGCAAGGATCAGCTATAGCAACCTTGGCTAAATTGAATAACAAGTAAACAATCTGCCAGGAAACATTTTGAAGCAAAAGTAGAGCACCAAAATGACATGCTAGACTACTCCATAATTGCAAAAAAGGGCATGAATGGATAGACAATAATCATATGTTCAAAACACCCTTACTGAAGTATCTCAAAATATCCATGGATCTCTCTGTAGCATCAAGTTTACATGGCATCAAAATAACAGCAGAACAGGGACTAAAATCAGCAATATCACGAAGCCTAGTTTGCATGCTTGTGCTAGTCACCACATTGATCAAAAAAATACATGGCATACACCCCTGGAAAGATGGGATGGCATAGATCAAAACACATGAAGGCATCAACCTCATAGGATGCACACATCAATCATGGCAAAAATGACAAATGAGCATGTTATAACAGTTTCAGCAGATTAACATCAACATGCACTCTTCCAACAGCATTTCGGGCATCAATATGAGCTCAAATGAAAATGATGCAATGGAACGAAATGAAGTACTCGTCGAGACGAACAATTTGACATATTATACGCACGAAACAGAGCTACGGGTGCAGAGATACACCATGATGAACATGGCATGATTATGCAAAAATACAGGGACTTGGTGGATTTCGGGGCAACCTCCAGATTTGCACGGATAACGATGCGGTGGCGGATCTGGCCGGAGATCGCCGGAGTTGGGCCGGAGACAGAGAAGAAGGCGCCCAGGGAGGTGTGGGGTGCGGGATCCGGCGGAGGAGGTCAGCGGGAGGCCCTGGCAGGTGCGGCGGCGAGCTCCCGGGCACCGGGCAGGGGCGGCGGGCGCGCTCGCCGGCCGGTGTGGTCTGCCGGTGTCGAGGGGCGGCGAGCCCGAGCCGGATCCGAACCGGGCGCGGGGAGGCGCGGTGGTGGCGGCGGACTCGCGCGGGCGGCGGCTCGGGGGCGAGCGCGGCGCCGGGGCCGGCTCCGGCGGGCGCGGGCGGCGGGGTCCGGCGCCGGCGGTGCGGCGGAGGGACCCGGCGAGGCCGGCGACGGGAACGCCGGCGGCGGGCGGCTGGGCGCGGATGCGCGGGAGGCGGCGGCGGCGGCGCGCGGGCCGCGCTGGCCGGCTTCGGGCCGGGCAGGCCGCGGCGGCGCGTGGGACGGGCGGTGGTGACGTGGCGGCGCGGGAGTGGCTCGGGGCGGCGGCGCGATGACGTGTCGGCCTCGGATTGGCCGGGGCGACGTGGTCAGCGGACGTGTCCGGCGCGGGCGGACGCGTCCGGCTGCGGGAGGAAGAGGAAAGGCTAGTGTTAGGGTGGAATTGATCCGCGAATTTCGGGGGAGGGGTGTTTATATAGGTAGAGGGAGCTAGGAGAGTCCAAATGAGGAGCAGTTTTCGGCCACGCGATCGTGATCGAACGACTGAGAGCATGGAGGGGAGTTAGATGGGTTTTGGGCCACTTTGGAGGGGGTGTTGGGCTGCACACAAAAGAGGGCTTTGCGGTTACCCGGTTAACCGTTGGAGTATCAAACAGACTCCAAATGGCACGAAACTTGACAGGCGGTCTACCGGTGCTATACCAAGGCCGCTTGGCAAACCTCGGTCCATTCCGAGAACGTATAATACCCACTCACAACAAGAGACAAAAGGGGAACACCGGATGACATAGGAGTGCCGGATTGCAAAACGGACAACGGGGAAAATGCTCGGATGCATGAGATGAACATGTATGCAAAATGAAATGCACATGATGACATGATATGAAATGCAGATGATGACATGGCAAAGTGCAACACACAAGCAAATGACATGGCAAAGACGACGAATAACTGGCGGACACCTGGCGCATCGAATCCGGGGCGTTACAACACTCCTCCACTAACAAGAGATCTCGTCCCGAGATCTTAGGACCGAGACGGAAAGGAAAAAGGATGAGGTGAAACAAGAACTCAAGAGAAGAAGCAAAGAATCGAGAGCACTCGAGAAGAAGAGAGGAACGACGAGAATGACGAGAATCGGAAGCTCATGGCATCAGATAGACTCTGAAATGACTCCGGTTGGAACGGGATAAGAAGCGGATGAGACTGAAAGAATTTAGGCAGCACTCCGGTTGAAAATGAAAGGAGTAGACCATGAACTAGAGAGGATGGAATGATACTTGATGAACTCTTGAAGAATGAATTAAATCATGAAGAACCACCGTAAGAATTTGAAAATGACTGCTGAATAGAGAATAAATCACCGGAAGAATTAGAAGAACAAATATGCTTGAGGGGATTAAGAGACAAGTTAACGAAGGGATCGCGAACTAATTGAAAAATACTTGAACGAAGCACCGGGATAAATAGCGAACGATAACTGGAATGATGGCCTCCGGTGAAATGAAAAGAAATCAACTCCTGAAATACTCCGGATCGTTAAGGAAGAATATCTGACAAATGGAATAATTCAAAGAGGATAACAAGAAACTAGAACCGCGAATCTTCAAGAAAATGGACAAGATTTAGAGAAAACTCTTCTTCGATCTTCAAATGATGACGAGAAACACCACCAAAATTACTAAGATACTCCGGGGGAATGAAAAGTGAAGAGGTTGAGCCAACAATGAAATGATTTGAAAGAGATCTTGGAAAAACATGTGACTGATGAAATTCATTCTTACATCACACTTTGAAAAGAATTGAGAATAACTCCGGGGAAATTAGAAGAGTCAGGTAAGATCCTGGGAAAAGACCTGTGGGTTAGGGCCCACTAAAACAGAACACCGTTGGAAGGAATTGTTGAACAGATAGATGATGCACCGGAACAATTGAAATATTTGAATGAGGTGACAACCTCGAGTTAATTCGAACACAGACGAATCTCCTGAGATGTCTTGAGCACTCCGGAAGGATAAACTGGTGAGAGGCGAACGAGCAGGGAAAACACTTGAGCCGAGGAAAAGAATATGATCAACACCGAAGAACTTGAATTGAATCCACCGAAAAAGAAAACAAGACGAACAATGACGAACTAGGCGAGAATTCACCGGTAGAAATAATTGAGGGAAGACTGAAGAGACTCCGTACGAATGAAATAGATGGTTGAGAGAGAGTCAGACTCCGGGAAGAAGAGGGTGGGAGGGCGGGAAAACAAAGGCAACTTGGAAGGGGGAAACAACGAATATCTTGAAGGGAAAACACCAGTTGAAATCATTGAGGAAAGAAAGCAAAGACTTCGCACGAGTAGAATGGATACTCGATTACAGACTCCGGTTCCGACAAAGAAAAAAGGGTGGGCGGGTGGGAAAAGAAAACAACTGAGGATTGAACTTGGCAACGATGAAGAGGCTCGAGTCAACTTGACGAGAAATGCACCGGATAAAAAGAGCTAAGAACCAACGAACGAAAAACTAACCGCGTGAACCTAAAGAAAAAATTGAATGGGAAGAGGAATAATTCAAAACACCTACGTCAAGATTCCTCACCAGAGCGACGAAGGGACTGAGGAGTAAAAAGAATTCCTACTCTCCGATATAACTAGACTCCGAAAACAGTTTTCTTCTAGACTCAACAACGGCCAAACTACACGATCAATCAAGGGGGGCTCCTAAGGTCGGTCGAGGCTCTGATACCAACTTGTCACGCCCAATATGCGATACTATCCTAAAGAGACTCGAAGGTCCCACCAAGGATAGAACCGCATATTGATACGCTTTTGCAAGGTGGATATCATTACATCAACATTACATAATAGATGGGGATACATCCAATACATACAATGTCACAACATACAAGAACAACATCCGACTCGGATGAATCATAAACAGAAACTCAAACAATATCCACCCTGCTAGCCCAGGCTGCCGACCTGGAACCTAACCCCTGATCGAAGAAGAAACAGAAGAAGAACTCAATGCAAGCAAGCATCGCTCTCGCGTCATGATCATCGCATAACCTATACCTGCAACTGTTGTTGTAGTAATTTGTGAGCCACGAGGACTCAGCAATCCCATTACCATGGGTATCAAGACTAGCAAAACTTAATGAGAAAGGAAGGGGTAAAGTGGTGAGGTTGCAGCAGCGGCTAAGCAAGTATGGTGGCTAACATACGCAAATGAGAGCGAGAAGAGAACAAGTGGAATGGTCGTGAAGCTAGCAATGATCAAGAGGTGATCCTGAACTCCTACTTACGTCAATCATAACACAGAAACCGTGTTCACTTCCCGGACTCCGCCGAGAAGAGACCATCACGGCTACACACGCGGTTGATGCGTTTTAATTCGGATCTAGTGTCAAGTTATCTACAACCGGACATTAACAAATTCCCATCTGCCACATAACTGCGGGCACGGCTCTCGAAAGTTTAAACCCTGCAGGGGTGTCCCAACTTAGCCCATGACAAGCTCTCGCGATCAACGAAGGAATAGACCTTCTCCCAGGAAGACCCGATCAGTCTCGGAATCCCGGTTTACAAGACATTTCGACAATGGTAAAACAAGACCAGCAAAGCCGCCCGATGCGCCGACAATCCCAATAGGAGCTGCACATATCTCGTTCTCAGGGCAACACCGGATGAGACATCCTACGAGTAAAACCAGACCTCGAGTTGCCCCGAGGGGGCCCCGCAGTCTACTCGGTTCGAACCAGCACTTAGACAAGCACTGGTCCGGGGGGGCTAAAATAAAGATGACCCTCGAGAGAGAGACTCCCAAGGGAAAAAGTAGGTGGTGGTGAGGCAAATGGTAAAACCAAGGTTGGGCCTTGCTGGACAAGTTTTATTCAAAGCAAACTGTCAGGGGGGTCCCATAAATCACCCGACCGCGTTAGGAACGCAAAATCCGGGAACATAACACCGGTATGATGGAAACTAGGGAGGCAAGAGTGGAACAAAACACCAGGCATAAGGCCGAGCCTTCCACCCTTTACCCAGTATATAGATGCATTAATAATATAAGAGATATTGTGATATCCCAACCAAAATCCTGTCCACCATGGAGAAATCTTCAACTTCACCTGCAACTAGCAACGCTATAAGAGGGGCTGAGCAAAAGTGGTAACATAGCCAAACAACGGTTTGCTAGGAGGGGTATCAAAGGTTAGAGGTTCATGGCAATTTGGGGAGGCTTGATGAGCAACAGATAGGTAACGCAGCATAGCGATAGAACGAAGCAACTAGCATAACAATGACAGTAGTGAGATCCAGGGTAGCGGTCATCTTGCCTGAAATCCCGCAAGGAAGAAGAACGAGTCCATGAAGAAGATGAAGCCACGAAGACGAACCACACGTAGACGAACGAATCCTCACGATCGCAACAAAACGGGAACTATCAAGAAGAAGCACACAACATGGTAAACACACCACACATGAACAAGACATGATGCACAACAAGCATGATGCATGACAAGGCTATATGAAGCTACTCATGGCAAGAGATGATGCAAACAAGAACAACACATTAAGGAAAGTTTAAATGAGGTCGGGAACAACATATAACAATTCCGGTAAGTCGTCATATGCAAATTTCGAAATTGGTCCAGATCTGAATAAACCTTATGTTCAAGTAGTTAAACAGCAAGTTAAGATGCACCAAGATGATCTACACGAAATTCTAGTCAAGTTACATATAAAGTTCATTAGATTCGGAGCTACGGCCTAGAAGATATGAGCAAAACAAGTTAAACATGGCATTGATGCAAAATGCACCCAAACATCAAGCAAACACACCAATACAAGGATGCAACATGATAATATGAAACTACATGCAAAATCAAGCAAGTTTCATATAGAGCACACTCAAAACGGAGCAACGGTTCAACACACACACACTATACAAGTCCTAACAACAATCTGTCCATAACAGCAACTAGGCATATTGCAAGTATCAAAACAATAAGCTACAGCACCCCAACATAATAACAAAAGGCATGGGCATGAAGTACAGGTAAAGCATAACAAAACATGAACACTGAGCTATCTCCAGAAATCACTAGAACATGCTCCAAAACACATGGTAAGATTGCAAATAATAACAGTTTCAGACTTATCAGGAAATAACATCAGGTTGCAATGTTTAGAGCTATCAAACAACATGTTACAGGAACATATCATGGAAAACAAAGGCATGGCATGAATCTACTAATTGCATAGATCAAAAGTCCCTTACTGACCATGAGCCAAAAAGGATCAGAAAATATGATGGCACCCATGTAAACATGGCAAGTTATATTACAGATTCATACATGGCAGGAACAACAATAAGTAGGCATGTTGGTGAGCTTGAACCACTCACCACAGAGCAATACATGGCATGGCAAGACAACCAACAGTAAGAAGGCATGTTTATGAAGCTAAGCATGGCAAGAGCAAGGTCATAGGGTGCATGGAACACTAGCAAAACACATGGGAACTAGTGAACTTAAAGTTAACAGGCTGATAGCAACATTATGAAGCAACTTTAGAGCAAGATTACAACAAGCTACAGCAACCTATAAATGCAACCAAGGGCATGAATGGATAGAGCATGACATGTGGATCAAAACATGTTTATCGAGCATCTCCAGATTATGCATGAACTGACTAATAGAAGCATGTTTACATAGCAACAAAATATAACAGAATCTGCCTAGCAAAACAGCAACAGCAAGTACCCTCCTTAACAAGCTCGATTCACTCACCACAAGTCATTTCATGACAAGATAATCATAGCATCATCAAGAATACATGTTTATGAAACAAACCAAGGCAAGAACAAGTCGATAGCATGCAAGGATCAGCTATAGCAACCTTGGCTAAATTGAATAACAAGTAAACAATCTGCCAGGAAACATTTTGAAGCAAAAGTAGAGCACCAAAATGACATGCTAGACTACTCCATAATTGCAAACAAGGGCATGAATGGATAGACAATAATCATATGTTCAAAACACCCTTACTGAAGTATCTCAAAATATGCATGGATCTCTCTGTAGCATCAAGTTTACATGGCATCAAAATAATAACAGAATAGGGACTAAAATCAGCAATATCACGAAGCCTAGTTTGCATGCTTGTGGTAGTCACCACATTGATCACAAAAATACATGGCATACACCCCTGGAAAGATGGCATGGCATAGATCAAAACACATGAAGGCATCAACCTCATAGGATGCACACATCAATCATGGCAAAAATGACAAATGAGCATGTTATAACATTTTCAGCAGATTAACATCAACATGCACTCTTCCAACAGCATTTCGGGCATCAATATTAGCTCAAATAAAAATGATGCAATGGAACGAAATGAAGTACTCGTCGAGACGAACAATTTGACATATTATACGCACGGAACGGAGCTACGGGTGCAGAGATACAACATGATGAACATGGCATGATTATGCAAAAATACAGGGACTTAGTGGATTTCGGGGCAACCTCCAGATTTGCACGGATAACGATGCGGTGGCGGATCTGGCCGGAGATCGCCGGAGTTGGGCCGGAGACAGAGAAGAAGGCGCCCGGGGAGGTGTGGGGTGCGGGATCCGGCGGAGGAGGTCGGCGGGAGGCCCTGGCAGGTGCGGCGGCGAGCTCCCGGGCACCGGGCAGGGGCGGCGGGCGCGCTCGCCGGCCGGTGCGGTCTGCCGGTGTCGAGGGGCGGCGAGCCCGAGCCGGATCCGAACCGGGCACGGGGAGGCGCGGTGGTGGCGGCGGACTCGCGCGGGCGGCGGCTCGGGGGCGAGCGCGGCGCCGGGGCCGGCTCCGGCGGGCGCGGGCGGCGGGGTCTGGCGCCGGCGGGGCGGCGGAGGGACCCGGCGAGGCCGGCGACGGGAACGCCGGCGGTGGGCGGCCGGGCGCGGATGCGCGGGAGGCGGCGGCAGCGGCACACGGGCCGCGCGGGCCGGCTGCGGGCCGGGCGGGCCGCGGCGGCGCGTGGGACGGGCGGCGGTGACATTGCGGCACGGGAGTGGCTCGGGGCGGCGGCGCGATGACGTGTCGGCCTCGGATTGGCCGGGGCGACGTGGTCGGCGGACGTGTCCGGCGCGGGCGGACGCGTCTGGCTGCGGGAGGAAGAGGAAAGGCTAGGGTTAGGGTGGAATTGATCCGCGAATTTCGGGGGAGGGTGTTTATATAGGTAGAGGGAGCTAGGAGAGTCCAAATGAGGAGCGGTTTTCGGCCACGCGATCGTGATCGAACGATCGAGAGCATGGTGGGGAGTTAGATGGGTTTTGGGCCACTTTGGAGTGGGTGTTGGGCTGCACACAAAAGAGGGCTTTGCGGTTACCCGGTTAACCGTTGGAGTATCAAACGGACTCCAAATGGCACGAAACTTGACAGGCGGTCTACCGGTGCTATACCAAGGCCGCTTGGCAAACCTCGGTCCATTCCGAGAACGTATAATACCCACTCACAACAAGAGACAAAAGGGGAACACCGGATGACATAGGAGTGCCGGATTGCAAAACGGACAACGGGGAAAATGCTCGGATGCATGAGATGAACACGTATGCAAAATGAAATGCACATGATGACATGATATGAAATGCAGATGATGACATGGCAAAGTGCAACACGCAAGCAAATGACATTGCAAAGACGGCGAATAACTGGCGGACACCTGGCGCATCGAATCCGGGGCGTTACAGCCGCTGACGTCGGCGCTTAGGCTGTTTCTTTAAGGAATCATCCTCAGCTGTTTCTTCGCCATCCCCATCTTTTGGGGTGTCCACCATGTATATGTCATATGATGAGGTGGTCTTCCAGTGCCCTGTAGGCGCTGGTTCTTGTTCGTCTCCGGCATCGTCTTCCATACCGTCGATGTCTTCGGAGTCGTAGTCTAGCATGTCGGTTAGATCGTCGACAGTGGCTACAAAGTGGGAGGTGGGTGGGATTTGAATTTCTTCGTCGTCCGCATCCCAACCATCCTGGCCATAATCCGGCCAGGGCTCTCCGGATAGCGAGAGATGCTTTAGCGAATTTAGAATGTCGCCAAAGGGCGAGTGCTGAAAGATGTCAGCAGCGGTGAACTCCATGATCGGCGTCCAATCGGATTCGATTGGCGGGGGCGCAGGAGGTTCGGAGTCCGGCAGGGAGTCCGGCACCTCGGAGTCACGAGCTTTATAGGGGACAAGGTCAGTGTTTGGCTCCATCGCCATGGAAATTGCGGCTCCTGAGGAGGTGTCCAGCCACCCGTCCTCGAGCTGCGTGATCGGCTCCGGACTATGGATCGGAGCGGATTCATGTGCGGCCTCCAAGGCGCTGTCCGGCGGTAGAGTTAGATCATGCCCATCGTGACAGTGCGGCACGCACGGCTGCGGATCGGATCCATCGAAGATCAAGTCTCCGCGGATGTCCGCCGTGAAGTTTAGGCTTCCAAATCTGACCTAACGGCCAGGGGCGTAGCTTTCGATCTGCTCCAGATGGCCAAGTGAATTGGCCCGCAGTGCGAAGCCGCCGAATACGAGAATCTGTCCGGGGAGAAAAGTCTGACCCTGGACGGCGTTGTTGTTGATTGAAGAAGCCATCAAGCCTATCGGTGACGGCACAGAGGAACTCTCAATGAAAGCACCAATGTCGGTGTCAAAACCGGCGGATCTCGGGTAGGGGGTCCCGAACTATGCGTCTAGGCGGATGGTAACAGGAGACAAGGGACACGATGTTTACCCAGGTTCAGGCCCTCTTGATGGAGGTAAAACCCTACGTCCTGCTTGATTAATATTGATGATATGGGTAGTACAAGAGTGGATCTACCACGAGATCAAGGAGGCTAAACCCTAGAAGCTAGCCTATGGTATGATTGTTGTAATGGATGTTGTGTCATACGGACTAAAGCCCTCCGGTTTATATAGACACCGGAGAGGGCTAGGGTTACACAGAGTTGGTTACAATGGTAGGAGATCTACATATCCGTATTGCCAAGCTTGCCTTCCACGCCAAGGAAAGTCCCATCCGGACACAGGACGGAGTCTTCAATCTTGTATCTTCGTAGTCTTGGAGTCCGGCGGACGATGATAGTCCGGCTGTCCGGACACCCCCTAGTCCAGGACTCCCTCACTCCTCCTCACTTCGTTTTTACTCCGCTCGCTCTCACTCCCGCTCGAGCTCCCCAAACCCTAGCGCCGCTGCTACTTCATCGTCGCCGATGAGGAAGAGCTTCACTGCCTCGACCTCGTCACTGTCGTACTCGCACCGGTTGCGGATTTCTGCACTCCGCCGCCGCTGTAGCCGTCTTCCTCTGTCGAGTTAGGGCGTGGAAGATCTGAACTGATGAACTTCACATCTACACTTCCCAGTTCATCGTGTTCTTCAACTTGGGTAATTAAAAGTTACTTTTACTGCCCTCTTTGATTCATATGTTTTCTTGAAAATCTTCAAAGGTGTTTATTCTTCAAATCTTCACACACATGAACACCTCACATGTCATCTGCTCTTAATTCGTTTCTCTAAGCAATGATTTTCTTCAAGATTCCTCAGTTGTGTGGATTTTCAATCTATACAACTCTGGAACCTAAGACAAAGAACGCTTAGTGAAATTCCTCAAGACTCATCTGGTCAAATTCCTCAAACCTATTCTTTTTGAAAAACCATCTGAGAATGCATATGACCTCTCCAAATTCCTCGCAACCATACTCTGTTCACAGGTACAAATGTCCGCTGCTGAATCACTAGGTTCTCATCAACTTAACTCATTTGCAACGTTCCTCGAAGAAAAGTTGCACACCTCTTCAGAAACTTCAGTTGTTCATATCCCTCAGCTGAAGAAAATGGCTGAAGGTAAGAAGCCACAGAAGGGTGGAAAGAGGCCTGAGGTCAACACTGCTTTCGAAATCCTTGAGGACATTTATGCTGGATACTGCACTCCTGATGAGGCCAAATTTGGCATGGAGGACAAAAATCAGCGCAAGGTGCGCATACAAAGGATAGAGAGGAGATGGGCACGAGAATGGAGGGAGTACAGGTATGTTACTCCCAAGTATATGAAAAAATTCACACTCAATCCTCCATGCTCAAGACCTCCATTGGCACCAGGCCAAGTGAAAGATCGTGGATGTCGCCTAGAGGGGGGGTGAATAGGCGTTTTAAAATAATTACGGTTTAGGCTTGAACAAATGCGGAATAAACCTAACGGTCAATTTGTTAAGCACAAAACCTAAAGTAACTAGGCTCACCTATGTGCACCAACAACTTATGCTAAGCAAGATAAACAACTATGTGATAGCAAGATATATGACAAAGAACAATATGGCTATCACAAAGTAAAGTGCATAAGTAAAGGGGCTCGGGTAAGAGATAACCGAGGCACGAGGAGACGACGATGTATCCCGAAGTTCACACCCTTGCGGATGCTAATCTCTGTTTGGAGCGGTGTGGAGGCACAATGCTCCCCAAGAAGCCACTAGGGCCACCGTAATCTCCTCACGCCCTTGCACAATGCAAGATTCCGTGATTCCACTAAGGGACCCTTGAGGGCGGTCACCGAACCCGTACAAATGGCAACCCTTGGGGGCGGTCACCGAACCCGTACACTTTGGCAACCCTTGGGGGCGGTCACCGGTACCCGTCAAATTGCTCGGGGCGATCTCCACAACCTAATTGGAGACCCCGACGCTTGCCCGGAGCTTTACACCACAATGATTGAGCTCCGAACACCACCAACCGACTAGGGGGCCCAAGCACCCAAGATAAACAAGCTCAAGGGCACCAAGCACCCAAGAGTAATAAGCTTCTCAACTTGTAACTTCCACGTATCACGTGGAGAACTCAAGCCGATGCACCAAATGCAATGGCAAGGGCACACGGAGTGCCCAAGTCCTTCTCTCCCAAATCCCACCAAAGCAACTAATGCTAGGGAGGAAAATGAGAGGAAGAACGAAGGAAGAACACAAAGAACTCCAAGATCTAGATCCAAGGGGTTCCCCTCACTAAGAGGAGAAAGTGATTGGTGGAAACGTGGATTTAGATCTCCTCTCTCTTTTCCCTCAAAAACTAGCAAGAATCCATGGAGGGATTGAGAGTTAGCAAGCTCGGAGAAGGTCAACAATGGGGGCAAGAACGAGCTTAAGAGAGGTAAAGTCCCAAAGGGGAAGAAGACCCCCTTTTATAGGAGGGGAGAAAATCCAACCGTTATCCCCTCACTCAGCCCGCACGACGCGGTACTACCGCAGGGAGCTGCGGTACTACCGCGGTTGGCCGCGGTACTACCGCTGCAGGTTGCGGTACTACCGCATGTGCAACTCTGGCCAGATGAAGGCCTGTTGCACAGGGCAACGAGTGATAGAACCGCCGGAGCGGTACTACCGCGCGCCCCTACGGTACTACCGTAAGGCAGGCAACACTAGGCGCAGAGAAGGCACGGACGTAAAAAAAATTACTTCCGTACCTACTTCCGTTGAGGGAGGACCTACGCAAAACTCCGGCACGGTACTACCGCACACGAAGGGCGGTACTACCGCGTAGGGCGCGGATGTAAAAAATTACATCCGCCCCTACTTCCGCTCATGCTGCTAAGCCTGACCAGAGCCCACGGTACTACCGCGCTTGCGGCGCGGTACTACCGCGTAGGGCACGGATGTAAAAAATTACATCCGCCCCTACTACCGCTCGAGCAGCTGCGCCTGGCCTGAGGCCACGGTACTACCGCTCCCACAGAGCGGTACTACCGCGAGGGCCTGCGGTACTACCGCTCCGGAGAGCAGTACTACCGCATGCCCCAAATCAGCAACACTAGGAGTCCTTCATTTTGCAGAGAAGACAACAGAGGAAAACACTAAAAACCAGAACTGCCATAACTTCTGCAAATGAGCTCCGAATTGAGCAAACTCAAGCTTGTTGGATAGAGGAAGATGAGTAGCATCAAAACAGCGAGGAGGCAGGGGAGGTATGCCTAACAAGAGAGGAGAGAAACCTCCAACAGAGAAGAACCGGCAGAGCCTCCAACATCGAAAACATCATAGAAGATGCATGTAAACTCCGTTTTCGATGAACTCGAGCTTGTCATGAAAATGACCAAAAGCTCCAAATCTCACAAGGAGAAGAACCAAACAAGAACCAATAAGGATGATGCAAGGATGCAATGGTTTGAGCTCTCTACGAACGATACGATCAAGCAACTCATCGAGAGCCCCCCTTGATAGTACGGCAATCGATCCTATAACCCGGTCTCCCACAACTACCATGAGACCGGTAAAATAGAAAACCTACCAAGGGCAAACCTTTGCCTTGCACAAAGTCCACTTGAGCTAGATGATGACGATCTACTCCTCCTCAAGATGGACCACCCTTCTTGATTGCGTTGGCTCGATGAAGACTAGTTGATTGCTCCCCCATACTCCACTATGGGTGAGACACTCTTCCGCTCATCTTCACAAATCCATTGTCACCACAATGGACGGCAAGCTTCAAGCACTTGATCTCTTCGTGATGCATCACTTGAACTTGCACACCGCAACCTAACCCCACAAAGAACTCTCACGAAGACCATGGGTTAGCACACAAAGTGTAATGGACAATGCTTACCATACCATGGGATCACTTGATCCCTCGATACATCTTGTGCGCTTTGTGTGTTGAATCTTTCCAACTCTCTTCATTTGAATGATGTCTTGAAGGTAGACATGAATGATCACACAATCTTTTTCTTCAAGACATGCTTGCAATAAGCTCAACACTCACATGACCAATCTTTGGATAATTCCTTAATAGCACGGTGGTCATCACAAACTCTCCTTGAAACCAACAAATGGACTCCAAGAAAAGCCTATGGACAAACCCTTCAAATGTAACTCAAGGCAACCATTAGTCCATAGAGATTGTCATCAATTACCAAAACCAAACATGGGGGCACCGCATGTTCTTTCACCAAGTGGCAAATCCCACCAGCCTCAAGCGTGGTGAGGACTATGCTGATGAATGGGCAAAGCGCCAGGCCAAGCTGGCCAAGCAAGCAAAGGAAGCAGTGAGGAAATTCAATGCAGACTCTGCTGCTGAGGCCTCTGCTAGTCAGCCGAATAAGGCGATGCTTAATAAGCCTGCTCATAAGTCAAGTGCTTCTCCCTCAATGCCCTCACGACCAAGTTCCTCAGCAATGCCCTCAAGGCCAGATTCTTCAAAGCCCCCACGGCCAATTCCTCAAACTGCTCCTCCTCCTTCAAAGTCCTTAGCTCCTCCGACAAAGTCTTCAGCTGCTCCGACCAAATCCTCTGCACCTGTGCATCTCGCCACGTGCCAAAGGACCACATGCATTTCAATTGCCTCAGGAGCATCCGCAAGTTCCTCTACTGGCCCCTCTCCGCTGAAGACAAAGGCCACTGCTGGACGAGGCCTTCGACCAAGTCCTCAGAAGAAGCAGGTTGCCTTCCAAGTGCCCTCTGATGACGATGAGGCTGATGATGAAGAACTTGCCAAAATCATCAGAGACAGGCAGGCCAGGGCCACTAGAGCCAAAGGAAGCAATGTGCCACTGCTATTGGATCCAAAGTTGATCCTCGACTTCATTCACCTATGGCACAAGGACCCTAACACGTCTTTGCCGGAGATGAACCTCACTCCTGGTCAAATTCATGTTCTGTCTGCCTTCATTGAGGAAGAAAAGTGGAAATTTGAAGAAGGCAGAAGGCTGAAGAAAGCACAGTACAAGAAGCAGCGCTACCTCAAGGACAATGTCCTCACTCTTACCCCTGATCAACTCGTTGCTTTGCAAGCTGAAATCAAGCAACTGAGTGATGAATTCAATCGCTACTATGCTGATTGGAAGGGCGCCAAGGTCCGGTTCATCAATCTGACGAAGAAATTCACTTCAAGTGTTGCTGCTCCTGTGCACATTGAAGTTACACCGAGTGAAGCATCTGCTCAGCCCACTGAAGAACATGCCAGCACCGCTGATGACAATCAGGCTGCTGAAGAAAATGAGAGTACCAAGGCTGATGACTCCATTCCAGCCACTGAAGATATTGCCAGGGCATCCACTAGTAGTGTGCCTGAAGAAAGTGAAGAAGTCAGGGCAACTGCATCAGTTGCGCCTGAAGAAACTGAACCAAAGTCCTCTGCACCTCCTGCACCTACACCAACTCCGATCCTTCCATCTGCATCAGATGCAAAGAAGACCAAGGCTGCAGAGCGTGCAGCTGTGAAGAAAAGGAAGGCATCAACTTCATCAAATTCTTCAGCTCCGAAGAAGATGAGGCCTCTGACTAGCTCAATTGGAAACCCAATTGATGTCATTCCTCTCTCATTCATGCCATCAAAGGACCTTGTTCCTTTTGGTGAAGATTATGTTATTCCTAGCGAATCCGATGAAGAAAATCCTTCTGCTACTTTGTCAAAGCAGTTGGATGAAGAAATTGAAGTGGATGTAATCCCTTCAACCCCTGTCGTCTCCTTGCATGTGCTTCAGTTCGCTGCTGAATAGGTCGGCATTGAAGAAATGGAAGATGAGGATGTGGACATTGGCTGTACCACACCTGTGCTAAATGATGACTTTTGGGAAAGTCAGCACCCCAACTCTCCAATGTTCACTCCACTCCAAGCAAATCCTCAGTCCCCAGCTGCTACTGAAGTACAAATGGGATCTGAAGAACCTCATGCAACCTTGTCTGTTCATGAAGAAATTCCAGCTTCTACTGCTGAAGAAATTGTAAATGAAGAATTGAAGACCCAAGCTGCAGCCGAAGAAGAGCCTGAAATTCCTCAGTCCGCAGATCCTGAGATTGTGATTCCTAAGGTGGTGCTGCAATTGACTGACACTCCTCAGCCCAAGCCAAAGGATCCCTTCTCGAAGAAGCAAAAATTCAAGGCTGATGATTTCTTCGGCGAGCACGTGTTCTTCACTGATTTCAACCCTTATGACAATGCTCGTCTTAGAAGGAAGCGTTTCTGGACTGCCAGCCAGGCCAACTTCTATTCTTCACTGCTATTCAGTAAGGACAAAATCTTCGACCACGAGCATATTCCTCACATGGACATGGAATCAATGCCTTGCTTCTCCCAAGTCCTCAGTATGCTTCATGATGCAGGCTTGCTCAACTTTTGCTCAGACATAGTTGACTAGAATGAAGAGCTCATTCTTCAGTTCTACGCAATGCTGCATATCACAGGTGATGCTACTGACATCAACTCTTGGGTGTTGGACTGGATGACCGAAAACACTCACTACAAGGCAGCGGCCTCTGAATTGCTTCGAGCCCTGCCAATCAGTCCTCCACCTGACGGTGGTCGTTGTCTGTACGATGAGCCTGAACTCACTGCTCATTACATGCAAGTGCACATGAAGCCTCTGAAGCCTGGTCAAACCCCAAGGACCAAATTCCTCATGAAGGAATTGCTGCATGTGCCAAGAACCATCTATCGCATTCTGACGAAGACTATGAGTCCTATCAAAGGCCATGACTCATCCGATGAAGAAATTGTTGGGATGATGAAGAATATGCTATTCAACATCATGCATGGCATTCCTATTAATTATCATGATTTCTTCATGAGGACTCTGGCAAATGTTGCA
Organism: Triticum timopheevii; assembly: GCA_963921465.1. Taxonomy (NCBI): domain Eukaryota; kingdom Viridiplantae; phylum Streptophyta; class Magnoliopsida; order Poales; family Poaceae; genus Triticum; species Triticum timopheevii. Next base: position 502,108,416 of record OY997266.1, on the reverse strand, counting down.
CTCTCACCATTTGAGGTGAAGCCTTACGCACCGTGGATCATGAGATTCCTCAGAACAAGGTCTTCACTCAACTACAAAACTGACTTTCAGAATCACCTCAGCTACTTGCCCCCGATTGAAGTCCTCAAGCAGACATATTCCTCAGCTGATGAGAAGGGCAAGGCACCAGCTGTTGTCGATGAGGGTATTCGTCCATTTGATGGTCAGTTCCGCAAAGCTGCATCTTATTCCACCAATGATGACTCTGCCACTCATGATTCTGCTGCCAATGCATCCAAGCCAAATCCTCAAGCCACTGCTCCTCATGTGATGACTGGCCGTGAGCTACTTCTAAGTCTTCACCAGAAGGTGCATGGAAACCACAAATGGGTTAAGCGTCAGTTTGGCTCTATTCTTCACAACATGACTTCTACACATAATGTAGTGAAGACCATTACTACCTCCATGAAGTTTTTGATCGCACCTGGGCTATTCCGTCTCATCTCTATGGTGAAGACGATCTGAAGCAAATGGGATTCAAGGAAGATTTTGACTGGTCTGCTCCTCCATCGAAGAAATTCAAGAAGGTCAAGGTTCCTTCCTTGGTCACCAGTTCATATTCTTCATCGCGCGACATGGATGAGTTCGAAGACTTGGACGACACTGCGGCAGGCCCTACAACGACTCAAGACCCCAACAACGCTGGCGCTCCTCCATCATCATGATATTCTTCAGGGGCGTTAGTTCTCATTTTTCAACCCTTTTGGTCATTCGATGACAAAGGGGGAGAAATTTGAGTTAGTCTTCAAGCGGGTCAATCTTATATGGGCGTTTTTTCTAAGTTACAACTCTCGTTCTTGTGATGCCTTTGCTGGACCAAGTTGTAATAATAAACTCTATGGTGGCCTGATACTTTTGTTGAGTTCTTCTGCATGCTTATTCCTCATTAATGTTAATGCACGCATGCTGAATTACATCAGTCACCTTATTTCATCATGCATTTCAAATTCTTCATATTATATGTCAAATGCGTGTATGAATTACAAGATATAGGGGGAGATCTCCATGATTATACTCTTCAAGTGTGCATTTCTTCAAAAGCAAATTCCTCATTATGCACATCTTCAGGGGGAGTTCTTCTATATCTTGCAATGAAATTCCTGAACATCAGTACTTACACTTTATTTATTTATCACCATTGAAAACTTAACCTATATTGTCATCAGTCACCAAAAAGGGGGAGATTGTAAGTGCATCTAGTGCCCCTTAGTGATTTTGGTGTATTGAAGACTTATAGGTTAAGGGACTGATGCGTTTGTGAGTGTACATAGGTCTATAAGTCTATGAGGAGTTTGATATTTACAGAGAAAGTCGACCCCTAAAAATGAAGTTCTTCGACTGGAGACTTTGGATTTCTGAAGACTTTTTGAAGACTTTGAAAGTGAAGAAAATGGTGTGACCTTGAAGACTTGGTAATCATTCGAGGAACATGAAGCGTGAAGACTTCTGTTTTTACTGTTTCATTTTCTCTTTCTTGAGTCATATGAAGCACCGTACTATTAAAGGAGGTTGAGGAAATAGTAAGGAAAAATTTCCAAGTGATGCTCAACTCAAAATCCTACACCTACCAATCCCTTCGAGTGAAGCCATTGGAAATCTCATACAGTTTAGTCATATTCTTCAGTGACAGAGACGAAGTTCTTCTGGTCTCTGAGGAATTTGTTCTGACTGAGGAGTTAGGAATTCGCTAGTGCGGATTGCCTACACAGTAAGGAACATGATAGCCCTGAGGAATTTGAGAGTCAAAATTCGGACCATTGCTATGCTATGCGTCAGCTGTCCCAAAATATCTACCCACCTAACGGTCATATCATTGAAGGGCATTTATGTCTTATCATGTCGGGATGCTTCCTAGGCTATAAATAGCCGCCCCCTACAACACTAGCTGGTTGGCTGCTCCAAGAGAAACTGACACTTGTCATTTGAGAGCATCCCATCCTCCGAGGACTTTGAGCGAAAATCATCAAGTGAGGAAAACCCAAACCCAAACACACCTACAAACCCCAAGTGATTGAGCATCACTGAAGAGATTGATTCTGTGTGGATCCGATGCTTGTTACCTTTGAAGAATGTGCTTCTTCTAGACGGTTAGGCGTCATGGTCTAGAGGATCCAAGAGGAATTGTGGATCGCTGAGTGACCTAGTCTGTGAAGGTTTGGAAGTCACCTGAAGACTTACCATGAGTGATTGGGCGAGGTCTGTGTGACCTTAGCTCAAGGAGAATACAGTGAGGACTGTGTGTCCTCGAGTTTAAATACTCAGCCGCTCCAACCAGACATACAACTGAGACAACAGTTGGAACTGGTCTACCGAATCATTGTCTTCACCAAGCTTACTAGTTCTATTTCCTCAACTCTTTCAGTTCCTCATTTCCGTTGTTGTGTGCTTGTTCATATCTGTCTGAAGACTTTGACTGAAGACTTTCTCAATTTCCTTAGTTCAATTTCTTGAGTTTCTTGAGTATGTCCGTCTTCTTTCTGTGTTATCCTGTGTTTACGCTTTCTGTACTCTGTGCTTGTCTTCATTCCATCATGATGACCATGCTTGTGTTCTGTTATGTTTACATTTTAGTACTTATTCCGCTGCTAGTAGTTCTTCATTTAGGAATTTCTTCACCAGCAAATTCCTCAGTGAAGAATTCATAAAAATCGCCTATTCACCCCCCTCTAGTCGATATAACGCACTTTCAATAGCAACTACTCCCACAGGTGCCTAGAGCCTATATCATGCATTAGAATTACTTGGGACCTCATAAATTTGACATGCAAGCTCAAGAGCAGGGTCACCTAGGCAGCAAAATTTTGCAATGAATAAAGCACTAGAACAAAAACTAATTGGACCATTGGAGGAGTCACATACCAAAGAACAATCTCCCAAAGCAGTTTCGTGAATGGAGCTTTGAGCGAGGAGATCGAAAATCGCAGCAAAATGAGCTAGAACTCGTGCTTGAGCTGGATGGGGATTTTTTAGGAGGAAGATGGAGTGTGTGGGTGCAGGAATAAGTGGAGGGGGGCCACCGTGGGCCCATGAGGCAGGGGGCGCGCCCAGTCAGAGTGGGCGCGCCCTGGACCCTCGTGGCCAGGTGCTTGCCCCCCTGCTGTGTTCTCAGTGCCTAAAATCCTCAAATATTCCATAAAAATCATACTAAATTTGCAGGGCATTTGGAGGACTTTTATTTTTGGGTATTTTTTATTGCATGGATAATTCAGAAAATAGACAGATAATACTATTTTTGCTTTATTTATTCTAAATAACAGAAAGTAAAAAGAGGGTACAGAAGGTTGTGCCTTGTAGTTTCATCCATCTCATGATCATCAAAAGGAATCCACTAATAAGGTTGATCAAGTCTTGTTAACAAACTCATTCCGAATAGCATGGAACCGGAGAAATTTCGAATAACACTAGGTTACCTCAATGGGGATATGAACATCCCCAATAATAAGAATATCATTTTTTTTCTTGACAGTAGGAAGAGGAAATTCAAAACCTCCAATAATGATAGTTGGAACTTTTCCAATAGAATTGATGCTATGAACTTGAGGTTGTTTCCTCGGAAAGTGTACCGTATGCTCATTGCCATTAACATGAAAAGTGACATTGCCTTTGTTGTAATCAATAACAGCCCCTACAGTATTCAAAAAGGGTTTACCAAGGATAATCGACATACTATCGTCCTCAGGAATATCAAGAATAACAAAGTCCGTTAAGATAGTGACATTTGCAACCACAACAGGCACATCCTCACAAATACCGACAGGTATAGCAGTTGATTTATCAGCCATTTGCAAAGATATTTCAGTAGGTGTCAACTTATTCAATTCAGGTCTACGATATAAAGAGAGAGGTATAACACTAACACCGGCTCCAAGATCACATAAAGCAGTTTTAACATAGTTTCTTTTAATGGAGCATGGTATAGTTGGTACTCCTGGACCTCCAAGCTTCTTTGGTATTCCACCTTTAGAAGTATAATTAGCAAGCATGGTGGAAATTTCAGCTTCCAGTATCTTTCTTTTGTTTGTAATGATATCCTTCATGTATTTAGCATAAGGATTCACTTTAAGCATACCAGTCAAGCGCATACATAAGAAGATAGGTCTAATCATTTCAGCAAAGCGCTCAAAATCCATCATCCTTTTTCTTGGATGGCTTAGGAGGAAAAGGCATGGGTTTCTGAACCCATGGTTCTCTTTCTTTACCGTGCTTCCTAGCAACAAAGTCTCTTTTATCATAATGTTGATTCTTTGACTGTGGGTTATCAAGTTCAACAGCAGGTTCAATCTCTACGTCATTATTATTGCTAGGTTGAGCATCAACATGAACATTATCATTAACATTATCACTAGGTTCATGTTCATCACCTGATTGTGTTTCGGCATCAGAAATAGAAGTATCATTGGGATTCTCAGGTGTGTCTGTAACAGGTTCACTAGAAGAATGCAAAGTCCTATCATTTTTCTTTTTCTTCTTTTTAGAAGGACTAGGTGCATCTAAATTATTTCTCTGAGAATCTTGCTCAACTCTCTTAGGGTGGCCTTCAGGATACAAAGGTTCCTGAGTCACTTTACCAGTTCTAGTAGCCACTCTAACAGCAAAATCATGTTTATTATTTAATTCATCGAGCAAATCACTTTGAGCGTTAAGTACTTGCTCCGCTTGAGTGGTAACCATAGAAGCATATTTGCTAATGAGTTTAAGTTCACCTTTAACTCTAGCCATATAATTACTCAAGCGTCCAATCATGTGAGCATTACTCTTTAATTCTCTACCAACATAAGCAATAAAACTTTCTTGTCTAGCCATAAAGTCATCACATTCATCCAAACATTGGCTAGGAAATTTAGTAGACAGGATTTCAACCTTATCATATCTATAGAGAGAATTTACCTTTACTACCTGTGTCGGGTTATCAAGACAATGTGTTTCTTCAATAGGTGGTATATTAAGACCATCTATTTCTTCAATAGGAGGTAAATTCTTAACATCTTCAGCTTTAATACCTTTTTCTTTCATAGATTTCTTTGCCTCTTGCATATCTTCAGGACTGAGAAATAGAAATCTCCTTTTTTCAGAGTTGGTTTAGGAATAGGTTCAGGAGTTGGCTCAATTGGCTCAGGAATTGGCTCAGGAAGAGTCCAATTATTTTCATTAGTCAACATATTATTCAATAGTAATTCAGCTTGGTCAGCTGTTCTTTCCCTGAAAACACAACCAGCACAACTATCCAAGTAGTCCTTGGATGCATCAGTTAGTCCATTATAAAAGATATCAAGTATTTCATTTTTCTTAAGAGGATGATGAGGCAAAGCATTAAGTAATCGTAGAAGCCTCCCCCAATCTTGTGGGAGACTCTCTTCTTCGATTTGCACAAAATTATATATTTCTCTCAAGGCAGCTTATTTCTTATGAGCAGGGAAATATTTGGCAGAGAAGTAATAAATCATATCCTGGGGACTACGCACACAACCAGGATCAAGAGAATTAAACCAAGTTTTAGCATCACCCTTTAATGAGAACGGAAATATCTTAAGGATATAATAATAGCGAGACTTCTCATCATTAGTGAATAGGGTGGCTATATCATTCAACTTAGTAAGATGTGCCACAACAGTTTCAGATTCATAGCCATAAAGAGGATCAGATTCAACCAAAGTAATTATCTCAGGATCAACAGAGAATTCATAATCCTTATCAGTAACAAAGATAGGTGAAGTAGCAAAAGCAGGGTCATATTTCATTCTAGCATTCAGAGATTGCTGCTTCCATTTAGCTAATAACTTCTTAAGATCATATCTATCATTGCAAGCAAGAATAGCTCTAGCAGCTTCTTCATCCATAACATAACCCTCAGGAACAACATGCAATTCATATTTATGGGGAGAACCTTCATCATCACTATCTTCAATAATTTCATCATCAATAATTTCATTCTCCCTAACCCTAGCAAGTTGTTCATCTAGAAATTCACCTAATGGCAAAGTAATATCAAGCATAGAAGTAGTTTCATCATAAGTATCATGCATAGTAGAAGTGGCATCATCAATAACATGCGACATATCAGAATTCATAGCAGTAGCAGGTTTAGGTGTCGCAAGCTTACTCAAAACAGAAGGAGAATCTAGTGCAGAGCTAGATGGCAGTTCCTTACCTCCCCTCGTAGTTGAGGAAAAATCTTAGTTCTTTCGTCTTTCAAGTTCCTCATAGTGATCAGCAGATATAAATCCCAAGTGACTCAAAGAATAGAGCTATACTTCCCCGGCAACGGCGCCAGAAAATAGTCTTGATAACCCACAAGTATAGGGGATCGCAACAGTTTTCGAGGGTAGAGTATTCAACCCAAATTTATTGATTCAACACAAGGGGAGCCAAAGAATATTCTCAAGTATTAGAAGTTGAGTTGTCAATTCAACCACACCTGGATAACTTAGAATCTGCAGCAAAGTATTTAGTAGCAAAGTAGTATGATAGTAATGGTAACAGTAGCAAAAGTAACAATAGCAGTTTTGTAGTAATTGTAACAGTAGCAACGGTAAAGTAAATAAGCAAAGCACAATATGTGAAAAGCTCGTAGGCATTGGATCGGCGATGGATAATTATGTCGGATGCGATTCCTCATATAATAGCTATAACGTAGGGTGACACAGAACTAGCTCCAGTTCAACAATGTAATGTAGGCATGTATTCCGAATATAGTCATACGTGCTTATGGAAAAGAACTTGCATGGCATCTTTTGTCCTACCGTCCCGTGGCAGCGGGGTCCTAATGGAAACTAAGGGATATTAAGGCCTCCTTTTAATAGAGTGCCGGACCAAAGCATTAGCACTGAATACATGAACTCCTCAAACTACGGTCATCACCGAGAAGTATCCGGATTATTGTCACTTCGGGGTTGTCGGATCATAACACATAATAGGTGACTATAGACTTGCAAGATAGGATCAAGAACTCACATATATTCATGAAAACATAATAGGTTCAGATCTGAAATCATGGCACTCAGGGCCCTAGTGACAAGCATTAAGCATAGCAAAGTCATAGCAACATCAATCTCAGAACATAGTGGATACTAGGGATCAAATCCTAACAAAACTAACTTGATTACATGGTAAATCTCATCCAACCCATCACCGTCCAGCAAGCCTACGATGGAATTACTCACGCACGGCGGTGAGCATCATGAAATTGGTGATGGAGGATGGTTGATGATGACGACGGCGATGGATTCCCCTCTCCGGAGCCCCGAACGGACTCTAGATCAGCCCTCCCGAGAGAGATTAGGGCTTGGCGGCGGCTCCGTATCGTAAAACGCGATGAAACTTTCTCTCTGATTTTTTTCTCTATGAAAGCAAATATATAGAGTTGGAGTTGAGGTCGGTGGAGCTCCAGGGGGCCCACGAGGCAGGGGCGCGCCCAGGGGGAGGGGGCGCGCCGCCCACCCTCTTGGACAGGGTGTGGGCCCCCTGGCCATGATTTTTTCGCCAGTATTTTTTATATTTTCCAAAAGTAATCTCCGTGGATTTTCAGGTCATTCCGAGAACTTTTGTTTTCTGCACAATAATAACACCATGGCAGTTCTGCTGAAAACAACATCAGTCCGGGTTAGTTTCATTCAAATCATGCAAGTTAGAGTCCAAAACAAGGGCAAAAGTGTTTGGAAAAGTAGATATGATGGAGACGTATCATGCTTATCGCATTACTTGTACAAAATACGCTTTGACATATTAATCAAAGTACAATGAAAAATAGTTTGCGGCCCAATTTTTGCAGCATTAGCCTATTATTTCATTTTTTTCTTTTCTTGATATTTTTATCAAATTGCGCTCGTACACTCTGGTACGACTTAATTCACCAGGGGCTTCATTACGCTCCATAATACGGCAACAAAGTCCGAACACTTTTTTACAGTATCGTTCGGCACTCCGAACTTATAGCATTATATGCATCGGCTCCGAATCATGTCTTTGGTGAATAGTTGGGTTGCCCGGCTCCTGTGCTTGCTACCCTACGTTCTACTATATCGGCTAGGGTAGTAAAGGGAGAACTACTGCGATTGTGTCCTGGTTCATCCGGATGAGCACCTCGGTAGAGAAAGCCGAAAATTGATTGTCATGATGCGGCGTGAGCCGGTCAGCTGTTCGAGAGGTTACAAATCTTTAGCGATTTTTTCTGCATTATGCGGCGATTCGGTTTTTATCTGATCAGGTGTTTACAGTATCCCAAGTTCGGACTTATGAACACTAGGGGCTGCGCCTACGCTTTTATTGTCGAACTCATATGGCTAAGTGAGGGTGATAAAGCCACATAGTCTGATTGCCTTGTTCGTTGCGCTAAACACCTCCTTTAAGGACCAAACTTTGGAGTGAAGAGTGTTTAGATTTATCCCGAACACCCCCGTACTATCTACGTGGGGGCGGAAGCCGAAGACTGGCCAACTCTCAGAATTAACAATACGGCCGCACATGAGGTAAAATTTTAAAATAACAAGCATTATATTATATAACAATCTTGTTTCATACTACAGGATAGGATAACTTGAATGTATTCAGGGAAACATAACATCCTTTGCACATCGCTCCGCAACAATGCAGGATCCCTCCATGACATTGTCAAGATACAGCTCGGGGGTGCGGTGCTCCTTGCCCACGGGCGGTCCCTCAGTCATGAGCTTCGCGGCGTCCATCTTCGCCCAATGCATCTTGACTCGAGCGAAAGCCATTCGCGCGCCTTCGATGCAGACTGACCGCTTGATGGCATCCAGCCAAGGGCAGGCATTAACGAGCCACTTCACGAGCCCGAAGTAGCTGCTGGGGATGGCTTCGACAGGCCATAGCCGAATTATCAAATCCTTCATGGCTAGTTCGGCCGCCTTGTGCAGTTTGACTAGTTGTTTTAGCTGGTCGCTCAACGACACCGGATATTCTGGCGCAAGGTATTGCGACCAAAATAGCGCCTCCGTAGAGATCCCCTCTTCGGCTCGGAAAAATTCCGCAGCATCAGAACGCTACACGGCAGATCTGCAAACGCCCCTGGAGAACTCCAAATCCGGGTCAGCAATAGGAACCTTTTCTTCACATATTTGCTCTGCATAATGAAGGCCTTACCCGCCGCGATTTATCTGGCCTCCTGGACCTCCTGGAGGGCGCCTTGGGCTTCAACCCGGGCATCGTGCGTGTTTTGACGGGCCTTAGTTCGCTCCAAGGACTCACACTTCTTGACGGCGTCCTGGATCTCTTGCTGGACCTCAATGACCCTAGCCTCGTGCTTCTCACGGGCGGCATTTTCCTTGGCCACTTTCTCCTCGGCCTCGGCCAGCGCCTTCCTGAGGGTCTCCACCTCGGTCACCGCTCCTAACAAATCAAATGGCACTTTAGTCAGTACAAATCATTCATCCTTCCTGAATATATACAAGGTTATTGTATACCTTGATTATCTTCCAGCTGCTTTTTCATGCGGCTGAGCTCCTCCTCGGTCCGCTCTAGACTCTGCTTCAGTCTGGAGACTTCAGCAGCATGAGAGGTTGCAGCCAGCAGTGATGCCTGTTTGTTCATATATAGGTTAGTCTCCTGCAAAAATTATTTGATCCTCTGTCCGACTTTTCTTTTCGAACACCAGTGAGAGTATCAGGGGTTACTGTCTATACTGTGACATTCTTTGTATAATTATGTTGCTTGTCTCAAAGCCTATTAGAAGGCTTGTGCAGGCTTCGCTTCGCGGACTGAATCCTCTCAATCACCATAGCCATAAGGGTACGGTGCTCCTCAACAATGGAAGCGCCTCGCAGCGCTTCCAACAAATTATCCGGTGCCTCTGGATGGACAGAAGGTCACCGGTGGAATAGGCGCACCTCCTTCTTTCGAAAGAGGCGGCTGGCCTGATTCCGGAACCATATGGTTCTCTAGAACTGTATTCAGCTGGGGGCCGAACTGGATACGGCCCCCATCATCAGTATCCATGGGGGTTTGCTCCCCCATGTGTCCGGCAGCCGAGGCTTCGCCCTCCGGCGCCTCCCTGACGGTCTCCTGAATCTCTCTCGGGCCTGGGATCCTTCGGGATGACGCCTCGGCGCCATCCATGTCCTTGGGAGAGGAGGCCGCGGGAAGAGTCCCGCTGTCCATCGCATCTGGGTCCAGCGAATCCTCCGAAGATAAGGACCGCTCGAGGTTGGACTGAGCCGGACTGCAAATACATGGTTCAAAGCATCAAAACAATGAAGTAGAAGGTCTGGATATATGAATGTGTACGGATACTTATGATTTGGCCAAGGGCTTGTCCCTGGGCTCCCACTCCCAGCTGATGTCGGTGGCCGCTGCGGAGCTGTCCGGAAGGGAGGTTTCCCCTTCTTGGATGCCTCGGCCTCCAGACGCGTGGAGGCCGTCCTCTTCTTTCTCCCCCCTGCAGGGGGGAATGGCTTTCTTCTTCCTCCTCCTCTTCGGATGTCACATCCGAATTGCCCTTGCGACGGAGACCACCTCTGGTCCCCTTGGCGTTCTTCTTGGCCTTCTTCTCCGGCACCTGATAAGGCGCCGGAACCAGTATCTTTGTCAGAAGCGAGATTTCTGGGTCCTCGGGCAGCGGAGCCGGACAGTTAATCCGCTCTGCCTTCTCTATCCAGCCCTGAAAGAATCAATAGGGAGGCTTAGACGCCTTCCTCGAGTATGCAAGTAAAGGGTACACCTTGAAAACATGAAAGAACTTACCGGACTAGCAGGGTGGGTTAAGTCGTGCCCGCGATCCTCGGTCATGGGCGGCGGCGTCTCGTTGGCCTTGAAGAGCACCTTCCAGATGTCTTTGTGTGTAGTGCCGAAGAGCTCCAGCAGGGTCTAGTGCTTGGCCGGATTGAACTCCCATAGATGGCAAGTCCGGCGTTGGCACGGAAGGATCCGGTGAACAAGCATCACCTGGATCACATTGACGAGCTTGATTTCTTGTTTATCATGTTCTGAACGTGCTTCTGGAGCGCTGTCAGCTCATCCGGAGAAGACCAGGTCAGGCCTTTCTCTTGCTAGGAGGTGAGCCTCATCGGCACTCCAGGCCGGAATGCGGGAGCCACGGCCAAGGTAGTGTTGCGTGGCTCTGTGATGTAGAACCACTTCGATTGCCACCCTTTGACGGTCTCCACGAAGCAGCCTTCAGGCCATGTGACTTTAGGCATCTTGCCCACCATGGCGTCTCCGCACTCTGCTTGTTGACCACTCACCACCTTTGGCTTCACATTGAAGGTCTTCAACCATAGCCCCAAGTGAGGTGGGATGCAGAGGAAGGCCTCACACATGACAATAAATGTCGAGATGTTGAGGATGGAGTTGGGGGCCAGATTGTGGAAGTCCAGCCCGTAGTAGAACATGAGTCCACGGACGAACGGGTGGAGGGGGAATCCCAGCCCGCGGACGAAGTGAGAGATGAACACCACCCTCTCATGGGGCTCGGGGGTGGGTACGATCCGTCCCTCGGCCGGAAGCCGATAGGCGATCTCCTTGGCCAAGTACCCGGCCTCTCGGAGCTTCGTAATGTCCTTCTCCTTGACGGAGGAGGCCATCCACTTGCCTCCTGCTCCGGATCCGGACATGGTTGGAGTGCTTTTTTTTGGGCGGAAAAGATAAGAGCTTGGGCGCTGGAGCTCGAGAATGGATGGGCAGAGGAGGAGAAGGCGTGGGTGAAAAAGGGTGAATCCTTATCCCTTTATAAATGCAGTGAATAGCATGCGCCTCCTCACTCGCCTTAAAACTCGCATATTCCCCAAGGGCCGTGCAGATGGCACGGTTGGGTTATCCATGCCTGTATTGATGAGAATCCCGCAATAAGGGGACACGATCTCTGCTTTGACAAGACGTGCCAATGAAACCGCATCTTGAAATATGAGGTGGCAGGCTGAAAAATGGTTCAAATAATGACTGGGCGGTGATGTGATGTCATGCTACAAAAAGTTGTCAGCGGATTGGACTTGTGGAATATTATACTCTCTATGGTTGTGTGTGGAACTTGTTTTGCAAAGCCGGACAAGTTTTCCGTGTCCGAAGACTATTGTGGAGTATTCGGAGAAGGAACCCGCCTTGCAATGCCGAAGACAATCTGCGCACCGGACACCTCGTCAGTGAAGCCTGGTTCAGGGGCTACTGAGGGAGTCCTGGATTAAGGGGTCCTCGGACGGCCGGACTATTAACATGGGCCGAACTATTGGTCTATGAAGATACAAGACAGAAGACTTCTTCCCGTGTCCAGATGGGACTCTCCTTTGCGTGGATGGCAAGCTTGGTGATTCCGATATGTAGATTCTGTTCTCTGTAACCGACTTTGTGTAACCATAGTCCCCTCCAGTGTCTATATAAACTGAAGGGTTTAGTCCGTAGAGGCAATCATCATCATAGGCTAGACTTCTAGGGTTTTAGCCATTATGATCTCATGGTAGATCAACTCTTGTAATACCCATATTCATCAAGAGTTCTCACGATGAGCTCATGTGCCGGCTGAAGAATTGAGGACGATCCCAATCACTTGGTCGTTTGCGGTCTGGGGGCTTGACATGGTTGGACCTTTCAAAAGGTCTAAAGACAAAAAGACACATCTACTGGTGGCAGTGGACAAGTTTACCAAGTGGGTTGAGGCAGAGCCGGTTAGTAAGTGTGATGCAGCCATGGCGGTTCAGTTCATGAAAAAGGTGATCTTTCGTTTTGGTTTTCCACATAGCATAATAACTGATAATGGCACTAATCTCTCTAAGGGTGCCATGGAAGAGTTCTGTCAAAGAGAACATATCCGGCTTGATGTTTCGGCTGTTGCTCATCCTCAATCCAATGGCCAAGCAGAGAGAGCTAATCAAGAGATCCTGAAAGGTATCAAACCCCGGCTCTTAGTCCCCTTACAGCGGACTCCGGGTTGTTGGGTGGAGGAGTTACCCTCCGTGTTATGGAGCATCAACACTACGCCTAACAGATCTACGGGGTACACACCTTTCTTCATGGTTTATGGAGCAGAGGCGGTCCTGCCAAGTGGCATCCGGCATGACTCATCCCGTGTGGCGGCTTACGTTGAGGCGGATAACGAAAAGGCTCGTCAGGATGCACTTGACTTGTTGGACGAAGAGCGAGACTTGGCAATGGCCCGCTCGGCGATTTACCAGCAAGACCTGCGCCGCTATCACAGCTGCCGGGTTAAGGGCAGAACCTTTCAGGAAGGCGACTTGGTACTCCGGCTCATCCAGGATCAGCCTAATATGCACAAGCTATCCCTGCCTTGGGAAGGGCCCTTTGTGGTCAGTAAGAATCTACACAACGGGTCGTATTATCTCATTGATATTCGAGAGTACAAGGACTCGCTTAAATCGGAGGAAGAGACTCGCCGGCCGTGGAATATAGCTCATCTCCGGCCTTACTATACTTAAGTTATCAGTTTTTAAGATACCTTTTATGATGTACATATTATATAAAGCAATAAAGCAGGACCTCTGTCCTTTTTTCCCATAAAGAATGTTTTATGTCTTCTTTATCAGGTGATGGACACTGCCAACAGGGGACGGATCATATTTGAATCTGGCTTTCCCTTTGGTCCGGCTTATGATTACATCTGAATCTAGCCGTGGTCACTTGGGGGCTTCCTGTTCAAACATAGGTTGTATTCGAACCAAAGAGAACATAGCTGTCGATACCCACTTGATCGGCATACTGCCAAACCCACTTGGGGGCTTCTTGATCATATTTGATTCATAGCTTAATCCCTTTGGGTCTGATGTGGATCGTATTCGAATCAGCGTCATTAAACAACTCTTATGTTCACTTGGGGGCTTCCTGTTCAAACATAGGTCGTATTTGAACCAAAGAGAACATAGCTGTCGATACCCATTTGATCGGCATCGCCAAAGCCACTGGGGGCTATATGATCGTATCCGAATCTTAGCTTAACCCCTTTGGAACGGTTCTCTGATCGTATTCGAATCAGGAGCCTATGAACATTGCTTATAAGTATGATTACTTTAACTATCATTGAAACCTTCTTGAGGAGATGGTTTTTGATCCTTCTGGTTTTATATTGATTACCTCAGGTTCTAAAAAGTGCCAGGTAAAAACTTATATGAGCCGGAGAGGCTATCTAAAAGGTCACAGGTATGCTGTTATGATTATATTTTAACTAATCATGAACCGGCCTATACATGCAGTCTTTTGATCAGGTTCCGGGTTATCAATATTTTATAACCCCCTGGTGCAGTAAACCGCCCAGGAAACCTTGCTTGTTTTTATTTGCAGGATAAAGCAGAGCAAGTTAAAATATCAAGGAAACACATGATTGACATAAGCCAGAGGAATTTAGTGATGACGGCTTAACAAAAGCAATCAGTACCATAAAGCATGACAAGCATTAAGGAGTTTTCTCTATCCTATTACAAGACACCCCGAGTCTAAACAAGTGAAGCATTGTTTTTTGCACAAGTTATAATCCGGCTGGTGGCTCATTCCTCCGGCTGGCTTGATGACTCCGGGTTATCCTTCCCCGCCTCTCCTTCGGTTGTTTTGTCCTGGAAGGTGGACGAGGCCTAGTCAATGCCGCTCAAAGCTTCAAATTCAGCCTCATTATCTATTAAGCTGGCCGGGTCCACTTCAGGGGCAAAGGCATGCTTACGCGTTGGAGGGATCAGGTTGACTTGGTCATATGGGACGTTTGGGATTCTCCAGTTCTCACTATCGTAACCCGGTGAATACTTAGTGAGATCAGTATCATTCCCAATGAGAGTCGCCAGGGGACGTACGACTTTAACACAGGCAGTGAAGTCTTGTTCATCAAAAGTAGTGTCGTCCTCCTTAAGGCTTGGATATCCGAGAGAGAGATCCGCAAGGTCAAGTTCCGGCACCCATGCTCTTGCCCGACTCAATGCAGCCACGGCTCCGGCTCTCGCAGATGCCTGCCTTAAGTCCTGAATTCGTTGAGGTAGCACCGAAAGATGCCTCAACACATCTTGTAGGAGCCGAGGAGTGGTATTTGACAAGGCCACAACGGCCAATGCACGCTGTGACCTGGAGTACAGCTGCTCTACTAAGGTATACACTGCCTTAAGCTTGATCAGCATATTTTCCATCAGATTTGTACTCCTGGGGCCTGTATGTTCATAGGTATAACAGTAAGCCGGAGGTAACTATTATGATAACTCTTGAAAGATTACAATATTTACAAGCGACTTACCGAAGATGGCTGAGACCATTTGGGAGATCTGCCGTTTTAAGTCGGACAACTCATTTGTTGCCTCGGCAAGAGATGCCTCTGCTGTTTCATCCCGAGTCACCAGTGAAGCCCTCTCATCAGCCCAAGTTTTCTTCTTCGATTCAAATTTTTTCTTCAGCCTCTCTTGCTCAGAGACACTGAATTCAAACTTGGAGTTGGCTTTCTGAGCTTCGAGCTATTGGGTTTTCAACTGGCTCTTCAGATCAGCAATCTCCGCCTCAAATTGGCTTATGGTGGCCTGCATCAACATCAGGTTATGGTAAGAATCACGGTAAGATCACATTCAAGTCCCAAACACTTTACAAGTAAACATACTTGGCACTTGGGGGCTAATGTATGCTTAAAGAATTTTTTTAAACTTACTTTACCAGATCATACATTTTAAGTCTCAAGCACTTTACAAGTAAAGGTACTTGACACTTGGGGGCTAATGTGTAACCCAAATTCAAAGTTTCATGCTATCACCGGGTTAAACATAGTCAATTTAAACCGGACAAAACTAATATTAAGTAGATTATTAAGTCTATAGCATATTCATTCATAAGCAATAGACTTGGGGGCTGGTACAGGAAGTAAGGTTCAGAGTAAAAGCTTAAATTATACCTCAGAATTATGCTGTATTTGCTTCACCACATCAATTTCCAGATCACGACTACTGTGCACTTGGTTCAGATAGCCCGAGACTATATCACCAATACTTAGGTGAGAATAATCAGTGATGTCTTGTTTGGCTTTCCGACGCTGGGCAAACTCCTCCTTGGCAGTGCATTGGGCAAGAGCGGTAGGCCGGCCCGGTTCAACATATTGGCTCTTCACAATTTCAACCTCCGGGTCAGTCGTCTTGGCCGGGCTAGGAGTTTCCGGGTCATCCGAGTTGTGGATAACGTCCTCTGCAGGCGGGTCATAAGTTGGCACCGGAATATCAGAAGCCGGTTCAGGTGGTGGCTGATGAGTGGAGCTGTCAGGAACGAATGAGTCAAGCACCGGTTCAGTAACCACTGGGTTTTGGGATGGCTTATCCTTCCTTGCCCTCTTACTCGGCTTTACTTGCAAGCTGTCAATCAAAGTGGAAGGATAAGCATGAAAGTATAAGTATGGAAAAAATTTAAAGCAAGAAAGGTTATATTACCCGGGAGCCGTTTTGAAAGCCGGCATGTTTGATTGCATCGACTCATCAGAAGAAGGGGAGGTATCCTGATAGTTGGAGTCAGATGAATTGAGAGGTTGGCGAATCAAACCCGTTAAAGGAAAAACATAACGTAAATCAGAGATAACCTCGGTCCGACGCTTCCTGGTTACGTCGAGTAAGCCGAAGGAAAGCTCTGTGTCCTGGTTGGCCCGAGTCTGCCGCCGATTTTCAATCTGTTGTTGCTTCAAAAGAAATTGAGGATCTTGGTAAGCGAGAGGGTGTGAAAACCTTACTTTCCGGGTCACCCTTCGGATTTTTTGTGTTGGCAAAGGCTCTGAGTCGGAGGAAATTATAGTTACCTCTTCGCCAGCTGCTTGACTGGTCCCAGTATTCTCCTGAAAGGATCAAATGTCAGTAAAGTAACGGCAAAGGAGTTAAAGAAAATCAAAAAAGATTACCTCTTCCTCATCCGAAGAAGAGTCATCCAATTTAAGCATATCAGAGGCGCTGGGTTTCTTCTTCTTAAAGGTGCCTGTCCTGGCGGCTTTTCTTTCAGTCTTCTTGGCCACCCTGGCCTGCTTGGCAGCCTCATAGTCATACTTAACCTTCCAGAAATTATCATCGGCCTGGGGAAAAAGATAAAGAATCATAAGCACCAGAAGGTAACGTATTAAAGAGTATTTTTGAAGATTAGTAACTTACCGCAGGAGCCGGGTTCTTCTTGCAGAAGGGAAGTAAACTGAAGGTATTGCTGGTTACAGTGCCCTCCTTCAATAGCGACTGGACCATAGCATCTACCACATCATCTGGTAAGTCCTCAGGACTATGACGCAATGGGTCTTCCTTTTCGCCTGTGTAAGTACACATTAAGCCGGAGCGGCGGCTTAATGGTAGTATCCGCCAAGTGACCCAGACCCAGACTAAATCGATGCCGTTTAACCCGTTGCCTAAAAGGGCTTTGATCTTCCTGATAGTGGGATTAAGAGGCAGGCGCTCAACAGTAGTTAACTTGTCCGCCAGATGATGGTTGGACTCAAGACGCAGGGCACGAAAGCCGGGCAGAGGCTTCTCATTAGCCGGAGAGGTGTCTTGACAGTAGAACCACATCTGGTTCCAGTCCTTTGGGTGACTCGGCATCTCGGCATAAGGAAAAAGGCAATCTCTCCGCCGCTGGATTGAGATGCCCCCAAGCTCAAGGCTAGGCCCGTTGGCACGTTCGTTCTGCCGGTTCAAGTAAAAAAGTTCTCTGAACAGCAGCAGACTTGGCTCTTCTCCTAGGTATACCTCGCAGAAGCCTTGAAGTTACACAGATTTGACACGGAATTGGGTCCAATGTCTTGAGGCTTCAGGTCAAAGAAATCCAAAACTTCCCTGAAGAATTTTGAGCCGGGAGGGGCAAATCCCCGGTTCATATGGTCTGTGAAAACTACTACCTCCCCATCTTTGGGTTGAGGTATCTCCTCGAATGGGTGAGGGGCACGATAGGACATGGCCTCTTTCTTTGGCAGATGGCCAGACTTCACGAATTCGGCAAGTTTGCTTTTGGTCACTGTAGACGAAACCCAGTTGCAAGTCACAGGGGCTTTGGCTGCCTTAGGAGCCATAACAATAATTGGCGTACAACAAAATAAG
Organism: Triticum timopheevii; assembly: GCA_963921465.1. Taxonomy (NCBI): domain Eukaryota; kingdom Viridiplantae; phylum Streptophyta; class Magnoliopsida; order Poales; family Poaceae; genus Triticum; species Triticum timopheevii. Next base: position 502,090,408 of record OY997266.1, on the reverse strand, counting down.
AAAACTCCGGTTCAACTTTTATCCGGAGAGATGTCTAAAATGTTCACAGTGGCGGCTTAAGCAAGGGGCCTAATGATATAAGGGTGATTGTGCAGTAATGTTTAAGCCGCTATCAGTATCAAGAGTCATTCAAAAATTCTTAAGATCATGAGAGGAAGGCAAGGCTCACAGTTTAGTGTCACTTATTTAAACCGGACACCTAGACAGTGGTGATAAAAGCAAGTTTTACAGAAGAAGCTTTCTGGGTGATAGAAACAAGTTTCACGGACGACAGCTATTATTATGAATCAAATTATTGCTCTGAAAGAGAAATTTTCTAGACCTAAAAACAGGGCAGAGAAGTTCATGCATTCAAAGGAGGTTTCCAAATAAGAGAAATGAGATTTGTTTCTATGCAAGATCAACACAAACAACTACCGCAGCAGTTCTGTACGGTTTTTACGATCTAAATAGGCTGTGGAAGTGCAAACTATCAAGGGTTTGCGTCGAGCGGTGATGAACGCCGACGAACTCAGGAAAGTTCCCATGCAGATCTAAAGAAAGGAAAGGAGAGGAACTCACGGATGAACTCGAGCTGCGGGGGTTCGCCGTCGATTTTCTGGTCCAAGTCAGGCTGATGCAGCGGCCTGAGTCGATGAAGATGAGGAGTTCGACGGCGGCGGCGGCGGAGCTTGAGTGGCAGAGCGGAGAGGAAGAAGACGACTGGAAAGAGGAGAATGAAAGACCTAAAGTCGCGCCTATTTATAGGGAGAGAATAACTGAGACGGTGCGGGAAACGAGGAGATAAGAATTACTATCCAGCGGCCCCGACGCCTCGATTTTCGGATCACTTATTAAGGCAGGGATCCGTTGAAAGATACAACGGAATAGAAAATGAATTAAAGAAAGGATGACGTCATGCCGGGTTAAGACGGATCCAGAAGATGACGTCACGGCGGGTTAAAAGAAAGCCCTCTGTACAATTAGAAGACTGAAGATTTATTCTTTATAAGTGTATTTTTAAGATTAACATGAACAGGTTCAAATCAATCTGGGGCCTAATGTTGGGGAGATGACTACTTGTGTAAGCCGCCCAGAAGGGGCCGGGTTACGCCAAGAGGACTCATCAGAAGAAGCCCAAGACCAACCGTGAAGATGGCGGTTCAATAAAGGGCTTAAGGCCCACAGGCGGCTTAAGGCCCGTTGTAGTAAACCGCCATGATGGCATGACTTGTAACGTAAGGTAGATTTAACCGGTCACCAAGCTGGACTCTGTTTATAAGCCGGCCGGGACTCTGTAAGCCACAGCGCGTCAACCCGTGTATATAAGGGGACGACCTGCTGGCGGCTTAGGGCAAGAAACAACTCATTGAGAGTCGGGCATAGCGTATCTCGCTCCCTAGTCATCGAAACATCAATACCAACCCAACTAGACGTAGGCCTTACCTTCACCGTAAGGGGCCGAACTAGTATAAACTCTCTCGTGTCCTTTGTCCCGATTTAACCCCTTCAAGCTTCTTAGTTGCGATGGCTCCACAACTAAGTCCTTTCACGAGGACATCTGACGTGACTATTCCATGACAGTTGACGCCCACCGTGGGGCCAGCGCACGGTGGATTTGAGCTCTTGAAGGGCAACTTCGAAGGGCTCAAGGGATACGTAGTGGGCCGGATGACCAAGAGTAATCGCGGCAAGAGCTACATCGACGACGAAGGCTGGGGTCCCGACGCCGGCTCAATTGAGTATGGATACTGGGTCCCCTTCGGCGGAATCCACGTCTTCATCGGCCGGATCGGTGAGCCAGGCCCTGAGCCGGACAACTGCACCGACCTCGTCGAGACGGCTCAGCGTGCGAGGAAGACCCGGACTCAGCCGGTCATGAGGCGTGCCTTCGTGGGCTGCGTCCACGGACAAGAATTTTCTGAAGGATCTGAAGATAAGGGTGAGACGGCCGTCCTCTCGGACAATGATTCGTCCACCGGTTCAACAGATTCGTTGTACCAAGTGCAAGACGGCGTGCTCGGGGGCTGTTCCGATGGCATCAGTATTCCGGACCCCTTTGAGCCGCCAAGATGGGCCGGAATCTTCATGGCTGGGACTCAGCCCGGCTCAAACTCTGCAGCTGCGGCAGCAGCAATGCCCGGTTTATGAGCAGCCGGGGCAGGCGGCCCCGTGCGCCCGCCGGCTCAGGTGCTAATAGACCTCATGGACAAACTCACGGCACTGTTAACCGCCACAGTTACTCTTGCAGATAAAGATGAGCATGACGCAGCGGTAGCATAGGTGCGTGAGGAGATAGCTTAGGCCAAGGAGGCCTTGGCAGCCGAGGATACTAGGCTAGCTGTAGAGCGGGCGGCTCTCGACGCCCGGGCGCAGCGCTTGCAGTCAGAAGCTTATCAGCTTACGATGAGCCTAAACGCGTCTAATGAGGTAATGAGGAGGAGACATCAGAAAACTCAATCCCGTTTGCCTCCGAATTACAATCCTCGGGTTCTTTTTGCGACACCCGGAGCCGGGCCAAGTAACTCACCAGAGACCAATCAGCTCATGACAGCCGGAACAGGAGGGCCGACTCAGCCCCGGGAGACGGTGCCGCCTCACGTGAGCATGCCACCGCCACGTTATGTGTCGATCCCCCTGGGTCACTTTTCCAACCCTATGGAGAACTTAATTGCAGCTTCAGCATGTTTGGCGGCTCTTCCCATGGACGGTGATGACCCGGCGGCAGTGGAGACCCGGAGAGTCAGAGAGCTTCTTCAGACCGCCTTGGCTCAGCAGGAGACCTATTCTTATAGCCGGGACAGAATTCATTCAACTCCCCCGCCTTGGTTAGCGCCGCCCCGCCAGAACCGGAGCCCGAGTTACAGCAGGCACATGGAGTCTGAAGCTTTGTCAAGCAACGCTCAATGCCATAACCATCCCGGTGGCTATCACCTGGTGCAAGATCGAATACGTCAGGAGAACGAACGAGCGGCTCAGGCAGCGGCTTATCAGGACCACCCGGAGTATCCGACAACGTCTGTTGAGGCGGGGGTAGCCACTAGAACCGGTGGTGTTCCTTGCCTGGTACCGGCTCTGCGCAATGTGCGTCTGCCCAAAGACTTCAAGGGACCTCGAAAGATACCGAATTACACGGCCGACTTACAGCCCGGGGCGTGGATCGAGAGTTATGAGATGGCCATGGAGCTGCTGGAGGTTAGTGACACGGCGATGGCTAAATATTTCACCATGATGTTAGATGGAACGGCCCGGTCTTGGCTGAAGGGTTTGCCACCCAATTCCATTAGCTCATGGGAAGAGTTAAAGGCCTAGTTCATTCAGAACTTCAAAGACACCTGTAAGCAATCTATGTCAATTGTGGACTTAACCAATTGTAAGCAGGGGGAAGGCGAATCCACCACCCATTGGGTGCGCCGGGTCAAGGAGATAATTCATTCATCTGACAATATGGATGCCGGCTCTGCAGTCCTTATGTTGGAGAAGAATTGTAGCTTTGAGCCGCTGAGGCAGAAGCTGGGGCGCCTTAAACGCGACTGCAAGGATATGGGCACGCTGATGGCGGCTTTAGTCAAATATGCCGATTCTGATAGTACCAAGGATCCCGCGTCTGATGATGAGAAGACAGGAAAGGGAAGAAGGAACGGCAATGGAAAGGGTCAACAGCATAACCCGGGGAATCAAAACGGCAATAAGCGTAAGGCGGACGGTAACCCGGAGTTCGTAGCTAATGCCAACTCGCAGGGTAACAATCCGAGACGTAAGGGTAAGCTGCCTCGATCCGGCGGGTCAGGCCCATCTCTTGAACAGCTACTCAATGAGCCCTGCCCGAGACACGGCACCAGGGAGCGGCCTGCCACGCACCTGTGGAAGGATTGCGCAATCATGAAGGCGTTTAAAAATTCCAACACCTATGATGGCCATAATGGGTTTGGTGGTGGTTCAGGAGCTGGCGGTTTCCATGGCCCGGGTGGCGGCTCAGGATCCGGCTTTCAGGGACGTCAAGGAGGGGGTTATAACCAACAGCAGTCTGGTCAAGGAGAGTAGCAGCAGCAGTCTGGTTATCAGAGCAACCCGAAGCAATTGAATAGTGGGCAGTATCACGTATTTACCACTAGCTTATGCAAACATGACCAGAAGGTTCATAAGAGGGCCGTTAATTCTGTTGAGTCGGCAATCCCTCGTTACTTGAGGTGGTCAGAGCAGCCCATCATATGGAGCAGGGAGGATCATCCTCCGCGGGTCGATAACCCGGGTCAGTTGGCTTTGGTAGTGGCACCTCAGGTTGGTGGATATAAGTTCACTAAGGTGCTCATGGATGGGGGTACTAGCATCAATATCCTCTACTATGAGACCTTTCGACGCATGGGATTAACTGATAAAAATCTGAGAACATCCAACACTGTTTTCCATGGAGTTGTCCCTGGTAAGTCGGCCTACCCAGTTGGCAGGATTGAGCTGGAGGTGGCCTTTGGAGACGAACATGACTCCAGAGCTGAGAAGTTGACGTTTGAGGTGGTCAAAATCAGGAGCCCGTACCACGCTCTATTTGGGCGGTCGGCTTATGCTAAGTTTATGGCCCGGCCGTGTTATGTTTATTTGCAGCTCAAGATGCCGGGTTACAAAGGCACCATCACTGTACATGGCAGTCGGAAGGTAGTGCTGGAGTGTGAAGAAGGTGACGTGGCTTATGCTGAGTCGGCCTGTGCAGCAGAAGAGCTCAAATTTTATCAAGATAATGTTGACCCGGCGGATATGACATCCTTGAAGAAGCCAACTACGGAGCACGACCCGGCGTTGAAGTTTAAGTCGGCAGCTGAGACAAAGCTTGTTGATTTTACCCCGGGTGATTCTTCTAAATAGTTCAGCATCAGCAGCAACTTGGATCCCAAATAGGAAAGCACGCTCGTCGAGTTCATCCGTGAGAACCGGGACATCTTTGCATGGAAACCTTCTGACATGCCGGGTGTACCGAGGGAACTCGCTGAGCACACTCTCAATATTGATCCTAAGTATAAGCCGGTCAGGCAGTTTCTTCACCGTTTTAACGAAGAGCGACGGAAAGTTATTGGGGAAGAAGTCGCCCAGCTCTTGGCGGCCGGGTTTATCATTGAAGTTTTTCACCCGGAGTGGTTGGCTAACCCGGTGCTTGTTCTCAAAAAGAACGGCACCTGGCGGATGTGTGTGGACTACAAGGACTTGAACAAGGCTTGTCCGACTGATACCTTTGCTCTTCCCTGTGTTGATCAAATCATTGATGCTACGGCGGGTTGTGAGCGTTTGAGTTTTTTGGATGCTTACTCCGGTTATCATCAGATTAAAATGGCAGTTAAGGACCAGGAGAAGACGGCTTTCATCACTCCGTTTGGAGCCTTCTGCTATGTGTCTATGCCGTTTGGGCTCAAGAGTGCCCAGGCGACTTATCAGCGGTGTGTGCAGAACTGTTTGCACGATCAAATCGGGTGTAATGTTCATGCTTACGTGGATGACATTGTGGTGAAGTCCAGAGAAAAGGAGACCTTGATATCTAACTTAAAGGAGACCTTTGATAATCTCCGGGTTTACAAGATGATGCTTAACCCGGCCAAGTGTGTGTTTGGCGTTCCTCCGGGCAAGCTCTTGGGCTTTTTGGTGTCCAACAGAGGCATTGAAGCTAACCCGGAGAAGATTAAGGCGATTACCTCCCTAGCTAAATCGGCGTGCATCAATGATGTTCAGCGACTGGTGGGTCGCGTTGCCGCCTTAAGTCGGTTCATAAGTCGGCTCGGTGAGAAGGCCCTCCCTTTGTATCAGACGATGAAGAAAACTGACACTTTTGTCTGGAGTGAGGCCGCTGATGCTGCTTTTGAAGACTTAAAGAGACAATTGTCTGAGCCGCCAGTTCTTGCGGCTCCGATTGACAAAGAGCCTTTGCTGTTATATGTGGCTGCCAATTCACGAGCCGTCAGCGTTGCCATCGTGGTGGAGCGTAAGGAAGCCGGTAAGGAGCATCCGGTTCAACGGCCGGTTTACTACATCAGTGAGGTGCTCATTGAATCCAAGCAAAGGTACCCGCATTGGCAGAAGCTTGTTTATGGAGTGTTCATGGCCAACCGGAAGTTGAAGCAGTATTTTCAAAGCCACCCTATAACTGTGGCAAGTTCTGCCCCTTTGGGAGACATCATTCAGAATAGGGAGGCCACAGGACGAGTCGCCAAGTGGGCCATTGAGCTTGGGCCTCACGATTTGAAGTACATGCCGCGAACTACTATTAAGTCTCAGGCCTTGGTGGACTTTATCAATGATTGGACAGAGTTATAGTGTCGGTGTACTAGAATAGGGGTACCCTAGTATCCCGAACTTGTGCACGGGCAGTCGCAGCACCCCGCGGCAAGGCTTGCCGGGTGACCACCAAGGTCCTCCGTGGTTCCTTTGGAGCCATTCAAGAACAAAGTATTCAAGCCAAGGAGACAAGGCCCCGGCAAGAGGAGCTTGCCAGGAAGGCCAACCAAGGCATCAGCGGCCTCACTCCAGCGGGTGGTGGGGTATACGCCGGCGGAAGTACGGGCATCGACGAGGGAGCTCACGGTGCTGCCAGGTCCAAGGACAAGGCTGCGCAGACCTCGGCGTCCGTACATGCACCGCGCCCATCTCAGGAGGCGCGGGACCGATAGCGTCATGGTACTCGCGGTGCCATACGTTTGTTGGACCAAGATCGAGCTGGTGGATCTCGGGGTGCTCAAGATCAGCATGCACGCCAACATGCTGGCATGAGCGAGACACGGTCGCCTGGACAGGATACTGCTCCTTCTAACATAGTTAGAAGTCCGAGCATATCCCGCTCCTCACACCGTTCGCCACTGCCGCCCACCACTCCAGCAGAAGCTCTGGCGCGAGCTCAACTGCTCCTGGATTACCCTCCAACGGCAGATAAGACCGACGAATGGAGGGCCACCATTCAGAGTCTCATCGGCTTCGCCAACGGCGACACTCCACGGCAGCCGAGTACATCGCAGCCGCGGCAAGATTGCCAGGCACGAGCCGATGGCGACAAAACCCGTGGGGGTGCAACCACCGTGCACTCTCCGCCCCGAAGGCCAAGATCGCCTACTCACCGGATCTACCTCGACAGCGACTCCACCGCATCATCAGATCCACGAGCTCATCGCGATCAGCGCCAAGTTCTTCAGAACAACAGCAAGAAGACGCTCGTACTCGCATCGAGCGCCGAAGAGAAGTGCGGCGTCAATCGGACCAGCGCACTGGGCCCTCTGTCGACATGCATGCGCCAGGGGAACCAGGCGACTTGCCATACACGGTAGGTTGCCCTGCGTTCACTCGTGAGCTGCGGCAAGTCCAGTGGCCCAGCATGAAGAATTTCAAGCCAGACGTACCAGAGAAGTACGACGGCAAGTCGCATCCGTCGGAGTTCCTCAGCATCTACACCATCGCGGTGCAAGCTGCCGGGGGGCGGGAAGACAAGATCCTTGCCAACTACTTCCCGCTGGTGCTCAAACCCAATGTCAGGTCCTGGCTCATGCACTTGCCGGACAACTCCATATCCTCCTGGGCAGACCTATGCCATTAGTTTGTCAGCGCCTTTACAGGCGGCCACAAGCCTCATGGCCAAGAGAGCGACCTTCATCTGCTCACCCAGAAGGAAGGAGAGCCCCTGCGCAAGTACATTCAGAGATTCAGCCGCGTACAGCACAACATCCCAGATGTCCACCCTGCCGCGGTCATCAGCGCGTTCCATCAGAACGTGCGAAACCGCAGGATGCGGAAGGAGATGGCGATGTGCAAGATCAGAGACATCAGTGAGCTATATGCCCTGGCCGACAAGTGTGCACGTGCTGAGGAAGGGAGGAAACTCCCCGGAGAGAATACAGGAGCAGGAGGATCTGACAGCAAGGATGCCGCCCCGGCAAAGAAAAACCGGCGGCGGAACAACAGGAAGAAGAAAGGCAAAGATGTGCTAGTCGTTGAGCAGTCCAGCAACGGAGGTGGTGCCAAGAAAGCCAAAGCTGGTAGCTCCGGCAAGGAGATTGCCGCATGCAACAACTGCCAGGCTGTGGCGGTCGCCGACAAGCAGGACGGCACCAACAAGCAGTACTGCAAGATCCACCGCACCAAGGGCCATGACCTCCAGAGCTGCAAGAAGGTCGAGCAGCTTGTCGAGCAGCAAAAGGCTGAATATGAGCGACGCGACAAGGAGAAGGCCCAAGAAGGTACTGGAGGTTCCGGCAAGAAACGCCCCGGCCGTGGAGGACGCCGCGGCAAGGCCAAACAGCGGCAAGGAGACAGACCTCCCCGCGGCCGCGACAAGGATGAAGACGACGACGACGATGAAGATATGGATGATGACGAGACCGATGAGCAGGAGTTCCAGAAAGCCACAGAGGTCATGTGCGTTGACGGCGGTGCTTCTCTTCATACTTCACATCGCCAGCTCAAGCAGTGGGTGCGGGAAGTCAATGCGGCAGAACCACCCGTCGAGTCACGCAAGCCTCTAAAATGGTCCAACACGCCTATCGTCTTTGATATTGAGGACCACCCTGATCGCATAACTGCGGTCGGGTGCTTGCCGATATTGGTTTCACCAACTATCCGCAACCTCAAGGTTACTAAGATGCTAGTTGACGGCGGGGCCGGCTTGAACCTGATCTCCTCCGCGGTACTCCAGAAACTCCAGATCCCTGACAGCGAGCTCGAAGAGACCGGCACATTCCAAGGAATCAATCCGGGAAGGAGCAAGCCGAAGGGAAAGATCACGTTGCTGGTGACATTTCGCAGCGAGTTGAACTTCAGGACTGAGAGGGTCACCTTTGACGTTGCTGAGTTTCCATTGCCTTACAATGGGATACGCGGCCGTCCAGCACTCGCCAAATTCATGGCAGCCTCTCACTATGCATACAACATGCTGAAGATGCCAGGCCCGATAAGTGTCATCTCTGTCCCTGGCGACAAGAAGGATGCTCTTATCTGCGCCGACAAGATCTACCGGGAAGCAGCAGCCGCAACAGATCGCAAGTCACTTGCCGTTGAAGCTCCCGGGGGGAATAAGAAGACCAAGTCCGGCAAGAGTTCTGATGCCCACTCCGGCAAGCGCACCTCTTCGGAGTGCTGCGCTACCGTCGAGGACGCACCATCGAGCTCCACTGGCAAGTGTAAGAAGACAATGGCAGCTCCACCAGAGACCAAGAAGGTGTCCGCCAAGGAGGACGGCACTGGTGGTACCTTCACCATCAGTGCCACTCTCGACCCTAAATAGGAAAGCGCGCTCGTTGCTTTCCTGCGGGTGAATGTCGACGTGTTTGCGTGGCAACCGTCTGACATCCCCGGTGTTCCCAGGAAAGTAATCGAGCACCATCTTGCCGTCTGTCCTCATGCGCGGCCCGTCAAGCAGAAAGTCGGGAAACAAGTAGTGGAGCGCCAAGAATTCATCACAGAAGAAATCAAGAAATTGGAAGCAGCATGCCTTGTCAGAGGAGTGCTCCATCCTACGTGGTTGGCCAATCCTGTAGTCGTGTGCAAGGCAAACGGGAAATGGAGGCTTTGTATCGACTTTACCGATGTCAATAAAGCTTGTCCCAAAGACCCATTTCCCTTGTCGCGCATTACCAGATTGTGGACTCCACGGCCGGATGTGACTTGCTTTCATTTCTTGACGCATACTCAGGATACCATCAGATCTTCATGGCAGAAGAGGATGAGGAGAAAACCGCATTCATCACTCCATGTGGCACATACTGTTTTGTACGGATGCCTTTCGGTTTAAAGAATGCTGGTTCAACATTTGCAAGGGTAGTCCATGACGCTTTTGAGCCACAAATACACAGAAATGTGGAACCTACATGGATGACATAGTGGTCAAGAGCAAGGACAAGCCAACTCTGATTCAGGATTTAGACGAAACCTTTGCAAATCTGCGCAAGATCAACCTCAAGCTTAACCCCAAGAAGTGTGTGTTTGGAGTCCCCTCCGGCAAGCTTCTCGGGTTCTTCGTGTCTCAGCGGGGAATTGAAGCCAATCCCGACAAGATCAAGGCCATTGAGCAGATTGAAGCACCAAAGCGCGTCAAGGATGTACAAAGACTTGCCGGTCGCGTGGCTGCTCTCAGCAGGTTTATCTCTAGGTCTGCTGAGCGCGCCCTGCCGTTTTTCAAAATATTGAAAAAGGCAGGTCCAATGAAATGGACTCCGGAAGCGGAGGCTGCGCTGCAGGACTTAAAGAGATACCTGTCCTCCACTCCAACACTTGTCGCACCTAAACCATAAGAGAAGCTGCTGCTGTATGTAGCGGCAACCAATCAAGTGGTTAGTGCTGCGTTAGTAGCGGAGAGGGAGGCGGATGATGAGCCAGCAACCACGGCAGATGCATCCAGCGACAAGCAGGGGACTTCACCGACAAGCTCTAGTCCCGACAAAGATGGATCTGTGCAGGCGCGTGAGGAAATGCAGAAGAGAATGGTGCAGCGCCCAGTTTACTTTGGCAGTTCCCTTCTGCAGGGGGCTAGATCGAGGTACTCTGGTGTGCAGAAATTGCTTTTCGGCCTTCTCATGGCCTCGAGAAAGTTGCGCCATTACTTCCAAGCACATGAGATCACAGTTGTCACTCGTTTTCCGCTGAAGAGGATACTGCAGAATCCAGAAGCAACAGGCAGGATTGTCGAGTGGGCACTGGAACTGTCAAGCTTTGGCCTCAAGTTTGAGAGCACTTCAACTATCCAAAGCAGAGCATTGGCAGAGTTCATAGCAGAGTGGACACCAACACAAGATGAAGAAATTCCAGAAACGAGCATCCCCGTCAAGGAAGCAAGCAAAGAGTGGCTGATATACTTTGATGGTGCCTTCTCGCTGCAAGGCGTCGGTGCGGGCGTGCTACTTGTTGCACCCACCGGAGAGCACCTCAAGTACGTAGTCCAGATGCACTTTCCCAGGGAGCAAGCAACAAATAATACCGCAGAGTATGAAGGTTTGCTTGTCGGTCTCAGGATCGCGGCGGACCTTGGGATCAAGAAGCTCATCGTCAGGGGTGACTCACAGCTTGTCGTCCGCCAAGTGAACAAGAATTATCAGAGTCCGTTGATGGAAGCTTACGTTGATGAAGTGAGAAAGCTAGAAGAGCACTTTGACGGCCTACAGATGGAGCATGTTCCAAGGGCTGATAACGACATTGCCGATGGACTATCGAAGTGCGCCGCACTTAAGTTACCTGTGGAACCAGGGATCTTTGTGCTCAAACTGAGTCCACCGTCTGTAACGCCATCAACTGGACAGAGCAAGAAGAGGAAGTTGATTTCTGGTGACTATTTTCCGGCAGAGCTCCCAGAAGCCGCCGCCAAGAAGGTCCCCAAGATCAACACCAAGGGTGCTGAGGAGCAGTCTGCTCCGGCAAGCCCTAGGGTTTGTTCTGTTGAAGCAGACGCTCCCGACAAGTTTTGCCCCGGCAAGCTTGCCGGGGAACGTCAAGCTCCGGCTGAGCCGCAGGTTCTCGCCGTAGAAGCGGATGTTCCCGCAGTAGCACATGTGCCTTTAGTCCTTGTTGTCGAGCCGCAAGCTCCAGCATGGGCACAGCAGATTGTCTGTTTCCTTCAGACAGGAGAACTTCCCGAAGAGCAAGAAGAAGCGGAAAGAGTAGCCCGGCAGTCAAGTATGTACTAGTTTGTCGACAACACACTGTACAGAAGAAGACTCAACGGTGTGAAATTGAAGTGTATTCACCGGGAAGATGGACAAAAGCTGTTGGCAGAGATACATGGAGGCATATGTGGTCACCACATTGGCGCAAGAGCACTTGCCAGCAAAGCGTTCCAACAAGGTTTCTTTTGGCCGACAGCCCTCCAGGATGCAACTGCACAAGTAACCAAGTGTGAAGCGTGTCAGTTCCATTCCAAGCAGATACACCAGCCAGCTCAAGCTCTCCAGACGATCCCTTTATCCTGGCCATTTTCGGTCTGGGGGCTCGACATCCTCGGCCCTTTTCCCCGAGCTGTCAGGGGCTTTGAGTACTTGTACGTTGCAATCGACAAGTTCACAAAGTGGCCGGAAGTGGAAGCAGTGAGGAAGGTGACAGCACAGTCAGCAGTCAAGTTCTTCAGGTCGATTGTTTGCTGCTTCGGGATCCCTAACAGGATCATCACCGACAACGGCACACAATCACGAGCCGCGCCTTCATGCAGTACGTCCAAGATCTTGGCGCCAAGGTCTGCTTCGCTTCTGTTGCTCATCCGAGAAGCAAGGGTCAAGCGGAGAGGGCAAATGCTGAAGTGCTACGTGGGCTCAAGACCAGGACTTTCGACAGGCTGCGCAAGTGCGGAAATAACTGGATTGAGGAGCTGCTGGTGGTTCTTTGGTCGATCAGGACGACGCCAAATCGAGCCACTGGCCAGACACCTTTCGCTCTAGTCTATGGAGCAAAGGCAGTTCTCCCCACGGAGCTCGTATACAGGTCACCTCGAGTGCTCACTTATGATGAGCTTGAGCAAGAGCAGCTGCGACAAGATGACGCGCTGCTCCTTGAGGAAGACCGTCTTCAGGCCGCTGTACGAGCTGCTCGATACTAGCAAGCTTTGCGCTGCTACCATAGCCGCAAAGTTAATGCCAGAAGTCTCGAGGAAGGCGACCTTGTTCTTCGGCGCGTTCAATCCGCCAAGAATTCCAACAAGTTGACGCCGAAGTGGGAAGGCCCTTACCGGGTGAAACGAGTCACTAGGCCTGGTGCTGTCCGCCTTGAGACCGAAGATGGCACTTCGGTGAGCAACTCCTGGAACATTGAGCATCTTCGTAAGTTTTACCCATAGGGCGCGGTTGCCGGAACCTGTTTCGGCGACCACCTTTTGTACAAGTCTTGCCGATGTTGCATGTAATCCTTTGTACAAAGCCGGGCGCAGACCCCGTGCATAAGTAAAGCTCATGTGCTCCACACATCTTGTAAATTTTATGCTTTCTATTTTTTGCATGTGTTATCTGACACTTTGTGCAGCGCCTACCCCCGGTAAGCAATAACGAGCCGTAAGGCTCCATATCTTTATTTTCTCTTCTTTCTTTTTCTCAAAGAAAGGAAGGTTCCCTCGCCCACAAGTTTGCCGGGGGGAAAGGAGAAGATAATGGTGTGGACCAGGCATCGTTCAAGAAAGTTTCGCCTTACTGGGAAGCAAACGACAGAAAAGCTAAGTTGCCAAAGTTTGAGCAATCAGTTTTAAAATTTTTAAGTTATCTTCCTCGAACGACCGTGCTTTGTATGGAAAACCTGTGCGCAGAGGAACCAACTCATAGCTAGTTGTGCCCTTACTTTCTTTCGAGTCCGCTCAACAACTTAAGTGAGCTGCGACTAGTTGCGACAAGGTTTCTTGTCGGTGGCGGCACTGCCAGCAGGCTGCTGACGTCCCGCACTCAGCGCTCGCGACTAAGGTGCCTGCGCCAACAAGTTCCCTAAAAGCGTAGGGCAAAAACATACAAAGGAAGTAATCAAGTAAAGGAAATAACATGGCAATCGCTACCCAAAATAGAGTTATATTACAAAATAGCTTGCCGCAGCTCTAACAGATTGTTCTCATAACATGACCAGCAGCGGCAAGAAAAGGAGAAAACGGGCGGCCTAATCTACGCGATCGTCCTCAACCCTCTTGATCCCGCTCACCTTGTCCACAATGGTTGCGACAAGGGTCTTGAGAGCTTCCAGATCAGCATCCGGCGGCAAGGTCCTGAGGACGTTGGTGAGGTTGAGGCCTGGGTTGCAGAAGGCCACCTTCACCAACACCTTTTGAAGAGCTCCCGCGCAGATCTTGCGCGACTTGTCGGCCAGCTGCTTTGGGATCTTCTCCCGGAGTCGCTGGAGGGCTGTCGCCACGCCTTTGAAGAAGAAGCTGAGCTTGGCGCTGGGTTGGAGGTTCTCATCGAAGGGATACCCGAGATCCTCCATCCCCAGCTGCGCCAGCTCCCTGTCGATGGATGCGGCAACATCCACGAGACCCTCTGTCCAGTGCTCCACATTCTCCCTAAAAGTGTTCTGGGCGGTAGCAGCACTTGCCAGCAGCGCCTCGTCGGCCTTGATCTTCTCCTTCAAGGCCACCTCCTACTCCCTGGCGCCGTCCAGCGTCTTGGTCAAAGTAGTCAGCTTCAACTCAAGATCTGCGTTGGAGTCCTTGGCGGCGCTAATCTCTGTGCCCTTCTCGACGAGACGACCCTGCAGCTCGCCAAGGGTGTAGGCGTCCTTCTCGTGCTCACGCTTGAGCGCGGCAAACTCATCACCGCTCGCCTTGAGATCGGCCTCCAGCTGCGCCACCTTCGTCTCCAGCTCCTTCTTGGCGGCCTCGGCAGCTGCGGCAGTATCCTCTGCTTCCTTGAGAGCCCCGCCGAATGTTTGCTCGCGCGCAGCAAGCTCCTCCTCGTGGCTGTCAAGGTTGACCTTCCGCTGCGCCAACTCGCCCTCCCGCACAGACAGATTCTCGGGGGCAAGCCGCTGTTGCTCTTCAACTTCAGCCTTCTCGAGGAGGAAGGCTTTCCGCTCCTCGGCGAGTTTCCCCCGCTCCTCTGCCAGGGACCGGAGAGCTTCCTGGTTAAAACCCCGGAGCTCCTCCGCGCGCTTCTCGATGTCCACTCCCGCCTTCGCGGCAAGCGCTTCTCGGGATTCCAGTTTGGCCTGTCGAGCGCGGTAGAGCGACACCAGCTTCCGCAGGATCCGCTCCTCCTCAGACTCGCCGCTGCTGCTGCTTGGCACATCAACCAGCGTCAGCCCAGCAGAGGCGAGCACTTCTCCATTGTAACGCCCCGAGACCGACGCTCCAGATGCCTTCCTTGTATTCCGAGATTCGTCGTGTGATTTGTTTTGTTCGTTGCATTCATCCTTGCATCATGTGCATTGCATCATGCCATCATATCATTAATTTTTAAAACCTCACCTAAATAAATTGCATAGATCGTTGATCTATTTAAATCGAGGGATATTCACATGGTGATTTCTCTTTAAAACATATTCAAAGTCTCCTACTATTATTAGGGAGCTATAATAAAATTATTCCGTTTATTTGGAATTAACCATAACCCACTTGCAAAATATCCCAATGCCTTTGTTATCTCAATTCTTGGTCTCCAACCTTGCCATAATTTCTTTCATCATTTTCCGGAGCTCCACCAAAAATCTGAACATTTTTGGACCTTCCTATTATCAAGTCCTAGTTCAAACCCATTTGAATTAAATTCAAATGAGTTTGAATTCTTATCATTCGATCATGGCCTTTTCTATTTTCTCGGAACAAGTACATTTTTGCGAGTCCGGGAAAATTATCCGTGTGTCCAACTTCTTCCCCTAACCTCTCTTTCTTTTCTTTCTTATCTTTGTTTTGTTTTATTTTTCCTTAGAGGGAGAGAGAGAGCCCAGCCCAGCTACAACCTATGCCCAGGCCGGCCCAAAGCCCAGCCAGCTCCCTGTTTTAACCTAGCGTGCACCTATCGATCCTCTCTCCCTTCGTTCTCCTCCTGCGCCGCCAGCGCTCGATGCCCTCGCCCACGCTCGATCTCCCTCTCCCCTTGATCCATCTCTCCCTCCAGCCCGGCCTCAGCCTCCCTCCTCCTCGATCTCGAGCCCGAGCGCGTCGTCACTGCGCCTCCACGTCGTCTTCACGCGCGCCACCGCCTTCCCGCATCGACGCCGCGACCTACCTCTATTCCGCCCCCTCCTCAGCTCGGCCTCCCCAGCTTCGCGCCAAGGACACCACCGGCAACGGCGCCGCCATGGTCTTCACGAGCCTGCAGCTCCGCGCCTCCCTCCGCGGTCGGGCTTGAGCAGGAGCTCCCCGAGTCGGTGCCCGTCGGCTAACTCCGGCGGCCCTCTGTCGCCTGCGCCCGTGCCCCTCCTCTGCCTCAAGCTCGCCACCGTTCCAGGACCTCCTCGCCCGCC
This sequence comes from Triticum timopheevii, assembly GCA_963921465.1. Lineage (NCBI taxonomy): Eukaryota > Viridiplantae > Streptophyta > Magnoliopsida > Poales > Poaceae > Triticum > Triticum timopheevii. Next base: position 502,074,553 of record OY997266.1, on the reverse strand, counting down.
TCCTCGTCTACCTGGCGCCACTGCCTCGTCAGCTCCGTCGTCAGGGGAGGAGCCCCTCGATCCGTCCCCTTCGGCCCCGACTCCGGCGAGCGCTGCCCCGTCGACTCTCCTCCATGCGACGCCTCCCCTATGCTTCCTCGTCCACCGCTGTTCCCGTCGCTCCACCGCAACTTGGGCAAGCTGTCGACCCCTCCGCCTTCCTGCACGCGCGTGCCCGCTGCTGGTCTCGTGCCAGGGCCCCTCCTCCTCACGGCCATGGTGTCCGTCGTGGCTGTACAGTGCCGGCACGTTGCTGCTGCTTCGCCGCCCGCCTCCCTTCGTTGACCACCAAGACCCGAGGCCCTTTTGTGTTGCTTCGCTTTGGATGCGCCAAGATCCTCTCCGACAAACGCACGACTACATGGTGACACGTCAAGTACCTCTGCTGCCATCTCCGAAATCGCCAAGTACCACGACTACCCTCGAGGAAATTTGGTTCCGTCAAGTTCGACTACAACGTGTGTACAACTGCCGTCGCCATGTACCACTACCTCCACTACCGCCGACATGTACGACTATGAAACGAGAACGACAACTTCCAAGATGTCCGTGAACCACTACCGTCGCCCCGAAGATGTTGGATTCATCAAGTACCTCTCCGAAAATGAACGTGTACCACTACTTCCCCCGACGACCCGTGAACGTCTACTTCCACTACCGTCGTGAGAACGTCTACTTCCTCTTCACCGCATCGAACTCGATCCGCCCCGAAATGCACGCTTCGAAGGTATAACGATGAGTCGACCGCCGAATGCATGTTGTATGAGATGTACCACTTGTTTGCATCGTGCCCGTTTGTTTCGCGCACGTTCCTCGTTTGCCATGCCACCATCACGTGGGAACCCGGTATCCGGGATCACCCCCACCATCTTTGCATGTTCTGCACATCCACACTTTCGTTCGCACCGACATCTTGATGAGTTGTCGGATCATCGGGATGTTGCCGTGGCACCATTTTCATTTCGCCGCCGTGGCACCCTTTTCATTTCGCCATGGTGACCAAAATGCTTCATAACATGCTCATGTCAACATTTTCATAAAAATTGCATAAACTTGCATATGTCATCCGCATCATGATAACAACATTTAAATGCTTAAAATTGTGTTTGCATTAAACTACTAAAAGACATGTGGGGATTTACCGGAATTGTTGTTTGTTGTTCCGGCCTCATTTAAACTTGCCTAAATAGTTAGTTTATTTATGCTTCACCTCTTGCCATGTTTAACAACACTTAATATTGTTTAGTAGCATAACCGAGAGAGAACTAAATAATTGATGTGGTGTTCCGTCAATATGCAACTCGTTGCATATTGAGCTCCACTTAATTTGTAGTGTTGTTTGTTGCACTTTGCCATGACATGCCTCATTAAACCGGACATGCATCATACTTGTTTGTGCATCATGACATGTTTATGCTTGTGTGTTTACTATGTTGTTTGCTTCTTTCCGGTTTGCTTCTCTCGTTAGCTTCGGTTTCATTTCGGAGTTGTGAGGATTCGTTCGACTATGTCCGTTTGTCTTCTTCATGGACTCGTTCTTCTTCCTTGCGGGATATCAGGCAAGATGACCATTACCCTCGATATCACTTCTATCTTTGCTTGCTAGTTGCTTCGTTCTATCACTATGTTGCGCTACCTATCACTTGTTTTACCAAGCCTCCCAAATTGCCATGTCAGCCTCTAACATTTTCACCCTTCCTAGCAAACCATTGCTTGGCTATGTTACCGCTTTGCTCAGCCCCTCTTATAGCGTTGCTAGTTGCAGGTGAAGTTGAAGATTGCTCCATGTTGGACGGGATTATGTTGGGATATCACAAATTCTCTTATTTAATTAAAGCATCTATATACTTGGTAAAGGGTGGAAGGCTCGGCCTTATGCCTGGTGTTTTGTTCCACTCTTTCCGCCCTAGTTTCCGTCATACCGGTGTTATGTTCCTTGATTTCGCGTTCCTTACGTGGTTGGGTGATTTATGGGACCCCCTTGACAGTTCGCTTTGAATAAAACTCCTCCAGCAAGGCCCAACATTGGTTTTAACATTTGCCACCTAAGCCTTTTTCCCTTGGGTTCTGCAGACTCAAGGGTCATCTTTATTTTACCCCTCGGGCCAGTGCTCCTTCGAGTGTTGGTCCAAACTAGAGCACCGTGCGGGACCATTCCTTGGCAACTTGGATTACGTCGGTACCTGTATGCTTAGCTTATCCGGTGTGCCTTGAGAACGAGATATGTGCAGCTCCTATCGGGATTTGTCGGCACAGTCGGGTGGTCTTGCTGGTCTTGTTTTACCATTGTCGAAATGTCTTGTAAACCGGGATTCCGAGACTGATCGGGTCTTCCTGGGAGAAGGAATATCCTTCGTTGACCGTGAGAGCTTGTGATGGGCTAAGTTGGGACACCCCTGCAGGGTATAAACTTTCGAGAGCCGTGCCCGCGGTTATGTGGCAGATGGGAATTTGTTAATGTCCGGTTGTAGATAACTTGACACCAGATCTGAATTAAAACGCATCAACCGCGTGTGTAGCCGTGATGGTCTCTTCTCGGCGGAGTCCGGGAAGTGAACACGGTTTTGGGTTATGTTTGACGTAAGTAGGAGTTCAGGATCACCTCTTGATCATTTCTAGTTGACGACCGTTCCTTTGCTCCTCTTCTCGCTCTCATTTGCGTATGTTAGCCACCATATTTGCTTAGTGCTTGCTGCAGCTCCACCTCATTACCACTTCCTACCTATAAGCTTAAATAGTCTTGATCTCACGGGTTTTGAGATTGCTGAGTCCTCGTGACTCACCAGATACTATCACAACAGTTGTAGGTGCCGATGATGCCAGTGCAGGCGATACTTCGACGAAGACCTTGGATGTTGCTATGTTTCGTTTCATGTTGATCAGTAGTGGAGCCCAGTTGGGACGATCGGGGATCTAGCAGTTGGGTTATCTTCTTTTCTTTTGGCTTCGTCCATAGTCGGACTATGTGTGTACTCTGAATGATGTATGATTTATTTAAGTAATTGTGTGAAGTGGCGATTGTAAGCCAACTCTTTATCCCAATCTTGTTCATTACATGGGATTGTGTGAAGATGACCCTTCTTGCGACAAAACCACAATGCGGTTATGCCTCTAAGTCGTGCTTCGACACGTGGGAGATATAGCCGCATCGTGGGTGTTACATCCATCCTAGATTTCTCCTTCGACCGGCGCCCTGGAGCTTGACGCCCAGGGGAGCTTGATGAAGACGCCATCGCCGGCCTTCAAATAGGCGCCGGGCTAGGGCTCTTCGGAGCCTGACGCTGCAGCAGCGGCGGAGGGATCGGCGGTCGGCGTAGCACCTAGCGCTCCTGCGGCCTCGGGGCCGTCAGTGCGATCGCTAGACCCCTCGCCAGCTTTTGCGGCGGCAGCTTTGGCGGCCTCTTCGCCGGCGGGATCATCAGCGCCGGCTTCTTCTTCGGTGGCATCGGCGGCGGCGGTATTGCCGCGCTCGTTCTCCTCGCCGGCGACCTCGGTCTCCATCGGCTCCGTGGCAGATGGATCTAACGACCAGATAAGGGAGAAAAGTCAAGCAAATATCCAAAAAGAAAATCAGAAGAAGAACCCAAGGGAAGTTTTCAAGCAAGAGGATTACCTATACTGAGTTCTACAGTCGTGGTCTCTGCCACCGGGGGGTCACTAGTGCCGTCCCTTGCCGGAGAACTCTCCCTTGTCGGAGACTTCTCCCTTACCGGAAAATTCTCCCTTGCCGGAGAACGCACCCTTGCCGGGGAACCCTCCCTTGGTGGTGTAGTTGAAGCAGATGGCATGTCCTGGTGAGGCTGCTCTGCTCCTACACAAACCGATAGTCGGATGTCAGCAAAGAAAGAACACCCATGCGTGCCTAACAGTGGGAAGTAAACCATATACTTACGCTGGGGGCTGCGCTGGGGGCTGCTTTGGGGAATAGTTGCCGGGTCCGGCAAGGTGGTCTCGGACACATCCCCTCCTGTCGCGGTGGGTTCGTCCTCGATGACAATCACCGAAACTTTGGCTCTCTTCGCCGCTCTCTGGGCCAAAGTCCTGAAAAGGAATGAATTCGGAGTAAAGCAAATCAGATACAAGACAAAACAGCAAGAATTGAAGAACTACAAGTACAGCAAAGAATCTTACTCTTCTTCTTCCTCGTCGGAGCTGAGCGCGGAGAGGTCGAAGTCCGGCCCACCTTCGGCGCGACGAGGCGGAGGAGTAGGTTCCCTTAGCCGCTTGCCGGGGGCAGTAGCGGTGGTCTGAGACGGCCTAGCTCCGGCCGCCGCCGCGGCGTAGGAAGCGGCAGGAGCAGAAGCGGTGGTCCGGGAGGACCCCGCTCCAGTTGCCGCAGTGGTGTGAGGTGCTCCCGCGGCAACAGTGCTTGCCACGGTAGAGCGTGTCGCACGGCGCGGCGGCTGTTGACTCGTCTGCCGCCCCGCTACGTCCTCGGCCTTGCGGAGACGCCTTCTTGGTGGAGCTGGGGGCTCTGCTTGCGGCGAGCTATCTGAAGATGAGGAGGAAGAGGAGTTGGTCTTCAACGAGCCGCTCGCACCCTCGGCGGGATCGCTCGACTCGACTTCAGGCCCGGCAAGCTCTCCCTCGCCGGCAAGCTCCTCTCGCTCGGCAAGGCTTGCCGCCTCTGCTGCCTCTGCCTCCTCCACGGTGAATCCAAACTCGCCCGCGGCAGCGGCTGCCGCCGCCTCTTCCAGCCTAGTGGCGATGCGCTACATCTCCGCATCGGTGGTGTCGCGAGTAAGGCTTTTCTGTTCATCGGAGCGGACCGGCACTTCTACCAAGCTGTCAAAGAACTCTTGCACGACGTCGTCTGTAGGCTCTTGCCAAGTTGGGAAAATTCCATGCGAATCGCACAGCGGCATCATTGCACGGATGCGGTCGAGCGAGGAGTTGTTGCACAGTGGAACGACACCCTTCGGCAACCTGAACACTTCGGGATGTTGAGGGTCATGCTTGAACAGTTCCAGGAGCATCACGTCCAGTTCCAGGATAGTGAAGTTGAAGTTGAGGCCCGGGCGCAGCCTCATGATATCCGCCGCATTCTGGAACTCCCAGGCGGGTCTCCTCCTCTCCTGCAGGGGGGCGACGCGGCGGCGAAGAAAATCTGCACCAACGGCGCCTACAGGGAGCCCGGCAAGCCTGAGGCATAGGATCCGGGTGACAGCAATCTTCAGCCTATCGTCTTCCGGGGCCACGTTGCTCCAATCGTTGCCACGCGCTACTGGGGCTTGGCGCTGGGCGGTAAATGGCTGCGGGTTCTCCTCGACAATCCAGCACCAGTCTGCTCTCCATTCCTCCCACTTGCCGCGGAGCTCTCCCTCCAGATAAGCTTCCTTCTTGCCAGCTCTCGAGATCCAGGCGATTCCGCCGGATAAAGGCTCCCCTCTCTCAACTCGGGGCATAAAGAAGTGGCGAAAAAGAGCTACATTTGGATAGACTCCGACAAAGTTTTCGCAGAGATGTGCGAAAACTGCCATGGTCAGAACAGCATTGGGGGTGAAGTCAAGGAGGCGGAACCCGTAGGTGTTCATAATGTCGCAGAAAAACTCAGAGAAAGGCGGGCAGAGCCCGCAGTAGAAAAACAACGCAAAGAAGGGATATCCATTTGAAGCCCGTTCCAAAGCGGCGGCAGAGAGTACCTTCGTGCGCGGATGCGCTCGCGTCTCCATCGACCAGAAGAGGTAGTAATACTCCCTCAGCTCCTTCGCCGCGAGCTTGGGGGGGAAGGTTGCCCGCTCCTTTCGCAGTGCCGCAAGCCGCTACGCCTCGGTCGACTTCGCGACTTTCCCCTTGTCGGCATTCGAAGCCATGGCGGAGGTGGTGGGGGAGATCGACGTCGTTGGTGGTGCTGGTGGCGATGGGGGCGGAGCGCTGCTCTCTTTCAGCTTTGGGAAGAAGGGGGAGCGGCGGAGGTTTTCTGAGATTGGAATAGCAACCAGCAAGATGGGCGAACTGCCCCTGTTTCCCCTGCTTATAAAGAGGGAGGGGGTGGACGTTCCGTCTTTCCGAATAAAGAAACCACCCACGATCTCTCCCACGACGCCGCATTCGACGCGTGCCGTTCGGGGAGGGCGCGGTGGATACGAAGTAAGATACAGCGTAACCCAGGCCGCACGTGCCCGTGCCCTGTTTTTGGCCTGGCCCAACAGCGCTCAGCACCGTGTGTGGCCCAAGCCCGGGGGCTCCTATCGGTGTACTATAATAGGGTTACCCTAGTATCCCGAACTTGTGCACGGGCAGTCGCAGCACCCCGCGGCAAGGCTTGCCGGGTGACCGCCAAGGTCCTCCGTGGTTCCTTTGGAGCCATTCAAGAACAAAGTATTCAAGCCAAGGAGACAAGGCCCCGGCAAGAGGAGCTTGCCGGGAAGTCCAACCAAGGCATCTCAAGGAACTTGCCGCGACGCGCCACGCGTCCCGGCGAGGCCCGGTGAGCGACAAGCTTCTGGACACGACAAGACAACAACCGCGGCAAGGCGCTTGCCGCGGCAAGCTACCACTCTGTACCCGCGCTCCAGCACATCCACCAACATGTCGCCCTGGGACCATTCCAGGCGCGCGTGGCGAGAGGCTGTGCAGCCAGCGGTGCGCGGTGGCAAGCGGCGCTGACAAGATTGCCATCATGGCAAGCGGTGGCGTCCCTGACGGTCTTGCACTATTTGGGCGACGCAGATGGGCATTTAATGCCTTTGTCCCCTGCCGTCAGGGTTAGGTATGATACACTGTACAGGTAGTTGTACCAACCGCAACACCTTTCCATTTTTACCCTTGTCTACGTTGCCACCTGTCGGTGACCCCTTGAGCATATAATTGGAGGCCCATGCGCAACGTAGAGGGGGGTTGGAAGGCAGAAAAACACTCACCCTCGGTCTTGTTAGCAGCTAGTGTGTGCTGTAGCACTCCGCGCTCCCAAGCAAGAACTCAATACACTCAGACATGCAGCAGTAGGAGTGTTATCTCTCCGGAGAGCTCTGAAACTGGGTAAACTGCTCGTGTGCTTCGCCTCGATCCGCTCTTCGCGTGATCTCCGCCCCCCGCCGAACCGAAAGGGGCTCGGTCCGCCGGTCCCATAGGTGTTCGCGGATCAGTTTCCCCGACATACAGGCCCCTGAGGAGAATCCGGATAACACATATTGGACGATTCACTTTGATGGGTCCAGGCAGCTAGAAGGCTCGGGGGCTGGAGTGGTGTTAACTTCCCCTCGAGGTGACAAATTTTGTTATGTACTCCGGCTTATGTTTCCATGTACTAACAATGCAGCTGAATATGAGGCCTTACTCCATGGTCTCCGTATGGCTAAGGAGATGAACTTAAGCCGGGTACGATGCTTGGGCGACTCAGATCTTGTGGCTCAACAAGTGTCAGGCAAGTGGGATTCCAAGGACCCTCTTATGGTGGCTTATCGTCGAGACGTAGATGCTGTGGCTGGTCACTTCACGGGTTATCAAGTGGAGCACATCGATCGAAGGAAGAATGAGGCGGCTGATGCTTTAAGCCGGTTGGGATCCCAACGTAAACCGGTGCCGCCCAATACCTTTCTTGATGTGTTACATAACCCTTCTGTCAAGGTGCCTACCGAGGAGGAGCTAGCAGTGCCAGACCCGGAGGCACAGCTGGTGGCGGCTCTTCATGTTATCCCGGATTGGACAGTGCCCTACTTGGCTTATATGACCCGGGGCAAATTGCCGGAGGATGAGAGACATTAGCGAGACAAATCGTCAGGCGCTCCAAATCCATGACGATCGTTAATGGCGAGTTACATCACCTCAGCGTCACGGGGGCGTTTCAACACTGTGTGTCACCTACAGAAGGCCAAGAAATACTTCGTGAGATACATGAAGGAGATTGTGGCCATCATGCCGGGTCAAAATCTCTCGTAGCCAAGGCGTTTCGTCATGGTTTCTATTGGCTGACGGCTCATGCTGATGCGGAGGATCTGGTCAGTAAATGTGATGGTTGTCAAAAGTTCTCACAACGAGCTCATGTGCCGGCTCAAGAATTGAGGATGATCCCAATCACTTGGCCGTTTGCGGTCTGGGGGCTTGACATGGTTGGACCTTTCAAAAGGTCTAAAGACAAAAAGACACATCTACTGGTGGCAGTGGACCACTTTACCAAGTGGGTTGAGGCAGAGCTAGTCAGTAAGTGTGATGCAGCCACGGCGGTTCATTTCATGAAAAAGGTGATCTTTCATTTTGGTTTTCCACATAGCATAATAACTGATAATGGCACTAATCTCTCTAAGGGTGCCATGGAAGAGTTCTGTCAAAGAGAACATATCCGACTTGATGTTTCGGCTGTTGCTCATCCTCAATCCAATGGCCAAGCAGAGAGAGCTAATCAAGAGATCCTGAAAGGTATCAAACCCCGGCTCTTAGTCCCCTTACAGCGGACTCCGGGTTGTTGGGTGGAGGAGTTACCCTCCGTGTTATGGAGCATCAACACTACACCTAACAGATCTACGGGGTACACACCTTTCTTCATGGTTTATGGAGCAGAGGCGGTCCTGCCAAGTGACATCCGGCACGACTCACCCCGTGTGGCGGCTTACGTTGAGGCAGATAATGTAAAGGCTCTTTAGGATGCACTTGACTTGTTGGACGAAGAGCGAGACTTGGCAATGGCCTGCTCGGCGATTTACCAGCAAGACCTACACCGCTATCACAGCCGCCGGGTCAAGAGCAGAACCTTTCAGGAAGGCGACTTGGTGCTCCGGCTCATCCAGGATCAGTCTAATATGCACAAGCTATCCCCGCCTTGGGAAGGGCCCTTTGTGGTCAGTAAGAATCTACACAACGGGTCGTATTATCTCATTGATATTCAAGAGTACAAGGACTCGCTTAAATCGGAGGAAGAGACTCGCCGGCCGTGGAATATAGCTCATCTCCGGCCTTACTATACTTAAGTTATCAGTTTTTAAGATACCTTTTATGATGTACATATTATATAAAGCAATAAAGCAGGACCTCTATCCTTTTTTCCCATAAAGAATGTTTTATGTCTTCTTTATCAGGTGATGGACACTGCCAACAGGGGACGGATCATATTTGAATCTGGCTTTCCCTTTGGTCCGGCTTATGATTACATCTGAATCTAGCCGTGGTCACTTGGGGGCTTCCTGTTCAAACATAGGTCGTATTCGAACCAAAGAGAACATAGCTGTCGATACCCACTTGATCGGCATACTGCCAAACCCACTTGGGGGCTTCTTGATCATATTTGAATCATAGCTTAACCCCTTTGGGTCTGAGGTGGATCGTATTCGAGTCAGCTTCATTAAACAACTCTTATGTTCACTTGGGGGCTTCCTGTTCAAACATAGGTCGTATTCGAACCAAAGAGAACATAGTTGTCGATACCCATCTGATCAGCATCGCCAAAGCCATTGGGGGCTATATGATCGTATCCGAATCTTAGCTTAACCCCTTTTGGAACGGTTCTCTGATCGTATTCGAATCAGGAGCCTGTGAACATTGCTTATAAGTATGATTAATTTAACTATCATTGAAACCTTCTTGAGGAGATGGTTTTTGATCCTTCCGGTTTTATATTGATTACCTCAGGTTCTAAAAAGTGCCAGGTAAAAACTTATATGAGCCGAAGAGGCTATCTAAAAGGTCACAGGTATACTGTTATGATTATATTTTAACTAATCATGAACCGGCCTATACATGCGGTCTTTTGATCAGGTTCTGGGTTATCAATATTTTATAACCCCCTGGTGCAGTAAACCGCCCAGGAAACCTTGCCTGTTTTTATGTGCAGGATAAAGCAGAGCAAGTTAAAATATCAAGGAAACACATGATTGACATAAGCCAGAGGAATTTAGTGATGACGGATTAACAAAAGCAATCAGTACCATAAAGCATGACAAGCATTAAGGAGTTTTCTCTATCCTATTACAAGACTCCCCGAGTCTAAACAAGTGAAGCATTGTTTTTTGCACAAGTTATAATCCGACTGGCGGCTCATTCCTCCGGCTGGCTTGATGACTCCGGGTTATCCTTCCCCGCCTCTCCTTTGGTTGTTTTGTCCTGGAAGGTGGACGAGGACCAACCAATGCCGCTCAAAGCTTCAAATTCAGCCTCATTATCTATTAAGCTGGTCGGGTCCACTTCAGGGGCAAAGGTATGCTTACGCGTTGGAGGGATCAGGCTGACTTGGTCATATGGGATGTTTGGGATTCTCCGGTTCTCACTATCGTAACCCGGCGAATACTTAGTGGGATCAGTATCATTCCCAATGAGAGTCGCCAGGGGACGTACGACTTTAACACAGGTAGTGAAGTCTTGTTCGTCAAAACCAGTGCCGTCCTCCTTAAGGCTTGGATATCCGAGAGAGAGATTGGCAAGGTCAAGTTCCGGCACCCATGCTCTTGCCCGACTCAATGCAGCCACGGCTCCGGCTCTCGCAGATGCCCGCCTTAAGTCCTGAATTCATTGAGGTAGCACCAAAAGATGCCTCAACACATCTTGTAGGAGCCGAGGAGTGGTATTTGACAAGGGCATAATGGCCAATGCATGCTGTGACCCGGAGTACAGCTGCTCTACTAAGGTATACACCGCCTTAAGCTTGATCAGCACATTTTCCTTCAGATTGGTTCTCCTGGGGCCTGTATGTTCACAGGTATAACAGTAAGCCAGAGGTAACTATTACGATAACTCTTGAAAGATTACAATATTTACAAGCGACTTACCGAAGATGGCTAAGACCATTTGGGAGATCTGCCGTTTTAAGTCGGACAGCTCATTTGTTGCCTCGGCAAGAGATGCCTCTGCTGTTTCAGCCCGAGTCACCAGTGAAGCTGTTGGGGAACATAGTAATTTCAAAAAATTTCCTACGCACACGCAAGATCATGGTGATGCATAGCAACGAGAGGGGAGAGTGTTGCCTATGTACCCTCGTAGACCGAAGCGGAAGCGTTGACGCAATGTAGAGGAAGTAGTCGTACGTCTTCCCGGTCCAACCGATCCAAGCACCGTTACTCCAGTTCTTGACACACGTACAGCTCGATGACGCACCCCGGGCTCCGATCCAGCAAAGCTTCGGGGAGGAGTTCCGTCAGCACGACGGCGTGGTGACGATCTTGATGTTCAACCATCGCAGGGATTCGCCTAAGCACCGCTACAATATGACCGAGGTGTAATATCGTGGAGGGGGCACCACACACGGCTAAGGAACGATCACGAAGATCAACTTGTGTGTCCTAGGGTGCTCCCTGCCCCCGTATATAAATGAGCCAAGGGGAGGGGGCAGCCGGCCAAGGAGGGGCGCACCAGGGGGGAGTCCTACTCCCACCGGGAGTAGGACTCCCTTTCTTTCCTAGTTGGAGAAGGAGAAGGGGGAAAGAGGAGGAAGAGGGGAAGGAAAGGGGGGGCGCCCCCCTTCCCTTGTCCTATTCGGACTAGGAAGGGGAGGGGCGCGCGGCAACCTCCTGCCTCCTTTTCTCTTCTCCCTCAAGGCCCATGTAGGCCCAATAACCCCCCGGGGGGTTCCGGTAACCCCCCGGTACTCCGGTAAAATGCCGATTTCACCCGGAATGATTCCGATGTCCAAATATAGGCTTCCAATATATCGATCTTTATGTCTCGACCATTTCGAGACTCCTCGTCATGTCCATGATCACATCCGGAACTCCGAACAACCTTCGGTACATCAAAATACATAAACTCATAAAGAAACTGTCATCGTAACTTTAAGCGTGCGGACCCTACGGTTCGAGAACAATGTAGACATGACCGAGACACGTCTCCGGTCAATAACCAATAGCGGTACCTGGATGCCCATATTGGTTCCTACATATTCTACGAAGATCTTTATCGGTCAAACTGCATAACAACATACGTTGTTCCCTTTGTCATCGGTATGTTACTTGCCCGAGATTCGATCGTCGGTATTGAATACCTAGTTCAATCTCGTTACCGGCAAGTCTCTTTACTCATTCCGTAATACATCATCTCGCAACTAACTCATTAGTTGCAATGCTTGCAAGGCTTAAGTGATGTGCATTACCGAGAGGGCCCAGAGATACCTCTCCGACATTCGGAGTGACAAATCCTAATCTCAAAATACGCCAACCCAACAAGTACCTTTGGAGACACCTGTAGAGCACCTTTATAATCACCCAGTTACGTTGTGACGTTTGGTAGCACACAAAGTGTTCCTCCGGTAAACGGGAGTTGCATAATCTCATAGTCACTGGAACATGTATAAGTCATGAAGAAAGCAATAGCAACATACTAAATGATCGGGTGCTAAGCTAACAGAATGGGTCATGTCAATCAGATCATTCAACTAATGATGTGATCCCGTTAATCAAATAACAACTCTTTGTCCATGGTTAGGAAACATAACCATCTTTGATTAACAAGCTAGTCAAGTAGAGGCATACTAGTGACACTCTGTTTGTCTATATATTCACACATGTATTATGTTTCCGGTTAATACAATTCTAGCATGAATAATAAACATTTATCATGATATAAGGAAATAAATAATAACTTTATTATTGCCTCTAGGGCATATTTCCTTCAGTATCCCACTTGCACTAGAGTCAATAATCTAGATTACACAGTAATGATTCTAACACCCATGGAGTCTTGGTGCTGATCATGTGTTGCTCGTGGAAGAGGCTTAGTCAACGGGTCTGCAACATTCAGATCCGTATGTATCTTGCAAATCTCTATGTCTCCCACCTGGACTAGATCCCGGATGGAATTGAAGCATCTCTTGATGTGCTTGGTTCTCTTGTGAAATCTGGATTCCTTTCTAAGGCAATCGCTCCAGTATTGTCACAAAAGATTTTCATTGGACCCGATGCACTAGGTATGACACCTAGATCGGATATGAACTCCTTCATTCAGACTCCTTCATTGGCTGCTTCCGAAGCAGCTATGTATTCCGCTTCACACGTAGATCCCGCCACGACGCTTTGTTTAGAACTGCACCAACTGACAGCTCCACCGTTTAATGTAAACACGTATCCGGATTGCGATTTAGAATCGTCCGGATCAGTGTCAAAGCTTGCATCAACGTAACCATTTACGATGAGCTCTTTGTCACCTCCATATACGAGAAACATATCCTTAGTCCTTTTCAGGTACTTTAGGATGTTCTTGACCGCTGTCCAGTGATCCACTCCTGGATTACTTTGGTACCTCCCTGCTAAACTTATAGCAAGGCACACATCAGGTCTGGTACACAGCATTGCATACATGATAGAGCCTATGGCTGAAGCATAGGGAACATCTTTCATTTTCTCTCTATCTTCTGCAGTGGTTGGGCATCGAGTCTTACTCAACTTCACACCTTGTAATACAGGCAAGAACCCTTTCTTTGCTTGATCCATTTTGGACTTCTTCAAAACTTTGTCAAGGTACGTGCTTTGTGAAAGTCCAATTAAGCGTCTTGATCTATCTCTATAGATCTTAATGCCCAATATGTAAGCAGCTTCACCGAGGTCTTTCATTGAAAAACTTTTATTCAAGTATCCCTTTATGCTATCCAGAAATTCTATATCATTTCCAATCAATAATATGTCATCCACATATAATATTAGAAATGCTACAGAGCTCCCACTCACTTTCTTGTAAATACAGGCTTCTCCAAAAGTCTGTATAAACCCAAATGCTTTGATCACACTATCAAACCGTTTATTCCAACTCCGAGAGGCTTGCACCAGTCCATAAATGGATCGCTGGAGCTTGCACACTTTGTTAGCTCCCTTTGGATCGATAAAACCTTCTGGTTGCATCATATACAACTCTTCCTCCAGAAACCCATTCAGGAATGCAGTTTTTACATCCATTTGCCAAATTTCATAATCATAAAATGCGGCAATTGCTAACATGATTCGGACAGACTTAAGCATCGCTACGGGTGAGAAGGTCTCATCGTAGTCAATCCCTTGAACTTGTCGAAAACCTTTCGCAACAAGTCGAGCTTTGTAGACAGTAACATCACCATCAGCGTCAGTCTTGTTCTTGAAGATCCATTTATTCTCAATTGCTTGCCGACCATCGGGAAAGTCAACCAAAGTCCATACTTTGTTCTCATACATGGATCCCATCTCAGATTTCATGGCTTCAAGCCATTTTGCGGAATCTGGGCTCACCATCGCTTCTTCATAGTTCGTAGGTTCATCATGATCTAGTAGCATGACTTCCAAAATAGGATTACCGTACCACTCAGGTGCAGATCTTACTCTGTTTGACCTACGAGGTTCTGTAGTAACTTGATCTGAAGTTCTATGATCATCATCATCAACTTCCTCACTAGTTGGTTTTGACGTCACAGAAACCGGTTCCTGTGATCTACTATTTTCCAACAAGGGAGCAGGTACAATTACCTCATCAAGTTCTACTTTCCTCCCACTCACTTCTTTCTAGAGAAACTCCTTCTCTAGAAAGGATCCATTCTTAGCAACGAATGTCTTGCCTTCGGATCTGTGATAGAAGGTGTACCCAATTGCCTCTTTTGGGTATCCTATGAAGACACATTTCTCCGATTTGGGTTGAAGCTTTTTCACATAAGCATCGCAGCCCCAAACTTTAAGAAACGACAACTTTGGTTTCTTGCCAAACCATAGTTCATAAGGTGTCGTCTCAATGGATTTTGATGGTGCCCTATTTAATGTGATTGTGGCCGTCTCTAAAGCATAACCCCAAAATGATAGCGGTAAATCTGTAAGAGACATCATAGATCGCACCATATCAAGTAAAGTACGATTACGACGTTCGGACACACCATTACGTTGTGGTGTTCCGGGTGGCGTGAGTTGCGAAACTATTCCGCATTGTTTCAAGTGTAGACCAAACTCGTAACTCAAATATTCTCCTCCACGATCAGATCGTAGAAACTTTATTTTCTTATTACGATGATTTTCAACTTCACTCTGAAATTCTTTGAACTTTTCAAATGTTTAAGACTTATGCTTCATTAAGTAGATATACCCATATCTGCTTAAATCATCTGTGAAGGTGAGAAAATAACGATATCCGCCACGAGCCTCAACATTCATCGGACCACATACATCTGTATGTATGATTTCCAACAAATCTGTTGCTCTCTCCATAGTACCAGAGAATGACGTTTTAGTCATCTTGCCCATGAGGCACGGTTCGCAAGTACCAATTGATTCATAATCAAGTGGTTCCAAAAGTCCATTAGTATGGAGTTTCTTCATGCGCTTTACACCGATATGACCTAAACGGCAGTGCCACAAATAAGTTGCACTATCATTATCAACTCTGCATCTTTTGGCTTCAACATTAAGAATATGTGTATCACTACTATCGAGATTCATCAAAAATAGACCACTCTTCAAGGGTGCATGACCATAAAAGATATTACTCATATAAATAGAACAACCATTATTCTCTGATTTAAATGAATAACCATCTCGCATCAAACAAGATCCAGATATAATGTTCATGCTCAACGCTGGCACCAAATAACAATTATTTAGGTCTAATACTAATCCCGAAGGTAGATGTAGAGGTAGCATGCCGACCGCGATCACATCGACTTTGGAACCATTTCCCACGCGCATCGTCACCTCGTCCTTTGCTAGTGTTCGCTTAATCCGTAGTCCCTGTTTTGAGTTGCAAATATTAGCAACAAAACCAGTATCAAATACCCAGGTGATACTGCAAGCTCTAGTAAGGTACACATCAATAACATGTATATCACATATACCTTTGTTCACCTTGCCATCCTTCTTATCCGCCAAATACTTGGGGCAGTTCCGCTTCCAGTGACCAGTCTGCTTGCAGTAGAAGCACTCAGTTTCAGGCTTAGGTCCAGACTTGGGTTTCTTCTCTTGAGCAGCAACTTGCTTGCTGTTCTTCTTGAAGTTCCCCTTCTTCTTTCCTTTGCCCTTTTTCTTGAAACTAGTGGTCTTGTTGACCATCAACACTTGATGCTCCTTCTTGATTTCTACCTCCGCAGCCCTTAGCATTGCGAAGAGCTCGGGAATTGTCTTATCCATCCCTTGCATATTATAGTTCATCACGAAGCTCTTGTAACTTGGTGGAAGTGATTGGTGAATTCTGTCAATGACGCTATCATCCGGAAGAGTAACTCCCAGTTGAATCAAGTGATTACAATACCCAGACATCTTGAGTATATGCTCACTAATAGAACTATTCTCCTGCATCTTGCAGCTATAGAACTTATTGGAGACTTCATATCTCTCTATCCGGGCATTCTTCTGGAATATTAACTTCAACTCCTGGAACATCTCATATGCTCCATGACGTTCAAAACGTCGTTGAAGTCCCGGTTCTAAGCCGTAAAGCATGGCACATTGAACTATTGAGTAGTCATCAGCTTTGTTGTGCCAGACGTTCTTAACGTCGTCAGTTGCATCAGCAGCAGGCCTGGCACCCAGCGGTGCTTCCAGGACGTAACTTTTCTATGCAGCAATGAGGATAATCCTCAAGTTACGGACCCAGTCCGCGTAGTTGCTACCATCATCTTTCAACTTTGCTTTCTCAAGGAACGCATTAAAATTCAACGGAACAACAGCACGGGCCATCTATCTACAATCAACATAGACAAGCAAGATACTATCAGGTACTAAGTTCGTGATAAATTTAAGTTCAATTAATCATATTACTTAAGAACTCCCACTTAGATAGACATCCCTCTAATCCTCTAAGTGATCACGTGATCCAAATTCAACTAAACCATAATCGATCATCACGTGAAATGGATTAGTTTTCAATGGTGAACATCTCATGTTGATCATATCTACTATATGATTCACGCTCGACCTTTCGGTCTCCGTGTTCCGAGGCCATATCTGCATATGCTAGGCTCGTCAAGTTTAACCCGAGTATTCTACGTGTGCAAAACTGGCTTGCACCCGTTGTAGATGGACATAGAGCTTATCACACCCGATCATCACGTGGTGTCTGGGCACGACGAACTTTGGCAACGGTGCATACTCAGGGAGAACATTTCTTGATAATTAGTGAGAGATCATCTTAAAATGCTACCGTCAATCAAAGCAAGATAAGATGCATAAAAGATAAACATCACATGCAATCAATATAAGTGATATGATATGGCCATCATCATCTTGTGCTTGTGATCTCCATCTCCGAAGCACCATCATGATCACCATCGTCACCGGCGCGACACCTTGATCTCCATCGTAGCATCGTTGTCGTCTCGCCAATCTTATGCTTCTATGACTATCGCTACCGCTTAGTGATAAAGTAAAGCATTATAGGGCGATAGCATTGCATACAATAAAGCGACAACCATATGGCTCCTGCCAGTTGCCGATAACTCGGTTACAAAACATGATCATCTCATACAATAAAATTTAGCATCATGTCTTGACCATATCACATCACAACATGCCCTACAAAAACAAGTTAGACGTCCTCTACTTTGTTGTTGCAAGTTTTACGTGGCTGCTACGGGCTTAAGCAAGAACTAATCTCACCTACGCATCAAAACCACAACGATAGTTTGTCAAGTTGGTGCTGTTTTAACCTTCGCAAGGACCGGGCGTAGCCACACTCGGTTCAACTAAAGTTGGAGAAACTGACACCCGCCAGCCACCTGTGTGCAAAGCACGGCGGTAGAACCAGTCTTGCGTAAGCGTACGCGTAATGTCGGTCTGGGCCGCTTCATCCAACAATACCGCCGAACCAAAGTATGACATGCTGGTAAGCAGTATGACTTATATCGCCCACAACTCACTTGTGTTCTACTCGTGCATATAACATCAAACCATAAAACCTAGGCTCGGATGCCACTGTTGGGGAATGTAGTAATTTCAAAAAAATTCCTATGCACACGCAAGATCATGGTGATGCATAGCAACGAGAGGGGAGAGTGTTGTCTACATACCCTCGTAGACCGAAGTGGAAACATTGACGCAACGTAGAGGAAGTAGTCGTACGTCTTCCCGGTCCAACCGATCCAAGCACCGTTACTCCGGCACCTCTGAGTTCTTGACACACGTACAGCTCGATGACGCACCCCGGGCTCCGATCCAGCAAAGCTTCGGGGAGGAGTTCCGTCGGCACGACGGCGTGGTGACGATCTTGATGTTCAACCGTCGCAGGGCTTCGCCTAAGCACTGCTACAATATGACCGAGGTGTAATATCGTGGAGGGGGCACCGCACACGGCTAAGGAACGATCACAAAGATCAACTTGTGTGTCCTAGGGTGCCTCCCTGCCCCCGTATATAAAGGAGCCAAGGGGAGGGGGCGGCCGGCCAAGGAGGGGCGTGCCAGGGGGGAGTCCTACTCCCACCGGGAGTAGGACTCCCTTTCTTTCCTAGTTGGAGAAGGAGAAGGGGGGAAAGAGGAGGAAGAGGGGAAGGAAAGGGGGGGCGCCGCCCCCCTTCCCTTGTCCTATTCGGACTAGGAAGGGGAGGGGCGCGCGGCCACCTCCTGCCTCCTTTTCTCTTCTCCCTCAAGGCCCATGTAGGCCCAATAACCCCCGGGGGGGTTCCGGTAACCCCCCGGTACTCCGGTAAAATGCCGATTTCACCCGGAACTATTCCGATGTCCAAATATAGGCTTCTAATATATTGATCTTTATGTCTCGACCATTTCGAGACTCCTCGTCATGTCCGTGATCACATCCGGAACTCCGAACAACCTTCGGTACATAAAAATACATAAACTCATAAAGAAACTGTCATCGTAACTTTAAGCGTGCGGACCCTACGGTTCGAGAACAATGTAGAAATGACCGAGACATGTCTCCGGTCAATAACCAATAGCGGGACCTGGATGCCCATATTGGTTCCTACATATTCTACGAAGATCTTTATCGGTCAGACCGCATAACAACATACGTTGTTCCCTTTGTCATCGGTATGTTACTTGCCCGAGATTCGATCGTCGGTATCCAATACCTATTTCGATCTCGTTATCGGCAAGTCTCTTTACTCGTTCCAAAATACATCATCTCGCAACTAACTCATTAGTTGCAATGCTTGCAAGGCTTAAGTGATGTGCATTACCGAGAGGGCCCAGAGATATCTCTCCGACATTCGGAGTGACAAATCCTAATCTCGAAATACGCCAACCCAACAAGTACCTTCGGAGACACCTGTAGAGCACCTTTATAATCACCCAGTTACGTTGTGACGTTTGGTAGCACACAAAGTGTTCCTCCGTTAAACGGGAGTTGCATAATCTCATAGTCATAGGAACATGTATAAGTCATGAAGAAAGCAATAGCAACATACTAAACGATCGGGTGCTAAGCTAACGGAATGGGTCATGTCAATCAGATCATTCTACTAATGATGTGATCCCGTTAATCAAATAACAACTCTTTGTCCATGGTTAGGAAACATAACCATCTTTGATTAACAAGCTAGTCAAGTAGAGGCATACTAGTGACACTCTGTTTGTCTATATATTCGCACATGAATTATGTTTCCGGTTAATACAATTCTAGCATGAATAATAAACATTTATCATGATATAAGGAAATAAATAATAACTTTATTATTGCCTCTAGGGCATATTTCCTTCAGAAGTCCTCTCATCAACCCAACTTTTCTTCTCCGATTCAAATTTTTTCTTCAGCTTCTCTTGTTCAAAGACACTGAATTCAAACTTGGAGTTGGCTTTCTGAGCTTCAAGCTCTTGGGTTTTCAACTGGCTCTTCAGATCAGCAATCTCCGCCTCAAATTGGCTTAAGGTGGCCTGCATCAACACCAGGTTATGGTAAGAATCACGGTAAGATCACATTCAAGTCCCAAACACTTTACAACTAAAGATACTTGGCACTTGCGGGCTAATGTATGCTTAAAGAATTTTTTTAAACTTACTTTACCGGATCATACATTTTAAGTCTCAAGCACTTTACAAGTAAAGGTACTTGACACTTGGGGGCTAATGTGTAACCCAAATTCAAAGTTTCATGCTATCACCAGGTTAAACATAGTCAATTTAAACCGGACAAAACTAATAGTAAGTAGATTATTAAGTCTACAGCATATTCATTCATAAGCAATAGACTTGGGGGCTGGTACAGGAAGTAAGGTTCAGAGTAAAAGCTTAAATTATACCTTAGATTTATGTTGTATTTGCTTCACCATGTCAATTTCCAGATCACGACTACTGTGCACTTGGTTCAGATAGCCCGAGACTATATCACCAATACTTAGGTGAGAATAATCAGTGATGTCTTGTTTGGCTTTCTGACGCTGGGCAAACTCCTCCTTGGCAGTGCATTGGGCAAGAGCAGTAGGCCGGCCCAGTTCAACATATTGGCTCTTCACAATTTCAACCTCCGGGTCAGTCGTCTTGGCCGGGCTAGGAGTTTCCGAGTTGTGGATAACGTCCTCTGCAGGCGGGTCAGAAGTTGGCACCAGAATATCAGAAGCCGGTTCAGGTGGTGGCTGATGAGTGGAGATGTCAAGAACGGATGAGTCAAGCACCGGTTCAGTAACCACCGGGTCTTGGGATGGCTTATCCTTCCTTTCCCTCTTACTCAGCTTTACTTGCAAGCTGTCAGTCAAAGTGGAAGGATAAGCATGAAAGTATAAGTATGGAAAAATTTAAAGCAAGAAAGGTTATATTACCCGGGAGCCGTTTTGAAAGCCGGCATGTTTGATTGCATCGACTCATCAGAAGAAGGGGAGGTATCCTGATAGTTGGAGTCAGATGAATTGAGAGGTTGGCGAATCAAACCCGTCAAAGGAAAAACATAACGTAAATCGGAGATAACCTCGGTCCGACGCTTCCTGGTTACGTCGGGTAAGCCGGAGGAAAGCTCTATGTCATGGTTGGCCCGAGTCTGCCGCCGATTTTCAAGCTGTTGTTGCTTCAAAAGAAATTGAGGATCTTTGTAAGCGAGAGGGTGTGAAAACCTTACTTTCCGGGTCACCCTTCGGATTTTTTGTGTTGGCAAAGGCTCTGAGTCGGAGGAAATTATAGTTACCTCTTCGCCAGCTGCTTGACTGGTCCCAGTATCCTCCTGAAAGGATCAAATGTCAGTAAAGTAACGGCAAAGGAGTTAAAGAAAATCAAAAAAAGATTACCTCTTCCTCATCCGAAGAAGAGTCATCCAATTTAAGCATATCAGAGGCGCTGGGTTTCTTCTTCTTAGAGGTGCCTGTCCTGGCGGCTTTTCTTTCAGTCTTCTTGGCCGCCCTGGCCTGCTTGGCAGCCTCATGGTCATACTTAACCTTCCAGAAATTATCATCGGCCTGGGGAAAAAGATAAAGAATCATAAGCACCAGAAGGTAATGTATTAAAGAGTATTTTTGAAGATTAGTAACTTACCGCAGGAGCCGGGTTCTTCTTGCAGAAGGGAAGTAAACTGAAGGTATTGCTGGTTACAGTGCCCTCCTTCAATAGCGACTGGAACGTAGCATCTACCACATCATCTGGTAAGTCCTCAGGACTATGACGCATTGGGTCTTCCTTTTCGCCTGTGTAAGTACACATTAAGCCGGAGCGGCGGCTTAATGGTAGTATCCGCCAGGTGACCCAGACCCGGACTAAATCGATGCCGTTTAACCCGTTGCCTAAAAGGGCTTTGATCTTCCTGATAGTGGGATTAAGAGGCAGGCACTCAACAGCAGTTAACTTGTCCGCCAGATGATGGTTGGACTCAAGACGCAGGGCACGAAAGCCGGGCAGAGGCTTCTCATTAGCCGGAGAGGTGTCTTGACAATAGAACCACGTCTGGTTCCAGTCCTTTGGGTGATTCGGCAGCTCGGCATAAGGAAAAAGGCAATCTCTCCGCCGCTGGATTGAGATGCCCCCAAGCTCAAGGCTAGGCCCGTTGGCACGTTCGTTCTGCCGGTTCAAGTAAAAAAGTTCTCTGAATAGCAGCAGACTTGGCTCTTCTCCTAGGTATACCTCGCAGAAGACTTGGAAGTTACACAGATTTGACACGGAATTGGGTCCAATCTCTTGAGGCTTCAGGTCAAAGAAATCCAAAACTTCCCTGAAGAATTTTGAGCCGGGAGGGGCAAATCCCCGGTTCATATGGTCTGTGAAAACTACTACCTCCCCATCTTTGGGTTGAGGTATCTCCTCAGATGGGTGAGGGGCACAATAGGACATGGCCTCTTTCTTTGGCAGATGGCCAGACTTCACGAATTCGGCAAGTTTGCTTTTGGTCACTATAGACGGAACCCAGTTGCAAGTCACAGGGGCTTTGGCCGCCTTAGGAGCCATAACAATAATTGGCCTACAACAAAATAAGAAAACTCCGGTTCAACTTTAATCCGGAGAGATGTCTAAAATGTTCACAGTGGCGGCTTAAGCAAGGGGCCTAATAATATAAGGGTGATTGTGCAGTAATGTTTAAGCCGCTATCAGTATCAAGAGTCATTCAAAAATTCTTAAGATCATGAGAGGAAGGCAAGGCTCACAGTTCAGTGTCACTTATTTAAACCGGACACCTAGAAAGTGGTGATAAAAGCAAGTTTTCCAGAAGAAGCTTTCCGGGTGATAGAAACAAGTTTCACGGACGACAGCTATTATTATGAATCAAATTATTGCTCTGAAAGAGAAATTTTCTAGACCTAAAAACATGGCAGAGAAGTTCATGCATTCAAAGGAGGTTTCCAAATAAGAGAAATGAGATATGTTTCTATGCAAGATCAACACAAACAACTACTGCATCAGTTCTGTACGGTTTTTACGATCTAAACAGGTTGTGGAAGTGCAAACTAGTAAGGGTTTGCGTCGAGCGGTGATGAACGCCGACGAACTCAAGAAAGTTCCGATGCAGATCTAAAGAAAGGAAAGGAGAGGAACTCACGGATGAACTCGAGCTACGGGGGTTCGCCGTCGATTTTCTGGTCCGAGTCAGGCTGATGCAGCGGCCTAAGTCGATGAATACGAGGAGTTCGACAGCGGCGGCGGCAGAGCTTGAGTGGCAGAGAGGAGAGGAAGAAGACGACTGGAAGGAGGAGAATGAAAGACCTAAAGTCGCGCCTATTTATAGGGAGAGAATAACTGAGACGGCGCGGGAAACGAGGAGATAAGAATTACTATCCAGTGGCCCCGATGCCTCGATTTTCGAATCACTTAATAAGGCAGGGATCGGTTGAAAGATACGACGAAATAGAAAATGAATTAAAGGAAGGATGACGTCATGCCGGGTTAAGACGGATCCAGAAGATGACGTCACAGCGGGTTAGCAGAAAGCCCTCTGTACAATTAGAAGACTGAAGATTTATTCTTTAGAAGTGTATTTTAAGATTAACATGAACAGGTTCAAATCAATCTGGGGCCTAATGTTGGGGAGATGACTATTTGTGTAAGCCGCCCAGAAGGGGTCGGGTTACGCCAAGAGGACTCATCAGAAGAAGCCCAAGACCAAGCGTGAAGATGGCGGTTCAATAAAGGGCTTAAGGCCCACAGGCGGCTTAAGGCCCGTTGTAGTAAAGCGCCATGATGGCATGACTTGTAACGTAAGGTAGATTTAACTGGTCACCGAGCCGGACTCTGTTTATAAGCCGGCCGGGACTCTGTAAGCCACAGCGCGTCAACCCGTGTATATAAGGGGACGACCTGCTGGCAGCTTAGGGCAAGAAACAACTCATCGAGAGCCGGGCATAGCGTATCTCGCTCCCTGGTCATCGAAACATCAATACCAACCCAACTAGACGTAGGCCTTACCTTCACCGTAAGGGGCCGAACTAGTATAAACTCTCTCGTGTCCTTTGTCTTGATTTAACCCCTTCAAGCTTCTTAGTTGCGATGGCTCCACAACTAAGTCCTTTCACGAGGACATCTGACCTGACTATTCCACGACAGTTGGCGCCCACCGTGGGGCCAGCGCACGGTGGATTTGAGCTCTTGAAGGGCAACTTCGAAGGGCTCAAGGGATACGTAGTGGGCCGGATGACCAAGAGTCATCGCGACAAGATCGACATCGATGACGAAGGCTGGGGTCCCGACGCCGGCTCAATTGAGTACGGATACCGGGTCCCCTTCGGCGGAATCCACGTCTTCATCGGCAGGATCGGTGAGCCGGGCCCTGAGCCAGACAACTGCACCGACCTCGTCGAGACGCCTCAGCGTGCGAGGAAGACCCGGACTCAGCCGGTCATGAGGCGTGCCTTCGTGGGCTGCGTCCATGGAGAAGAATTTTCTGAAGGATCTGAAGATAAGGGTGAGATGGCCGTCCTCTCGGACGATGATTCGTCCGCCGGTTCAACAGATTCGTTATACCAAGTGCAAGACGGCGTGCTCGGGGGCTGTTCCGACGGCATCAGTATTCCAGACCCCTTTGAGCCGCCAAGATGGGCCGGAATCTTCATGGCTGGGACTCAGCCCGGCTCAAACTCTACAGCTGTGGCAGCAGCAACGTCCGGTTTAGGAGCAGCCACATGACATGATCATTTTTAATAGTTTGGCCCGAAGGATTGAAAGAGGGTAGGATATGATTTTCATTGATTTAAATCTGATGGAAACACCAAATATAACAATTAAAATAAACATTTAAAGGAAATATCATTCCAAGATAGTTTTACTTCCTTTTCATTTCCCAAATAATGGCATTTATATTCTAACTAAATTCATGCAAACCAAAGGATGTGAAGGCGTACTGGTACTTCGCTGATGTGGTGCTTTGTAGCCACCAAGACTACTGTGCGGGCCCCTTCGAGGTGGTCTTTGCTAGTTGTGACGAGGACGAAGGGGAGCTAGAGAATGTCAACTGGGTGAGTGTATTCTCATCGAAGACCCGTACCTTTGGGGAAATGTCTGGTGTTCGAGCAAGCACCACCTGTTCTTATCAAAGTGGTACTTTCATGTAAGAAGTCATAGATTGAAGAATTCGGTGACAGAGCAAATGAAAAGGAGAGGCGTGTGTACATGGCTAGGGTAGATCCAACCCATTTTTGGGCCCAAGAGATTTAATCTATTATTTTTTATACTAAACTCTTATAGTTATTTAAACTAATTGTGTCATATTACAGTTTTTGTGACTATAATTTTCTATTACTTAGCTATCATATTATGCACACAACAATATTGCTAAATACTCTCTCTCTAACTTAATATAAGATGTTTTATGAAACTGCCATAGTGTCGAAAAACATCTTATATTAAGTTACAGAGGGAGTAATAGTTATAATATTCTATGTTATAGAATTCCAATGTATATTAGTGGAAATTTTCTTCTACCAAATCTAGAAAAAATGATGTAACAAAAATTAGGTTTTTTATTCAAAAATATTCTTGAATTATTATTTTAAACACCGTAAATTATATAGTTTATACACATATATTGGTAGGCCTATATGTGTGTTCTCATATTTTAAAATATTATTAAATATCACCACCGAGATTTCTGAATCATACACATTTAAAAAAATCTTAATATTGGTTTCTAGTGTATATTAAGTAAGCATATTCAAAGAAATTATAGTGCATGGCAAATGTGAAATGTAAATTGGCTTCAGGAATAAGTTGACTGAAACTAAGTTGAAAACGCGTGCCTTCTTTGTGCCTGTATTTAAATCAACAACATTATTGTATTCATCAAGAACATAAATTTTTCTCGGCTGTACTTTTGCATATAATTTGATTATCTGTTATGTTCGTCTAGAATTTACTTGGTTTTATTTGGTGCATATGAGCTCCTGCCACTTTCTCAAATAGAAAACTATGTATTAATTTGAACAATAAACCTCGGACGTCCAACAAAGCACCAATCTAGTTAACATTTGGGACGCCTGGGACCACTTTCATAAGTTTCACTATGGCGTCTGGGACGTCCATCACACACACAAAGACTAGCAATGTATGTAAACTCAACTTTACCAACCTGATTGTTTTCTCTCATGTGATATGAACTATTAGTATGTCGTGTGAACTTGCGCTCCTACGCATTGAATCCCTCGTTTTATGTATTCAGTAATCTTGTGGATATAATATATAATTGTATTCTAGTTACTACTATTATCATTCAAGTCTTTGGACCCACCCCTCTCAGGGCCCAGGGCGGTCGCCCTTTCTCCCTACATGTCTCTGTAGATGGTGAAGCTTGCGGAGTAGGCCGGTGGAGTTCATGAAGCATGTGGCGAAGGTCACTGGCGGTAACTTGCTCTCTGTGGCATAGAAAGACGTCGTTGACGACCAACGTGCGTTATGGAGGATGATCTCCTTGATCGAGCACAAGGAGGAAGGGTGGGGCAATGAGGTGCTCACTGCCACCACTCATATCGCGGCAAGATCGAGGTTGAGCTCTCCAAGATTTGTTACGGCATCTTCGTGTTGCTCGACTCCAACCTTGTGTCATTCATGCTGCCGATTCCAAAGTCTTCTATTGAAGATGAAGGGTGACTACCACAGGTAGTTGTCACCTCTTTATTTGCGACACACCAATGTGAAGATCTAATACTTTTATGTATGTGCTGCTCTTTTGATGGAAGATATGATCTTTATATGAAGTGTTGGTACGTGACATGATAGATTTCTTGGATTTATCTTCTATATTAGAAAATTGTGAGGGTTTCGGTCCCTTCCCTTACGTGGTGTTGTGTAGGGCAGGATTTGTGTTGTAGCCTTCCAGTATGGTCTATGGAACAATAATATCATATCTTTACAATCTCTTGTATGAGATGATGCGGGTATTGCGTTTAATTTTTGGTGGTGTGTTTGTCAAGTTAACTTCTGATCTTTGTGCATGGATATTTGTTAGTGTTAGGGAAAGCAGCCGTTGGCTGGCAAGAGTTTTTAAGGTGTTGATTCTATTAGTTTCAGTATTAAGATGTGATATGTATATGATCACACAATGCGGTGAATTGGGGCGATTTTCTCATAATTCTTTGTATGGTATGAATTGGAGTTTTGTGAGCTTCCCAACGATGGACATCTTATTTCTCCTTATGATTTTTGTGCATGTACGGTTCAGGGAAGAAGGAACCCGCCCAGAGCACCATGAAGCAAGTACTCCCTCCGTCTCATAATGTAAGACGTTCTTTAACACTAGTGTAGTGTCAAAAAGTGTCTTATATTATGGAACGGAGGGAGTACAAAGCTGCTCAGGTTACTGATAAGGAAATTTTATGTTTACATATAGACATGACGAGTAGATCCCTCGATCCGAGTTTTGCCCATTGTTTGTAGGGTTTCGGCATTGATCTTGCAGATTTGGCTCTGACTCACTCCATCAGCTTTGAGATTGCACCAACTTTTTTGTGTTCTACTGTACATACGTGTATATAAACATCTATGCCTTTATTGTGTTTCTAAAAAAAGAGTAGCTATTGAAGCAAGACTTATGCTCAAATGTCACTGTCGATAAACTCGGTCCATCTGCTCCGAATTTTCAAGGGAGAGAGAGACCACATCTTTCCACACAAAAACGAGACGATACAGGGTGCAAAACGCAAAACCTCTCGCTGCACTAGGACCGATTCGTTAGACGCTTTGACTTTGAAAGAAGTGTGTTCGGGCTACCCTCAGGCAGTGACTTAGCCCCGAAACGTTTTTCTAGGGTTTCGAGTGGCCAGTGGCGGCGCACGGGCGATCTTGCATCTCCGTGGCGTCTAGGCTGAGTTTCAATCTGCAAACTCTCCTTCGATAGCCTTGATCCTCTTCTCCCTTGGTAGCTGTTCTCGGGGCGATTAAGGGAGACCCTTTGCGGTCTCGCCCGTCCTTGGAACGCTCAAGGGAGGGGGTGTTAGGGTTTGGAGGGTTTGGCGGAGATGGCAAGTTCAAGTAACACGGGGAAGGAGCGATAAGGGGTAGAGCGGATGATGGAAAAGATGAATCTGACGGAAAGAGAGAGTGCAAAATTGGTGGTTGATGAAGATGCTGAGGAGACGCAGGTGCCGCAGTGGGCACTCATTGGAAAGGTTCTGTTTAGGAGGGGATTCCATGTCAGCACGATCGAGGATGCCTTGCGTCCGGCATGGGGAAACCCGAAAGGTTTGTCTTTCAGCTCAGTAGAAACGTGTTTGTTGCCAATCTGGACACAAAGCGCGACAGATATCGTATCTAGGAAGGAGGACCATGGGCAATTGGCAAGCATGCTGTAGTGTTAGAGATTTTTGACTTCAGATCGGGACCGGATGATTGGAAGTTTGACAAGCTGCAAATCTGGGCTAGAGTTATTAAGCTGCCGTTCAATCTCCGGTGTACGCCGTGGCCAAGTAAGATTGCAAGTATGATGGGCGATGTGGTGAAAGTGGATGTTGATGCAAGGGGTTTTACATGGGGGGGGAGCACCGAGAGCAAGGATATGGATTAGAGTTAATGAACCCCTCATGAGGAGGGTGCAGCTAGAATCGGCAAAAACAAAAGAAACGATCTTCTATGAGATACAGTATGAAAATATGCCATATTTTTGCTTCTCGTGTGGTGTGCTAGGCCACTCAGACTTGTACTGCCCAAGACCCACAGCGAGAGATGAATACGGGCGTCTTCCCTATAGTGAAGCACTCCGGATGCCTAATCAGAAGCGTAGCTGGGGGAGTGCGCAGCCAAGGAATTATGGCCAGTCTTTTGGAGCTGGGAAAGTAAGAGAGGAATGGGATGAGGAAGAAGAAGTGGAGACAGGGGAAGAAGTCACTTCTCCGGACAAAACTGTAAAGGGAAAAGTAAAAGATGCCGTGTACCAGTTTAATGCACGAGGAGGTGGAAACATAGGCCGTGGTACTACAGTTTTCAAAAACAGAGGCCGGGGTAATGGACAAGTTTACAGAAGAGTAAATATGGATGATCACAACACGTAGGCGGATGGTAATACAGGAAAGATTTTAATGCTTGTTGATCAGGAAACATTGGATAAAAAAAGGCACAGTGGGGATGAGTTGTCTAGTGACTCAAGAGAGAAGAAAAGAAAGGCAATGGAGTCTGGAAAGAACAAGGAGGCGGAGGCTGCTAGTCAGCCCCGCCGGGAACAATGAGTTGCTTAATTTGGAACTGTCGCGGGCTTGGGAACCCGGAGACAGTTCGAGAGCTTCGCAATATTGTGAGGCTGGAAGCCCCCGCGTTGGTCTTTCTGAGTGAAACAAAGATCGACGGTAAGAGAGTGGGTGAGTTAACTACCAGATTGGGTTTTGCCGGTTGTGTGCCCGTAAGCAGTGTAGGCTTAAGTGGCAGTTTGGCGTTGTTCTGGTCCCATGAAGGCGATGTGACGGTAAACAATGTTTCCTCGCAGCATATAGATGTGAAAGTTGAAAACATTGGAGGGGATCAGAAGACATGGCATTTTACTGGCTTTTATGCCAAAGCTAAAAGGAGTGAGAGAACTATGAGTTGGGATCTGCTTCGTTGGTTACGGGGTCAGTGTGACTTACCGTGGCTTTGTGCGGGTGATTTTAATGAAATCCTCGATAATTCAGAATGTTTTGGTGCAAATGATAGAGCTGAATGGCAGATGGAAGGATTCCGGTCAGTGGTTGATTTTTGTCAGTTCCAGGACTTGGGGTACTCGGGTGTCCCGTATACGTGGGATAACATGCAAGAGGGACTGGACAATGTGAAAGCTAGGCTGGATCGCTTTTTGGCTGATCCAGCTTTCATGCATTTGTATGAGGCGACGACGGTCAAGCACATTCCTTCGCCCAGGTCAGACCATTGTGTGGTTGCATCAAAGATGAGGAGACTGGTGCAATGTGACAACAGTGGGCCAAAGCCGTTTAGGTATGAAGACGCATGGCATAAAGAAGAATCATATGATGTGGCTTTCATGGAAGGCTGGGAGCAGAGAGTTGTCCAGGGTGGATTAGCAGGACTAAATAATACATTAATGCATATGCAAGGCCATCTTAGTGACTGGAAGAACAAGAAGTTTGGAGATATCAAGAGAAAAATACGTAAAGTGCGAAAGGAATTTGAACGCGAGCGCTCTAATGCTCTGTACCGTGGAACTTCCAGGAGGGAGCAGGAATTAGCTAGACAGCTAAACGATCTTCTCCATAAGGAGGAGATTATGGCGCGACAGCGATCACGTGTGGATTGGCTGCGAGAAGGAGATCGAAACACGGGCTATTTCCAGGCCCAAGCGTCGGCAAGGAGAAGACAGAACAGAATTCATACTCTGGAAACAGCAGATGGGAGGGTGTGTGAGTCGGTAGAAGAGATACATGCTGAAGTACAAAGCTTCTACACTGACCTATATACTGCTCAGCAGGAGCTTGATATTGAGGCGGTTCTACACCATGTTCCAGAGAAAGTAAATCTGCAAATGAATGACCAATTGTTAAGGACGTTTAGAGAAGATGAATTAGAGGCCGCGCTTTTTGCCATGAAACCTTCAAAGGAGCCGGGTGTGGATGGATTCAACGCAGGCTTTTTTCAGCGCCATTGGCCAGTTCTGAAGGAAGAGGTAACCAGTGCAGTTTTGGAATTCCTTAATGGTGGCGTAATGCCGGAGGTTATTAATAAAACAGTGATCTGTTTGATACCGAAAATAAAGTTCCCAAGGAATATCACGCAGTACAGACCTATCTCCCTTTGTAATGTAATTTACAAGATCTGCTCTAAAGTACTTGCGAACAGGTTGAGGGACATTCTGGACGAGATTATATCTGAAGAACAAAGTGCCTTTGTGCCGGGTAGGCTCATTACGGATAATGTATTGACGGCGTATGAATGTGTTCATTCCATGAGGAGGAAGAGAGGTAAACAAGGGTGGTGTGCGGTGAAATTGGATATGATGAAGGCTTATGACAGGGTGGAATGGGCATACCTTCAAGGGATTATGCAGCAACTTGGTTTTGCCGAACAGTGGATTTCTCTTATTATGCGGTGTGTGAACTCAGTGAGTTTCCAGGTGAAGGTGAATGGTACATTACTTGCACCTTTTCATCCTTCGAGGGGTTTCCGGCAGGGGGACCCCATTTCTCCTCTTTTCTTACTTTGTGGAGAAGGTTTATCCTGTATGCTTAAGAACTATGATGGTGGGTGGATTGACCGGGGTGTCCGTGTCAGTCTAACGGCGCCATGGATATCGCATTTGCTGTTTGCGGATGACTGTTTGGTTTTCATGAAGGCAGATTGAAGAAGTGCAATGAGACTTAATGAAGTATTGGAGGCCTATGAGCTAGGGTCCGGTCAGCGGGTAAACAAATCAAAGAGCTCAGTTTATTTTAGCCCAAACACAGGGGCATCAATGAGAGTAGGGGTAAGGAATAACTTGCAGATCCAGCGAGAGGCTCTGTCAGAAAAATATCTTGTCCTCCCCACGGCAGCAGGTAGAATTACCGAGCAACACTTTATGCATATAGTGGAAAGCTCAAGGGGGAGAGTCCAATGGTGGTGTCAAAAATTTATGTCAAGTGCAGCGAAGGAAGTCTTATTAAAGTCAGTGATCCAAGCTCTACCTACCTTCTCTATGAGTTGTTTCAAACTCACTAAGGGGTTGTGCAAGAAAATAATAGCCATTATGGCAAAGTTTTGGTGGGTTGGATCCCTGGACAAACAAGGCATGCATTGGCAATCTTGGGAGAAAATGTCGATCCCCAAGAATAAGGGAGGGATGGGGTTTTGAGACCTCCAAACCTTTAATGATGCCATGCTTGCCAAGCAAGCGTGGAGACTGTTGGACAAGCCGCAAAGTTTGTGTGCAAGAGTGCTGCGAGCTAGATACTATGGTGATGGGGATATTCTACAAGCAAACTGCCCGAAGAGTGCATCACCTACATGGAAAGCGATCATAAAAGGAAGAGATGTTCTGAAAGAAGGGCTCATTAGGAGAATTGGAAACGGTAGAACAACAGAAATATGGCATGATAAATGGCTGCCAGGGACTGGTTCAATGAAACCAGTGTGTCGGCTGTCAAGTGAACCGGTTCACTTGGTCTCTGACCTTATGGACGATGCAGGACAGTGGGATATCGATTTGATCAAGAGGATGTTTATATCATCAGATGCCCAAACTATCCTGAGTATACCACGACCGAGAAGGGAGACGGATGATTTCTGGGCATGGGCGTGGGAAAGGTCGGGCATGTTTTCAGTTCGATCAGCTTATCACGCGATGATGGAAAGGCATTCAAGTGAGGTGGCTGCGCCGTCGAGCTCAACGGATGGCAGTGAAATTTGGAAGGCGCTGTGGAAGTTACGTGTTCAACCAAAAATAAGAGTTTTCTGGTGGAGAGTTTAAAAAAAACTTTTTACCCTCACATGGCGAGCTGAAGAGGAGGCATATAAGAACAAATAGTTATTGCCCGATGTGTGGATGTGAGATGGAGTCTTTATTTCATGCTCTAACTGAATGTGACCATGCCTGCAAATATTGGGAGGCAGCTGAAGAATATTTTGGTTTTATACTACCCAAACTACACCCTGTAACTTGGGCGAGGGACCTCCTGGATATGCAGTTCATGAGTAAAGAGAGAAGTGCTATAGCTATCTCTGTTATGTGGGCTATTTGGATGAGTAGAAACAAGTATGCACATGAGGAGATCAAGTATCAACCAATCCGCTCAATGGAGATTATCGATGAGTTCATCAAGTCTCTGGACATACCACTACCTGCTCCACTGACGAAAACTTTCATTGTGGAGAGGTGGCTACCACCGGAAGAAGGGTGGGCAAAGATAAATACGGACGCGGCTGTTTGCAAGAAAGAAAGAATTGGAGGAGTGGCAGCAGTGGCACGGGACAATTCTGGGGCTTTCATCTGGGCAAGACAAGCAAAGTACGAGGAAGTGACTGATCCACTTATCCTGGAGCTAACTGCATGCCGGGATGGAATGTTAATGGCTGTGGCGGAAAATATGGAGAGGATCATTATTG
This sequence comes from Triticum timopheevii, assembly GCA_963921465.1. Taxonomy (NCBI): domain Eukaryota; kingdom Viridiplantae; phylum Streptophyta; class Magnoliopsida; order Poales; family Poaceae; genus Triticum; species Triticum timopheevii. The sequence continues at coordinate 502,041,806 of OY997266.1, read as the reverse complement.
AGACAGATTGCCAAACAATCTGCAGCATGTGGAATGTGAAGGAGGACAGATCTGCGGGATCGATGTTGATTAATGAGATGAAGTCATATCTCATAAACTTCCAGGAATTCAAACTGAATTTTGTACGTAGAAGTGCAAACACCCCTGCTCATCTTTGCGCTAGGGGGGCACTAGTTTTAGCTGATCATTCTGTTGATCATCATGTAATTCCTGAGAACCTGATTGCGGCTGTGCAATCAGACCTTGTTCCGCCTATTTTTTAATAAAAGTGCCTTGAGGGCGGTTCTCAAAAAAAAAAAAGCTACCCTCAGGCCTCAGATCTGACTCACGCACGGCACGGGCCGGGCGGCCGCATTATTCAAATCGGTCTCCAACCTGTGCACGTATGTGTACCTGACCATGAGATTTGGATCTTCGTACGTGCGAATCTTGATGCTGAATCAATGTCTGGAACGTCGTAGGATCTGGTGCGGGAGGAACACGTCGCTCTCGTGGCCTAGCGAGACGGGCTTTGAGTCAGGCTGAAGCAAATCACCCGAGCTGCAATGGTCCCCTTTTCCTCCCTTTAATTTCTTTCTTTCTAAGACAAAGAGCAACAACTTTGTTAGGCTTGTTAGTTAGGATGCACAATCACCGACGCGTACAACAAGCCCAGCTTAATTAGCACCAGCAATTCTGATCATCCAGTTTCAAGTACTATCTATTTCCAGCATCATGGATTCGTGGTTTTATTTTCTCAGATACAACTGCATATTGCGTGCATGCGAAAATGTTTTGATTACATTAGATACATACTGTACTCTCATTCTCTCCGTGTATTGAACCCGCATCGCCTTCCTCTAGCGACTCGTCGCTTTCCTTTGCCGATTCGGAGGATACATTAGCCATCGCCGATAGGGCCTCCTTTTCTTCCTTCCCATCCTCGCATTAACGACAGAAGAGGAATACACCGATGAAGCATGCACAGGTGCCATAGACGATGGCTGCGGGGTGCTTAGTTCCAAGGCGTTGCGGCACGGTGATTGTGGTTGTTTGGTGGCGCGGAGCGGAGCTCATTTGTGTGGGCCGACGCATGCGGAAGCGATGTCAATCTGGCTCGGCTGGTGCGCTGTCAGTCGAATGCGGTGCATGGCGGCGTTGTTGGTGGCACCCATGCACAATGTCGGCCTTAGGTACTCGTGGTAGCGGTGTGGGGCTGGCTCGGTCGGGCACCAACAGTTTGGATCTAGTGGTGGTGCTGCGGCGGCGAGCATGGCACGTTTCGCGGCGGACACGAGGTTGGCGGTAAAGGTGGGACAACGTAACGTGAGACATGGTGAGGGTGTGTGCTCGGGGCTTTATGTGTTCTCCCTGCTAATTCCGTTGCCTGGATGCACGTTGGTAACGGACATGAGGCGTGTGACAATGGTTGAACAACACGAGCGTCGCACATGGTTGATCGGCTTCGTGTTTCAACAATCGTCGATTGCCTTCGCTATAGACGGCATGGGGCCGCAAGTTGGCCCCATGTGGGCTCTTGGCGGCACCGACGGCTTAATGCATGCAATCTGATGACATGTCATATCTGGCCAATACCCTAAGGTGACTGACTACTAGTGATGAGTCAACACTTGGGCTATTGGATGGTTCCTTGAGTGGGCTCTTGTCACTATTGATGACCTTGTTGATATTGGCAGGTGTGCTTTGATCCACCCCTCGCATACATGGGGATGTTCGATTGCTTGGCGATGTCCATGTCAGGGTTATACGAGTGTTAAGTCGTGACGATCTAGATTGCAACAATGACTTTTTTTTGCAGAAAATGGAGGCACTCTAGGTCTGATTTGCATGGGTTGTGCCTGGTAATGCTCATGTTCCACGTTATTTATTCACGGAAGGCATTATTTGGACTGGGGCTTAAAATCCTTGGACATGGGGACGACAACGCTCACCCATTGTTTCCTTTTTGGATACATCATTTTTGAAATACCTTTCTCACGGTTCGGTTGTCAATGGCGATGATTTCTATTTGATTGTTGCTGCTTATGTTGTTGTTTGTTTTCACATGCCTTTCGGCAGTCTTTTTTTGTGTGTGTAGATGTTGGCTTTATACATCCTAGTCATGCAAAGTGTGAATGATACACATAGTGATTGACATTATAAGGCAATAAATTATCAAAGAAAAAAGAATATCTCTGCATTCTGCAATGCAGTCACCTACACTACACATTTCATCACTTGTCGGCGCTCGCCGCCCTCTCCTCGAGCCACGAAATCACGTCTGTGAAGATCCACTCCACGTCGGCCGGCGGCTCAGCCATGAGAACGTGCCACATCCCGGGGTACAACTTCAAGGTCTTGTCCCTGCTCGATGCCCGCTCGTGTAGCAGCCTGCTCCCCTCAGGATCGGCCACCACGTCGTCCTCCCCTTGCAGCACCAAGAACGGCAAAGTGACCTACACAATTATATTAATAATTAAGTGGCGCACAGAATTGCACGAACACAATGCTGAGACTAAGATTAATGATCTGTCAATGGTATTATTGGCTTCTACTCCCTCTATAACTTAACGTAAGGCCTTCTTTGGTTTGTAGGAATTCTGTAGGAACTCTATAGGATAGGATTTACAAAGGAAAAATTTCTTTGAAGCCCTTTGATTTATAGAAATGGATTTATATTCCTATATAGGATAGAAATCAACCCTTCACATTTTAGAGAAAAAAAACATTAGCCTAGACTCAATGAAAAAATTTCTATCCTATGCACCAAATGACATCAAGTTTCCTATCCTACGCATGTCATCTCACTTTCCAATATGACATGCATCTCAATTCCTATAGGGGAAGAGATGGCATTTGGTGCATAGGATAGGAATTTTTTCCATTGAGTTTAGGCTAATGTTTTTTTTCCTTCATAATGTAAAGGATTGATTACTATCTTACATAGGAATAGGAATCCATTCCTACAAACCAAAGGGCTTCAAAGGAATTTTTCCTTTGCAAATCCTATCCTATAGAATTCCTATAAAATTCCTACGAACCAAAGAAGGCCTAAGTCTAAAAAACGTCTTGCAATGAGTATGTACCTCGTGCATGTTCTTCTCAATATCTAGGCTGACCGCCAGGAGTTCGTGGCCTGTCTGCAGCGCGAGGTTTCCCTTGTACATGTATGGGTTGGAACGAATCTGGGAAAGAGTTCAGCGAGTGAGAACATATCTGATGCTTCCTCCTCTTAAGGTGCTTCTGTGCTACTTAAATAAAACTACTACAACAATTTGTTGAAAAATCAAATCTCACCTTTAGTATCAGATTCGTCTATCACACCACAAAATTTTAGTTTAAAATTCAATCCACGAGTTGAGAAACAAAAAGGGAAACCCAGACAGTGAGGATTCATTTGGTTTGAAGGATTCCTATGAATTTGCACGTATGCTAGCATTCGTTTCACAGGAATAGAGGCACTAGATTCCTAGGGGTTGTGCCAACATTGACCTAATTCCTAAGGATTCTTAGCATTATGTAAGACTTGATAGAAAATGCCTACGGATTAAAGTGGACATGACATCTCAAATATTTACTTTTCTTATTCCGAAGATTTTAAAATCCTGCAAAGTGAATGAACCATGAATAATATTGTATCAATCATGAATGTTCAAATCACAACATTCTAGTATCAAGGTTGTTGATTTCTTTTCCAACATCTTTGATACCATTTTTTAGCATTTTCATAGATTGCACTGAAGCACTGCAAGGAGAGGAAACCCCGGAGATCTCTATGGACTATATTTGCAACAAGTGTCTCTCATTGTGAAAAAAGAAAATTATTATAAATATAATGAGCACAAAGCATTTATACATTCTATTAGAATGTTGGTATGTTTTCTTCGTTCTAACATGTAGCAGACCAGAGAGCTTACTATGAGAATATGTCATTATAAATCTACAAGATATGTTCATCGGGTTATAAAATTGTCTTTCTGCATGTTTAAAAAAATCCGGTCGATTTTTTGAAAAGAATATGTTTATACAGATCTAGGAAAAAGTTCACCACATTGCAATAGCTTGTGCATCTAGCGCAAAAATGTAGTGTTTTGTTACCAGAATTAAAAAAATCGATAAAAATGAAATCTTACACGTATCTCAACGTTAGATCAATTGTTTTCCTTGTCGATAGTTTTATATCGAGGAAAATGTAGTGTTTCTTCCTAACGTTGAAAAAACTATGAAGTCTTGCACATATCTCAACGTCAGGTCAATGGTTCTCCGTGTCGATAGTTTTATATTACCTCTTTCTTGAACTGGGGATCTTTGCAGACTTTATCGAGCTGATCTGGAGCAGGGATGACCCTCCAGCTAGGCACGACGGCGCAGATCATCTTCAGAGCGCTCACCACCACCGGATGAGGCCGCATGCCATCACCAAGCTGATGCCACCGCAGAGCAAAGAAAAAGTTCAGCGATCTCCAGAAGACATGACCGAGCCATCAGGCGACAGATCAAGTTCCATTCTGAGAATTCTAGGACAATTTGACAGGTTACAATACTAGCATGGCATGGCATGTCGATCAAGTCAAGAAGCGGACCTTGACCATGGGAGCGAGCAAGACGGCGCCGTCCCAGTACATGGAGTCCTTCCTGTGGACCTGCAGCGCCACGGTGCCTCCCATGGAGAAGCCGTAGAGGAACCTCTTCTTCGTCTTGTTCTCTGGCTTCTCTGAGGTTATTGCCAAATCGAGACCCCTTCAGACTTTCAGTTAAAAAGATAGAAAAAAAATAGAGGAATTGCGCTGTAATCTGCATGAAGCTCTGTTCTTCTGTTCTGTTCTTACCGCAGACGCTCTTGAAGTAGTCGGAGCAGTCCTTGACGATGTCGCCGAAGCTCGATATGTAGCCCTTGGAGCCGGAGGACTTGCCGTGGCCCTCCTGGTCTATCCCGTGGACGGCGTAGCCGGCGTGCACCAGTCGCGCGGCGGTGTCTGAACGTGCGTGGAGTGTGTTAGTACCACTTCGTGGATCTCGGATGGTGAAATCGTTCTGAATCGATGGACATGATTGCAACGCTGAAGAATAGAAGCAGTACCTGCCATCGATATGCTGCACTCTCCTCCATAGCCTACAAGTTATGACAGCGAAACAACAATGAATCTTCTTTACTTCTTTGTTACATACAAGCTTGACGAACCGCAGAATGGAAATTATGGAGGATGGACAGGTACCATGGCAGATGAAGATCAGAGCCTTGCGCTGTTGTTTCTTGGGCGTCCATTTGCAGGTGAAGAGCCTGCTGCCTCGTGAATTCAGGGTGAAGCCCTGCCCAAAGTTGAAGTTTGCATCTATGCGTTAGCAAACACAGATACGAACGAAATTTCAGACCAACGTTCACAGGACAAACCTCTTCATACTTGATACCATCTTTGTAGTGAGCCTGCAGAGATCACAAAACTCTGAGCTAAATTTACCATGGGAAAGCAGCGTGAATGGAAGAACTAGGAAAGAAGAGCGGGTCGCTTCTGAATTTACCATGGGAGAGGTTATCGAAATGCCCTGTGGATAGATAGGTCAAACGATCCAAGTCCCCAAGCGATCTCTGAATATAACAGCAAGCGACTCCCCTGTGAAGATGGAAAACTGAGGGGTGGTGCTGGATATATATATACGCCTATACGGACTTTTCTGCCTGGAGACAAATTCATCGCCAACCGGTTGAGACAAGGAATTTTCTTCGGGTTTCAGAGAAGAAACACATCATGCTTCAGCACTAAGAATGCACATTTTCTGTTTTTTTAATCTCGCTGTCTCAGCGGAAAACATCGTGCTGGGAAGATAGGGGTTGTGCCTGGTCAACGGATGAATCAAACTCGAACCAGCGAAAGCGAGAGAGGGAGGTTCACATGCATCAAGTAGAAGAGGTAAAATGGTACACGCAGCGGAGATGGTTGAGCGGCACGGTATGATCTGCCTGAAGGCTTAGTCAAAGGCTTTGGTCGAAGACAACAGGATGGCACACTGTTACTTTTGTACAGTAAACCAACGTGCTTTTCTTCGTGACCAGCGCCCAGTGGCAGTGCTTACATTTACGAAGTCAGAGCGATGATTAATAAGGCTGTATACCGAAAGTGTCCTTCTCAGCTCGAGCTCATAAACTCGGTATAAACAGTAAATCTGAAGAAAAAAAACCTTTCTTTTTTACAAACATTGACAAATGTTTTGAATGCTTACAAAGTTCCATCATCAAATGACATTCGTGAAAGTCATGGCAAAAACAAAACAAAATCAACGCTCCAAAATACTTTTGAAAATAACTTTTGTGAAGCGTTGATTTTGTTTTTCTTTGCCACATCTTCCACGAATATCGTTCCATGATGAAAGTTTGCAAGCAATCAAAACAACATCTGCCAATGTTCAAATTCTTTGAATTGTTTTTCTTTTTAATTTACTATTTACTCGAGCTCATATGGGCTCAAGTTCAGATAATCCGCACCTAGTTGTATACCCTTTTTGCACGAAACAAGGCAAGCCTGTTGTGGTGATACTCTCACGGCCTAACAACATCTCCAATAGGCCTTCCCAAACCGCACACATTTGTTTGGACTGTCCGGACTGTATAAAACACAGCTTAAATATCGGGTGGGATATAAAGCTATTTAGGCATGTTCGCCACGTCGATCAGAACTAGCCCACCTGTCCTCACAAACCCCTCTATGTGCAATCCATTGAAATCCTCTCTCACTCTCCTCCCATCTCCTCTTCTCTTTCGTCCCGGTCTCCTAGCCACCACCAGGTCCGACACCAGATCAGAGGATGACGGGTCGACTGGGACCATCGGACAATGGAGGACATGGCCCTTTGAAAGGATCGATATGGTTGACTAGAGGGGGGGGGGTGAATAGGCAACTACCTTTTTTAGCTTTTCTTAACAAATTAGGGTTTGCAACAAATAGGTTGTCTAGATAAGCGACTAGGTGAGCAACCAATATGATGCAAGCAACACAAGCAAGCTAGAGATAATACACAAATAAAGCTTGCACAAAGTAAAGGTAAGAAATAACCACAAGTGGAGCGGGTGGAGACGAGGATGTGTTACCGAAATTCCTTCCCATTGAGAGGAAGTACGTCTCCGTTGGAGCGGTGTGGAGGCACAATGCTCCCAAGAAGTCACTAGGGCCACCGTATTCTCCTACGCCCTAAAACAATGCCAGCTGTCGTGATTCCACTAGTGGTGCCATTGAAAGCGGCGACCGAACCTTTACAAACAAGGTTGGGGCAATCGCCACAACTTAATTGGAGGCTCCCAACACCACCATGAAGCTTCACCACAATGGAATGTGGCTCCGAGGTGATCTCAACCGTCTAGGGTGCTCAAACACAAAAGAGTAACAAGATCCACAAGGGATTAGTGGGGGGAATCAAATTTCTCTTGGTGGAAATCTAGATTGGGGCCTTATCAACCAATCCCAAGAAAATCAACAAGTTTGATTGGCTAGGGAGAGAGATCGGGCGAAAATGAACTTTGGAGCAACAATGCAGTTTGGGGGAGGAAGAGGTAAGTCTCCTTGAAGAAGAAGACCCCCTTTTATAGTGGGGGACAAGATCCAACCGTTATCCCCGTGCTCAGCCTGCAACGCGCGGTACTACTGCTCAAGGGAGTGGTACTACTGCTTGTTGCAGCGGCACTACCGCTTGCCCCAGCGGTACTACCATTGGGACAACGCACATCGACTTATGAGAGCACATGGGAGAGTCAAAGGGAAGAAATCCACGAGCGGTACTAGCAGCGGTGGTAGGCGCGGTACTACCGCTCCTACTGCCGTTGCTCGATTGGGTCTAGATGGGGTTAGCGGTAGTATGCCAATAGGGACCATCGCTGGACTGCCGCTGAACCCGACACAAGAAACTCAAGTCCCGAATCAAGGCGGTAGTACATCGGTACTCGAGCGGTACTACCGCCTGCCAATACAGGAAGTACTACCGCTGGCTTCATCCCGAGCCACTCCCGACACCACGAAGGACACTTCGAAGAAGCGGGAAAGAACTAGGGGTGCAAGGGAGATGTGTACGTGTTGATTCCACCCAAACCTTTCCGATACGGATCCCCTCTTGATAGTACGGTATATCCTACGACTTAAGTTCACCGAAAATGAAATGAAGGAAGAAACATCGTCTTCTCTTTTAAAACACCGAGGGGTAGAAATTGTCTCGTGCCATATGAAGGAATATCTGAAATGCTCAATGCACACGATCAGTCCGCAAAAGCATTGTCATCAATCACCAAAACCACTGAGAGAGAAATATGCCCTAGCACCCTTCGCGTTGCTCTCCGCGAGTCCTAGGTAGAGACCCACGATGTCCCACCATCCCCACCGCCCCGATGTCGTGGCTCGATCAGTCTGGCGTCGTCCCCTCTACCCCCATCTGCATGGCCTGAGCAGCCGGACGTCATCCCCACCGCCTTGGCCGCATGGTTCAAACAACGACAAGTCTCCCTGTCGCCGCTAACGGTGGATGCTCCCTCGATAATAGCCATCTCCTCCGTCCCGGTCATGTGACTCGAGCGGTCGGACACGATCCCCACCGCCTCATTTGCACGTTTCAAGCAAAAACATGCCTTCCCACCACCCCGACGGTGGTTGCTCACTCAGTGCCCGCCGTCCCTAGTGAAAGGATCGATATGGTTGACTAGAGGGGGGGGTGAATAGGCAACTAACAATTTTAAGCTTTTCTTTACCAATTTAAACTTTGCAACAAATAGGTTGTCTAGAAGTGCAACTAAGTGAGCAACCTATATGATGCAATAACAACTAGCACAAATGCAAGCAAAGGATGTAACACAAGAAAGCTTGCAAAAGTAAAGGCACGAAATAACCAAGAGTGGAGCCGGTGGAGACGAGGATGTGTTACCGGAGTTCCTTCCTTTTAAAGGAAAGTACGTCTCCGTTAGAGCGGTGTGGAGGCACAATGCTCCCCAAGAAGCCACTAGGGCCACCGTATTCTCCTCACGCCCTCACACAATGCGAGATGCCGTGATTCCACTATTGGTGCCCTTGAAGGCGGCGACCGAACCTTTACAAACAAGGTTGGAGCAATCTCCACAACAATCGGAGGCTCCCAACAACACCACAAAGCTTCACCACAATGGAGTATGGCTTCGAGGTGACCTCAACCGTCTAGGGTGCTCAACCACCCAAGAGTAACAAGATCCGCTAGAGATAAGTGGGGGGAATCAAATATCATGTGGTGGAAGTGTAGATCGGGCCCTTGTCACCCAATCCCGAGCAATCAACAAGTTTGATTGGCTAGGGAGAGAGATCGGGCGAAAATGGAGCTTGGAGCAACAATAGAGCTTTTTGGGGGAAGAGATGGTCAACTAGAGGTAGAAGACACCCCTTATATAGTCGTGGGAAAAATCCAACTGTTATCCACATGTTCAGCCCGCGACACACGGTACTACCGCTCCAGGGGCGCGGTACTACCGCGAGGCTGCGCGGTACTACCGTGGCGGACCACGGTACTACCGTGACAGCCGCACAGGCCAAAACTTGCCTGACCAGGGGCAGTACTACCGCTTGCGCGGTACTACCGCTCTCCCTTGTGGTACTACCGCAAGGCAGGAAAGTCACGACCTAGGAAGGGCGCGGATGAAATAAATTACATCCGTGCCTACTTCCGCTGAAACTGAGGTGGTACAAAAATCCGACGTGGTACTACCGCTCGCGAAGCGCGGTACTACCGTTGCAGGCGCGGATGTAAAAAAATTACATCCGCGCCTACTACCGCGACACTGCGGTACTAGGTAGGAGGGCCACGGTACTACGACTCCTAGGGAGCGGTACTACCGTGGACCCCCGCGGTACTACCGCGCTGGACGAGCGGTACTACCGTGGGGGGTGCGGATGTAAAATATTACATCCGCCCCTACTACCGCACCGGAGCGGCACAAGGCCTGGGAGCCGTGGTACTACCGCTCCAGAGGAGCGGTACTACCGTGACACACAGCGGTACTACCGCTTGTACTTGCAGTACTACCGCAAGTACAGCAGTAGTCGTCAGATTTTCGCACAGCCAAGATAACGAAGGGAAGCTCCAAAATGCAGGGAAAGGAGGGACAAGTGTACGTGTTGATTCCACCCAAACCTTTCCGACGCGGACCCCCTCTTAATAGTATGACTCTCCTACGACTCAAATCCACCAAAGAGAAACGTAGAACAACGCCGACTTCAATAGTCTCTGAGGGGCACCGAATCGTCTCGTGCCTAGTGATGAAGTACCTGAGAAACTCAAGGCACATGATTAGTCTGCAAAAGCATTGTCATCAATCACCAAAACACCTAAGGGATAAATATGCCCTTACAATCTCCCCCTTTTTGGTGGATTGATGACAACACGGGATTTGCACATAGATAAGATAATTTAGATCAGGGGCAAACCCCACCTCTCTAAAATATAGACGGGCTCCCCCTAGATGTGTGCACTTTAGATGAATGCTTTGGACTGCATAGCACACATACTAGGATCAACACTCCCCCTATATTTTAGAGACCAAGGCATGATACTAAGCATAGCATAGCATAAAGATAGCACAATAAAACACAAGCTCGCTAGGATATATGGAGTGCATATGTCTTACACCAAACGAAGTAAAGTAACCAAGGTTCGAACGAGAAAGCAGCAAATAGTTCAACCAAGAAAGTAGCAAACACACGACACACACGACTCGCAAATCCCTACACACTCTCCCCCTTTGGCATCGAGACGCCAAAAAGGCAGAGAGGACACCTACACACACGAGGTGGCTCAAGCAGAGAACTTGTCCCAGCCCTCTCCGTCGGTCTCCTCGGCAGCTGGGATGGTCTCCTCGACATCCTCCTCAGACTCAGTCCACCTGAAGCCTTGCTTCTCCATCCACTCGGTCTCAGGAGTGATGCGCTCCTCAGACCCGCCAGACACTTCCTCACCATAGAGCTGCATGATCTTGTTGTCTCGGCGGCGACTCTCCTGCCACGTGAGCCCTGTACTGCCCCTTGGCTTGCATGCAGAACAATGTCTTCATCTTGTCCTTCAGCTTCTTGGCCCATGATGGCATAGGGGCACTCTGGGAAGGCCTAGCAGCACGGCCCTCAGCAACATCCTCGGCGCCAGCATCCTCCTCATCAACAGCAGCCCTTGCAGCAGTTGCATCGGCATGAGTAGCGATGTTGGACCAGTTGGATTTGATACGCAGACAGATGGGCTCATGGCAAATCCAGACTGGAGCAAGGAACTCCTCATCAGGGTACATCTTCTCCCAAGTCTTCGAGATCAGCCAAAACAGATAGAGCCCATAGATAGGCACCTTGCGGTTGAACGCTGCAAACCGAAGCTCACACCACATGATGTGTGAGACATCGAGTGGCTGAGACTGAGTCGAACGAGCCTCCTGGCAAATGAGCATCATATCCACCATATAGGCATGAACCTTGTCTTTGTCACCGATGCGTGGGAACAAGGAGTTGCGGAAGATGCGATACATGATATCCAGAAAGGGATTGAGTACCAAAGTTGTCTTGCCATTGGCGAGCGCCTTCTCAACCATGAATGGGGTAAGCTGGTCCTTGTTGGCAGAATCAGCATTGGCATGGGGGCGAACACCCACTGGAGTGTTAAGCCCATCATCAGGAACCTGAAGCAGATCCATGAACTCCTTCCAGGTAGCAGACAGTTGACGGCCATTGGTCATCCAGGTTATCCTCCTCTCTTCATTAGGGTGAAAGTACACTGAGGCAAAGAACTGACAGATAATCTTAGGGTCATAGTCCAGGTGAAAAGAGATCACATGCTCAATGCCAAACTGCTCCACCAAGTCCAGAGCCTCTCCAAAGTAGTCACGGAACTTGTCCTTCCTCATGTGGTGCATATCAATCCACTTCACCTCCACATAGGTATTCTGCTTGTTCTTGATGACATCTAGATAGATGTTGGTCTGTGCCTTGTTCCAGAATAGCTCACAGCCTCTGACAGTGGAACGCGGATGCACATAAGGGTGAAGCTGCCTGAGACGGACATACTCAGTGGGGGCTATCTCATCCATGCCCTTAGCGGGCTCCTTGTGCTTGCTAGCTGAGGTCTTGACATTGCGCTTGGAGGCAGACGATCCCTCTGGTACTTCACCTGGGTTGCGCAGACGCTTGGAGCCAGTGTCACGACTGGGATTGGACCGGCGAGAGCCACCACCTGAGACACACACGCAAAGCACCAAAGACGCGAAGAAGATCAATGCAAAGGCCACGATAAAGCACAAGAAACACATAGAAGGCATACGAGAAAGTTGGCATGCGAAAGATGTGAACCACGGTAGAACTGCCACTGTCTATGGTACTAAAATGTTAGTACCACTCCAAACGCGGTAGTACCGTGCAAGGTCACGGTAGTACCGTGGCTGGAGCGGAAGTAAACTTTTAGTACCGCACAGAGCACGGTAGTACCGCTCCCGAAGGGCGGTAGTACCATGCGAGCGGTAGTACCGCGCCGGACGGGCGGTAGTACCGCGTCGCGTCAGATCCAACCGGCGGTTTGAATCTGAAAAGAACCGCGAAACAACGGCGGTGCTACGGTGATCAGATCTAGCGCAAGACAACAATACAAGTATAATTCCTATGCAATACCACACTCCTTCATCCTATTCTTGCAGAGATTAAGCCTATGAATCTCAAGAACACACAAGCCTCCCCCAAAACCTAGAAACACCAAATACAAACAACACGGAGAGGGAGTTGGGGAAAAACCTTGGTCCATAGCAAGAGCACGTGGTGGGGAACGATCCCACCGGTTGGAATCACGGGAGGGCAGCCGGTGGAGGAGATCCGGTGACGAACGCCGGCTCCGTTCCTGAGCGAGGGAGAGGAGACAACGTGGGAAAGGACTGCGAATGGGTATGGGGAGTTAGAACTCCCCTGCCCGTCCTTATCCCCACGCGCTCGAACCGGCGCGGTAGTACCGCGTATCATCGCGGTAGTACCGCTCGGGCGGAAGTACCGCACCGAGGCGGTAGTACCGCTCAACCAGGCGGCAGTAAAAAATTACTGCTGCGTGGTGACGGTAGTACCGTGCTCCCGCAAGCGGTAGTACCGTGGCTGGCTGCGGTAGTACCGTGAGCTCAAGTCACCGCAAGTTTCAACACGAGAAGAAAAAGCCTTTGCACGGGAACTTTTCACACACAAGAAACCACAAGAACACACAAACCAGAGGTAAAAAGACAACAAGAAACCACCAAGCGACAAGGCCTCTCAAGGAGAGAGGGCGGTGGCCGAAGCCACCTATGTTTGAGTTGGATGGTATGGCACCGCAAATAATTATCCTTGGGCCCATGACCAAAACTCGTCTTTGAAGCACAAGTACCATCAAAAATGGTTAATGTGAAAGAGGTGATCGATTTATGCATAATGGGGGGAGGGAGAGTTCATTGAGATAACAACACTCCCCCTATGTCCATGCCTACACCTAAACTAGACAACAAGTTGAGTGTGGTAGGGGGTGCACGGTTTCAAGTCACATTGCTCAAATCAATGATATTTAGCTCATGCCTTAACTCGCAAAATCTTGCTTCATCCAAGGGCTTCATGAAAATATCTGCAAGGTTATCACGAGTGTTGACATACTTGAGCTCGATCTCCCCTCGCCTAATGTGACCCCAGATGAAGTGATACTGAATCTCAATGTGCTTCGTCTTGAAGTGTTGCACCGGGTTGAGAGAAATCTTGATGGCACTTTCATTATCACACCAAAGAGGCACTTTGTCACAAATGACACCGTACTCCTTTAAAGTTTGCCTCATCCATAGGAGTTGAGCACAACAACTACCGGCCTCCACATACTCCGCTTCGGTGGACGAGAGAGACACACAACTTTGCTTCTTGGAAGACCAACTTACCAAAGAGCAACCAAGAAATTGGCACCCTCCGGAAGTGGACTTCCTATCCACTTTGTCTCCCGCCCAATTGGAATCCGTGAAACCTTCAATCTTGAAGTTTGCTCCTCTTGGGTACCATAAGCCAAAGTTTGGGGTATGAGCCAAATATCGGAAGATTCGCTTGACCGCCACATAGTGACTTTCCTTTGGTGCGGCTTGGAAACGTGCACACATCCCCACACTCAACATGATATCCGGTCTAGATGCACAAAGGTAAAGCAAGGAGCCAATCATGGAGCGATATACCTTTTGATCCACCGCTTTACCATTGGGATCAATGTCAAGTTGGCACTTGGTAGGCATTGGTGTAGTAGCCGGCTTGACATCACTTAGCTTGAATCTTTTAAGCATGTCTTGAGTGTATTTGGCTTGGTTGATGAAGGTTCCTTCTCTTCTTTGTTTGATGTCAAAACCAAGGAAGAACTTCAACTCTCCCATCGAAGACATCTTGAACTTGGAGGTCATGAGAGCGGCAAATTCCTCATTGAAAGCTTTGTTAGGAGAACCAAAGATAATATCATCAATATATAGTTGGCATACAAACAACTCCCCGTTGACCTTCTTAGTAAAAAGAGTGGGGTCGATTTGTCCTACTTCAAATCCACGATCTTGTAGCAACTCGGTAAGGTGATCATACCACGCACGTGGGGCTTGTTTAAGGCCATAGAGTGCCTTATCGAGTTGATACACATGATCCGGGAAGTAGGGGTCCTCGAACCCGGGGGGTTGCTTGACATAGACCAACTCATTAATAGGACCATTAAGAAAAGCACTTTTCACATCCATTTGTTGCAACTTAAAGTTGTGATGGGAAGCATAAGCAATCAACAAACGAATGTATTCAAGACGAGCAACGGGAGCAAAGGTTTCACCGTAGTCGATACCCTCGACTTGGGAGTAGCCTTGTGCTACCAATCTCGCCTTGTTGCGAATGATGTTCCCATGAGCATCTTGCTTGTTCTTGAAGATCCACTTGGTTCCAATGACGTTGTGGTTCCCCGATGGTCTTGGCACCAATCTCCACACCTTGTTGTACTCGAAGTTGTTGAGTTCTTCATGCATGACATTGAGCCAATCCGAGTCTTTGAGCTTCTCATAGACCTTTTGGGGTTCAACACAAGAGACAAACGCGTGATGTTCACAATATTTTGCTAATTGTCTACGAGTGCTTACCCCCTTTCTTAGGCTTCCAACCACGTTTTCCATGAGATGGCCTTGGGTGGTGAGCTTAGAAGCAATCTTCACGGCACGACGCTCTAATTCCTCCTCGGGTGTGGAAGAAGGAGGGTTAACTTGATCATCTTAAGCGTCGTCTTGAGCTTGTTCTTTATCTTGAGCTTGCTCATGATCTTGAACTTGCTCGAGGGGGAGAACTTGACCTTGGGCATCAATTAGAGGTTCACCACCATCTTGAGGTTGATCTTGCCCTTGGTCTTGTTCATGAGAATGAGGGCCTTCACTTTGTTCTTCGGAAGCGTGTGGATCTTGGGGAGGTGATGGCTCCACTTGAGTGGATCATTGTCCTTCTCCTTCGGCCACAAGGGGTTACTCAATGGGTAGAATTTGACCAATACCCATTCTTCTTATGGCTTGGGGAGGAATTTCATCACCTGCATCACAAGTACCACTTTGCTCCACTTGGGAGCCGTTATTTTCGTCAAACTCCACGTTACACGTCTCCTCAATGAGTCCGGTGGACTTGTTGAGGACACGGTAAGCATGAGAGTTTGTAGCATAACCAACAAATATGCCCTCATGAGCTCTAGCCTCAAATTTGGACAAACGAACACCTTTCTTGAGAATGAAACACTTACAACCGAACACCCGGAAGTACTTGAGGTTGGGCTTGTTGCCGGTGAGTATCTCATAAGGAGTCTTGTTCAAGCCTTTGCGAAGATAGAGCCGATTGGATGCATGACATGCGGTGTTGATGGCTTCGGTCCAAAAGTTGTATGGAGACTTGAACTCCGCCATCATGGTCCTTGCCGCATCCATCAACATCCGGTTCTTCCTCTCCGCAACACCATTTTGTTGAGGGGTATATGGTGCAGAATATTGATGCTTGATCCCCTCTCCGCAAAGTCGATGACGGTTTGTTGAGTCTCACTCTTCCTCTTGAAGAAGTATACCCAAGTGTATCTTGAATAATCATCCACAATCACCAAGCAATACTTTCTTCCTCCAAGACTATCAAAAGATGGAGCCCCGAAGAGATCCATGTGAAGGAGCTCCAAGGGTCTGTTTGAGTAGATGATGGTTGAAGGAGGGTGAGCCTTTTCATGAAGCTTTCCTTTGATACAAGCACTGCAAGCACGATCTTTGGCAAAACTAACATTTGTTAGTCCACAGACATGGTCCCCCTTGAGAAGACTTTGCAAAGATCTCATATTGACGTGGGCTAAACGGAGATGCCAAAGCCATCCCACGTCAACTTTAGCCATTAGGCATGTCGCGGTCTTAGTGGGTCGCTCCGAAAAGTTAATCACATAGAGACCGTTCTCGACATGCCCAACAAAGGCTACTTTAAGAGTCTTGCTCCACAAGAGGGCCACGGTATCAATGTCAAAGAATGTAGCAAAGCCCATGAGTGCAAGTTGACGAACGGAAAGCAAATTGAATGCAAGGGACTCAACAAGCATGACTTTCTCGATCGTTAGATCATGAGAAATGACAACCTTGCCGAGACCCAATACCTTAGAATGTGATGCATCACCCCACTCGACATTGGTGGGCATAGATGGAATCACTTGCACGTCCACCACCAAGTCCTTGCTCCCAGTCATATGATTTGTTGCTCCACTATCGAGCAACCACGATCCCCACCGGAAGCAAACACCTACAAGAGATCAATGTTTGGTTTTAGGTACCCATTTAGTAATGGGTCCTTTGATGTTAGTAACTGTTGGGGAACGTTGCAGAAAATTAAAATTTTTCCTACGGCTTCACCAAGATCCATCTATGAGTTCATCTAAGCAACGAGTCATGGGAGAGAGTTTGCATCTACATACCACTTGTAGATCGCGTGCGGAAGCTTGCAAGGTGATGATGGAGTCGTACTCGAACGTGATTCAGATCACCGATGCCAAGTGCTGAACGGACAGCACCTCCGCGTTCAACACACGTACGGCACGGGTGACGTCCCCTCCGTCTTGATCCAGCAAGGAGGAAGGGGAGGTTGAGGAAGACAGCTCCACCGGCAGCACGACGGCGTGGTGATGGTGGAGAAGCAGTACTCCGACAGGGCTTCGCTGAGCACACAACGGAGGAGGAGAGGTGTTGGGGAGGGAGAAGGAGGCAACCAAAGGCCAAGGACTCAAGGTATGAAGTCCCTCCTCTCCCCCACTATATATAGGAGGGCCAAGGGGGGGGGTGGCCGGCCCTAGGAGATCCAATCTCCTAGGGGGGCGGCGGCCAAGGGGGGTTTCCCTCCCCCCCAAGGCACCTAGGAGGTGCCTTCCCCTCCTAGGACTCTTCCCCCTTGAACCCTAGGCGCATGGGCCTATGTGGGGCTGGTGCCCTTGGCCCATGCAGGCCAAGGCGCACCCCCTACAGCCCATGTGGCCCCCCGGGGCAGGTGGCCCCACCCGGTGGGCCCCCGGGACCCCTCCGGTGGTCCCGGTACAATACCGATAACCCCGAAACTTGTCCCGATGCCCGAAACAGGACTTCCCATATATAAATCTTTACCTCCGGACCATTCCGGAACTCCTCGTGACGTCCGGGATCTCATCCGGGACTCCAAACAACATTCGGTAGTCACATACTTGACTTCCTACTAACCCTAGCGTCACCGAACCTTAAGTGTGTAGACCCTACGGGTTCGGGAGACACGCAGACATGACCGAGACGACTCTCGGGCAATAACCAACAGCGGGGTCTGGATATCCATGTTGGCTCCCACATGCTCCTCGATGATTTCATCGGTTGAACCACGATGTCGAGGATTCGATCAAACCCTGTATACAATTCCCTTTGTCAATCGGTACGTTACTTGCCCGAGATTCGATCGTCGGTATCCCAATACCTTGTTCAGTCTCGTTACCCGGCAAGTCACTTTACTCGTACCGTAATGCATGATCCCGTGGCCAACACCTTGGTCACATTGAGCTCATGATGATGCATTACCGAGTGGGCCCAGAGATACCTCTCCGTTATACGGAGTGACAAATCCCAGTCTCGATCCGTGTCAACCCAACAGATACTTTCGGAGATACCTGTAATGCACCTTTATAGTCACCCAGTTACGTTGTGACGTTTGATACACCCAAGGCACTCCTACGGTAACCGGGAGTTACACGATCTCATGGTCGAAGGAATAGATACTTGACATTGGCAAAGCTTCTAGCAAACGAACTATACGATCTTTTATGCTATGCTTATGATTGGGTCTTGTCCATCACATCATTCTCCTAATGATGTGATCCCGTTATCAACGACATCCTATGTCCATAGTCAGGAAACCATGACTATCTATTGATCATAACGAGCTAGTCAACTAGAGGCTCACTAGGGACTCATTGGGTCTAAGTGTTCACACGTGTATTACGATTTCCGGATAATACAGTTATAGCATGAACAAAAGACAATTATCATGAACATTGAAATATAATAATCCTTTTATTATTGCCTCTAGGGCATATTTCCAACAGTCTCCCACTTGCACTAGAGTCACCAATCTAGTTACATTGTGATGAATCGAACACCCATAGAGTTCTGGTGTTGATCATGTTTTGCACGCGAGAGAGGTTTAGTCAACGGATCTGCGACATTCAGATCCGTGTGCACTTTGCAAATCTCTATGTCTCCATCTTGAACATTTTCACGGATGGAGTTGAAACGACGCTTGATGTGCCTGGTCTTCTTGTGAAACCTGGGCTCCTTGGCAAGGGCAATAGCTCCAGTGTTGTCACAGAAGAGTTTGATCGGCCCCGACGCATTGGGTATGACTCCTAGGTCGGTGATGAACTCCTTCATCCAAATCGCTTCATGCGCTGCCTCCGAGGCTGCCATGTACTCCGCTTCACATGTAGATCCCGCCACGACGCTCTGCTTGCAGCTGCACCAGCTTACTGCTCCACCATTCAACATATACACGTATCCGGTTTGTGACTTAGAGTCATCCAGATCTGAGTCGAAGCTAGCGTCGACGTAACCCTTTACGACGAGCTCTTCATCTCCTCCATAAACGAGAAACATGTCCTTTGTCCTTTTCAGGTACTTCAGGATATTCTTGACCGCTGTCCAGTGTTCCTTGCCGGGGTTACTTTGGTATCTTGCAACCAAACTTACGGCAAGGTTTACATCGGGTCTGGTACACAGCATGGCATACATAATAGATCCTATGGCTGAAGCATAGGGGATGACACTCATCTCTTCTTTATCTTTTGCCGTGGTCAGTGACTGAGCCGAGCTCAATCTCACACCTTGTAACATAGGCAAGAACCCCTTCTTGGACTGATCCATTTTGAACCTCTTCAAAATCTTATCAAGGTATGTGCTTTGTGAAAGACCTATGAGGCGTCTCGATCTATCTCTATAGATCTTGATGCCTAATATATAAGCAGCTTCTCCAAGGTCCTTCATTGAAAAACACTTGTTCAAGTAGGCCTTAATGCTGTCCAGGAGTTTCGTATCATTTCCCATCAAGAGTATGTCATCTACATATAATAGGAGAAATGCTACAGAGCTCCCACTCACTTTCTTGTAAACGCATGCTTCTCCATAAGTCTGCGTAAACCCAAACGCTTTGATCATCTCATCAAAGCGAATGTTCCAACTCCGAGATGCTTGCACCAGTCCATAAATGGATCGCTGGAGCTTGCATACTTTGTTAGCGTTCTGAGGAACGACAAAACCTTCCGGCTGCATCATATACAGCTCTTCCTTAAGATGTCCATTAAGGAATGCCGTTTTGACGTCCATCTGCCATATCTCATAATCATAGTATGCGGCAATTGCTAACATGATTCGGACGGACTTAAGCTTCGCCACGGGAGAGAATGTCTCGTCGTAGTCAATCCCTTGAACTTGTCGATAACCCTTAGCGACAAGTCGAGCTTTATAGATGGTAACATTACCATCCGCGTCCGTCTTCTTCTTAAAAATCCATTTATTTTCTATCGCTCGCCGATCATCGGGCAAGTCTGTCAAAGTCCATACTTTGTTTTCATACATGGATTCTATCTCGGATTTCATGGCCTCAAGCCATTTGTTGGAATCCGGGCCCGCCATTGCTTCTTCATAGTTCGAAGGTTCATTGTTGTCTAGCAACATGATTTCCATGACAGGGTTGCCGTACCACTCTGGTGCGGAACGTGTCCTTGTGGACCTTCGAAGTTCAGTAGCAACTAGATCTGAAGTACCTTGATCATCATCAACATTTTCCTCTTCAGTTGGTGTGGGCATTACAGGAATGGTTTCCTGCGCTGCACCACTTTCCCGTTCGAGAGGTAGTACTTCATCGAGTTCTACTTTCCTCCCACTTACTTCTTTCGAGAGAAACTCTTTCTCCAGAAAGCATCCGTTCTTGGCAACAAAGATCTTGCCTTCGGATCTTAAGTAGAAGGTATACCCGACAGTTTCCTTAGGGTATCCTACGAATACGCATTTTTCCGACTTGGGTTCGAGCTTTTCAGGTTGAAGTTTCTTGACATAAGCATCGCATCCCCAAACTTTTAGAAACGACAGCTTAGGTTTCTTCCCAAACCATAATTCATACGGTGTCGTCTCAACGGATTTAGACGGTGCCCTATTTAAAGTGAATGTAGCTGTCTCTAGAGCGTATCCCCAAAATGATAGCGGTAAATCGGTAAGAGACATCATAGACCGCACCATATCCAATAGAGTGCGATTACGACGTTCGGACACACCGTTTCGCTGAGGTGTTCCAGGCGGCGTGAGTTGTGAAACGATTCCACATTTTCTTAAGTGTGTACCAAATTCGTGACTTAAGTATTCGCCCCCACGATCTGATCGTAGGAACTTTATCTTACGGTCACGTTGATTCTCTACCTCACTCTGAAATTCCTTGAACTTTTCAAAGGTCTCAGACTTGTGTTTCATTAAGTAGACATACCCATATCTACTCAAGTCGTCAGTGAGAGTGAGAACATAACGATATCCTCCGCGAGCCTCAACGCTCATTGGACCGCACACATCGGTATGTATGATTTCCAACAAGTTGGTTGCTCGCTCCATTGTTCCGGAGAACGGAGTCTTGGTCATTTTGCCTAAGAGGCAAGGTTCGCATGTGTCAAATGATTCATAATCAAGAGACTCTAAAAGTCCATCAGCATGGAGCTTCTTCATGCGCTTGACACCAATGTGACCAAGGCGGCAGTGCCACAAGTATGTGGGACTATCGTTATCAACTTTACATCTTTTGGCATCCACACTATGAACATGTGTAATATTACGCTCGAGATTCATCAAGAATAAACCATTGACCATCGGAGCATGACCATAAAACATATCTCTCATATAAATCGAACAACCATTATTCTCAGACTTAAATGAGTAGCCATCTCGTATTAAACGAGATCCAGATACAATGTTCATGCTCAAACTTGGCACTAAATAACAATTATTGAGGTTTAAAACTAATCCCGTAGGTAAATGTAGAGGCAGCGTGCCGACGGCGATCACATCGACCCTGGAACCATTCCCGACGCGCATCGTCACCTCGTCCTTCGCCAGTCTCCGTTTATTCCGCAGCTCCTGCTGTGAGTTACATATGTGAGCAACGGCACCAGTATCAAATACCCAGGAGTTACTTCGAGTACTGGTAAGGTACACATCAATTACATGTATATCAAATATACCTTTGGTGTTGCCGGCCTTCTTATCCGCTAAGTATTTGGGGCAGTTCCGCTTCCAGTGCCCCTTCCCCTTGCAATAAAAGCACTCAGTCTCAGGCTTGGGTCCATTCTTTGACTTCTTCCCGGCAACAGGCTTACCGGGCGCGGCAACATCTTTGCCGTCCTTCTTGAAGTTCTTCTTACCCCTGCCCTTCTTGAACTTAGTGGTCTTATTGACCATCAACACTTGATGTTCTTTCTTGATTTCAGCCTCTGCTGACTTCAGCATCGAGAACACTTCAGGAATGGTCTTTACCATCCCCTGCATGTTGTAGTTCATCACAAAGCTCTTGTAGCTTGGTGGGAGCGACTGGAGGATTCTGTCAATGACCGCCTCATCTGGGAGGTTAATGTTCAACTGGGTCATACGTGCGTGCAACCCAGACATCTTCAGGATGTGTTCACTGACAGAACTGTTCTCCTCCATCTTACAACTGTAGAACTTGTCGGAGACATCATATCTCTCGACCCGGGCATGAGCTTGGAAAACTAGTTTCAGCTCTTCGAACATCTCATATGCTCCGTGATGCTCAAAACGCTTTTGGAGCCCCGGTTCTAAGCTGTAAAGCATGCCGCACTGAACGAGGGAGTAATCATCAGCACGAGTTTGCCAAGCGTTCATAACGTCTTGGTTCTCTGGGACGGGAGCGGCACCTAGCGGTCCTTCTAGGACATATTGCTTCCTGGCAGCTATGAGGATGATCCTCAGGTTTCGGACCCAGTCCGTATAGTTGCTGCCATCATCTTTCAGCTTGGTTTTCTCTAGGAACGCGTTGAAGTTCATGTTGACATTAGCGTTGGCCATTGATCTACAATACATATTTGCAAAGGTTTTAGACTAAGTTCATGATAATAAAGTTCTTAATCAAAATTATGAACTCCCACTTAGATTAGACATCCCTCTAGTCATCTAAGTGTTACACGATCCGAGTCGACTAGCCCGTGTCCGATCATCACGTGAGACGGACTAGTCATCGTCGGTGAACATCTTTATGTTGATCGTATCTTCCATACGACTCGTGTTCGACCTTTCGGTCTCCGTGTTCCGAGGCCATGTCTGCACATGCTAGGCTCGTCAAGTTAACCCTAAGTGTTTTCGCTGTGTAAAACTGTCTTACACCCGTTGTATGTGAACGTAAGGATCCATCACACCCGATCATCACGTGGTGCTTAGAAACGACGAACTGTAGCAACGGTGCACAGTTAGGGGAGAACACTTCTTGAAATTTTGTAAGGGATCATCTTATTTACTACCGTCGTCCTAAGTAAACAAGATGCATAAACATAATAAACATCACATGCAATTATATGGTTGTGACATGATATGGCCAATATCATCAAGCTCCATTGATCTCCATCTTCGGGGCTCCATGATCATCTTGTCACCGGCTTGACACCATGATCTCCATCATCATGATCTCCATCATCGTGTCTTCATGAAGTTGTCACGCCAACGACTACTTCTACTTCTATGACTAACGCGTTTAGTAATGAAGTAAAGTAGTTTACATGGCGTTCTTCAATGACACGCAGGTCATACAAAAAAATAAAGACAACTCCTATGGCTCCTGCCGGTTGTCATACTCATCGACATGCAAGTCGTGAATCCTATTACAAGAACATGATCTCATACATCACAATTCAACATTCATCACAACTTCTGGCCATATCACATCACATGATCAATCGCTGCAAAAACAAGTTAGACGTTCTCTAGTTGTTGTTGCATCTTTTACGTGGCTGTGATTGGGTTCTAGCAAGAACGTTTTCTTACCTATGAATCACCACAACATGATTTTTGTCAACTTCTATTTACCCTTCATAAGGGCCCTGTTCATCGATTCCGCTCCAACTAAAGTGGGAGAGACAGACACCCGCCAGCCACCTTATGCAACTAGTGCATGTCAGTCGGTGGAACCGGTCTCACGTAAGCGTACGTGTAAGGTTGGTCCGGGCCGCTTCATCCCACAATACCGTTGAGCAAGAAAAGACTAGTAGAGGCAAGTAAGATGACAAGATCAACGCCCACAACAAATTGTGTTCTACTCGTGCATTAGAGAACTACGCATAGACCTAGCTCATGATGCCACTGTTGGGGAACGTTGCAGAAAATTAAAATTTTTCCTACGGCTTCACCAAGATCCATCTATGAGTTCATCTAAGCAACGAGTCATGGGAGAGAGTTTGCATCTACATACCACTTGTAGATCGCGTGCGGAAGCTTGCAAGGTGATGATGGAGTCGTACTCGAACGTGATTCAGATCACCGATGCCAAGTGCTGAACGGACAGCACCTCCGCGTTCAACACACGTACGGCACGGGTGACGTCCCCTCCGTCTTGATCCAGCAAGGAGGAAGGGGAGGTTGAGGAAGACAGCTCCACCGGCAGCACGACGGCGTGGTGATGGTGGAGAAGCAGTACTCCGACAGGGCTTCGCTGAGCACACAACGGAGGAGGAGAGGTGTTGGGGAGGGAGAAGGAGGCAACCAAAGGCCAAGGACTCAAGGTATGAAGTCCCTCCTCTCCCCCACTATATATAGGAGGGCCAAGGGGGGGGTGGCCGGCCCTAGGAGATCCAATCTCCTAGGGGGGCGGCGGCCAAGGGGGGTTTCCCTCCCCCCCAAGGCACCTAGGAGGTGCCTTCCCCTCCTAGGACTCTTCCCCCTTGAACCCTAGGCGCATGGGCCTATGTGGGGCTGGTGCCCTTGGCCCATGCAGGCCAAGGCGCACCCCCTACAGCCCATGTGGCCCCTCGGGGCAGGTGGCCCCACCCGGTGGGCCCCCGGGACCCCTCCGGTGGTCCCGGTACAATACCGATAACCCCGAAACTTGTCCCGATGCCCGAAACAGGACTTCCCATATATAAATCTTTACCTCCGGACCATTCCGGAACTCCTCGTGACGTCCGGGATCTCATCCGGGACTCCGAACAACATTCGGTAGTCACATACTTGACTTCCTACTAACCCTAGCGTCACCGAACCTTAAGTGTGTAGACCCTACGGGTTCGGGAGACACGCAGACATGACCGAGACGACTCTCGGGCAATAACCAACAGCGGGGTCTGGATATCCATGTTGGCTCCCACATGCTCCTCGATGATTTCATCGGTTGAACCACGATGTCGAGGATTCGATCAAACCCTGTATACAATTCCCTTTGTCAATCGGTACGTTACTTGCCCGAGATTCAATCGTCGGTATCCCAATACCTTGTTCAGTCTCGTTACCCGGCAAGTCACTTTACTCGTACCGTAATGCATGATCCCGTGGCCAACACCTTGGTCACATTGAGCTCATGATGATGCATTACCGAGTGGGCCCAGAGATACCTCTCCGTTATACGGAGTGACAAATCCCAGTCTCGATCCGTGTCAACCCAACAGATACTTTCGGAGATACCTGTAATGCACCTTTATAGTCACCCAGTTACGTTGTGACGTTTGATACACCCAAGGCACTCCTACGGTAACCGGGAGTTACACGATCTCATGGTCGAAGGAATAGATACTTGACATTGGCAAAGCTTCTAGCAAACGAACTATACGATCTTTTATGCTATGCTTATGATTGGGTCTTGTCCATCACATCATTCTCCTAATGATGTGATCCCGTTATCAACGACATCCTATGTCCATAGTCAGGAAACCATGACTATCTATTGATCATAACGAGCTAGTCAACTAGAGGCTCACTAGGGACTCATTGGGTCTAAGTGTTCACACGTGTATTACGATTTCCGGATAATACAGTTATAGCATGAACAAAAGACAATTATCATGAACATTGAAATATAATAATCCTTTTATTATTGCCTCTAGGGCATATTTCCAACAGTAACAAGGGTCTTGGGAACCCAAATAGACCATTCAGTATACTCATAAGGAGAACCAACAAATTTAGCATAAACATGTCCATCACTAGCACGGCACAACACATATGACGGGTTAAAGTCGCCGGCTTTGTTTGAGGACATGCTTTTGCCCTTTTGGATGTCAACTCCCTTCACTTTTTCCTTCTTCTCCTTAGGAGCACCCTCTCCCTATTTCACAAACGTTTGCTTGAGAGGAGGAGGACGTTTGGTCTTGTTGTTCTTCTTCTTCTTGCTCTTGGACTTGGGTGCAAACCCAATTCCTTCCTTCGCCACAACTTCCTTTTGATTGCTCAAAAGGTCATTGAGGTTCGTCTCACCTTGAATGCATGTCACAAGGCCTTTCTCAAGTTGATCCTTCAACTTGGCATTCTCCTCCACAAGATGTGCATGCTCGCAACACGGGTTAGTAGCACATGCATTATCAATTAATACCATATGAGGAAAAGTGGCCTTTTCCTTGATTAGCTTAACTTGGAGTTGAGCATGAGACTCTTTGAGGTTAGCGTGAGTACCCTTCAAGACCTTGTGGGCCTTGTCAAGTATCTCAAACTCCTCTTTGAGTCTAGCATGATCAACCCCAAGTTTAGCCTTCTCGGAGGTTAGCACACGAGACATGACAAGAGCATGATCAAGATCTTTCTTTAACTTAGCATGGTCATCATTGTGTGACTCCTCAAGAGTCAAACGATGCACACGCTCTTCCTCAAGCGCATCAGAGAGATCCGATATCTCATCGACATAGTCACGACTATGACCTTCCATCTTGGAGATGGTTTCTTCATGAGCCTCGATCATGTCATTGGCCTCACCAAGTTGTTCCAAGAGAGCAACAAAGTGCTTCTTGGACTTACCCTTGAGCTTATTCATAAAAGACTCAAATTCATTCACTTCCTCATTTGACTCAACACGTTCATCAATGCAATCCTCCAAGGAAGGATTAGTGATGATGGTGGTTGTGATGTTGGGGGTTACCTTGTTTGAAGCTTTAGCCATGAGGCATTTGGCGGTGATGTTTTCGTTGGGTGAATCAAAGAGAGACACCCGGGGAGTAGTAGCAATGGCAACGGATGCCATGGCCATAGCTTCTTCGTTTTCATCATCATCGTCATCCTCTTGGTATTCTTCTTGAACCACCAACCCACGAGTGGGAGTCTTCTTGGCGAAGTTGTTCTTGTTTGGGAAGGACTTGGCTTTGTCTTTTCGGATGAACTTGCCACCATTGTCTTCCCGCTTCTCGTAAGGACAATCCGCAACGAAATGGCTCACATTGCCACAGTTGAAGCAAGTTCTAACTCGTTGCTTGCCCTTGACGCCACTTGAGTTGTTCTTGTTGAAGTTGGGTCTTGAACTCTTCTTGCTCCAAAATTGTCTTGAAGCAAGGGCCATGTGATCATGGTAATCAAATTTGGTGTCTTCGGGGTTGCTTTCCTCATCTTCCACTTCTTCCTCTTCTTCCATAATAACCTTGGCCTTCAAAGCAAGGTTGGGCTTCTTTGCCCTTTGAGAACGGAGCACCGCATTGTCGGCGGTCTTGTCCAAGATGCTCATTGCAACGAACTCATCCAACACTTCACTTGAGGTCATGGAGTGGAAGTCCGGTCGTTGACGAATGATGGAGGACATGGCCTTGTTGTAGGGCATCATGGCCTTGAGGAACTTTCGCTTGATCCAATTGTCATCCGTGTCCTTGCTTCCATGATCTCGGAGTGCGACCGCGAGTTTGGTCACTCTTCGAAAGAGCTCACGAGGTTCTTCATCTTCTTTCATTGCAAACTCATCGGCTTCATCTTGCACCACTTCATAGTTGGAGCGTTGAATGCTAGCACTTCCTCGATAGAGACCCTCGACACATTTCCATGCTTCTTTAGCCATGACATGGGGTCGAAGATGAGGGAGATCTCCGGGAAGGATTGCATCTTGGATGATGAAGAGAGCACTCTCATTGAATTGATTGTCCATGGCTTCTCGGGGTGAAGTTGCTTGGGTCATGAGGATAGAAACCTTCTTCAATGATTCTCCAAAGGTTAGTGTTCACATGTTTTAAATTTCGCTTAAAGCGATAGACCCAAGAATCAAAATCTTCATGTTTCTCATATTTAGGTGGAGGACCGGCATGATTCAAATGAGTGGAGGGGATTGGCCCTCCATAAACCGGGGGTTCCACATGGGCAAAGATGTCGGTACCATTTCTACCACTAACAGAAGGACTCTTTTCAATGTTAGCTTCCCCCTTGTCGGAGGTAGCATCCGTCACCTTGTTGGTGGGATCACCCACTTTCATCGGCGAGGTAGATTGTTTAAGTCCTTCTAGGAAATCTTTAAACATGTCCTTGACCTCGGTCGTCATGGAGGTTTTCAATGTTTCCAAGGCCACATTGAATTCCTCACGTGAGATCGAGTTACCCCCATCTCCCGTAGATGATGTCGGATTCGCACCGGAGTGCTCTCCCACCTCATCTACGGCATCAACCATACTCTTCGGACGGTAAAGTCCTTAAAAAGAGACGAGGCTCTGATACCAATTGAAAGGATCGATATGGTTGACTAGAGGGGGGGGTGAATAGGCAACTAACAATTTTAAGCTTTTCTTTACCAATTTAAACTTTGCAACAAATAGGTTGTCTAGAAGTGCAACTAAGTGAGCAACCTATATGATGCAATAACAACTAGCACAAATGCAAGCAAAGGATGTAACACAAGAAAGCTTGCAAAAGTAAAGGCACGAAATAACCAAGAGTGGAGCCGGTGGAGACGAGGATGTGTTACCGGAGTTCCTTCCTTTTAAAGGGAAGTACGTCTTCGTTAGAGCGGTGTGGAGGCACAATGCTCCCCAAGAAGCCACTAGGGCCACCGTATTCTCCTCACGCCCTCACACAATGCGAGATGCCGTGATTCCACTATTGGTGCCCTTGAAGGCGGCGACCGAACCTTTACAAACAAGATTGGGGCAATCTCCACAACAATCGGAGGCTCCCAACAACACCATGAAGCTTCACCACAATGGAGTATGGCTTCAAGGTGACCTCAACCGTCTAGGGTGCTCAACCACCCAAGAGTAACAAGATCCGCTAGGGATAAGTGGGGGGAATCAAATATCCTGTGGTGGAAGTGTAGATCGGGCCCTTGTCACCCAATCCCGAGCAAATCAACAAGTTTGATTGGCTAGGGAGAGAGATCGAGTGAAAATGGAGCTTGGAGCAACAACGGAGCTTTTTGGGGGAAGAGATGGTCAACTAGAGGTAGAAGACACCCCTTATATAGTCGTGGGAAAAATCCAACCGTTATCCACATGTTCAGCCCGCGACACACGGTACTACCGCTCCAGGGGCGCGGTACTACCAAGAGGCTGCGCGGTACTACCGTGGCGAACCACGGTACTACCGCGATAGCAGCACAAGACGGAACTTGCCTGACCAGGGGGCAGTACTACCGCTTGCGCGGTACTACCGCTCCCCCTTGCGGTACTACCGCAAGGCAGGAAAGTCACGGCCTGGGAAGGGCGCGGATGAAATAAATTACATTCGTGCCTACTTCCGCTGAAACTGAGGTGGTACAAAAATCCGACGCGGTACTACCGCTCGCGAGGCGCGGTACTACCGTTGCGGGCGCGGATGTAAAAAATTACATCCGCGCCTACTACCGCGACACTGCGGTACTAGGTAGGAGGGCCACGGTACTACGACTCCTAGGGAGCGGTACTACCGTGGGCCCCCGCGGTACTACCACGCTGGACGAGTGGTACTACCGTGGGGATGCGGATGTAAAATATTACATCCGCCCCTACTACCGCACTGGAGCGGCACAAGGCCTGGGAGCCGTGGTACTACCGTGACACACAGCGGTACTACTGCTTGTACTTGCAGTACTACCGCAAGTACAGCAGTAGTCGTCAGATTTTCGCACAGCCAAGATAACGAAGGGAAGCTCCAAAAGGCAGGGAAAGGAGGGACAAGTGTACGTGTTGATTCCACCCAAACCTTTCCGACGCGGACCCCCTCTTAATAGTACGGCTCTCCTACGACTCAAATCCACCAAAGAGAAACGTAGAACAACGCCGACTTCAATAGTCTCCGAGGGGCACCGAATCGTCTCATGCCTAGTGATGAAGTATCTGAGAAACTCAAGGCACACGATTAGTCCGCAAAAGCATTGTCATCAATCACCAAAACACCTAAGGTATAAATATGCCCTTACACCTAGCACGATGCTCGTGGAGTAGTGGTGGCGCCGGGTCTAACTCGTCCCCGGTTGCCCATATGGGAGAAGTAGCAACAGATGAGTCTGAAATCACTCGGGAATGGTCTTGAAGGCGACCACAACACCTTTACAAACTTTTTGAAGCACACCACAAGTAAGGAAACTTCTGAGCCTCGAGTCCTAACCCCATTGGTGCCCAAAATCCAAGAGTAACAAGTGTTAAAGTCAAAATCAAGTGTGGAACACAAATTGGTTTGGTGGGGTGTAGATCGGGTCTTACTCTCTCAGTCCCTAAAGTATCAACAAGTTTGGATTGAGGGATTGAAAGTATTGCGCAAAAAGCTATGTAAGAATGGTGGAGCATCTCAAGACATTTGGGTTAGGGTTAGAGGTAGGAGAAGGGGGCTTTATATAGTTAACCCCAAGATGTAACCGTTGGCAACCAGAAGACCCCTTGTGCACGGCAAAAGGCCTCGGTGCACGAGGTGTCCAGACATAAAACCATTAGACCCCATGTGCACAATGAAGACCCCGTGTGCAGGGGGCGTTCAGGTGGACGGCGACGCTTCTTCTTTGAGTTTGTCTCTGGGCTTCCATCCTCTTCGAGTTTGTCCATTTGGACATAGTCGACGGAGCTCCGTCTTAGATTCTTGTTGTCTCTTTGGGACAGTGAGGTTATGGTTTCTTGTTATGTGGTGAGATTTGGGGTCAGGTGCTTCAGATCTATGCAACGGTTCAATGAATACAATTGCGGCTCTAGGGCGCTGGTCCTTCGGGCACGTGCACGAAGACTTCCCAGTTGTCCTCGACAAGGTCAAGCGGCACATCGACAAGGTCAAGCTTCTGCAAGAAAAGCTCGAGGCTCATGAGTCGCTCGAGATCGACTCGTATTTTAGCTCGACTCGAGATTGACACGAAAAGAAATGAGCTAAATATGAACACTTTATGTAGCTCGATCGAGAAACGAGCTGATCTTGAGCCAACATTGGCTCACTCAATTTTAGCTCGATAGCTTGATATCATATAAGTATATTAAATAACCTTCATATCTTTTGCCGATAATTAGGATAATTCATTTCCATATATGTTATGTATGTTTTTTCTTCACTTTACCTACTAGCAAACATGGAAATTAAGCATGGAGAAAATTTAGTCTCAATATGACATGTGGCCAACCGTGCGTTCATTATCTTGTTATTTTGGTCAAAGTTTGAGAGCAGGCGCACCTTCGTTGTCTTCTATCCATGATCTCTTGTTATTAAATACTAGTCTTCTCTCAAGAAAGAATAAGTCGAATTTATAGTGATTTTTTTCTGTTGTGACCTATCTCACTTTAAAATTTGCCTTAAAATGATTTTAAAAACCATCTCATATAGCTCGAAACTAGCTCGAGATCAACTCGAGATCATTACAAGCTGAGCACGAGCCATTTTCTACAGCTTGACCTTGAGCTTCACACATTTTGGGCTCGCTTTAATTTTAGTATGAGTTGAGCTGAGCCTAGGCCAACGCGCTCGAACTCGACTCGTTTGCAGCCCTATCGGCGGCTCATTTTGGTGGCAGTAGTGGTCCTTTGGTGGTTTTAAAATCTCGATATATTTTTTATTATGTTTGAGATACTTTGTACTTCAAATGAATTTTTATAATAAATATGATCCTTTCCACAAGGAAAAGTATATGTTTAGCATATGTTCCCACACTTTTCATCCAGGCATCCCAAAACAAAAAATGTAGTCTGGTTGTCCTATGATTCAAAGAAACCAAAACAAAAAATGTAGTCGTCGAAAAACACGTATTTTCCCTTTTGAAATGAGGGGCCGACCATCTTCCTATAATAAACTCAAAGAAACCAATGACCTGAGATAAACATTAGTAATTGTCATTAGTTTCACTAACCATGATGTCATCACATCAAAAAAGATCATTAGGGATAAATGCGCTTTCATCGTCCTCCTCAACGTTGCTCGTGACGACCCCGCCCTGAGGAGGAGGAGCTAGTATGTGGCATCCTCCGTCGCTCCTTGACCACCAACGAGGCTGACAGACAGCCGGCGTCGATAGAACGCGAAGGTGTCACATTGGGATGTCAAAGCTATCTCCCGACCCAAAGCCCTCCCCTATGAGTAGGCCTCCCCCCTCCCCAGCAAAGCTCGGGCCGCCCTAACCCTAACTCTCTTACGGTGAAAAACATACCACTCAAGTGGGGGAGAAGACCCCCAAATAGGAAAAGAAATCCCAATGTTGTCCAAAGGAAGATTGCTGCCTTTTAGATGGTAACAGCCCCAATACTCAAGGTGGAAGTGCCAAAATGCACTTGGAACCATTGTTGAAGAAATCGTTAACTGGTAGTTGATCGGTTGGCTGGCGAGTAGAGGGTTAATAGGCTAATCGGCCGATTTATCAATTTATCGGCTATTCGGTGACCATGCGAGTAGAGATTAATCAGCAAGTTAACTGATTAATCGGACGAATTCTGTAACCGTATACACATTTTCAATGCCTTGGTTTTCATTAACACAAATTAATAAACCTTCAAGTAGCACATCTGGATTACAGAACTCTGCATGCCCTGCCCAAGCGGCATGAAACGACACTTGACATTTGCTAAGAAACAGAACACTAGGCATATTTTGCATTGCATAATTAATTAGCCCCTCTGTCCCAGCGTTTTTTACGCTAGTGCGCTAAAACGCTCTTATATTATGGTACGGAGGGAGTAACTAACATCTTCTAGGCGCTTGCCGTGCCAGCATTTGCTGAAACATTAGCTGCACAATTCGCCCTCTGGTCCAGCCAAGAGACGATGTCGGAGTAGACGCGCTCGGTGTCCTGAGGGAACTCTGCCATGAGCGCGTGCCACATTCCAGGGTAGAGCTTCAAGTCCTTGTCCCCGCTCGACGCTTCCTCGAACAGCAGCTTGCTCACCGAAGGATCCGTCACGACGTCGTCTCCACCGTGCAGCACCAAGAACGGCAGGCTCACCTGCCAATCTCAAAACGTTAGTAGCTTCTCCGTCTTTCTCCTTGGACCTAAGTTACTGAGACTACACGCATGGCACACCATGAGGTGGGCAGACTAGGAGAGAAATTAGACAGTTATCTGACTAGGAAGGGAGATTACCTCGTGCAAGTTCTTCTCAATGTCTAGGCTGACCATAAGGAGTTCATGACAGGTCTTCAATGGGAGCTTTCCCCTGTAAATATACGGATTGGAGCGAACCTGCACGCAAATACCCGTACAAAATTCAGCAACCATCACTAACTTTTCTTACAATCGTTAAGAGCCTTATTAAAAGAAGTTGGTACATACTTATGACTGAGTACCTGTTTTCTCATCTCTGGATCTTTGCAAACTTTGTCGATGATGTCCGGGATGGGTATGATCCTCCAACCGGGCGCCACCGCGCATACCATCTTCAGAGCGCTCACCACCACCGGATGAGGCCTCATGTCATCAGAAATCTGATACCATAACGAATTAACAAACAACCATGCACACAAAAATCACCACGAAAACTCACCCCCGTGTTGCTTTATTTATAAAGGGGGAGAAAAAACAGAGAAGACCTTGCACATTGGAGCAAGCAGAACGGCGCCGTCCCAGTAGGCCGGCTCCTTCCTGTGGAGGAGAAGCGCTATGCTCCCGCCCATGGAGATCCCGTACAGGAACCGCTTCTTCCCCCTGTTCTCCGGCTTATCTGAAATTGGTCAGACGCCACTAATTCAGAGCTCGGTTGGCAGTGGCGTAGCTAGGGTTTCAGACCAGGGTGGTCCAACTGATAAAAAAATCACCCAAGAAAATTTTCCCCACAAATACAACATAGTTTAACATGGAGCGTCCATCTCAAGAAAAATTAACGTGGAATGAATTGATTAGTAAAATTTATCAATTCTCAGTTGCCAGAAACCGTGAAATCAAAATCAAAATCAAAATCATACTTTAAGTATTACAGAGATGATAAACATGCATGACGGCGGTTGGTGCGCGCCGCGCTTCTGCCGAGTCACCGCTGGTCATGCGCTCTTGCCAAACTAAGGATTCACGATTTGCCACGATTAGTAGTTTAGCAGATCGGCATAGTGGACAGAATCCTGCTGGTTATCACGAACATCTCCATCCAAACTTGCAATTCAGCCGATCGGCCTAGGGGATAGGGGAAACGTAGAGGAAACGATGCTCAGTCGTTCGTGGGCTTGGGCGCTAGGGGCTGGCTTGGATGGGCCATATGCTTTTTCTTTGGTGATATAGTTAACGGGCCGCTGGCGATCAAAATCCCAGGGTGGTCCGTGGACCACCCTGTCCACCTCCTGGCTACGCCACTGTCGGTTGGTGCTTTCAGTTTGTGTGTCCGGGAAGGTTTATATAGTTCGTCCATACCGCAGACGCTCGTAAAATGGCTGGAGCAGTCGGCGACGACGTCGCCGAAGTTGGGCACGTAGCATCTCCGGCCAGACGACCTGCCGTGGCCCTCGTGATCCATTCCGTAGACGGCGTACCCGGCGCGCACCAACCGGGAGGCAGTATCTCTCATTGATACACTGCACTCTGCTGCAATCCCTGGCGAAGAGAAACCAAAAACAATTGGCTCTTTTATTTGTGAATTGATCTAGCAGAGAACCAGAGATATATACTCCCTCCGTTCGGAATTACTTGTCGCGAAAATGGATGTATCAAGACGTATTTTAGTTCTAGATACATCTATTTCCGAGACAAGTAATTCCGAACGGAGGGAGTAGTGGGAAGTGCACCAGTACCATGGCAGATGAATATCAAAGCTTTGGGCCCTGAATTGTGCGGCATCCATGAGCAGGTGAACAGCTTGGTGTCCCGGGAGTTCACGATAAACTCCTGGAAATTGAGTTCAGACTTCAGAGTTAGCAAACGCGAGCAACGATGATGAAAATTAAAACCGTGTTTAGGCTTCGGAGTGCTGCGGCAATACGAACCGACCTCTTCATACGTGACATCATCGCTGTGCTGATCCTGGAAACAAAATTCAAACATCAGGATTTGGGCCTGGATCATAAAAGTATGAAATGGCTGCTGTGGGATGCTCCTTAACATACCATGGCCATGTCTTCAGAACTCCTTTTGACATGATGTGTGCCTGTACATGCATATATACTGCACCTTGAACACATAGAATCGATCCTCTAGTCTAAGAAAAAGAACACACAGATCGGCCAACCCCACAAGAAACCGAAGCAAGCCAACGGAATGGAACGGCGTAGTACGAGTCTGTGTGCAGATGGTGGCACCGATTACTTCGCAAGGGAGATTTAAACCTGCAACTTGCGAAGCGAAACCCCGGCGAGAATGGAAAACAAAGCGCGTGAGAGATCTCTGCGAGTGCATTCGGTCAGAATCAGTGGTACAGTCACTTCGTCTATGCTCAGTCACGTCGCAATCTGGTTCCAACGGGACAATCATCAGATCCACAGATTAGGTTACAGAAAAATGCACCGACTATGGAATTCAGAGCTTCAGATATCGTTCGTGTTATTGATTGATCATATCTGTCAAACATAATACTAGTAGTACGGTGGTTCGTTATTATTCGTGTAAATTTATTTCGACCGCGTGCTCTAAAATTTCAGAGTGGTTCAGACAGATGTCGTGGCAGCCGCAGGTGCTCTTGTGAAGCAGACGTCGTCTTCAGGCAACGGAACCGGCTGCCAGCCGGTGCAGGACTCGAGGAGCTCCTTGAGCACCATCGACGCGGGCTGGACCGAACACGGCTTGTAGCAATCCCGGACCTCGAAGTCCCACTGGCCGTCTTCCGCAGTTTCCAAATCATTTTCGGTGTGCTCCTGTGCGCCGTTCAGGAACAGGTCGCCTTCAGACCGGATGCGCCCACTTGAACTGCAGTCCCTGTCCGCCGCCTGTAACAGTCACAACCTCAAAGCTTTTCAGTTACAAAAAACGAAGTGCAGATCTGTAAGGCCCAGTGTAAATGTAATACGAGACCTGCTCGCTCATGTACGTGAACACTTTCTTCTTCTCCCCCGCCTCGTAGATGTTGCACTGGGAGACAATCTGCAGCCATATCAAGCGTGCAGATTAGCACTCTTCACACTACACACGCTTATGGCATGTGGCGTATGAGCAGTTTCGTGTGAACCGCACCTGCGACTCCACGCTGGCGCAGACGGCGTAGATGCCCCAGCCCCTGGTGTAGTTGTTGTAGAGGTGCACCCGGCCGAACCGGACGCGGGGCTGCCGCTGCCGCGTGCCGTCGAAGAGGCAGTGGTGGATGGTCACCCGGATGCGCCGGTCCCCGACGTGGCCGCTGCTGGCGCCGATCAGCACGGCCTTGTCGTGCGCCGAGAAGCGGCACCGGGAGACGGTCACGTCGGTGCTGCCGCAGGTCACGTCCAGCAGGCCGTCGGCGAAGTCGCGCAGGCTGCAGCGGTCCACCCACACGTGCCTCGACCCGGGCTTGATCTGCACGGCGTCGGCGTCGTGCCCGCGCCCGCCCTCCACCTCCAGGTTGCACAGGATCACGTGCTCGCACTCGCGAAGAAGAAGGCCCTTGCCGGACAGCGTGACGCGCCGCCCGCGCCCGTCCACGGTCTTGTGAGAGGACACGCGCAGCCCCGACGCGAGGCGGATGATGCCGGACACGTCGAAGACGATCCACAGCGGCTCCTGGCGCCGGCAGCCGTCCCGCAGCGAGCCGGGTCCGTCGTCTTGTAACGCATCATTCAGCTTCAGTACGATGAATGTATGACAGAATGACAGCAGATGATGATGCAGAGAATTAACGGGGAGATGGTGCCGTGCGTACCATTGAGGGTGGTGACGTGGTAGACGTCGCCGTGGAGGCCGCCGATGGCGTGCCGGCCGAAGCCCTCGGCCTGGGCGGCCATGGCGCGCAGCGACGAATCCACGGCCGCGTACGGCATCAGCGTGGTTTGCGGCACGCTCCCGAGTTGTTGCTCGTCCGAGAATCGAGGAGGGGCGGTGCCTTCCACGGCCGGCTCACCACCGAAACGCTCGTCGGGGTGAGGAGGAGTAATGTCCACCATGGCAGGATCGTCGACGAGCTGCTCGTCGGACTGAGGAGGCGCCATGGCATAGGACGGTGATCGAGAGAACGAACAGAGAACATGTTGGTTCGGTATTTAGTTGTGGCGCGCTCGGGAAAGAACGGCTGCTGTTTACTATTGGACTTAATTGTCTGGGCCGTTTCCACTGGTGAGTTGTGTCGCGGGGGCGTTTCAGGCCGGCCCAAAGAGAAGTAAATTTGAAACGGACAAATGCTCCTAAATACTTTCTCCGAATATAAGTGTCTCAATTTTTGTACTCCCTCCGTTCCAAAATAAGTGTCTCAACTTTTGTACTCCCTCCATTTCAAAATAAGTGTCTCAACTTTGTACTCCCTCCGTCCCAAAAATTTTGTCTTAAATTTATCTAGATATGGATGCATCTAATACTAAAACGTGACTTGATACATCCGTATTTAGACAAATCTAAAACAAAAATTTTAGGACGGAGGAAGTATTAACTTTAGTACAAAGTTATACTAAGTTTGAGACATTTATTTTAGGACGGAGGGAGTACAACTTTGTATTCCCGAAGGGCACCCCGGAGGTACCATTTTAAGACGGAGGGAGGGAGTACCATTTCTTCGAATACGAAAACGGTTATGTCACGCCCACAAGGAAGGGCACCCCCAGCCTACCCAACCATCCACAAAGACCCACCCATGCCATCAAGAAGAGAAACACCGTCGAAATTGTCAGCAAGCTATCATCATTCTAACTTACCTCAGAAGCCTTCACCCTAATGGACACACGAGATTTCTGTTGGCCCATGCCAAATACTCAGACAAACACGTCAAGGAGTAGGTAGCTTCGAATTCTATAACGAGCCTCGCAGGAGAGATGCACACGTTGCTCCTAGTTGCAACGTCAGGTCACAGGCATGGGGCGTGATGGAAAAGTCACTACTACGGGGCCAATTTTGGTGTTTTGACCCTTTTGCAAAAGTTAAACGAGATTTGACCCTATTTTGATAAAATTTTAAGATCTGACCCTTTTTCTATCGTCATAGTGTTTGGCGGTAGGGTTACACGTTCTACCGCCACAATTAACGACGGTAGGCAAGGATACACGCTGGCATACCATGCTGATGTGTCAAAAAGGCTACCGCCAAAGCAGCCGGCGGTAGCACATGCATACTTACCGCCATGCACATCGGCGGTAGATCGCCTAGTGTATCTTGGCCGCATGCAAGCTACAAATAGCTGACGTTGTCATTTTGAGCACAAACAGGCTGCAGTCCATGTGGTGTACAACAGCTATTGCCCTGGTTAGACCTTGTGTTTGATACCTACTGAGGGCTTTTTTAAATCTTTTTCTTTTTCCTCAAAAGAATAATTTGTCCAGCTAATATTAGATATAAATTAATGTAAAAAGTAATTTTACTTATTTGTAAATATTTAGAAAAATCTCATAAACATATAAACATGCAAGGCAGTATAATACGTCTCTAGGTAAAAGACATACAATCTTGAATATCGATCGTCCAAAAGTTATTTTAAAAGGCATGTAATAATTAATCATAGGGGGGTATCATTCACGAGGGGGCGTGTCTTAGTTTTTAGAAGATGAGATGGTTCGTGTTCAAAAATATCGATCATCAAAAAGTCATTTTTTATACTTGAAATATGCTTTGGCTCGTGTAGATATAAAATGAAATGGTTTGTATAAGGTACTAGATGATACCCTGCACGTTGCGACAAAAGTATGTTGCAATATAATTCAATAGAGAAAACACCAAAAGGACACACCAGATGGTCGGAACTAGCTACCGTCCACGGCAACACAGTCGCCGCCTCCTTCTCAAAAAAGCTAGGACTCGTGTCTCTCGCCGGCGCCGCCGTAAGTCCGCCTAGTCTCCGGTGTCCCTAGGGCCGTGGGGGCGCGGTGGATCCTGACAAGGGCCAGCGGGAGGGCTTCGTTGTTAGTCGTTCCTTTCGGTTTTTTCTTAGGGTTTGTGTCCAGCTCAGGAAGGCAAGATGGTGGCGACTCCCTGAAGATGGAATAAAATCCGCCCGGCCTAGCCCACGTTTCGGTGGTGCGTCTAACATCCTTGATTTTGCTCGGATCTTGTTGTTATTCGTCTATGTTTATGTGTCTTATGGTTGGATCCTTTTGATCTACGTTATTCTTCATCGGCGATAGTTGTTGTTCTGATGCGCTGGTCCTATGGGGCCTTAGCATGACGACTTCCCGACTGTCTACTACAACAAGTTGTGCCCGACTCCGGCGAGGGAAGGGCGACGAAGGGCTTATAGTTGTCGCTAAATGGTACGGTTCTGGATGTAATTTTTATTATTTCGGGTGTTCGTAGTACTACCACGATGAAAGATAAATAGATCGAAAGTTTTCTCAAAAGAAATATATGAAAGAAACCAAGAAGAAACATATTAAAAATGAACTATTTAGGTATACAAGTTATGGATACCTTGAGTACCGAAGAAAAAAGTTTTTTACAATATCCATATTCTATATTAATTGGATAATGAAGTGTTTATGTTTATTAGGAAAAACAAAACAAACCTATACGCTTTTTATCCTAACCATCATACATGTTACTCCAGATAGGTAAGAAAATAGAAATAGGTAAGTAAAAAAAGTTTTTTTTACAATATCCATATTCAAATTAATTGGATAATAGAAGTTCTAATTTTTGTTGGAAAAAACAAAACAAATAAAAATTATCTATGCCAGGAATCGAACCCAGGTTCTCTTGTTAGGAGGAATCCAAGCTAGCCAATGCAACACAGATTCAAACACGTATTACTTAGCGACGCACGCTACTTAAAGTAGAAAGTTTGCGTTACGTACATGGGCTACCACCGACGTGCATGGCGGTAGATATGTATATGCTACCGCCGTATGCTTTGGCGGTAGCGTTTTTGACACATCAGCACAGTATGCCAGTGTGTACACTCGCCTACCGTCGTTAGTTATGGCGGTAGAACGTATAACCCTACCGCCAAGCACTATGACGATAGAAAAAGGTCAGATCTCGAAATTTTATCGAAGTAGGGTCAAATCTCGCTCAACTTTTGCAAAAGGGTCAAAACACCAAATTTGGCCCTACTACGGATCGGAACAGCACTGACCGGTCAATATGCATCATCACTGACTAGTATCTATCCAGTCAGTGCCCCAGGGTCAATGATGGCTTAGCAATTACACACGGGCCAGTTGGCCGGTCAGTGATCGTAATTTCATTATCCTTTTATGCCCTGAGCTTTACATATGTTTGTTTTCCGGCAAGGCAAATGAATTTGAGGAAACCACAAAACCTAATATGCACTCATCCATATTACACAATCACTTTACTTTTCATAAGACAAAAACATATAATTAGGGTTCACCATTGTCATATCCATTAAACATACTTCATAGACAACATATGAATATATTTTTAAAACCTACAAAGATAAGTCCTTTGTGATTGCTAGTAATATATTGCCATCCACGGTAGTCCACCTGTCTCGCTTCTTCATTTTCCTTCATTACATCTCCATATAAGCCTTTTGTGATTTGCACAAATATGCACATCAGAGAAGCTACCTGATGGAGAAAATGAAGTTGTCTTTTTGTGCAGTGCGGCTAAAATATAATTAGTTCAAAACATATTCACAAGCAAGTTATGACTTAGAATATAACTTATGAGTATGATTGAACTAAATGAAAATGCAAATTGCTTAGAACAATTATACCTTCGAAGTTGGTCTAGAGGGACCACGGGTGCTGAACGATTGAGACGCTAGAAGTCTCGAAGGCAAGGTCGTGTGGAGTAGTAGATGCTTACTGCTAACACTTCCTATTCTCTCCGACAATTTTTGTGCAATGCAATTAAAATATAATGTCGCCACCGCCTTGATATTTCAGCGACATTTTATAAATAAAAAATGACTTGTATTTACTACACCAATTGAAGTTTTGTAATATATGAAAGAACATGTGGTGCCCTCATGTTTGGTTTTGGTAATTGATGACAATCTCTATGGACTAATGGTTGCCTTGAGTTATATTTGAAGGGTTTGTCCATAGATATTTCTTGAAGTCCATATGTTGGTTTCAAGGAGTTTATGTGTTGACCAAGGTGCTATTCAAGGAATTATCCAAAGATTGATCATGGATAAGACATAATACAAGGTTGATCATGACTAAGTTAAAAGAGTGAATCAAGTTGATCAACGCACGAAGCGTACAAGATGTACCGAGGGCAATCAAGTGATGCCATGGTATGGTAAGCATTGTCCATTACGCTTTTTGTACTAACTCATAGTCTACATGAGACTTCTATGTGGGGTTAGGAATGTTTCCATGGGCTTTCTCAAGAGGAAGATCTCATACAACCCATGGAGGATGACATCAAGTGGTGATCGTCATCAAGATTGTGGTGTGCAAGTTCAAGTGGAGCATCACAGAGGGATCATGCTTAAAGCTTGTTGTCCATTGTGGTGACAATGGACTTGTAAGATGTCCCGAAGAGTGGCTCACCCATAGTGGAGTATGGAGGAGCAATCAACTAGTCTTCATCGAGCCAACACAATCAAGAAAGGTGGTCTAACTTGAGAAAGTCAAGATCTTCATCATCTAGCTCAAGTGGATTATGTGCAAGGAAAAGGTTTGCCCTTGATAGGTCTTCTATTTTACCGGTCTTATGGTGGTAGTTGGGAGACCGGATTATAGAATCAATTGTCGTAATATCAAGGGGAGCTCTCAAGTAAGTAGCTTATCGTTTTGTTCGTAGGGAGCTCAAACAATTTCATTTTGCATCATCTTTTTGGTTCTTGTTTGGTGTTTCTCTTTATGAGTTTTAGAGCTTTTGGATATCTTCATGACAAGCTCGAGTTCATCGAAAACAGAGCACATATATGCATCTTCTATGATGTTTTCGATGTTGGAGTTTTTGTCGGTTCTTTACTGATAGAGGTTTCACATCTCTATTTCTTAGGCTTTCTCCCCCCGCCATTTCTTAGGTTGGATAGTATTTGTCGTTGTCGGCGTTCTGGGAACGGGGATCCCCAGACTTGCCTGCCTGCGGCCTGCAACGTGGCTCAAGTGGTGGCCCAGTACGGCCCATCTTCATCAGCACAAGACTCAAGACCCTCGCGAGGGGCCAGGCCATGCGGGGCGGACGACGTCAGGCTTCCTCAGGGACGGCCTCGCCAGGAAGGCTCACGAGGAGGCAGAGAGATCAAGGCAGGGTACCTCGCGAGGTGCTCGTGATGCAAGCCATGACGGTCGAGACCAGGCGGGCGCCGGCCTGCGCAGTGTCCTTGTTTCCTCTTTGGTGCAAAGGGGGCAAGCACATGCGCGGAGTACCAAGGCATCAGGCAAAGATTGCCATTTCAGTGCAACGAGACCAAGACCAGCGGAGCGGCAGGATGGAGGTCACCATGGAGCCCAAGACGGCATCATCGCCAGTGCTTTTTGGCAGCCAAAGACCAACTTTAGTCAGGATAACTTGTACTATATGTTCCCCTTCGAAATGGCCGTTGTTGGCACCCTTCCCGCTCAATATTTGGGGAGAGGCCCAGGGCCTCTATAAATAGGACTAGCCACCACAGTAGAGGGCATCGGATCCAGATTTTGGGAAGACTAGAGAGAGAGAAAGGCGATCGAACTCACCCAAGTAGTTCATCGCACCAGCTCAAGAACACCTCTCGCGAGGCCGTTCTTCCCCTGTACTGTTCATCATCCGCCCCTGAGGCAATCCATCACACCACACACTGGAGTAGGGTATTACACCACAATGGTGGCCCGAACCAGTATAAATCTCGTGTCCCTTGTGTTGTTCATCGTTTTCAGCTTAGATCTCACGAGGCGATCGGACGTAGAACGGTAGGGGAGAGATCTTCGCGCGCACCCCAGTGTTCGAACCTTAAGGGTCTACCGGAACCCAACATCCGACATTTGGCGCACCAGTTAGGGGTGCGCCGGAATCTTTCTTCCGCTATTCGCGTTCGATCTTCCGTCGTGTCCATGGCTGACGCTCGTCGGGCTCGCGCCGAGCGTCGGGCTGCCCTCGCCGCCCGCGTCGCCCAGACGGCGCCCGTCGGCGGGTGCCCCCGTCGTTCCCCGTCGCCTGCCGCCAATTCCGCCATCGGCCTGGCGGGGAATGAGCAGCAGGCCTCATCTCTGCATCCTTCGGTGCGGCGGGAAGGCCGCACCGTCACCCCATCGCTGACCCCAGCCGGTTCATTGTCCCACACCTGTCGCGCCCCCACGGACGCGCACGCCGCGTTGCTCCTGGCGCGTGAGCTCCTGCACTATCGTCCCGTCGACGACCTCTACAAGGACTGGCTCGCCCGCATCACCGAGCTCGTCAGCACTACAGGGGGCTCTCCTATGTCGTCCCTCTCGCTACCTCGCCCTCCATCCTGCGCAGGAGGCGCAGATTAGGAGGTGCCTCCGCCACCTCCTCCCCAAGAAGGCACCCTAGCCCCAAGGTGCGCGGCTCCAGGACGAGACCCACCGCGTCCAGCGCCCACGCGACAAGAAAGGAGCTGCCAAGAAATCCCTCGCCCCCAAGAAGGTGCTCACGTGCTCCCGGCACCGATGCGCCGTGACCGCATCCCTGCGCCACCACGTCAAGACCCCGCGCTGCTCTAGGTAGCGGCGCGTGGGAATCCCCAGGAGCAAGCCCAGCACCAGCAAAGGGCTCCGGTGGACACCGCAGGCTGCGGCGCCTTCACCCCCGAGCTACGCAGTGTCGCCTGGCTAGGAAAGTTCAAGCCTGACCTGCCTCCTCGCTACGACGGCACTGCAGACCCCGTGGAGTTCCTGCAGCTCTACGAGCTGGGCATCAAAGCCGCCAACAGAGACGAAAAGGTCATGGTGAACTGGTTTCCCATGGCACTCAAGGATGGTGCCCCGCACCTGGCTCCTGAACCTGGCTCCTGGCACGATCTCCTCCTGGGACGAGATGCGCACCCGCTTCATCTCCAACTTCCAGGGCACTCGC
Organism: Triticum timopheevii; assembly: GCA_963921465.1. Classification (NCBI taxonomy): domain Eukaryota; kingdom Viridiplantae; phylum Streptophyta; class Magnoliopsida; order Poales; family Poaceae; genus Triticum; species Triticum timopheevii. The sequence goes on along the minus strand of OY997266.1, from coordinate 501,997,959 downwards.
GACCGTCCACCGGCCGTGGGCGACTTGCGCCGCATCAAGCAGCAGCGTGGAGAGACCTTGCAGAAGTACATCCAGCGCTTCAACAACACTCGCCTCAAGATCCCCAGGGTGACTAAGGAGGCCATCATTTCGGTGTTCTCTGATGGCGTTCACAACGTCAAGATGAAGGAGGAGCTGGCAATCCATGAAGATCTGTACACGTCTCTGGAGTTGTTCAACCTGGCGACCAAGTGCGCAAGGGCTGAGGAAGGGCGCCTCTCCCTTCTCGAGCTCCCAGCAGCAGACCCAGAAGAGAAGAAAGCCAAGGCCAAGGATGTGAAGCGTAAGGGAGCAGCTGTGCTCGCAGCAGAACCAGATACAAAGCGCGGCAGGGACCAGCCGAAGTCGTCCAAGGGCAGCCGGTACTGCGTGTACCACGATCTCCACACCCACAACACCAACGAGTGCCAAGAGCTCAGGGCCGTGCGAGAAGGCCGTGTCGGTCGACGTCCCGAGGCAACGATCGGGGCTACGACCGAGGCGGAGCAAGAGGTGGAGGATGATGGGACGACCGTGGCCCTCGCCAAGGGTGGCGTGACCGACCTCGTGAGGACCGCTGGCAGGACCAGCCTCGCGAGGGAGCCTGGAAAGATCAGCCTCGTGAGGATTGCCCGCAGGGCAACGTAGGCCTTCCTCCTCTGCCACCACCACCAAGGAGGAATGAAGACCATCATCAGGACAAGGGGGCTGGGGGCTTCCAGGAGCCACGTGCAATCGCTTGCATCCTGGGCGGCGCTCAGGCCCCAACCTCACAATGCATCTTCAAGCAGTTTGCTCGCGAGGTGAATGCAGTCCTCCCCAAGCCTGAGGCCACGCGCCCTCTCAGGTGGTCTGCGTGCGCCATCACGTTCAGCTCAGCGGATCAGCTCAAGTGCGCGGCAACAGCCGGTGTCCTCCTAATGCTTTGTTCCCCAGTCAGCAGCAATGTGCAAGTCACCAGGACCCTCATCGATGGCGGAGCAGGACTCAACATTCTGTCCGTCGAGACGTTCAACAATCTCCAAGTGACATATGATCAGCTTCAGCCAACCAAGCCTTTCTCAGGAGCCACTGATGGTTCCACTGTCCCGATAGCACAAGTCCGCCTTCCTGTCACCTTTGGACAGCGCAACAACTACTGCACCGAGCTCATTGACTTCAACATTGCCCACATTCGCCTGCCATACAATGTCATCCTTGGGTACCCAGCCCTGGCCAAGTTCATGGCAGTGACTCACCATGACTACAATGTCCTCAAGATGCCAGGAAGCGATGGGGTCATCACGGTCCCCTGTGAAGAGAAGGATGTCGTGTGCTCCCTCGAGCGTGCCTTCCAAGCCGCGTGGATCGAGGACCCGGACAGCAAGAGTGGAAACCTCCCTGGAGCAGCTCCCAAGAAGAAAAAGACATCACCTGGTTCAAGGCCTCAGGAGGCAGGCACCTCCGGGGGCGCCGCGTCTGGACATGCGCCCGTCCAAGGGGCGCCACCATCCATCGCATAGGAAGGCGTGCCCGGCGCCCTCCTCGGGCAGGGCTCGGGGGATCTCTCCTAGGGAGCCACCGACTTTGCCAAGGTCACGAGGGAGGCGCTTGGGTACAACTTGGAGGCGTGCTTCACGGCACGCTTCCCTCAGGGAGGCGTGAGGAAGGAAGGACCCAACCCTCAGGAGTTCATCACCAAGGCCGCTCAGGAGTTTGAGGAATCGAGAGTCATGCGCGGCAACCGCCGTCTGCCCGGCGTGGCTCCCCATCCAGGTGAGGATGGCGGGCTGCGCGTCTGCATCGCCTACCCAGGGCTCAATCGAGTCGCTTCTCAGGAGAGCTTCTGGCCTTCGCGCGTGGGGCGTTGCGCGGGCCCACCGCACAGCTTCGTTCGCATGCCCTTCGGCTTGCCGAACGTGGCTGCAACCCACCAGCGCCTGATGAGGAGCATTGTGGAAGCTCAGCATCGCGCGCTCATGGAGAAGATGGAGACAGACCTCGCCGGGCCGCCCGGACCTCCTGAGCCTCCCGAGGCTCGGAGTCCCGAGGGCTCGTGAGGATAGGCTCCTTCACCCTGCATCATCAGCTACTCCGACACTCGCTCTGCAACAGCATCAGATGACTTCTTTTCAGTTTTTGTTTCAGCTGGGAGCGCCCTCAGGGATGCATCATTCCCGGGTGGCGTGGGTCCATCCCTGCGGCATGTATCCGTTTTGCTTATGTCTTCTGCTTACCTTGTTGGGGGCGCCCCTCGGGTTGCATCATCCCCAAGCCGCTCGGGCCTGACCCGGTGGCGTTTGCTTTCTCCGCATCTATCTAAGTGAATTTGCTCCTTCATGCTTAACCTACTCATGATTAACGTCTGCTGCCTACCGCGGACCTCTCCACTCTCATGCAAAGCGCTTGCACGTTAAAAGGGGGGCCTGAGCATAGCAACTCAGGGGCTCTTACTGGCTCTCCAGCCCTCACCTCCTGGCCTTGACCCACGGCATCACGGCCTGTCATACCAGCGGCGGCTGAACTTGCTTGAGGGCCGGGACCTGAGGACGTAGAGCATTTGCATTTTAACCATCTTGCAGGAACATACCACTAACAAAGGCCCAGAGCCAGGCGCAACCCGCCTCGAGGTAGGGCCTCGTGGGTCCCGCGCTAGCCCACGGGTGCCCAGATACACCTCTACTAGCCCTACCGTGCCGGCCACGTGTCAGGGCGGGGCTGTACACGCCTTGGGAGCTCCTCCCAGAGGGGAGCCCCCCTCCCACGCACCAGTGGAAGCACCATGCTCCGCGCTGGCTGACGACACTGTTGAGGAGCGGCTATGCTCGTACACATATGGAAGCACTATGCTCCGCACTGGTGATAAACAACTGAGGGCAGCCCACGGCTGTATCAACCTCAGGGAGCCCAGAGCTTACTGTCTGGCACCATTGCAAAGCCTCCCCTCGGGAGTGCCGCACGAGGGGGCTGGACACGGGGGCTGTGCCCGGGCCACGCCCTAGCACATGCCACCCAGCCAGGTCCCTCAGACCTGGTCGTCGCGCGCCCCTCCTCGAGCGGAGCAAAGGTATGAAGACTTGTTTGAGCGTCAATGGGGACTCCTGAGCATCGCGACTCAGCAGCCTAACTGGTCACGTAGCCCCTCACTCAGTTCCGAAAGGCTAACGGCGGTTGAGGTATGTGTGGGGCCGGGCCCTGCCGACGTAGAACGACAAATCCTCGCCTTCACCCCCTCCCTATTTGTTGTTCGTGCGTCAAGGGGGACTCCTTAGCATCGCGACTCAGGAGCCTAACTTGTCACGTAGCCCCTCACTCCTTAGTCCCATCCTGGTGATCCGGTCGGGGCTAACAGCAACTGAGGTATGCGCGGGGCCGGGCTCTGCCGACGTAGAACACAAGAAAATAGGAAGGAAATCGCAAAATCTAGAAAATCCAGAAGCAAATATTACAAACCATAAATTGTTCTCACAATACCAGACACGAATTTAAACGCCTACACGAGGCATGGTGCATGTTGCAGGAATCAAAGCAGGGAAAAGGCTGCAAGAGGATCACCCCTAGGCCGCGCCACCGCTCATGGTAGAGTCGCGCTTGGCAGCCCCACATCCTGGAGTTGCGGGGCCGGCAGCACCTCGCTTGGGCGCGGTGTTGAAGGCACGGAACTTCGACAGCAAGGCCTCTGCTCGACCCTTGACGGCTTCAGCAGCGGCGGCGGAGCGCTTGGCGTCCACAGGCTCTAGCAGGTCATCAAGGTTGGCGTCGGGGTTGCGAAGGTAGACGTGGTTGAGGATCAGCGTCAACGCTGCGGAGGAGAGGACGTGAGCCTCAACTTCAGCCATGGGGCCGATGCCGATCATGACCTCCTCAAGCGCCTCGACGAGGAAGGGAACCAGCTTAGTGGGGCCTTCCTTGGCTCTAGCCAGTGGCTTCTCCAGGCCCCCGTTGTAGAGCGTTTTCAGCGCTACGCGGGCCCTCTCCTCGTAGAGCGCGAAGGTCGTGCGGTCTTTGGCCAGGATCTTCGCCTTGCCGTCCAGCTCGACCCTCTCCACCTTCAGCGCCTGCTCCAGCGTCTTCAGCTGGTCGCGGTCGGCTGACAGTTCGGCGTCGCGCTCCTTACTAGCAGCCTCCCGAGCTTTCATCTCCTCCTCTTTCACCTGGCGGTCACGAATCTCCTTGGCGAGCTCATCACGCAGCCCTTGCAATTCGCCTTCCAGCGTCTTGCAATGGCTGGCGGTGGAAGCATCCTTTAACGCCTCGTCACGGGCGGCCATGGCCTGGGAGGTGGCTTCTTTCCCCTCCTCGGAAGCCGTCACAGCCTGGCTCAACGCCGCTCGAACGGAGGCGTCAGAGCAAACCCAGCTGGAGACCAACTCCAGGCGCCCGACCACCAGTGGGGGTCCGCGATCCGGAGATCCTCCCGTAGCCGACTCAGTTCGCCGGCGGCGCGGTCCAAGGCGGCAGAGGAAGTAGAGGAGACGGGAGCTGGCGGGGTAGGAGGAGAAGACGGCAGCGTGATCGCAACCTGGGAGGCAGGGACCTCCTGAGTCTTGGCAACCTCGGCGACAGCGTCAAGCACGGGTGACTCTAGAGTCAACGGGGCCACGGGGGCTGACTCCTCACCGGAGCATTCCTGTTGGCCTCGCGAGGACGATCGGGCAGGGGACGTGCGACCTCCGCTACCTCCCTTTCCCGCAAGTGAAGACGCGGCCGCGACCGAGGGGCCCATCCCAGGCAGGGTCACCGCATCTCCCCTCAGCCTCTTTTGCCGCGGGCAGCAGCCTGCCCAATGGAAGATGTCAGGTCTAGACAGCAAAAGACAGGAGCAAGGCAGAATTCGAACACTTACTTGTTGACCGCCGCGGGATCCCACGGACTCCGGCCAAGCTTGAAGCCCGAAAGCCTCTTGCAGGGCTCAGCCTCGGGAGGCCTAGTCATAGGAGAAGGAGCGCCTGAAGGGCGGGAGCTGACTTCGGCCGATGCAGGGGCCGGGGTAGACCCTTGGGGGATCAGCCCGGACCTGTCCTTCCTCGGGATCAGGGGCACGTCCTCCCCCTCTCGCCTGGTGCCGGCCTTGTCATTGTCAGGCAAGGAGCGGAGGGCCCTGGACCTACGCCAGGGGGAAGTTTTCCCCGTCCCCTCGAAGGTCGCCTCCGAGTCACGATCCTCGTTCTCTTTGCCATCTCCCTCCTCTTCTCCGCTGGATTCGCCGGAGGACAGGTTGATCATCGCCGTCGCCGCCTGACCCTCAGGATCCTCCGCCGGCACCAGGCCAACCCCGTCGAAGGTGGGCATGGCGTCCACCACCAGCGCCCAATCATCACGGAGGAACAAAGGGACTGGAGCACCCACCGGGCCTGCCACTTCCTCTCCAACCAAGCAGCGCAGGGCCGCGGTCAGATCCTCATCGCTTAGGGCATCCAAGCTCAGGCGGAGGACGACATCCGCATCCGCGAGCCTCCACAGCGGGCGCAAGGGCGCCTGAAGAGGGGCCACCCGATGCGACAGAAACTCCCTCAGGAACGAGGCCCCGGTCAGCTTCGCCACCCTCAGGCTGCCCGACCTCAGGTAGGCGTTCATCTTCTCCAACACCTGCTTCGCCCGCCGGTCATCGAGCTTCGCGCGGGACCACGCCTCAACGGCCTCGGGCTGCTTTGTCGGCAGCTCCAGTAGGGGGTCGTGGCGCCTGGCGTCCACCATGACCCACTTGCTCCGGAAGCCCTCGGCCCTCTTCCCGGCCTTCGAGATAGCGTTGGACTTGGAGTACGCGACAAAACTCGTGCACGCTGAGATGTTGCCGCCGGAGACCCGGAGGGAGAAGAAGTGGCGCAGCAAGGCCACGGAGGGCGCCACCCCGACGTGCGCCTCACAGTAGTAGGCGAAGATCGACAGGAGGAGGATGGAGTTGGGGTGGATGTGGAGAGCATGCAACTGATACTGGCAAAGGACGACAAGGAAGAACTCAGAGAAGGGAGGAACCAGACGAGCGATGATGGCGTTCATGAAGAGGGGATAGAAGGTGCTCCCCTTGTCCTCCGGCAGGGCGGAGCCAAGACGGAGCACGGTCTCCCCCATCTTGTTGATCTGCGACGCCGCCATCCGGCGCGTGAGGGCGACATTCTTCTCCGTCACATTGGGAGAGACCAGGGCCGGCGAGTACCTGGCCGATGCAGCCCCAGCCGGAGTCTTGCGGGGGGCCATTGTTCACTGGAGGAGAAGGAATGCGGCGGATCTGGAGATTTTGGAAGCAGGTAGGCTGTAACGCCCCGGATTCGATGCGCCAGCTGTCTGCCAGTTATTCGCCATCGTTGCCATGTCATTTGCTTGCGTGTTGCATTTTATCATGTCATCATGTGCATTTCATTTGGCATACGTGTTCGTCTCATGCATCTGAGCCTTTTCCCCGTTGTCCGTTTTGCAATCCGGCACTCCTATGTCATCCGGCGTCCCCTTCTCGCCTCTTTTCGTGTGCGGGTATTAAACTTTCTCGGAATGGCCCGAGGTTTTCCAAGCGGCCTTGGTATAGCACCGGTAGACCGTCTGTCAAGTTTCGTGCCATTTGGAGGTCGTTTGGTACTCCAACGGTTAACCGGGTAACCGCAAAGCCCTCTTTGTTTGCAGTCCAACACCCCTTCCAAAGTGGCCCAAAGCCTAGCAAACTCCCCTCCATGCTCTCGGTCGTTCGATCATGATCGTGTGGGCGAAAACCGCTCCTCATTTGGACTCTCCTAGCTCCCTCTACCTATAAATATGTGGCCTCTCCCGAAATTCCCCCCGAAACCCTAGCTTCTTCCTCCTCCCGCAGCCAGACACGTCCGAACCGGGCCGGACATGTCCGCCGGCCACCTCGCTCCGCCCAATCAGGAGCCGCCACGTCGCCTCGCCGCCGCTCTCCTCCAACCCCCGCGCGCCACGTGTCCCCGCCGCCGCCGTTCCCACCGCGCGCCGCCGCCAGGCCCGCGTCAGGCCCGCCCGGGCCAGAACTAGGCCCGCGCCGGCCCGCGCGTCGCGCCGCCGTCCGCCTCCCGGCGCCTCGCCCCGCCGCCGCCCGGCTGCGCCTCCCCGCCGCGCCCCGGGCACCCCGCGTCGCCGCCGTCGACCGCCGCCTCGCCGGCAGCTCGCTCGCCGCCGGCCGCGCCGCCTCCCCGCCGCGGGAGCGCCCCTGCCACGCCGGTGTGGCCCCGCGCCCGCCGCCGCCCGACCGCGGCCTCCGCCGCCCTCGCCCGCCGGCGTGCTCCGCCGGCGCCGCCCCGGACCAGCCCGCGCCGCCCCGGCCAGATCCGGCCGCGGGGAGGCCGGATCCGGCATCCCCCTCGCCGGCCCCCTCCTCTCTGGCCTCCTCCAAGCCATCTCCGGCGAGATCCGCGCCGCCTCGGCATCCGTGCCCGGAGGTTGACTTTCCCCTTCCCCGAATCCACTGTCCCCGTTTTCTGACATTATCATGCCATGTTCATCGCATTGTATCTCTGCATCCGTAGCTCCGTTTCGTGCATGTAATATGTCAAATTGTTCGTCTTGACGAGTACTTCATTTCATTCCATTGCATCATTTTCATTTGAGCTCATCTTGATACCCGAAATGCTGTTGGAAGAGTGCATGTTGATGTTAATCTGCTGAAACTGTTATAACTTGCTCATTTGTCATTTTTGCCATGTTTAATGTGTGCATCCTATGAGCATGAGCTCTAGATCTGTTTTGATCTATGCCATGCCATCTTTCCAGGGGTGTATGCCATGTATTTTTGTGATCAATGCGGTGACTAGCACAAGCATGCAAACTAGCCTTCGTGATATTGCTGATTTTAGTCCCTGTTCTGCTATTATTTTTATGCCATATTAACTTGATGCTACAAAGAGATCCATGCATATTTTGAGATACTTTAGTAAGAGTGTTTTAAACATATGGTTGTTGTCTATCCATCCCTGCCCTTGGTTGCAATTTTGGAGTAGTCTAGCATGCCATTTGAGTGCTCTACTTTTGCTTCAAAATATTTCCTGGCAGATTGTTTACGTGTTATTCAATTTGGCCAAGCTTGCTATAGTTGATCCTTGCATGCTATGGACTTGTTCTTGACTTGGTTTGTTTCATAAACATGTCTTATTGATGATGCTATGCTTATATTGTCATGCAATGACTTGTGGTGAGTGAATCGAGCTTGTTAAATAGTGTACTTGCTGTTGCTGTTTTGCTAGGCTGAATCTGTTATTTCGTGATGCTATATAAACATGTGGCTACTAATCATTCTATGCATAATCTGGAGATGTCCTATAAACATGTTTTGATCTACATGTCATGCTCTATCCATTCATGCCCTTGGTTGCAATTATAGCCTGCTGCATCTTGTTGTAATCTTGCTCCAAAGTTGCTTGATAATGTTGCTATCAGCCTGTTAATATTAAGTTCACTAGTTCCCATGTGTTTTGCTAGTGTTCCATGCATCCTATGACCTTGCTCTTGCCATGTATATCTTCACAATCATGCCTTCTTACTGTTGGTTGCCTTGACATGCCATGTATTGCTCTGTAGTGAGTGGTTCAAGCTCACCAACATGCCTACTTATTGTTGTTTCTGCCATGTATGAATCTGTAATATAACTTGCCATGTTTACATGGGTGCCATCATATTTTCCGTGCCCTTTTGGCTCATGGTCAGTAAGGGACTTTTGTTCTATGCAATTAGTAGATTCATGCCATGCCTTTGTTTGCCATGATATGTTCCTGTAACATGTTGTTTGCTTGCTCTAAACATTGCAACCTGATGTTATTTCTGCTAAAGTCTGAAACTGTTATTATTTGCAATCTTACAATGTGTTTTTGAGCATGTTCTAGTTGTTTCTGGAGATAGCTCAGTGTTCATGTCTTGTTATGCTTTACCTGTACTTCATGACCATGCCTTTTGTTATCATGTTGGGATGTTGTAGCTTGTTGTTTTGATGCTTGTAAGATGCCTAGTTGCTGTTATGGACAGATTGTTGCTATGACTTGTATAGAGTGTATGTGTTGCACCGTTGCTCCGTTTTGGGTGTGCTCTATATGAAACTTGCTTGATTTTGCATGTAGTTTCATATTACCATGTTGCATCCTTGTTTTGGTGTGTTTGCTTGATGTTTGGGTGCGTTTTGCATCAATGCCATGTTTAACTTGTTTTGCTCATATCTTCTAGGCCGTAGCTCCAAATCTAATGAACTTTATATGTAACTTGACTAGAATTTCGTGTAGATCATCTTGGTGCATCTTAACTTGCTGTTTAACAACTTGAACATAAGGTTTATTCAGATCTGGACCAATTTCGAAATTTGCATATGAGGACTTACCGGAATTGTTATATGTTGTTCCCGGCCTCATTTAAACTTGCCTTGATGTGTTGTTCTTGTTTGCATCATCTCTTGCCATGAGTAGCTTCATGTAGCTTGGTCATGCATCATGCTTGTTGTGCATCATGCCTTGTTCATGTGTGGTGTGTTTACCTATGTTGTGTGCTTCTTCTTGTTAGTTCCTGTTTCGTTGCGATCGTGAGGATTCGTTCGTCTACGGTTGGTTCGGCTTCATCCGTTCGTCTTCTTCATGGACTCGTTCTTATTCCTTGCGGGATTTCAGGCAAGATGACCGCTACCCGGGATCTCACTACTATCATTGCTATGCTAGTTGCTTCGTTCTATCGCTATGCTGCGTTACCTATCTGTTGCTCCTCAAGCCTCCCAAATTGCCATGAACCTCTAACCTTTGACACCATTCCTAGCAAATCGTTGATTGGCTATGTTACCGCTTTTGCTCAGCCCCTCTTATAGCGTTGCTAGCTGCAGGTGAAGTTGAAGATTTCTCCATGGTGGACAGGGTTTATGTTGGGATATCACAATATCTCTTATATTTTTTAATGCATCTATATATTTGGTAAAGGGTGGAAGGCTCGGCCTTATGCCTGGTGTTTTGTTCCACTCTTGCCGCCCTAGTTTCCGTCATACCGGTATTATGTTCCCGGATTTTGCGTTCCTTACGCGGTCGGGTGATTTATGGGACCCCCCTGATAGTTCGCTTTGAATAAAACTTGTCCAGCAAGGCCCAACCTTGGTTTTACCTTTTGCCTCACCACCACCTACTTTTTCCCTTGGGAGTCGCTCTCTTGAGGGTCATCTTTATTTTAGCCCCCCCCCGGGCCAGTGCTTGTCTAAGTGCTGGTTCGAACCGAGTAGACTGCGGGGCCCCCTCGGGGAAACTCGAGGTCTGGTTTTACTCGTAGGATGTCTCATCCGGTGTTGCCCTGAGAACGAGATATGTGCAGCTCCTATCGGGATTGTCGACGCATCGGGCGGCTTTGCTGGTCTTGTTTTACCATTGTCGAAATGTCTTATAAACCGGGATTCCGAGACTGATCGGGTCTTCCTGGGAGAAGGTCTATTCCTTCGTTGATCGCGAGAGCTTGTCATGGGCTAAGTTGGGACACCCCTGCAGGGTTTAAACTTTCGAGAGCCGTGCCCGTGGTTATGTGGCAGATGGGAATTTGTTAATGTCCGGTTGTAGATAACTTGACACTAGATCCGAATTAAAACGCATCAACCGCGTGTGTAGCCGTGATGGTCTCTTCTCGGCGGAGTCCGAGAAGTGAACACGGTTTCTGTGTTATGATTTGACGTAAGTAGGTGTTCAGGATCACCTCTTGATCATTGCTAGTTGACGACCGTTCCTTTGATCCTCTTCTTGCTCTCATTTGCGTATGTTAGCCACCATACTTGCTTAGCCACTGCTGCAACCTCACCACTTTACCCCTTCCTTTCCCATTAAGCTTTGCTAGTCTTGATACCCATGGTAATGGGATTGCTGAGTCCTCGTGGCTCACAGATTACTACACCAACAGTTGCAGGTACAGGTTATGCGATGATCATGACGCGAGAGCGATGTTGCTTGTTTTGGAGTTTCTTCTTCTGCTTCTTCGATCAGGGGATAGGTTCCAGGTCGGCAGCCTGGGCTAGCAGGGTGGATATTGTTTGAGTTTTTGTTTATGATTCATCCGTAGTCGGAAGTTGTTCTTGTATGTTGTGTTGTTGTATTCAGGTGACATTGTATGTTTTGTATGTATCCCCATCTATTATGTAATGTTGATGTAATAATATCCACCTTGCAAAAGCGTTTCAATATGCGGGTCTATCCTTGGTGGGACCTTCGAGTTCTTGTGGATATGGTCGCATATTGGGCGTGACAAGTTGGTATCAGAGCCTCGACCGACCCTAGGAGCCCCCTTGATTGATCGTGTAGTTTGGTCGTTGTTGAGTCTAGAAGAAAACTATTTTCTGAGTCTAGTTATACCGGAGAGTAGGAATTCTTTTTACTCCTCAGCCCCTTCGTCGCTCTTGTAAGGAATCTTGACGTAGGTGTTTTGAATTACCCCTCTTCCCATTCAAATTTTTCTTTAGGTTCACGCAGTTGGTTTTCCGATCGTTGTTCCTCAGCTCTTTTCATCCGGTGCATCCTCTCGTCAAGGCGGTTCGACCCTCTTTGTTTTTGCAAGTTCAATCCTTAGTTGTTTTTTTCCCACCCGCCCTCCCTTCTTCTTCTTGAATCCGGAGTCCGTAATCGAGTATCCATCCTACTCGTGCGAAGCCTTTGCTTTCTTTCCTCAATGATTTCAACCGGTGTTTTCTCTTCAAGATATTCGTCGGTCTCCCCTCCAAGTTACCTTTGTTTTCCCGCACTCCCACCCTCTTCTTCCCGGAGTTTGAGTCTCTTTCGACCATCAATTTCATTTGTGTGGAGCATCTTTAGTCTTTCGTCAATTGTTTCAATGGGTGAATTCTCGTCTCGTTCATCATTCTTCATCTCTTTCTTTTCCGATGGATTCAATTCCATTTTTTCGGTGTTGATCGTATTCTTTTCCTCGGCTCAAATGTTTTCCCCTTGCTCGTTCGCCTCTCGCCAGTTTATCCTTCCGGAGTGTTCAAGACATCTTAGGAGATTCGTCCGTGTTCCAATTAATTCGAGGTTGTTACCTCATCCGAATATTTCAATTGTTCCGGTGCATCATCTATCTGTTCAACAATCCTTTCCAACGGTGTTATCTCTTCAGTGGGCCCTAACCCACAGGTCTTTTCCCAGGATCTTACCTGACTCTTCTAATTATTCCGGAGTTATTCCCAAATTCTTTTTAAGTGTGACGTAAGAATGAATTTCATCAGTCACATGCCTTTTCCAAGATCGTTTCTAAAACATTTTCATTATTGGCTCAACATCTTTGCTTTTTCATTCTCCTGGAGTATCTCAACAATTTTGGTGGTGTTTCTCGTCCACACTAGAAGACCGAAGAAGAGTTTTTCCTCTAAATCTTGTCCGTTCTCACGGAGATTCGCGGTGCTAGCTCGATGTTATCCTATCAAATTGTTTCAAGTCATGCAAATTCTTTTCATCCATCCGGAGCATTTCAGAAGTTGCTTTCTCTCTCGATCATCCAGAGTCCATCTTTCCAGAAGAATTCTTTGTCCTCACATTTCAGCTACCATTATCCAATTATCCGAGTGCTTCGTTCAAGTGTTATTTAATCAGCTCAGGATCTCTTTGTTCTTTTGCATCTAAATCCCCTCAAGCATATTTGTGCTGCTAACTCTTCCCGGTGATTCATTCTCTTTCATCAGTCATTTTGAATTCTTACGGTGGTTCGTTCAAGATTCTTTTTCCTTGATTATCTTTTTAATCCATTCGTTCTTTTCTATCCTACCGGTGGTTCATGAAGACTTTCTCAAGTTTTGTGCTATACCCCCTTAATTCTTTTTCGAGAAGAATAAGTATTATGCTAAATCCATTGCTTGTCATCAATTTAATTTGATGAAGGATAAGCATACAATAAATCTTATTCTTATTTCACCCAAGTGATTAATCCTTTTCTTTCGGAGTTTGTTCTTGATGAATAAATTCTAGTTCCAAGTGTTTTCATCTTTTCTTTTCCGGAGTTCAATTTTCCTCGGCCATTTCGTCGGAAGCTCCATCTAAACCATCGCAATGGTCATCTTATTCTTTCATCCTTCATTCTAGCTCATCATCCTTTTGTCATCGGAGTTCTTCACGGTGGTTCTTCATGATTTAATTCATTCTTCAAGAGTTCATCAAGATTCTTGTTGGTGGAATTCAAGTATCTTTTCTTCTTGCGTCTCGAAGTGCAAATAATTCTCCGTATTCGTTTGAAGTGGAGTTTTGTAGCTCTTCGTTCTTCTCAGATATTCAAATCCATTCAATCCCTCTAAATTCTTTTCATTCAATTTTCTTTCAATTCTTTCTGGAGGTTTTGTGTCATGTCTTCATCAGGTATCATTCCATCCTCTCAAGTTCGTTCTAATCCTCCCATTTTCAGTCGGAGTGCTACCTAAATCCTTTCAGTCTTATTCGTGTCTTTTCTCCTTCTAAGCACTCCGGTTAGAACGAGTGATTTCATAGTCTATTTGATTCAGTGAGCTTTCGATACTCGTCATTCTCGTCGTTCCTCTCTTCTTCTCGATTGCTCTCGATTCTTTGCTTCTTCTCTTGAGTTCTTGTTTCACCTCACCCCTTTTCCCTTCCGTCTCGGTCCTAAGATCTCGGGACGAGATCTCTTGTTAGTGGAGGAGTGTTGTAACACCTCGGATTCGATGTGCCAGGTGTCTGCCAGTTATTTGCCGTCGTTGCCATGTCATTTGCTTGCGTGTTGCATTTTATCATGTCATCATGTGCATTTCATTTGGCATACGTGTTCGTCTCATGCATCCGAGCCTTTTCCCCGTTGTCCGTTTTGCAATCCGGCACTCCTATGTCATTCGGCGTCCCCTTCTCGCCTCTTTTCGTGTGCGGGTATTAAACTTTCTCGGAATGGCCCGAGGTTTGCCAAGCGGCCTTGGTATAGCACCGGTAGACCGCCTGTCAAGTTTCGTGCCATTTGGAGGTCGTTTGGTACTCCAACGGTTAACCGGGTAACCGCGAAGCCCTCTTTGTTTGCAGCCCAACACCCCTTCCAAAGTGGCCCAAAGCCCAGCAAACTCCCCTCCATGCTCTCGTTCGTTCGATCACGATCGTGTGGGCGAAAACCGCTCCTCATTTGGACTCTCCTAGCTCCCTCTACTTATAAATATGTGGCCTCTCCCGAAATTCCCCCTGAAACCCTAGCTTCTTCCTCCTCCCGCAGCCGGACACGTCCGAACCGGGCCGGACATTTCCACCGGCCACCTCGCTCCGCCCAATCAGGAGCCGCCACGTCGCCTCGCCGCCGCTCTCCTCCAACCCCCGCGCGCCACGTGTCCCCGCCGCCGCCGTTCCCACCGCGCGCCACCGCCAGGCCCGCGTCAGGCCCGCCCGGGCCAGATCTGGGCCCGAGCCGTCCCGCGCGTCGCGCCGCCGTTCGCCGCCGCCGTCCGCCTCCCGGCGCCTCGCCCCGCCGCCGCCCGGCTGCGCCTCGCCGCCGCCGTGCCCCGGGCACCCCGCGTCGCCGCCGTCGACCGCCGCCTCGCCGGCAGCTCGCTCGCCGCCGGCCGCGCCGCCTCCCCGCCGCGGGAGCGCCCCTGCCACGCCGGTGTGGCCCCGCGCCCGCCGCCGCCCGACCGCGGCCTCCGCCGCCCTCGCCCGCCGGCGTGCTCCGCCGGCGCCGCCCCGGCCAAATCCGGCCGCGGGGAGGCCGGATCCGGCGCCCCCCTCGCCGGCCCCCTCCTCTCCGGCCTCCTCCAAGCCATCTCCGGCGAGATCCGCGCCGCCTCGGCATCCGTGCCCGGAGGATGACTTTCCCCTTCCCCGAATCCACACTGTCCCCGTTTTCTGACATTATCATGCCATGTTCATCGCATTGTATCTCTGCATCTGTAGCTCCGTTTCGTGCGTGTAATATGTCAAATTGTTCGCCTCGACGAGTACCTCATTTCATTCCATTGCATCATTTTCATTTGAGCTCATCTTGATGCCCGAAATGCTGTTGGAAGAGTGCATGTTGATGTTAATCTGCTGAAACTGTTATAACTTGCTCATTTGTCATTTTTGCCATGTTTAATGTGTGCATCCTATGAGCATGAGCTCTACATGTGTTTTGATCTATGCCATGCCATCTTTCCAGGGGTGTATGCCATGTATTTTTGTGATCAATGTGGTGACTAGCACAAGCATGCAAACTAGGCTTCGTGATATTGCTGATTTTAGTCCCTGTTCTGCTGTTATTTTTATGCCATATAAACTTGATGCTACAGAGAGATCCATGCATATTTTGAGATACTTCAGTAAGAGTGTTTTGAACATATGGTTGTTGTCTATCCATCCCTGTCCTTGGTTGTAATTGTGGAGTAGTCTAGAATGCCATTTGAGTGCTCTACTTTTGCTTCAAAATGTTTCCTGGCAGATTGTTTACGTGTTATTCAATTTGGCCAAGCTTGCTATAGTTGATCCTTGCATGCTATGGACTTGTTCTTGACTTGGTTTGTTTCATAAACATGTCTTATTGATGATGCTATGCTTATCTTGTCATGCAATGACTTGTGGTGAGTGAATCGAGCTTGTTAAATAGTGTACTTGCTGTTGCTGTTTTGCTAGGCTGAATCTGTTATTTCGTGATGGTATATGAACATGTGGCTACTAATCATTCTATGCATAATCTGGAGATGTCCTATAAACATGTTTTGATCTACATGTCATGCTCTATCCATTCATGCCCTTGGTTGCAATTATAGCTTGCTGCATCTTGTTGTAATCTTGCTCCAAAGTTGCTTAATAATGTTGCTATCAGCCTGTTAATATTAAGTTCACTAGTTCCCATGTGTTTTGCTAGTGTTCCATGCATCCTATGACCTTGCTCTTGCCATGTATATCTTCACAAACATGCCTTCTTACTGTTGGTTGCCTTGACATGCCATGTATTGCTCTGTAGTGAGTGGTTCAAGCTCACCAACATGCCTACTTATTGTTGTTTCTGCAATGTATGAATCTGTAATATAACTTGCCATGTTTACATGGGTGCCATCATATTTTCCGTGCCCTTTTGGCTCATGGTCAGTAAGGGACTTTTGTTCTATGCAATTAGTAGATTCATGCCATGCCTTTGTTTGCCATGATATGTTCCTGTAACATGTTGTTTGCTTGCTCTAAACATTGCAACCTGATGTTATTTCTGCTAAAGTCTGAAACTGTTATTATTTGCAATCTTACAATGTGTTTTTGAGCATGTTCTAGTTGTTTCTGGAGATAGCTCAGTGTTCATGTCTTGTTATGCTTTACCTATACTTCATGACCATGCCTTTTGTTATCATGTTGGGATGCTGTAGCTTGTTGTTTTGATGCTTGTAAGATGCCTAGTTGCTGTTATGGACAGATTGTTGCTATGACTTGTATAGAGTGTATGTGTTGCACCGTTGCTCCGTTTTGGGTGTGCTCTATATGAAACTTGCTTGATTTTGCATGTAGTTTCATATTACCATGTTGCATCCTTGTTTTGGTGTGTTTGCTTGATGTTTGGGTGCGTTTTGCATCAATGCCATGTTTAACTTGTTTTGCTCATATCTTCTAGGCCGTAGCTCCAAATCTAATGAACTTTATATGTAACTTGATTAGAATTTCGTGTAGATCATCTTGGTGCATCTTAACTTGCTGTTTAATAACTTGAACATAAGGTTTATTCAGATCTGGACCAATTTCGAAGTTTGCATATGAGGACTTACCGGAATTGTTATATGTTGTTCCCGGCCTCATTTAAACTTGCCTTGATGTGTTGTTCTTGTTTGCATCATCTCTTGCCATGAGTAGCTTCATGTAGCTTGGTCATGCATCATGCTTGTTGTGCATCATGCCTTGTTCATGTTTGGTGTGTTTACCTATGTTGTGTGCTTCTTCTTGTTAGTTCCTGTTTCGTTGCGATCGTGAGGATTCATTCGTCTACGGTTGGTTCGGCTTCATCCGTTCGTCTTCTTCATGGACTCGTTCTTCTTCCTTGCGGGATTTCAGGCAAGATGACCGCTACCCTGGATCTCACTACTATCATTGCTATGCTAGTTGCTTCGTTCTATCGCTATGTTGCGTTACCTATCTGTTGCTCCTCAAGCCTCCCAAATTGCCATGAACCTCTAACCTTTGACACCATTCCTAGCAAACCGTTGATTGGCTATGTTACCGCTTTTGCTCAGCCCCTCTTATAGCGTTGCTAGCTGCAGGTGAAGTTGAAGATTTCTCCATGGTGGACAGGGTTTATGTTGGGATATCACAATATCCCTTATATTTTTTAATGCATCTATATATTTGGTAAAGGGTGGAAGGCTCGGCCTTATGCCTGGTGTTTTGTTCCACTCTTGCCGCCCTAGTTTCCGTCATACCGGTATTATGTTCCCGGATTTTGCGTTCCTTACGCGGTCGGGTGATTTATGGGACCCCCCTGACAGTTCGCTTTGAATAAAACTTGTCCAGCAAGGCCCAACCTTGGTTTTACCTTTTGCCTCACCACCACCTACTTTTTCCCTTGGGAGTCGCTCTCTCGAGGGTCATCTTTATTTTAGCCCCCCCGGGCCAGTGCTTGTCTAAGTGCTGGTTCGAACCGAGTAGACTGCGGGGCCCCCTCGGGGAAACTCGAGGTCTGGTTTTACTCGTAGGATGTCTCATCCGGTGTTGCCCTGAGAACGAGATATGTGCAGCTCCTATCGGGATTGTCGGCACATCGGGCGGCTTTGCTGGTCTTGTTTCACCATTGTCGAAATGTCTTGTAAACCGGGATTCCGAGACTGATCGGGTCTTCCTGGGAGAAGGTCTATTCCTTCGTTGATCGCGAGAGCTTGTCATGGGCTAAGTTGGGACACCCCTGCAGGGTTTAAACTTTCGAGAGCCATGTCCGCGGTTATGTGGCAGATGGGAATTTGTTAATGTCCGGTTGTAGATAACTTGACACCAGATCCGAATTAAAACGCATCAACCGCGTGTGTAGCCATGATGGTCTCTTCTCGGCGGAGTCCGGGAAGTGAACATGGTTTCTGTGTTATGATTTGACGTAAGTAGGTGTTCAGGATCACCTCTTGATCATTGCTAGTTGACGACCGTTCCTTTGATCCTCTTCTCGCTCTCATTTGCGTATGTTAGCCACCATACTTGCTTAGCCGCTGCTGCAACCTCACCACTTTACCCCTTCCTTTCCCAGTAAGCTTTGCTAGTCTTGATACCCATGGTAATGGGATTGTTGAGTCCTCATGGCTCACAGATTACTACACCAACAGTTGCAGGTACAGGTTATGCGATGATCATGACGCGAGAGCGATGTTGCTTGTTTTGGAGTTTCTTCTTCTGCTTCTTCGATCAGGGGATAGGTTCCAGGTCGGCAGCCTGGACTAGCATGGTGGATATTGTTTGAGTTTCTGTTTATGATTCATCCGTAGTCGGAAGTTGTTCTTGTATGTTGTGTTGTTGTATTCAGGTGACATTGTATGTTTTGTATGTATCCCCATCTATTATGTAATATTGATGTAATGATATCCACCTTGCAAAAGCATTTCAATATGCGGGTCTATCCTTGGTGGGACCTTCGAGTTCCTTGTGGATAGGGTCGCATATTGGGCGTGACATAGGCGGAGAGCAAGAAAGGGGATCTGGAGCAAGGAGAACGAGAGTAATGAGGTAAGGCTAACCCAGAGCCAGCCTTTTGTCAGTCGAGCGGTTGTCGAGGCAGCGTGGGGAAGCGGAGACGCCCACATCCAATCAATCGCCATGCAGCGCCCGAGGTCGCAGGCTGATGGGGCCCGCGGCGCTCCGCACTTGCCCCTTCGCTTCTCCGCTAAGCCAAGTCCGAGCGTGCCTTGGGCCCGGGGGCTACTGTCGGCGTTCTGGGAATGGGGGTCCCCATACTTGCCTGCCTGCGGCCTGCGGCGTGGCTCAAGTGGTGGCCCAGTACGGCCCATCTTCATCAGCATAAGACTTAAGACCCTCGCGAGGGGCCAGGCCACGCGGTGCGGACGACGCTAGGCTTCCTCAGGGACGGCCTCGCCAGGCAGGCTCGCGAGGAGGCGGAGAGATCAAGGCAGGGTACCTCGCGAGGTGCTCATGACGCAAGCCATGACGGTCGAGACCAGGCGGGCGCCGACCTGCACAGTGTCCTTGTTTCCTCTTTAGTGCAAAGGGGGAAAGCACAGGCGCGGAGTACCAAGGCATTAGGCAAAGGTTGCCATTTCAGTGCAACGAGACCAAGACCAGTGGAGCGGCAGGATGGAGGTCACTGTGGAGCCCAAGACGGCGTCATCGCCAGTGCTTTTGGTAGCCGAAGACCAACTTTAGTCAGGATAACTTGTACTATATGTTCCCCTTCGAAATGACCGTTGTTGGCGCCTTTCCCGCTCAATATTTGGGGAGAGGCCCAGGGCCTCTATAAATAGGACTAGCCACCACAGTAGAGGGGCATCGGATCCAGATTTTGGGAAGACTAGAGAGAGAGAAAGGCGATCGAACTCACCCAAGCAGTTCATCGCACCAGCTCAAGAACACCTCTCGCGAGGCCGTTCTTCCCCTGTACTGTTCATCATCCGCCCCTGAGGCAATCCACCACACCACACACTGGAGTAGGGTATTACACCACAATGGTGGCCCGAACCAGTATAAATCTCGTGTCCCTTGTGTTGTTCATCGTTTTCAGCTTAGATCTCACGAGGCGATCAGACATAGAACGGTACAGGAGAGATCTTTGCGTGCACCCCAGTGTTCGAACCTTAAGGGTCTGCCGGAACCCAACATCCAACAGTCGTCATCTATCCAACAAGCTTGATTTTGCTCATTTCGGAGCTCATTTGCAGAAGTTGTGCAATTCAGGCTTTATTGTATCTATCTGTTTCTCTTGGGTAGTTTTCAGCTCCTGGGTATATGTGATATACATGTTATTGATGTGTACCTTACCAGTACTCATAGTAGCTCCTGGGTATTTGATACCGGTGCGGTTGCTCATATTTGTAACTCAAAATAGGAGCTGCGAAATAAGCGGAGACTGACGAAGGACGAGGTGACGATGCGCGTCGTAAATGGTTCCAAGGTCGATGTGATCGCCGTCGGCACGCTACCTCTACATTTACCTACGGGGTTAGTTTTAAACCTCAATAATTGTTATTTAGTGCCAGCTTTGAGCATAAACATTGTATCTGGATCTCGTTTAATGCGAGATGGCTACTCATTTAAATCCGAGAATAATGGTTATTCTATTTATATGAGAGACATGTTTTATGGTCATGCCCCGCTGGTCAATGGTTTATTTTTACTGAATCTCGAACGTGATGTTACACATATTCATAGTGTGAATACCAAAAGATGTAAGGTTGATAATGATAGTCCCACATACTTGTGGCATTGCCGCCTTGGTCACATTGGTGTCAAATGCATGAAGAAAATCCATGCAGATGGACTTTTGGAGTCTCTTGATTATGAATCATTTGACAAGTGCGAACCATTCCTCACGGGAAAAATGACCAAGACTCCGCTCTCCGGAACAATGGAGCGAGCAACCAACTTGTTGGAAATAATACATACTGATGTGTGCGGTCCAATGAGCGTTGAGGCTCGCGGTGGCTATCATTATGTTCTCACCCTCATTGATGACTTAAGTAGATATGGGTATGTCTACTTAATGAAACACAAGTCTGAGACCTTTGAAAGTTCAAGGAATTTCAGAGTGAGGTAGAGAATCAACGTGACAGGAAAATAAAGTTCTTACGATCAGATCGGGGAGGAGAATATTTGAGTCACGAGTTTGGTACGCACTTAAGGAAATGTGGAATTGTTTCACAACTCACGTCGCCTGGAACACCTCAGCGTAATGGTGTGTCCTAACATCGTAATCGCACTCTATTGGATATGGTGCGATCTATGATGTCTCTTACCGATTTACCACTATCATTTTGGGGTTCTGCTTTAGAGACAGCCGCATTCACTTTAAATAGGGCACCGTCTAAATCCGTTGAGATGACACTGTATGAATTATGGTTTGGGAAGAAATCTAAGTTGTCGTTTCTAAAAGTTTGGGGATGCGATGCTTATGTCAAGAAACTTCAACCTGAAAAGCTCAAACCCAAGTCGGAAAAATGCGTCTTCATAGGATACCCTAAGGAAACCATTGGGTATACCTTCTACCTCATATCCGAAGGCAAGATCTTTGTTGCCAAGAACGGATCCTTTCTGGAGAAAGAGTTTCTCTCGAATGAAGTAAGTGGGAGGAAAGTAGAACTTGATGAAGTACGGCCTCTTGAACCAGAGAGTAGCGCAGATCAGGAAGATGTTTCTGTGGTGCCTGCACCGACCGGAGAGGAAGTTAATCATGATGGTCGTGAAACTTTGGATCAAGTTGCTACTGAACTTCCTAGGTCCAGAAGGGCACGTTCCGCACCAGAGTGGTACGGCAACCCTGTCCTGGAAATCATGTTGTTAGACAACAGTGAACCTTCGAACTATGAAGAAGCGATGGCGGGCCTAGATTCCAACAAATGGCTTGAAGCCATGAAATCCGAGATAGGATCCATGTATGAAAACAAAGTATGGACTTTGACAGACCTGCCCAATGATCGGCAAGCCATATAAAATAAGTGGATCTTTAAGAAGAAGACTGACGCGGATGGTAATGTGACCGTCTATAAGGCTCGGCTTGTTGATAAGGGTTATCGACAAGTTCAAGGGGTTGACTACGATGAGACTTTCTCACCCGTAACGAAGCTGAAGTCCGTCCGAATCATGTTAGCAATTACCGCATTCTATGATTATGAGATATGGCAAATGGACGTCAAAACGGCATTCCTTAACGGTTTCCATAAGGAAGAATCGTATATGATGCAGCCGGAAGGTTTTGTCGATCCTAAGAATGCCTACAAGGTGTGCAAGCTCCAGCGCTCCATCTATGGGCTGGTGCAAGTATCTCGGAGTTGGAACATTCGCTTTAATGAAATGATCAAAGCATTTGGGTTTAGGCGGACTTATGGAGAAGCCTGTGTTTACAAGAAAGTGAGTGGGAGCTCTGTAGCATTTCTCATATTATATGTAGATGACATACTATTGATGGGTGAGGGAGTCCTGGACTAGGGGGTGTCCGGATAGACGAACTATCATCATCGGCCGGACTCCAAGACTATGAAGATACAAGATTGAAGACTTCGTCCTGTGTCCGGATGGGACTTTCCTTGGCGTGGAAGGCAAGCTTGGCAATATGGATATGTAGATCTCCTACCATTGTAACCGACTCTGTGTAACCCTAGCCCTCTCCGGTGTCTATATAAACCGGAGGGTTTTAGTCCGTAGGACACAACAACAATCATACCATAGGCTAGCTTCTAGGGTTTAGCCTCCTTGATCTCGTGGTAGATCCACTCTTGTACTACCCATATCATCAATATCAATCAAGCAGGAGTAGGGTTTTACCTCCATCGAGAGGGCCCGAACCTGGGTAAAAACATCGTGTCCCTTGTCTCCTGTTACCATCCGCCTAGACGCACAGTTCGGGACCCCCTACCCGAGATCCGCCGGTTTTGACACCGACATGGGAAATGATATAGAACTTTTGGAAAGCGTAAAGGCATACTTGAATAAGTGTTTTTCAATGAAGGACCTTGGAGAAGCTGCTTGCATATTAGGCATCAAGATCTATAGAGATAGATCGAGATGCCTCATTGGTCTTTCACAAAGCACATACCTTGACAAGATGTTGAAGAAGTTCAATATGGATCAGTCCAAGAAGGGGTTCTTGCCTGTATTGCAAGGTGTGAGATTGAGCATGGCTCAATGCCTGACCTCGGAAGAAGATAGATAAAACATGAGTGTCATCCCCTATGCCTTAGCCATAGGGTCTATTATGTATGTCATGCTGTGTATCAGACCTGATGTGAACCTTGCCGTAAGTTTGGTAGGAAGGTACCAAAGTAATCCCGGCATGGAACACTGGACATCGGTCAAGAATATCTTGAAGTACCTGAAAAGGACTAAGGATATGTTTCTTGTTTATGGAGGTGACGAAGAGCTCGTCGTAAAGGGTTACGTCGATGCTAGCTTTGACACAGATCTGGATGACTCCAAGTCACAAACCGGATACGTGTACATTTTGAATGGTGGGGTAGTCAGCTGGTGCAGTTGCAAGCAAAGTGTCGTGGCGGGATCTACATGTGAAGCGGAGTACATGGCAGCCTTGGAGGCAGCACATGAAGCAATCTGGATGAAGGAGTTCATCACCGACCTAGGAGTTATTCCCAATGCATCGGGCCCGTTGACTCTCTTCTGTGACAACACTGGAGCTATTGCCCTTGCCAAGGAGCCCAGGTTTCACAAGAAGACCAGGCATATCAAGCTTCGCTTCAACTCCATTCATGAAAATGTTCAAGATGGAGACATAGATATTTGTAAAGTGCATACGGATCTGAATGTCGCAGATCCATTAACTAAACCTCTTCCACGAGCAAAACATGATCAACAACAGAACTCTATGGGTGTACGATTCATCACAATGTAACTAGATTATTGACTCTAGTGCAAGTGGGAGACTGTTGGAAATATGCCCTAGAGGCAATAATAAAATGGTTATTATTATATTTCCTTGTTCATGATAATTGTCTGTTGTTCATGCTATAATTGTATTAACCGGAAACCGTAATACATGTGTGAATACATAGACTGTAATATGTCCCTAGTAAGCCTCTAGTTCACTAGATCGTTTATCAATAGATGGTCGTGGTTTCCTGTCCATGGACATTGGATGTTGTTGACAACGGGATCACATCATTAGGAGAATGATGTGATGGAAAAGACCCAATCCTAAGCATAGCACAAGATCGTGTAGTTCGTTTGCTAAGAGCTTTTCTAATGTCAAGTATCATTTCCTTAGACCATGAGATTGTGCAACTCCCGGATAGCGTAGGAATGCTTTGGGTGTACCAAACGTCACAACGTAACCGGGTGGCTATAAAGGTGCACTACAGGTATATCTGAAAGTGTCTGTTGGGTTGGCACGAATCGAGATTGGGATTTGTCACTCCGTATGACGGAGAGGTATCTCTGGACCCACTCGGTAATGCATCATCATAATGAGCTCAATGTGACTAAGGAGTTAGTCACGGGATCATGCATTACGGAACGAGTAAAGAGACTTGCCGGTAACGAGATTGAATGAGGTATTGGGATACCGACGATCTAATCTCAGGCAAGTAACATACCGGTGGACAAAGGGAATTATATACGGGATTGATTGAATCCCTGACATCGTGGTTCATCCGATGAGATCATCATGGAACATGTGGGAGCCAACATGGGTATCCAGATCCCGCTGTTGGTTATTGGCCGGAGAGATGTCTCGGTCATGTCTGCATGGTTCCTGAACCCGTAGGGTCTACACACTTAAGGTTCGATGACGCTAGAGTTGTTATGGGAAATAGTATGTGATTGCCTAAGGTTGTTTGGAGTCCCGGATGAGATCCCGGACGTCACGAGGAGTTCCGGAATGCTCCGGAGGTAAAGATTTATATATGTGAAGTCCAGTTTCAGTCACCGGAATAGTTTCGGGGGTTATCGGTATTGTACTGAGACCACCGAAAGGTGTCCGGGTGTCCACCGGGTGGGGCCACCTACCCCGGGGAACTCAACGGGCTGAACAAGGGTGGGAACCAGCCCCCTAGTGGGCTGGTGTGCCCCCAAGGGCCCAAGGCGCCTATGGTTGGAAACCCTAGGGGGTGGGGGCGCCTCCCACCAAACTTGGGGGGTAAGTCCCCCCTTGGCCGCCCCCCTTAGATGAGATCTAAGGGGGGCCGGCCCCCTCCCCCTTCCCCTATAAATAGTGTGGGGGGGTGGGAGGGCTGCCGCACCCTTCCCCTGGTGCAGCCTCTCCCTCCTCCAACACTTCCTCCTCCTCCATAGAGCTTGGCGAAGCCCTGCAGAAAATCCACAAGCTCCACCACCACGCCGTCGTGCTGCCGGAGCTCTCCCTCAATTTCTCCTCTCCCCTTGATGGATCAAGGAGGAGGAGACGTCCCCAGGCTGTACGTGTGTTGAATGCGGAGGCGCCGTCCGTTCAGCGCTAGATCGGATCTACCACAATTTGAATCGCCGTGAGTATGACTCCATCAACCGCGTTCTTGCAACGCTTCCGCTTAGCGATCTTCAAGAGGTATGAAGAGGCACTCCCTCTCTCTCGTTGCTAGCATCTCCTAGATTGATCTTGGTGACACATAGGAAAATTTTGAATTATTGCTACGTTCCCCTACACTATTACTACATGAATAGATCTCGTCTACATCATGTCATCATTCTTATTACATTACTCCATTTCTCCATGAACTTAATACACTAGATGCATGCTGGATTGCGGTAGATGTGTGGAGTAATAATAGTAGATGCATGCAGGAGTCGGTCTACTAATCTTGGACATGATGCCTATATAATGATCATTGCCTGGATATCTTCATAATTAATCATTGTTCTATCAATTGCCCAACAGTAATTTGTTTTACCCACCATGTGCTATTTTCTCGAGAGAAGCCACTAGTGAAATCTACGACCCCCGGTCTATTCTTTATCATATTTGCTTTGAGATCTATTTTTATTCGCTTTTATTTTCAGATCTATTATTCCAAAAACCCAAAAATACCTTGCTGCACTTTTTTATTACTTATTTTATTTCGCGTTTTATCGAGATCTATTTATCCAATCTATCACAAATTTTATTCCGTCTGTCATGGAATTAACATGTCAGATGTCCTTAGTGTGAGGACTTAGTCGCGAGGCCAACGCATCTATGTGGTAGCTTGAGAGGGATTGAGAGGAATCGAGAGACGCAATACAAGGCAAGAGTTTAGACAGCTTCGGGCCCCGGGAAACATCATCCGGTAACAACCCTACATGTTGTTTGAGGCTAGATCTCATTATCATCACGAGGGAGTCGTCGTAAACCGCTCTCCTCTAGTTGTGTCTAGCCCTAGAGATTGTTTCTTGCTTGTCCCTCTTTGGGGAGCCCTGCCCCTCCTTATATAAGTTGAAGGGGCGGGTTACATGTAGAGTCCATCTCGGACTAAGACTTAAACTATTTTGACTTCCTTTCCTGGGCTTCTTAACGTCTGCCGGTTTAACATTGTCTGCCGGTTTAACATTGTCTATTGGTTTAACATTGTCTGTCGATTTAACACTGTCTGTCGGTTTAACATTGTCTGTCGGTTTAACATTATCTGTCGGTTTATCGCCGGTTTACCGTCTGTCTTAGCCATCTGTCTTAACTGGCTGCCGGTTTACCATCAGCCGGTTTACCAAGTCCCGGCCGGTTTACGACTCCGGCCGGGTCATACTGCGGGGTATATCCCCGACATTAGCCCCCAGTTTAATTTGGATTTATCCATGTTAAACTGATCCTGAGCATCTTAAGTCCTTGTCATTTCCTTCTTCTAGAAAATCTGGGTCAATAGGCCAGCTTCATAATCACCTTGTTGACATTGGTTTCTCATAGAAAATATATTGTGAAGAATAACTCCTTTGATTCAGCTCCCAATGCTTAAAAACAATATTGGTCCTTGAAATACTCATCTGATCTTCAGCCGGTTTTAGAATGTAGAACTTGCCGGTTTAAGAATATAGAACTTCTGCCGGTTTATTGATGGCACCGGATCATAACTGTTTATTAACATCAACTTTTGAAATATACCTCTTATATGCCTATCACTTGTAGCCCTCAAATCTTAAGAAGGTAATATAGTAACAGCTTAAGATTTGCTTCAATATGAATGTCACAAGTTTGAAAAAATCCAGTTTGTTCATCTCAATCACTAGTCAGAACTGAGTATTCCACATATGTAGCCCCCAAGTTCTGGGTTGTTATGCTTGCAGCAACCTGGGACTTGTAATTGTCTGATGCTCATAAAAACTTCAACCAGTGTAGCCCCCAAGGGCCGGGTCATTATGCAAATAATGAGCAGGGACTTTGAAAATATGATCATGTAGACTTTAACAACAACGGGTAGCCCCCAAGGGTCGGCTCAGTAAGATAATATTGAGCTGGGACTTGATATATACTTCAATGAAAATAACGTCATATGATGTAACCCCCATCATGGGGCTTGAATCCATGTCCACAAGGTTAAGAGCCTTGTGCTTTACCCACTGAGTAGTGGACCCTTCAATATAATGGATAAAAAGCTTTGTACCTTGAATTGTTAACAGGAACAATTTGTAGTCCCCAAGGGTCGGCTCATTATGATGTGATGAGTCGGGTCTTCAATAAGGTGGGCAAATAATGACTTTGCATTAGCCCCCAAGTGTCATGGTGCATGCTTGCAGCGACATGAGACTTGCATATTTGATGTAATCTCAACTTGAATAATGTAGCCCCCAAGTGCCGGGTCGTAAGCCTGCAGCGACTCGGGACTATTCCTTCAATTGTAGAATAAATCATATCCATTGATAATATGATAGCCATTGCGCTAAAGCGACTTTGAAAACCTTAATCATAATATTGGTTATTGATAACCATAATAAAAATCCAGCCATGTTGGCTATTAAAGATTTGAATAATATACCCAGTGATTTATAAGCGCATGATTCCAATGGCGCAATCCAAATATATACTGGCGACTTATAGTCCAAAGCCAGGCCGGGTCAATAAACACCAGATTATAAGTAATGATGTGCTAACAGCTTGATAATTGGAAGCCACACCGGGTTAAGAAACACCGGGTTGATGTAATGACATATAGTCTGGCCGGGTCAGTAAACACCGGTTTAACTTAGAACTTGATCAAAAAAGAGAAAACTTTGCAAAAAGCAAAAGCAAATAAAACTTGTAGTCGAGGCTTTTCTAGGGCTGTCGGGCCCAAATTCGAGGCTTTTCGTGGGCTGCCAAGCCGCTGAGTTAAACCATTTGACAAAGTCTTTTAAGATGGGCCTCCAACTAACCAATCGTCGTTTTAACTTTGACAAGTTTAGGGTCTCAATGAGAGTAACTTGTCAAACGTTCGGCGGGTCATGCCAGGATTACCTGGATAGGAGTGGCTTACTTGATGAAGGCAGGTTAACCCGGGGTTTTAGGTGAATACACCAGGATTCCAAGCCGTGGGTCGATACCCAATCAAGGGTCCTTTCAAACTCTTTGTTACTTTACACAAAGAGCCCCCAAGTAACTCTGTGAGTTGTGCTCAATGGGTGCCTATGTTTGAGCTGTGCGTAGCAACAAGACTCTCCTTGGCCCCTTGGGTGTGAAGCTCCCAAGCTTTGTTGTGGCGTGATAGCCGGATTAATGGACAGAACTCCGCTTTGTCAGCTGAAGCCCCAGTGTAACCAATAATATGATAAGCCAATAAGGCGGGATACCCATGTTTGAACCGTGCATCATGGCAACAGGCCCTCTTCGGCAACATTTAACTTTTTGCAAGAGATAAATTCTTCTTGAACCGGGATTTTAAACCGGATATTGAGAGCTTCAGCGCTATGTGGGAGACGAGATTTCCCTTGAACCGGATCTTAAACCGGAATCCTTTCTGATGATCCGGAACTTCTTCATTGAACCGGGATTTTGTAACTGTCATATACTTCCTAAGCCAGAAACTTTCTGACGGCCTTTAAATTGTCATCAATGTAATAGTCGCCTCCGGGACCGGGTTATCTTTCCCTCCGTCGTCCTGGGGTTCTTAAATTTGCTGAAACTGGTAAGATTCACTAGTCATGTCATCGTAGCCCCCGAGTCTCAAGGTGACTCGAGGAGTTGGCTTGAGATTCTCCATATTTGACTGATATGTTGAACCAGAAATTATCCGCTGTGGAGTGGATGATCACCGTGGTGAAGCTGAAATCAATCACGGCCGAGTCGGTCGTGGGAGCAGACAGATGAGTCGGTCAAGGTGTTGTAAGCCGGCGCAGTCGGGCGAGTCAATCACAGGTGCGGTAAGCCGCGTGGGCGGGCAAGTTGTCTGTCACATTGTAAGCCGGCGCAAATGTGTGAGCCGGCCGCGAGGCCGGACGGGCAAATCGTCCATGACATTCTAAGGCGGCGCAGACGGACGAGTCGGCCGCGGGCGCGGTAAACCATGCGAACAGCGAGCCAATCGCGGGCGTGGTCCAAGTGAGTTTGATGTAGATCGGACCACAGGTTGTGCACGATTGTTTGACATCAGCGTTCAAGCAGACACGACCGCAGTGTATCGTCGTAGACCGGCACATGCGTCCACCGGGTACACCGGCGAAGTGCGGACGGTGAAGCGGCCTCACGCTTATAGATTAACCTGCACATAAACATGTACAAATTAAAAGTACAAAAATTCTTGATAGAATCAATCCGCATGAACAATTTTATCAGGAAAAATATCACCTGAGGATAAATTCCATTCAACAGCCAATGCGGCTGACAGCAGTTGAATTTCTGGCTGATTTTATGCAGAGGACTAGTCCTGCTAGTACCAATTTTCCTTCACCGCATCATCACTTTTTTCCGTTTCCCTCTTTAGGTGCATGTGCTCTAGATTAATCAACCTCGATTTCTGCGCAACTGCTAGTGGTCCTTGGGGTTTCACGTAGAGGGATTGACAATCCCCCATAAGCGTCGGGTTGCAAGTATTTGTTCCTTGTGTGCAGGTACCATTTACATAGTGTTGCTTGGTTCTTCTACTGGATTGATACTTGGTTTCATAACTGAGGGAAATACCTACCTTAGTTGTCCTGTATCATCCCTTCCTCTTTGGAGAAATACCGACGTAGTTCAAGCGACATCAGTGAGCTCTTCATGAGTTGTAGCTACTATTCTGCACTGTAGCTAATGTAGCTACAAGGCCTGCATGAGGCGTATGTTGATCGTGACACCACTACTTGTGCCTATAGAGCTAGGTGTTACATCGGAGATTGCCAAGTCGACCCTAGTTTTACATCGCATCATTGTTGCCATTTCGCCCCACACCACTAGAAGTGTGATTTCACATCTACACAACAATAAGTTGCAAGAACAAAACCATGACTTGCCACGCGGTTGATGATGAAGGACATGTCACGGCCTGGCTTCTCTTTCTGCCATCATCATTGCAACATGATTCGCAATGCCACAGGGTTTGAGGCCGACGTCCCAACATCCACGCGACCAAATTGCCACACCACTGGCCCCTCCTCCATCGCCGCCGGCAGAACCCAACAGACAAGATACCACCCTCCCATCACAATTCACTTGTCCCTTGGGCATGCTCAAGCTAATAAAATGACATCCTTAGGAGAGTAACAATGTCAAAACATCGATATCATCCGATCCCATCAGTGTGGGGTTTCCCACAGAGCTGTCCCGGGCAGAGAAATTCATCTATATTGAAAAAACTTGGAACATTCATCGAGACCGTAAGAGCATCTACAATGAGACCCCCACCCCCACACATTCCCCCTATATGTTTGAGCAGACATGCCGGACAATGCTCGGAAAGGAAAAAGAAGGAAAAGGCACAAAACCGGGCCCCTCAAATAGCTCGCAGATATGCGAGCTGTTCATGAACCGTATATGAGGAGGATGTGAGGGATTGCGAGCATGTCCGGACAGTCTGCCACGTGTGATTTTGCCCACACTGGACCACTTTCCCTCTTTGTTAATTCCTTTTTATTTTCTTCTTCTATCCTCATCTCCACTAATTATATGCATGTGACGGAACATATAAGGGAAAAGTAAGAGGCCTAATTTCATGCAAAAAAGGATGACTTAACAAAGACACGGCTGAAAAGCATTTGAACGTGTCTGTGGGCATATAAGTGTTAAATAATCCCAATCTAAATGTAGATACTCTTAGCAAGCACGAAAAAGATGTGGTCCAATGCAACGTTCGCAAGCCTAAGAGCATCTACAACCACAAACACCAAAAGCCCACACCCAAGCACCCGCGGCCGCGTCCGCGGATAGTGATTGGGCAGCAGACCAAGAATGTGCATTACAACCATGAAACTCAAACTTCATACCTCAAATTCATACTAGTCATGCAAATAAAAACCTACATACTACGTACATAGCTAGAACTACTCTTCGTCGGAGATGTCGACGATCTCCGTGCCCGGCGCCGGGTAGACGGGCAAGTGCGACAGCTCCTGCGCTTATGGAGGCTCCGACCCCTCCCCCCTCCGCCTCCGCGTCTAGTCCGGCGAACAGTGCCTCCGTCGCCACCTGTTCTTGCCGGATGAACTGCCGGTTGGCCTCGACGTAGGCCTTGTCCTGGATGGATTCGAGGATGGCTGTCTGCTCCGCCCCATCACTTGGACGACCTCGTACTCCGCCTCCGCGTCCGCCATGGCGAAGCCCGCAGCCTTGCCTCCACCTCCTCATACAGCTCCGATGCCTCCTCCTCCATGGACTTCGCTTTCGGCGGTTGCTCTGCCTCCTCCTCCTCTCTCGTCGGCTCCTCCTCATCCTCCTCCCGCTGGCTCCACCTCATCCTCCTCCTCCTCGGGCGAATCCGAATGAAGGCCCGTAGTTTCCGGTGGCTGCTCTCCGTCCTCCTCCCCTCTCGCCGACTCCTCCTCATCCTCCTCCTCCCCCATTGGCTCCATCTCATCCTCCTCCTCCTCCTCCTCCTCGGGCGAATCCGAAGGAAGGCCCATAGCGAAGCGAGCCTCGCCTCGTCCGGATCTCCTCCAGCAGCTACAGACGGCCCTCCAAAGTGAGCATAACGTAGATGGTGATCCGACGCATCGGCATGGTGCAGCGGGCGGATTCAAAGTGGCGGCGGCGGAAAGGAGAAAGGGGAAATGGGGTGGATAGGGTTTCGGCTGCCGCCGTCTGGCTTAAATAGCCGCCTCCTTCCGCGGGGGGCACGTCGGAGCGGCGCCACACAACGTGAAGCGGAGGAGGCACCCTGTCACATGAAAAAAAAAAGACAGGACCCGACAGTCTATTCCTGCTGCGGGGTTGCGTGCCCGCCCTTCTCCTCGTCCACCTTCCATATCTTCTTCCATGTCACCAGCGCACATACGGACAATGAACTTCCCCACGGGACACAGAGAGCCAAAAGGGCATCAAAAGTGTGCGCATCCTCTCGCAAGTGCCACAGTCCGGTTCAGTGGACGCACACGCTAAAAGCCACTAGCATAGCATCACCGCCCACTTGTCAGTGACTGCGTCGTCCACTAATCCTCGCCCGTCAGCCCACACCCTCCCCAATCAGAAATTTCTGACAGAATACAAAAACGAAACGTGCCCAATGCTAATCGGTCTCGGTGTATGACGCACGAGTCTTCCCCACTCCATTCTCCCCTTCCGCTTGGACTCATGCGCGCGACATGGACGTTCCACGCAGAGGGAAGCTGCCCGGCAGCTTCGCCCCGTACCACTGCACAGCTTCCTGGTCACTGGCCCGCGGGCCCCACCACGGACCCCCCCTTCGCTTTTCCCCTTCGCTCCCGCGGTCCCGCCCCGCTCGGCCGAACCCCAACAAAACCTCCCTCTCTCTCCGCCAAAAAGCTCCCCAACAAGGGAGTCGTTGCCGTCTCCTCCTCCTCCTCCACCCCCCCCCCCCCACCCCTCCTTCCCCCCGCCTTCCTCCGCGCCGCCGAGACGCCGAGGACTCACGTGCTCCTTTTAAGGCGCTCACCACCTCGCGAACCCTAGCGCGCGACCGCAGTCCCGCCTCCACTTCCCGCGATGTTGCCCGAGATCCGCGAAGGTGAGAAGCAGGGCTCTGCACTGGCGGTCGCGCTCGGAATTCGGATGCATTTTTTGTTTATTTGGCACTGCAGGAGCGGAATTGGGGTTTCTAGGGTCGTCAGGCTTCACTGCACTGTACTGATTTGATTCGGTTTGGTGTTTGGGCGCAGAGGGCGGCGGCGGCGCGGGCACGAGCGCGACCAAGGCGATGTCGGTGTCGCTGAGCGGGAAGCGGGGCCGGTACGTGCGGCAGGTGACGGGCCGCCACAACGACACCGACCTGCACGTGGCGGCGCGGGCCGGGGACGCCGCGGCGCTGCGCCGCGCGCTGGACGAGGCGGCGGTGGTCGTGGCGGTCGGGGAGGGAGGGGAGCAGCTGGAGGCGGTGCGCCGCGCCGTGGCCGCGGAGGCCAACGAGGCCGGGGAGACGCCGCTCCTGGCCGCCGCGGAGAAGGGCCACCTCGAGGTGGTCGTGGAGCTGCTCCGGCACCTCGACGCCCAGGGCGTCGCCGCGAAGAACAGGTCGGGGTACGATGCGCTGCACGTCGCGGCCAGAGAAGGGCATCATGGTGAGGTTCCATCCTGATCCCTTTGCTGCAAATTGCGTACGCCTCCGGTAAATTGTGGAGCCTTGAGCTGCGATTTTTTGTTTGCTGGGTTTGTAGCGATTGCGTACCCGGCACTAGCGCTATGTTTGGTCCAGTATCTAGAAATGTGCGCAAAAGTGTATGTACTAGTATAGTTGTGAAATGCAATACGAAGCTTGGTATAGCTTCTTTTGCAACTACCCGCTGTTTGGGGAAAAACATTTTAACATGATTACACACATAGCATAGCACTAACTTATAGTGAGTCAGATATTTTGCATTGCAGCATATACTATACTCAAGTGAGTAGGTTGCAATTAATTAGGATACAAATTACAGAAAATATGCAGCCACTCAATGTTTGAGTCTGTACAGGTCTTTGCTGATTGATTTCTTCATTTTCAAAGGGAATATTAGCCTATTAGGTGTTCAAATCTGTTCTCTTGCTTCTGACCTCAGTGCATGTCTGTTTATAAGAGATTGAGCTGTTACGCTTCAAAGACTGCGCTAATTGGGTAAACTGGTGTGCAAAATAGGAAAAACCTTTTAGGATATGATTACTTGAAAATGATTGGTGCTTGATCTGGATATTTGGCATGCATTGCGTGATGGCTGCAAACACCTATAATTGTAGATTCACATCAAATTTCTGTGCCTTTGATGTGTTCTGCATATCCTGGATAGCTTGCTTCCAATAGAACGAGCCATCACTTTCTAATTTTATAATGGTAATGTTTTTTTGGGCAAACAATATAATGGTAATGGTGAAACTGGGGTAATCAGTACTTGGTTTGATCCTGGATAAGTTAGGATAGCTTATTAACATATTCTGACTCCTGTATTATTCATTGTATGTTTATATTGCCCATTAGTTATGTACAGGAAGCAATTTTTTTCCTAATTAGGTGCTTTTTTGGTCAGCTGTTGTGCAGGAAATGTTACGTCACGATAGGATGTTTGCCAAAACATTTGGCCCTGCAAATACTACCCCGCTTATATCAGCAGCTACAAGGGGGCATGCTGAAGTTGTCAAATTGTTACTTGAACAAGATGATTTTGGATTGGGGGAAATGGCCAAAGATAATGGCAAAAATGCTTTACATTTTGCTGCTCGACAGGGACATATGGAAATTGTTAAAGCATTACTTGAGAAAGATCCACAGCTTGCAAGACGAAATGACAAGAAAGGTCAAACGGCACTGCATATGGCTGTGAAAGGAACTAACTGTGATGTTCTTAGAGCACTTGTTGATGCTGATCCAGCAATTGTAATGCTGCCAGACAAAAATGGAAACACTGCCCTGCATGTAGCAACAAGGAAAAAGCGAGCAGAGGTATTTATATTGTGTTATTTATATATCATAGCCTATATGGTTAGCGTATACCTAGACTACATGTACTAGTCTAAAATAAACTTTTAACTCTACCTGCTGATTACACCTTGTTTTACTAGAATGATCAATCAACTACTCCCTCCGATCCAAATTAATTGTCGCAGCTTAGAGCTGCGACAATTAATTTGGATCGAAGAGAGTATTATTTATCTCTTGGATACATTAGCATTCAGTAGAAGTTGAATCAAATCAGCGATGTACTTCCATTTGATCTTCCAGAAATATTCTGATAAGTTACATTGTTATACTTGCACCTTTTGATTAGGGACTTCATCCAAGCAAATGCATTAGAAACTAGTTATTCTCTAAGCTGATAAGATTGTGTTGTATGCGATGTAAATAATTTCTTAGGCCGCTGATATGTCTAGTATGAAATGTAAATACTTAGGCTGCAGTTAGCAAAAGCTGTGCTGCTTTGCGCACCAGGTTAGAGCATGACTAACTTTTTAATTGTATGGTGAAAATATTTCGAAATAATTTGTATCATAACTTCTTAATTTACATAAGGCAGTTTTATATCATAAATTTTCACTCGTCTATTACATGTTTTATACTTGACTGTTAAATTTCATGATAAATATTAAAAATTAATGTGGACTTACCGTTCTTGATATGGACTCACTCTTTCCTATTTTCTGCAGATAGTTATTGTTCTTTTGCGGCTACCAGATACCCATGTCAATGCACTGAACAGAGATCACAAGACTGCTTTTGATATAGCGGAAGGGTTGCCACATTGTGAGGAGTCGTCTGAAATTAAGGATATTTTATCTCAACATGGCGCTCTCAGATCTAGAGAGCTAAATCAGCCTCGAGATGAGCTCCGGAAGACAGTGACAGAGATCAAGAAAGATGTCCACACACAGCTCGAACAGACAAGAAAAACTAACAAAAATGTGCATGGCATTGCTAAGGAACTCAGAAAGTTGCACAGAGAAGGCATCAATAATGCAACAAACTCTGTAACTGTTGTTGCTGTGCTTTTTGCTACTGTTGCTTTCGCAGCTATATTCACTGTACCTGGTGGAAATGATAACAATGGAGTTGCGATTGTTGTCCAGACTGCCTCCTTTAGGATATTCTTCATCTTTAATGCCATAGCTCTGTTCACATCATTGGCGGTGGTCGTGGTTCAAATAACAGTTGTCAGGGGAGAAACCAAGTCTGAGCGAAAGGTTGTTGAGGTGATCAACAAGCTTATGTGGCTGGCATCAGTTTGCACAACCATTTCTTTCATTGCCTCATGCTATATTGTGCTAGGCCGCCATTTCCAATGGGCAGCAATACTGGTTAGTTTGATAGGTGGTGTTACAATGACTGGTGTTCTTGGAACAATGACGTACTTTGTGGTGAAATCAAAGCGCATGAGGAAGATTAGAAAAAAAGAGAAGATGTCAAGAAGAAGCGGCTCAAGC
This sequence comes from Triticum timopheevii, assembly GCA_963921465.1. Classification (NCBI taxonomy): domain Eukaryota; kingdom Viridiplantae; phylum Streptophyta; class Magnoliopsida; order Poales; family Poaceae; genus Triticum; species Triticum timopheevii. The sequence goes on along the minus strand of OY997266.1, from coordinate 501,962,031 downwards.
TCCTGGGTTGATAATACTGAAATCTCAGAGACTGAGCTTAATCAAGTGTATGCCTTGTAAAGAGACAGGGTGTTTGAACTTAGCCTTGCCTCTGCAATTGAGAATGTACATGCTTAATCAAGTGTATGCCTTGTAAGACAGGGTGTTTGAACTCAGCCTCATGTCTGGAATCGAGAATGTACATGAAAATTCCAGATGCGCGCATTAACAAATAGATTACTCACATTATTCCTTGATTGTACAATTCCTTTCTGTAATGACAAACGATGCATACCAAAGACGGAGGCCCATTGTGTGAGGCTCATGCAGTTGAAGAATCCACTGTGCCCAATCTGTTGTACAAGTCAGTTGCACTTTTTCTTTCAGTTCCATTTTCCAGCCATCATAACTGTGCATAATCTGTTGTACTCCCTCCGTTCCTTAATACAAGTCTTTTTAGAGATTTCAATAAGAACTACATACGGATATACATAGACATATTTTAGAGTGTAGATTCACTCATTTTGCTCCGTTTGTGGTGCATAGTAGAATCTCTAAAAAGACTTTATTTAGGAACGGAGGGAGTACAAGTGAGTTGCATTTTTTTCCGTTCTATTTTCGTTGTTTTTCCGTTCTATTTTCGAGCCATCATAACTCACGAGACATACTGTTTTGGTTATTTGGTATGTATGTATCTACTTGTAACCTGTCATCAACTGCATACATACATTTCATGACTTAAAGTAAGCTCCTGGCCCCTCGTTCTTAATTCTGCACTGTTCCTCAGTTAACATTCTTATACTTCCATGTGGCAATGCGACTGCAGGCTCTGATAGTTTTTGTTCCTTTACACAATCGAGCATCATGTTTTGAAGATGCTGATTTTTTATGAACATATGAGGATGCTTTATTGGACACATATTTTTTTTGTTCTTATATTTTATTATAGAAAAATTATCAAGTAACTATATTAAACCTTTCTCAATGTGACTGCAGGCTCCGTTGGTAGTTCCTTTACAGAATTGGGCGTCATGTTTTGAGGATGCTGATTCTTTTGGACTTTACACATATAATTTTGTTTTTATATTGCTTGTATAGTACAAATTGTTAGTAGCAATTTAAACCTTCCTCAGTTGAACAGTAATTTGCTGATCTTGTCCTGAAACCTTGATCTTAAGAATTATTACTTCACTTTGGATCTAAAGTGAGTTACTGTAACTTGCCACTCTTGATTCGTGGTTCTTTTTCAGTCTTTCATTGAACATGGATAGTTTCAAGCAGAAGTATCAAGTTTATTCCCGCTTTGTTCTATTCTTCTGTTGAACATGTAATATATCTAGCAAAACTTGCTAGTAGTATAACAGCTAAGTGTACTCACCTTGCCAATAAGACAATCTGCAGTGATGTTTATTTGTTTACTCAATCCAGAATGGTAATCTTTATGTGAGGAAACAAATATATCTTCTGTAATTGTTAGGAACAGTTGGACACGCTGTGCTACCCTGGCTGCCCCCCTGCATTACATTGGCATGACCACTAAGAATCATTTAAAAGAATCCAAATACATGAACCCCAATATATCATTATTGTGGAGTTTGACACTTGGCATGTCGTTGGATAGAAGACCAGGTTCATCACTTTCTCTTTCCTTTTTGTTTGTTGTACATATTTTTTAGAGGAAGGTTCATCACAATAACCTACCATTACTTTACTCACTGATTAGAAAAACTGGTAGCACATGCTAGTGCGGCAATCCAAGAATACTTTAAATCCTTGCATGGCAGTAAAGCGTAAATATTCTTCATATGCCATGCGTACTATGTACACCTGATAAACAATGCAAACATTTGGCTAACTATGGACCCTGTTACATGCCTGTTAGTTCTAACACTGCTCAACATCATCAGTGTGGTGGGTACGTATGCTTACCTTTGGCTTTAATCTTGTCCTGCCTTTTCTTGACATGCCTTCTTAGTTTAAATTTTATTTGTCTTCACATGACCATTTCTTAGTCATCATCAATGTTCATTTTTGAAGCTAAGCGACACAATGGGCCCTTGGGTGTGTTTCTTTTATATTTGATTTGGGATAGATTCTGTCATTCCAATGACCAGTGTTCTTTCTCCAACAATCATTAAATGCCTATGGTGAGATATTATATTTGATATGTTATTGTAGTTTTACCACAATTGTCTTCTTAAATGAAGAAAACCAACCCAGTATAAACTTCCCCTCAGGTCTTCAGTAAAGCTTTTTAGGACAGAAGGGCTGTTAAGAAGTTGTTGCCTCCTATTATTCACACTTTGCATTTCTTCTCCTTTTCCATTTATTTTATTTTTGTCTAATGATTTATAGCTTTAAATGTGTGTAATCGTAGGTAATTCTTACTTTGCATTTCTTCTCTTTTTTCATTCATTTTTTTTGCACTACTGCTTTTTGTTTGTCACAGCAAGAAAGGTATTTCACCTTTCCTTTTTTGCCTTTCATGTTTTAAGTGCCTGCCACCAGTGACTTGTACTCCCTCCGTTCCTAAATATTTGTCTTTCTAGACATTTCAAATGGACTACCACATACGGATGTATGTAGACATATTTTAGAGTGTAGATTCACTCATTTTGCTATGTATGTAGTCACTTGTTGAAATGTCTAGAAAGACAAATATTTAGGAACGGAGGGAGTATTTCCTAAACAAGGTCCCTGACATAGTATATTGAAAATGTTCCTCGGTTGATGTAGAGCCATGAGAATGCATTCAGACCCCTAAATTCACAAGGATCAGCATTCAGAAGCGTAAATCCCAAAATCAGATTAACTGATAATACCAAGGTGCAACTTGCCAGAAAAGATTTCATTTTAATACACAATTTTGGAGTCTTTTGGGTTACTTTATTTATGCCATTGCCACTTGCATTAGTGTGGTGCCATCTAGTATTCAAGTTGCAGTTAGGTTGCATAATAAAAGGTTCATCGTCTTGCCTTCTCTGATAATCTCTTTAATAAAAATGAAAAGCGCAGCCCGGTGCATGTAGCTCCCGCTTGCGCAGGGTCCGGGGAAGGGTCCGACCACTTTGGCTCTATAGTACGCAGCCTTTCCCTACATTTCTGTAAGAGGCTGTTTCCAGGACTTGAACCCGTGACCTCATGGTCACAAGGCAGTATAGACACATTTGACAAACAAACTTTTGAGAGTATGTTTTTGTGTTGTGTTCAACAAACAGAAAGCAGGTAGGATCTAATAACTTGTAATTTTTTTGCTTAGTTCCTTACCTCTGTTACATCATAGACACATTTGACACACAAACTTTTGAGAGTATGTTTTTGTGTTGTGTCCAACAAACAGAAAGCAGGTAGGATCTAATCAGGAACTAATTTGTGCATTTAGAGATAGATAGAGAACCAAGCATGGGACAAAAGTGTCAGCTTTACCAAAAAGTAATTGGCTGTCTTCTGTTAACAATGGCTCATTGCATGTGACTTAAGATGCTTGTTTCTGTTGCATCTCTTTTCAGGTATGGACTTGCTACATGTGCATTTGTAATATGGATACTGATTAGAGAAAGGTTTGCCTAGATTTAGTTTTTTGGTGGGATTCTATCTGCACTTTGGTACTTCCAAAACCATGTCAAGTGCTAAAATACTACTTGGAACATAGTGAAACTGTTCATTCGTAGACAGAAGTTACTTACATAGCCAAGTTTTTAAGGGGATAGCATGTCTTTAGGAAACATATGATCAAAATACAAATGTGTACAAAATCATCAGGGTGTTGAAATTTTATACCATCTTTACTACCGTTGTCTGCAAATCTCAAAAATGTCTTCTGCATCTTCAGATTCTGCAGCTATCTTTGACACTGATGATGACATGAACCGGAAACCTGCATCACTTGCACTCTTCCTCACTGAGGCCAGTTGCTGCGACTTCTTGCAGTATGCTATTGCACCCTGGATTGGATTATCCATCTCTGAGCTGGCACTGCTGCTCCTCCTGAGCACTGGCCCCAAACCAGAGTCATTTGAGCTCGGGACATAGGATGATGAATTTGACGAAGAGCATGACGATGATGAGGCAGATGATGTCTTGTTTGATGACGAATATCGGATAATGACGCTAGAGAATGACCTCCTATGGCCGTACTCATCTTCTTTAAGCTTCCCTCCCAGCGTGGCACTGTTGCTGATGGGCGAGGTTGTGTACCTGTTGCTTCTGATCTGGCCAAATGGGTTCTTCCTCCAACTCTTGACCTGGGCGGTGGAGAACTCATTTGCTCTTGGTGCACCACCCTTGTCCTCTGGATCCCCTGCTTTAGCAGCAAATATTGTCTTGAGGTAAGCCTTTGATGCCTTGAGCTTGAGACCAAGGTTGAGATTCCTGATGAACTTGATCTTCTTGGACCATGGCTTCTTTTCGCATGCTGCTTCCACCTCAGCAGCAGCAATACTGGCAGATGCACACTCGCTGAAGTACTGCTCTGCATTGAGCTCACCACTTGCATAACATGAATTTGCTGGTGAAACGTGGCACGACTGATATGGTGTCGCCGGGGCAGTGCTCGCGGAGAGGAGGCCCTTGTCAGCAGCGATCTCGAGGAGCCTTTCAACCATTTGGATGCGTGGTGGAAGGTGGAGCGGCAGCAGCTTGCCCTTGTAGAAGAGCTCATCTGCTGGTGATGCCATGGGCTCCCAGTGGTCAATGGGAGCTGACATGTGGAACTCAAACTCCCTCGACTGCTGGGGGGAGGCTGCCATGGCTGTGGTGTAGCAAAGCAAGCTTGCTGTATTGGTGACCTCCTTTGCAGCTGCAGGTGAGCTCAGCTCCATGTCTATGTAGTCCTCTTCTTGGAGTGGTTGGTCATGGATTTGGGGGCCATGTCTTGCCATTGTTGGTGCCTGGCCTTGTGTTTCTGGTGAGTTGGTCTTTGGGTTTGGTTTGGTTTCGGCAGAGATGGTGGTTGTGTTTTAGGAAGGAAGTGGAAGGAGCTTGATCAAGCTTTAAAGCCGAATGCCTGTAGCTGAAGAGGTTTGTAAATTGGCTCATACTCCTTTTGAGGGACCTACCCTTTCCCCTATGATCTGCCTCTTGTTTGCATCCTAGTCCCCCCTGTCACGGCTACACGTAATGCAGTACTGTAGTGCACTAGTTACTGTCATTCTCTATTATTGCTCTATTTGTCCTTGCGGTGCATTAGGTGATTAGGTTATTACACCTGTTCCTTTGCATGTTTCTCCTCTTTCCATGACTTAACCTATTTGTTTGTTTGATGTGTAGGATCACCAGGTAGCCATTAAGTGCTAGGCCAACAAGGTGGCACTTTTACCAATAAGTGACTCGCAAACTGCATCGCGCCTGCTGATATGCAGGAGCCCCAAACCACTTGGTTAGCATGCGAACTGGGATGGTTTTATTGTGGAGTTTCATATTCTTTCGAGCAAGCAAGTGTAGGAATGTGTTCAGATTCAAAGGCCACAATTCTATCTTGAGGCAAATTACTGCGTGAAACAATATGATTTCAGCCAGACACGTTGAAGTATGCAAAGTTTCTGTGGCGTGGATTTGCTTCCAAGCTACAGCAATATATTGTTGATGCTTGACCAATTCACGCCCAAAGCTTGCGGTTTTTAAATTCAAGGGGGGAAGGCCGCATGCCCTGAAAACATGGAGCAACCTGCTCTTTGTTTATTTCATCTCCATGTCAACCTATGAAAGTGTGAGGGTGACATCAGTGGCAAGAGATCAGGCCCCTTGTTTAAGTTTCCTGTCCAAGCTGCGCGTGCGCGGCTAGATGTTGTATGTGTCCTTTGTCTTCGTCTCTCCCGCGCTTTGCATCAGCTCCTTTCCTTTGACCCCAGTGTCAACTTTGCCTCTTTGGTGTAATTATTGATTAGTGGGCGTGCAGCCCTGAGCGTGCATTAGCGCTCATCGAGGCCTTTGTGGTGCATTAATAATATCTGTCTTATCTGGTTCTAGGGTTCTCTTGTTCTAAGGTGATCTTGTTTTAGGTGTCTGGCTTGATCAGCATGTTCATTCTTCCGACTTAGGCTAAAAACACCTCTTTATTTGAAAGTTACTCACTACTTTTTTCATACATGCAGATCTTTGACATTAGTGGTGATAACTTGCCTCTGAAGAAACCCTGAGGCAAAAGAACCTGGACAGACCTTGAATTTCGTCAAACAAAGAGGCAGTGGTGCCTGGTAAAAAGTAAACATTTCTGTGGCAGATTATAGTTCTTTATATGCTGCAGATCTTTAGCATCAGTGGTGATAGATTGCCTCTGAAGAAACCCTGAGGCAAAAGAACCTTCCCCAAATTTCGTCAAACAAAGAGCTATTATTGCCTGGTAAAAAGTCATCTTCTGTGCACAAATTATAGCCAAGTTGCCATTTGCTACATGTTAGAAGTATTTTATGATATGTTTCTGGACCCTTCTTTATATCTGCTAGTACTCCTGGCACCAGCTAGAGCACTAAGCAAGGTTCCACAAATTGCTTAAAGGTATCTCATGGGAATGACATCTGCCCCCAATACTAACTCATTGGCATTATTTAATGTAACCTAACACCATATGATAATCTCTATTCCTGTATTCTTTTGCAGGTGAGAGAGCTGATTTGATAGGGATGCCAACTAGGTTAGGTGTCGTATCAAGTGCCTAACACCCCTACTAACACCATACATTGAACATCTATATGAAAAAAATATCGCCGTACAAAGTTAACAACTGCAACAGTTAACCCCCTGAATTGCAGGTCTAAAGACAATTGATATTCCTGTAGCAGTGTTACGTGGTTGCTGGTGGTTGGAACTTGAAAAAGGTTCATGCTGCCCACTACACATTCTTAGGAACCTGGAAACATTATAGAAACGATGCACCAGCACTACAAGAAAATCCATACTCTTACCGACAATAGTTTTTCTGAAACTTTACCGCCATAGTGACATCCCGTGACATAATTATACCTGTAAATTCATGACGCGTGAGTGAGAGGCGACAGTATAAACGCTAAACGATTAGCTTAGGGTAGGCCAGTGGTTATCTTTTCCTTTACAGTAATCTAACAGGGTGCTTTAACTGCACGAGTTCAAAATATTGGCGCATGCTGCCGGACATCTCCTGGTGGGAGCCTAATATTTTCTCTCTCTTTACCCTGTAGAAGGAAAGGAGGGTCCCCTATCTCTATGAAACCTCTCAGAGCTCGAGGTGTACTTTGCCGCTTCTCCAAACTTGGAACCAAGCACAAAGGTTCTTTTCTTGCATGAGTTATGGGGCCTCTGATCATCCAAGGGCAGAAAGTTCGTGCGGAGTTTTGACCGCTTAACTCTCCAGGCCTGATCTTAATCATTGCTCCGTATGACATATGGCAATAAGCAGTGATCCTGGCTTGGTTTAGATGTTCGAGAAAGGGTTAGGCAGGTTATCCCATGATGAGCTAGCGAGCACTCTGAACCTGTAACTATCCAGCTAAAGCCGGACAAGGGTTCGTGGGTAACTTTGACACTTGGTTACGCCCACTCCACCAGGTTCCTTGGTACTGCTCCCATACTCTGAGATGTGACTCAACTAGCTGATTGGGAGATAACCTATTTTAGGAGAATGGAACAAACCTCTTTTAGGAGAATGGAACAAATCTGTTAATCAGGAGGGGAAAGAAAGGCTTATCTTTATGGCAAAGTTGCACTTGCAGCAGCTACGTGGCCTTCTTTTATCGGAGTGCATGGCAAACCTGTTCGGTACATGCACCACACCATGCTACTACCTGTTTCGCACTTGAGGCGCCATTCTTGATTCTGCGAAAGCGGTGGATCGCATGCAGACGCGGTGCATCGGCCACAGGCGCTCCACGCTCGTGCTTTCAAATTTTATACCTTTCCCGTCATTCGAGGCCATATATTGATATATCCGTGATGTGATTGATCGTCGGAAACGTAATACTCCCTTTGATCCAAATTAATTATGGTAGTTTTAGTATAATTTTAGTATAAAGATGTACTAGAGTTGCGACAATTAATTTGTAACGGAGGGAGTATGGTAATTCAGATGCACGATGTTCTTTGGAAAATCTACACATTTTTTTTGAAACAAAGCAAAAGATTTGCCATTTTCATTAATTAAGAAGAGGTTTCGTTACAAGCAGACCGCCAAGCGGTCAAAAGGCAAAACAATTACTCTTGCGGCATTACATTGCGCAAATGTTTGGCGCCCACAGGAAAATCTACATTACGGACTGAAGCTATTGTGGGACAAAAGAAAGAAAGAAAAAAAAAAGGCCCGCTTCTTAGATGGATCTCCCACACAAGCTTTACAGTTTTTGGTTACCATCCTCAAGGTCGCAAGCCTTTCCTACCAGAGACAGGCTGATCCTGCATTCCTGAAGAAAATAAGTGCCAGCATGATTCAGATTGTTTTGGATCCAACACATGGTGACTCGGCCAGGTGGAAGTGGCAATAAAATGGTGTCTATTCAGCAGCCCCAACCTACAAGATGCTCACAGGAGGGATTACGGTGCCCTACGACAAGGCGATCTTGAAATGTTGAGCCCCTTTATCATGCAAGATTTTCATGTGGCTCGCTATCCAGTACTGAGTGCGGACGTCCGATCGTCGTCTCAGACACTGCAAGGTGAAAAATGGCCATGCTTTTTCTGTGATCAAGAAGAGGATACGGTGGACCATATCTTGCTCGGGTGTGTCTACGTACGCCAAGTCTGGACGGAGTGCCTTGCCAGAGCATGGTTTGAGCTAGTGCCCATACCTACTACGACCGACTGGCTTGAGCATTGGTGGTGCTCGGCAAGGCTGAGAGCTCACGGCAGACAAAGGAGGGCTTTCGACTCCTTTGTGACCTTGGTGCTGGAGTCTGTGAAAGCAGAAAAATGCCAGGGTTTTTTGGTAGACGACAAAATGTATCTACGGCTGAAGAAGTGGTTCCATGATCTTTGAAGAACTAAGAGCATCTCCAGCCGCGCCCCTAGAACGGCGTCTTCAGGTGATTTTTTCGCGTCGGCGCCGAAAAAACGGCCCAGTCGCGCCCCCAGGAGCCCGATTTTCGCCGGCCTGGGCTAAAATCAGCGCCGGCGGACCCAGGCCGAACCCGGCGCGCCGGGGGGCGCCCGGGGGCTTCGGGGCGAGTGGTTTTGGCGCGAAGCAGCCGCGGGCCTGCCGAGTCAGCGAGACGGGCGCTTCGTCGCCCTCATCGCCTCGATTCCCGCGGGAATCAATGCCAAGGCTGTCGCGCTGCCGCCGCCGGTCAGCCTTGCCATTGATTCCTCACGGGCGGCGCGGCGACGCCTCCCCTCCCGCCATGCGTACACACGAGCGCGGCTATATAAGTCGGTGGCCTCCCTCGCCTCTGACCACACCAGCCCTAGCCGCCGAGCTCTCCCTCTCCCGTGTGCCGCTGCCGAGCCCTCCCTCTCCCTCTCCCGTGCGCCGCGTCGAGCCCTCCCTCACTCCGACACCCGATGGTCGCACGTTTCCCCGGCGACGCTGCGGCGGCCAACGGCTTCGGCCGCCGCTCACTCCACGAACAGGAGTCGTGGCTCCTGTTCGAGGCCAACATCCCGGCGCCGCCGGACATGCGCGCCGGGCTGACGGGATGGAGGCTCAGCAATGGGGGAGTGCCCGTTCCCCCGTTGTTGGACGCCGTGGCGCCCCCTACTTCGTCGCCGAGGTCGATCTCATGCGCGCCTCCCTCACCGACGAGCAGCTCGCCCTCCCCCAGTACGCCGCCGACAACCATGCGACGTGGGCGGCGTACTTCGAGTGCCGTCAGGAGCAGAGGCTGGCGTCCACCAACGGGGCACCGGTGGTGGGCGGCACGAAGAATAGCGAGGGGCGTCGCGTGTGGTGGGGCGTCCCCGGCCGCACGCTCGAGGACGTGCTCGCGCACCTTGAGGGCGGCAACGACCCGCCGCTGGCATACCCTCCCCCGGCGGTCCCGGACCACCGCCGACGCGCCGGGCAATGGATGCCCAGGAGGTTCGGCTCCTCCTCGTCTTCCTCCTCGCACTCCTCCTCGCGATCTTCTTCCCACTCCTCCGGCTCTACGACGCTGCTCGATGTCAAGGCCGAGCCCGCGGTGGAGACGCCGCTCGGCCGGCGCACTCGCAACGCCGGCATCGTCATCAAAGAGGGCGGCCGGCGCGCCTCCTCGTCGGCTCCTCCGCGCTTCGTCAAGCCAAAGACGGAGCCGGGGCTCGCGCCGGTGAAAACGGAGTCGGGGCTCGCACCGGTGAAAATGGAGACGGGGCTCCCCGCCGTGAAGACGGAGCGCGGCGACGTGGAGCTCGACGACGAGGCGGCCCTAAAATGGGCGTGCAAGGACTTCCTGAAGATGGAGAGGGAGCGCCAGTGCGCCGCCCTGCGGCGCTTCGAGCAGCGCTGCCGGGGCCACGACAAAGGAGGAGTCGTCGTCCTCAACTACAGTGACAACGACGACGCGCCGCCGCCGCCACCAGTCCGCGATGGCGACGCCGGGCAGGGGTCCAGCAGGGACGACCGCGTCAAGGAGGAGAAGGCCGCCGCCGACGATGGCGGCGACGACGGCGACTACTCCGCGCTCAGCTATTTCTTCTTTTAGTTATATTTGTTATGTAGCGCGTCGCGAACATGTCTAATATATGCCAAAGTTTGCCGAAATTTAGCCGTGTTTAACCGAACTTCGCCGAACTTTTTTTTTTGAAAAATTAGACGTGTCTGGGGCCATCCTGAGGCCGGCGATTGGGGACCAACTCGCCCCCAGGCCATTTTTTTTGCGCCGGCTCGCCCCCAGATGGCGATTTTAGGCGCCCCCTGGGGGGCCAACGGCTGGAGATGCTCTAAGCACCTGGGTGCTAGCTCGCGGAGTGGATGTCTTGCATGAGTAGTCATTTTGTATAGGGAGTGGTGTATTGGTAGAAACCTTCAAACTCTTGTAAATATGTTCTTCCTTCTATAAAGCTAAGGTACGCTTTTGGCGTGCTCCTAAAAAAAGTGACCAAATGGCAAACCTGTACAGTATGACCACGCGCATCAGTACCACTAGCCGTACTAGCCGGCGCCGCTGCCCCCTAATTCAATACTTCTACCTCGTGTGATAGGTGTTAGAGTAAAACAAGATAGAAAGCGAACGGACAATCAGTCCCGATTTCTATTAATTCTCAAGTATATATACATCTGGAAGAGATGGGAAGAAGAGGTGAAGAGGCATCCCTCCAGAACAAGTGCCTGTTGGCAATAGAGAGAAGGGGCATGATTGCTCGGGGTTGGACACACCCTTTGCTAATGACTGTTCGGTTAATTAGCATGTGCTAATTAATCCACTAATTAATTCCTAACACGCTCCTTGTACAACACCGCTCCTTGAATGTTTAATCGTTGAAATTTTCTTATATCTTCCATCTTGAGAAATCTTCGGTATAATCTTGAGAGTCTCCCTCAAAAACCATGTGGGAAAAATATGAAGAGAATAGAGCAGATATGTTGCTAAAACTTCTTTAAACCCAATGGAAAAAATAATAAGGAGAAAAGGTGCAACATATAATGATTATTGTCTCCTTGATAACTCACATTAGAAAACCTTTGAGAAAGGAGAAAACTCATTGGTGAGTTCGAAGAACAATAAATATGCTTTGTATACTTTTCTTTAAAAACCCCAATGGGGAAAAATAGAAAGTATTGCATATGTTGCCTCGTCGAAAACCTTTTATGAGAAACTTCAAGAGAAAGCTCATAAGGGAAAAGGGTGTGATCTGATATGCCATTTAAAACTCCTTTAAAACCCAGTGGGAAATATATAAGGAGAAAATGACATGACATATCATAATAATTGTCTCTTTAACTCAATATGGGAAAATCCATATAGTTTAGAGGGCAATAAATATGTTGTGTATACTTTCCTAAAAACCCCGGTTATCTCATGCTGATATTACCTCATTAAAAACCTTGATGAGAACCTGTAAAAGTAAACTCATAAAGGGAAAGAGAGTGTAATATGGTGCTTTGAACAGGAGTAATTCAGGAAGATACCTCCCCTATACTTGCATATCTTGACGCCGTCAAGTACCAATTACATGTACATGTTTCTGCAATGTTGAAGTTGGTAGAGACTCCGTGGTTGTCACATGATTTGACTTGCAAGATGAACAATCTAATGATATTGCTTACTATGTAACCCTTTTGCATCCAGACAACACAAGCAACATTATCTTTGAGATAATGGTTGGTGGATGTAGCCATTAAGGTCTATTTTGAAGACTTTCATGGTATGGCTAGCACACCTAGGAGGAACACAAAGCTTGATCTAACATAGTGAGGATCTAATCAATTTATCCAATGATATTGGTGTCCAGATTTCTCTGAAACTGGAAAACTAGGATAAGATGTTTGATGCCTTGGAGATATCGAAAGATATTCTTAAGTCCCAAGCAATTGTATTTGATGGGTCCAATGACACTTAGGATATGCAACTTTGTGTCCCAATATCGCATTTCCATCATCTCATAATCTTAATGGATCTTTCTCTATGTCTAGAAGTTGAACAACCATGATAATTATAGATGAATAAGACATGTCCATAATGAATTTCTCCAATATATTCTGGACATATACAACATAGTGTACCATAATGCTTGAGTGAAGGTGCTCGAGGTTTTAACTAAATCCTTCATCCCACATTCCGTCATTTAGATGATCATGTGCTTAACATGCATGGGTAATCATCATTGTAGGAGTAATCCTTGTGAAAAAGGAGCTCACTACGTCGGTTGTACCAAAATGTACCGACAACAGTAAGCCGTATGGTGACTTACTATTTTTTTATGCAATGTATGTTGCATTTTGCATTTCGATTCAGAAGTGAGATTCCATGCGGAACCATCTAGATCTGAATCTAGTGATCCACATGGATATGTAATCACTACATCTATAAAGTTCATATAGATGATTTTGTACTGCCAATGATATAAGTTATCGGAAGGAGATTCCACCTCTGGAGAATAGTTGGGTATCTGCATGAACCCTTGTGCTACAAAACTTGCTCTATGTTTCACCACCTTGTTGTTCTCAATTCTGTTTCTAGAAGAAAACTGGTGTAGGTATTGCTTATGCGAATGCCTTCCCTTTATTGAGCAAGTTTATTTCTACCTACCTTATACCCTTTGCTTGAGTTCAATTCAAGTGTTTTTCACACTTTGCCATGGTCGTGGTCTTTGGGCCTGAATCATGTGAAAGTTTTTTTCAATCTAGTTGAGAAATGTATGTTGACAATTGTAGACTTCCGGTTATATGTTTCGCTAGAATCTATATATCAATATAGAGTTGATGGAAATATTGTTACCCGTGGTGACTTTTCGTGATTCCCAATGTGGTTGAGTCGGGTATTCTGATGTCCCGGCGATTGTGTGCACTATGAGCTGGGTTGGTGGAGGTTGCCCATCCACTAGGTGTATACTACCCATTAGGTGGCTGGCAATGTGAAGTTGACTTGCATTTACTAATTTAGAGGCCTCGATATCCTTGCTTGTGAGAAGCCGAATCCTGACGTACTATTGACATACTTCTCCCCCCGATGATGTGAATGGGGAGTTGAGTGGTTTTGGTTGGTACCTCCAGGCATATTTTTGCAGGATTGTAGGATTATGTGACACCTTTATATTCAGTAAATGAATCTGGCAGGTTATTTGCAATGTGTTGCAAATCTTCTGAACGCATGGTTCAGATCTTTGAGTAAGTGGACTTGAGGTAGAAATGCGTTGAGCATTCCACTAATTTCCTGGCATTCTTTATGGTACTTGAAATCCCCCCTAATTCCTGGAAATGTTCCTCGTTGAATCAACATACTGGCCACAAACAACTCCCCGTGTAAGGGGCTTGAGGTATTGACGGAAATATAGTTATTCCTCACATAGATCCCAAATATATGTTGAGGGGCCAATGATGTATGCCGGCGTGGTGATATTGGTATGAAACCGAATTACCGCAGATGGGAAATACTCGGTAGATTTCCATGAATCAAAGATAGAGGGGAATAATGTTATGCAGTTTGGTCATGAGCGTGTAAAACTTCATGACTCCAACGTAAAGTTGGCAAGTTGCAATTCCAAAGTAAAGATAATTCAATGAGCTTAACTCTTTGGCTAAAGGATTCTACCAAACCATTTTGTGTCTAGACATATTGGACAAAATGCTAAACTTCAATTCTAGGCACACAAGGAGAATTCTGCAATATTGTCCATTTGATTTGCTTGAAAACAATGGTTAGGATAATATGCCAATGGTTTTCGTGTGGATAAAGGCACACGTGAGACCATCGCGTAGATATGTCTTTTAAACCATGGAATACATGAATAGTCTAGTAAATGGATGGGAAGAGCCACTTACCTCGACTTGATGCAGTCAAGGAGTTTGAGTAGTTCAGCGTGGACTTTAAGGTGCGCTAGCCTTAAAATTATCTTCCCCATGTCACATGTATTGCACATAAAATCCAAATATTGTTAGAATTTATCATACTTTTAATCATAACCAATGGAATTGATGATAGATTTTGTTTCAACCCAATGTCGAGACGACCAAGGTGAGCATGCTAAATTTTTTCATGTAAAAGACATTCTGGAAAGCAGACTATCATGTACTCAACATGTGTTACGGGTTTTGTAGTATGTATCGTGCAATCATGGTGATACATACATAATGTGTTTGCCATATCTGTTGCATATGGTAAAGAGAAGCTATTTCTCTTTGTTGTTATCATAAGTTTCACTATGAAAACTATTTTGACGGATATCTCCGTACTTCAGTAGGTAGGAGTTGAACCGAGACACAATAAAGCATCCTTGATGATACTCGAGTACCCATAGGGATAGTAAATATGACCCGAGTTGAGCCAACAATTATCTCATTGCGTCTAGCGAAAAATATATCCTTTTCTCTGAGCGAGAGTGGAAACATTTTACTTCTCTTTCATCAGATTGACCCATATATATATATGGCTAGTCTATTATGATAACACCCTTATAGACCTTATTCTGCACATCAAATCACGCTTATTCTGCTAACACCTAACCACCACAGCCACCCTGTCCGGAAACCCACCAGCCCACTCCTCCACATCTCCCCCTCGTGCCCACCACCCGCCTCCTTCCACCTTCTTCCCCACTGCACCACCTCCCGCCCTCCCCCAGCAGGTTCATCGCGCCACCTCCACCGCGGTTAGGTGCGGCACCTCCTTCACCGCGCCGCCACATGACCTCCCTCCCTCTGCGCCGTCGCATCACCTTCGACCTATCCCCCGCCTCGGCCGTAGCTGGCTCCCCACCCCGCCCACACCAGGAGCACCGGCTCCCCACCCCGCCAACGCCAGGAGCACCGGCTCCCAGTCCCTCCCCCGCAACCGAACTGCGGCCCGACATTTGACCCTCTTGGTCGAGGGAAACGAGGCATCAAAAGGGCGGCGGTGGCAGAAACCTTCAGATCTCGCTGATCCGGTCGAGTTAGCAGCGACAGGCGACGGGGATGGATCTGATCCTTGACGAGGGGGCAAGAATGGGTGTGGTCCTGCCGGCATGGTCCCCCGCACCGCGCCGGCCTCGGGTACGGCCACTCTAGCCTCAGGTCCAGCCGCTACGGGGGTCGCCCAACTGGATCAGGCTGCTCGCGCGGCGGCACTGGCTGCCTTGCCCACAGATCCTCCGCCGTTCACCTCCCCCCTCTGCCCCAACGGCACTGGTGCGGTCTAGTGCGGCTCCGCGTGTAGTGCGTCTCGGCGTGCAGTGTGGCCCCCCGATTCGCCGCCGGGGGCCCGAGCCGAGCCGCCATAGCCTCCACACCGCACTTCTCTCGGAGCTCGCAGTGACTCTCCGCACGTGCTTCTCCCTCCCGCAGCACCTTCTTCCAATGGATCGGGGCGGCCCCCTCTGTCGGGCGCCATGGCTGGCCACACAGCAAACACGGACGCGGCCTCGATCTTGGGTACCTCCACCGTGGCCTCAAGCATCGCAGTGTCCCGACGAAGCAGCTCCGACCGGGGTGGATTTGGGACTGCAGTCCACATCGCACAGAGGCGTGCCCCATTTCCTCCTCCCCACGCAGTCCATTGTCAAAGCCAAAGGGACTTGCCGTCCTGGGGGCATCAGTGGCAGCTGGCTTCAAAGATTGGCGGGGGTTCGATTATCTCGGCGGTCAATGACGAGGGATCCGAGGCAACCACCGCACCGCCAGCCCCGTGCAGCTCGGTTGGCAGGCCCGTGCAGCTCGGTTGCCACCCCCGTGTAGCTCGGTTGCCACGGCCGGCCTCCTCCCCAACCCCGACATTGGACGCCACCGCCCTGCCATCCCTTCACCGTGATGCACTCGAGATACGCCGCCCCAAGGGTCGTCTTTCCTTCCACCGGCGATGGTCGCGGAAGTGCACCCGTCCCTCTCTCTTCCACTGGAGTTTTGCTATGCGTTGTTCTTCCGGTTGAATTTGCAGTTTTTCCAGTCAATTTTTAAAAGGAAATCAGTTCCTTTTCCTGAGGTGTGCAGTTTACTTGTGCATATTTCTATATAATTTTGCACTTACTCTTGCAGTGCACTCGATGCGGTCCGCTCTGACCGTGCCTGGAGTTTAGATGGGAGCTTGATGAGGTTCACATTCAAATGCACTACTTGACAGCGGTTTCAGCAGCTCATCCCATGCAGCTCGGTTTGCACAGGCGTGCGGTTTGGTGTATCGCCCCGTGCAGCTCGGGTGTGGTGGCGTGCAGTTTGTGCACGTTTTTGTTACTTCAAGTTGTCGTCGTGTGGTTTGATGTGTAAAGGCGTTGACCATGCAGTACTCAGATGAACGTATGTCTCATGCAGTTTGGCAAAACGTGTGAGTGCAGCTCGGCATGTATTTTCTGTGGGGGTTGCATTTTTCTTCTGAATTTATTGTGCCATGCGATGTGTGGTTGCTGGATGTACTTCTTTTCGAAGTACTATTGTTTTTGTCTAGAGGTTCGTTTCATTGTTCTCAAGCGGTTCATTTGAATGAAAGAATTAAATTAGTTAGAAAAAGAAACTAATGCAGTACACTTGCCTCTACTCTGGAGTTCGGACGCGTTATCACAAAAAAAAAGACAAAAAAGAAAATGCAGTGCACTTGGCTCGTCACTACAGTCCCAAACATGTTAATGAAAAACGATGTCCCAAAAAACGTGTTACATGAAAACGTCAACAATAACTGGTTCACTTTCGAAAGTGTTGCGGTTCATTTTTTGTATTGATGCGGTCCACTGCCTCGTCTTGGAAATTTTATGTCCGACAAAAAAAAAATCATGAAGTTCACTTGCCTGTCTGCTACAGTACGGTTAGCAGTATGTTCTTCTGTCTGATGAAGTTCACTCGTCGATTTGGGTGTCGCAAAAAAACAGAGTACCCGTAATTCGGTAATTTCAAAACTGCTTTTTAACCATGAAGAATTAGTGAGAGTGTTCGACATGAAAAAGTTGCGCCTCGTCGATATCTTTCCAACGGGGTATGATTTGAATCATTTCGACCAGCGGTTTGTAAAATTTTCACGAAAAACGGTCGCTGCCACTCGTCGTGCGCCACACGATTTTCGAAATTAACTTAAAATCGTAAGGAATCTCAAAAACATTTCAACATATGAAAGTTGCGCCTCGTTCGTAGCTTTCCAACGACGTATCACACGCCTTGTTTCGACAAACTGTTCAAAAACTGGAGCGAAAACAGTACCGAAAATTTGAAAAACAGAATTCCACGATTTAGTAAATTTGAAACTGCTCTTAAACCGTAAAGAATTAGAGAAAAATTTATATATGGAAAAGATGCGCCTCGACGATATCTATCCAATGGCGTATCGTTTGCTTCATTCCGACGAACGGTTTAGAAGAAATCGCGAAAAAACGCCCGCTACCACTCGTCATGGGCCGCACCATTTTCAAAACTGCTCTTAAACCGTGTGGAATCTCGAAAAGTGTTCAACATGTCAAAGTTGCGCCTAATCCATAGCTTTTCAACGGTATATTACATGTCTCATTCCGATAAACGGTTAAAAAATTAGAGCGAAAACAGTACCAAAAAAATAACGCATGCAGTTTTTTTCGACGAGAAGTTCACTCGTGTGAGTACTGCAGCACACTTGGTTCAAAGAATGAGTGCACTTGCGTTCAGCGTGCAGTGCGGAAGTGGTGTGCAGAATAGTTATTCTGCTAATATTAGCAGAATAGACCGTCTGTATATAGACACACACACACACACACACACACACACACACTTGAGATTCTCAGTATGAAAACTCTATTGTATATATAGAATATATACAATTCTATTTGTATCAAAGTGCTGATACAATGTATTGCGATATATAATATATGATGACAACAGTACTTATGTTGTTAATATAACATCATAAATGGACATAAATAAATATATCACTATGAATATTGAGAGACTAGTTGAAGTCTCCAAACACGTCGATTAGGCATACTAAACCAACATGTAATCCATGTCAGCAAGGTCCTTTGGCTGATGGAAAGTCATGGTGGTGCTCGGTTCGAGAGGAACATCATAGGAACAACCTATTCCATTTGCACTGTGTGGGTGAAGGCTGAACTTGGATTCAAACCTTTTCCCTTGAGTTCATTTGCGTCTTGGGATTGCTCACGCTATCCCATGGGACAAATAAAATGATCTTGATGTCCATGACCCACGTAAGGTAGTTGTGGCCATTTAGCACTAGGGAGTATAATCTTATGAAATGAGTAGATACTCACTCCTAATGCCTTATGCCAAGACTTAGTAAAATGTGTGGAAGAGCACTTTGTAAAGCAATCGTAATGTCGAAATGACAAAATGTAGGCTTTAACAGTAAAGGTAAATAATCTGCAATGTAGTAAATCTACGCTCTACCACGTGATCCCAAAACATCAATTTGAAGAAATCACCTCGAATTTTGCATATCAATTCTTACTCGCATTAAGCCAAAAAGGCTCAATTAAGATGAATTGATTTTTATTTTTTATTTGCAAGAAATTGAAACTCTTAATTGCAAATAGTGGACATAAGTAATCTCAACATGTCGGAAACATGGAAATATGTTACATCATAGTTCTGGAATACAATGTACTCCACAGATATACACTACTAATGTAATGAATAATAATGATGTTGTAAACTTGATGCTCAAGTGAGAAACTTGAATTGTATAGACCTCAAATTAAAAGAGATAACCTTGTATCAAGTTGCAAGATAATTCAGTGAGGTAAATTATTGCGAGAGAAAACTAATCTCAATCGCAATGAGATTTTTTTGCGAGAAAAAATATATATTTCTGAATCGCAAACCAATATCGTCGTACCAAATAGACATGTTGTAGGGATTGCAGGCCGCCTTTGGGGGTGGGTCAAAGGGCTTCAACAGTTCATCTCCATCACTGCCAGAATAGAGATAGCATTTCTTTATTTGAGAAGAGCGTGGTAAAATATTCATATGGTAGTTCCGTTAGCAGGAACTACACCGTCATTCCTTTAAACGTGCAAGATGATGAATAAGCCTAAAGAAATATGCAATGTCCTTTGCCGGAAATATCATAAATAGGAAGGACAAAAACGTAAAGCTTTCAAAGAGATAAGGTCATCTTCTCTTGTGTGGTTCCTCATCTGAAATACTACTTCTATAACCAACGCCGTTGCATAGGAACGACGTGGCCGTCGCAGTTCACGGCATCGCCTGGATCCACCCGCCGTCTTCCGGGCATGTGATATGTCTCCAACGTACCTATAATTTTTTATTGTTCCATGCTACTAAAGTATCATTCTTGGATGTTTTATACTCATTTACTAGCAACTTTATATCATTTTTGGGACTAACCTATTGACATAGTGCCCAGTGCTAGTTGTTGTTTTCTACTTATTTTTTACTTTGTAGAATATCAATACCAAACAAAGTCCAAATGCCATGAAACTTTTTAGAGATTTTTTTCTAAACAGAAGACACCCAAGGAGCCAAGGAAGTGCACCAGAGGAGGCTCATGGGGCCTACTAGGCACCAGGGCACGCCAGAGGCCCCAGATGCGCCCTGGTGTGTAGTGGGGCCATGGGAGGCTTCTCCACCAACCTTCGCCTCTATAAATACTCCAAAATCCCAAAAACCCTAGGGAGTCGACGAAACACAATTCCAACCACCGCAAGTTCCAAAACCACGCGATCCAATCTAGAGGCCTTTTCCGGCACTCTGCCGGAGGGGCCAACGATCACGACGGGGTTCTTCATCATCACTGAGGGAGTCCTGGATTAGGGGGTGTCCGGATAGCCGAACTATCATCATCGGCCGGACTCCAAGACTATGAAGATACAAGATTGAAGACTTCGTCCCGTGTCCAGATGGGACTTTCCTTGGCGTGGAAGGCAAGCTTGGCAATACGGATATGTAGATCTCCTACCATTGTAACCAACTCTGTGTAACCCTAGCCCTCTCCGGTGTCTATATAAATCGGAGGGTTTTAGTCCATAGGACGAACAACAACAATGATACCATAGGCTAGCTTCTAGGGTTTAGCCTCCTTGATCTCGTGGTAGATCCACTCTTGTACTACCTATATCATCAATATCAATCAAGCAGGAGTAGGGTTTTACCTCCATCGAGAGGGCCCGAACCTGGGTAAAAACATCGTGTCCCTTGTCTCCTGTTACCATCCGCTTAGACGCACAGTTCGGGACCCCCTACCCGAGATCTGCCGGTTTTGACACCGACATTGGTGCTTTCATTGAGAGTTCCTCTGTGCCGTCGCATATAGGCTCGATGGCTCCTTCGATCATCAACAACGACGCGGTCCAGGGTGAGACTTTTCTCCCCGGACAGATCTTCGTATTCGGCGGCTTTGCACTGCGGGCCAATTCGCTTGGCCATCTGGAGCAGACTGAAAGCTATGCCCCTGGCCATCAGGTCAGATTTGGAAGTTTGAACTTCACGGCTGACATCCGCGGAGACTTGATCCTCGACGGATTCGAGCCACAGCCGAGCGCGCCGCACTGTCACGATGGGCATGATTTAGCTCTGCTGCCGGATAGTGCCCTGGAGGCTGCACACGAGTCCGCTCCGATCCTCAATTCGGAGCCGGCTGCGCAGATCGAGGACGGGTGGCTAGACACCGCCTCGGGGGATGCAACCTCTACGGTGATGGAGCCGAATACTAACCTTGTCCCTAGTGAAACTCGTGACTCCGAGGTGCCGGACTCCTCGCCGGACTCCGAACCTCCCGCGCCCCTTCCAATCGAATCCTATTGGGCACCGATCATGGAGTTCACCGCCGCGGACATCTTTCAACACTCACCTTTGGGCGACATCCTGAATTCGCTAAAGTATCTCTCGTTATCAGGAGAGCCCTGGCCGGACTGCGGTCAGGACGGTTGGGATGCGGACGATGAAGAAATTCAAAGCCCACCCACCACCCACTTTGTAGCCACTGTCGACGATCTAACCGACATGCTAGACTTCGACTCCGAAAACATCGACGGTATGGACGACGATGCCGGAGGTGACCAAGAACCAGCGCCTACTGGGCACTGGAAAGCCACCTCAACTCATGATGTATACATGGTGGATACACCAAAAGGAAGCGATAACGAGGAACAACGGGACGCGGTGAAGGATAATTCCCCCGAAAAACAACCAAAACGGCGACGCAAGCGCCACCCGAAGTCCCGCCTCGATAACAACAACACCCATAATGACCCAGCCGTAGAGCAGGGCGAACCAGTGGACGACGAACATGCAACCAAGCAACCATCCGAACAGGATGAATTGGACAAGCAACCCATCCCCGGCGAAAACAACAGTCCAGACGATCTCACGCCGGACACATCACCGGAGCATAAGAACCTTCACAAAAGGCTCGTCGCCACTGCAAAAAGTTTGAAGAAACAGAAGCGGAAGCTCAAAACAGCGGAAGACGTACTCAGAATGAGATGGAGCAAAGTACTCAAGACCGCAGATAAATACGGCAATAGTCACCAAGCAAAGAGCTACCCGAAGCGCAAGCTGTTGCCCGAATTCGATGAGGAGACCGTAGAGCCCCCAGAATCAAAAAGCAAAGAGGCCGCCTGGCCGGATAGACGACCAGATGACAGGCTAAGAGCGGCAAGCGGCGCCGCACACAAACCGGCACATGATACACATAAAGATCCTCGCAAAAAGGATGGCCCGGTCAGGTCCATTTATGGGCCAAAAAAGAGGGCTCCAGGAAGCAACACAACACGCCGAGTGCTCGAAGATAACGGCACACCTAAATACAGGGGTGCCGCACACCCACTATGTTTCACCGACGAGGTACTGGATCATGAATTTCCAGCGGGATTCAAACCCGTAAACATAGAGGCATATGACGGAACAACAGACCCCGGAGTCTGGATTGAGGATTACATCCTACACATACATATGGCTAGAGGAGACGATCTCCATGCCATAAAATACCTACCCCTCAAGCTCAAAGGGCCAGCTCGGCATTGGCTCAAAAGCCTCCCAGAAAATACCATTGGAAGTTGGGAAGAGCTCGAGGATGCGTTTCGAGCAAATTTCCAGGGGACTTATGTCCGCCCTCCGGATGCAGACGATTTAAGTCACATAACTCAACAGCCCGGAGAGTCAGCACACAAATTCTGGAACAGGTTTCTCACCAAAAAGAACCAAATAGTCGACTGTCCGGACGCCGAAGCCCTAGCAGCCTTTAAACATAACGTCCGAGACGAATGGCCCGCCAGACACCTCGGCCAGGAAAAACCAAGAACAATGGCCGCGCTAACAATCCTCATGACCCGCTTTTGCGCGGGGGAAGATAGCTGGCTGGCAAGATGCAGCACCAGCGACCCGAGTACATCCGAGGTCAGGGATGGAAATGGGAAATCACGACGCAGAAAAGATCGGCGCCGGAATAAGGAAAATGGCCTAAAGAGCACGGCGGTCAATGCCGGGTTCAAAAGCTCTCGGCCGAACAGCAAAACACTGCCTCTTAAGGACAACAGTGACGAGCTATCCAACCTAAACAAAATTTTGGATAGGACATGTCAAATCCACAGTACCCCCGGGAGGCCTGCAAACCATACCCACCGAGATTGTTGGGTCTTCAAACAGTCCGGCCGACTTAACGCTGAACACAAGGGGCTCGACACACCAAGCGAAGACGATGACGAACCCCACAAGCAGAGCGCCGAAAAACAAAAGACTTTCCCACAAGAAGTCAAAACAGTGAACTCACTTCATGTGACAACACGGAAAAATATTGCAGCACTTACTAAAGTACGCGTCGCACGGTCCACCCCAGCGGAGTCCCGAAATTGGACGTCAAAACCAATTACTTTCGACCATCGGGATTACTCTAGAAGTATTCGAAACGCAGGAGGGACCGCTCTGATATTGGACCCTATAATCGACGGACTGCAATTCACACATGTCCTGATGGATGGCGGCAGTGATATAAACCTGCTGTGCCAGGACACCATCCGCAGAATGGGGATAGACCCTACCAAAATTTGCCATAGCAGCACTTCCTTTAAAGGAGTGACGTCCGGCCCTCATGCCAAATGCACGGGCTCCTTACTACTAGAAGTTGTGTTCGGTTCATCCGACAACTTCCGTCGCGAAAAGCTAATCTTCCATATCGCCCCATTTAAAAGTAGCCATCAAGCACTATTGGGACGCGAAGCCATCGCCCGCTTTAATGCAATACCGCATTACGCGTCTCTTACACTTAAAATGCCCGGTCCACGCGGCATCATCTCATTAAAAGGTAACTTCGAGTGTTTCTCAACCACGGAAGAATGTGAGACTGCCTTGATAGCCACACGCTAATCCAGCCTTGCTAATCAAAGCCCCTAAAAAATAGGTCATTCAGACCCCGGACACGGTTAGGCGAGTCCGGCATAAATAAACTAGGGGCTTCCTAGCCGCATATCCCTTTATAAGGGGCTGCGTGCATAAACAATGAGAGCCAATAAAGCTCAACTTTATTCATTTTTTAAAACGTACTCTGTTTTAAACACATTTTTTGCACGATATTTTTCCAAACTAAGTTCTTCTCTTTTACAGATGAACAGCGTGCTACACCCGTCCAGGATACAGCACAACGGAGACACAGGTGCAGACGTGCAGCAGGGACCCGTTGCAAGGATTCTTTTCAGATTAAGACCCTGCGTAAACCTTTCTTACTGTCTCTTGTTGATACACATCCCCCGGTTTCCTATCACAACTGAGGAGGAGGCTGGCGTTTTGGCATTGGCCGCATCAGAAATTTTCGCCCGTACCTGGACACTAGGGGCTTAGGGCATTGTTCTGCCCGTTATCATAAAGACCGAATACCTTAGGGAGTGTTCGGCGTCTCGAGTTAGGCCTTATATGCATCAGCTCCAAGTCATGTCTTTGGTCAAATGTTGGGTTTGCCCGGCTCCTGTGTTTTGCTGCCTTACGTTCCGTATCATCGGCTAACGCGGCACCAGGAGAACTACTGCGATTGTGCCCCGGTTCGGCCTGGCGAGCACCTCAGTAGAGAAAGCCGAAAACTGACTGTCATGATATAGCGAGAGACTGGTCAACCACTCGATTGACTACCGGAATGTCTAGAATTCCTCCGCTTTGACGAAGGACCGTTTCCCGATCAGGCACATACGCGCCCCAAATTCGGAGAGCGCGGTGCCCCTAGGGGCTATATCGTAGCCCCACCTTCGAACTCCTATGGCTAAGTGAAAGTGCTAAAGCATTATAGTCCGGTTGCCTAGTTTGCTACGCTACCACCTCCTTCACAGGACCAAGACGTTGGATTAAGTGTGAAAATGCGCCATTTTGCAAACACCCCCGCACCATGTGCGTGGGGGCTGAAGCCGAAGACTGCCATCTTTCAGGTTATATACACATATACATTAATGGCCGCACAGGAGATATTTCAATACTTGAACGCACAAGTATAAAAAGCACTTATATTATAAATATGGTTTTACAAATCATACATGTCATTTGAACATAACATTTTTCGAGCACTGCGACTCTATTAAACGAGCGCCCTGCAGGACTTCCCCAAAATAGTGCTCGACGTGTAACCGGCTTTTGTCCGAACCCCGGGATGCAACATCGGTGGCATCCATCTCCGCCCAGTATGTCTTAACACGGGCGAGAGCCATCCGTGCACCCTCTATGCATGACGACCGCTTCATCGCCTTGATATGCGGCACCGCCCCAAGGAATTGCTGCAATAAGCCAAAATAACTCTTCGGCTTGGGCCTTTCCAGCCACAGATGAGCCACCACATCCGTCATGGCAAATCTGGATAATCTATTTAGCTCAGCCCACTCAGCCAACCGATCGATTAACGGAAGGGGACGCTCCGGACTATGGAATTGAGACCAAAAAAGCTCTTCCATCTCGTGATCCTTTTGGCTTCGGAAGTGTACGACTGCGTCCGCCGCACTCGCCGCCAAATACAGATAAGGATCCTCCGCACCCACAGCTGGCCCAACTGAGCATACTTCTGATCCGTGAACTTCCTGCGCAGCAGAAAGGGCTTTCCAACCGCGATGTCCCCGGCCTGACGCAGCTCCTCCTTTATAGCCCTCATTGCAGAGCGGGCATCCTTGGCTTCGGCGGTGGCCTTCTTTAGGTCCTCTTGCCCCGCTCGGCGTTCTCTTTCAAGAACCTCATAACGGTAGGTAGCATCCTTCAGCTCCACGGCCATTTTGGCCATCTCCTCCCTGCTTCGGCAGTGAGCAGCCTTTTCGGCTTTTAGCTCTTCGGCTGCCTTCGAGGCAGCCGCATCACTCCTTCTGGCATGCTCCTTGGCTCGAGCAAGCTCTGCCCGAAGGTTTTCCACAGCAGCGGCACCATCTGCATCAAGCATACATGTTGTAAGGAGTGGGCATCAGCTCCCTTACTAGGTGACCGCGGAGAAACCACCTACCTTGTGACTCGTCAAGTCGTTTATTGACCAGCGCGATGTCCGCATCTGCAATGTCTAGCTGCCGCTTCAGTTAGGCAACTCTATCAGTCCGGCTGGCCACCGAACGCTCCGCCCCCTGAATAGGAATGGTGACATATTAAAACTGAGATTATGATCCTCGGCACGCTGTCACTTCTGACAACGTACCGAGTCTCAGGGGCTACTATCTATACAGGGTGCACTCTAGGTGCAAAACTGTCAAAAGGTATGACATTTTTACGTACCTCAAAACCCGCCAGTAAACTTCTGATGGCATCATGCAACCCTCCCTCGGCGGATGAAATTTTTTCAATCACCGTACTCATCAATGTACGGTGATCTTCTGAGATAGACGCCCTCTCAAGCAGATCCTTCAGCTCCCCCGGCCGTACACCAGTTGGTGTCGAACTCTCCGGCCCTGCCAGACTTGGGGAGACCCTCCGCGACGACACCTCAGGGTCGTCCGCCCCGCCTGACGGCATGGCAGATGGAGGCGTCTCGCTCTCCATCATCTCCGGACGAAGGTCCCCCGAAGATGAGCTCAGCTGAGAAGGGCGGAGATCCGAACTACAGGGTAAAAACTTCGTTATCCTCAGAAATAAAAATAGGGATGTCCCTTATTGCAAAACTCCCCTTTTTCTACTTACGGCTCGCTAGAGGGCTGATTCCTTTGGGGAGGCAGTGCAGCCGGGGCTTCTCCTGGCGCAGGACCCTCCGGTGAAGATTTCTTCCCTCGCTTTGAGGCCTTGGCCTCCGGGTCTTCGGAAGCGGTCCTCTTCTCTCCCTGGAGGGAGGGATTCTTGATTCCCCCCTTGTTGAGAGCCTCCTTAGCAGAGGCGGTAGTTTCCCTGTTCCTCCCTTCGCCCTCCTCCAAAGGCGCAACCTCCAACATTTTGATTAACACAGGATCCGGCGTGGTCTTAGGGAGGGGGGCCTGACACCGTATCAGTTTTGCTTGCGCTATCCACTCCTGCCCAAGGGATAGCTGGTTAAAAGGCAAATCCATGATAAATAAATGAACGGTGTGTCCGGACACAGGGCTACTTACTTGAGTATCCGGGCGATTGCAGCTTAAGCCGGCGTCCTCGATCAAGTCCGGACACATCTCTTGTGATCCGAAGAACAGTTTGTACATCTCCACGGGTGTCGTACCCATGAAGTGTTGGAGAGCTCGTGGTCCCTCCGGATTGAATTCCCACAGGCGGAGGGGGCGACGTTTGCAGGGCAGAAGACGCCGAATCAGCATAACCTGCGTCACCACGACCAGATTGACCTCCCTCTCTTGGAGGTCCCGAATCCGGCCCTGCAATAGGGGTACGTCCTTGGACGGCCCCCAGTCAAGCCCTTTGTTGACCCATGACGTCAGCCATTGTGGAGGGCCCGAGCGAAAGATGGGCGGCGGCCTCTGCCTGCTGCCCCTGGGAGCGGTGATATAGAACCACTCCTGTTGCCACAAACCGAGCTCCTCCTGAAAGGAGCCCTTGGGCCATGGAGCATCGGCCCTCTTGCTTATAACCGCCCCGCCGCACTCTGCCTGACGCCCCTCAATCATCTTCGGCTCCACGTTGAAGGTTTTGAGCCACAAACCGAAGTGAGGGGTAGTGCGGAGGAAGGCTTCGCAGACGACAATAAATGATGAGATATGGAGGATGGACTCCGGAGCCAAGTCGTGGAATTCCAACCCATAGTAAAACATGAGCCCCCTCACGAAGGGATCCATCGGGAAGCCTAAACCCCGACGGAGGTGAGACACAAACACGACGCTCTCGCCTGGCTCGGGAGTAGGAATGACTTGCCCTTGGGCAGGCAGCCTATGCGAAATCTCATAGGTTAAGTACCTGGCTTCTCTCAGCTTTAGCACATCCTCTTCCGTGACGGAGGAGGGCATCCACCGGCCCTGCAGGTCGAAGTCGGACATTGTCGAAGGTCCGAAGCGCTCAAATCTGGAGCCCTGAGTGTTGGAACTCGGGGCGAGGGGCGGGTTCGATTGAGGGTTGAAGAAAAGGGACGAGCCTTGGTCTCATTATAAAGAGGGAGAATACCAAGAGCCGTCCCCGTGACCATTTGGAACTCGCCTTCGATGGAGGGGGCATGGCGACGGGCGCGGTTGGGTTACCCACGTCCGTATTGATGGGAATCCCGGAATAAGGGGAACACGATCTCTGCTTCGACAAGACGTGCCAAGGAAACCGCTTCGCTAAACACGCTGATGTGGTATAATAAAAATGATTCAAGTAAAGGCTTGGTAGTGGTGTGACGTCACGCCACAAAATATGTCAGCAGATTGAACTTGTGTAATTATTATTCTCTCTACGGTGGTATGTGGAATTTATTTTACAGAGCCGGACACTATCCTGGTGTTCACAATCTTCTATGAATTATTCGGAGGAGGAACCCGCCTTGCAATGCCGAAGACAATATGCACGCCGGACTTGTCGTCATTGAAGCCTAGTTCAGGGGCTACTGAGGGAGTCCTGGATTAGGGGGTGTCCGGATAGCCGAACTATCATCATCGGCCGGACTCCAAGACTATGAAGATACAAGATTGAAGACTTTGTCCCGTGTCCGGATGGGACTTTCCTTGGCGTGGAAGGCAAGCTTGGCAATATGGATATGTAGATCTCCTACCATTGTAACCGACTCTGTGTAACCCTAGCCCTCTTCGGTGTCTATATAAACCGGAGGGTTTTAGTCCATAGGACGAACAACAACAATGATACCATAGGCTAGCTTCTAGGGTTTAGCCTCCTTGATCTCGTGGTAGATCCACTCTTGTACTACGCATATCATCAATAACAATCAAGCAGGAGTAGGGTTTTACCTCCATCGAGAGGGCCCGAACCTGGGTAAAAACATCGTGCCCCTTGTCTCCTGTTACCATCCGCCTAGACGCACAGTTCGGGACCACCTACCCGAGATCCACCGGTTTTGACACCGACAATCACCCTTTCCCCTCTGATGATGCGTGAGTAGTTTACCACAGACCTACGGGTCCGTAGGAAGTAGCTAGATGGCTTTTTCTCTCTTTTTGATCTTCAATACAATGTTCTCCTCAATGTTCTTGGATATCTATTTGATGTAATGACTTTTTGCGGTGTGTTTGTTGGGATCCGATGAATTGTGAGTTTATGATCAGATCTATCCATGAATATTATTTGAGTCTTTGTTGAACACTTTTATGCATGATCTTTATAGCCTTGTATTTCTTCTTCGAAACTTTGGTCTGGTTTGGCCAACTAGATTGATTTTTCTTGCAATGGGAAGAGGTGCTTTGTGATGGGTTTGATCTTGCGGTGCTCAATCTCAGTGATAGAAAGAGACATGACACGCATGTATCGTTGCTACTAAGGATAAAAAGATGGGGTCTATTCCTACATGAATAGATCTTGTCTATATATGTCATCGTTCTTATTGCATTACTCTGTTTCTCTGTGAACTTAATACACTAGATGCATGCTGGATAGCAATTGATGTGTGGAGTAATAGTAGTAGATGCAGGTAGGAGTCGGTCTACTAATCTTGGACGTGATGCTTATATACATGATCATTGCCTTGTATATTGTCATAATTATTTGCTCTTCTATCAATTGCCCAACAGTAATTTGTTTACCCATCGTATGTTATTTTCTTGAGAGAAGCCTCTAGTGAAATCTACGGCCCCCGACTCTATTTCCTATCACATTATTTCCAGATCTATTAATCCAAAAATCCAAAATACCTTGCTGAACTTTTTCTTTACTTATTTTATTTTGTGTTTTTGCTTGATCTATTTATCATATCTCATACAATTTAATCTATCTCAATACCGAGGAGGGATTGACAACCCCTCTTACGTGTTGGGTTGCAAGTTTTTGTTGGTTGTGTGCAGGTGTTGTTTACATAGTGTTGCTTGGTTCTCCTACTGGATTGATAACATTGGTTTCATAACTAAGGGAAATAATTACCGTTGTTGTGTTGCATCAACCTATCCTCTTTGGGGAATTACCAAGGCAGATACAAGCAACCAGGAAGAATTTCTGGTGCCGTTGCCGGGGAGACATCATCAACATCTATCAGGTTCCTACAAAAAACTCCCATCTCCTTGCAATTACTTTATTTGCCATTTGCCTCCATTTTTCATATCCCCCACTTATAAAATGTTTTTGCAAAAACACAAAAATAGTTTTTCGTTTGCCTTTTTCTTGTTTGCTATCTTTGCTTGTGTTGCCATGTGCCTTTTATTTGCTTGCATCTCCGCTTGCTAAAAATCTGTTGATATGGATCCTCATCCACTTGCTAATCTTTTCAAAATACCAAATTATGATGAACCAATTGCTAGTGAGTTGAGCGCGCTAGATTATCTTTATGAAGTTTTGCTTGAAATTCATGTATCTGAAAATTGTGATGAAGTGCTAAAAGAAGAAATTTATAAAGTGGTCATGATACCTCCTTGAATGAGAAGCATGACTGCAATGATGTTATTATAAATTATTTTAATGTCAACTACGTTAATAATATGCAAAAACCCAAGCTTGGGGATGCTAATTTTGCTATGTCCACTACTTATTGTAATGATCATGATTGGGGTGATGCTTCTTATGATCTAGAAAAAAATTTAAGCCTCATTATGAATATGATATTGATAATAAATTTTGCAATAATAACATTGAAAGTGGGTTTGGAAGAGTGTCTACTTTAGGTAATAACAATCCCACATATTTGGAGAGTGTTCAACCATATGAAATTTTTGATAAAAGTGGCTTTGGAGGTGTCATGACTTTAGTTGATGTTAATCCCACTACCTTGGAAGATTGTAAACTTTTATGCATGTGGATCATGAAGAGAATATTTTATATGATAGCTATATCTTAGAATTTGATCATGATCCCAAAAGTAATTGTTATGAGATAGCAAAATATGGTTGTAGAAATCTTCATGTTACTAAATTGCCTCTCTTCATGATGAAATCATTATTGTTTCTTCCTTATTGCTTGAATATGCTAGATATCCCATGTATTGATAATTTGCTTGCTTATAAAATGCCTATGCATAGGAAGAGAGTTAGACTTAAATGTGTTTGTCACATGTTTCATGATGCTCTCTTTGTGTTTCAATTATTATCTTTTGTGTGAGCATCATTGAAATCTTACACATATCTTAATGGCTATAAAGAAAGAGCTTGTTGGGAGACAACCCAATAATTTTCTTTTCTCTTATTTAATAAATGCACAATTATGCTACTATTATAATTGTGCTTTTTGTGATTTAATTAGTGTTTGTGCCAAGTAAAGCCTTTAGGATCATGTTGGGTGATAGTTCATTTGATCCTGTTGGAAAACAGAAACTTTTGCATTCAGTAGCAGAATTGTTAAAAATCACAAAAGGGTGATAAAATTCTGAAATTTTTACACAAAATTGATATACAAACTGCCTACGTTTTCCTAGTTCAGAATTTTTGGAGTTACATAAGTATGGTCAAAGTCCAGAATACTACAGATTGTTCCGTTTTTTACTGATTATGTTTTCATTGCATTGTGTGCTTATTTTGATGAATCTATGGATTGTATCGGGGGATATAAGCCATGGTAAAGTTAGAATACAATAGGTATAATGCAATAATAAAATATGAATGGGTTTGCAATAATACTTAAAGTGGTGATTTGCTTTATTATACTAACGGATCTCATCAAGGTGTTGTTAAGTTTTGTGTGATTGAAGTTTTCAAGTTTTGGGTGAGATCACGATGGATGAAGGAATAAGGAGTGAAAAGAGCCCAAGCTTGGGGATGCCCATTGCACCCCAAGCTAATATTCAAGGAGAACCAAGCAACTAAGCTTAGGGATACCCCGGAAGGCATCCCCTCTTTCTTCTAATGACCATCAGTAATTTTACTTGGAGCTATATTTTTATTCATCACATATCATGAGTTTTGCTTGGAGCATCTTGTATTATATGAGTCTTTGCTTGTTTTGCCTTTTGTTTTGTGTCACGTATGCTTGCTGAACACACCTATTAGAGAGAGCCAAAATTATACTATGATTTGTTAGAATTTCTCTTTGTGCTTCACTTAAATTTTTTGAGCTATGGAATTGCTCTAGTGTTTCACTTATATCTTTTTGTGCATGGTGGTTGTGTAATTTTGAAGAAATATTTATGCTCTTGTTCTTCACTTAAGTTTGTTTGAGAGCTTGTTACAAGCAATGGTAATATATGAAACTAGTCTCAAAGTTATAGATATTCAAGAGGGATAATAGAAACTATCATGAAGATCATTGGATATTAAAACTTGATTCCTTGCAATAGTTTTGCGATATGGAGATAGTAATATGTGAGTCATGTTGGTGAGTAATTATGCTTTAGTAGGAATATTGGTGTTAAGGTTTGTGATTCCCTATGCAAGCATGAAAGTCAATAGCTATGCAATAAAGTTACACCCTACTTGTGGTGCATTATTCGGTGTTAGTTATGCTTAATGCTCGTTTATGATCGTTTTCGTTTCTTGGTTGGTTTCTTCTCAATCTATTTGCTAGCCTTCCCTTGTACTAAGCGGAAATACTGCTTGTGCATCCAAACTCCTTAAACCAAGTTGTCCCAAATGAGTCCACCATACCTACCTATATGCCGTATTTCCATGTCGTTCCAAGTAAATTTATATGTACCAAAACTAATTTTCGAAATGGATTTCCCTTTTGTGTGCCTGTACCGCTCATGAAGCGGCAGGGGTGGCCAATATTTTTCCATGCTAGATGTGTTATTCTCAAGATGAGTGTTTATTCACTTGTCATTGCACGAGAGTGCGGCCGGTAATAGCGATGCCCAGTCCTGAATTGAAAAGGAAATTTACTTTATGTTGTCAAATAATAAATTCCTTGGGAAGTGTTGATATGGAAGGCACCCGTGGATACGGCTAGCTATGGATTATGAAAGAATGGTGGAAAAATGAATAAACTTTATTTTATGTTTGTGAACCGCCTATGATGTATCTAGCATTGAAAGTATTGGGAATTCTCGTCTGTTCTTGTTGACGGGAAAAGCATGCCTCTCAAAACAATTTTATCTCTCAATTTAAGCTTTGAGCTCTGGCACCTCTACAAATCTCTGCTTCCCTCTGCGAAGGGCCTATCTATTTACTTTTATGTAATTTTTATTTTTATTGAGTCTCCATCCTCTCTTATAAAGCACCAACTAGGGAACACTATGATCATACTTGTGCATTGGATGTAGCTAATATTGAGTGTGTTTCATGAATGGATCAATGATTGAGAATAATGGGCTAGCGATAGCTTTCTTTAGCATTGATATTTTTGAAAGACATAGTTGCTTGTTGATATGCTTGAGTATTGAGGTATTCATGTAAAATAATAAAATATTTGTAGGATTGAAAGTATGTCTAGAGGGGGGGGTGATTAGACTACTTGACCAAATAAAAACTTATCCTTTTTCCCAATTTTAGTCTTTGGCAGATTTTAACTATCTTAGCACAAGTCAAGCAATCTTAACACAATTCAAGCAAGCATGCAAAGAGTATATGAGCAGCGGAAAGTAAAGCATGCAACTTGCAAGAATGTAAAGGGAAGGGTTTGGAGAGTTCAAACGCAATTTGGAGACACGGTGATTTTTGAGCCGTGGTTCCGATAGGTGGTGCTATCGTACATCCACGTTGATGGAGACTTCAACCCACGAAGGGTAACGGTTGCGCGAGTCCACGGAGGGCTCCACCCACGAAGGGTCCACGAAGAAGCAACCTTGTCTATCCCACCCTGGCCGTCGCCCACGAAGGACTTGCCTCACTAGCGGTAGATCTTCACGAAGTAGGCGATCTCCTTGCCCTTACAAACTCCTTGGTTCAACTCCACAATCTTGTCGGAGGTTCCCAAGTGACACCTAGCCAACCTAGGAGACACCACTCTCCAAGAAGTAACAAATGGTGTGTTGATGACGAACTCCTTGCTCTTGTGCTTCAAATGATAGTCTCCCCTACACTCAACTCTCTCTCACAGGATTTGGATTTGGTGGAAAGAATATTTGAGTGGAAAGCAACTTGGGGAAGGCTAGAGATCAAGATTCATATGGTAGGAATGGAATATCTTGGCCTCAACACATGAGTAGGTGGTTCTCTCTCAGAACTAGCAAGTTGGAAGTGTAGGTTTGTTCTGATGGCTCTCTCCACGAATGAAGAGGAGGTGGAGGGGTATATATAGCCTCCACACAAAATCTAACCGTTACACACAACTTGCCAAACTCGGTGGGACCGAATTGGTAAGCTCGGTCAGACCGATTCAGCAAATCTAGTGATGGTTAGGATTTTCGGTGGGACCGACATGCAACTCGGTAGGACCGATATGATTAGGGTTAGGGCATAACGTAATCTCAGTGAGACTGATTACACAAACTCGGTGAGGCCGATTTTGGTAATAATCTAACCAGAGAGTTGGTCAGGTAAACTCGGTGGGACCGATTCGCTCATTTCGGTGGGACCGAAATGTTACGAGAAGGAAACAGGGAGTTTACATTGCAATCTCGGTGGGACCGATCGCTCATCTCGGTGGTACCGAAACATTACGAAGGGAAACAGAGAGATTACAATCCCATCTCGGTGAGATCAAGATCCCTATCGGTGAGACCGATTTGCCTAGGGTTTTTGGCAGTGGCTATGACATCTGAACTCGGTGGCGCCGGGTAGAAAGAATCGGTAGGCCGAGTTTGACTTTTGGTTTAGGTCATATGTGGATATGAGAAAGTAGTTGAGGGTTTTGGAGCGTATCACTAAGTACTGTAGAGCAAGAAACTCATTAAGCTACACCTCATCCCTCCTTGATAGTATTGGCTTTTCCTATAGACTGAATGTGATCTTGGATGACTAAAATATAAAATGTAGAGTCTTGAGCTTTTGAACTTGAGCCAATCCTTTTATCCTTAACATTTTGAGGGATCCACTTTTCTCATCCATGCCATGCCATTCATTGAGCTTTTCCTGAAATATTCATCTTGGAATGATGTTAGCGCAATGAGCTATATGTTGTTAGGAATTACCAAAACCACCTAGGGATAGTTGCACTTTCATTATTGCTTTGAATCATCTAGAGTCCAAATGTCCATGCTACAAAGAAAGAATTTCTGATAAATATGATGGGTAGCATTCCACATCAAAAATTCTATTTTTATCATTTACCTACTCGAGGACGAGCAGGAATTAAGCTTGGGGATGCTGATACGTCTCTAGCCTAACTATAATTTTTGATTGTTCCATGCTATTAAAGTATCATTCCTGGATGTTTCATACTCATTTACTAGCAACTTTATATCATTTTTTGGGACTAACCTATTGACATAGTGCCTAGTGCCAGTTGTTGTTTTCTGCTTGTTTTTTTACTTTATAGAATATCAATACCAAACGAAGTCCAAATGCCACAAAACTTTTTGGAGATTTTTTTGGACATAAAACACCAAGGGAGCCAAGGAAGTGCACCAGAGGAGGCCCGTGGAGCCCACTAGGCACTAGGGTGCACCAGAGGCCCCAGGCGCACCCTGGTGGGTAGTGGGGCCCACGGGAGGCTTCTCCACCGACCTTTGCCTCTATAAATACTCTAAAATCCCAAAAGCCCTAGGGGAGTCAAAGAAACACAATTCCAGTAGCCACAAGTTCCAGAACCACGAGATCTAATCTAGAGGCCTTTTCCGGCACTCTGCCGGAGGGGGCAACGATCACACAGGGGTTCTTCATCATCACCCTTACCCCTCAGATGATGCATGAGTAGTTTATCACAGACCTACGGGTCCGTAGGCAGTAGCTAGATGGCTTCTTCTCTCTTTTTGATCTTTAATGCAATGTTCTCCTCTATGTTCTTGGAGATCTATTTGATGTAATTACTTTTTGTGGTTTGTTTGTTAGGATCTGATGAATTGTGAGTTTATGATCATATATATCCATGAATATTATTTGAGTCTTGCTGAACTCTTTTATGCATGATCTTTATAGCCTCGTATTTCTTCTCCGAAAGTTTGGTATGGTTTGGCCAACTAGATTGATTTTTCTTTCAATGGGAAGAGGTGCTTTGTGATGGGTTCGATCTTGCGGTGCTCAATCTCAGTGACAGAAAGAGACATGACACGCATGTATTGTTGCTATTAAGGATAAAAAGATGGTGTCTATTCCTACATGAATAGATCTTGTCTACATCATGTCATCGTTCTTATTGCATTACTCTGTTTCTCCATGAACTTAATACACTAGATGCATGCTGAATAGCGGCCGGTGTGTGGAGTAATAGTAGTATATGCAGGCGGGAGTCGGTCTACTAATCTTGGATGTGATGCCTATATACATGATCATTGCCTTGTATATAGTCATAATTATTTTCTCTTCTGTCAATTTCCCAATAGTAATTTGTTTATCCACCGTATACTATTTTCTCGAGAGAAGCCTCTAGTGAAATCTATGGCCCCTGTGTCTATTTCCTATCATATTATTTTCAGATCTATTAATCAAAAAATTCAAAAATACCTTGCTGCACTTTTTCTTTACTTATTTTATTTTGTGATTTTGCTAGATCTATTTATCAAATCTCATACAATTTAATCTATCTCAATACCGAGGAGGGATTGACAACCCCTCTTACACACTGGGTTGAAAGTTTTGTTGTTTGTGTGCAGATGTTGTTTACATAGTGTTGCTTGGTTCTCTTACTGGATTGATAACCTTGGTTTCATAACTGAGGGAAATACTTAGCATTGCTATGCTGCATCATCCTCTCCTCTTCGGGGAATTACCAACGCAGATACAAGTAATCAGCATGCGTCTTTGTATCCGAAGGACCGAAGGCACTTCACGGCGCGTCGCGTTGGAGTTCACCGGCGTCCGCTGGATGCAGCAACAGGCACCGCACCATACAGTGGAGGGTCGCATCCTCCGGCGCTGCTCCTACACGCCAAGGGCTGGCCATCGCTCTTGAACCGAGCGCACAGCAAGGGGTGTCGGCCAGCTGGGAGCCACCATTGTGTCTCAAGGCCGACATCGTGCCATGGACCCCGCGCGCCGATGGGTGCTGCCACCAGTCGCTGGCTTCCGGGTCATTGAGGGAGTCCTGGATTAAGGGGTCCTCGGACAGCCGGACTATCACTACAAAAAAATACACTTCGTGATGATACCTGTTTGTCACAGTAGGTCACGTTTTTTGTCATGCATGTACATCCATGACAAATTTATGACAGAATCAAGATAGTCATACCTGTGCTGTCGTAGAAGTGTTCCATGACATTACCAAAATTATCATCACGGAAGTGTTCACTTCCATGACGATAAATCACGCGTCACAGAAGTGCTTTCATCAAGGGTGACCGACACGTGGCATCCACCGTAACGGAACGCTGTTAAGCTATCGGGTTGGGTTTTTGGATCCGATAGCCCGTTAATAGCCCCGACCAATGGGGATTTTCCACGTGTAAAATCATCATTGTCTGGAGGAAACACGTGTCGGCTCACCGTTGGGACAGATGTCATCCACTCATTGGACCGAAGGCGTCTATGATACGGTGACACGTGGCACGGCCCAACAGAGGCCCATTCCTGTGAAAAGGCCGGCCCGTTTGACTTGGTCAAAAGGTGGCGGACCGGCCCACTAAAAGCCTGTTAACGGCCTGTTCGCATATAGCCCATTTACAGCCCGCTAACCCAGGGCCCGTTACGCCCTATCCTAATTAGGCTCAGTAGCGTCATCTGGGCCGTCCAATATGATTCCAGCCCGCTTTAACTTCTGGCCCATGTGTGGCCCATGACTTCTTTCGGCCCATATGAGGCCCTTTGTAACTCTTGGCCCATTAACGGCCCGTGGTGAAACTGGCCCATAATGAACAGTGTATCACTTTATACCCATTAATGGCCCGTTATTCTATTGGGCCGTTTCCAGCCCAAGTTACCTTTCGGCCTTCTCAGGGCCCATTGATTCTTGGGCTCATTTGCAGCATTCGGTTACATACAGCCCGTTACTGTCATTTTCTGCTTGTAGGCCAAATTCATCCCGTCGTTACAGTCGGCCCGTTTGCGGACCGTTAATACGTTGGGCCGTTTTCATGTCAAAAAAACCCGTTGGGCTGTTTTCATAGAGTTATCAAATACGGTCTATTAACGGCCCGTTATGGTCCACGAACTGTACGGCCCATGATTGGTGAAATGATGATACTCCCCGTAGAAGGCCCATGGATCTACGACCCGTATGAGGCCCATGGATCTACGGCCCGTAGAAGGCCCATGGGTCGTACGGCCGGTAGAAGTCCCATGGACCATACGGCCCGTAGAAGGCCCATGGACCCTAAGGCCCGTATAGAAGGCCAATGGATCCTACGGCCCGTATAGAAGGCCAATGGATCCTACGGCCGGAAGAAGGCCCATGGATCATACGGCCTGTAGGAGGCCCATGGTTACAACAGTCCGTGTGTTGCCATGATTATTTTGGCCTAGTTACCAAAAATAGGCTATTGTGGCCACTAGAAAAACACAAAAAAAGAACTGCAGTGACTACAAGCAAACAACTAAACAAGACAATAAGGAAATAAATAAGCAAGCAATTAACGCTAGCCTATTACCGCTATTACACATATTACATCCACTGGGCATCAAAGTTCGCCACCAGTGCAAATATAGGGAACAAAGCAGCATATTACATACACTGGCCGTTAAAATTGGCCACCAGTGCAAATAAACGCGGCAGCAAAACAAGAGCATAGCTGAAACAACTTCAGAAGAGCTCAAGAAACGTTATCATGGGTATCCACCATGCTGGCAATAAGCTTAGCAAGCTGATTAGCTTTGTCCTGTTTGGCGCTAAAATCCTCCAACGCTTGTTGTTGCACCAGAAAGTATGCATCTGAATGCTCCAGGGACTTCCGCAGTCCTTCCGCTTCTTGTCGTAGCACAGCTGATCGATGTCTTTCAGCTTGTAGTTGAGACTCAAGAAACCAAACTGATTCAGACAGTGAGTTTGAATAGCTTGTGCAAGCGGTAGTGGCCAGTAACTCGAACACTAAACCAAGACAGGACTTTGGGGTTGTCTCGCTGTCTTCAAGATAGTCTTCCTTAGCTGTTTTATCAGCTTTGGTGGAGACCAACAAGGATGTGTCACTATCCTGAACCTTATCTGCATTACTTCCTTTACCATTGCTTAATAAGGCACTCTTCCCCAATATTCCGTCAGCATTCTAAAAGAAGAAACAAGCAGACACATAACAAGTTTAGCATGTACTAGTATATGAAACTCATTTTGGTGAACCAGTTCATTAGTAAGGTGGACAAGATTAAACTACCAAGTCTTCTATTGCCAAGTACTAGTACATAATAAAAGCATCAAACAAACATATATCTATGTCCTATGGTCACTGCATTGTCTTGCCAAATCAAAATAGAGACACAGTTCAAATCATATCAGTTCAAGACAAAGCAGCAGTGAAAGAATACAAAGCGTGGGAAACTACATGGCACAACAAGATTTCAGATGGGTACCACGGGTCTACATGTACAACAACACTATTGGCTCTGTTGTGATGCTAATAATGTGCATGATATGAAAGTCAACTGTATACACAATTGAAATTGAAATCAAAAGAGCTATTGATAAGAGCAAATCTGTTAAAGAAACATGTGTGAACATAACTGCTGTGCCATTGGAATTTCGATTGGATCCTTCAATTTAAAAATAAGTTTGTATCAGTAAATACAGTGATACAAGAGCAAAGCAATCATAGTTAAAAAAGGCGCGCCTAAGCAAGCGCTTAAGCGCGCCTAGGCTCTAGGCGTTGGCAAACTTCATTGCGCATAACTACGCTTAATCTGTGCATAACTGCGCATAAGCATGCACTTTGATCAGTAAAGTGCAAGGCGGTGGCAAAACGCACAATTAGTGCCTAGCGCTTTTTTGAACTATGATAGCAATGGAATCTTAAATTAGAACAGTTGTTCTTTAGATTTAGGCACTTCTTCTACATGAATAGAGTACAGTAAGACGCAAGAATATAATACTTAAAAATAGAAAATGAGCTCATAGACCTTACCACATTCTTGGTTCGGGACCAGTATAGAACAAGGCATTCCCAATCATCGTCCAGTAAATGTGTCTCAGGAGAACGTAAGGGAATTTGATGAGTTTCTTTGCCGGTGAAGTACGTTTTCTTCAGGTAATTCCGATACTGCCACCAAGCATTCTTGAAGACAGCAGAGGTATTAGCACAGGTTACCTCATCCTGAGTTTCCAAATCGGTCCTTCTCTGTAGAGAAAAATGGGAAAATTTGTTGTATTACAACCATGATGGAGGTAGGATGTATGGGACGAAGCAAAGTAATTGCCATGAATAACATTACTTACACATAACTCCTGGACAAACACCTGCAACTGGCATTTTCCTTCATCTTCAGTATAATATTTCCAAGATGGGAAGATACGCACATACGATTTAACAACATCAAATGTGATAGATGCTAAACTACGACTAGCTGGTTGTGCTTCCTCCACAGGAATAGGCGTACTAACTAGTGGAGTTGGGGTTCGCCGTGATAGTACTGGCCCTTTGGGCACTGGAGCTGCCTTACTACCTGCTCTTGTTTGGGAGCTCTGTGGTGGAGATGGTGCTATGTCAACAGGAACTGGGTTACTATCGGTCGGGGTTGGGGTTAGATTGGGTGAAGCTGGTTCTCTGTCCATCGCAGTAGGGGTACAATCTGCGAGAGTTTGGGTTATGTGTGGTAGGGCTGGTTCTTGTGCATGTACAACCGGGGTGCTATCTCCACCAAGAGGTAGCACTGTTTTATTTGAAGACCGTGTTTTTATTCCGCTAGATACTGGCATCACCCGCTCCAATTCAAATGGCTGATAAACAGGAAACATAGTTGAATGTACAGACATTGTATGAGAGATAGATGCAATAGATAGTGTGGAAAAAAGAGGGCATGAAATAGTTGACATGTATATTATTTAACTAAAACGGATAGCATGACATAACTTCACATATATGATGTCTATCTAAACTGGATAGTATAGCATAACATAATTCAAAGATATGATGAATAACTAAACAAGACCGCATGACATAATTCACCTACATGTTATCTAAGTAATCAGGATCACATCATTTAATTCACATATGTGATTTATATGCTAAACAGAGGGCATTCGATATGATGTCTGAACTAAGAACATGGTGTTTAATATTGTGTATATGATGTCTAAACTATGCAATGCAAGACACCGTATGCATGATATGAGCAGTATAACCATGCCAAGTTAGAGCATACACCTCAGTGGGGGAATAGGACTGGTCATCTGTCTCTGAATCTATCTCTGAGGAGCTATTGGGACCCAACAAGAGATCTGCTTCGACAGGTAGCACTGTCTGCTCTGAAGGCCTTGTTTTCACTCCAGATTTTTCCATCTCCCACCCAAATGGCTGATTCACAGGAAGAGTAGTTTAATGTACAAACATTGTCGACAAATGGAAATGTAATGAAGAAAAGGATGGGCAAGGTATCATTCAAATATATGATGCCTTGTTAAACAGGATGGCATTGCACATTTCACATATATTATGGCTGGCTAAAAGACATGAGACTGCATAATTCCCATATATGATATAGAAACTAAACAGGTGGCATTACAGAACATGTCTAAACTAAGAAGATGACATATATGATGTCAAAAGTAGGCACTGCAAGGCAACATATGCATGATATGACTAACATCATCATGCCAAGGTAGAGCAAACACCTTGGGGGGTAAATAGGAGTGGTCAGCGGCGTCTGAATCCGCCTCAGAACAGATATCTTCCTCTGGATTACAATCTGGAGAGGGGTGGGGAGGGTTTGCCATTGAACCCACCATGGAGCGATGTCTGCATGACATCGTATTGCCGCGCAAAACTCTTCTCTTTTTGTCTACATGTTCAGCATGACTGTGTACAATATCTGACATGCATACAAAAAAATATGGTGAGATTATGTAAGGAGAGCATGCAGAAATTTAGAGTGATGGTAACAACCAGTGGCTGGATCCAAAAATAATGATAGCAGGCTGATGATTGCTTTAAATTAATAAAAAGACAGATGATGATTGCTTTACTATTTGTTTCCCACCCAAGATGAACAACATAGGCATACCCTAGGTGAACCAGATATTAGACAGATATACTATTCATTGCTACCTCGATATGTGCCCCACAACTAATTTAGAACTCAAGTTTGAAGATTAATTTGGACCTGACTTGGGAGTCCAAGAGCTGAACAGGACGATAAAGTAGCAGGTAAGTTTAAGCAATGCATAACATAAGCAGAAACAAAAGAGTGCGACCTCTCTTGTGGACCCGTGTACTCCTCAGGTTCATCTGCTGAGTCAATGATGGTGATGCCGTTGGGGTGGGTGCCGGCGGCAGGGAAGGAGATCTGAGGCAGCGAAAGACGGTCAGGAGTCGTGATGTATGGTTTGGTGGATGCTTCTGTCGATGGAGCAGCTCAGGTGAGGTGGACGACGTCGCAGCAGGAGCAGGAAAAACCACACAAAGTTCCCTTCGACACGTACATGTAACTGAAGTAATTCTGTAAGGGCTCATTTGGCTTGCATGATTCTTAAAGCGCAGGGATAGGAAAAACATCGGAATAGGATAGGAAAATGCACATGGTAAACAGA
This sequence comes from Triticum timopheevii, assembly GCA_963921465.1. Classification (NCBI taxonomy): domain Eukaryota; kingdom Viridiplantae; phylum Streptophyta; class Magnoliopsida; order Poales; family Poaceae; genus Triticum; species Triticum timopheevii. The sequence continues at coordinate 501,919,490 of OY997266.1, read as the reverse complement.
GCATTTGTAAACACATGATTTCTGTCAATTTGGGTGTTTGGTTTACAGGAATTGGAAGAGCAGAGGAATGCAAAGAAACATGGCCAAAATAAAGAGAAACCATATGAAAGCGTGTACAGTTAGAATGTTATTCTAGCACTAATGCACTTGGTCTTGTTTTCATGCATAGGATTTTGAAAAGTAGGTCCGGGTGGATGTTTTGCTTCATTCCTTTCAACAAAATGCATGAATAATTGAATAGTAGAGTGCCATTGGAAAATTCCTTATTGCTATGTTTTTCCGTTGAACAAAATAGCCCTAATGGATCGACGTGAATGTATAGTAATAAGTGATGCAACAAGTGTACAACCTCTTTGCCGTAGCCGTATCGACCTCAGCATCATTGGATTGGCCGCTGAAGTAGTTGAGGCAGAGGTGGCTATCGGAGGTGTGGAGGAAGATCTGAGGAATCTGTAGACGGTGTCCAGGGCACTGCTCTGTTGTGATGGATCGCTCTGTCATTGGAGCAGCTCCGGTGAGCCGTAAGACGCCAAGGCTGAAGCAGCACAAGACATACATCGTCAATCTCAAGTGGGATTCTAATAGAATCTCCAATAGATGATGTAAAATGGATGTAAAATTAACATCACCAAAAACCACCTGACTACAACAGATGAGGTAAAAACTATTGACTCTGAACTTAACTGTCGAAACTGAAATTTACTGTGGAATCTGAATGCTACTGTCGAAACTGAACGCAATGGTAGCAGAGAGGCACTTGACATGTAGTTTAGGGAGGGCCTGCAGTTCATCTTCAACTTGCACTCCCCTGAGCCGCCTGCCACCACCGGCCTCGCCGCCGGCCCCAGCGCCGCCTCGCCGCCCCGAAACAACTCGCCACCACCGCCCCGGTCAGCCCTCTAGGCCCCCCGCCCCCACCCTGAACCCTAAGATAGATAGTGGGGTACCTCCCCGGCGAGCCCCCGTCCCCGCTGCAGGCGGTTCTTCCTTAACTCCGGCGAGCCCGGCCCCCCCAACCCCTGAAAATCGACTGACCCAAAAGTCGATTCAGTCGACTGAAGTGTGGCTTAATCAGAGTAGAGTAGCAGCACGAGCGAGGGGGAGAGCAGCAGCAGCAGCAGCTGGGCGAGCGAGCGATCGAGCGAGAGCCGGAGCAGCAGCAGCAGATCTGGCTGGTATGGACGCCGCCGCCGAAGGGGCCTCGCACTGGGGGAGAGCCGCCGTGGAGATGTCGCTCGCGGAGCCGGCTTCAAGGTAGCCGCTCCATGGGGGTGTGGGATGGAGCACCGTCGGCGCCGGGAGGTCGAGTTAAGGAGAAGGTGCGATGCGATGAGTGTACAACCTCTTTGGTGGCGCCGAGTAGGCCTCGGCTTCGTCCGAGGAGTCGGTGAGGATGCTGCGGTTCCGGTGGAGCTGGTTAAGGCGACGCCGTGGGGATGGAGCAGCCGCGATAGACGAGGCGATCATCGGAGCAGCTGCTTGGAGGTGGAGGACGGGGCGGCTGAACCGGTGGGACGACGAGATGGACGACGGATCCTCATCCGGGGAGGTGGACGAGGGACGTCGAGCTGTTGCGGTGGACGATGTCGTAGGGGAAGAGGCTCCGGCTGGGCAGCGGTGACGTGGCGGACGGAGGAGGGTGGGGTTTCGCGGCTGGAGCGGAGAGGTTATGGCGGCCTGGGATTTCGAATGGCGAAAAGGGGGCGATGGAGGGGGTGAAGCATGACTTAGGGACGCTGGAGGGAGTTTTCGCGTGCATTGTAATTTCAGGATAGCAAGGCGCGGGTTGTGAAGGCGCCAGTTTTGGGAGCACGATATCTGAATTTTCGGGATATAACAAGACGCGGGTTGAATTTTAGGGACAAGCCTAACGTGTAGTAATATTGTACTTGTACGTACCAAATCAATTCGCACTTCCCTCAACCAAAAAGAAAACAAAAAAAATAAAACTATTCACACCACACAAAGAGAGAGTCTTGCCCCGTTTTACTATACAAATGCTATTCAAAGCTACTCCCTCCTTCCATCTATATAGGGCCTAATGCGTTTTTCGATGCTAACTTTGACCAAATATTAGAGCAATGATATATGACATGCAACTTACACAAAGCACACCGTTATAACTTCGTCTGTAAAAGGTTCTTTCAATGATATAATTTTCACATTGTGCATGTCATGTACTATTAATCTTGTCAATAGTCAAAGGCGGTCTTAAAAATCTCATTACGCCCTATATAGATGGAAGGAGGGAGTATGAATCCATGTTATGTCCGATTAAATTTTTTCGCTTGCTGTATAATGCATGTAACCTACTTATACCAACATTTTAGTGCATTCCAAATGTCTATACTACCGCTGCAATTCGAACTAAATTTGAATTTGTTTGTCTATTTCAATAAGAATCTACAATCATGATTGTTGCCAACTTCAACCATCGTTCATGTATTACCTTAATAACACACCACATGATTACTATAGAGATAGATATGAACTATGTGTACTACATGAAGTCGAATTCTATTTTTTGAATACACTTGATGTTGATTCCAAATAATAGTACATTTGATGTACTAACTATATATTCATAATCTGAACCATGTTCCATACGTACACCGTGTTTATCACACAAAGTATAGTGCCCCGCCCCCTATATTATGACAAGTATTTAGACCTGAGTTGCAAAAGCCACACATTAGCCCAAATTATAATCAATGTTCTACATTATGATATCTTCTTCAAGTATTTGTATCCACTTTTTTATAATGAATTATGATCTTTGTTCGTCTTTTACACCTTCACGATCCTCTTCTATGTGTAGCTAGCTAGCGCTAACTTTCTATCGTGCATGCACACGCCCGCCCCCCTCACACACCCTTAGCGTCCCCTCCATCGTGCACGTTCATTATTTTTCTTTAGGTCGTCCACCAGCGGTGTGTGTAGGCCCCCGGCTCCTTCTTTCTGGCACACACCGGTCGATATACCTCTCTAGCCAAGTGTGCCTACAACAAACACATATATACTTCCCCTCTTCTCTTCTCACCGTCCGTGCGCCCATATGTCCAATACGATTCCATGCAGGTGCACACTCCCGCCCCTCTTTTCATTAATCACATGCTCGCACACTCCTCCCCCCTTGACATGGTAGGCCTCTCGCACCACCTCCTAGCCACACCCTCTCCCCCTGTCTGCCTCTTCGGACCTTATTTGCTTCTAACACATGCAGGCGTGTATATGAACTGATCTCCCTACATATAGCCAGGTCGACTATAATTCTTTTTCACCAAGCACCGATACACTTACCTCGCTAGTTATGTCTCTCCTTTTCTCGGACACACGACGGTTGATCTTCCTATGTAGTTACGCATGCTTACCACAACCATATCTTCTCCCCTCATCATCCTTGAATACCTCCCGACCCGTCTCTCACACGCACGTGCATAGACAGACAGACATCCCCCGCCCTCTCTTATTGATATTGCACTCATACCCTCCGTTTGTGTAGTAGGCCTCTCCCACCATTTGTGAGACGCCACTCCACTACCAACCCTCCGACGCTCTACCTTTGTCTTTTTCCCAACCTTATTCCTCTGCTACACATATCCATGGATGTTGATCGATCTCCCTCAATACATAGCTAGGTCTCTCTCCTTCCCCACACATATACTAGTCGACCGGTCTCTACCCCTCCCCCCCCCCACACACACACCGATAGTCGAACGTTGTAGGTAGGTATCCATGCCACGGAGAAGAACTGCACCTCTGCCCTCTCAAATTCCAGTAGGCCAGCCGCCCTGTATCTTTGACGTGGGCAAACACAAATTCGATGGCACTCTTTATCGATCGCGCAGCCACACACTTCATCCCTGTTTTCAATTCTATCGATATCTCATGTCCATGACTCTGTTTCACACACATTGCATATGTTACATTTTTCTGATTGAGATATCATCAACACATTGCCTCTGTTTCGCACAAACCATCTCTCTCACATCCACCCACATACGTACCTACACCTAAAGAAGAAGTGCACGCAGTACACACGTACTCACGTCTCGTTCCCGGCCACACCCATGCGGGTACATGGTGGAGTTTGTTTCTATACAAAAAGGCAGCCCACATGATAATTTGACGCGTGTAGCAGTTGTTTACTCGAAGGAGGGTCGGGTACCATGCCTAGAATATAAAACGATTGCTGTGGGGAAAATGGAAAAATGGGTTTGTCTCTCGTGAGTCTCGTCACACCATCTCACACAAGGCCGCCGTGGCCTCTCTCTCTTAGCGTTGGTCAGTGATCCGGCCGCATCCCGTCCACTGGCGGAAAGGGAGGATGTGCATCGTCTCTCCGTTCGACGGTGTTGAGGCAGCTGGTCCTGATCTGCGGTACCCACTGTTCTCTCTGACCAAGCTCTGGCGCGGTAGGGCCTTCGCCACTTGCTCGCTGCCGCAGTATGGCCAGATCCCGGCTGCTGGCGCCCTCCTAGTAACATCCCGACGACCCTCAGGTACAGCTTCCTCCGGCCCACTGCCCATCTTCCCACGTTGCTGCATGTGGATCTTCTTTAGTTGTTTGCTTAAATCGTATCTCGGCCGGCATACTTTCCATCTTGCAATCTCGTCCTCAAACCATTTTTGATAAACCACCATGTGCTATCTTTCCCTTTTTACATGGAACATGCTTCTTTTTTTGTCGGCGTATGTGTCTTCAACTCGTGTTATTGGGCAGTAATTGTTTCCTTTCGACCTCCTTTTGCAAACAGGGCTATCCATTTTCACCTCGTTGCTATTGCGACCTTTTGGTGAACTGCACAAATCACTTTTCTGAAGAGTGTTTTGTGCAGTACTGCCAAAATGTCACACGAACAACGTTTTTACATTTCTGTGGGATTGCGGAAAGGGAGATTGGTTTTGCTATCCTCCTCATCCAACTCCGTGCCTAATCTTCTCCAACAAGAAGTTAGTCCTAAAGAGAGATCGTAGAGGTGATCGGCTTCTATTTATGCGTGTTATGTTTCATCATCTAGTTCCACTATTATTGTAATCACACTGACTGGATATCTTTGCAAACAGGGATGGTCCACCGGATTTTAGTGGAGCTGCACAAAATGATCGGATTGTGGTGTCCTTCATACACCTCTTTTTTGGATACAGAGATGGGTGAAACTAGCTGCCAAGCAATGAATACTGTGCCAAGGAAATGGGGCCATGCCTATGAACAACATCGATCAATTAATTTTTTTTCTTTATTTGTACACCTTCTCACAACTTTGTCTTCAGTTGTGATGTGAATATTGGCACTAATCTGCGAACCATTGAGATGCATTAGCCATGGTAGTTTCATTTGTATTTGATGGAATGTTGTAACGAGATAATCTCGAGGCAAGATACATGAATCCTAAGTTGAAACCTTTTTTTCCTGCGGGAACCAGAGTTGAAACCTTCATAGCATCACAGTACAATTTCATCAAAATTATGCGTACATATAAACAAATCTTGAAGGATTGATAGCAACGCCAGAAAGATTCACCCCGGTCGTTGCGCCGCAGTAGTAATGACTAGTGAGCAGTCAAATCACAAAGCCCCACCTTCGCCACAACAAGTTGCTTGGACGAAGCAACCATCATTTCTCTGTTCCTTGAATCCGCTGGTACTCCCATATTCCCACAGTAATAAGTTGCTCGGGCGAATCAACAATCACTATATCCGCTCACGTGTGATGACCACAGGAGCTATCCATTCAGATTGCATGTTAAAAAAATAAAGGTCGATAACTAATGGGGCAAACTTTCAAAAAAAAAACTAATGCAGCACCTCGGGCCAACGCGGCCAGATCGCATTTTGCATGAGAAATTACACACCATGTTTCATTGACATGTGGTCCCGTTCCAACATATCAGTGAGACGACGACGAGTAGTAGGAGTATTTCCGAACCGACGTGTAGGCCGGGGCGCCCCTTCGTGAACCGTGGCAAACTGGCAACCGTCCACCGACTCTTAGCCTTTCCCTCTCGATTTGGAACTGCTGTCGCATGCTCTTCCTCTCCCTCCTCCATTTTCCTTCAGCCCTTCACCGTTTCTTCTGCCATTGTTAGATCGTCTTCTCCATGGAGGGAACAGGACGGAAACGACCCCGTTATTCTTGCCCTGATCTGAAAGATGACATGGTGGAGGAACTCATTGATCGGTGCGATGTCATCACCTCGGCTAGCATGGCAGGTTCGTTCAAGCCCATTCTTGACTCAACTAATAACATCATTACAAGGAACCCAAGAGTCAAGGAGCGGTTTGATCTTCCCTATCTTATTTTCCGTGAACCTGATGACTGGCGCTGTCACGACGGAGGCCTCGTCCTGTGCAAGTTGATGCCGCTTGATAATGATACGTATGATGTTAAGATGCCATCGCTTGAGGGCAAGGCTTGGGCAGGCGCAAATGGAGATTGGGTTGTTTGCATTGGGTCCAACTGCGAGTGAGAACTTGTGAATGTGTACACTCGTGACCGGGTTCTACTTCCAAAAATCTCAGCAGACTGCCCAGAGGTTGAGCACACCGGTATTGTACGCACGTTCAAATACAATCATGGTGACTGTCTTCTACGGAAGATAGCAATTTCTTGAGTTCCCACCCGCTCTTGGAATTACAACAACTATGAAGTTGTTGCTATCTTCGACAAGCTTGTTGTCATCGTTGCTGGTTTGACTCGATGGACATTGCTCAAAAATCAGTTTTTGTACACGCATGAGTACTGTGATGCAATTCAATACGAAGGCCTTGTGTTTGCTGCCACCACTCATGGCACTGTTTTTGCATGGAATCGTTATGATTTCGGTACGTTTCTCTTCCACCGTAATTATAATTGTTTCATCCACATGCATGCGGGTTAGCAAGTTTCCCTTTACTAATTAACCTTCTTCTTGTGTTTCCAAGGTCCTGTGAACATTCCACCACCTATACTTGAAAAATTTTATAACCAAGGGGGAGGTGACGATGGTGATGATCACGAGCATGAGGACGAGCAGCGCCCATATACTCCTTGGCGCCTGGCAACTAATTCCGATGGATCACCTCTTCTCGTGTGTATACAGCCCACTGATGATGTTACTGCTAAGGAAGCAGGTGTAGTCTCCCATGGTCGCACTCTCCGGACCTATTCCAACACCCGTTGCATGGTATTCAGGATGGATACTAGTGTGCTAGCGCCAACACCTTCTCCCTGGTACAGAATTGATAGTCTTGGAGAAAACTCGCTCTTCCTTGGACAAAACTATCCGATGATGGTGAAAGGCGATCCAACTGCTGTTGACACAACATTACTAGCACCATTTATGAGAAGCAGCTGTGTCTATACCTCGAACATTAGCGTGGTTCCCTACCCTGTTACTGATATAGTAGGCCACTTTAGCCTGGATGATCAGTCTTGCGTTGGTCTCGAGATCGACAATAGATGCCCCGTCCCGGAGAATCACTTGTGGTTCAAAGCAAGCGTTTCCAATGCCGAGGAATGGTTGAGTTGAAGTTCATTTCATTGCTTGTTATTTGTTGTGTGGTGAAAACTTTAGTATTTATAATGTATCCTCGTTGTCGATGTGGGTTGATGACCTGTTGTATGTAATAAAATGATATGCATGTGATAAACTTACTAAATTTATGAATGGCTTTCGAGTTGCTTCTGTGAGTGAGTGGTGCGACGAGGCAAAAAAATATTGTCGGAATACATAATTGTACGTGCATTGCAACAAGTTATCGGATGAGGCCAATCAACAATAATAGTACACTATTTGTACTAGCTTCACATGCTTCGCGCGTCGTGCGGGTGTTTTTACTGTAGCCATATTGTACGTAACCAGCACCTCGAATCCTCGATACTAGTACTATATAGTAAGTAGTAGGAGTAGTAGGGTGGCATGGCCCAGAACAAGCATTCACGTCCAGAAGTACGGCAGACGGTACCAGCACGACTTCCATCTGACACCATATTTCTTGGAGTCCGTGCTAGAGCAAACTCTTCAACCTCATCGTTTCTCTAACTCAGCCATCGCGCGGCAGGCGAGGTGGGGGTTTGCCAATAGTCGATTTCCTCAACTGCGGTCCCACTTGTAAGGCCAACTCCAATGCTCTATCAATATATGGATGTACTCTTCTTCCCAATACAAAAACTTGCATCCATTCTACTCCCTCCGTTGCACAATACATGCCTTCTACTACCTCCATCCTGGTTTATAGGTCCCCTTTGTAGTATGTGTCAAATTTTGACTAAAGATTTAACTAACAAAATGTTAATGCATGTCAAAAAAAATTATCTCATTCTATTCGTACTTGAACATAGTTTCAAAAATATAATGTTTGGTGACATGCGTAGACAATTTGTTAGTTTAATCTATGGTCAAAATTTGGCACGAAATATAATGGGGACCAATAAACCCGGACGGAGGTAGTATTTGTCAAAATATATATGTATCTAGACATGTTTTAGTATATAGGCACATCCATTTTTGGACAAATGGAAGTCAAGTATTTTGGAATGGAGGGAGTACACAATAAATTTTTTAAGTTAGCACAACTAGTCTAATCCGAGAGCACAACCGAAGATTTGGCCGGGTTCTTCCTCCTTTTGCCGACACGTGGGACATCCAGCATCCAGGTCGTGTCATGAAAGAAAATAGAGTGGTACTACCTCCGTCCTGGTTTACAGGTCCCCTTTGTAGTTTGTGTCAAATTTTGACTAAGGATTTAACTAATAAAATGTTAATGCATGTCAAAAAAAATTATCTCATTGGATTCGTATTTGAACATAGTTTTCAAAAATATAATGTTTGGTAACATGCGTAAACATTTTGTTAGTTTAATCTATGGTCAAAATTGGACACGAAATACAATGAGTACCAATAAACCCGGACGGAGGTAGTAGTTAATAAGTTGAAGCCACGAGATGTGCATCTTGGGTTAAACTGTAAATAGAATCTTACTACTCTTGAGTAACTCCAAAAGTGGCCACCGAAGATCTTTATTGGATTTGTTTTTCATCGCCAGCACGTCGAGGTGAAAGATGTGCAGGTTCAGTGGGTCCTCTTGCATTTTCTCTAACATGCGGGGCCGCATGTGAGCAAACAGACGATGGGCTCCGCGCGTCCACCGGCTGGCTGAGAAGAGAGATAGAGGAGGGCTGAGCACGGACTACAGGAAATTCGTTCTACGTAACCAGCACCTTGATATTCGCGTGTGGTTGTTTCTAGAATAAAAAAAGGAGGTACCCCTACTTATGTTACTCCCACTACGCCTAGCCTAAGGTTAGTAGGTGACCTTGCGCTTGGCTCTTCGCCTCTTCCGGAAGTCGATGGTTCTACAGTAGTGCTTCTGGCAATCTGACACCAAATGAGCTGCTGCACGTCCACCGCTTGTAAGCAAAAGTTTATCCTCGTGCTGCGAGCCACCGCGCACGCGTTGGCGAGGGAGAAGGCGTAATCAAGCTTCTCATCATTCTGCGAGTTGATGGGACACATCAAATTTATTTACTAGTAGTACATACTCTCTCCAAAAAAGGGCTGACCATGTCATTGCTACCATCCCGTGCTCCGTCGTTGAGTACGTGCACTATTCACGTGACATCGAGGAGAAAAAATATTGCGTAGGTGCCATCGAAGTGCACGACCCACTTACGAAAAAGGGTTTCCCCCCGCTCCCCCCCCCCCCCCCCCCCGCACGACTCACTTACGCACTACTTATCTGATTATCTCCATTTTCTTGCATGACACGTGCACCTTGATGCTAGATGTCTCGCGTGTTGGGAAAAGGATGAACAAAGCTCACGTAAAAGAAAAGAGTTGAAGAGCATAGATTCTCGACGACCGAGGAGGAGCAAGGAACCTTGCGCGTTTTCCCCTATTTTTTGCCGCCTGCCCACCTATAAACAACTAAAAGAGCATGAACTTTTCGCTAACCACTAGAAACGGTACATCAGGATGCTAAGTTGAAGATGTTTTATACTCCCTCCGTTCTCAAATATAAGTCTTTCTAGATATTTCAATAAGGGACTACATACGAAACAAAATGAGTGAATCTACACTCTAAAATATGTCTGCATACATCTGTATGTTGTAGTCTATTTGAAATGGCTAGAAAGACTTATATTTAGGAATGGAGGGAGTAGTTTATATTGAATTATTTATAACCACGCAACAAGCCACGCATGTACACAAGCCAACGCACTAACTCCATTCGATCCAACTCATGCACATACGCGCACAGCATGGAGCACACAACGCACGTACACAAGACATGCATGCACACACGCTGGACCGCAGAATGCACGTGAATAACACATGCATGCGCACACACTCTGCTGCATGGAGGCGTGCGCCATCCGCGGCGACGTCCGGTTCGTCGTGCTATGGCGAAGCTCGCATGCAACGGCGCATACGCATCTCTTGCAGCACCTCTTTGCCGTCGTTGCTCAACTACTAGTCGGAGACGAAGACGACCGCAGCCTCGGCCTTAGAGCTAGCACCGATGTAAAAACACGCACGCTGCACGCACACGAGCACATACGGAGTGCCCACGACGTGGTGGTGGTGCGTCCCCGGTCGCCTCTACTCCTTCTGCGCACGTTGTCTATCAAGGCGGCTGCATGCTAATGATGATGTGGGCGAGATCTTCTAGGACTCAGATGATGATGAGGAAAATTATGAGACACAAGGTGACGTACACCGTCAACGTCCACGGTCAAGGGGGTGCTAGTAAGTGCTTAGATGTGCTTAGAGCAAGTACAATAGAGCTGAGTCAGCGGGCTATAAGGAATAAACTATAGTATATTTTTGCTTAGTTGGAGGAAAGAGAAGAGGAGAGAGAAGGTAAGCGGGCTCTTCGTGAAGAGCCAGCTCTAGCACGTGTCCTAGGCACTTTGTGAGAATGAAAGGTGAGCCACAGAACAAAAAACTAGTAGTACACTCTTTTGATCTACTATTGTACATGTTGACTATAAGATGGGCTGTAGATGACATGGCACTGGCTTATAGCCAGCAGCTGGCTATACTATTAATGCTCTTTAGATGAGGTGCTAAGTGCATTAAATGGCTTAGTAACTCAAGTCTTCAATGCATAGGTGCTTAGTTTATTGGTGCCACATCATATTTTATGCCTACATGGCAGGCTTAGCAGCTATACATGGTGGAGCACTGGGAGAGGCCAAGGCTGGTCATAGTGGGGAGTAACTTGTACTGTAACATATTACTATGTTACTCTAAACATCTCTATAAACTGGAAAGGACAGAGTAGTAACATAGACTAGTGTCATATGCAGAGTATGGGAGCACATGATATTTCCCCATCCGGACCGATCCCAAGTTGGCTTCTCACCTTCTTGGCCCAACAAAAACCCCTCCCCCCCTCCTGCGCGCGCTTCCCGCCCGGTGCCAGCTGAGCCCGCCGCTCCACATTGATGGCAAGTCAGGGCGACGCGACCTCTCACTGCTTCCGCCGTTGAAGCGGCGAGCCAACCGAGGGCACCGCCCGCTGCACGCCCGGCATTTCAGACTACATAGTGGATAGTAACTTTTAGAACAAGTACTACAATTAGATGACATAAGCAGGCTATAAGGATTTAAATATAGCATTTGTGCTTAGTTGAAGGAGAGAGAAGAGGAGAGATAAGAGAAATGGATTGTAAACGTGTAGTCGGTTGTACTCCAACATACTTTGTGAGACAAAAGGTGGGGCCATTATTAATGATATTGTATTTATACTAAAGGGACTAACGGATGCCTTAATTACTCCGTTTTTTAGACAAACCTTGGTGGGGCTATTATTGACTTTTTTTGAGCTATTATTGACTTGGACGTGGGGTTTGGGGGCCAAAGGCCTACTATTATACGCGCACGACCGACCTGACATGCTCTACCCTAGCCGCTGCTGTATCATATGGTTTCGCACCATTCCAGATCTTAGCGCTGCCACTCAATTCTTCTCCAGCCCTCCTTTCAGCGTGCACCGCAAGAAGGGAGAGCAGTCCTCCGAACCCCGCCTTTCGTGATCCTGTACGGGAGAGGGGCGATCAGGTTTTTGTGGAGCACACTATTGTGACTGCTGCCAGCGACGACTTCCTCAACGACAGCCTTCTTCCCCGACCTTGGTAACCTCTTCATCAACGACATGAGTGACAACATCAACCACATCGGTTCTGCTCCCGCTGTACAGTATGTGATTCTGTCCTCCTGGTTTAGTCCGCATCATTACTTTGATGTTTGCAATTGTCGTCATGATCTATTTGTAGCTGATTCAGATTAAATCTCATACTAAATTGCTCATATATTCAACAATCCAATCCAAAAACTTGATCACAAGCAATTTACTCCGAGTGGTTTTGCTGCACTTTTGAAGCCGCCTACTTTTAAGGGGGTGCAATATAAAAGGTGGCGCACAAGAGCAGTATATTGGTTTCAGATCATGTACTGCTATGGCGCCACTAAGGGTAAGCCTGAGGGTAATCTTAATCCTACACAGCAGGAAGCTTTTCAGAACATGGATACCCTCTTCAAAACCGCCCTGCTGAGTGTTCTTGACGATTCCTTTGTGGATTCATATATGTTGTTTGACAGCGGCAAAGACATGTGGGCTGCGCTCGAGGCCACGTTTGGGCCCTCGGGCGCTGGCAACGAGTTGTACGTCATGGAGCAATTCTGTGACTACAAGATGACTGATGAGCGCTCTGTTGTTCAGCAGACTCATGAGATACAGTCACTCTCTAAGGAACTTGAGTACTTTAAGTGTGTGTTGCCGGACAAATTTGTTGCTGGGACCATCATTGCCAAGCTTCCACCTTCGTGGAACGATTTTGCTACTTCTCTGAAAAACAAGAGACATGAGTTTTCTGTTTTGGATCTCATTAGCACTCTTGATTTTGAGGAGAAGGCGAGAGCAAACGACACACGTGCCCGGGTCGCTGAGGGAGCTTCTAGTGCCCACATGGTACACGAGAAGAACTTCCAGCCCAACCAGCCCCAAAACAACAAGAACAAATCTTAGGGGAAAGGCAAGTTTGATGCAAACAACAAGCCGTCACATTCTACCAAATTCAAGAAGAATTCTCATAATGGGAATGGATACAAACCTCAATTTTGGTAGCACCGCAAATTTATATGGCTACATCTACCTGCTGTCAGCTAACCTCATGGTGCTCCAGGTATTCCTACATTCGTAACTAGGTACAATGACCACCGCAAGATGAAATTAGCTTATTCGTACGTTGACTTGCTGAATGCAGTGCGGAACGATCCTGTCATGTGTGGAGGAGCAAACAAGCAGTGTAGCCGAAGGTGGAAATCAACCAAGGACTTATGAAATTATATGTAATCTTCCTCAGGCAGGTCAGTATCCCCTTCGTCCAGATGATCGTGTTTTGTCATGCCGAGCTATTGATATGTGCTACTGTTTTGCAACACCGTTTAAGTATAGCTACTGTTTTCCTATCTTTTCAGATTCAGGACAATGAATATGATATCAGGGGAACTGCACAATATGGACCCATGTTGAGTCATCTCTATTGCCTCATGTGTTTGCTGCAAATGTGTCAGCATCAATTGCAATATGAGGCAGCTAGCTAGCTGTGGAGTTGCCAACATGCTCAAAGTGCTTGCAACATTGAGTAGAAACAAGCATGCCCAGGAAATTAATGCGTGCGCAGGGAGGCCCTTTGCTCAGAGAAGCATCGACCACTTTTCTTTATTTCCACACCTTCTCACAGCTTTGTATATTGGTTATAGTATGGTGAATCATTGAGATGCATAGACATGCTAAACTTTTGTTCTTCTGAATGTTAGTTTAGTGTGAGTGTTTGCATCCAGTACCGCATCCTCTAATTTGGTGGATGCACACAGAGAAAATAAATCTCCTTAATTTACTCCATAACTACCCTATTAAATAGGCCTAGTAACAAACCGGGCGTATGCAGTGGCCGGCGGGCACATGCATCCTGCATGCATGGCCAGTTAGCCAAGCCCATGCGCCAGCTCCAATGCAGCAACGCAAAAGAAGAGAGCGGTTCTTGGGAAAAAGCGAGTAGTTAGTGCAGCGGGCCTTATAAACACGAACAACTCGCTCTCCCGCTTCTGTTTCCCCACCCAATTCCCCCCGCTCCCCAATCTTCCTCACTCGTCCAGAAAACCCCGCTCACCTTCTTCCTCACTCGTACAGAAAATGCCTGCTCCTCTTCTTCCACTCCTACAGAAATCCCCAGCCCTCCTTCTTCCCCACTCGCATTGCCACTAGGCTCGTCTCTGGCTACTCTGCTCAAACCCGTGAGCTCGGCGCGACGCACACAAGGAAAATGGAGTTGGCTGGCCCCAGCGCCAAGAAGATGAGGCTCCCGCCAGCGGCGATGCCAGTTGTAGATCTCGCACCCGGTAGCGCAGGGAGAAGCGGCGAGCCCCCCCCCCCCCCCCCACCCAGATCTGAGGAACCAGTAGAATCTCCAGTGGACCGCATCAGCGATCTCCCAGGCATCATCCTTGAGGAGATCATCTCGCTTCTCCCCACCAAGGATTGCTGCCGCACACAAGTCCTCTCAACTCGGTGGTGCCCTCTATGGCGCACCGCGCCCCTCAATCACGACTGTCTCAGATATCTGTCCTTCCTGAATTTGATCTCATTAGAGCCATCATCTCTTCTCACCAGCAGGGCCCCGTTCAATGCCTCTGCATCCCGACAAGCTACCTGTTGTCCATACCCGGCAAGGTGGACGCTTGGCTGACATCCCCTGAATTCAGAAAACTCCAGCAGTTTGAGTTCTACCATTACCACGAAAGTTTCATACCACGAACATACCAAAAATTCCTGCCCACACCACCGTTGTCCATCTCGTGGTTTTCCTCCTCTCTCCACACCGCCACCTTTGCCCGGTGCCATCTACCAGACGATCTGGTACTGCTTCGACTCCCGCTGCTAAAAAAACTTTTGCTTGTGGTGGTTTATTTGTCGGAGGCCTCACTGCACAGCATCATCCACTCTAGTTGCCCTGCCCTGGAGTGCTTGCTGATTGTTTTGGGAATAGAAATCGGTATCAGTTGTCTCCAAATAAAGTCGCCTCACCTTAAAAGCATTGGAATTTGTTTTAAAGGACAACAGCTCATCATCAAAGATGCCCCTTCACTTGAAAGGTTGCTCCTTCATAGTTGTTATACACCTTCAGAAATAACTGTCGTCTCTGCGCCCAAACTGGAGACCTTGGGTGTAATTCGTGACCCGTTTAATAATCACAAGGAGTTGGTGTTTGGCTCCTCACTTTTTCAGATACCGTATATTATCATCTACACATTTGTCATCATATGCTGCATTTTTCATTTGTGCGCATAAGTTTTATATCATCTTGGAGTACACTTTGGGTACTAATATTATGTTATATGCTCAATGAAGAGTTCGTCCATTGATAGCCTATCAATGTTGCTGGATTATGTCAAGATCATATATATCAGAATGTATAGTTTTGATTTGGACATAATTATTGGCTTGCTGTGATGCTTTAGATCTCTGGAGAATTTATACATAGAGGTGATGATTTCATGCACATTGAAAGCCCGTATATATTGTACTAGAATTAACTGTTCAACTGTCGTTCTTTCGACATACTCTTTTTTCAGACCTTAACTGTTTCCAATCTTCATGTCTACTTAGGGAGAACCACATGGAGAAAAACATATAACCACTCATTGGCGTAAGATTTTCTTAGTTCTCATGACATTCGTTTGAGGACAATAACGATGGGACGATATGCATCCAACCAGGCAAACAGAAGCTTTGTCACATTCTTCCTGTTGAACGCGAGGTTACTATTGTCCATGAGGCTTAATTTTTACAGCAAGAGATTTCTCACGGACGAACATGTTGAACATCAAAAAAAGAAGTTTCAGGTGGACAAATGGGCTTGTAAACGTGCTCAGCTTATATTTACAATAAGTTGTAGACATCCTGAAATAAATTTTTTTGCACAGGATGTTGATTTTATGGATCAGACCGATCCATTTGTTTGTGACTTCAAAAAAGAGTGGTTGGGTTAGATGTTACTATCATGTTCAATCTGGGTTTGGTCTAAAAATTTGATGAACAATTAATCCTTGGGCTTTTTGTACCATTTGTATGCTTGACTTGCATGTTGTTGCCCTCGTACTCCCCTCCACCTGCCACTACACTGCCGCATCTTCCATGGCTGCTGTTCGTTCCCGTCCGAGCCCTTGCCGTCGTTCTCCACCTTGGTTAGCTCGCTGTGCACGCCGCCGTCTGGCGTTGTCAACATGGTCAACAACCAAGAGGAATTAGGAGATGACTGTATGTGGAGAGGCTGACAGTAGGGACCCACCAGGGTCATTGCATTTCGCAAGCAGGTGCCTCGTTATTACAAGACAAAAAAATACTTCCTCCTAATTGTTTGACAACTAGGTTCCACGCCATTGTCAATGTAGTTAATAAATGAGAAAATTACACAACGAGCAGATAACACCAGGGACCTAGCAGCTCGCCCAGTTGTTTTTCAGTTTCAGAGACGGAGCTCAACTGCGCATTGTGCGGGGGCTGTGGCCCGTCTAGCCCACTCTTACGCTTTTATTAAGCACATGACGAGCCCAGTTGATATATTTTTTCTTTCTGAAATTGGCTAGCCCAGTTCTTTTTTTTGGAGAATACCAAAACCGATGCCTACTTGCTTTTCTCAGCCCTGCTTGGCTGCAAATCTTTCAAGACGAGGAGGGATGTAAGTAGTAAGAAATGGGCTTCCCCAGAAAACGGGCTATAAGTTGTAAGAAATGGGCTGTAAATTTTTAAACCAAAGCCAACCGGCAATTGCATTAAAATATCATTTTTTTAGGATTTCTCTACTCTCTACTCTTATAAAAACCAAAGCCAACTGGCAATTACATTAAAATATCATCTTTTCTCCCACAAGATAAACTACTCATACAAATGCAAATTCATGTTCCATGCAACGAACGGGCATCTTGCTAGTTAAGATTCTAAATTTCATTCATTTTTTTTGCGGAGAATTATTTTTTTGAATTTTATTTTGACATAATTTTTTGAAAACTATTTTTAACGTGACTCAAAATTTTGTGATTAAAAGAGTTCGGACCCCAACGAAATATGCAAAATTTCGTTGAATTTTTTAGCAGTGCCCAGAATATATGGTCTGTAATGCTAATAAAAAGAATATGGGCTTCAAATATCCTTAAGAATTAGCAAATGGGCTGTAAATTATTGAAAATAATGGCTAATGGGTTGTATGCTGTTTTCCATAGATTTGGAGGCTGACTTCTGGACCTACTAGGTTGACGATCACGCTGTCCTAATTTTTTTTGACACGTACGCAAGGCTTCCTAGGCCTCGCCCTCGTCCACCCCGTTTGTGCTCTCGGCGCGGCGAGGTCAACATGGTCAACAAACAACAGCCATCGGAAGAGGCTGACAGTAGGGGCCCACACAGGAAAATGCCTCCTTATTACGTGCAAAATAATGATTCCTCCACCTGATAGCTCGGACCCACCGGAAGGGTCTCCGTATTTCACGAAAAAAATGCTCCCCCCGCTGTCAGCTCGGACCCACCGGAAATGCCTCCTTATTACGCACAAAAAAATGAATACTCCCCCTGCTAGTTGGGACTCACCTTGGTGGGAGGCTGACTTGTGGGCCTACTAAGTTTACGGGGACGGAGGGCTTTGTCAACTTAGTCAATATGAACGTCTCTAGCTCCAGTGACCGTACGATGTCCATCCAACGGCCGTAGTGCCTCTTCAACCTCTGGTCTTCGTGCTCCAGCCGCCCAAAGCAGCGTCGGTCGTGCCGCGTGCTCCTGCCTCCCGTGGCCGGCTGTGATGCCACGGAGGCCTCACCGCCCCCTACTACTCCCAGCGCTAGCCAGGCCATCCCTCTACTCACCCACACCCCCTGTTATTCTGCGCCGACGGCAGCCTCACCCTCGTACTCCTCTTCGTGTGGGCATCCACTGTTGCGTCTTCCCCGGCTCCGCGTCGTCCCCTTCCTAGGCCTCGCCGTCGTCCACCGCCGTGGTGCTCTCGCTGCGGCGTGGTCAATGTGGTAAACGACCGACTTCCATCGGAAGAGTATTGTGCGTGGAGAGGCTGACAGCTGGGTCCACGGCGGCCGCAAGGAAGTGCCTCCTTATTACGCGCAAAATAATTATTCCTCCACCTGACAGCAGGGACCCACCGGACGGGCCACCAGTATTTCGTGAAAAAAACGTTTCCCCCCTGACTGCTGGGACCCACCAGCTACATCTTCTCACACAAGGAAGTGCATCCGGGCAAAAAAACAAAACGATTCGCCCCCCTGACTGCTGGGACCCACCAGCTACATCTTCACAGGCAAGGAAGTGCCTGACAGTCGGGACCCACCTGGTCGAACTGTACGTAGTGTTGTCATTCTGGTCGCGAAAGTGTACATATATACTAGTCGATGTAGAGGCACACACGTGTCGTTTTAGAGGCGCGCACGTGCCATAGTAGAGGTGTGCATGTAGCATGTACACGTACGTACAGCAGCGAGGGTGCAAGAAATAAAATACGGCCACGTACGTACATACAGGCAGGGTCTCGAACGCCTACTCGCGCATACGTACATGGCTGGGTCGGAACGGAGAAACAGCGTCGTCGTCGTGTTCATGTGGAGCCAACCGGCTGGGTCGGAACGGAATGCATGGTCGTGTTCATCGGGAGGGCTTGGATGGAACAGGCTATGGAAACGAGGCCTGGCGTACCGCACAACAGAGGAAACGGACCTCCTACGTTCGGAACGGGGTCCTGTTGATCGGGAGGGGTGTGGCGTACCGCAAAACGGACAAAACGGACCTCCTACGGTCGAAACGGGGGTCCTGTTGATCGAGAGGGTGTGGCGTACCGCAAAACGGAGGAAACAGACCTCCTACGGTCGAAATGGGGGTCCTGTTGATCGGGAGGGGTGTGGCGTACCGCAAAACGGACGAAACGGACTTGTGTTGGAGCGCAACGGTCGAAACAGGGGTCCTGTTCATCGGGAGGGGTGTGGCGTACCGCAAAACGGGACTCCACTGGATACTGTTCATCTCCACCGTCGACCTCCTCCAGCCTCCACGGGCTACCGTTGACCTCCTCCAGCCTCCACAGGCTCCTGTTCATCCAGCCTCCACCGTGCGCTACTCCACCGGCTACTGTTCAACCGCCCCTCCACAGGCACCCCTCCACCATCTATTGTTCATCCAGCCCTCCACACCACGGGGTCCTGTTCAACCACCCCTCCATGGCCACCCCTCCACCGTCTACTGTTCATCCAGCCCTCCACACCATGGGGTCCTGTTCATCCAGAGGCAACGCCACCGCTCACTGTTCCATCGGGTTAAGTTAACAGCCATCGATCGATCACTCGGGTTCAGTTAGAGGCCAACGCCTCGCTCGGGTTCAATTAGAGCCAACGCCTCGCACACACGCGCGTACGTGTACGAGAGAAACGCGCATCGCTCGGCCCCTGACCTCCCACCATAACCGGCAACTCCCTGAAATTTTCCTCCCCCTCGCTTCTACCATGGTTTTTTTCGTCATGGACGGCCCAAAGAATGTCATGCAGATGCATCTCCAGCCCGCCCAGGACGAAAAGCCCATTTTCTGTCATGATTTTTTGTCATAGAAATAGGAGCCCACCACATCTATGATGATACAAAGTTTTGTCACAATTATCGTCATAGAAGTGTCATATGTATGACAGAAAAATTTTCATTCAGCCCAAAATGTCACGGATGTGTCTTTTTTTTTGTAGTGTATATACTATGGCCGGACTATTGGACTATGAAGATACAAGATAGAAGACTTCATCCCGTGTTCGGACGGGACTCTCCTTGGCGTGGAAGGCAAGCTTGGCGATTCGGATATGTAGATTCTTTTCCCTGTAACCGACTTTGTACAACCCTAGCCCCTCCCGGTGTCTATATGAGCGTTTAGGCTTCTAGGGTTTAGCCACAACAATCATAACTCATAGGTTAGACTTCTAGGGTTTAGCCATTACGATCTCGTGGTAGATCTGAAGGAAATATGCCCTAGAGGCAACAATAAAGTTATTATTTATTTCCTTATTTCATGATAAATGTTTATTATTCATGCTAGAATTGTATTAACCGGAAACATAATACATGTGTGAATACATAGACGAACTTAATGTCACTAGTATGCCTCTACTTGACTAGCTCATTAATCAAAGATGGTTATGTTTCCTAACCATAGAATGAGTTGTCATTTGATTAATGGGATCACATCATTAGTAGAATGATGTGATTGACTTGACCCATTCCGTTAGCTTAGCACTTGATCGTTTAGTATGTTGCTATTGCTTTCTTCATGACTTATACATGTTCCTATGACTATGAGATTATGCAACTCCCGTTTACCGGAGGAACACTTTGTGTGCTACCAAACGTCACAACGTAACTGGGTGATTATAAAGGAGCTCTACAGGTGTCTCCGAAGGTACATGTTGAGTTGGCGTATTTCGAGATTAGGATTTGTCACTTCGATTGTCGGAGAGGTATCTCTGGGCCCACTCGGTAATGCACATCACTATAAGCCTTGCAAGCAACGTGACTAATGAGTTAGTTGCGGGATGATGCATTACGGAACGAGTAAAGAGACTTGCCGGTAACGAGATTGAACTAGGTATTGAGATACCGACGATCGAATCTCGGGCAAGTAACATGCCAATGACAAAGGGAACAACGTATGTTGTTATGCGGTTTGACCGATAAAGATCTTCGTAGAATATGTGGGAGCCAATATGAGCATCCAGGTTCTGCTATTGGTTATTGACTGGAGACGTGTCTCGGTCATGTCTACATAGTTCTCGAACTCGTAGGGTCCGCACGCTTAAGGTTTCGATGACAGTTTTATTATGATTTTATGAGTTTTGATGTACCGAAGGAGTTCGGAGTCCCGGGTGAGATCGGGGACATGACGAGGAGTCTCGAAATGGTCGAGACGTAAAGATCGATATATTGGACGACTATATTCGGACTTCGGAAAGGTTCCGAGTGATTCAGGTATTTTTTCGGAGTACCGGAGAGTTACAGGAATTCGCCGGGAGAAGTATTGGGCCTTATTAGGCCACATGGGAAAGTGAGAGGGGCTTCCTAGGGCAGGCCGCGCGCCCCCCCCAAGGCCTAGTCCGAATTGGACTAGGGGGAGGGGCTGCGCCCCCTCCTTCCTTCCCTTCTCTCTTCCCTTTCCTTCTCTCCTACTCCTACTACATGGAAGGGCTCCTAGTGTTGGGGAACGTAGTATTTCAAAAAAATTCCTACGCACACGCAAGATCATGGTGATGATATAGCAACGAGAGGGGAGAGTGTATGTCCACGTACCCTCGTAGACCGTAAGCGGAAGCGTTAGCACAACGCGGTTGATGTAGTCGTACGTCTTCACGATCAACCGAACGTACGGAGCCACCGAGTTCAGCACACGTTCAGCTCGATGACGTCCCTCGAACTCCGATCCAGCCGAGTGTCGAGGGAGAGTTCCGTCAGCACGACGGCGTGGTGACGATCTTGATGTTCTACCGGCGCAGGGCTTCGCCTAAGCTTCGCGACGATATGAGCGAGGTGGAATATGGTGGAAGGGGGCACCGCACACGGCTAAGGAACGATCCGTAGATCAACTTGTGTCATGGGGTGCCCCCTTGCCCCCGTATATAAAGGAGCAAGGGAGGAGGAGGCCGGCCCTAGGGGAGGGCGCGCCATGATGTGGAGTCCTACTAGGACTCCAAGTCATAGTAGGAGTCCACCAAGAGGGGAGGAAGGGAGAAGGAAGTGGAGGAGAAGGAAAGGTGGCCGGCCCCCTTTTCCCTAGTCCAATTCGGACTAGAGGGGAGGGGGGGCGCAGCAGCCCCTTGGCCTTTTTCTCCTCTTCCCACTAAAGCCCATCAAGGCCCAATACTCTTCCCCGTATTCCCGTAACTCCCCGGTACTCCCGAAAATACCCGAATCACTCGGAACCTTTCCGAACTCCGAATATAGTCGTCCAATATATCGATCTTTACGTCTCAACCATTTCGAGACTCCTCGTCATGTCCCCGATCTCATCCGGGACTCCGAACTCCTTCGGTACATCAAAACTCATAAACTCATAATATAAATGTCATCGTAACGTTAAGCGTGCGGACCCTACGGGTTCGAGAACTATGTAGACATGACCTAGAACTATTCTCGGTCAATAACCAATAGCGGGACCTAGATGCCCATATTGGTTCCTACATATTCTACGAAGATCTTTATCGGTCAAACCGCATAACAACATACTTTGTTCCCTTTGTCATCGGTATGTTACTTGCCCGAGATTTGATCGTCGGTATCCAATACCTAGTTCAATCTCGTTACCGGCAAGTCTCTTTACTCGTTCCGTAATGCATCATCCCGTAACCAACTCATTGGTCACATTGCTTGCAAGGCTTATAATGATGTGCATTACCGAGAGGGCCCAGAGATACCTCTCCGACAATCGGAGTGACAAAACCTAATCTCGAAATATGCCAACTCAACATGTACCTTCGGAGACACCTGTAGTACTCCTTTATAATCACCCAGTTACGTTGTGACGTTTGGTAGTACCCAAAGTGTTCCTCCGGTAAATGGGAGTTGCATAATTCTCATAGTTACAGGAACTTGTATAAGTCATGAAGAAAGCAATAGCAACATACTAAACGATCAAGTGCTAAGCTAACGGAATGGGTCAAGTCAATCACATCATTCTCCTAATGATGTGATCCCGTTAATCAAATGACAACTCTTTTGTCCATGGCTAGGAAACATAACCATCTTTGATAAACAAGCTAGTCAAGTAGAGGCATACTAGTGACACTATGTTTGTCTATGTATTCACACATGTATTATGTTTCCGGTTAATACAATTCTAGCATGAATAATAAACATTTATCATGAAATAAGGAAATAAATAATAACTTTATTATTGCCTCTAGGGCATATTTCCTTCACCTAGTTCTACTAGGAAAGGGGAATCCTACTCCCGGTGGGAGTAGGACTCCCCTAGGGCGTGCCATAGAGAGGGCCGGCCCTCCCCCTCCTCCACTCCTTTATATACGGGGGCAGGGGCACCCCATAGACACACAAGTTGATCTTCGTGATCCTTCCTTAGCCGTGTGCGGTGCCCCCTCCACTATATTCCACCTCGGTCATATCATAGCGGTGCTTAGGCGAAGCCCTGCGTCGGTAGAACATCATCACCGTCACCACGCCGTCGTGCTGATGGAACTCATCCCCGACACCCTGCTGGATCGGAGTCCGGGGATCGTCATCGAGCTGAATGTGTGCTGAACTCGAAGGTGCCGTACGTTCGGTACTTGGATCGGTCGGATCGTGAAGACGTACGACTACATCAACCGCGTTGTCATAACGCTTCCGCTTACGGTCTACGAGGGTACGTGGACAACACTCTCCCCTCTCGTTGCTATGCATCACCATGATCTTGCGTGTGCGTAGGAATTTTTTTGAAATTACTACGTTCCCCAACAGTGGCATCCGAGCCAGGTTTTATGCGTAGATGTTGTATGCACGAGTAGAACACAAGTGAGTTGTGGGCGATACAAGTCATACTGCTTACCAGCATGTCATACTTTGGTTCGGCGGTATTGTTGGATGAAGCGGCACGGACCGACATTACGCGTACGCTTATGCGAGACTGGTTTTACCGCCGTGCTTTGCACACAGGTGAGTAGCGGGTGTCTGTTTCTCCAACTTTAGTTGAACCGAGTGTGGCTACGCCCGGTCCTTGTGAAGGTTAAAACAGCACTAACTTGACGAACTATCATTGTGGTTTTGATGCGTAGGTAAGAACGGTTCTTGCTCAGCCCGTAGCAGCCACATAAAATTTGCAACAACAAAGTAGAGGACATCTAACTTGTTTTTGCAGGGCTTGTTGTGATGTGATATGGTCAAGATGTGATGAGATATAAGTTGTTGTATGAGATGATCATGTTTTGTTGAAGTTATCGGCAACTGGCAATAGCCTTATGGTTGTCTCTTTATTGCATAAGATGCAAGCGCCAAATAATTGCTTTACTTTATCGCTATGCAATAGCAATAGTTGCAAGAGCAATAGTTGGCAAGATGACCATGTGACGACACATTGATATAGATCAAGATGATGAAGATCATGGTGTCGTGCCGGCGATGATAGAGATCATGACAGTACTTTGGAGATGGATATCAAAGGCGCAAGATGATCAATGGCCATATCATGTCACATATTTTGATTGCATATGATGTTTATCTTTTATACATCTTATTTTGCTTAGTTTGACGGTAGCATTTTAAGATGATCTCTCACTAATTATCAAGAAGTGTTCTCCCTGAGTACGCACTGTTGTGAAAGTTCTTCGTGCTGAGACACCACGTGATGATCGGGTGTGATAGGCTCTACATTCAAATACAACGGGTGCAAAACAGTTGCACACGCGGAATACTCAGGTTAAACTTGATGAGCCTAGCATATACAGATATGGCCTCGGAACACGGAGACCTAAAGGTCAAGCGTGAATCATATAGTAGGTATGATCAACATAGTGATGTTCACCATTGAAAACTACTCCATCTCACGTGATGATCGGACATGGTTTAGTTGATTTGGATCACGTGATCACTTAGATGACTAGAGAGATGTCTGTCTAAGTGGGAGTTCTTAAGTAATATGATTAATTGAACTTAAATTTATCATGAACTTAGTCCTGGTAGTATTTTGCAAATTATGTAGCTCGCGTTGTTGCTTTCATATGTTTATTTTGATATGTTCCTAGAGAAAATTGTGTTGAAAGATGTTGGTAGCAATGATGCGGATTGGATCCGTGATCTGAGGTTTATCCTCATTGCTGCACAGAAGAATTATGTCCTTAATGCACCGCTAGGTGACAGACCTATTGCAGGAGCAGATGCAGACGTTATGAACGTTTGGCTAGCTCAATATGATGACTACTTGATAGTTTAGTGCACCATGCTTAACGACTTAGAATCGGGACTTCAAAGACGTTTTGAATGTCATGGACCATATGAGATGTTCCAGGAATTGAATTTAAATATTTCAAGCAAATACTCGAGTTGAGAAATATGAAGTCTCCAACAAGTTCTATAGCTAAAAGATGGAGGAGAATCGCTCAACTAGTGAGCATGTGCTCAGATTGTCTAGGTACTATAATCGCTTGAATCAAGTGGGAGTTAATCTTCCAGATAATATAGTGATTGACAGAGTTCTCTAGTCACCATCACCAAGTTAGTAGAACTTCGTGATGAACTATAGTATGCAAAGGATGACGAAAATGATTCCCGAGCTCTTCGTGATGTTGAAATCAACGAAGGTAGAAATCAAGAAAGAGCATCAAGTGTTGATGATTGACAAGACCACTAGTTTCAAGAAAAGGGCAAAGGGAAAGAAAGGGAACTTCAAGTAGAATGACAAGCAAGTTGTCACTCCCGCGAAGAAGCCCAAAGCTGGACCAAAGCCTGAAACTAAGTGCTTACACTGTAAAGGAAATGGTCACTGAAAGCGGAAATGCCCTGAATATTTGGTGGATAAGAAGGATGGCAAAGTGAACAAGGGTATATTTGATACACGGGTGTTTGATGTGTGCCTTACTAGTGTTTATAGTAGCCCCTGAGTATTTGATACTTGTTCGGTTGCTAAGATTAGTAACTCGAAACAGGAGTTACATAATAAACAGAGACTAGTTGAGGGGAAGTGACGATGAGTGTTGGAAATAGTTCCAATATTGATATGATCATCGTCACACACTCCCTATATTTTCGAGATTAGTGTTAAAACTAAATAAATGTTATTTAGCATTTGCGTTGAGCATAAATATGATTTGATCATGTTTATTGTGATACGGTTATTCATTTGAAGTTAAAGAATAATTTTTATTCTATTTACATGAATAAGACCTTCGATGGTTATACACCAATGAAATAGTTTGTTGGATCTCGATCGTAGTGATACACATATTCATAATATTGATGCCAAAAGATGCAAAGTTAATAATGATAGTGCAACTTATTTGTGGCACTGCCATTTAGGTCATATCGGTGTAAAGCGCATGAAGAAACTCCATAAAGATGGATTTTCGGAATCACTTAGTTATGAATCATTTGATGCTTGTGAACCGTGCCTTTTGGGCAAGATGACTAAAAATCCGTTCTCCGGAACAATGGAACAAGCTACTGACTTATTGGAAATAATACATACCGATGTATGCGATTCAATGAGTGTTGATGCTCGTGGCAAGTATCGTTATTTTCTGACCTTCACAAGATGATTTGAGCAGATATGGGTATATCTACTTGATGAAACATAAGTCTGAAATAGTTGAAAGGTTCAAAGAATTTCAGAGTGAAGTGAAAAAAATCATCATAACAAGAAAATAAAGTTTCTGTGATTTGATCGCGAAGATGAATATTTGAGTTACGAGTTTGGTCTTCAATTAAAATAATGTGGAATAGTTTCACAGTTCACGCCACCTGGAACACCACAACGTTATGGTGTGTCCGAACGTCGTAATCGCACTTTATTGGATATGGTGTGATCTATGATGTATCTTACTGATTTACCACTATTGTTTTGGGGTTATGCATTAGAGACAGCTGCATTCACGTTAAAAGGGCACCATCTAAAATCCATTGAGACGACACCATATGAACTGTGGTTTAGCAAGAAACCCAAGTTGTCGTTTCTT
Source organism: Triticum timopheevii (assembly GCA_963921465.1). NCBI lineage: Eukaryota > Viridiplantae > Streptophyta > Magnoliopsida > Poales > Poaceae > Triticum > Triticum timopheevii. The sequence continues at coordinate 501,892,758 of OY997266.1, read as the reverse complement.
AAAGTTTGGGGGCTACGATGCTTATGTGAAAAAGTTTCATCCTGATAAGCTCAAACCCAAATCGGAGAAGTGCGTCTTCATAGAATACCCAAAGGAAACTGTTGGGTACACCTTCTATCACAGATCCGAAGGCAAGATATTCGTTGCTAAAAATGGATCCTTTCTAGAGAAGGAGTTTCTCTCGAAATAAGTGAGTGGGAGGAAAGTAGAACTTGATGAGGTAATTGTACCTTCTCCCGAATTGGAAAATAGTTCATCACTAAAATCAGTTCCAGTGATTCCTACACCAATTAGTGAGGAAGCTAATGATGATGACCATGAAACTTCAGATCAAGTTACTACAGAACCTCATAGGTCTTCCAGAGTACGGTCTGCACCAGAGCGGTACGGTAATCCTGTTCTGAAAGTCATGTTACTAGACCATGATAAACCTACGAACTATGAGGAAGCGATGATGAGCCCAGATTCCGCAAAATGGCTGGAGGCCATGAAATCTGAGATAGGATCCATGTATGAGAACAAAGTGTGGACTTTGGTGGACTTGCCCGATGATCGGCAAACCATAGAAAATAAATGGATCTTCAAGAGGAAGACGGACGTTGATAGTAGTTTTACTATCTACAAAGCTCGACTTGTCGAAAAAAAAGGTTTTTGACAAGTTCAAGGTGTTGACTACAATGAGATTTTTCTCAACTGTAGCGATGCTTAAGTCTGTTCGAATCATGTTAGCAATTGCCAAATTTTATGAAATCTAGCAAATGGATGTCAAAACTGCATTCCTTGATGGTTTTCTTAAAGAAGAGTTGTATATGATGCAACCAGAAGGTTTTGTCAGTCCTACAGGTACTAACAAAATGTGCAAGCTCCAGCGATCCATCTATGAACTGGTGCAAGCATCTCAGAGTTGGAATATACGCTTTGATAAGTTGATCAAAGCATATAGTTTTATACAGACTTGCGGTGAAGCCTGTATTTACAATAAAATGAGTGGGAGCACTACCGCCTTTCTGATAAATATATGTGAGTAACATATTGTTGTCAGAAATGATGTAGAATTTTTCTAGAAAGCATAAAGGAGTATTTGAAAGGAGTTCTTTAAAAGAAAGACCTCAGTAAAGTTACTTACTTATTGAGCATCAAAATCTATTGAGCTAGATCAAGACGCTTGATAAGTTTTTCAACAAGTACATACCTTGTCAAGATTTTGAAGTTGTTCAAAATGGAACAATCAAAGAAAGAGTTTTTGCCTGTGTTGCAAAGGTGTGAAATTGAGTAAGACTCAAATCCCGACCACGGCAGAAAATAGAAAAGAGAATGAAAGTCATTCCCTATGCCTCAGTCATAGGTTCTATAAAGTATGCTATGCTATGTACCAGACCTATTGTATACCTTGCTCTGAATTTGGCAAAGGAGCACAATAGTGATCTAGGAGTAGATCACTTGACATTGGTCAAGCATATCCTTAGTGAGGACTAAGGAAATATTTCTCGATTATGGAGGTGATAAAAGAGCCCGTCATAAAGAGTTACATCGGTTCAAGCTTTTACACTGATCCAGATGACTCTAAGTCTCAATCTGGATACATATTGAAAGTGGGAGCAATTAGCTAGAGTAGCTCCGTGCAGAGCTTTGTAGACATAGAATATTTGTAAAATACATATGGCTCTGAATGTGACAGACCCGTTGACTAAGCTTCTCTCACGAGCAAAACATGATCACACCTTAGTACTCTTTGGGTGTTAATCACATAGCGATGTGAACTAGATTATTGACTCTAGTAAACCCTTTGAGTGTTGGTCACATGACGATGTGAACTATGGGTGTTAATCATATACAGATATGAATATTGGTGTTAAATCACATGGCGATGTGAACTAGATTATTGACTCTAGTGCAAGTGGGAGACTGAAGAAAATATGCCCTAGAGGCAATAATAAAGTTATTATTTATTTCCGTATTTCATGATAAATGTTTATTATTCATGCTAGAATTGTATTAACCGGAAACATAATACATGTGTGAATACATAGACAAACTTAATGTCACTAGTATGCCTCTACTTGACTAGCTCATTAATCAAAGATGGTTATGTTTCCTAACCATAGACATGAGTTGTCATTTGATTAACGGGATCACATCATTAGTAGAATGATGTGATTGACTTGACCCATTCCGTTAGCTTAGCACTTGATCGTTTAGTATGTTGCTTTGCTTTCTTCATGACTTATACATGTTCCTATGACTATGAGATTATGCAACTCCCGTTTACCGGAGGAACACTTTGTGTGCTACCAAACGTCACAACGTAACTGGGTGATTATAAAGGAGCTCTACAGGTGTCTCCGAAGGTACATGTTGAGTTGGCGTATTTCGATATTAGGATTTGTCACTCCGATTGTCGGAGAGGTATCTCTGGGCCCTCTCGGTAATGCACATCACTGTAAGCCTTGCAAGCAATGTGACTAATGAGTTAGTTGTGGGATGATGCATTACGGAACGAGTAAAGAGACTTGCCGGTAACGAGATTGAACTAGGTATTGAGATACCGATGATCGAATCTCGGGCAAGTAACATGCCGATGACAAAGGGAACAACGTATGTTGTTATGCGGTTTGACCGATAAAGATCTTCGTAGAATATGTGGGAGCCAATATGAGCATCCAGGTTCCGCTATTGGTTATTGACTGGAGACGTGTCTCGGTCATGTCTACATAGTTCTCGAACCCGTAGGGTCCGCACGCTTAAGGTTTCGATGATAGTTTTATTATGAGTTTATGAGTTTTGATGTACCGAAGGAGTTCGGAGTCCCGGATGAGATCGGGGACATGACGAGGAGTCTCGAAATGGTCGAGACGTAAAGATCGATATATTGGATGACTATATTCGGACTTCGGAAAGGTTCCGAGTGATTCGGGTATTTTTCGGAGTACCGGAGAGTTACGGGAATTCGCCGGGAGAAGTATTGGGCCTTATTGGGCCACACGGGGAAGAGAGAGGGGCTGCCTAGGGCAGGCCCCCCCCCCCCCCCCCCAAGGCCTAGTCCGAATTGGACTAGGGGGAGGGGCTGCGCCCCCTCCTTCCTTCCCTTCTCCCTTCCCTTTCCTTCTCTCCTACTCCTACTACATGGAAGGGCTCCTAGTTCTACTAGGAAAGGGGGAATCCTACTCCCGGTGGGAGTAGGACTCCCCTAGGGCGCGCCATAGAGAGGGCCAGCCCTCCCCCTCCTCCACTCCTTTATATACGGGGGCAGGGGGCACCCCATAGACACACAAGTTGATCTTCGTGATCATTCTTTAGCCGTGTGCGGTGCCCCACTCCACTATATTCCACCTCGGTCATATCGTAGCGGTGCTTAGGTGAAGCCCTGCATCGGTAGAACATCATCACCGTCACCACGCCGTCGTGCTGATAGAACTCATCCCCGACACCCTGCTGGATCGGAGTCCGGGGATCGTCATCGAGCTAAACATGTGCTGAACTCGGAGGTGCCGTACGTTCGGTACTTGGATCGGTCAGATTGTGAAGACGTACGACTACATCAACCGCGTTGTCATAATGCTTCTGCTTATGGTCTATGAGGTACGTGGACAACACTCTCCCCTCTCGTTGCTATGCATCACCATGATCTTGCGTGTGCGTAGGATTTTTTTTGAAATTACTACGTTCCCCAACAAGATCAACTCTTGTAATACTAATATTCATCAAGATCAATCAAGCAGGAAGTAGGATATTACCTCCATAGAGAGGGCCCAAACCTGGGTAAACATTGTGTCCCCCGCCTCCTATTACCATTAGCCTTAGATGCACAGTTCGGTACCCCCTACCCAAGATCCACCGGTTTTGACACCGACATTGGTGCTTTCATTGAGAGTTCCGCTGTGTCGTCACCAGAAGGCTTGATGGCTCCATCAATCATCTACAACAATGCAGTCCAGGGGGAGATCTTCCTCCCCGGACAGATCTTCGTATTCGGCGGCTTCACACTGCATGCCAGCTCGCTTGGCCATCTAGAGCAGATCGATAGCTATGCCCCTGGTCGTCCGGTCAGATTTGGAAGCCTGAATTTCGTGGCCGATATCCGCGGAGACTTGATCTTTGACGGGTTCGAGCCCATGACGGCTGTCACTGGCCACCACGATGAACATGACCTAGATCTGTCATCTGGCCGTGCGCAAGAGATAGCACTTGTGACCACCCTAGCCCTAGAGCCAGAGCGGACTGTGTCATCTGAAGACAGGAAGCTCAACCCCGCCACGAAGGCCGCAGACTTAGTGGCGCTCGAGCCGCACACATACCCAACATCGGGCTGGGCTTGTGTCACCGGAGCCTCAGACTTGTCTCCGACCATAGGTTCCGGATTGCGTGCATCCGCGTCCGTCGAACCTGATTGGACGCCGATCTTGGAGTTCAGCTCCGCGGACATCCTCCAGCACTCGCCCTTAGGCGATGTTAAACTCATTGAAATCCCTCTCCTTGTCAGGGAACTCTTGGCCGAACTATGTCCGGCTCGAATGGGAAGCGGACGACGAAGAACTTCATTTCCCACCCACCACCCACTTCATTGCCACCGTCGAGGACTTAACCGACATGCTCGATTATGGCTCCGAGGACATCGACGGTATGGACGATGATGTCGAAGAGGAGCAGGCACAAAACCACCACCTTTAGGGCAGTGACAGCTACATCATCATACGATATATACATGGTGGACACACCTAAGGAGAATGAGGCCGATGGCGATAACAGCATGCCTGTCGATGAACCTCCTAAGTGCCAGCGTCCCAAGCGCCGACATCGATCTGGCAAAAGGAATAACAGCAACATTGTCACAGACGATGATGATAATATGAACCAAGCCAAGGACCCCGCAGACCCAGCGTTGGAGCAGGGCGTGCGAGAGGACGGCGAACATAGTCCGGAGATGTTGTCCGACCACAACGACGCCAAAGATAGCAATTAGCAACCTATCTCCAAAGAGGAGATCAGCCTGGGCGACGACGAGTTCGTCATCCTAGAAAAACCATTAGAACAAGAACGCCTCCACCAAAGGCTTATCGCCACTGCAAGGAGCCTGAAGAAGTAGAAGCAGCGGCTTAAAGCCGCACAGGACACGCTCAACGACAGATGGAATGAAGTGCTAGACGCTGAGGAAAAATACGGAGGTAATCACCAAACAAAGAGCTATCCTGAACGTAAGCTGCTGCCCGAATTCGATGACGAGGCTATTGCGCCTATACCGTCGAAAAACAATACGTCCGACAGGTCGGACCGACCACCTCGTGGTCGAGACAGAGCGGCTAGCAATGCCGTACACAAGCCCGCACCCCCTCCCCTTAAAGGAAGGAAGGTTGCGGCCCAGGACCAAAAACACGATCTACGTGAGGACCTGGACAAAAAGGCTGGCAAAACTAGGTCCATCTATGGATCCAGGGAACGTGCTCCTACACAGGATCATGATTATCAAACCAAATATACCGGTCATTTACCGGCTCGGAACCAATACCGAACACTACAACCATCGGACCCAATCCACGACACAGCCAGATACAGGGGTGCCGCGCATCCCCTGTGCTTCACCGATGAGGTACTGGAACACGATTTTCCGGAAGGGTTCAAACCCATAAACATCAAGGCATATGATGGAACGATGGACCCTGCAGTTTGGATTGAAGACTTTATTCTTCACATCCACATGGCTTGCGGAGATGATCTCCGCGCCATCAAATATTTACCCCTCAAGCTAAAAGGACCAGCTCAGCACTGGCTAAAAAGCCTCCCTGAAAATTCCATCGAGAGCTGGGAAGAACTTGAGGACGCTTTTTGGGCCAATTTCCAAGGGACCTATGTCCGGCGCCAGGATGCAGACGATCTAAGTCACATAATCCAACAACCCGGAGAATCAGCCCATAAGCTTTGGAACCGGTTTCTCACTAAGAAGAACCAAATTGTCGACTGTTCGGACACCGAAGCCCTAGCGGCCTTCAAACACAGTGTCCAGGACGAATGGCTAGCCAGGCACCTTGGCCAGGAAAACCAAGAACAATGGCAGCCTTAACTACATTAATGACCCGCTTTTGCACGGGCGAGGACAGCTGGTTAGCCTGTAGCAGCACCAGCAACCCCGGCACATCCGAAGTCAGGGATGGCAATGGAAAACCACGATGCAACAAAAACAAACATCAGAACAATGAAGAAAGCCCAGACAATACAGCGGTAAATGCCGGATTCCGAGTGTCGGTGTCAAAACCGGCGGATCTCGGGTATGGGGTCCCGAACTGTGCGTCTAGGCGGATGGTAACAGGAGACAAGGGACACGATGTTTTTACCCAGGTTTGGGCCCTCTCGATGGAGGTAAAACCCTACTCCTGCTTGATTAATATTGATGATATGGGTAGTACAAGAGTAGATCTACCACGAGATCCGAGAGGCTAAACCCTAGAAGCTAGCCTATGGTATGATTGTTGTTCGACCTACGAACTAAAACCTTCCGGTTTATATAGGCACCGAAGAGGGTTAGGGTTACACAGAGTCGGTTACAATGGTAGGAGATCTACATATCTGTATCGCCAAGCTTGCCTTCCACGCCAAGGAAAGTCCCATCCGGACACGGGACGAAGTCTTCAATCTTGTATCTTCATAGTCCAGGAGTCCGGCCAAAGGTGATAGTTCGGCTATCTGGACACCCCCTAATCCGGGACTCCCTCAGTAGCCCCCGAACAAGGCTTCAATGGCGATGAGTCCGGTGCGTAGATTGTCTTCGGCATTGCAAGGCGGGTTCTTCTCCAAATCCTGTGTACCTGTTGAATAGCGTCCGGCTTCTCGTAAATATTGCACTCCTTGGCTTCCACGCCCAATAATGGCCATCTTCCACGTGTTGAACGAATGCGAAAAGCCAGGGTATTTTTACATTTACCCCCCTAGCTGCGCAAATGAGCTGCCTATAAAAGAGACGAGGATCTAGATCCGAATCACACCATCCTCCCTTCGCGAGCATTCATCAGGGCGCATCTGACATAAATCCATTCCATCATGGACAGTCGACGCGGCTCCTCCTCTCACCCTCCCAACCCTTAGCCTGAAGATTGGGAGAGATGCTCCATCCCGCACAGCGAGTTAGTGACGCTCCAAACCAAGGGATTTCTTCCCCCATCCTACATGGTTCCGGTTCGAGCCGGACTCGCCACCTATAAGGGCGGAAATCAGGTGGAGAGCGTCCCCGGCCCCTCCAAAGGAGAGCGGGTATGCCTTGTCCCTTATTTGATAAGAGGGCTCGGATTTCCAATTCATCTGTTTCTCCGGGGGCTCCTGGAGTTCTACGGCCTCCAGTTGCACAACCTTACGCCTGCCTCCATTTTGCATATTGCGGGCTTCGTGGCCCTTTGCGAGCTGTTTTTGGGCATCGAGGCTCATTTTGTGCTGTGGAAGAGGCTGTTCTGCCTTGTACCCTGTTCTCAAGAGGGGTCAATATATCAAGTGGAAGGAGCCGAACTATGGTGCATCGCTGGGACCGGATATCTATCCGGAACCCCGAAGAAGGCGTCTGAAGACTGGCCTTCGGAATGGTTTTATATAGAAGATGTCCCCCTGCTGGACCCTGTTCGGATCGGCCTCCCTGTGTTCAATAATGCTCCTTTGAAGAAACGCCTAAGCTGGTGTCCACGGAGCCCTTAGAGGGAAAATGACAGGGACTTCCTTTACCTGATGAGCCGAATAAGGTTGTTAGCTCATTCCGGACTGACCATGATCGGGGTCATGGCCACATGCATTATGCGGGGGGTGCAGCCGCTCCATTATAGAGGCCACCCCATGTGGGATTTCAATGGGGAGGATGATGCCACCCGCCATGGCTGTAAGGGGTCGGGATTGGTCGCCGATCTGACGAAGATCTTGTGCGCATTGTACAAAGGAGAAGAGGAGGAATTTCTCCGCGTCAATCCACAGGACGGATTTTCTATGTACAATCCTCCAAGCTGGGTAAGCGGACATTTCTTTTTGCCCATCCGATCCATATTCCCATAGTCAAGTATCTCATTTTGCAATTTTGACGCAGGAACTGCGCCAGGCCATAAGGGATATAAACAGCTCGCCTCCACAACCCGAGGATCCGGAATGATTCCTCGATCCGGCCTCCCAAGAGGATCCGGACATATCGGTGGAGCTGATTGATGGGGTATTTCACCAACTGAGCATCGATAATGCCTTGGTCGCCATTACGGCCGATTACCCCGGAATACTTCCAGCCTCACAAGTAATTGAGACCGAAGTCCCAACACTTTGAAAATGACCCATCCGTGCTTATTTTGATCACCGTATACCAATGGTGTTTCGCAGGGGGTGCCCTTGAGGCGGAAGGCCGAGCCCGCGGCGGCTAGCCAACAAGGGGCAGCACGGCCCAGCAGGCTAAAAAGAAGTGCGGTCCGGATCGAAACACCGGCGCAATGGTATGGCGTGTCACCATATTCCCAGGTTTGATTCCCGGAAGGCATACTAACGCTCGTGCTCTCTTCAGGAAAAAGAGCGCTCGCCGGACAGTTCTTCGTGACACATGTTTCTCCCAAGAGGCATTGAATGCCTTCACTTCGGGAGATGCGCACCTCCGTGCCGCTCAAGATGGTCTAGCCAGAGCCACGGAGCAGTATGTAAAAGACATACGGGTGAGAAAATTTGACGGTTATATATGCCAGTAGCCCCCGAGACTTGAAATAGTTAGAATAACTGATTTAAGGATCATTTGTTATGCAGGATCTTACAGAAAAGAATACCCAACTGTCCCAGGAGCTTGAAGAGTGCAAAGCCCAACTTGAGGCCGCACTAGCCGCGATAGGGGAAGCCAAAGAGACCCCCTCTGGTAATATACGTTTCAAAGGATAAGTATGTTGTGAGGTGCGGCGTGTGTATAAATCTGACAATACCATAGCAGGTGGCGTCGGGGTAGATCCGAACAAGCAACAACTCTTGCGCCGGTTAAAGGCCGGCGAGAACGTGCTTACGAGGGTGAGGCAAGAGAAAAATAATCTCCAAGATGCCAACACCCAGCTGGGTGAGGAACTAAAGGATGTTCATGCCCAGCTGTCTGACTCTGTTAAGGAGAATCGGCGGCTTCGACGCGGCATGTTTAGTAAGTGCTTGAACGAACTTTGAAAAAAGAGTTCGGCGAGGAAGTCGACTAACAGAGTTATGTTTGTAGGTATGCTCACAGGTCGTCCTGCAGAGGAAATGCCCGATTCTACGGGTGACCTTCTTCCCGAGCTCTTACAACTGCACGAACGAGTTCAACAGGTGATGAAAGGCATCTCCCATGCCTTGTGGCCATCTGTCTCCCTGCCCGAAGGCCTTGGAGAGCTTGCAGAGAGGCTTCAGGGAGCGCGGCGGCGCTTCCGATTATGGAAGATATCGGCCTGCCGTCAAGGTGCCAGGGAGGCCTGGGCCATGGTGAAGACGCGGTACATGAAGGCTGACCCAAACCACATGGCCGAGGTCGGACCTGTGGGGCCTGATGGGAAGGAGATCCCTGTGAGCTTAGTGTATGGCCAAGTAGAGTTGGCTGCAAAGTATTCCCAGCAGGACTGTAAACTAGACGGCCTATTAGATGGCATTGAAGAGGAATACAATCAGTCGAATTGACTATGTAATTTAAGATGACATGTAAAATGCCTTCTAGCTGGATTGTAGATCGTTTGTCATAGCGGACCTTTTCGCTTCAACCTCGGGACCCAATAGTCCGGAGTGTGTCCGAATACCCTCGCGGTTATATAAGAACCGGGGCATGCGTGGAGACCAGGCGTAGGGGTCATTAGTGCTTTATCAGACAAGTGCCCAACTAGTTATGTTATATTACATGGTTAGTAAGAAACATCTTCCAGGGAGAATAGTTCCGTTAGGGGTTCCTTTCCCTGGAAGGCATGCCCTAAAGTGCATGTCCGGACTACGAAAAAAGCAGAAAAACATCTGGGGGAAGATAAATAAATAGGTAAGAAACCGTCTTTTAGTTCACCGACCGCATATTCCCTTAAGAACGCTAGCTTTCGGCTTCACCCAGTCTGAGGTACACATCCGGCTGACCCGGAAGTAACAATCGCAGAGGTAAGCACAGGAGCCAGGCAATCGGGAACAATCAGGAACGTAGGGGTAAGCACAGGAGCCAGGCAACCCAGCTTGGCCAAAACTTAAGTCATATCGATGCATATAATGGTGAATAAAAGGTACATGCAGAAGTGTGACACATGTGTTGGGCATGAAGCCCGTATAAATAAGCTTCTGTTAAAGAAGCCCCCAGGTATAATGAGCGTGGATGGCGCGTCAAGTGTGTGCGAACAAAGCGCGAACGAGCCTTCAAAGGCTGTAAGAGAAAAGGAGGGAGAAGGGGAGAAATATAAGACAGCTACTGTATAAAATATAGACGGAGGAAGGAGACGAACTCAGAATCCGGCGCTAGGCGTAGAATCTTCGGAGACGGGCTGCGTTCCATGGGTTCAGCTTGAGTCGGTTATCCTATGCATTTCGTAGACGGTACGCTCCGCCGGTCAGGACTTGGTCGATGATGAAGGGACCTTCCCATTTGGGCTTGAGTTTGTCCTTTTTCTTGTCCAGCAGGCGTAGAACTAACTCGCCAACATTGTAAGTTTTGGCCCGTACTTCTCTGCTTTGATATCTTCGAGCCTGCTGTTGATAGAATGCGGAACGGGTTTTTGCCATGTCACGCTCCACCTCCAAGGCGTCCAAACTGTCCTGCAGATCGAGCTCGGCTTCTCTTTCTTCGTACATGCGCACGCAAGGTGAGTCATGAATTATATCGTAGGGCAAAACTGCCTCTACGCCGTATACCATAAAGAATGGTGTGAATCCGGTAGTGCGATTCGGCGTGGTCCGCAGCCCCCAGAGTACGGAGTCGAGCTCCTCTACCCAGTGCATGTTAGATTCCTTGAGGGACCGCACTAGTCTGGGTTTGATGCCGCTCATGATTAGACCATTTGTTCGCTCGACTTGACCGTTAGTTTGAGGGTGATAGACTGAAGCATAGTCGAGCTTGATGCCCATGTTTTTGCACCAGAGTTTGACCTCGTCGGCTGTGAAGTTCGTGCCGTTATCAGTGATGATGCTATGGGGGACGCCGTAATGGTGTACGACCCCTGATATGAAGTCTATCACTGGTCCGGATTCGGCCGTCTTAACAGGTTTGGCCTCTATCCATTTGGTGAATTTATCCAGGGGCGGACGCACATTATGCTACCCGGTGTCACAGGACACCGGTTGCAATCTGTGCTTACCTTTGTATAGTGGTGAGATATTGTACTGGGACACCGGTAGAATTTTGAGCTGGATACCGGGCGGCAGGCAGGGCCCATCAGCCGATTGGAATAGCTTCCCCCAAAACTACAGGCACTCACCACGGCCCACCACCAAGACGCTAAATAAAAAAGCAATCGATTCGATTGGATCGATCATGTACGGTACCTATGTGCGTATGCTCGGCTGTTCCTTTTCCCCTCCATAGTGATACGGTGTGATGGCATCCGCCGCCGGTTCTAGTGCTCCGGAAGCCAGATCCTGCCGCGACAGCCTGTTGTGGCCCTCACCCTTTGCAGACAAGAAATAATAGAAGGAAATAGGTACGGTCGTCGATCTCGCTCAAGTACGTGTACTTATCTCTAGTTTTGTCTAATTTTTTATGTCTATAAATTGTATGGTTAGGGTTTCAAGATTAAATATATTATAATTGGGAATTGGATTACTACGATTTCATAATTTTCCCTACTAATTTACATCAATTTGGAATTTGTCGACTGCGCCCAATGACAATTTAAGATAAAATGTAGTAAGTTTAACCTCGTAACTGTATGATTTTATCAATATGATTTATTTCTTGTTTTTATTCATGCATCTGTAAATACAAATGATGTAACATGTTTCTATTGACTTATGCAGACATCGTTGATCATATTTGTTTTGTCGTTTCGAGTTATTAAACTCTATATATTATTCAACTTTACATAATCAACTAGTTTTTCACGTGAAATGGTTTATTTTGATAAGAATTCCTACAATTGAATATTTTAAAATTGTTGAGTGTATTACTTTTATGTATATTATTGCTTCTTATCCATCTATGTATAGTGTACATGTGGACACCGGGACATTTTTGTTCTGGGTCCGTCCCTGAATTTATCCACCATGACCAGTAGGTATTTTTGCTTGTGGGTTCCTCCTTTAAGGGGTCCAACCATGTCAAGCCCCCAGACCGCAAAGGGCCAGGTGATGGGTATAGTTTTGAGGGCGGTGGGTGGCATGTGGCTTTGATTAGCAAAGAGCTGGCAACCGACGCATCGTTGGACTAAGTCCTGAGCGTCTGCCCGGGCCGTCGGCCAATAAAATCCTGTACGGAAGGCCTTGCCTACAAGGGCCCGGGCTGAGGCGTGGTGCCCTCCGAGTCCGGCATGAATTTCGGCCAGAAGATTCCGCCCTTCCTCTTCGGAGATACACCTTTGAAGGACTCTGGTTGTGCTTTTCTTATAAAGCTCGCCCTCGTGGACCTTGTAGGCTTTAGATCGCCGCACTATGCAGCGGGCCTCATTTTGGTCCTCGGAAAGTTCCTGCCTGGTTAGGTAGGCTAGGAATGGTTCCGTCCATGGGGCGATGACTGCCATTATTACGTGGGCCGAGGGTGTTACTTCGTTGGCAGAACCACCAATTGTGTCAGAATGTTCGGTGTCGGGCAGTGCGGTTGGGTCCGGGTTGTTATTTCCGGACTCCCCCTCCCATAGTACAGATGGCTTAAACAGCCTCTCTAGGAAGATGTTGGGAGGGACGGCATCGCGCTTTGCGCCAATGCATGCCAATACGTCTGCTGCCTGGTTGTTATCCTGGGCTATATGGTGAAATTCGAGCCCCTCGAACCGAGCTGACATTTTTAGGACGGCGTTACGATAGGCTGCCATTTTCGGATCCTTGGCATCGAAGTCTCCATTTATTTGGGATACCGCGAGGTTCGAATCCCCGCGCACCTCTAGGCATTGAATGCCCATGGAGACTACCATCCGGAGACCATGTAGAAGGGCCTCGTATTCGGCTGCGTTGTTGGAGTCCATATACATTATATGGAGCACGTATTGAACTGTATCTCCGGTTGGGGGCGTCAGAACGACGCCAGCCCCCAGACCAGCTAACATTTTGGAGCCGTTGAAGTGCATGATCCAGTTGGAATATGCGTCGTACTCTTTAGGGAGTTCGGCTACAGTCCATTCGGTGACGAAGTCAGCCAAAACTTGCGACTTAATAGCTCGCCGTGGCTTATAGGTTATGTCGAACGGGAGTATCTCAATGGCCCATTTGGCAATCCGGCCTGTCGTGTCGTGGTTGTTTATAATGTCGTTAAGAGGTACTTTGGAGGCTACTGTCATCGAACACTCTTGAAAGTAGTGTCGCAGCTTTCGAAATGCCATGAACACCGCGTACGCTATCTTTTGATAATGCGGGTACCGTGACTTGCATGGAGTTAGGACAGTGGACATGTAGTAAACTGGTTTTTGAGGGGGGAACTTGTGTCCGTCCATTTCTCGTTCGACAACGAGCACCGTGCTCACAACTTGATGAGTTGCTGTGATATATAATAGCATTGGTTTGCCCATGTTGGGCGCGGCCAGGACCGGGTTTGTTGCCAATATGGCTTTTATTTCTTCGAGTTCGGCCGTGGCCGCATCCGTCCACTCAAAGTGTTCGGTGCGTCGGAGGAGGCGATAAAGTGGTAATGCCTTTTCTCCCAAACGGGAGATAAAGTGGTAATGCCTTTTCTCCCATCCGTCCACGCATCCAGTCAATTTTTGTATTAGTTTGAGGTCCTTTGGGATATCCAATTGTGACAGAGCTCGGATCTTGGCTGGGTTTGCTTCAATTCCTCTGCCGGATACAATGAAGCCCAAGAGCTTTCCGGTTGGTACGCCGAAAACACATTTTTCTGGGTTGAGCTTGATGTCATATGTTCGGAGATTATTGAATGTGAGCCTCAAGTCGTCTACTAGAGTTTCGACATGCTTGGTTTTAACGACCACATCGTCTACGTATGCCTCCACCGTTTTGCCGATCTGGTTTGCCAGACATGTCTGAATCATGCGCTGATATGTTGCGCCGGTGTTTTTGAGCCCGAAGGGCATTGTGTTGAAGCAGAATGGGCCGTATGGGGTGATGAATGCCGTTGCGTCTTGGTCGGGCTCTGCCATCTTAATTTGGTGGTAGCCGGAGTATGCGTCGAGGAAGCATAATGAATCGTGTCCTACGGTAGCGTCGATGATTTGATCGATGCGGGGGAGGGGGGAGGGATCCTTTGGGAAAGCCTTGTTAAGGTCCTTGAAATCGACGCGTAGGCGCCAGGATTTGTCCTTCTTTGGTACCATCACCAGGTTTGCTAGCCAGTCCGGATGTTTTATATCTCTGATGAATCCGGCCTCCAATAGTTTGGCTAGCTCCTCTCCCATGGCCTGTCTCTTGGGTTCGGAGAAACGCCAAAGAGCTTGTTTGACTGGCTTGAATCCTTTTAGGATGTTTAGGCTGTGCTCGGCCAGCCGACGTGGGATTCCTGGCATGTCTGAAGGGTGCCAGGCAAAAATGTCCCAATTTTCGCGTAGGAATTCTCGTAGTGGGGCGTCTACATCAGGGTTTAATTGTGCCCCGATGGAGGCTGTTTTGTAGGGTCCGTTGGATGGACTTGGAATTTGACTATTTCGTCCGCCAGTTTAAAGGAGGTGGACTTGGATCTCTTATCGAGTATCACATCGTCCCTGTTCACCGTGGAGCGCAGCGCAGTGAGTTGCTCGGCCGCTAGGGCTTCAGATAGTGCCTCAAGGGCCAGTGTGGCTGTCTTGTTTTCGGCGCGGAGTGCTATGTACCCGTAATGATTCCGTTGGGCCCGGGCATTTTGAGCTTCATGTACCCGTAATGGGGTATAGCTTGAAAAATTGTGAATGCCTCTCGCCCTAATAGAGCGTGATATCCGCTGCTGAATGGGGCCACTTGGAACGTGACCTCCTCGGACCTGTAATTATCCAGCGTGCCGAACACCACATCCAGTGTGATTTTTCCAGTACAGCATGCCTCCCGGCTGGGGATTATTCCTCTAAAGGTTGTGCTACTTTGCTCAATGCGGCTCCAGTCTATTTCCATTTTTCGGAGGGTTTCCTCGTAAATGAGGTTCAATCTGCAGCCACCGTCCATGAGTACCTTGGTAAGGCGAAAGCCGTCCACTATTGGACTGAGGACCAATGCGGCTGGTGCTCGGGCTGTTCGAAATTTAGGTTCGTCACTGGCATTAAAGGTAATAGCCATGTCACTCCATGGGTTTATTGTTGCTACTTGGTAGACTTCGGCAAGGCTGCGGAGTGTCCGTTTCCGCATATTATTTGATGTGAAAGTCTCGAAGACTGTTAATACCGTACTGGTATCCCTGGGCTGGTGCTCTGGAGTTAGAAGCTCTTCGCCACTTTTGGCCACCTGCCGTAGTATCCAACATGCTCTAAGGATGTGAGTTGGAGTGGCGCCCTCTGTACTATGAATTTTGCAGGATCCATTGAGCCATCCCTCCAGTAAGGTTCCATGCCCTATAGAGGGTTTTTGCTTTTTGGTATTTAACCCAGGTGCCTGGCGATGATGCACCCTTTTATTTCGGACTGGGGTTGTATTCAGGGCCGGATTGTCCCAAAAATTGATTTTGGTTTTCCAGGCGCTTTCCATCGCACAGTACTTTCGTACTATGGACGCCAAGTCAGCGAAGCGTGTAATTTCACGACGACTTACGGCGTTGAGGATTCCCTTGTCCATGCAATTATTGTAGAAGAATGAAATTGCATCCTCCTCACGGCAATCGTTTATCCTGTTCATGACCAGGAGGAATCTGGCCCAGTAATGGTGTACTGTTTCTGCGGGATCTTGCCGGATTTGGGATAGATCGCTTATGTTTGGGTGGGCGGGTGGAATTAAATTCGGAACCCCGTCCAATCTAAGACTCAGGGGCCAAGAAGTTTCTGAACTTGGAAGCTTGGGTTCTTGGATGTTGTCCAATGAATCTAGCCCGTTGCCTGACTTTAGGTTCAGGGCTTGAGTGACGTCCTCCCCTCCGCGGGAATCCGGCATGGAGGGATCAGGAATCCGGACATAGCTAGTCCTTAAAATAGAGGAAGGGTTGCCGTATTATTCCTCAACCACGGCAACATGGTGGGTAACCTGGGGAGAGTTGATCTCTCTCAGATCGGGTTTAGGCGCAATCTGATCGTAGTCTGTAGCGACTCCCAGGGCGGCGATGCGATCCAAGAGCTCGTTTTAAGGAGAGAGCTCCATTGGATCTAACTGCTCGGCGAGTTCCGAGTTAACGTGAAGATTGCTTTCGATGACCCGAGAAGTCATCGTCGGTGCGGTGGCCGAACAGGCGGTCATAAGAAAACCGCCTAGCCAGAGAGTTTGGCCGATGGCCAAAGCTCCTTTAGCAAGAGTGCCGTCTTTAAAGACGGGATGAGGCATCCTTCCTGATGGCGACGACACAGAGGAACTCTCAATGAAAGCACCAATGTCGGTGTCAAAACCAGCGGATCTCGGGTAGGGGGTCCCAAACTGTGCATCTAGGCAAATGGTAACAGGAGACAAGGGACACGATGTTTTTACCTAGGTTCGGGCCCTCTCGATGGAGGTAAAACCCTACTCCTGCTTGATTAATATTGATGATATGGGTAGTACAAGAGTAGATCTACCACGAGATCAGAGAGGCTAAACCCTAGAAGCTAGCCTATGGTATGATTTTTGTTCGTCCTACGGACTAAAACCCTCTGGTTTATATAGGCACCAAAGAGGGTTAGGGTTACACAGAGTCGGTTACAATGGTAGGAGATCTACATATCCGTATCGCCAAGCTTGCCTTCCACGCCAAGGAAAGTCCCATCCGGACACGGGACGAAGTCTTCAATCTTGTATCTTCATAGTCCAACAGTCGGGCCATAGTATATAGTCCGCTTGTCCAAGGACCCCTTAATCCAGGACTCCCTCAGTAGCCCCTGAACTAGGCTTCAATGACGATGAGTCCGGTGCACAGTTTGTCTTCGGCATTGCAAGGCGGGTTCCTTCTCCGAATACTCCAACATAGCCTTCCAGACAAAGAAAACGTGTTCGGCTATCCGGACACCCCCTAATCCGAGACTTCCTCACCGGGGCTCCAGACCCGGTCAACAAAAGAAGCCATTTAAAGGCAACAAAGACAGTCCATCCAACCTGGATAAAATTCTAGACATGCCCTGCCAGATCCACGGCACTCCTGATAAACCAGCCAATCATACCAACAGGGAATGTTGGGTATTCAAGCAGGATGGCAAACTCAACGCCGAACACAAAGGGAAGGAACCTCAAAGCGAAGAACAGGACGAACCTCGCCAGCCGACCACGGGGGGACAGAAGAAATTTCCACCGGAGATCAAAACAGTGAACATGATCTATGTCACTCACATCCCAAAGAGGGAGCGCAAAGCGCACTCCGAGATGTCTATGTTGTTGAGTCCGTCGCCCCCAAATTCAACCCATGGTCGGCCTGCCTAATCACCTTTGATCGCAGGGATCATCCGACTAGTATCCGTCACGGGGGTTCGGCTACTCTAGTGCTCAACCCAAAATCGATGGATACCACCTCACTCGAGTCCTCATGGACGGCGGCAGTAGTCTCAATCTGATATATCAGGACACTGTCCACAAGATGGGGATAGACCCGTAATCAAGCCAAGTAACACTACCTTTAAAGGAGTTATACTAGGCGTGGAATCCCGCTGCATGGGCTCTCTAACATTGGATGTTGTATTCGGCTCCCCCGACAACTTTTGAAGCGAAGAACTAATCTCCGACATTGCTCCATTCCGAAGCAGCTATCATGCACTACTCGGAAGAACGACCTTCGCCCGTTTTAATGCAGTCCTGCATTATGCTTATCTAAAACTCAAAATGCCTGGACCACGTGGCGTCATCACGGTCAGCGGAAATACGGAGCGCTCTCTTCGTACAGAAGAACACACGGCAACCCTAGCAGTCGAAGCACAAAACGGCCTATTCAAGCCGAGCAACACATCGGTCTTTAAGACCGCGGACCCAGCTAAACGTATCCGGCGCACACCTCAGTGCGGCAGCTCAGATAAACCTGAACTCGATTAGTAGCTACACCCCCATTGACCGCCCCATAAGGAGACAGCACACATGCCACATATACATAAATATACACTCAAAACTCCTTGGGTGGCGACAGGGGCACACTGCACACAGAAAGTCCATAGTTCGGCTCGACCCTATTCGGACTCCAGAAGCTATATTTCACAGTTCATTAAAACGAACCAGCTTTACTTACGGCCACACCAGATTCTTTTACCTGGTTTTTTCCTTTCTACAGATGGCCATCATACTATACCCTTCAAGGACACTTCACAACAGAGACAAAGGCACAAACGTGCAGCAGGGCCCCGTATTAAGGTTTCTTTTTTAGATTAAGACCCTGTGTAAACCTTTTTTATCTCTTTTTGTTTTATACTTTCCTGGCATGTAAAATGTCCAAGAAAGATATCGGCATTATCTGCAAATATACGGCTCACCGTACTAAAGTGGATGTTATAGAAGCAGCTTGGTTCGTATCGTGTTTTGAGATTCATGCTCTCACCACCTGTGCTCTTTCCACACGTCAGATCGCCATACGTGCCTTGATACCAGGGTCTATCACCAGGGGTTGTATTCAGCTCGGTGTATATTTAAAAGTCCGGACACCTGTAGGGAGTGTTCGGCGTCATGAGTTTGGCCTTATATGCATCAGCTCCGAATCATGTCTTTGGTCAATAGTTGGGTTGCCCGGCTCCTGTGCTTACTACCTTACGTTCCGCTATGTCGGCTAGGGTAGTAAAGGGAAAACTACTATGATTGTGTCCTGGCTCGTCCAGATGAGCACCTCAGTAGAGAAAGCTGGAAACTGACTGTCATGATGCGGCGAGAGCTGGTCAACCACTCAATGACTCATCGGAATCTTTGTGATTCCCTCCGTGTTAAACGAAGGACCGTCCTTCTGGTCACGTATGTACATGCACCGTATTCGGATAACCGCGGACATACCAGGGGCTATATAGTAGCCCCACCGTCAAACTCCTATGGCTAAGTGAAAGTGTTAAAGCTCTATAGTCCGATTGCCTAGTTCGCTGCACTAACACCTCCTTAACAGACCAAGACGTTGGGTCAAGTGTGATCAAGTGCTTTTCCGAACACCCCCGCGTTATACGCGAGAGGGCTGAAGCCGACGACTGCAAACTTTCAGGTTGTATATATAGAAAAGACGGCCGCACAGGAGGCAGCAAAACTTTTTGGGCAAAAAGTATAAAAACATAGCCTTAAATATATGGTAATATTGTTATTACAATTTTGATACACTTTACTCGAACATAATATTTTTCGAGCACTGACCCTCTATCAAGCGGGCACCCTCTAGGACATCTTCAAAGTAATGTTTTGGCATGTTAAGGTCCTTGCCTTCGGATGGACTCCGTGCTGCAATATCGGTGGCCTTCATCTTCGCCCAGTACATCTTGACACGGGCAAGGGCCATCCGTGCACCTTCTATGCACGTTGACCGCTTCACAGCGTCGATACGCGGCACCACATTAACAACTTGTCACACCAAAACGAAATAATTATTCGGAATGGGTTCAGTTGGCCACAGCCGGGCTATGACGTCCTTCATGGCAGTGTCGGACATCTTGTGGAGCTCGGCCCACTGGGCCATCTGTTCGTTCAACAGTGGACGCTTCGGCGTGTCAAATTGCGACCAAAATAGCTTTTCTATCGCATGTCCTTCTTGCGCGTGGAAAAACCGATTCGCATCAGCAGCACTCTTCGGCAGGTCCATAAAGGCGTCTGGAGAACTCAACAGTTGATTAAGCGGCGCATACTTTGGATCGTCAAACTTAGTTTGCAATAAAAAGGGCTTACCAGCCGCGATCTCCCCAGCTTGTCGGATCTCCTCCCGAGCTGCTCTAGACTCAGACCGGGCTTCCTTCGCCTCTTGTAAGGCCTTGTCAAGATTGGCCACTTTGGCTTTGTTATCTTTCTCAAGAACTTGGCATCGGCTAGTGGCATCCTTCAGCTCAAGTTCCATAGTAGATACCCTCTCCTCGCACGGACGCCGAGAAGTCTGCTTGACTTTTAATTCGGCGGCTACCTTTTCGGCAGCCGCATTACTCATCCTGGCTTGCTCCTTGGCCCGGGCAAGTTCCGCCCGAAGGGTTTCAACTATGGCGACACTATCTGCAGTTATGTATATACAAATTCTCAGTATCACGCTCATTTTATAATACTAGCATGTACTGAATGCCCCAAAGACATACCCTGTGCCTCGTCAAGCCACTTGTTAATAAGCGTGATGTCATCATCCGCCACATCAACTTTCTGATTCAGATGTGCTACCTCGGTAGCTTGGGTTGTTGCCACAAATTTAACAGCATGTGTTTCAATTAGTCAGATCATTTCCCGGGCATATATTTTTGATCCTCTGATTGCCTCCCTTTGGATGGCAATCAGAGTCTCAGGGGATACTATCTATACACAGGTGCAATTCGCATTTATAATGTAATTGAAGTTACACTATGTACCTCGAAGCCTCTTAGTAGGCTCGTAAAGGCTTCATCCAATCCGCTTTTTGCGGACCGAACTCTTTCAACCATCGTACCCATCAAGGTACGATGTTTCTTTGATACGGAGCATGTTGCAACATGTCCATCAAAGTATCCAGCACCTCTGGATCTGGAACAGGTTGCGTCGTCCCTCGGACATTGGATAGTCCGGAACTTTTGTTCCCCATAGGGGCCGCACACCTCGGACCTTGGGCGGCCGAAGTATTACCTTCGGGCCCGGTCCTCACTGCCCCTTGTGCCACTCGTTGCTCGGGAAGGATCCTCTGGGATGACACCTCGGCGTCGTCTACCTTATCAGGCAGGGAGATCTGTGGAGGCATCTCGCTCTCCATCATCTTTGGAAGAAGATCCCCCGAAGAGGAGGACTATTGAGGAGGGTTGCGTGCTGGACTGCAAACATGTGTTTAAAATGTTACCCTTACAGCCAGGAAAGAACGGGATATGTTTAAAACACCCTGGTTCACTTATGATCCGGCTAAGGGCCTATCTTTACAGAGTGACTGCGTGTCAGCATCATCCCCTGACTGGGATATCTTCCCCCTCTTAGAAGCTTCTCTCTTCAAGTCTTCGAAGGCGGCCCGCTTCTTCCCTTCTGGAGAAGGGATGTCAGCTTGCCCTTCCCTTCCACTTTTGGAAGTGGAGATTCCGATCTCCCCGGAAAAATTGCCTAGTGTGCCTCCAGAATGAAGGCCACCTTGGGCCTCTTCGCTCTCCTCCTTATCTTCCCCCGTCGGCACTTGATATGGTGCCGAAGCCAGCATCCTTGTTAACACCGGATCGGCAGAGTCTTCGGGAAGTGGAGCCGAACACCTGATTCTCTCCGCCTTCTTCAGCCAGCCCTAGCCGAGTAGAGTTTTATCAGTACAGTGTTATGAGTAATTTGACTAAAATGTGTTCGTGAGCCAAATGCTTATCGGAGTATCCGGATGATTGCAGTCAAGGCCGAGGTCCTCTGTAGTATCCAGCCACTGTTTTCGTGCGCCGAAGAATAAATTCCACATCCCTCTAAGCATTGTGCCAGAGAAGTGTTGAAGGGTCCGTGGACCTTCCGGATTGAACTCCCACATACGGAGAGGACGCCGCTGGCACGAAAGGATCCGGCGAATTAGCATCACTTGGATTACATTGGTGAGACCAGTGTCCTTTTTAATGAGGTTCCGAATGCGACTTTGCAACGTCAGCACTTCATCAATAGATCCCCAGTCCATCCCCTTGTTAATCCACGAGGCAAGCTATAAAGGAGGGCCAAATCTAAACACAGGTGTAGCTGCCCACCTTTTACCACATGGTTCGGTAATGTGAAACCACTCTCGTTGCCATAAGTCAGAAGATTCAGCGAAGGAGCCCTTTGGCAAAGGAGAAGTGGTAAGCTTGCTTATTGAAGCGCCTCCGCACTCTGCTTGTTTCCCGTCGATCACCTTCGGTGTCATGTTGAAGGTCTTAAGCCATAAGCCGAAGTGTGGAGAAATACGGAGGAAGGCCTCGCATGCTATGATAAATGCTGAGATGTGAAGGAAGGAGTCTGGAGCTAGATCATGAAAATCCATCCCATAATAAAACATGAGCCCTCGAACGAAGTGATTAAGAGAAAACCCAAGCCCCCAGAGGAAATGAGAGATAAACACGACTCTCTCATTGGATCTGGGAGTAGGAATAACCTGCCCTTCAGCAGGAAGCTTGTGGAGGATTTCCGCAGTCAAGTATCTTGCCTCCCTGAGCTTTGAAATATCCTCCTCTGTGACAGAAGATGCCATCCACCAGCCTTGAAGGTTGGGTCCAGACATGGCTAGAAGCTCGAAGTGACTGGATTGACCCTTGGTTGTTGGAACTTGAGGTGGGAGGTGGAGGAAAGGACTAGCGTGGGAGGAAAAGGATAGGCCTTAGCCCCTCTATAAAGGCGATGAATATCAAGCGTCTCCTCTGCGGCCTTAAAACATGCCTATTCCCAAGGAATCATGCCAATAGAACGGTTGGGTTACCCACGCCTGTGTTGATGAAAATCCCGCAATAAGGGGACACGATCTCTGCTTTGACAAGATGTGACAATAAAAACCGCCTCTCAAAACATGGCAGGCTAGAAAACGATTCGAGATAATGGCTGGGTGATAACGTAATGTCGTCCTACCAAAATTGTCAGCGGATTGGACTCGTGAAGTATTATACCCTCTACGGTTGTATGTAGAACTTGCTTTGCAGAGCCGGACACGTTTTCTATGTCCGGAAGGCTATGTTGGAGTATTCGGAGAAGGAACCCGCCTTGCAATGCCGAAGACAATCTGTGCGTCGGACTCATCGTCATTGAAGCCTGGTTCAGGGGCTACTAAGGGAGTCCTGGATTAAGGGGTCCTTGGACAGCCGGACTATATACTATGGCCCGACTGTTGGACTATGAAGATACAAGATAGAAGAATTCGTCCTGTGTTCGGATGGGACTCTCCTTGGCGTGGAAGGCAAGCTTGGCGATTCAGATATGTAGATTCTTTTCTCTGTAACCGACTTTGTACAACACTAGCCCCTCCCGGTGTCTATATAAACCGGAGGGTTTAGGCTTCTAGGGTTTAGCCACAACAATCATAACCTCATAGGCTAGACTTCTAGGGTTTAGCCATTACGATCTTGTGGTAGACCAACTCTTGTAATACTCATATTCATCCAGATCAGTCAAGCGGGAAATAGGGTATTACCTCCATAGAGAGAGCCTGAACCTAGGTAAACATTGTGTCCCCCCGCCTCCTGTTACCATTAGCCTTAGATGCATAGTTCGGGACTCCCTACCCGAGATCCGCCGGTTTTGACACCGATAGTCATGCCGGATGACTGCCGGAATCCGTGGGCGCGCGACGAAGAGTAGGGGCCTGGTCACCGCTGCACCATGGGCCGCCATGGCGGCATCCAGTGTCGCTCGCACTTGGGGAAGTAGAGATCAAGCATCACACGTCGGGGCGGCAGCGCTGAGCGGAACACTTTCGTGCGGACGTCGAGACCAAGCCGAGCGGGCTCCGCCGTGTTGTAGGCCGGTCGTTGGCCAGATGAAGTCACGTAGCACTGGAACCGTAGGGTGCCGCGCTGGGTGCTGCTGGGCTGGGAGCGAACGAGGCCATGCTACCGTCTGATACATCTCCGTCGTATCTACTTTTCCAAACACTTTTGCTCTTGTTTTGGACTCTAATTTGCACAGTTTGAATGAAACTAACCCGGATTGACGATGTTTTCAGCAGAATTGCCATGGTGTTGCTTTTGTGCAGAAATCAAAGTTCTAGGATTGATCTAAAAATTTATGGAGAATTTTGATGGAATATATGAAAAATACTGGCGGAAAAATATACCAGAGGGGCCACCCACAAGCCACAAGCTTAGGGGGCGCGCCTACTATCGTGGTTCTAAGTCTGACAGTAGAATAGGGGGTAGGAATGGAGAGGCAAGATCCTAGCTATGGAGTAGTTGTATACACAGGATGTTTACGAGTTCAGGCCCTTCTCGGAGGAAGTAACAGCCCTATGTCTCGGAGCCTGGAGGCGGTCGACTGGATTATATGCGTATGAGTTACAGGGGTGCGAACCCTGTACACTGAGGAGGGGGGTGGCTTATATAGAGTCCGCCAGACCCCTCTGGCCCTCAGTTATGCAGGGTTTAAGGTACATTAAGATCTGGCGTTACTGGTAACGCCATACATAAAGTGCTATGATGATCATAAAGACTACTTAATGACCGACCGTTTGTGCGCAGAGTGACTCTAGATCTCCTGGTGGTCGAGTGGTCGGCTTCATGGTCGAGTGTCTTCAAGTCCGTCGAGTGGAATCCTTCCAGGTCGACTGAAAGGTAGTTTCTTCTAGAGATGTCCTTGGGGAGGGTATGGACAGGTCCATGACCCTACCCTAGGTACATGGCTT
The DNA here is from genome assembly GCA_963921465.1 of Triticum timopheevii. NCBI lineage: Eukaryota > Viridiplantae > Streptophyta > Magnoliopsida > Poales > Poaceae > Triticum > Triticum timopheevii. The sequence continues at coordinate 501,868,190 of OY997266.1, read as the reverse complement.
CATCACCTGCCCCCCCCCCCCAGGGCACGCCCTACAAGCTTGTGGCCCCCTGGACCTCCGGCAAACCTAACTCCAACTTCATGTATACTTATTTGCCAAGAAAAAAATCAAAGAGAAGGATTCCTCAGGTTTTACGATACGGAGCCGCCGTCACCTCTTGTTCTTCATCGGGAGGGCTGATCTGGAGTCTGTTCGGGGCTCTCGAGGGTGGAATCCGTCGCCGTTGCCATCATCAACCTTCCTTCACCACCGGGAGTGAGTAATTCTGTCGTTGGCTTGCTGGACGGTGATGGGTTGGATGCGATTTATCATATAATCGAGTTAGTTTTGTTAGGGCTTGATCCCTAGTATCCACTATGTTATGAGACTAATGTTGCTATGACTTTGCTATGATTAATGCTTGTCACTAGGGTCCGAGTGTCATGATTTCAGATCTGAACCTATTATGTTCTCAATATGTGTGTTCTTGATCCTATCTTGCAAGTTATATGAACCCATTATGTGTTATGATCTGCATACCCCAAGGTGATAATAATTGGGATTCTTTCCGGTGATTACCGTAGTTTGAGGAGTTCATGTATTCATTAAGTGCTAATGCTTTGTTCTGGTTCTCTACTAAAAGGAGGCATTAATATCCCTTAGTTTCCTTATGGACCCCACTACCACGGGAGGGTAGGACAAAATATGTCATGCAGGTTCTTTTCCATAAGCACGTATGACTATGTGCGGAATACATGCATGCATTACATTGATGAATCAGAGCTAGTTTTGTCGCTCTAGGTTATAACTGCTACATGATGAATATCATCCAATGCAATTATCCATTGCTGATCTAATGCCTGCGCTTTTCATATACTGATCTTTGCTAAATTACTTTCCTTGTTGCTACTGTTACAATCACTACAAAATTGCTACTGTTTATGTTGCTACCATTACTATTAATATCAAACTACCATACTACTTTGCTACTGGTCACCTTGCTGCAGATATTAAGTCTTTTGGGTGTGGTTGAATTGACAACTCAACTGCTAATACTTGCACAATACCATAATATAATACTGCCTTGTCCCAAAATAGGTGTCCCAGATTTAGTACAAAGGTGTACTAACTTTGTACTAAATATGCGACACTTATTTTGGGACGGAGAGAGTAGAAAGCAATTGAAGAAACTGATTAATTTTGTTGTAAAAAAAGTTTCTGAAACAAGCATATTAGGATAAACCAACAAATATCGTACTTATTCTATCATTCTCTTTATTTGGATACACATGAGCTCTGCTTTTGTAAATCCCCAGTTGATCCTATTATATGCAGGTCCCCTCAAGGCCATTGGCAGAATGAGGAAAAAATTGTCAGTTGGTCAGATTTGTTCTTCATTTTATTAGTCAGTACTGACCTCTTTCTCTGTTTTATCTTTTTTTCATAGGTCTTCTTGAAAGATGATAACAATCTATAAACATTGTTAGAATGATCATGCTTCTCTTTGTATTCATATAAACAAATTTGAAGCTTATGGCTTTGATTTACATATGAATCACTTTGGTTCAGTGTTTATAGAGTGGTTTCATGAGTTGATCAATGTTGTCCTTTCAAAATCTCACTCATAGTATTTCCAAGCACAACCACATAGTGCTATATTGGAAGGAAGATAAGCCCATAGTTAATTTCCCTGTGGTTGTCGTTGAGGGGGTCGAGCCCAAGGGTGATCACACGTGATATGCTGCTGCAGAAGGTCTCTGAGGAGTGGCAGCTCCGTAGCCACCTACGCCTTGCCGCTGCCACTCTCACAATCCAGGTGCATACCATCCCCTTCAACGTGTTTCTCCCCCAGTCACACCTGCTTCTACATCTGTCCACCACCCACCAGTCCACCTACACACCTGATCTGTCTGAAATCTGATCTGAAGAATTACGTGACACTGATTTGATTGGCCGGAATCATGTGTGACCCCCTACGAAGATTTCTAGAATGTTGTTGCATTTCTTGTTGGCTAGGAGTCAGTGAGTCCTGAATACTAAAAATTTAGATGCACAATGAACAAGTAACAAGCTTGACTCGGACAGAAGTAGATTTTGGTGTTGCTGACGCCAAATCCAATAGTTGGATTCAGTTTTGTGTATGAGCGTCCTTACAAATTCATAAGGGAGTGGGGTTTACTACTTTGAAGTAAGAATTAAGTCCGAAAGCTGCAACCTACACCCATGTCGGGTAAACTATCGAAGCAGAACATCTCTTTGATTTTTCATCCTTGCATCGCGCTAAAGGGTTACCTGAATTTGCTATCCCTATGATTCTCAAAATTTTGAACCTCAAGATCCTAATAAAAAACTCAGAAACTAATGTTATGTTCCATGCAAGAGCAATAGCAAGTCACAAAGTCATGATGAATCTCAAGTGATGTTTTATAAAAGAAATCCACAGTTTCATTGTTCATCCTATTTGCTTATTTACAAGTATTAGAGTTTGAGATTGTGCGATGTGCGGAAACGTCTTGACCTCACTGCAAGGGGACGTGTTGCATGTTATAGGCAAGGGAGGAACAACCCTGAGGCGCATACAGATCGATAGTTGGAGATCTTACAGGAGACTTGAAGAGGAAGAGATAGAATAGGTTATAATAGGTAAATATGAATCAACTACCTAGCTTATCTATACCAATATTCTAGGACTCTGGTGCGACTCATCCAGGCAACGTGACAGGTTGTGTTTAACACCCTCCATTAATCACAATTTCATCAAGTTGAGATTATGCTTGAAGTCTTCAAAGCTTCTTGTAGGCAACGATTTTGTGAATCCATCTGCAATTTGATCGCTGGAATGCACAAACCGAATGTCAAGTTGCTTCTTGGCAACTCTTTCTCTCACAAAGTGAAAGTCTATCTCAATATGCTTTGTTCTGGCATGAAAAACTGGATTAGCAGACAAGTATGTAGCACCCAGGTTATCACACCATAAACATGGAGCTTGGGTGCTTTTAACACCAAGTTCCCCTAAGATGGATTATATCCAGATAATTTCTGCTGTGGCATTAGCTAATGCCAACAGTAGCTTGCTTTCTTGCACACCATGATATCAAGTTAGGACCAAAGAATATTGCAAATCCACCAGTAGACCTCCTATCATCCAGGCATCCTGCCTAGTCAGAGTCTGAAAAGGCACTCACAAGTGTAGATGTGGACTTGCTAATTTAGACCAACATTAAGAGTGTTCTTGACATATCTAACAATATGTTTTGCAGCGGTCCAATGAACTATAGTGGGTGCATGAAGAAATTGGCAAACTTTGTTAACAACAAAAGAAATATCAGGCCTAGTAAGTGTCAGGTATTGAAGCGCGCCTACTAGACTTCTGTACCTTGTACTATCATCTTGACTTAGAAGTTGTCCTTCTGCAAGAGACAATTTTTCTGAACTTGACAAAGGAGTGGGGGTTTACAACCTTTCAGACCAGCCTTCTTTACCAGATCCGATGCATATTTCTCCTGGGATAGATGAAGTCCATCTTCATGCTTCTTCACCTCAATCCCTAGGAAATAGTGTAAGTATCCAAGATCCTTAAGAGCAAACTCTGTACTGAGATCCTTCAAAAGTCATTTAATGGCCTCATCTGATGAACTTGTAACAATAACATCATCAACATATATGAGCACAAATATGTGTGTGTTGTACTTGTTGTAAATGAACAGTGAGGTGTCAGACTTAGAGGGGACAAAGCCAAGTGTTTGCATCTTGTGACTAAGATGTGAGTACCACACCCTTGGAGCTTGTTTCAACCCATACAATGACTTGTCAAGCTTGCACACATAAGAGGGTGCATTTTTGTTCACAAACCCAAGAGGTTGCTTGATGTACACTTCCTCTTCCAGAACACCATGGACAAACACGTTCTGCACATCTAGCTGTCTAAGACTCGAGCCCCTGGATACAGCAATAGATAAGTCAAGATGGATAGTGGCAGCTTTTACAACAGGACTAAACGTGTCCTCATAGTCTATGTCATACCGCTGTTTAAAACCCTTTGCAACAAGTCTGGCCTTGTAACGGTCAATGGTTCCATCAGATTTTTCTTTTAATTCTGAATACCCACTTGCAATCAATAAGATTTTTACCTTGCTGTGGAGGAACCAGATGCCATGCTTTATTTTTCTGCAGTGCCACGAATTCTTCATTCATAGCCTCCTTCCACTTTTCATCCCTCTGTGCTTCTTCAAACGTATATGGTTCACCTGTAGAGCACACCATCCCATACTTAGTTACACATTTATAATCAACAAGCTGTATTACCCTTTTTTGTAATCATGTACGGCATGGAGATGATGTAGTTGCAGCTTGTGGCACAAAAGATCCTGTAGCAGATTCTGAAACAGCAGCAGTAGCAGCATCTATGCGCACTGGATCTTCTATGGTGGTTGGCAAAGACGTAGGTGTTGCAGCGGGTGCAAAAGATCCCATCCCGCGAGCCTCATCATTGGCGCATGATTGAGTGGGCCGGACATCAACGGGGATCCCGTGCCTGACAGGCCAGCAATTGTTGGGTGGCGCGGGTCTCGCCTTTTGTAGTAGACCGGCTGGGCCGGAAACCGAGCGGAGGGCCCAGCGGCTGCCCCCCAGGTGTCGGCTTCCGATTGGCGCGGAGTAGAGGAGGCTTTCCCTACGGTTGCAGGGTGCCGCGTGGCTGGCTCGGAGACGTCACGCGGTGACCCGCGCCCGACCGCGCCTGGCGAGGCTGCTGGCGCGGAATCTGATGCAGATGCGCCTCGCTGGTCCGACACTGCTAGACGCCCAGATCCCGAAGATGATGCAGCTGACGCATTTGGTAGCGCGGATCCCGAGAGGGATTTGTTCCCTACGCCGGAGCACATGAAATATGGCTCTGTAGGGCATATTTCTTCATCATTTTGGCTTCCATTTTTTCTGTGCATTCTCCTGCATCATCACAAGGCTCACACAAGGTATTAAGAGGGTCAGTCAACATTTGATCATTGCAGTGATTCCCCCTTGATCAAATCTGGTGAGATGAGAAGGCAGAAGGAGGATTTCTTTTCAGAGAAGTGCACCAGCATTAGGGTGAAGGTCGGCAAAGGGAAACTTTGTCTCATCAAAAACAACATCAGGAGAAATATAGACACGACCGGTGGATACATCTAGACATTTTACACCCTTGTGTTGAGCACTATACCCAAGAAAGACACACTGTTTTGAGCGAAACATGAGCTTGCGATTGTTGTAGGGGGGAAGATTTGGCCAACAAGCACAACCAAAAACACGAAGAGACTGACAGTCTGGTTTGGTGTGAAGAAGTCTTTCTATGGGGGTTTCAGTGTTAATGACACGACTAGGAAGCATGTTTATAATGTGTACTATGGCAAGAAAAGCTTTGTCCCAAAACTTAAGGGGCATAGAAGCACCGGCTAGGAGAGCTAGACCAACTTCGACAGTGTGTCTATGCTTGCGTTCAGCAGAGCCATTTTGTTGTTGAGCATGTGGACAAGACACATGATGGGAGATGCCAAGGGTTTGGAAGAAGGAATTTAGCTTTTCGTATCCCCCCCAGTCAGACTAGACAACAACGATCTTGCTATCGAATTTTCTTTCAGCGAGTGCTTGAAAGTTTTGAAACACTTGGAAAACCTTTGAAACACTTGGAAAACCTCAGATCGTTTCTTGAGAAGATAGATCCATGAGAATTTTCTATAGTCATCAATAAAGCTTACGTAATATGTGTGTCTACCAACCGAGCTAGGAGCAGGGCATACATCCGAAAAATTTAATTGCAAAGGTTGAGTAGAAACACTAGTAGAAATAGGATAAGGTAATTGATGACTTTTTGCTATTTGGCAGGAATCACAAATGGTTTCAACATGACGTTCACCAACAAACGGGAGCTTATTCTTTCTAAGCAAACGTACAACTAAGGAAAAATAAACATGTCCTAGACGATCGTGCCATCGTGTGGAGGAAAGCTTGACAGCACCATAGGCTTGTTTATTAAATCTTGTAAACTCTGAAAGCAACGGGTAGAGCCCTTGAACACATCTACCTCGATATAGGATTTTTTTCGTGGCTTGATCCTTGATCAAGAAGAAAAAAGGATGAAACTCAATGAAGACATGGTTGTCAAGTGTAATTCTACGAACGAAAAGGAGATTTTTGTTGGCAATAGGAACATGCAAAATTTTCCTAAGATGGATTTTACGATGAGGGTTATGTATAACTGAACGCCAAATATGACGGATCCTCATACCTGCCCCACTTGCAGTGTGGATTTGGTCCTTATTGGGGTACTTCTCATGGAGAGTCACCTTCTCAAGTTCACCAGTAAGATGATTGGTGGCACCACTGTTAAGGTACCAGTTTGTGTTGACGCTGTAGGCACCATCGGCAGCGGCTGCAACCTTCTCGTCATCTTCTGAAGAAGCCTCATCATCATCAAAACAGTACCAACAATCTTTGGCCGAGTGCCCGAGATTACCACAGATCTGGCAACGCACGACATCTGGGCGAGACTTGATGTTCCCAGCGCGGCGACCCCGAGTGTTGGTGGAGGAGGGGCACCCGCCACGGGAGTTGGAGCCATTGGTGTTCCCACCGCCACCGCCAGGCCTGCCCTTGGAGCGAGGAGGACCACGGTGGCGAGAGGAGTAGCCGCCCCGGCCGCGAGTCGCGGCGTTGGCAGAAGACTTGAAGCCTCCCGACCCCTGGTACAGGGCCACCCGCTGGTCGAAGTTGCTGAGCATGGCGAAGAGTTCGTTGAGGGAGACCGGGGTGGTGCGGACATCGAGGGCAGAGACCAAGGGCTGGTACTCCATGTCGAGGCCGTGAAGAATGTACGAGATGAGCTCGTCGTCCTGTAGAGGCTTGTTGGCGGGTTGGCGGCTGCCAGCTCATCGGCAAGGCCGTGCATATGGGCGAAGAAGGTGGCCATCGATTGGGTACTCTTCTGCGCGCTGAGCAGGGCCGTGCGAATGTTATTGACGCGGCTCAGAGATTGTGAGGGCCACGTGGGACAATAGAATTGAACGACATGGTTATGTATATGTTTCTTCTTCTATTTTTAATCAATGTATTGTTGTTCACCGGGCTCATCTGAGCCCGGGCACCGAAGGGGATTTTCGCTCTGTTTGCATTGTCTATTGGTCATGTATGGTTAGTGTTTGTCTACCACGAGAGTTGTTTATAATGTTTTAAATAGCGGACTATACTAAATAGCAGCGGACCTACAAATCAGTTATAGCGAGCTATTTTGCACATGAGACCATTTAGCGACACCCTGCTGAAAAGGTTATAGCTGGCTATTTAAAAGACCTCGTTCGACCCGCTGGCCCCAAGCCCCGACACAGTACAAGGGAGAGCCGAGAGTCTGCCGTTTGCTCCATAGCAAACCCGTTGCAACCCACGGGCTATTTTTCTATAATGAAAAATACAATAATAACTCTTCCCAACGGAACAAGAACTATATCTAAAATAATCCAACATAGTAAAAATAGTTTCATAACAAGTACATAGTGTATATATATATTCACACTTTTAAAACTGGTCAAAATTCTTCCCTTTTAAAGAAAATGCATTTAGAAATGTAAATAAATCACTAATTTATTTTAAAAATTTCTCCTTAAAAATATTCAAAATTTAATAAAGCATTCATTTTTAGAAAAAAATGTGGTTTCCGGAAAGCAAAAAATGAAACCAATTCAGAGACTATTCCATGAACCACCAATGTCCAATCAGACGAAGAACACAAAGCTGGCTTCTTAACGACCAAAATTCAACCAAAAAGCAATAATTAGTGTAACATTAATAGCGATGTTTATCAGATTTGAATATAAAAATGGTGAGGACATATGGAGCAGGTTTTGCAAGATTATACGCCCATTGCAACGCAAGGGCATTTGTATTAGTGAAAACTAAAAAGCGGAAGAGTAAAATAAGAATAGAACCCAAAGAAAAAAAAGAGAGAAAGGAAAAAAGAAAAGAGAAAACACCAGCGGAACTGCTAATAGGCCTGGCCCAACTGCCCCACGCGGTTCCGCTGGTGTTTTTTTTTGAAACTTGATGAACTATTTGTCGGGGGTCCCCATCCTAACCGGCGCTCATCAAGTTTCAAAAAAAGCTTCTTGGATTTGAAAAAGTTCATCGAGTTTGAAAAAAGTTCATCAAGTTTGAAAAAAAGTTCATCAAGTTTCCAATAAGTTCATCAAATTTGTGAAAAGTTCGTCGAGTTTGAGAAAACATCACCAAATTCAAAAAAAGTTCATTGAATTTGAAAAAAGTTCATTAAATCCGAATTCAAAAGAAGTTCATCAAATTGGAAAACGGCTGATCAATTTTCAAAAAGACTTCATCAATTTTGAAAAATAGTTCATGCATTTAGCAAAAGAGAAAAGAAAAACCAAACTAAACCTTTCAAAAAAAGAGAATAAAAAAGAACAAGAAAAGAGAAGAAAGAACGAGGGAAGAAGACAAAAAAAAAGATGATCACATTAGATGTCTATGGAAGGTTGGTTACTAGTGCTTACAATGAGTGAAGACGTCGCGGGTTCAAATCCCTCTGACGCGTGTAGCTTTTTTGCGGAATAAAGCAGAAAAAAGGGGTAGATGGGCCGAGCCCAAGTCGCTTGAGGGGTACGAGCCTGATTGCGAAATCGCTGTAGACGGGCGTTGAGGGCACCGTTTAGGAATTACCCTATTTGCCGCAACCATTGCCTAAAAAAATATTTGCCGCATCCTATCTGCCGCTTATTGCGCGGCGGGCGCGACTATGTCTCACCTTCAGCGAGTCCTGGCTTTGGACTCGCTGAAGAGCGAGCGAACTGGACCGGCCCGTTATCATGGGACGCCACACAACCTCTCTTTCCTGCTTTTTTACGTTTTCTGTTTTCTTTTTAATTTTTTTAGTATTTTTTTATTCTTTAAAAAGCCTAAATATATATTAAAAAACACTCTTCAAAAAACATTTGAAAAAATGTTGATCATGTATATAAAAAATGTTGCAAAAACATTTGAAAAATGTTGAATAAGTATTTGAATTTTTTTTATCATGTACATAAAAAATGTTGAACATGTATCTGAAGAACGTTGAGCAAGTATTTCAAAAATGTTGAACAACTATTTGACAAAAATATTGATCATGTATATAGAAATGTTGAACAATTATTTGAAAAATTGCTGAGCAAGTATTTGAAAAATGTTGAGCAAGTATTTGAAAAGTGTTGAGCAAGTATTTGAATTTTTTGATCATTCATATAAAAGCTTACAATGAAAAACAAATTGATAGGAAAATGTTGAACAAGCACTTCAGAAAATGTTGATCCTATATATAAAAATGTTAAATATGTATTTTAAGAATGTTGAAAAAGTATCTTTAAGAAATGTTGAACATGTATATGAAAATGTAGAATGAAAATCAAAAAGAAACAAAGAAAAAACAAAAATGAAACAAAATGGAGAATAAAAAAGAAAAGAATGTAAAATCGGAGAAAAAAAGAAAAGAAAGAAAAACAGGAGAAGATCGGCTCGGTCGCCTCTAGTAGGTCGCAATCCTACTACTAACTAATAACTACTCGCGGCCGAAGTGGTTAGTCGCACCGGTGATCACCTGGAGACCAGGGGTGCGATAAATAGTCGCTGCATGTTCGGCAGACTATCGGGCAAACGTTCAAGCGACTAACTGGGCCGGCCCGCTTGCGCATGAGTGGATCTGCACGGAGAAGCGATCGAACACTGTAGCATAAATTCGCAAAAATATCACCCGTTACCAGGGATCGAACCCAAGACCTCTAGCATTAGAGCTTGTTGTGCTAGCCTATAGAGATAATCAACAGGAATAATTACAACGCAGTGCAAGTTTATAAGAACCAAAAACAATGCAGATCCAAAATTTTATTTCTTTGTTTTTGGTTTTCCTTCTTCGTGTTTTTTATTTTTGTGCTCGAAATTCCCAATAATGTTCTTGATACTGAAATTTTGTTCAGAAATAAAAAAACAACTTCGTGTTTTGTGAAATTATTCGTATTTTTCAAACATTGTTCATGTTTCTAGAAATTTGATTTTTTTTTCAAAATAGAAAGTTTTAGAAACGAGAATAATTTTCAGTTTTTTTTGAAAAAAAATACAAACATATTCTAAAAATGAAAGCATTTTTTGAAAATCACCAACATTTCTTTGAACATATGAACATTTTTTAAACGAGGAAAATAATTAGAAACTCTAAAGAAAATTAAAAAACGTGAATACTTTTTAAAACTCCCACAAAAACTGAAACTAGGATCTTTTTAAAATTTGTAATTTTTTTAATATATGAACAATTTTGGAAATACAAAAAAAAAATTAAACTACGGAACAAATTTGAAAATATGAATAATTTTCAGAAACACGGACATTTTTAAATTTGCGAACAACTTTTGAAAACAGGAACAGTTTATGGAAACACAAAAGTTTTTCCAGAAAGCGAACGTTTTCTGAAACTATGGAAGAAATTTGAGAACATTAACACCTTTTGGAAACACAATCATTTTTTGAAAACGAGAACATTTTATGAACGAATTTATTTTTGAAACACCCAAATTTTTGTATAAATACAAACATTTTGATAATTTTGTTAATAATTTTAAAAGCACAATGATTTTTCAAAATAAATGTGAACATTTTTAAAAAAAAACTCAAGCTGGTAGCATTTTTTTGGTTTTCTTCTAGTTTTACGGGTTTTTAGTCAATTTTTCATTTTTTTCCATAAACATGGATGTTTATTTAATAGAAGGTGGTGCATAATCAATATTTTTAAATGACACAACCTTTTCATAAAACTGTAGATACTTTGTTATTATATGCACATTTTTAATAGTTTGCCAATATATTTTTAGTTACATGATTTCTTTGTAGGCTGGATTTTTTTTCAAAAACTGCATGATTTTAGAAAATATGCTACATTTTTGAAATTGTACAAAAGTTATGAAAAGTCACAATAAACATATGGAAAATTCACATTATATATATATATATATACATATATAATTGTATAAATGTTCGTGTATTTTCTAAAGTTAAATATTTTATAAAAAGGGAATATCGGATAAAATAATAGGAAATCCAAGAAAAGGAGATGAAAAATAATATGTAAAAAATAAAAGGAAATGAAAACTAAAAACCGGTAGAGTAAAATAAGAATAAAACCCAGAGAACGAAAAAAAAAGAGAATGGAAAAACGAAAAGAAAAACGCCAGCGAAACAGGTAATGGTCCTGGCCCAACTTACCCACGCCTATGTGTTAGGACAACTATTTGCCGCTCAAGTAGGATTTTCCCAGCCGAATTCATCCCCTCTGCACCTAGACGCACCTATTTCCGATAGGCAGGCCGGCGCTGCGAACCCACGACAGATCTCCCTACTCTCGCCATCTCTCTCACGGTCCTCTTCCCCTCCGGCGACTCCAGCGCCGCGGCACGGCCGGCAAGGCGGCAAGCAAGGTAATACCCCGCACCTGTCCACCTTGTCCTCCTCTTCTCCACCCTATAATCTTCCAAGAATTCCTCTTATGTTGACATGGATCCACGGAAACCACGTCCCGGCGCCCCAGATCCATCCACGATCCGTCCCTTTTCTTGGACCAATCGAACCACCTGACCCCGTCCTCTCCTTTCTTGGTGCGTAGATGGATTGGCAGGGGCAGAAGAGCGCGGAGATGCTGATGCAGGTGCTGCTGGTGGCGTCAGCGGTGGCGGCGTTCCTGGTCGGGTACGCGATGGCCGACTTCCAGCTCATGCTGCTCGTCTACGCCGGCGGGGTTGTCCTCACGGCGCTCGTCACCGTCCCCAACTGGCCCTTCTTCAACCGGCACCCGCTCAAGTGGCTCGACGCCGCCGAGGCTGATCGCCACCCCCGCCCGCAGATCAGCAGCGCACCAGCGACTACCGGGGGTAAGAAGAAGACCGGGAAGAACAAGTAGTCATGCTACTTATTGGTCCATGTGTCGCAGACTTGTTTTATGATATCAGTTGCTGAACTTCTGAGTATGACATGCTAGACGTTGTGTTACCCGAATGTTTTACTATATGACAAAAAATTAGCCTCCTTCTTGGTGTCTGGATGTCTGCTTTCATGGTGTTGAAAAGCCTGATCATCTATATGTGCTCAATACAGGCAGTGCCTATCAAAAGAAAGGAAATTATAGCATGTGCTCAGTTCATTCATGTGATTTTGAAACTAAATGCTTTGCTGCCACTCTGGAGGATGGAAAGGACTGGTGAGGTTTTTTTAACAATTGCCAGGATATGAGTTGTGGCTGTTGGTCATTGCAAAACTAAGATACCTTGATAACTGCCTTGATTTGTCCTGTTGGTTTCAGGTTCAGCTGTGCCTAGAAATTTTCTATCATTTTTTGCTCTCACTTTTGCTTTCACGTGCAATCTATGCTTAGCTACTGTTTTACTGGTAGTTAGATGCGTGATAGACTGCGTTATAGTGTTTTCTTGGTATCTCCGGTGTTTGTTTGTTTCAGTCCGCATGATGTTCAAGAATCCTATGCATGATGGAGCTTGTGCGTTCTGAGTTCATCATTAACCTGTTGTTAGTGGTCATCGTTGCAACCTGAAAATATTGGTCATCCCTAGTTAGTTTCTTTGTCTAATATATATTTGATTGAGGTGGCATCTAACATGGTTGTCTGAAGGAAGAGATGGGGATTCAAGAACCAAATTGAGGTTTTCCATATTTTATCTCTGACCTTTGAGACTGCAGGGTACCTAACATGTATTCAGAAATGCTTTTGTTGGGGTAAAATAAACTTCCTGTTATGCTCCCCTAGTTATACGGCCATATTTTAGTCATGTTGTAATAATTTTCTAACTAAGAGAGAACCTTCAACTGCTATGTCTCAACATTTGGGCTGTTTTATTGCCCATATTTTTGTCCCACCATTATTTGTCATATCAAAATCTTAATATCAGCCACACTTAAGCCACCACAGAAACTGGATGATTTTTGTATTTCGATGTACATGTTTTATTACTTCTTGGTTAAAGAAAAACAGGAACTGGATGATTAAATAATCTGAGCGTCTCTCATAGTTATCATCACACCAGATGTTGTGCTTTTGTTTTGCTGGGGGGGGGGGGGGGGGGGTGGGGTCCATGCAGTGATAATGCTAGCCTTATTTGAGTTGTGTGCATCAGGGTCAGCCCATTATGTCTGCCCCTGGGAAGAGGCCAAGTTCTAGCGGACCTCCATATTCTATCACCTTGCATAACCCGATTATTCTTAAGACTAGTTGTTTTTTTTGTGCATAAGTTTTTGTCTCATGATTCCCTTGATGGATAATTTGAAGAAAGACGTGCGTGTTGTGCATCTCCTACTGATTTTTCATATGCCAAAGATTAAGCGAGATGCTAACAGTGTGGACCATGAAATTGAGAATTTTGTCTTAAAGATGAGAATGATGGTCTGTTTGTGGATGCCGTACTGACCTACATGATGGATTGTGTTAACGATGATCATATGCACATTGCTTTCTTGGGGATTACATGAATTTTGATGTGTGTTTTTTAATGCCACCTTGATGGTTAGTTTACTTGATGAATTCATAACTATAGAGTTGTCGGTAATCTTTGTACGCGGGAAGTGGGATTTGCCTTATCAACCAACCAATTCATAGGTCTAGGCTGATCTCCTTTCTATCGGCCAATCCTATATGACCCCTGCGGGTTGAGCCCTGTCAGTCCCGAACAAGGGTTCAATGAATGGAGAAATTGATATTTCCTTTTTCCATGAACAAAGGGGCAGCGAGCAAGATCCAGGGCACCCTTACTTCATTTTTTTTTATTTTGCATCTCTCATTGAAGAGGGAGAGAAGGCGTATAGGATTTTTTTTTTCACTACTCCCGATCAATAAAGATAAAGAAAGGCACACATATGATATGTGGATTAGTAGAATTTAGGGGCGGCTTCGCCGCTGAAGGGACCTCAGATGAGCCGGCCCAATTAACGAGCTACTTCTGTTTTGTTTCTTACATTCGTTTCTTTTTTTTCTTCCTTTTCAGATTGTGCGTTTTCTTCTGTTTTTATTTGGAATAGTATTTTTTCACTTATGTCCTTTTTATAGGTTTGCAATATACGGATAACTTTTCTCAAATGCACACTCAACTTTTTAATGCAGTGAACTTTTTTCGATAGCACACTAAATCTTTTAGCATTTGGTGAACATTTAAAAAAAATACATCATGATTTTCTTATATGATGAATATATTTGGTATATACATTGAACATTGTTAATGTATGGTGAATATTTTTTATTACACACTGAACATATTTTTAATTACGGTTTGCTTTTTTAATGTACGTGTTTTTATTAAACATATATTGAATAATGTTTGAAAAATATATTTTTCTAATTTTTAATATGTTATAGAAAATTTTAGCTTCTAAAAAACAACAATTGGCTTTTTTGGGGTTCCGACGAAAAACCTAATGTACGTGTTTTTATTGAACATATATTGAATAATGTTTGAAAAATATATTTTTCTAATTTTTAATATGTTATAGAAAATTTTAGCTTCTAAAAAACAACAATTGGCTTTTTTGGGGTTCCGACGAAAAACCTAAAGAGGAAAGATAAAAAGAAAAAAACCCGGTTCATTGGCAAAGTGGGTTGGCCGATTCGCGCAGGCTTTAGTGAAGCCACTCCTAGTTGACGCACACGAGCCTCAAGTAGGAGTTGTCCTCACCCTAAGAAATAAAATAGGAGTTCTTCTTTTAATCCACCGTGTTGTGAGAAAATATTAATAAATCGGGCTAACATTTTAGCCTATGAATTAAGTGGATTGATTTTCCATCAACCCTCTCTCTTTGGCCCATCATTGCTTCCACTCGCTGTCGTGTCCCGCGGCCCAACTTCTCTGGGAACGACAGGTACCCCTTGTGTCCAGCGCTGTCAGCACTTTTTTTTTATTTTTCGGATGCGTTTTGGGTATGTTTTAGTTTTTCGGGTTTATGATTTTGCTTGGTTTTATTTTCTAGGTTTTCATGATTTTGTAACTTTTTTCCTCTCACGTGAAGCACACCATGTGGAAAAATATAGTTGTGATTCATGGTGAACCACATATGTGTTTTTTCCGTAAAGCTCGACTGTCGATTCCCGAAAGTGAAAAGCATAGTTGTGCTTCTGCATATATATGCTTTACACAACTATGCTTGAAATCACAGGTGTACTTCCCGTAAGTGAAAAAAGCACACGTTTTGAAAAAGGTGAAAAGCACATATCTATTTCTGGTTTCCTATTTTTCGATTTTTTTTTTCATTTTTTGGCTTAATTTCCCCCCTCTTTTCTGGTTCTTTTCGAGTTTTTTTCCCATTTTTTGAATTTCCGTTTTCCTACCAGATTTTTTCTATGAAAAACGGTTTGTCCAAACCTTTAACATGGGATCTAATTTTGAAGATCTTGACACGAGAAGAACAACGATGAATTTTTTTTCGAGATTTGAACTCACGGTTCATGAGATAAAACATTTTAAAACCTAAATAAATGAACAAAACACTCAGGTTGCAACAAATGTTAGTGACCTTTATAAATGATTTTGATCTTCACTGGGAGATGTGTACGCGGCCGCTTCAACGGAGAATCATCCAAACGCAAAGTAACACTCCTTTTTTTTCAAGAGTATGATAAGATGTACTAGTATAATTTTATAGGAGGTAGAAGACGAATAAAAAAGACTAACTCTATGTAGTTTAAACATACACCCGAGCTAATGTAAAGATTAGCAACCGCAATCATTACAAACACAATGAAAAGGGCCTGCCCTCAACAGGAACTCGACACATGACATGAACAATGACGATTTATTCGGCTTCTGAAGTTCTTGGGCCAGCTGACGAAGAACAGTGACTTGTAAGAAGAAGAATGTGGGGGGAAAAGTGCTGAGGCTTGTGTTTGAATGGCAGGTTGGCAGCCCAGTCCAGGCATTTTCCTTCTCCCAGGTCAGGGGACCAGTGAGCTGGCGATTCCTATTTAGCGCTGCAGGCGCCGGTTAATGCTGTTTCTGCAAACCGGCGCCTGCAGCAGCCTTAGCTGGGCTCGGCCCATTCTATTTTTTTTTCTGTCGTAAACAAAAATATATAGAAATCTCCATTGCGATTCGATCCTGGGACCTCACGGTCTTTGCCATGATGCGCTAACCACCGGGACCTCACGGTCTTTGCCATGATCCTGGTACCTCACGGTCATTGCAAAAGCTCCTTCCTCTTTTTCTTCGCATGCCCTTTTCTACTTCTTTTTCATTTTCTTTTTTCGTCTTTCTTTTTTATTCGGAACGGTTTTTGTTCTTTTTTTTCCTTTTTATTCGGAATGGTTTTATTCTTTTTCTTTTTCCCTTTTGCTAATTTGAATGAACATTTTTTTCAAAATCGATGAACTCTTTTTAAAATCAATGAATTCTTTTCAAAATCAATGAATTTTTCTCAAAATTGATGAACGTTTTTTTCAAAATCAATGAACTCTTTTCAAAATCGATGAATTTTTTTAAAAATTGATGAACCTTTTTTTCAAAATTGATGAACTCTTTTTCTAATCGATGAACTTCTTTTTAAAATCGGTGAACTCTTTTTCAAATGGATGATTGTTTTTTAAAAATCCATGGACTTTTTTCAAAATCGATGAACTCTTTTTCAAATCGATGAACTTTTTTTAAAATCGATGAACCCTTTTTCAAAACTGATGAACTCTTATTCAAAATCAATGAACTCCTTTTCAAAATCGACTATTTAGAAAAACAATGAAATTTTCTAAATATCTTTGATTCTTTTTACAAATTTACTTTTTTCAAAGAGATTTATATCAGTTATACGTTCCCGTTTTCCCTACAGGAAACATTAACCAAGTCCGGTTTCTACATTTGTACAAAAGAGGTAGCATGGTCTGCTGGTTATTGCGCTAGCTTGTGAGCTCTGAGGTGCTGGGTTCGAATCCCATGTTCACGAGTATTAAGTTTTCTTTTTGCGTTTTCCTTACAGAGGCGGTTGGTGGGCCGGCCCGCTAGTGGTCGCTAGCGAGCGCCGGTAGCACCAACCAGCGCCTGCAGCGCTGATTAGGAGCACCCCAGTGAGCTGGACCTTTCAAAATCACAGCACGTCTGCTGGACTACTCGACGTCCCGACCTGGCGGGCCGAGCGGCCGCACAGGTGACACCCAAGACGCCAGAAGCCCACATAGAAATGGAATCCTTTCGGTGGCACCCCTCGCGCGCCAGGCGCCCATGCGCCACCGCCGTTCTCGCGGAGGCGACCCGGCCACGCCGAACGTGGCGCCTAGCCAGAGCGGCGCACGCCCCATGCGTGCACGAGCAGCAACGTGTGTACACCAGTACTACGTGCCGTGGAAGGAGCGTACTGGTGCTGCGGCATGAGCCGCCGGCCAGCCGTGCCGCTCGGTGCGTTTCGAGAGTCGCGACATTACACGATACACGCGTGATGAACCCTACTCTACTCTGGACGGCAACGAGACGGCGAGACACTTTCCGCAGCGTAAATAGAAGGAAAAAAGAGGAACGGACGTGCACGGTTCCGCCGAGCAGAGCTGTTCGGTCCTGCTTGGTCGGTTGTTGCCGTGTCCCCTTTTCGCTCCCTAGAAACCTCAGAAACTTCGCGGCGCCATTCCGGGCGAAGCCAACAAGGATCGCACCATTTCAGAAGTAGTAGTAGGATGTCACTGTCACCACCGCTCCGGCGGCTTCTCCGCAAAAATGAAGGGGCAGCACCCACTCTTGGCTACTGGCCAGTAGTGCACCTTTTCCTAACATGGTTTTTTTGGGCGAATATTTCCATTCTGGCGGTTAACAACTTTTCTGCTTCTGCACGTCAATCAAGTGCGTCTGTCGATCAGCACGTCGCTCTGCGTATTTACTATTTAGTCCCTCGACGACGGCGACGACCGTGGCGAACTTGCTTGACCCGGCGAGACGCTGCGACGATCTCCCCTGTTACAAAGACTTCTCTGTCACGGGCTGCGTCTACGCGCTCGACGCATTGCACCCGTCCGTTCGATGAGAATCCAACGCTCCATGTGGCTTCCCGGCTAGGAGTCGCCGGTCAAAGTCTCCCCACGGCGGCCTCACGAATCTCGAGGCCGATCCAACGGCCCGCTCGCCGGCTATCCCGTCTCCATAAGCTGAGCCCAAGTGTGAAAGTCTACCAGACGCGCCTGGCCAATACGCGCACCTCCACGACCCGGCCTGCTCCCCCATCCCCCCAACCAGATCTCGCCGCGATGGCGCCCGCCGATGCCGCGCGCCGCCTGCTCCTCCTCCTCGCGGTGGCCGGGGCCCTCCTCCGCCCGGCCGCGGCGGAGATCAAGCAGGAGTCCTTCAAGGACGACTCCCGCGGGACCATCCTCTTCGAGAAGTTCGGCTTCTCGCACCGCGGGTCCGTCTCCATCGCGCTCACCGGCGCCAAGGCCGTCTCCAAGCTCGCCAAGCCCGACCCCGCGCAGCTCGGCTTCTTCCTCCTCTCCGACGAGGCCCTCTTCGAGGCCATCTACGAGCAGCCGCCGCCCACGGATCTGAACCCCAACCCCGACCCCAACACGGGCTGCGTCCTCGCCAGCCGCTACGTCATCCCGCTCTTCACCTTCGCCGACCTCGACGCCAGCGGCAACTACAAGAAGACCTTCCCCGTCTCCCACCCCGACGAGTACAGCCTCTTCTTCGCCAACTGCGCGCCCGAGACCGCCGTCACCATGGAGGTACGCACCGACATGTACAACACCAACCCGGACGGCACCAAGGACTACCTCTCCGTCGGCCAGGCCCCCGTCCCCACGATCTACGCCTTCTTCGCGCTCGGCTACGTCGCCTTCCTGGCCGCCTGGCTCTACCTCACCCTCTACCACAACCGCCTCTCGGCGCACCGCATCCACCACCTCATGTCCTGCCTGCTCCTCGCCCGTATGCTCTACTGCATCTCGGCCGCCGAGGACCAGCACTACATCCGCGTCGCCGGATCTTCCCATGGGTGGGACGTCATGTTCTATCTCTTCCAGCTTGTTAAGGGTGTGATCTTGTTCGCCGTCATCGCGCTGATTGGTACCGGCTGGTCGTTCCTCAAGCCCTTCCTGCAGGACAAGGAGAAGAAGGTGCTCATGGTGGTGATCCCGTTGCAGGTTGCAGCTAACATTGCTGCAGCTGTCGTTGGTGAGACCGGGCAATACTTGCAAGCATGGGTGACATGGAACCAGATCTTCTTGTTTGTTGATGTAGCCTGCTGCTGTGCGGTGCTCTTCCCAGTTGTGTGGTCGATGCGTTCGCTGCGAGAGTCGTCCAAGACAGACGGCAAGGCTGCACGAACCCTCGCCAAGCTCACCCTCTTCCGCCAGTTCTACGTCGTCGTGATTGGATACTTGTACTTCACAAGGATCATTGTCTATGCGCTCAAGACAATCACCAACTACAAGTACAGATGGGTGAGTGTTGCGGCAGAGGAGGTGGCCACCATGGCATTCTACATGTTCATGTTCTACATGTTCAAGCCGGCTGAGAGGAACCAGTACTTTGCTCTGGATGATGACGAGGAGGAGGCTGCGGAGATGGCTCTCCGTGAGGAGGAGTTCGAGCTCTAGAGTGTTGCGAGGGGATACATGATGACAGGAAATGCAGCACTGCCTGCTCAATTTCTCCTCCTTGTGATGTTGATCATACTATACAGATGCAGGATTTAACTTATATTTGTCTATGTACTGTGGTAAATCTTCACTACTGCTTATTTCTTTTAGCTTCAAATGTTGCCGGTGAGACCAGGGGTAATTTGGATTGCTTGTGTTGCAAACAGGCGAATTCAATCACTGCTGTCATTTTGCCAAGTCTCAGTTTTGCTTCGTGCCCAGTTGTTATATTTCCTTTATGAGCAAACAATTTCATTTGTACAGTGAGAAGAGAACATTGATTAACATCTTGATGCCTCATAATATGACAGCAAGATCTGTTAGTGTATTTCGATGAAGAAACATGATGAGGATCTGTGAATTTGCATAGAACCGCTGTGTGATAGCTTCAAAGATCTGTATGCTTGCCTGAGTAGCAAATATGCACCTCATTTGTACAGTGAGAAGAGAACATTGATTAACATCTTGATGCCTCATAATATGACAGCAAGATCTGTTAGTGTATTTCGATGAAGAAACATGATGAGGGTCTGTGAATTTGCATAGAACCGCTGTGTGATAGCTTCAAAGATCTGTATGCTTGCCTGAGTAGCAAATATGCACCTAGAGATCTAGTACATGGTTTGTGAACTTGGAATCAACAGTAAGACACAGTGTTCCAGATTAGCATTGTGATATTTGATCGTGTGTTACTGAGCTATCTGCCTTTATTAGTGTGTTTGTTCTGTGAACTACTCCCTCCGTCCCAAAATAAGTGTCTCAACTTTGTACTAGCTCTAGTACAAATTTATACTAAGCTCAAGACACTTATTTTGGGACGGAGGGAGTATGTTTTTTCTCCCCAAGCAAGTCATTATTGCCTGATTACCAGATGCTCCATTTCTAGCACAAGTACGGGCTTTCAGGTAAATTGACTTATTGATATGCCAATATTATTGATGTACTTAGTATAGTTTGGTAGCTGCCGGATTGCAATCGTTTGTTAGCTGATCTTCCTGAGAGTGAAATTTTGATGCTTTTGACACTTCAGTCTTAACTGTATTTGAGTTGGCCAATGCGTAGCAGATTGACAATGGAGCTACAGAGTATTCACGGGAGGCAGAATATGCTCTCTGTGATGATTTTTATGTTCCACAGCAATCTTCATATAACATTTTTCTAAAGGGAAAATGTATCTGGCGAAAATTACATATTTAGGCCCTGTTCGGAATCTCTCCACTCCAGGGAGCTGTGGACTTCGGTTTGAGCCGCTCTGAGAAAATGAGCTGCAGCCTGCTCCGCTCCAGGAGCGCAGTCGAGGGAGCGGAGAGGAACCGAACAGGCACTTAGTTATACAACCGAATGACTCATACAACGCACAATCCGCTCGTTTGGGTCTTTAGTCTTTAGTTTGCACGACGCCATGTTGTACCCAGCATGCTTGCCTGAAGCATTTAGTGGTTACTCTGCCAAAACAAACAAGTATATATGCCTTTTGATATCTGGCATGCACCGAAAACCATCCAGTGAAACTGAAAGGAATTGCAAAAATTAAGAAAGGCAACCAGCATCATATCGTTTCTCCTCAGCCTATCCTGCCAGTGGTCCACAGAAAAAAGGGGCAGAAATTTACGAACATCAGTTCAGTTCAACAAAAAAGGAACGATGCTGTCGAACTGACTGACCAATACAACCCTCGGTAACTTCCACATGGGAAACTGCATCCACATCTACAAGATTCACCAGAAGTTTATATGCCTAGCATCATCTCAATAACGTGGCCTATATATTCCTACGTATGCATGGTATAAATATAACCATGCTATATATGGTAGTAGGATGCATTTTCCCTATATATATATATATATATATATATATATATATATATATACTGTATATATCACCAGATCCCTGTTCCTACCAACTACTGGAAACAGAGTTCCCCGCCTTCACCTACCGTCGGCAACGTCTTCCAACCTCTGCCCAATGACAACTAGATCGGTAACGCGCATTGGCGCGAGGGTGCCGGTCCCGACGTTGTGGTTATGCAGATAATGTTCAAGTTAGTAGTAATCCAGGTTTAACATACTTACTCAAACAGGATATAACAAAATAAAAGTAAGAAAAAACATTCACATTTGATAGAAGCAAAGACATTATGGAGTTCAACATCACCATGAGATTATCACAAGGCAACATCGAGTTTAGTGATATTTATGTACACATCATTATTGAAGATCAAGAAATCTTATCATTTCATTAGACTTACTTACTTACGAAGCCTTTTATCCCAAACAAGTTGGGGTAGGCTAGATATGAAACCCTTTCACGAGGACTTCCCAGGAGGTCACCCATCCTAGTACTACTCTCGCCCAAATGGGTTTCATACCCAAAAGACTGGCTAGTTTTTACGTTGGCTCGCCAAGCCTATCACAACCCTTAGATATGAAACCCTTTCACGAGGACTTCCTAGGAGGTCACCCATCCTAGTACTATTCTCGCTCAAATGGGTTTCATACCTATGGGACTGGCTAGTTTTTACGTTGGCTCGCCAAGCCTATCACAACCCTCCTCCTTTACCCGGGCTTGGGACCGGCTATGCCTAGAAGACATAGGTGGAGTTCTTATCATTTCATTAGAAATGATAGGAATTTTTTTATCCATATGGTACATGCAGTTAGAGCTATAAATAAGACACAGATCCATGCTCAGTATCTTTCACACTTAAGGTGATCTTCATAATGTCAATACCAAATTTCAATTTTGTGGCAATAATAGTTGGAAAAGAATTCACAGAACATTATCTCCTAAGAGCATAGAGCCCAACTACATGCTGAACCAAATGCGAATTTCCTGAATCAACACATCACTAAACATTCGTATCCGCTAACATCATAGCATGACCACACCAAGCCATAGTGGTAGTGGAGACACTAATTTTACATGGTATAGTAGTAAACTATATTAGATAGATAGATAGACGGATAGATAGTTCCGTCCAGACGCCTTGTCACCCAAATTTCTTGCAAGACTTGCAGCAACCGACTTGTCACTCGGGATTGCGCCTTGGCGCGAGGGTGCCGGTCCCAACACTCTGATCAAGCGGATAATGCTAAGTTGAAGGAATCCAGGTTTAGCATATGCATTCATATAGAATAACAATAAAGTTAAGAAGAGACATTCAATTGTTATAGGAGCAAGACATAGTGGTGCTTAATATCGGCATGAGATTATAAGTCAGAATCCATTTCAGTGTGTTCATTAGACCACAAAAGATAGCCACTCGGCATGAAGTTCAATACCGAAAGTGCAGCCACTCGACATGAATCTCCATTGTTAGGTATTGTAAGGTAGAACAACAAACCTAGAGAACTATCTTGCATCATAAGTAGTAAAAGAACAATAAAAGGTGATAACTAAAGGAGAACAGATATTGTTAGGTATTGAACAGATTAACTCGAAATTGCCATCAGACATGACGGCGACCACTCGATTAACTTGAAATTGCCATCAATAGACCCCCGGTGCATCAAGCATCAACCATGGCGAGAAAAAAAATCCTTAACTCAACTGAAAATACATGCCTAGACTGCTATGTAGTCAAAACCTAAAATCTATGTGGACATGAATCAACAACGCCAAAATAGGCCACGAATGCCATAATATATACAGAACCACACCTAGGATGTAGATCCTTCAACAAACAACATGAACACGTAATGCCAAAATAAACATATCAGTGAACAAACACCATGAACACACATGATGCCAAAACAATAGAAGTCGGATAGGATGTAATGCGAAAATAGTAGAAGCTGAAAAAGACAAGCACCTGTGCAAGGAAGCAACGTGGTCGACCCATCCTCAAGAGCAACAACCTATTCATTGTAGGCAGAAGAGCACTACCAACCACCAATCAGGAGAATAAACCCTAACGCATCTCTGTGAAAACAGGGCAAAAAATAGACCTAGATAAGCATCAGATCTTGGCAGCTAGTAGAGGGCCAAGCAAGGGACCAGGAAAAATTGTAAGAAACCATAGAGCAGGACATTGAGATTGTAATGGAGATGATCTTGGCATCTTGTAAACATGTACCAAAACAATGATTGTTTAGAGGATAGTAAAGTTTGTATGTAATATAGTAGTTGGTTTATCTGGCATACATAAGGTGGTTGGCATGATCATAAGATATACATGAAGCCAACTATAAGTCTTGTGGAGCTACAAAAGTTAAGGATCATCCTAAATCCAAGAAACTTCGATGCAGAGCAGTAAGGCAAAAAAAAAAGAAACTTCAATGCAGAGCAGTAAGGCGAATAAGGGGCACGGCTTGCCACACATTGCCTGCCAAACAGTAAGCCACAAGAAATGATAAACGGTTGGAAAAATATATGACTTCGATGTGTTGAGATTTTGTCCAGTTATATGCAAGACGGGTCACCACACTGTTTAAATCTCATCTATTTGCAAAGTTGGTTTTTCATTGTGCCTGGCAAGTGCAATTTACAGGATAAGAAAAAACAAGCACAGTAACCTAGGTTGCAAATTTTATCACCCTAATATAAACTATATAACACAAAAATTATACCTTTTGAAAGTAGAAACTCCAAAGTTTATGTTGGTATATTTTTTATAATATATGACTTCTATTAGGTTGGTCAAATTGACAACCTAGGGGTACGCACACGCCCTATAAACTGAGAGAGAGGTAGTACTTCAGATAGACTGTAGTAAATTAACAGATGTGTGCCATTTTTCCACAAGAATATGAACTTCAAAAAGAATTAAATTGCGGTCAATTACTTGCTCAATAAAATCTATACCGGTTTTATAAAAGAGAGTCAAACAAAAAACAGTGAATTAACAGATTTTGAAGCAACTCTGTATATAGACTCATCAGAAGAGTGGACCGGGATAATCTAGAGCGACCAAATTCAGCAACAGAAGCCCATAATCAAGCTTGTGAATTATCCGACCCACAAGACTGTATATAGATTCATCAGAACCTTCCATATGACCATGATTAGGGCTAAGCCTAGTCTGAAAGACGGTATGTTATCTTGGATTGACAATGTACTTACTGAACTTTTGTAATTCACTTGGTTGTATCACTTAAACCATGTACCTATTTGACCTCTAATTATAAATAAGAAAATGACAAACGGTAGGGATTTTCCCTACCATAATTGATAAAAAAAATATTGTATATATACTTAAGACTAATAGCATGCCATGACCACAAAAACTGCTCTAGCTGACCCCAAAGACGATCCACTAAGCAACCCTGCTAGTAGTGGACAACACAAAATGCCACCAATCTTCTTTACATCAAAACTGGATGACCACATCATTAAACTTATGGACCAAATAGCAAAGGCAGCAGCCAATAGCGCACAGAGCAGCAAGGCGACCACCGAACTGGTTATGAACCTAAAAGAACAAAGCAAACAGAATGTCAAGCCAGAGAAAAAAACACATAAACAGGAACATCAGATGTTGCAGTAATATACATCAGGAAGTACCAACATTAATACGAAATCGTCAACTGCCATAGAAAAACACAAGGAGGCATTATACACAGACCCAGAGCAGGAAGAACAGAAACCCCAAACATGTGTGTAGGCGTTTCAGAGAGCTAACCCAAGGGCTCATAGATCCACTTTAGAGAGCTCAACAATGAAGCCAAATAAAAGATAATCGACCGACTATGCAAAGATGATATCTAAATCCCAATCTCATTGAACCACGCAAACTAAAGGAGCCTTGAAGAAAGCATCGACAACCTGAAGCTGCAAGGGGACACTATCCAAATGAACAGAAAACACAATATACCACACCCAACCAGCGACCCAAACTAACACCAGATAGATCCACTCATCAAGACCATAAATCAAATGACCCACACCAAGTGTTAAGAACCGAGAAGCACGCCGCAACATGCTACTACATGAAAATCAAGTCAACTCCAAGATAACTGAATCTATTTTAACCCTCTTCTCTCATCATTTCATCTAAATGTTAACATATGCATGGATTGACAAATCTCTAACTCAAAAAAGTACCTCAAAACTAATCCATCTGAGGTCTGGGATAATACATCTAAATACTAATTAATCAGGGCATTCATTCTCCATAGCAACCCGCAAATACAAAACAAAGAATAACCTTAGTGATCATGACATGGATGAACTAATAGCAAAAAGGGGACTGGGACCGAGAAAGATACATGCATATAGAGTGAGGGAGGCATTGAAATCCTCACATTAGCACCACCAACAGGTGGACGCGACACGAAGCTCTCAATGCATCAACAACTTCGTTTGTTTGCTGTATGCATAAGCAAAAAAGGGGGATCAGAACTGTGTGCGTATGTGTGCATGTGAGATATAGGAACCTGGGATGTAGCACCTGAGTGCACGCGCAGCGCGAGGACAATAGTCGGGCAATGGGTGACCCTGACGGAGTAGCCGCATGAGCAGCAACATGCGCTTCTCCCGTCGATGGCAACGGCATGCTCTTTTCAGAAATATGTAGGCCTTCTCATGCACCCTGCGCTGTTGTTGTTGTCACTGGATCAGACCTACACATTGGTCAACCAAAAAAAACAATAGAAGGACTCATATGTAAGCACAAACATTATTCAGATGTACACCGTACAAGCATCGAACGACTATGCACCCGAATAGACTCGTAATCAACTTGTTGTAAGCAAACAACTATGCAATGGATTGTCCTTCTCTATCCCAACATCAAATAGAAATCTCATCCTTCATCTTGAACCTCTCCCTCTCACCTAAAACATGATTTTTTTATCCATAAGATGAATATATGGAATCATGGTAAATAGCTAAACTGAATCTAAATCAGGAAGAGGTACAGATTTTGATACCATGGAGATTGATCATTGTACTCATCTTAAGAACATGGTATGAAAAACATTGAGGCATAAAGCAACTAAAATTTATTTCTATTACCTGACATGTAGCCAGATGTAAACTCAGAATCAGAACATATAAATTGGGGCTTAGGATCCACATCACCTTCATTGCTTCATGTGGTTAATCACAAGAGCAGGTTAAGCACATCAAGCTAAGTGAGCAACAAATTAAAGAAATCAGTGGATGTGCCATATAGGTCATACGTTTTATTGCTACTCGATGCTTTTTCTTTTGGAATATAAAGGAACTGAAGTTAATATAATATAAAGAGCAACTCAATCAATCTTAGATCTTTGGGACCAATAATACAATAATCTACCGGCCCCTCTCAAGTTAAAATTAACCAATGGTGTGAACTAATTATAATACCATACACAAGCTACTAATGGAACACACAATGGTGCAGAAGCAAAGGAAAATCATAGATGCATAACTACTCCGGTGTCTGCTGCTAGAGTAAGAAGAAGAATGGACCTGCACACCGGCGGACGAGGACAATGTGGCAGGAGATGTAAGAAAGCATGTATCCAAGGGGGAGCACCCACGGGTGGCGCCAGCGAGCGCGCGGTCGGCTATGACCACCTCGACCCGCCACTCACTCCGGTGCTGCATCCAGGAACGAGCATGCAGCATGGTATCCTCCCGACACTTGGGAGGATGCATCTAACGCACATCCCAGCACCATAAAAACTACAGAATTGACCATTCATTCATATCAATCAGGTAATGAGATAATCAGAATCATTGCAGTTTAACGACCATGGACCATATGCTATTCCAGCCCCTAGTATCTTGAAATTCAACTTTGGGACAACAACATCCATATGTCAGAATCGCAACTTTGGAAACGCATCAAGGAGCCGATCATATGCTATTCCAGCCCCAGGAGATGGTAGAATCGCAACTTTGGAAACGCATCAAGGAGCTGGACAGCAACATAAATTTTGGGGCAGGCACGCGGGCAGCGCCGTCGTGGCTAACACAGGCGGTGGCATGGCCGTTTCGTGGCACCAACAAACATGGCCCTGCAGATCAACAATTACTACAATTAAGAACATGAACAACCATGATCAAATGCAGTTCAACAATAAGATAGGATGAGAATAACGAACATGCTATACACAATAATCATAATAAAAGAATAAAATTTGAGGCCTCATCCTTAACTTGTAAAAGAAAATTAAGTCTGCACTTGATCCTGTTTTTTGCTAGTAATCAGTGAGTCCCTATTATTAGCAAAAAAGGGACCAACATTTATCTTTGTTCTTGCAAATTGTGATTAACATCACTGAACAGCAATACTATAGGATATAATGCAGTGCACAAATCATGTAAATTTATGTTCTTATTAGCCAACTAAGCAAGCAGAAAAACTAAAAACAACGCATCATTGTGCAGATAAGCGACAAGCAAGCAAACTGAAAAATCAACACCCTGTATATAGTATCTCTGCAACAATCTAATGACCAACATAACACTTATATATGTAATTCATAGCAAATAAATTAGCTTTCTCATAATAAATAAAACAACTCTTGCATAATACCTGCAAAGCACAATCTGGTTGGAACTCACAAAGGCAATCAAGCCCACAACATCAGCAGCCCCTCCGTTCCAGTGAATGTATCCCTTCAGTATATTGACCAATTCTCAATCCCTATTTTGCAAAGAACAGACAGTAACATCACTCAAAAGCTTGCTTGGATTTTCATCGAACAACTTGTAGACATACATCTTGTACACATGTACAAAAAAGATTATGCACAAACAAAGATGAGAAAATGAGTGCATTAGATAAGATAAGATATCAAGCTAATCGGGAGGAAGAGAGAAGTGTGGGTACCTGCAAAAAAGGGATAGAGAAATTGGAGGGGCATGGAGGTGGAATGGTTGGGGTGCAGAGCCGCACGAAGCACTGGACGGGCATGGAGGTGGTAGGGTTTCTTCTTCCTCTTCTCCTCCTGCTCCCTCCCTTCTCTAAATCCCTCTTTCATCTCGTGCTAGGTACATGAGTCTGGCAGGGCTGACCGACCTAGAGGAGAAGGGAACACATTCAGGAGCTGGTACCAAGAGGGGATCAAAGAAGAGGAACATGAAGAAAGAGAGACAGAAATGAACCTGCAGATAATTGCATCCGGCGTTCCTAGCAGCGGCTCCATGCCTCCCCCGCTCCTCCTGCCGTGTGCACGCGAGGACGACGGTGGCGTTCCTAACGGCGGCTCCACGTCTCCCTCGCTCCTCCTGCCGCGTGCACGCGATGACGAGGCGACGACGCCGGAGAAGTGGATGGTGGGGATCCAGCAGGTTGGGCAACGGAGACGGCGACGGCGCGAGGGCGAGCGGTGGCGGTGTGCGAGGCAGAGGAAGGCGAACGGAGGCGGCGGTGCGAGGGCGAGCGGTGGCGGCGTGCGAGGCAGAGGAGATCGAGAGAGGGAGAGGAGGAGGTGGGACGAGCTGGTTCGAGGCGGTCGGTGGCGGCAGCGGCGATGTGGCCGGGAGGAGAGGAGGCGCGCGGCAGGGGAAGGGAACGAGAGAGAGGGAGGGAGAGGAGGAGCGCAGGAGGAGAGAGGAGGAGACCGTCGTGCTCCTCGTCCTCCCTCTGCTGCTGCTCGTCGTCATTGCTGGGGGGCTCTGTTGCAATCCCATGGGGAGGAGGTCGGAGACACAGAGGAGGGCGGCGGCTCGGGTCGGAGAGAGGGAGAGGAGAGCAGCGACGGCGTCGCGAGAGCGGCGGCGGCTGTAGGGCACGATGGGTAGCGGCGGCAGCTATAGGGCGCGATGGGTAACGGCGGCTAGGGTTTCGAGGGAGGGGGCGGGGAGGAGAGGAGAGCGAGCTAGTGGGAGGGGGAGGGGAACGACCCGGTGCTCGCTGTCCACGGACTCACCTCAGCGCTATTGGGCATTTCTCCCACCAGGTGAAATACCTAAAGTGCCCTCGGCGGGGCAGGCTAATTACAGGCGGTGGCACGGCCGGGCGGGGCAGGCTCATAGGAAAAAATATCGGACGGTTGGAGAGGATCGGGTAAATATCCGACGGCCCACAGCGACCGAGCCCGAGATCCAACGGCCAGAAACGCATCAAGGAAACGATCGGACGGCCGAGAGTGCCTGATCGCTGAGGAGCCTCCTGCATCCCTCCGGTTCATATCTCTTGATAGGCTCATCCACAACATACTTATCAAGGTCATAGACGCAGAAGTCCCAGGCCAGCTCCGGTAGACGGCAGAGCGCGCGGAAGCCCCTGGCGAGTCTCGGGAAGACGCCCCTGGCAAATATATTAGAAAGAAAAAAGGTTTCTATCATGTAAACCATAATTTGGAACACGACACATATCTTGGAATAAAAGTGAAAATTAGACTATATTAGAAAATGAAACAAAACTACAGGGCTTGCCCAGTAGTATGAAGAAGCCCAGCGAAAGTGGCACCCAGCACCAGCGAGAAGATAAACCCATATCCGACTAGGAGGACAGAGGATGTTGCAACAAAGGAGTCGAATTCACCTGTGCACGATAGGATTATCCTTCCAAGTGTGAAAGGGATAAATGCAGATGTACAGGCCAGAACCATGTCAACCATTGTCACCTGATTAGATAGGCATATGTTAGAATTTTGTAGAGACATGTAAACTGACGAGCAGAAAAAGAAATGTAAAGCATCCATTCCAAAAGCATGGAACTAAGCCATAACCTTGTAAAAGCCCGGTTAGGATTAGCCTAAAAAACACTGCATTAGCACAACGGGAAAGCACCGGAAAGAACAAGTTAAGACACTATCAGTTGTGCAGTCAGACTTTCACTCTGCTGAGCGTGCTGGCCCATTTATCTCTTGGCTAAACTACCTTGCTTAGGTCCCTACCATGTTGCACATTACCCCAGCCCACCTTCTATCTTTTCTACTGTATATACTTTGTACAGCTTCCCTGTCAAAATAACCAGAAGATTATACTGCACCTAAATTTAGGAATGCTCCTCTTATCAATGTATTTATCAGTACCGATTAATTGGCAGTAGGCACAATTGCAGGGCAGAACACAGAGCAAGGAAATGTGTATCATCTTATGTATACAACAACTCATACAGGTTTCTTCAATATGGACATCATTTACTTTTGGCAATCTCTAGCCATAACATGTAACCTTAAACCAATGTGGGAAACCATGGCAACAAGATGTGCTAAATGCTACTCCCTCCGTTCACTATTATAAGACTTCCGATATTTCAATATAGACTAGCGGGCTGTTTAGATCGCTTCCACAAAAAGCAGCCTGAGTTAGGCATGATTCTCAGGCGTCCGATTTTGAAGCCTGAGGCTCAGATCTCTGCCTGAGTGAATAGCTGCCTGATAGGCCTCAATCCAAACACCCCCTAGATATGGACTGAAATGAGTGAACAAACACAGTAAAACGATTCAGAAAAAAGTTAAAACATCTTATAACAGTGAACGGAGGGAGTAGTAGAGAACACAGGCACGTTAATTGGTGCTTTACTAGTATCAAAACCACAATATTAATAAAGTATCAGCAGATATACTAGGCTGGTTGAGGAGCAAGGAGAGTAAGCATACCGCCACGGAAAACTGAAGGAGGCGCAGCACGGCGACCTGGCAGCGGCTCCGACGTCCCCCGTACTTTGCGTGAAACACGTGTTCAACCCGGAGCGCCAGTTGAGCAAGGACGACGGGATTAAAGGGGCGGAAGGAGAGCAGACGGAAGGCCTCGGCGCGGCTCCTGGCGAGCATGAGGCGCCATAGGGACAGGCTGGCGAGCTCCCAGGCAACCTTGACTGTCAGGATGAGGCACAACAGTGATACGATGAGACTCGCAAGCCTTGCCAGGGCTGAGGCATCCGCGCCGTGGATGGGGCGGATGGAGATCTCCTGTCCGGCGTGTCCGCACACCTGATCAGTCAAAGTTCAGCACTTGTCAGTTGGCCCCATTTACATAAAGGTAAGAGGATCTGCCGGGTCAAGAAAGAAAAGAGGATCTAAAGGGGCAATTTCTTCACAGTGCTTCAGCCTCAGGATGCAGGCGGACGCGGACTTCTGCGAGCCCGCTTATAGTAATAATTCATAGTTGAACGACTTATTTATCTATTTATAAATGTGGCCGTATGCATCTTTCTGATGCAGAGGCCGGGGAATCCCCCTTTTCGAAAAAAAAGTAATAATTCATAGTAAAATCTGGATGTGTGTAGCAGCTAGTGTGCAAAGTCATGGTGCTATATTCTTCAGGCATTTGCAGTTTTCTCTTTTCTTTGTTCAGGAACTCGCATAGGAGGCAGGCACCTGTAATTTTTTTGTTCTAGGCTAATCACTTTTTAAATCGATACAGTACAAACTAAGCAGTATTGTATATTGGCCTTCTCTTACATGTGTTTGCTGTTCAGCTTAAAAAAAGTTTGCCAACAAAATTATTCAGTGGCAAGCCTACTTGTATGTTGCTGTTGCTGGAGGTCTCACCTAGCTAGAGCATAGCAGCGGGCAGCTGAACTCGCGGGCGCAGGCGTTGACGGGTAGTGGAGAGGGTGGAAATCCAAGGCAGGGGAGGACAAGAGGGTGATAGGTACCTCGCAGCGGCGCTGGCGGAGTGGCGGGTGGTGGAGAGCCGCTGGAGCTGGCAGTCGTCGTGGACGAAGCGGATGCTGCCGCGGCAGGCACTGGGGTGGCGCAGGGGGCGCTCGGGCTCGGCGGGGTGGTGGCAGATGCGGCACTGCTGCTCCTCTTCCTCCTCATCCCCGGAGCTGTCCACCGCCATCTTCCGCAGAGCTCCTGCGGCGGCGCCTATCCGCAGAGCCAGGACTGGCTAACGCCCCGGGCAAGAAACTAAGGGGAAAAAAACCCAGTTTCAAGGTAACAAAAGTCAAGCTTTGTTGCATAACTCATAAGAAATCGTAACAAAAATGGTAGTTGAATCAGAATAAGTTGGTAATGGAAAAGGAGTGGAGAAAACTCAACTTTGTTAGCTTTTGCAATGTAACGGTATACAAGTACAGTGCAATGTTCGGTTTAGAACACAGTTGGAAAATCTTTTCTGAACAGCAACTCTGCATTACCTTGAAAAAAATTGGAAGTAATGGATTCAAATCCAAAACAAATGGATGAAAAAGATCAAAATTCCACATGTAAATTGCCAGGCATACAAGATCTGCGTGGGAGAAGTTAAATAACGGTTTTCGATTCAGCTGGGGGGGGGGGGGGAGTGGGCGGTATCGACCATGAGCTGTGATGTAAACGGATTACATGGGACCTAATTACAGGCCATGTGAAACAAACGCATGTAAAGCTTTCAAGTTAACGGGCTGAAAATCTCGAACCAAACATATTCATGGAACTGAAGATCATGTTTCAATCCAGGCAAATGGCTATATGTTTGAGGTCAGCAGCAACAGAAAAGAGACAAATGCTTTTCTTTGTATTTCAGCATTTGATAAACACATAAGATGCATCTCTTTTCGGCATTAACAAGATGAAAATTGGGATCTGGGAATTGGGAGGGTCTGAGATGTGGGATACCTTTGTTGCTGCTGCTGCTGAGGCGGAATGCCGAAGGGCGAAGGGCGCCGGGGTTGCTCCTCCTCGAGATCGAAGGGGGTCGACACCAGCCGGGATAATTGCTTGGGGAAGCAACGAAGAAGGAGACGGAAGGGGAAGGTTGCCCGCCTGCTGGGTAAAGCGAAAGCCGAGAGCCCGAACGGGGACGGCCGGACGGGGCACGGCGTGGGCGGCGGCCGCCCGGCAGCAGCGACGGGGTAGGGTTTCGTTTCTTTAGAGCGAGACGGAGAGCAGTGGGGTTTTCCGGAGTGAAAGGAGGAAGACGCGGCTTCCCTCCAAATCCATCCAAAAAGAAAAGGGAATGAAGCCCAAAGCGGCAGGGCAGCCCACCCGTCAGTCTCTGCGTCCACAGGTCCATTCCACGCCACACTCGACACGAACGAGCGGATCGCACTCCCTGCCAGTCGGCCAGTCCGCCCGAGCGGATCGCACTCCCTGCCAGTCGGCCAGTCCGCCGATTCCCAACCCTGGCCGACTTCTGACGGCGGCGCCGGCCAACGACGGCAGCCACGCGCCCACGCCGGGCAGCGGCGGCGGCCCTCTCCCTCCGTCGCTCCCAGGAGCCAGGTTTCTGCGGCGGCAAGCCTCCCGTAGCGCAGTCCCGCTCCTCCGATTGACGGTTGTCCTGGTTGGCTGCCTCCCGAAGCCCCCAAAACATCCATCCACAGCCAGTACTGCTGCCACAACAAGTTTCTTCAGGTAATTTCTCCTCTGATTTTCAACAAATCACAAGCTTTGTTATTTGTTGTCTTTCTTAATTGTTAGAGATATTAATTGTCATAATACTTTTTTTACTATTATTGACATATGGTCATTGTCTCATTGACTCATTGATGTTGCTATCTTACCGCACATTTGTTGTTGCATTGCAAACAAATAAATACAAGAATACCCAGAGCAAATTCCTGGCTCCGCCACTCCACTCCTTGCAGGTCATCACTTCTAAAAATGAAACTTGCTCTAGCTGGAATAAACTCAAAAGGTTTTGAAAATCTGCATCAGCCGTCCACCTCAACCCGCTCCATTCGTTATCTAGCAGAGGTAATATGCCGGGAATGGGAAGAAAAGGTCGTGCGGTCTTTATTTTGAGGACTAAGTGTGCAGTGTCTTTTGCAAGCAAGAATAAGTCTGTAGTATTTACTATTTCATTTTTAACTCTCAGTCACCTGACAATCATATAGTTTGTAGATGTCAAGATTTGTCAATTTAACATTGAGATCCAAGAAA
The DNA here is from genome assembly GCA_963921465.1 of Triticum timopheevii. Taxonomy (NCBI): domain Eukaryota; kingdom Viridiplantae; phylum Streptophyta; class Magnoliopsida; order Poales; family Poaceae; genus Triticum; species Triticum timopheevii. The sequence goes on along the minus strand of OY997266.1, from coordinate 501,833,855 downwards.
GGTTAATACTTTTTAAAATTGAGAATAAATACTAAAAAATATTCACAAGATGAGCAAGTTCTTGCTACAATGTACACATATCTTTTTGAAAAATATGAACAGTTTGCAGAAAAGACAACAACTTAATTTACTTTCTGTCCAATACTTGTTTGTCACAAGATGAACAAAGTATTGCAAGTCAGTGAATATTTTTGTATATACATATGAACGGTTTCACTAGCGCAGATTGATGTTGATATATGCGAACGATTTTAAAGTGTGTTTAGGATGTGGGGTGTTTTGTGCGTGTGGGATAGGTGTATGTGCACTAGTACTGTTAATAGAATTGCCTAATACAGTAATTAATTAGTTGTTAGTCCTTTTTAAGGGAAAATTGCTGCTTTACTAAACTAAGTTTCGGCCAAATCCGAGATCAGCGTGTCCACAATACCGTGTGATTATTCTGAAAACATTATACACCACTAGTTATGGAAATATATATCGATGCTCATAATTATGGGATGCAATTACAGCTATGTATGAATTCTCTTAATTCCAATTAATTTGGTATTGATCTGATTCACGGTTAAAAAAAGGCATGTATTGATATCAGAGTCACTAATAAAAGGCCTTCCATTGATCTGTAGTTCACAACTTAGAGCCAAAGAAGCAAGATAAGTGTTCCTTCCAACACCACATCTAGCTAAGATGAAGACTACACAGACGCTGCTCCTTATTCTCGCCTTCCTCGTGCTATCACCGGGTATTATTTAATTTATTTGTGTTAAATATTTTCCAGGGGAAATGCTAAAGGTAACTGATGGTCTTTGCTCACCAGCAATTAAACCGACGTATGTACCGTGTGATCATCCAAGTTGCCTGCACGTTTGTCGCCAGTTCCTCCATGTTTGCCCTACATGCACCTGGTCTGGTGAGTGCACCTACGAGGGATGCAGGTGCACGGTGTGCGACCCCTAATAAACAAAAGAGTTGCATGGTGCATACAAATTCATACATAAAGTTCACAAATTAGCACTACAACTTGTGTTTGAGGTACATTTCTGTCGGTGGCCGTTAACTTTGCCTACATGACGCCAGTGAGGCCAAGGCCCCACTCTCTTTTCTGTGGGTCCCACCTGTAAGTGGGAAAGAGAAAGGAAAATATATGCTGGGGTGCTGCTGCCTGAACTCGAACTCGAAGAGCTCGCGGCTCGTGAGGGTTTCATCAAGCAGTGCACCACATTCTGTTACTTGGTTGTAGTGAGATACAAACCTTTACTAGTACTACATGCTAATCTCGCTTGAAAGCTTCACGGTGGACGCGGTCGGGATCAGCGAGGATCGGCTCGGCGGGGCAGTGCATCTCCTCTTAGCTTCTCCCAGCTCCATGTAAGCGATCTTCTTGCCGGCAGCATTGGTCGTTGCAACGAATTGGTGCGGCAGCAACGACGATGGAGCAGAGCGTTTCTTTCCAACCGCTTCCTTGGTAGCGTTTGTCGGGGACTTGACGGCTGCAGGGCCGTTTGAGATGGAAGAGATCATCGCGGATCGGCATGCTGACGGAGAGGCAGATGACTTGTCGGGAATTCTCACGCTCGCTACGCCGGAAACCTTCATGGTGGACGAGGTCAAGGTCCTCATTGTCCTCTTCGGAGCTTCTCCTAGGTCCAAGTAAGCGATCTTCTTGCCGGCAGCATTGGTTGTGGCGATTCTGGCGAACGGGATGAGCGCGGGTCGGTGCGGCCGTGGCTGCGGAGCAGAGCGTTTGTTTGCTACCCCTTCCTTCGTAGCCTTGGCCCGGTTCATGATGACAGCGCCGTCTGACGTGGAGGAGATCAGCGCCGATTGGCTTGGCGACGGCGAGGGCGACGCAAAGGACTTCCTTGCAACTCTCTCCTTGGCCGCGTTGAGGATCGTCCTGCGGCGCTCGAGGTCACGACGGATCTGGTCGCACAACGCCGGGGAAGAGCACTGCGCCATGAGAGCGGGCGTGCTGAAGGCTGCGCGGAGGAACGAGACGAGGGCTCGGCGAGGGTGTTTCTTGTGTTGCGAGTGCCCTGTGGGAGCCGCCCCTAGGCTTATATCCTTTTTTTTGCGGGGGAATAAATTTCATTACTCAATCACAGTGTCCTTACAATCTTCAGCAACTATCTTCAACATCGAAACCAGACCAGCCCCTAGCTAGGTCATGGTCCTATTATGATCTCTAGCAAAAACAGCTAAGCAATGGCTAGCTTTATTCTGTGTTCTAGAAATATGAACTATGCGATTCTGCCTTAGACTCAACAGATATTTGATCTCCTGCACAATAGGAGCATACACAGAGCGATCTGTGTCCCTACATGAGATCATGGACACTGCCTCCATAGAATCCATCTCCACAACAATCGGGAGATCACTTCGTTGAATAGCCAAAGAAAAGCCCTCCATGCAAGCACATAGCTCCGCTTCCAGCGCATCGCGACACGAGAACAGCCCCCTGCAGGCTGAGAAGTTAATGTTTCCAAGATGATCTCTCAAGATCATTCCAGCTCCAGCTACTTCCGATGATATAAAAGATCCATCCGTATTAAGTTTGTTCCATCCCGTGTCCGGCGGACTCCATTTCCTGTCGACAGGCTCCTTCCTAACCCTCACTTCTCGGCCAGGTTTATCATATATGATGCAGGTTTTACCTTTTGCCGGGTCTACATGGGGGTGTAGCTTGATGCCAATGAGGGAATCCACATAACTCCGAAGAAACCTCACCGAGGCCTCCATGGGGGGTGCAATCTTACCATGAACTATTTCATTCCTTACAAACCATGCTCGCCAGAACACCATCATGATCATCATCCGGCCAACCTCGTTCAAAGGGGCCAAAGCCTGAAGTAGCCACTCCTTTCCACTATTTAACATCCCCTCCAGCGCCGGGATCGCCCACACTTCAGACATCGCAAGGCATAGATCGCGTCCAAACTGACATCGGACAAACGGATGATAGTTATCTTCTTCCTCCATCCCACAGACAGAGCAGTAGCTCACGGTTTCAAGGCCAATTCTATGTTTCCTCTGCCATGTCGGGAGTGAGTTAGTGGCAAGCCTCCATGCAAAGTTACGTACCGAGGGTGGTGCCCAACTCTTCCAAATGAAACTCCAGCATTTCCTCTGCCCTGATGGTGATGAGCTCGAGGAAGATTCAGATCCTCTATATATTTTGTCAAAAGCAAGGGCATAAGCCGACTTGACTGTGAATACTCCATATTTACCAGGCCCCCATGCAAGAACATCCCCTTCCAGCCTGGGGGAGGCTCTAATCTTCATAATCTCACGTACATCCGCATCAACAAAGTACGTAGTGAGGAGACCATAGTTCCACGAACCGTTCGGATTCAGCAGGTCCGAAACAAAGCGGATACGGCATCGACCCTGCGGAGATATGGGTTTATAGAGAACGGGCGCGGGATCCAATTGTCGCGCCACACTCGGATACTTCTTCCATTTCCTACTCTCCAAACCAACCCCTTCTTCAGTAACTCCAAGCCATAACTAATAGCTTGCCATGACGAGGAGGCATTGCCCGAAAAAACTGTATCCTCCAACTTCCCCATGGGGTAATATCTTGCCTTCAAAACTTGAGCACATAAGCTCTCTGGTCTGATTATTAGTCTCCATGCTTGCCGTGCTAATAAGGCCTGGTTAAACATCCGAAAATCTCTAAACCCCACTCCTCCCTTGTCCTTGGCATGAAGCAGTTTATCCCATCCCCGCCAGTGCACTTTCCTCTTACCTTCAGCAGATCCCCAATAGAAGTTCCTTACCATACGAGTAAGATCATCACAAACTGAAAAAGGCACTTAAAAAAAACCCATTACATAAGTTGGTAGTGCCTGTGCAACGGACTTGATCAAGACTTCGCGCCCTGGCTGTGCTAAAAGCCCATCTCCCCACTGCAGTAAACGTTTGGTGAGACTTGTTTGCAGGTTCTGAAAACAGTCCTTTGACATACGCCCCTCCGGCGTTGGAAGCCCTAAGTATCTCTCCTCAAAATGTGGGTTAGTAATCTGTAAAGCAGCACGTACCTCCTCCTGAACCCCGTCTGGGCAAGCATCTCCAAATAGTATTGAGCATTTATCATAGTTTAAAAGTTGTCCCGTCGCGCGACCAAATTCGTCCAGTACCAATCTCACCTTTTCAGCTTGATCTCTTGACGCCTCAAAAAACAACAGGGTGTCATCCGCAAACAGCAAATGTGATATGCCCGGAGCACCTCTACATATTCTAACTGGGGTAATCTCCCCCTCTTCCACCTTGCTATTCAGTAAGGTCGATAATCCATCCGCAATGAACAAAAATAAGAACGGGGAAAGGGGGTCTCCTTGCCGTAGCCCACGCGACGGTGCAAACGAATCCAAGAGAGTTCCATTAAAATTTACCGAGTATCTCACCGACGTGACACAAGTCATAATCCAGTCGACCCATCGTTGAGAGAAACCCATCTTTTGCATCACTTGCCTCAAGACAACCCAATCAACCCTGTCATATGCTTTGGACAGATCAAGCTTGTAGGCACAAAAACTCTTCGTCGGATCCTTCTCTTGCTTGATATAATGGATGCACTCAAAAGCTACCAATGCATTGTCAGTGATCATCCTCCCCGGAATAAAAGCACTCTGTTCTGGTGATATAATACCATCCAAAAGAGGTCGCAACCTATTTACCAAGCACTTGGAGATCACTTTATATATGACGTTGCATAAACTTATTGGCCTATATTCTGTTAACTTAGAGGGATTCGCTACTTTAGGAATTAGAACAATAGAAGTAGAGTTTACCCCCTCCGGCATAATACCCGTGCGGAAAAAGTCCTTCACCGCCGCCAGAACCCCGTCCTTTATGATACCCCAATTGCGATGAAAGAATCTGGCCGGAAGGCCATCCGGTCCTGGTGCCTTGAGCGGCCCAATTTGAAAAAGTGCATCCGAGATTTCCTTGTCAGTAAAAGGCGCACAGAGCTTGATATTATCAGCCTCCGTCACCTTAACTCCCAGAAGATCTAGTACTGGTGTAGTATCAAGAGAGGGGTCGGCCGAAAAAATATTCTGGAAGTACTCCTTAGCCATCACGCTCATAGTTTCAAAATCCGAATGAACCACCCCAATACTGTCAGTGAGTTCCCGAATTTTATTTTTCCTTGCCCTCCAGACTGCCTTACTCTGAAAATATCTGGTGTTTCTGTCTCCTTCCTTCAGCCATGTTATCCTAGATCTTTGGAGCCACATCATCTCCTCCTGATACAGCAACTCGTTCATCCTATCAGTAACTCTTGTGATATCTTGCCTATCCGCGTTCATGTGCATCAGTTCTTCTAACTGGGATCGTGACTTTGCCAACTCCCGAATAACATTACCAAATTTCTTACTCCACAAGCACAAGGAAGACAAAGTTTTAGTCAATGCGTCATGTAACTGTGGCAAATTCTGTACACTTCCCACCGCCTCCCATGCATCTCTTATCACCTCCGGGAGCGTCGAATCCCTCTCCCAAAAGACTTCATAGCGTCTCTGTTTAGATCTGGCCGCTCCTTGATCAGCTGACCCTTTAAGTACTATAGCAACATGATCAGAGCACGGAGACGGTACATGTGTAACTAAACGCAAATAAGTTTCTCCATGTATTGGTGGCCACCGCTCTGTCCAGTCTAACTTGCACATTCGCAGAACCTGCTCTCTTATTATCATATGTAAACGGTAAGCCCACAGAACCCAGATCCACTAAGCCACAAATCTCCAGCGTATCTCGGAAGGCGACCATTTGTGGTTCTGATCTTGGTGTCGCTGAGAAATGTTCATAATTCCACATAGCCTCATTGAAATCACCTACCACCAGCCAAGGTAGGTCACTGATATTTTTCAATCTCTGCATCTTCTCCCACATGATATGACGATTCTCCACGCGTGGTTCACCATACACGCACGCCAGCCTCCATTGAACTGCACCGTCCTGCACCCGCACTAGGGCATCAATAAAACACTCTTCCTTGTCCAAAATTTCCACCACATACGTCTCGTTCCAGTACAGGGCAAGACCTCCACTCAGTCCATTGCAGTCCACGCCCGTAAACCCTTTTAAACCTAGGCGTCCTCGGATTCTTCTCATCCTGTCAGCTTTCTGTCTAGTTTCACACAAGAAAACCAAAGTGGGGGAATGCGACTGACATATAGTCGCCAATTCTCGAACTGTCCGGGGATTCCCCCCTCCCCGGCAATTCCAGCTCAAGATATTCATTGGCCCCGACGGCCCTCCATCTCGGAGGCCGCCTCGTACGCCACATCCATATCCACACAATCACCATCACGACCTTGTTTCCTTCTCTTCACAATCGGAGCTTTACCTGGGGTGGTCAAAAGCTCCGAGTCATTTCTCTCAGATAGACTCCCTCCCTCTATCATCAGAATTGTACTTGAGACCTTGCCGGCCAGGTGCGGGACCGGCTGCCCATGAACACACACCGTACCATCACTAGCAACCAGTCTTTTCCGAGTTGATCGAAGATCCTCATCCCCCAAGTTTTGCCCCTGGGAGGTAGTAGCAATGCTATCCATACCCGAGTGCATCCCCTCTTCCTCCCTCCTTTCCACCTGAGGCTCTGATCTACCCCGACCTCCTCGACCTACACCTCTCCCTCCTGCACCTCCCCTACTAGCTCCACCCATCCCTCCTCTCCCTCTGCCACCCACCCCACCTCCCCCTCCACGGCCACTCCCTGCTCCACCCATTGGTGGCTCATTACTCCAATGGAGCCAATCACCCCACTCGCAAACCGAAGGGTCATGAACACCATCTCCACACTCTTCAACCACATGCCCCATGCAACCACAGAAGTAGCAAAAATCTGGCAGTTTCTCGTAGCTGACCGGGTATCTCTTGAACTCTTTCAAAGTGATAGGAACAAATCTCACCAAGGGCTTATTGACGTCCACAAAAACTCTGACCCGTAGGAAGCTAGACGGATTGATCCTTCCTTCGTTGACAGCCACTGTGAAAGGCAGCCGGCCAACCTTCTTCGCGACCTTTTCAGCCAGCTCCTTCCTCGTTAAGCCATCCGGGAGGCCTTTTATTCTAGCCCAAAGGGGGTACATGTTCAGCTCATACTCTGCAACATTAGTGAAACCATCGTATTCTACAATAACAACCGGATCTCTACGGAATTGCCATGGTCCTCCTTCCATCAACTGCTTCCGATCCCCCAAGCAATGACATTGTGCAAGGAAAAGATTTGGTCCTTTGATATTGAAAGTAACACCTTGCGCACAGGACCACGCGTTCCTCAAAGAATTCAGCACGACCGCATGGCTAAACGGCTGCATCGTGTGAACCCTAAACAAACACAACCATCGCACCTCTTTGATCAAATCATCCACCTCCCCAGACAGATCCAAATCCTCCTCCTCCTCTCCATGGAGTTTCAACCCATCAAAAGCATTTTCCAGAGCTGGATCTTGTCCAAGAGACTCCCAGTCCTGCACATTCTCCTGATCATCGTCCGCCCGGCCGTCTGCCCCAACTCCATCCAAGGCAGCTGCGTCGGTTGGTATGCTGGCCGAGGATCCGCTCCCCTGGCTTCTTCCTTCTTCGCCCTTCCCATCTAACCCTAACCCCGCCCGATCTTCCTTCGTCCCTCCCCCCGTCCCTACTTGCGACTCCTTCTCCATGGTGGTGGGGCGCTTGATCCCAATCCCTAGGCCTCTCGATCGCCGGTCGAAGACGGGCAAACGACTGTAGGGTTTAGTGGTGGACTCTGACGTCGCCGTCGGAGGAGGAGGTGGACTCTAGGAAACCCTAGAGGAAAAAGTTTGCCAGCGGAAGGTCCCTCAGGTGGAGTCGGACTCGAAGAGGAAAACGTGCTTGTCAAGCACTGCGTCAACTACATTGAGGAGGAGTCGAGTTGCAAAGCCTCATCTTGGAGCGATGCGTATGCTATATTTTTTGTTTATTTAGGGGTATTTTTTCTTTGTTTCTTGAGATAAGAGCGATGGGTACAGCAGGAGCTCTTTGAGAAAAATGCCAGGAGCTCCTATTCGGCGCTAACAGCGCCAATTAGAGCAGCTGGCGTTCGCAGGGGGCGCGGAATGGGCCGGCCCTGTACCTGCTCAAAACATAGGCGAAGAAAAAAAAGGGTAGAAAACTATTAGTCACTAGTAGAGTGCCCGTGCTTGCCACGGGATCTTGAAATAGTATGCAAGAGTTACATGTTAAATTTCATATGTACAAACAATATAACACAAACACAATTATTGAATAATTAAAGTCCATTTTTGCAATGTAAATTGATAACAAAAAGAAAGATTAACGACATGTCCATGTAACAAACTGAGCGATGTTCCAACTAAACATCTATTACAAAACTATCAATATCTAGATGATGCGCTTAAGAAATTCTTTCACAATATCATGAAAGTTGCCTTTAGCTTCATTCCCACGATGTTTTAGCAAGTATAATAAAAACCACTTCCTCAACTCATACCCATCCTGCACAAACAATATATGTAGTTAGTATGAAAATTTCACGCTGAAGGTCTTAAATCACTTAAAACATGTAATGGATGCGTTGTCACTGGCATTTCAAAAAAAAAATACTGGTTACATATGTAATCATAAGGCATGTCAATTTTCCAGCTTGGCATAGAAAATGAGTCTAAAATAGTTCCTTAGTTATTCTGATAATCTTGATAGTACAATTATGATAGTTACGATAATCACCTAGGAGTTTCAATTTTTAAAAGAAAAAAAACAACAACAATCATTAGGCCCTTAAGAAATCACGACATGATTCTGACCAGCTACAAGATATATCCTTCCTAATATTCAGATCTAGTGGGAAAAACTACTACCCAACAATATCCATATAATATAATCGACAATGTTTTCTGCATTTGCTAAATAATCATGGGAACAGAAAATGACTTCGGGCTTCAAGATCCAATAGTATATACACAGGCTCGATGCGACGAAGCTGGCGAAGAACATCGAGATGATTCCAATGAAGGATTTGTCTCGATTTAAGGGACTTTCACGTGCCCAAATCGCCCCCCTCTTTGTCAGCCACACCTAATAGAAGCAACATAAATGACTATGATGCTAGCTGCTACCTTTTCGTGATCATCATGTAAAATTAGATCATCATTACAAATAAGCATTATAATGTTCACATTAATGATGCATTCCAGTAAAGATTTTGTGATTGTCACAAGAACATAAAAATAATAGATGTGCATATATTTTCATGTGGTAGAATACTACTAATCTACACCGGACCAATAAATTAAGCGAGTACAAGACAAAGAAATCTATCTAGCATTGCATATTATAATTAAACATCCATGGTTGCATCTATTCAAGCTATATGTAGGAAGACGCCATCTAGTCAAGCACTAAGAACTGAGAGAAATAATTACATCTTCCAGTATAGCTTCAGACACTTAACCTATCTTTAGGGCCTGTTCGGCAACAACCTAACTTCCCAAACTCCTCAACTTCTACTGCTCACTTTGGTTTTCTAGCTTCTCATAGTGATGGAAAAACATTCGGATGCGCACCTCATGCTTCTCATCGCTGGCATGGGTTGACAACCCATTTAGATGGGCTGAAGCCCGTTTGGGAGGGAAGGGAGCAAAGCCCAGCTTAGTAGGCATACAATGGCCCCTTTCTTCTAATTAAAAAAATGTACAGCGACCGTGATGGAGAGGCTACGGAGAGGAGATATGAGCTGTTGGGGGGAGAGACAAAGTGAATCTGTACGCATAGCTCACTTGATTATGAATGATGAGGTCACAATATGAACGAACAAAACGACATACCTAATCCCCTTTAATAGTAGAGATATGACTATATGGCCGTATAATTACCAACTACAGTCAAATGGGAACATACTAAATTGAAAGTTGGACATGAAAAACATACCTCACTCTAGCTGCCATGCAATTTCTAATATTTTCTTCCACTTATTAGGCTACCTCACTCGATATAATTCATATTCTTAAATCTGCAATCCACAAGTGACCAATATATGAACGTACTACATTAGCTCGCTATAATCCAATCCAAAACCCAACAAATATGAAGAGCATAAATAATTGCGCTAAAGCCTTTTGGTTGTCTGAACTCTGAAGTAGTGGAATTAGGACTCACTGAAATAGCAGCTTTAATAAAAGGAGGCAATATGACTTCCATCCTGGTTCTGCCAACTGGTGTTGCTAGTCCTAGCTCATGCACAAAAATCATCATCCTTGCCGAGCACAATAAAGCCTTTCCTCATTTCAAGAACCTTCTCTGGATATGGGATAAAATCCTGCTCTATGTCAGCTGCTACAAAACCAAAATTACAGACTGCATGAAAACATCATCATTGTCAATTTATAAGATAATTCAAGGGCTAAATAGTTGTCCAAGTTTTGACATATAGATTAGTTATGAGTAATGAACCATACGAACCATGCATGTATCTTGCAGCTTATGAGGATTGCAGCTTATGAGGATTGCTCAAACAAGTTCTAGATATGGTAGGATATCTTCACCCATAGACGTTGATATGTGTACAACCTTCTGCTGCCTCGGAAGCACACGATGCACATCATCGAAACATCCAAACTCTAAAACAAATCAGAGCATGTTAGAGAACCAACAATACATAGGACAAACTCCACATAAATATGTGCATATAGATATGAAAATGAATTTCATGCACATCTCATCCAATTTGAGACTTCATGGAGTTTCCCCTATATATTGGGTCAAAGAAAGAAAGCATGCCAAAGAAACTACATGAAGTAAATATGCATGCTCAAGACTTTCAAGAACCGATACCAATTGACAAAGAAATACCAAGAGAAGAAAAGATACCAAATGAATAAATCATTACTTGGAGGATATCCACAACAGATACATCGAGGAATGAGATATCCATTGATACACACTAAATTAAAGATGTCAAACTCCCAAAGAGAGGATGGTTCCAAACAAACCGAGCTCTCAACAAAGTTTCATGATGGCACAAAGTACCAAAAAGAAGGCGGCTTGCCTTCCACCAACACACATTTGATAAGGATCACAAGATGAGCATTTTATAGAAAATAGGATAGCTCCCCCAATACTAGTGCATTGTAGAGAATTTGCATTTGAATACAAAATGCACAAGGTGGGATAACCACTTTCACTATATCTAGAAAACACTAGACAAGATCAAGAAATTAACAAGATCCACAAGTGATATGGAAGACAAAGGGAGTTGACACAAACCTTGGCAAGAGATAAGGCAAATAAAAGCAAAAGCCAATATAAAGATGATCAATAATTTCTACCACACAAGTGAGTACAAATTGTCAAAAGACAAGAAGTATTTGGAAATAATTCCCGGTGGTAGAAAGCAAGGTTATCCAACATAATCTTCACACAAACACACAAGCAAACTTGCAACTTGTAGAGCTAACATGCCACCTAGGAACAAGATAATTTACAATATCAATTCTAAGTGACAATATCTCAAACGTACACATTTTCTAGGCTAGTAATATACACATAGAATATTACTCCCCCATAATGTGATACCAATTAAAGATAAACAAGAGGCAATAAAGGATCCAACAAGAGATAATTAATGGACTATTTAGAATTTGAATTTCTCATGAGAAGACATACCACATTGTGACTAGATAATCTTGTAATATCAATACTAGATGGTATTCCTCATCTACACACATTTATAGGATTGTGAGGTGCACAAAGCACATCACTTCCCAAAAATAGAATTTTCCATTAATCTCTCACAAGAGCCAACTAAGATACAAACAAGATGCACAAAGTCTCAACGCACTACACACACGTACATGATGTGCAAACCAACACACACACATACTTGATTACTCAAGATAAGCAAATTGGAAGCACAACATATACAACACATGCAAGGAACCAAACCAAAACATGCAAAGGGGCAAGTAACTTTCAATGTAAACAATTTAAGTACAAGTTACTGCAAGGAGGCATATTGGATATAAGATAGAAACTTGATAACCCAATTGACTTGGCTTGAGACAATATGAATGATGAAGATACCTTAATTCTTCATGATGTAGCCAAGTCTCCAATGCCATCCAATAACACCTATTGATCAAGTTTGAGCTTGGTGGTCCCCAACCAAGTTGGGTCCTAAGAGGTTAGTCACAATAGGCTTGGCTACCCAAGTGGTTATTTTCTTGACAACACTTTGAGTACCAACAAACTTGGCAAACACATTGCCAACCTTATCCTTCCCAAGAGAATAGATATCATCAATAATAATTGAGTTGGATAAGTTACCACTAGTGCATGAAGAAGCGACATGACCTTTCTCACGACATATGTAGCAATGTCTACTCTTGACTTTCTTCTCACTTGATTTCTCAACTTGAGAAGCATTAGCTTGAGTCTTCTTGGGAAGAGGCCTTTCTTCAACTTGAGGTTGAGCATGAGAATGAACTTGTGGCCGCTTTTGTTGCTTGTCATTAATGGGCTTCTTCTTCAATGGGCAAGATCTAACATGATGCCCTTCAATTTTGCACTGGAAGCAAATAATCTTGGCCGAATTCTTGACTTGTTCTTGGCCCTTCTTGTTTCTCTTGGACTTCTTATTCTTATTGGAGTTGAATCCAAGTCCACCTTTGTCATTGGGGGATTTTTGCACACTCAAGATATTGTTGAGTGTGGACTTCCCTTCATGACACTTCTCCAAGTCTTTCTTCAAAGAAGTGACTTGAGCCTTGAGCTCTTTAATTTCCTCTACATGGTTAGTATCAACACAAGTACTAAAGGAAGTATAAGCTTCATCGTTAGAGCAACAAGGCAAGGAGAGTAATTCATCACAAGAAGTACCAATGTTATGAGTAGACGAATTATAAGGACTAGCACGTGGCAAGATAGCATTTTGACTTGAAGTAGTGCTAGTATCCACATGCGACTTACTAGAAGTTACCTTAGACATAGCCTCATGAGCTATCTTTAGCACATTATGGGATACTAGAAGATCATCATGAGAGCTTGTGAGCTTTACATGATTTTCTTCCAACTTCTCATATTTGCTAGATAGCAACTCAAGTTGAGCCCGTAGCTCAACATTCTCCTTCAAAATGGATGCTTCACTAGAAATAGAGTTAGTAGCACAAGCATCATCAATAATAGCAAGAGGACAAGGCAACTTGGCAAGCTCTTTAGAATATGAAGCTTTAAGTTGTGCATGAGACTCGGTGAGTTTGATGAGCTCACTCTTAATGACCCTTGAGCCATTTTCGAGGTGCCCAAAGTCCTCAAGGAGTTTAGCATGCGCAACTTCAAGCTTATCATTTTTAGTTTCAAAATCATTGGCCACCTCAAGAGCTCTATCATGAGATTCCTTCATTCTAGATAGTTCTAGAGCAAAAGTCTCCTCAAGAGATTCGGAGGTGGTTTGTTCATGTTCAAGAGCTTGAGATAGCTCCGCGACCTCATTTGCATAATCACGCTCATGAGCTTCCATTTTCTCAATGGTGACCTCATGCTCCTCTAGATGAGATTCCAACTCCTCAATGTATTTCTTGCCCTCAATGGCAATAGACATGATTTCCATGAAGTTGGAACGAGCAAGTTTATTTTTGTGAAGAGCTTTAAAAATCATTTCCCCCTTAATTTTTAAGGAAGCAATATTATCATTCTCTTCATCATTATCATCATCATCATTAGCATTAACATCATCATCAAGCGACATATTGGGGTTCAAAGTAGGAGATACCTTTGATGCCTTAGCAAAAAGGCAAAAAGCAATAGATGATGATGTAGGATCCCTTGAGGCACCATTCAAGACCACATCTTGTTCCATGGAGTGTTGGGTTTCCTCTACATTGTTAGCACAACAACTAGAGGAAATACAAGCATTTTTATCATGGCAACAATACATAGCAAGCATATCATCATGGGATTTAGTCAAGCAATTTCTACATGATATGCAAGGACTATCAACACAAGCATGTGAAAAATTTGGAATGCTCGAAGTGTTAAAGTCCAAAGAAGAAGCATTGCAATAAGATAGTGGTGAAGGAACATCGATAATAAGCACACTATCATCCTTGCAATGATCAACACTACTCACCATATCATTACCTTGTGGCAAACCACATGTAGGTGAAGTAGAGGCAGTTAACAAGACAACACGGCCGGAGGTGGAGGGAGAACAATCATCCCCACAAATCTTGGACACACCATATTTATCTTGAAGCTTCATCCACAACTCATGAGCATCCCGAACGGCATGAGTTGAAATATAACTACATTGCTCAGAGCATCAAAGAGCACATTATAAGCTTGAGCATTGAGATAAGAGTTTTTCTCATCCTCTAAAGATAATCGTTGAGGATCCTTTGGAGGAGAAAAACCCATATCTACAATTCGCTCTAAATTTGGGTCCATGGCCCTAAAGATATTAAGCATGCGAATTACCCAAATATCAAAATTTGTGCCATTGAAACTAAGAGTGTCAGAGAATCCTAATCCCCTAGTCGACGTCTTTACTCTCTAGGCGGTTAAGCCTAACAAATAGAGACGAGGCTCTGATACTAATTGAAAGATCGTGGATGTCACCTAGAGGGGGGGGGTGAATAGGCGCTTTAAAATAATTACGGTTTAGGCTTGAACAAATGCGGAAAAAACCTAACGGTTAATTTGTCAAGCACAAAACCTACAACAACTAGGATCACCTATGTGCACCAACAACTTATGCTAAGCCATATAAACAACTAAGTGATAGCAATATATATGACACGAAGCAATATGGCTATCACACAGTAAAGTGCATAAGTAAAGGGCTCGGGTAAGAGATAACCGAGGCACGTGGAGACGATGATGTATCCCGAAGTTCACACCCTTGCGGATGCTAATCTCCGTTTGGAGTGGTGTGGAGGCACAATGATCCCCAAGAAGCCACTAGGGCCACCGTAATCTCCTCACGCCCTCGCACAATGCAAGATGCCGTGATTCCACTAAGGGACCCTTGAGGGCGGTCACCAAACCCATACAAACGACAACCCTTGGGGTAGGTCACCGAACCCGTACACTTTGGCAACCCTTGGGGGCGGTCACCGGTACCCGTCAAATTGCTCGGGGCAATCTCCACAACCTAATTGGAGACCCCGACGCTTGCCCGGAGCTTTACACCACAATGATTGAGCTCCGAACAACACCAACCATCTAGGGCGCCAAGGTACCCAAGAGGAACAAGCTCTAGGGTGCCCAAACACCCAAGAGTAATAAGCTTCTCAAACTTCACTTCCATGTATCACCGTGGAGAACTCAAACCGATGTACCAAATGCAATGGCAAGGGCACACGGAGTGCCCAAGTCCTTCTCTCCCAAATCCCACCAAAGCAAGTAACGCTAGGGAGAAAATGAGAGGAAGAACGAAAGAAGAACACGAAGAACTCCAAGATCTATATCCAAGGGGTTCCCCTCACTTAGAGGAGAAAGTGATTGGTGGAAACGTGGATCTAGATCTCCTCTCTCTTTTCCCTCAAGAACTAGCAAGAATCATTGGAGGGATTGAGAGTTAGCAAGCTCGAAGAAGGTCAACAATGGGGGAAGAACACGAGCTAAAGAGATAAGGTTCATTGGGGAAGAAGACCCCTTTTTATAGGTGGGGAAAATCCAACCGTTATGCTCATAGCCCGCATAGAGCGGTACTACCGCTCGACCTCACGGTACTACCGCCAGGGGTAGCGGTACTACCTCAAAGGGTAGTGGTACTACTGCTTGCGAGTGGTACTAAAAAAATACATCCGTGCCTACCACCGCTGGACTTGTGATGAGTTTTTGGTCCGGAGCGGTAATAAAAAATTACATCCGCTCCTGTCCGCGGTAGTACCGTTGCAGCCTTTTGAGAACACCAAAACTGCCACAACTTCTGTAAACGGACTCCGAATTCGATGAAACCAAGTTTGTTGGAAAGCTAGCGACAAGGGATAACACAATCTTGATAGAAATAACAATAAGAAGGAAATTTTAAAAGGCCCAAGATAAAGTGGTGAGAACCCTTCCTCGAATAAGACCGGTAAAACCTCCAACACCAAAAACGCAATAGAAGAGGCATATGAAATTCGTTTTCGAAGTACTAGAGCTTTTCACGGAGATAACCACAAGCAGTAAAACCTCAAAAGACAAAACAAATAAGAACCAAGAAAGATGATGCAAGGATGCAATGGTTTGAGCTCCCGACGAATGATACGATCAAGCTACTCACTTGAGAGCCCTCCTTGATAGTACGGCTATCGATCCTATAACCCGGACTCCAAACTACCACCATGAGACCGGAAAATAGAAAACCTATCAAGGGAAAACCTTTTCCTTGCACATGATCCACTTGAGATAGATGATGACGATCTTGTCCTCCTCAAGATGGACCACCTTCCTTGATTGCGTTGGGTCGATGAAGACTAGATGATTGCTCCCCCATACTACACTATGGGTGAGCCACTATTCGGCACATCTTCACAAGTCCATTGACACCACAATGCACGGCAAGCTTCAAGAATTTGATCTCTTCATCATGCTCCACTCCACTTGATGTCATCCTCTCCATGGGTTGAGTGATATCTTCCTCTTGACCCAAGCCCATGAACGCGTACCTAAACCCACATAGAACTCTCACATAGACCATGTGTTAGTACACAAAGCACAATGGACAATGCTTACCATACCATGGGATCACTTGATCCCTCTCGGTACATCTCTACGCTTTATGAGTTGATCAACTTGATTCACTCTTGACTTAGTCTTGATCAACCTTGAATCTTTCCAACTCTCTTCATTCGGATGATGTCTTGAAGGTAAACATGAATGATCACACAATCTTGTTCTTCAAGACATGCTTGTAATAAGCTCAACACTCACATGACCAATCTTTGGAAAATTCCTTCATAGCACCTTGGTCAACTCATAAACTCCTTGAAACCAACACATGGACTTCAAGAAAATCCTATGGACAAATCCTTCAAATATAACTCAGGACAACCATTAGTCCATAGAGATTGTCATCAGTTACCAAAACCAAACATGGGGGAACCGCATGTTCTTTTAGCAAGTAAGTCATTAAGCAACACCTCATCCCCTTTTAATAGTATTGGCTTTCCTATGGACTCAATGTGATCTTGGATCACTAAAAAGAAAATGTAGAGTCTTGAACTTGTTGCCAATATATGTCCTTAGCATTTTGAGGGGTCCACATATCTAGTCCATGCCATGCCAATCATTGAACTTTCTGAAATGATCGTCTTGAAAGAGCATTAGTTCAATGAGCTATATGTTGTTAAGAATTACCAAAACCACCCAGGGATTAGTTGCACTTTCAATCTCCCCCTTTTTGGTAATTGATGGCAACATATAGATCAAAGCTTCGGTAAATGATGATAAGAATGAAATACATCATCGCTTTGAGAAGTATGTGATAAGCAAGTGCTCCCCCTAAATTTGTGCATTATTTAAAATTTGCTTTTGAATGCAAATGCACAACCAATTAGGATCATGGGTTACTCTTCCATGTCACATACATCTTGGTGGAGCGCTCAAAATGATAAAAATAGGAACAAGCACTCATCACCAAGGCAAAGTGAATGATCATACATAAATATAGATAATATCATCATCCAAGCACAAGCATTAAGCATGATATACAAAGTATCTCACACACAAAAACATAAAGTATCAACCAAGCAAGCAAAGTGAATAAGTAGCAAAAGAAGCAAAGCTCTCTCTCTCCGAAGCCTATGATCTATACACTTTCTCCCCCTTTGGCAACAAGTTACCAAAAAGCTTGAAAATGTATAGTGCTATGCGGCTCTCTAAGCTTGATCTTCAGGAGGTGGTGTTGAGAGGACTCCAAGGATGAAAGCATCTGTTGAAGTTGATGGAGCTGGTGGAGTTGCCACTGGAGGAGCAACTAGAGCTGTGGCTGCAGGTGCTGATGCTGTAGCTCTAGTGTCAGGCACTGGCACTGCTGCAGACCTCTATGCCCTAGGCACTCGTGAAACACTTTATTAGTTGCTTCCCCCTTCCTTTCTTCTTCTTCTTCTTCCTGGAGCTCCTCAACTGCTGTTTGAATCTCTGTCACCTTCAAGTCAAGATCATAGAATTTTGTTTCAATGATCCTCTCCAAGATCTCTTGGTTCTGAGTCAGGGTGGCCAGTCCTTTCTCAATCCTCATCAAAGCTGCCAGAGGGACTAGTGCCCTCACTTAGGTCCATCTACTCCTCAGACTTGTTTTGGTTGTCACTCTGATCAAACATACTGCACTGCAAACTAAGAGCTGACCTTGTGAATAGTTGTAGATGAGATAGAGTAGATGAGCATCACAAAGTGCAAAGTTTTTGCAAAAAGAATGAATCAAAAACTTAGTTTTAGTTTTCCACAAAAAGCATTTCGGAGCTACCGATTTGTAAAACTCGGTGACACCGAAGCAACTTTGGAGTCTAAACTAGTGGAATCGGTCAGACCAAGACACAATTCGGTGACTCCGAGTTTTCTAGGGTTTCACAAAGTCCTGAACTCGGTCACACCGATTTGCAATTTTCGGTCAGACCAAAAATCACATGTGCAATGGCCTAACCCAAATCGGTGAGACCAATTTCTACAATTCGGTTGGTCCGAGATGAGTTCAGCGGAAACCTAACCCTAAATTTTCAAATCAAATCTAATCTAATAGAAGTTTTCTCTGGATAGATTGATTTCATACTTGGAAAGAAACATGGCATTGTCTTTGTGCTAAGAATCAAAGGTAAAAGAATGTACAAAGTGTCGAACTCATACCCTAACTTGGCGATGAGCTTGCTACGGCGGCAATGGAGGTGAAGATTTCCGTTGACGGCGGTGGAGACCAGTGGCGGGAGGTCACTGGCAACGAGAGGACGATCCGAAGACCCAAGGCGGCAGACCAGGACACGCGGGGGCGAAGAGGTTTTGGAGGAATTTCCAAAATTTGACCCGTCAGTATATATATCCTGTCCATGTCGGTGTGACTGAGTGGAACAACTTGGTGGCACCGAGATGCAGAATCACAAGCGTTACTGCAACTCAGTGAGACCAAAGAGTTCTAATTGGTTGCACCGAGATTGAAAACTAGATCAACTCAGTGAACTCGGTATGACCGAAAAGGATGAATCGGCCAGACTAAAATGCATAGAGAGGTTTTGGAAGTTTAAGTCTATGATGAATCGGTGACTCCGAGTGCTCCTCACCCAAAGGGTTCTAATTTGACTTGTTCAAACTTTGTGATGTAGCATGAATAGAGTTTGAGACGAGAAAAGCACAGATATCTAGAGGAAGTTCTTATGCATTCTTGTCCATCCATTTTGCAAAAGAAGAAAAGCCAAACAAGCAAAGCAACAAATGGATTTTCTCAAATGAGAAAAATATGCAATCAACATGCTCACACAATAAAATGGCAAATGAAATATGTGGCAAAGCATGCACAATCACTCTAGCATCTATCAAACAATTGGCGATGACTAGGTCATCTATATATGAGTATATTGACTTAGGAGTCAAATGTGAACATTTGATCGTAGGTCATACTCATCATTTAAGCACAAGCGGGGTTACCACTTTTACATAAAGCATTGTTGTGTTCACACCATTAGAGTTGCTTTAGCTCAATTTTAGAGTAAAGCTCCCCCTAGATGTGATATCCCCCCTAAGATGGATGAACTAACCTTGGGTTTTGTCGATGATGACTTCATGTAGATGTTGAAGATGTGGATGCTCATTGTTGATGTAGATCATTTGGAGCAATCCATTTGAGTGATTTGCACTTTCAATACCTACATGGGTTAGTCCCACAAGGAACAAACAAGGATATCCATAGACATAGAGTGAAGCACACACATGATGATGTCCATGAAAGCATTAGGTTACCTTGTCCCTTGTCTTACCAACAAGAGGGTTTGTGACTCCTTGAACTAATGCAAGATATGGAATTTGTTTGCACTTGTCCTTGCCAAAATGAATATGAGTGAAGCATGTTGGCGGAGTCACCCTCAAGAACTCTCTAGTTCTTCTTCTTCGGGATCAACATCAACTTGATGGGAATCCTTGGGGTTGTAGATGTACTTGATGAAGTAGAACTTGATGAAGTCTTGGGAACCCACTTGACCAAGGCCTTTGGAGCATCTTCAAATGCATCAATCTCCTCTTGAAGCTTGTCCTTGCCTTTTAGCTTGTGGTCTTGTGGTGGAAGATCATCTTGAGCTTGTGTTTCCTTGAAGGAAGTAGGATCATAATTCTCTTGTTGAGGAACAAACTTCGTCTTGGGGTATTGATCTTCTTCCCACTCAACTCCATTGGCATTAAACTTTCGTTCAAAACCAACACCTTGATTCTTCCGGTGCCTTCCTTGCTTGCGTACAGTTTCCTCAAATTGCTTACTTCCGGCAAGGCTCTTGTAAACACCTTTCTCTATAATTCCCTTCAATAAGCTTTTTTTTGCTCAAGTGTAACTTGGCTAAGAGAATCATTAGTGGAATCAAGAGAACTACTAGAAGCAACAATATTGGATTTAGCATGATTATTGTTACTACTAGAAGAAGAATCTTTCTTGTTCTCGTTGCTAGATTTTAATTGTGGCATGTAAGTAGACAAGAGTAAACACTTGGCAATGTAAGAAGACCTTTTCTTCCGAAGATCATCATTGATGGATTTTAAGAACCCATGTTCTTGCTCAAGATTGAGCTTCTCAAAGTGTAGCTTCTCATGAGTTTTTAGAAGTTCTTGATGATCTTCTAAAGTAGTTTCATGAGCTAACTTAAGAGTGTTTAGTTCTTTAGTTAGACGCTCAATCTCCTTCTTATCATTGTCATTCATTTCATCTTGATTAGCATGATTAATAGCATTTTCATCATAGTATTCATCACTAGAGTTGTCAACAAGTAAATCATCATCACCTAGCAAGTCATCTTCATCACTATTGAAATCAACATACTCGGGGTGTGTTACCTTGGGGCCTTTAGCCATGAAGCATCTCCCAAATCCTTCATTTGGTGAATCAAATATGTCATAGGAGTTGGTTGACACAAGTGCTAGACCGGCAACACCTTCATCTTGAGTATATTCGGAGTCAGAGTGATAACTTCTCTCAGAGTGGTGGTCGGAGTCGAAGCCGGATACCCATTCACCAACATGAGCTTGATGTCTTTGTTTTGTGTAGCTCCTTGATGACTTGTCCTTCCTTTCTGAATCCTTGCTTCTTGAGAGGTTCTTCATTCAGAGCGATCATCTCTACTCCTTCTCTCTCTTGGAGACGATTCTTCTCTTTTGCTTCTCCTTTTAGGTGAGTATTCTCTTCTTTTGTAGGGAGCCATACACTCATTGGAGTAGTGTCCGGGTCTTCCACAATTGTAACAATTTCGCTCACGACTAGAAGATATTTTGTCATTGTAGGACCTTGACTTGGAACTTCTTTCCTTGCTTCTACTCTTGTAGAATTTGTTGAAGTTCTTCACCATTAAGCTCAATTCTTCATTGAAGGCTTGTTTCTCATTTGATGATGTAGGGGCATCACGTGAGGATTTGTAAGCACCACTAGACTTGTTGTGAAGCTATTCTTTATCCTTGAGTGACATCTCATGAGCAACAATTCTTCTAATGAATTCGATTGGCTTGAGATCTTTGTAGTTTGGCATCATTTGGATCAAAGTGCAGACGGTATCATATTTTCCATCCAAGGCTCTCAAGATCTTTTTGATGATGAATTTGTTGGTCATCTCTTCACTTCCTAAGCCTGCAATCTCATTTGTGATGAGAGAAAGTTTAGAGTACATTTTAGCGACTCCTTCACCATCCTTCATTTTGAACTTGTCAAGTTGACTTTGAAGCATGTCCAACTTGGATTCCTTAACGGAGTCAGTACCTTCATGCATATCAATCAGAGTATCCCAAATTTCCTTTCCATTCTCAAGACAGCTGATTTTGTTGAATTCTTCGGGGCACAATCTGTTGAAAAGAATATCGCAAGCTTGAGCATTGTATTGCAACATCTTCAGTTCTTCCATGGTAGCTTCACGATTCGGTTCTCTCCCATCGAAGAATTCATCTTGCAAACCAATACACACAATAGCCCAAACGGCGGCGTTATGTCCAAGAATATGCATTTTCATCTTATGTTTCCAACTAGCAAAATTAGTACCATAAAAGTAAGGACCTCTATGATGGTAATTTCCCTCGCTAGACGACATACTCTCCTAGGTTGTCAAACCAAGGCTATGATCACCAAAGCTATGGAAATCAAGGCAAATGGAGACCAAAGCTCAGATACCACTTGTAGGATCGAAAGTATGTCTAGAGGGGGGTGATTAGACTACTTGACCAAATAAAAACTTAACCTTTTCCCAATTTTAATTCTTGGCAGATTTTAGCAACTTAGCACAAGTCAAGCAATCACAATACAATTCAAGCAAGCATGCAAAGAGTATATGAGCAGCGAAAAGTAAAGCATGCAACTTGCAAGAAAGTAAATGGGAGGAGTTTGGAGGGAGCAAACGCAATGTTGACACGGAGATTTTTGGCGTGGTTCCGATAGGTGGTGCTATCATACATCCACATTGATGGAGACTTCAACCCATGAAGGGTAACAGCTGTGCGAGTCCATGGAGGGCTCCACCCATGAAGGGTCCACGAAGAATCAACCTTGTCTATCCCACCATGGCCATCGCCCACAAATGACTTGCCTCACTTGGGTAAATCTTCACAAAGTAGGAGATCTCCTTGCCCTTACAAACTCCTTGGTTTAACTCCACAATCTTGACGGAGGCTCCCAAGTGACACGTAACCAATCTAGGAGACACCACTCTCCAAAAGGTAATATATGGTGTGTTGATGATGAACTCCTTGCTCTTGTGCTTCAAATGATAGTCTCCCCAACACTCAACTCTCTCACATAGATTTGGCTATGGCGGAAAGATGATTTGAGTGGAAAGCAACTTGGGGAAGGCTAGAGATCAAGATTCTTGTGATTGGAATGGAATGTCTTGGTCTTAACACATGAGTAGGTGGTTCTTTCTCAGAAAATGAATGATGGAAGTGTAGGAACATTCTGATAGCTTTCTTTACGAATGAAGAATGGGTGGAGGGGTATATATAGCCTCCACACAAAATCTAACCGTTACACACAGATTCCCAAACTCGGTGAGACCGAATGGTAAAACTCGGTCAGACCGATTCAGGTCAAAATATGAACGTTAGGATTTTCGATGGAACCAATACAATCAACTCGGTGGGACCGATGCGCTAGGGTTAGGGCATAATGTAATCTCGGTGTGACCGATCACATGAACTCGATGGGACCGATTTCAGTAATAGGCACATAGAGAGTTGGTCAGGCAAACTCGGTGGTACCGATTCGCTCATTTTGATGAGACCGAAACGTTACTAAAAGGAAATAGTGAATTTGCATTGCAAACTCGGTGGGACCGATTCGCTCATTTCGGTGGGACCGAAACGTTATGAAGGGAAACAGAGAATTTGCAATCCCATCTCGGTGAGACCGAGATCCCTATTGGTGAAACCGAACTGATTAGGGTTTGTGGCAGTGGTTATGTCAAATGAACTCGGTGGCGCCGGATATATCAAATCGGTGGGGCCGAGTTTGACTTTTAGGTTTAGGACTGATATCTACTATGCAACTTTATTATTGTAGACACGTGTTGGGCCTCCAAGCACAGAGTTTTGTAGGACAGTGGCAATTTTTCCTCAAGTGGATGACCTAAGGTTTATCAATCCGTGAGAGGTGTAGGATGAAGATGGTCTCTCTCAAATGACCCTGCAACCAAATACAAGAAATCTCTTTTGTCCCCAACACACCCAAAACAATGGCAAATTGTATAGGTGCACTAGTTCGGCGAAGAGATGGTGATAATAGTGTAATATGGATGGTAGAAATATATTTTTATAATCTGATTAAATAAAAACAGCAAGGTAGCAAATAGTAAATGGGCACAAAAACGGTGTTGCAATGCTTAAAAATGAGGCCTAGGGTATGTACTTTTGCTAGTGCAACCTCTCAACAATGCTAACATAGTTGGATCATATGATTATCCCTCAGTGCAATAAAGAATCACTCCTGAGTTCCTATTAGCGGAGAACAAAAGATATGAATTGTTTGTAGGTCATGAAAGCACCTCAAAGCTATTCTTTCCATTCGATCTATTCAAGAGTTCGTACTAAAATAACACAAAGCTATTTTTTCCGTTCGATCTATCCTAGAGTTCGTACTAGAATAACACCAATGCAAATTCATATTCATAATACTCAATCCACACAAAGAACTATAAAGAGACCCCAAAGTTTCCGTCGGAGAAAAATGTGCATCAACCCCTATGCATAGATTACCCCAATATCACCGCGGGAATTCGTTAGTTGAATGCCATAACACATATCAAGTGAATCAATAAGATACCTCATTGTCACCTCAAGTATTCATATTGCAAGACATATATCATGTGTTCTCATCTCTGAATATTCAATCCGACAAGGCAAAACTTTGAAGGGAAAAGATTCAATTCATCATAACAAGAGTATAGAGGGGAGAAACATCATATGATCCGACTATATTAACAAAGCCCATGATATAGATCACGAGAGAGAGAGAGAGAGAGAGATCAAACACATAGCTACTAGTACAAACCCTTAGCCCCGAGGGTGGACTACTCCCTCCTCATCGTGGTGGCCGCTGGGATGATGAAGATGGCCACCGGTGATGATTCCCCCATCCGGTAGGGTGCAAGAACGGGGTCTAGATTGGATCTCGTGGATACAGAGGCCTTGCAGCGGCGTTACTTCTGATCTAGGGCTACCCCGAAGGGTTTTAGAATATTTGGGAATTTATAGTGCAAAGAGGGGGTGTGGGAGGCCACCGAGGTGGGCACAACCCACCTGGGCGTGCCAGGGGGCCTGGCGCGCCCTGGTGGGTTGTACCCCCCTCGGGGTACCCCCTAGGTGCAGCTCAGGCCCATTGGGTTCCTTCTGATCCATAAAAAATCTCCAAAAAGTTACGCGGTGTTTGGACTCTGTTTGATATTGATTTCCGGCGATGTGAAAAACAAGCAAAAAATAGCAACTGGCACTGGGCACTGGGTCAATAGGTTAGTCCCAAAAAATGATATAAAGTTGCTATAAAATGATTGTAAAACACCCAAGAGTGATAAAATAATAGCATGAATACTTCATAAATTATAGATACATTGGAGACGTATCAGCATCCCCAAGCTTAATTCCTACTCGTCCTTGAGTTGGTAAATGATAAAAGAAATAATTTATGAAGTGTGAATGCTAGCAAAGTGCATAAGTTTGATCAATGATAATTTCAATCACTTTCTCTAGCATCATAACCGCAATTCTTTCTTATAAAACTTCTCATGTTATAGTAGCAACCAATTCACATATTAAGGTCCAAACAATGAATTCTCTTGAAACTCAACAACCTATGTTCTCGGTCACCAAGCAATTGCAATTCAACTTATTCAACAGAGTCTAAGTAAGAGCTCCACATACTCAACCATCATATAGTCTTCTATGATTGCTAACACTCACCACATACACATGAGCAAAACGTTTCAACCGGACACATAGAAAGATAGGGGCTTATTGTTTTGCATCCCAACGTATTCACCTCAAGGGTGATGTCAACAATAATAACTCATGCTACCCATATTCAACTGGACATATGTGCCTAGATATTTCCTCACCACATGATGCTTGCCAAAAGAAAAAAATAAAAAGGAATAGAGAGAAAAACTTTGACTCTTTGCATAAAAGTAAATACTGAAAAGTAAAAGATAGGCCCTTCGCAGAGGGAAGCAAAGGTTGCCATGCGCTTATTTGTTTGTATGCTCAATCCCTTAGTGCAAAAGAACGTCACGTTATATTGCCCCTTATGATAGCAAACTTTATTATGCAGTCCGTCGCTTTTATTGCTTTGCCACCATAAGTTCGTACAACGCTCAATTTTCTCTTACACTAAATGATCTAACACTTTTAGAAGCAATTTTTATTGCCTTATTGCACCGATGACAACTTACTTGAAGGATATTTCTCAATCCTTAGGTAGGTATGGTGGACTCTCAAAACAAGATTTGAGTTTAAGGGTTTTTTGGATGCACAAGTAGTATCTCTACTTGGTGTGGAATTTTTGGCTAGCAAAGATAGGGGGCAAGCACCACATGTTGAAGGATCTATGACAATATAACTTCTATGTGAATATGAGCAAACATAAATCATTACGTTGTCTTCCTTGTCCAACGTCAACAATTTTGGCATATAATATTTTGATGGGGGCTCACAATCACAGAATATTTCCAAGATAGTGTATTTGCATGTGAAAGTTCTCTTCCTTATACTAATTATTTGTGAATTGCTTGTATGACCAATATTGTGATTGTCAAGCCTCAAAATATTTCACTTTCTAAACCCAATGTGAAGCTACCACTAGGCATGATATGATTTCAACTTCATGACATTAAATTTATCCAACAATTTACTCATAGGATATAAGTGAAGCACAAGAGTAAATGACAAACTACTCCAAAAAGATATAAGTGAAGATCATGCGAGTAGTTAAGTAAATAGGTAGCTATTTGAGGACTCTGTCTTATTCAAAAACTTTCAGATCTAAGTATATTATTAAAACATCAAGCCAAATGAAAATAAAATGACATTTCAACCGTAGCACAACTCATGTGAAGAAGCAAAAAACTTAGGTTCAACCATACTAACCGATAATTGTTGATGAAGAAAGGTGGGATGCCTACTAGGGCATCCCCAAGCTTAGATGCTTGAGACTTCTTGAAATATTATCTTGGGATGCCTTGGGCATCCCCAAGCTTGAGCTTTTGTGTTTCCTTAATTCCTCTCATATCACGGTTTCCCTATATCTCAAAAACTTCATCCACACAAAACTCAACAAGAACTTGCGAGATAAGTTAGTATAAATCCATGCAAAACCTTATCATTATCTACTGTAGAAAATTACTAAAATTATTATTCAACATTGCATACTAAATGCCTCTGCATATTTAATACTCCTATCCTCAAATAGAATCATTAAACAAGCAAACAATGCAAACATAACAGCAATCTGCCAAAACGGTACAGTCTGTAAAGAGTGCAAGATTCATCATACTTCCCTAACTCCAAAAATTGTGAGAAAAATACTACATTGTAGAAAATTTATCAGAGCTTATTTTGCAAAAAGTTTCAACAATTTATCATATTCTGACTTTCCTAGGGAATTTTGTCAACTTCGATAAACTTTCTGTTTTCAAACAGCAACAGGTATACTTGCAAAATAAGCATGGAAAAGGCTATCATTGGCACTTTTATTGAAATAAAAGATGCAAAACATTATTCTAAATAACATCAAGCAAATCCTAGCAAAATAAATTGACGCTCCAAGCAAAACACATATCATGCGACGAGTGAAAACATAGCTCCAAGTGAAGTTACCGATAATGTTAGAGACGAAAGAGGGGATGCCATGGATTTGGGAATCCTTAGCACGATTATCCCAGAGGTGAAGCTTAGACACCACCATGGATTTGTCTGGCTACGAATCATGGTCATGAAATACGTTCATGTTGTTCCCTTTCCAGATGCTTTAGAATAGACAAGCGATGATGCTGGAATAAGAGGTTCTCGATTCCCTTTTATGTCATAGTTCATACTACAACACACATATACTGCAGCCTCTTAAATTATAAAATTATTTTCTCTTAGATTATAAAATTTCATGATATCAAATTGTACGTACTGCAAATTTTCTCCCTTTTACTGCCTGCTTGATTGTATAGATAAAATAACTAGATAATGATGCTCCATGCATTGCTAGAGCTGTTGATAGCTTGTCCACCTAGATTATTTTACACTCCCTTCTTAGGAGAATTTAGCTTAGATGTTTAGGTGCAACGCATGTACTGTGAAAAGATATTTAGTTTGTTTTT
This sequence comes from Triticum timopheevii, assembly GCA_963921465.1. Taxonomy (NCBI): domain Eukaryota; kingdom Viridiplantae; phylum Streptophyta; class Magnoliopsida; order Poales; family Poaceae; genus Triticum; species Triticum timopheevii. The sequence goes on along the minus strand of OY997266.1, from coordinate 501,805,863 downwards.
CTTGGGTAAACCATACTCTCGACATTCCAAAACCTCTACTACTAAAGGTATAATTTGATTATTTAACTTCATACTTTGACCATAAATCTCTAGAAAAAAAATTAATTGATGGTTAAAAGTTATGTGATGCTGCATTGGACTATGAGCTTGAAAAAAGAGTACAACCTAATACCTACAGAGGTGGCTAATCCTTCCAGTGACCTATATATGTACGTATGTAAGGTAGGCTCGATTCCAAGTTAGCCTATACTATTTGTGTCAATTTAGTTTATCCTGTTACCACTTGCAAATATATTTTAATATAATAGAACTCCTATAGTTGTCTTCAATAGAGAGGGAATAAATCCCTAACGAATATTTTGGTACATTCATGATACCTATCTTTTGCATTTAAAATCGAACATGCAATAGGCAGTCATAGCAAATCTATATACTGCATAAACCTTTACTTGAAAGGATTAAATCACATAAATTGTCCCGTCCATTATAATTGATGATGCCTATACAATCAACACATCAAACAAATATTAGGCCAAATGATCACACACAGAACCACAAAAACCTTAGTTCCATATGAAGCTGCCTAATAGAATCCATAACATACATCGACTAATAAAGCTCCAGCCTGCTTCAGTTTAATAGTAGAGCGCATTCAGGAATCAAAATATGCAAATTGGTTATTTATTATAGTTGGAAAAGAACTATTGTTAAAGCAGAGTCTGCGGTTAAGAAGTTCATAAGTCTTAGCCGCTTCTTTTTGGCGTATTGAATGTGCAGGAATTGATACAATAAAGTTTCAATAAGATGTCATCATTATATCCATTGTCAATTTAGCTGAACATTTTTTAGCAAAAATTCTATGGAACTTGTAAGGTATCATGTTGAACATCTGCGAGGAATAGTTAATGACCCTTTGACCCAATACACTTAGATCATTGATCAATTTCTACGTGTCAGTTGTCCCGTGGCACGAATCACTTGTCCTGGAACTTCCCTGGCTGAAGGAGAAACTAGAGAAGTACATTAATGAGGCCTCGGCGGCTGGATCATGGAGCCCAAACGTGCTTTGCACCACCATGAATTATTTATTGAAAGAAGGGTTGGAGCCTCGCTGCATCACCAGGGATTTGAAAATGGGACGTCCCTGTCCCACACGAGAAGTACAAGGATAAGGTTTGACATCTGAGCACACAGAGATTCATTGTGAAAATTTATCTCTCTCCATGTTGTATTAATGTTTGTCTATGTGATGAACCGTTCCCAATTAGCTTGGCCATCTGCATTAGTCATGATTTGCTACTGATTCTTTTTGGTTCATTATGTATCTTTGACTATCCAACTCCATGGACATGTTTTTATTTTCCTGTTCTGTCTTGAGAGCACACATATGGAGTTGTGCAGGGTATGTTGAGCTGTACAGGGAGTATATATCTATTGATTTCTGTGGTTATTTTCAATTTCGATGGTGACGATTTAAGGATAAGTTGGAGGAATGCCTCAAAGATGTTTTATAAGCTTTGAAAATAGTGGATAGTTTGAGGTACTACATCATTTGCCTTTTATCTGAACACTTGCAGCCAAAAAATTTATCCCACTTTGAGTTGTTTTGTGCACATGTTGTGTTCTGTGTAGATATGGATGAGGAAACTCCCATGACTACAACATTATTTGTGTCTGACCCTGTCCGAGGATCCTGTGCTCTTTGGTCCCAATGAGTTTGGGTACCATTTTGTTTGTGTTGTTGTTCTAGGAACAATTGGAGATGCATTGGATGCTCGACTCACTCACAAGGAAGGTGGTGTCACCATGTGCTTATTGGAGTCAAGCTAGGATGATCAATGATCTACTATCTACCTTTAATTGGTATCTACTACATCCTTCCAATGCTATCTCGGTAACAAGTATCTACTCATGCATACACCTCTTACATTCAACCCTGTGTAGGTTGCATCATGGCATGAATTTCTTGATTAGTTCTTGTGATACTTGTTTCCCTTCTCAAAGCATCTGAACAATGATCTCTTGTTGATAGTTGTGATGTCTTTGATGTTCGTTTGGTTGAAGCTCATTTATATACTATAAGATAATATCTAGCCATGTGCTATGCTTTCAAGCAAATATCTTATTGGTATATTTATGACTTCCTTTTGGATATCATGTTCCTTCTTGTTGTAACTATTTTGGGTGTACATCCTTCTTTGCAGATATATATCATCATGATTTCATCTACCTAGAACATTATACACTTGAGAGAAATTACATCTCCAGATGATATCCTTTCTTTCACGTCCACCTTGTATTTCTTATGATTTTTCTTTCGTGGCTCCGTGAAAGCTTCTGCCTTGAGTGCGGGTCATATCTTGTTGCATCTTGATGCACTATTGTGTGGTGAAGATTATTTTCCTCATGCTTATCTTTACGAGGCTTTTGGCATCTTAATTGTTATCCCTCGTCTTTATAAGGCTTTCATCTTCTATCTTCACCATGGGCTGTCGTAAGCCTTGTTGTTAACTCACATTTTAGTGAGCTTGTGAACCCATTTGCTTGTTGGATGTGTGTGGGGACGACATGTGATGCACCATGTATCTCATTTACCCAAGACTATGTTGATGCTTTATGCTCATCCTTATATTAGTCTTCTCAAGTTCTTTGTCATGACTCACACACATCATTTTGGTTGAGCCTATTCTTAAGTTGCCTCTTTTACATGTTGCTCAACCATGTGCTTGTTGCAAGTGCTAGGCTTTGTTTCCTATATGCTCACTTGCACTGGCTGTGAGTTTCTATTGATTTTGGGGGAGCTATGATCCTATTTTGTGCACTTTGTATCCAATACAAATATTCTTATTTGTGCACAAATCATGGGGAGCTTCTCTAGTTTCTTTAGAACACTCCTCTGCTCATATCATAATATCATTTATTCTTGTGGCTCATAGGATCCTTGGTCTAGTTGGTTCAGTTGATATCCTTTGATTGCTTGCTTCAATTGGTATATTTTGACTGCTTGATTGCTTGTGTCTATCTTTGTTATGTCTTTGTGGCATATCATTCTTTAGCAATCTTTGTGCCTCAATATAGTTTGTGTTCCTCCAAGTATTTACCTTTGGGTATGTGTATTGCATTCCACTCTCTTGTTGAGAAATACAGAATTTATGGAGGACCACAATTTATATTGTCCTTCTTAGATTTTCGCCCATTTTGGCAATCGATGCCAATGGGGGAGAAGTTTCAGAGAGTTTTGTGGAGAATTTTAGAGAGTTATCTCCTCTTGCTTTGGTTTTGTTCCTTAACATTTGCATCTCATTCGCATGCACTATTGGTTGTTGCATTGCATGGTGATGCATTATTCCTTATATAAACTCTCTTGAAAGGGATTGTCATCAATTACCAAAATGGGGGAGATTGAAAGAACATGCGGTGCCCCCATGTTTGGTTTTGGTAATTGATGACAATCTCTATGGACTAATGGTTGTCTTGAGTTATATTTGAAGGATTTGTCCATAGGATTTTCTTGAAGTCCATGTGTTGGTTTCAAGGAGTTTATGAGTTGACCAAGGTGCTATGAAGGAATTATCCAAAGATTGGTCATGTGAGTGTTGAGCTTATTGCAAGCATGTCTTGAAGAACAAGATTGTGTGACCATTCATGTTTACCTTCAAGACATCATCCAAATGAAGAGAGTTGGAAAGATTCAAGGTTGATCAAGACTAAGTCAAGAGTGAATCAAGTTGATCAACTCATAAAGTGTAGAGATGTACCGAGAGGGATCAAGTGATCCCATGGTATGGTAAGCATTGTCCATTGTGCTTTGTGTACTAACACATGGTCTATGTGAGAGTTCTATGTGGGGTTAGGTACGTGTTCATGGGCTTGGGCCAAGAGGAAGATATCACTCAACCCATGGAGAGGATGACATCAAGTGGTGATCGTCATCAAGATTGCCGTGTGCAAGTTCAAGTGGAGCATGATGAAGAGATCAAGTTCTTGAAGCTTATTGTCCATTGTGGTGTCAATGGACTTGTGAAGATGTGCCGAAGAGTGGCTCACCCATAGTGGAGTATGGGGAGCAATCATCTAGTCTTCATCGACCCAACGCAATCAAGAAAGGTGGTCCATCTTGAGGAGGACAAGATCATCATCATCTATCTCAAGTGGATCATGTGCAAGGAAAAGGTTTGCCCTTGATAGATTTTCTATTTTCCAGTCTCATGGTGGTAGTTTGGAGAGCGGGTTATAGGATCGATAGTCGTACTATCAAGGAGAGCTCTCAAGTGAGTAGCTTGATTGTATCATTCGTCGAGAGCTCAAACCATTGCATCCTTGCATCATCTTTATTGGTTCTTATTTGTTTTGTCTTTTGAGGTTTTATATCTTGTGGTTATCTCCGTGAAAAGCTCTAGTACTTCGAAGGATTTCATATGCCTCTTCTATTGTGTTTTCGGTGTTGGAGGTTTTACCGGTCTTATTCGAGGAAGGGTTCTCACCATTTTATCTTGGGCCTTTTCAAATTTCCTTATTATTGTTATTTCTATCAATATTGTGTTAGCCCTTGTCGCTAGCTTTCCAACAAACTTGGTTTCATCGAATTCAGAGTCCGTTTACAGAAGTTGTGGCAGTTTTGGTGTTCTGAAAAGGCTGTAGCGATACTACCGCGGACACGAGCGGATGTAATTTTTTACTACCGCTCCAGAGCGGTACTACCGCGACTACTACAGCGGTAGTACCACTCCGGACCAAAAAGTCGTCACAAGTCTAGCGGTGGTAGGCATGGATGTATTTTTTTTAGTATCGCTCGCAAGCAGTAGTACCGCTTCCCTTTGAGGTAGTACCGCTACCCCTAGTGGTAGTACCGTGAGGTCAAGCGGTAGTACCGCTCTGTGCAGGCTGTGAGCATAACGATTGGATTTTCCCCACCTATAAAAGGGGGTCTTCTTCCCCAATGAACCTTATCTCTTTAGCTCGTGTTCTTCCCCCATTGTTGACCTTCTTCAAGCTTGCTAACTCTCAATCCCTCCAATGATTCTTGCTAGTTCTTGAGGGAAAAGAGAGAGGAGATCTAGATCTACGTTTCCACCAACCACTTTCTCCTCTAAGTGAGGGGAACCCCTTGGATCTAGATCTTGGAGTTCTTCGTGTTCTTCTTTTGTTCTTCCTCCTTTTTCCTCCCTAGCATTAGTTGCTTTGGTGGGATTTGGGAGAGAAGGACTTGGGCACTCCGTGTGCCCTTGCCATTGCATTTGGTGCATTGGTTTGAGTTCTCCACAGTGATACATGGAAGTGAAGTTTGAGAAGCTTATTACTCTTGGGTGTTTGGGCACCCTAGACCTTGTTCCTCTTGGGTGCCTTGGCGCCCTAGACGGTTGGTGTTGTTCGTAGCTCAATCATTGCGGTGTAAAGCTCCGGGCAAGCGTCGGGGTCTCCAATTAGGTTGTGGAGATCGCCCCGAGCAATTTGACGGGTACCGGTGACCGCCCCCAAGGGTTTCCAAAGTGTACGGGTTCGGTGACCGCCCCCAAGGGTTGCCATTTGTACGGGTTTGGTGACCGCCCTCAAGGGTCCCTTAGTGGAATCCCGGCATCTTGCATTGTGCGAGGGCATGAGGAGATTACGGTGGCCCTAGTGGCTTCTTTGGGAGCATTATGCCTCCACACCGCTCCAAACGGAGATTAGCATCCGCAAGGGTGTGAACTTCGGGATACATCATCGTCTCCACGTGCCTCTGTTATCTCTTACTCGAGCCCTTTACTTATGCACTTTACTGTGTGATAGCCATATTGCTTCATGTCATATATCTTGCTATCACTTAGTTGTTTATCTAGCTTAGCATAAGTTGTTGGTGCACATAGGTGAGCCTAGTTGTTGTAGGTTTTGTGCTTGACAAATTAATCGTTAGGTTTTTTCCGCATTTGTTCAAGCCTAAACCGTAATTATTTTAAAGCGCATATTCACCCCCCTCTAGGCGACATCCATGATCTTTCACTTCCTCAAAATGCTTAGTGATTTGCTCAAAAAGCCTCAACCACTTTCTCATATCCACATATGTCCTAAACCTAAAAGTCAAACTCGGCCCCACCGATTTGATATATCCGGCGCCACCGAGTTCATTTGACATAGCCACTGCCACAAACCCTAATCAGGTCGGTTTCATCGATAGGGATCTCGGTCTCACTGAGATGGGATTGCAAATTCTCTTATTCCCTTCGTAACATTTCGGTCCCACCGAAATGAGCGAATCGGTCCCACCGAGTTTGCAATGCAAATTCACTATTTCCTTTTTGTAACGTTTCAGTCTCACCGAAATGAGCGAATCGGTCCCACCGAGTTTGCCTGACCAACTTTCTATGTGCCTATTACTAAAATTGGTCCCACCGAGTTCATGTGATCAGTCACACCAAGATTACATTATGCCCTAATCCTAGCGCATCGGTCCCACCGAGTTGATTGTATCGGTCCCACCAAAAATCCTAACGTTCATATTTTGACCTGAATCGGTCTGACAGAGTTTTACCATTCGGTCTCACCGAGTTTGGGAATCTGTGTGTAACGGTTAGATTTTGTGTGGATGCTATATATACCCCTCCACCCATTGTTCATTCGTAAAGAAAGCTATCAGAACATGCCTACACTTCCAACATTCATTTTCTGAGAAAGAACCACCTACTCATGTGTTGAGACCAAGACATTCCATTCCAATCACAAGAATCTTAATCTCTAGCCTTCCCCAAGTTGCTTTCCACTCAAATCACCTTTCCACCATCGCCAAATCTGTGTGAGAGAGTTGAGTGTTGGGAAGACTATCATTTGAAGCACAAGAGCAAGGAGTTCATCATCAACACACCACATCTATTACCTTTTGGAGAGTGGTGTCTCCTAGATTGGTTAGGTGTCACTTGGGAGCTTTCGTCAAGATTCTGGAGTTGAACGAAGGAGTTTGTAAGGGCAAGGAGATCGCCTACTTCGTGAAGATCTACCCAAATGAGGCAAGTCCTTTGTGGGCGATGTCCATGGTGGGATAGACAAGGTTGCTTCTTCATGGACCCTTCGTGGGTGGAGCCCTCCATGGACTCGCACAGCCGTTACCCTTCATGGGTTGAAGTCTCCATCAACGCGGATGTATGATAGCACCACATATTAGAACCACGCCAAAAATCTCCGTGTCAACATTGCGTCATTGCCGCCTCCCGGCACTGGTGTAGATTCCTCGCCGCCTCCCGGCGCCGGTGACCTGCCGGCGAGCCGCCGTCCTTTCCCTACCTACTGCTCCTAGCCACGCTCACCTTCCCGCAACACCCCGAGAAGCCCAACCCGTCCACGCTCGTCTTCCTCGGCCCCGAGCGCCTCCTCCTCGCCGCACACATCGTGGGTGGGTTCCTCATCGGCGCCGCGCTCCCGGCGCTCTACATCCTCGATGGCTTCCGGTCCGCGGACACCACGGGGATCGTCGCCGAGAGTGAGAGAGAAGGTGGGGGCTGGGCGATGCCGGGATCGGGGGAGCAAATGGGGGGGCGGGCGACGCCGGGAGCCGGGGAGGAGGTCGGGGGCTGGCGGCACCGAGCGGCGGTGAAGGGATCTGGATGCCTCGCTCGAGGGCACTCTCGCTCGTGCATGCGAGTCGTGGCTTTTTTTGTTGGGACATTTGCATTTCTGTCCCTAACTCGAACCCACTACTCAGATTTACCCCTAATTTCGAAGTGTGCTCAAATTTGCCCCTCTGCCGTTAGGTGACATTACAAAAATGCCCTTCCATGCCGTTTCCGTTAGGTCAAAGGCCTTTGACCGTCTGTCGGACGTTTCCTAGACATTTTGCCCCTGCCTCCATGTGTCACTTACATGTGGGACCGACCGAGAGGAAAAATAAAAAATAATCTCCTATTCTAAGTCAAGCTAGTCAACATTGACTAGGTCAACAAAGGACATGGGCCCACATGTCAGGGCCTCATTATTTATTAATTACTATGATAATTAGCTTTGCTTTTTAGCACACCCGCAAAAAACATGTCAGGGCCTGGATATTTAGCACTATTAATTATGGAGGGCCCACAAGTCATACTCACAGGTGATAATTACCTGACCTATCAGGCACACTTGGCCGTACCTCATCCCGGCGATTTCACCGTCGGCGACCACAAATCGCGACCGAGGCACATCGGGTTTGCTCTACAGAGGACGGCTGGACGCACTGCTAGCACCTACGCATAGCTGGAGACTAGGCGCATCTATTGGTGGTGGAGTTGGTCCAAATGGTCACCGGAATCGGGGACGGTGACGAGCAGAGCGGCGGCTGAGCTACAGTTTGGTCGTGTGCGTTGCCGTGTGATGAAAACCAGCGGACTAAGCGTCTTGGTGGCTTCCAGTGGCCTTCAGGATCACTCTGTAACAACACAAGGACACTGGGGGCTTGGCATCGATGTGTGCAACGGCCATGGCGGCTGGCGGTGGTCGGGCTTGTGGGGATGCAGCTAGCGGAAGAAATTGACGGGCTTAAACACAAGGGGGGACCAGGAGCGCACAACGATCTCGCCGGAATCAACAGAAGGCTCGGGGAAGGTCAGACGACGGCGAATCTAGGCCGGTGGCCGGCGAGCAAAGGCGGCCGAGATTGCTTCGATGGCGGAGTTGCAGGGCACCCGAGGTCATGATCCACGGTGTGGTGATGCTATGCTTGACGGCGGGACTCGGAGACATGCCGGTGCGGCTTCTCCGTGCCGTTGTCCACGAGAACGGCGGTGCTCGGGTGAGCGTGCGGGCGACATGCCCTCAGGAGAGGAAGATGATGGCCAACCGGAGAGGAAGATGATGGCCAGCCAGAGAGCTGGGCTGGCTGGGCCGTCCGTGGCCAAAAGGTAAGTGCGCCCTGTCTCTTCTCTTTTTTTTTCAGGGGCACAACTGTCCATCAAACGTCTAGAAAATGGTCAAAGGCCTTTGACCTAACGGAAACGGCACGAAAGGGCATTTCTGTAAGGTCACCTAACGACAGAGGGGCAAATTTGAGCACACTTCGAAATTAAGGGTAAATCTGAGTAGTGGGTTCGAGTTAGCGACACAGATGTAAAAGACCCTTTTTTGTTGTCTTTTTTCCATAGGTTTTTTTCCATCCATTTTTCTCTAGATCGACCGGAGGTTTGCCCCATGGGGGCATCGCTAACATAGCTTTTTTTTGGCTCGGCGGATCAGGGGGGAATCGCTGGGAGGTGGGAGGTGGGAGGGAGGACGAAAAAAATCAGTGTTGGTGGGCAAAAATTAACCGTGAAACTGAGACATTAGGCGTAGAGATGTATCTTAGGAAAGGAGAATTGAAATGAAACATTCGCACATTCTACGTTCAAGAATTCCTTTTTTGCATTCTGCTATCTGACAAGTTTGAACCGCCTGAATAGGTAAACCGAGGTAAAAGCCGGGCCGGCGAACGAGCCATACGTGCGTTAATAAATTACTAGAACAATGCCCGTGCGTTGCAACGGGATATAAATATTCTAGTACGTTAGCTTGTGATTTACCTGTCAATAATAATGCAATTGTGCAAATAAATGTTCATCAAATTCTGCCCGTAAATTACCTTTTATTAGAAGTTTGGTAAGTACATTAAAGTGGAATTGGTTCAGAAGGTAAGTAAATTAAGGTGATGGATTTCATATGCATGGAAGGTTGGATGAAGGGATGGTGGGAAAAAGGTGAAATGGAAACCTTATGTTCTTTTTAAGTAGTAGAGAAGATTACCTTATATTTTGATTAGAAGTTTGGTAAAAAAAATAAAATGGAATTGGTTAAGAAGGTATGTAAATTAAGATGATTGAGTATCATATACATGAAAGGTTGGACGAAGGGGTGGTGGGAAGAAATGTGAAATGGGAACCTTACGTTTTTTTTAAATAGTAGAGATAGAGATAATAACAATCAGTCTGCATGGATTTGGATTCGATCCTTGGTTGTTACAGGCCCAACCATCACACCCAATATACCTTTTTATTGTCTAGAAAAAACTATTTTAAGAAACTATTGTCTAAAAATATAATTATAGGAACTGATGGTATTTGATCACTTTCTTTTTAGTGCCTAAAAACAAGTTGATTAACTAGTAGATCAGTGGTCTGACCGGTAAAGATCTAAACCGAAAGGCTAGCGGGCTTGGTTTTCAAAATTATGGAAGAAAGAACGAACATTTTTGGAATTATATAGAAAGCATTGTATGTCAAGGTAATCTTTTGATGGGCTATGTCAAGGTAATCAACAAGTAGAAGTAGGTACACTGGCTAAGCGCTTTTGCTGGAGGACCTGAGATCTCATTTTTGACTCGCGTCAGCTGTAGTTGCTGCGCAATTTTATTTTTCTATTTATTCTTCTTTCACCACTTACAGGTGGGCCCCACAAAAAAGAGAGTGCGGGCCTGGCCTCGCTGGTGTGCCATGTACTCCAAGTTAATAGAGAGTTAACGGGCACGGACGAAAATGTACGTAAATGTACCTCAAGACAGTATACTTCCCACACCGTTCTCTCCTCGAAGCCGAACTTGGGCCGCATCCATCCCAGATTTGGCGGGCGATATTGGATGGCCGTGACATTCTGGCACAAGGTGTCATTAGGCGCATTGGAGATGGAGAGACAACGGATATTTGGAGGCATAACTGGATCCCACGCGACGGCATCAAGAGACCCATCGTTTCGCTTGTTTATAACCCGCCGGAGAAGGTGGTGCAGCTCATAGATGCAACATCGGCAACATGGAATGAAAACTTGGTACGCTCACTGTTCACTCACTTTGATGCAGAAGAGATCCTACGGATTCCTCTATGCACACGTCGTGTGGGGGATTTTTGGGGCTGGCATGAGAAGCCTCGAGGAACGTTTAGTGTTCGCTCAGCTCACTGGATGATACTAAGGACGAAACATAGAAGGGAGGCTTGGTTATATGAGAAGGACGGTACATCCTACAAGCATCAATAGACGAAGAAGTGGTCCATGATCTGGCACATGCAAGTTCCATCAAAACTCAAGGTGTTCGTGTGGCGACTGGTTCGTCAATCCATGCCAACGGGTTCGCTCCTTAAGCATCATCACATGGCAACAGAGGATACTTGCTTGCTATGTGGGGCTGTTGACACTTGGAAACATGCTCTTATTTCATGTCCGATGGCGGCGAGTGTGTGGGCATTGGCCCCGAAGGAGTTGGTGCAGCATATGGTCGACCGTGCGGAAGTATGCCCGAAGGAGTGGCTGTTTTCTATGCATGAAATATTGTCGAAACAACTCTTTGTCCGACTAGTGGTGACACTCTGGGCAATATTGGCCGCCGGGAGGAAGGCAATTCACGAGCATATATTTCAGCCACCTTATTCTGTTGACAGTTTCATATCTAAATATATAGGTGAGGCCCAAGTGACTAATTCAAGGGCTCCATCGACGGTCACTCCAACCAGTGGCAGGCCAAGGCGATGGGTAGCCCCGCCCCAAGGGGATGCCAAGTTCAATGTTGACGCAGCGGTGACCAGGTATGGTGGAGCAGTTGGGGTCATTTGCAGAGATGACAGAGGTATGTTCATGGGAGCGTGGACTCTCTCTTTCAAATACATTGTGGATCCCCCGACGTTGGAAGCTCTCGCCATCAGAGAAGCGCTCGCTTTGGCGGATGATCTCTATTCGAGGCGCATACAAATCGCATCGGATTGCAAAACGGTGGTGCAGGATTTAAATAAAGAGAACTTGGCGAGCTATGGTGCAGTTATTCATGAAATAGTTAAACATTCTTTAGCTTTTGATTTTTGTAATTTCAGTCATGAGTTTAGGAGCTCAAATTTTAAAACTCACAACTTAGCGAAGCATGCTTTATCTCTCGGTGGTAGCCACCATGTTTGATTAGGACACCCCTGGAATTTACCATCCGTCCCTGTAAACATTGTGATGAATCAATAAAAGCTTCGCGAAGTTGTCTAAAAAAATGTAAATGTACCTCAAACACAAGTTGTAGGGCAGGCTATTTTGTGTCATTTTTCAATTTTACATATGAAATTTATACGCGCCTTACAAGTTTATGTGCTAATAGTGTAATTAACTCTAAACAAAAACATGACTTCAGTTCTCCTTTCTTTCCCAATACTCCAAGGTGTACTAGTGCTAAGGATGCCACTTGGGCGAAAAAATGATGTGGTAGAGAAATTAAAGAACGGAGAGAGCACAGAAAGTCATTTTGAGCGGTTCCGTCATGTGACGCCGGATAATTAAGCTACAGTAATCTCCCGCTAATGATGCCAGGTCATCACTCTTACTGTTGCTAATCCTCATTTGATCCGAAGCATAATTCAAATTAAAGTCCAAATTCAAATTTCTCAAACCTGCAAAATAAAATGTCATCTTTTGGCAGGTATTCCATAACTAATTATGGTGGTGAACCAACATTTTTGCAAAGTGTTTAAATGCCTAAGCTAGTCAATACAGTGGCCTAGATAACTATTTAACTGCTTTCTAAATTGTAAAAATACTAAACTATTTTATTTTTAACCTCCAACTATCGGTGGCAGTGGCATAGGTTACTAGTGTTGATTTAGGGGCTAGTGATGTATTTTGTAAAACTAAAAATAAAAGGAAACTAATTAGAAAATAGAAAAGCAAAATGAAAATAAAATGAAAAGGCCTCCCCTGACCCCCTAGGCCTCGGCCCATCTCACCGAGCCAGCCCACCTACCCCCACCGGTCGCCTTCTCCTCCTGTCCCCCTGGCGCGACCGCAACAGGGGCGTGTCCCCGTCGGACCACCTCACCGGCGCCGACGCCGGGAGGGGATAAGGACGCCACGCCCCGACCCCTCGATCCCATCCCCTCCCCCACTCACTCGCCACTCCACCCTCCTCTCCCTCCTTCTCCACCTCCCCCCTCCAGATCCGCCGCACCAAGCGGAATCGCCGCCGTCCTCCATCACACCGTGACCACTGGCACCGCTCCGACCGCTCGTGTTGTCCAGAAGAGCCACCGTTGTCCGCCCGTTCGCCTGGAGCCTTCAGGTGGAGTCGGGGACCTCTACAGCTGCTGAATACCGCCGCCCTCTTCCGTCTCTGCTCCGACGCGTGCCGACGACCTCGAGCACCTCTACTGCTCCTAAATCTTTTGCCGGGCCACCGTGTGCCTCCCCGGTGAGCTCCTCCCTTCCTCCATTCCTTTCCTTCCGCTGTGCTTTTCGCCGTAGCTAGCTCGCCCGCAAGCCGAGCTCTGCTTTATGCCATTGCCGTCGTAGGGCTCGCCTCCGAGCTCCTCCGCTTGAGCCAGTAGCTCCGACGAGCTCCTGGAGCGCCATAGACCTTGCCTAGACCTATACTTTGCTCGCACGCGCTCTGTAGCACCGATCTCGAACTCCGGCCGAACGCGCCGCCCGCCACCATTGATGCAGCGCTCCACTCCGGCTGAGTTAGCCCACGGGACCGCCGTAGATCCATGCGGTGTCGGACGCCCGATCGAAAGCGCCTAGCCGCACCTCTCCCCGTGCCCCGTAGCATTTTTCCAGCGAAGTCCGGCGATGCTCCACCACGGAAATGGTCGCCGGTGCATCTCCAGCGCCACCCGCCGATGCGGCCCTCTAGGCCCCACCTCACAGCCACGGACCGCGGGCCCCACGGGCCCCAGATGGCTGGGTTGACCCAGTCAACTGCTGACTGGGCACCCGTGGGCCACTGACGTGTGGGTCCCGTGCGTAATTAATCTTTTTTGAAATTAAAAGTTTATTTTAGTAATTGGGTTAGTCTAATGTCTCGCTGACATATTGGGCCCACACCCCTAATTAGTTTAGTTATATTAGTTAATTCACTGTTATAGCCACTCTCACTCACTAGTGGGTCCCACTGGACCCACAGGTCAGGTTTGACCTGGTCAGCCGACCAGCTGGCTGCTGACGTCATCCTCTAGTCATGCTGATGTCATAATTCCATTTTTGTTAATTTAGATAATTTCAGAATATTGTTTAAAATCTTTGAAAAATCATAGAAAATAATCTGTAGCTCGGATGAAAAAGTTTTCTACATGAAAGTTACTCAGAACGACGAGACGAATTCGAATATGCGGTCCGTTTGTCTACCACATGTCCCTAGCATAGCAAACATGCAACCGTCCCCCTCCGTTTCATTTGTCCGAAAATGCCAAACTCTGGGAAAACCTTCCTGGATGTTATCTCACTTCACCAGTATCGCATAGTACTGCGTTAGATCACCCCTAGCTCTGCTTGTTGACTTGTCATGTATCTGTTTGCTCTGTATTTACTGTTTCTTCCCCCTCTTATGTCCGGTAGACCCGAGACCGATGCCGCCCCTGTGATCGACTACGTCGACGACGACCCTTCTTACCTTTCATCAGAGCTTCCAGGCAAGCCCCCCCTTTGATCATCCCGATATCGCCCATTCTATACTCTCATGCTTGCATTAGATTTTGCTACTGTTATTGTTTGCTCCTATTCTGATGCATAGCCTGCTTTAGTACCTGCTATTGTTACTTACCTGTTTATCCTAAACTACTTAGTATAGGTTGGTTAGTGATCCATCAGTGACCCCCACTTTGTCCTTGTTGCCCCTGCTTCATCTTTGACGACTCGATCGACGTGATCGATGACCAGAGCTCGACACCTCACATCACATCACGCCCCTTTATTTGCTCGACTCTGCAGAGCTACTATCGAGTGCCGAGGGTGGTACCTCATAATGCACTCCTGATGATAATTCTGTAGTGTAGCTATTCGGTCGTGGTCAACGAGGGTGGTTCCTCTTTCACCATTCCCGATACAGCTGTAGTTCAACACCTCAAGTGTGAACCTCGAGGGTGGATCCTCTTACGTTCACCTTGATGATTACATCGAGTGTAATCCTCCGATGGTGATTCCTCGGGTTTTCCCCTTAATGTTTGGACACATGGTTACAATGACTTTACTTGACACCTTGGTGAAAGTTGAGCGGGCCCAGAGAGCACCCGCAAGATAATGACGTGGCACGTACGAGCATTCTGGGCCCTGATAACCCACAAGTGTAGGGGATCACAACAACTTTCGAGGGTAAAGTATTCAACCCAAATTTATTGATTCGACATAAGGGGAGCCAAAGAATATTACTGAGTATTAGCAATTGAGTTGTCAATTCAACCACACCCGGATAACTGATGACCCACAAGTGTAGGGGATCTATCGTAGTCCTTTCGATAAGTAAGAGTGTCGAACCCAACGAGGAGCAGAAGGAAATGATAAGCGGTTTTTAGTAAGGTTTTCTCTGCAAGCACTGAAATTATAGGTAATAGACAGTTTTGTGATAAGATAAATTGTAACAAGTAACAAGTAAATAAAGTAAATAAAGTGCAGCAAGGTGGCCCAATCCTTTATATAGGAAAAGGATAAGCCTGGACAATTTCTAATAATGAGAAAGGAGCTCCCGAGGACACATGGGAATTATCGTCAAGCTAGTTTTCATCATGTTCATATGATTCGCATTCGGTACTTTGATAATTTCATATGTGGGTGGACTAGTGCTTGGGTACTGCCCTTACTTGGACAAGCATCCCACTTATGATTAACCCCTATTGCAAGCGTCCGCAACTACAAAAGAAGTATTAAGGTAAACCTAACCACATCATTAAACATATAGATCCAAATCAGCCCCTAACGAAGCAACGCATAAACTAGGGTTTAAGCTTCTGTCACTCTAGCAACCCATCATCTACTTATTACTTCCCTATGCCTTCCTCTAGGCCCAAATAATGGTGAAGTGTCATGTAGTCAATGTTCACATAACACCACTAGAGGAAAAGACAACATACATCTCATCAAAATATCGAACGAATACCAAATTCACATGACTACTAATGGCAAGACTTCACCCCTGTCCTCAGGAACAAACATAACTACTCACAAAGCATATTCATGTTCATAATCAGAGGAGTAATAATATGCATTAAGGATCTGAACATATGATCTTCCACCAAGTAAACCTATTAGCATCAACTACAAGGAGTAATCAACACTACTAGCAACCCACAGGTACTAATTTGTGGTTTTGATACAAGATTGGATACAAGAGATGAACTAGGGTTTTGAGAGGAGATGGTGCTGGTGAAGATGTTGATGGAGATTGACCCCCTCCCGATGAGAGGATCGTTGGTGATAACGTTGGTGATGATTTCCCCCTCCCAGAGGGAAGTGTCCCTGGCAGAACAGCTCCGCCGGAGCCCTATATTGATTCCGCCAAGGTTCCGCCTCATGGCGGCGGACTTTCGTCCTGTAAGCTTGCCCATGATTTTTTCCAGGGTAAAAGCCCTCATATAGCAGAAGATGGACACCGGGGGAGGGGGGGGGGTGCACCAGGGGGCCCAGGAGACAGGGGGCGTGCCCAGTAGGGGGGCGCGCCCCCACCCTCCTGGACAGGGTGTGGGCCCCCTGGTGTATTTCTTCCGCTCAATAATTCTTATTAATTCCAAAAATAGGTTTCATGGAGTTTCAGGATTTTTGGAGTAGTGCAGTGTAGGTTTCCAATGTTTGCTCCTTTTCCAGCCAGAATTCCAGCTGTCGGCATTCCCCCTCTTCATGGTAAACCTTGTAAAATAAGAGAGAATAGCCATAAGTATTGAGATATAATGTGTAATAACAGCCCATAATGCAATAAATATTGATATAAAAGCATGATGCAAAATGGACGTATCAACTCCCCCAAGCTTGGACCTCGCTTGTCCTCAAGCGGAAGTCGATATCGAAAAATATGTCCACATGTTTAGAGATAGAGGTGTCGATAAAAATAAAATGCGGACAAGAGGGCATCATGATCATTCTTATAACAGCAACACATATAGATTTTATCATATGATTTCTTATGCTCAAGTAACAATCAATTCACAATGTGAAGTATGGCTCAAAAACTTCATTGGGAACTAACAAACTATAATCTCAGTCATTGAAGCAATTGCAATTTATCATAACATCAGAAAGAGTCAACAATAGAGCTTTTCAGCAAGTTCACATACTCAACTGTCTTGTAGTCTTCTATAATTGCTAACACTCACGCAATACTTGTGGTTATGGAGTTTCAGCCGGACACTGAGAGAGATAGGCGCTTATTGTGTTGCCTCCCAACGTATTCACCTTTAGGTGATGTCAACAATAATAGCCCATGCTAACTTACATCCAATTGGATAAATATATCATGATCTTTCAAACACGAGGAGCTTGTCAAAGGATAAAATGAAAAAGGGAAAGGTGAGGATCAACTTGACTCAAGCATAAAGTAAAAAACATAAAGTAAAAGATAGTGCCTTCGCAGAGGGAAGCAGAGGTTGTCATGTGCGTTTAGGGTTGGATGCACAAAATCTTAATGCAAAAGAATGTCACTTTATATTGCCCCTTGTATGTGGACCTTTATTATGCAGTCCGTCGCTTTTATTTCTTCCACAACAAGATCGTACAAAGCTTATTTTCTCTGCACTAATAATTCATGCATATTTAGATAGCATTTTTTATTGCTTGCAACATGACAACTTACTTGAAGGATCTTACTCAATCCATAGGTAGGTATGGTGGACTCTCATGGCAAAACTGGGTTTAAGGATATTTGGAAGCACAAGTAGTATCTCTACTTGGTGCAAGGAATTTGGCTAGCATGAGGGGGAAAGGCAAGCTCAACATGTTTGGAAGGTCAATGACAATATACTTTAACTGAGATGTGAGAAAACATAAGCCATTACATTGTCTTCCTTGTCCAACATCAACTCTTTTAGCATGTTATACTTAATGAGTGCTCCCAATCATAAAAGGTGTCCAAGATAATATATTTATATGTGAACCTCTCTTTCCTTATCACTTCCTATTAATTGCAACGATGACCAAAACTACGTTTATCAACTCTCAACAATTTTTATGCCTCATACTTTCTGTGTGTGAAGTCATCACTAACCATAAGATCAATAGGAACTCTTTTATTCTTTCTACTTTCTCAAGATCATATCAACATAGCAAAGCCCTCGAGTCAACACTAATCTTTATTATAGATAGCTGACGGACTCGATTACAAAAAGAGATCACAAAGCAAAACTCAAAACTACTTGATATCCAAACTTCAATCTACTAGATCAAGATACTACTAAAAGGATCGAACTAAATAAAACGGTAAAGATAGGTGTGTGATGGTGATACGATACTGGGGCACCTCCCCCAAGTTTGGCAATTGCCAAGGGGAGTGCCCATACTCATGTGATTATGTCCTTGGAGGTAGTGAAGTAGGAGTTGTTGATGATGTAGGCTTCTTCCTCAATTTATGCTTGAGCATAGTATTTTGCTCTTTTAGGTCTTCGATCTCCTGCTCAAGGCTTAATACTCTTTTGCACAATTCCTGTTTATTTTCCTGCAAGAGACGAAAAGGGATAAACTCGATCTTTGGCTTCTTTGCTCTATCAGGGAGGCTTGACTTTTTAAACTCCACATGCATATCCCCAGGCTGAGGTAACGGGGCTTCGTCTTCGTCTGAACTCGTCTCCACCTTTACTTTAGGCTCATAGTCTTCCTCTTCTTCAGAGGTCCAGCCATCATGCTCCAAGTCCCTGTAGACCTTAGGGTCTGCGAGGTAATCAGCCACATAACTTTCCCCTTCCGAATCCTGAGACGACATATTGCTCTAAATCTGAAACAGAAACAGCTCGAAACAAAAACAGAGGATAATTGCATGATACGGTGGTCAAAACCTTCGGGAGTATATATAATGAATTTTTACCGACCAAAATACGTAACGTGCAAGAAAACAGAGTCCGGGAGGTACACGAGGTGTCCACGAGACAGGAGGCGCGCCCAGTAAGGGTGGGCGCGCCCTCCACTCTCGTGGGGGCCTCGTGTCCCTTTCGGACTACTCCTTTCTTCCTAAAATTCTTAAATATTCCAAAACTGATAAAAATTACCATTGGAGTTGTTTTGGAGTCGGTTTACTTACTGTACCACATACCTTTTCCTTTTCGGAGTCTGGAACGTTTTGGAAAGTGTCCCTTATGTATTCCTCCGGAGTTACGTTTTCAATAATATTAGTTTCAACATTGATAGGATTACCTGAAATATAATGTTTAATTCTTTGACCGTTCACCACCCTCAGATTTGTGCCTTCGAAGTTGTTGATTTTTATGGCACCAAAACGATAGACCTCCTCGATAACGTAAGGACCTTCCCATTTAGAGAGAAGTTTTCCTGCAAAAAATCTTAAACGAGAGTTGAATAATAACACATAATCTGCTACGTTAAACTCACGCTTTTGTATCCTTTTGTCATGCCAGCGTTGAACGCATTTTACTTTTTCTTTGAATAGCTTGGCATTCTCATAGGCTTGGGTTCTCCATTCATCAAGTGAGCTAATATCAAACAACCTCTTCTCACCGGCAAGTTTGAAGTCATAGTTGAGCTCTTTAATAGCCCAATATGCTTTATGTTCAAGTTCAAGAGGTAAATGACACGCTTTTCCATAAACCATCTTATATGGAGACATACCCATATGATTTTTGTACGCAGTTCTATAGGCCCATAATGCATCATCAAGTTTTTTGGACCAATTCTTTCTATATATGTTCACAGTCTTTTGCAAAATTAATTTGAGCTTATATTGCTCAACTCTACTTGACCACTAGACTGCGAGTGATAAGGAGATGCGATTCTATGATTGACATCATACTTAGCAAGCATCTTACGGAAAGCACCATGAATAAAATGTGAACCACCGTCAGTCATAAGATATCTAGGGACTCCAAACCTCAGAAAATAACTTCTTTAAGCATTTTAATAGAAGTGTTATGATCAGCACTACTAGTTGGAATATCTTCTACCCACTTAGTAACGTAATCAACAGCAACTAAAATATGTGTATAACCATTAGAGGCAGGAAAAGGTCCCATATAATCAAAGCCCCAAACATCAAACGGTTCAATAACAAGAGAATAATTCATAGTCATTTCTTGACGTCTACTAATGTTACCTACTCTTTGACATTCATCACAAGATAAGACAAACTTACGAGCATCTTTGAAGAGAGTAGGCTAATAAAAACCAGATTGCAGTACCTTGTGTGCAGTTCTATCTCCAGCGTGGTGTCCTCCATAGGATTCAGAGTGACACTTGCGTAGGATCTGTTCCTGTTCATGCTCAGGCACGCAACATCTAATAACACCATCTACTCCTTCTTTATAAAGGTGTGGGTCATCCCAAAAGTAATGTCTTAAATCGTAAAAGAAAACCTTTTCTTTTGCTGGTATGTGAAACTAGGTGGTATAAATTTAGCAACAATGTAATTATCATAATCAGCATACCAAGGAGCAGTACGAGAAGCATTAATGACCGCTAATTGTTCATCACGGAAGCTATCATCAATAGGCAGTGGGTCATCAAGAACATTCTCTAACCTAGACAAGTTGTCTGCAACGGGGTTCTCAGCTCCCTTTCTATCAATAACATGCAAATCAAATTCTTGGAGCAGGAGAACCCATCTAATGAGCCTAGGCTTAGCATCTTTCTTTTCCATAAGATATTTAATAGCAGCATAATCAGTGTGAATAGTAACTTTGGAATCAACAATATAAGGTCTACTCACGCAATGCAATAACCAGTCGAACCGTCAAACTACTGTGGTGGGAAGGGGCTGATGCCTTCCCACCCACCCATGTTCAAGGCATGGTACTTGCAATTTCGGTTTGTTGCACCAATTATACTGTAGGGGGTTCCCTTACAGTCTTTCTGTCAAAAAAAACAATATAAGGTCTAAACTTATCACATGCAAACACAACTGCTAAGAACTCTTTTTCAGTAGTAGCATAATTTCTCTGGGCAGTATCAAGAGTCTTACTAGCATACTGGATAACATTCAATTTCTTATCAACTCTTTGCCCTAGAACAACACCTACAGCATAATCACTAGCATCACACATAATTTCAAAAGGCAAATTCCAATCAGGTGGCTGAACAATAGGTGCTGTGATCAAAGCTTTCTTAATTATTTCAAATGCTTCTACACAATCATCATCAAATACAAAAGGAATATCTTTTTGCAATAAATTAGTTAGAGGTCTAGAGATTTTAGAAAAGTCCTTAATGAACCTCCTATAAAAACTGGCATGACCAAGGAAACTTCTTATACCTTTTATGTCCTTGGGACATGGCATCTTTTCAATAGCATCAACTTCAGCTTTGTCAACTTCAATACCTCTCTCAAAAATCTTGTGCCCCAAGACAATGCCTTCATTAACCATAAAGTGACACTTTTCCCAATTCAGGACGAGACTAGTGTCTTCGCATCTCTGCAAAACTCGATCAAGGTTTCTCAAACAATCATCAAAAGAGGATCCATAAACGAAGAAGTCATCCATGAATACCTCACAAATCTTTTCACAAAACTCAGAGAATATAGCCATCATGCATCTTTGAAAGGTAGCAGGTGCATTACATAAACCAAAAGGCATACGTCTATAAGCAAAAGTACCAAAAGGGCAAGTAAAGGTAGTTTTTGATTGATCCCCAGCTGACACAGGTATTTGAGAGAAACCAGGATAACCATCTAGAAAGCAGAAATGAGTGTGTTTGGATAGTATTTCTAGCATTTGATCAATAAAAGGTAAAGGGTAATGATCTTTCTTAGTAGCTTTATTTAATTTGCGGAAATCAATTACCATCCTATAACCTGTAATAATTCTTTGCGGGATCAATTCATATTTATCATTAGGAACAACGGTAATACCTCCCTTTTTAGGAACACAATGGACAGGGCTTACCCAATCACTATCAGCAACGGGATAAATTATACCTGCCTCAAGGAGCTTTAGTATCTCCTTTCTTACCACCTCTTTCATCTTGGGATTCAGTCGTTGTTGAGGATCTCTAACTGGTTTGGTATTGTCCTCCAATTTAATTTTGTGTTGGCATAACTTGGGACTAACGCCCTTAAGATCATCCAGAGTATATCCAATAGTTGCTCGGTGCTTCTTCAGAGTTTTCAATAATCTTTGTTCTTCTTGCTCTGAAAGGTTAGCACTAATAATAACATGATATATTTTCTTTTCATCAAGATAAGCATACTTAAGATTAGCAGGTAATGGTTTGAGTTCAAACACGGGATCACCCTTTGGTGGAGGGGGATTCCCAAGAATTTCAACAGGAAGATTATGTTTCAGCACATGTTCCTGTTTAAGGAACACTTCATCTATTTCCCTTCTTTCCTTCATAAACATATCATTTTCATGGTCTAGCAAATATTGTTCTAACGGATCAGTAGGAGGCACACTATAGGCAAATATTGTTCTATACGCAAATCATTATCCTAGTATTACTCTTACGAACAACAGTTGAAGTTTTAGCATGGTCCTTTATCCTACCAGGAAAAGGAGGTTTCTCAACATAAGTAGTAGGGACAATAGGATCACTATAGGTGATAGTATTTTCTTCAACTGTAATAGGTGCAACTACTTTCACTTCAATAGGAGGATTATATTTAAACCAGTTCTCTTTAGGGAGATCAACGTGAGTAGCAAAAGATTCACAGAAAGAAGCTACTATCTCAGAGTCAAGTCCATACTTAGCGCTAAATCCACGAAAAGCATCGGTATCCATAAAAGATTTAACACAATTGAACTTAGGTGTCATACGTGACTCCTTATCATCGTCGGAACCCCAATCTTCAGATTTGCATTTAATTCTTTCCAATAAGTCCCATTTGAAATCAATAGTCTTCAACATATAAGAACTAGCACAGGAAGTATCGAGCAGGTTGCGATCATTAAGAGAAAGACTAGCATAAAAGTTTTGAATAATCATTTCCCGGGAGAGCTCATGATTGGGGCATGAATATAACATTGACTTAAGCATCCCCCAAGCTTGAGCGATGCTTTCTCCTTCACGAGGCCAGAAATTATATATGTAATTATGATCACGATGAACAAGATGCATAGGATAGAACTTCTGGTGAAATTCCAACTTCAATCGCTTATAATTCCAAGATCTCGTATCATCACATAGCCTATACCATTTCAATGCATCTCCCTTCAAAGATAAAGGAAAGACCTTCCTTTTGACAAGATCATCGGGAATACCTGCAAGCTTAAATAATCCATAAACTTCATCCACAAAGATAAGGTGTAAATCAGGATGCAATGTTCCATCTCCAGCAAATGGATTAGCTAGCAATTTCTCTATCATACCCGAAGGAATCTCAAAGTAAATATTTTCAAAAAGTTCAGTAGGTTGAGGAGCAACTCTTTGCCCTTATGGTCAGGGTGAAGATACCCCGAACAAGCCCCTCAAAGGATTAGTTTCCATAGTGACAAGTAACAGAAAATTTCAGCACACTATATAAATGTTTTCTTACCAAGTTCCACTCACCAAAAGCGCTACACTCCCCGACAACGGCGCCAGAAAAGAGTCTTGATGACCCACAAGTGTAGGGGATCTATCATAGTCCTTTTGATAAGTGAGAGTGTCGAACCCAACGAGGAGCAGAAGGAAATGATAAGCGGTTTTCAGTAAGGTTTTCTCTGCAAGCACAGAAATTATAGGTAATAGACAGTTTTGTGATAAGATAAATTGTAGCAATTAACAAGTAACTAAAGTAAATAAAGTGTAGCAAGGTGGCCCAATCCTTTATGTAGCAAAAGGATAATCCTGGAAAATTTCTAATAATGAGAAAGGAGCTCCAGAGGAAACATGGGAATTATCGTTGTCGGTGTCAAAACCGGCGGATCTCGGGTAGGGGGTCCCAAACTGTGCGTCTAGGCGGATGGTAACAAGAGACAAGGGACACGATGTTTTTACCCAGGTTCGGGCCCTCTAGATGGAGGTAAAACCCTACTCCTGCTTGATTAATATTGATGATATGGGTAGTACAAGAGTAGATCTACCACGAGATCAAAGAGGCTAAACCCTAGAAGCTAGCCTATGGTCTGATTGTTGTTCGTCCTACGGACTAAAACCCTCCGGTTTATATAGACACCGGAGAGGGCTAGGGTTACACGGAGTCGGTTACAATGGTAGGAGATCTACATATCCGTATTGCCAAGCTTGCCTTCCACGCCAAGGAAAGTCCCATCCGGACACGGGACGAAGTCTTCAATCTTGTATCTTCATAGTCTAGGAGTCCGGCCAAAGATGATAGTTCGGCTATCCGGACACCCCCTAGTCCAGGACTCCCTCAGTAGCAACTGAACCAGGCTTCAATGACGACGAGTCCGGCACGCATATTGTCTTCGGCATTGCAAGGCGGGTTCCTCCTCCGAATACTTCATAGAAGATTTTGAACACAAGGATAGTGTCCGGCTCTGCAAAATAAGTTCCACATACCACCGTAGAGAGAATAACATTTACACAAGTTCAATCTGCTGACGTATTCCGTGGCGTGACATCACACCACGGCCAGGCCTTTATTCGAATCGTTTTCACTATTCCACCTCAGCGCGTTTAGCGAAGCACTTTCCTTGGCACATCTTGTCAAAGCAGAGATCATGTCCCCTTATTCCGGGATTCTCATCAATACGGGCGTGGGTAGCCCAACCGCACCATTGATTACGGTGCTTAGGGGATAAGCGAGTTTTACCAGGCTGGTGGGGACGCATAGTTTCGTCCGTCCATATAAGGGGATAAGGATCCACCTTTTTACCTACGACTTCTTCCTCCTTTGCTTATCCGTTTCCGCGTACTCGAGCTCCAGCGCCCAAGTCCGCACATCTCGCCTCAACCTTCCCCAGCCATGTCCGGAGCGGGAGGCAAGTGGATGGCCTCCTCCGTCACGGAGGGGCACATCAAAAAGTTGAGGAAAGCTGGATACCTGCACAACAACATTGCGCACCGGCTTCCAGACGAGGGGTAGCTCGTCCCCACCCCCAGGCCCCATGAGAGGGTGGTGTTCCTTCCCCATTTCCTCCGCGGACTGGGCTTCCCACTCCACCCATTTGTCCGGGGGCTCATGTTCTACTACGGCCTGGATTTCCACGATCTGGCCCCGAATTTCATCCTCAACATCTCAGCGTTTATCGTTGTGTGCGAGGCCTTCCTCCGCATCAAACCCCACTTCGGCTTGTGGCTGAAGACCTTCAATGTCAAGCCGAAGGTAGTGGGCGGCCAGCAGGCGGAGTGCGGAGGCGCCATGGTGGGAAAGATGCCCAACGTCATATGGCTCGAGGGCGCCTTCGTGGAAACCATCAAAGGGTGGCAATCGGGGTGGTTCTACATCACCGAGCCGTGTGACCCCGAATGGGCAGCGGCCCCCGAATTCAGATCTGGCATCCCCACACGGCTCACCTCCTGGAAAGAGAAGGGCCTGACATGGGGTGATTTGTAAGAGCTGACCAGACTCCAAACCTGCGTCCAAAACCTTGTGAACAAGAATATCAAGCTTGTCAATGCAGTCCAGGTCATGCTCATCCGCCGGATCCTCCCGTGCCAACAACGGGCTTTCAACTTGTGGGAGTTTGATCCGGCACAGCACCAGACCTTGAGCAGGCTCTTCGATACTACGTACGAAGATGCCTAGAGGGTGCTATTCAAGGGCGTCGAGGCTCCCGCATCTGCTACCGAAGATCGCGGATTCAACTCGCAGCGTCAAGCCGGTGAGGTAAGCTATTTTACCCTTTACGGGACACTTGTTTTTCATAGTTTGACTCTATGCGGGATCTAAACTCCCTTACCTTTGACAGGCCTGGCAGAAGAAGTCCGGGTAGGTTAACTGCCCGGCTCCCTTACCAGAAGACCCAACGGACGCCCGATTGACGGGGCTGCTGGTTCCGGCACCTCACGTGGTGCTGTACAAGAAGGCCAAGAATAAGGCCACGGGAACCCAAAAGAGTTCCTGGCATCAGGTGTTATCGGACTCATCGTCTGATGACTCCGAGGTGGACTCCTCCCGCGAAGACGAGGAGGAGAAAAAAGAGGCTTCTCCCCCAGCGGGGGGAGAGAAGAAAAGGAAGGCCTCCCCAACTGGGGAGGCCGGAGGGTCCAAGAAGGTAAGGACCCTTCCTCCGGACTTTTCCGCCAATGCCGACGACGGCGAAGAGGATTGGCCCTCGAGGGCCAAGCCCCTGGCGAGATCGTAAGTGTCCGGATTCCAGAATAACTTATGATTTTTCTTTTTCGCGTAGTGTCTTGTAACGTCGAATACAACCATGTAGCCCGCCCAAGGACGAGTTGCCCGCTTCGTCGAGCGGCTCCCTGGATTCGTCAGATGTGAATAGCACTTCACTCCCGACCGCCTCCTCCCCCCGTGACGCAGACGACGCCGCGGTGGAGTCCCAAAAGGGGCCCAACCAGGAGGAGGTGGTCCTGGAGGCGCCGCAAGGCGACCTCTCGGACTCCGGGCGCAAAGAGGGCAAAACCCTAGAGGGCTCTAAGTCCGGCCCTGTGCCGGACTCCGTATCGGAACCTACAGTGATTCCGAAGTCCGGCAGGCGGGCCCTTCATAAGAAGGGCAAGACTGCGACGCCGGTGGCCGCGGTCCAACCGGAGGCACCAGATAATTTGCTGGAGGCGCTCAACGGCACCTCCATCGACGAGGAGCACCGCACTGTTATGAGTGCGGTGATCCAGAAAGTTCAGTCCGCCAAGAGCGGGCTGACTGAAGCATGTACTAGCCTTCTAACAAGCTTTGAGGTATGTAATTAAGATATGTAAAAATAGTACCGCATAGATAGTAGCCCCTGATGCTCAATTTGGTGTTCGGAAAGAAAAGCCGAACTGAGGATCTAAAAAGATATACGCAGGAGTCTAACATAAGCATGTCAATATGGGAATGTAGGCTGCGCTGCTGACCTCTGCCGCACTGACTGCGGAGGTCAATGTATTGAAGCAGAGCCTCGAGCGGTCTGAGAACAAGCTCGGCCGTGCCAAGAAGCAGCTCGAAGATAAGGAAGGTAAGTAATACCATGTTAAAGTAATACCTTATAGAAAGGATTTGGTTGCAAAAAATGACAGGAATAACGTGAGTATTGCAGGGGCCACGAACGAGGTGGCGACCCTGAAGGAGGCGGTTTCCAAGGCCGAGAAAAGTGCGGCCACGGAGCGCACCGAGCGAGAGAAGCAGGAGGCGCGGGTGGCGGAGGTGCGGCAAGAGCTCCAGGCTTTCGTGGAAAAGCACGAGAGTTTGGAGCGTGACTCGAAGACTCGAGAGTCCGAGCTCGCCTTGGCTCTTGAGAGTGCCAAAGCCGCTATGGCCGAAGCCCAGAAGGCCCTCCAGGAGATTGAGGCGATAAAAAAGATAGCGGCGGGTAAGGCATTCTTCATGCAAAGCAAGCATGTAAAAGTGAATTATCTGTTACTTACTCGAATTCGGAGTTCTCTAGGAGTGTTCACAGATATGCCCCGTAGTGTGTCCGATGTTGCCGTGTTCTACCGAGCCGAGGAGGGGAGCTCGACGGAAAAGGTGTTCTGGTCTCAATATGCTGAGGCCGGACATCCGCTGCCCCTGAGCGACCAGCTGAAGCAGCTGGTCGAGCTCCACAAGGTGGCCGAACAGGCCATGAAAGGCCTCATAGTTTGGCTGTGGCCTAAAGAATCCATGCCTGGGAGCTACTTCGGTCTGGTGCGGCGGCTGGTGGACGCTTGTCCATGGATTGAAGTCATCAAGCGTTCCGTCTGCATTGAAGGTGCCCGTCGGGCCCTTGCCCGCGCTAAAGTGCACTGGGACAAGATGGACGCCGAGAAGCTTGTGACGGACGCGCCACCGCCGAGCAAGGAGTATCGCATGCGTGAGATGTACTATAAGGGTGTCCTAAAGGGTGCCCGCCTTATAGCGGGTGAGTGCTCCAAAGATGTAATTTTTGAGTAGACTCGCATTTGTTATCCTGTACGCTGAAAACTTTGTTCATATGCGCCAAGCAATGCTTGTTAATTTAAAATATTACCTTCTGTGCGGTCATTTATCAAATTTGAGAGATGGCAAGTCGTTGGCTTCAACCCCCATGCCACGAGTGCTGGGGTGTTCGGGATAAACTTGAGCGCTCTTGTTCCCATTTTTGGGTCCTTCGAGGGAGGCGCTCAACACAACGAACGAGGCAACCGGACTTATAATGCCTGAACACTCCCACTTAGCCATTGAATTCTATAATTTTAAATTTCAGCGAAGCCCCTAGTGTTCGGAAGACCGAATTCGGGGCGCTATCCACGCCTGGGCCGGACAAAGCCGACTCCTCGCTCTAAGCGGCATAAGTCTTTAGGGACTCGAAAAAACCTCTCGAACAGCGACCGGCTCTCGCCCTATCATGACGGTCAGTTTTAGCTTTCTCCACTGAGGTGCTCAACCCAGCTCAACCGGGGCACAATCGCAGTGGTTCTCCCAGCGCTACCTTAGCCGATATAGCGGAACGTAAGGTACCAAAACATGGGAGCCGGGCAAACCCAACTAGTGACCCAATAGATGATTCGGACCGATGCATATATGCTATAAGTTCGGGGTGCCGCACTTGTTAAAGTGTTCGGACTTATCACACCATATTTTGGGGTACTTAAGCCCCTGGTGTATTTGGCCGTACCAAAGCGTACGGATGCAACATGTCATAAGTGAACATATATAGATAGAAAAAGGAATGCAATAATAGGCAAAAAGCGATGCATTGTTTATTCAAAAAATACTGCAATGAAAGCAGAACGATACAAATAGTGTGATAAGCAAGGGATGGGACTATTTAACATGTCCCCCTCCAGGGGTAGGCTACGGAATAGTATGTAAAATAGGTATACTGCTCGTAATAGAGACCACCTAGACACTCGACGTAGCTTTTCTGCCTCCCTGGCTGTTGCATCGTGAGTTCGGCAATTCTACTGTCGGATAGGGCTTCTAGAAAACGGAGTCCTGAGAATAAGAAAAAAAAAGAATGACACAATTGGGAGCCCCTGGTGCGGTTGAGCTGCTCTCCGGGCATGCCGTGGTCGTGCCCCTACCCCTATGCCCATGGTATCTCCAGAGCGTAGTTATGTACGTGTGGTACTGGTCTCGTGATTTCGCGAGGGTTGGGGTTGGGGCCGCATTGCTACCGTGCTCGGAACGTGCCAGGTGGTCTTGTTGTAGGTTACTCCGGGCGCGCTTGACGGTGTCCGGACGTTTAGTAGTCGGACTCGAGAATTGCCTTAAGAGGCTGCTTTGTACTTCCGCCTCGAGGGCCGCCGTATGCTCCTCCATTCGGAGAGAGCGTTCAGTGTTTCAATTGACTGTGATTACTCCTCGGGGGCCTGGCATTTTGAGCTTGAGGTATGCATAGTGCGGTACCGCACTGAACTTTGCAAATGCGGTTCGTCCGAGCAGTGCGTGATAGCCGCTGCGGAACGGGACTATGTCGAAGATTAATTCCTCGCTTTGGAAGTTATCCGGGGATCCGAAGACCACTTCGAGTGTAACTGAGCCTGTACAGTTGGCCTCTACACCTGGTATGACGCCTTTAAAGGTTGTTTTTGTAGGTTTGATCCTTGAGGGGTCTATGCCCATTTTGCGCACTGTATCCTGGTAAAGCAGGTTCAGGCTGCTGCCGCCGTCCATCAGGACTCTAGTGAGGTGAAATCCGCCAATGATTGGGTCAAGAACCAATGCGGCGAATCCGCCATGGCAGATGCTAGTGGGGTGGTCCCTTCGATCAAAAGTGATCGGGCAGGAGGACCACGGGTTGAACTTTGGGGCGACTGGCTCCATCGCGTATACGTCCCTCAGTGCATGCTTCCGCTCCCTTTTGGGTATGTGGGTTGCGTATATCATGCTCACCGTCCGCACTTGTGGGGAAAAGCCCTTCTGTCCTCTATTGTTCGACGGCCGGGGCTCCTCCTCATCATCGCTATGCAGCCCCTTGTCATTGTTTTCGGCGTTTATCTTGCCTGCCTGCTTGAACACCCAACAATCCCTGTAGGTGTGGTTGGCTGGTTTTTCGGGGGTGCCATGTATCTGGCACGAGCGATCGAGTATTCTGTCCAAATTGGACGGGCCCTGAGTATTTCTTTTGAATAGATTTTTCCGCTGACCGGGTTTAGAGCCTCTGAATCCGGCATTGACTGCCGTATCTTCAGTATTATCGCCGTTAGTGCGGTGCTTGTGCTTATTGCGACGCGACCTGCCATTGCTGTCCTTGGTATCCGAACTACCAAGGTTTTTGGTCAGGTTGTTACTGCGAGCTAGCCAGCTGTCCTCTCCCGTGCAGAAGCGGGTCATGAGTGATGTGAGGGCTGCCATGGATTTCGGCTTTTCCCGTCCTAGGTGCCGGGCAAGCCACTCATCGCGGATGTTATGTTTGAAGGCTGCAAGGGCCTCTACATCCGGACAGTCGACGATTTGATTTTTCTTGGTTAAGAACCATGTCCAGAATTGTCTGGCCGATTCATCTGGCTGCTGAATTATGTGGCTTAGGTCATCAGCGTCTGGTGGTCACACATATGTGCCCTAGAAGTTATCAAGGAATGCGACTTCCAGGTCTTCCCAACAACCAATTGATTCTGCTGGCAAGCTGTTGAGCCAATGCCGAGCTGGTCCTTTAAGCTTGAGTGGGAGGTATTTGATGGCGTGTAGATCATCACCGCGGGCCATGTGGATGTGAAGGAGATAGTCCTCGATCCAAACCGCAGGATCTGTTGTGCCGTCGTATGATTCAATGTTTACGGGTTTGAAACCCTCGGGGATTTGATGATCCATTACTTCGTCTGTGAAGCATAGTGGGTGTGCGGCGCCTCTGTATTGGGCTATATCACGACGCAGCTCAAATGAGCTTTGTCTACTGTGTTCGGACCGGCCGGAATTGCTGTATCCGGCGTGACGGTTGTCATCATGTATCGTGGGGCGCCCACGCGATCCGTAGATCGATCTTATTTGTCTTGCCTTGTCCTCCAATATGTCTCACAAGTCTGGCGCATTCCCCCGTGGCTTTGTACTTTTCGAGCGACGCCGGGGTGCGGCTTTAGCAGAGGGCCTAGAGGCCTCTCTGTCGCGGCCACGAGGTGGCCGGTCGGCCGCGTCATGCACTGGTGATGTAGGTTTGGGTGCTTCCTCCTCTAATTGGGGTAGCAACCTGCGTTTTGGGTAGCTCTTGGAGGGGCGATCGAGTTTGTACTCTTCGGCTGCAAGGACTTCGGTCCATCTGTTAGCTAGCAAGTCTTGGTCAGCTCTAAGCTGCCGCTGCTTTTTCTTGAGGCTGCTCGCCGTGGCCATAAGCCTGCGCTTGAAACGCTCTTGTTCGACGGGATCCTTGGGCACGACAAATTCGTCGTCGTCGAGGCTTGCTTCATCTTCGGAGGGAGGCATCTAATTATCATCCTCTACCTCTCTGTCTGCCTATCTATTATGAGGGTTGGCTTCTCCCTCCTCCTGTGCTGAATCCTGCTGGAGGGGGTTGTCTTCAGCACTGTCTGGGGTGTTGTTATCTCCTGTGCCGGAATCACCGTTTTTGCTGTGGCGGGATTTAGAGCGGCGCCGCTGATGCTGGCACTTGGGCTGTTTCTTGGAGGGGTCATCCTCCGCTGTTCCATTGCCATTCCCATCTTTTGGGATATCCACCATGTATATGTCGTATGACGAGGTGGCCTTCCAGCGCCCTGTGGGCGCTGGTTCTTGGTTGTCTCCTGCATCGTCGTCCATACCGTCGATGTCTTTGGAGTCGAAGTCGAGCATGTCAGTTAAATCATCGATAGTGGCTACAAAGTGGGTGGTGGGTGGGCGTTGAATTTCTTCGATGTCCGCATCCCAACCTTCCTGACCATAGTCCGGCCAGGGCTCTCCTAATAAAGAGAGAGACTTTAGTGAATTCAGGATGTCGCTAAAGAGCGAGTGCTGAAAGATGTCCGCGGTAGTGAACTCCATAACCGGCGCCCAATCGGATTTGATTGGCAGGGGCGCGGGAGGTTCGGAGTCCGGAGAGGAGTCCGGCACCTCGGAGTCACGGGCTTTGCGAAGGACAGGGATGGTGTTTGGCTCAATCGCCGCAGAGATCGTAGCCCGCGAGGCGGTGTCCAGCCACTCGTCCTCGACCGGCGAAGTCGTTTCCGAGCTAGGGGTCGGAGCGGACGCTGGTGCGGCCTCCAGGGTACTGTCCGGCGGCAGAGCTAGATCATACCCATCGAGACAGTGCGGCGCGCTTGGCTGTGGCTCGAATCTGTCGAAGATCAAGTATCCGCGGATGTCAGCCGTGTAGTTCAAACTCCCAAATCTAACCTGATGGCCAGGGGCGTAGCTTTCGATCTGCTCCAGATGGCCAAGTGAATTGGCCCGCAGTGCAAAGCCGCCGAATACAAAGATCTGTCCCGGGAGAAAAGTCTCACCCTGGACCGCGTCGTTGTTGATGATCGAAGGAGCCATCGGGCCTAAAAGTGATGACACAGAGGAACTCTCAATGAAAGCACCAATGTCGGTGTCAAAGCCGGCGGATCTCGGGTAGGGGGTCCTGAACTGTGCGTCTAGGCGGATGGTAACAGGAGTCAAGGGACACGATGTTTTTACCCAGGTTCGGGCCCTCTCGATGGAGGTAAAACTCTACTCCTGCTTGATTAATATTGATGATATGGGTAGTACAAGAGTAGATCTACCACGAGATCAAAGAGGCTAAACCCTAGAAGCTAGCCTATGGTCTGATTGTTGTTTGTCCTACGGACTAAAACCCTCCGGTTTATATAGACACCGGAGAGGGCTAGGGTTACACAGAGTCGGTTACAATGGTAGGAGATCTACATATCCGTATTGCCAAGCTTGCCTTCCACGCCAAGGAAAGTCCCATCCGGACACGGGACGAAGTCTTCAATCTTGTATCTTCATAGTCTAGGAGTCCAGCCAAAGATGATAGTTCGGCTATCCGGACACCCCCTAGTCCAGGACTCCCTCAATCGTCAAGCTAGTTTTCATCACGTTCATATGATTCACGTTCGGTACTTTGATAATTTGATATGTGGGCGGACCAGTGTTTGGGTACTGCCCTTACTTGGACAAGCATCCCACTTATGATTAACCCCTATTGCAATCGTCCGCAACTGCAAAAGAAGTATTAAGGTAAACCTAACCACAGCATTAAACATATGGATCCAAATTAGCCCCTAACGAACCAACGCATAAACTAGGGTTTAAGCTTCTGTCACTCTAGCAACCCATCATCTACTTATTACTTCCCTATGCCTTCCTCTAGGCCCAAATAATGGAAGTGTCATGTAGTCGACGTTCACATAACACCACTAGAGGAAAAGACAACATACATCTCATCAAAATATCGAACGAATACCAAATTCACATGACTACTAATAGAAAGACTTCACCCATGTCCTCAGGAACAAACGTAACTACTCACAAAGCATATTCATGTTCATAATCAGAGGAGTAATAATATGCATTAAGGATCTGAACATATGATCTTCCACCAAGTAAACCAATTAGCATCAACTACAAGGAGTAATCAACACTACTAGCAACCCACAGGTACCAATTTGTGGTTTTGATACAAGATTGGATAAAAGAGATGAACTAGGGTTTTGAGAGGAGATGGTGTTGGTGAAGATGTTGATGGAGATTGACCCCCTCCCGATGACAGGATTGTTGGTGATGACGTTTGTGATGATTTCCCCCTCCCGGAGGGAAGTGTCCCCGGCAGAATAGCTCCACCGGACCCTAGATTGATTCCACCAAGGTTGCGCCTCGTGGCGGCGGAGTTTCATCCCGTAAGCTTGCCCACGATTTTTTCCAGGGTAAAAGCCCTCATATAGCAGAAGATGGACACCGGGGGGTCACCAGGGGGCCCAGGAGACATGGGGCACGCCCATTAGGGGGGGCAACCCACCCTTCTTGACAGGGTGTGGGCCCCCTGGTGTATTTCTTCTGCTCAATAATTCATATTAATTCCAAAATTAGGTTTCATGGAGTTTCAGGATTTTTGGAGCAGTGCAGAATAGGTTTCCAATGTTTGCTCCTTTTCCAGCCATAATTCCAGCTGCCGGCATTCCCCCTCTTCATGGTAAACCTTGTAAAATAAGAGAGAATAGCCATAAGTATTGAGATATAATGTGTAATAACAACCCATAATGCAATAAATATTGATATAAAAGCATGATGTAAAATGGACGTATCAATAACTTAGTATCTGCAGCAAAGTATTTATAGCAAAGTAGTATGATAATAAAGGTAACGGTAGCAAAAGTAATATTTTTGGGTTTTGTAGTGATTGTAACAATAGCAACGGAAAAGTAAATAAGCGAAACACAAGATGTGAAAAGCTCGTAGGCATAGGAGCAATGATGTATAATTATGTCGGATGCGATTCCTCATGTAATAGCTATAACATAGGGTGACACAGAACTAGCTCCAGTTCATCAATGTAATGTAGGCATGTATTCCGAATATAGTCATACGTGCTTATGGAAAAGAACTTGCATGACATCTTTTGTCCTACCCTCCCGTGGCAGCGGGGTCCTAGCGGAAACTAAGGGATATTAAGGCCTCCTTTTAATAGAGAACCGGACCAAAGCATTAACACATAGTGAATACATGAACTCCTCAAACTATGGTCATCATCGAGAAGTATCCCGATTATTGTCACTTCGGGTTGTCGGATCATAACACATAATAGGTGACTATAGACTTGCAAGATAGGATCAAGAACACACATATATTCATGAAAACATAATAGGTTCAGATCTGAAATCATGGCACTCGGGCCCTAGTGACAAGCATTAAGCACAGCAAAGTCATAGCAACATCAATCTCAGAACATAGAGGATACTAGGGATCAAACCCTAACAAAACTAACTTGATTACATGGTAAATCTCATCCAACCCTTTACCGTCCCGCAAGCCTATGATGGAATTACTCACACACGGCGGCGAGCATCATGAAATTGGTGATGGAGGATGGTTGATGATGACGACGGCGACGAATCCCCCTCTCCGGAGCCCCGAACGGACTCCAGATCAGCCCTCCCGAGAGAGATTATGGCTTGGCGGCGGCTCCATATCTAAAACGCGATGAAACATTCTCTCTGATTTTTTTGTCCGCGAGACGGAATATATGGAGCTGGAGTTGAGGTCAGCGGAGCCTCAGGGGGCCCACAAGACAGGGGGAGCGCCCAGGGGGTGGGCGTGCCCCCCACCCTCATGGATAGGGTGTGGGCCCCCTGGTCTTGATTCTTTCGCCAGTATTTTTTATTTTCCAAAAAGTGCCTCCATGGATTTTTAGGACATTCCGAGAACTTCTGTTTTCTACACATAAAACAACACCATGACAGTTCTGCTGAAAACAACGTCAGTCCGGGTTAGTTTCATTCAAATCATTCAAGTTAGAGTCCAAAAACAAGGGCAAAAGTGTTTGGAAAACTAGATACGTTGGAGACATATCAACTCCCCCAAGCTTAAACCTTTGCTTGTCCTCAAGCAATTCAGTTGATAAATTGAAAGTGATAAAGAAAAACTTTTACAAACCCTATTTGCTCTTGTTGTTGTAAACATGCAAAGCCAGCATTTAGGTTTCAGCAAATATTATGAACTAACCATACTTACAATAACACCTCGGTCTCACAATTACTCATATCAATAGCATAATCAGCTAGCGAGCCATAATAATAAAACTCGGATGACAACACTTTCTCAAAACAATCATAATATGATATAACAAAATGGTATCACGCTAGCCCTTTCTGAGACCGCAAAACATAAATGCAGAGCACCTTTAAAGATCAAGGACTGACTAAACATTGTACTTCATGGTAAAAGAGATCTAGTCAAGTCATACCCAATATAAACCAATAGTAATGAATGCAAATGACAGTGTGCTCTCCAGCGGGTGCTTTTTAATAAGGGTGATGACTCCACATAAAAGTAAATAGATAGGCCCTTCGCAGAGGGAAGCAGGGATTTGTAGAGGTGCCAGAGCTCAATTTTAAAATAGAGATTGAATAACATTTTGAGCAGCATACTTTCGCTGTCAACGCAACAACTATGAGATGGCTGTATCTTCCATACTACATGCACTATAGGCAGTTCCCAAATAGAATGGTAAAGGTTTATACTCCCCCAACCACCAACAAGCATCAATCCATGGCTAGCTCGAAACAACGAGTGCCTCCAACTAACAACAGCCCTGGGGGAGTTTTGTTTAATTATTTTGATTTGCTTTGATCTTTTTGGATCATGGGACTGGGCATCCCGGTTACCGGCCCTTTCTCATGAATGAGGAGCGGAGTCCACTCCTCTTGAGAATAACCCACCTAGCATGGAAGATATAGGCAGCCCTAGTTGAAACATGAGCTGCTCGAGCATACAAAACAGAATTTCATTTGAAGGTTTGGAGTTTGGCACATAAAAATTTACTTGGAACGGCAGGTAGATACCGCATATAGGAAGGTATGGTGGACTCATATGGAATAACTTTGGGGTTTAAGGAGTTTGGATGCACAAGCAGTATTCCCGCTTAGTACAGGTGAAGGCTAGCAAAAGACTAGGAAGCGACCAACTGAGAGAGCGACAACAGTCATGAACATGCATTAAAATTAATTCACACCGAGTACAAGCATGAGTAGGATATAATCTACCATGAACATAAATATCATGAAGGCAATGTTGATTTGTTTCAACTACATGCGTGAACATGTGCCAAGTCGAGTCACTCAATTTATTCAAAGGAGGATACCATCCCATCATACCACATCATAATCATTCTAATAGCATGTTGGCACGCAAGGTAAACCATTATAACTCATAGCTAATCAAGCATGGCACAAGCAACTATAATCTCTAAATGTCATTGCAAATATGTTTACTTCATAATAAGCTGAATCAGGAATGATGAACTCATCATATTTACAAAAATAAGAGAGGTCGAGTTCATACCAGCTTTTCTCATCTCAATCAGTCCATCATATATCATTATTATTGTCTTTCACTTGCACGACCGAACGATGTGTATAATAATAATAGTGCACGTGCATTGGACTAAGCTGGAATCTGCAAGCATTCAACTCGAGAGAGAAGACAAGTAATATGGGCTCTAAGTTAAATAAACAATCACGCATATGAGAGCCACTAAACATTTTCAATATGGTCTTCTACTCTCGACCCCCAAAGAAAAGAAAAGAAAATAAAACTATTTACACGGGAAAGCTCCCAACAAGTAAGAAGAAGAACGAGAAATCTTTTTGGGTTTCCATTTTAATTTCTACTACAAGCATGGAAATTAAACTAACTATTTTTTTGGTTTTTCTTAAGGTTTAACAAACACACAAGAAGAAAGTGAGAGAAAGAAATTTAAACTAGCATGGATAATACAATGAAAGAGTATGAGCACCGACGACTAGAATAGTGTGTGAACATGAATGTAAAGTCGGTGAGAAATACGTACTCCCCCAAGCTTAGGCTTTTGGCCTAAGTTGGTCTAATGCCACGGACCGCTGCTACTCTCCCCGGTAACAACATATCTTCCTTTTGTCTGGTAATCAAAAAGGAGAGGAGCAGGAAGAGTAACATGGACGGCGTTGCGTCTGTCATAGATTAGTCAATATTGGAGGAATTGTTCACTCCTCTTAAGAAAGTGATGTTGGACCATAGCGTCATAATCTAAATAAGTAGGAGATAACATCATGTCCCCCTCTCGTGGGGCTATTCCAAGATAATTAGCCACACGGGTCGCATAAACTCCTCCAAATAAATCTCCCGCTCTACCATTATTATGCAACCTACGTGCAACTATTGCCCCCAAGTTATAATCTTTATAACCTAACACAACACTCTTGAGGACACAAAGATCAGGGGCACACATATGACATGCTTCATCTTTACCGTTAATGCATCTACCAATGAAGAGAGCAAAATAATGTATAGCAGGAAAATGAATGCTCCCTATGGTAGCTTGTGCAATATCCCTGGATTCTCCCACAGTAATACTAGCAAGGAAATCTCTAAATTCAGATTTTTGGGGATCATTAATATTGCCCCACTGCGGAAGTTTGCAAGTAGTTGTAAAAACCTCTAAGTCCATGGTATAAGATGTATCATAGATATCAAATAGGACACTAGGAGAATTACGTGTATAGTTATATTTAAACCTCCGCACAAAGGAATCAGTCAATTGATAGTACTGAGGACACTTATCTTGTAAGAAGTCCTCCAGATTAGCATTACGCACATATGCATCAAATTCCTCCTTAAAGCCTGCTTCGACCATAAAATCGTCGGATGGCCACTCACAAGCTCGTACATCCGCGTCCCTAGGTAACTCAACGCCTTGCTCACATATAGCAATCATGGGTCCTTTCTTTACCGAGGAACCACCTTGGTACATTCTCCTAGACATAATTCTTTTTTTGAAAAATTTCTGAAATTTTAGTAACTTCAAAATAAAAGTGAATAAAACTAAACAAGATTGGTAGCAACTACTCCTACAAGTGCCTAGAGCCTATATCATGCATTAGAATTACTTGGGACCTAATAAATTTAACATGCAAGCTCAAGAACATGGTCACCTATGCAGCAAAAATTTGCAATGAATAAAGCACTAGAACAAAAACTAATGGACCAATGGACGAGTCACATACCAAGCAACAATCTCCCAAAGCAGTTTTGTGAATGGAGCTTTGAGCTAGGAGATCGATTATCGCAGCAAAATGAGCTAGAACTCGTGTTTGAGCTGGATGGGGATTTTTTTGGGAAGAAGATGGAGTGTGTGGGTGCTGGCATAAGTGGAGGGGGCACCAGGGGCCCACGAGACAGGGGGCGCACCCAGGGGGTGGGCGCGCCCTCCACTCTCGTGGCCTAGTGCTTGCCCCTCCTGCAGTGATTTCAGTGCCTAAAATCCTCAAATATTCCATAAAAAATCATACTAAATTTGCAGGGCATTTGCAGCACTTTTATTTTCAAGATATTTTTTTATTGCACGGATAATTCAGAAAACAGACGGATAATACTATTTTTGCTTTATCTATTCTAAATAACAGAAAGTAAAAAGAGGGTACAGAAGGTTGTGCCTTCTAGTTTCATCCATCTCATGATCATCAAAATGAATCCACTAACAAGGTTGATCAAGTCTTGTTAACAAACTCATTCCGAATAACACGGAACCGGAGAAATTTTGAATAACACTAGGTTACCTTAATGGGGATATGAACATCCCCAACAATAAGAATATCATACTTTTTCTTGACAGTAGGGAGAGGAAATTCAAAACCTCCAATAATAATAGTTGGAACTTTTCCAATAGAATTGATGCTATGAACTTGAGATTGTTTCCTCGGAAAGTGTACCGTATGCTCATTACCATTAACATGAAAAGTGTCATTGCCTTTGTTGTAATCAATAACAGCCCCTGCAGTATTCAAAAAGGGTCTACCAAGGATAATCGACATACTATCATCCTCGGGAATATCAAGAATAACAAAGTCCGTTAAGATAGTGACATTTGCAACCACAACAGGCACATCCTCACAAATACCGACATGTATAACAGTTGATTTATCAGCCATTTGCAAAGATATTTTAGTAGGTGTCAACTTATTCAATTCAACTCTACGATATAAAGAGAGAGGCATAACACTAACACCGGCTCCAAGATCACATAAAGCAGTTCTAACATAATTTCTTTTAATGGAGCATGGTATAGTTGGTACTCGCGGATCTCCTAGTTTCTTTGGTATTCCACCCTTAAACATATAATTAGCAAGCATGGTGGAAATTTTAGCTTCCGGTATCTTTCTTTTGTTTGTAATGATATCCTTCATATATTTAGCATAAGGATTTACTTTAAGCATATCAGTTAAGCGCATACGTAAGAAAATAGGTCTAATCATTTCAGCAAAGCGCTCAAAATCCTCATCATCCTTTGTCTTGGATGGTTTAGGAGGAAAGGGCATGGGTTTCTGAACCCATGGTTCTCTTTCTTTACCGTGCTTCCTAGCAACAAAATCTCTCTTATCATAATGTTGATTCTTTGATTGTGGGTTATCAAGATCAACAACAGGTTCAATCTCTACTTCATTGTTTTTGCTAGGTTGAGCATCAACATGAACATTTTCATTAACATTATCACTAGGTTCATGTTCATCACCTGATTGTGTTTCAGCATCAGAGATAGAAATGTCATTGGGATTCTCAGGTGTGTCTACAGTGGGTTCACTAGAAGCATACAAAGTCCTATCGTTTTTCTTTTTCTTCTTTTTAGAAGAACTAGGTGCCTCTAAATTGTTTCTCTAAGAATCTTGCTCGATTCTCATAGGGTGGCCTTCCAGATACAAAGGTTCCTGAGTCATTCTACCAGTTCTAGTAGCCACTCTAACAGCAAAGTCATGTTTATTATTTAATTCATAAAGCAAATCATTTTGAGCTTTGAGTACTTGCTCAGCTTGAGTAGCAACCATAGAAGCATATTTGCTAATGAGTTTAAGTTCACCTTTAACTCTAGCCATATAATCACTCACGCGTCCTATCTCAAAAGCATTATTCTTTAACTCTCTACCAACATAAGCATTAAAACTTTCTTGTCTAGCCATAAAGTCATCAAATTCATCTAAGCATGGGCTATGGAATTTAGTAGAGGAAATTTCAACTTTATCATATCTATAGAGAGAATTTACCTTTACTACCTATGTCGGGTTATCAAGACAATGTGGTTCTTCAACAGGCGGTACATTAAGACCATGTATTTCTTCAATAGGTGGTAAATTCTTAACATCTTTAGCTTTTATACCTTTTTCTTTCATTGATTTCTTTGCCTCTTGCATATCTTCAGGAATGAGAAATAAAACACCTCTCTTCTTTGGAGTGGGTTTAGGAATAGGCTCAGGAGTTGGCTCAATTGGTTCAGGAATTGCCTTAGGAATTGGCTCAGGGAGAGTCCAATTATTTTCATTAGTCAACATATTATTCAATAGTAATTCAGCTTCGTCGACTGTTCTTTCCCTGAAAACACAACCAGCACAACTATCCAAGTAGTCCTTGGAAGCATCGATTAGTCCATTATAAAAGATATCAAGTATTTCATTTTTCTTAAGAGGATGATCAGGCAAAGCATTAAGTAACCGGAGAAGCCTCCCCCAAGCTTGTGGGAGACTCTCTTCTTTGATTTGCACAAAATTATATATTTCCCGCAAGGCAGCTTGTTTCTTATGAGCAGGGAAATATTTAGCAGAGAAGTAATAAATCATATCCTGGGGACTACGCACACAACCAGGAGCAAGAGAATTAAACCAAGTCTTAGCATCACCCTTTAATGAGAACGGAAATATCTTAAGGATATAATAATAGCGAGACTTCTCATCTTTAGTAAACAGGGTGGCTATATCATTCAACTTGGTAAGATGTGCCACAACAGTTTCAGATTCTAGGCCATAAAAAGGATCAGATTCAACCAAAGTAATAATCTCAGGATCAACAGAGAATTCATAATCCTTATCAGTAACACAAATAGGTGAAGTAGCAAAAGGAGGGTCAGGTTTCATTCTAGCATTAAGAGACCGATGCTTCCATTTAGCTAATAATTTTTTAAGATCATATCTATATTTACAAGGAAAGATAGCTCTAGCAGCTTCCTCTTCCATACATAACCCTCAGGAACAACAGGCAATTCATAATCATTGAGAGAATTTTCATCATCACTATTATCAATATTAGCATCTTCAATAATTTCATTGTCTCTAACCCTAGCAATTTTTTCATCAAGAAATTCACCTAATGGCAAAGTAGTATCACGCACAGAAGTAGTTTCATCATAAGTATCATGCATAGCAGAAGTGGCATCATCAATAACATGCGACATATCAGAATTCATAGCAGTAGTAGGTTTAGGTGTCGCAAGCTTACTCAAAACAGAAAGATAATCTAGTGCAGAGCTAGATGGTAGTTCCTTACCTCCCCTCGTAGTTGAGGGAAAATCTTGGTTCTTTCGTCTTTCAAGTTCCTCATAGTGATCAACAGATATAAATCCCAAGTGACTCAGAGAATAGAGCTA
The DNA here is from genome assembly GCA_963921465.1 of Triticum timopheevii. Taxonomy (NCBI): domain Eukaryota; kingdom Viridiplantae; phylum Streptophyta; class Magnoliopsida; order Poales; family Poaceae; genus Triticum; species Triticum timopheevii. The sequence continues at coordinate 501,763,993 of OY997266.1, read as the reverse complement.
TGCTCCCCGGCAACGGCGCCAGACATTAGTCTTGATAACCCACAAGTGTAGGGGATCGCAACACCTTTTGAGGGTAAAGTATTCAACCCAAATTTATTTATTCGACACAAGGGGAGCCAAAGAATATTACTGAGTATTAGCAGTTGAGTTGTCAATTAAACCACACCTGGATAACTTAGTATCTGCAGCAAAGTATTTAGTAGCAAAGTAGTATGATAATAAAGGTAACGGTAGCAAAAGTAATATATTTGGGTTTTGTAGTGATTGTAACAATAGCAACGGAAAAGTAAATAAGCGAAACACAAGATGTGAAAAGCTCGTAGGCATTGGATCAGTGATGGATAATTATGTCGGATGCGATTCCTCATGTAATAGCTATAACATAGGGTGACATAGAACTAGCTCCAGTTCAACAATGTAATGTAGGCATGTATTCCGAATATAGTCATACGTGCTTATGGAAAAGAACTTGCATGACATCTTTTGTCCTACCCTCCCGTGGCAGCGGGGTCCTAGCGGAAACTAAGGGATATTAAGGCCTCCTTTTAATAGAGAACTGGACCAAAGTATTAACACATAGTGAATACATGAACTCCTCAAACTACGGCCATCACCGAGAAGTATCCCGATTATTGTCACTTCGGGGTTGTCGGATCATAACACATAATAGGTGACTATAGACTTGCAAGATAGGATCAAGAACACACATATATTCATGAAAACATAATAGGTTCAGATCTGAAATCATGGCACTCGGGCCCTAGTGACAAGCATTAAGCATAGCAAAGTCATAGCAACATCAATCTCAGAACATAGTGGATACTAGGGATCAAACCCTAACAAAACTAACTTGATTACATGGTAAAGCTCATCCAACCCTTCACCGTCCAGCAAGCCTACGATGGAATTACTCACGCACGGCGGTGAGCATCATGAAATTGGTGATGGAGGATGGTTGATGATGACGATGGCGACGAATCCCCCTCTCCGGAGCCCTGAACAGACTCTAGATTAGTCCTCCCAAGAGAGATTAGGGCTTGGCGGCGGCTCCGTATCATAAAACGCGATGAAACTTTCTCTCTATTTTTTTCTCCGCGAGACGGAATATATGGAGTTGGAGTTGAGGTCGGCGGAGCCTCAGTGTGCCCACGAGATAGGGGGCGCGCCCCCCACCCTCGTGGACAGGGTGTGGGCCCCCTGGTCTTGATTCTTTCGCCAGTATTTTTTATATTTTCCAAAGAGTGTCTCCGTGGATTTTCAGGACATTCCGAGAACTTTTTGTTTTCTACACATAAAACAACACATGGCAGTTCTGCTGAAAACAGCGTCAGTCCGGGTTAGTTTCATTCAAATCATGCAAGTTAGAGTCCAAAACAAGGGCAAAAGTGTTTGGAAAAGTAGATACATTGGAGACGTATCAGGCCCTTGTCGTAAGTCCACGAGATGAGGCAACGGGTTCACTTCGATCGTGAGTCTCTGCTCGTCTCCGCAAGCTAAAAATACACTATGGTTTGGGTATTTGTTTTGAGTTGGCCTTTGGCCTTTACGCACCAACCACCACGTGAGAATAGTTATGGGCCTCGGCGTCGTGGTATCAGCCGAAGCTTTGTCAGACGTCCAGTTCAGCAGTCCGGCACGGCTGGGCCGGCACCATCCTGTAGTGGTGGAGCCTGGACCCGCCCTGTACACAACAACCCTGGTGCAACGGGCGATGGGCCCAAACCCCGGAGTGCTTAGGAGGTAGACCGGCGGGGACCTCTCTGCTGAGCATAGGTAGGGATGCAGCGTGTTGATCTTCCGAGGTCGGGCATGACCCAGGAAAGTGTGTCCGGCCAGAGTAATCAAGTTTGTTAGAAAAAGTGGTGCACCCTGATGACCCACAAGTATAGGGGATCTATCGTAGTCCTTTCGATAAGTAAGTGTCGAACCCAACGAGGAGCAGAAGGAAATGATAAGCGGTTTTCGGCAAGGTATTCTCTGCAAGTACTAAAATAAGTGGTAACAGATAGTTTTGTGATAGGATAAATTGTAACGAGCAACAAGTAACAAAAGTAAATAAAGTGCAGCAAGGTGGCCCAATCCTCTTTGTAGCAAAGGACAAGCCTGGACAAACTCTTATAATAGGAAAAGCGCTCCCGAGGACACATGGGAATATCGTCAAGCTAGTTTTCATCACGCTCATATGATTCGCGTTCGGTACTTTGATAATTTGATATGTGGGTGGACCGGTGCTTGGGTGCTGTTCTTACTTGAACAAGCATCCCACTTATGATTAACCTCTATTGCAAGCATCTGCAACTACAACAAAAGTATTAAGGTAAACCTAACCATAGCATAAAACATATGGATCCAAATCAGCCCCTTACGAAGCAACACATAAACTAGGGTTTAAGCTTCTGTCACTCTAGCAACCCATCATCTACTTATTACTTCCCAATGCCTTCCTCTAGGCACAAATAATGGTGAAGTGTTATGTAGTGGACGTTCACATAACACCACTAGAGGTTAGACAACATACATCTTATCAAAATATCGAACGAATACCAAATTCACATGACTACTAATAGCAAGACTTCTCCCTTGTCCTCGGGAACAAAGGTAACTACTCACAAAGTATATTCATGTTCATAATCAGAGGGGTAATAATGTGCATAAAGGATCTGAACATATTATCTTCCACCAAATAAACCAACTAGCATCAACTACAAGGAGTAATCAACACTACTAGCAACCTACTAGCACCAATCCCGGACTTGGAGACAAGAATTGGATACAAGAGATGAACTAGGGTTTGGAGATGAGATGGTGCTGATGAAGATGTTGATGGAGATTGCCCTCTCCCGATGAGAGGAGCGTTGGTGATGACGATGGTGATGATTTCCCCCTCCCGGAGGGAAGTCTCCCTGGTAGAACAGCTCTGCAAGAGCCCTAGATTGGTTTCGCCAAGGTTCCGCCTCGTGGCGGTGGAGTCTCGTCCCAAAAGGTTGCCTTGTATTTTTTTCTCATTGAAAGACTTCATATAGGAGAAGATGGGAGTCGGAGAGCCACCAGGGGGCCCACGAGGTAGGGGGCGCGCCCAGGGGGCCGCCCCACACCCTCGTGAGAAGGGTATGGGCCCCCTGGCCTTCATCTTTGGCGACGATTTTTCTTTATTTTTTTAAGGTATTCCGTGGAGTTTCAGGACTTTTGGAGTTGCGCAGAATAGGCCTTCAATATTTGCTCCTTTTCCAGCCCAGAATTCTAGCTGCCGGCATTCTCCCTCTTCATGTAAACCTTGTAAAATAAGAGAGAATAGCCATGAGTATTGTGACATAACGTGAAATAACAGCCCATAATGCAATAAATATTGATATAAAAGCATGATGCAAAATGGACGTATCAACTCCCCCAAGCTTAAACCTCGCTTGTCCTCAAGCGAAAAGCTGATAACAATAAATATGTCCTCATGTTTAGAGGTAGAGGCGTCGATAAAAATAAAATACGGACATGAAGGCATCATGATTATTTCATAATAGCAACATATATAGATTTTGTCATATGATTACTCATGTTCAAGTGATGATCTTTTCACAAAGCCAAATCATGAATCAGAAACATTATTGAGCATCAACAAATTATAACCTCAGTCATTGAAGCAATTGCAATTTATCATAACATCGGAAAGAGTCTATGTCAGAGCTTAAAAGCAAGTACACATACTCAACTATCACTTAGTCCTTCATAATTGCTAACACTCACGCAATATTTGTGGTTATGGAGTTTTAATCGGACACAGAGAAAGATATGGGCTTATAGTTTTGCCCCACAACCTTTTACCTCAAGGGTAATGTAAACAATAATAATTCGTGCTCCCCCACATCCAATTATATATATATATATATATATATATATATATATATATATATATATATATATATATATATATATATATATATATATATATCATGTTCTTTCCAACATGCTGAGCTTGCCAAAGGATAAAATGAAAAAGGAAAGGTGAAGATCACTGTGGCTCTTGCATAAGGTAGAGGATAATAATAAAAGATAGGCCCTTCGCAGAGGGAAGCAGAGGTTGTCATGCGCGTTTAGGGTTGATGCACAAAATCTTAATGCAAAAGAACGTCACTTCATATTGCCCCTTGTATGTGGACCTTTATTATGCAGTCCGTCTCTTTTATTGCGTCCACAACAAGTTCGTACAAAGTTTATTTCTCTACATTAATAAGTCGTGCATATTTAGAGAGCAATTTTTATTGCTTGCACCGATGACAACTTACTTCAAGGATCTTACTCAATCCATAGGTAGATATGGTGGACTCTCATGGCAAGACTGGTTTAAGGGTATTTGGAAGCACAAGTAGTATTCCTACTTAGTGCTGAGAATTTGGCTAGCATGAGGGGGAAAGGCAAGCTCAACACGTTAGAGGATCCATGATGTAAGAAAACATAACTCATTATGTTGTCTTCCTTGTCCAACATCAACTCTTTAGCATGTCATATTTTAATGAGTGCTCCCAATCATAAAAGATGTCAATGATAATATATCTATATGTGAAACCTCTCTTTCCTTATTACTTCCTATTAATTGCAACGATGACCAAAGCTATATTTGTCAACTCCCAACAACTTTTAATCATCATACTCTTTCTATGTGGAGACATTACTTTCACTAAGATCAATATGAACTCTTTGATTCTTTTTATTCTTTTTCTTCTAATCACCCAAGATCATGGCAAAATACTCAAGCCCTTGACTCAACACTAATCTTTATTATATAGCTCACGGACTTGATTACAAAGAAGATCATAAAGCAAAACTCAAAACTAGATCATGCCATGACTTTATTCTACTAAATCAAGATACTGCTAAAAGGATCGAACTAAGAAAAAGGTAAAGATAGGAGTTGTGATGGTGATACGATACCAGGGCACCTCCCCCAAGCTTGGCAGTTGCCAAGGGGAGTGCCCATACCCAGATGATTATTTCTCCTTCTTTGTTGTTGGCGTAATATTCTTGGTGATGATCCCCCTCAGAATACGGTTCTCCTCCTCGAGCTTATTGACCTGCTGCTTGAGGTCCATTATTTCCTTGCGAAGCTTTCCTGTAATGGCTAAAGCTCCTTGCACCCAAGGGTGTTGCATAGCTGCGGGAGAACTAGAGACACTTCTCCTCATATTTTCATAGGAAAGAAATTTAACATTGGAAGGGATAACCGAGTTTGGAATAGCTGAGCTCTGTAGTTCCCCCATCATAAACCCAGCTCGGAGGCGAGAGGTGACTTCTTGATCTTCCATGGCATCTACTCTCATCAGGTCAGCCTCCATCTCTTCCTCCGTTGCTGGCCCGAAGGTTAGATACCTGGCTCTCCCCGACTGACTCTTGAGAAGACATCTTGCTCTAATCTGCAGCAGCAACAGCTCGAAACAAAAACAGAGGATATTTGCGTGATATGAGAGTCAAAACCTTCGGGAGTATATATATATAATGAATTTTTACCGACCGAAATACGTATCGTGCAAGGAAACGGAGTCCGGAGGGCACACAAGGTGCTCACGAGGTAGGGGGCGCCCAGGGGGTAGGGCGCGCCCTCCACCCTCGTGGAGGCCTCGTGTCCTCCCCGGACTGCTACTTATTTTTCTATTTTTCTAAAAAGTCCAAAATGGAGAAATATTGCCTTAAAAGTTGTTTTGGAGTCGGTTTACTTACCGTACCACATACCTATTCCATTTCGGAGTCTGGAACGTTTTGGAAAGTGTCCTTTATGTATTCCTCCGGGGTTACGGTTTCAATAATATTAGTTTCAACATTTATAGGATTACCTGAGATATAGTGTTTGATCCTTTGGCCGTTTACCACCTTCGGATTTGTGCCCTCAAAGTTGTTGATTTTTATGGCACCGGAACGATAGACCTCCTTGATAACGTAAGGACCTTCCCATTTGGAGAGAAGTTTTCCTGCAAAAAATCTTAAACGAGAGTTGTATAGCAATACATAATCACCTACATTAAACTCACGCTTTGGTATCCTTTTGTCATGCCATCTTTTAACCTTTTCATTAAACAACTTGGCATTTTCATAAGCTTGGGTTCTCCATTCATCAAGTGAGCTAATATCAAATAACCTCTTCTCACCGGCAAGTTTGACATCATAGTTGAGCTCTTTAATAGCCCAATATGCCTTATGTTCTAGTTCGAGGGGTAAGTGACATGCTTTTCCATCAACCATTTTATACGGAGACATACCCATAGGATTTTTGTATGCAGTTCTATAGGCCCATAATGCATCATCAAGTTTCTTGGACCAATTCTTTCTAGACCTATTGACGGTCTTTTGCAAAATTAATTTGAGCTCTCTATTGCTCAATTCTACCTTACCACTAGACTGCGGGTGATATGGAGATGCAATTCTATGATTAACGTCATATTTAGCAAGCATCTTACGGAAAGTACCATGAATAAATTGTGAACCACCGTCAGTCATTAAGTATCTAGGGACTCCAAACCTCGGAAAAATAACTTCCTTAAGCATTTTAATAGAAGTGTTATGATCAGCACTACTAGTTGGAATATCTTCTACCCACTTAGTAACGTAATCAACAGCAACTAAAATATGAGTATATCCGTTAGAGGCAGGAAAAGGTCCCATATAATCAAAGCCCCAAACATCAAATGGTTCAATAACAAGTGAATAATTCATAGGCATTTCCTGACATCTACTAATATTACCAATTCTTTGACATCCATCGCACGACAAAACAAACTTACGGGCATCCTTGAAGAGAGTAGGCCAATAGAAACCGGATTGCAATACCTTATGTGCAGTTCTATCTCCAGCGTGGTGTCCTCCATAAGCTTCGGAGTGACACTTACGTAGGATCTGTTCCTATTCATGCTCAGGTACACAACGTCTAATAACACCATCTACTCCTTCTTTATAAAGATGTGGGTCATCCCAAAAGTAATGTCGCAAGTCATAGAAAAACTTTTTCTTTTGTTGGTATGTGAAGCTAGGTGGCATAAATTTAGCAACAATATAATTAGCATAATCAACATACCATGGAGTGCTACGAGAAGTGCTTATGACATTTAATTGTTCATCGGGAAAGCTATCATCAATAGGAAGTGGGTCATCAAGAACATTCTCTAACCTAGACAAGTTGTCTGCAACGGGGTTCTCAGCTCCTTTTCTATCAACAATATGCAAATCAAATTCTTGGAGCAAGAGAACCCATCCAATAAGCCTAGGTTTTGCATCTTTATTTTCCATAAGATATTTAATAGCAGCATGATCTGTGTGAATAGTTACTTTAGAATCAACAATATAGGGTCTGAATTTATCACAAGCAAATACAACTGCTAAAAGTTCCTTTTCGGTAGTAGCATAATTTCTTTGAGCATTGTCTAGAGTATTACTATCATAATGGATAACATTCAATTTCTTATCAACTCTTTGCCCTAGAATAGCACCTATAGCATAATCACTTGCATCACACATAATTTCAAAGGGTAAATTCCAATCAGGTGGCTGAACAACAGGTGTAGAGACTAATGCTTTCTTAAGTATTTCAAATGCTTCTACACAATCATCATCAAAGACAAATGGTACATATTTTTGTAATAAATTAGTCAGAGGCCGAGAGATTTTTGAGAAGTCCTTAATGAACCTCCTATAAAATCCGGCGTGACCAAGGAAACTTCTTATACCTTTGATGTCCTTGGGACATGGCATCTTTTCAATAGCATCAACCTTGGCTTTATCGACTTCAATACTTCTTTCAGAAACTTTGTGCCCCAAGACAATACCTTCATTAACCATAAAGTGGCACTTTTCCCAATTCAAGACAAGATTAGTTTCTTCACATCTCTGCAAAACTCGAGCAAGATTGCTCAAGCAATCATCAAAAGAGGAACCATAGATGGAAAAGTCGTCCATCAAAACCTCACAAATTTTCTCACAAAAGTCAGAGAATATAGCCATCATGCATCTTTGAAAGGTAGCAGGTGCATTACATAAACTGAAAGGCATACGTCTATAAGCAAAAGTACCAAAAGGGCATGTAAAAGTAGTCTTTGATTGATCTTTAGCTGACACAGGTATTTGGGAGAAACCAGAATAACCATCTAGAAAGCAATAATGTGTATGTTTGCATAATATTTCTAGCATTTGATCAATAAAAGGTAAGGGGTAATGATCTTTCTTAGTAGCCTTATTTAATTTGTGGAAATCAATTACCATCCTATAACCTGTGATAATTCTTTGCGGAATCAATTCATCTTTATCATTAGGGACAACAGTAATACCTCCCTTCTTAGGGACACAATGGACAGGACTTACCCACTGACTATCAGTAACGGGATAAATTATACCTGCCTCCAGAAGCTTGAGTATTTCCTTTCTTACCACTTCTTTCATTTTAGGATTCAAACGTCGTTGAGGATCACAAACTGGTTTAGCATCCGCTTCCAAATTTATTTTATGTTGACATAGAGTGGGACTGATGCCCTTAAGATCATCCAGAGTATATCCAATAGCGGCACGGTGCTTTTTCAGAGTTTTCAATCATCTTTCTTCTTCATGCTCTGAAAGGTTAGCACTAATAATGACAAGATATGTTTTCTTTTCATCAAGATAAGCATATTTAAGATTATCAGGCAACGGTTTAAGCTCAAACACGGGATCACCCTTGGGTGGAGGAGGATCCCCTAGGATTTCAACACGCAAATTGTGTTGCAGAATAGGTTCCTGTTTAAAGAATACTTCATCTATTTCCCTTCTTTCATTCATGAACATATCATTTTCATGGTCTAGCAAATAGTGTTCTAAAGGATCACTAGGAGGTACGACAATAGAAGCAAGACCAATAATTTCATCCTTACTAGGCAATTCTTCCTCATGATGTTGTTTACTAAATTTAGAGAAATTAAACTCATGAACCATATCATCCAAGCCAATAGTAACAACATTATTTTTACAGTCTATCTTAGCATTAACAGTATTCAAGAAGGGTCTACCAAATATAATGGGACAAAAGCTATCTTGTGGAGAACCAAGAACAAGAAAATCAGCGGGATATTTGGTTTTCCCACACAAGACTTCAACATCTCTAATAATTCCCACTGGTGAAATAGTATCTCTATTGGCAAGTTTAATTATGACATCAATTTCTTCTAACTCAGCAGGTGCAATATCATGCGTAATTTGTTTGTATAAGTCAATGGGTATAACACTAGCACTAGCACCCATATCACACAAGCCATGATAACAATGATCTCCTATTTTAACAGAAATAACAGGCAAGCCTACCACGGGTCTATGTTTATCTCTATCACAGGGTTTAGCAATTCTAGCAGTTTCACCAGAGAATTGAATAACATGCCCATCAATATTATCAGACAAGAGATCTTTAACAATAGCAATATTCGGTTCTACTTTGACTTGCTCAGGTGGTGTATAAGCCCTAATATTGCTTTTACGGACAACAGTTGAAGCTTTAGCATGATCCTTCATTCTAACAGGGAAAGGTGGTTTCTCAACATAAGAGGTGGGAACAATACGATCATTGTATGTGACAGTCTTTTCTTCAACTTTAATAGGTGCAGCTACTTTTACTTCTATGGGAGGGTGATATATAAACGACTTCTCCTTGGGGAGATCAACATAAGTAGCAAAAGATTCACAGAAAGAAGCTACTATCTCAGAGTCAAGTCCATATTTAGTGCTAAACTTACGGAAAATATCGGTATCCATAAAAGATTTAACACAATCAAACTTAGGTGTCATACCTGACTCCTTACCTTCGTCGAGGTCCCAATCTTCAGAGTTGCATTTAATTCTATCCAATAAATTCCATCTAAATTCAATAGGCTTCATCATAAAAGAGCCAGCACAAGAAGTATCGAGCATGGTGCAATTGTTATCAGAAAGCCGAGCATAAAAACTTTGCATAATTATTTCTCTTGGGATCTCATGATTGGGGCATGAATATAACATTGATTTAAGCCTCCCCCAAGCTTGAGCGATGCTTTCTCCTTCGCGAGGTCAAAAATTATATATATAATTGTGATCACGATGAACAAGATGCATAGGGTAATACTTTTGATGAAATTCCAATTTCACTCTTTTATAGTTCCATGATCTCATATCATCACATAGCCTATACCATGTCAATGCGTCTCCCTTCAAAGATAAAGGGAAGGCCTTCTTCTTAACAACATCATCGGGTATACCTGCAAGCTTAAATAGTCCACAAACATTATCCACATAGCGTAAATGTTCGTTAGGATGCTTTGTTCCATCTCCTGTAAAAGTGTTAGCTAGCAGTTTTTCCATCATACCCGAAGGAATCTGAAAAGGAGTTTCATTTTCAATAGGTTCAGTGGGTTTAGTGGGTTGAGGAGCAACTCTTTGCTCTACTGGACGGGGTGAAGATACCCCGAACAAGCCCCTCAGACAATTACTTTCCATAGTAACAAGTGACAGAAAATTTCAGCACACTAAATACATTTTTCCTTACCAAATTCCACCTACCAAAGGCGCTTCACTCCCCGGCAACGGCGCCAGAAAAGAGTCTTGATGACCCACAAGTATAGGGGATCTATCATAGTCCTTTCGATAAGTAAGAGGGTCGAACCCAACGAGGAGCAGAAGGAAATGATAAGCGGTTTTCAGCAAGGTATTCTCTGCAAGTACTGAAATAAGTGGTAACAGATAGTTGTGATAGGATAAATTGTAACGAGCAACAAGTAACAAAAGTAAATAAAGTGCAGCAAGGTGGCCCAATCCTCTTTGTAGCAAAGCACAAGCCTGGACAAACTCTTATAATAGGAAAAGCGCTCCCAAGGACACATGGGAATATCGTCAAGCTAGTTTTCATCACGCTCATATGATTCGCGTTCGGTACTTTGATAATTTGATATGTGGGTGGACCGGTGCTTGGGTGTTGTTCTTACTTGAACAAGCATCCCACTTATGATTAACCTCTATTGCAAGCATCCACAACTACAACAAAAGTATTAAGGTAAACCTAACCATAGCATGAAACATATGGATCCAAATCAGCCCCTTACGAAGCAACGCATAAACTAGGGTTTAAGCTTCTGTCACTCTAGCAACCCATCATCTACTTATTACTTCCCAATGCCTTCCTCTAGGCCCAAATAATGGTGAAGTGTTATGTAGTCGACGTTCACATAACACCACTAGATGTTAGACAACATACATCTTATCAAAATATCGAACGAATACCAAAGTCACATGACTACTAATAGCAAGACTTCTCCCTTGTCCTCAGGAACAAACGTAACTACTCACAAAGTATATTCATGTTCATAATCAGAGGGGTAATAATGTGCATAAAGGATCTGAACATATGATCTTCCACCAAATAAACCAACTAGCATCAACTACAAGGAGTAATCAACACTACTAGCAACCTACTAGCACCAATCCCGGACTTGGAGACAAGAATTGGATACAAGAGATGAACTAGGGTTTGGAGATGAGATGGTGCTGATGAAGATGTTGATGGAGATTGCCCTCTCCCGATGAGAGGAGCGTTGGTGATGACGATGGTGATGATTTCCCCCTCCCGAAGGGAAGTGTCCCCGGCAGAACATCTCTGCCGGAGCCCTAGATTGGTTCCGCCAAGGTTCCGCCTCGTGGCGGCGGAGTCTCATCCCGAAAGGTTTCCTTGTAGTTTTTTCTCATCGAAAGACTTCATATAGGAGAAGATGGGCGTTGGAGAGCCACCAGGGGGCCCACGAGGTAGGGGGCGCGCCCAGGGGGGCGCCCCCCACCCTCGTGAGCAGGGTGTGGGCCCCCTGGACTTCATCTTTGGCGATGATTTTTCTTTATTTATTTTAAGGTATTCCGTGGAGTTTCAGGACTTTTGGAGTTGCGCATAATAGGCCTTCAATATTTGCTCCTTTTCCAGCCTAGAATTCCAGCTACCGGCATTCTCTCTCTTCATGTAAACCTTGTAAAATAAGAGAGAATAGTCATAAGTATTGTGACATAACGTGAAATAACAGCCCATAATGCAATAAATATTGATATAAAAGCATGATGCAAAATGGACGTATCACACCCCTGCAAGGAAGATTACCTATTAACAGCCGTGTCCACGGTAACGGACATTCAGACTTATATCCTGATCTTATACAACTACAAATGGATACTTGAGATATGTGGCTCCGGGATTGCTTTCTCGCAGGGAGTCGAGGAAGGATCTCTGGGTATTAATGTTACAACATGTTTGTTAATTAAACTGCTATTCTTTACTCTTCTACATGCTGCAAGATGCTCGGAGCTGCTTGAAGATGCTAGTCTTCGATAGGCTAGGCCTTCCCCCTCTATTCTGGCATGTTAGAGTTCAGTCCACAGATACAACCCTTCCATTTGATACCAATGCATACTTAGTATAGATCTGATGCTTGCGAGTACTTTCGATGAGTAATCATGGTTGCTTTGCTACCCCTTTTCCCCCTTCTTTCTTCTTTCTGGTTGTTTCCACCATATGGTGGATCCTTGGAGCCAGATGCCACCACCGATGGATGCTACTACATGGAGACCGCTGACGACCAGGAGTAGTTTAGGAGTTCCCAGGCAGGAGGCCTTGCCTCTTCGATCGTGTTGCTTTTGTACTAGCCTTCTTAAGGCATCCTTGTTTAACTTATGTCTGTACTTAGATGTTGTTGCTTCCGCTGACTCTTGTGTATCGAGCTATGTATTCGAGCCCTCTGGCTTGTAATATGAAGCTTGTATTCTTTTATTTGTGTTTAGAGTTGTGTTGTGATATCTCACGTGAGTCCCTGATCTTGATCATACACGTTTGCGTGTATGATTAGTGTATGATTGAATCGGGGGCGTCACAAGTTGGTATCAAAGCCAACTGCCTGTAGGAATCCCCCTTTCCAACTCATTGGCCAAAGTTGAGTCTAGTCTTTGAAAAACTGTTTTACTAACATGGTTGTGTGGCTTTCAGGCCCACATCACCATTGGGTGGTATTAGGATCTTTTACTCCTCGACCTTTACTCTGGGACTCTAATCTCTCTTCTATTCGGGTCAAATGATTTTGTAAACTCTAACCCTAGGTTCTCGTAAATACTTTCTCCCGGAGAGCCCCTCACTCCAGATGATTTCTTGGTGCACCAGAAGATTCTGAAGATACTCTCCAATGCTTTCCCGGGACCCATGTACCCTTCGTCGTTGTGATCCCTATCACCAATAAATCCTTATGGGTAACTATCTACATTGTCGTTCATACCTTCATCCCCAGTTGCCCTTGTTATTACAAAATGTCCTGACATACTCTCTGATGTTCCGACAATCCTCTATGCTTACTGCCCTGCAGTTCCTTGCCGCATGAATACCCCTAGGAATAATTCCTCACGCTTTTCGAGGATTTGTTCATTCCTAGTTGATCAAGTGATTCATACTTTGAAGTACTATTCGATCTTCTGGTAATCCTCTCCAACTGTTGCTCGGCAAATACTTATTTGCTTGCATTATGGTTACTCCGTATGTCTAGCAATACTCGTTAGCATCCTTTGTCATCGTGATTTCAAGCATTTGATTCAATTTTTTTGTTAATGCTCGCGATCACCAGTCCTATTTAAAATCCTTCCCTTGGTTCAGACGCCACTCCGGACATGAGGTGGTGTTCGACAACAAAGCCTTGATTGATTATTGATCTACTCTCTATTCAACTTACTTGTCTTTGATCAAAGCCTCTGCTTCTGACCCACCGTTTTGGAAATCATAATTCCTATGCATTTGAGCTTTGAATCAGTCAACTGTTTCTATAACCTGATCTCCTTGCCTTTTCTTCTTCTTCTGGTTGAGTATCAATACTCACATCAGATCCCTTGTGAACCACTAGATCCTTTGTGGGGTTCTATCCGACAACGTCCTTCATATATAGGAACCTTGTGAGCCTTTCCTCAGATACATAATGCCTTTGGTAAATTGTATCCCCTGCTCTTGCCAACCATACTCTGCTTTCGGGCTTTATTTACTCGTGAAGTTTGCGTTATATGTTCCTAAGATGCCCCGATGGGTTGAATCTATGTCTTCCCTAAATCCGTGTGAACTCAAAAGTTATGCGGGTTATACTCTGCTAGCTTTTTGCCAGGTAAATTTTCAACGCTACAACTTCTTTGAATGCCAGAACTGAATGGAAGGTTGTGCATTGGAGAAGTGGGAGTCGACCTTGAACTTTATGTTCATGCCCATCGACACGATGTAGATCCTATCATGGAAGCTTCTTGTTATAATAATAATCCTCTTGTGATAAGTTCATCATGTATCTATGTTTGGTCCTTCGCAACCGTGGTTCCAACCATGATTGTTCTTCTTTGATTTCATTTCTTGGACAAGTGGAAGTACTTGTCTTCTGTAGATCATTTCACCCGTCCAACCTCTGTTCTGCTATACCCTCGAGTATACCCTCTGGTATCTCGAGAATATCTCGGAACTACATAACTTCTTATGAGTTCTTCATCAACTATTATTCTCCCCAATTCAAAATTTTCCACGTGTTCTGAGTTGTTACACACTCAAGAACACCGATAACTGATTCGAGTCTACACTTTCCTTTCCATTGTTTTGTTTAACCTTTCTTGTAACCTAACATATCTGAGCAGTGGTAATTCCCTGCTTATGTAAACACACCGGTGTACAAAATCTGTCAGAAAGACCTTGTTACTATTGTTGATGACATTTCGGTAGCCACCGATGGACGAGAACTTTGCCAATTGGTCCGCCTCGCCTTACGAGCAGGAAAATGGTTCTCTTCGTCCCTCTTCCTTGGTACCAATGTTGTTGCCAACATAATTGATAGGCTATCCTCTGACTTGCCTTGCTATCATGACCGTGCAAAATGATTAGCGCCTTCCTGCTATTAACCCACATGGTGGGCCTATAACCCACAGTTCCACAAGATCGAAACCTGACTCCTATACATCTCTGTCTTCCAAAATTGTTCCTCGCATTTGGCTTCATATGTAAATTACGAGCCACGTTCCTAGTGATCTATTCTGGTATCAGGCACAATACTTATTCCCATTGCTCTGAACCCCTTACACCCTCTGTTTCAGGCAATGAACGATTGCCTACCCAGTTGAACCTTCTTATTGCACCTTCTTATCTTGCTCTCGATGACTTTCTTAAATTTCAACTCGAGAGATGCCTCTATGCCATGATCAGTGAGATAGCCCTCAGGTACCTATCTTGTGATGAGCTCCGTCCTTCCCGAGTCTATCCCCCTTACTTCACCACTTAAATCTCGGGACAAGATTTCTTGTAGTGGAGGAGAATTGTGACGCCCGGATAACTAAGCTACAATAATCTCCTGCTAATGATGCCAGGTCATCACTCTTACTGTTGCTAATCCTCATTTGATTTGAAGCATAATTCAAATAAAGTCAGACTTCAAATTTCTCAAACCTGCAAAAATAAAATGTTCATCTTTTGGCAAGTATTCCATAACTAATTATGGTGGTGAACCAACATTTTTGCAAAGTGTTTAAATGCCTTAAACTAGTCAACACAGTGGCCTAGATAACTATTTAATTGTTTTTTAAATTTTAAAAATACTAAACTGTTTTATTTTTAACCTCCAACTATCTGTGGCAGTGGCATAGGTTACTAGTGTTGATTTAGGGGCTAGCGATGTATTTTGTAAAACTAAAAATAAAAGGAAACTAATTAGGAAATAGAAAAGCAAAATAAAAATAAATGAAAAGGCCTCCCCTGACCCCCCAGGCCTCGGCCCATCTCACCGAGCCAGCCCACCTACCCCCACCGGTCGCCTTCTCCTCCTGTTCCCCTGGAGCGACCGCTACAGGGGCGTGTCCCCGTCGGACCACCTCGTCGGCGCCGATGCCGGGAGGGGATAAGGACGCCACGCCCCGACCCCTCGATCCCATCCCCTCCCCCACTCACTCGCCACTCCACCCTCCTCTCCCTCCTGCTCCCCCTTCCCCTCCAGATCCGCCGCACCAAGCGGAATCGCCGCCGTCCTCCATCGCCACCGCGGCCATCGGTGCCACTCTAACCGCTCGTGTTGTCCAGGAGAGCCACCGTTGTCCGCCCGTTCACCTGGAGCCTTCAGGTGGAGCCGGGGACCTCAACAACTGCTGAACGCCGCCACCCACTTCCGTCTCTGCTCTGACGTGCGCCGGTGACCTCGAGCACCTCTGCTGCTCCTAAATCTTTCGCCGGGCCACCGTGTGCCTCCCCGGCGAGCTCCTCCATTCCACTCCTTCCGCCGTGCTTTTCGCCGTAGCTAGCTCGCCCGCAAGCCGAGCTCCGCCGTCCGCCATTGCCGTCGTAGGGCTCGCCTCCAAGCTCCTCCGCTCGAGCCAGTAGCTCCGACGAGCTCCTGGAGCGCCATAGACCTTGCCTAGCCCTTTACTTCGCTCGCACGCGCTCTGTAGCGCCCATCTCGAACTCCGCTCGAATGCGCCGCCCGCCACCGTCGATGCAGCGCTCAACTCCGGCCGAGTTAGCCCACGGGACCGCCGTAGATCGATGCGGTGTCGGACGCCCGATTGAAAGCGCCTAGCCGCACCTCCTCCCGTGCCCCGTAGAATTTTTCCGGTGAAGTCCGGCGATGCTTCGCCGCGGAAATGGTCGCCGGCGCGTCTCCGGCGCCGCCCGCCGACGTGGCCCTTCAGGCCCCACCTCACAGCCATTGACCGCAGGCCCCACGGCTCCCAGATGACTGGGTTGACCCAGTCAACTACTGACTGGGCACCTGTGGGCCACTGACGTGTGGGTCCCGCGCATAATTAATCTTTTTTGAAATTAAAAGTTTATTTTAGTAATTAGGTTAGTCTAATGTCTCACTGACATATTGGGCCCACACCCCTAGCTAGTTTAGTTAGATTAGTTCACTGTTATAGCCACTCTCACTGACCAGTGGGTCCCACTGGACCCACTGGACAGGTTTGACCTGGTCAGTCGACCAACTGACTGCTGACGTCATCCTCTAGTCATGCTGACATCATAATTCCATTTCTGTTAATTTAGATAATTTTAGAATATTGTTTAAAATCTTTGAAAAATCATAGAAAATAATCTGTAGCTCGGATGAAAAAGTTTTCTACATGAAAGTTACTCAGAACGACAAGATGAATTCGAATATGCGGTCCGTTCGTCTGCGACATGTCCCTAGCATAACAAACATGCAACTGTACCCCTCCGTTTCATTTGTCCGACAATGCCAAACTCCAGGAAAACCTTCCTGGATGTTATCCCACTTCACCAGTATCGCATAGAACTGCATTAGATCACCCTTAGCTCTGCTTGTTGACTTGTCATGTATCTGTTGTTGGAAATATGCCCTAGAGACAATAATAAATTAGTTATTATTATATTTCCTTGTTCATGATAATCGTTTATTATCCATGCTATAATTGTATTGATAGGAAACTCAGATACATGTGTGGGTACATAGACAACACCATGTCCCTAGTAAGCCTCTAGTTGACTAGCTCGTTGATCAACAGATGGTTACGGTTTCCTGACCATGGACATTAGATGTCGTTGATAATGGGATCACATCATTAGCAGAATGATGTGATGGACAAGACCCAATCCTAAGCCTAGCACAAAGATCGTAGTTCGTATGCTAAAGCTTTTTCTAATGTTAAGTATCATTTCTTAGACCATGAGATTGTGCAACTCCCGGATACCGTAGGAATTCTTTGGGTGTACCAAACGTCACAACATAACTGGGTGGCTATAAAGGTGCACTACAGGTATCTCCGAAAGTGTCTGTTGGGTTGGCACAAATCGAGACTGGGATTTGTCACTCTGTGTAAACGGAGACGTATCTCTGGGCCCACTCGGTAGGACATGATCATAATGTGCACAATGTGATCAAAGAGTTGATCGCGGGATGATATGTTACGGAACGAGTAAAGAGACTTGCCGGTAACGAGATTGAACAAGGTATCAATATACCGACGATCGAATCTCGGGCAAGTACAATACCGTTAGACAAAGGGAATTGTATACGGGATCGATTGAGTCCTTGACATCGTGGTTCATCCGATGAGATCATCGTGGAACATGTAGGAGCCAACATGGGTATCCAGATCCCGCTGTTGGTTATTGACCGGAGAACATCTCGGTCATGTCTGCATGGTTCCCGAACCTGTAGGGTCTACACACTTAAGGTTCGATGACGCTAGGGTTATAAAGGAAGTTTGTATGTGGTTACCAAATGTTGTTCGGAGTCCCGGATGAGATCTCGGACGTCACGAGGAGTTCCAGAATGGTCCCAAGGTAAAGATTTATATATGGGAAGTCCTGTTTTGGTCACCGGAAAAGTTCCGGGTTTTATCGGTAACGTACCGGGACCACCGGGAGGGTCCCGGGGGGTCCACCAAGTAGGGCCACCATCCTCGGAGGGCTACATGGGCCAAGTGTGGGAGGGGACCAACCCCAGGTGGGCTGGTGCGCCTCCCCACAAGGGCCCAAGGCGCCTAGGGTTTGGGGGAGGGGGCGCACCCACCTAACTTGGGGGGCAAGTTTCCCCTCTTCCCCCCCCCCTTGGCTGCACCCTAGATGGGTTTGGGCTGGCCGCCGCCCCTAGGGGTGGAACCCTAGGTGGGGGCGCAGCCCTCCCTCTTCCCCTATATATATTTGAGGGTTTTGGGGCTGCCAACATATGAGTTTCACCTCTCCCGGGCGCAGCCCTACCTCTCTCCCTCCTCCTCTCCCGCGGTGCTTAGCGAAGCCCTGCAGGATCGCCACGCTCCTCCATCACCACCACGCCGTTGTGCTGCTGCTGGATGGAGTCTTCCTCAACCTCTCCCTCTCTCTCCTTGCTGGATCAAGGCATGGGAGACGTCACCGGGTTGTACGTGTGTTGAACGCGGAGGTGCCGTCCGTTCGGCACTAGGATCTCCGGTGATTTGGATCACGACGAGTACGACTCCTTCAACCCCGTTCTCTTGAACGCTTCTGCTTAGCGATCTACAAGGGTATGTAGATGCACTCTCCTTCCCCTCGTTTCTGGTTTCTCCATAGATAGATCTTGGTGACACGTAGGAAAATTTTGAATTTCTGCTACGTTCCCCAACAGTGGCATCATGAGCTAGGTCTACTGCGTAGATTCTTTGCACGAGTAGAACACAAAGTAGTTGTGGGCATTGATTTTGTTCAATATGCTTACCGTTACTAGTCCAATCTTGTTTTGACGGTATTGCGGGATGACGCGGCCCGGACCAACCTTACACGTGCTTTTACGTGAGACAGGTTCCACTGACTGGCATGCACTTGGTGCATAAGGTGGCTAGCGGGTGCCAATCTCTCCCACTTTAGTCAGAACGGATTCGATGAAAAGGGTCCTTATGAAGGGTAAATAGCAATTAGCATATCACGTTGTGGTCTTGCGTAGGTAAGAAATGTTCTTGCTAGAAACCCATAGCAGCCACGTAAAACATGCAAACAACAATTAGAGGACGTCTAACTTGTTTTTGCAGGGTATGCTATGTGATGTGATATGGCCAAAAGATTGTGATGAATAATATATGTGATGTATGAGATTGATCATGTTCTTGTAATAGGAATCATGACTTGCATGTCTATGAGTATGACAACCGGCAGGAGCCATAGGAGTTGTCTTAATTTATTGTATGACCTGCGTGTCATTGAACAACGCCATGTAATTACTTTACTTTATTGCTAACCGGTAGCCATAGTAGTAGAAGTAATAAGTTGGCGAGACAACTTCATGGAGACACGATGATGAAGATCATGATGATGGAGATCATGGTGTCATGCCGGTGACGATGATGATCATGGAGCCCTGAAGATGGAGATCAAAAGGAGCAATATGATATGGGCCATATCATGTCACTATTTGATTGCATGTGATGTTTATCATGTTTATACATCTTATTTGCTTAGAACGACGGTAGTAAATAAGATGATCCCTCATTAAAATTTCAAGAAAGTGTTCCCCTAACTGTGCACCGTTGGTTTCGAAGCACCACGTGATGATCAGGTGTGATAGATTCTTACGTTCACATAGAATGGGTGTAAGCCAGATTTACACACGCGAAACACTTAGGTTAACTTGACGAGCCTAGCATGTATAGACATGGCCTCGGAACACAAGAGACCGAAAGGTCGAGCATGAGTCGTATGGAGGATACGATCAACATGAAGATGTTCACCGATGATGACTAGTCTGTCTCACGTGATGATCGGACACGGCCTAGTTGACTCGGATCATGTAATCACTTAGATGACTAGAGGGATGTCTATCTGAGTGGGAGTTCATGAGATGAACTTAATTATCCTGAACATAGTCAAAAGATCTTTGCAAATTATGTCGTAAGCTCGCGCTTTAGTTCAACTGTTTAGATATGTTCCTAGAGAAAATATAGTTGAAAGTTGACAGTAGCGATTATGCGGACAGTAGAAAGCTTATGTCCTTAATGCACCGCTCAGTGTGCTGAACCCCAAACGTAGTCTGTGGATGTTGCGAACATCTGACATACATGTTTTGATGACTACATGATAGTTCGGTAATGTTAAATGGTTTAGGGTTGAGGCACCAAAGACATTTTTTGAAATGTCGCGGAACATATGAGATGTTTCGAGGGCTGAAATTGGGATAACAAGCTCATGCCCACGTCAGGAGGTATAAGACCTCTGACGATTATCTTAGCCTGCAAACTAAGGGAGAAAAGCTCAATCGTTGAGCTTGTGCTCAGATTGTCTGAGTGCAACAATCACTTGAATCGAGTGGGAGTTGATCTTCCAGATGAGATAGTGATGTTTCTCCAAAGTCATTGCCACCAAGCTGCTAGAGCTTCGTGATGAACCATTACATATCAGGGATAGATATGATGATCCTTGAGGTATTCGCAATGTTTGACACCGCGAAAGTAGAAATCAAGAAGGAGCATCAATTGTTGATGGTTGGTGAAACCACTAGTTTCAAGAAGGGCAAGGGCAAGGAGGGATACTTCATGAAATGACAAATCAGCTGCCGCTCTAGTGAAGAAACCCAAGGTTGAACCCAAACCCGAGACTAAGTGCTTCTGTAATAAGGGGGACAGCCACTGGAGTAGAATTACCCTAGATACTTGGTAGATAAGAAGGCTGGCAAGGTCGATAGAAGTATACTGGATATACATTATGTTAATGTGTACTTTACTAGTACTCCTAGTAGCACCAGGGTATTAGATACCGGTTTGGTTGCTAAGTGTTAGTAACTCGAAATAAAAGGCTACGGAATAAACGGAGACTAGCTAAAGGTGAGTTGACGATATGTGTTGGAAGTGTTTCCAAGTTTGATGTGATCAAACATCGCACGCTCCCTCTACCATCAAGATTAGTATTAAACCAGAATAATTGTCATTTGGTGTTTGCGTTGAGCATAGACATGATTGGATTATGTCTATCGCAATACGGTTATTCATTTAAGGAGAATAATGGTTACTCTATTTATTTGAATAATACCTTCAATGGTCTTGCACCTAAAGGAATGGTTTATTGAATCTTGATCGTAGTGATACACATTTTCATGCCAAAAGATATAAGATAGTAATGATAGTACCACTTACTTGTGGCACTGCCATGTAAGTCATATTGGTATAAAACGCATGAAGAAGCTCCATGTTGATGGATCTTTGGACTCACTCATTTTTGAAAAGTTTGAGATATGTGAACCATGTCT
This sequence comes from Triticum timopheevii, assembly GCA_963921465.1. Classification (NCBI taxonomy): domain Eukaryota; kingdom Viridiplantae; phylum Streptophyta; class Magnoliopsida; order Poales; family Poaceae; genus Triticum; species Triticum timopheevii. The sequence continues at coordinate 501,742,292 of OY997266.1, read as the reverse complement.
ATTGGTGTATACGCATGAAGAAACTCCATGAAGATGGATCGTTTGGACTCACTTGATTTTGAATCACTTGAGATATGCAAATCATACCACATGGGCAAGATGACTGAAAAGCCTCGTTTTCAGTAAGATGGAACAAGATAGCAACTTGTTGGAAGTAGCACATTTTGATGTGTGCGGTCCAATGAGTGTTGAGGCATGCAATGAATATCGTTATGTTCTTACTTCACAGATAATTCGAGTAGATGTTGTATATTTACTTGATGAAACACAAGTCTGAATTATTGAATGGTTCAAGTAATTTCAGAGTGAAGTTGAAGATCATTGTGACAAGAGGATAAAATGTCTATGATATGATCATAGAGATGAGTATCTGAGTTACGAGCTTTGGCACGCAATTAAGACATTGTGGAAATTGTTTCACAATAAATACCGCCTGGAACACCATAGTGTGATGGTGTGTCCGAACATCATAGTTGCACCCTATTGGATATGGTGCGTACCATGATGTCTCTAATCAAATTACCACTATCGTTCATGGGTTAGGCATTAGAGACAACCGCACTCACTTTATAGGGCACCACGTAACTCCGTTGAGACGACACCGTTTGAACTATGGTTTGGAGAAACCTAAGTTGTCGTTTCTTGAAAGTTTGGGGCTGCGACGCTTATGTGGAAAACTTTCAAGTTGATAAGCTCGAACCCAAAGCGGATAAATACATCTTCATAGGACACCCAAAACAGTTGGGTATACCTCCTAATTCAAATCCGAAAGCAATAGGGATTGTTTCTTGAATCGGGTCCTTTCTCGAGAAAAGGTTTGTCTCGAAAATTGAGTGGGAGGATGGTGGAGACTTGATGAGGTTAATGAACCATCACTTCAACCAGTGTGTAGCAGGGCAGAGGAAGTTGTTCCTATGGCGCCTACACCAATTGAAGTAGAAGCTTATGATAGTGATCAGGAAGTTTTGGATCAAGTCACTACCGTACCTCGTAGGGTGACAAGGATGCGTACTACTTCAGAGTGGTACAGTAATCCTGTCTTGAAGGTCATGTTGCTAGACAACAATGAACCTATGAGCTATGGAGAAGCGATGGTGGGCCCAAATTCTGACAAATGGTTAGAAGCCATGAAATCCGAGATAGGATCCATGTACCAGAACAAAGCATGGACTTTGGACTTTCCCGATGATCGGCAAGCCATTCAGATAAATGGATCTTTAAGAAGAAGACGGATGTGGACGGTAATGTCACCGTCTATGAAGCTCGACTTGTGGCGAAGAGTTTTTCACAAGTTCAAGGAGTTGACTACGATGAGATTTTCTCATCCGTAGCGATGCTTAAGTCCGTCGGAATCATGTTAGCATTAGCTGCATTTATGAAATCTGGCAGATGGATGTCAAAACGAGTTTCCTTACCAGTTTTCGTAAGAAAAGGTTGTATGTGATACAATCAGAAAGGTTTTGTCGATCCTAAGGATGCTAAAAGGTATGCTAGCTCCAGCGATCCTTCCATGGACTGGAGTGAGCATCTCGGAGTTGGAATATGCACTTTGATAAGATGATCAAAGATTTTGGGTTTATACAAAGTTTATGAGAAACTTGTATTCCAAAGAAGTGAGTGGGAGCACTATAGAATTTCTGATGAGTATATGTTGTTGACATATTGTTGATCAGAAATGATGTAGAATTTTTGGAAAGCATATAGGGTTATTTGAAAGGTGTTTTTCAATAGAAAACCTGGATTAAGCTACTTGAACATTGAGCATCAAGATCTATGAGGATAGATCAAAAACGCTTAATGGTACTTTCAAATGAGCATATACCTTGACATGATCTTGAAGGTGTTCAAGATGGATCAGTCAAAGAAGGAGTTCTTGCCTGAGATGTAAGGTACGAAATTAAGACTTAAAGCTCGACCACGGCAGAATAGAGAGAAAGGACGAAGGTCGTCCCCTATGCTTCAGATGTGGGCTCTATAGTATGCTATGCTGTACCGGAAGTGTGCCTTGCCATGAGTCAGTCAAGGGGTACAAGAGTGATCTAGGAATGGATCATTGGACAGCGGTCAAAATTGTCCTTGGAGTAAATAAGGACATGTTTCTCGATTATGGAGGTGATAAAGAGTTCGGCGTAAAGGGTTACGTCGATGCAAGCTTTAACACCTATCCGAGTGACTCTGAGTAGCAAACCGGATACGTATAGTGGAGCAACCATTTGGAATAGCTCCAAGTGGAGCGTGGAAGCAGCATTTACAGAATGACCTAGAGATTTGCGAAGTACATACGGACCTAAAAGTTGCAGACCCGTTGACTAAAACCTCTCTCACAAGCAAAACATGATCAAACCCCAGAACTCATTGAGTCTTAATCACATGATGATGTGAACTAGTTTAATGACACTAGTAAACTCTTTGGATGTTGGTCACATAGCGATGTGACGTGTGAATGTTAATCACATGACGATGTGAACTAAATTATTGACTCTAGTGCAAGTGGGAGACTGTTGGAAATATGCCCTAGAGACAATAATAAATTAGTTATTATTATATTTCCTTGTTCATGATAATCGTTTATTATCCATGCTATAATTGTATTGATAGGAAACTCAGATACATGTGTGGGTACATAGACAACACCATGTCCCTAGTAAGCCTCTAGTTGACTAGCTCGTTGATCAATAGATGGTTACGGTTTCCTGACCATGGATATTAGATGTCGTTGATAACGGGATCACATCATTAGCAGAATGATGTGATGGACAAGACCCAATCCTAAGCCTAGCACAAAGATCGTAGTTCATATGCTAAAGCTTTTTCTAATGTCAAGTATCATTTCCTTAAACCATGAGATTGTGCAACTCCCGGATACCGTAGGAATGCTTTGGGTGTACCAAACATCACAACGTAACTAGGTGGCTATAAAGGTGCACTACAGGTATCTCCGAAAGTGTCTGTTGGGTTGGCACGAATCGAGACTGGGATTTGTCACTCCGTGTCAATGAAGAGGTATCTCTGGGCCCACTCGGTAGGACATGATCATAATGTGCACAATGTGATCAAAGAGTTGATCGCGGGATGATATGTTACGGAACGAGTAAAGAGACTTGCCGGTAACGAGATTGAACAAGGTATCGGTATACCGACGATCAAATCTCGGGCAAGTACAATACCGTTAGACAAAGGGAATTGTATACGGGATCGATTGAGTCCTTGACATCGTGGTTCATCCGATGAGATCATCGTGGAACATGTGGGAGCCAACATGGGTATCCAGATCCCGCTGTTGGTTATTGACCGGAGAACGTCTCGGTCATTTCTGCATGGTTCCCGAACCCGTAGGGTCTACACACTTAAGGTTCGATGACGCTAGGGTTATAAAGGAAGTTTGTATGTGGTTACCGAATGTTGTTCGGAGTCCCGGATGAGATCCCGGACATCACGAGGAGTTCCGGAATGGTCCGGAGGTAAAGATTTATATATGGGAAGTCCTATTTTGGTCACCGAAAAAGTTCTGGGTTTTATCGGTAACGTACCGGGACCACCGGGAGGGTCCCGGGGGGTCCACCAAGTAGGGCCACCATCCCCAGAGGGCTGCATGAGCCAAGTGTGGGAGGGGACCAGCCCCAGGTGGGCTGGTGCCCCCCCCATAAGGGCCCAAGGCGCCTAGGGTTTGGGGGAGGGGGCGCACCCACCTAACTTGGGGGCAAGTTTCCCCTCTTCCCCCTCCCCTTGGCCGCACCCTAGATGGGTTTGGGATGGCCGCCGCCCCTAGGGGTGGAACTCTAGGTGGGGGCGCAGCCCTCCCTCTTCCCCTATATATATTTGAGGGTTTTGGGGCTGCCAACATATGAGTTTCACCTCTCCCGGGCGCAGCCCTACCTCTCTCCCTCCTCCTCTCCCGCGGTGCTTGGCGAAGCCCTGCAGGATTGCCACGCTCCTCCATCACCACCACGCCGTTGTGCTGCTGCTGGATGGAGTCTTCCTCAACCTCTCCCTCTCTCCTTGCTGGATCAAGGCATGGGAGACGTCACCGGGCTTTACGTGTGTTGAACGCGGAGGTGTCGTCCGTTCGGCACTAGGATCTCCGGTGATTTGGATCACGACGAGTACGACTCCTTCAACCCCGTTCTCTTGAACGCTTCCGCTTAGCAATCTACAAGGGTATGTAGATGCACTCTCCTTCCCCTCGTTGCTGGTTTCTCCATAGATAGATCTTGGTGACACGTAGGAAAATTTTGAATTTCTGCTACGTTCCCCAACATTTGTTTGCTCTATATTTACTGTTTCTTCCCCCTCTTCTGTCCTGTAGACCCGAGACCGATGCCGCCCCTGTGATTGACTACGTCGACGATGACCCTTCTTACCTTCCATCGGAGCTTCCAGGCAAGCCCCCCTTTGATCATCCCGATATCACCCATTCTATACTCTCATGCTTGCATTAGATTTTTCTACTGTTATTGTTTGCTCCTATTCTGATGCATAGCCTGCTTTAGTACCTGCTATTGTTACTTACCTGTTTATCCTAAACTGCTTAGTATAGGTTGGTTAGTCATCCATCAGTGACCCCCAATTTGTCCTTGTTGCCCCTGCTTCATCTTTGACGACTCGATCAACGTGATCGATGACCAGAGCCCGACACCTCACATCACATCACGCCCCTTTAGTTGCTCGACTCTGCAGAGCTACTATCGAGTGCCGAGGGTGATCCCTCATAATGCACTCCTGATGATAATTCTGTAGTGTAGCTATTCGGTCGTGGTCAACGAGGGTTGTTCCTCTTTTACCATTCCCGATACGGCTGTAGTGCAACACCTCAAGTGTGAACCTCGAGGGTGGATCCTCTTACGTTCACCTTGATGATTACATCAAGTGGAATCCTCCGTGGGTGATTCCTCGGGTTTTCCCCTTGATGTTTGGACACCCGGTTACAATGACTTTACTTGAGACCTTGGTGAAAGTCGGGCGGGCCCGGAGAGCACCCGCAATATAATGACGTGGCACGGTCGGGCATTCTGGGCCCTTGTCGTAAGTCCACGAGACGAGGCGACAGGGTCACTTCGATCGTGAGTCGCTACTCGTCTCCGCAAGCTAATAATACACTATGGTTTGGGTATTTGTTCTGAGTTGGCCTTTGGCCTTTACGCACCAACCACCACGTGAGAATAGTTATGGGCCTCGGCATCGTGGTATCAGCCGAAGCTTTGTCAGACGTCTAGTTCAGCAGTGCGGCACGGCTGGGCTGGCACCATCCTGTAGTGGTGGAGCCTGGACCCGCCCTGTACGCAACGACCCGGAGTGCAAAGGGCAATGGGCCCAGACCCCGGAGTGCTTAGGAGGTAGACCGGCGGGGACCTCTCTGCTGAGCATAGGTAGGGCTGCGACGTGTTGATCTTCCGAGGCCGGGCATGATGCAGGAAAGTGTGTCCGACCAGAGTAATCAAGCGTGTTGGAAAACGTGGTGCACCCCTGCAAGGAAGATTATCTATTAATAGCCGTGTCCACGGTAACGGAAGTTCAGACTTATATCATGATCTTATACCACTACAAATGGATACTTGAGATATGTGGCTCCGGGATTGCTTTCTCGCAGGGAGTCGAGGAAGGATCTCTGGGCATTAATGTTACAACATGTTTGTTAATTAAACTGTTATTCTTTACTCTTCTACATGTTGCAAGATGCTCGGAGCTGCTTGAAGATGCTAGTCTTCGATAGGCTAGGCCTTCCCCCTCTATTCTGGCATGCTGCAGTTCAGTCCACAGATACAACCATTCCATTTGATACCAATGCATACTTAGTATAAATCTGATGCTTGCGAGTACTTTGGATGAGTACTCACGGTTGCTTTGCTACCCCTTTTCCCCCTTCTTTCTTCTTTTTGGTTGTTGCCAGCAGATGGTGGATCCTTGGAGCCAGATGCCACCGCCGATGGATGCTACTACGTGGAGACCACTGACGACCAGGAGTAGTTTAGGAGGTCCCAGGCAGGAGGCCTTGCCTCTTCGATCGTGTTGCTTTTGTGCTAGCCTTCTTAAGGCATCCTTGTTTAACTTATGTCTGTACTCAGATGTTGTTGCTTCCGCTGACTCTTGTGTATCGAGCTATGTATTCGAGCCCTCGAGGCCCCTGGCTTGTAATATGAAGCTTGTATTCTTTTATTTGTGTTTAGAGTTGTGTTGTGATATCTTCCCGTGAGTCCCTAATCTTGATCATACACGTTTGCGTGTATGGTAGTGTACGATTGAATCGGGGGCGTCACACGTCATGTACCAATAACCAATCCATCTTTCATGCATGCATTCAGATTCGTGCCACTGTGAATATTCTATTATCACTTTTTTGCTATAGTGGAGATATACTTCATCAAATACAGCTAGTAGCCTCCACCTTTGTCAGTGATATGACAGGCATGGCAGCATGTGACAGCCCACTCTCTCCCTTCTCTCACACATAAATCCACCCTTTCATTTCACCTTGGCTAAATTAAACCGTCCATATCATTTAAACTATAAGTTCATTTTTTTAAATATATATTTGAATTCATGACGCTAAGGCCTTTAGAACTAGACCAATCTTCGGTACATTTCAAACACGTTCAAATTTCAATGTTTCACATTTAATATGTGAAACAAACCCATTTCACTATAAAATTATGAAAAACTCATATTTCAATAGAAATATGTGAACCAACCTATTTCACAGAAAACTTTTCTTACCCAAATATGAACTGAAATGTCAACTTGTGAAATTGGTTATTTCAAAATGTCTAACGGTTTATTTAAAAAGAGTGAAATATGTTATTCTCAAAAAAGTGCAATTAAAATAGATGTGATTTTTGTGAAGCAAGCTAGTGGAAAGTGAAATGTAGGTTCTCAATAGTGAAATAGTAAATACAAAAAGTGAAATTGCAATATATCATTCTGAAACTGATTTTTTGGAAATGTGTAATAATTTATTTCAAAAGAGTGAAATAGATTATTTGAAAAATGTGCAATTGCAATAGATGTGATTTTTGTGAAGCAAGCTAGTGGAAAGTGAAATGTAGGTTCTGAATTGTGAAACAGTAAATACAGAAAATGAAATTGCAATGTATCATTGTGAAACTGATATTTTTGGAAATGTGTAATAATTTATTTCAAAAGAGTGAAATAGGTTATTTGAAAAATGTGCAATTGAAATATATGTCATTTTTGTGAAACAAGGTAGTAAAAAGTGAAATGTAGGTTTTGAATTATGAAAGAGTAACTATAGAAAGTGAAATTCTATTGTATCGTTTGTGAAACTGATTATTTGAAGAGTGAAATATGTTATTTGAAAAACGTGCAATTTAAATAGGTGTTTTCTTTTGTGAAGCAAGCTAGTGAAAAGTGAAATGTAGGTTCTGGACTGTGTAATAGTCACTGTGAAAAGTGAAATTGTAATGTATCATTGTGAAATTGATTATTATGACATGTGAATATAAGTTCGAATTTAAACATGCTCGAAATATATCCAAGATTAATCTCATTTTAAAGGTTTTGTCTCAAGGAGTTCAAATATAAAAAAGTTTCCAAAAGGAATATATGGTTTAAAAGATATGGATGTTTTAAATTAGCTAAGGCGGAAGAAATGGTTGCATTTATTGTGTGGGAGAAGAAAAAGTGATTCTGCCACACTGTCATAGTACAATGGTGGGGCCTAACTGCTAAAGAGAGAGAGAGAGTGATAATATGAAAATGAATAATATAGAAAAGAAGTGCAATACAATGATACTTGGCCTACATAGTGTGAGATGGCAGCTCCCAATTGATGGAGACCAACTTGCCGGTACCTAGCGGAATCGCACAATTTTATTTTTCGGGAGAGAGCATTATTGTGACCCGAGAAGGAAACGATGCTAAGCGCGTGAACCTATGCAAAATGGCTACCAACCAATGCATGAAGGAGTTTAAGTGTTAAACAATTAAACAAGAGAAGCTTAGCTATAAAAAGTAAACACCTATGCATTGGGAAGATTAGTTGTTAAGATTTTTAATGCACTTAGCACCTCACCTAAACACACATGCATTGATGTAGGCCTATATGTACGATGGTGCGTGTTATAATAATTGAAATAATATTGTAATGGTTTTTACGCATATACTAGTATAATTGCATGTACTCCCTCTGTTCCTAAATATAAGTCTTTTTTAGAGGTTTCACTATGAACTATATACGGAGCAAAATAAGTAAATCTACACTCTAAAATATGTCTATATAATCTGTATATAGTTTGCAGTGGGATCTTTAAAAAAGACTTACATTTAGAAACAGAGGGAGTACGTTGCAACAGAAGATACATTGCTAAATTATACACCACCTACTTGTGTTACCAATTATCGTTCTTCCCGCCCTTGTCAGACTGTGATCACAGTGTCCACTTGACCACAACTCGTCCGAAGGCATCTGCCTCGACTATGACAAGGCCTCACCCCTGACCAACCTACAGAAGCTGGTATTAATCAATAAACGAAAAAGCTCAATGGAGCAAACATCTGCCGTCATGATACGGCCAAGGAAACCAACTAAGTCCCCTGAATACTCCAATTGGCATGAAACAATTAATTCAATAACTGATGTCACGTTACAAGCTATACCCTGAATTCTAATACAGGATGAAAGTAAACCTCTAACGTACGTACATTTCATGGTGGAAAGCTCCACCGTTAAACAATCACACACGTGTCGGAATGATGGCGATTTTAACAGTGAAAAGGAGGAGAAATACTAAGTGGAAGATTGCATCATTCCTTCTTGAAAGATATCAGACAAACCAATAAGGGCATGTACAATGGTTTTTTTTTGAGGGTACGCAAATTGCTTTCCTTAGCTTTATAAAAAAGATAAATAAGACATACAACAACGTCTACCGCTCGCTGCGAACAACGAAGGTGACCCACTCCACACCGTTCGTACAAGGACAACCAACACAACCACACAGCTACGACACAAAAAGCCTACCCAACACCGAGCCCCTCGCCGCGTCTCGGCCGACACTGAAGACCTCCGAAGAACAACAACTCCAGCTTCCTTGGATTAGCCAGCGACGACCGTACATGGCGCCGGAGGAGAAAGATCCGGGCAGCGGTGAACACCGGAGGAGCGCATCATGGGACGTCGAGTCTCCCAGCACAATGCTCCCGACAGAGTAACAACCTCAAGGACGTTGCCATCATGCCGATCCTACGAATCAAGGCTTTCGCCCCGCAGACAGCTGCAGATACGAGGTCGCGAGGAAGAAGGCGTTGCACTCGGCGAAGCCTCCAGGAAGGTGCATGACACCCGCAGGTGCCATCAACGCCGGTCCGGCCACAACCGAACAGGTTTTTCATCCGTAACACTGCACATCTCCACGTCTCCAAGATCCTGGCCAGTCCCGAACAGATGCCTCACACCACCGTCACCGCAACAACTTTCCATCGAAGCCCCCCTCACTGCCGAGGGAACACGCCCAAAGTCATCACCTTGAGCATCAACTAGGAGCCGCAGCAACCATCGAGCGGTGCAAAGCCAGCTCCGCCATGGTGGCCTTCACCCGTGCCAGGGGACTGCCATCAGAATGGACCCGACCCGCACCTCCGACCACACTCCGGCACCCACACCGCCGAGGCATCGCCGCACGCCTCACACGACAGCAGCCGACCACCCGCTGCCCGCCAAGACCCTTCCTGGCAAGGCCTCGCAGCGCCGCCGCCGCCATGGCTGCGCTTGCACCGCCGCCACTGCAAGTGCCGGTGCACCACCTACACCCTCCATCCTGCTACGCTCCACGCAACGATCCAGAGACGACCGCCGCGCTCCCTGCCGTGAGCACCCCAAGGATGCCGGCCAGTGCCGAAGAAGCACCAGATCCGGGCCGAGATCCCTGAATCCGTGCTCCAGGCGCCGCCAGCCAGCATCATCGACCCGCCGCTAGCCATCCACCGCCGGAATCGCTGCGGCGCCACCAGCCCCTGCTCCTCCAGCTCCCGGAGGAAAGCGCCTCGCCTCGCCGCCGTCCCGCCAGCCCGCGCCTCCCCCGAGCAGCGCTCAACACCAACTCTGAGCGCCGCCGGCCGTGGGCGCCAGATCCGGCCGAACCACGCCAGGCCGCGTCGTCCAAGCAGCGCCCCGCACCACCCAGCTCCGGGCCACGCCGCCGCTGCCTTGAAGCGTGCCGCCGCCGAGTCGCCTGACCCAAGAGGAAGGGCGTCACGCGCCGCCTGCGTGCCTCGAGGGAAAGGGGGGACCCCGCCGCCGCCGACGCGCGCACGAGCTTTGCCCGGCGGCGTCCGCTGGCGGCGGCGAGGGAGGGGAGGGGAGGGGGTGGGGGTGGCGGCGGCGGTGATTAGGGTTTCCGCCCGGGCCGCTCGCGGGAGCGGCACGGGGGCGCACGAGGTGGGAGTGCATGTACAATGGTGGCATATGGATACATATGCCTCATGACAAAAAGTAATCTGAGGCATTTATATTTATTTTTTCTCCCCAATGCAAGCTACCACTAGTGTGCCTAATTAAGAAATTAAAAATAAAGACTCTAGTACACATGCATCTCTACTTTTCACTCCAATCTTTTCAGATTTTGTCACCGGACCACACTTTTTCTCTTCAAGCACCCGCCTCCTGAAGAAGATCTCGTTTCCCTATCCGAACCTACTGTACGTCATATCCGATCCTACATGGCATGTGAGGCATCACCTTAAGGCTATGCATTGTACATGCCCAGGGCACTGCTCTCCATTCGAAGGCAATCCGGCGAGTAGGCATTCGGGTGTGGGGTCGCTGGCCTACACCAAGACCGGCCGGGCGCCCCTCGCGTATGCATGCGCGTGCATTATTATACTGCTACGGCTACCGCACAACGCAGCGCACACCATGCTGCTCGCGAGAGAAGCGACTAATCCTATAGGGAAAAGTCTAAAATAAACCTTGAACTTATAGACGAAAGCTAAACCAAACTCTGAACTTTGAATCCCGGGAATCAGCACCCCGAACTATTTGATCCCGGTCTATTTTAAATCTTGAGCGTGTTTAAGGGGATTGTCCACGTGGCAGGCAAGGCTGCGGCCGGACGCGACCGGGCCGGCCCATCAGACGCGAAGCACGTTTTTCTTTAGTGCAACGCACATCTAAAAATACCCAAAAAAAATATATAGACTCACGTGCAACCGAACTTGAGACTGATGGTTTTCATCTCAGGCCGCTAGCCACTCTAACCAACAGCTCTTGGTGATTATAGATAAGCGCAAAACTTTCTAACAACTTACCACCATGTCGAAATTTGAAGTTTATTATGATTTTTTTTGAAGCATTACCCTGAAAGTTGTCAACAATTTTAACATACACATATTCTTACAGGCAAAAAGTAAAATAAAAGTCCAAACATTTTTTTTGCAAAAAATGGAACAATTTTTGTAATTACTCAATAAGTGTTTGCACATAAAAAATCTTTGGAGATATAAAAGACGGTTCACATTTTCAAATTTTGGTTGTATTTTTCAAAAAGATTCATAATTCCAAAATATCAATAAAATGTTCGGAGTTCAAAATTGATGATAAGTTTCAAGAAAATGTTTTGAAAAGAACAAAAAAAATTCAAATCTGGATGTTGCGTTACGTGGTTATAAATAATTCCGCGCTTCTAGCTCAACAGCAGGAGCCACCTATTAGAGTGGTTATCAAGACTAGTTAATCAACGCCATGTAACAAGTACGATTCCCAGCCATCTCTCTATTTTTTGTATTTTTATTTTTATTAAGTTGTGTGTCACATGCGTGATGGGCCGGCCCAGTAGCGTCTAGCGCAACCAACTATCCCGGGTTCGATCAACGATCCTTGTTTGGCAGCACGCTTAAGGTTTAAAATAGACCGGGATCAAAGAATTTGGTGTGCTAATTTCAGGGATTCAAAATTCAGGGTTTGATTTAGGTTTCGTCTATAAGTTTAAGGTTTATTTTAGATTTTTTCCAATCCTATACCACCGGGTCGCACGCCTTCGATCGTGAGACCCTTTCCCGAGTCTGACGCGTGGCAAAACAGATCTCAAAGCAATCCTTCAATTCCTAGTTCTGTATCTTTCTCTTCTCCAGCGCTAACGCTCCAGCCGCCGCACTCCTCTGCTCGTTGCGTAGTTGACAACTGCCGCTCCATCCAGCCACATGCCTCGAGGGATGATGCTATTTGCGGATTCGAGATCTAGATGTGGCTGTGATTTGTGATTTTGCGATTTGCTTCAACACTCTGGACGATAAATTGTGTTGACTTTATGTCAATTTGTATTTGTCAAATCAATCAATCAAAGAATACTGGAGAACAATTCAGGCCAAGAATCAAACCAGTGCAGATGTGTGGCCATTGCTGAGGAAGAACCCATTGCCGCCGGTAGTGCAAGAGAGTGGCCATGGATGCAAGTACGCAACAAGCAGAGAGGGGTTGGCCGTCAGGGGTGAGCTTCCATGGAGCACGGCTGTGGACAATGGGGGGTAGCAGCGGAGATGGGGCGCCGGTGGTTCCAGAATACGGGAGGCCGGAGTTGCGACGCCGTCGATGAAGGAGCACCGGTGGCATGACCATGGGGCGCTGGAGAAGGAGGAGACGGGATGGGGAATTGGATACAAGTAGCCAGGTTGCTTTGAGATCTGGTTTGCCACGCGTCAGACTCGGAAAAGGGTCTCACGAACGAGAGCATACGACCCGGTCGTATAGGATTATTTTCCGCGACTCCCAGGCTCAGGTCTGCGGGAAAAAAGAACAGTTTTCAAACAGGGAGAAGGCTTCGCCGTGCCCGTCTCTCCTCGTCTCGCCGGTTTGGTACGCTGCAGCTCGTCTGCTCGCAGGCCGTCCGGTCCGGTCCGGTCCGGTCCACCCCCGTATGCATCGATCGCCTGCCGGTCGCCGGCCGGACAGACCAGCCTGTGCTCTGCTGCTCCTTTTTTTTCTCCCAAAGAGGGTTCAGAGAGAGACGCCCTAGGTGCTGCTCCTAGCCTTTGCCGGGAATCTTGTTGCCAACGATCAGCCCCTCGGACGACCATGATCATGATGCTGCTTCCTCTGAAATGGCTCGGTTGCCGCTTTCGTCCGTTCCAAGCCGAAGAACGAGCCGCGACTAGCACATAGCAGTACCACTGACAGTAGGAAGTGTTGACCATTTTTATGTTTCGGTACCGGGTACATTGTCAGAGGGGGAGCGGCATGTTTTGCGGTATGGAAAACGTTTCAAGGAAGTGATATATTCTAGGAAAAACTCGTTGAGCTACCAATCAATGGTAGCGTTCAAGCGAAACCAAACCCATCCTTGCTGCTTTGTCCGCCACAATACTGTTGTTAAATTCTCCTCTAGAACCAGAGAGATGTCTGATCAGTCGCACTTGCACAAGCAAAGCAAAGCAGAGCAGAGACTTTTACGGATGGATGCAGTATCGGAGAAGCGAATGGGAGAGCACGTAAGCGGGTGCGTACCTTGTCTCGTGGTCATTCATTACGGCCCGCCGATGCAGGTATGACCCTTTGGTTATGATAAGTAAACCTAACCATCACCCAACCAAACCCTATAACCCATGTCTCCCTCCGGCACGCTTCCTATCTAACCCAGTCTCTGTTATAGTAACATGAAAGCTAGCCGTGATATTTTCATGTTAATAATGCTTTGCAAGGTGTGCTTGGAATGCACTATGTTAGTAATATACTAGCATCTGAAGTTCGGTTAAGAACATAATAAAAGGAATATAGTAACATGAGAACAGCACAGATTTGTGCACTGTTGTTCGGAAAGGGGTCCTGCTTTATTCGTTTCAGTGTCTATAAGAAGGAACGTTCTTCTTTTCTGCATCAATGAACAACACGGCGCATGCATTACGAGTGAAGTTCCAAACCACACCCCACCAAATAAAGTGAAGCGGGAGAAACGGATAAGAGATCGACCACAACACTACAAAACCATGTTACTTTGCATCAGATTGCGTTTGTTTTTCATGGGATTTGGACAAAGCATTTTGGAACAAAAATAGCAGCACTACGTTTCACAACAGTATGAAAAAGGAACAAAAGGTGCAGTGGATGGGAAAGCATATGTATGAACCACTTAAATTATTTGACTTGCAAAATCACAAGGAGAAGAAAAGTAGATAAAAAAAGAAGTCAAAAGCACATCTGTTTAACAATTGCAGAGACCGATAGATGATAGTGTGGCATCTGCTTAATCATGGCATCATCTTCTTCCTTCCTTGGACGGTTCAAATCAAACGTATGCGTCCGCGATCACCTCCTCTTGTTCTTGCTGCCGAGCACGAGGCTGAAGTAGAAGAGGATCCGGAAGAAGAAGCCCCACGCCGCCGTCACCAGCAGGCACTCCCACTTGCCCAGCTGCGTCACGGCCGCCTGCCGCAGCACGCTCCGCCCCGTGGCCACGCAGGTGTCGGCGCCGATCCCGACCCCGAGCGCCGAGCTGATGGACGCCAGCACCCGCTCCTTCACCGCCTCCGGCAGCGCCCCCAGCGGCGAGTTGTCGAAGATCTGCGCGCCGCGCACGAAGCACTCGCCGCCGCGCGCGAACTCGTTCTGCAGCACGCCCTCGAACGGGTACTTGACCAGCGACAGGTAGTGGAACCACAGCCAGTAGGCCGGTATCCTGTCCCGGTTGATGAAGAAGCCGCTGAAGAGCAGGAAGTAGGCGAGGATGGCCACCACCACCGTGTACCCGATCATCACGTGCGGGATCACGCCGGAGAGGAAGGTCACGAACCCGCTCCCGGCCCAGAAGGAGGCCAGGATGGCCAGGGTGTAGAAGGCGAACCCGGACGCGCCGCCGGCCAGCCCCACGGCGAAGAAGGTGGTGAGCGCGAAGGCGAGCGACAGGACGACCAGCGGCGGGAAGGAGACGATGGCGTTGGAGAGCACGTAGGAGACGTGGCGGTACGCGCCGTAGGCCGTCTCCCGGAGGAACACGTAGCGCTCCTGCAGGAACACCGGCAGCGCGTCGGCGCAGGTGTAGAACATGGTGGACATGGAGAAGGCGAAGAAGCCCAGCCGCTCCTGCGCGCCCTTGGGCGACTGGTCCAGCTTGAAGAAGACGGTCGCCAGGATCGCGCCGGTGACCACCACGGCGCCCAGGCGGATGAGGAACAGCTCCGGCATGCGCCGCGTGTTGATCGCCGACCGCTTCGTGAGCACCTTCATCTCCACCCAGAACGGGTTCGCGTACGTGTGCATCGACGCCGCCTCCCCGCTCGACACGTCCGCGCCCGACACCAGCTTCCCGCGCGAGATGCTCGCGCTGATGGCCTCCTTCAGCGACATCGTCGGCGCCCACGCCGCGGCGTCGTCCCTCGCCGCGTGCATGAGCTTCCACGTGCGGTGGAAGTCGGCGAGAGGCTTCGTCCCCGTCGGCGACGCCTCGAGCTCGCGGATGAGATCGAGCGCGAACTCGGCGCGGTTCTCGTCGTCGGGGACAGGGTACCCGAACTCGGCGAAGTAGGTCGGGAGGGCGGAGGGGGCTCCGCTGAAGACGGTGTGGCCACCGGACAGGAGGATGAGGCGGTCGAGGAGGCCGAGGATGCGCTGGCTGGGCTGGTGAATGGAGGTAATGACAATGCTGCCACTCTCGGCGATGCGGCGGAGCACCTTGACGACCATGAACGCCGACGTGGAGTCGAGGCCCGAGGTGGGCTCGTCGAGGAACAGGAGGATGGGGTCGTGGATGATGTCGGTGCCGATGGAAACCCTCCGGCGCTCGCCTCCGGAGACCCCTCGGTGGCCCTCGTCGCCGATGATGGTGTTTGCCGCCGCGCGGAGGCCGAGCTGGTCGATGAGCGCGTGCACGCGCGCGCGCTTCTTGGCCGCGCACAGCGAGCGCGGCAGGCGGAAGTCGGCGGCGAAGGAAAGGGTCTCGGTGACGGTGAGCATGGGGAACAGCAGGTCGTCCTGCATGACGTACGCGGACATGGACTTGAGGATGTTGCCCGTGAGCGGCTCGCCGTTGAGCGTGACGGAGCCCTTGAGCGCGTCGCGGGAGATGCGGTTGGCGAGGGCGTCGATGAGCGTGGACTTGCCGGAGCCGCTGGCGCCCATCACGGCGAGGATCTCGCCCTCCTTGGCCTCCCCGGAGACGCCGGCCAGCAGCGCCTTGGTCCGCGGCGCGTGCGCGTCCGGTGCGGCCGTGACGCGGTCGGAGCGGCGCTGCACGGGGAGGCAGAGCCCCCCGCCACCGCCGTCCCCGCCGTGGCGCGCGCGCCGGACGCTGTAGGTCAGGTCGGTGAACGCCAGCCGGAACTGGATGGTCCGGCCCGGCGCCTCGCCGCCCGCATTACTGTCGCCGACGCCGGCTGGCGCGGACTGCGGCATCGGGAGGGAGAACACGGAGCCGTCGTCGTCCGTGCCCGCCGGGTCGACGGTGGCCGCGCTGACGAGGCTGAGCATCTCGGAGAGGGACGGGTTCCTCCGCCTCCCGGCTGGCGCCGGCGGCGCGAGAGCCGGCTCCGGCGAGGCGAGGAACGGGAGGCGGTCGTGCACGGCTCGCGCCATGGCATGCATGTGTGTGCGTACGACGCGGCACTCCTGCTGGCTGGCTAGCTACTGGCGTAAAGGTAACAGGACGCGGAGGCGAGCTTAAGTAGGAGGATGAGGGGTCGGGAGGTGGGTTTGAAGAGGCGATGGCGCTTCTTCTCCAAGGCAGCCGGGGCGAGGTGTGGTTAAGACTTTGTCCGGGGCCGGGAGCTCGTGTTTTAAAGAACTCGGCGGCACGTGTGGTGGCGCGGTCGAGATGTGGTGGTGTAGGAGATGGGGTGGTGACCAACGCGCGCCATTGCGGAGCAGCGGAGGAGGGGAGGAATCGGGGTGCGAGCGATGGCGGCGGGGGCGCGTTGCGTGCATGGTCTCCCCGGGCCGGGGAGAGGGTGGGGTTAGCTGACTTGACACGTCTAATTCGTGTGTTGTAGGTTTGGGTGGGTGGTGAGGAAATGTTGACTTTCACACAGGAGCGGAGAGTTAGAGAGACAAACAAACTAAACTTTTTGAACAAGAAAGATAAACAATTGAGGTTTAGGGAGAGGATGGGAACGGTGCAATGCGTTTCGACAGGATCTTTTGTGGGTTACTAAACATGACATATTGACCAATGCAACCTGGGTGCACATGTACCCGAATTAAAAAAAGGGTACTATAAAACATTTTGTGCCATTTTGTAACAAATATGGTTTTGTGTTATATTCATGCGTAAAGTTTCGAGAAGGAATGACTTTCATGGTACTCTAGGCGAAAGATGCCATTTGTTGCCTCTGTTGCACTGGGTTGATGCACTACCCGACGTTTGGTTGCGCGCTGCAGTGTGGTCACCCCTTCGTACTAGTGATGATCTTACCACACACGATTGAAACATCGTTTCTGTCCTAGCAAGGAAACAAATGGCAGTTCATCCTAACTACTAACAAATAGCAGTACAAATTAAAATTAATATGGCTCAGTAGGGAAAAGTTCAATGACGTCGAACTCGGGAGTCTTCTTCTTCTTCTTCTTCTTCTTCTTCTTCATGTCGAACGCATTGCACCGTTCCCATCCTTTTGCTGCTTCTTCTCTTCTACTACAGTTGCTTCTTCTCCTTTAGATCCTTGATTGAGCTCTGTTTGCCCACGTTGCCTCAGCCTACTCCATTCTTTTGTTCTTCCAAGCTTCATTGTCAAAAGCCTCCACACCATGGTCGGAGCTATCAACATCATCAGCCGTCACATCTCCTCCGACACAAGCTCATCATATCCCCATTGTAGGACCTAGTTATGAAGGATGCAACATGCAAGAACAAGCTTAACCTGGGTGGGAAAAGTGTGGTATGACTTCTGATCCAGGATCTTAAATGTATTCTTCAGAGCTCCAAATGCCCTCTCAACCCTAACTCTAAGGCTCGAGTGTCTCAGATTAAACAATTCCAATGCAGCTCTAGGATAGTTCCCGCCAGAGAACTCGTTCAGATGGTACCTGGTTTTCCTGAAGGGTGGAAGAACACCAGGCCAACATGCATAGCCAGTATCTCCTAGGTAGAACTTGCCATCAGGTTGAGACATGTCATGAGAAAGAATGTTCGTGTCATGGGCTGATCCTTCTCAGCCAGCTAACACAAATATCAACTTTAGCTCAAAGTCAACAGCAGCAAGAACATTCTGGTTTGTGTAGTGCTTTCTACCCATGTATGATGTGGCTTGTGACTCGGCCCTCTAGCATACACATGGGTAACTGATACGTCCATTTTGCGTCATGTTTTCCTACTTTTATTTATAATGTTTTAGAGTTATACTCCACTTTATGATGCAATTTTAATGCCCTTTCTCTCTTAAGTTGCAAGATACATGACAAGAGGGAGATTCTCGACAGCTGGAATACTAAGCCTGAAAAAGCTACATTAGAGATAACTATTCTCCGGAGCTTCAAATGACCTAAAAATTTATGGAGAATTATTTTGGAATATATAAAAATACTGGAAGAAATAAGTACTGGAGAAGACCCTTGGTGGGGCCACAATCCAAGGGGTGCGCCTGCCCCAGGGCATGCCCAGGTGGCTTGTGGGCCCCATGAAGGTCCACTGCCGCCCATCTTCCCCTATATGAAGTTATTTACCCTAAAAAAATAAAAAGAAGACTTTCAGGACCAACAGCCGTTGTCTCGAGGCGGAAACAGAGGCGGAGCACTTTTGCTTTCCGGCAGAGCGATTCCACCGGGGATACTTCCCTCCGGGAGGGGGAAATCGAAGCCACCGTCATCACCAACGCTCCTCTCATTGTGGGAGACTTCATCTCCATCAACATCTTCACCAGCACCATCTCATCTGCAAACCCTCGTTTTTCCCTTGCTTTCAATCTTTGTATCAAACCTCATATTGGTACCTGGGGGGTGCTAGTAGTGTTGATTACATCTTGTAGTTGATGCTAGTTGGTTTACTTGGTGGAAGATTATATTTTCAGATTGTTAACCACTTATTTATATCCTTTGATCATGAACATGAATATGATTTGTGAGTAGTTCTATTTGTTCTTGGGGACATGGAAGAAGTCTTGTTATAAGTAATCATGTGAAGTTGGTTTCCGTTCAATGTTCTGATGATGTGTATGTTGTTCTTCCTCTAGCCGTGTCGTGTGAACGTCGACTACATGACACTTCACCGTGTTTGGGCCCAGGGGAAGGCATTGTGGAATTAGTTTCTATATGATGGGTTGTGGGACTGACTGAAACCAAAACCCCAGTTTATGAGATGTCATGTAAGGGGTTGTTTTGGAAATTTGTTCCATGCTATGGTTGTTTATTTTAATTATTTGCTTGTATTTGCGGATACTTGCATGGAGGGGGTAATCATAAGTAGGATGTTTTTTCAATCAAGAACAACACTTTAGTTCAGGTCCACCCACATAACAACTTATCAAAGCAATGAACGTGAGTCAATGAATTGTGGTGAAAGTAACTTGGCGAATTCTCGTGTGTCCTCGAGAACGCTTAAATCACTATAAGAGGTACCTCCAGTTTGTCCTTATCAATAATAAGATTGGGCCACCTTGTTGCACCTTGTTACTTTTGTTACTTGTCATTTGTTACCGATTATCTTCCTATCAAACTATCTATCAAAACTATCTTACATCACTTGCAGAGAATACCTTGCTGAAAACCGCTTATCGATCCCTTCTGCTCCTCGTTGGGTTCGAAACTTTTACTTATCGAAGAACTACGATTGATCCCCTATACTTGTGGGTCATCAGTACCATCTATTGCGCCAATCCAATAATGGAAATTGCATGAAAATATGGTGTTATGGTTGTATCAGAGCAATACAAACATGTCAAGGCATGAACTACGAGTAGTGCTCACCTTGAAATACGGATATCAACTTGGGCTCATGCGAACCTTGCTAGGAGTTTGCACGGTTGGTGACTTGATCATCTCTCCTCTGAGCTCCCCAATAGCATATTAGACTTGCCTGAAATACCTGGAAATGGTCACCATTGATCTCTTAAATGTGTTGTGGATAACCCCAAACCTCTGATTACGACCTAGAACATGGAGGAACATGACAACTTGCTCTTCCAGAGTGGTATGGATGTTATCTTGTAGCAGCTCCCAATTCCTGAACGTCTGCACAAGCCTGGCAAAAGGTGTTATTTTCATTCGAAGCATCCACATAGCCTCTACGTTGTTCAGTTGTAGATGTGGTTCGGATTCACTATCCTCTTCCTATCGCGGTTTAACATTGGATCATAACGGATGATGGGCTTATCACACCGACGAACAACTCTCTTGTGGACAACATCAGCCATGCCTGAATCGCAGTTATTAGTGATGCTGCCTGAACTACCAACTTCATCCATTCGTCAATAACCTAGGCCACTGTTGGAAATATGCCCTAGAGGCAATAATAAAAGTATTATTATATTTACTTGTTCATGATAATTGTCTTTTATTCATGCTATAACTGTATTATCCGGAAATCGTAATACACGTGTGAATACATAGACCACAATATGTCCCTAGTGAGCCTCTAGTTGACTAGCTCGTTGTGATCAACAGATAGTCATGGTTTCCTGGCTATGGACATTGGATGTCGTTGCTAACGGGATCACATCATTAGGAGAATGATGTGATGGACAAGACCCAATCCTAAGCCTAGCACTAAGATCGTGTAGTTCGTTTGCTAGAGCTTTTCCAATGTCAAGTATCTCTTCCTTAGACCATGAGATTGTGCAACTCCCGGATACCGTAGGAATGCTTTGGGTGTACCAAACGTCACAACGTAACTGGGTGGCTATAAAGGTGCATTACAGGTATCTCCGAAAGTATCTGTTGGGTTGGCACGAATCGAGACTGGGATTTGTCACTCCGTGTAAACGGAGAGGTATCTCTGGGCCCACTCGGTAGGACATCATCATATGCGCAATGTGACCAAGGAGTTGATCACGGGATGATGTGTTACAGAACGAGTAAAGAGACTTGCCGGTAACGAGATTGAACAAGGTATAAGGATACCGACAATCGAATCTCGGGCAAGTATAACACCGCTAGACAAAGGGAATTGTATAAGGGATCGATTGAGTCCTTGACATCATGGTTCATCCGATGAGATCATCGTGGAACATGTGGGAGCCAACATGGGTATCCAGATCCCGCTGTTGGTTATTGACCAGAGAACGTCTCGGTCATGTCTACATGTCTCCCGAACCCGTAGGGTCTACACACTTAAGGTTCGATGACGCTAGGGTTATAAAGGAAGTTTGTATGTGGTTACTGAATGTTGTTCGGAGTCCCGGATGAGATCCTGAATGTCACGAGGAGTTCCGGAATGGTCCGGAGGTAAAGATTTATATATGGGAAGTCCTATTTTGGCCACCGGAAAATGTTCGGGATTTTTCGGTATTGTACCGGGAAGGTTCTAGAAGGTTCCAGAGTGGGGCCCACCTGCATGGGGGGACCCACATGAACGTGGGTAGTGGGGGCAAGGCCCCACACCCCTGGTCAAGGCGCACCAAGATCCCCCTTAGAAGGAATAAGATCATATCCCAAAGGGATAAGATCAAGATCCCTAAAAAGGGGGGATAGCAATCGGTGGGGAAGGAAATGATGGGATTTCTTTCCTCCCACCTTTGCCAACGCCCCAATGGACTTGGAGGGCAAGAAACCAGCCCCCTCCGCCCCTATATATAGTGGGGAGGCGCATGGGAGCTTCACCCTTGCCCCTGGCGCAGCCCTCCCTCTCCCAAGTGCTCCTCCTCTCTCGCGGTGCTTGGCGAAGCCCTGCAGGATTGCCACGCTCCTCCACCACCACCACGTCGTTGTGCTGCTGCTGGATGGAGTCTTCCTCAACCTCTCCCTCTCTCCTTGCTGGATCAAGGCGTGGGAGACGTCACCGGGCTGTACGTGTGTTGAACGCGGAGGTGCCGTGCGTTCGGCACTTGATCATCGGTGATTTGAATCACGACGAGTACGACTCCATCAACCCCGTTCACTTGAACGCTTCCGCTTAGCGATCTACAAGGGTATGTAGATGCACTCTCCTTTCTACTCGTTGCTGGTCTCTCCATAGATAGATCTTGGTGATACGTAGGAAAAATTTTGAATTTCTGCTACGTTTCCCAACAGTGGCATCAGAGCTAGGTCTATTGCGTAGATTCTTTGCACGAGTAGAACACAAAGTAGTTGTGGGCGTTGATGATGTTCAATATGCTTACCGTTACTAGTCCAATCTTGTTTCGACGGTATTGTGGGATGAAGCGGCCCGGACCGACCTTACATGTACTCTTACGTGAGACAGGTTCCACCGATTGACATGCACTTGGTGCGTAAGGTGGCTAGCGGGTGCCAGTCTCTCCCACTTTAGTCGGGACGGATTCGATGAAAAGGGTCCTTATGAAGGGTAAATAGCAATTGGCATATCACGTTGTGGTCTTGCGTAGGTAAGAAACGTTCTTGCTAGAAACCCATAGCAGCCACGTAAAACATGCAAACAACAATTAGAGGACGTCTAACTTGTTTTTGCAGGGTATGCTTTGTGATGTGATATGGCCAAGAAGAATGTGATGAATGATATGTGATGTATGAGATTGATCATGTTCTTGTAATAGGAATCACGACTTGCATGTCGATGAGTGTGACAACCGGCAGGAGCCATAGGAGTTGTCTTAATTTATTGTATGACCTGCGTGTCATTGAACAACGCCATGTAATTACTTTACTTTATTGCTAACCGGTAGCCATAGTAGTAGAAGTAATAAGTTGGCGAGACGACTTCATGGAGACACGATGATGGAGATCATGATGATGGAGATCATGGTGTCATGCCGGTGACGATGATGATCATGGAGCCCCGAAGATGGAGATCAAAAGGAGCAAAATGATATTGGCCATATCATGTCACTATTTGATTGCATGTTATGTTTATCATGTTTATGCATCTTGTTTACTTAGGACGACGGTAGTAAATAAGATGATCCCTTACAACAATTTCAAGAAGTGTTCTCCCCTAACTGTGCACCGTTGCTACAGTTCGTCGCTTCTAAGCACCACGTGATGATCGGGTGTGATGGATTCTTACGTTCACATACAACGGGTGTAAGACAGATTTACACAGCAATACACTTAGGGTTAACTTGACGAGCCTAGCATGTGCAGACATGGCCTCGGAACACGGAGACCGAAAGGTCGAGCATGAGTCGTATAGTAGATACGATCAACATGAAGATGTTCACCGACGTTGGCTAGTCCGTCTCACGTGATGATCGGACACGGCCTAGTTGACTCGGATCATGTGATCACTTAGATGACCAGAGGGATGTCTATCTGAGTGGGAGTTCATAAGATGAACTTAATTATCTTGAACATAGTCAAAAGACCTTTTGCAAATTATGTCGTAGCTCACGCTATAGTTCTACTGTTTAGATATGTTAATAGAGAAAATATAGTTGAAAGTTGACAGTAGCGATTATGCGGACAGTAGAAAGCTTATGTCCTTAATGCACCGCTCAGTGTGCTGAACCCCAAATGTCGTTTGTGGATGTTGTGAACATCAGACATACACGTTTTGATAACTACGTGATAGTTCAGTTAAATGGCTTAAGTAGAGGCATCAAAGACGTTTTTCGAAATGTCGCGGAACATATGAGATGTTTCGAGGGCTGAAATTGGGATTTCAGGCTAGTGCCCACGTCAAGAGGTATAAGACCTCCGACGATTTTCTTAACCTGCAAACTGACGGAGAAAAGCTCAATCGTTGAGCTTGTGCTCAGATTGTCTGAGTACAACAATCACTTGAATCAAGTGGGAGTTGATCTTCCATATGAGATAGTGATGTTTCTCCAAAGTCATTGCCACCAAGCTGCTGAAGCTTTGTGATGAACTATAACATATCAGGGATAGATATGATGATCCTTGAGGTATTCACGATGTTTGACACCGCGAAAGTAGAAATCAAGAAGGAGCATCAATTGTTGATGAAACCACTAGTTTCAAGAAGGGCAAGGGCAAGAAGGGATACTTCATGAAACGGCAAATCAGTTGCTGCTCTAGTGAAGAAACCCAAGGTTGAACCCAAACCCGAGACTAAGTGCTTCTGTTATAAGGGGAACAACCACTGGAGAAGAATTACCCTATATACTTGGTAGATGAGAAGGCTGGCAAAGTCGATAGAAGTATATTGGATATACATTATGTTAATGTGTACTTTACTAGTACTCCTAGTAGCACCAGGGTATTAAGGTACCGGTTCGGTTGCTAAGTGTTAGTAACTCGAAATAAAAGCTACGGAATTAACGAAGACTAGCTAAAGGTGAGCTGACGATATGTGTTGGAAATGTTTCCAAGGTTGATATGATCAAGCATCGCACGCTCCCTCTACCATCGAGATTTGGTGTTTGCGTTGAGCATAGACATGATTGGATCATGTCTATCGCAATACGGTTATTCATTTAAGGAGAATAATGGTTACTCTGTTTATTTGAATAATACCTTGAATGGTCTTGCACCTAAAATGAATGGTTTATTGAATCTCGATCGTAGTGATACACATGTTCATGCCAAAAGATAGTAATGATAGTACCACCTACTTGTGGCACTGCCACGTAAGTCATATCGGTATAAAACGCATGAAGAAGCTCCATGTTGATGGATCTTTGGGCTCACTCGTTTTTGAAAAGTTTGAGACATGCGAACCATGTCTATTGGTGTATATGCATGAAGAAACTCCATGCAAATGGACCGTTTGAACTCACTTGATCTTGAATAACTTGAGACATGCAAATCATACCACATGGGCAAGATGACTGAAATCATCGGTTTCAGTAAAATGGAACAAGATAGAAACTTATTGGAAGTAACACATTTTGATGTGTGCAGTCCAATGAGTGCTGAGGAATGCAGTGAATATCGTTATGTTCTTACTTCACAGATGATTTGAGTAGATGTTGAGAATATTTACTTGATGAAACACAAGTCTGAATTATTGAATGGTTCAAGTAATTTCAGAGTGAAGTAGAAGATCATCGTGACAAGAGGATAAAATGTCTATGATATGATCATAGAGATGAATATCTGAGTTACGAGTTTTGGCACACAATTAAGACATTGTGGAAATTGTTTCGCAATTAATACCGCCTGGAACACCATAGTGTGATGGTGTGTCCGAAAATCATAGTTGCACCCTATTGGATATGGTGCGTACCATGATGTCTCTTATCGAATTACCACTATCGTTCATGGGTTAGGCATTAGAGACAACCACATTCACTTTAAATAGGGCACCACATAATTCCGATGAGATGACACTGTATGAACTATGGTTTAGAGAAACCTAAGCTGTCATTTCTTAAAGGTTTGAGGTTGCGACGCTTATGTGAAAAAGTTTCAGGCTGATAAGCTCGAACCCAAAGCGGATAAATGCATCTTCATAGGACACCCAAAATAGTTGGGTATACCTCCTAATTCAGATCCGAAAGCAATATGGATTGTTTCTTGAATCGGGTCCTTTCTCGAGGAAAGGTTTCTCTCGAAAGAGTTGAGTGGGAGGATGGTGGAGACTTGATATGGTTACTGAACCGTCACTTCAACAAGTGTGTAGCAGGGCACAGGAAGTTGTTCCTGTGGCACCTATACCAATTGAAGTGGAAGCTTATGATAGTGATCATGAAGCTTTGGATCAAGTCACTACCGAACCTCGTAGGACGACAAGGACGCGTACTACTTCAGAGTGGTACGGTGATCTTGTCTTGAAGGTCATGTTGCTAGACAACAATGAACCTACGAGCTATGGAGAAGCGATGGTGGGCCCAAATTCCGACAAATGGTTAGAAGCCATGAAATCCGAGATAGGATCCATGTATCAGAACAAAGCATGGACTTTGGTGGACTTGCCCAATGACCGGCAAGCCATTGAGATAAATGGATCTTTAAGAAGAAGACGGACGTGGATGGTAATGTCACCATCTATGAAGCTCGACTTGTGGCGAAGAGTTTTTCACAAGTTCAAGGAGTTGACTGCGATGAGATTTTCTCATCCGTAGCGATGCTTAAGTCCGTCGGATTCATGTTAGCATAAGCTGCATTTATGAAATCTGGCAGATGGATGACAAAACGAGTTTCCTTACCAGTCTTCGTATGGAAAGGTTGTATGTGATACAAATCAGAAAGTTTTTGTCGATCCTAAGGATGCTAAAAGGTATGCTAGCTCCAGCGATCCTTCCATGGACTGGAGTAAGCATCTCGGAGTTGGAATGTGCGCTTTGGTAAGATGATCAAAGATTTTGGGTTTATACAAAGTTTATGAGAAACTTGTATTTCCAAAGAAGTGAGTGGGAGCACTATAGAATTTCTGATGAGTATATGTTGTTGACATATTGATGATCAGAAATGATGTAGAATTTCTAGAAAGCATATAGGGTTATTTGAAAACTGTTTTTCAATGGAAAACCTGGATTAGGCTACTTGAACAATAAGCATCAAGATCTATAAGATAGATCAAAATGCTTAATAGTACTTTCAAATGAGCATGTACCTTGACATGATCTTGAAGGTGTTCAAGATGGATCAGTCAAAGAAGGAATTCTTGCCTGAGATGTAAGGTATGAAGTTAAGACTTAAAATCTCGACCACGGCAGAATAGAGAGAAAGGACGAAGGTCGTCCCCTATGCTTTTATCATAGGCTCTCTACAGTATGCTATGTTGTGTACCGCACCTGTAGTGTGCCTTGCCATGAGTCAGTCAAGGGGTACAAGAGTGATCCAAGAATGGATCACAGGACAGCGGTCAAAGATATCCTTAGTAACTAGTGGACTAAGGAATTTTCTCGATTATGGAGGTGATAAAGAGTTCGACGTAAAGAGTTATGTCGATGCAAGCTTAACACCTATCCGGATAGCTCTGAGTAGAAATACCGGATACGTATAACGGAGCAACTTTTAGTATAGCTCCAAGTAGAACAGTTATTTGGAATAGCTCCAAATAGAGCGTGGTAGCTACATCTAGGAGATGACATAGATTTGTAAAGCACACACGGATCTAAAATGTTCAGACCCGTTGACTATAACCTCTCTCACAAGCATAACATGATCAAACCCAGAACTCATCGAGTGTTAATCACATGGTAAATGTGAACTAGATTATTGACTCTAGTAAACTCTTTGGGTGTAAGTCACATGGGGATGTGACCTTGAGTGTTAATCACATATCGATGTGAACTAGATTATTGACTCTAGTGCAAGTGGGAGACTGTTGGAAATATGCCCTAGAGGCAATAATAAATTAGTTATTATTATATTTCCTTGTTCATGATAATTGTCTTTTATTCATGCTATAACTGTATTATCCGGAAATCGTAATACACGTGTGAATACATAGACCACAATATGTCCCTAGTGAGCCTCTAGTTGACTAGCTCGTTGTGATCAACAGATAGTCATGGTTTCCTGGCTATGGACATTGGATGTCGTTGATAACGGGATCACATCATTAGGAGAATGATGTGATGGACAAGACCCAATCCTAAGCCTAGCACTAAGATCGTGTAGTTCGTTTGCTAGAGCTTTTCCAATGTCAAGTATCTCTTCCTTAGACCATGAGATTGTGCAACTCCCAGATACCGTAGGAATGCTTTGGGTGTACCAAACGTCACAACGTAACTGGGTGGCTATAAAGGTGCATTACAGGTATCTCCGAAAGTATCTGTTGGGTTGGCACGAATCGAGACTGGGATTTGTCACTCCGTGTAAACGGAGAGGTATCTCTGGGCCCACTCGGTAGGACATCATCATATGCGCAATGTGACCAAGGAGTTGATCACGGGATGATGTGTTACGGAACGAGTAAAGAGACTTGCCGGTAACGAGATTGAACAAGGTATAAGGATACCGACGATCGAATCTCGGGCAAGTATAATACCGCTAGACAAAGGGAATTGTATACGGGATCGATTGAGTCCTTGACATTGTGGTTCATCCGATGAGATCATCGTGGAACATGTGGGAGCCAACATGGGTATCCAGATCCCGCTGTTGGTTATTGACCAGAGAATGTCTCGGTCATGTCTACATGTCTCCCGAACCCGTAGGGTCTACACACTTAAGGTTCGATGACGCTAGGGTTATAAAGGAAGTTTGTATGTGGTTACCGAATGTTGTTCGGAGTCCCGGATGAGATCCCGGACGTCACGAGGAGTTCCGGAATGGTCCGGAGGTAAAGATTTATATATGGGAAGTCCTATTTTGGCCACCGGAAAATGTTCGGGATTTTTCGGTATTGTACCGGGAAGGTTCTAGAAGGTTCCAGAGTGGGGCCCACCTGCATAGGGGGACCCACATGAACGTGGGTAGTGGGGGCAAGGCCCCACACCCCTGGTCAAGGTGCACCAAGATCCCCCCTTAGAAGGAATAAGATCATATCCCAAAGGGATAAGATCAAGATCCCTAAAAAGGGGGGATAGCAATCGGTGGGGAAGGAAATGATGGGATTTCTTTCCTCCCACCTTTGCCAACGCCCCAATGGACTTGGAGGGCAAGAAACCAGCCCCCTCCGCCCCTATATATAGTGGGGAGGCGCATGGGAGCTTCACCCTTGCCCCTGGCGCAGCCCTCCCTCTCCCAAGTGCTCCTCCTCTCTCGCGGTGCTTGGCGAAGCCCTGCAGGATTGCCACGCTCCTCCACCACCACCACGTCGTTGTGCTGCTGCTGGATGGAGTCTTCCTCAACCTCTCCCTCTCTCCTTGCTGGATCAAGGCGTGGGAGACGTCACCGGGCTGTACGTGTGTTGAACGCGGAGGTGCCGTGCGTTCGGCACTTGATCATCGGTGATTTGAATCACGACGAGTACGACTCCATCAACCCCGTTCACTTGAACGCTTCCGCTTAGCGATCTACAAGGGTATGTAGATGCACTCTCCTTTCTACTCGTTGCTGGTCTCTCCATAGATAGATCTTGGTGATACGTAGGAAAATTTTTGATTTTCTGCTACGTTCCCCAACAGCCACATCAATGGTGCAGTGAGCAATGGAAAAATCGATCCTACACCTTACCTAACGTCCTAAAAATGACCGAACAAAGAGGGGGAAGGAGGCTGTATGTGACTTACTAGCGTCGGAGCCGCCGACGAGGACATGGGGCATGGCTGAGATGAGGAGGAGGAGACGGAGGCTAAGAAGAAGTGGACAATCCGGAGAGTGATGTTACTGTTCGGAAATGTAGTAGAAAACAAAAAAATTGTGCCTACGCACACCCAAGATCAATATTAAGATGCATAACGGGTTGAGATCACGATCGTTACCGTCACCAAGTTGCAGCGGAAGAAGATCATGTCGGTGTAGATCATACTTGGAGTCCCTCAAACCCTCGATGAACGATCCCATGAACCACCTGCGAACATTCCCTCGAACCGAAGACCGAAAGCACAACCTCTCTACTTGGTTGCAAGTGTGCAGCCTTCACAATCCGGAAGCGCTTCACCGTCTAGAGCTAATCGTCACCGGAGAATTAGAGGGAGGAGATTGGAACCACGTGGGGCTTCTAATTATGAGGATTAGACGATTAGTCTAGCTATGATTAGTCAACTAGAACCAACTAGAACTAGAACTAGAACTAGAAGAACTAGAGGAGGCTCCAAAACTTTTATGTGCAAAGGGTGGAAATCCTATAGTATATATAGATTGCAGGGGAGAGGAGGGGTGTCGGGACCCCGATCCTAAGTCACACCGAACTAGCATAAGACACATCGTATCACTTTGTGGCCTCACACGCGGTAACCCACGGCTGCCACCTTTACCTTAGCCGGGACCGTTTGCGTCTTTTCACCCACGTATATGATTGTGATGCTAGCATCCATATGACAGAGAACCGGGGTCGACATGACTAGTCATAAACCAAGGTGGCACAAACGTACAGGGACATGCATACATAACCCAGCAATGCACATCTCAGTTAGCATCGAGTGTAACCAAGTCTTAGCAGAGACACAAGGACTATGGTAAACACCACATGACATTTCCTTGTAAGGAAAGACACAGGAGCAAAGAAGGATACATGCCGATCAATCCATGTGTTCCGGAGCAATAGCGAACTACCATGGCTCAGTGGAAGCACCAGGAGGCATTTCCCTATATGGAAGGCTACCAAAGCAGATAACTAGGTGTCAAATCCCATACCAATGCATTTCAAAACATACACACAATGTGCACGATATGTGTAGATACAACATGACACCCCAACATAACTCTATGATACGTCTCCATCGTATCTACTTTTCCTAACGCTTTTCCTCTTGTTTTGGACTCTAATTTGCATGATCTGAATGAAACTAACCCGAACTGGCGATGTTTTCAACAGAACTACCATGGTGTTGTTTTTGTACAGAAATAAAAGTTATCAGAATGGAACAAAATTTTGCGAGGATTTTTTATACAATAAAAGAGAATATCTGGAGCCAAGAACCACCGAAGGGGGGCACCTGGGTGGGCACAACCTGTTGGGGAACGTAGCAGAAATTCAAAAAATTTCCTACGTATCACCAAGATCTATCTATGGAGAGACCAGCAACGAGTAGAAAGGAGAGTGCATCTACATACCCTTGTAGATCGCTAAGCGGAAGCGTTCAAGTGAACGGGGTTGATGGAGTCGTACTCGTCGTGATTCAAATCACCGATGATCAAGTGCCGAACGCACGGCACCTCCGCGTTCAACACACGTACAGCCCGGTGACGTCTCCCACGCCTTGATCCAGCAAGGAGAGAGGGAGAGGTTGAGGAAGACTCCATCCAGCAGCAGCACAACGGCGTGGTGGTGGAGGAGGAGCGTGGCAATCCTGCAGGGCTTCGCCAAGCACCGCGAGAGAGGAGGAGCACTTGGGAGAGGGAGGGCTGTGCCAGGGGCCAGGTTGAAGCTCCCATGCGCCTCCCCACTATATATAGGGGTGGAGGGGGCTGGTTTCTTGCCCTCCAAGTCCATTGGGGCGTTGGCTAAGGTGGGAGGAAAGAAATCACATCATTTCCTTCCCCACCGATTGTTATCCCCCCTTTTTAGGGATCTTGATCTTATCCCTTTGGGATATGATCTTATTCCTTCTAAGGGGGGATCTTGGTGCGCCTTGACCAGGGGTGTGGGGCCTTTCTCCCACTACCCACGTTCATGTGGGTCCCCCCATGCAGGTGGGCCCCACTCCGGAACCTTCTAGAACCTTCCCGGTACAATACTGAAAAATCCCGAACATTTTCCGGTAGCCAAAATAGGACTTCCCATATATAAATCTTTACCTCCGGACCATTCCGGAACTCCTCGTGACGTCCGGGATCTCATCCGGGACTCCGAACAACATTCGGTAACCACATACAAGCTTCCTTTATAACCCTAGCGTCATCGAACCTTAAGTGTGTAGACCCTACGGGTTCGGGAATCATGCAGACATGACCGAGACGTTCTCCGGTCAATAACCAACAGCGGGATCTGGATACCCATGATGGCTCCCACATGTTCCACGATGATCTCATCGGATGAACCACGATGTCAAGGACTTAATCAATCCCGTATGCAATTCCCTTTGTCTAGCGGTATTGTACTTGCCCGAGATTCGATCGTCGGTATCCTTATACCTTGTTCAATCTCGTTACCGGCAAGTCTCTTTACTCGTTCCGTAACACATCATCCCGTGATCAACTCCTTGGTCACATTGCGCATATGATGATGTCCTACCGAGTGGGCCCAGAGATACCTCTCCGCTTACACGGAGTGACAAATCCCAGTCTCGATTCGTGCCAACCCAACAGACACTTTCGGAGATACCTGTAATGCACCTTTATAGCCACCCAGTTACGTTGTGACGTTTGGTACACCCAAAGCACTCCTACGGTATCCGGGAGTTGCACAATCTCATGGTCTAAGGAAAAGATACTTGACATTATAAAAGCTCTAGCAAACGAACTACACGATCTTTGTGCTATGCTTAGGATTGGGTCTTGTCCATCACATCATTCTCCTAATGATGTGATCCCGTTATCAACGACATCCAATGTCCATAGCCAGGAAACCATGACTATCTGTTGATCACAACGAGCTAGTCAACTAGAGGCTCACTAGGGACATATTGTGGTCTATGTATTCACACGTGTATTACGATTTCCGGATAATACAGTTATAGCATGAATAAAAGACAATTATCATGAACAAGGAAATATAATAATAACTAATTTATTATTGCCTCTAGGGCATCTTTCCAACAGTCTCCCACTTGCACTAGAGTCAATAATCTAGTTCACATCGATATGTGATTAACACTCAAGGTCACATCCCCATGTGACTAACACCCAAAGAGTTTACTAGAGTCAATAATCTAGTTCACATTTACCATGTGATTAACACTCGATGAGTTCTGGGTTTGATCATGTTATGCTTGTGAGAGAGGTTATAGTCAACGGGTCTGAACCTTTTAGATCCGTGTGTGCTTTACAAATCTCTATGTCATCTCCTAGATGTAGCTACCACGCTCTATTTGGAGCTATTCCAAATAACTGTTCTACTTGGAGCTATACTAAAAGTTGCTCCATTATACGTATCCGGTATCTCTACTCAGAGCTATCCGGATAGGTGTTAAGCTTGCATCGACATAACTCTTTACGTCGAACTCTTTATCACCTCCATAATCGAGAAAATTCCTTAGTCCACTAGTTACTAAGGATAACTTTGACCGCTGTCCTGTGATCCATTCTTGGATCACTCTTGTACCCCTTGACTGACTCATGGCAAGGCACACTTCAGGTGCGGTACACAGCATAGCATACTGTAGAGAGCCTATGATAAAAGCATAGGGGACGACCTTCGTCCTTCCTCTTTCTTCTGCCGTGGTCGAGCTTTAAGTCTTAACTTCATACCTTACAACTCAGGCAAGAACTCCTTCTTTGACTGATCCATCTTGAACACCTTCAAGATTATGTCAAGGTACGTGCTCATTTAAAAGTACTATTAAGCATTTTGATCTATCTTATAGATCTTGATGCTTATTGTTCAAGTAGCCTAATCCAGGTTTTCCATTGAAAAACAGTTTTCAAATAACCCTATATGCTTTCTAGAAATTCTACATCATTTCTGATCAACAACATGTCAACAACATATACTCATCAGAAATTCTATAGTGCTCCCACTCACTTCTTTGGAAATACAAGTTTCTCATAAACTTTGTATAAACCCAAAATCTTTGATCATCTTATCAAAGTGCATATTCCAACTCCGAGATGCTTACTCTAGTCCTTAGAAGGATCGCTGGAGCTAGCATACCTTTTAGCATCCTTAGGATTGACAAAACTTTTCTGATTGTATCACATACAACCTTTCCTTACGATAACTGGTAAGGAAACTTGTTTTGACATCCATCTGCCAGATTTCATAAATGCAGCTTATGCTAACATGATTTCAACGAACTTAAGCATCGCTACGGATGAGAAAATCTCATCGTAGTCAACTCCTTGAACTTGTGAAAAACTCTTCGCCACAAGTCGAGCTTCATAGACGGTGATATTACCGTCCACGTCCGTCTTCTTCTTAAAGATCCATTTATCTCAATGGCTTGCCGATCATTGGGCAAGTCCACCAAAGTCCATGCTTTGTTATGATACATGGATCCTATCTCGGATTTCATGGCTTTTAACCATTTGTCGGAATATGGGCCCACCATCGCTTCTCCATAGCTTGTAGGTTCATTGTTGTCTAGCAACATGACTTCCAAGACAGGATTACGTACCACTCTGAAGTAGTACGCATCCTTGTCATCCCACGAGGTTTGGTAGTGACTTGATCCGAAGTTTCATGATCAATATCATAAGCTTCTACTTCAATTGGTGTAGGTGCCACAGGAACAACTTCCTGTGCCCTGCTACACACTAGTTGAAGTGACGGTTCAATAACCATATCAAGTCTCCACCATCCTCCCACTCAACTTTTCGAGACAAACTTTTCCTCGAGAAAGGACCCGATTCAAGAAACAATCCCTATTGCTTTCGGATCTGAATTAGGAGGTATACCCAACTGTTTTGGGTGTCCTATGAAGATGCATTTTATCCGCTTTGGGTTCGAGCTTATCAACCTGAAACTTTTTCACATAAGCGTCGCAGCCCCAAACTTTTAAGAAACAACAACTTAGGTTTCTCTAAACCATAATTCATACGGTATCATCTCAACGGAATTACGTGGTGCCCTATTTAAAGTGAATGTGGTTGTCTCTAATGCCTAACCCATGAACGATAGTGGTAATTCGATAAGAGACATCATGGTACGCACCATATCCAATAGGGTGCAACTATGATGTTCGGACACACCATCAAACTATGGTGTTCCAGGCGGTATTAATTGTGAAACAATTTCCACAATGTCTTAATTGTGTGCCAAAACTCGTAACTCAGATATTCATCTCTATGATCATATCATAGACATTTTATCCTCTTGTCACAATGATCTTCTACTTCACTCTGAAATTACGTGAACCATTCAATAATTCAGACTTGTGTTTCATCAAGTAAATATTCTCAACATCTACTCGAATCATCTGTGAAGTAAGAACATAACGATATTCACTGCATGCCTCAGCACTCATTGGACTGCACATATCAAAATGAGTTACTTCCAACAAGTTGCTATCTTGTTCCATCTTACTGAAACCGAGGCTTTTCAGTCATCTTGCCCATGTGGTATGATTTGCATGTCTCAAGTGATTCAAAATCTAGTGAGTTCCAACGGTCCATTTGCATGGAGTTTCTTCATGCATATACACCAATAGACATGGTTCGCATGTCTCAAACTTTTCAAAAATGAGTGAGCCCAAAGATCCATCAACATGGAGCTTCTTCATGCGTTTTACACCAATATGACTTACATGGCAGTGCCACAAGTAAGTGGTACTATCATTACTATCTTATATCTTTTGGCATGAAAATGTGTATCACTACGATCGAGATTCAATAAACCATTCAGGTTTAATGCTAATCTTGATGGTAGAGGGAGCGTGCGATGTTTGATCATATCAACATTGGAAACACTTCCAACACATATCGTCAGCTCACCTTTAGCTAGTCTCCGTTTATTCCGTAGCCTTTATTTCGAGTTACTAACACTTAGCAACCTAACCGGTATCTAATACCCTGGTGCTACTAGGAATACTAGTAAAGTACACATTAACATAATGTATATCCAATATACTTCTATCGACCTTGCCAGCCTTCTCATCTACCAAGTATCTAGGGTAATTCTGCTCCAGTGGTTGTTCCCCTTATTACAGAAGCACTTAGTCTCGGGTTTGGGTTCAACCTTGGGTTTCTTCACTAGAGCAGCAGCTGATTTGCCGTTTCATGAAGTATCCCTTCTAGCCCTTGCCCTTCTTGAAACTAGTGGTTTCACCAACCATCAACAATTGATGCTCCTTCTTGATTTCTACTTTCGCGGTGTCAAACATCGTGAATACCTCAAGGATCATCATATCTATCCCTGATATGTTATAGTTCATCACAAAGCTCTAGCAGCTTGGTGGCAATGACTTTGGAGAAACATCACTATCTCATATGGAAGATCAACTCCTACTCGATTCAAGTGATTGTTGCACTCAGACAATCTGAGCACAAGCTCAACGATTGAGCTTTTCTCCGTTAGTTTGCAGGCTAAGAAAATCGTCGGAGGTCTTATACCTCTTGACGTGGGCACGAGCCTGAAATCCCAATTTCAGCCCTCGAAACATCTCATATGTTCCGCGATGTTTCGAAAAACATCTTTGGTGCCTCTTCTTAAGCCATTTAACTGAACTATCACATAGTTATCAAAACGTGTATGTCTGATGTTCGCAACATCCACAAACGATGTTTGGGGTTCAGCACTCTGAGCGGTGCATTAAGGACATAAGCTTTCTACTGTCCGCATAATTGCTACTAACAACTTTCAACTATATTTTCTCTAGGAACATAACTAAACAGTAGAACTAAAGCGCGAGCTACGACATAATTTGCAAAAGGTCTTTTGACTATGATCAAGATAATTAAGTTCATCTTATGAACTCCCACTCAGATAGACATCCCTCTGGTCATCTAAGTGATCACATGATCCGAGTCAACTAGGCCGTGTCCGATCATCACGTGAGACGGACTAGCCAACGTCGGTGAACATCTTCATGTTGATCGTATCTACTATACGACTCATGCTCGACCTTTCGGTCTCCGTGTTCCGAGGCCATGTCTGTACATGCTAGGCTCGTCAAGTTAACCCTAAGTGTATTGCTGTGTAAATCTGTCTTACACCCGTTGCATGTGAACGTAAGAATCCATCACACCCGATCATCACGTGGTGCTTAGAAGTGACGAACTGTAGCAACGGTGCACAGTTAGGGGAGAACACTTCTTGAAATTGTTGTAAGGGATCATCTTATTTACTACCGTCGTCCTAAGTAAACAAGATGCCTAAACATAATAAACATCACATGCAATTATATAGTAGTGACATGATATGGCCAATATCATATAGCTCCATTGATCTCCATCTTCGGGGCTCCATGATCATCATCGTCACCGGCATGACACCATGATCTCCATCATCATGATCTCCATCATCGTGTCTTCATGAAGTCGTCTCGCCAACTTATTACTTCTACTACTATGGCTACTGGTTAGCAATAAAGTAAAGTAATTACATGGCGTTGTTCAATGACACGCAGGTCATACAATAAATTAAGACAACTCCTATGGCTCCTGCCGGTTGTCATACTCATCGACATGCAAGTCGTGAATCCTATTACAAGAACATGATCAATCTCATACATCACATATCATTCATCACATTCTTCTTGGCCATATCACATCACATAGCATACCCTGCAAAAACAAGTTAGACGTCCTCTAATTGTTGTTTGCATGTTTTACGTGGCTGCTATGGGTTTCTAGCAAGAACGTTTCTTACCTACGCAAAACCACAACGTGATATGTCAATTGCTATTTACCCTTCATAAGGACCCTTTTCATCGAATCTGTTTCGACTAAAGTGGGAGAGACTGGCACCCGCTAGTCACCTTATGCACCAAGTGCATGTCAATCGGTGGAACCTGTCTCACGTAAGAGTACGTGTAAGGTCGGTCCGGGCCGCTTCATCCCACAATACCGTCGAAACAAGATTGGACTAGTAACGGTAAGCACATTGAACAAAATCAACGCCCACAACTACTTTGTGTTCTACTCGTGCAAAGAATCTACGCAATAGACCTAGCTCATGATGCCACTGTTGGGGAACGTAGCAGAAATTCAAAAAATTTCCTACGTATCACCAAGATCTATCTATGGAGAGACCAGCAACGAGTAGAAAGGAGAGTGCATCTACATACCCTTGTAGATCGCTAAGCGGAAGCGTTCAAGTGAACGGGGTTGATGGAGTCGTACTCGTCGTGATTCAAATCACCGATGATCAAGTGCCGAACGCACGACACCTCCGCGTTCAACACACGTACAGCCCGGTGACGTCTCCCACGCCTTGATCCAGCAAGGAGAGAGGGAGAGGTTGAGGAAGACTCCATCCAGCAGTAGCACAATGGCGTGGTGGTGGAGGAGGAGCGTGGCAATCCTGCAGGGCTTCGCCAAGCACCGCGAGAGAGGAGGAGCACTTGGGAGAGGGAGGGCTGTGCCAGGGGCCAGGTTGAAGCTCCCATGCGCCTCCCCACTATATATAGGGGTGGAGGGGGCTGGTTTCTTGCCCTCCAAGTCCATTGGGGCGTTGGCTAAGGTGGGAGGAAAGAAATCACATCATTTCCTTCCCCACCGATTGTTATCCCCCCTTTTTAGGGATCTTGATCTTATCCCTTTGGGATATGATCTTATTCCTTCTAAGGGGGGATCTTGGTGCGCCTTGACCAGGGGTGTGGGGCCTTTCTCCCACTACCCACGTTCATGTGGGTCCCCCCATGCAGGTGGGCCCCACTCCGGAACCTTCTAGAACCTTCCCGGTACAATACCGAAAAATCCCGAACATTTTCCGGTAGCCAAAATAGGACTTCCCATATATAAATCTTTACCTCCGGACCATTCCGGAACTCCTCGTGACGTCCGGGATCTCATCCGGGACTCCGAACAACATTCGGTAACCACATACAAGCTTCCTTTATAACCCTAGCGTCATCGAACCTTAAGTGTGTAGACCCTACGGGTTCGGGAATCATGCAGACATGACCGAGACGTTCTCCGGTCAATAACCAACAGCGGGATCTGGATACCCATGATGGCTCCCACATGTTCCACGATGATCTCATCGGATGAACCACGATGTCAAGGACTTAATCAATCCCGTATGCAATTCCCTTTGTCTAGCGGTATTGTACTTGCCCGAGATTCGATCGTCGGTATCCTTATACCTTGTTCAATCTCGTTACCGGCAAGTCTCTTTACTCGTTCCGTAACACATCATCCCGTGATCAACTCCTTGGTCACATTGCGCATATGATGATGTCCTACCGAGTGGGCCCAGAGATACCTCTCCGCTTACACGGAGTGACAAATCCCAGTCTCGATTCGTGCCAACCCAACAGACACTTTCGGAGATACCTGTAATGCACCTTTATAGCCACCCAGTTACGTTGTGACGTTTGGTACACCCAAAGCACTCCTACGGTATCCGGGAGTTGCACAATCTCATGGTCTAAGGAAAAGATACTTGACATTATAAAAGCTCTAGCAAACGAACTACACGATCTTTGTGCTATGCTTAGGATTGGGTCTTGTCCATCACATCATTCTCCTAATGATGTGATCCCGTTATCAACGACATCCAATGTCCATAGCCAGGAAACCATGACTATCTGTTGATCACAACGAGCTAGTCAACTAGAGGCTCACTAGGGACATATTGTGGTCTATGTATTCACACGTGTATTACGATTTCCGGATAATACAGTTATAGCATGAATAAAAGACAATTATCATGAACAAGGAAATATAATAATAACTAATTTATTATTGCCTCTAGGGCATATTTCCAACACAACCCACCAGGGTGTCCTCCCTCCAGGCGCGCCCAAGTAGGTTGTCCCCACCTGGTGGCCCCGCAGACCCTAAAACTGACGCTATAAAATCACATATTTCCAGAAAAAAAATAGGAGAAAGAATTATTGTGTTCCACGAGACAGAGCCGCCGCCGTCTCCTGTTCTTCAGCGGGAGGCCAGATCTGGAGTCCGTTTGGGGCTCTGGAGAGGGGGGGTCTTCGATCTTCGTCATCACCAACCCTTCTCGATCGCCAATTCCATGATGCTCCCCACCGGGAGTGAGTAATTCCTTCATAGGCTCGCTGGTCGGTGAGGTGTTGGATGAGATTCATCATGTAATCTAGTTAGTTTTGTCAGGGCTTGGTCCCTGGTATCCACTATGTTCTGAGATTGATGTTGCTATGACTTTGCCATGCTTAATGCGTGTCACTTTGGGCCCGGGTGCCATGATTTCAGATCTGAACTATTTATATTATCACCATTATATCTATGTTCTAGATCTGATCTTGCAAGTTATAGTCACCTACTACGTGTTATGATCCGGCAACCCCGGAGTGACAATAGTCGGGACCACTCGCGGTGATGACCGTAGTTTGAGGAGTTCATGTATTCACCGTGTGTTAATGCTTTGTCCCGGTTCTCTATTAAAAGGAGGCCTTAATATCCCTTAGTTTCCAATAGGACCCCGCTACCACGGGAGGGTAGGACAAAAGATGTCATGCAAGTTCTTTCCATAAGCACGTATGACTATTTACGAAATACATGCCTACATTATATTTATGAACTGGAGCTAGTGTCGTATCACCCTAGGTTATAACTGTCACATGATGAATATCATCCAACAAATCATCGATCCAATGCCTATGAATTTCTCTTATATTGTTTTGGCTAAGTTACTACTGCTACCGTTACTGTTGCACTTGCTACAAAATCACTGCTATCACTGTTACCGTTACTATTGCTACTGCTACTATTATCAAAACTATCATACTACTTTGCTACTAATCACTTTACTGCGGATAATTAATCTCCAGGTGTGGTTGAATTGACAACTCAGCTGCTAATACTTACAAATATTCTTTGGCTCCCCTTGTGTCGAATCTATAAATTTGGGTTGAATACTCTACCCTCGAAAACTGTTGCGATCCCCTATACTTGTGGGTTATCAAGACCTTTTCCTGGTGCCATTGCCGGGGAGCATAGCTATATTTGTTGAGTCACTTGGGATTATTATGAATTTATCACTATTAATCTGAAGGATGCTAAGACCAAGATTTTTCCCTCGAAAACGAGGGGAGGTAAGGAATTGCCATCTAGCTCCGCACTTGATTCACCTTCTGTTATAAGTAAACTTGCAACACCACCACATGCTATCAATCCTGATATGTCGCAAGTTATTGATGATGCTACTTCTACTATGAATGATGCTTATGATGATGCTACTACCTTGCTTGATGATAATGTGCCACTAGGTGAATTTCTTGATGAACAAACTGCTAGAGTGAGACATCATGATATTGTTGAAACTGATGATGAGCTTGAAACTGAAAATCTTGAAACACCTACTGGAACTAGCCCTCCTAGATATGAATTGCCAAAGGTACCAGAAGGTTATGTTATGGGTGAGGAGGCAACTAGAGATATTCTTGCTTGTAAGGATAGAGACGATCTAGAGAAATTATTATGCAAGTATAAAGAGAAATCTTTGAATGCTAAAATGAAATGTGATCCTAAGTTTGCTATTTCACCTATATTTGTTGATGATAAGGATTATGAATTCTCTGTTGACCCAGAGTTAATTACTTTGGTTGAATCTGATCCTTTCCATGGTTATGAAACTGAAACTGATGTGGCACATCTTACTAAGTTGAATGGCATAACCACCCTTTTTGCTCATGATGAGAAGATTCGCTATTACTATATTCTCAAATTATTTCCGTTCTCATTAAAGGGTGATGCTAAAGCTTGGTACAATACTCTTGTTCCTGGTTGTGTGCGTAGTCCCCAGGATATGATTTATTACTTCTCTGAAAAATATTTTCCTGCTCATAAGAAACAAGCTGCCTTACAGGTAATATTTAACTTTGTGCAAATTGAAGAAGAGAGTCTCCCACAAGCTTGGGGGAGTATTCTCTAATTGCTTAATGCTTTTCATGATCATACTCTTAAGAAAAATGAACTACTTGATATCTTCTATAACGGACTAACTGATGCTTCTAGGGATTTCCTAGATAGTTGTGCTGGTTATGTTTTCAGGGAACGAACTATTGGACAAGCTGAAGAATTATTGAATAACATATTGAGAAACTATGATGATTGGACTCTTCCTGAACCACTCCGAAGACAAGCTAAAGAATTATTGAATAACATATTGACAAACCCACTCCGAAGAAGAGGGGTATTTTATATCTCAGTCCTGAAGATATGCAAGAGGCAAAGAAATATATGAAGGAAAAAGGTATTAAAGCTGAGGATATCAAAAATTTACGTCCTATTGAAGAAATACATGGGCTTTGTTGGAAATATGCCCTAGAGGCAATAATAAAAGTATTATTATATTTCCTTGTTCATGATAATTGTCTTTTATTCATGCTATAACTGTATTATCCGAAAATCATAATACACGTGTGAATACATAGACCACAATATGTCCCTAGTGAGCCTCTAGTTGACTAGCTCGTTGAGATCAACAGATAGTCATGGTTTCCTGGCTATGGACATTGGATGTCGTTGATAACGGGATCACATCATTAGGAGAATGATGTGATGGACAAGACCCAATCCTAAGCATAGCACAAAGATCGTGTAGTTCGTTTGCTAGAGCTTTTCCAATGTCAAGTATCTCTTCCTTAGACCATGAGATCGTGTAACTCCCAGATACCGTAGGAGTGCTTTGGGTGTATCAAACGTCACAACGTAACTGGGTGACTATAAAGGTGCACTACAGGTATCTCCGAAAGTGTTTGTTGGGTTGACACGGATCGAGACTGGGATTTGTCACTCCGTGTAAACGGAGAGGTATCTCTGGGCCCACTCTGTAGGACATCATCATAATGTGCACAATGTGACCAAGGGGTTGATCACGGGATGATGTGTTACGGAACGAGTAAAGAGACTTGCCGGTAACGAGATTGAACAAGGTATCGGTATACCGACGATCGAATCTCGGGCAAGTACAATACCGTTAGACAAAGGGAATTATATACGGGATCGATTGAGTCCTTGACATTGTGGTTCATACGATGAGATCATCGTGGAACATGTGGGAGCCAACATGGGTATCCAGATCCCGCTGTTGGTTATTGACCGAAGAATGTCTCGGTCATGTCTACATGTCTCCCGAACCCGTAGGGTCTACACACTTAAGGTTCGATGATGCTAGGGTTATAAAGGAAGTTTGTATGTGGTTACCGAATGTTGTTCGGAGTCCTGGATGAGATCCCGGACGTCACGATGAGTTCCGGAATGGTCCAGAGGTAAAGATTTATATATGGAAAGTTGTTGTTCGGGTTCCGGAAAAAGTTCGGGTTTTTTCGGTATTGTACCGAGAAGCTTCCAAAAGGTTCCGGAGGATTCTGGAGGGGTCCGGAGGTCCGGAAATTGTTCCACGACGTCCAATACAGTAGCATGGGCTGTAGGGGGGCGCCCTAGCCTTAATGGGCCAGGGGCACCAGCCCCCCCAAGGCCCATGCGCATGGGAGAGGGGAAACCCTAAGGGGGAGGGCCTCCACTTGACTTGGGAGGCACTCCTCCCCCCTTGGCCGCCGCCCCCTCCTCAGATTGGATCTGAGGGAGCCGGCCCCCCTCTCCCTTGCCCCTATATATATGTGGGGGGTGGGAGGGCAGCCGTACCACAAGTTCTGGCGCAGCCCTCCCCTCTCCCAAGTACTCCTCCT
The DNA here is from genome assembly GCA_963921465.1 of Triticum timopheevii. Taxonomy (NCBI): domain Eukaryota; kingdom Viridiplantae; phylum Streptophyta; class Magnoliopsida; order Poales; family Poaceae; genus Triticum; species Triticum timopheevii. The sequence goes on along the minus strand of OY997266.1, from coordinate 501,699,428 downwards.
CTCTCGCGGTGCTTGGCGAAGCCCTGCAGGATTGCCACGCTCCTCCACCACCACCACGCCGTTGTGCTGCTGCTGGATGGAGTCTTCCTCAACCTCTCCCTCTCTCCTTGCTGGATCAAGGCATGGGAGGCGTCACCGGGCTGTACGTGTGTTGAACGCGGAGGTGCCGTCCGTTCGGCACTAGGATCTCCGGTGATTTGGATCACGACGAGTACGACTCCTTCAACCCCGTTCTCTTGAACGCTTACGCTTAGCGATCTACAAGGATATGTAGATGCACTCTCCTTCCCCTCGTTGCTGGTTTCTCCATAGATAGATCTTGGTGACACGTAGGAAAATTTTGAATTTCTGCTACGTTCCCCAACAGTGGTATCAGAGCTAGGTCTATTGCGTAGATTCTTTGCACGAGTAGAACACAAAGTAGTTGTGGGCATTGATTTTGTTCAATATGCTTACCGTTACTAGTCCAATCTTGTTTCGATGGTATTGTGGGATGAAGCGGCCCGGACCGACCTTACACGTACTCTTACGTGAGACAGGTTCCACCGATTGACATGCACTTGGTGCATAAGGTGGCTAGCGGGTGCCAGTCTCTCCCACTTTAGTCGGAACGGATCCGATGAAAAGGGTCCTTATGAAGGGTAAATAGCAATTGCCATATCACGTTGCGGTTTTGCGTAGGTAAGAAACGTTCTTGCTAGAAACCCATAGCAGCCACGTAAAACATGCAAACAACAATTAGAGGACGTCTAACTTGTTTTTGCAGGGTATGCTATGTGATGTGATATGGCCAAGAAGAATGTGATGAATGATATGTGATGTATGAGATTGATCATGTTCTTGTAATAGGAATCACGACTTGCATGTCGATGAGTATGACAACCGGCAGGAGCCATAGGAGTTGTCTTTATTTATTGTATGACCCGCGTGTCATTGAACAACTCCATGTAATTACTTTACTTTATTGCTAACCGGTAGCCATAGTAGTAGAAGTAATAAGTTGGCGAGACAACTTCATGGAGACACGATGATGGAGATCATGATGATGGAGATCATGGTGTCATGCCGGTGACGATGATGATCATGGAGCCCCGAAGATGGAGATCAAAAGGAGCAAAATGATATTGGCCATATCATACTACTATATAATTGCATGTGATGTTTATTATGTTTATGCATCTTGTTTACTTAGGACGACGGTAGTAAATAAGATGATCCCTTACAAAAATTTCAAGAAGTGTTCTCCCCTAACTGTGCACCGTTGCTAAAGTTCGTCGCTTCTAAGCACCACGTGATGATCGGGTGTGATGGATTCTTACGTTCACATACAATGGGTGTAAGACAGATTTACACACGCGAAACACTTAGGGTTAACTTGACGAGCCTAGCATGTACAGACATGGCCTCGGAACACGGAGACCGAAAGGTCGAGCATGAGTCGTATAGTAGATACGATCAACATGAAGATGTTCACCGATGAAGACTAGTCCGTCTCATGTGATGATCGGACACGGCCTAGTTGACTCGGATCATGTAATCACTTAGATGACCAGAGGGATGTCTATCTGAGTGGGAGTTCATAAGATGAACTTAATTATCCTGAACATAGTCAAAAGATCTTTGCAAATTATGCCGTAAGCTCGCTGTTTAGATATGTTCCTAGAGAAAATATAGTTGAAAGTTGATAGTAGTGATTATGCGGATAGTAGAAAGCTTATGTCCTTAATGCACCGCTTAGTGTGCTGAACCCCAAACGTCATTTGTGGATGTTGCGAACATCGGACATACACGTTTTGATAACTACGTGATAGTTCAGTTAAACGGTTTAGAGTTGAGGCACCAAAGATGTTTTCGAAACGTCGCGGAACATATGAGATGTTTTCGAGGGCTGAAATTGGGATTTCAGGCTCGTGCCCACGTCAAGAGGTATAAGACCTCCGACAATTTTCTTAGCCTGCAAACTAAGGGAGAAAAGCTCAATCGTTGAGCTTGTGCTCAGATTGTCTGAGTGCAACAATCACTTGAATTGAGTGGGAGTTGATCTTCCAGATGAGATAGTGATGTTTCTTCAAAGTCATTGCCACCAAGCTGCTAGAGCTTCGTGATGAGCTATAACATATCAGGGATAGATATGATGATCCTTGAGGCATTCGCGATGTTTGACACCGCGAAAGTAGAAATCAAGAAGGAGCATCAATTGTTGATGGATTGGTGAAACCACTAGTTTCAAGAAGGGCAAGGGCAAGAAGGGATACTTCATGAAACGGCAACTCAGCTGCTGCTCTAGTGAAGAAACCCAAGGTTGAACCCAAACCCGAGACTAAGTGCTTTTGTAATAAGGGGAACAACCACTGAAGCAGAATTGCCCTAGATACTTGGTATATGAGAAGGCTGGCAAGGTTGATAGAAGTATATTAGATATACATTATGTTAATGTGTACTTTACTAGTACTCCTAGTAGCACCAGGGTATTAAGATACCAGTTCGGTTGCTAAGTGTTAGTAACTCAAAATAAAAGAGCTACGGCATAAACAGAGACTAGCTAAAGGGGAGCTGACGATATGCGTTGGAAGTGTTTCCAAGTTTGATGTGATCAAACATCGCAAGCTCCCTCTACAATCAAGATTAGATTAAACCTGAATAATTGTCATTTGGTGTTTGCGTTGAGCATAGACATGATTGGATTATGTCTATCGCAATACGGTTATTCATTTATGGAGAATAATGGTTACTCTATTTATTTGAATAATACCTTCAATGGTCTTGCACCTAAAGGAATGGTTTATTGAATCTCGATCGTAGTGATACACATTTTCATGCCAAAAAGATATAAGATAGTAATGATAGTACGACTTACTTGTGGCACTGCCATGTAAGTCCTATTGGTGTAAAACGCATGAAGAAGCTCCATGTTGATGGATCTTTGGACTCACTCGTTTTGAAAAGTTTGAGACATGCGAACCATGTCTATTGGTGTATACGCATGAAGAAACTCCATGCAGATGGATCGTTTGGACTCACTTGATTTTGAATCACTTGAGATATGCAAATCATACCACATGGGCAAGATGACTAAAAAGCCTCGTTTTTCAGTAAAATGGAACAATATAGCAACTTGTTGGAAGTAACACATTTTGATGTGTGCAGTCCAATGAGTGCTGAGGCATGCAGTGAATATCGTTATGTTCTTACTTCACAGATGATTAAAGTAGAGTATATTTACTTGATGAAACACAAGTCTGAATTATTGAATGGTTCAAGTAATTTCAGAGTGAAGTTGAAGATCATCGTGACAAGAGGATGAAATGTCTATGATATGATCATAGAGATGAGTATCTGAGTTACGAGCTTTGGCACGCAATTAAGACATTGTGGAAATTGTTTCACAATTAATACTGCCTGGAACACCATAGTTTGATGGTGTGTCCGAACATCATAGTTGCACCCTATTGGATATGGTGCGTACCATGATGTCTCTTATCGAATTACCACTATCGTTTATGGTTTAGGCATTAGAGACAACCACATTCACTTTAAATAGGGCACCACGTAATTCCGTTGAGATGACACCGTATGAACTATGGTTTAGAGAAACCTAAGCTGTCATTTCTTAAAGGTTTGGGGCTGCGACGCTTATGTGAAAAAGTTTCAGGTTGATAAGCTCGAACCCAAAGCGGATAAAATGCATCTTCATAGGACACCCAAAACAGTTGGGTATACCTCCTAATTCAGATCCGAAAGCAATAGGGATTGTTTCTTGAATCGTGTCCTATCTCGAGGAAAAGTTTGTCTCGAAAAGTTGAGTGGGAGGATGGTGGAGACTTGATATGGTTATTGAACCGTCACTACAACTAGTGTGTAGCAGGGCACAGGAAGTTGTTCCTGTGGCACCTACACCAATTGAAGTAGAAGCTTATGATAGTGATCATGAAACTTCGGATCAAGTCACTACCGTACCTCGTAGGGTGACAAGGATGCGTACTGCTTCAGAGTGGTACAATAATCTTGTCTTGAAGGTCATGTTGCTAGACAACAATGAACCTACGAGCTATGGAGAAGCGATGGTGGGCCCAAATTCTGACAAATGGTTAGAAGCCATGAAATCCGAGATAGGATCCATGTATCAGAACAAAGCATGGACTTTGGTGGACTTGCCCAATGATCGGCAAGCCATTGAGATAAATGGATCTTTAAGAAGAAGACGGACGTGGACGGTAATGTCACCGTCTATGAAGCTCGACTTGTGGCGAAGAGTTTTTCACAAGTTCAAGGAGTTGACTACGATGAGATTTTCTCATCCGTAGCGATGCTTAAGTCCGTCGGAGTCATGTTAGCATTAGCTGCATTTATGAAATCTGGCAGACGGATGTCAAAACGATTTTCCTTACCAGTCTTCGTAAGGAAAGGTTGTATGTGATACAATCAGAAAGGTTTTGTCGATCCTAAGGATGCTAAAAGGTATGCTGGCTCCAGCGATCCTTCTAAGGACTAGAGTAAGCATCTCGGAGTTGGAATGTACACTTTGATGAGATGATCAAAGATTTTGGGTTTATACAAAGTTTATGAGAAACTCGTATTTCCAAAGAAGTGAGTGGGAGCACTATAGAATTTCTGATGAGTATATGTTATTGGCATATTGTTGATCAGAAATGATGTAGAATTTCTGGAAAGCATATAGGGTTATTTGAAAAGTGTTTTTCAATGGAAAACCTGGATTAGGCTACTTGAACAATAAGCATCAAGATCTATAAGATAGATCAAAATGCTTAATAGTACTTTCAAATGAGCACATACCTTGACATGGTCTTGAAGGAGTTCAAGATGGATCAGTCAAAGAAGGAGTTCTTGCCTGAGATATAAGGTATGAAGTTAAGACTTAAAAGCTCGACCACGGCAGAATAGAGAGAAAGGACGAAGGTCGTCCCCTATACTTCAGACGTAGGCTCTATATTATACTATGATGTGTACCGCACCGGAAGTGTGCCTTGCCATGAGTCAGTCAAGGGGTACAAGAATGATCCAGGAATGGATCATTAAACAGTGGTCAAAATTGTCCTTGGAGTAAACAAGGACATGTTTCTCGATTATGGAGGTGATAAAGAGTTCGGCGTAAAGGGTTACGTCGATGCAAGCTTTAACACATATCCGAGTGACTCTAAGTAGCAAACCGGATACGTATAATGGAGCGACCATTTGGAATAGCTCCAAGTGGAGCGTGGAAGCAGCATTTACAATATGGCCTAGAGATTTGCGAAGTACATACGGATCTGAATGTTGCAGACCCGTTGACTAAAACCTCTCTCACAAGCAAAACATGATCAAACCCCAGAACTCATTGAGTCTTAATCACATGATGATGTGAACTAGTTTAATGACACTAGTAAACTCTTTGGATGTTCGTCACATGGTGATGTGACCTGTGAATGTTAATCACATGGCGATGTGAACTAGATTATTGACTCTAGTGCAAGTGGGAGACTGTTGGAAATATGCCCTAGAGGCAATAATAAAAGTATTATTATATTTCCTTGTTCATGATAATTGTCTTTTATTCATGCTATAACTGTATTATCCGGAAATCGTAATACACATGTGAATACATAGACCACAATATGTCCCTAGTGAGCCTCTAGTTGACTAGCTCATGAGATCAACAGATAGTCATGGTTTCCTGGCTATGGACATTGGATGTCGTTGATAACGGGATCACATCATTTGGAGAATGATGTGATGGACAAGACCCAATCCTAAGCATAGCACAAAGATCGTGTAGTTCGTTTGCTAGAGCTTTTCCAATGTCAAGTATCTCTTCCTTAGACCATGAGATCGTGTAACTCCCGGATACCGTAGGAGTGCTTTGGGTGTATCAAACGTCACAACGTAACTGGGTGACTATAAAGGTGCACTACAGGTATCTCCGAAAGTGTTTGTTGGGTTGACACGGATCGAGACTGGGATTTGTCACTCCGTGTAAACGGAGAGGTATCTCTGGGCCCACTCGGTAGGACATCATCATAATGTGCACAATGTGACCAAGGGGTTGATCACGGGATGATGTGTTACGGAACGAGTAAGGAGACTTGCCGGTAACGAGATTGAACAAGGTATCGGTATACCGACGATCGAATCTCGGGCAAGTACAATACCGTTAGACAAAGGGAATTGTATACGGGATCGATTGAGTCCTTGACATCGTGGTTCATCCGATGAGATCATCGTGGAACATGTGGGAGCCAACATGGGTATCCAGATCCCGTTGTTGGTTATTGACCGGAGAACGTCTCGGTCATGTCTACATTCTCCCGAACCCGTAGGGTCTACACACTTAAGGTTCGATGACGCTAGGGTTATAAAGGAAGTTTGTATGTGGTTACCGAATGTTGTTCGGAGTCCCGGATGAGATCCTGGACGTCACGAGGAGTTCCGGAATGGTCCGGAGGTAAAGATTTATATATGGAAAGTTGTTGTTCGGGTTCCGGAAAAAGTTGGGGTTTTTTCGGTATTGTACCGGGAAGCTTCCAGAAGGTTCCGGAGGATTCCGAAGGGGTCCGGAGGTCCGGAAATTGTTCCACCATGTCCAATACAGTAGCATGGGCTGTAGGGGGGCGCCCTAGCCTTAATGGGCCAGGGGCACCAGCCCCCCCAAGGCCCATGCGCATGGGAGAGGGGAAACCCTAAGGGGGAGGGCCTCCACTTGACTTGGGAGGCACTCCTCCCCCCTTGGCCGCCGCCCCCTCCTCAGATTGGATCTGAGGGAGCCGGCCCCCCTCTCCCTTGCCCCTATATATATGTGGGGGGTGGGAGGGCAGCCGTACCACAAGTTCTGGCGCAGCCCTCCCCTCTCCCAAGTACTCCTCCTCTCTCGCGGTGCTTGGCGAAGCCCTGCAGGATTGCCACGCTCCTCCACCACCACCACGCTGTTGTGCTGCTGCTGGATGGAGTCTTCCTCAACCTCTCCCTCTCTCCTTGCTGGATCAAGGCATGGGAGACGTCACCGGGCTGTACGTGTGTTGAACGCGGAGGTGCCGTCCGTTCGGCACTAGGATCTCCGGTGATTTGGATCACGACGAGTACGACTCCTTCAACCCCGTTCTCTTGAACGCTTACGCTTAGCGATCTACAAGATTATGTAGATGCACTCTCCTTCCCCTCGTTGCTGGTTTCTCCATAGATAGATCTTGGTGACACGTAGGAAAATTTTGAATTTCTGCTACGTTCCCCAACAGTGGTATCAGAGCCAGGTCTATTGCATAGATTCTTTGCACGAGTAGAACACAAAGTAGTTGTGGGCATTGATTTTGTTCAATATGATTACTGTTACTAGTCCAATCTTGTTTCGACGGTATTGTGGGATGAAGCGGCCCGGACCGACCTTACACGTACTCTTACGTGAGACAGGTTCCACCGATTGACATGCACTTGGTGCATAAGGTGGCTAGCGGGTGCCAGTCTCTCCCACTTTAGTCGGAACGGATTCGATGAAAAGGGTCCTTATGAAGGGTAAATAGCAATTGCCATATCACGTTGTGGTTTTGCGTAGGTAAGAAACGTTCTTGCTAGAAACCCATAGCAGCCACGTAAAACATGCAAACAACAATTAGAGGACGTCTAACTTGTTTTTGCAGGGTATGCTATGTGATGTGATATGGCCAAGAAGAATGTGATGAATGATATGTGATGTATGAGATTGATCATGTTCTTGTAATAGGAATCACGACTTGCATGTCGATGAGTATGACAACCGGCAGGAGCCATAGGAGTTGTCTTTATTTATTGTATGACCCGCGTGTCATTGAACAACGCCATGTAATTACTTTACTTTATTGCTAACCGGTAGCCATAGTAGTAGAAGTAATAAGTTGGCGAGACAACTTCATGGAGACACGATGATGGAGATCATGGTGTCAAGCCGGTGACGATGATGATCATGGAGCCCCGAAGATGGAGATCAAAAGGAGCAAAATGATATTGGCCATATCATGTCACTATTTGATTGCATGTGATGTTTATCATGTTTATGCATCTTGTTTACTTAGAATGACGGTAGTAAATAAGATGATCCCTTACAAAAATTTCAAGAAGTGTTCTCCCCTAACTGTGCACCGTTGCTAAAGTTCGTCGCTTCTAAGCACCACGTGATGATCGGGTGTGATGGATTCTTACGTTCACATACAATGGGTGTAAGATAGATTTACACACGCGAAACACTTAGGGTTAACTTGACGAGCCTAGCATGTACAGACATGGCCTCGGAACACGGAGACCGAAAGGTCGAGCATGAGTCGTATAGTAGATACGATCAACATGAAGATGTTCACCGATGATGACTAGTCCGTCTCACGTGATGATCGGACACGGCCTAGTTGACTCGGATCATGTAATCACTTAGATGACCAGAGGGATGTCTATCTGAGTGGGAGTTCATAAGATGAACTTAATTATCCTGAACATAGTCAAAAGATCTTTGCAAATTATGTCGTAAGCTTGCTGTTTAGATATGTTCCTAGAGAAATTGTTTGAGGCCAATCTTTTTGCGTACTCGCTTGACTGATATCCTTAAATTGCCTCCTTATGCAAAGTACATGAAAGACATCATCACTAATAAGAGAAAAATACCGGAAGCTGGAATCTCCACCATGCTTGTTAATTATACTTTTAAAGACGGAGTAGCTAAAAACTTGGAGATCCGGGAATACCAATTATACCTTGCTCCATCGAAAGAAACTATGTGAAAACTGCTTATGTGATTTAGGAGCTGGTGTTAGTGTTATGCCTTTCTCTTTATATAAACGACTTGATTCGAATAAACTCACACCTACTGAAATATCTTTGCAACTGGCTAACAAATCAACTGCCATACCTATCGGTATATGTGAGGATGTGCCCGTTGTTGTTGCTAATGTTACTATTTTGACTGACTTTGTTATACTTGAGATGCCCGAGGACGACAACATGTCGATTATCCTTGGTAAACCCTTCTTGAATACTGCAGGGGCTGCAATAAAAGCAAGTCACTTTTCATATCAATGGCAATGAGCGTACCGTGCACTTTCCAAAGAAACAATTCCAACTGAATGGTATTAGTGTTATTGAGACATCTCCGACAATCACTATTAGAAGTTTTCAACTACCTCTACCTACTGTTAAAAAGAAATATGAAATGCTTATTGTTGGGGACATTCATATCCCCGTTGAGGTAACTTAGTGATTTACGAGAGTTCTTCGGTTTCATGCTAATCGAAAGTAGTTGTTAATAAGACTTGATCAACCTTATTAATGGATCATTTTTGAGAGGTATGAAGTTGATGAATTTAGTGAGCACTACCTTCTGTCCCTACCTTTTAATTTCTGTTCTTATTACTTAAATAAAATAAAATAAAATGTCTTGTCTGTTTTATGAATTTTCTGTGCAATAATGACCCAAAAATAAAAGTTCTCAGAATGCTCTGAAAATTTAATATGATTTTTTCTGAATATTTAAGAATTTTTGGTGCAAATAATATCAGAGGGAGGTGCACCAAGTGGGCACAACCCACCTGGCCGCGCCAGGACCCCCGGGCGCGCCCTGGTGGGTTGTGGTCCCCATGTGGGCCCCTCACTTATCTCTTCATCCCACATAACCACCTACCTTCAGAAAAAAATCACCATTGCTCTCTCTCTCTCTTGTGTTCTTGCTCTCAAACCCATGAATTTCGATCTCTTTGCTCGAAGCTCCGTTTTCGAAACTGTTTCGGGGGATTGTTGCTTGGTATGTGACTCCTCTGTTTGTCCAATTAGTTTTTGCTTTGATGGTTTATGTTTTGAATACTTAGCTACTCTTGGTACTCCTGTAGATGAGCTTGCATGTTGAATTCTTAAAGTTCTTAGTAGTTTGAATGCTTGCTATGGCCTCTGTGCATCCCTATGAGTAGTTGCTATTAATATTGTGAAGTTTTGTTGATAAATTTTTGTCACAAGAAACTTTTCAGAAAATTGTACGCGAACATGATGAAACTCTTTGGAAGGAGTTCTTCAAGGAGGAGATCCTCGGAGGCATCTTCTAGTGACAGCTCCATTCGTCGGTCTTATGTTGAACCAAGTGAAAGTTCCATACGAGATGCCGTCATCAAAACATGACTATGGCCATGCGATGATTATATGGTAAGTGCAACCAACACTACACTCTCACTGAATCATTTGTCAAAGGATTTAAATTCCATCCCCGTGAGTCTAGGGTGTCATTTAAACTGTATGAAAATCCATTTACCATATCCTTAGAGAGATTTGCTCACCACTGCAAAATCCCATTTTGGGGTTCGCTTGACGAGCCACCAAGATATGAGTTCCAAACATTTTTGACTAGTCTTTGCTATGGTGAGACTAGGGGAGTGACGCGAGGTAGAACAAAGAGCATTCATTTTCCCTCAATTCAGTACTTCGCATTATTTAATGGGAAATGTATTGTAGGCAAACAAGATTGTAGTACACTTTGTACTCTAGACTTGAGCCTCATAGGCACCGCTCTCACCGGTGACAGAAGTTATAATCTTGGAGCGATTGTTGCACACAGGTTGCAACACAACGCTAATAGCGGCTATTTCTATAGTGGAATTTATGCCACACGCTTAGCAAGAGAGCTGGGTATTTCACCTTTGCCCTATGACCCTATTTTACCCACGCAGTATTTAGACTTTGAAGCTATGAAACGTCATAAGATCCTTAGAGGTGATCCCCATAATTTCACATATAAATTGTTGTTTCAAGACTCCGTTGTACACACATATTTGCCTGCGCCTGCTCTCTTTGATTTTCACAGTAGGGGAAGATATTTTTTTTCTTGAGAGCGAGGCCCGAGCTCATAACCCGGCGGTTGTAGCCGCACGGCATGCTGAGGCATCCGCACTGAGAGCCTCTGTGAGCTATCACTCCGACCATTATGTAGGCGACCACTGATTACCTAGTTAGGCCAAAAGCCTAAGCTTGGGGGAGTACGTATTTCCACCGACATTTCATTCATGTTCACACATTTCATTCCAGTTATCGGTGTTCACACTCTTTCATTGTATTATCCATGCTAAATTTATTTTCTCGCTTTCTTCTTGTGTGTTTGAAAAACTTTGAGAAAATAAAAAAATATTTCCTACTTCTTTTTGATTTTTCTTCCTAGTTTAAATTGTTGAGTAGCACTAAAAAGAAAACCCAAAAAGATTTCCTTGTTCTTCTTTTACTTGTTGCGAGCTTTCCCGTGTAAATAGTTTTTCTCATTTTTGCTTTTCCCTTTTTTATTTGCTTGTTCAAGAAAACCAAAAACTACAAAAATATTTCAGTGTGTTTCTTTGAATTTCTTTTCTGTTTATTGAGTCATACAAAGGAGAAGAACAAAATGAAAATATTGAGTGGCTCTCATATGCGTTATTGTTGATCTAACAAAGAGCCCATTTTACCTTGTCTTCTCCTGTTGAATAAAATGTTTACATATTCCAGCTTAGTCCACAACACCCTTGCACTATTATTATTTTCATATCGTTCGGTCGTGCAAGTGAAAGGCAATAATGACGATATTCGATGAACTGGCCGTGGCCGAGAGAAACGGGTATGAACTCGACTTGTTCTGTTTTTGTAAATATGTTTAACCTAGTATCCATGATTCAGCTCATTATGATTAAACTTGTTTGCAATGACAATTAGAGATTATAGCTTCTCATGCCATGCATAAGTAGCTAGGAGTGGATAATGATTTATCTTGGATGTCAACATTGCATTAAAATGATTTAGTATGATGATATGGTATCCTCCTCTGAATGTTCGAGTGGCTTGACTTGGCACATGTTCATGCATGTAGTTGAATCAAAACCAACGTAGCCTCTATGATATTTACGTTCATGGTGTTCATATCCTACTCATGCTAGTGTCCAATGTTACTTATGCATATTGCATGTTCATGACCGTTGTTGCTCTCTAGCTAGACGCTTTTCAACCTATTTGCTAGCCTTTGCCTGTACTAACTGCGAATTTTGCTTGTGCATCCGAAACCTGAAACCCAAGTAATTCCAGATGAGTCCACCATACCTACCTATATGCGGTATTACCCTGCCGTCCTAAGTAAATTTGCATGTGCCATCTCTAAAAACTTCAAATAATTATCCTTTTTGTGTGCCTGGATTGTTCATAGAACGACAGGAGGTAGTCGGTATCTTCCATGCTAAGCGGGTTATTCTCAGGTTGAGTGTTTATTCACTCACCATTGCACGAGAAAAGGGCGGTAATAGGGATGCCCAGTCCCAAACTGCAAAAAGAATTGAGCTTACAAATAATCAAACAAAAACTCCTATGGAGTAATAACCTTTACTTTATCGCTTGGGAACCACCACTAGCGTGTTTAGCATGGAAGATATAGATAACTGGTGGTCACGAAGTAAACAAGAAGGGTGCACTTCTCAAAATATAATTTACCTCTATTTTAAAATTTTAAGCTCTGGCACCTCTGCAAATCATTGCTTCCCTCTGCGAAGGGACTATCTATTTACTTTTATGTTGTGTCATCACCTTCTAAAATAAGCGTCAGAACCTGAGAGCACTGATGTCATGCTGATGCATTGTGTGTAGCTAATGTTGGGTGCATCATGACTGGATCTTTTCTACCATGAATTACAATGTTTAGTCGCTGCTTGAACCTTGGAGGAGCTCTGCATTTATGTTTTGTGGTCTCAGAAAGGGCTAGCGAGATACCACTATTGTCATATTATATCATGGTTGTTTTGATAACGTGTTGCTATTTGAGATATCTTATTATTGCTCACTAGCTGATTATGTCATTGATATGAGTTAATATAATTTTTAAGAGTTATTGTCGGCATGGTTAGTTATAATATTGGCTGAAAACTTGGGTGCTACTTAAGGTTATTTATGCAAACAAGAGCAAACGAGTTCGTAGAAGTTTTTCTTTTTCACTTTTAGTTTATCAACTGAATTGCTTGAGGACAAGCAAAGGTTTAAGATTGGGGGAGTTGATACGTCTCCGTCGTATCTACTTTTTCTAACGCTCTCCTCTTGTTTTGGGCTCTAATTTGCATGGTTTGAATGAAACTAACCCGGACTGACGCTGTTTTCAGCAGAACTACCATGGTGTTGTTTTTTATGCAGAAATAAAGTTCTCGGAATGGAGCGAAACTTTGCGAGGATTTTTTATACAATAAAAGAGAATTTCTGGAGCCAAGAACCATTGGAGGGGGCACCTGGGTGGGCACAAACCACCAGGGCGCCCCCCTCCAGACGCGCCCAGGTGGGTTGTCCCCACCTGGTGGCCCATGCAGACCCTGAAACCGACGCTATAAAATCATTTCCAGAAAAAAATCACGGAGAAAGAATTATCGCGTTCCATGAGACAGCGCCGTCGCCGTCTCCTGTTCTTCATTGGGAGGCCAGATCGGGAGTCCGTTTGGAGCTCTGGAGAGGGGGATCTTTGATCTTCGTCATCACTGTCAGATTCCGGGCTCCACAAACCCTGGATAGATTCGAACTCTGGGATGTGTGTGAAGAACTCAACCTCTCCTGTCTGCCAACCCGTCGATCCCACGGCCTAGCTCGACGTACTAGAAGGAAAGAGGACATAACAGTTTACCCAGGTTCGGGCCACCTTGCGGTGTAAAACCCTACTCCTGCTTTGTGGTGGATTAGCCTCGAGGTGGGCTGAGGATGAACTAGTACAGTGGTAGAACAACCTCAGGAGGTGTGTTCTTGTGCTTGGGTGAGCTGATGAGGATGAGGATCGGCTGGATCCGGGTCAGGTCAGGATGTCGCTCTACGGTGGTGGCTAGGCCCTATTTATAGTGGCCTTGGTCCTCTTCCCAAATGAAGGCGGGAAGGGATCCCACAACAGCCAAATTCGAAGGGAGACAACTAGTACATCTTATCCTAACAAAGGTAGTCTTCGCCTGCAAAGCTTCTGGTCGTGACGTCATGGTGGGCTCGGTGATGTCCTCCGTCCTGCAGTCTGAAGGAAATATGCCCTAGAGGCAACAATAAAGTTGTTATTTATATTTCCTTATATCATGATAAATGTTTATTATTCATGCTAGAATTGTATTAACCGGAAACTTAGTACATGTGTGAATACATAGACAAACAGAGTGTCACTAGTATGCCTCTACTTGACTAGCTCGTTAATCAAAGATGGTTAAGTTTCCTAGCCATAGACATGAGTTGTCATTTGATTAACGGGATCATGTCATTAGAGAATGCTGTGATTGACTTGACCCATTCCGTTAGCTTAGCACTTGATCGTTTAGTATGTTGCTATTTCTTTCTTCATGACTTATACATGTTCCTATGACTATGTGATTATGCAACTCCCGAATACCGAAGGAACACTTTGTGTGCTATCAAAGGTCACAACATAACTGGGTGATTATAAAGATGCTCTACAGGTGTCTCCGATGGTGTTCGCTGAGTTGGCATAGATCGAGATTAGAATTTGTGATGACCCACAAGTATAGGGGGTCTATCGTAGTCCTTTCGATAAGTAAGAGTGTCATTAGAGAAGGAAATGACAAATGGTTTTCAGTAAGGTATTCTCTGCAAGCACTGAAATTGTAGGTAACAGATAGTTTTGTGATAAGATAATTTGTAATGGGTAACAAGCAATGAAAGTAAATAAGGTACAGCAAGGTGGCCCAGTCCTTTTTGTAGCAAAGGACAAGCCTGGACAATTTCTTATAATGAGAAAAGCGCTCCCGAGGACACATGGGAATTATCATCAAGCTAGTTTTCATCACGCTCATATGATTTGCGTTCGGTACTTTGATAATTTGATATGTGGGTGGACCGGTGCTTGGGTACTGCCATTTCTTGGACAAGCATCCCACTTATGATTAACCCCTATTGCAAGCATCCGCAATTACAGAAGAAGTATTAAGGTAAACCTAACCATAGCATGAAACTAGTGGATCCAAATCAGCCCCTTACGAAGCAACGCATAAACTAGGGTTTAAGCTTCTGTCACTCTAGCAACCCATCATCTACTTATTACTTCCCAATGCCTTCCTCTAGGCCCAAATAATGGTAAAGTGTCATGTAGTCGACGTTCACATAACACCACTAGAGGAGAGACAACATACATCTCATCAAAATATCGAACGAATACCAAATTCACATGACTACTAATAGCAAGACTTCACCCATGTCCTCAGGAACAAACGTAACTACTCACAAAGCATATTCATCTTCATGATTAGAGGAGTATTAATATGCATTAAGGATCTGAACATATGATCTTCCACCAAGTAAACCAATTAGCATCAACTACAAGGAGTAATCAACACTACTAGCAACCCACAGGTACCAATTTGTGGTTTTGATACAAGATTGGATACAAGAGATGAACTAGGGTTTTGAGAGGATATGGTGCTGGTGAAGATGTTGATGAAGATTTTTCCCCTCCCGATGAGAGGATCGTTGGTGATGACGATGGTGATGATTTCTCCCTCCCGGAGGGAAGTTTCCCCGGCGGAACAGCTCCGCCGGAGCCCTAGATTGGTTCTGCCAAGGTTCTGCCTCGTGGCGGTGGAGTTTCGTCCCGTAAGCTTGCTTATGAATTTTTCCAGGGTAAAAGCCTTCATATAGCAGCCGAAGGGCCACCAGGCGGCCCAGGAGACAGGGGCGCGCCCAGTGGGGGGCGCACCCCCAACCCTCCTGGCCAGGGTGTGGGCCCCCTTTGGTATTTTCTTCGCTCAATAATTCTTATTAATTCCAAAAGTGACTTCCGTGGAGTTTCAGGATTTTTGGAGCTGTGCAGAATAGGTTTCCAATATTTGCTCCTTTTCCAGCCAGAATTCCAGCTGCCGGCATTCTCCCTCTTCATGATAAACCTTGTAAAATAAGAGAGAATAGCCATAAGTATTGTGACATAACATGTAATAATAGCCCATAATGCAATAAATATTGATATAAAAGCATGATGCCAAATGGACGTATCAATTTGTCACTCCGATTGTCGAAGAGGTATCTATGGGCCCTCTCGGTAATGCACATCACTATAAGCCTTGCAAGCAATGTGACTAATCATTTAGTTGCGGGATAATGCATTACGGAACGAGTAAAGAGACTTGCCAGTAATGAGATTGAACTAGGTATTGAGATACCGACGATCGAACCTCGGACAAGTAACATACCGATGACAAAGGGAACAACGTATGTTGTTATTGCGTTTTGACCGATAAGGATCTTCATAGAATATGTGGGAGCCAATATGAGCATCCAGGTTCCGCTATTGGTTATTGACCGGAGACGTGTCTTGGTCATGTCTACATAGTTCTCAAACCCGTAGGGTCCGCATGCTTAACATTCGGTGACGATCGGTATTATGAGTTTATGTGTTTTGATGTACCGAAGATAGTTCGGAGTCTCGTATGTGATCACATACATGACGAGGAGTCTCGAAATGGTTGAGACATAAAGATTGATATATTGTACTGAGGGAGTCCTAGATTAGGGGGTATCCAGACAGCCGGACTGTGTACAACGTCCGGACTATACAAGCGTGAAGATACAAGACTCAAGACTTCGGCCCGTGTCTGGATGGGACTCTCCTTTGCGTGGAAGACAAGCTTGGTGATCCGGATATTGTGTTTCCTTCCTTGTAACCGACTCCATGTAAACCCTAGCCCTCTCCGATGTCTATATAAACCGGAGAGGTTGGTCCATAGAAGGCCAATCACAATTACAATCATACCATCATAGGCTAGCTCTTAGGGTTTAGCCTCTACGATCTCGTGGTAGATCTACTCTTGTACTACCCATATCTTCAATATTAATCAAGTAGGAAGTAGGGTTTTACGTCCATCGAGAGGGCCCAAACCTGGGTAAACATCTGTGTCCCTTGCTTCCTGTTACCATCAGCCTTGACGCACAAATCGGGACCCCCTACCCGAGATCTGCCGGTTTTGACACCGACATTGGTGCTTTCATTGAGAGTTCCTCTGTGTCGTCACCACAAAGCTCGATGGCTCCTTCAATCATCATCAACAACACGGTCCAGGGTGAGACTTTTCTCCCCGGACAGATCTTCGTGTTCGGCGACTTTGCCCTGCGGGCCAATTCGCTTGGCCTTTTGGAGCAGAACGGCAGCTACGCCCCTGGCCATCGGATCAGGTTCGGAAGCCCGAACTACACGACAGACATTCGCGGAGACTTGATCTTTCAACGGATTCGAGCCTATGCCAGAGGCACCGGACAGTCACGACAGGCATGGCTTAGACCAGCTATCAGACAACTCTTGGGATATCACCCCTGCGGTAGCCCTGGACTCAAATCCGGGGCAGGCTGCGTTGCTTAAGGACGGAGGGATGGATCCCGCCCCGTAGGCCGTACCCTCATCAGCGGTGGAGCCGAACACAGGCCTCACTTCTGAGGAAGCCTGTGACTCCGGACCCTCGGATTCATATCCGGTTGTAGGCTCTAGTCCGCGCATTCCCGAGCCCGTCGAGGCTGGTTGGGCTCCGGTAATGGAGTTCACCGTTGCGGACATCTTTCAGCACTTGCCCTTTGGCGACATGCTGAACTCATTAAAGTCTCTCTCTTTGTCAGGAGGCTCTGGGCCGAACTATGTCTGGCTCGAGTGGGAAGCAGACGACGACGGAATTCGTTGCCCACCCACCACCCACTTCATTGCCACGGTCGATGATTTAACCGACGTGCTTCACTTTGACTCCGAATACATTGACGGTATGGACGACGATGCAGGAGAATTACAGGAGCCACCGCTCACAGGGCGGTGGACGGCCACCTCCTCATACGATATATACACGATGGACACTCCGAAGGAAACCAATGGCGACGAGGCAACGGAGGATAACCCCTCAGGAGGAAAAGCAAAGCATGGGCGCCTTCGACGCCGCTCCAAGCCCCGCCACATCAACACCGGCCCCGGAGATGAAAGAAATCCAGATGGTGCCGAAGAGGAATACAACCCCGATCAGCCTACCTTCAAGCAGGCCTGACCGTCCATGGTGGGATACCTGGAGAGGGACAACTTCACACCCCCCTCCGAAGACGAGGAAAGCCTCGGCAATGATGAGTTCTGTGTGCCTGAAGATCCGGTGGAACAAGTTCGCTTCAAGCGACGGCTCATGGCCACGGCAAGGAGCCTGCAAAGTAAGCAAGAGCAGCTCAAAGCTGACCAATATCTGCTAGTGGACAGGTGGACCAAGATCCTGGCCACCGAAAAGTATGGACTCGACTACCCTAACAAAGGGCATACCCGGCACAACTGGCTACCTCAACTCAAGCAGGAGAACCACAGACACACACCCATACGTCCACACATCACTACGGTCCAAGACAGTAAGAAGCATACACGAAGAGGCATCCTCAAGCCTCGGCGCAATGATCATAAACGTCAAGACAGAGAAACTGGTGCCAAGTCCAGCAACTCTCAGTCCGGTAAACAGACAAAGAACAGCTGAAGCCTACTCGGCCAAAGCTACACACTCGATCAACCGTGTGAAATTCACGGTACTCCTAGAAGAACGACAAAGCATACCAATAGAGAATGTCGGATCCTCAAAAGAAAGTGGCTGGTCGTGCGCCGGAAGCAATAAGGGGAGGCGTCTCGTCAAGAACCCCCCCCCCCCAGGGCATAAAAGTACGGCCGATCGCCCATCAACCACAACAAGTCAATTGCAGTACCTCTAGACCTAGTAGTCCGGGGGCTCCATAACACACAAAGCCCACACGGGTATGAAGCCACGAATAACATCTTCTAAAAGATGTAAGGCGCAAAGGCCAAGTTTTATCGGCCCACCACTCTAACGGTTGTCTTCGGATCACCCAAAAAAATGCTACGCCAAAGAATAAATCTTCGGCACCTTCGGTAGTTTACCGTATGCCAATGGGATAAACCACGTTGACTAGATTCCACGTGGTAAATCACTTAGGCCAACTATCCGAACACCCATTGAGGAGTCTGCGCTACCTCACGGTATAACGGATGGGCCCACCAGGGTCCGATCAGGGACCCTTGGACCAACCACAAGAGGACGCTCAGCTGCCCTCAAGCATTTGGCTTTACAAACTAACAATTGACGCAGAACATGATTGACAGCGTGGAATCAGCCCGGACACACAATGGCAGGAACATGCAGGTAGAAGGCAGTTCGGATTCACTCTTGATCCACTCACAACCTCCTCCAGTCCGGCCACCACAGGTTCCGCCAAAAAACACCTCTTTTCATACATCATACTCATATGCATAGACATATCATCCTATTACAATGCGTAGACTTAAATAACACTTACTGGCTGTCGTTTATCGCCGATGCCTCTTTGCCGAAAATGACAGCCGCGCTTCACGTTCGCCCGGTTACACCAGGGGCTTCACAGTACGGCAATAAAGTCCGACCACCTTTTCGGTCGCTCGGCACCCCGAACTTATAGCACTATATGCATCAGCTCCGAATCATGTCTTGGGTCATTGGTTGGGTTTGCCCGGCTCCCATGTTTTGGTATCTTACGTTCCGTTCTATCGGCTAAGGTAGCGCTGGGAGAACTACTGCGATTGTGTCCCGGTTCAGCCAGACGAGCACCTCAGTAGAGAAAGCCGAAAACCGACCGTCATGATGCAGCGAGAGCTGGTCAGCTGTTCGAGAGGTTGTAAAATCCTTAAAGATTTATTCTGCACAACGCCATTATAAATGTAGAGTGTGACGGATCGGTCTTTTGATCAGGCGCCAATAGAGCCCCTAGTTCGGCCTTCCGAACACTAGGGGCTGCGCCGACCATACTCGAATTCCTATGGCTAAGTGAGAGTAATAAAGCCTTATAGTCTGATTGCCTGGTTCACGGACAGAAACACTTCCTTAAAAGGACCCAACTATGGGATAAAGAGCATTCAGATATATCTCGAACACCCCCATATTCTTTTTACGAGGGGGCGGAAGCCGACGATTGGCCAACTCTCAGGACTTGCATACAATAAACAGCCGCACAGGAAGAACATATGTTCAAACAAAACAGGCAATATATAATAAAAATTCCATTATCCCATATTACAAAAGGCGGCACAAATGCCCTCAGGGAAATATAATGTCTTTGGCACACTTATCCACCGCAAGGCGGGCCCCTTTCAGTACACCTTCATAGTACAGTTCGGGCTTGCGGTGCTCCTTACCCTCCAGCGGCCCCTCAGTCATCAGCTTCTCCGCGTCAAGCTTCCCCCAATGCACTTTTGCACGGGCAAATGCCATGCGTGCACCTTCTATACAGACCGATCGCTTGATAGCATCTAGCCGAGGACAGGCGCCCACAACCCGCTTCACGAGCCCGAAGTAACTGCTCGGAATCGGGTCCACAGGCCACAGCCGGACAACTAAGTCCTTCATGGCTAGTTCGGCCGCCTGGTGCAGTTTGACCAACTGCTTCAGCTGATCGATAAAAGGCACCGGATAGTTCGGCGCCAAATACTGCGACCAGAAATCCCTTTCCGCAGACTTCTTCTCCTCGGTTCGGTAGAATTGGGTGGCATCTGATATGCTGCAAGGAAGATCCGCAAAAGCCCCTGGAAAAATAAGAATTCAGCTTGCCGCTTAGGATTCTTCCCATTATCATGTACAAAGGGCTAAGAATACAGAAGGCCTTACCATCCGCAACTTTCCGGGCCTCCTGAATGTCCCGCACAAAACCTCAGGCTTCTTCCCGAGCACCTTCCGCGGCCTCGAGAGCTTGGGCGAGTTCGGATTCTTTTCCCACCAGACTATGCTCCAAGCCCTCGCTTTTCTTCACAGCTTCCTCGAGCTCTCACTCGGCTGCGATGACCCTGGCCTCGTGTTTTTCACGAAGCACCCGTTCGGCATCAGCCTTCTTGTTGGCATCGGCCACAGCCTTCTTTAGTGCCTTGTATTCGGCACTCGTTCCTAGAGCATACAATACAAATACTTCTCACTATGCACAACTATTCATTCGTGCCAACTTCAAGACAAATGTTTTCAACATACCTTGCTTGTCTTCCAGTTGCTTATTCACACGGCCGAGTTCTTCCTCGGCCCGTGCAAGGCTCTGCTTCAGTTCGGACACTTCCGCATTATAAGCGGCCATCCTCTCGACAGAAGCCTGTTTTCACATAAAGGGGTATACGTCATTCACATAAGCTCATGCGAAAGCAGAGGATTTGATCCCCTGCCCGGCTCTGTCTTCTCCGCCGGACAGTGTATCAGGGGCTACTACTCATATTATGTCAATTCCTCAAAGGTTTCTTAGGAAACATACCTCAAAGGCCTTTATAAGGCCAAAGCAGGACTCATTCAGCCCGCTCTCGGCGGACTGAATCTTCTCAACCACCGCGCCCATGAGGGTCCGATGCTCATCGACGATAGACGCGTTCTTCAACACTGTCGATAGACCACCGGGCAGCTCTGCTCGAACAAAGGACGCTGGCGGGGTAGGCAGGCCTCCCACCATCAAAGGTGGCTGTTCGCTCGATTCTGGAACCTTAGAGGTCCCGGGGGCCGTATTCGTCCCCGCGTGTCCGGCTCCAGGGATATGTCCTCCCTGATCCGGGTCCTGTCGAGATGACACCTCAGTGTCGTGCCCGAACTTTGGGGAAGGGGCCTGCGGAGGCGTCTCGCTCGCCAAGGCGTCTGAGCCCAGCGAATCCTCTGATGAGGACCGACCGGCGCGAGACTTTGCCGGACTGTGCAAAATGTGGCAACAGTTAAAACTACTATACCCAAAAACAATCCCGAACACATATATGTGTTCGGATACTTACGACTTCTCCAGGGGCTGGGCCCTGGGATCCCACTTCGGGCTGCTATCGGCAACCGTGGTGGATGCCTCTGGGAGGGAACCTTTCCCCCTCTTGGGCGATCCGGCTTCCAAAGATGCGGAGGCCGTCCTTTTCCTCCCGCCATCAGAGTGAGGCTCATCCTCCTCTGCTTCCTCCTCTTCGTCTTCAGAAGAAGGATCATCGCTGGAGTCTTCGGATTTGGCGTCCGTAGCCTCGCGATGGCGAAGGCCACTCCGGGTCTTTTTGACCTTCTTGGAGGCCTCTTTCTTTGGCGCCTTGTAAGGCGCGGGGACCAGCATCTTCGTTAGAAGAGGTCCGGCCGGTTCCTCCGGCAGGGGGGCTGGACAATGTATCCGCTCCACCTTCTTTATCCACCCCTGAGGTCACGATGAAACATGACTAAGATGTCTCCCTCATGACATGCCAGCTGAAGCATGAATGGACAGAGCGTGGATGTAACTTACCGAGCTTGCAGAATGGGATAATTGATACCCACGGTCCTCGGCGGGGCCTGGCCACGATTTGCCAGACTTGAAGAGCACCTTCCAGATATCCTTGTGGGAGGAATCATAAAGCTCCTGAAGGGTTTGGTGCTCAGTTGGGTCGAACTCCCACAGAGTGCAAGCTCGGCGCTGACAGGGGAGAACCAGGCGAACTAGCATCACCTGGACTACGTCGACGAGTTTGATGTCCCTGTCAACCACACTCTGAACGCGCGTCTGGAGCAGTGACAGCTCATCAGACGAGGACCAGTTCGGGCCCTTCTTAGGCCAGGACGTGAGCCGCAGTGGAGCTCTGGATCTGAACTCTGGAGCTGCCGCCCACTTTTTGCCACGTGGTTCGGTGATATAGAACCACTACTGCTGCCACTCCTTGACGGAGTCGTTGAAAGCGACCTTCGGCCAAGCGGCCTTGGGCATCTTGCTTACCATGGCGCCGCCGCACTCGGCATGTTCGCCACTCACCACCTTGGGTTTCACATTAAAGATCTTCAGCCACAGGCCGAAGTGGGGTGGGATCCAGAGAAAAGCCTCGCACACGACGATGAACCTCGAGATATTGAGGAAGGAGTTGGGGGAAAGATCATGAAAATCGATCCCGTAGTAATACATGACCAACAAATGGGTGAAGGGGAAACCCGAGCCCACGGACAAAATGGGGAAGGAACACGACTCTCTCGTGAGGTTCCGGAGTGGGGACGACCTGTCCCGCCGGTGGGAGACGGTGGCCGATCTTCTGGGCCAGATACCCGGCTCCCCGGAGCTTCTTGATGTCCTTCTCCTGGACGGTCGAGGCCATCCATCTGCCTCCTGCTCCGGATCCAGACATCTTTGGAAAACCTCTCTTTGATGGAGAAGAAGAGTACTTGTGCGTTAGGGCTCGAACAGAGGGGAATGAGCTAACGGAAGGAGAAGGCATGGGTGAAGAGAAAGAGACCTAACCTCTTTATAGGGGCGGTAAACGCTTTTTGCGCTTCCCCGCTTGCCTGGTGGAACCCGTCTGCCTCCCACTTGCCGTGATTAGCGGCGCGGTTAGATTACCCATACCCGTGTTGATGAGAATCCCGTGATAAGGGGACACGATCTCTGCTTTGACAAGACGTGACAGGGAGACCGCCTCGCAATATCCGCTGTGGCTGGTCGTTAGAAAACGGTTCGAATAAATGATCCGACCGTGATGAAATGTCACGTTGTCTAAAAATTTGTCAGCAGACTGCGTTCGTGAAATATTATTCTCTCTGCGGCGGCATACGAAGATCATCTTGCAGATCCGGACACGGTCTATGTGTTTGATAACCACTTTGGAGTACTCCGAGAAGGAACCCGCCTTGCAATGCCGAAGACAAGACTGCGCGCCGGACTCGTCGTCATTGAAGCCTGGTTCAGGGGCTACTGAGGGAGTCCTGGATTAGGGGGTATCCGGACAGCCGGACTGTGTACAACGTCTGGACTATACAAGCGTGAAGATACAAGACTCAAGACTTCGGCCCATGTCCGGATGGGACTCTCCTTTGCGTGGAAGACAAGCTTGGCGATCCGGATATTGTGTTTCCTTCCTTGTAACTGACTCCATGTAAACCCTAGACCTCTCCAGTGTCTATATAAACCGGAGAGGTTGGTCCTTAGAAGGCCGATCACAATTACAATCATACCATCATAGGCTAGCTCTTAGGGTTTAGCCTCTACAATCTCGTGGTAGATCTACTCTTGTACTACCCATATCTTCAATATTAATCAAGCAGGAAGTAGGGTTTTACCTCCATCGAGAGGGCCCGAACCTGGGTAAACATCTGTGTCCCTTGCTTCCTGTTACCATCAGCCTTGACGCACAGATCGGGACCCCCTACCCAAGATCCGCCGGTTTTGACACCGACATGTACGGCTATATTCGGACACCGGAAGTGTTCCGGGTGATTTCAGAGAAAACCGGAGTGCCGGAGGGTTACCGAACCCCCCCCCCCCCCCGGAGAACTAATGGGCCACAAGGGCCTTAGTGGAGAGAGAGAGAGGGCCGGCTAGGGCAGGCCGCGCGCCCCCGCCCCCTCTGGTCCGAATTGGACTAGGGAAGGGGCGGCGGCGCCCCCCTTTCCTTCTCCCTCTCCTCCTTCCTTTCCCCCTCCTAGTAGGAGTAGGAAAGGGGAGTCCTACTCCTACTAGGAGGAGGACTCCTCCTCTCCTGGCGCGCCACAAGGGCCGGCCGGCCTCCCCCCTAGCTTCTTTATATACGGGGGCAGGGGGCACCCTAGAAGCACAACAAACATTGTTCTTAGCCGTGTGTGGTGCCCCCCTCCACCATAATCCACCTCGATCATATCGTTGTAGTGCTTAGGCGAAGCCCTGCGCCGGTAGCTTCATCATCACCGTCATCACATCGTCGTGCTGACGAAGCTCTCCCTGTACACTCTGCTGGATTGTGAGTTCGTGGAACGTCACCGAGCCGAACGTGTGCAGATCGCGGAGGTGCCATACTTTCGGTACTAGGACCGGTCGGATCGTGAAGATGTATGACTACATCAACCGTGTTGTCATAACGCTTCTGCTTACGGTCTACCAGGGTACATGGACAACACTCTCCCGCTTGTTGCTATGCATCACCATGATCTTGCATGTACGTAGGATTTTTTTGAAATTACTGCGTTCCCCAACACCGTCCTGGCGGTCTTGGTCTTGTTGCATGGAAATGGAAACCTTTGGTTGATTCCTCGGGACTCCACGCTTGTGCTTGCCTCTTTAGCACCAAAGAGGGAACTGATGTACTGTGCCCGCTGGCGCCCGCCTGGCCTTGGTCGTCATGGCTCATGTCATCCAAACCTCGCGAAGTGAGGGATTGCATAGAAAACTCCGCTCCTTAGGAGCCAGCCTGAGGAGGCCGCTCCTTCTGGAGGTCTTGATCTCGTACGCCTCGTGAGGCTTGGCCCCTCGCGAGGGTCTTGTGTTGTTGGTGCCGAAGATGGGCCGTACCAGGCCGGCGACGGAGCCACGCCGCGGGCCGCAGGCAGGCAAGTCTAGGTGGCCCCGTTCCCAGGATGCCGACAGTAGCCCCCGGGCCCAAGGCGTGCTCGGGCTTGGCTTCGAGGCGAAGCCAAAGGGCAAGGGCGGAGCACCGCAGGCCCCAACCGCCTGCGGCCTTGGTCAACGTGTGGCGCTTGATGGGACGTGGGCGTCTCCGCTTTCCCACGTGGCCTCGGCAACCGTCCCGGGCTGACAAAAGGTTGGCTCCTGCCGCTGAACCTTTACTGCCTCCCCTTCGTCTTGCTCTAGATCCCCCTCTCTCCCTGCTTAGAGCGCCTCCAGATCCTCCAACTTCTCCCTAGGCTTGCCTCTGATGGTGAGCGAAAGAGCGAAGCCCGCCGCGCACTTTGTTCCCTCGTTCGAGCCAGCCCTCAGTGCATACACCGTCACTGATGGGAAGCATCTTGTCACCGTGCTCCCGCTGACGGTGGGTGGCACCAACAAGGGAGGGGAGATGGTGCTCCGGGTTGGCTCGGCCAGCCCAGAAACCTTGGGGGAGACCTTCTACCCCTTCTTCCTGCACAGCGTCTTTGCTGGGCTTGTCCCCCCCCTTCTCCAGCTTCTTCGCTATTCTCAACCATTACCGGATCCATGTCCTCCATCTTCATCCCAACTCCATCCTTCTCCTGTCGATCTTCGCCTTTTACTACGAGGCGTTTTTGGGAGTGGTGCCGTCCGTCGCGCTGTTCTGCCACTTCTTCTACCTCCGGATAGGCAGCGCCCAGTGCTCCGGGTGCGCCTGCTTCATCACGGCCAATGGCAGCAATGCGATCTC
The DNA here is from genome assembly GCA_963921465.1 of Triticum timopheevii. Taxonomy (NCBI): domain Eukaryota; kingdom Viridiplantae; phylum Streptophyta; class Magnoliopsida; order Poales; family Poaceae; genus Triticum; species Triticum timopheevii. The sequence continues at coordinate 501,673,384 of OY997266.1, read as the reverse complement.
GAGGGCCGGGAAGAAGGTGGAAGACTTCCAACACAAGTGGATCTTCATGGACGCCAAGCGTTCCCACGCTCGGCTGGAGCCGCCGACCGCGCCGCTGGTGAAGCTAGACCGGTGGGCTCACAAGAAGCTCACTGAACCCCGGGCGGAGCAGCTGCTGGAGAGGATGACGGCTGGCCTGAAGGCGGAGAAGCTGACAGGGGCCATGCTCATCAAGGAGTTCCTAACGCAACGCCTGGCTCCGCTCCAGGCACACTCGCACCCTCTGTGGAGCCTTAAGGGTTCGGAAGACGACCCCCAGTTGCGCCCGGACGCCCTGTCTGACGAGGAGCTGAGCAAGGCCGTGTGCACCTTACTGGAGAAGGACCCAGGTGGCCTCCCAGAAGCCCATCTCCCATTGTACCACCGCAACAACAGAGAGAAGGTGGCCGCCGCCATGCCTGTCTTCAATGAGCGGGGGCTCGTGCCGCTAAAGCCTTCCTAGCCCCTGAGCTCCCCAATGCCGGTGCTCTAGCAATTTCTCCGGGGAGGAGGGGAACGAGGACTCGGAGGTGACCTTGGAGGGGGTGGGGGAGACCTCTCCCCCGTAGTAGAGCGAGCTCCTCCGCGCCTTCTCCGATGATGACGACGCCGGTGAGCGCCTGGTCGAGGGGTCGCCATGCTCCACCGGGGTTGCCACGAGGTCTGGGGGCTCCCCTCTGAAGAGGTTGAAGCAGGGGACCCCGAAGAAGGGCGGGATGGCGTTGCTTCCCCGGGGCGGCGCCTCCACCTTGTCGCCGGACGCCACCATTGCAGAGCCGGCCGTGCGCCCGTCCGCCCCTGAAGACGTCGCGAAGCTTGTGCCCAGGAAGCTCAGGGGCGCCGCGCTCCTGGGCAGAAGAGGTCATACATCACCGACAATGAGTAAGTGCTTCACCTTGCCTTTGCTTCCCGCTCTTGACGTAGTGCACAAACATTTTCCTCCTGATGGCCAGGCTGACGTTGGCGGCGAAGAGGAAGAAGGAGGAGGCCAGGGCCTCCGAGGCCAAGCAGTCTGCCACGGCCGTGGCAACTCCGACGCGGAAAGACGAGGCTGCCTCGCGTCCTCCTGCAGCAGGGTTGACCCTCGAGGCTCGGGGGCCCAGCCTCAGGAGAATACTACCCCTGTGGCCAAGCCGACTCCGGAGGCGCTCGCCTTCAGCTCGCCTGCTAATGATCCGCAGGCTCTGGAGCCCCCGGCCATCCTTGTTGCTACTGCTTCGCCAGCCTTGGCGCCAGCGCCACCTCTTCCCCAAGCCGTCATGCTGGGGGCAATGGTTCCCCTACCATGCCCAGCGCTCTGGAGGAGGCCTTCTCTGCGCTGGACCAGGTCCGGGCTGATCTTTGGGGCGCCGACCGGCGCATGGTGACCGACCGCCTGGGGCTGGTCACGGGGTGGCTCCAGGCCAACTCGTCTGTCAGGGCGGCCTGGGGCCAGGCCAAGGCCGCCGCCGAGAAGGGCAGGAAGGTGGCCGGCATGGCCACGGCCGCTCGCGACATGGCATGGAAAGACGCAACGCCCGCCGAGAAGCGTTGTCGTGCGGCGGAGGCTGAGATGAAGGCCCTCAGCGACGAGCAGGCCACCCGCACCTGCCGGCTCGAGGAGCAGGAAGAGAAGCTGAAAGCCTGGGAGGCTGCGCTCACTGACCGTGATGCTGAGCTGGAGCAGGCGGCCCAGGAAGAGGCCACGGAGCGCAGCCGCCTGGATAAGCTGAAGGAGGAGGTGGAGGCGGCCTAGACGTCCCACGCCAAGCTCGTCTCCGAGGACGAAGCTCGGCTAGAGACTAGGGAGAAGCTCCTCGTCGCGGCTGAGAAGGTGGCCACCATGGGGCGCGATACATTTGTCTCCCTCGAGCTGAGGTCCCGCAAGGCACTACAGGACCTCTACAGGGATGGTTACGAGAAGCCGATGGCGACTCCAGAGCAAGGCCCCGCCGGGCTGCTCCCCAAGCTTGCTGCAGCGCTCGAGGGCATCGTCATCAGAGTGGGGCCCATGGTGGAGGGTGAGGCCCACGCACTTTTTACCTCAGCCGCGATGCGCATCTTCAACCACCTCCATCTTCGGGACCCCGACTTCGGCTTTGGTGCGCTGCTCGAACCTGTGGATCCTGAGCTCCACGACGCTGCTGCCAAGGCCGTGAAGGAACAGGTGGAGCCCCTGCTGCAGAAGTTCCTTGCCATCGACCCAGTGACCACGACTTATGGCAAGGACAGTGGCGACATTGTCGATGGCGGGCCTCCCCAGGTGGGTGACGGTGGTGCCCAAGGCTGAGAAGGAGGCTCGAAGGCGGCGCTTCCCCTTGATTTAGTCCTGCAACATTTATCGTGCCTCGTGGAGGCGTAAGAACTTTTGCTTGGAGCTTTAAGAGACAGTATGTTTTGTAATAATTTGCTAGGGTTTCGCGATTTCCTTTCTGTTTGCTTTAGTGTTCTGCGTTGGCAGGGCCCGGCCCCGCGCATACCTCAGCCACCATTGGGTCGTCCGGATCACCAGGACGAGGCCAAGGGGTGAGGGGCTACGTGACCAATTAGGCTCCTGAGTTGCGATGCTCAGGAGTCCCCCTTGACATATGAACAACCCTCGGGAGGAGATGCGGGTGTAGGTTTTAGCGTTCTGCGTCGGTAGGGCCCGGCCCCGCGCATACCTCAGCCACCGTTGGGCTGTTCGGATCACCAGGATGAGACCAAGGTGTGAGGGGCTACGTGACCAGTTAAGCCCCTGGGTCGCAATGCCCATTGGTCCCCCTTGACGTGCGAACAAACCTCCATACCTTTCCTCACCGGGCTCTCGCTCGGGACGGGCGCGCGAAGACCAGGTCCGAGGGACCTGTTGAGGTGGCGTACGCCAGGCCTAACCTGAGCATAGCCCCCATGCCCATCCCCCTCGTGCTACCGTCCCGAGGTAAAGCAGTGCGGTGAGGCTGAACTGCGAGCTTGGTGGCTCTCCTGAGGTTACTGCAGCCGTTAGGTTTCCCTCAGTTGTTTATTCACCAGCGCGGAGCATGGTGCTTCCACTCTTGCACGGGCATAGCCGCGCCTCGACAGTGTCGTCCGCCAGCGCGGAGCATGGGGCTTCTGCTGGTACGTGGGTGGGAGCTCCCTCTAAGGGGAGACTCCGGGGCGTGTACAGCCCCGCCCTGACACGTGGCTTGCACGGCGGGGCTAGAGGAGGTGTGTGTGGGAACCCGTGAGCCAGCGTGGGACTCATGAAGCCCTACCTCAAGGCGGGCTACACATGAATTTGATTCGAAACACTTGTGATAGTCCTGCGAGATGGTTAGGCATCCTGCACCGAGTGAATCTCCTGAGGTTATCGCATGAGAAGGCCCACACCAATGACCCCAGGAGGTGACGTGAACGGGGCTGGCCCGCTAGATAGAGCTCAACCATTGGGTTTGTCGACGCTGCAGGGACAGACCCGAGCACAGACGATGTGCCCAGTCTTCTCATGTGAAAGACCTGAAGAAAGACAACCGGCACGCGGCTGCGGCGGCGGAGAGGCACCGGGTCACGCACCCTAACTTATCCGCCCGCGATTAGCTATGCGAGAACAAGGCACAAAGGACCATTGGAGGTGACGTGCACGGGAGCTGGCCCGCGAGCCACAGCTCAGCCACTTGGGTTGTAGGGACGGACCCAAGCACAGACGTCGTGCCAGTCCTTAATCATGAGGTGGTCGTAGGTGGGTTTGCAAGGGCGTACGACGTTCATGGCGACGATGCACCAGACAGATAGGTGATAATCATATAGCGACTCATTGATAGGGTAAAGCTAGTTCTGATAGATGCAAAGAATGGTACATGCCACAGGGACGGACCCACGCGGCTTGGGGATAATGCAGCCCGAGGGGCGCCCCAACTAAACAAACCAAGAAGTGTCACCTGGCACCGTTGCTGAAGGAGTGTTCAGGTAGCTGAAGACGCGCGCTGCGGAAGTCACTCCTCACGAGTTGCCCAGGTCCTAAACCTCACGAGGCTCTGGAGGCCCAGGGGCTCGCGAGAATCAGTCGCCACCTCCGATAGGGTCGCCTGGTGCCTAGCCACATGAGCCACCAAGACGCCCCTCATGTCGCTCTGGTGCGTGGCGGCCTTGTTCAGCAAACCGAAAGGCATGCGAATGTAGCTGTGAGGTGGGACCTCGCACCGGCCAATGTGGGATGGCCAGAAGAGCTCCTGGGATGTTGACACGGACGCGCAGCTCGCTGCCCTCGTCAGGGGCAGCGGCTGCACTGGGGGGTGTGCGATGGCGCTCGCCACGCATGGCTTGCGCCTCCTGAAGCTCCTTGATTGCCTTGGTGATGAACTCTTGAGCACCTGGCGCCTCGCGCCCTGCGCTCTCCTTGTGGAAACGTGCATTGAAGCACGCCTCCACATGGTGCCCGAGTGCCTCCCTCGTGACGTTGGCCAGGTCTGAGGCCCTCCAAGTGAGAGCCCCCGAGCCCAGCCTAAGGGGGGCGCCGAGCGTGCCTTCCTATGCGAGAGGGGAAGGCGCCCCATCAGCGGGCGCAGGTCCTGAGGCACGGTCGCCAGACGCCCCATCCTCCTGAGATCCTTGGCGGAGCAGCTACTTCTTCTTCTTGGGGACGACCTCAGGGAAGTAGGAGGCACCTTCGTCATCCGGGTTCTCGACTACTGCAGCCTGGTAAGCGCGCTCGAGGGAGCACACCGCATCCTTTTCGTCGCATGCGACCGTGATGACGTCGTAGCTTCCTGGCATCTTGAGGACATTGTAGCCATGATGTGTTGCAGCCATGAACTTGGCAAGAGCCGGATACCCAAGGTTGGTGTTGTATGGGAGGCGAATGTGGGCGACTTCAAAGTCGATGAGCTCGGTGCGGTAGTTGTCGCGCTTGCCGAAGGTGACAGGCAGGCAGATCTGCCCTATCGGGTGGTGGAGCCGTCGGTCACTCCTGAGAAGGGCTTGGTAGGCTGGAGCTGGTCATAGTGCACCTGAAGCCTTTCGAACGTCTCGACTAAGAGAACATTGAGTCCTGCACCGCCATCGATGAGTGTCTTGGTGACGAGGACGTTGCTGATGGTTGGCGAGCAGAGCATTGGGAGGGCGCCAGCAGTGGCCGCACACTTGAGCTGATCAGCTAAATCGAATGTGATGGCGTACTTGGACTACCTGAGCAGATGCGTCGCCTCGAGCTTGGGAAGGGCCGTGTTCACCTCACGTGTGAACTGCTTGAAGATGCAATGAGAGGCCGGGGCCTGAGCACCGCCTAGGATGCAAGCGATAGCACGAGGCTCTTGGAAGCCCACAGCCCCATCATCTGGGCAATGGTCATCGTTCCTTCTTGGTGGCAGAGGGAGGAAAGTGTTGCCCTGAGGACGGTCCTCACGAGACTGGTCGCGCCAGTCCTGGCGGGGGTCACGGTTGTCCCAGCGTCCTCCACCTCGGCCCCTCCACAGCTGTAGCCACGATTGTTGCGCTCGAGGCAACGACCGAGGCGCCCGTCGCGGATGGCCCTAAGCTCTTGGCAGTCGTTGGTGTTGTGGATGTGCACATTGTGGAAGACGCAGAACGGGCGGCTGCCCTTGGATGACTCCGGGTGGTTGCAGTCGCGCTTCATCTCAGGTTTGGCCATGAGCATAGTTGGCCCCTTGCGCTTCACATCCTTGGCCTTGGCCTTTTGTCTTCTGGGTCAGCCTCCAGAAGCTCCAGGAGGGAGAGGCGACCTTCCTTAGCTCTAGCACATTTGGTTGCCATGTTGAACATCTCCAGAGCCATGCACGGGTCCTCATGTATGGCGAGCTCTTCCTTCATCTTGATGTCCCAGATGCCATCAGTGAACGCCAAAATGATGGCCTCGTCCGACACCTTGGGAATCTTGAGGCGAACATTTTTGAAGCGCTGGATGTACTTTTTCAAGGCCTCTCCTAGCTGTTGCTTGATGCGGCGCAGGTCTCCCGCGGCCGGTGGGCGGTCACGAGTGCCCTGGAAGTTGGCGATGAAGCGCTCTCGCATCTCATCCCACAAGGAGATTGATCCCGCAGGGAGGTTCAGGAGCCACAAGTGCGCACCATCCTTGAGGGCCATGGGGAACTAGTTCGCCATGACCTTCTCATTGTCGTTGGCCGCCTTGATGCTCAACTCGTAGAGCTGTAGGAACTCAGCAGGATCGGGGGTGCCGTCATAGCATGGAGGTAGGTCTGGCTTGAACTTCCCAGGCCAGACGACGCGGCGTAGCTCCGGAGTGAACGCCCGGCAGCCCGCCGCGCTCACGGGAACCCGCCGTGGAGGTGGAGCCAGGCCTTGGTGCTCACGCGCCACCACCTCAGGCAGCACGCGGTCTTGACGTGGTGGTGCTCGGAGCGCACGCATCTCTCCTTGTGGCCTCTGCACCACTTGGAAGCTTGCCTCATTGCGCGCGGGCGCCCTGCGCTGCGGTTCGCGCCATGGGGCCTCCTGCCTTGGCTCGATGATGGCATCCTGCCTGGGAGGTGGAGGAGGTGCTCCACGATCTATGTCACCGCGGTAGGAGGCGGGTGAGGCAGCGAGCGAGATGGTGCGGGAGACTCTTCGGCAGCACTGACGAGCTGGGCGATGTGGTCCAGCCAGTCCTCGTAGAGGTCATCGACCGGGCGGTAACACAGAAGCTCGCGTGCCATGACCAGCGCAGCCTGTGCATTTTCCGGACCACGACGAGCATGGGAAGACGAAGCAGCTGGAGTCAGTGACGGGGTGGCAGTGCGTCCGTCTCGCCGCACAGAAGGATTCAGCAATGAAGCCTGCTGCTCATGGCCCGTGGGGTCGGTGGCAGCGTTCGCCGCTGGCGACGGGGGACGGCGAGGGCAGCCGTCGCCCACCGGTGCTGTCTGAGTGACACGGGCGGCGAGGGTGGCCCGACGCTCAGCACGAGCTCGATGAGCATCAGCCATGGGAGTGGCGGAGCGGTGGCGAATCGATCGACGGAAGAGAGGCTCCGAGCACCCCTACCTGGCGCGTCAAATGTCGGATTCCGGGCTCCACAAACCCTGGATAGATTCGAACTCTAGGGTGCGTGCGAAGAACTCAGCTTCCCCAGTCTGCCAACCCGTTGATCCCACGGCCTAGCTTGACGAACTAGAAGGATAGCAGTCTACCCAGGTTCGGGCCATCTTGCGGTGTAAAACCCTACTTCCGCTTTGTAGTGGATTAGCCTCAAGGTGGGTTGAGGATGAAGTAGTATAGTGGTAGAACAACCTCAGGAGGTGTGTTCTTGTGCTTGGGTGAGCTGGTGAGGGTGAGGACCGGCTGGATCCGGGTCAGGTCAGGATGTCCCTGTACGATGGTGGCTAGGCCCTATTTATAGTGGCCTTGGTCCTCTTCCCAAATGAAGGTGGGAAGGGATCCCACAATGGCCAACTTCGAAGGGCGACAACTAGTACATCTTATCCTGACAAAAGGTAGTCTTAGCCTGCAAAGCTTCTGGTCGCGACGCCGTGGTGGGCTCGGCAGGACCTCCGTCCTGCCGTCCTGGCGGTCTTGGTCTTGTTTCATGGAAATGGAAACCTTTGGATGATTCCTCGGGACTCTGTGCCTGCGCTTGCCTCTTTAGCACCAAAGAGGGAACTGTTGTACTGCGCCTGCTGGTGCCAGCCTGGCCTTGGTCGTCATGGCTCGTGTCATCCGAACCTCGCGAGGTGAGGGCTTGCATAGAAAACTCTGCTCCTCAGGATCCAGCCTGAGGATGCTGCTCCTTCTGGAGGTCTTGATGTTGTTCGCCTCGCGAGGCTTGGCCCCTTGTGAGGGTCTTGTGTTGTTGGTGCTGAAGATGGGCCGTACCAGGCCTTCGATGGAGCCACGCCATGGGCCACAAGCAGGCAAGTCTGGGTACCCACGTTCCAAGAACGCCGACAATCACCAACCCTCCTCCATCGCCAATTCCATGATGCTCCCCACCGGAGTGAGTAATTCCTTCGTAGGCTCGCCGGTCGATGAGGATTTGGATGAGATTCATCATGTAATCTAGTTAGTTTTGTTAGGGCTTGATCCCTAGTATCCAATATGTTCTGAGATTGATGTTGCTATGACTTTGCCATGCTTAATGCTTGTAACTTTGGGCCCGGGAGCCGTGATTTCAGATCTGAATCATTTATGTTAACACCATTTATGTTCTAGATCCGATCTTGCAAGTTATAGTCAACTACTACGTGTTATGATCCGGCAACCCCAGAGTGACAATAGTCGAGACCACTCTCGATGATGACCGTAGTTTGAGGAGTTCATGTATTTCACTGTGTGTTAATGCTCTGTTCCGGTTCTTTATTAAAAGGAGGCCTTAATATCCCTTAGTTTCCAATAGGGCCCCGCTGCCACGGGAGGGTAGGACAAAAGATGCCATGCAAGTTCTTTCCATAAGCACGTATGACTATTTACGAAACACATGCCTACATTATATTTATGAACTGGAGCTAGTGTCGTATCACCCTAGGTTATAACTGTCACATGATGAATATCATCCAACAAATCATCGATCCAATGCCTACGAATTTCTCTTATATTGCTTTTGCTAAGTTACTACTACTATCGTTACGGTTGCACTTGCTACAAAATCACTGCTATCACTGTTATTGTTACTATTGCTACTGCTACTATTATCAAAACTATCATACTACTTTGCTACTGATCACTTTGCTACAGATAATTAATCTCCAGGTGTGGATGAATTGACAACTCAGCTGCTAATACTTACAAATATTCTTTGACTCCCCTTGTGTCAAATCTATAAATTTGGGTTGAATACTCTACCCTTGAAAACTGTTGCGATCCCCTATACTTGTGGGTTATCACTCTATGACTCAACTATTTATTTAAGAGGCTCCGAAGAGCCATACATAACATGATATTACAAAAAAGGGTCATAGGACCCATCATACAAAGCATACAAGCAATGAAAAAATAACATGTCTGAGTATCGATAACTACAAATGAAAAAGGCTGAGAAGCCTGACTATCTACAAGGCCCTCCCAGGGGTACAAGATCGTAGCTGGGATAGAAGCTACTCGTCGAAGTCCATGTAGAACTACTAGTGAGACTGAAGTCTCCTCTGCAAAAACTTGAATTAAGCAAACGTGAGTACAAATGTACTCAGCAAGACTTACATCAGAACTAACTACATAGGCACCAGTATCAATAAAGGGGATTTTAACTGTAGCAAACAACTTTGGCTTTGTGGCTATCCTATACTACGACTACCAGTAATTCTTTGGGGTGAGAAAGCACACACAACAATACACTACTACGGATTCTGTCCCGTCTCCCTATGAGAAGGCCATCCATAAACTCACGCTTATCTTGCGCATTTTAGAGTATCCACTTTGACTTGTCTATGACCCATATAAGTCTCCAAGTTGTCCATCTACGCGGACACAACTATTCGAATTGATCATTAACCCTACAGGGGTGTACTTCTTGACACACGCTCTCACCACTTATCACCATATACACGTCATGTATCTCGGCAACCTTTAAGCGGAAGCCTGGCGAGGTTGTTGGCCACAACCTGACTAACCACACAAGACTCTATCCACGTTTATCGCCTATCCGAGGCTAAACCCACAAAGGAAGTCCGCTGAAGTTTCCATCACGGTCCCAAATGATGTGAGCAGGGTTTCCAAGCCCACCATCCGGGTGCCACTTGGTACACCGTGCCACTATGCCTAGTCTGTCCCAAGCCCACCTGGTCGGGTGCCACTTGGTAGACAAATAGTATGACCTACAAACACCAGCAACTAGTTGCAACTCCTGGACAGGGATCAAGGCGATTAATAAGTCAAGAGAGCTTGATACCGGAGCCCAATGTGTGGTAGTAACTGTCTCAGATAACATAAATAGAACTCAATTCTTAAGGACGGTCTCCATGATACAACCCACCATGTACTCCTACACGACCTCTCATCGCTACCTTTACCAAATCGTGTTCACACACTTAGCTCTCAACATCAGAACATGATCACAACATTCCAATTCATTCCAGATGAATCAGAACTGACACAACTCTAAGAAATAACAAGCATGGAAAGGATGAAGTCAAAAAATGGCTCAAGCAACTCCTAATCATGCTAGGAGGGTGTAACTATTCATCCAAGCATTGACTAGCAGATTTAGTATAACGAATATCACCTTCATCAAATCTATAGAGAGAATTTACCTCTACTACCTATGTTGGGGTATTAAGACCATGTATTTCTTCAATAGGTGGTAAATTCTTAACATCTTCAGCTTTAATACATTTTTCTTTCATAGATTTCTTTGCCTCTTGCATATCTTCGGGACTGAGAAATAGAATACCTCTCTTCTTCAGAGTTGGCTTAGGAGGTGGTTCGGGAAGAGTCCAATCATTATCGTTACTCAACATATTATTCAATAATTCTTCAGCACGTTCAACAGTTCGTTCCCTGAAAACACAACCAGCACAACTATCTAGGTGGTCCCTAGAAGCATCGGTTAGTCCATTATAAAAGATATCAAGTTTTTCATTTTTCTTGAGAGGATGATCAGGCAAAGCGTTAAGTAATTGTAGAAGCCTCCCCCAAGCTTGTGGGAGACTCTCTTCTTCAATTTGCACAAAGTTAAATATTTCCTATAAAGCAGCTTGTTTCTTATGAGCAGGAAAATATTTTTCAAAGAAGTAATATATCATATCCTGGGGACTACGCACACAACCAGGAGCAAGAGAATTATACCATATCTTAGCATCACCCTTTAATGAGAAAGGAAACAACTTAAGAATATAGTAGTAGCGAATTTTTTTCCTCATGAGCAAATAGGGTGGCTATATCATTATGTTTAGTAAGATGTGCGACAACAGTTTCAGATTCATAACCATGGAAAGGATTAGATTCAACCAAAGTAATTAACTCAGGATCGACAGAGAATTCATAATCCTTATCAGTAACAAAGATAGGTGAAGTAGCAAACTTAGGATCATATTGCATTCTGGCATTCAACCATTTTTCTTTCCACTTGCATAATAATTTCTTAAGATCATTTATATCCTTACAAGCAAGAAAGTCCCTAGCTACCTCTCCATCCATAACATAACCCTCAGGTACCTCAAGCTATTCATATCTAGGATGAGAATCATAATCTTCAGTTTCAATAATTTCATCAGTTTCAGTAATTTCATTTTCTTTAGCTCTAACAAGTTGTTCATCAAGCAATTCTCCTAGTGGCACAGTCTTATCAAGCAAAGTACTAGCATCATCATAAGTATCATTCATAGCAGAAGTAGCATCATCAATTACTTGCGACATATCAGGATTAATAGCAGGTGTAGGTGTTGCAAGCTTACTCAAAACAGAAGGTGAATCAAGTGCAGGGCTAGATGGCAGTTACTTACCTCCCCTCGTAGTAGAGGGAAAAATCTTGGTTCTGGTATCTTTTAGATTCCTCATAGTGATCAACAGATAAATCCCAAGTGACTCGGCAAATAGAGTTATGCTCCCGGGAAACGGCGCCAGAAAAAGGTCTTGATAACCCACAAGTATAGGGAATCACAACAGTTTTCGAGGGTAGAGTATTCAACCCAAATTTATTGATTCGACACAAGGGGAGCCAAAGAATATTTGCGAGTATTAGCAGTTGAGTTGTCAATTCAACCACACCTGAAATACTTAATATCTGCAGCAAAGTTTTTAGTAGCAAAGTAGTATGGAAGTAACGGTAACAATGCCAAAAGTAACAGTAGCAGTTTCATAGTGATTGTAACAGCAATAGTAATGAAAGTAACTTAGCAAAGATCAATATGTGAAAAGCTCTTAGGCATTGGATTAGCGATGGATAATTATGTCGGATGGCATTCACCATGCAACAGTTATAACCTAGGGCAACACAGAACTAGCTCCAATTCATCAATATAATGTAGGCATGTATTCCGTATATAGTCATATGTGCTTATGGAAAAGAACTTGCATGACATATTTTGTCCTGCCCTCCCATGGCAGCGAGGTCCATAAGAAAACTAAGGGATATTAAGGCCTCATTTTAATACAGAACCGGAACAAAGCATTAGCACTTAGTGAATACATGAACTCCTCAAACTACGGTAATCACCGGAAAGAATCCCAATTATTTTCACCTTGGGGTATGCGGATCATAACTCGTAATAGGTGTCTACAATTTGCAAGATTGGATCAAGAACACATATATATTCATGAAAACATAATAGGTTCATATATGAATTCATGGTACTCGGGCCCTAGTGACAAGCATTAAGCATAGCAAATTCATAGCAACATCAATCTCAGAACATAGTGGATACTAGGGATCAAACCCTAACAAAACTAACTCGATTACATGATAAATCTCATCCAACCCATCACCGTCCAGCAAGCCTATGATGGAATTACTCACTCCCGGCGGTGAGCATCATGAAATTGGTGATGAAGGAAGGTTAATGATGATGATGATGGCGACGGATTCCCCTCTCCGGAGCCCCGAACGGACTCCAGATCAACCCTCCTAATGAATAACAGGAGGCGGTGGCGGCTCCGTATCGTAAAACGCAATGAATCCTTCTCTCTGTTTTTTTTTCTCCACGAATAGGAATATATAGCGTTGGAATTAGGGTCAGAGGCGGTCCAGGGGGCCCACAAGCCTGGGAGGCGCGCCCCAGGGCTTTTGGCCTCTGGGTGGCCCCCCTCTGGAATCTTTTTGCGCCAGTATTTTTTGTTTATTCCACAAAAATTCTACGTAAATTTTCAGGTCCATCCAAGAACTTTGATTTCTGGACACAAAAAACACCAAGGCAATTCTGTTGAAAATAGCTTCAGTCCGGGTTAGTTTCATTCAAATCATGCAAATTAGAGTCCAAAACAAGGGCAAAAGAGTTTGGAAAAGTGGATACGGTGGAGACGTATCAAACACTTTGTGTTATTACAACTGATTACAGGCAATATTATCTCAATGCATAACAAACAAGTTTGGGTCGATTCAATATGATCGTTCTTCCAACATCATAATCTCAATGTAGTTTTAGGACTATCATTACATTTAACGATATCCTAAGATCCAAAAACCATGATCACCAACAACACTTGATCTAGTCTTAGAGGCGATACTAGGAACCTTTGTTTTACCCGTTTATTATTTCACACGTGCATATGAGTTTTCCACTGAATCGCATATTCCAGGATCATAGCAGTTATAGCATGAAATATAAACACTTAATTATGAATATGGAAATATAATAATGCAATATTATTTCCTCTATGGCATGTTTCCAATAGTTGCAGCCGCCGCTTATGCAGATCTAAGTCGCCGCCGCCGGTGCCAAGAAGTGAGAATGGCCTTGTCCTTGAGCAAGAGGTGAGCGAGTAAACAGAGGGGTGGTGCTAGATTTCGTACCAGCTGGGCCTGTTTGGGGGTAACGTGGGCAACCAAACACGCCCGTTGTAAATCAGTAGTGCATTTGTGGATGACTAAAACCCGAAGATCCATATTTTTGGTTCACAAAAAAACTATTTGGGAACTAGTGGGGTGAACCATGTGTTTGAAGATATTCGAAATGCCTCAAGCTGGATCACAACTTTCTCACATTAAAATTGGACTAATTTTGCCATTTGTTGTTTCTAGTATGTTGGAATCAACATAACATATTATCGATTACTTTTTAATTGTTTGACATGGAAAATTGGTTCAACAATAGCATGTCTTATATATGTATAATAAATGCATAATAAAGTGTTGCAAATGTGGGGAAATCATTGGGAGCTTAGGGTCTAGTGGTTTAAATGTTGTCACAATGAGATTGTATCCTCATAGTAACATTAGTTAAATATATGTAAATTATTGATATCAGTATTTCCACCACCCACTTCTAAAAATTACGAACTCTCTCTTTTACAATACGATTTAATTGAGAATTCACCCTGACGCAATTATTCTTGTACTATCTCATTTTTATGGTAAAGTCGCCAATTTTTTGTTTTATACTCCCTCCGTTCCTAAATATAGGGTGTATAGTTTTTGGTACGGAAATTAAAGAACGCACATGGAGGAAAAATTTCACAAATTTTGGGCAAGATTACACCTGACTAATTGACATGAGAAAATAGAGGAGCTTGCCTCATATAAGGAAATGTAATCGAATCCCAAAAAAAATTCTCCAAACGAGTGGTACAAGGAAATACACCTTATGTTTCGGGTTTTTTCTTAAAAATCTATACACCTTATATCAAGGAATGGAGGGAGTAGTTGGCATGGGTTAGTACCTTAGAAACTGTGAACGGAGAGAGGTGTGCCTCGTTGGTAGCCATGGGTTACGGGTCAGTCACGTGACCTTCTTTTTTTTGACTATTATTTTCTCATTTAGTCACTTTGTCAAACTATATTCCTAAGTTATTGGGGATCATACTCTCTGTACCATAGAAGTACACATGTATGGTGGCTATGCGGTATGGAAGTGCACATGTGTGGTGACTATGGGGCCGCATTGATGGAGAGTTTTACATCATGGCTTATCATGCAGCATGCTCTTCTTAAGTTTCATGTAATTAAAAAGTCAATCACAACGATAGGGAGGAACCGTGAAAGTCCACTTTCTATGACACCGAGTAGATAAATTGAAACATTAACTAAAGTGAGTTCCATTTCTCAGTGCTTATAAAGTGGACATGCTATTGTCATATGGTTAGCATATACTTTAGCAATTGAAACACCATCACATGTGTATGAAAACAAAGACTAACATACTACCGGCGTTGAACTTATAGACGTTATGTGTCTCATAACCATAATTACTAAAGTCGCACCACCATCCAAACAAAACAACAAGAGAGACAACACATTTATATTAACATGGAATGTAAAATTCTACAAAAACACCATTTCAGTGTAACCACTACATCATCTGACATCAAGCAAATAAATCGCCCTTGCAACCAACCAGCCATCGTCACCCTTCATGCAAGTAGCTTCTATTGAAGAACTGCTCATTTCATGTCGTTGGTGCGACTTTGAACCAATTTTCAGGTAAATCAAAGGAACTTCACTCAAAGTGTTGCTTCCTTTTGTTGAGCAACCTGTGGTGCACGTATAAAAAACCCTACCAGCATTGCCCAATAAGTAAATAACAATTGTTTTATAATTGTAGGAATGATGGCGTTCAGAAGCACCATTGTTACCAAATAACACATCAACATAGATATCAACGAAGTGCCTGCCACACGAGAAAGGAAACACATCAAGAAAAAGCCATGTACTCGCTACATCATTTTCCTTAGAAAAAAATTACACTTGCATTGTACATTTTTGCTCAACACAAAGAATATTACGCATCAAATTTAGTGGCATAGCACGAGCAAAGAAGTGAAATGAACCAACTAAAGAAACTACCGCGACAATGGTTGCACTAGAACCAAATGATATCATGGTAAGTTAATAGCAACTCGTCCACACACACACATAAATTATGTTATCCTTTCATAAACCACCATGCTCAAGATAGTTATGATCAAGCAACACATTTGGCTGTGTGGGGTGAATTCTACAAATATTTAGAATTCAAATCAAAGAAATTGTGTCAACCGAAGATTGATTGTACATAAGTTGTAAAGCTCCTCAAAAGAACTGCAGCCCGGCTCTGCCATGTCACACAATGAGCAAATTGGGCTCGCTCATGGCATATAAAACAACAAACGATAACCGATGTCTCACTCAGGATGACAACAATATATTAAATAATTTAGCATAAGCATACATATCATTTGACAACAATTTGTTTATATCGTTACAAGAACTGCTAGACTCGCGATCAACAATGTCAATGGGGGATTAAATAACACAGGAAAGGCATCATCTCTCGAGCAATTCATGTTTTACATTATCTCCATGAACCGCAAGGCCGAGGGCTCGGGTACATTGTAACCAAACCAATACTTAGATTGGATGAACTCCACTAAATAGCGGTGACATTTATATAACAACTCACTCGATTAAGCCCATGCACACTAATCTTTTATTACACATAGCAAAATTAACCACATAACATTAATTTTAAGATAGAATTTTATTGATATACATTTATAATGTATATCACTATAAACATATGTGAATTGAACTTCCTCGATATTCTGTTGTGATGACCGTTTTACATGTTTATTTTGTGAGACATTAGTTCTTAAGAAACCTTTGTTAAACCATGTTCCCTTGTGTGTATACATGTGTGTCTTGTCTATTTGATACCCCTAAATATCTCTACAGATAATATGTTTATTCATTTATATAGTGCATTGTTATTTGTATTAGATATGAGCAAGTAGAAGAATCTAGAATATGTAAGTGTGTATACTGTGGGACTAGGCTGAAGGAAATATGCCCTAGAGGCAATAATAAAGTTATTATTTATTTTCTCATATCATGATAAATGTTTATTATTCATGCTAGAATTGCATTAACCGGAAACATAATACATGTGTGAATACATAGACCAACATAACGTCACTAGTATGCCTCTACTTGACTAGCTCATTAATCAAAGATGGTTATGTTTCCTAACCATAGACATGTGTTGTCATTTGATTAACGGGATCACATCATTAGGAGAATGATGTGATTGACATGACCCATTCCGTTAGCCTAGCACTTGATCGTTTAGTATGTTGCTATTGCTTTCTTCATGACTTATACATGTTCATGTAACTATGAGATTATGCAACTCCCGTTTACCGGAGGAACACTTTGGGTGCTACCAAACGTCACAACGTAACTGGGTGATTATAAAGGAGCACTACAGGTGTCTCCAAAGGTACATGTTGGGTTGGCGTATTTCGAGATTAGGTTTTGTCACTCCGATTGTCGGAGAGGTATCTCTGGGCCCTCTCGGTAATGCACATCACTATAAGCCTTGCAAGCAATGTAGCTAAATGGGTTAGTTACGAAATGATGCATTATGTAACGAGTAAAGAGACTTGCCGGTAACGAGATTGAACTAGGTATTGGATACCGACGATCGAATCTCGGGCAAGTAACATACCGATGACAAAGGGAACAACGTATGTTGTTATGCGGTTTGACCGATAAAGATCTTCGTAGAATATGTAGGAGCCAATATGAGCATCCAGGTTCCGCTATTGGTTATTGACCGAGAATAGTTCTAGGTCATGTCTACATAGTTCTCGAACCCGTAGGGTCCGCACGCTTAACGTTACGATGACAGTTTTATTATGAGTTTATAAGTTTTGATGTACCGAAGTTTGTTCGGAGTCCCGGATGTGATCACGGACATGACGAGGAGTCTCGAAATGGTCGAGACATAAAGATTAATATATTGGAAGCCTATGTTTCGACATCGGGAGTGTTCCGGGTGAAATCGGCATTTTACCGGAGTACCGGGGGGTTACCGGAACCCTCCCGGGGGTTATTGGGCCTTCATGGGCCCTAAGGGAGAAGAGGAGAGGAGGCAAGAGGTGGGCTGCGCCCCCTCCCCTCCCTAGTCCGAATAGGACAAGGAGAGGGGGGCGGCGCCCCCCCTTTCCTTCCCCTCTTCCTCCTACTTCCCCCTTCTCCTTCTCCAACTAGGAAAGAAGGGAGTCCTACTCCCGGTGGGAGTAGGACTCCCCCTTGGTGTGCCCTCCTTGGCCGGCCGCCCCCTCCCCCTTGGCTCCTTTATATACGGGGGCAGGGGGCACCCTAGGACACACAAGTTGATCTTCAAGATTGTTCCTTAGCCGTGTGCGGTGCCCCTCTCCACCATATTCCACCTCGGTCATATCGTCGCGGAGTTTAGGCGAAGCCCTGCGCCGGTAGAACATCATCATCGTCACCACGCCGTCGTGCTGAAGGAACTCATCCCCGACACTTTACTGGATCGGAGTCCGGGGATCGTCATCAAGCTGAACGTGTGCTGAACTCGGAGGTGCCGTACGTTCGGTACTTGGATCGGTCAGATCGTGAAGACGTACGACTACATCAACCGCGTTGTCATAACGCTTCCGCTTACGGTCTATGAGGGTACGTGGACAATACTCTCCCCTCTCGTTATTATGCATCACCATGATCTTGCGTGTGCGTAGAAATTTTTTTGAAATTACTACGTTTCCAACATAGGCCTCAAACTATTGGCATGTTTTCCATCATAACGCACAATGGGCGCGAGCATGTCTATATATAAAATCATTTTTGGTTTGAACTCATGAGTGTTGGATTAGTCTTACGATGACAACTTACTGAAAAGTGTTCATTTTTGCTTCAAATCAGACAAAGTTGGCACTCAATTATTAAGTTCTTTCAAATGTTGAAAAAAATGCAACGATTTAGATGATGTGGCGGCGCACAAGGCATCAAGGCTAGCAATTTAGAAAAACAATAAGTGAAGAAGACATAAAAAATTAAATTTGTGAGGAAATGGGTGAAGTTACGGAAGTTTCAAAAAACGGTAACAATAATAATCTCATATTTTTGCCAAAATTGTTTATTAAAAATTCTAGGGGGTTTTAATGTAGAAAATTCAAAGCAAATACCAAAGTAAACTTGCAGTCTTATTGTAATGAGACATGGAAGATGGAATCCATGACATCGAATGAAACTATAAGCGGCCTAGAGCCAGGGCTCCGCCTCCTCCTCCTCCTCTAAAAAAGAAAGTTAGGATTCGTGCCTCTCGCCGGCGCCGGCGCAGATCCGCCTCGTCTCCGGTGGCCCTAGGGCCATGGAGGCGCAGTGGATTCTGGCAAGGGCCGGCGGGAGGGCTCTGTTTTTAATCATTTTTTTAATCTTGTTTTTGTGTCCTACTTAGGAAGGCGAGACGGCGGCGGCTCCCTGAAGATGGAATAAAGGTCTCCCCGCCTAGCCCCTGTTCCGGCGGTGCGTCTAGCATCGTTGGTGGGCGTGTGGAGGTGTGTCTCTGGCAGATCTATCTTTGGTGGATTCGCTCGGATCTCGTCGATGTTCGTCTACGTTCGTGTGTCTTCGGTTTGGATCCTTCCGATCTACGTTATTTTTCATCAGCGATGGTTGTTGTTCTGGGATGCTGGTCCTATGGGGCCTTATCACGACGACTTCCCGACTGTCTACTACAACAAGTTGTGTCCGGCTCCGGCGATGGAGGGGCGATGAAGGCGGCGCGCCTTCGGCTCGCTTCAGTGCTTGTAGTCGTCGCTAGGTGGTCTACGAATCTGGATATAATTTTTATTTCTGGTATTCGTTGTACTGCCATGATTGAAGATGAACAGATTGGAAGTTTTTCCGCAAAAAAAGGAAACTATAAGCGTTCATGAAATATCCCAGCATATGTAATACACATTTAATAGGCAAAAGTACCGCTGATGTGATTCTACTAATATATATGTTAAATGATTATTATTACGCATTTGTAATGTTCTCATATATTTTTGCTGTGCTTTCTGAAATATGGATATATTTTAAAAATATAACCTTCATGTGACATATTTTCGTTTGCCTTTTCCTTTTTTTCTATTCTTATAATCTTTTGCAAATATATCCATATATTTTATACTTTTCCCTTCTTTCATCTTCTAAATCTTATATTTTTTTTCTTTTGACTAGGCTCGCACGCGGAAAACAACCACAAATTATCCAAAACTATGTATACATGACCACGATTTTCCTATATACAACTTGGATCATTACTTCCCCCATTCCAAACTAGTTGAACTTCTAAATTTTGCTGAAGTCAAACTTCTTTTAAGTTTGACCAAATGTTTGGAGAACATATTAATATCTACAACATCAAATATATATAGTATGAAAATGAATCTTATGGTCGATCCGTCAGAAGTAATTTTGTGTTGTAGATGGTAATATTTTAAAAAAATGACTGATCAAATCAAAAGAAGTTTGACTTAGAACAAAACTATAACTGCAAATAATTTAGAACCGAGGGAGTATTAATATAGTACAAAGGAAAATCAGATTTATCATAGCAGTATTATGGGATGTAGATGCCACAACAGTGTTTCCTGCAGTAAAGGTTTAAAAACTAGGGCAGTGCTAGTAAAACTATGTCAGCATTGGAGGTGGCATTGTTGAAGGAAATTTGACAAACTAAAGTTCAGAATATAGGCGAACCTATAACTAAACATTGTGTTGGTTGGCGGGTCTAGTGAGCATGCAGCTTTGCATACGGTCCACTATCTATCACCAGCCACCCATGAGGCCATGACGGAAGAATATGGCATGCTGATAAGCCTACGAAAACGCTTCCCATCCTCCTCCGGGAGGGAAATCCGATAGCCACCAATAACGGCCGGCAGCACATGTCTCTCCGGCGAACTGGCTAACGGGAGCATCGAATCGGAAAACCTCAGAGAAAACAACAACAACAGAGGGTCGCGTCCCATAAATGTTCACGCGTCCTCCTGCCGGCGTCGGCTCGCGGATGGCAACCGCGCTTCTGAAAAAGGTTGGCCTCCATCCACGCGCGCTAGTTTAATTCCGCTTGGTCGGCCCCGTTGCCGCGGCCCGCGGGCGGAGGGTGTCGTGGCGGTGCTCGCCCGCTGGCCGCTGGCCGCTGCCCTTTCTCTCGCCCGATCAATCAGCGGCCATGCTTCACGCCGCGGCTTTAATTACCAGGGGCACTCACGGGGCCAAGTTGCGTGCCACCAGCTCACCGTACCGCGCCGTAGCACTCGCTGGTACACCAGCCCGACCGCGCGTCCCGCTCGAGCCGGCGCGTAGACCGAGCTGCCCCGCCGGCCGCGGCTGAGCTCGTGCCACTGGTACCGACAAAACGGGACGGGCCAGGTGAAACGGGTGGCGCCCCCACCACACCTGGGTGTGCCGTGCCGTCCCGTCCGTGCCGGGGGGAGGAGACGTCATGCGGCGAGGACGGGACTCCCCTGCCAACGAGGAAGCCGGGGTGTGGTGTGTCAACGAGATCCGTTGCCCACACCCGGCCGCGTCATCGTACCGCTACGGGATTTACACGGCCATCCATCCATCCATCCATCCAATTCAAGCACGCGCGGTTCGTTGCTGCCCGGATCATGATGACGGTGGGACTCGTGCGTTAAGAGTGCCCAAGGGGAGAGAAGTACAGCCCGGCCGTGACATGGGACGTCGAAATATGAGTGCGAAAGGGCCACTGGACGTGCAAGAGCGTTTGTACTTTGTACACAGGAGCTGAAAATGAGTCCAGGTACGTAGCATGCGTGGTCGCTAACCTTTGTGGAGCCACTATTAGAAGGTTTATTATTACGTGTATGACCCAGGACGAGAAAATAGGTCGAAAGAACGAACACTTTGCTCATTGCATGTGATGTCCATGCGGGTTCTCGTGACAGATGATAACCACTGCAGAAGCCACAAACACCAACGTTCGTGCGCTCACTTTTCCCTCAGTACTACCATTAGGACAGGCAAAAAGGATAGAGAAGGCCATCGTTCCACATAAATCCACAAAATTGTTCTACCATGTCGGGGCAATGACTGAGGGACCTTTTATTCAATAGATAGATGTAGTATATGATGCAGAATCATCTGCAGCTCATTTCCAAAAAAGAAAAAAAAAACATCTTCCAACTCAGAACACAAGACAACAAACAAACTTGCATATTCATTGTTGTGCAGTTTACAACGGTCCACTACATGGTAACAGAAAATGAAACATTAGTCACTCTTACCACGAGTTCTAACCCTGCGAAATATGTGACTTCTCCTGAGAAAATGAGGGAACAAAATTTCAGAATATCAGTATTGTCGAATTTGACGAAAACTGACATCGAGCAACACCTATGTGAACAAAAATTGTACAACACACTGAACTGGGTCGACCACATTCTCACCAACATATACTTATGTTTAGCAGGCAGTGCAAAAGCAATGCTCAGACCTATATATAACTTTTACCAGGTGATTCATGTCTGTTAGTGCTGCCCATACTTTTGATCGTGATATGGGACCCATAGAGCTGGAGAGTTATCGCTTATCAGAACTTGCCAATAGATCCAAGTCATCCAACGGCATTAGAGCACAATGTGAGGCTACCAAAAGGTTGCCTACTCACATGCTGCATGCTTTCTGTTTGTGAAGCCAATTCGTTGCAAGAGCCAGTGCATACCCTTCATCCGTGATCCATTTCATGTGCATGTCCTGCATTAATATAGTATTCCTCTGCTGGCATTGGCAATATGTAATATCATAGTGCATCAAAGTTCAGTGCCAAAAGGTTAACATTTACTCACCCAATCACCGTGACATTCTTTAGGATGCTCGCGCCAAAAAATCATCTACAGCAAGAGATGCATCACCATGTGAAACAGCATTATCAGGCTCCGGCATGTATAGAGAAGCAGAAGAAACCTGTCAAGCATAAAGAAATAGCATAATGTTTCAAAGACCATAAGATAACACAAACACGCTACATAAACCGGGCGCAAGGTTTACCTTTGTGTCTATCTGTAACTCTCCGTTATTTTCATCTACTGCAAGAACGGCACCATGTGCTCTTAACCATTCCTCGCATTCTTCCAATCCATCAGCTACGTTAGCCTCACTGAGTTCATAGACTCTTGTGAATCCCAAAACTCGTGTAACATATCTCACAGGCACAGTTGGCCGATAAGATTTTGACATGCATTTTATTGCCTCAAAACGCATCCGCTCAACATAGAGGTCTGCAGAGCAAATAGCGTAAGTAGCCAAGCATCATCTTAACGGAAAAGTTAATATCTAAATTGACAAAAGAATGTCAAGTAAAAGAAATATCATCTTTACCCATAAGACATGAGTTCAAGCCAGGTGCCTTCTTGTATAATTTGAAGAACATGACATAGTTTCCAGATGAAACAGCAGAATGAACTGCAAGTGCATGCTTGACTGTTTCATCTAGCCTGGCCTCCTTTGACAAGCTGACAATGACAGATGCATCAAATATGGCTAATGTAGCAACAGAATAACCATTTTGTCTATGCACTTATTATTCAATATATATACCTTGCCATGGATGAAAGCAAGTCCCTTTTGTTATTAGAGTGTAACATGACACACAACAAATTGTAAGCGGAGAACTCAAGATGACAGCCTGGGATTCCTTCACCATATAACCTCGTCAGCTGAGATTGGCACTGCCAAGAGTTGCAAAAAATAATAATTAAAGAAACTAGGCTGCTGATTTCATTCTCTTTCAGGCAACTGGATCATCAATACAAATTATCAAGTGAGAATACAGATGCCGCCGGTTTCAGAAGACAGTAAAGACAACATCCTACATTACTATAACAATTGCAAATAAGGCTATATGTTTCCGTAAAAGAACTCGCATGGGCTTAACTGGAAGCTAATAACAAGGGGTGGATTCCAAGGAAATTTGTGCAAGGATTCCAAAGGAAATTTGCACAAGGATTCCAAAGGATGTTCCACCAGGGCAGAGACTAAGGTACCCCCAGCCTCGTTCTGCTATTAAGAATATCATCATCATTGACCCTTTTTTTCTTCTTTATTCTATTCGGAAACTAGAACATGAAATAACATTGCTTTACTTGTTTCAGCAATAAGATGAATCGGAACAAGTTAAGTGAACCTGATTATATTCGGACAAATCTCCAGCTTGAAGTGCTAGGCGTGCATGAGTTTCATAAACCTGAAACAAGAATGAAACAATCAATACAGAAGTTATACAGAAGGAAAAATTAAAAGTTTTGGACAAAGCAGACTGATGCCCCCATGAAAAACAGTGTGATACATCTGAATATTGATACTAAAATGCAGTATACCACAATGAGAGATTGTTATCAAGGAATACCTTGACAGTCAACTCGTTTTGAATCCTCTGAACAGTAAGGTCTTGCCTAATAGATTTCAATTGATCACATTTATAGAGGTAATTCTTTTCAGATGTTTCAACCATGTGAAGAGCTTTCTCTAAGACATCTTCTGGCCTTACCTGCAAAAGATGTGATAAGAAAGCTAAAGGAAGAAAACAGCAACAAGGCATAATTGATCTCTAAATCTAATTTTTGTATCAACGATATATATTCAAGCCTAGAGTTTATAGAACAATTAGCAAAGCATCCTCACAGTGGCTGGATCAGGAGCGGATGTAAGGCGTAGATATCGTTTCTCAATTTCCTGACATGTTCCCTTAATTGTAAATGCATCCCAGTCGATGTCCTCCACTGCCAAGCTAGCACCATCTCCATTACTTCTAGTATTAAGCATTGTAATGGCTCCCCTTGTGTATACATTGGCTGCTCCATTCTTATGTGGTATGGAACTCGCAGATTTTGATGATGCACCCTGACCACGTTCAAATCGCTTAGATCTATGCTCCCGTCGCTTCTTCTCCTCGGGTGAATTTGTTAGTGCAATTGAACTGGCATAATATTTCGTAAGATCCTGCTCCTTATCACTGTCACTTGAAGCATTCCCGTTTTTTGTTAGATTCGCATTACCACCAATCCGCTGCTTTTTGGAGGGCCTCTGGTTCCATTGGTTTGGAGGAGCCTGACGCGACTGGACAAAGTTTCCAAGATTCCAAGTGTTACCCTGTGACAAATAAAACCAAATATTTCCCCAATAAGGGAATTTGAGTAAACAAAACAAACCTAGGGTGATGGTCATATTAAAATTTAAAAATTCCAGAATGAAAGGCATGTAAGTAATGTTAACCCATCTGAGGGCTTACCGTTCTTCTAGTATTTTCCCAAGTAGTGTAGGCATTACTTTTTGCTGGCTCTTTCGAAACAACTTCCACGTTGTTAGTTACTTTTTCCTCTGCAACAGGCTCCCACCTACTTTTCATACGTCTACTCGGGCTCCTCCTAGATGTTGAGAAGGAGAAGGGACTTGAATCCTTTGCGTTGCTGCCAAAGGATTGAAAAAACAAGACTGGTTAACCGATTGGCCCTCTTAAGGGAGAGCAACAGCTTTACTACCATAATCTTAAGTCCTCCCTACGCTCGGGGTGTTTCTCAGGGAAGCACTAGTGTCTTTTATACTGTAAGCTGAAATCGTCCCCGCAATCTGTTTCCGTATGACAGTTCCAGGAAGAATTTAAGCCCTAGCAAGAACAATATAACAGACTATAAAGAATCCACTGAACCAACCCTGAAAAGTGTCAATGCTTTTCTTTGGGTACGCAATTATGCACCTGAGCTGCTTAAGATGGCAAATGGCCCGTACACTCTGTTGTCACACTGAATTTGCCATCCAAAGTCATGTAAGTTATCTTGTTTCTACTTATATTTGCGATAGTCCCTAGAGAAAAGAAATTGCTTTTGGTAACTATTGCCCGTGATGCTGGTAGAGTTATTTTTGTTGTTGGTTTTCACCAAACTTTTAGGTTTAGATGTTAAGGAAAGATGTGAAATCCCATTCATGCCAGACAGAGTTGGTTTTCACCAAGTTTTTAGTTGAGGGGAAATGTGGAATTCAAATTCAAATTCCGTTCATGCTGGACAAAGCAAAGCACCTTATAATTTTTACATAAAAAAGGATGGTCATTCGTATACGATTGCTGGTTAGTGCAGTATCATCCCATATAAGAAAAGGTCACCTTGTCATATTTGTGCCTTTGGCATTTTCTGGCAAAGCTAATAACGGCTCAATGTCCCAGTTCTTAGTATGAAGGGTCCCATCAGCAGTTGCCTTGGTGATTATCTGATATCATAGGAAGAGAAAAACGTGGAAGTTAACAACCTCTTATTAAACTCACCATTCACCAGGATATTGAAGGAAAATACAATTTAATAAGGAACAACCAAAATAAACTGAAGGTTTTATTTTGTAAATTTTATTAAACATCCCATGAACCAAGGATCATGCTCTAGAGCAAATACTCGGAAAGCAGAAGCAAAGATAATGATAAAAAGAAGAAGAAAAAATGGATTACTGAACCTCCTTCATGATGCTTTGGGTGGCAGATCTCTGGGCATCATCCTTGCAACGGGAAAGATTCCGCTCGACATAAGTACAAAGTGAAACAGGGAATGATCCCTGGAGAGCACAAAAATAATATAAAATAGATTGATGGTTAGTGCAAAGTTGTCAAGAATGGTATGAAAACCGATAGATGATGCTACAAACATAAGGTGTGTTACAGGATTATTTATCAAAGTCTTAACTTGAAATGTTTGAATCTAGGCACTTCTGTTGGAGTCTGGGCTCTGGACTGTAGTGTACAAATCCTACTTCAATAATTGTAATGATCTACACTAGCATTTCAGTTTTAGCATGTTTACATTTCCATAGGGTTGGTTCATGTGCCTGGAGGAGTAAGGACTCCATTGGCTTAGCTGTATAATTATATATCATCGGACATCGGTGCTCAACAAAAAGAATGGAGTTGCAGACTAAGGCATAGCCTAGTGGTGGGAAGGGGCTGATGCCTTCCCACCCACCCAGGTTCAAGGCACGGTACTTGCAATTTGGGTTTGTTGCACCAATTATACTGTAGGGGGTTCCCTTACAGTCTTTCTCTCTCAAAAAAACAAAAAGAATGGAGTAACTAGAATATATAGTCTCACCTGAATTGCAGCTCCATGACCATCTTGAGCTGCATTCACATCATTCTTGGGCATGGAAACGCCAACATAAGCAGGTTTTAGCGATGAATCAACTTCTAATTTCTTCCCAGTTTGGGGCATTGACATTGGGAAACCTGGAGCTATTCGAGGGTTTGTCGGGATGTGTACTTTATTTACACTGGCAACTGTTTTCGTAAAACCCTGCAAAGTTGGTTGGGAGTTTTCATTAACATAATTGACTGAATAAACATTTGAGCTTTGACCTTGCGCATGCAAAGCTTTCTGTTGATCTTGTTGGTTACTTAATGGTAACTGGCTATGAATTGTAGAGTTTTGTTGGTAAGCTGGCGCCTGGTTGGCATAATGGTTCTGAAACCCTGAGACAGCAGCTGTCTTATTAGCATAGGGGTTTTCATAACCTGGTTTGCCTAGTGCCTGGTTCACGTGCTGGCTTTGAAACCCTGGTGTGACTGGTGCCGGATTGGCATGCTGGCTTTGAAACCCTGGAGTGTCCGGTGACGGGTTGACATGCTGGCTTTGAAACCCTGGGGCGCCTGGTGCCGGGTTGACGTGCTGGCTTTGAAACCCTGGGGCACCTGGTGCCTGGTTAACATGCTGGCTTTGAAACCCTGGGGCGCCTGGTGCCTGGTTGACGTGCTGGCTTTGAAACCCTGCGGCGCCTGGTGCCTGGTTGACGTGCTGGCTTTGAAACCCTGGGGCGCCTGGTGCCTGGTTGACGTGCTGGCTTTGAAACCCTGTGATTCCCGCTGCCTGTCAACACAAAAATGCTAGTCAAAACATGGTAGCAACATGCTATTGCATAAGAAATACAGAACTGTCCTTCCAAAAGAAATTTATGGTCATTGATGCAGATGAAATTTAACACATGCAACAAAACCGTCAGATGAAAGAAGTATCACAGTCACAGGTTCCAGTAATCTTTTATGAGCATATTAGAAGTTCAATACTGCATCATTGTCACCCAATGCAAGGTTTCAAGTAGCTAGAAAGCAGCAAGTAGCTTCACTGTTACATGCTCTCCATTACAAATTAACTGAAGCTCTAGCTTTGTCCTAAGTCAAACTTCTCTATGTTAGAAAAATATGCTGATACCTACAAAATGAAATATATATAGTATGAAAATATAACAACCATACTTCCATAGGCAGTTGCACAAAGCTATGTTTAGAAAAAACATTACCCATAACAAGCTACATGGACATTCCAGAGTTGCACACAAAAATAATGCAAAATGTGATCAAATCCATACATTCTTCAAAATAAGAACGCAGAACTGATAATAATACCTGGGGAGGTGCAGTAGGTGCAACAGCATCATTTTTCCGTTGGGTAGTACCTGGTGGAGGTGGCTGGGTACTGGGATATGCATAACCAGAACCGACACTAGCAGATTTTGTATCATAAGCACTGCTGCCAGCAACTGCGAAGCCACCGAAGTTTGGTGCAGACTGGTCATAATAATTAGACCACTGGTTATACTGTTGAGGATAGTGGAAAGAAGTGGTGGGCAGAGAACAAGAACTCTGGGCAGCATTAGTATCTGATGGAGTGTAAGTCCGATATGTCTGGGCGTGAACATCTCCAGAACTTCCTCCAGACCAGGCATTGTTTTGATAATAGTAGTTGTTGGTAGCATATGCTTGCGCAGTCTGATCAGCACCAGCATTATAATATGTGTTACTTGTAGGACCAACGTAAGATCCTGAATTTGGAAATGAAGTAAGAGGCTGATATGCAGCACCTGAACTTTGATCTACTCCTTGGTGAACAGAAGAATCGTTTGCTGGTTGTGGATAATTATAGTAATAGTTTGGATAATGTGCAGCATTGTAGCCAGGTTGAACAGAATTTGAGTAAGGTGCATAAGTATTGGTTGCACTAGCTGTGCCAACAGCCGGTTGAGTCACATGAGGTGCAGCACTTGTCACATTTTGAGTAGCTCCTGAAACTGAGACATCCCTTTGTGGATCGTAGTAAACTGCATTTTGGTTTGAATTATCCACTGGATAGTTCCAGGAAGCCCCACTTGAAGAAGACCACGCATGATGACCAGATGCTGAAGGTTGGTACTGAGATGAGCTTGGCTGCTCTACGCTCCAGCCCTGTTATTTAGTGAGACCAAACATATTGTCAGCTCATAATTATGGATCATGAGCAAAACAGTATCATCAACCTACAATCACTGTTCTAGAAGGTGACAGTTACACACTACAGCAGCGATTTAAAAAAGAATAAAAGAAGCTAGTAAGGAACCTGTGCATTGCTAAGAACCAAAAAAATTGCTATGAGTACCACAAGTTTACAAGATTAATTATTTAACTGAATCGAGATGTTGCTTGGTGTGTCCATGACATTCAAGGAAGAACAGGGTGTTTTTGCAACAGAGATTTCAGTGGGCAGTGAGCAATATAAGTTCAACCTCAGCCATCAATAGCAGATCGGACAGTTGGCACATAATCACAAGGTGAGCGGACCATTACTGCCAAGTGGTTTCTTTACAGGGGTGAAGATATTAAATCCAGTGGTAGAAATCTGGAAGGAACCATAAAGGCATTAGCCATTTGCCAGCGTACCAAGTGATCCTCCTCAAAGATGCATGACCATGTGAAAGTAAATAATATTAAATCCTTATTTCTCTTTCTGCATGTTATACAACAAGGCCCAATGTATTTATAGGATGCATCTTTTTGCCTATCTAAGGCAGAATTCCCTGCTGATGTGGCAAATTTCTATGAAAAAACATGCAGAGAGAGAGAGAGAGAGAGATCTAAATGGCTAATGTAACAAACAAATGAGCAATTCCTCGCAAAAAAGTGAGTAATGGCGTCAACGGGACACTCCACATCAATTAATTAGTATACACAAATAACGAAACAATAGCATTAGCTGGCTGCAAACTGCAGTTTGAGCAACACTGCTTAACAACTAAACACAAGTGTTAAGCGATTTTGCTATTTACAAGCTCAACTTTTTTTTCTCGAGTCCATTTTGTGACAATTCAGTTGTTTCACAAATGGACAGCCCAAATGTTAAATCTTCATAGTATGGCCAAAGCCATGACCTAATGCCATAGAAAATACATGCCTTGACAACACAAACCAATACCAGCCAGCAATTGGCGTCCACCGTGCATTGCTGAGAAAAAATCACCCAATGAACTTGCCATATATAATTGGGGCATTACTTCAAAAGTTTATCCTATAATCCAAGTCCATGTGGTCACCTATGCTGCCTTGATACTTCATCAAGTTGGCGTACGGGTATCAGATGCAGTACTTAATATTGATGGAGGAAGTGACTAGAGTACGTGGCAAATAGGGAAGGTGGAGGCTGTGTAAGCGGGTGGGAGAGGGTAATTTTCTTAGCTGCATTCCATATGCCGCCGCATACTGCGCTCACTGTGTATGTGTTGTAGACAGATATAGAGAAGAGTTTGTGTCAAAACGAGGAGTTTTATCTTAGTTATATCCAACCTAGCATTAGGTACTCCCTCTGTCCCTATTTACATGGCGCACACGTATTTTGAGGTTCAACTTTGACATCAATTTGACCCACAAAACGTGTGGTATGTGTCACAAAAGTTATACACCATCCCATTCATATTAAAGAGCAGTTTCAAAAGATATAATTTTATTACATGTAATCAATATATTGTTAGTGAAAATGATGGTCAAAGTGTGATCACGAGAACAAGGGCACCATGTAAATAGGGACAGAGGGAATATATTATTAGGAGTCTTTGCATTGGAGTCAAGTCATGCTAAGGTAGGAATGAGGATCCAGCTGTCGCAGGCTGGAATTACTGTTCAGTGAACAGTAATCATCATTGAATGTCTACATAAGGGATGTATCCGGTATCCCTATTGTAAGGAGTCAAGCAAGAACATCAATCTGTTCTCTCTAGTTATTCTCTCTTCTCAATCTATGTCTACCCAATCCCTAGCAGCCCCGCAGAACTTTTTTGTTTCGGTATCTCTGGAATATGAGCCAAGGATCTTACTCTCAAGAGTGCTTTTATAGGCTCCACTCTATCCCCTGAATAAGTCAGGCTCCGTTAGCTTGGCTGAGATGGGGATAGAGAGTCGACAATTAAAGCCCCCAACGTTCAGCCAGACACTGGACAGGGGTACGCTCTGTAAATGTGCAGAGCCAAGTGTAGTTCGGGAAAGGAGTAGGCACTTCTAGGGCCCTTCCCAGCTACTGGATCACTCCAGTGCTTCTGGGCCGTCTGGCTGTCTTCAGAATGGTAATTATCCCGCTGTAAATCTAGGTTCACATGGGGGGAGTCCCCGCCCTCGGCACTAATTGGAGAATGGGACCCCATTGTCATTCCTACTCCCTCCCTCTCAATACCACTTTTTGGAGTCTGGACGCCAACTCGTTCTCAGTCTATTGTGGTCTCCATTTCTTCTATATTTTCAAATATATATACCAGTGTACCATTGTTTCATCATATCCTGGTTGTGGGAAATTTTTGAATCACCGTATCCAAATCACCATCCATATCAGGGCAACTAGATGGTCACAGCTCGGTGTTTCATCAATAGATCGTTGATCTTGGCTATCAATACCAGTTAGCAAGTTACAAATACTCGACCGTTACAAATACTCGACCTAGGTAAAAACAACACAGGCTCTCAGATACCTATAGCATATCGATAGGGCCACGGATCAGGGGCTTCATCCTTGCTCCGGCGTTATGTGGATACATGTAAGTGTTGAGGGTCTGTGGACAAAATCTAGGAACTGCAGCAAGGTAAGAGGAAGGCAAACCTGCTTCGAAGATTCAAGGCAGGTTTTCAGATTAGGAAAGATCTGGCTTGAGTAGTATTCCTATTGGGAAGGGGGAGGGGGTGTTACTACATAACGGTGTGGTTTGAGTTCTAATATGAATCCTAATCTTTTGAGTTTTGAGTCTAGTATCTGTATCCGTAAGGCCGGCCATCTACATAAAGAAGCAGACACACGCGGCATCAATCAAATCAACGAACTGGAAGAAATTTGTCTTCTATTTGTTCCAGAATGCCCTAGCCTCCTCCAGTCCTCCCGGCACCTAGGGCTTCCAGCCCTAGCCCCTAGCGTGTGCCCCACGGCACCCGAGTGCCAAGTTCCTCACCCCAGCCTAATCCTGCTCCACAGCCTCCGCTCCGAGAGTTCAAGCACTAGCATCCAGGTAATGCCCATTTACAAGCTACCGCTAGTGTCGGATAACACCAGTTACAAAAAAACTGGTCACCAAACAGATGAAGCTAGTATAACACAGCAGTACATCTAAAACATCACATCCACCATGACAGCTCCAGTTAGACATATTCACTTATCATGCAAGAACACAAACAATTCTAGGTAATTCATCAAACATGAGCACCCAAGTTGGGAGCCAACATTAAGCTTCCCAAAGGATGACACCCTCAGTACTTCACAACTTTACTTACATAAAACTATCACATGAACTACCATGAGGGCTTTACTTACATAAAACTATCACATTAACTAACTACCATAAGGGCTAAATCACTGGAATGGTAGATCATGTACTCCCTCCGTCCAGTGAAGAGTGTACATTTGGCTTTAAAATTTGTCTACAAAAGAGTGTACTTCTATCTTCCCGATGCACTTTGAAGTAGAAAGAAATGTTTCTCTCTCGTCACACGGTAATCAAGACCAATAACATTCTACACATGGTCTCCTTAATTTCTACATGCACTTAGCTCATCGGGCGTTGGGTAATTAAAGAGGAGAGAGTTGGTGGCTTGCACCTTTCCAATGCATTTTTTACTCCACTCCATAATTTGTCCTAAAATTTCTATATGTGCACTTTTCACCGGACGGAGGGAATATACATTAAAGCATGTGAATGAGCAAAGCAACAGTGACAAAATACACTACATCAGCTACTTCAGTTGTACGCTGGTCAAAATTCCTACACTTGTGAGGCGGTAAATTAGCAAATTGGATAACAAATTACAACCTCCAGCAGCTAGAACAAGCTACCCACGTGCCCCAGGTGACCTAACTATCCCACAGCAAAGCGAAGAAGCAGACGCTATATAATAATAATGCGAATCAACTAGCAACCTAGCCGACTGCGCGACCAATCTGCATCTCACAGTTCTAAGCCATAACCGAAACAGAACGAATCGCGTGCAGGCCCGGGAAAGGTTGAAACAGGGCGGAAGTAGAGGCCTGGCAAGCTCGGGATTGCTGAGAGACGAGGAGCGGCGCAAGCATACCTCGTTGGGCTTGGGGTCGGATCCGGCAGCCGCCTCGCCTCCCTGAGCCGCCATCCCCCCGCGCCCCGGAGCCCGGGAGCTCGGGCGGCAACCCTAGCTACTCGCAGCAGAGAGCAGAGCCGCCCGACTTCGCCGCTGGTACGGAAGGATAGAGCCGGATCGAGAGGACGCGCGCGCCAGGCGAAAATGAGGCGCGCGAGGAATCGGAGGCGTGTGTGGGCGAGGAGCGATTGACCGAGGAGACACGGTGGGCCTCTTCTGGCCCGGCGGTGGCTTGGTGGAGAGAAGTGTGGGAGGCGGCGGAGTGGATTGGTGTCTGTGACCGCGCGAGTGCTGCGGGAGGGGGGGAGAGGAGGGGGGTCGGCGATGAATCGGGAGGGGGAAGCGCCGACGACGAGGAGGGGCAGCGGAGAAACTTGTGGGTGGGTGGGCTTCAGCACTTGGCTTTATTAGGGGCCGTGGGTCGTGGGTTTCTTTTTTTTTTGGAGGGCTACCGTGGGTCGTGGGTTGGTTGGTGTGGTGGTAGGGGAGCAATGAATATGGACTGGACGGACAGTTGGGGAGCCGATGGGCCTGGGCCTGGACCCGGACCGGTTCCGTCAGACGGCCCGCGAAAAAGAATATATGGATAGCCAAATATACGAACCGTTTCTTTTAAAATACTTCCACTCCAAACAAATCTTTAAAAATACTGAACATTTAAATTCTTGTACATTTTTAAAAAAAAGAAGAACACTTTTCATGGATATTTCAAAAAACAGGTACACACCTTTTTCATTTGTTTTTTTAAGGAGCGATAATCCCTTTTTCAACTACTCCCGTAAGAGCATCTCCAACAGCCGCGCTAAACTAGCGCCGCGCCGCAAAATAGGCGTTTTTAGCGCGCGCGCAACGCGTCAGGGCGCTCCAGCGGGCGCGCAAAAACGGCGCGCGCGCTAAAACGGGTTGGGCGCGCGGGCAAAAACACTTACCCACGCGGCGTATTTCGGGCGCCCACTACAGCGCGCGGCACACTCGAGCGCTCGCGCCCGCTCTTCCTCTCGCGCTTCCACCCCTGACCGGCCGCGCCGCCGCTGCCGCCCGCGCACCCCGGCGACCGTCTCAGGCTTCCCCGGCCTATCCCCGCGCGCCCGCGCTTCCGCCCATCCCCTCCTAGTACCGCCGGCGCCCGCGCGCCTCCGTCGTCCGAGGAACAGCGCCCGAGCGCTCGCTGCCGCGCCGCGCCCGCAAGGTGTTTGACAAAACACCTACAAGGTATGTATTGCTCAAACTTCATGAATTTGGTGCATGTTTTGAATTATAGTATAGTATTGAACATTGTAGATGAGTTCGTCGTATGATTCTTCCGAAGAAGAATTTGATATGGAAGAGGAGGAGGATCTTGCAATGATCGTAGCTATGCATATCAATAAAATACCGAAGCACGGTGGTTCGGTTATGGGTCGGGAGAAATTTTGGAGAGATAGGATTGATGCCCATAACAGATTGATGAAGAACTATTTCGTGGAGAATCCCACATACCCGGAGTCGTATTTTCGTCGCCGGTTTAGGATGAGCACCGAGTTGTTCAGGCGCATTGCAGAGAAACTAGCGAGCCATGACCGGTTTTTCCAGCAAAGGAGGAATGCCGCCAGAGAGCTCGGGCATAGCACTTTTCTGAAGGTGACAGCCGCTTTGCGTATGTTGGCATACGGTATCCCGGCTGATCTAGTTGATGATCATTTGGCTATGGGTGAGAGCCAAGCCATCATGTGTGTCAAGCGCTTTGCAGGGGGAATTGTGCAAGTGTTTGGCGAGGAGTATTTGAGAGCTCCCACTGCTGAAGACGCCGCAAGGCTATTGGCGATGAACAAAGCGCGCGGCTTTCCTGGCATGCTTGGCTCAATAGATTGCATGCATTGGAGTTGGAAGAATTGTCCAAAGGCATGGCATGGGCAATTCCACGGCCAAAAAAAAGGTTCCACTATAATCCTTGAAGCGGTGGCCGATCAGGAGACTTGGATTTGGCATGCATTCTTTGGAATGCCTGGATCTTTGAATGATATCAATGTTCTCAACCGGTCACCACTGATGAATAAGATTGCAAACGGTGAGTTGCCACCTGTGCAGTTTGTAGCAAATGGCCGTACGTACAACTATGGCTATTATCTAGCGGATGGCATCTATCCAAAGTGGCAAACCTTCGTGAAGCCGTTGAAAAAACCGGAAGGTAAGAAAAATCATGATTTCCACAATACTCAGGCGGCGGCTAGAAAAGATGTGGAGAGAGCATTTGGGATTTTGCAAGCCCAATTTGCTATTGTGAGAGGGCCGGCAAGATTTTGGGATCAACAAATGCTTTGTACATCATGCACGCTTGTGTGATCATGCACAACATGATCATCGAGAATGAGCGTGGCCAAGATTTAGACTACTCACAGTATGAGCTCTTGGGACATCCCGTGCGAGTGCGGCGGAGGGCTGAAAGGATAGCCCGTTTTGTTGCCTCCTATCATGCCATTCGGCGTCCCGCAACGTACAATGAACTTCAGAATGATCTAATTGAAGAGTGGTGGACATGGCATGGACGGTAAAGAGCATGAACTTCATGAACTATTTGTTGTGTTGTAACAATTTATTTTAAACCATTTGTTGTTGCGATAAACTATTTATTTGTGTTGTAATGATTTATTTTAAACTATTTGTTATTGATTTTTATTTTGTTTGTTTGATCATTTTTGCTCATCTTCTTTCAAATGTACATGTGGTTTGTGCGGCGCGCGCGCTGTATTTTTGCGCCCTGCTGAAGCGGCGCGCGCGCCGCATTATCGCGTCGCTGCTGGAGCCAGCGCAGGCGGGCGCGCAAAACCAGGCGCAGCGCGCGCTAACGGGTTTTTTGCGCGCGGCGCTATAGCGCGGCTGTTGGAGATGCTCTGAGAAATTAGGAACCCCGCGGGAACATCAAACGCATCGCTAGGAACCTCAAACTGAAATGCTTCCAAATCGCGCCACTACTTCTGCCGTTCGTTTGATTTGGAAGCGCGTCTCCGGAGTCCCAACAAATTAAACGCCTAGACCAGCACGATGGCAAGGTCGATTGCCAATCAGTAGTGGAGCCAGCACAAGTAGGCTGTTCTAAAAGGGCAGAAAATTCAGCGAAACTGACTTTGGGAGGGACTGTCCCAAGCATGACTTACCGCACGAAAAACAAATCCAAACGAATTGACACCATCTGCAAATTTGTGGCCATATTACAACGGCAAATCCAAACGGGGTATCAGAAAAAAGCAAGGGAAATCACAACGCACGAATAGAACCTATCGGGTCAGCGCTATCATCTTGACACAGCAAGGTTTGCAGCAAAAATGCATTCAATTTAGTTGCGGGATCTGCAGAAGACATCCGCGGGTCAACAGCCAACACAGCTGAAGGAAAGAAATACATACAGGACAGCAAGAAAACAATTGCATCACCGGCAGCACAAAGAGTCATAAAGCAGAACAGCATCGTCATTAGCATAATTCATAACTGGAGAACAATTTTGTTAACTCTGGAACCATATAACTCGGCAAACACAGTATTTGCCCATCAGGTTCAGAACACGGAAGCAAACTACTAAGCATAGGATACTACTACTAAGCATAGAACGCACAGAACCCAGATCAACTACAGATTTCTCCTCTTCTCCACTTTCTTGACCGCGAGCCAGGGCTTGTGTGCCACGGCCAGCCAGCGCCGCGACGCTTCAGCCGCCGAAGCCGTACAGGGTGCGGCCCTGGCGCTTGAGCG
Organism: Triticum timopheevii; assembly: GCA_963921465.1. Taxonomy (NCBI): domain Eukaryota; kingdom Viridiplantae; phylum Streptophyta; class Magnoliopsida; order Poales; family Poaceae; genus Triticum; species Triticum timopheevii. The sequence goes on along the minus strand of OY997266.1, from coordinate 501,636,938 downwards.
CGTAGACGACGTCCATGGCGGTGACGGTCTTGCGGCGGGCGTGTTCGGTGTAGGTGACGGCGTCGCGGATGACGTTCTCGAGGAAGATCTTGAGCACGCCGCGGGTCTCCTCGTAGATGAGCCCCGAGATGCGCTTCACGCCGCCCCTCCGGGCCAGCCTCCGGATCGCCGGCTTGGTGATGCCCTGGATGTTGTCGCGCAGGACCTTGCGGTGGCGCTTGGCGCCGCCCTTGCCGAGCCCCTTGCCGCCCTTGCCGCGCCCCGACATGGCTGAGTAGCTTCGGAAGAGAGGGGATTTGGGGATTTTGGACCGGGGATTGGTGGGTGGAAGAGATGAGTGAGGTGGGACGGGGGAAGGGGTGGGATATAAAGGGTGAGGGGAGGTTGTGGAGGCGGCTGGAGCCGTTCGATGGAGAGGAGATGGACGGCTAAGACTGTTTGTCCCGGAGATGCCGCGGATCGTGCCGTGGACTGGGTGCGGATCGGTGACGTGGCAGGCAGGGTCCCCAAATTTCGTATTTTGGGGCGCCGATTAGCCTGTTGTGACGAAAAAGAAGCGGGATTGGACAGTGACTAGCTACTCTCTTCGTTTCTCAGCTGGTTCATAGTGTGTGTTGTGCAAAAAGTCCTAGAGAGCAATGTACATAAACAATAACGGGCTTAGGCCAACTCCACTGCGCGACCCTATCCTGTCCGGATCCGTCCGTTTAGGGTAAAAGGGACAAAAGAGGCGGCCCAGCGCACGGCCTCAAACGGACAAATGTCCGGATTCCGTCCGTTTTCGACCCATCCCCGGCCCAAACTTGCGCTCGGTTTGGGGTGAAACGGACGCGCGCGGACGACCGCGACGCACGCCCTTGCCCCCCCCCCCCCCGTGGCCCGCCTGTCGGGGACACTAGCAGTCCCTCCGCTCCCCAACGCTTCACCCTTTCTCCCCGCCCCGCCCCGCCGCCGGCGCCGCCCTATTCTCTGGCCGCCTCCTCACCGCGCAGCCCCCCCGCCGTCCATACCAAACCACGTCTGGACATGGCCGCCACCACGCCCGCGCTTTCGCCGTAGTTTTGGCCGTCGCCGTCCTTGCCGGTGCCGGAGGGAACACGACTGCCGGCGACGGACCACGGCTGCCGAGGCAGATTCCGACGAGAGCTCCAGAGCGGCCAGTAGCCGACCGGCAACCACCCCTGCTGCGTCGAGGTGATCATCGCGGCCGCTTCGCCACCGCGACCGCAAGCTGTTCGACCGCAAGGAGTTTTTCTTCCATCACTTCCTTTGTTCATCGGACGATTCGTCGTCGGATGATGAAGATCTTGTGGTGGCTGCACTGGTCGTTCACGACCATATTCAACGGCAGCTTCCTCGGTACAGGGGGTCACTCCCTGGCCGTGCTCCCAACCTGAACCGCAACAGGGAGAGAGGCCACGCCCTGCTCTATACCAATTACTTTGCCAACACCCCGCTCTTCAAGCCGGATAAATTTCGTCGCCATTTTCGTATGGCAAGGCATGTTTCAATCGTATCCAAGAGGGAGTGGTTGCTCATGACCCATACTTCGAGTGCAAGACGGATGCCCTTGGCAAGCTTGGATTCTCCTCTTACCAGAAATGCACCGCGGCCATCCGCATGCTTGCATATGGTATTCCAAGCGATCTGGTGGACGAGTATGTGCGTATGAATGAGACAACATGTCTGATGTCAATGTACAAGTTTTGCAAGGCTGTGATCGAGGTGTTTGGCCCAGAGTACTTGAGGCAGCCAACTGCCGCTGATACAGAGAGATTGTTGGCGACCAGTGCAGCTAGAGGCTTTCCAGGCATGCTTGGCAGCATTGATTGTATGCATTGGGAGTGGAAGAACTGTCCATTTGCTTGGCAAGGCCAGTACAAGGGGCATGTTAACGGGTGCACTGTCATATTAGAAGCGGTGGCATCGCAAGACCTTTGGATATGGCATTCTTTCTTCGGTGTGGCAGGTTCTCACAATGATATCAACGTGTTGCAACGTTCTCCAGTCTTCATGAGGCTTGCAGAAGGAAACTCCCCACCTGTCAACTTTGAGATCAACGGCCACCAGTACAACAAAGGATACTATCTAGCAGATGGTATATATCCTCAGTGGTCAACTTTTGTGAAGACAATCTCGAAACCCCAAGGTGAGAAGAGAAAGAGATTTGCCCAAATGCAAGAGAGTGTTAGAAAGGATGTGGAACGTGCTTTTGGTGTGCTTCAATCCTGGTGGGGTATCATTCGAAACCCTGCACTGTCATGGGATGAAAGGAAGCTTTGGGAGGTGATGACTGCTTGTGTGATCATGCACAACATGATCGTCGAGGACGAGCGTGATGAGAGTATCTTCGACCAAGGATTTGATTATCAAGGTGAAAATATTGAGCCCCTGCACCAAGACCCGGCCACATTTGAATAGTTTGTCCAATTCCACCGTGAGATGCGTGATTGGCACATTCATTTGAATCTTCAAAATGACTTGGTTGAGCACGTATGGGATCACATTGGCAACCAATAGATGTATTGGTCCAATTTATGTTCAGTCAAGACAATTTCGATTTGGTTGTAAAACTATTTTATTTAAGACAATTTCAATTGGGTTATAAAACTATTTTAATTTTCAGACAAATATTTGGGTTGGAAGTAGTTTGATGCAAATTTAGGCATTTTTGGCCCTCACGGACAGGATGGGGCAAATGGATGCGGCCGCGCGCTGGGCGCACGGCCACCGCATCCCAGGACAGGCCCGGACATGACCCTAAATCCGTACCCAAACGGGCAGAAACCGGACAAAACGGACGTCCGTTTGGGGTCGCGCGGTAGAGTTGGCCTTATATCTTGTTGTTTTGGGCGGATTTTTTGTCTTTTTGCCGACGTATAAAATATCATACGTATTATTTAAAGAAAATTTGAAGTTACACAAAGAATATCCATATGTATACTTGTAGAAGAAATTTTGGTTGTTACTTTGTAGACATGGAAATGCCGGTTTCTTTTCTTTTTTAATTCTAGGCTCTATGTAGCCGGGAGCAAAAAAAATGTGTACTCATGGGTGTTGTCCATACGTATATGTTGAGTTGCATCTAAGAGCAACTCCAACAGGGTGACCCAAACAGACGCGCACTTTGTTCGCTTTTCATCTGTTTGGGTCGGCCGTGCGGACGTCCGCGTCCGCTTTTCCATATGGGTCGGCTTGATGCCAAATGGGAGACGGACGCAAAATTGCGCGCGAATAAAAAAACACGTGGCATAGAAAACAAACTTTAATTTACAATAATTGGCCGGTCAACCGCCGGCCAACGTCCACTTAAACTTAATTAAACATAAAATTAAACATAAAAAAGTTGACGCCTCCTTGCAGCCCTAGACGTCGGCCTTGCCCTTGCCCTTGCCGTCGTCATCGTCGCCGGTGAGGTCGATGAAGATGGGAGGCGGGCCGGTCCAACCAAAGGCAACTTGGTAGGCCGCCAGGGCTGCCTCCTCCGGCATCTGCAGCGGTTGCGACTGAGGCAATGCGGCGGCGCAGAAGTTGTTGAAGGGAAGGAACGGAGGTAGATCGTTCCTCAGAACGTAGGAGAGCAGTACCCACGAATCAGCTCTAGTCAGGAAAGCCAGGGTTCTGAGCTCTGATCCCTTCATGGGTCAGAGCGAAAGCGCGCTCCTCCTCTTCCGCCTCCCGCTCCCTCTGCATGAGCTGCTCCGCGTCGGCACTGCCGCCAATGCTGGAGGTACATGGCCTCCTGCTCTAGCGTGGCACCAAGCCAAATGGGGGGGGGGGGCGTTGACGAACTCCTACACCTGGCCAGTCCAGACGTACCTCTCGGCCGACTCGGGCACAGGCGTCGTCAGGGTTAGCAGTGGCGGAGACGGCGGCAGCACGCAGTCGCTTGTTGCGGAGAGGGCCATGGCCTCCGCCATCTCCACCTCGTACGCGGCCTCCTCAGCTGCTGTTGCTTCGGCCTTCTGGCTCTCCAACTCGATGGAGTCGGCAAAGATCTCCGCCAGCGCCTCCTGGTACGCCGCCTCGGCTTCCTCCTCCTCTGGCTTGATGACGGGGGAAGCAGGGGGTTGGCGTGGCGGCGATGCACGCCTCGCCGTCGTTGTTCCTCGTGTTCGAGGACAAACCAGGCCTCCCAGTTGGGGGAATCCGTCGTGTACTCGGGCATGCGTCGTTGCACCGGCGTGAGCTGCGCCCAGCGCATGTGCACCTCCTCGTCGTGTGTCCGCTGTGTTTGCGGCACCGCCGGCACCGGGATCCGATCCGGATCTAGGTGCCATTGGTGTGGCAGCGTGACATCTGGGTAGGGCAGTGGCTGCCTGAACTCCGAGTGCCACCGAGCTTGGTACAACGGGATGTGCAGGTGCTGCCGACCTGAGCGGTCACGCACCGGCGGAGGAGGAGAAGGGGGGAGAGGGACACGAGAAGATGAGGCGCCTTTGCCCTTGCCCTTGTTGCTGCCGAATAGCACCATGGCTAGGGTTTGGCTTGTCACCGGCGAGGAAGCACGAAGGGGGTGGTGGGGGCTAGAGGTGGACGAAAGTGCATGAGCCCCCTCCCCCCCCCCCCCCGCACACGCGTGGGGTTAAAAAGGGATGTTCCCAGTGGCTGACTAGTGGGCCCGGTGTCGGTGGTCGTCATAAATTAGATGGCGGGTGGTGGGTTGGTGGCCGACAAGTGGGACCGCGGCGGCACCGAGGAGACGTGCGGCGCGTCCGCCCCGACGCATCTCAGGCGCAATTTTGGGCCGGAAATGGATCCGCGCGGATGCGTGCGAACGGGTTTTGGGAATGGGTCATAGCGTTGGGCCGGTGTTTCTGTCCGTGCCGACCCAAACGGACGTGGGCGGATGAAATGGGTCGCTCCGTTGGAGTTGCTCTGAGGGCTCTAATGGATGATGTAAAATACAACAATTTCAAGACGATCGTTACATGCGAACATTAATTGTAATGCAATAATACGTGTCGGCGTGATGGAAAAAAGTTGGACCCTTTTTCATCATTGGGAGCACATGATAAGATTGTAACATGTGTGCATGCGTAATGGGCATCCTTTTGGAGGGCCTATATCAAGATGGTTTATGTACCGGGGGGTGCGGTGGAGACACACAAACAGACAGAGGTGCGCACGAGAGAGAAGGTCAGGCGAGGGAGCGTGAGAGATGAAGAGAAAGTCATAGGGAGAGAGAGATTGTGTGTGTGAGAGAGAGAGAGAGATGGAGAGAGAGAGGAGAGGAGAGGGGGAGAAAGAGTAGGATGAGAAAGTGTGTGTGTGTGTGTGTAAGTGTGTGTGTGTGTGTGTGTGTGTGTGTGTGTGTGTGTGTGGAAAAAGAGCGAGAAACATAAAGAGAGGAGGTGAGTGAGGAGATAGTATGGCCCAATGATAGGTATCTAGTGTGTGCGCGTGAGAAAGGGAGGGTCATAGTACAAATAATCCGAGAGAAACATATAATATCGAAGACGATGGAGGGTTGGTTCATTTATTTACGTGCGAAAGAGAGAGGGGAGGGTGTGTGTCTCATACAGAAGGTGAGACGTTGGGTGTGTGCGGGAGAGGAAGAAATCTAGAAAGGCCCAAGGAGATAGGTCGAGTGTTTGTGAGGGAGAGAGGGTGTGTGGTGGGGGGTATGGTGGAAAGGTGAGTCTTGTAGGGACATGAAGGGATATCTCTTCAATGGGAAAGAGAGGAACTGGGTGTGTGGGCGTGCGATAAAGAGAGATCGACTGAGAGGGGAGGCCCCTAAGAGAAAGATACATATAAAGAGTTACTCCATCAGTTCGATAATATAGTGAGTATAGTTTTTTGAAAAGTCAAACTTTAACCAAGATTATAGAGAAAACTATTTATATCTACAATACCAGGATATATGAAAAATATGAAACATCATCTTATGATGAATCTAATGATATATGTTTTACATTCTAGATGTAAATGTTTTTTCCATATATTTGGTCAAAGTTTGTGAGGTGTGACTTTTTTTTAAATGCACTACATAATGTAACGAAGGGAGTACCTGACTAGAGAGTGATCAAGTGTGTGTTTGAAAGAGAGATAGTGAGTGTGCAAAAAAAGGGTGTGTGAGAGAGATAGAAAGGGACAACTCACGACAAAGCAGAGAGAGAGAGAGAGAGAGTCTTGTGAAGAGATAACACGCATGCGTCTTCGAGAGAGAAGTGCGTGGTTGTGTGCAATGGAGAGAGAGAGACCACTAGCACATGGCCAGGAGAGGTCTGGTAGATAAGGGAGAGAGGTCAAGAGGGATGTATGGAGAGAGTTCGAGAGAGACCTACGAAGAGAAAGGTCGAGAGAGACCTACGAGAGAAATCGAGAAAGACCCATCAAACAGTTATTGCGAGTGTGTGTGAGATAGCTAGAGTGGGTGTGTTGGGGAACGTAGCAATTTCAAAAAAAATCCTACGCACACGCAAGATCATGGTGATGCATAGCAACGAGAGGGAAGAGTGTTGTCCACGTACCCTCGTAGACCGAAAGCGGAAGCGTTAGAACAACGCGGTTGATGTAGTCGTACGTCTTCACGGCCCGACCGATCAAGCACCGAAACTACGACACCTCTGAGTTCTAGCACACGTTCAGCTCGATGACGATCCTCGTACTCTGATCCAGCAGAATGTCGGGGAAGAGTTCCATCAACATGACGGCGTGGTGACGATCTTGATGTTCTACCATCGCAGGGCTTCGCCTAAGCACCGCTACAATATTATCGAGCAGGACTATGGTGGAGGGGGGCACCGCACACGGCTAAGAGATCAAAAGATCAATTGTTGTGTCTCCAAGGGGTGCCCCCCTCCCCGTTTATAAAGGAGTGGAGGAGGGGAGGGCCGGCCCTCTCTCTATGGCTCACCCTAGGGGAGTCCTACTCCCACCGGGAGTAGGATTCCCCTTTTCCTAGTAGAACTAGGAGCTCTTCCAAGTAGAAGGAGTAGGAGAGAAGGAAAGGGAAGGGGGCGCCCCCTCCCTAGTCCAATTTGGACTAGTCCATGGAGAGGGGTGCAACCACCCTTTGGGGCCTTTCTCTCCTTTCCCGCATGGCCCATTAAGCCCAATACGAATTCCCGTAACTCTCCGGTACTCCGAAAAATACCCGAATCACTCGGAATCTTTCTGATGTCCGAATATAGTCGTCCAATATATCGATCTTTACGTCTCGACCATTTCGAGACTCCTCGTCATGTCCCCAATATCATCCGGGACTCCGAACTCCTTCGGTACACCAAAACACATAAACTCATAATATAACTGTCATCGAAACCTTAAGCGCGCGGACCCTACGGGTTCGAGAACTATGTAGACATGACCGAGACACGTTTCCGGTCAATAACCAATAGCGGAACCTGGATGCTCATATTGGCTCCTACATATTCTACGAAGATCTTTATCGGTCAAACCACATGACAACATACGTTGTTCCCTTTGTCATCGGTATGTTACTTGCCCGAGATTCGATCGTCGGTATCTTAATACCTAGTTCAATCTCGTTACCGGCAAGTCTCTTTACTCGTTATGTAATGCATCATCCCGTAACTAACTCATTAGTCACATTGCTTGCAAGGCTTATAGTGATGTGCATTACCGAGAGGGCCCAAAAATACCTCTCCGACAATCGGAGTGACAAATCCTAATCTCGAAATACGCCAACTCAACATGTACCTTCGGAGACACCTGTAGAGCTCCTTTATAATCACCCAGTTACGTTGTGACATTTGGTAGCACACAAAGTGTTCCTCCGGTAAACGGGAGTTGCATAATCTCATAGTCATAGGAACATGTATAAGTCATGAAGAAAGCAATAGCAACATACTAAACGATCAAGTGCTAAGCTAACAGAATGGGTCAAGTCAATCACATCATTCTCCTAATGATGTGATCCCGTTAATCAAATGACAACTTATGTCTATGGTTAGGAAACTTAACCATCTTTGATTAACGAGCTAGTCAAGTAGAGGCATACTAGTGACACTATGTTTGTCTATGTATTCACACATGTATTATGTTTCCGGTTAATACAATTCTAGCATGAATAATAAACATTTATCATGAATTAAGGAAATAAATAATAACTTTATTATTGCCTCCAGGGCATATTTCCTTCAGTCCCCCACTTGCACTAGAGTCAATAATCTAGTTCACATTGCCATGTGATTTAACACCAATATTCACATCTCTATGTGATTAATACCCATAGTTCACATTGTCATGTGATCAACACCCAAAGGGTTACTAGAGTCAATAATCTAGTTCACATCGTTATGTGATTAACAACCAAAGAGTACTAAGGTATGATCATGTTTTGCTCGTGAGAGAAGTTTAGTCAACGGGTCTGTTACATTCAGAGCCGTATGTATTTGCAAATATTCTATGTCTACAATGCTCTGCACGGAGCTACTCTAGCTAATTGCTCCCACTTTCAATATGTATCCAGATTGAGACTTAGAGTCATCTGGTTTGGTTTAAAAGCTTGCATCATTGTAACTTTTTACGACGAGCTCTTTTATCACTTCCATTATCGAGAAATATTTCCTTAGTCCTTGTCGTGGTTCTAAGTTTGACAGTAGAGTGGGGGGTAGGTATGGAGAGGCAAGGTCCTAGCTATGGAGCAGTTGTAAACACAAGGGATGTACGAGTTCAGGCCCTTCTCGGAGGAAGTAACAGCCCTACGTCTCGGAGCCCGGAGGCGGTCGACTGGATTATGTGTGTATGGATTACAGGGGTGCGAACCCTTTACACTGAGGAGGGGGGTGGCTTATATAGTGTCTGCCAGCCCCCTCCGGCCCTCAGTAATGCAGGATTTAAAGTACATTAAGTCTAGGCGTTACTGGTAACACCTCACATAAAGTGTCTTAAATGCCATAAAGTCTACTTAATTACAGACCGTTGCGGTGCAGAGTGCCTCTTGTTCTTCTGGTGGTCGAGTGAGTCTTCATGGTCGAGTCCTTTGAGTGAAGTCTCTCTTGGTCGACTGGAAGGCCGTCTCTTCTGAGGGTGTCCTTGGGTAGGGTACTTGGATCAGGTCTATGACCCTACCCTAGGTACATGACTTCATCATTAGCCCCCGAATGGATTGAGGTTTGAGTGAGGAAGGAGTTGATATTATTTCCGACCTGCTTTTGTATTCTGGATATGTATCACCTTGGACCAATAATCTTTTCGTTGATAATCAGCAACTTTTCTTCAGTCGCCTTGATCCATTCTTTCCTCTCGTCAAGTGAACTTTTGAACTTAACAATCTCCGAGCGACGGATCACAGGAAATCTTTCGCCTGACAGGTCGATCTGCCGTTCGCGGATTTTGTGGGATCCAAATTTTGGGGAAGCGCGCGAAGCGGGGCGGACCACGGCGCTCGGATGGGATAGGGCATAGACGCCTCGATTCCCGCGCCACCTTTTTCGCCACGTATCACGTACGCGCGACTATCTCAGGATGTGATTGGATCGCCTGGGCCCACCTGTCATCCACTCGGAAGTGTTCTTATAAAGGCGCCCGACGAGGGTTTTTGAACAGTATCTCTCCATTCTCCCTCTGCCCTCTCCGCCTCTGCCCACTGCGCCCTCTCTCGCCTCCGTGCAATTGCTCCTCGTACGCTTCACCGACGACAATGGTGAAGGAGAAGACGGCGGCGCTAGAGCACGCGAAGAAGGAGACGGCGATGGGGAAGGCGAAGGCGAAAGGGAGAGCAACCAGTCGGGGCGCAAGGTAGTCAGAATCCCGACTCGACTGCTAGAATCCTACGACTTCACGACCCTACAGAAGCATGTCGATCCAAATCCCACTATGAATCCGGATCAGGTAGAATCCATGTTGAGTCGCGATCCAAATCATAGAATCCTGTACAAAACTATACAATCCCGACTATGCTATGGACTTTGTCCGATTCTACTAATTTATCTAAACCGTTTGTTTAATTGTAGCAGAATAGTATGCAATCATCCAAACCCCTTTTCATATACCTCATTTACCTTTATTCCCCTCCCAAGCCCAAATGCTCAACCGCCAACACCTTTGATCTAGCTCTCAGAAACCCTAGATCAAAATTGAGGATCTGGCTTGTCAACAGATGGAATTGGCATGAAAAGGAGGATGCTTCAAGATTGATCGGAGAAGGAGAGGAAGACCCTTCAAGGTTTAGCACTGTAGCTCAAATAGACAAGTGATCGACTATTCACACACTCCAAAAAGAACCTAAGTAAATTTCGTGCGTTGAAGGTTTAAATGTTCTATATATTTCCCTCTCATATATGTTCCATACATGCGAGCTAGATGGTAGGTTAGCCATAAAAAGAAGTGGAATATAACTAGCATTGATGTGTACGTTCTTTGCTCCATATTTAGTGTCAAAACTCTATAGAACCCATATAAATTAGTTGTGTGCATACAAAATATCTTATTTGAGTAAATCTAGTAGAATCCTCGATTCCACGACTCGATCTTACGACTCGATTCTGTCTGAGGAAAATCGATCCGACTCCGAATCCCGACTCTGACTACCTAGTCGGGGCGGGTCTTCTTCGAGATCTCGTCTGCCGCACGGCTGGGTCCAAGCAGATTGGATCCGGTCGACCATCACCGAGAAGGATCTGACGGAGATGGCCAACGAGGGTTTGATCCCACACGGGGCGGCGAGGCTCCCGGGGGACGAGTGGCAACCGCAACCGGAAGAGGGTGAGTGTGTTCTTCTGGCTACCCATGTCGACCGCGGGTTCTCTCTGCCTCCGAGTGTATTTTTCCGCGGTTTCTTGAATTTCTTCGGGACGCAACTCCACCACTTCAATCCAAACTCCATCGCCTACCTTGCTGCCTTTGTGTCCATGTGTGAGAACTTCCTGGGCTGCCGACCGCACTGGGGTCTGTTCAAGCACATATTCACTTGTCGTTCTCAGACAGTGAAAAAGGCGAGTCCAGATGACGACAAGACCAAGGTTATTCAGATGTGTGGAGGTCTGGGGATCCAGATGAGAAACAAGAGCACTTTTCCGACCATGACTCTCCCCGAGTCGGTCAGGGGATGGCAGTCGACTTGGTTTTACTGCCAAAACGAGTCGACGCCCGGAATGTCGAGTGGTCTCCCTCCATTTACCATGGACCGAGCAAGCAAACCCTCTTCTTTGAAGGTGCTCCCTGAGGAGAAGGCTCAAGTGAAGATGTTGATGGAGCGTGTAGTCCAGCTAGTCAGGGAAGGAGTGACGGGTATGGACCTTCTGGAGGTCTTCCTTAGGCGACGCATCCAACCTCTCCAGTTCCGAGGCCATTGCATGTGGCTGTACTGTGGAACCGAGGATGAAACTAGGGTCCATCCAGAATCAGTCGACGATGCCACACTTGAGAGGTGGATGGCCGCGGTCACTGGCAACAAGGACAACCCTCGAGGAGCCAGGAGGATTGGGATTCAGACGCTGCTGCTGCTGATGATGATGACAACTCCGATGGGGAGGAAGAAGAGGAGGAGGAGTAGGACGTTGCACCGCCACGCTCGGAAAGGCGATCGAAGCTTGTTCATGACCCTACGACTGAACACGGCAAGGGGGTGGCGACTGTCGTGCGGTCGACCAAGCGCCCTCGGACCACTTCTCCGGCGCCGACTGGAAAGGCTCCGAAGCAATCAAGGGTGGCACCGTCGAAGCCGGCCAAGGTCCTGCCGAAGATGAAGGTGTCGATCCCCACCATATCGGGGTAAAAATGCTGCTTGAGTCTTCTTGTTTTATATGAGTTTATCTTTGCTCGACTCTTGAGTTAACCGACTGACTTTTGGAATTGTAGTGCTGCTACTTAAGATACTTCGGCCAGGGGTGACGACCATGAGATGGAAGATGCTGCTACCTCAAAACCTGGCATGACTCGTAATTCCGTCTTCTAGTTGATCGGCTCTTAGTCTCTAATTCTGATTCTTTTCTGTAGCTCCATCCAATGTTGTTATCACTCTTCCTGATGACGACGACGATGAGGAACCGCTGAAGCACAGGAGGAGCAGGAAAACGTCTGCTGGCAGGGTGGCTCAGGACGTGACAGCGCCCGAGACACTGGTCGCAGAGGAGGAGAACACCACTCGGCACACCGTATCTTTTGCGGTGCCGCTGACGAGTGCTCATCCCGCGTCGTCGAGTGCTGCACAGCCTTCGCTCTTCTCGACCCACTACGTCCCAGAGGCCCAAGCCAGTGCTGCAAAAGAAGCGATACGCCAAGCGGGAGTCATGATGGAGTAGGTGAAGGCCATCCAGGAGGCTAGCCAGGCAGCCTATGACGCTAGTTCTGCTCTTCAAAGCAACATTCAGGTCAGTCGATCATCGCCTGTTCTGTTAGGATATGCTATCTGAAAATTCTTCTTTCTGAAATCCGTAGAGGTCCTACACCCACTGGGTGTGTCGATTGAAATTCCGGGTTAGTGGGGGCACGCTGAGTGCACCCACTGGGTGTAGTCCCCAAGGCTATGGTGGACTGCTGGCAGTCGACCATAGGCTTTATAAATTTTTCCTTCATTCGACCGGGTCGAATGGATTTCTCAAACCGGTGGGGGCACACTGAGTGCACCCACTGGGTGTAGTCCCCGAGACTGTGGTCGACTGCTGGCAGTGGACTACAGTCTGAGGAGCAACTCCTGTTTTTTTTGGTGGTCGACTGGTCGACTCTTTCTTGATAGAACTAGTGGGGGCACGCTGAGTGCACCCACTGGGTGTAGTCCCCGAGACTTCGGTCGAATGTTTGAATTCGGCTGAAGTCTTAGATACGTGTGTTTTTTCCTCGGTCACTCGGAAGTGAATTATCTTTGACATTTTGTCGATTGGTTCTTCGTAGAAATCCTGCGATCTGGCGGCTCGTTACACGGAGTTGGAGAACAAACATATCCAACTTGAGCTTGATCTGAAGCTGGTCCAGGAGAACTTGGCGAAAGCAAAGGAGGAGAGCAAAGGTATGTTTGGTGAGGACTCGACGACTGCTTTTGCCCCTTATTTGTTTCAAAGTCTAACCTTGCTGTAACTTCGCAGGCAAAGTGAAGGAGGCCCAGAAGAAGAAAGACCTTGAGCTAGCTGAGATGCATAAGATAGCCTTAGAGAAGACCAAGCTCGCGGATGAGAAGTTGGCTTCGGTCACTAGGCTTGAAGAAGAAAACACCAATATGAAAGCTGCTCTTGCTATTGCCAACAAGGAGGTCAGTCGACTGAAAAGCGACAAAGCTGCTCTGAATGACAAGGCCAGTCAGTTGGCTGGGAAGAAGGATGATCTGGAGGCCTATCTGAGTGGACTCGCCAAGAAGTTGTTCCTCATGCTCGAAGGTAATCCTTTGCGCCAAACAATCGTTTTTACAGTGATCTTTCCATTCGACCATTGCCTTGACTTGGCGATTGTATTTGCAGAATTTTGCCAAAATTTTGAAGAGGAGACTGGTCGACTGGAACCAAACCTGGACCCCATCAACTCTCCGGTGAATGATGAAGTCGCCATGAACGTGTTCCGGCTCGAGTCTCGCGTTGCTGCTATCATTGACTATCTTGCAAGGTTGAAGGTCGCCACTTCCCGCATTGACACTACGCTCTGGCCCAGGGAGACACTCCAAAATGACCTCGAGTCTCTGATGACTCGACTAAACACAGTCCTTGGTCGAGTACAGGAGTGGAAGAAGTCTTCTGCCAGGTGTGGTGCAGATGTCGCTCTGTGTCTGGCCCGAGTCCATTGCAAGGATGCGCGAGAGGACAAGCTGGCGGCTCTTTGGGTGGCTAACACCAAGAAGCATGATTTCCGGTCTTTCATGGAGACTTTCATCGCTGCTGCCACTCGGATCGCGGATGGAATTGATCTTGATGAGTTTGTTGCACCTTCCAGCCCTCCACAGGAGGGGTAAAAAACTTCTTGAGCTCGACACTTTAAATTTGCCTCGGTATGCCGAGTGATTCTGTAACCGACAAACCTTAACAGGCCTAGCGCCTGAGCACTTTTGGTTACGTTAGGTTTTTATCCGAACTTGGATTCGACATTTTGAATATGCTTGCATTTGGTTTGAAATGTCTTTTGCAGGTTTAAAGCGAGGTGCTTACTGCAGTTGACTTATTCTTTAATTCACTTAGGCAGGCACTGGGCTGCGGCTAAGCCCCCGAGTGAGAGGTGCGCTCTCCACTCGGTAGGATTTTTTTATAACTTAGGCGAGCATTGGGCTGCAGCTAAGCCCCCGAGTGGGAGGTCTGCTCTCCACTCGGTAGGATTTTTATAACTTAGGCGAGCACTGGGCTGCAGCTAATCCCCCGAGTGGGAGGTCTGCTCTCCACTCGGTAGGATTTTTTATAACTTAGGTGAGCACTGGGCTGCAGCTAAGCCCCCGAGTGGGAGGTCTGCTCTCCACTCGGTAGGATTTTTATAACTTAGGCGAGCACTGGGCTGCAGCTAAGCCCCCGAGTGGGAGGTCTGCTCTCCACTCGGTAGGATTTTTATAACTTAGGTGAACACTGGGCTGTAGCTAAGCCCCCAAGTGGGAGGTCTACTCTCCACTCGGTAGGATTTTTTATAACTTAGGCGAGCATTGGGCTGCAGCTAAGCCCCAGAGTGGGAGGTCTGCTCTCCACTCGGTAGGATTTTTTACGTTGTACTTGTGGCGTAGCTCAGAGGAGAGGGTCTTAGTTGACCTGCGCCTCGTCCTCCTTGCGACCGCACATTGTACTTGTGGCGTAGCTCAGAGGAGAGGGTCGCAGTCGACCTGCACCTCGTCCTCCTTGCGAGCGTACGTTGAATTTGTACTTAGGCGAGTGCTTAGACTGCAGCTAAGCCCCCGAATGAGAGTCTGGCTCGTCACTCGGTAGGATTTTATTGAAACTTAGGCGAGTACTTGGACTACAGCTAAGCCCCCGAGTGGGAGTCTGGCTCGTCACTCGGTAGGATTTTATTGAAACTTAGGCGAGTACTTGGACTGCAGCTAAGCCCCCGAGTGGGAGTCTGGCTCATCACTCGGTAGGATTTTATTGAAACTTAGGCGAAACGGGTTCGCAGCTAAGCCCCCGACTGGATGTCTGGCTCATCACTCGGTAGGATTTTATTCAAACTTAGGCGAAACGGGTTTGCAACTAAGCCCCCGAGTGGGAGTCTGGCTCATCACTCAGTAGGATTTTTTTTACAAACTTAGGCGAAACGGATTCGCAGCTAAGTCACCCAGTGAGGGGGAAAATTTTACTGAACAAATAAAAGTGACAAAAAATCATCGGGGAAATTATGACACTATTATCTTGCAAGACATGAACTACAGAAGTACTTTTATTACAACTCATTCCGAGTGAAAACTTAAGTGTAAAATGGGCGGAGTAGCTCCGCATTCCAAGCTTGGGGCTTGTCGATATTATGCTTGACATTGTAGAGACGGTACGCTCCGCTGTGGAGAACCTTGGTGACAATGAAGGGTCCTTCCCAAGAAGGAGCAAGCTTGTGTTGTTTCTGCTGGTCCACTCGGAGAACCAAATCTCCTTCCTGGAAGGCTCGACTCTTCACGTTTCTAGCGTGGAAGCAACGCAAGTCCTATTGATAGATGGTCGAGCGGATCAGAGCCATCTCTCTTTCTTCCTCTAAAAGGTCGACTGCGTCCTGCCGCGCTTGTTCCGCTTCAGCTTCGTTGTAGAGCTCAACTCGAGGAGCATTGTGGAGCAGATCACTCGGCAAGACCGCTTCAGCTCCATAGACCAAGAAGAATGGAGTTCTTCCGGTCGACCGATTAGGCGTGGTCCTCAGACCCCAAAGCACCGTGGGAAGTTCATCGACCCATGCTCCAGCCGCATGCTTAAGGTCACGCATCAGTCGGGGTTTTAACCCTTTGAGGATCAAGCTATTGGCTCGCTCCGCTTGTCCATTCGACTGTGGATGGGCGACCGAAGCGTAGTCGACTCGTGTGCCCTGAGAAGTGCAGAAATCCCTGAATTCCTCTGAGTCAAAGTTTGACCCATTGTCTGTGATGATGCTGTGCAGGACCCCATATCTGAATGTCAGTTCTCTAATGAAGCTAACAGCAATACCGGCGTCGAGGTTTTTGATGGGTTTAGCTTCAATCCACTTGGTGAACTTGTCGACTACCACCAGCACATGCGTGAAACCGCTTCGACCTGTCCTCAAGGGGCCCACCATATCCAATCCCCATACTGCGAAGGGCCAGACGAGTGGTATAGTCTTTAGAGCTGACGCAGGCTTGTGTGACATGTTGGAGTAAAATTGGCATCCTTCGCACTTGTCCACTATTTCCTTTGCCATCTCGTTTGCCTTTGGCCAATAAAATCCGGCCCGGTATGCTTTGGCCACAATGGTCTGAGAGGACGCATGATGGCCACAGGTCCCCGAGTGGATATCATCAAGGATGATTCGACCTTCCTCTGGCGTTATACACTTCTGACCAACTCCAGTCGCGCTCTCCCTGTACAACCGTCCTTTGATCACAGTAAAGGCCTTGGATCGACGGACGATCTATCGAGCCTCTTCCTCGTCCTCTGGGAGCTCTTTTCTCAGGATATACACGATGTATGGAACTGTCCAGTCGGGAGTGATCACTAAAACCTCCATGACCAAGTCGACCACTGCTGGGACTTCTACTTCAGTCGGATCTGTGGCACTCTTGGGCTGCGGAGCTTCTTCGGTGAAAGGATCTTCTTTGACTGATGGAGTATGGATATGCTCCAAGAACACACCACTCGGAATGGCTTCTCTCTTGGAACCTATCTTTGCCAGATCATCAGCCGCTTGATTCTTCAGTCGGGGTATATGATGGAGCTCTAACCCCTCAAACTTCTTTTCCAGCTTTCTCACTGCATTGCAGTATCCAGTCATGGCTGGGCTTCTCACGTCCCACTCCTTCATCACTTGGTTGACCACCAAATTTGAGTCGCCATAGACCATAAGGCGACGGACGCCGAGTGAAATGGCCATGCGCAACCCATACAAAAGGGCCTCATACTCCGCCTCATTGTTGGAGGAATCAAAGTGAATCTGGAGCACATATCTGAGCTTATCTCCTCTGGGGGAAACCAAGACAACCCCGGCACCGGAACCATTCAACATCTTAGAGCCGTCAAAAAACATGGTCCAATGCTCCGAGTGAACTTGAGCTGGCTGCTGTTGCTCGATCCACCCGGCAAGGAAATCTGCTATTGCTTGGGACTTAATGGCTTTCTTTGCCTCAAACTTGATATCAAGGGGAAGAAGTTCAATCGCCCATTTCGCCACTCGACCAGTTGCATCTCTGTTGTGCAGAATCTCTGAAAGTGGAGCGTCGCTAACGACTGTAATGGAATGATCAGAGAAATAATGAGCAACCTTCTTCGTGGTCATGTAGATCCCATACACAAGCTTCTGATAATGAGGATATCATTGCTTTGATGGAGTCAAAACTTCAGACAGATAGTACACTGGGCGCTGAACTTTGAAGGCTTTTCCTTCTTCTTCCCGCTCGACCGTAAGCACTATACTGACGACTTGTCCTGTGGCTGCAATATAAAGCAACAGAGGCTCTTTGCTGACTGGAGCAGCAAGCACCGGCTGGGTGGAGAGCAGAGCTTTTAGCTCGGCAAACGCTGCATCAGCTTCTGGAGTCCACTCGAACTTGTCTGCCTTCTTCATCAGTCGGTAAAGAGGCAATGCCTTTTCACCGAGTCGTGAGATGAATCGACTTAATGCGGCCAAGCATCTAGTAAGCTTCTGGACATCGTGCACCCGCACAGGGCGTTTCATTCGGAGTATAGTGCCATTTTTTTTCTGGGTTAGCGTCGATTCCTCGTTCGGAAACGAGAAAACCGAGTAACTTTCCACCAGGAACTCCGAATGTGCACTTTGATGGATTGAGCTTGATATCATACCTTCTGAGGTTGGCAAATGTTTCGGCGAGGTCAGTCAGCAGGTCGGAACCCTTTCGCGACTTGACCACGATATCATCCATATACGCTTCCACATTCCGACTGATTTGAGTGAGCAAACACTTCTGAATCATTCGCATGAACGTGGCTCCGACATTCTTGAGGCCGAATGGCATGGTGATATAGCAGAAGCACCCGAATGGAGTGATGAAAGCTGTTTTTATCTCATCAGGTCCGTACAGACGGATCTGATGATACCCGGAATAGGCGTCTAGAAAAGACAATCTCTCGCATCCCGCAGTCGAGTCAACAATTTGATCAATGCGAGGGAGAGGAAAATGATCTTTCGGGCAAGCCCGATTGATGTGCTTGAAATCGATGCACATTCGGAGTGAGTTGTCCTTTTTAGGAACCATGACGACATTGGCGAGCCACTTGGAGTGGTATATCTCTCGGATAAATCCTGCTGCTAATAGTCGAGCCACCTCCTCACCAATAGCTTTTCTCTTCTGGACGGCGGACCACCGAAGATGTTCCTTGACCGGCTTTGCGGTTGAATCGACTCTAAGGCGATGCTCAGCCAGTCCCCTGGGAACACCCGGCATGTCAGCTGGCTTCCATGCAAAGATGTCCCAGTTCTCACGGAGGAACTGGATGAGCGCTTCTTCCTATTTCGGGTCGAGTGTTGTGGAGATATGGGTCGGAGCTGCATTGGGGTTGGTCGGGTGAATGTGGACGGGCTTCGTCTCACCGGACGACTGAAATGCTGACTCCGTGGCTGGCTTCTTGGCTCGCAGCAAATCACTCGGATCTGCATTTTGCTTATATTCTTCAAACTCGACCGCTGTCACCTGGGAATCGGCAATCTTTGAGCCTTTCTGGAAACACTCTTCTTCCTTTTTCCGATCGCCAATGACAGTGATCACTCCTTTGGGGCCGGGCATCTTCAGTTTGAGGTACACATAACATGCTCGAGCCATGAACCGTGCGTAAGCTGGCCTCCCCAAAATAGCGTGGTAAGCGCTCTGGAAATCCACGACCTCAAATGTCAGCTTCTCTTTGCGAAAATGCTTCGAATCACCGAACACCACGTCCAGAGCTATTTGGCCGAGTGACTCGGCTTTCTTTCCTGGTATGACTCCGTGAAAACTCATGTTACTGGTGCTCAGTCGGGACATCGGAATGCCCATTCCTTTCAACGTGTCTGCATACAATAAGTTCAGCCCACTACCACCGTCCATTAGCACCTTCGTCAGCCGAGTGCCTTCGACAACCGGGTCGACCACCAAAGCTTGCCTCCCAGGGGTGGCTATATGAGTCGGGTGATCAGACTGGTCGAATGTAATGGGTGTTTGGGACCATCTCAGGTAACTTGGTCTCGCCGGGGCGACCATGTTCACCTCACGGTTAATAACCTTCAGTCGGCTCTTGCTTTCCACATCCGCAAAGATCATCAGAGTGGAGTTAACATGAGGATATCCTCCCTCACTGTACTCCTTGTCTTCGGCTTTGTCCCACTCCTTTTCCTTGTCCTTGGGTTGTTTACCTTGGAACTGTTGGATCAGGAGTCGACACTGGCGAGTGGTATGCTTCGGGTAGATGATATTACCCTCTTCGTCTTTCTTCGTGTGGATGTGACACGGCATATCCATCACGTCATTTCCTTCTTTGTCCTTCACCTTCTTGGGGTTCCAGGATCCTTTGGGTTTCCCTTTGAACTTGCCCTGAGTCACGGCCAGAGCCTCTCCAGGAGCTGCTGGTTCGGCCTTCCGCTTCTGCTTCCGACTGGTGTTTCCCTTCTCCGACTGACTCGGCTTGTACTTGCCGCTTTGGAGTCGGTCTTCTTCCTCGCCATTGGCGTACTTGGTGGCAATCTCCATCATTCGACTCAGGGTCATATCTCCGGTCCGACCAAACTTCAAACTCAATTCTCTGTTCTTAACACCATCCTTGAAGGCGCAGACTGCCTGATGATCAGACACGTTCTCCACTATATGATGCAAAGTGATCCATCTCTGAATATACTCTCTTAGAGTCTCATTCGACTTCTGCACACAAACTTGCAGCTCTGTCAATCCAGCTGGTCGCTTGCAAGTTCCCTCAAATGTTCTGACAAACACTCGGGAAAGATCTTCCCAAGTGTAAATGCTGCTTGGAGGTAACTGATTCAACCATGCTCTGGCAGAACCTTCCAACATGAGCGGTAAGTGCTTCATAGCCACCTCGTCATTCCCACCGCCGATTTGTACAGCCACTCGGTAGTCTTCAAGCCAAGTTTCAGGCTTAGACTCACCGGTGAACTTGCTTACTCCAGTTGCCAACCTGAAGTTGGGGGGAATCACCGCGGCTCTGATAGCCCTGCTGAAACATTCCGGACCAGAAACATGCACTCGACTGCTTGTGGGCGCATCTCTGTCAGGGCCGCCTCGATGAGCTCTGTTCCGGTCGACCAAGCCTTGCACGATGATGGATCGCGCGTCGAAGCCTGGTTCCCGGGGGTCGACCGGAGCTCTTCGCCCCACACTGAGTTGACGCCTATCATCTTGCTGCCGAGGAGCGTGAGACCCACCTCTCAGGGGAGGAGTGGGCACTCGACTCCTATCATCACGATCGTATCGGTCACCATACTGGTCCCGTCGATTCTCGCGTCCTTCATGCCGCGGAGGCGATCTGGGGCTGTGAGCCGACTGAACCGTATTCGCAACGACGAATCGACTGTGAATTCTGTTGCGTGACTGCGACACAGCTGAATTCTGATCTCTTGCTACCCGGAGCAAATCTCTGATCTGCATCAAGCCTTTGCCAGCATCTGACTGAGAGGGCTGAATGGACTCTGCTATACGGGTTGCAGCTGCTAAATTCTGAATCGGGGTTCGGTATACCTGAGTCGGCGGGAAGAGTTGACGTCGATTGGAGTCAGGTACTCGTTGCCGCGCGCGCTCGTCGAGTGCTTGCTGAAGGTTCTCCAGACGAGCGCGTTCAGCCAAGTTGGCCAAACATGCTTCCTCCAAGGCGCGAGCCTCGGGGGTTTCTCCCACGATGGGAGTATGCAGGGCATCCATGTTCCTGCAGTGAAGTTCTTCCCTCTGCAGGGAATTAAGTGGCTCGGGCTGATACTCTTCGTGGACTTGAGCGGGGTCGCCTCCACCGTCTACCCCGTCCTTGCGAGGGAAACCGGGAGGGCTGCGAGGCCCGTTGACCATCAAGACCTTTGCCGCTGGATCACTGCTATCACACTCGGATGCAGTCTCTACGGAGCCAGTCGACAGGTCGAACAGGCCGTAAAGAGATTCGTCGGGCTCGATTGCCGCAACTTGGGTGGTGGCCGTCTGGCGAGCCACCGCGTGCCTCACCCACCGCTGGAGCCTCGCCCGACCAGAGCGCTTGCGCTGGCGGGAGACCGGGAGGGTGATCGATAAGGGAGTCGACCGATATGGAGTCGATGGTTGCCGCAGCAGAACACCGCGGACACATGCACGAAAATGCGTTGTACCGCGGACGGGGAGCACATCAACATCGAGTGGAGCCTCCTGGAGCCAAGCGGAGTCGTCGGCGATGAAGGTGAGGGCGCCGAGACGGATCTCGCGGCCCTCGACCAAAACTCCACCAGCAACCATGATGAAAGTAGTCGGAAGAATCGCAACTTCTCCAAAAATCGCTAAGACACCGGCCCCAAGGTGGGCGCCAACTGTCGTGGTTCTAAGTCTGACAGTAGAGTGGGGGGTAGGTATGGAGAGGCAAGGTCCTAGCTATGGAGCAGTTGTAAACACAAGGGATGTACGAGTTCAGGCCCTTCTCGGAGGAAGTAACAACCCTACGTCTCGGAGCCCGGAGGCGGTCGACTGGATTATGTGTGTATGGATTACAGGGGTGCGAACCCTTTACATTGAGGAGGGGGGTGGCTTATATAGTGTCTGCCAGACCCCTCCGGCCCTCAGTAATGCAGGGTTTAAAGTACATTAAGTCTAGGCGTTATAGGTAACGCCTCACATAAAGTGTCTTAAATGCCATAAAGTCTACTTAATTACAGACCGTTGCGGTGCAGAGTGCCTCTTGTTCTTCTGGTGGTCGAGTGAGTCTTCATGGTCGAGTCCTTTGAGTGAAGTCTCTCTTGGTCGACTGGAAGGCCGTCTCTTCTGAGGGTGTCCTTGGGTAGGGTACTTGGATCAGGTCTATGACCCTACCCTAGGTACATGACTTCATCAGTCCTCACTAAGGATATTCTTGACCGTTGTCCAGTGATCTACTCTTAGATCAAAATTGTACTCCCTTGCCAAATACGGAGCAAGGTATACAATAGGTCTGGTACACAGCATAGCATACTTTATAGAACCTATGACTGAGGCATAGGGAATGACTTTTCATTCTCTTTCTATTTTCTGCCATGGTCGGGTTTTGAGTCTTACTCAACTTCACACCTTGGAACACAGGCAAGAACTCCTTCTTTGACTTGTACCATTTTGAACTACTTCAAAATCTTATCAAGGTATGTACTCATTGAAAATCTTATCAAGCGTCTTGATCTATCTCAATAGATCTTGATGCTCAATATGTAAGTAGCTTTACTGAGGTCTTTCTTTTAAAGAACTCCTTTCAAACATTTATTTATGCTTTCCAGAAAAATTCTAAATCATTTCTGATCAATAATATGTCACTCACATATACTTATCAGAAAGGCTGTAGTGCTCCCACTCACTTTATTGTAAATACACGCTTCAGTGCAAGTCTGTACAAAACTATATGCTTTGATCAACTTATCAAAGTGTATATTCCAACTCCGAGATGCTTGCACCAGTCCATAGATGGATCGCTGGAGCTTGCACATTTTGTTAGCACCTTTAGGATTGACAAAACCTTCTGGTTGCATCATATACAACTCTTCTTTAAGAAAACCATTAAGGAATGCAGTTTTGACATCCATTTGCCAGATTTCATAAAATGTGGCAATTGCTAACATGATTCGGACAGACTTAAGCATCGCTACAGTTGAGAAAATCTCATTGTAGTCAACACCTTGAATTTGTTGAAAACCCTTTTTGTGACAAGTCGAGCTTTGTAGATAGTAACATTACTATCAATGTCCGTCTTCCTCTTGAAGATCCATTTATTTTCTATGGCTTGCCGATCATCGGGCAAGTCCACCAAAGTCCACACTTTGTTCTCATACATGGATCTTACCTCAGATTTCATGGCCTCCAGCCATTTCGCAGAAATCTGGGCTCATCATCGCTTCCTCATAGTTCGTAGGTTTATCATGGTCTAGTAACATGACTTCCAGAACAGGATTACCGTACCACTCTGGTGCGGACCGTACTCTGGAAGACCTACAAGGTTCTGTAGTAACTTGATTTGAAGTTTCATGATCATTATCATTAGCTTCCTCACTAATTGGTGTAGAAATCACTGGAACTAATTTCTGTAATGAACTACTTTCCAATTCGGGAGAAGGTACATTTACCTTATCAAGCTCTACTTCCCCCCCACTCACTTCTTTCGAGAGAAACTCCTTCTCTAGAAAGGATCCATGTTAGCAACGAATATCTTGCCTTCGGATCTGTGATAGAAGGTGTACCCAACAGTGTCCTTTGGGTATTCTATGAAGACGCACTTCTCCGATTTGGGTTCGAGCTTATCAGGTTGAAACTTTTTCACATAAGCATCGCAGCCCCAAACTTTAAAAATGACAACTTTGGTTTCTTGCCAAACCACAGTTCATAAGGCATCGTCTCAACGGATTTTGATGGTGCCCTATTTAAAGTGAATGCAGCTGTCTTTAATGCATAACCCCAAAATGATAATGGTAAATCGGTAAGAGACATCATAGATTGCACCATATCTAATAAAGTGTGGTTACGAT
The DNA here is from genome assembly GCA_963921465.1 of Triticum timopheevii. Lineage (NCBI taxonomy): Eukaryota > Viridiplantae > Streptophyta > Magnoliopsida > Poales > Poaceae > Triticum > Triticum timopheevii. The sequence continues at coordinate 501,613,262 of OY997266.1, read as the reverse complement.
GGTCGGACACACCATTACGCTGTGGTGTTCCAGGTGGCATGAGTTTGTGAAACTATTCCACATTGTTTTAACTGAAGGCCAAACTCATAACTCAAATATTCATCTCCATAATCAGATCGCAAAAACTTTATTTTTCTTGTTACGATGATTTTACACTTCACTCTGAAATTCTTTGAACCTTTCAACTATTTCAGACTTATGTTTCATCAAGGAGATATACTCATATCTGCTCAAATCATCTATGAAGGTCAGAAAATAACGATACCCGCCACGAGCATCAACACTCATTAGACCGCATACATCGGTATGTATTATTTCCAACAAGTCAGTAGCTCGTTCCATTGTTCCGAAGAGCGGAGTTTTAGTCATCTTCCCCAAAAGGCATAATTCGCAAGTATCAAATGATTCATAACCAAATGATTCCAAAAGTCCATCTTTATGGAGTTTCTTCATGTGCTTTACACTGATATGACCCAAACGGCAGTGCCACAAATAAGTTGCACTATCATTATCAACTTTGCATCTTTTGGCATCAATATTATGTATATGTGTATCACTACGATCGAGATCCAACAAACTATTTTCATTGGGTGTATGACCATCGAAGGTTTTATTCATGTAAACAGAACAACAATTATTCTCTGACTTTAAATGAATAACCATATTGCAATAAACATGATCAAATCATATTCATGCTCAATGCAAACGCCAAATAATATTTATTTAGGTTTAACACTAATCTTGAAAATATAGGGATTGTGCGATGATGATCATATCAATCTTGGAACCATTTCCAACACAGATCGTCACTTCACCCTCAACTAGTCTCTGTTTATTCTGTAACTCCTGTTTCAAGTTACTAATCTTAGCAACCGAACAAGTATCAAATACCTAGGGGTTACTATAAACACTAGTACGGTACACATCTATACCCTTGTTCACTTTGCCATCCTTCTTATCCACCAAATATTCAGGGCATTTCCGCTTCCAGTGACCATTTCCTTTTGCAGTAGAAGCACTCAGTTTCAGGCTTTTGTCCAGCTTTGAGCTTCTCCGCGAGAGTGACAACTTGCTTGTCATTCTACTTGAAGTTCCCATTCTTTCCCTTTGCCCTTTTCTTGAAACTAGTGGTCTTGTCAATCATCAGCACTTGATGCTTTTTTCTTGATTTCTACCTTTGTTGATTTCAACACCACGAAGAGCTCGGGAATTGTTTCGTCATCCTTTGCATACTATAGTTCATCACGAAGTTCCAGTAACTTGGTGATGGTGACTAGAGAACTCTGTCAATCACTATCTTATCTGGAAGATTAACTCCCACTTGATTCAAGCGATTGTAGTACCCAGACAATCTAAGCACATGCTCACTAGTTGAGCAATTCTCCTCCATCTTTTAGCCATAGAACTTGTTGGAGACTTCATATCTCTCAACTTGGGTATTTGCTTGAAATATTAACTTCAATTCCTGGAACATCTCATATGGTCCATGACGTTCAAAATGTCTTTGAAGTCCCGATTCTAAGCCGTTAAGCATGGTGCACTAAACTATCAAGTAGTCATCATATTGAGCTAGCCAAACGTTCATAATGTTTGCATTTGCTCCTGATATAGGTTTGTCACCTAGTGGTGCATTAAGGACATAATTTTTCTATGCAGCAATGAGGATAAACCTCAGATCACGGATCCAATCCGCATCATTGCTACTAACATCTTTCAACACAATTTTCTTTAGGAACATATCAAAATAAACATATGAAAGTAACAATGCGAGCTATTGATCTACAACATAATTTGCAAAATACTACCAGGACTAAGTTCATGATAAATTTAAGTTCAATTAATCATATTACTTAAGAACTCCCACTTAGACAGACATCTCTCTAGTCATCTAAGTGATCACATGATCAAATCAACTAAACCATGTCCGATCATCACGTGAGATGGAGTAGTTTTCAATGGTGAACATCACTATGTTGATCATATCTACTATATGATTCACGCTCGACCTTTCGGTCTCCGTGTTCCGAGGCCATATCTGTATATGCTAGGCTCGTCAAGGTTAACCTGAGTATTCCGCGTGTGCAACTGTTTTGCACCCATTGTATTTGAACGTAGAGCCTATCACACCCGATCATCACGTGGTGTCTCAGCACAAAGAACTTTCGCAACGGTGCATACTCAGGGAGAACACTTCTTGATAACTAGTGAGAGATCATCTTAAAATGCTACCGTCAATCAAAGCAAAATAAGATGCATAAAGGATAAACATCACATGCAATCAATATAAGTGATATGATATGGCCATCATCATCTTGTGCTTGTGATCTCCATCTCCGAAGCACCGTCGTGATCACCACCGTCACTGGCGCGACACCTTGATCTCCATCGTAGCATCATTGTCGTTTCGCCATCTATTGCTTCTACGACTATCGCTACCGCTTAGTGATAAAGTAAAGCAATTACAGGGCGCTTGCATTTCATACAATAAAGCGACAACCATATGGCTCCTACCAGTTGCCGATAATTCGGTTAGAAAACATGATCATCTCATACAATAAAAATATAGCATCACGTCTTGACCATATCACATCACAACATGCCCTGCAAAAACAAGTTAGACGTCCTCTACTTTGTTGTTGCAAATTTTACGTGGCTGCTATGGGCTGAGCAAGAACCGTTCTTACCTACACATCAAAACCACAACGATAGTTCGTAAAGTTAGTGTTGTTTTAACCTTCGCAAGGACCGGGCATAGCCACACTCGGTTCAACTAAAGTTGGAGAAACTGACACCCGCCAGCCACCTGTGTGCGAAGCACGTCGGTAGAACTAGTCTCGCGTAAGCGTACGCGTAATGTCGGTTCGGGCGGCTTCATCCAACAATACCGCCGAACCAAAGTATGACATGCTGGTAAGCAGTATGACTTGTATCGCCCACAACTCACTTGTGTTCTAGTCGTGCATATAACATCTACGCATAAAACCTGGCTCGGATGCCACCATTGGGGAACGCAGTAATTTCAAAAAAAATCCTACGCACACGAAAGATCATGGTGATGCATAGCAATGAGAGGGGAGAGTGTTGTCCACGTACCCTCATAGACCGAAAGCGGAAGCGTTAGAACAACGCAGTTGATGTAGTCGTACGTCTTCACGGCCTGACCGATCAAGCACCGAAACTACGTCACCTCCGAGTTCTAGCACACGTTCAGCTCGATGACGATCCCCGTACTCCGATCCAGTAGAATATCGGGGAAGAGTTCCGTCAGCACGACGGCGTGGTGACGATCTTGATGTTCTACCATCACAGGGCTTCGCCTAAGCACCGCTACAATATTATCGAGCAGGACTATGGTGGAGGGGGGCACCGCACATGACTAAGAGATCAAAAGATCAATTGTTGTGTCTCCAAGGGGTGCCCCCTCCCCGTTTATAAAGGAGTGGAGGAGGGGGAGGGCCGGCCCTCTCTCTATGGCTCACCCTAGGGGAGTCCTACTCCCACCGGGAGTAGGATTCCCCTTTTCCTAGTAGAACTAGGAGCCCTTCCAAGTAGAAGGAGTAGGAGAGAAGGAAAGGGAAGGGAGAAGGAGAAGGAAGGAAGGGGCGCCCCCTAGTCCAATTCGGACTAGTCCATGGGGAGGGGTGCGGCCACCCTTTGGGGCCTTTCTCTCCTTTCCCGTATGGCCCATTAAGGCCCAATATGAATTCCCGTAACTCTCCGGTACTCCGAAAAATACCCGAATCACTCGGAACCTTTTCGATGTCCGAATATAGTCGTCCAATATATCGATCTTTACATCTCGACCATTTCGACACTCCTCGTCATGTGCCCGATCTCATCCGGGACTCCGAACTCCTTCGATACACCAAAACACATAAACTCATAATATAACTGTCATCGAAACCTTAAGCGTGCGGACCCTATAGGTTCGAGAACTATGTAGACATGACCGAGACACGTTTCCGGTCAATAAACAATAGCAGAACCTCGATGCTCATATTGGCTCCTACATATTCTACGAAGATCTTTATCGGTCAAACCGCATGACAACATACGTTGTTCCCTTTGTCATCGGTATGTTACTTGCCCGAGATATGATCGTCGGTATCTTAATACCTAGTCCAATCTCGTTACCGGCAAGTCTCTTTACTCGTTATGTAATGCATCATCCCGCAACTAACTCATTAGTCACATTGCTTGCAAGGCTTATAGTGATGTGCATTACCGAGAGAGCCCAGAGATACCTCTCCGACAATCGGAGTGACAAATCCTAATCTCGAAATACGCCAACTCAACATGTACCTTCGGAGACACCTGTAGAGCTCCTTCATAATCACCCAGTTACGTTGTGACGTTTGGTAGCACACAAAGTGTTCCTCAGGTAAACGGGGGTTGCATAATCTCATTGTCATAGGAACATGTATAAGTCATGAAGAAAGCAATAGCAACATACTAAACGATCAAGTGCTAAGCTAACAGAATGGGTCAAGTCAATCACATCATTCTCCTAATGATGTGATCCCGTTAATCAAATGACAACTCATGTCTATGGTTAGGAAACTTAACCATCTTTGATTAACGAGCTAGTCAAGTAGAGGCATACTAGTGACACTATGTTTGTCTATGTATTCACACATGTATTATGTTTCCGGTTAATACAATTCTAGCATGAATAATAAACATTTATCATGAAATAAGGAAATAAATAATAACTTTATTATTGCCTCTAGGGTATATTTCCTTCAGGGTGTATGTGCGCAAAAGAGAGGGAACATGCATGAGTGAGAAATTACTCCTATAGAGGATGATGGAGTACCTGCCTCCCAAGGCATCTCACGGACGAAGAGAGCCTCCCGACCGTTCATTTGTGGGTGGCGTGTCACAGGAGTCTCTCGGGAGCTCTCCGAGCCTTCTGATCCCCCCGACGCGCTGACCCTCCCCCTGGCGCGCCCTGGTGGCTTGTGGGGCCCTCGTGGCTCTTATGGTCCTCCCACGAAGCTTATAGTGTCCCTTTTGGTCGAAATAAATCCTCAAAAAGTTTCAGCCCATTCCGAGGACTTCTATTTTTGCACAAAAAATAACACCACGGTAGTTCTAGTGAAAACAACGTCAATCTGGGATAGTTCCATTCAAATCATACCAATACCATATAAATTTGATGTAAACATGACATGAATACTTCATAAATTATAAATACGCCGAAGATATATAAGGCACCTCTGGCACTCCACCCCCTAGACCTCATCGACGATGATGAGTGTAGGATCGAAAGTAGGTCTAGAGGGGGGGATTAGACTACTTGACCAAATAAAAATCTAACCTTTTCCCAACTTTAAGTCTTCGCAGATTTTATCAACTTTAGCACAAGTCAAGCAATCAACCTGCACATGCAATTCTAAGAGTGTAGTAGTGAAAAGTAAAATATTGCATATGAAGGTAAAGGGAAGGGTTTGGAGAAGGCAAGCGCAATTTAGACACAAAGATTTTTGGCATGGTTCCGGTAGGTGGTGCTATTGTACATCCACGTTGATGGAGACTTCAACCCACAAAGGGTAATGGCTGCGCGGGTCCACGGAGGGCTCCACCCATGAAGGGTCCACGAAGAAGCAACCTTGTGTATCCCACCATGGCCATCGCCCATGAAGGACTTGCCTCACTCGGGTAGATCTTCACGAAGTAGGCAATCTCCTTGCCCTTGCAAACTCCTTGGTTCAACTCCACAATCTCGTCGGAGGCTCCCAAGTGACACCTAACCAATCTAGGAGACACCACTCTCCAAAAGGTAATAGATGGTGTGTTGATGATGAACTCCTTGCTCTTGTGCTTCAAATGATAGTCTCCCCAACATCAACTCTCTCTCATAGATTCGGCTATGGTGGAAAGAAGTTTTGAGTGGAAAGAAACTTGGGGAAGGCTAGAGGTCAAGATTCTTGTGGTTTGATTGGAATGTCTTGGTCTCAACACATGAGTAAGTGGTCCTCTCTCAGAAAATGAGTAGTGGAAGTGTAGGCACATTCTGATGGCTCTCTCACTGATGGAGAAGGGGGTGGAGGGGTATATATAGCCTCCACACAAAATCCAACCGTTACACACATTTGACCCAACTCGGTCAGACCGAATAGAAGAAATCAATGAGACCGATTCAGTTCAAAATGTGAACGTTAGGAATCTCGGTGGGACCAATGAGATCAATTAGGTGGGACCAATGTGCTAGAGCTAGGGTAAAACCTCATCTCGGTGAGACTGGTCGCATGAACTCGGTGAGACCGATTTCAACAAAGATCAAACAGAGAGTTGGTCAAGCAAACTCGGTGGGACCGATCGCTCCTTTCAGTGAGACCAAAATGTTACGAAGGGAAACTGAGAGTTTGCAATGCCATCTCGGTGAGACCGAGAGCCATATCGGTGAGACCGAATTGACTAGGGTTTCTGGTAGTGGCTATGTCAACAGAACTCGGTGGCACCGGATAGATCAAATCAGTGGGGCCGAGTTTGACTTTAGGTTTTGGACATATGTGGAAATGAGAAAGTGGCTGAGGGTTTTGGAGCAATATCACTAAGCACTTTGAGCAAGTAGACCATTAAGCAACACCTCATCCCCTTTTAATAGTATTGGCTTTCCTATGGACTCAATGTGATCTTGGATCCCTAAAATAAAAATGAAGAGTCTTGAGCCTTTTCCAATCTTTGTCCTTAGCATTTTGAGGGGTCCACATCTCTAGTCCATGCCATGCCAATCATTGAACTTCCTGAAATATTTAACTTGAATTGATATTAGTTCAATGAGCTATATGTTGTTATAAATTACCAAAACAACTCGGGTATTAGTTGCACTTTCCATCTCCCCCTTTTTGGTAATTGATGACAACATATAGATCAAAGCTTCGACAAATGATAATATAAATAAAATGCATCGTCACTTTTCAGAAGTATGTGATAAGCAAGAGCTCCCCCTAAATTTGTGCATTATTTTTAATTTGCATTTGAATGCAAATGCACAGTAGATTAGGATCATGGGTCACTCTTCCATGTCACATACATCTTGGTGGAGCGCTCAAAACGATAAGTTGTAAAGAACATGCACTCATCACCAAGGACAAACATGATTGATCATACACAAGTATCATGGATATCATCAAGCAAGCACACATTAAAGCATAATATGATCAAACACATGATCATAAGAGTATCTCACACAAAAGCACGAATATTGTAGCATGCATCAAACAAGCAAACGATCACAACGAATGATCAAAGTAGCAAGAGAGGCAATAAAAGGCAAAACACTCTCTCTCGAAGCCTAATGATCTATACACCTTCTCTCCCTTTGGCAACAAGTTACCAAAAAGCTTGAAAATGCACAATGTTATGCGACACTCTAGGCACGATCTCCGGGAGCTCTTGAAGGTGTCTTCTGGCTGGTCGCTCCGGTGTGCATAGATGGCGTGGAGAGGAGTCCGTCTGCAAAAGCTTCAGCTGATGTCTATGGAGCTGGAGGAGTTGAAACTGGAGGTATGACTGAGGCAGTTGCTGCAGGTGCTGACAATGTAGTCCTGGTATCACTAGCAACTGGCACAACTGAAGACCTTTATGTCTTAGGCACTTGCTGGAAAGCATCAGTGGTTGGTCTATCACTCCTTTCTTCAATATCTTCCTGGAGTCTCTTCACAGTAGGTTGGATCTCTGTGACCTTCACATCTAGATCATGGAATTTTGTCTCAATGATCCTCTCAAGACTCTCGTGACTATGAGTCAGGGTGGCCAAGTCCTTCTCAATCCTCACTGTAGCCTCAAGCAAATAACTGAGTTGATCTTGCTTCGTCTTGAGCATCACTTGTGAAGCATCTGGAGCACTAGTTGATTTTGCTACTTTTGTAGCCTTTGCTTTCTCTATCTTCTCATGGGCTTCTTCACACGTTGGATGAGATGCATACATGACAAGCTCATTGTCCTCAAATTCTGGCCTCAGGGGAAGATGCTCTTTGTCAAGAAGATATGTCCCTATCCCCATCTTGGAGTTAATAAGCATCTGTATGTGAGGGGCATATCCACATGATCTTTTCTGATCAACTGCAGTTCTCTTCACTGTTTCAACAATAAGACTCGTCACCTTGAATTTTTGTGGCACATCAAACAAATGAAGCAAGTTGATTGAATGGCCACGGATCATCCTATGATCTCCTGACTTGGGCAACAAAGTGTGCCTCAAGATGGTGTTGATGGTGGTCAAGCCAGAGAGAAGATAGTAAATTGATCCAAACTTGTGAGTCTCCAAAGCTTTATCAGGAATTTCCTTGTACGTATTTGCCATTGAGTTGTGATCCTTTCTTGGATTGGCATACACGTCTATGCTATTGTCATCCTCCTCAGGGGCATTGATCAACTTGGCCCATTCAGAGATTGTTGACTGATACATGGTTCCTTCTGTCATCTAGACAATCTTGCCATCTGGATAGAAATGAGCAGTGGAGTAGAATTGCATTATCATTTCACCATTCCAGTTTGTCAATTCTTGGCTAACAAACTTGTCAACTTCATTCATCCTGAAGCTCTCATGCACACCTAGGAAGTAGTCCTCATTGTCATCAATGTAAGTCCAATCCACCCATCTCATGTCACACACTATGGGCTTCTTGTCCAACAACACCGCTAGTTCACAACAAAAGGCAAAGTTGTGAGAAGGTTTACAAATCAGGAAAAAACAAGCAAGGCTTCTCTGAGCAAAGGGCCTCCCGTCAGGCTTAAATTTCTTGGAGTTCACTCTAGTTTTTTCTTATTGCCACCATCCAGGGTTAGGTTCTCCCATTCCAGAATAACCAATTATAATTGTGTTCTCAGCTGGAATGCTGAACTGAACCATGCAGTGTACTAACCAGCTGAAATTCTTGTGCATTCCACTAAATTTAAGCACCGCTATTTGCAGAAATAAGCAGACCACAATGCCTCTTGTCCGTGCACCTGTCCAAAAAACTGCCATGTAGCCGTGCCAGCTAGTCCTCGGTCCATGGATGAACTGGTAGAAAGTGCATTCTGGACTAGGATGCAGTTGTTTTCGCTCGTCCCCGCACTACAATTCGAAAGTAAAATGTACGAATCAGCTTCTTTTAGATTGCGTTGGTCACTCTACCTAGTTACTACCAATGTAGGAATACCTGGAACACTGGTGGTTAGAGGACGACAACTAGGAATAGCCATCTCATTTTGTGTAGTTGTACTAAAACTGAGGTGTGTACTTTTGATTGTGCAGATAGAAACGATATGGAGACAGACATCCCTATTTGCACAAATATGAAATACAGTTATTTAAACAGTGACAGATATTTGCAGTGGCGTATGATTAACAACAGCATCTACTGTGTTATAGTTGGCACTAGATTGACAGCATGAAAGTGCCCTTAAGTAAGTAGCATCACATGACATCAACACTGCCACTAGATTAACATGCAGAACAATAGCATTAGTATTACTGTCATGAGAGTAGCACATGGTCAGTAAATGTGCAATCAAATTTTTGCAGTTCCACTTGGATGAAGTAATGTTAGCGGTGTGAGATTTAAGTGTAACTGCAAAAACACAATTCATGGGAAATAAAGCAAGACAGAAGCACTTCATAAGATGGTGGTGGCATTGCTTCAATTTATCGACGGCACTAGACCATTACTTATAGTGACATTAGGTGGCATTGCTTAATGCTTCATGTGATTTTACATTAATGGTAGCGATATGGGTTTAGGGACAGTAGGGGCATAAAGTGGTGAGGGAGATGTGGTTACCGAGAGCGCCAAACACTCAGGCAACATGTCTGCATTTGTCCCATTCTTTATCTCCTCGGTGACATTTTCTTATGTGAGCACAGGAAATCTAGACCTGCTCATTCTCATTTGCTTGTCCCCCAACACCCTCACTTTATTTCCTTTTTCAAGCAAGAGATAGGTCCACTTCCCCCACCCTTCGCCATCCACCATACTTTCTTCGCCTTTTCAACCAAGAGACCGGTTGGGTAGCAAGTGTCTACTACTTTCCCCCGTTTCCTCTTAGAATCAAGTCCCGGATTCATGCTACAGCTTTCCCACTTTCTTCCATGTTTGAACCAACTCTTAGAGTCGACTATATGAACTAGCTTTACCTCTAATAATAGTAAAAGTCTAGGTGGCTTTGGAACAGCGGACGAAAGTAGAAAAAGATCCACACGCAGCCAAGTGGGGAGCTGGAGCAGTAGAGCAAGGCAGGTTTCGAGGAATATATACCTGAGGGTCGTCGGCATGTGGCAAAGATGGCGTCGGGAGGCCGCATCTTGGCTATAATACTGCAGGGAGGAAGAAGGGGTCGGAGGCCCTCCCGAGCCGGCGCTCTCTCGGAGAGAATGGCACGGCCGCCGATCGGGACACGTGGGCAACCGTTGGTCTCCTCCCTTGCCGCCGACGACAGCGTGAACGATGCACCTACACCCCTGCCCCGGTCGAGGTGGTCCGACCAGATTTGTGACCAGCTGTGAGCAAAGAGAGAGAGTGTGGCCACCTATGTCTTGCTTAGATCTAGAGAGCATGAGAGAGTGAAAGAGAGGAACCCTAGTAAAGCAAGCGCTAAGGCTCCTGCTTATATATATAGTGGAGTGATTTTGTTGTGCCAACTTAGAAAAAAATGCGCTCCTACGTGTACCCGCGAGTGGGTGTGAGAGAACTAGTGCGTGCGTGCACTGCTTATCTTCGTGAGAGTACAATATACTATGCCCAAAGAACATTCACCATAAGAGTAATAGTATAAGTGTGTGACGTGTGAGCTAAAATAAAATGTGTGCGACGTCTTTTGTTTTTTGGAAGTTCTGAGGGTAGGGTGTGAAGAGCACATATGTGTGTGACGTCTACCTGCAGATAGACGGTGGGTGTGAGAGGACTCGGGAGAGTCGTGACTCGTGAGGGTGCGTGTGTGCGTGAGAGTGAGGGGACGCGTATCAATGCAATGCATGTGTCCGTAAATCATTATTCGACAAACGTTCGCCACAAGCCTTTTCCTGACGAATGTCGTAAGAACCGTTAGATCGACATCCGATAGTGTCAGTTTTGCCATGTCATTTAATAGAACAGCAACTCCTACACACAAATCTTCCACGTGAGTGTTAGCAACTGTCGTATGCTCCCTCTGTTCCAAAATGCAATGCATATACCTTTATTGAAAATTCGAACCTCGCAAACTTTTACCGAGTTTTCGTGTACCAAAATGCACATATAGAATACCCAGTATATATATCATTTCATTCATCTTTGAGAGGTAAATATAAAGATGGGGGAGGAGTCTACAAAGAAAGACCATCGTATCACCTGCAACAATTTCAACCATCCATTGGTGTGGAGGAATATCATAGGAACTCTATATGATATAATTTTTATAGTATTTTTTCCTTTCGAGCCAATTGGTTCATAGGAATAGATTCATATACTCACTACAAAAAATACACTTCATGATGATACGTGTTTGTCACAGTAGGTCGCGTTTTTTGTCATGCATGTACATCCATGACAATTTTATGACAGAATCAAGATAGTCATACCTGTGCTATCGTAGAAGTGTTCCATGACATTACCAAAATTATCATCACGGAAGTGTCCACTTCCGTGACGATAAATCGCGCGTCACAGAAGTGCTTTCGTCAAGGGTGGCTGACATGTGGCATCCACCGTAACGGAACGCCGTTAAGCTATCGGGTCGGGTTTTGGATCTGATAACCCGTTAACATCCCGGACCAATGGGAAATTTCCATGTGTAAAATTCTTATTGGCCGGATGAAACACGTGTCAGCTCGTTAGTGGGTCAGATAGGCGCCTATGATATGTCGACACGTGCAACGGCCCACCACTGGCCCATTTAGCTTACAAAGCCGGCCCGTTTGACTTGGTCAAAAGTTAACGGGCTGGCCCATGAAAAGCCTGTTAACGGTCTCTTCGCAAATAGCCCATTTTACGGCCCGGTAACTCACGACCCGCTAGGCCCTAACAGAAATCGGCCCAACAACGTCATGTGGGCCGTCGAATATAACACTAGCCCATTTCACTTTCGGCCCATGTATGGCCCACAACGTCTTTCGGCCCATATGAGGCCTTCACATCTTTAGGCCCTTTAGAGGCCCACGGTGATTCTAGCCCATAATGAACAGTAAATTTCTCTGTACCCGTTAACGGCCCATGATTCACATGGGCCATTTCCAGCTCGTGTTAGCTTTCAGCCTATTGACGACCCATATGTTCTTGGGCTCCTTTTCGGCCCTCGATTACTTCTGGCCCGTTACTGGCCTGTTCCCCTAATGGGCCAAATTCGGCCTGTGGCAAGAGTCGGCCCGTTTCTGGCCTATTAACCTGTTGCGCCATTTCCAGCCCGTCCTATATTCCGGCCCATTAACGACCTGTTTTGCCTGTGACAGAATTAAGCATTTGCTGTCCTCCGGCCTGTTAACGGCCCATTACCGTGTTGGGCCGATACCATTTACGCCTATTTATGGACCATGTAGACCCATTTATCCGACGGCCCGAGGCCCACCGATTCTACGACCCTGTTGGAGGCCCATTTATCGGTGGCCCGTAGGAGACCCATGGATCCTACGGCCTGTAGCAGGGTCAAGGTTACCACGGTCCATATATGGCCCATGGTTGTTACGGCCACTAGCAAACCAAGGAAAAAAGAAGACTAGGAAATAAATAAGGCCGAAACTAACACTGGGATATTAAGGCAATTGCACAGATTACATCCACTCGGCATCAAAGATCGCCACTAGTGCAAATATAGGGAACACCCTACACTATACAAAAATGGCTTGCTGTTTTCTTCAGCCGGTGGCTGCACATTAAGAACAAATTTTGTGTCGCACCAAAACAACTTACAACTATAAAACAAAAAGAAGGTTGGCATAAAAGTTAACAGTCTAGCAGATAAATGCACCACCAGAAGTTCAGAAGCTCAGTTCATTTGACCTGACTGTTACGTTTTCATGATGTATTGTCCGATGGAGAACCATAACCTTCGCCTTCATTTCTCCTAGGCTCCTGAACAACATAGCAAATGCTGATAGTCTAGTTTCAAAAACATGCATATCTTGGCGACATCGAACAATGTCTCTCCTTGTCTCGCAAAGGGTCTCTGTTAGGGAATGGACTTGTGTTTGGAGCGCATATACAACATTGTTTTGAGCTTGCATATCTTGATCATGAGGCAGTTTGGACGAGATTGCCTTAACAACCAAACCAGTATTACGCAGGAACGTGCTTTTGGCACTGTTAGTGGACAGGTACTGACCCACTGCAGCAAGAGCTGACATTGCGATTATAGTTGCCTCGCCACCTTCAGAAGGTGGCGGTTCCACCAATTTTTTCATAGCTCGCTGAAAAGTTGAGTTTTTTACATTAATAGTACTAGAACAGAAGATATTAAGGAGGTAGCAAAACCAAACAAAATAGCTTTGGTCTATATACAGAACTTATTCTGGTGAACCCATGTAAAATATTAGTTGTATTTTATTGCAAAGTACATAATAAAACCAGGTTCCAAACATATGACCATGTACCATCGCTAACGTATTGTCTATTTCTTCACATTGTATTGAGGGCTAAGGATAAAGAGGCGAAGTTTATAATACGGTAAGCATAGTATGACATCATTCATATCACAAAACAACTGAGAACAGACAAACATGCAATTGTAATGTTGTGTAGGAAAGTCTAGCACGGAACTAGATTACAGGTCAAGATCAAAGGAACATCACTCCTCTCTTTTAAACGTTGTAAGGTGCAATGATACGCTAAGACAATTGTGTATAAAATTGAAAAGAGTAATAGACATTGGCTGCAAATCATGCAGTTCAAGGCACAAGTCAGAGTATGTAGTAGTTAAAAGGCATGAGGATTAAGGACTTACAACAGCGGTTTTGACTGGTGTAGTCATGCCCTTCTTCTTGCTGGTGTGACAGTCCTTGAAGATTTCCACAACATTTAGTTGAGGTACTTTTTGGTCCTTGTGGGCTTTCCTCTGCATTTGGAACAAGTCAATATAGATCTGATAATATGGTACAACAAAAAGAGTGAAACAGCAGCTAATTACAAGAGCCTCGCAATGTGCAATATAGCTACGAGATCCTGTCGTCTGTTGGAATTTCACTTTCGTACGATTGGCCTTGTTCTTTGAGCAGTTCACCTACAAGAAGATAGATTTGTGTGGCACATGTGTAAATAGGACTTAAACATGTGATCTGGTCACATATATATAATGTACCCGATACTTCGGATCAGGCCAGTGTTTAACGAGGCCCCTCCAGTCTTCATCCGATATATTTTCCACTAGAGATGTTTGGGAAAGTTCACTGTTAGCCTTGCCTTCAAAGTGAGTTTTCCTCAAGTTATATCAATACTGTCACAGAGCAGACTTGAAAACATGGGTGCAAGCTTGTCTGGTTGCATCATCTTGGCTATCCAACTTGAACCTCATCTGTTGAAAATTATGGGAATCTCATTATCAGCAACCTAGAAAGTATGGGACAGAGCAAGACAATATTACTAGTTTCCATACCTAACCATACTTACAGATAAATGGCCGAGGAAGGTGTTGAACTAGGTTTCGTCTTTGTCATTTATGTACTGAATCCATGTTGGGAGGATACGTACATGACACCTAATGGCAACCGCTGCCTCTGATACTAACTTGGCTGACTCTGTAGCATCACGTGGCCTTTTTAAACCTGCCTCAAAACAGATCTCCATTCTTCCTCCTCTGGATCTACTTAACCTATCGAGCATTATCCCTGATGTTTGTTTCCTCTTGCGCCTAGGTGCTAGTCCAACAACGAACATCGGAAGTGTTAGTGTACATCAAACTGTGAGACTACATATAAAGAAGCATGCAACTGTAACTTGACTCCAGCAACTACCTTCTTGCTGTTGAAGCTCACAAGGTTCATCTGATCTTGCCAACTCGTCTTGTGTCAAGAGTGCTTGGGAAGTAGTGTCAGGTGGCAAGGGAGCTTGGGAACGTGCTGCTAGCTCAGTTGATGCATGAGTAACTCGTGCAACTGGTAGTACTGTGGAAGGTGTTGCAAGAACTAGGGTTGTCTCTGCTTGTTTAGTGGCAGCTATTTGTTTCTGTTTGGCTTTTTCTGTAGCTCGTGTAGCATGGGATACCCTGTTTGTAGAATTGTTTGCTAGACTTATTGCACCATTAGTACCAGCACAATCTGCAGGGTTCTTCCGGTTCCCATGCCCTGCCATTTTGTGTTTCTTCCTCTTTCTTTGTGCCATGTTAAGTCAAGCCGACAAGAAAAATGAATAACAATTTAGTTCTTCAGAACTAATTGATGCGTGATACAGACAAACTGAACTTTGATGTTAGACAACCACATGATAGGAGGATGTAATATGTACAAAAAACAGGATGGAAGAGATAACCAGAACTATGATGTGTAAACTAAGCAGAAGACATTTCACTAAATTAGAAGCAATGCAATGGAAGGTAGACACCATATGAAAGATGCTACAAATATCGTTCTGCCAAGTTAACAGTGTCTCATCATAAATGGCGTTTAAACAAATGTGAAGCAGTACAAGAAATGAATCATATGCAAGATGCAAACAACATCACACTACCAAGTTAGAGGTCTCTCGTCATTAGTGTCATTGCATATTCACAGCTTATGATGTGTAAAATAAGGAGAAGGCATTTCAACAAATTAGTAGCAATGAAAGCTAGACACCATATGAAAGATGCAACGAATATCACTCTACCAAGTTAAAACTGTCTCGTCATAAGTGCCATTTCAACAAATTAGTAGTACAAGCTAGAAAAGAATGCGAGATGTAACCTATATCACACTCCAAAGTCAAACATGTCTTATGATAAGTGATTGTTGCAGGTTACACAACAATAATAATTTGATGTAAGAACATGGCGTGATAGACATATACTGTATGTTCTAGAAATAGGAACACATGTCTTATTCAAGTATAATGTGTAAAGTAAGCAGATGGAATTCAACAAAATTAGAAGCAATACATGCTAGACATCACACATAACATGCAACCACATATAACAGTGCCAAGTTAGAGGGAGCACCGGTGATGGTGCACTAGGGGAGACGTGCTCATCATAAACACAACTACGTTGAGTGTCTATGCTTGTGTTGTCTTGGAAATCATCTTGTGGGGATAGAGGAGTAGAAACTGTAGAGGCCCTCCATTTGGAAGGAGCACCTTTATCTGCTGCCTTGCTAACTTCCTTCCGCTTTATTGATTTTGAATTGTCAAGTAAAACCGACAAGAAAAAGCAATAAAATTCTCTCTTCAGAACTCATTCATGCATGATACTGACAATCACTACTTTGATGTAAGGCAAACACATGATACCAGGATGGAATATGTACGAAAAACAGGACGACATGGCATGTTCACAACTGTTTGTGTAAACTAAGCAGAAACCATTCCAACAAATAAGAAGCAATGCAAGCTAGACACCACATGAAAGATGCAACCAATATGACTCTGCCAAGTTAAAAGCGTCCCATCATAAATAGAATTTCAACAAATTAGAAGCAGCGCATGCTATAAATCATATCAAAGATGCAACTAATATTGCACTGTATATACTAAAGGTGTCTCATCATATTGATTGATGCAGGATACAAAAGAAACAATAGTTTTATGTAAGGACATGCTTAATAGACAGATGTACTGTGTACTAAATACAGGAAGGCACGTCACATTAACATGTATAATGTATAAGCTAAGCAGAATAGCGCATGCAGTTTAACCAGATTGGAAGAATTACAATCTAGACACCATATGCAACATGCAACCACATATCACGCTGCCAAGTTAGGGCAAGCACCTGTGATGCTAGTGTAGGGGAAATGCGGTAATCAACTACAGAGCTACGTTCACTATCTTCATCTAGCCTTGCTGTTTCTTGAGAATCATGTCGGGAGGCTGACGCTGCATTCTTTAAATGAGGAGTAGTCCACTTGCCTGACTGCCTCATCATAAGTGATTGATGAGGGTTACACAAGAACATTAGTTTGATGTAAGAACATGGTTAATACACAGATGTACTAGTATGTACCAAAAACAGAAAGTCATGTCATATTCAAAGGTATAATGCGTAAGCAGATGCAATTTAACCAAATTGGAAGCAATACAAGCTAGACATCCGGCTGGAGTGGTGAGCATGATCATCTAGGACCTGAGAGCCTGGTGGGAGGCAGGCTGCTTCGCCACCATCGCGGCTTTTTAGTTGGCTTCCAGGTGATGCCTGTCTTTGCTGGGCTTGTCATTGGCTCGGCTAGTGCCCTGACTAGCTATTTGTCTTCTGGTGCTCACGAGATGGTGGTTCATGTAAAAAATATCTTTCCTTATCTTAATAAAGCCCGACTTCGGCCTTTTTAATACAAGCTAGACACCATATGAAACATGCAACCACATATTACACCGCAAAGTTAAAGCAAGCACCTAGGATGGTGGTTCATTGCGAGCCAGGTCATCAAATCCAGAGCTACATTTACCATCTCCATCTGCTGACACTGCACCCTTTATAGCATTGTAACATGTCGTGCTTACCCGCGTAGAAAGCTGGAGCAACTTATCTCTTTTCTTTTCTGCTTCTCTCGAGGCAGACTCTGAAATACCCTTGCATAAAAACACAATAGTGAGAGTATGGGTGAAGTGTGTGCAGAACTAGTGCACTGTAAAAGTAGCAGATAGCAGGTGGCTAAAAAATAAATGACAGGAGACATATGATAGCTCTACAACATTGCATGGCAAACAAAATTAGATTCTACTCCATATGATTTTGTAATACATGAGCACAGGAAATGCAGGTACTCCTCCAACACACCACCACATGTGGTCATATCAAGATAACAGTCGACTGGAAATAAATAGGTTAGTTGATTTTTTTAATGAACCGTACGATCTATAAGGAACGGGCAGATGGCCTTCGTCTACCTCCCGCCAGTCACTGTTGACGATCTTTCTCAAACCGCCAGCGACTACCGGCCCAGACCCTTGCCCGTCACCCCGCCCTCCCCTCGACCTCACACCACCGCCGAGCTTGGCAGCGCCCCCAGGCCATCCCTTTAATCTCGGCCGACCTCCAGCTCGAGCGCCAGTAGCTCCAGGCCCCACACGCCCCTAAGATAAACACTGAGGCGCTGCTTCCCCAGCGTAATAGGCGGACTAGCGCCTGTTACACCGGGGAATGCTTTCGTTAATTGGGAATCAACTGACCAGGAATTGAAATTCAGGGGGGCGCCGACCTCTAGCTAAGGTGAAATAGTATATGAGGAGAAACCTTGTGCATTGCGAGTTACTAGGAACATCTAGTATCAAGAAGAAGCGATCAACTTGTGTCTTCTGTGGGATGAATACCGTGCAAGCAGACACATAAGATTTGCATGAATAAGGGAAGAGGAGTACCCTTATCGGTTGCCAGTGTGGTCTCCTCCATATGTCGCGGCGATCTTCTTTTTTCTCCCGGGGGAACCGATGTTTTGGAGAACCGTGGATCCTTGGACAAACCCATGGCCAAATTGTTGACTGTGTTGCCATGGCCGTATATCGATGGAGGGGAAGCAGATCCGAGGCGGCGAAGGACGGTGTAGCAGGAACAACTCCGGTGCGGTGGACGGTGGCGAAGTTGGAGCGGTAGCGGTGAGGCACAGGACGACGTGGTTGAACTGGCTCGGGTACGGACGGCTCGGCCTCGGCTTCAACTACTAGCCATGGAGGGTGTTGCGGTTGAGGTTGCGGTGGACGACGACATCGAGGTATCGGCTCCGTCGTGATGGAGGAGGGCGGCGGTTGATGGGTGGGATGGGGTGGCGGACGGAGGACGCCGGGGTTTCATGGCTGGTGGAGAGGTAGTTTTTGTGCCCATGGAGTACGAACGGGGAATCATACGGGTGGGCGGGGAGGGGGGAGGGGGAGAACCATGTTTTGGTCTGGGACGCGCTTGTTTTTGGCTTTTTTGAACAGAAGATGGGACACACTTGTTTGAAATTTGGGGAAAGTACAAACTTTGCCCCCCTCTTAAATTTCGTACCTACTGCGGGTCGGGGGTAGGATGGTAATCCCAGGTGTCCCAAATAGTGGCGGGAGCGATTTCGTCTACGCGCATGTGTGCTTAGGCGGCCATTGTGTATGAATGTTTTTCGGAGGCGGTTGCGTGGCGTCTAGATGAAGCTACAAACCTACCCCGGTTTAGACCTTTGGACGTCGGGCCGGTAGGTTTCACGGGTCGGAGTTATTAGAAAAGTAATTTACTTGTACTACCAAACATTGGTCTCATGTAGTTTCGGGCGAGTTGAGGCTCTTTTGGCGCTTCGTTCGAAATTTTGAAACACAAGCATTCACGTTTAGAGTGCTCTTGAGCTTTGAGGATTGACCTAAATAGACAACGTTAGATTTGACCTTGTATGTTTGAAAACCTCATTAAATTATCCACTTATTTTTGAAATTTTGACACTTGAAAATCCTATAACTACGATTATTTTGGAATGGAGGAGCTAAATTTGAATCTATTTTGTACACGACTACATATGCTATTATGTACAAAATCAGAGCAATGATTGGTGCCCCCATAATTTAGGTATGATTTACAAATGCCATGATATCAAATTCAAATAATTGAATGGACTTCATGTTGAATTTGATTTTTTTTAAACCACCTTAAGTTGAATTCAAATGTATGCTAGTTCATAGGTAGCTATTTAAAATGTTCATTGTGTAACTTTTGTATGTATAATGTGCTTTACACACACAACATGGACTATACTCACATTTATATTCGATTGCTGAAGCGATGCACTGTCTGGAGTTCAAAATACTAACCATGTGGATCAATTGTGTCGAGTAATAACATAGACATGCTCAAATTCGATAGAATCTAGATGTATGATGGATCAATGACTGTTCCTTACGTGAATTGCAAATATCATGATCCCATCCTAATATTTGGATACAATTTATATCTATAATCAATGTGTACAACAGTCTTTTACATGTAGTTTCACTCTCCGTCGGTGGTCTCTCACACATGCTCACACATTCTCTCCTGAGGTGTATTTCTCACACACATTCCCTCGATATAACCCTCCCTCCCTCTCGTAACCATTTATGACTGTTTTCACTAACCTTTATCACAAGCACTCTTCCTCTTGCAAGCATACACACGCACAATCCCCATCGACCCTTTCTATATACATAGACCTGCCTACGTGTCTCCTGTATGCACATTATCTTTAGGCCTGTCTCTCACGCATTGTCTCACACCTCTCTTCCTAATCGACGAGTATGATTCTAGCAGAGCATTCTGTAGGATGCCCCTTAAAGTTAGGTTAGATGAATAGTAATATCAGAGATAAAGGGGTTACCTTAGTTCTAGAACCTAGGGTTACAAATCCTAGTCGGCTTTGTTAGTGGACACTGAGTCCTTCACAATTATGCTATCTTTGTATTGTACGACTAGTCATCCATGGGTCTCCCTAAATGCGTCACGGGCCGACCAATGCGGCGCAGGACGGAACCGAACGAAGGGTCTCACATCGACCCATCGGACCTCACGCGGTGACACACCCTCTGCCCCCACATCTCATTATCTTCTCACACCCACACATACCAACACGGATACCACACACAAAAAATATATTCTCCTGGTGCCTCTATCCCCTCCCCCCTTGCATATACATACTCAAGGGAATCTTTCGTCGTGATGTCATATTCGTCTCTCTCTCTAGACCACTCTCATTTCTCGTGCTATCTCTCCCACGCCCCCAACCCCTCTATCCATGCCTCTCTCGAATACGCAATACACACACATACCTCTCTAGGCCCTGCCAAATGCATCAACTACACATTCACACGTGTTACATCACGTACCCCATTGATCTAAAAAGCCCTCTCTTCACGTTTATTTTGCATACAACATCCCTTTTGAATAAAGTGTGGCCAAAAAATTATTTTAGAATTTCTACATATATACAACATTACAAAGTTATATGGAGGAGTTTGAATGCTAATTTGCATTGCATGGTGCCCACAATGATATTTATTCCGCACTGTGAATTTGTATATTTTTTACTATATAAAAAGTTAGTCATAATAAAGAGAAACGAAGAGCATCTCTCTCTCTATCGCATAGCCTCCCTCTACGCCCCTTTCACGTACGCACACAAACTATCTCCAGGTCCTCTAAAAGTAAGCCCCCGACACATTCACGCATGTTTCATCTTTCTCTCGCGATATATACAGTGACGATCATTGTATTTGAAGCGAAAGCACGATACGTACATCGGACTTCAGAATCCACTCACTACGGTCACCATTTATGTTTTGTGGTTATTATACAGTCAGGGGCTCACCGTACAACTCTGTATTTGCTCAAGACACAACTAGTTGACCAGTTAAACGCTCCACGTGGCACCCTAGTGTTGCATCACATTATCTCACTACCATCGGGCCCACCTGTCGGCTTGTATCTACTCTACACTACACTCTTATAAAAAACAGAGTTGGTGATGATGGTGTGCCTGCCATCCTGCAATATAGGCCGTCCGATTTATATCTGACGGATAGGAAAAAAACTATGGCAATTTTGCAAAAAGGTACCCACACACCTCTTCGCATTTGCAAATAAGGCCTTCCCTCGTTCATCCTTTTCTCTCACAAGATAAACTAGTTATACAAATGCATCTTGATGTTACGTGCAACGCACGTGCATCTTGCTAGTAAGTGATACGTCTCCATCGTATCTACTTTTCCAAACACTTTTGCCCTTGTTTTGGACTCTAACTTATATGATTTGAATGGAACTAACCCGGACTGACGCTGTTTTCAGCAGAATTGCCATGTTGTTATTTTTGTGTAGAAATAGAAGTTCTCGAATGACCTGAAACTCCACGGAGAATATTTATGGAATTAATAAAAAATACCAGCGAAAGAATCAAGGCCAGGGGGCCCACACCCTGTCCACGAGGGTGGGGCGCGTCCTACCCCCTGGGTGCGCCCCTGCCTCATGGGCCCCCTGATGCTCCACAGACCTCAACTCCAACTCCATATATTCACGTTCGGGGAGAAAAAAAATCAGAGGGAAGGATTCATCGCGTTTTACGATACAGAGCCACCACCAAGCCCTAATCTCTCTCGGGAGGGCTGATCTGGAGTCCGTTCAGGGCTCCGGAGAGGGGAATCCGTCGTCGTCGTCATCATCAACCTTCCTCCATCACCAACTTCATGATGCTCACCGCTGTGCGTGAGTAATTCCATCATAGGCTTGCTGGACGGTGATGGGTTGGATGAGATTTACCATGTAACCGAGTTAGTTTTGTTAGGGTTTGATCCCTAGTATCCATTATGTTCTAAGATTGGTGTTGTTATGACTTTGCTATGCTTAATGTTTGTCACTAGGGCCCGAGTGCCATGATTTCAGATCTGAACCTATTATGTTTTCATGAATAAGTTCTTGATCCTATCTTGCAAGTCTATAGTCACCTACTATGTGTTATGATCCGGCAACCCCGAAGTGACAATAATCGGGACCACTCCCGGTGATGACCGTAGTTTGAGGAGTTCATGTATTCACTAAGTGTTAATTCTTTGGTCCGGTACTCTATTAAAAGGAGGCCTTAATATCCCTTAGTTTCCAATAGGACCCCGCTGCCACAGGAGGGTAGGACAAAAGATGTCATGCAAGTTCTTTTCCATAAGCACGTATGACTATATTCAGAATACATGCCTACATTACATTGATGAATTGGAGCTAGTTCCGTGTCACCCTATGTTATAACTGTTGCATGAGGAATCGCATCCGACATAATTATCCATCACTGATCCAATGCCTACGAGCTTTTCACATATTGATCTTTGCTTAGTTACTTCACCATTGCCACTGTTATAATTACTACAAAGCTGCTACTGTTACTTTTGCCACTGTTACCGTTACTTCCATATTACTTTGCTACTAAATACTTTCATGTAAATATTAAGTTATCCAGGTGTGGTTGAATTGACAACTCAACTGCTAATACTTGAGAATATTCTTTGGCTCCCCTTGTGTCGAATCAATAAATTTGGGTTGAATACTCTACCCTCGAAAACTGTTGCGATCCCCTATACTTGTGGGTTATGAAGACTATTTTCTGGCGCCGTTGCCGGGGTGCATAGCTCTATTCTTTGAGTCACTTGGGATTTATATCTGCTGATCACTATGAGGAACTTGAAAGACGAGAAAACGAAGATTTGTCCTTCAACTACGAGGGGAGGTAAGGAACTGCCATCTAGCTCTGCACTTGATTCTCCATCTGTTTTGAGTAAACTTGCAACACCTAAACCTGGTTCTGCTATTAATTCTGATATGTCGGATGTTATTGATGATGCCACTTCTGCTATGCATGATACTTATGATGAAACTACTTCTATGCTTGATAATACTGTGCCATTAGGCGAATTTCTTGATGAACAACTTGCTAGGGCTAGAGAGAATGAAATTATTGAAACTGATAATATTGATGAAAGTGATGATGAAGATTCTCCCCCTATATATGAATTGCTTATTGTGCCTGAGGGTTATGTTATGGATGAAGAGACTGCTAGAGATTTTCTTACTTGCAATGATAGATCTGATCTTAAGAAATTATTAGCTAAGCTGAAAGAAAAGTCTCTAAATGCTAGAATGAAATATGACCCTACTTTTGCTACTTCACCTATCTTTATTACTGATAAGGATTATGATTTCTCTATCGATCCTGAGATAATTACTTTGGTTGAATCTGATCCCTTTTATGGCTATGAATCTGAAACTGTTGTGGCACATCTTACTAAATCGAATGATATAGCCACCCTATTCACTAATGATGAGAAAACTCATTACTACTATATCCCTAAATTATTTCCGTTCTCATTAAAGGGTGATGCTAAAACATGGTTTAATTCTCTTGATCCTGGTTGTGTGCGTAGTCCCCAGGATATGATTTATTACTTCTCTGCTAAATATTTCCCCACTCATAAGAAACAAGCTGCCTTAAGGGAAATATATAATTTTGTGCAAATTGAAGAAGAGAGTCTCCCACAAGCTTGGGGGAGGCTTCTCAATTACTTAATGCTTTGCCTGATCATCCTCTCAAGAAAAATGAAATACTTGATATCTTTTATAATGGACTAACCGATGCTTCTAGAGACCACCAGGATAGTTGTGCTGGTTGTGTTTTCAGGGAAAGAACAGTTGATCAAGCTGAATTGCTATTGAATAATATGTTGACTAATGAAAATAATTGGACACTTCCTGAACCAACTCCTAAGCCAACTCTGAAGAAAAGGGTTATTCTATTTCTCAGTCCTGAAGATATGCAAGAGGCAAAGAAATCTATGAAAGAAAAGGGTATTAAAGCTAAAGATGTTAAGAATTTACCACCTATTGAAGAAATACATGGTCTTGATAACCCGACACAGGTAGTAAAGGTAAATTCTCTCTATAGATTTGATGAAGGTGATATTCCTTGTTATAAGTCTGCTAGCCAATGCTTAGATGAGTTTGATAATTTTATTGTTAAACAAGAAAACTTCAATGCTTATGTTGGTAGACAATTGAAACATAATGCTTATATGATTGAACACTTGAGTGATTATATTTCTAGAGATAAAGGTGAACTTAAACTTATTAGTAAACATGCTTCCATGGTTACCACTCAAGTAGAACAAGTTCTTAAAGCTCAAAATGATTTGCTCAATGAATTAAATGATAAGAAAAATGATAAGGCTATTAGAGTTGTGACTAAAGGTGGTAAAATGACTTAGGAACCTTTGTATCCTGAGGGCCACCCTAAGATAATTGAGCAAGATTCTCAGAGAACTAATGTTGATGCACCTAGTCCTTCTAAAAAGAAGAAAAAGAAAAATGATAGGACTCTGCATGCTTCTAGTGAACCTGTTACTGACACACCTGAGAATCCCAATGATATTTCTATTTCTGATGCTGAAACACAATCTAGTGATGAACATGAACCTAGTGATAATGTTAATGATAATGTTCATGTTGATGCTCAACCTAGCAATAACAATGATGTAGAGGTTGAACCTGCTGTTGATCTTGATAGCCCACAATCAAAGAATCAACGTTATGATAAGAGAGACTTTGTTGCTAGGAAACACGGTAAAGAAAGAGAACCATGGGTTCAGAAACCCATGCCTTTTCCTACTAAACCATCCAAGAAAAAGGATGATGAGGATTTTGAGCGCTTTGCTGAAATGATTAGACCTATCTTTTAGCGTATGCGTTTTACTGATATGCTTAAAATGAATCCTTATGATAAGTACATGAAAGATATTGTTACAAATAAAAGAAAGATACCGGAAGCTGAAATTTCCACCATGTTTGCTAATTATACTTTTAAGGGTGGAATACCAAAGAAACTAGGAGATCCAGGTGTACCAACTATACCATGCTCCATTAAAAGAAACTATGTTAAAACTGCTTTATGTGATCTTGGAGCCGGTGTTAGTGTTATGCCTCTCTCTTTATATCGTAGACTTGAATTGAATAAGTTGACACCTACTGAAATATCTTTGCAAATGGCCGATAAATCAACTGCTATACCTGTCGGTATTTGTGAGGATGTGCCTGTTGTGGTTGCAAATGTTACTATTTTAATGGACTTTGTTATTCTTGATATTCCCGAGGACGATAGTATGTCAATTATCCTTGGTAGACCCTTTTTGAATACTGTAGGGGCTGTTATTAATTGCAATAAAGGCAATGCCACTTTTCATGTTAATGGTAATGAGCATATGGTACACTTGTGGCCACTGAGAACACACCATGAACACACCAGAGAGCAGCCGGGATTCATGATGATTTTTATTATTTGGCCGAGAATGCAGGCATCACCGACTTCCTCCACGACCAGCTCGATCAGTATCTCCTACTCACTAATATTTTTGTGCAATTTTTTTACTTTCATACTAAGAAATCACCACCTTCAGTGGAGTTTCATTTACATGATGAGGTTAAGGAGATGTCATTATACGATTTTTGTGGGGTTTGCAAGATACCCTTTGCGGGCAACATAGAGGAACCACATCGTAGTGATGTGGATGGATTTATTGATATGATTGCTGTAGGGGAGACGAGAAGGTTTCCGATGCAAGAATTACTAGCATACACTTTCCTGTTCTAGGTTACTTTGCAATATTTGCTAGTAGATGCTTAATTGGTCGCGGGAACTGTGGAAACCTTAGTGCCCCTGATATTATTATTTTGTGCCATACCTTGTTTCGCGATAACACTTTTAGTTTAGGTGCTATTTTTGCTAAACGATTAAGTCTGAATCATATAAAGAGCCCCATCTTTGGAGGCATCTTTGCTTCACGCCTTGCTAAACACTTTAAGATACCTATTAGGCATTATGAGAAAGAGGAAAAGTTGCTGCCCTATATTTTTCTAGATTATAAGAGTATGGTAGCACATGAATTTATTGTTAAAAATAATGAGATGATGCTTAAGTATAATTTGAGATTTAATAAAACTCACAGTGAGACTATTATCTTGCCTGCACCCTCTTTTTTTAACATATCTTCAGGCACGTACCTCATCTTGCCGGAGGCCGTTTACGCATACCGAAGCCTGACACCAGCTCCAGAGCCTGAGCCAGAACCACCACTTGACCCTTGTCAATAGTCCGTTTATCAGTGGGATCCAGAGGAGATCGCCAACCAGTGGCACTCAGATGACACTCCTCAGTACACCGGAGAGAGTAGCTTTAGTCCTTGGGCATAGACCAACTTAGGCCAAAAGCCTAAGCTTGGGGGAGTACATATTTCTCACTGACATTACATTCATGTTCACACACTCATGCTAGTTGTCGGTGCTCATACTTTTTCATTGTACTATCCATGCTAGTTCATTTTCTTTTCTTGCTTTCTTCTTGTGTGTTTGAATAACCTTAAGAAAAACCAAAAAAATTAGTTATAGCTTTTAGCTAGTTTACTTTCCATGCTTGTAGTAGTAATATTAAAAAGAAAACTCAAAAAGATTTCTCGTTCTTCTTTTGCTTGTTGGGAGCTTTCCCGTGTAAATAGTTTTATTTCTTTTCTTTTCTTTGGGGGTCGAGAGGAGAAGACCTTGATGGAAATGTTGAAGTGGCTCTTTTATGCATTATTGTTGATTTAACCAAGAGCCCATATTACCTTGTCTTCTCCCTTGAAATGAATGCTTGCAGATTCCAGCTTAGTCCAATGCACGTGCACTATTATTATTATCCACGCCGTTCGGTCGTGCAAGTGAAAGGCAATAATGACAATATATGATGGACTGATTGAGATGAGAGAAGCTGGTATGAACTCGACCTATCTTGTTTTTGTAAATATGATTAGTTCATCGTTCCTGATTCAACCTATTATGAATAAACATGTTTGCAATAACAATTAGAGATTATAGTTGCTTATGCCATGCTTAATTAGCTAGGAGTTTATAATGGTTTACCTTGCGTGCCAACATGCTATTAAAGTGGTTGTGATGTGGTATGATAGGGTGGTATCCTCCTTTGAATGATTCGAGTGACTTGACTTGAGACATGTTCACGCATGTAGTTGAAACAAAATCAACATAGCCTTCACGATATTTATGTTCATGGTGGATTATAACCTACTCATGCTTGAACTCAATGTCTATTAATTTTAATGCATGTTCATGACTATTGTTGCTCTCTAGTTGGTCACTTCCCAGTCTTTTTCTAGCCTTCACTTGTACTAAGCGGGAATACTGCTTGTGCATCCACTTCCATAAACCCCAAAGTTATTCCATATGAGTCCACCATACCTTCCTATATGCGGTATCTACACGCCGTTCCAAGTAAATTTGTATGTGCCAAACTCTAAACCTTCAAATGAAATTCTGTTTTGTATGCTCGAACAGCTCATGTATCAACTAGGGCTATCTATATCTTCCATGATAGGTGGGTTATTCTCACGAGGAGTGGACTCCGCTCCTCACTCACGAGAAAATGGCCGGTAACCAGGATGCCCAGTCCCATGCTCAAATCAAATCAAAATAATTGCAAACAAAACTCCCCCAGGATTGTTGCTAGTTGGAGGCACCCATTGTTTCGGGCAAGCCATGGATTGTTGATTGTTGGTGGTGGCGGAGTATACACTTTACAATTATGTTTGGGAACCGCCTATAATGTGTGTAACATGGAAGATATCGAGATCTCTTGGTTGTTATGTTGACAATGAAAGTATGCCGCTCAAAATATTATTTATCTCTGTTTCAAATTCGAGATCTGACACCTCTACAAATCTCTGCTTCCCTCTGCGAAGGGCCTATCTATTTACTTTTATGTTGAGTCATCATCCTCTTATTAAAAAGCACCAGTTGGAGAGCACCACTGTCATTTGCATGCATTACTATTAATTTATATTGAGCATGACTGGATCTCTTTTACCATGAATTACAATGTTTAGTCAGTCCTTGATCTTCAGGGGTGCTCTCCATTTATGTTTTGCAGTCTCAGAAAGGCTAGCGAGATACCATCTTGTTATATCATATTATGATTGTTTTGAGAAAGTGTTATCATCTGAGATTTATTATTATTGCTCGCTAGTTGATTATGCCATTGATATGAGTAAACATGAGACCTAAGTGTTATTGTGAATATGGTTAGTTCATAATCTTTGCTGAAAACTTGAATGCTGGCTTTACATATTTGCAACAACAAGAGCAAACAGAGTTTGTAAAAGTTTTTCTTTGTCACTTTCAGTTTGTCAACTGAATTGCTCGAGGACAAGCTTTTAAGCTTGGGGAGTTGATACGTCTCCATCGTATCTACTTTTCCAAACACTTTTGCCCTTGTTTTGGACTCTAACTTGCATGATTTGAATGGAACTAACCCAGACTGACGCTGTTTTCAGCAGAATTGCCATGGTGTTATTTTTGTGCAGAAATAAAAGTTCTCAGAATAACCTGCAACTCCACAGAGAATATTTTTGGAATTAATAAAAAATACTGGCGAAAGAATCAAGGCCAGGGGGCCCACACCCTGTCCATGAGGGTGGGGGCACGCCCTACCCCCTAGGCGCGCCCCCTGCCTCGTTGCCCCCCTGATGCTCCACCGACCTCAACTCCAACTCCATATATTCATGTTCGGGGAGAAAAAAAACAGAGGGAAGGATTCATCACGTTTTACAATACAGAGCTGCCACCAAGCCCTAATCTCTCTCGGGAGGGCTGATCTGGAGTCTGTTCGGGGCTCCGGAGAGGGGAATCCATCACCGCCGTCATCATCAACTTTCCTCCATCACTAATTTTATGATGCTCACCGCCGTGCGTGAGTAATTCCATCGTAGGCTTGCTGGACGGTGATGGGTTGGATGAGATTTACCATGTAATCGAGTTAGTTTTGTTAGGGTTTGATCCCTAGTATCCATTATGTTCTAAGATTGATGTTGCTATGACTTTGCTATGCTTAATGCTTGTCACTAGGGCCTGAGTGCCATGATTTCAGATCTGAACCTATTATGTTTTCATGAATATATGTGAGTTCTTGATCCTATCTTGCAAGTCTATAGTCACCTACTATGTGTTATGATCCGGCAACCCCGAAGTGACAATAATCTGGACCACTCCCGGTGATGACCGTAGTTTGAGGAGTTCATGTTTTCACTAAGTGTTAATGCTTTGGTACGGTACTCTATTAAAAGGAGGCCTTAATATTCCTTAGTTTCCAATAGGACCCCACTGCCACGGGAGGGTAGGACAAAAGATGTCATGCAAGTTCTTTTCCATAAGCACGTATGACTATATTCGGAATACATGCCTACATTACATTGATGAATTGGAGCTAGTTCTGTGTCACCCTATGTTATAACTATTGCATGAGGAATCGCATCCAACATAATTATCCATCACTGATCCAATGCCTATGAGCTTTTCACATATTGATCTTTGCTTAGTTACTTTACCGTTGCCACTGTTACAATTACTACGAAGCTGCTACTGTTACTTTTGCCATTGTTACCGTTACTTCCATATTACTTTGCTACTAAATACTTTGCTGTAGATATTAAGTTATCCAGGTGTGGTTGAATTGACAACTCAACTGCTAATACTTGAGAATATTCTTTGGCTCCCCTTGTGTCGAATCAATAAATTTGGGTTGAATACTCTACCCTCAAAAACTGTTGCGATCCCCTATACTTGTGGGTTATCAGTAAGAATGAAAACAAACGACAAAAAAATATTGGACGGTGGTTCGAAGTCATGACCGCGGGCACATCGGACAAGGTGGCCTTGTATTGGTATGCTGAGCCGTCTGTTTTAACACACTGGAGCTGGTGTGGTGATTATACACACACGCACGCATGCACACGAACTGCATGCACACAACACTCGCACGAACACATGCACCCACGCACGCACGCAACACTCACACGTACACACGCAGCCACGCATGCACACAACACTCACATGCACACACGCACGCATGCATGCACACACCAGTACACCACACGACCAACACACACTCTCACGCTCAAGTGCTCAACCTACATGTGCATGCGCACACATCAGACCCTGACAGACACATACACAACCAAGTGACTCCCGAGCACGGGTTGGAGTCTTGTTGCGCCTGTCGGCGTTCTGGGAACGGGGGTCCCCAGACTTGCCTGCCTGCGGCCTGCGGCGTGGCTCAAAGGGGGCCCAGCACGGCCCATCTTCATCAACACAAGCTCAAGACCCTCGCGAGGGGCCAAGCCTCGCGGGGTGGACGACCAGTAGCTTCCTCAGGCACGGCCTCATCAGGCTAGCTCGCGAGGAGGCGGAGAGATCAAGGTGGGGTACCTCGCGAGGCGCCCATGACGCAAGCCATGACGACCAAGGGGGCCAGTCGGGCGCCAGCCCATGCAGTGTCCTCCTTTCCTCTTTGGTGCAAAGGGAGCAAGCGCAGGCAAGAGCATCAAGCAAAGGCATCCATTTCGGTGCAACAAGACCAAGACCAGCCCAACGGCAGGGAGGAAGTCATTGTGGAGCCCAAGCAGGCGTCACCACCAGAGCCTTTGACAGGTGAGGACCAACTTTAGTCAGGATAAGTGTACCCGCTGTTCCCCTTTAAAATGGCCAATTGTTGGCGCCCTTCCCGCTCAATATTTGGGGAAGAGGCCCAGGGCCTTTGCCTATAAATAGGACTAGCCAACCCCAGGGTAGAGGGACCTAAATCAAGCAAGAGAGAGAGAGAGAGAAGGGCGGCTGAACTCCTCCTAGCAGTTCATCGTCCCAGCCAAGAACAGACCCTCGCGAGGCTGTTCTTCCTTGTATTGTTCATCATCAGCCCAAGAGGCAATCCACCACACCACACACTGGAGTAGGGTATTACACCACAATGGTGGCCTGAACGAGTATAAATTCTGTGTCTCTTGTGTTGTTCCTTCCGTAGTTTAGATCTCAGCGAGCCGGCGAGGAACGGGTAGGTAGAGGGCGAAATCTCTGCGCGCACCCCAGTGTTCGAACCTCAAGGGTCTGCCGGAACCCGAAATCCGACATTTGGTGCACCAGGTAGGGGTGCACCGGAATTCGTCTTCCGTCGCCCTATTCTTCTTCGACCGTCGCATCCATGCCTGACGCTCGTCGGGCTCGCGCCGAGCGCCGAGCCGCCCTTGCTTCCCGCGTTGCCCAGACGGCTCCCGTCGGCGGGCTCCCTCGTCGTTCCCCGTCACCTGCCGTCAACACCGCCACCGGCCCGGCGGGGAACGAGCAACAAGCATCGTCCCAGCATCCCTCCGTGGCCTCTTGGGAAGAGCCGTGCAGCCTCTTCCTCGCCCACCACGCCGCGTCGGCCTCCCCGGTCGTCGCGGCCCTCCTGGGCGGCTCGCAGGCACCGCCCTCCAGTCACCACGTCAAGCCGTTCGTCCGCCGGGTCGGCGCCGCCTCCACGCGGCAGGGGTCTCCCCAGACCGGTCGGAGCCACAGGCCAGGCTGGCCTT
The DNA here is from genome assembly GCA_963921465.1 of Triticum timopheevii. Taxonomy (NCBI): domain Eukaryota; kingdom Viridiplantae; phylum Streptophyta; class Magnoliopsida; order Poales; family Poaceae; genus Triticum; species Triticum timopheevii. The sequence continues at coordinate 501,581,271 of OY997266.1, read as the reverse complement.
CAGCTCGGAGGACCACCCCTCCAACTCGGCCTGCTCGGGTGCGCTCCCCATGCTGTGCACCCCCACCATCTACCAGGTGGCTGTCACCAGGACTCTCATCGACAGCGGCGCAGGCCTCAGCATGCTCTCAGTTGAGGCCTTCAACCTCCTCCGCATACCCCGAGAGCGGCTGCAGCCCAGCCGGCCCTTCCCGGGCGTCGGGGGCGGGTCATCCAGCTCCTTGGGACAGATCCGGCTCCCAGTAACTTTCGGCACCTACGACAATTTCCGCACGGAGCAGGTCGATTTCGATATCGCCCCCATCGGTCTCCCCTACAACGCCATCCTCAGCTATCCATCACTGGCCCAATTCATGGCTACGGCTCACCCGACGTACAACCTTATGAAGATGCCTGGGAGTAGCGGTGTCCTCACCGTGCCTGGGGACACCGGGGATGCGCTGCGAGTGCTCAAGCTCGCCTTCAAGACGGCGGCGGCGGCACAGCCTGCCAACGCGGGGACCCCCGAGCCCAAGGGGGCTGCACCAACCAAGAAGAAACAGTTGTTCACCCAAGACAAGGCGGAGACCAAGCAGATACCCGTCAATGAGGACGGGTCCACTAACGCCACTTTCACCATAGGCGCCAACCTCGAGCCCGAGCAGGAGGAAGCCCTGGTCAAGTTCCTGCGCGCAAACAAGAAGGTATTCGCCTGGGAGCCCGATCAGTTGGCAGGGATCCCACGGGGCATAATCGAGCACCACCTCAACGTGTGCCCCAACGTGCGCCCCGTGAAGCAGAAAGCGAGGCGGCAGTCCACTGAAAAGCAGGCCTTCATCGTCCAGGAGACCCGCAAGCTAGAAGCCGCGGGGGTCATTCGCGAGGTCCGATATCCAGATTGGTTGGCCAACCCTGTGGTTGTGCCAAAGAAGGGAGGGAAGGAGCGCATGTGTCGACTTCACCAACCTCAACAAAGCATGCCCGCAAGATCCGTTCCCGCTCCCTCGCATCGATCAGATCGTCGATTCCACCGCTGAGTGCGACCTGTTATGCTTCTTGGATGCTTTCTCCGGGTATCACCAGATCAAGATGGCGGTGGAAGACGTGGAGAAGACGACCTTCCTGACCCCGTGTGGGGTGTACTGCTATACATGCATGCCGTTCGGACTGCGCAACACGGGGGCAACCTTTCAGCGGCTCATGCACATCACCTTGGGCCCGCAACTCGGGAAGAATGTGGAAGCTTATGTCGACGACATTGTAGTGAAGTCTCGCGAGGCCAAGACCCTGATACAAGACCTGGAGGAAACCTTCACAAACCTCAACGCAGTGAGCCTGCGGCTCAACCCGGAGAAGTGTGTGTTTGGAGTCCCCTCGGGCAAGCTCTTGGGCTTCCTCGTGTCCCACCGAGGCATCGAGGCCAACCCAGAAAAGGTCAAGGCAGTCGAGGACATGAGCCCGCCAAAGACCCTCAGAGAGATGCAGAAGCTCACTGGGCGCGTGACTGCGCTAGGGCGCTTCATCTCCAGGTTAGGGGAGCGAGCGCTGCCTTTCTTCCAGCTGATGAAGAAAAAGGGGGACTTTGAATGGACTGAAGAGGCCAACAAGGCGTTCCAAGATCTCAAGAGATACCTAACCAGCCCTCCGGTGATGGTGGCCCCACGCCCTCAAGAGCCCTTGGTACGCTACCTCGCCGCCACTCCCTACTCCGCCAGCGCGGCTCTGGTGGCGGTTAGGAAGGAGCGTCGGACCAAGGCCACAGCAACTACCCGTGTCAAGGCAAAGCAGGACCAAGAAGGACTCGCAGAGATCACTACCACGGCTAAGGAGGATCAACCGCCGCAGGGGAGCGCACTGGGAGCGGAAGAGGCCCTTCCCCCAGGCAACCAGCTTCTGGAGGCTCCACCGCCTCAGGAGGCGCCACGGCCTCCAGAGGACGCCACCAGCACCGATGCTCCAAGCCTCGTCGAGCACCCAGTGTACTTCGTCAGCATGGTGTTGCGGGATGCGAGGGCACGGTACCCCATGCCTCAGAAACTCCTCCTCGCACTACTGGTGGCCTCGCACAAGCTGCGGCACAACTTTCAGGGTCACCCTATCAAGGTTGTCTCAGCGTGCCCCTTGGAAAGGGTGCTCAGGAGCCCTAACTCAGCCGGAAGGGTTGCCGAGTGGAACATTGAACTGCAAGCATTTCAGCTCGAATTCAGCACGACCAGAGTCATCAAGGGGGCCGCGCTAGCGGATTTCATGGCCGAATGGACGGAGGCACTGGGCCTCAAGGCCGGCGAGGATTGATCCCTCTCCCCAGGAAGCGAGGCGCCAGAAGGCTGGGTCATGTACTTCGATGGAGTGTTCTCCAGGCATGGCGCTGGGGTTGGGGCGGTGCTCATATCTCCCACTCAGGACAAGCTCTATTACGCTGTGCAGCTCTGTTTCCAGCAAGGCGAAAAGGTCTCCAACAACATAGCGGAGTATGAAGGTCTGATAGCAGGCTTGAAGGCCGCGGCTGCCCTAGGGGTAAAGCGCCTTACCATCAAGGGCGATTTGCAGCTCCTCGTCAATTTCTCCAACAAAGTGTACGAGCCAAAAGATGAGCACCTGGAGGCCTACCTCGCGGAGGTCCGCAGGATGGAAAAGCAGTTCTGGGGGTTGGAGTTGCAGCATGTGCCCCGTGGCACCAATCAGGAGGCCGATGGCATCACCAAACAAGCATCCAGGCGGTTACCTCAGGAGCCTGGCGTCTTCGAGGAGCGGCTCTTCAAGCCCTCGGCCATGCCATCACTATCAAACACGGCGCAGCCTCGGGAGGAGCTCCCCCAGCCACCTGCCTCGGGAGCTCCGGTCTGTGGCCCAGCCTCAAGAGCGTGCCTGCTCCTGACGATGGAGCCTCAGGAGGGGTGCTGGGTCATAGAGCTCCGGAGTTACTTGACGCAAGGGACCCTGCCGGAGAAGGAGGAGGAAGCAGAGCGTGTGGTGTGGCAAGCTACATCGTACTGTATCAGGGATGGAGAACTCTACCGGAAGCGACCAAATGATGCATCCCTACGCTGCATATCCAGGGAGCAAGGGAAAGAGCTGCTGGCGGATATACATGATGGAGACTGTGGGCACCACTCGTCATCACGGACCCTCGTGGGCAAGGCATTCCGCAGCGGCTTCTATTGGCCTACTGCGCTCAATGAAGCTGTCGAACTAGTGAAGGCTTGCAAAGCCTGCCAACTCCATGCCAAGCAGATTCATCAGCCGGCAGGAGGTCTGCAGACTATACCCCTCTCGTGGCCGTTCGCAGTCTGGAGGCTGGATATCCTTGGACCATTCCCTCGGGCGCCGGGGGGCTATCGCTATCTCTACGTCGCCGTGGACAAGTTCACCAAGTGGGCCGAAGTGGAAGCCGTCCGCACCATCCCTGCGGGTTCAACGGTCAAGTTCATCAAGGGCATCGTGAGCCGGTTCGGGGTGCCGAATCGCATCATCACCGATAATGGTTCGCAGTTCACCAGTAACCTCTTCAAAACGTACTGTGCTAACCTTGGAATGCAGATATGCTACGCTTCGGTGGCGCACCCCCGAAGCAACGGCCAGGCCGAGTGGGCCAACGCGGAGGTCCTGAGGGGCCTCAAGACCAGAACATTCAAGAAGAAGCTGGAAGCCTGCGGTAGAGGTTGGTACGAGGAGCTTCAGTCCGTGTTGTGGTCCATCCGCACTACCGCAACCAAGCCGACTGGAGAGACCCCGTTCTTCCTGGTCTATGGAGCCGAAGTGGTCCTCCCTCACGAGGTCAGACGTCGTTCCACACGGGTCCTGGCGTTCGACAAGGCACAGCAGGACGCCATGCGGGGGATGGACCTCGTGCTGGGGGAGGAGCGTCGCCGAGAAGCCGCGTTGCGAGCGGCGAGATACCAACAAGCACTCAGCGATACCACTGCCGCAACATCCGCCCCAGAACTCTTGAGGTAGGGGACCTCGTGCTCAGGCGGGTTCTCTCCAGGGAGGGACTGCATAAGCTCTCTCCCATGTGGGAGGGCCCGTTCAAGGTTGTTCATGTTTCCAGGCCCGGCTCCGCGCGCTTGGAGACTCAGGAGGGGGTGCCAGTCCAGAATGCGTGGAACATCCAGCACCTCCGGAGGTTTTACCCTTAAAAGGCCCAGAGCCTATGAAGAAGGCGAATGCCTGTGAAGATTATCCTTTTGGAAAAGGCCCAGAGCCTGTGAAGAAGGCGAATGCCTGTGAAGATTATCCTTTTGGAAAAGGCCCATAGCCTGTGAAGAAGGCGAATGCCTGTGAAGATTATCCTTTTGGAAAAGGCCCAGAGCCCGTGAAGAAGGCGAATGCCTGTGAAGATTATCCTTTTGGAAAAGGCCCAGAGCCTGTGAAGAAGGCGAATGCCTATGAAGATTATCCTTTTGGAAAAGGTCCAAAGCCTGTGAAGAAGGTGAATGCCTGTGAAGATTATCCTTTTGGAAAAGGCCCAGAGCCTGTGAAGAAGGTGAATGCCTGTGAAGATTATCTTTTTGGAAAAGGCCCAGAGCATGTGAAGAAGGCAAGTGCCTGTGAAGCTGTCGCGTTTTGGAAAAGGCTCGGAGCCTGTGAAGAGGGCCAAATGCCCGTGAAGCTTGCTTCCCCGAAGAAAGGCCCGGAACCTGTGAAGAAGGCCAGCGTCTATGAAGCTCGCCGCCCATGACACTCTCACGTAATAATGAGTTGGGGTTGTACACGCCCCGGAGTCTCAGGAGCGCCGGCCTCAGGCCCTGGGGCTCCCTCCCACGCCCAGTGGCAGCACTTAGCTCCGCGCTGGTGAGAAGATGTCGAAGACTAGACTAGGTGCCGAACGCGGCTTTTTCATTTGCTTTCTGCAGTTGGCTAGTTCATTCTCATTTGAAGTTTTATAGAAACTATCGCCGTCTTTTGACTTATGGCTCTTCGACTTTTCGCCCTCTTGCCTCGATTTCTCTTGCGCAAGGTGTCACGAGGGGCAGCCCGAGCGCCCTCGCGAGTGTTTCTGTCCTTATCGTTCAAGGTTTCACAATCCGGGTCCACTATAGGAGCACCCCTCTCGTCCGTGCCTCACGGGCACCGCGACACGAATACAACACCTGGGTTGGTTGCCCCCATGGCTGAGGCTGGGGATTACCTACGCGCGGGCGTGCGGCCGGAAAGAACAATACCAAAATAACGGAAACAGTACGATGATTAACAACGGTAACCCAAACACGCCCCCACGGGGCCCCACACTATTGTCTTTTTGCGCAGGAAAAAGGAAAAGAAAGGACAAATCAGGCAAAGCTCGCCCTACGCCGGCCCTCAGGGAAGACTCGACCCGCCTCCGGAGCTCAGGCGGACTCCCTCTCGCGCTTCACTGTGGCGCGACGGCGGGCAGACCTGCTACCACCCTCCAAGTAGGCACGACGGCGTGGAGGCTGACCGCTGCCGCTGCTAGAAGAGTTGCTGCCCGAAGAAGAACCAGTGAAGCTTGAGGAACCCTAGGCGCCGCCCACCACGCGCGCGCTGTCCTCCCTGTCCTCGCCGGGGCTGGGTCCCCGGCCGCGGTCGTCGTCTTCAGGGCAGCACCCTGCACGGCGACCATCTTCCCCAAACACCCTCACGTAGAGCGTGGCATCGCCGATGAACTTGAAGTGCAGGGTGCACCGACAGCTCAGGCCACGTGCGCGGGAAAACGTCTGTCAGTCGCGGGTCAAGGCCAGGCTCCTGGCCGCAGAGACCTCCAGCGAAGCCCACGAGGCCCGGCTGCAGCAGCCATCTGCCTGGAGCCAGAGGCCGCCCGGGGTGCCAGCCGGGAGCTCACCTAGGAGGAAGCGAGGGAGCTGAAGTCGGGCGCTAGTCGGCTCCGCCGCCCACATAACGAACTCCGGCAGCACCTCCGCAGTGTGGAAGCACGACCTAGGGGGTCGCACGTGAAGGAAATATGCCCTAGAAGCAATAATAAAGTTATTATTTATTTCCTTATTTCATGATAAATGTTTATTATTCATGCTAGAATTGTATTAACCGGAAACATAATACATGTGTGAATACATAGACAAACATAGTGTCACTAGTATGCCTCTACTTGACTAGCTCGTTAATCAAAGATGGTTAAGTTTCCTAACCATAGACATGAGTTGTCATTTGATTAACGGGATCACATCATTGGAGAATGATATGATTGACTTGACCCATTCCGTTAGCTTAGCACTTGATCGTTTAGTATGTTGTTATTGCTTTCTTCATGACTTATACATGTTCCTATGACTAAGAGATTATGCAACTCCCGTTTATCGGAGGAACACTTTGTGTGCTACCAAACGTCACAACATAACTGGGTGATTATAAAGGAGCTCTACAAGTGTCTCCGAAGGTACATGTTGGGTTGGCGTATTTCGAGATTAGGATTTGTCACTCCGATTGTCGGAGAGGTATCTCTGGGCCCTCTCGGTAATGCACATCATTATAAGCCTTGCAAGCAATGTAACTAATGAATTAGTTACGTAATTATGCATTACGTAACGAGTAAAGAGACTTGCCGGTAACAAGATTGAACTAGGTATTGGATACCGACAATCGAATCTCGGGCAAGTAACATACCGATGACAAAGGGAACAACGTATGTTGTTATGCGGTTTGACCGATAAAGATCTTCGTAGAATATGTAGGAGCCAATATGAGCATCCAGGTTGCGCTATTGGTTATTGACCGAGAATAGTTCTAGGTCATGTCTACATAGTTCTCGAACCCGTAGGGTCCGCACGCTTAACGTTACGATGATAGTTTTATTATGAGTTTATGAGTTTTGATGTACAGAAGGAGTTTGGAGTCCCGGATGAGATCGGGGACATGACGAGGAGTCTCGAAATGGTCAAGACGTAAAGATCGATATATTGGACGACTATATTCGGACTTCGGAAAGGTTTCGAGTGATTCGGGTATTTTTCGGAGTACCGGAGAGTTACGGGAATTCGCCGGGGAGTATATGGGCCTTATTGGGCCATACGGGAATAGAGGAGAGAGGCCAAAAGGAAGGAGGCCTGCGCCCCCCCTCTGGTCCAAATTGGACAAGGGGCGCAGCCCCCCTTTCCTTCTTCCTCTCCCCCTCTTTCCCCTTCTCCTACTGCAACAAGGAAGGAGGGAGTCCTACTCCCGGTGGGAGTAGGACTCCCCTTGGCGCGCCCCCTCCTAGGCCGGCCGCCCCCTTCCCCCTTGCTCCCTTATATACGGGGGCAGGGGGGCACCTCTAGGCACAACAACAATTGATACCTTGGATCTATTAGCCGTGTGCGGTGCCCCCCTCCACCATAGTCCACCTCGATAATATCGTAGCGGTGCTTAGGCAAAGCCCTGCGACGGTAGAACATCAAGATCGTCACCACGCCGTCGTGCTGACGGAACTCTCCCTCGACACTCGGCTGGATCGGAGTTCGAGGGACGTCATCGAGCTGAACGTGTGCTAGAACTCGGAGGTGCCGTAGTTTCGGTGCTTGATCGGTCGGGCTGTGAAGACGTACAACTACATCAACCGCGTTGTTCTAACGCTTCCGCTTTCGGTCTACGAGGGTACATGGACACACTCTCCCCTCTCGTTGCTATGCATCACCATGATCTTGCGTGTGCGTAGGAAATTTTTGAAATTACTATGTTCCTCTACGAGGTGGCATCCGAGCCTAGGTTTTATGCGTAGATGTCATATGCACGAGTAGAACACAAGTGAGTTGTGGGCGATACAAGTCATACTGCTTACCAGCATGTCATACTTTGGTTCAGCGGTATCGTGAGATGAAGCGGCCCGGACCGACATTACGCGTACGCTTACGCGAGACTGGTTTCACCGTTACGAGCACTCGTGCTGAAAGGTGACTGGCGGGTGTCTGTCTCTCTCACTTTAGTTGAACCGAGTGTGGCTACGCCCGGTTGAAAGGATCGATATGGTTGACTAGAGGGGGGGGGGTGAATAGGCAACTAACAATTTTTAACCTTTTCTTTACCAAATTAAACTTTGCAACAAAATAGGTTGTCTAGATGTGCAACTAGGTGAGCAACCTAAATGATGCAATAACAACTACTACACAAGCAAGCAAGAGATGTAACAACGAGTAAGCTTGCAAGAGTAAAGGCACGAAATGACCAAGAGTGGAGCCGGTGGAGACGAGGATGTGTTACCGGAGTTCCTTCCTTTTAAGGGGAAGTACGTCTCCGTTAGAGCGGTGTGGAGGCACAATGCTCCCCAAGAAGCCACTAGGGCCACCGTATTCTCCTCACGCCCTCACACAATGCGAGATGCCGTGATTCCACTATTGGTGCCCTTGAAGGCGGCGACCGAACCTTTACAAGCAAGGTTGGGGCTATCTCCACAACAATCGGAGGCTCCCAACACCACCAACAACACCACGAAGCTTCACCACAATGGAGTATGGCTTCGAGGTGACCTCAACCGTCTAGGGTGCTCAACACCCAAGAGTAACAAGATCCGCAAGGGATAAGTGGGGGGAATCAAATTTCTCTTGGTGGAAGTGTAGATCTGGGCCTTCTCAACCAATCCCGAGCAAATCAACAAGTTTGATTGGCTAGGGAGAGAGATCGGGCGAAAATGGAGCTTTGAGGAACAATGGAGCTTTGGGGGAAAGAGGTAGGTCAACAAGGAAGAAGAAGACCCCTTTATATAGTGGGGGAACACATCCAACCGTTACCCCACTGAGCAGCCCCGCATAGAGCGGTACTACCGCTGGGGAAGGGCGACACTACCACTGAGAGCGGTACTACCGCTCCCTGCTCAGCGGTACTACCGCGCAGAAGGGAAACCCAGGCCACTGGCCCCAGAGCGGTACTACCGCGAAGTAGGAGCGGTACTACCGCTCGGAGCGGTACTACCGCTTCCACTTCCGCTGGTAGTGCCGCAAAACCCGACACGAGAAAACATCATCCCAAATCGAGGCGGTAGTAGGCGCGGTACTACGGCGGTACTACGGCCGAGCCCCCGAGTGGTACTACCGCTCAACGGAGCGGTACTACCGCTGGGAGCGGTACTACCGCTCGGCCGAGCGGTACTACCGCTGTGGGGCTTCAGCGGTACTACCACTGTAGATCGCGGTACTACTGCTGGCACAGGACGAAGAGGGAACCGGAATAGAAGAGCAGCTCCAAAGATGCGAAGGGAAGACGACGGGTGAGATAGGGATGTGTACGTGTTGATTCCACCCTAGTCTTACCAAAGCGAATCCCCTCTTAATAGTACGGTGACTCCTACGGAACTAGTCCACCAACAACGAAACGCAGGAGTTACACCGTCTTGAATAAAACAACGAGGGGAGGAAATCGTCTCGTGCCAATGGATGATTCTCTGAAAGAACTTAACGCACACGATTAGTCCGCAAAAGCATTGTCATCAATCACCAAAACCACTGGGGAATAAATATGCCCTTACAATCTCCCCCTTTTTGGTGGATTGATGACAACACGGGATTTGCATAAACATGATATATCTATGTAAGCATACAAACCCCACGGTCCTAATATGTAGATGGGCTCCCCCTAGATGTGTGCTAGTTTAGATAAGTGCTTTGGACTGCACAGTACACATACTAGGATCAAAGCTCCCCCTACATTTTAGAGACCAATAATCTAAGCATGGTGTAAGAGAGCAGCATAGATGATATAACAAGATAAGTACGCAACTCATGAGCTAGATAGACATAGATAAAGATACTTAAAATGAAGGTGGCATATGTCTTACACCATATGACTCGAACTTAAGTCTTACTCGAACTTAGGTCTCACAGACAAACCAACCAAAGCAAATGCGAGGAAAACACGACAAACACGACAAGACACGAATAAGAGATGACAGAGACACACTCGCAAATCCCTAAACTCTCTCCCCCTTTGGCATCGAGACACCAAAAAGGAGAGGGAGTGTTGCTACTGCTCCAGGTGAGAGCAAATGAGGACACACACATCAGAGCCCAGCAGAATCATCGGCACCACCGTCGTCAGTCTGGAAGTGCTCGGCCTCAGAATCAGTCCACGGGCAGTGCTGCTGAATCCACTCCTCCTCCTCAGTAAGCTGGTCCTCAGATCTACTCTTGACTGTAGCACCCAACTGACGCATGAGCTGCTTGTGACGACCGCGAGCCTTCTTCTCAGCCACATGAGTCATGTACTGGCCGTGAGCCTCCATGCAGAACAACTTCTTCATCTTAGACTTGAGCTTCTTAGCCCAAGAGGGCTTTGCCGCAGAAGGTATGTAGTCATCATCCTCATCATCATCAGCGGCAGGCTCCTCCTCTGTCTCCATGGCAGCAGCAGACGAAGGAACTCCAGTCTTACGGGCCTGAGTGCCCGTGTGATCCTTCTTCCTCAGACGCTTGACATCGTGAGAGATCAACTCTCCACACTCCAGAGGCACCATAGGGTATACATGATCCCAAGCCTTCTCAATGAGTAGCATGATGAACGGACCATAGATCGGGCACTTACGCTCGGAGATAGCAGACAGCAGCTCAAACCACATAACATGAGAGATATCCAAAGACTCTCCGGTGGGATTTGCCTTCTCACGCTGGCAGAAAAGAAGCATGTCCACGAGATAAGAGTGAACCTGGTCCAGATTCCCAATGCGAGGGAAAAGTGTCTCTCTGAAGATGCGGTGAAGGATATCCAGATAGGCAGGCAGCTCATAGGTTTACTTGTGTGTCTCAGGGTTGATCTTTAGAGTGCAGTATGGCCAGAGAGCTTGCTTGTGAGTGCAATGGGTGCGGGCGTGAGGTCGAAAGCCAATAGGAGACTCAAGCCCTAGATCTTGCACCCCAATCAGCTGCATGAATACTTTCCACTTGACAGAAAGCAGCTTGCCATTGGTCATCCAGGTGAGAGTCCTGCCCTCATCAGTCCCAAGGTGAACCGTGGCATAGAATTGGGCCACTATATCAGCATCAAAGTCCTTGTTGAATTTCAGGATCTCAAGAATGTTCAGTTGAGTGCACATCTGAAGTGCTTCACCAAAATAGTCAGGATCTTGCTCCATATGGTCGGTGTCGATGGAGTGCACATTGACATAGAAATTCTTCTTCGCTTTGATAACATCGAAGAAGATAGAAAACTGAAACCTGTTCCAGAACGGACGGTTGACCAAAGTGGGGTCTTGGTCAACTTCATACGGGTTGCGGCGGCGCCTTGCCCAGAACTCTTTTGGCGGCATTTCTGGCACTGTCTTGCCGGGCTTTGGCTTGACTCCTGGCTTCTTCTGGAGTTGAGGTGGAGGTGGAGGTGGAGGTGGAGCACTTGAGGATCCTCCGGCAGGCTCGGTAGTATGGTAGCACTTGGACGTTGCACGTCCGGGATTGACACGACGAGCCTGATGCTCAGGGACCTTATCACCTGGAACCACACAACAGAACACGCAAACAACCAGAAAGCACAAGAATAAGCCACACAACATGAGCAAAAGATCACTGAGAGGTAGTAATACAGTGGAATTTGGGGGAGGGCGGTAGTACCGCGATCTGATAGCGGTAGTACCGCCATGAGCGGTAGTACCGCTCCACTTAGAGCGGTAGTACCGCTCCAAGCGGTAGTACCGCCCTGGTGGGGGCGGTAGTACCGCTCCGGGCAGGGAAACAGCAGTTTCCTACTACCGTGGTCAGATCCAGCACTACCGTCCAACCAAATTCAAATGTACTCCAACCAAACAACAATCCACACTGCCTAGAAGCATTCTCCATCCAACTCAAGCCTAGACTTGGCCAAAAATCTAGAGATGCAAATGCTACTGCCCCTAAGATGCTAGATTGGAAACCTAGACAAAAAGAACAAGAGAACAGGGGCAATACCGGCATCCATGGCAAGAGGACAAGGTGGGGATCGTTTCCACCGAAAGGAATGGAGAGGGACGGCCCGGAGAGGGAGATCCGCCGGAGCCCTCCCGCGGCGCCGGTTGCTGCAGAGAGAGAAGAACATGCGTGGGGGCGTGCGAATGGGTATGGGGGAGAAGAAACTCCCCCTACCCCGATATAACCCCCACCCCGCGCCTCTCAGCGGTAGTACCGTGCTGGCGGGCGGTAGTACCGCTTGGAGCGGTAGTACCGCTCGCCAGCGGCGGTAGTACCGCCAGCAACCGAAAACTGCTTCTAGACCCCAAAAAAGAAACGCACGAAAAACACGGGAAGGCAAAGAAACTAAACACCAAGATCAACAAGACACCAGAAACACGAGTAACGAACCAGAACCCACTCCTTCAAGGCAACAAAACAAAAGAAAAGCGGGCTCTGGCCTCTCTCAAGAGAGGGCGGTGGCCGGAGCCACCTATGTTTGAGTCAATTGGTATGGCACCGCGAAGAATTATCCTTGGGCCCATGACCAAAACTCGTCTTTGAAGCACAAGTACCATCAAAAATGGCTAATGTGAAAGAGTTGATCGTTTTATGCATAATGGGGGGAGGGAGAGTTCATTGAGAGAACAACACTCCCCCTATGTCCATGCCTACATCTAAACTAGACAACAAGTTGAGTGTGGTGGGGGGTGCACGGGTTCAAGTCACATTGCTCAAATCAATGATATTTAGCTCATGCCTTAACTCGCGAAATCTTGCTTCATCCAAGGGCTTCGTGAAAATATCTGCAAGGTTATCATGAGTGTTGACATACTTGAGCTCGATCTCCCCTCGCCTAATGTGATCCCGGATGAAGTGATACCGAATCTCAATGTGCTTCGTCTTGAAGTGTTGCACCGGATTGAGAGAAATCTTGATGGCACTTTCATTATCACACCAAAGAGGCACTTTGTCACAAATGACACCGTACTCCTTTAAAGTTTGCCTCATCCATAGGAGTTGAGCACAACAACTACCGGCCGCCACATACTCTGCTTCGGTGGACGAGAGAGACACACAACTTTGCTTCTTGGAAGACCAACTTACCAAAGAGCAACCAAGAAATTGGCACCCTCCGGAAGTGGACTTCCTATCCACTTTGTCTCCCGCCCAATCGGAATCCGTGAAACCTTCAAGCTTGAAGTTTGCTCCTCTTGGGTACCATAAGCCAAAGTTTGGGGTATGAGCCAAATATCGAAAGATTTGCTTGACCGCCACAAAGTGACTTTCCTTTGGTGTGGCTTGAAAACATGCACACATCCCCACACTCAACATGATATCCGGTCTAGATGCACAAAGGTAAAGCAAGGAGCCAATCATGGAGCGATATACCTTTTGAGCCACCGCTTTACCATTGGGATCGATGTCAAGTTGGCACTTGGTAGGCATTGGTGTAGACGCCGGCTTGACATCACTTAGCTTGAATCTTTTAAGCATGTCTTGAGTGTATTTGGCTTGGTTGATGAAGGTTCCTTCTCTTCTTTGTTTGATGTCAAAACCAAGGAAGAACTTCAACTCTCTCATCGAAGACATCTTAAACTTGGAGGTCATGAGAGCGGCAAATTCCTCATTGAAAGCTTTGTTAGGAGAACCAAAGATAATATCATCAACATATAGTTGGCATACAAACAACTCCCCGTTGACCTTCTTAGTAAAAAGAGTGGGATCAATTAGCCCTACTTCAAATCCACGATCTTGTAGCAACTCGGTAAGGTGGTCATACCACGCACATGGGGCTTGTTTAAGGCCATAGAGTGCCTTATCGAGTTGATACACATGATCCGGGAAGTAGGGGTCCTCGAACCCGGGGGGTTGCTTGACATAAACCAACTCATTAATAGGACCATTAAGAAAAGCACTTTTCACATCCATTTGTTGCAACTTAAAGTTGTGATGAGAAGCATAGGCAATCAACAAACGTATGGATTCAAGACGAGCAACGGGAGCAAAAGTTTCACCGTAGTCGATACCCTCGACTTGGGAGTATCCTTGTGCTACCAATCTTGCCTTGTTGCGAATGATGTTCCCATGAGCATCTTGCTTGTTCTTAAAGATCCACTTGGTTCCAATGACATTGTGGTTCCCCGATGGCCTTGGCACCAATCTCCATACTTTGTTGTACTCGAAGTTGTTGAGTTCTTCATGCATGGCATTGAGCCAATCCGAGTTTTCGAGCGCCTCATAGACCTTTTGGGGTTCAACACAAGATACAAACGCGTGATGTTCACAATAGTTTGCTAATTGTCTACGAGTGCTTACCCCCTTTCTTAGGCTTCCAACCACATGTGCCATGAGATGGCCTTGAGTGGTGAGCTTGGAAGCAATCTTCACGGTGCGACGCTCTAATTCCTCCTCGGATGTGGAGGGGGGAGGGTTGACTTGATCATCTTGGGCGCCGTCTTGAGCTTGTTCTTGATTTTGAGCTTGTACTTGAGCTTGAGTTTGCTCTTGATCTCGAACTCGCTCGAGGGGGAGAACTTGACCTTGGGCATCATTTAGAGGTTCTCCACCATCTTGAGGTTGATCTTGCCCTTGGTCTTGTTCACAAGGTTGAGGGCCTTCACTTTGTTCTTCGGAAGCGTGTGGGTCTTGATGAGGTGATGGCTCTACTTGAGTAGAGCATTGTCCTTCTCCTTCGGCCACAAGGGGTTCCTCAATGGGTAGGATTTGACCAATACCCATTCTTCTTATGGCTTGGGGAGGAATTTCATCACCTACATCACAAGTACCACTTTGCTCCACTTGGGAGCCGTTATTTTCATCAAACTCCATGTTACACGTCTCCTCAATGAGTCCGGTGGACTTGTTGAGGACACGGTAAGCATGAGAGTTTGTAGCATAACCAACAAATATGCCCTCATGAGCTCTAGCCTCAAATTTAGACAAACGAACACCTTTCTTGAGAATGAAACACTTACAACCAAAGACCCGGAAGTACTTGAGGTTGGGCTTGTTGCCGGTGAGTATCTCATAAGGAGTCTTGTTCAAGCCTTTGCGAAGATAGAGCTGATTGGATGCATGACATGCGGTGTTGATGGCTTCGGCCCAAAAGTTGTACGGAGACTTGAACTCCGCCATCATGGTCCTTGCCGCATCCATCAACGTCCGGTTCTTCCTCTCCGCAACACCATTTTGTTGAGGGGTATAAGGTGCCGCATATTGATGCTTGATCCCCTCATCACTAAGAAACTCATCCAAGGTGTAGTTCTTGAACTCGGTGCCGTTGTCACTTCTTATTGTCAAGATCTTTGCATCATGTTGGCGTTGAGCTTCATTTGCAAAGTCGATGACGGTTTGTTGAGTCTCACTCTTCCTCTTGAAGAAGTATACCCAAGTGTACCTTGAATAATCATCCACAATCACCAAGCAATACTTCCTTCCTCCAAGACTATCAAAAGATGGAGGCCCGAAGGGATCCATGTGAAGGAGCTCCAAGGGTTTCTTCGAGTAGATGATGGTTGAAGGAGGGTGAGCCTTTTCATGAAGCTTTCCTTCGATACAAGCACTGCAAGCACGATCTTTGGCAAAACTAACATTTGTTAGTCCACGAACATGGTCCCCCTTGAGAAGACTTTGCAAAGATCTCATATTGACGTGGGCTAAACGGCGATGCCAAAGCCATCCCACGTCAACTTTAGCCATTAGGCATGTCGCGGTCTTAGTGGGTCGCTCCAAAAAGTTAACCACATAGAGACCATTCTCGACATGCCCAACAAAGGCTACTTTAAGAGTCTTGCTCCACAAGAGGGCCACGGTATCAATATCAAAGAATGTAGCAAAGCCCATGAGTGCAAGTTGACGAACGGAAAGTAAATTGAATGCAAGGGACTCAACAAGCATGACTTTCTCGATCGTTAGATCATGAGAAATGACAACCTTGCCGAGGCCCAATACCTTAGAATGTGATGCATCACCCCACTCGACATTGGTGGGCATAGATGGAATCTCTTGCACGTCCACCACCAAGTCCTTGCTCCCGGTCATATGATTTGTTGCTCCACTATCGAGCAACCATGATCCCCCACCGGAAGCAAACACCTACACGAGATCAATGCTTGGTTTTAGGTACCCATTTAGTAATGGGTCCTTTGATGTTAGTAACAAGGGTCTTGGGAACCCAAATAGACCATTCAATGTACTCATAAGAAGAACCAACAAATCTAGCATAAACATGTCCATCACTAGCACGACACAAAACATATGAAGGGTTAAAGTCGCCGGCTTTGTTTGAGGAAATGCTTTTGCCCTTTTGGACATCAACTTCCTTCACTTTCTCCTTCTTCTTATTAGAAGCACCCTCTCCCTCTTTCACGAACGTTTGTTTGAGAGGAGGAGGACGATTGGCCTTGTTCTTCTTCTTCTTCTTGCTCTTGGACTTGTGTGCAAACCCAATTCCTTCTTTGGCCACAACTTCCTTTTGATTGCTCAAAAGGTCGTTGAGGTTTTTCTCACCTTGAATGCAAGACACAAGGCCTTTCTCAAGTTGACCCTTCAACTTGGCATTTTCCTCCACAAGATGCACATGCTCACAGCAAGGGTTAGTAGCACATGCATTATCAATTAATACCATATGAGGAAAGGTGGCCTTTTCCTTGATAAGCTTGACTTGGAGTTGAGCATGAGACTCTTTGAGACTAGCATGAGTACCCTTCAAGACCTTGTGGGCCTTGTCAAGTATCTCAAACTCCTCCTTGAGTCTAGCATGATCAACCCCAAGTTTAGCCTTCTCGGAGGTTAGCACACGAGACATAACAAGAGCATGATCAAGATCTTTCTTTAACTTAGCATGGTCATCATTGTGTGACTCCTCAAGAGTCAAACGATGCACACGCTCTTCCTCAAGAGCATTAGAGAGATCCGATATCTCATCGGCATAGTCATGACTATGACCTTCCATCTTAGAGATGGTTTCTTCGTGAGCCTCGATCATGTCATTGGCCTCACCAAGTTGTTCCAAGAGAGCAACAAAGTGCTTCTTGGACTTTCCCTTGAGCTTACTCATAAAAGTCTCAAATTCATTCACTTCCTCATTAGACTCAACATGTCCATCAACGCAATCCTCCAAGGAGGGATTAGTAATGATGGTGGTTGTGATGTTGGGGGTTACCTTGTTTGAAGCTTTAGCCATGAGGCATCTAGCGGTGATGTTTTCGTTGGGTGATTCGAAGAGAGACACCCGGGGAGTAGCAATGGCAATGGATGCCATGGCCGTTGCTTCTTCATTTTCATCATCATCGTCATCCTCTTGGTATTCTTCTTGAACCACCAACCCACGAGTGGGAGTCTTCTTGGCGAAGTTGCTCTTGTTGGGGAAGGACTTGGCTTTGTCTTTCTGAATGAACTTGCCACCATTGTCTTCCCGCTTCTTGTAAGGACAATCCGCAACGAAATGGCTCACATTACCACAGTTGAAGCAAGTTCTAACTCATTGCTTGCCCTTGACGCCACTTGAGTTGTTCTTGTTGAAGTTGGGTCTTGAGCTCTTCTTGCTCCAAAATTGTCTTGAAGCAAGGGCCATGTGCTCATGGTAGTCAAACTTGGTGTCTTCGGGGTTGCTTTCCTCATCTTCCACTTCTTCCTCTTCTTCCATAGTAACCTTGGCCTTCAAAGCAAGGTTAGGCTTCTTTGCTCTTTGAGAACGGAGCACCGCATTGTCAGCGGTCTTGTCCAAAATGCTCATTGCAACGAACTCATCCAACACTTCACTTGAG
Organism: Triticum timopheevii; assembly: GCA_963921465.1. Lineage (NCBI taxonomy): Eukaryota > Viridiplantae > Streptophyta > Magnoliopsida > Poales > Poaceae > Triticum > Triticum timopheevii. The sequence continues at coordinate 501,563,727 of OY997266.1, read as the reverse complement.
GTCATGGTGTGGAAGTCCGGTCGTTGACGAATGACGGAGGACATGGCCTTGTTGTAAGGCATCATGGCCTTGAGGAACTTCCGCTTGATCTAATTGTCATCCGTGTCCTTGCTTCCATGATCTCGAAGTGCCACCGCGAGTTTGGTCACTCTTCAAAAGAGCTCATGAGGTTCTTCATCTTCTTTCATTGCAAACTCATCAGCTTCATCTTGCACCACTTCATAGTTGGAGCGTTGGATGCTAGCACTTCCACGATAGAGACCCTCGACACGTTTCCGTGCTTCTTTAGCCACGACATGGGGTCGAAGGTGAGGGAGATCTTCGGGAAGGATTGCATCTTGGATGATGAAGAGAGCACTCTCATTGAATTGATTGTCCACGGCTTCTCGAGGGGTGAAGTTGCTTGGGTCATGAGGATAAAAACCTTCTTCAATGACTCTCCAAAGGTTAGTGTTCACATGTTTCAAATGACGCTTAAAGCGATAGACCCAATTATCAAAATCTTCATGTTTCTCATATTTAGGAGGTGGACTGGCATGATTCAAATGAGTGGAGGGGATTGGCCCTCCATAAACCGGGGGTTCCACATGGGCAAAGATGCCGGTGCCATTTCTACCACTAGTAGAAGGACTCTTTTCATTGTTAGCTTCCCCCTTGTCGGAGATAGCATCCGTCACCTTGTTAGTAGGATCACCCACTTTCATAGGCGCGGTAGATAGTTTAAGTCCCTCTAGAAAATCATTAAACATGCTTTTAACCTCGGCCGTCATGGAGGTTTTCAATGTGTCTAAAGCCACATTGAATTCCTCACGAGAGACCGAGGTTCCCCCTTCGGCCGAAGACGAGATGGGATTCACACCGGAGTGTTCCTCCGCACCATCGTTGGTGTCAACCATACTCTTCGGACGGCAAAGTCCTTAATAAAGAGACGAGGCTCTGATACCAATTGAAAGGATCGATATGGTTGACTAGAGGGGGGGGGGGTGAATAGGCAACTAACAATTTTTAACCTTTTCTTTACCAAATTAAACTTTGCAACAAAATAGGTTGTCTAGATGTGCAACTAGGTGAGCAACCTATATGATGCAATAACAACTACTACACAAGCAAGCAAGAGATGCAACAACGAGTAAGCTTGCAAGAGTAAAGGCACGAAATGACCAAGAGTGGAGCCGGTGGAGACGAGGATGTGTTACCGGAGTTCCTTCCTTTTAAGGGGAAGTACGTCTCCGTTAGAGCGGTGTGGAGGCACAATGCTCCCCAAGAAGCCACTAGGGCCACCGTATTCTCCTCACGCCCTCACACAATGCGAGATGCCGTGATTCCACTATTGGTGCCCTTGAAGTCGGCGACCAAACCTTTACAAGCAAGGTTGGGGCTATCTCCACAACAATCGGAGGCTCCCAACACCAACAACAACACCACGAAGCTTCACCACAATGGAGTATGGCTTCGAGGTGACCTCAACCGTCTAGGGTGCTCAACACCCAAGAGTAACAAGATCCGCAAGGGATAAGTGGGGGGAATCAAATTTCTCTTGGTGGAAGTGTAGATCTGGGCCTTCTCAACCAATCCCGAGCAAATCAACAAGTTTGATTGGCTAGGGAGAGAGATCGGGTGAAAATGGAGCTTTGAGCAACAATGGAGCTTTGGGGGAAAGAGGTAGGTCAACAAGGAAGAAGAAGACCCCTTTATATAGTGGGGGAACACATCCAACCGTTACCCCACTGAGCAGCCCCGCACAGAGCAGTACTACCGCTGGGGAAGGGCGGCACTACCGCTGAGAGCGGTACTACCGCTCCCTGCTCAGCGGTACTACCGCGCAGAAGGGAAACCCAGGCCACTGGCCCCAGAGCGGTACTACCGCGAAGTAGGAGCGGTACTACCGCTCGGAGCGGTACTACCGCTTCCACTTCCGCTGGTAGTGCCGCAAAACCCGACACGAGAAAACATCGTCCCGAATCGAGGCGGTAGTAGGCGCGGTACTACGGCGGTACTACGGCCGAGCCCCCGAGTGGTACTACCGCTCAACGGAGCGGTACTACCGCTGGGAGCGGTACTACCGCTCGGCCGAGCGGTACTACCGCTGTGGGGCTTCGGCGGTACTACCACTGTAGATCGCGGTACTACCGCTGGCACAGGACGAAGAGGGAACCGAAATAGAAGAGCAGCTCCAAAGATGCGAAGGGAAGACGACGGGTGAGATAGGGATGTGTACGTGTTGATTCCACCCTAGTCTTACCAAAGCGGATCCCCTCTTAATAGTACGGTGACTCCTACGGAACTAGTCCACCAACAACGAAACGCAGGAGTTACACTGTCTTGAATAAAACACCGAGGGGAGGAAATCGTCTCGTGCCAATGGATGATTCTCTGAAAGAACTTAACGCACACGATTAGTCCGCAAAAGCATTGTCATCAATCACCAAAACCACTGGGGAATAAATATGCCCTTACAATCTCCCCCTTTTTGGTGGATTGATGACAACACGGGATTTGCATAAACATGATATATATATGTAAGCAAACAAACCCCACGGTCCTAATATGTAGATGGGCTCCCCCTAGATGTGTGCTAGTTTAGATAAGTGCTTTGGACTGCACAATACACATACTAGGATCAAAGCTCCCCCTACAGTTTAGAGACCAATAATCTAAGCATGGTGTAAGAGAGCAGCATAGATGATATAACAAGATAAGTACGCAACTCATGAGCTAGATAGACATAGATAAAGATACTTAAAATGAAGGTGGCATATGTCTTACACCATATGACTCGAACTTAAGTCTTACTCGAACTTAGGTCTCACAGACAAACCAACCAAAGCAAATGCGAGGAAAACACGACAAACACGACAAGACACGAATAAGAGATGACAGAGACACACTCGCAAATCCCTAAACTCTCTCCCCCTTTGGCATCGAGACACCAAAAAGGAGAGGGAGTGTTGCTACTGCTCCAGGTGAGAGCAAATGAGGACACACGCATCAGAGCCCAGCAGAATCATCGGCACCACCGTCGTCAGTCTGGAAGTGCTCGGCCTCAGAATCAGTCCACGGGCAGTGCTGCTGAATCCACTCCTCCTCCTCAGTAAGCTGGTCCTCAGATCCACTCTTTACTGTAGCACCCAACTGACGCATGAGCTCCTTGTGACAACCGCGAGCCTTCTTCTCAGCCACATGAGTCATGTACTGGCCGTGATCCTCCATGCAGAACAGCTTCTTCATCTTAGACTTGAGCTTCTTAGCCCAAGAGGGCTCTGCCGCAGAAGGTATGTAGTCATCATCCTCATCATCATCAGCGGCAGGCTCCTCCTCTGTCTCCATGGCAGCATCAGACGAAGGAACTCCAGTTTACGGGCCTGAGTGCCCGTGTGATCCTTCTTCCTCAGACGCTTGACATCGTGAGAGATCAACTCTCCACACTCCAGAGGCACCATAGGGTATACATGATCCCAAGCCTTCTCAATGAGTAGCATGATGAACGGACCATAGATCGGGCACTTACGCTCGGAGATAGCAGACAGTAGCTCAGACCACATAACATGAGAGATATCCAAAGACTCTCCGGTGGGATTTTCCTTCTCACGCTGGCAGAAAAGAAGCATGTCCACGAGATAAGAGTGAACCTGGTCCAGATTCCCAATGCGAGGGAAAAGTGTCTCTCTGAAGATGCGGTGAAGGATATCCAGATAGGCAGGCAGCTCATAGGTTTCCTTGTGTGTCTCAGGGTTGATCTTTAGAGTGCAGTATGGCCAGAGAGCTTGCTTGTGAGTGCAATGGGTGCGGGCGTGAGGTCGAAAGCCAATAGGAGACTCAAGCCCTAGATCTTGCACCCCAATCAGCTGCATGAACGCTTTCCACTTGACAGAAAGCAGCTTGCCATTGGTCATCCAGGTGAGAGTCCTGCCCTCATCAGTCCCAAGGTGAACCGTGGCATAGAATTGGGCCACTATATCAGCATCAAAGTCCTTGTTGAATTTTAGGATCTCAAGAATGTTCAGTTGAGTGCACATCTGAAGTGCTTCACCAAAATAGTCAGGATCTTGCTCCATATGGTCGGTGTCGATGGAGTGCACATTGACATAGAAATTCTTCTTCGCTTTGATAACATCGAAGAAGATAGCAAACTGAAACTTGTTCCAGAACGGACGGTTGACCAAAGTGGGGTCTTGGTCAACTTCATACGGGTTGCGGCGGCGCCTTGCCCAGAACTCTTTTGGCGGCATTTCTGGCACTGTCTTGCCGGGCTTTGGCTTGACTCCTGGCTTCTTCTGGAGTTGAGGTGGAGGTGGAGGTGGAGGTGGAGCACTTGAGGATCCTCCGGCAGGCTCGGTAGTATGGTAGCACTTGGACGTTGCACGTCCGGGATTGACACGACGAGCCTGATGCTCAGGGACCTTATCACCTGGAACCACACAACAGAACACGCAAACAACCAGAAAGCACAAGAATAAGCCACACAACACGAGCAAAAGATCACTGAGAGGTAGTAATACAGTGGAATTTGGGGGAGGGCGGTAGTACCGCGATCTGATAGCGGTAGTACCGCCATGAGCGGTAGTACCGCTCCACTTAGAGCGGTAGTACCGCTCCAAGCGGTAGTACCGCCCTGGTGGGGGCGGTAGTACCGCTCCGGGCAGGGAAACAGCAGTTTCCTACTACCGTGGTCAGATCCGGCACTACCGTCCAACCAAATTCAAATGTACTCCAACCAAACAACAATCCACACTGCCTAGAAGCATTCTCCATCCAACTCAAGCCTAGACTTGGCCAAAAATCTAGAGATGCAAATGCTACTGCCCCTAAGATGCTAGATTGGAAACCTAGACAAAAAGAACAAGAGAACAGGGGCAATACCGGCATCCATGGCAAGAGGACGATGGAGATCAAGGTGTCGCGCCGGTGATGATGGTGATCACGACGGTGCTTCGAAGATGGAGATCACAAGCACAAGATGATGATGGCCATATCATATCACTTATATTGATTGCATGTGATGTTTATCCTTTATGCATCTTATCTTGCTTTGATTGACGATAGCATTTTAAGATGATCTCTCACTAAAAATTATCAAGAAGTGTTCTCCCTGAGTATGCACCGTTGTGAAAGTTCTTCGTGCTGAGACACCACGTGATGATCGGGTGTGATATGCTCTACATTCAAATACAACGGGTGCAAAACAGTTGCACACGCGGAATACTCAGGTTAAACTTGACGAGCCTAGCATATAACAGATATGGCCTCGGAACACGGAGACCGAAAGGTCGAACGTGAATCATATAGTAGATATGATCAACATAGTGATGTTCACCATTGAAACTACTCCATCTCACGTGATGATCAGACATGGTTTAGTTGATTTGGATCACGTGATCACTTAGATGACTAGAGAGATGTCTGTCTAAGTGGGAGTTCTTAAGTAATATTATTAATTGAACTTTAATTTATCATGAACTTAGTCCTGGTAGTATTCTGCAAATTATGTAATAGATCAATAGCTCGCGTTGTTGCTTACATATGTTTATTTTGATATGTTCCTAGAGAAAACTGTGTTGAAAGATGTTAGTAGCAATGATGCGGATTGGATCCGTGGTCTGAGGTTTATCCTCATTGCTGCATAGAAGAATTATGTCCTTGATGCACCACTAGGTGACAAACCTATTGCAGGAGCAGATGCAGACATTATGAACGTTTGGCTAGCTCAATATGATGACTACTTGATAGTTTAGTGCACCATGCTCAACGACTTAGAATCGGGACTTCAAAGATGTTTTGAACATCATGGACCATATGAGATGTTCCAGGAATTGAAGTTAATATTTCAAGCAAATACCCGAGTTGAGGGATATGAAGTCTCCAACAATTTCTATAGCTAAAAGATGGAGGAGAATCGCTCAACTAGTGAGCATGTGCTCAGATTGTCTGGGTATTTCAATCGCTTGAATCAAGTGGGAGTTAATCTTCCAGATAAGATAGTGATTGACAGAATTCTCTAGTCACCATCACTAAGTTACTAGAACTTCGTGATGAACTATAGTATGCAAGGGATGACGAAAACGATTCCCGAGCTCTTCGTGATGTTGAAATCGACGAAGGTAGAAATCAAGAAAGAGCATCAAGTGTTGATGATTGACAAGACCACTAGTTTCAAGGAAAGGGCAAAGGGAAAGAAAGGGAAACTTCAAAGTAGAATGGCAAACAAGTTGTCACTCCCGTGAAGAAGACCAAAGCTGTACCAAAGCCTGAAACTGAGTGCTTACACTGCAAAGGAAATGGTCACTGGAAGCGGAAATGCCCTGAATATTTGGTGGATAAGAAGGATGGCAAAGTGAACAAGGGTATATTTGATATACAGGTTATTGATGTGTGCCTTACTAGTGTTTATAGTAGCCCCTAAGTATTTGATACTTGTTCGGTTGCTAAGAGTAGTAACTCGAAACAGGAGTTACAGAATAAACAGAGACTAGTTGAAGGGGAAGTGATGATGAGTGTTGGAAGTAGTTCCAAGATTGATATGATCATCATCGCACACTCCCTATACTTTCGGGATTAGTGTGTTAAACCTAAATAAATGTTATTTGGCGTTTGCGTTGAGCATGAATATGATTTGATCATGTTTATTGCGATACGGTTATTCATTTAAAGATAGAGAATAATTGCTATTCTGTTTACATGAATAAGACCTTCGATGGTCATACACCCAATGAACATAGTTTGTTGGATCTCGATCGTAGTGATACACATATTCATAATATTGATGCCAAAAGATGCAAAGTTAATAATGATAGTGCAACTTATTTGTGGCACTGCCGTTTTGGCCATATCGGTGTAAAGCGCATGAAGAAACTCCATAAAGATGGATTTTTGGAATCACTTGGTTATGAATCATTTGATGCTTGCAAACCGTGCCTTTTGGGCAAGATGACTAAAACTCCGTTCTCCGGAACAATGGAACAAGCTACTGACTTATTGGAAATAATACATACCGATGTATGCAATCCAATGAGTGTTGATGCTCGTGGCAAGTATCGTTATTTTCTGACCTTGAAACATAAGTCTGAAATAGTTGAAATGTTCAAAGAATTTCAGAGTGAAGTGGAAAAATCATCGTAACAAGAAAATAAAATTTCTGCAATCTGATCGCGGAGACGAATATTTGAGTTACGAGTTTGGTCTTCAATTAAAACAATGTGGAATAGTTTCACAGCTCACGCCACCTGGAACACCACATCGTTATGGTTTGTCCGAACATCGTAAGCGCACTTTATTGGATATGGTGCGATCTATGATGTCTCTTATTGATTTAGCATTGTCGTTTTGGGGTTATGCATTAGAGACAACTGCATTCACGTTAAAAGGGCACCATATAAATCCGTTGAGACGACACCATATGAACTGTGGTTTGGCAAGAAACCAAAATTGTTGGTTCTTAAATTTTTGGGCTGCGATACTTATGTGAAAAAGTTTCAACCTGATAAGGTCGAACCCAAATCGGAGAAGTGCGTCTTCATAGAACACCCAAAGGTAACTATTGGGTACACCTTCTATCACAGATCCGAAGGCAAGTTATTCGTTGCTAAGATGGATCCTTTCTAGTGAAGAAGTTTCTCTCGAAAGAAGTGAGTGGGAGGAAAGTAGAACTTGATGAGGTAATTGTACCTACTCCCTTATTGGAAAGTAGTTCATCACAAGAACCGGTTCCTGTGACAACTACACCAATCAGCGAGGAAGCTAATGATAACGATCATGAAACTTCAGATCAAGTTAATACCGAACCTCGTAGGTCTACCAGAGTAAGGTTCGCACCAGAGTGGTACGGTAATCCTATTCTGAAAGTCATGTTACTAGACCATGATAAACCTACGAACTATGAGGAAGCGATGATGAGCCCAGATTCCGCAAAATGGCTGGAGGCAATGAAATCTGAGATAGGATCCATGTATGAGAACAAAGTGTGGACTTTGGTGGACTTGCCCGATGATCGGCAAGCCATAGAAAAATAAATGGATCTTCAAGAGGAAGACGGACGTTGATAGTAGTGTTACTATCTACAAAGCTCGACTTGTCGCAAAAACGTTTTTGACAAGTTCAAGGTGTTGACTGCAATGAGATTTTGTCAACTGTAGCGATGCTTAAGTCTATCCGAATCATGTTAGCAATTGCCACATTTTATGAAATCTGGCAAATGGATGTCAAAACTGCATTCCTTAATGGATTTTTTAAAAGAAGAGTTGTATATGATGCAACCAGAAGGTTTTGCTAATCCTAAAGGTGCTAACAAAATGTGCAAGCTCCAGCGATCCATCAATGGACTGGTGCAAGCATCTCGGAGTTGGAATATACGCTTTGATGAGTTGATCAAAGCATATGGTTTTATACAGACTTTTGGAAAGGCCTGTATTTACAAGAAAGTGAGTGGGAGCACTACAACATTTCTGATAAGTATATGTGAATGACATATTGTTGATCGAAAATAATGTAGAATTATTCTGCAAAGCATAAAGGAGTGTCTGAAAGGAGTTTTTTCAAAGAAAGACCTCGGCAAAGCTACTTACATATTGAGTATCAATATCTATTGAGATAGATCAAGACGCTTGATAAGATTTTCAATAAGTACATACCTTGTCAAGATTTTGAAATAGTTCAAAATGGAACAGTCAAAGAAAGAGTTCTTGCCTGTGTTGCAAAGGTGTGAAATTGAGTAAGACTCAAATCCCGACCACAGTAGAAAATAGAAAAGAGAATGAAAGTCATTCCCTATGCCTCAGTCATAGGTTTTATAAAGTATGCTATGCTATGTACCAGACCTATTGTATACCTTGTTCTGAATTTGGCAAGGGAGTACAATAGTGATCTAGGAGTAGATCCCTGTACATTGGTCAAGAATATCCTTAGTAAGGACTAAGGAAATATTTCTCGATTATGGAGGTGATAAAAGAGCCCATCGTAAAGAGTTACATCGGTGCAAGCTTTTACACCGATCCAGATGACTCTAAGTCTCAATCTGGATACATATTGAAAGTGGGAGCAATTAGCTAGAGTAGCTCCGTGCAGAGCATTGTAGACATAGAAATATTTGCAAAATATATACGGCTCTGAATGTGACAGACCCGTTGACTAAGCTTCTCTCACGAACAAAACATGATCACACCTTAGTACTCTTTGGGTGTTAATCACATAGCGATGTGAACTAGATTATTGACTCTAGTAAACCTTTCGGGTGTTGGTCACATGATGATGTGAACTATGGGTGTTAATCACATGCATATGTGAATATTGGTGTTAAATCACATGGCGATGTGAACTAGATTATTGACTCTAGTGCAAGTGGGAGACTGAAGGAAATATGCCCTAGAGGCAATAATAAAGTTATTATTTATTTCCTTATTTCATGATAAATATTTATTATTCATGCTAGAATTGTATTAACCGGAAACATAATACATGTGTGAATACATAGACAAACATAGTGTCACTAGTATGCCTCTACTTGACTAGCTCGTTAATCAAAGATGGTTAAGTTTCCTAACCATAGACATGAGTTGTCATTTGATTAACGGGATCACATCATTAGGAGAATGATATGATTGACTTGACCCATTCCGTTAGCTTAGCACTTGATCATTTAGTATGTTGTTATTGCTTTCTTCATGACTTATACATGTTCCTATGACTATCAGATTATGCAACTCCCGTTTACTGGAGGAACACTTTGTGTGCTACCAAACATCACAACGTAACTGGGTGATTATAAAGGAGCTCTATAGGTGTCTCCGAAGGTACATGTTGGGTTGGCATATTTCGAGATTAGGATTTGTCACTCCGATTGTCGGAGAGGTATCTCTGGGCCCTCTCGGTAATGCACATCACTATAAGCCTTGCAAGCAATGTAACTAATGAATTAGTTACGAAATGATGCATTACGTAACGAGTAAAGAGACTTGCCGGTAACAAGATTGAACTAGGTATTGGATACCAACAATCAAATCTCGGGCAAGTAACATACCGATGACAAAGGGAACAACGTATGTTGTTATGCGGTTTAACCGATAAAGATCTTCGTAGAATATGTAGGAGCCAATATGAGCATCCAGGTTCCACTATTGGTTATTGACCGAGAATAGTTCTAGGTCATGTCTACATAGTTCTCGAACCCGTAGGGTCCCCACGCTTAACGTTACGATGACAGTTTTATTATGAGTTTATGAGTTTTGATGTACCGAAGGAGTTCGGAGTCCCGGACGAGATCGGGGACATGACGAGGAGTCTGGAAATGGTCGAGACGTAAAGATCAATATATTGGACGACTATATTCGGACTTCGGAAAGGTTCCGAGTGATTCGGGTATTTTTCGGAGTACCGGAGAGTTACGGGAATTCGCCGGGGAGTATATGGGCCTTATTGGGTCATACGGGAATAGAGGAGAGAGGCCAACAGGAAGGAGGCCTGCCCCCCCCCCCTCTGGTCCGAATTGGACTAGGGGCGCAGCCCCCCTTTCCTTCTTCCTCTCCCCCTCTTTCCCCTTCTCCTACTCCAACAAGGAAGGAGGGAGTCCTACTCCCGGTGGGAGTAGGACTCCCCTGGGCGCGCCCCCTCCTAGGCCGGCCGCCCCTCCCCCCTTGCTCCTTTATATACGGGGGCAGGGGGGCACCTCTAGGCACAACAATAATTGATCCCTTGGATCTCTTTGCCGTGTGCGGTGCCCCCCTCCACCATAGTCCACCTCGATAATATTGTAGCGGTGCTTAGGCGAAGCCCTGCGATGGTAGAACATCAAGATCGTCACCACACCGTCGTGCTGACGGAACTCTCCCTCGACACTCGGCTGGATCGGAGTTTGAGGGACGTCATCGAGCTGAACGTGTGCTAGAACTCGGAGGTGCCGTAGTTTCGGTGCTTGATCGATCGGGCCGTGAAGACATACGACTACATCAACCGCGTTGTTCTAACGCTTCCGCTTTCGGTCTACGAGGGTACGTGGACACACTCTCCCCTCTCGTTGCTATGCATCACCATGATCTTGCGTGTGCGTAGCAATTTTTTTGAAATTACTACGTTCCCCTACAGCACGACTGAAGCACGCCCCCGGCCGCGGCCAGCCGCCCGTCGCCGCGCGGGAAGTCACCTCCGCGACCGCGGGGAGCCGCCGTGGAGGCCACAGGGTGTTTGCGAGGGCGGCCTCAACCGCGCTTGGGCGGGGGAGAGGCGGGCTCAACCTGGCGGGCCTTTCCTTTCTCTGCGGCCGAGAACTTCCTTGACGGAGCCATGGATAAGAAGGAGAAGCAAGAGGGGATAAACTGGAAGGGCACGCGACGTGCCGTACTTAAAGCCAGGGGAGGCCAACCACCAACCTCCACGATCGCAGGTAATCATGACTCGCTCTGCATGCCAGGACTTGTCAATTCATGCAGTTGCCGAGGCGTCATGGGGAAGTGGAGACGCACGCGTCCAATCAACCGCCATGCGACACCCAAGGCCGCAGGCTGTTAGGGCCTGCGGCGCTTCACACTTGCCCTTTCGCCTCTCTGCTCGGCCAAGACCGGGTGCGCCTTGGGCCCGGGGGCTACTGTCGGCATTCTGGGAACGGGGGTCCCCAGACTTGCCTGCCTGCGGCCTGCGGCGTGGCTCAAAGGGGGCCCAGCACGGCCCATCTTCATCAACACAAGCTCAAGACCCTCGCGAGGGGCCAAGCCTCGCGGGGCGGACGACCAGGAGCTTCCTCAGGCACGGCCTCATCAGGCTGGCTCGCGAGGAGGTGGAGAGATCAAGGCGGGGTACCTCGCAAGGCGCCCATGACGCAAGCCATGATGACCAAGGGCGCCAGTCAGGCGCCAGCCCGCGAAGTGTCCTTCTTTCCTCTTTGGTGCAAAGGGAGCAAGCACAGGCGAGAGCATCAAGCAAAGGCATCCATTTCGGTGCAACAAGACCAAGACCAGCCCAATGGCAGGGAGGAAGTCATTGTGGAGCCCAAGCAGGCGTCACCACCAGAGCCTTTGACAGGCGAGGACCAACTTTAGTCAGGATAAGTGTACCCGCTGTTCCCCTTCAAAATGGCCAATTGTTGGCGCCCTTCCCGCTCAATATTTGGGAAGAGGCCTAGGGCCTTTTCCTATAAGTAGGACTAGCCACCCCCAGGGTAGAGGGACCTAAATCAAGCAAGAGAGAGAGAGAGAGAGAAGGGCGGCTGAACTCCTCCTAGCAGTTCATCGTCCCAGCCAAGAACAGACCCTCGCGAGGCTGTTCTTCCTTGTCTTATTCATCATCAGCCCAAGAGGCAATCCACCACACCACACACTAGAGTAGGGTATTACACCACAATGGTGGCCTGATCCAGTATAAACTCTGTGTCTCTTGTGTTGTTCCTTCCGTAGTTTAGATCTCAGCGAGCCGGCGAGGAACGGGTAGGTAGAGGGCGAAATCTCCGCGCGCACCCCAGTGTTCGAACCTCAAGGGTCTGCCGGAACCCGAAATCCAACAACGCCTACGTAAATTTGTGTTTATCTGACCTTTTCCCTATGCGAACTGACAGGTGGGACCCACAAGGAACATGGTCAATTTAACTAGTCAACATGGTGCCATGCAGACTATTTGGCCGGTCAACAGAGTGAAATCCGATGCTGAACCATGAGCAAGTGGCCGTATAATCACCACAAAACGTATATAGTGACCGCAATCAGCTTATTCTAAAGTTCAATGACCGTATTATGCTTTTCTTTGTGTAGGCCCTCCAAAACTACATCTCTACACGTTCTCGCATGTTACATCTAACAACTATGCAATACAACACTACTACTACACTCTAACACAATAAATCATATGTGTTTTTAGTTTTACTAGATATCATATTGTTACTTAATTATTCAGTTTGCATACATTAAAATTGCCTTTGAAATGTATGGCCAATATCATCTACCGCACGGGAAAAATCCCGCCCTTTCCTGTTTAATCGGGTTTGTATCGATGGATCGTGCAAAACAGCAAAACTATAGTACTATATAGTACAAGTGACAGTTCACTGGACTGTCTTGTCGTGTACTCATCCGTCGTAAGAGTGGAGCGCTCAGTTTCATAAATCTTCTAGTCCTTTTTGCCGACATGTGGGACATCAAGCTACCGGGTCCACGTGCCATACCGGAATACAGTGCAGAGCAGCCGGGGTGAAGCACCCAGTCATGGCGCCGGCGTAGTAATGAGCAATGAGGCGTCAAATCACAAAGCTGCACCTTTCCTGCAGTTAAGTTGGAGGGACAAAGTAATAATGCTAAAAAAATAAGTTGGAGGGACAAAGCAACCATCATTTCACTCATTGCTGAATCCGCTTCTCCCTCATCTTCTTCAAGTTAACCACGTGTTGCTTCTGCCGTTGTTCTGCCTCATGTGGGATGTAGATCGGCTTGGTAAAGCACTGATATGTGGGACTACATGTTAGCAAACCGCCAAGACAACATCCTCTAAAAATAAGAAACCTCCCCTGCCATCTGCGCGGCAAAATCACCTCCTTTTTACTAATCTTGATTCTATAATTTTAGATCAATAAAATTGAGATTTGTAGATAGCACACAGGAGCAAAACCAAGTGGTACGATTAAGGGCATCCACAATGTGTAGCCAAATGTGAAAATAGCTTTTGGCATCGTGGGAACCATTGTGGACGGTGTTGCCAAAGCCAAAAAGATGGAACTGAAGCTCCCTGATTGATTGATTGAAGGAATAGAAAAATGCAATGTCTCTCCTCTTTCTCCCATGCTTGGACGCATGTACAGTATAGAGCATAGAGTCTACTCCCTTGTCCCTTCTATCACAAATCACAAAGCAGTGAGGCGTCAAATCACAAAGCACGGACGAAGCAACCATCATTTAACTCTTCGCTGACTCCGCTTCTCCATCGTCTTCTTCGAGAAACCATCTCACCGCACTAAGTTGGACGGGCGACGCTATTGTGTACTGGTAGTACTAGCACATGTATGCGTCCTTTGGTTCAACAGACTTCCTGGATGCAAATAAGGCGGTTGTCTCGGCTTGCAAGCGGCACTTGCGAACAACATACCGTGGTCTCCCTCAATGGCGTTCTCCGTCGAACACTGTCGGTGTCAAAACCGGCAGATCTCGGGTAGGGGGTCCCGATCTGTGCGTCTAAGGCTAATGGTAACAGTAGGCAAGGAACACAATGTTTACCCAGGTTTGGGTCCTCTCGATGGAGGTAAAACCCTACTTCCTGCTTGATTGATATTGATGATATGAGTAGTACAAGAGTTGATCTACCACGAGATCGTAGAGGCTAAACCCTAGAAGCTAGCCTATGATGATTATGATTGTGATCGTCCCTCTAAGGACCAAACTCTCCGGTTTATATAGACATCGGAGAGGGCTAGGGTTTACATGGAGTCGGTCACAAAGAAGGAAATATAATATCTGAATCGCCAAGCTTGCCTTCCACGCAAAGGAGAGTCCCATCCGGACACGGGATGGAGTCTTGAGTCTTGTATCTTCACGCTCCAATAGTCTGGCCAAAGTATATAGTCCGGCTGTCTGGATACCCCCTAATCCAGGACTCCCTCAAACACACTTCGCCAAACCACAACGTTCGAGATATCGTCGACGTCACCGCAATGGGGAAGGAAGTCAAATATAGTTATTACCTCCATTTTTTTGTACACAAGGCTGGTATACCAAAATTACAATTTGCAAAAGGCCACTAACACTAATCAAGGCAAAATTGGTGGGGTTTGCCTCGTACTAGCAACCAAGGACATTAATATCCCCTGCATGCATGCGGAAGTGAGAAGGTTGGTTTGCATGGCGCTGCATTAATCAAGCGATGAGGAGTGAGATGGTTAGCTCTTTGGGCTTTGGAGGAAAAAATACGCATTAATTGACACGTGAAACGACGATTTGTATCGATTAATCCCGTGAAGGAAAACCCCGCCTTTCTTTTTTAACACTAGTACTCCTAGTACGTACATACTTATCCTGTTTGGGTCTAGGCCTTGCATTGCCATACTTCGCCACACATTTTTGCCAAGCTTGCCTAAAGTTTCAAAATGAAAAGGAGGTACACTTGCGCACGGCTGTCGCGGTCGCACCACACCCTCACACGGTCGCTCCTGCACGCCGCGGTCGCACCGCACCCTCACACAGTCGCTCCTGCACACCGCAAACCCAACCAAGGGAACGCACCCACACTGACACGTGGTGTCGCATGTGAACAAACCAAGCTCAGCCATCCCACCGCTGAAACATAATTTTCGTTCATAGAGTATGTTTATCCAACCGCATGTTGGGGAGTATCCGTACGGCCTGTGCGGTGGTCTATTGGGGAAGAAGAAGAGGTGAGGAAGAAGGGTTAGGAGATGTAGGATATTCATCCAACCGCCTGAAATGGTAGACTGACCCAAGTCAAGCGACTTGCATAAAAATATATGTTTTTACACAGCAAAAGATCCATAAAAACAACAACATAAAGAAAAACTATCACTGCTCGCGGAATGAGATGACCTTGTCGTCTTTGGATGCCGGCGTGAACCAGCCGTAGCTGCCGACGTGTCTCTCCGCACCGTGGTTGTCCTCGGCCTTCAGCTGATCGTTCACGCAGAGCGTGCAGGCGCTTTGCACGAACGAGAGCACCACCCGATTCAAGTCGAGGACGTCCGGTTCCGCTTGCAGGAGGGCCTCGATGGCAGCGGCATCCGCGCGCTCCGCGTCGAGTTGAGCCTCCGCCGCCCAGTTCAAGTCCAGGACACCCGGTTCCGCCTGCAAGAGGGCCTCGATGAGAGCGGCATTCACGCGCTCCGCGTCGAGTTGAGCCTCTGCCGCCTGGTTCAAGTCCAGGACATCCGGTTCCGCCTACAGGAGGGCCTCGATGGCAGTGGCATCCACGCGCTCTGCCTCAAGTTGAGCCTCCGCCGCCCGGTTCACATCCACGATATTCGGTTCCGCATGCAGGAGAGCCTTGATGGCAGCGGCATGTGTGTGCTCCGTGTCGAGTTGAGCCTCTACCTCCCGGTCCTCCTTTAGTATCGCCAGGTTGAACCGCTGGTCCGCCTGCACCGTGGGGGACTCGAACGCCAGCACGAAGTCGACGTCCATCGTCTCATACCCATCGGGGGCCTTCTGCGCCGCAACCTCTGCCATGAACATTGGATCGGCTTCCTCCTCCTCGTAGCTTGGCTCCAGAGAACTCGGGGATTGGCCCGCCGCAAAGCGAGCTTGGGAACGAAGGTCTGTAGCGCCGACCGCCGCCGCGATTTGTACGCGGTGCTCCGGCGTCAGCATCTTGCAGTACGTGATCTTGCGGTGCACCATGGCTTTTCGGTGAACTAGGGGACGCTTGATGCGGGCTAGGGGATTGAAAGGTGGGGGAATGGGCTGGAGGTTAGGTGTGGTTTTATGGCAGTGGCTGGCGTAGGCCGAGCAGCAAAGGTTCTAGTGTGAATAGTGGTTCCGATGACGACTGGTCAATCGGTTTTGACTGTACATCGCTCTTGTCACGTTTGCGTTGCAGCCCGACAAGCTGGACACTCCATGTCGCTCACCGAATGGAACACGCTTCGTCTTGAGTTTTCGCTCGGTTGTGGGACCGCAGTTGAGAGCAAACCGATGTCCCTCCCCCTCCCCCGCCTGCGTCATTTATACTACCGCTCCCTCTGTTTTATGCAGAGTAAATAAAAATAGAGGGAGTATGCTACGGATGAGGATCCCCTGACGTGGCCGAACCCATTGAGTAACTGACATGCTGGGCCTAGCAAGCATGTGGTCCGCCAGTAAGTGACCGAAAGGGAGGGTAAGGTAGGGATACCTACGTCAGAGGATCCACTTCCACTACTACTCCATCCTTCAATTTACTATATAGGGCCTAATGCGCTTTTCGAGGCTAACTTTGACCAAATGTTAGAGTAATAATATATGACATGCAACCTACACAAAGCATACGGTCAAATTCGTATGTGAAAGGAGCTTCCAATGATATAATTTTCACATTATACATCTAATGTACTATTAATCTTGTCAATAGTCAAATGCGGTTTTGAAAAACGCATTAGAGCATGGTTAATAATATAGCCAGTCAATGGCTATAAGGAACTGCCATGTCATCTATAGCCATCATCTATTATATGCACTCATACAGTAGTGTGGGCTATAAGGTTGGCTATTTCCCGCAAAAAAAATTATAAGGTTGGCTATTGTATTAGTACTTTTTCCATCTCCTCTCTATCTCTTTCTTCATATTTATTGTATTTAACTAGGAATGCGTATATAGCTAGGCTCTTGCATGAGAGCTCACTCCCCTTACTTTTTCACATCTCTCTCCTCCACATAGGCCCTATATAAATAGAAGGAGGGAGTACTACTATGAGCACTGCATACTCTAGTACAGATGTTGTCAGTACTCCACTAGTACTATTGGACAGGGAGCTTAAAAAAAGTTACTATTGGACTGGCTATACGTGGCGAAATCCTAGTAGGAAGATCATGCGTGAGAACAAGCACATTCACGTGGTTGAAAACAAATTGGAAACCATCCCGAGTACAAATCTAGGAGTACATACGAATCTAACAATATTGATTGGGTGTTGTTGAATGTTGATACTTTTTTGATAAAAGTAGAGATACTTTGACTACACATAAAACTTACTAGCAAAAATACCCGTGCGTTGCAGCGGAAGAAAAATCACATACCCGTAGTTTAGGTCGCAAGACTGTGCAACATCGGTCCATCTCCAACACCAGCACCACGACCAACATGATGCTCAATGTGATGAAGACAAAATGAAGCATGCTGTTGATTGGCGGCGGTTGGTCGACACAGCCATCTGTGAAGATGTAAGGTCACCCCAGGCACCACATCAAACGTGTACACATCCTCATGACATGATGGCTCAGCACCCGCTCGACTGCTGCTATTGCCACCATCGGTAATCCACACACCATCCTCCTGCTAGCAGGGTACAAGATGATGGTGGGAACGGTAGGTATTGTAAAATATTTTCATGTGTTGCAATAGTGAAAAAGATTTTTTTGAAAGAATTTTTCATTATTACAATAGATTGACTTAAAATACAATGCAACCATGGATAAATTTTTCTCTTAATGCGTTCTTCTCTAGACATGCATCCATAATACTCCCTCCGTTCACACATGCCCCCACTCGTTCTCTCTCGATTTCATCTCGGGGTCCGGAGATCGATTGAAAGAGGACTAGGGTGGTACAATACGTTCATTTCACTTATGAACGTACAATATACTCCCTCTGATCCCCACAGACCCCCCCCCCCCCGCAGGTCATTTCTATCATAGAAATAGACCAAACCTTTATCTCCTTGCACGAACATCAATCGATCTCGTCAACATGTGTCGGGGCATGAACCGAATGGGATGTCAAAACTAAGACGCGAAGCGACACGTAGTGGAGGCAAAGTGAAACTTTAAACGAACTGTTTGTTTGTATGCATGTCGGACAAATTACAACATTGGAAATACAAGCATGGTCTAGGCCCACATGCGAATGATACTCGGCGGAACATTCAAATGAGGCATGCGGGAGGATGGACTCGACCGGAGGGCGACATGATCGATGGAGAAGAGGGTTGGAGAGGAATGAGAAATAAGCAAACTATTGGAAATATGCCCTAGAGGCAATAATAAAATGGTTATCATTATATTTCCTTGTTCATGATAATTGTCTATTGTTCGTGCTATAATTGTATTGACTGGAAGCCGTAATACATATGTGAATTCATAGACCACAACATGTCCCTAGTGAGCCTCTAGTTGACTAGCTCATTAATCAACAGATGGTCATGGTTTCCTGACTATGGACATTGGATGTCATTGATAACAGGATCACATCATTAGGAGAATGATGTGATGGACAAGACCCAATCGTAAGCATAGCAGAAGATCGTGTAGTTTGTTTTCTAAAGCTTTTCTAGTGTCAAGTTTCATTTCCTTAGACCATGAGATTGTGCAACTCCCGGATACCGTAGGAATGCTTTGGGTGTACCAAATGTCACAACGTAACTGGGTGGCTATAAAGGTGCACTACAGGTATTTCTTAAAGTGTCTGTTGGGTTGGCACGAATCGAGACTGGGATTTGTCCCTCCGTATGACGGAGAGGTATCTCTGGGCCCACTCGGTAATGCATCATCATAATGAGCTCAATGTGACTAAGTAGTTGGTCACGGGATCATGCATTACGGAACGAGTAAAGTGACTTGCCGATAATGAGATTGAACGAGGTATTGGGATACCGACGATCGAATCTCGGGCAAGTAACGTATTGACAAAGGGAATTGTATACGGGATTGCTTGAATCCTCGACATCATGGTTCATCCAACGAGATCATCGTGGAACATGTGGGATCCAATGGGTATCTAGATCCCGCTGTTGGTTATTGGCCGAAGAGCTGTCTTGGTCATGTCTGCATGATTGCCGAACCCGTAGGGTCTACACACTTAAGGTTCGATGATGCTAGGGTTATAGGGAAGGTTTGTACATGGTTATTGAATGTAGTTCGGAGTCCCGGATGAGATCCCGGACGTCACGAGGAGTCCCGGAATAGTCCGGAGGTGAAGATTTATATATGGGAAGTCATCATACGGTCACCGGAAGTATTCGGGGGTTTCTCGGTATTGTACCGGGACCACCAAAGGGGTTCCAGGGGTCCACCGGGAGGGTCCACCTGCCCCGGAGGGCCCTTATGGGCTGTGTGTGGAAGGGAACCAGCCCCAAGTGTACTGGGCGCCACCCCCCTAGGGCCCATGCGCCTATGGTTGGGGGGGGGGCCCTAAAGGGGGCGCCCCCCTTGGCTTGGGGGGCAAGCCCCCTCCCCTTGGCCTCCCCCCTATAGATCTCATCTAGAGGGTCCGGCCCCTTCCTCCTTCACCATATAAATAGAGGGGAGGAGGGAGGGCAGCCGCACCACATCCAACGCACAGCCCTCCCCCTCTACAACACCTCTCCTCCTTCATTTGAGCTTGGCGAAGCCCTGCCGGAGAACCACTGCTCCACCACCACCACGCCGTCGTGCTGCTGCTGGAGCCTTCTTCCTCAACCTCTCCCTCCTCCTTGCTGGATCAAGGCGCGGGAGACGTCACCGGGCTACACGTGTGTTGAACACGGAGGTGCCGTTGTTAGGCGCTTAGATCGGAATCCATCGCGATATGAATTGCTATGAGTACGACTCCTTCATCCGCGTTATTGCAATGCTACCGTGTCGCGATCTTCAAGGGTATGAAGATGCACTCCCCTCTCTCTCGTTGCTAGTTTCTCCATAGATTGATCTTGGTGATGCGTAGAAAATTTTGAATTCTGCAACGATCCCCAACAGTGGCATCATGAGCTAGGTCTATGCGTAGTTTCTATGCACGAGTATAACACAAGTTGTTGTGGGCGTCGATTTTGTCAATTTACTTGCCACTACTAGTCTTATCTTGATTCGGCGGCATCATGGGATGAAGCGGCCTAGACCGACCTTACACGTAAGCTTACGTGAGACAGGTTCCACCGACTGACATGCACTAGTTGCATAAGGTGGCTAGCGGTTGTCTGTCTCTCCCACTTTAGTCGGATCGGATTCGATGAAAAGGGTCCTTATGAAGGGTAAATAGCAATTGGCATATCACGTTGTGGTTTTGCCGTAGGTAAGAAACGTTCTTGCTAGAAACCTATAGCAGCCACGTAAAAACTTGCAACAACAATTAGAGGACGTCTAACTTGTTCTTGCAGCATATGCCGTGTGATGTGATATGGCCAAAAGGATGTGATGAATGAAATATATGTGATGTATGATATTGATCATGTTCTTGTAATAGGAATCATGACTTGCATGTCGATAAGTATGACAACCGGCAGGAGCCATAGGAGTTGTCTTAATGTATTGTATGACCTGCGTGTCATTGAATAACGCCATGTAATTACTTTACTTTATTGCTAAACTGTTAGCCATAGTAGTAGAAGTAATAGTTGGCGAGACAACTTCATGAAGACATGATGATGGAGATCATGGTGTCATGCCGGTGACGATGATAATCTTGGCGCCCCGAAGATGGAGATCAAAAGGAGCAAAATGATATTGGCCATATCATGTCACTATTTGATTGCATGAGATGTTTATCATGTTTTTGCATCTTATTTGCTTAGAACAATGGTAGCATAAAATAAGATGATCCCTCACAAAATTTCAAGAAACTGTTCCCCCTAACTGTGCATCGTTGCGAAGGTTCGTTGTCTCGAAGCACCACGTGATGATCGGGTGTGATAGATTCTAATGTTCGCATACAACGGGTGTAAGCCAGATTTACACATGCAAAACACTTAGGTTGACTTGACGAGCCTAACATCTATAGACATGGCCTCGGAACACAAGAGACCGAAAGGTCGAACATGAGTCGTATAGCAGATATGATCAACATGAAGATGTTCACCGATGATGACTAGTCCGTCTCACGTGATGATCGGACACGGCCTAGTTGACTCAGATCATGTATCACTTAGATGACAAGAGGGATGTCTATCTGAGTGGGAGTTCATTAAATAATTTGATTAGATGAACTTAATTATCATGAACTTAGTCTAAAATCTTTGCAATATGTCTTGTAGATCAAATGGCCCATGCTAATGTTGCCCTCAACTTCAACGCGTTCCTAGAGAAAACCAAGCTGAAAGACGATGGTAGCAACTATACGGACTGGGTCCGGAACTTGAGGATCATCCTCATAGCTGCCAAGAAAGCATATGTCCTAGATGCACCGCTAGGTGAAGCACCCATTTTCCCAGCAACTCAAGATGTTATGAACGCCTGGCAGTCGCGTAGTGATGATTACTCCCTGGTTCAGTGCAGCATGCTTTACAGCTTAGAACCGGGGCTCCAAAAGCGTTTTGAGCAGCACTGAGCATACGAGATGTTCCAAGAGCTGAAAATGGTTTCCAAGCTCATGCCCGGGTCGAGAGATATGAAGTCTCCGACAAGTTCTACAGTTGTAAGATGGAGGAGAATGGTTCTGTCAGCGAGCACATACTCAAAATGTCTGGGTTGCACAACCGCTTGTCTTAGCTAGGAGTTAATCTTCGAGATGACACGGTCATCGAAAGAATCCTCCAGTCACTTCCACCTAGCTACAAGAGCTTTGTGATGAATTTCAATATGCAGGGGATGGTGAAAACCATTCCTGAGGTATATTCAATGCTGAAATCAGCGGAGGTGGAGATCAAAAAGGAACATCAAGTGTTGATGGTCAATAAAACTACTAGTTTCAAGAAAGGCAAGGGTAAGAAGAACTTGAAGAAGGACGGTGATAACCCACAAGTGTAGGGGATCGCAACAACTTTCGAGGGTAAAGTATTCAACCCAAATTTATTGATTCGACACAAGGGGAGCCAAAGAATATTCTTGAGTATTAGCAGTTGAGTTGTCAATTCAACCACACCTGGATAACTTAGTATCTGCAGCAAAGTATTTAGTAGCAAAAGTGGCATGATAATAAAAGTAACAGTAGCAAAAGTAAAGATAATTGTTTTTGGGTTTTTGTAGTAGTTGTAACAGTAGCAACGGAAAAGTAAATAAGCGAAGAACAATATGT
The DNA here is from genome assembly GCA_963921465.1 of Triticum timopheevii. Classification (NCBI taxonomy): domain Eukaryota; kingdom Viridiplantae; phylum Streptophyta; class Magnoliopsida; order Poales; family Poaceae; genus Triticum; species Triticum timopheevii. Next base: position 501,541,146 of record OY997266.1, on the reverse strand, counting down.
GAAAAGCTCGTAGGCAATGGATCAGTGATGGATAATTATGCCGGATGCGATTCCTCATGTAATAGCTATAACATAGGGTGACATAGAACTAGCTCCAGTTCTTCAATGTAATGTAGGCATGTATTCCGTAAATAGTCATACGTGCGTATGGAAAAGAACTTGCATGACATCTTTTGTCCTACCCTCCCGTAGCAGCCGGGTCCTAGTGGAAACTAAGGGATATTAAGGCCTCCCTTCTAATAGAGAACTGGAACAAAGCATTAACACATAGTGAATGCATGAACTCCTCAAACTACGATCATCACCGAGAAGTGTCCCGATTATTGTCACTTCGGGGTTATCGGATCGTAACACATAATAGGTGACTATAGACTTGCAAGATAGGATCAAGAACACACATATATTCATGAAAACATAATAGGTTCAGATATGAAATCATGGCACTCGGGCCCTAGTGACAAGCATTAAGCATAGCAAAGTCATAGCAACATCAATCTCAGAACATAGTGGATATGAGGGATCAAACCCTAACAAAACTAACTTGATTACATGGTAAATCTCATCCAACCCATCACCGTCTAGCAAGCCTACGATGGAATTACTCACGCATGGCGGTGAGCATCATGAAATTGGTGATGGAGGATGGTTGATGATGACGACGGTGACGAATCCCCCTCTCCGGAGCCCCGAACGGACTCCAGATCAGCCCTCCCGAGAGAGATTAGGGATTGGCGGCGGCTCCATGTCGTAAAACGCGATGAAACTTTCTCCCTGATTTTTTTCTCCCCGAACGTGAATATATGGAGTTGGAGTTGAGGTCGGTGGAGGTCCAGGGGGCCCACGAGATAGGGGGGTGCGCCCTATAGGGGGGGCCTGTCTCGTGGACAGGCTGTGGCCCCCCTGGTGTATTTCTTTCACCCATAAATTCTTATTGATTCCAAAAAGTGCCTCTGTAGATTTCCAGGACATTCCGAGAACTTTTCTTTTCTACACATAAAACAACATCATGGCAGTTCTGTTGAAAACAGCGTCAGTCCGGGTTAGTTTCATTCAAATCATGCAAGTTAGAGTCCAAAACAAGGGCAAAAGTGTTTGGAAAAGTAGATACGTTGGAGACGTATCAACTCCCCCAAGCTTAAACCTTGCTTGTCCTCAAGCAATTCAGTTGATAAATTGAAAGTGACAAAGAAAAACTTTTACAAACTCCGTTTGCTCTTGTTGTTGTAAACATGCAAAGCAAACATTCAAGTTTCAACAAATATTATGAACTAACCATACTCACAATAACACTTAGGTCTCACAATTACTCATATCAATAACATAATCAGCTAGCGAGCCATAATAATAAAACTCGGATGACAACACTTTCTCAAAACAATCATAACATGATATAACAAAATGGTATCTCGCTAGCCCTTTCTGAGACCGCAAAACATAAATGCAGAGCACCTTTAAAGATCGACTAAACATTGTAATTCATGGTAAAAGAGATCCAGTCAAGTCATACCCAGTATAAACCAATAGTAATGAATGCAAATGACAGTGTGCTCTCCAACGGGTGCTTTTTAATAAGAAGGGTGATGACTCAACATAAAATTAAATAGATAGGCCCTTCGTAGAGGGAAGCAGGGATTTGTAGAGGTGCCAGATCTCGATTTTAAAATAGAGATTGAATAACATTTTGAGCGGCATACTTTCGCTGTCAACGCAACAACTATGAGATGGCTATATCTTCCATACTACATGCATTATAGGTAGTTGCCAAATAGAATGGTAAAGGTTTATACTCCCCCAACCACCAACAAGCATCAATCCATGGCTTGCTCGAAACAACGAGTGCCTCCAACTAACAACAGCCCTGGGGGAGTTTTGTTTAATTATTTTGATTTGCTTTGATCTTTTTGGATCATGGGACTGGGCATCCCGGTTACCGGCCTTTCTCATGAATGAGGAGCAGAGTCCACTCCTCTTGAGAATAACCCACCTAGCCTGGAAGATATAGGCAACCCTAGTTGAAACATGAGCTGCTCGAGCATACAAAACATAATTTCATTTGAAGGTTTGGAGTTTGGCACATACAAATTTACTTGGAACGGCAGGTAAATACCGCATATAGGAAGATATAGTGGACTCATATGGAATAACTTTAGGGTTTAAGGAGTTTGGATGCACAAGCAGTATTCCCGCTTAGTACAGGTGAAGGCTAGCAAAAGACTGGGAAGCGACCAACTGAGAGAGCGACAACAGTCATAAACATGCACTAAAATTAATTCACACCGAGTAAAGCATGAGTAGGATATAATCCACCATGAACATAAATATCATGAAGGCTATGTTGATTTGATTCAACTACATGCGTGAACATGTGCCAAGTCGAGTCACTCAATTCATTCAAAGGAGGATACCATCCCATCATACCACATCATAATCATTCTAATAGCATGTTGGCACGCAAGGTAAACCATTATAACTCATAGCTAATCAAGCATGGCACAATCAACTATAATCTCTAAATGTCATTGCAAATATGTTTACTTCATAATAATCTGAATTAGAAATGATGGACTCATCATATTTACAAAAACAAGAGAGGTCGAGTTCATACCAGCTTTTCTCATCTCAATAAGTTCATCATATGTCGTCATTATTGCCTTTCGCTTGCATGACCGAACGATGTGTATAATAATAAGAGTGCACGTGCATTGGACTAAGCTGGAATTCTGCAAGCATTCAACTCAAGAGAGAAGACAGGGTAATATGGGCTCTAAGTTAAATAAACAATCATGCATATAAGAGCCACTAAGCATTTTCAATATAGTCTTCTCGACCCCCAAAAGAAAGAAAAGAAAATAAAACTATTTACACGGGAAAACTCCCAACAAGTAAAAGAAGAACGAGAAATCTTTTTGGGTTTTCATTTTAATTTCTACTACAAGCATAGAATTTAAACTAACTAATTTTTTTTGGTTTTTCTTAAAGTTTATCAAACACACAAGAAGAAAACTAGAAAAAGAAATTTAAACTAGCATGGATAATACAATGAAAGAGTATGAGCACCGACAACTAGTGTGTGAACATGAATGTAAAGTCAGTGAGAAATACGTACTCCCCCAAGCTTAGGCTTTTGGCCTAAGTTGGTCTAATACCAAGGACCGCCTGGCTGATATCCGTAAGTGAAACTGGGGTCATACTGAGATGTAGCGGCAACCGCCTCCTGAGCTGCAGCGTGTTGGCGAGCTGCCTCCGCTCCCCTCTCGTGTTCAGCTGCTTCCTCCCTGGTGACAATATATCTTCCTTTTGCCTGATAATCAAAAAGGTAGGGAGAAGGAAGAGTAACATGGACGATGTTGCGTCTGTCATAGATTAGTCGATAATGGAGGAATTGTTCATTCCTCGCAAGAAATTGATAATTGAACATAGCTTCTTTATCCAAATAAACAGGAGGTAAAATCATATCCCCCTCTCGTGGGGCTATATTAAGATAATTAGCCACACGGGTTGCATAAATTCCTCCAAATAAATTTCCCTTTCTACTATTATTCTGCAACCTACGTGCAACTATTGCCCCCAAGTTATAACCTTTATAAGCTAACACAACACTCTTGAGGACACACAGATCAGGGACACACATGTGACATGCTTCATCCTTACCGTTAATGCATCTACCAATAAAGAGAGCAAAATAATGTATAGCAGGAAAATGAATGCTCCCTATGGTAGCTTGTGCTATGTCCCTAGATTCTCCCACAGTAATACTAGCAAGAAAATCTCTAAATTCAGATTTGTGAGGATCATTAATATTACCCCACTGCGGGAGTTTGCAAGCAGTTGTGAAATCCTCTAAATCCATGGTATAAGATGTATCATAAATATCAAATATGACACTAGGAGAATTACGCGCACAGTTATATTTAAACCTCCGCACAAAAGAATCAGTCAATTGATAGTACTGCCGGCACTTATCTTGTAAGAAGTCCTCCAGCTCGGCATTACGCACATACGCGTCAAATTCCTCCTTGAAGCCTGCTTCGACCATAAAATCATCGGATGGCCACTCACAAGCTCGTACATCCGCGTCCCTCGGCAATTCAACATCTTGCTCACGTATGGCAATCCTTGGCCCTTTCTTTGCCGAGGAACCACCTTGGTACATTCTTCTAAGCATAATTCTTTTTCTGAAAATTTCTGAAATTTTAGTAACTTCAAAATAAAAGTGAGTAAAACTAAACAAGATTGGTAGCAACTACTCCTACAAGTGCCTAGAGCCTATATCATGCATTGGAATTGCTTGGGACCTCAAAAATTTAACATGCAAGCTCAAGAACATGGTCACCTATGCAGCAAAAATTTGCAATGAATAAAGCACTAGAACAAAAACCAATTGGACCAATGGAGGAGTCACATACCAAGCAACAATCTCCCAAAGCAGTTTTGTAAATGGAGCTTTGAGCAAGGAGATCGAAAATCGCAGCAAAATTAGCTAGAACTCGTGCTTGAGCTAGATGAGGATTTTTTTGGGTAGAAGATGAAGTGTGTGGGTGCTGGCATAAGTGGAGGGGGGCCACCAGGGGCCCACGAGACAGGGGGCGCACCCTATAGGGGGGGGGGTGGCGCCCTCCACTCTCGTGGCCTGGTGCTTGCCCCTCCTGCAGTGTTTTCAGTGCCTAAAATCCTCAAATATTCCATAAAAAATCATACTAAATTTGCAGGGCATTCGGAGCACTTTTATTTTTGGGATATTTTTTTAATGCACGGATAATTCAGAAAACAGACAGATAATACTATTTTTGCTTTATTTATTCTAAATAACAGAAAGTAAAAAGAGGGTACAGAAGGTTGTGCCTTCTAGTTTCATCCATCTCATGATCATCAAAATGAATCCACTAACAAGGTTGATCAAGTCTTGTTAACAAACTCATTCTGAATAACACGGAACCGGAGAAATTTCGAATAACACTAAGTTACCTTAACGGGGATATGAAAATCCCCAACAATAAGAATATCATACTTTTTCTTGACAGTATGGAGAGGAAATTCAAAACCTCCAATAATAATAGTTGGAACTTTTCCAATAGAATTGATGCTATGAACTTGAGATTGTTTCCTCGGAAAGTGTACCGTATGCTCATTACCATTAACATGAAAAGTGACATTGCCTTTGTTGCAATCAATAACAGCCCCTGCAGTATTAAGAAAAGGTCTACCAAGGATAATAGACATACTATCGTCCTCGGGAATATCAAGAATAACAAAGTCCGTTAAGATAGTGAAATTTGCAACCACAACAGGCACATCCTCACAAATATCGACAGGTATAGCAGTTGATTTATCGGCCATTTGCAAAGATATTTTAGTAGGTGTCAACTTATTCAATTCAAGTCTACGATATAAAGAGAGAGGCATAACACTAACACCGGCTCCAAGATCACATAAAGTAGTTCTAACATAATTTCTTTTAATGGAGTATGGTATAGTTGGCACACCCGGATCTCCTTCTTTGGTATTCCACCCTTAAAAGTGTAATTAGCAAGCATGGTGGAAATTTCAGCTTCCGGTATCTTTCTTTTATTTGTGATGATATCCTTCATATACTTAGCATAAGGATTTACTTTCAGCATATCAGTTAAGCGCATACGTAAGAAAATAGGTCTAATCATTTCAGCAAAGCGCTCAAAATCCTCATCATCCTTTGACTTGGATGGTTTAGGAGGAAAGGGCATGGGTTTTTGAACCCATGGTTCTCTTTCTCTACGGTGCTTCCTATCAGCAAAATCTCTCTTATCATAACATTGATTCTTTGATTGTGGGTTATCAAGATCAACAACAGGTTCAATCTCTACATCATTGTTTTTGCTAGGTTGAGCATCAACATGAACATTATCATTGACATTATCACTAGGTTCATGTTCATCACCTGCTTGTGTTTCAGCATCAGAAATAGAAATATCATTGGGATTCTCAGGTGTGTCTACAGTAGGTTCACTAGAAGCATGCAAAGTTCTATCATTTTTATTTTTCTTCTTTTTAGAAGAACTAGGTGCCTCTAAATTATTTCTCTAAGAATCCTGCTTGATTCTCTTAGGGTGGTCTTCAGGATACAAAGGTTCCTGAGTCATTCTACCAGTTCTAGTAGCCACTCTAACAACAAAGTCATTTTTATTATTTAATTCATCAAGCAAATCATTTTGAGCTTTGAGTACTTGCTCAGCTTGAGTAGCAACCATAGAAGCATATTTACTAATGAGCTTGAGTTAACTTTTAACTCTAGCCATATTATCGCTCACGCGTCCTATCTCGGAAGCATTATTCTTTAACTCTCTACTAACATAAGCATTAAAACCTTCTTGTCTAGCCATAAAGTCATCAAATTCATCTAAGCAAGTGCAATGAAATTTAGTAGAGGGAATTTCAACTTTATCATATCTATAGAGAGAATTTACCTTTACTACCTGTGTCAGGTTATCAAGACAATGTGGTTCTTCAACAGGCGGTATATTAATACCATGTATTTCTTCAATAGGAGGTAAATTCTTAACATCTTCAGCTTTAATACCTTTTTCTTTCATTGATTTCTTTGCCTCTTCCATATCTTCAGGACTGAGAAATAAAACACCTCTCTTCTTCTGAGTGGGTTTAGGAATAGGCTCAGGAGTTGGCTCAGTTGGTTCAGGAATTACTTCAGGAATTGGCTCGGGAAGAGTCCAATTATTTTCATTAGTCAACATATTATTCAATAATATTTCAGCTTCGTCGACTGTTCTTTCCCCGAAAACACAACCAGCACAACTATCCAAGTAGTCCTTGGAAGCATCGGTTAGTCCATTATAAAAGATATCAAGTACTCCCTCCGTCCCAAAATAAGTGTCTTGAACTTAGTACAAATTTGTACTAGAGCTAGTACAAAGTTGAGACACTTATTTTGGGATAGAGGGAGTATTTCATTTTTCTTAAGAGGATGATCAGGCAAAGCATTAAGTAACCGGAGAAGCCTCCCCCAAGCTTGTGGGAGACTCTCTTCTTTGATTTGCACACAATTATATATTTCCCGCAAGGCAGCTTGTTTCTTATGAGCAGGGAAATATTTAGCAGAGAAGTAATAAATCATATCCTGGGGACTACGCACACAACCAGGAGCAAGAGAATTATACCAAGTCTTAGCATCACCCTTTAATGAGAATAGAAATATCTTAAGGATATAAAAATAGAGAGACTTCTCATCATTAGTAAATAGGGTGGCTATATCATTCAACCTGGTAAGATGTGCCACAACAGTTTCAGATTCAAGGCCATAAAAAGGACCAGATTCAACTAAAGTAATAATTTTAGGATCAACAGAGAATTCATAATCCTTATCAGTAACACAGATAGGTGAAGTAGCAAAAGCAGGGTCAGGTTTCATTCTAGCATTAAGAGACTGCTGCTTCCATTTAGCTAATAATTTCTTAAGATCATATCTATCATTGCAAGCAAAGATCTCCCTAGCAGCTTCTTCATTCACAACATAACCCTTAGGAACAACAGACAATACATAATCATTGGGAGAACCTTCATCATCACTATCATCAATAATAGGTTCTTCAGTAATTTCATTCCCCCTAACTCTAGCAAGTTGTTCATCAAGAAATTCACCTAATGGCAAAGTGGTATCACGCACAGAAGTAGTTTCATCATGCATAGCAGAAGTGGCATCATCAATAACATGCGACATATTAGAATTCATAGCAGTAGCAGGTTTAGGTGTCACAAGCTTACTAATAATGGAAGGAGAATCTAGTGCAGAGCTAGATGGCAGTTCCTTACCTCCCCTCGTAGTTGAGGGCAAAATAGTAGTTCGATCATCTTTCAAGTTCTTCATAGTGATCAACAGATATAAATCCCAAGTGACTCAGAGAATAGAGCTATGCTCCCCGGCAACGGCGCCAGAAATTAGTCTTGATAACCCACAAGTGTAGGGGATCGCAACAGCTTTCGAGGGTAAAGTATTCAACCCAAATTTATTGATTCGACACAAGGGGAGCCAAAGAATATTCTTGAGTATTAGCAGTTGAGTTGTCAATTCAACCACACCTAGATAACTTAGTATCTGCAGCAAAGTATTTAGTAGCAAAAGTGGTATGATAATAAAAGTAACAGTAGAAAAAATAAAGATAATTGTTTTTGGGTTTTTTGTAGTAGTTGTAATAGTAGCAACGGAAAAGTAAATAAGCAAAGAACAATATGTGAAAAGCTCGTAGGCAATGGATCAATGATGGATAGTTATGCCGGATGCGATTCCTCATGTAATAGCTATAACATAGGGTGACACAGAACTAGCTCCAGTTCATCAATGTAATGTAGGCATGTATTCCGTAAATAGTCATACATGCTTATGGAAAAGAACTTGCATGATATCTTTTGTCCTACCCTCTCGTGGCAGCGGGGTCCTAGCGGAAACTAAGGGATATTAAGTCCTCCTTTTAATAGAGAACCAGAACAAAGCATTAACACATAGTAAATACATGAACTCCTCAAACTACGGTCATCATCAAACTTCGGGGTTATCGGATCATAACACATAATAGGTGACTATAGACTTGCAAGATAGGATCAAGAACACACATATATTCATGAAAACATAATAGGTTCAGATCTGAAATCATGGTACTCGGGCCCTAGTGACAAGCATTAAGCATAGCAAAGTCATAGCAACATCAATCTCAGAACATAGTGGATACTAGGGATCAAACCCTAATAAAACTAACTTGATTACATGGTAAATCTCATCCAACCCATCACCATCCAGCAAGCCTACGATGGAATTACTCACGCACAGCGGTGAGCATCATGAAATTGGTGATGGAGGATGGTTGATGATGACGACGGCGATGAATCCCCCTCTCCGGAGCCCCGAACGGACTCCAGATCAGCCCTCCCGAGAGAGATTAGGGCTTGGTGGCGGCTCTGTGTCGTAAAACGCGATTAAAATTTCTCCCTGATTTTTTTCTCCCCGAGCGTGAATATATGGTGTTGGAGTTGAGGTCGGTGGAGGTCCAGGGGGCCCACGAGATAGGGGGGCACGCCCTATAGGGGGGGGGGCACACCCCCCTGTCTCATAGGTAGGCCGTGGCCCCCCTGGTGTATTTCTTTCGCCCAGAAATTCTTATTAATTCCAAAAAGTGCCTCCGTGGATTTCCAGGACATTCCGAGAACTTTTCTTTTCTACACATAAAACAACATCATGGTAGTTCTGCTGAAAACAGCCTCAGTTCGGGTTAGTTTCATTCAAATAATGGAAGTTAGAGTCCAAAACAAGGGCAAAAGTGTTTGGAAAAGTAGATACGTTGGAGACGTATCAGACGACAAGGGAGTTGCCGCGCCCGGTAAGCCAGTTGCCGGGAAGAAGCCAAAACATGGACCCAAACTTGAGACTGAGTGCTTTTATTGCAAGGGAAACGGTCACTGGAAGTGGAACTGCCCCAAGTACTTAGCGGACAAGAAGGCCGGCAACACCAAAGGTATATGTGATATACATGTTATTGATGTGTACCTTACCAGTACTCGTAGTAGCTCCTGGGTATTTGATACCGGTGCGGTTGCTCATATTTGTAACTCAAAACAGGAGCTGCGGAATAAGCGGAGACTGGCGAAGGACGAGGTGACGATGCGCGTCGGGAATGGTTCCAACGTCGATGTGACCGCCGTCAGCACGCTACCTCTACATTTACCTACGGGATTAGTTTTAAACCTCAATAATTGTTATTTAGTGCCAGCTTTGAGCATGAACATTGTATCTGGATCTCGTTTAATACGAGATGGCTACTCATTTAAATCCGAGAATAATGGTTGTTCTATTTATGTGAGAGATATGTTTTATGGTAATGCTCCGCTGGTCAATGGTTTATTCTTAATGAGTCTCGAACATGATGTTACACATATTCACAGTGTGAATACCAAAAGATGTAAGGTTGATAATGATAGTCCCACATACTTGTGGCACTGCCGCCTTGGTCACATTGGTGTCAAACGCATGAAGAAGCTCCATGCAGATGGACTTTTGGAGTCTCTTGATTACGAATCATTTGACACATGTGAACCATGCCTCATGGGCAAAATGACCAAGACTCCGTTCTTCGGAACAATGGAGCGAGCAACCAACTTATTGGAAATCATACATACTAATGTGTGCGGTCCAATGAGCGTTGAGGCTCACGGAGGCTATCGTTATGTTCTCACCCTCACTGATGACTTAAGTAGATATGGGTATGTCTACTTGATGAAACACAAGTCTGAGACCTTTGAAAAGTTCAAGGAATTTCAGAATGAGGTAGAGAATCAACGTGATAGAAAAATAAAGTTCTTACGATCAGATCGTGGGGGAGAATATTTGAGTCACGAATTTGGTACGCACTTAAGGAAATGTGGAATTGTTTCACAACTCACGCCGCCTGGAACACCTTAGCGTAATGGTGTGTCCGAACGTCGCACTCACACTCTATTGGATATGGTGTGATCTATGATGTCTCTTACCGATTTGCCGCTATCATTTTGGGGATACGCTCTAGAGACAGCTACATTCACGTTAAATAGGGCACCGTCTAAATCCGTTGAGACGACACCATATGAATTATGGTTTGCGTAGAAACCTAAGCTGTCGTTTCTAAAAGTTTGGGGATGTGATGCTTATGTCAAGAAACTTCAACCTGAGAAGCTCGAACCCGAGTTGGAAAAATGCGTCTTCATAGGATACCCTAATAAAACCATTGGGTATACCTTCTACCTCAGATCCGAAGGCAAGATCTTTGTTGCCAAGAACGGGTCCTTTCTGGAGAAAGAGTTTCTCTTGAAAGAAGTAAGTGGGAGGAAATTAGAACTTGATGAAGTACTGCCTCTTGAACCGGAAAGTAGCGCACCTCAGGAAGATGTTTCTGTGGTGCCTGCACCGACTAGAGAGAAAGTTAATGATGATGATCAAGGTACTTCGGATCAAGTTGCTACTGAACTTCGTAGGTGCACAAGGACACGTTCCACACCAGAATGGTATGGAAACCCTGTCCTGGAAATCATGTTGTTAGACAACAGTGAACCTTCGAACTATGAAGAAGCGATGGAGGGCCCAGATTCCAACAAATGGCTTGAAGCCATGCAATCCGAGATAGGATCCATGTATGAAAACAAAGTATGGACTTTGACAGACTTGCCCGATGATCGGCGAGCGATAGAAAATAAATAGATCTTTAAGAAGAAGACGGACGCGGATGGTAATGTTAGTATCTATAAGGCTCGGCTTGTCGCTAAGGGTTATCGACAAGTTCAAGGGGTTGACTACGATGAGACCTTCTCACCCGTAGTGAAGCTGAAGTCCATCCGAATCATGTTAGCAATTGTCGCATTCTATGATTATGAAATATGGCAAATGGACGTCAAAACTGCATTCCTTAACGGCTTCCTTAAGGAAGAATTGTATATGATGCAGCCGGAAGGTTTTGTCGATCCTAAGAATGCTAACAAGGTATGCAAGCTCCAGCGCTCCATCTATGGGCTGGTGCAAGCATCTCAGAGTAGGAACATTCGCTTTGACGAAATGATCAAAGCGTTTGGGTTTTATGCAGACTTATGGAGAAGCCTGAGTTTACAAGAAAGTGAGTGGGAGCTCTGTAGCATTTCTCATATTATATGTGGATGACATACTATTGATGGGAAATGATATAGAACTTTTGGAAAGCATAAAGGCCTACTTGAATAAGTGTTTTTCAATGAAGGACCTTGGAGAAGCTGCTTACATATTAGGCATCAAGATCTATAGAGATAGATCGAGACGCCTCATAGGTCTTTCACAAAGCACATACCTTGATAAGATATTGAAGAAGTTCAATATGGATTACTCCAAGAAGGGGTTCTTGCCTGTATTGCAAGGTGTGAAATTGAGCTCGGCTCAAAGCCCGACCACGGCAGAAGATAGAGAAAAGATGAGTGTCATTCCCTATGCCTCAGCCATAGGGTCTATTATGTATGCCATGCTGTGTACCAGACCTGATGTAAACCTTGCCGTAAGTTTGGTAGGGAGGTACCAAAGTAATCCCGGCATGGAACACTGGACAGCGGTCAAGAATATCCTGAAGTACCGGAAAAGGACTAAGGATATGTTTCTCGTTTATGGAGGTGATGAAGAGCTCGTCATAAAGGGTTACGTCGATGCTAGCTTCAACACAGATCTGGATGACTCCAAGTCACAAACCGGATACATGTATATTTTGAATGGTGGGGCAGTAAGCTGGTGCAGTTGCAAGCAAAGCGTCATGGCATGATCTACATGTGAAGCGGAGTACTTGGCAGCCTCGGAGGCAGCACATGAAGCAATCTGGATGAAGGAGTTCATTACCGACCTAGGAGTTATTCCCAATGCGTCGGGCCCGATGACTCTCTTCTGTGACAACACTGGAGCTATGGCCCTTGCCAAGGAGCCTAGGTTTCACAAGAATACCAGGCACATCAAGCATCGCTTCAACTCCATTCGTGAAAATGTTCAAGATGGAGACATAAATATTTGTAAAGTGCATACGGATCTGAATGTCGCAGATCCGTTGACTAAACCTCTTCCACGAGCAAAACATGATCAACACCAGAACTCTATGGGTGTTCGATTCATCACAATGTAACTAGATTATTGACTCTAAAGCAAGTGGGAGACTGTTGGAAATATGCCCTAGAGGCAATAATAAAATGGTTGTTATTATATTTCCCTGTTCATGATAATTGTCTATTGTTCATGCTATAATTGTATTGACTCGAAGCTGTAATACATGTGTGAATACATAGACCACAACATGTCCCTAGTGAGCCTCTAGTTGACTAGCTCGTTGATCAACAGATGGTCATGGTTTCCTGACTATGGACATTGGATGTCATTGATAACGGGATCACATCATTAGGAGAATGATGTGATGGACAAGACCCAATCGTAAGCATAGCACAAGATCGTGTAGTTTGTTTGCTAAAGCTTTTGTAAGGTCAAGTTTCATTTCCTTAGACCATGAGATTGTGCAACTCCCGGATACCATAGGAATGCTTTGGGTATACCAAATGTCACAAGTAACTGGGTGGCTATAAAGGTGCACTACAAGTATCTCTGAAAGTGTCTGTTGGGTTGGCACGAAACGAGACTGGGATTTCTGGGCCCACTCGGTAATGCATCATCATAATGAGCTCAATTTGACTAAGTAGTTGGTCATGGGATCATGCATTACGGAACGAGTAAAGTGACTTGCTAGTAACGAGATTGAACGAGGTATTGGGATACCGACGATCGTATCTCGGGCAAGTAACGTACCGATTGACAAAGGGAATTGTATACGGGATTGCTTGAATCCTCGACATCATGGTTCATCCGATGATATCATCGTGGAACATGTGGGAGCCAACATGGGTATCCAAATTCCGCTGTTGGTTATTGGCCGGAGAGCTATCTCGGTCATGTCTGCATGATTCCCGAACCCGTAGGGTCTACACACTTAAGGTTCAATGACGCTAGGGTTATAGGGAAGGTTTGTACATGGTTACCGAACGTAGTTCAAAGTCCTAGATGAGATCCCGAACGTCACGAGGAGTTCCAGAATAGTCTAGAGGTGAAGATTTATATATGGGAAGTCATCATACGGTCACCGGAAGTATTCGGCGGTTTATCGGTATTGTACCGGGACCACCGAAGGGGTTCCGGGGGTCCACCAGGAGGGTCCACCTGCCCCGGAGGTCCCTTATGGGCTATATGTGGAAGGGAACCAGCCCCAAGTGGGCTGGGCGCCACCCCCCTAGGGCCCATGCGCCTAGGGTTGGGGGTGGGGAACCCTAAAGGGGGCGCCCCCCTTGGCTTGGGGTCAAGCCCCCTCCCCTTGGCCGCCGCCCCACCTCTAGATCTCATCTAGAGGGGCCGGCCCCCTTCCCCCTTCACCCTATAAATAGAGGGGAGGAGGGAGGGCAACTGTACCACATCCAAGGCGCAGCCCTCCCCCTCTCCAACACTTCTCCTCCTCCGTTTGAGCTTTGGCGAAGCTCTGCCGGAGAACCACTGCTCCACCACCACCACGCCGTCATGCTGCTGCTGGAGCCTTCTTCCTCAACCTCTCCCTCCTCCTTACTGGATCAAGGTGCGGGAGACGTCATCGGGCTGCACGTGTGTTAAACGCGGAGGTGCCGTTGTTCGGCGCTTAGATCGGAATCCACAGCAATCTGAATCGCTACGAGTACGACTCCTTCATCCGCGTTATTGCAACGCTTCCGTGCCGCGATCTTCAAGGGTATGAAGATGCACTACGCTCTCTCTCGTTGCTAGTTTCTCCATAGATTGATCTTGGTGATGCATAGAAAACTTTAAATTCTGTAACGAACCCCAACACAAACGCCACATGATTATACTTGAATGGCTGAAATAAACAATAAGTTGTCTCGCTTGGCCTACTAATGAAAGGCCTAATGCGTAACACGGAGCACTGACGCTTGAATATGGCCGGGAAAACAGGGAAACCGACATGTGGGGCACACCTGTCAGTACGATGTAGCACAGACTAGTCCAATGGAGGAGCTGGCCCATGACCTCCTCGCCACCGGCAATCGTTCATGTGGGTCGTGGGGGCCAACAACATGGCGCAGCTCCAGCACCGCCTCTGTACATGGCGACCGCGGTGAGCGACACACTCATCATCGCTAGACACGGTCGGTTTCAGTGTGCTGAGGGTGGCGTTAGTGCTGTGGCACGACCAATAGTATGTTTTGTTTGTGCCCAAGGTTGCCCCATCAAAGCATTGGGTAGCCAAAATTTTGGTTGAGGTTTTGGTTGCCCATGATTTGGCGGACATTGGCAAGAAAAATGAACTAGAGTTGGCTAGAGTTCATTGGCATGCCAAAAAAATGGTAACCATCCAAACAAAGACCAATCTTTGGGTCATGACCAAAATTTTGGTAAGGCGCACTTTGGCCACAATCCAAACACACCCCAACACCCGGCTCGTCGAGGATGCACGGGGCGCCGCGACGCGTCCGCAGAGTGGTATAGCGCGGCCAACTACATCCTCAGGACCTGAGACCATGCCGCGTCGTCTTGCTTTTTCAATGACATGCGGGGATCGCATGTGAGCAAAGGGCAGCTCCAACGTTGCCACGACCACAACTGACTACCCTGGCCCACCAAAGACCCTCGTCCCTCACGCCGTCGTGCGGTGCGTTCCCAGCCGGTGCTAGTTGCCCGCATTCATGCCATCCGTCCGTATGCCGTCGTTAAGAGGCTCGGTGCCCGAGGAACCAACTCTGGTGACTTAATGACGCACCCGGATGCTTGGCCTCACCAGAATGCGCTACTAAAGCGGCAATGCCCAGCTAACCTCCACACCATAGCGCATCATCCTCCTACCTGGCACCACATACGCCATGACCGCAAGCGCGAACGCTCTGCGGGAGAGCTTGTCTTAGGGGATGAAGCTCGAGGTCGCCGCCCTCACTCAAGTCGCCTCTCGCGATGCAATAGCGGCGTAGCCGGACGCGGACACGACCGCACAAGCGGTGGCCACGCTGGCGGCCGACAACGGGAGCACAGTCAGCCATGCGTCCTACTTGCCGCCATACAACGTCCGGCACCGCCGAGGTCGGGGACTCCTCCGAGGATGAGTAGGCCATGGGAGGCGGCAGGGCATGGTGTGCCAACTGGCCGATCCATATCCCGTGGTCTACTCTTCCTCGTCGGAGACCGCACCTTCACTTCACGGGTCTTGAACCCCACCCCCGTACATAGAGATCGCAGATGAAGGACATCGGTCGCTGCCGTAGAATAGGTTTAGGGTCGGGTTTCTTTTATTTTTCTATCCTATAAAAGTTTGAAATGAAATGAAAATTTGCCGTGTTTGCATTAATCTCGGCCGGTGTATATGAACTTTCACAATAATATAGTATATTGTAGGAGTACTAGCAGGATGCCCGTGTGTTGCACGGAAGATCAATATCTTGTGGGAGAAAAGGATGAATGAGGGAAGGCCTTATCTGCAAATGTGGAGAGGGGTGCGGGTAAATTGGCATAGTTTCCTTCCTATCTGTTAGATATAGATCGGACGACCTATATTGCAAGATGACAGGCACACCATCATCACCAACTCTGCTTTTTACTCAACCGAGACAAAGCTAACATGCTAAGTAAAATAAACACATAGGGTCTATACATACACAATTTATCTTAGGCACTCCAATAGTACGTCTACTACACATTCACGCATTTCACATCTTTCTACATCTACGGGAACCTACGAAAGGGTTAACGTAAATTGCCTCTCTCTCTATCTCCTCCCCTGATTTTCATGGTGGTGGGCCCCTCCCTCCCCCAATCTACAATCAACAGCTCACACGTTTCACATTACGTTAATTACGTAATTGGGATTATGTAGGTGTAGGATTACTCGTCCTAAAAAACCCAACTAAGCCAACCTCCCAGCATATCGCGGGGAAAAGACCCGGCCACGCCGTTTTAGTCGGGATTACCGGATTACTAGTAGTAGTATCGATGGATCGCATGAAGCAACAAGTTTTTTTAGGGGGCGAAGCACCTAGTTTAAAAGGAAAAAAGGTGGTACACTTACAACAACCCTGTCGCGGTCGCATTGCACCCCACACACATTTGGTCCTGCACACGGCTCACGCAAATGGAACACGCTTTGGCTTGCCTCTTCACTGACACGTGGGACTGCACTTGGAGAAACCGACCATGCGCCAAACTCCCCCCGCCCACCGCGTGGAAATCCTCCCCCCACCCAAAAATTCCCCCCAAATCCTAGATTCAACCGCCCTTCGGCCAACTAGCCAATAATATTCCCCAAACCCCCTCCCCCGTCCCCCTCCACTCCATTCGCTCTGCCAAAGCCGCCCTTCCCGCCGTGCCGATACGTCGGTGCCGCAGTTCGTCGAGGGGACGCACGACGATCCTCTCGCTCCCACAGTGCGCTCTCGTAGACTGTCGTCCTCTAGCCGCACCGCCACCGCTGGCGACGTTCTTGTGGAGGCGCAGGACGGTCAGCGCCGCCACCACTGGCGATGTTCGTGTGGAGACGCACGACAATCAGCTTCTCCCATGGTACGCGCATTCTAGACTGAGGCCCCATGCATGTCGGTGTAGCTCCGAATGTTAGATGATAGACGCTGTTAATCTCACTGTTTACCAAAGTAGTTTACAGTTAATATGCTCTGCTTAAGAAGCTTCCTTGCCCTGTTCTGCGCTCAATCTGCTTAGCTGAGATGGCATGCCAAGGCCGATTAGTTGCTAAAATATCTGGCCATATATTTATTGTGACATAGATTGCCGTGGTCTAGTAAGCCAATCTGTTAGGTGAAATAGCTCTATGCCGTTTTGTACTCGATCTTTGTTGTTGCGATGGCCTTCGATAGTTTGATGGCTGTGTGCTCGGCCTCGTTGACTGCTGAAATAGCCTGCCATAATTTAGCACTCAAATCTGTTTGCTGAATTAGATTTACATATATTTTGTTACTTAGATCTGCTCGTCCAAATATCTTGCCATAGCTTTAGACATCGACCTAGGTATTTTTTTCTGGACTTCATAAAAAAGCATATATGTTTTTGCTGTAATATCTAGTAGAAGAACTAATTTGTATGTCTAACAGATGGACATGACTTGGATAACTTCTGCTCGAAGATTCTCCGCTGCATATGCCGAGGGGGTTGAAAACTTCATGAACTTTATCAGAGCTGAGTACGGTGGTCTGAAATCAGATGTGCTCTGCCCGTGTAGCAGTTGTATGAATTCAGTTACAAGACCCCAGTCAACTGTGCAAAATCATCTACACTTGTATGGGATGTCGGTCACATATACTAGGTGGGTTCATCATGGTGAAGCTGTGAACGTCAATGTTATTGACTACATGGAAGCAGTAGATCACCATCTTGACCTGCCTGATGCTCAGGTGGAAGAGGAGGAGGAGGAGGAGGTGGTGGAGCCAGTGAGTTTGACCAACATTGAAACAATGCTACAAAGTGCTCGTGCATTCCGTGAACTTTCACCTACAGAAGAAAAACGGTGGGCCCGCGTGTTGGAACAATGCAACATGGCTATCACCCCAGGAAATAAGCTGTCAGTATTCTCAGCTATGGTCACCTTTCTTCAGGTGAAGACATCTGAGCATATGACCAATAAATCATTCATTGCGATGTTGGCTGCTTTCCGCAAATCTTTCCCAGATGCGTCTGAGCTGCCACACACCTACAGTAAAATGAAGAATTTCCTTCGTGCTGGATATGATATGATCCATGTTTGTAAGAATAATTGTGTTCTGTTCCGGAAGGATTATGCCAACTTAAGTGAATGCCCGAAATGCAAATCATCAAGATGGAAAGATGGCGATGCTGTGAAGAGGATTCCTCATAATGTTCTGAGACATTTTCAAATTATACCAAGATTGCAGAGGTTGTTTCATGATGCTGAAAGAAGAGAGGATGTGCTGTGGAATTCTAGGAACCAGGAGTACAGAGATCAGAATGTAATGAGCTATCCATCTCATGGTAGTGAGTGGAAAAGCTTCAATCATAAACACAAAAAGTTTGCTGCTGACTCGAGAAATATTAGACTTGGCTTAGCTTCAGATGGATTTAACCCATTTGGCCACCAGAGCGCCGCATATAGCATGTGGCCAGTGCTTGTTATCCCTTACAACATGCCTCCAAATGTCTGCACCAAAGAATCAGACTACATGATGGCCTTGCTCATCCCAGGTCCAAAAAGTCCTGAAAAGGACTTTGATTTGTTCATGGGGCCTCTTGTGGAGTAACTTCAACAACTATGGAGGGGTGTTCTCACTCGAGACCTATATAGCAGCCCACCAGCTGATTTCTTTCTGCGCGTTGTTATAATTTGGTGCATCCATGATTATCCGGCTTTGGGCACTATGTCAGGGCGAACGACACATGGTTACAATGCACGTGTTCGCTATGACAGGAATCCAATGTCATACGCAATACTTAGCAAGATCTGTTACATTGGACACTGCCGTTTCCTTGCCAAGGACAAGCTGCATCCTAGAAAATACCAAAGACATGTGTTCAATGCAAAGCATGAAAACCGTGATGCGCCAAAGAGGCTCACCGCCGATGAGTTGCAAGTGGAATTAGAGAAGGTCAGACATATTACACCAGAAAACCATCCTGGTAATGGTAGTGGGAAAAGGAAGCGTGGCAGGGCAGAAGAGAGATTATTGTTTACCCGCAGGTCCACTTTGTGGGACTTGGAGTATTGGAAAGATTTGGATCTGTGGCATAATCTTGATGTGATGCACATTGAGAAAAATGTATGTGACAACATTATCGGCACACTTCTTAATATTGAAGGCAAGATGAAAGATACCTTAAAATCTAGGATTGATTTGACACACCTGGGTATCAGACGGGATTTGCAGGTGCAAGATGAAGGTAAACCACGGGATATGGCACCAGCTGTGTACGTCTTGGACAAGGTAAAAAGAAAAGAATTCTGCGAGGTCCTGTCACGTGTGAGATTCCCACATGGATTTGCTTCTAACCCTGAAAGGAGAGTCAATGCAGATGGAAACAAGGTACAAGGGTTGGAAACTCATGACTGCCACGTCCTACTTCAAAGGGTTTTACCTGTTATCCTTAGAGGATTGGGCCGCCCTAACTTACACAGAGCAGTTGCAAAGTTGGGATAATTCTTCAGGGAACTCTGTAGTAGAAATATCAGGATAGATGCTTTGGAGCGTCTTAGAGACAAGATACCAACTATCCTATTTGACCTTGAGAAGATATATCCTCCAGCCTTATTTGATGTGATGGTGCATTTGGCTGTTCATCTACCTGATGATGCATTACTTAGAGGTCCAGCACAGTATGGCTAGATGTACCCTATTGAAAGGCAGCTAGGCACTTTCAAGGGCTATGTTAGGAATAGAGCTAGACCCGAGGGTTCCATTGCAGAGGCCTACATTGCTACAGAAGCGTTGACATTCTGCTCAAAATACATTGAAACAACTGATTAGCTTAGCAAAGAGGTGGGTGAAGACAATCCCGGGCTCAATGTTTTCATTTATTCTGTTCGAGTTACAGGGAAGAGTCGACAAGAGGACAAACCTAAAGATTTGGACAAAATGGTTTGGTATGTGTTGAATAACTGTCCTGAGATACTACCTTATATCAAGTAAGTGCTAAGTACTGCAGCTTATACATCATAATCTACTAAACTTGTAGCACATTCTTATATGTTTAGATGTTTGACGAGATCACTATGTTGTGCAGCATCTACAAAAAGGAGTTACTGCCGCAAAATCCAAGAAACATTAACAAACTGGTTATGGCAGGATTTGCAAAATGGTTTAAGAGCCATGTAAGCTTTTGAATTGCACTGTCAGTTTTTTAATATATTGAGTACATAAGATGACCAGCTTGTCTACTTTCTAACCATAGGTTAAGAAGATGCGGGAGGATGGGCAGGCAGTTGATGATGCCCTTTACTCACTAGCAATGGATCCTGATACTCGGGTAAGACATTATGAATCTTGCATTGTTGGAGATGTGCGCTACAACACCCTTGCACAAGACAAAGGCAGGAAGACACAAAACAGTGCCATCATGAGCACGGATACATATGACAAAGAGATAACTGAAATGTATGCTAACAAAACAGACATTGTTCAGTTGTAGTATATCTCCAGTTTCAAGGATCATCGGTGTGTGGTTCTATTGTGCTATCGTTGGTATAACCTGTTTTCCAGGATCACAAAACCCAGAGCTGATGATTATTTCAAATCCATCAATGTCAAGGTGGCGTACCAGACCAACGAGCCTTTTATTTTGGCAAATCAAGCAACACATATATTTTTCTTGGAAGACACATTTGCACGTAGCGATGATTGGAGAGTATTGCAAAGGTTTGAGCAGAGGAATTCGTTTAATGAAGTTGCACAACAAGATGATGCTTACACTGCTCTTGATGTACAAGATAACACAAATGTTCCTAATATCTTTGAGAACCATCACGTCAATGACGCCGGCGAAAAGATTGCCCGTCGTGCAGTGGACATACAAGAGTTGATCAAGAAGAAGCCAACATTCGAGGACGTTGAGGACGAAGAAGAAGATGACACAATGGGGAATTACGATTCAGAATGATACACATGGCGAAGATGTTGACGCTGCTACTGCGGATGATGATTACATTGCTTTTGTCGTATTTGCTTGTCAAAAGACGTTTTTTATCTACTATGTGAAATTGTGTTTGCTATGACATCTGAAACCTGATGAACTTGTTGTTTAGTATTTTGCTGTGAGAACTTTTTATGTATGCTGATTTGTGTTTGGTGATTGTATGATGACTAAAACATGATGACGTTGTTGTTTAGTTGTACTCATATTTGGCTGTGAAACTTGAATTTGATGACATAGTTTGCTGTTGGACTGCAATTTGCTCGACGTCTTCGAATGAGAACAAAGCCGACCCGACAGGGCCTCTGCTAATTTATTTATTTATTACCAAAAGGGTCTCTGCTATTTATTTATTTATGAGCAAAAGGGGATACTATCGGTATCAAAACCGGCAGATCTCAGGTAGGGGGTCCCGAACTGTGCGTCTAAGGCTAATGGTAACAGGAGGCGTGGGACACGATGTTTACCTAGGTTCGGGCCCTCTCGATGGAGGTAATACCCTACTTCCTGCTTGATTGATCTTGATGATATGAGTATTACAAGAGTAGATCTACCACGAGATCTTAGAGGCTAAACCCTAGAAGCTAACCTGTGGTTATGATTGTTGTCGTCCTACAGACTAACCGCTCTGGTTTATATAGACACCGGAGGGGGCTAGGGTTATACAGAGTCGGCTACAGAGAAAGGAATCTTAATATCTGAATCGCCAAGCTTGCCTTCCATGCAAAGGAGAGTCCCATCCGGATACAGGACGAAGTCTTCTATCTTGTATCTTCATAGTCCCACAGTCCGGCATTCGCATATAGTCCGGCTGTCCGAGGACCCCTTAATCCAGGACTCCCTCAGTAGCCCCTGAACCAGGCTTCAATGACGACGAATCCGGCGTGGAAATTGTCTTCGGCATTGCAAGGCGGGTTCCTTCTCTGAATACTTCAAAGTAGATCTTGAACATAAGAATCGTGTCCAGCTCTGCAAAACAAATTCCATATTCCATGCTAGAGAATATAACATCTCACGAGTCTAATCTGCTGACATATCATAGCGTGACATCACGCCATGGCCCGGTCTTTATTCGAACCGTTTTTATCCTGCCTCTCCGTATTTCGAGGCGCACTTGTATTGGCAGGTCTTGTCAAAGTAGAGATCGTGTCCCCTTATCACAGGATTCTTATCAACACGGACATGGGTAACCCAATCGTCCCGTTGGTATTATTTCTTGGGGATAGGTATGTTTTGAGGCCGCGTAGGGGACGTTTGATATTCGTCGTCTTTATAGGGAGGCCGAGACCCACCTTTCCCTTCTACGCTATTCCCTCCCCCTCCCCCCTCGAGTTCCAACACCCGAAGCTTAACCAGCCCCTTCGATCCCCTGGCCATGTCCGGATCCAGCTCTCACGGCCGATGGATGGCTTCCTCTGTCACCAAGGAGGATGTCGCGAAGCTCAGGGTGGCGAGGTACTTGACCGCAGAAATCCTTCACAGGCTTACAGCACAAGGGCAGGTTATCCCTACCCCTAGGCCTAATGAGAGTGTCGTATTTGTCTCCCACTTCCTTCGAGGGCTAGGTTTCTCCCCCAATCCTTTTGTTCGAGGCTCATGTTTTACTATGGACTAGATTTTCATGATCTAACTCCGGACTCCCTCCTTCACATCTCATCATTCATCATCGTATGTGAGGCTTTCCTCCATATCTCTCCACACTTCGGTTTGTGGCTCAAGACCTTTGACGTAAGGCCAAGAATAATAGATGGGAGACACGTAGAGTGCAGAGGTGCTCTGATAAGCAAATTGGCTGATGCTGTCTGGCCAAAGGGTTCCTTCCCCGCAACTTCTGGACTATGGCAATGGGAGTGGTTTTATATCACGGAGCCCCGTGGTACCAAGTGGGTGGCTCCACCCACCTTCCGATCTGGCCCTCCGTCACATCTTGCATCATGGATTAACAAGGGGCTGTATTGGGGGTCTCGAGATGAAGTTCAAAACTGCAAAGCCACATCTGAGACCTTATTAAGAAGGACATCATTCTCGTCAAGGTAGTTCAAGTCATGTTAGTCCGTCGGATCTTGCCATGCCAGCGCCGACCTCTCCGTATGTGGGAATTCAATCCGGAAGGACCGCGGACCATTCAATGCTTCTTTAGCACAACACTCGAAGGGATGTACGAATTAGTCTTCGGATCACGAAATAGGTGTCCGGACACCACAGAGGATGCAGGCCTCGACTGCAACCATCCAGATTCCCCAGTAAGTACTCTATTTCCGAACACATTTTTTAGTTTTAGGTTTCTCACAACAAAACTGAGAAAACCATACCGTGCTAAGGCTGGGTGAGGAAGGCGGAGAGGATCAGGTGTTCGGCCCCTCTTCTCGAAAACTCAGCGGACCCAGTGTTAACCAGGATGCTGGCTCTGGCACCATATCAAGTGCCGTCGAGGGAAGGAAAGGAGAGGAGTGGAGAGGCCCAAAGCGGCCTTCATACCGAAGGTGCGCCCCACATTGTATCCGAGGAAGTCATAGCTCCCGTGCCGGAGGAGGGGAAGAATCTAACATTCCCTCTCCCCACGGGAAGAAAAGAGCCGCTCCTGAAAACCTGGAGGCAGAGGCTTCCAAACGAGGGAAGAAATCCCTATTAGGGTGCCCACAAGGAGGCCAGACTTTAGCCAAACCGTAAGTGAACAAAGGTGTTTAATAAGCATACCCCGTTCTTTTCCCGCTTGTGAGGATAACATTTTGAAACGTATGTTTTGCAGTTCGGCCTATAGCCTCCCTCAACAATCTTCGTCCTTGGGGGATCTCCTTCCGGAGATGATGGAGAGCGAGACGCCGCCTCATACTTCCCCGCCTCATAAGGCGGACGACCCCGAGGTGTCGTCTTGCAGGACCTCTCCCAACACGCGAAGGAGCGCCAGGCCAGAAGATGACTCTTCGGCCGCCCGAGGTCCGGGGTGTTTGGCTCCTAGAGAGACCAACAAAAGTTCCGGACCATCCGATATATGGCCTGACATATGGACGGGTATTCTTCAGCAAGCGTCTATCTCAGAGGAACATCGTACCTTAATGGGTACGGTGATTGAAAGAATTTCGTCCACAAAAAGCGGTTTGAATGAAGCCTTTACGAGCCTGCTAAGAGGCTTTGAGGTACGCGAAGTAACCTCTTGTTTTGAACCATAAACACAATGTGCACTGTACATAGATACTAGCCCCTGAGACTCTGATTGTCTTCCGAATGGGACGATCGTCAGAGGATCAAACTCATATGCTCAGGTAATAATTTTGCTAATTTGTACACAGGCGGCTGCAGCGCTGGAAACTACCCAGGTTGCTCAATTTGCCGAACTGAAGCGGCAACTTGATGTGGCAGATGATGACATCACGCTCGTGAACAAGCGGCTTGATGAGGCGCAAGGTATGTATTTTGGGCGGTCAATGCGTATAAATTAGAGCGTGAATGCTGGGATTTATAGTGTGCTTGACTGCAGATGGAGCTGCCGCCATGGAGACCCTTCGGGCTGAGCTTGCCCAAGCCAAGGAGCAAGCCAGGATAAGCAATGTGGCTGCCGAGAAGGCAGTTGGTGAATTAAAGGCCGAACATGCTGCTCATCGCCTGAGTGAGGAGAAAATATCCAACATGGCGCGTGAGCTAAGGGACGCCACTAGCAAATATATGCTTCTCAAGAAAGAGACCAAAGAGAAAGCGGCTGATCTTGAGAAGGCCTTGCAAGCGGCAAAGGAAACCCGGTCAGAGGCCAGGGCGGCACGGGAGGAGATCCGGCAAACTGGGGAGATCGCGGCTGGAAAGCCTTTTTATTATGAACTAAGTTCGGCGATCCGAAGTATTTCCCGCTTGATCGATGTGGAGTTCTCCGGATGCATATTTGGACTTGTCAAAGAGTGCTGCTGATGCGACACAGTTTTTCCAGGCCCAAGAAGGCCATGAAGCGGAACGACTTTTCTGGTCACAGTTTAGCGTGCCCAAGCGTCCGTTGCTGTTGAATGAGCAGATGGCCAAATGGGCCGAGCTCCACAGGATATCCGGACTCGCCATGAAGGCTGTCGTGGACTGGTTGTGGCCTGGGTGACCAACTGTGAACAGTTATTTTGGTTTAGTGCAGCAACTTGTTTGTGCGGTGTCACATATCGATGCTGTCAAGTGGTCAACGTGCATAGAAGGTGCACGGATGGCCCTTGCCCGTGTGAAGATGTATTGGGCGAAGATGAAGGCCACCGATATTGCAACAGGGGGTCCGCCCGGGGGTCAGGACACACCAGATCAATATTTTGAAGAAGTATTAGAGCGTGCCCGCTTGATAGAGGGCCAGTGCTCTAAGGATATTATGTTCAAGTAACATGTATCTGAATTGTAAAAGCAATTCTTATGATAATGAAGGCTATGCTTATACTTTTGCCCATAAAGTATTTTAGCGCCTTCTGTGCGGCCGTTTATGTATATAACCTGAAAGTTTGCAATTGTCGGTTTCAGCCCTCTCGCGTATAATGCGGGGGTGTTCGAAAAAGCACTTGATCACACTTGACCCAACGTCTTGGTCCGTTTAAGGAGGTGTTAGTGCGTCGAACTAGGCAATCAGACTATAGAGCTTTAACACTTTCACTTAGCCATAGGAGTTTGACGGTGGGGCTACTATATAGCCCCTAGTATGTCCGTGTTCGTCCGAATACGGTGCATTTACATACATGACCAGGAAACCAGTCCTTCATTAATGTGGAGGAATCGCAAAGATTCCGCTGAGTCCTCGAGTGGTTGACCAGCCTCGCCTTATCATGACAGTCAGTTTTCGGCTTTCTCTACTGAGGTTCTCATCTGGATGAACCAGGGCACAATCGTAGTAGTTCTCCCTTCGCCGCCTTAGCCGGCAGAACGGAACGTAAGGTAGCAAGCACAGGAGCCGGGCAAACCCAACTATTGACCCAGGACATGATTCGGTGCTGATGCATATAAGGCCAAAACTCGTGACGCCGAACACTCCCATAGGTATTCAGACTTTTCAATATGTACCGGGCTGTGTACAACCCCTGGTAATGAACCCTAAATTCAAGGCATGCGCTATGACTCGGCATGAGGAGAAAGCGCCAATGGTGAGAATATAGTTCTCAAAGCACATTGCTTGGCTGCTTCTATAACATCCATTTTTGTACGGCGAATCGTAAGTTCACAAGTACTGTCAATATCTTTTTAGGCATTCTATATGCCAGGAGGGTATGAAACAACAGGAGATAATAATAAGAAAAAAGGTTTACACAGGGTCTTAATCTAAACAGAAACCTTGAAAATGGGGCCCTGCTGCACGTCTGCGCCTTTGACTCCATTGTGAGGTGTCCTTGAAGGGTATATCATGATGGCCTATCTGTAAAAGAGAAACAACCAGGTGAAAAAAATCTGTTATGGCCGTGGGTATAGTTCGTTGGTTGTGATGAACCGTGAACCGTAGCTTCTTGAGTCCGAATAGGGTCGAGCCGAACTGTTGACTTCGTGCGCGCAGGGTGCCCCCAGCTTTGCCCAAGGAATTTTGAGTGTATATTTATGTACAAGAAAATATGTACAATCTTCTTATGGGGCGATCTGTGGGGGCAGGGCTGTTTAAACGAGCGCAGGTTTATCTGAGCCTTTACACGTGGGTGTGCACCGAACACGTTTGACTGTGTCCGCGGTCTTGAGGACCGATGAGCTGTTCGGCTTAAAAGGGCCGCTTCGAGCTTTGGCTGTTAGGGTCGCTGTGTATTCTTCTGTACGAAGAGAGCGCTCTGTACTTCCGCTCACTGTGATAACACCACGTGGCCCAGGCATCTTAAGCTTAAGGTAAGCGCAGTGCGGGACTGCATTGAAGCAGGCGAAGGCCGTTCGTCCTAGTAGTGCATGATAACCACTTCGGAACGGGGCAATGTCGAAGATTAGCTCCTCGCTTCGAAAGTTGCCGGGGGAGCCGAAGACGACGTCTAGTGTTAGGGTGCTCGTGCAGCGGGCCTCTACGCCTGGTATTACTCCTTTAAAGGCAGTGCTGCTTTGTTTGATTCTTGATGGGTCTATCCCCATCTTACGGACAATGTCTTGATATATTAGATTGAGACTACTACCGCCGTCCATAAGGACTCGGGTGAGGTGGTATCCGTCAGTTATTGGGTCGAGCACTAAGGCAGCCAAGCCCCCGTGACGGATACTAGTCGGGTGTTCCCTGCGATCAAAGGTGATCGGACAGGCCAACCATGGGTTGAATTTGGGGGCGACGGGCTCTATAGCGTATATGTCTTGGAGTGCACGTTTGCGCTCCCTCTTTGGGATATGACTGACGTAAATCATGTTCACGTTTGCGCTCTGGTGGGAATTTCTTTTGTCCCCCCATATTCGGCTGGGAGATTCGTCCTCGTCTTTGCTTTGTGGTCCCTTCCCCTTATGTTCGGCATTAAGCTTGCCGGCCTGCTTGAAGACCCAACACTCTCTGTTGGTGTGATTAGCTGGTTTGTCGGGAGTGCCATGAATTTGGCAGGACCTTTCGAGAATTTTATCTAGGCTAGACGTGCCATCTCTGCTGCCTTTAAGTGACTTTTTCCATTGACCGGGTCTGGAGCCCCTGAACCCTGCGTTTACCGCTGTATTGTCCAGGCTTTCTCCGTTGTTCCGACGTTTGTTTTTATTTCGTCGTGGCTTTCCGTTGCCATCCCTGACTTCGGATGTGCCAGGGTCGCTGGTGCTGCTACGGGCGAACCAGCTGTCCTCTCCCGCGCAAAACTGGGTCGTGGTTATGGCTGCCATTGTCCTTGGCTTTTCCTGGCCTAGGTGTCTGGCCAGCCATTCGTCCCGAACACTGTGTTTGAAAGCTTCTAAGGCTTCGGCGTCCGGACAATCAACAATTTGGTTCTTCTTAGTGAGAAACTGGTTCCAAAGCTTACGGGCCGACTCTCCGGGTTGTTGGGTTATGTGACTTAGATCGTCTGCATCCGGAGGTCGGACATAGGTCCCTTGGAAATTGGCCCTAAAAGCGTCCTCAAGTTCTTCCTAGCTTCCGATGGAATTTTCCGGGAGGCTTTTTAGCCAGTGCCGAGCTGGTCCTTGTAGCTTGAGGGGTAGGTATTTGATGGCATGGAGATCGTCTCCGCGAGCCATGCGGATGTGAGAATAAAGTCTTCTATCTAGACCGCAGGGTCTGTCGTTCCGTCGTATGCCTCGATATTCACGGGTTTAAACCCTTCTAGAAATTCATGATCCAGCACCTCATCGGTGAAACACAAGGGGTGTGCAGCACCCCTGTATTTGGTTGTATCGTGGTTCGGGGCAAACGGTGGCAGTGTTTGATGTTGGTTCCGAACTGGTAAGTTGCCTGCGTATTTGATTCGATGGCCCTGGTCCTGTGCGGAAACGCGTTCCCTGGATCCATAAATGGACCTGGTTCTCCCAGCTCTTTTGTCCAGGTCCTCACGTAAGTCGTGTTTCTGGTTCTGGGTTGCAACCTCCTTTCCTTTATGGGAGGGGGTGCGGTTTTGTGTGCGGCGTTATTGGCCGCTCTGTCTCGAATACGAGGTGGTCGGCCAGGTTGATCGGCCGTATTGTTATTCGGCGGAATGGGCGCAATGGCATCGTCATCGAATTTGGGCAGCAGCTTGCTTTTGGGGTAGCTATTTGTTTGGCGGTTACCGCCGTATTTTTCCTCAGTGTCGAGTACTTAGTTCCATTTATCATTGAGCGTATTCTGTGCGGCTTTGCTTCTGCTTTTTCAAGCTCCTCGCTGTGGCGATAAGTCTCTGGTGGAGGTGCTCTTGTCCCAATTGTTCTTCTGGGACGATGAATGCATCGTCACCCCGATTGCTCTCTTCTTCGGAGATGGGTTGGTAATTGGAGTCTTCAGCATCGCTGTGATCGGACAAGGGCCCCGAACTGTGTTTGCCATCACCTTGCTCATCCAATTCCATTGCTGGGTCCACGGTTTCTTTATTATCTTCAGCGTCGTCCGAGGTGTTATTCCCTCTTGTGCCTGTATCACTGTTTTTACCATGGCGTGGTTTCGAGCGGCACCGTTGACGTCTGCGCTTTGGCTGCTTTCCAGGAGTTTTATCCTCGACTGGTTCCTTTTTGTCATCGCCGCTGTATTCTTTGGGTGTATCCAACATGTATATGTCGTATGAAGAGGTGGTTGTCCAGTGCCCAGTGGGCGGTGGTTCATGTTCTTCTCCGGCATCGTCGTCCATACCGTCGATGTCTTCGGAGTCAAAATCAAGCATGTCGGTCAAATCATCGATAATGGCTATCAAGTGGGTGGTGGGTGGGCAACGAATTTCTTCGTCGTCCGCTTCCCACTCAAGCCGGACATAGTTTGGCCAGGAATCTCCTGACAAGGAGAGAGACTTTAATGAGTTTAACACGTCGCCTAGGGGCAAGTGTTGGAAGATCTCCACGGAGCTAATCTCTAAGATCGGCGCCCGGTCAGATTCGATGGGTGCAGATACACGCGGTTCGGAGCCTATGGCTGGAGACGAGTCCGAGGTTTCGATGACACAGGCCTTGTTGGAGGTCAAATATGTGTTCGGCTCTAGCACCATTGAGTCCGCGACTTCCGTGGCGGGGTTGAGCCTCCCGCCCTCGGATGGCGCGCCCCGCTCAGGATCTAGGGCCAGTGGGGTTACAGGCGTAATCTCCCGCACACCATCTGAGGACACGTTTAAGTCATGTTCATCGTGGCGGCGGGGCGCAACTGTCATAGGCTCGAATCCATCAAAGATCAAGTCTCCGCGGATGTCACTTGTGTAGTTCAAGCTTCCAAGCCTGACCTCATGGCCAGGGGCGTAGCTGTCGATCTGCTCCAGATGGCCAAGCGAGTTGGCTCGCAGCGCGAAGCCGCAGAAAACAAACATCTGTCCTAGGAGAAAAACTTTACCCTTTACTGCATTGTTGTAGACGATCGGGGGAGCCATCAAGCCTTATGGTGACGACATAGTGGAACTCTCAATGAAAGCACCAATGTCGGTGTCAAAACTGGCGGATCTCGGGTAGGGGGTCCCGAACTGTGCGTCTAAGGCTAATGGTAACAGGAGGCGTGGGACACGATGTTTAACCAGGTTCGGGCCCTCTCGATGGAGGTAATACCCTACTTCATGCTTGATTGATCTTGATGATATGAGTATTACAAGAGTAGATCTACCATGATATCTTAGAGGCTAAACCCTAGAAGTTAACCTATGGTTATGATTGTTGTCGTCCTAGGGACTAACCCCTCCAGTTTATATAGACACCGGAGGGGGATAGGGTTACACAGAGTCGGTTACAGAGAAAGGAATCTTCATATCCGAATCGCCAAGCTTGCCTTCCATGCAAAGGAGAGTCCCATCCGGATACAAGACGAAGTCTTCTATCTTGTACCTTCATAGTCCCACAGTCCGACATTCGCATATAGTCCGGCTGTCCGAGGACCCCTTAATCCAGGACTCCCTCAGATACCCCCGGATTTCCATTAATAGAAATCATTAGATGTTCACAACACTACGCCCAGCCTGCTACACAGGTTTCATTCATTACTAGTTTCAGCAAAGTGCTCATGTCATAGCCACCGAATACATCACGAGTGCTACATACACTGCAAATAAAGAGACAATCATCCTACAGAGCACATTGATTTTGCACATTATCTTCACAAGCTCTTTCATCTCCTCATTGCTGTCAAGGCCGTTCAGCAGCTGTTGCTTGGCCATGATCAGAGGAACTGCATCTTTAACCTTCTACTCTGCATCTTCCTCTTCTGCCATTCCTTCAGTTACTTGTCCAACACCCCAACCTGCTAGTATTGGGATTCCTCGGCTAACCAAATAATCAGCGTAGTTGCATTCACCCACATCAGCAACTTCCTAGAAATACAAATCACACGAATCTTCCCTTTTCTGCATGAGTCAAATTGGAAGATCATCAACCAAACTATTAAAAAATCAGCAACTAAAAGTAGCAGAACAACACTTAAACATATTATTACCCCATGATTCAGGCATTTGTAGAAGACTCAGCCAGGGTTGAGGATAGTGGTTGAGACGCGAGGGATGACTCTGCGTGATTTGCAGCAGTGGCACCACACTAACGGCAGCGGGTTGCGATGAGCAACGGCTGCGGTGCGCGTGTCGGCGGGGGTGTGATGAGACCCTGATGTCTACTACACAACCTTCTTCTTGTAGATGTTGTTGGGCCTGCAAGTGCACAGGTTTGTAGGACAGTAGCAAATTTCCCTCAAGTGGATGACCTAAGGTTTATCAATCCGTAGGAGGCGTAGGATGAAGATGGTCTCTCTCAAGCAACCCTGCAACCAAATAATAGAGAGTCTCTTGTGTCCCCAACACACCCAATACAATGGCAAATTGTATAGGTGCACTAGTTCGGCGAAGAGATGGTGATACAAGTGCAATATGGATGGTAGATAAAGGTATTTGTAATCTGAAATAATAAAAACAGCAAGGTAACTAATGATAAAAGTGAGCGTAAACAGTATTGCAATGATAGGAAACAAGGCCTAGGGCTCATACTTTCACTAGTGCAAGTTCTCTCAACAATAATAACATAGATAGATCATATAACAAGCCCTCAACATGCAACAAAGAGTCACTCCGAAGCCACTAATAGCGGAGAACAAATGTAGAGATTATGGTAGGGTACGAAACCACCTCAACGTTATTCTTTCGGATCAATCTATAAAAGAGTTCGTACTAGAATAACACCTTAAGACACAAATCAACCAAAACCCTAATGTCACCTAGATACTCCATTGTCACCTCAAGTATTCGTTGGCATGATTATACGATATGCATCACACAATCTCAGATTCATCCAACCAACACAAAGTACTTCAAAGAGTGCCCCAAAGTTTCTATCGGAGAGTCAAGAACGTGTGCCAACCCCTATGCATAGGTTCCCAATGTCACAAAACCCGCAAATTGATCACCAAAACATACATCAAGTGGCACATGATATCCCATTGTCACCACAGATAATCACGGCAAGACATACATTAAGTGTTCTCATAAAAGACTCAATCCGATAAGATAACTTCAAAGGGGAAACTCAATTCATCACAAGAGAGTAGAGGGGGAGAAACATCATAAGATCCAACTACAATAGCAAAGCTCGGGATACATCAAGATCGTGCCATAGAGGGAACACGAGAGAGAACACGAGAGAGAGAGAGATTAAACACATAGCTACTGGTACATACCCTCAGCCCCGAGGGTGAACTACTCCCTCCTCGTCATGGATAGTGCCGGGATGATGAAGATGG
Organism: Triticum timopheevii; assembly: GCA_963921465.1. Classification (NCBI taxonomy): domain Eukaryota; kingdom Viridiplantae; phylum Streptophyta; class Magnoliopsida; order Poales; family Poaceae; genus Triticum; species Triticum timopheevii. The sequence goes on along the minus strand of OY997266.1, from coordinate 501,508,717 downwards.
CTACCGGTGATGGGATCCCCCTCCGAAAGGGCGCCGGAACGGGCTCCCGAGAGGTTTTTGGTGGCTACAGAGGCTTGCGGCGGCGGAACTCCCGATCTATCTTCTGTTCTGGAAGTTTTAGGATACGTGGGTATATATGGGTGCAGGGAGTACGTCTGTGGAGCTATGGGGGGCCCACGAGGCAGGGGGCGTGCCCTAGGGGGGTGGGCGCGCCCCCCACCCTCGTGAGCACCTCCCATATCTTCTGACGTGGAGTCCAAGTCCATCAGGTGGGTTTCCTTCCAAAAATAACTTCTCCAGTTGATTTCGTTCCGTTTTGACTCCGTCTGATATTCCTTTTCCTCGAAACACTGAAATGGGCATAAAACAAAAAATCTGGGTTGGGCCTCTGGTTAATAGGTTAGTCCCAAAAATAATATAAAAGTGGATAATAAATCCCAATATTGCCTAAAACAGTAGATAATATAGCATGGAGCAATCAAAAATTATAGATACGTTGGATACGTATCAAGCATCCCCAAGCTTAATTCATACTCGTCCTTGAGTAGGTAAATGATAAAAAATATAATTTTTGATGTGGAATGCTAGTTGGCATAATTTCAATGTAATTCTTGTTACTTGTGATATGAATATTCAGATTCGAAAGATTCAAGACAAAAGTTCACATTGATAAAAAAAATAGTAACACTTCAAGCATACTAATCAAAGTAATCATCCTTCTCAAAATAACATGGCAAAAGAAAGTTCATCCCTACAAAATCATATAGTTAGGCTATGCTCCATTTTTGTCACACAAAGATGTTCCCAACTTCTATACCCCCGATGACAAGACAAGCAATTGTTTCATACTTAAATAATCTCAAACTTTTTCAACCTTCACGCAATACATGAGCATGAGCCATGGATATAGCACTATGGGTGGAATAGAATATGATGATGGGGATTGTGTGGAGGAGACAAAAAAAGGAGAAAGTCTCACATTGACGAGGATAATCAATGGGCTATGGAGATGCCCATCAATTGATGTCAACATGAGGAGTAGGGATTGCCATGCAACGGATGCACTAGAGCTATGAATGCTCAACAAAAGAAAACTAGTGGGTGTGCATCCAACTTGCTTGCTCATGAAGACCTAGGGTATTTGAGTAAGCCCATCGTAGGAATATACAAGCCAAGTTCTACAATGAAAAATTCCCACTAGTATGAAAAAAGACAACTTATGAGACTCACTACATGAAGAACAAGGTGCTACTTTGAAGCACAATATGTGAGACTCACTACATGAAGAACAAGGTGCTACTTTGAAGCACAAGTGTGGAAAAAGAGATAGTAACATTGCCCTTTTTATTTTCTTTTTTTGGGCCTTTTTTTGGCCTTTCTCCCCCCTTTTTTTTCTTTTTGGGCAATGCTTTAATAATGATGATCATCACACTTCTATTGATTACAACATAAGGATTGCAACTCAAAACTTAGAACAAGATATGACTCTATATGAATGCCTCCGGCGGTGTACCGGGATGGTGCAATGAATCAAGAGTGACATGTATAAAAAATAATGCATGGTGGCTTTGCCACAAATACGATGTCAACTACATGATCATGCAATGGCAATATGACAAAAGTAATGTATGTCATGATGATGGAAGTTGCATGGCAATATATCTCGGAATGGCTATGGAAATGCCATGATAGGTAGGTATGGTGGCTGTTTTGAGGAAGATATAAGGAGGTTTTTGTGTGATAGAGCGTATCGTATCACGGGGTTTGGATGCACCGGCGAAGTTTGCACCAACTCTCAAGGTGAGAAAGGGCAATGCACGGTACCGAAGAGGCTAGCAAAGGCGGAAAGGTAAAAGTGCGTATAATCCATGGACTCAACATTAGTCAAAAGAACTCATATACTTATTGCAAAAATTTAGAAGTCATAAAAAATCAAGTACTACACGCATGCTCCTAGGGGGATAGATTGGTAGGAAAAGACCATCGCTCATCCCCGACCGCCACTCATAAGGATGCAAAAGCCAGGTACACTTCATGTTTCAAATTTGTTACACAACTTTAACCATACGTGCATGTGATAACCCACAAGTATAGGGGATCGCAACAGTTTTCGAGGGTAGAGTATTCAACCCAAATTTATTGATTCGACACAAGGGGAGCCAAAGAATATTCTCAAGTATTAGCAGCTGAGTTGTCAATTCAAGCACACCTGGAAACTTAGTATCTGCAGCAAAGTGTTTAGTAGCAAAGTAATATGATAGTGGTGGTAACGGTAACAAAGGTAAAGACAGCAAAAGTAATGTTTTTGGTATTTTGAAGTGATTGTAACAGTAGCAACGGAAAAGTAAATATGCGTAAACCAGTATATGGAAAACTTGTAGGCACCGGATTAGCGATGGATAATTATGCCGGATGCGGTTCATCATGTAACAATCATAACATAGGGTGACACAGAACTAGCTCCAGTTCATCAATGTGATGTAGGCTTGTATTCCGTATATAGTCATACGTGCTTATGGAAAGAACTTGCATGACATCTTTTGTCCTACCCTCCCATGGCAGCGGGGTCCTATTGGAAACTAAGGGATATTAAGGCCTCCTTTTAATAGAGAACCGGAACAAAGCATTAGCACATAGTGAACACATGAACTCCTCAAACTACGGTCATCACCGGGATTGGTCCCGATTATTGTCACTTCGGGGTTGCCGGATCATAACACATAGTAGGTGACTATAGACTTGCAAGATAGGATCAAGAACACACATATATTCATTAAAACATAATAGGTTCAGATCTGAAATCATGGCACTCGGGCCCTAGTGACAAGCATTAAGCATAGCAAAGTCATAGCAACATCAATCTCAGAACATAATGGATACTAGGGATCAAACCCTAACAAAACTAACTCGATTACATGATAAATCTCATCCAACCCATCACCGTCCAGCAAGCCTATGATGCAATTACTCACGCACGGCGGTGAGCATCATGAAATTGGTGATGGAGGATGGTTGATGATGATGATGGCGATGAATCCCCCTCTCCGGAGGCCCGAACGGACTCCAGATCAGCCCTCCCGAGAGAGATTAGGGCTTGGTGGCGGCTCCGTATCGTAAAACGCGATGAAACTTTCTCTCTGATTTTTTTCCTCCCCGAAAGCCGATATATGGAGTTGGAGTTAGCGTCAGAGGGCCACCAGGGGGCCCACGAGGTAGGGGGCGCGCCCAGGGGGGAGGGGCGCGCCCCCCACCCTCGTGAACAGGGTGTGGCCCCCCTGGCCTTCATCTTTGGTGAGGATTTTTTATTATTTATTCTAAGATATTCCGTGGAGTTTCAGGTCATTCCGAGAACTTTCGTTTTCTGCACATAAAACAACACCATGGCAATTCTGCTGAAAATAGCGTCAGTCCGGGTTAGTTCCATTCAAATTATACAAGTTAGAGTCCAAAACAAGGGCAAAAGTGTTTGGAAAAGTAGATACGACAGAGACGTATCAGCATGCTACGGGACTTGCTAACTTCAACACAATCATTCTTTGAATTCATAATCACCCAACTAGCATGACTTTAATATCACTACCTCCATTCTCAAAACAATTATCAAGTATCAAACTTTTCTTAGTATTCAACACACTCATAACAAAGTTTCATATATCTTGAATACCAAGTATATTAATATTAAGCAAATTACCATGCTATTAATGACTCTCAAAATAATCTAAGTGAATTATGAGAGTTCATCTATTTCTTCAAAATAAAACTACCACCATGCTCTAAAAGGTATAGGTGATGCACTAGAGCAAATGACAAACTACTCCGAAAGATATAAGTGAAGGTCAATGAGTAGCTAAATAATTATGCAACTATGCGAAGACTCTCTCTCATTTAATAATTTCAGATCTTGATACTTTATTCAAACAGCAAGCAAAGCTAAAGAAAACTACATTGCAAGGATAGCACAACTCATGTGAAGAAGCAAAAACTTAGGCTCAACAGATACTAACCGATAGTTGTTGAAGTAGAAAGGTGGGATGCCTACCTGAAAGTGCGTTATATCGACTAGAGGGGGGGTGAATAGGTGATTTTTATGAATTCTTCACTGAGGAATTTGCCGGTGAGGAAATTCCTTAGTGAAGAACTATTTGCAGCGGAATAAGTACTCAGAAATAAACATAACAAAATACAAGCATGGTCATCATGATGAAATGAGGACTAGCACAGAGTACAGAAAGCGTAATCACAGGATAACACAAGATGAAGACAAACAGACTGAAGAAATTGAACTGAGGAAATTGAGAAAGTCTTCAGTCAAAGTCTTCAAGCACAAATATGAACAACATTCAACACAGTAATGAGGAAATGGAAGGGTTGAGGAAATAGAACCAGTTAGTTGGTGAAGACAATGATTTGGTAGACCAGTTCCAACTGCTGTCTCAGTTGTACATCTGGTTGGAGAGGCTGAGTATTTAAACTCGAGGACACGCAGTCCCGGACACCCAGTCACTGAGCCGCAACTCAGGACACCCAGTCCTCACCGTATTCTCCTTGAAATAAGACCACGCAGGCCTCGTCCAATCACTCGTGGTAAGTCTTCAGGTGACTTCCAAACCTTCACAGACTTGGTCACTCGGCGATCCACAATTCCTCTTGGATGCTCTAGACCTTGACGCCTAACCATCTGGAAGAAGCACAGTCTTCAAAGGTAACAAGCATCGGATCCATGCAGGATCAATTTCTTCAGTGATGCTCAATCACTTTGGGTTTGTGGGGGTTTGGTTTTGGGATTTTCCTCACTTGATGATTTTCGCTCAAAGTTCTCGAAGGATGGGTTGCTCTCAAATGACAAGTGTCAAGTTCTCTTGGAGCAGCCAACCAGCTAGTGGTTGTAGGGGGCGACTATTTATAGCCTAGGGAGCAGCCCGACATGATAAGAGATAAATGCCCTTCAATGATATGACCGTTAGGTGGATAGGATATTTTGGACAGCTGGCGCGCAGCACAGCAACGGCCGAAAATTTGACTCTCAAATTCCTCAGGGCTATCATGTTCCTCACTATGTAGGCGATTCGCACTGGCGAATTCCTAACTCCTCAGTCAGAGCAAAGTCCTCAGTGACCAGAAGAACTGCGTCTCTATCACTGAAGAAATTGACTGAACTGTATGAGATTTCTAATGGCTTCACTCGAAGGGATTGGTAGGTGTAGGATTTTGAGTTGAGCATCACATGGAAATTTTTCCTTAGTATTTCCTCGACCCCCTTTAATAGTACGGTGTTTCCTATGACTCAAGAAAGAGAAAATGAAACTACGAAAACAAAAGTCTTCACGCTTCATGTTCCTCAAATGAATATCAAGTCTTCAAGGTCACACCAATTTCTTCACTTTCAAAGTCTTTAGAAAGTCTTCAGAATATCTAAGTCTTTAGTCGAAGAACTTCATTTTTAGGGGTCGACTTTCTCTTTAAATATCAAACTCCTCATAGACTTATAGACCTGTGTACAATCACAAACGCATCAGTCCCTTAACCTATAAGTCTTCAATACACCAAAATCACTAAGGGGCACTAGATGCACTTACAATCTCCCCCTTTTTGGTGATTGATGACAACATAGGTTAAGTTTTCAATGGGGATAAACATATGAAGTGTAAATACTGATATTGAGGAATTTGATTGCAAGATATAGAAGAACTCCCCCTGAAGGTGTGCATAGTGAGGAATTTGCTTTTGAGGCAATGCACATTTGAAGAGTTGAATCATGGAGATCTCCCCCTATATCTTGTAATTCATACACGCATTTGATATATGAAGAATTTGAAATGCATGATGAAATATGGTGCCTGATGCAATTCAGCATGTGTGCAGTAATATTAACAAGGAATAAGCATGCAGAATAGCACATCAAAAGTATCAGATCATAGTGCATCAAAAGTCAGAGCACCATCCAAAAGTATCAGAGCACCATCGGGTTTAAGATTACAACTCGATCCAATAAAACTTTCGGAAGAACGAGAGTTGTAACTTCAGAAAAAAACGCCCTTAGTATAGACCCGCTTGAAGACTAACTCAGATTTCTCCCCCTTTGTCATCAAATGACCAAAAGGATCGAAACTGAGGACTAACGCCCCTGAAGAATTTCAAGTTGATAGAGGAGCGCCAGCATTGTCGGGGTTGTTTGTTGTAGCAGGGCCTGCCGCAGTGTCGTCCAAATCTTCATACTCATCAGTGTCGCGCGATGAAGAATAAGAGCTGGCCACCAGTGGAGGAACTTTGACCCTCTTGAATTTCTTCGGAGGAGGTGCAGACCAGTCAAATTCTTCCTTAAGACCCATAGTCTTCAGTTCTTCAGCGCTATAAACATGAGTGAGAACAGCCCAGGTGCGGTTGAGGGTTTCATGAAGGTAGTAGTGGTTTTTCTTCACTGCATTATGTGTTGAGGTCATGTTGTGAAGAATTGCACCAAACTGACGCTTTACCCATTTGTGATTGCGATCAACCTTCTGATGAAGACTGAGGAGTAACTCACGATCAGTCATCACCCTGGGTGCTGTGGCTTGAGGATTTTGCTTGGCTAAGGTATTTGCGGCAGTGTCATGTGTGGCAGAGTCGTCATTGGTAGAATAAGATGTAGCCAGACGAAATTGACCATCCAATGGACGAGTGCCTTCATCGATCACAGCAGCTGCCTTGCCTTTATCATCAGATGATGAAACTGGCCGTTTGAGGACTTCAATGGGAGGCAAGTAGCTACCGTGGTTCAGAGTGTCAGCTTTGTAATTCAGTGAAGATCTTGCCCTTATGAATCTCATAATCCAAGGCGCATAGGGCTTCAGCTCGAATGGTGACATAGCAACATTTGCCAGAGTCCTCATGAAGAAATCATGGAAGTTGACGGGAATGCCATGAATGATGTTGAAAAGCATGTTCTTCATGATGCCAACGACTTCTTCATCATTTGAATCGTGGCCTTTGATAGGACTCATTGTCTTCGTCAGAATGCGATAGACAGTCCGAGGCACATAGAGCAATTCTTTGACGAGGAATTTGGTTCGTGGGGCCTGCCCTGGCTTCAAAGGCTTCATGAGCACTTGCATATAGTGATTTGTCAGTTCAGGGTCATTGTAGATGCAACGTGCACTGTCATGGGGAGGATCAAGAGGAAGGACACGAAGCAATTCAGTTGCTGGTGCCTTATAATGAGTGTTTTCAGTCATCCAATCCAGCACCCATGAATTGACATCTTCAGCGTCTCCGGTGATATGCAGTGTAGCGTAGAACTGAAGAATGAGTTCTTCATTCCAATCGCAAATGTCAGTGCAGAAGTTCAGTAGTCCTGCATCGTGAATAACACTGAGGACTGGCTCGAAGCATGGCAGAGATTCCATATCCACATGAGGAATATGTTCATGATCGAAGATTTTGTCCTTGTCAAATAGCACTGAGGAATAGAAGTTGGCTTGACTAGTAGTCCAGAAACGCCTCTTCCTTATGCGAGCAGAGTCATATGGATTATAGTCAGTGAAGAACACATGCTCCAAAAAGAAGTCTTCAGCCTTGAACTTTTGCTTGCTTGAGAACGGATTCTTCGGCTTAGGCAGAGGGGTGTCAGTGATTTGCAGAACCACCTCAGGAATCGCGAGCTCAGGTTCTTCAGGCTGAGGAATTTCTGGTTCCTCTTCTTGTGCAACTTGAGGATCAGCAGCAGCAGGTTCTTCAGCACTAGCGGTTGGAATTTCTTCATGAACAGAGGGAGTGGGATGAGTTTCTTCAGAGCCCATCTGAACTGTTGTTGCCGGGGACTGAGGAATCTGTTGGATAGGTGTGAATGGAGGAGTATTGGGATGCTGACTTTCCCAAAAGTCATCATTGATTACAGGAGTGGTGCATCCAATATCCACATCTTCATCTTCAATTTCCTCAACACCAGCCTCTATAGCTGTGAACTGAGGCATAGGTGAGGAAATGACTGGCGTTGAAGGGATTGCGTCCACTTCAATTTCATCATCAAGCTGCTCTGACGTAGCAGCAGAATGATTTTCTTCATCAGATCCACTTGGGATCTTATAGTCTTCTCCATAAGGAACAATTTCCTTTGATGACATGGAGGAAATTGGTACAGCATCAATAGGATTTTCAATAGAGCTGGTCATTGGATTCATTTTCTTCGCAACCGAAGAATTTGACGCAGCTGATGCCTTCCTTTTCTTCACTGCAGCTTGCTCTGCAGCCTTGGTCTTCTTCACCTCATAGGCAGAAGGAAGAATTGGAGTTGGTGTAGGCGCGGGAGGAGCTGAGGAAGCTGGTTCATTTTCTTCAGGCGCAACTGGTGCAGTTGCCCTGATCTCTTCAGTTTCTTCAGGCGCACCACTAGTGGATGCCCTGGCAATTTCTTCAGCGGCTGGAATGGATTCATCAGCCCTGGAACTTACATTTTCTTCAGCAGGCTGAAAGTCATCAGCGGTGCTAGCATGTTCTTCAGCAGGCTGAGCAGAGTCTGCAGCCTGAAGATTTTCTTGTTGCGATGGGGCTGCAACATTCGTGAATTTCTTCATCAGATCGACGAATCTCACTTTGGCTCCTTGCCAATCAGCATAGTATGCATCGAAGTCTTTGCTGAGGGCTTGAATTTCAGACTGAGCCTTGAGAAGTTCCTCAGGTGTCATTCTGACAACATTTTTCTTTAGGAGCTTCTCCTTTCTGTATTGAGCTCTCTTTATCTCTCTTGCCTTCTCAAATTTCCATTTCTCTTGAGTGATGAAATGGGTCATCATGTGACTTTGACCAGGTGTCAGAGGAAGATCAGGCATTGGGGTGTTTGGATCCTTGTGCCAGAGATCAATGTAGTCGAGGATTTTCCTCGGATCCAATAGTAGTGGCACAGATGTGCCTTTGGCTCTAGCGGCCTTCACTTGCCTGTCTCTGATGATTTCTGCAAGTTCATCATCAGAAGCTTCATCATCAGAGGGCACATGGAATGCGACCTGCTTCTTCTTTGGACTTGGCCGAGGACCGCGTCCAGCTGTTGCTTTAGTCTTCAGCAGTTTGGGGCCTGATGAGGACATTGGTGCAGCTGAGGAACTTGCTGAGACACCAGAGGCAATTGAAAAACCAGTAGTCCTTTGGCATGTAGCCAGATGCACAGGAGCTGAGGACTTTGATGGAGATGTAGCAGTCTGAGGAATATGCCGTGAGGGCATAACTAAGGAACTGGGCCGTGAGGGCGCTGTCGGTGAAGCACTTGGCGTGCGAGCAGGCTTCTTTGGCATTGATTTCCTCGGTCTGACCGAGGTCTCAGCAGCAGCAGCAGTGGCAGAATCCTCATTGAATTTCTTCACTGCCTCCTTGGCTTGTCTTGCCAATTTGGCTTGGCGTTTAGCCCATTCTTCAGGAAAGTCCTCACCACTTTTGATGCTAGTGGGATCAGCTACTTGGCCAGGTGCCAATGGAGCTCTAGGGCATGGAGGATTGAGGGCGAATTTCTTCATGTACTTTGGAGTAACATATCGATATTCCCTCCATTCTCTTGCCCATCTCCGTTCAATTCTCTGAATGCGCACTTTACGCTGATTTTTGTTCTCTTTGCCAAACTTGGCTTCATCAGGTGTGTAATAGTCCTTATAGATTTCATCAGGGATTTCGAAAGCAGTCATGACCTCAGGCCTCTTTCCTCCTTTCTGCGGTCTCTTTCCTTCAGCCATATTCTTCAGATGAGGAATTTGAACAATTGAACACTCTGAAGAAGTATGCAGTTTTTCTTCGAGGAACGCTGCAAATGAGTTAAGTTGATGAGAACCTAGTGATTCAGCAGCGGACATGAGTACCTATGAACAGAGTGTAGGTGCGAGGAATTTGGAGAGGTCATATGCGTTCTCAGAAGTTTTTTTTTAGAAAAGACAAGTTTTGAGGAATTTGACCAGTTGAGCCTTGAGGAATTTCACTAAGCGCTCTTTGTCTTAGGTTCCAGAGTTGTACAGATCAAAAATCCACACAATTGAGGAATCATGAAGAAAATGATTGCTTAGAGAAATGGATCAAGAGCATACAGTGTGTGAGGTGTTCATATGTGTGAAGATTTGAAGAATAAAACACCTTTGAAGATTTTCAGGAAAGCTTGAGAATCAAAGTGAGTAATAAAAGTAACTTTTAATTACCCGAAACGAAGAACACGACGAACTGAGATGAACAGATGTGAAGTTCGTCAGGTTAGATCTCCCACGCCCTAACTTGGCAGAGGGAGACAGCTACGGCGGCGACGGAGTGAAGATTTCCGCAACCGGCGTGAGTACGACGGCGACGAGGTCGAGGCAGTGAAGCTCTTCCTCACCGGCGACGATGGAGTAGCGGCGGCGCTAGGGTTTGAGGAGCTTGAGCGAGAAACAGCGGTCGAGCGGAGTAAATGAAGTGAGGAAGGGGAGAGGGGTATTTATAGCCACGGTGAAAAACTGTTCGCCCGAAGATTTTGGGACGAACATGCCCCTGCCCTTTCTCCTTCACGCGACATGTGTCACCCACGTACTGTGCAGATGAGATCGTGTAAGATCATGGGTGAATAAAATAATGCATCGTGGGATGCGGAACGGTTTGAGCGGTAAAACCGAAAATCTGGATAAGATTTGTTTTAAAGTTTCGTTCGCAATTTCTTCAGCTGACAAGGATACAGTGAAGACTTTGAACGAGTTTCAAATAGAATGCACATGAAGAATTTGTGAATAGATTGGGTTGAGTATAGCATAGAGGGGGAAGGGTCCGATCACATTCACTTAGCAGAAAATGCAACTTAAAGAAATAGCTATAAGTGAATGTTGTAGAGGACATAAACTCATATATATATAGCCAATGAAGAAAAACGACGGAAACAGTGAAGATTTTGCAAAGTTGAAGAATTTGAAAAACTGAAGAATTTCAAAAATGAGGAAAAACTCAAATTGAAGATTTTCAACTTTTTGTGGTGGCGTGTCCCACCGTATAAGAATGATGATTTCAGATTCCGCGTACAATTGTCGTAGGGTTCTGAGAATCAAATTCTTCATTAATTTCTTCACACTTAGAGTGTTATTCTTCATTGATTGAAGAAAAACGTTTCTTCATGTGTTGCACATCTAAGTCATCAATTTTGCATAAGTGTTAGGATGTGTGTTCTTTTCAAAGAACATTCGAAGATTCTAAGATATTTAGCTCACACCGCAACTTGCTAAATCTCTTCTCATCCAAGGGCTTAGTGAAGATATCAGCTAGCTGTTCTTCAGTCTTCACGTGCTCAATGGAGATGTCTCCCTTCAACACATGATCACGAACAAAATGATGACGAATTTGAATGTGCTTTGTCTTCGAGTGCTGAACTGGGTTGTGAGCAATCTTGATGGCACTCTCATCGTCGCAGAGGAGAGGCACATTCTTCACATTGACGCCATAGTCCTTGAGGGTTTGCTTCATCCAAAGCAGTTGAGCACAGCAAGAGCCAGCAGCAATGTATTCAGCTTCAGCAGTAGGAAGTGATACGCAGTTCTGTTTCTTCGAGGACCAACAGACCAAAGATCGTCTGAGGAAATGACAGGTGCCAGATGTTGACTTGCAGTCCACACGATCACCAGCATAGTCAGAGTCAGAATATCCAATGAGATCAAAAGCAGAGCCGTTGGGGTACCATAATCCTAGTGTTGGTGTGTGAGCTAGATATCGAAGAATATGCTTCACAGCCTTATGGTGTGATTCCTTCGGTGTAGCTTGAAATCGGGCACACATGCAAACACTAAGCATTATATCTGGCCTAGATGCACATAAGTACAATAAAGAACCAATCATGGAGCGGTATACCTTGTGATCGAAGTCAATACCATTTTCATCAGTGCATAGATGGCCATTTGTGGGCATAGGAATTTTGACGCCTTTGCAATCTTGCATGCTCAATTTCCTCACTACATCTTTGAGGTATTTCTCCTGAGATATGAATATGCCATTGCGCTGCTGACAAATTTGAAGGCCTAAGAAGAATTTCAACTCTCCCATCATAGACATTTGATATTCTTCACTCATCATATAGGCAAATTCATCACTATAACGTTGGTCAGTACAGCCAAAGATAATATCATCAACATATATTTGGCACACAAACAGTTCACCATCATAAGATTTATTAAAGAGAGTAGGGTCGAGTGAACCGGGTGTGAAGCCATTCTTCACGAAGAATTCCTTCAATGTATCATACCACGCTCGAGGGGCTTGCTTGAGGCCATAGAGGGCCTTATTGAGTCTGAAGACTTTGTCAGGATTCTTTGGATCTTCAAAACCTGGGGGTTGAGCAACATATACTTCTTCCTCAAGCTTACCATTGAGGAATGCACTTTTCACATCCATTTGATATAAGATGATATCATGATGGTTAGCATAGGCAAGTAATATGCGAATAGCCTCAAGTCTAGCAACAGGTGCAAAAGTTTCATCGAAATCAATTCCTTCAACCTGTGTGTAGCCTTGAGCTACTAGTCGTGCCTTATTCCTCACCACAAGGCCATTTTCATCTTGCTTGTTGCGGTAGATCCACTTTGTGCCAATGATATTATGCTTGCGAGGATCTGGGCGATTGACCAGTTCCCAGACATTATTGAGCTCGAACTGATGTAATTCTTCTTGCATAGCCTGAATCCACTCCAGCTCCAGAAATGCTTCATCTACCTTAGTGGGCTCTGTGATAGAGACAAAAGCATAGTGCCCACAAAAGTTAGATAAATGTGAAGCTTTTGAGCGTGTGAGAGGACCTGGTGCACTAATGTCATCGATGATCTTCTCCACTTGCACTTCTTTTGCAACGCGAGGATGAGCTGGTTGTCGCTGAGGAATTTGATCATCATTTTCTTCAGCACCATTTTCCTCATCATGTTCTTCAGGTGCATCAGCTCGACGTTCTTCATGAATAGGAATGAATTCTTCAGCAGATTCTTCAGTAGGAATGACATCCTCAGTTGCCTTGAACTTGATGGAATCCTCAGGTGTTGGTTCATCTAACACAGAAGGTAGGTGCTCTCTTTGCGAGCCATTAGTTTCATCGAACCGCACATCTACAGTGTTAACAATCTTGTGAAGAACAATGTTGAAGACTCTGTAGGTGTGCGAGTCCTTTCCGTAACCAAGCATGAAACCTTCATGTGCTTTCGGTGCAAATTTAGAGTTGTGGTGAGGATCTCTAATCCAACATTTAGCACCGAAGACTTTGAAATAACTCACATTGGGTTTCTTGTCAGTGAGGAGTTCATAGGCCGTCTTCTTGAAGAATTTGTGAAGATATACTCTGTTGATGATGTGGCACGCAGTATCAATTGCATCAATCCAAAAACGCTGAGGCGTTTGTATTCATCAAGCATAGTGCGAGCCATCTCAACTAGAGTTCTGTTCTTGCGCTCCACGACTCCATTTTACTGAGGAGTATAGGGAGCAGATAACTCATGAGTAATACCAAGTTCATCAAGATAGGCATCAAGACCGGAATTCTTGAACTCAGTTCCATTGTCACTTCTGATGTGCTTGATCTTCACATCAAAGTTGGTTGAAGCCCTCGAGGAAAATCGTTTGAAGACTTCCTGCACTTCATGTTTGTAAGTAACAATGTGTACCCATGTATATCGAGAATAATCATCAACAATGACAAAACCATATAGAGATGCATCATTAGTGACTGCTGAGTAATGATTAGGTCCGAAGAGGTCCATGTGAAGCAATTCGAATGGACGAGTAGTGGTATGATAGTCTTCGCTGGATGCTTGGCCTTGGTCATTTTTCCAGCTTCACAGGCTCCGCATAAGTGATCCTTGAGGAATTTGACATTTTCAATGCCAATGACATGCTTCTTCTTTGCAAGTGTGTTCAAATTCCTCATGCCTGCATGACCAAGTCGTCGATGCCATAGCCAGCCTTCTGAAGCTTTTGCAAGTAGACACACGGCTGGTTGTGGTCCTGTAGAGAAATCAACAATATACAAATCTCCTCTCCTAAAGCCTTCGAAGACTTTGGAATTGTCAGCTTCCATAATCACAACACAGCGATACTTGCCAAAGACAACAACCATATCAAGATCACAGAGCATTGAGACTGACATGAGGTTGTATCCTAAGGACTCAACAAGCATGACTTTGTCCATGTGTTTATCCTTAGAGATTGCAACCTTACCAAGACCCAATACCTGACTTTTGCCTTTGTCAGCAAAGATGATATGCTTTAGAGGTGACGGTGATAAGGGAGCATCCACCAATAGATTCTTGTCACCAGTCATGTGATTCGTACATCCACTATCGAGGACCCATTCAGTGGTTTTGGGTTGATCATCCTGCAGATGAATTAGTGTAGCTTACAATCTCATATGCTTCATCAGTGAAGAATATGATATCAAGTTCATCAGATGAATTTCATTAAGCAGTAAGCAGATATAGCAGTATGAGGACGTGTGAAATGAAAGTTCATTTCATCATGATTCGCCTGCGCCCTTTCAGGCATTTTGTCAGGTCCCTAGCAAATTCTTCAGACATTAAGGCACGTCTGGAGACCTGACCCTGCAGAAGAGATTAGTTCTTTTTCTTCACCACCCACATCTGGAGGGGTGGCAAAGAATTCATTACTCTGCGAGCACCATACGAGAATGGTGGCAAAGATGCCAAACCATTTCGTTTCACATAAGAGGGGTTAGGGTAAGCATATGAATAAGCAGAGAAATTCTTCGAGGACTCATGAACATAATGGTTTGAAGAATAATGCACATATTCATAGCCCTTAGCTCTACCCTGCGAGACAGAGTTGTTAGCACGATGATAATCATATGAGGACTTTGATCCATGTGAAGAATTTGGTCCATATGAAGAATTTGATCTGGGGTTCCTGTTCTTCACAGGTGGTGTCATGAGGACATTCACCTGAAGACTTTCAACATAACTTTTGGGAACCCAGATTTTCTTCATAGGGGAACCGTTCCTGCAGTTAGTGCCAACATATCTAGCAAATACTTCACCATTCTGATTTTTGAACAATTTATAGTTGGAGTCAAATGACTCATCAGAAGAATGAGGAGATTCACATGTAAAGCCAGATAAGTTAGATGGATCAACTGGAGGTCCCTTTGCAGCAACCCATGAGGTTTTGGGGTACTTCTCAGGCTTCCAATATGTTCCATCAGCATTGAGTTTCCTCTCAAAGGCAATACCCTCTTTCCTAGGGTTTCTGTTGAGGATCTGCTTTTTAAGCACATCACAAAGAGTCTGATGCCCTTTGACGCTTTTGTACATGCCTGTCATGTACAATTCCTTCAGCCCTGCATTGTCAGTGATACTAGCAATGTCCTCAGATGAGGAATTAGTGATAGCAGAGGCAAATGAAGAATTTGTAACAGTTGAAGCATTTGAACATTCAGGTGAAGAATTAGCAGATTCACGTTCAATGCACTTTAAGCATGGAGGAACAAATTCTTCCTGAGAAGCGCTGATTTGTTAAGCTAGTAATGAATCGCGCTCCTTCTGAAGATCTTCATAACACACTCTTAGCTTTTCAAGATCTTCCTTTCTTTGAAGAGATTCAGAAGAAAGCTTCTCGTGATCTTGCTTTTCTTGAAGAAATTCATAAGAAAGTTTCTCATGATTAGATAAGAGAGTGTTATGATGACTTTGAAGGTTATCATACCTAGACTGAAGTCTCTGAAGATTTTCAGTCAGGGCTTTAGTGCGATCCATTTCTTCACCCAACATATCATCACTTTTGTCTAGCATGTTTTGAACCTTTTCAAAAGCCCGTTGTTGTTTTACAGCAATCTTAGCAAGTTTAGAGTAGCTGGGCTTGAGATCCTCATCAGATTCATTTTCACTAGATTCAGAGGAGTTGTATTTGAGTACCTTTGCACCCTTTGCCATGAAGCAATAGGTGGGAGCGTACTTCATCAGGCTTGTCGGTGGGGTCAGTTTCTTCAGTGTTGAAGATGGACTTGCTGACGAAAGCAGTAGCGAAGGCCAGACTCGCCACACCAGATTCAGATTCTTCAGACGCCTCCTCTTCATCATTTTCCTCAGATTCAGCTTCAGAGTCCATTTCCTTGCCAATGAATGCCCGAGCCTTCTTGGAGCTGCTCTTCTTGTGAGATGAAGACTTCGAGGATTTTGATGACGAAGATTTTGACGATTTCTTCTTCTTCTTTGCATCATCAGAACTGTAATCCTTGTATTTCTTCTTCTTCATTTCCTTTTCCCACTGAGGACAATCTTGAATATAGTGACCAGGTTTCTTGCATTTGTGGCACAACCTTCTCTTATAGTCACTGGATGAGGAATCACTGCCTCTTGAGGATTTTCCAAAGCGACCACGTCTTGAGAACTTCTGGAATTTCTTCACGAGTAGTGCAAGCTCCTGGCTCAATTCTTCAGGATCACCAAGGCTACTACCAGAATCCTCACATTCAGAGTCAGACACAGCCTTGGCCTTCAGGGCACGTGGTTTGCCATAGTTTGAACCATAGAGATCTCTCTTTTCAGCAAGCTGGAACTCGTGAGTATTTAGCCTTTCGAGGATATCGGCAGGATCAAGAGACTTGTAGTCAGCACGTTCTTGTATCATCAGTCCTAGAGTATCAAATGAGGAATCAAGCGATCTCAACAGTTTCTTCACCACCTCATGATCAGTGATGTCAGTGGCACCGAGGGCTTGAAGCTCATTTGAGATGTCAGTGAGGCGATCAAAGGTTTGTTGGACATTTTCATTGTCGAGTCTTTTGAAGCGGTTGAAGAGATTCCGAAGAACATCAACTCGAGAGTCACGCTGAGTTGAGACTCCTTCATTTACTTTGGACAGCCTATCCCAGATAAGCTTAGCAGTTTCCAAAGAACTCACTCTTCCATACTGTCCTTTACTCAGATGGCCACATATGATATTCTTCGCTTGAGAATCGAGTTGCTTGAATCTCTTCACATCGGTAGCGTTCAGTGAGGGTGTGACAGAGGGGACACCATTTTCCACAACATACCAGAGATCATTGTCAATTGCCTCAAGATGCATTCGCATCTTGTTCTTCCAGTAGGGGTAGTCCGTCCTATCAAAGGTAGGACACCCAGCCGAGACCTTGATCATACCTGCGGTCGACATAACTAAAATTCCAAGCAGTTAAACCAAAATCACACAGAACAAGGGAGTACCTTGCTCTGATACCAATTGAAAGTGCGTTATATCGACTAGAGGGGGGGTGAATAGGAAATTTTTATGAATTTTTCACTGAGGAATTTGCCGGTGAGGAAATTCCTTAGCGAAGAACTATTTGCAGCGGAATAAGTACTCAGAAATAAACATAACAGAATACAAGCATCGTCATCATGATGAAATGAGGACTAGCACAGAGTACAGAAAGCGTAATCACAGGATAACACAAGATGAAGACAAACAGACTGAAGAAATTGAACTAAGGAAATTGAGAAAGTCTTCAGTCGAAGTCTTCAAGCACAGATATGAACAACATTCAACACAGTAATGAGGAAATGGAAGGGTTGAGGAAATAGAACCAGTTAGTTGGTGAAGACAATGATTTGGTAGACCAGTTCCAACTGCTGTCTCAGTTGTACATCTGGTTGGAGCGGCTGAGTATTTAAACTCGAGGTCACGCAGTCTCAGACACCCAGTCACTGAGCCGCAACTCAGGACACCCAGTCCTCACCGTATTCTCCTTGAACTAAGACCACGCAGGCCTCGTCCAATCACTCGTGGTAAGTCTTCAGGTGACTTCCAAACCTTCATAGACTTGGTCACTCGGCGATCCACAATTCCTCTTGGATGCTCTAGACCTTGACGCCTAACCGTCTGGAAGAAGCACAGTCTTCAAAGGTAACAAGCTTCGGATCCACGCAGGATCAATTTCTTCAGTGATGCTCAATCACTTTGGGTTTGTGGGGGTTTGGTTTTGGGATTTTCCTCACTTGATGATTTTCGCTCAAAGTCCTCGGAGGATGGGTTGCTCTCAAATGACAAGTGTCAAGTTCTCTCAGAGTAGCCAACCAGCTAGTGGTTGTTGGGGGCGGCTATTTATAGCCTAGGGAGCAGCCCTACATGATAAGACATAAATGCCCTTCAATGATATGACCGTTAGGTGGATAGGATATTTTGGACAGCTGGCGCGCAGCACAGCAATGGTCGGAAATTTGACTCTCAAATTCCTCAGGGCTATCATGTTCCTCACTGTGTAGGTGATTCGCACTGGCGAATTCCTAACTCCTCAGTCAGAGCAAAGTCCTCAGTGACCAGAAGAACTGCATCTCTGTCACTGAAGAAATTGACTGAACTGTATGAGATTTCCAATGGCTTCACTCGAAGGGATTGGTAGGTGTAGGATTTTGAGTTGAGCTTCACATGGAAATTTTTCCTTAGTATTTCCTCGACCCCCATTAACAGTACGGTGTTTCCTATGACTCAAGAAAGAGAAAACAAAACTACGAAAACAAAAGTCTTCACGCTTCATGTTCCTCAAATGAATATCAAGTCTTCAAGGTCACACCAATTTCTTCACTTTCAAAGTCTTCAGAAAGTCTTCAGAATATCAAAGTCTTCAGTCGAAGAACTTCATTTTTAGAGGTCGACTTTCTCTGTAAATATCAAACTCCTCATAGACTTATAGACCTGTGTACACTCACAAATGCATCAGTCCCTTAACCTATAAGTCTTCAATACACCAAAATCACTAAGGGGCACTAGATGCACTTACACTACCGGGGCATCCCCAAGCTTAGATGCTTGAGACTTCTTTAAATATTATCTTGGGGTGCCTTGGGCATCCCCAAGCTTGAGCTTTTGTGTCTCCTTAATTCCTCTCATACCATGGTTTCTCTTTTTATCAAAAGCTTCATTCACAATAAACTCAACACGAACTCGTGAGATAGGTTAGTATAAACCAATGCAAAACCTTATCATTCTCTACTGGAACAAATTACTAAAATTATTATTCAACATTGAATACTAAATGCCTCTGCATATTTAATACTCCTATCCTCAAATAGAATCATTAATCAAGCAAACATATGCAAACAATGCAACCATAACAGCAATCTGCCAAAACAGTACAGTCTGTAAAGAATGCAAGATTCATCATACTTCCCTAACTCCAAAAATTATGAACTAAAATTCCCACTGTAATAAATTTATCATATCTCAATATGAAAAAAGATTCAACATTATACCACTCTCTGAATTTTCTGGGGAATTTTTGCAACAGCGGTAAACTTTCTGTTTTTCAAACAGCAACATGTATACTAGCAAAATAAGCATGGCAAAGGCTATCCTTGACTTCTTTATTGAAACTAAAGATGAAAAACATTATTCTAAATAACATCAAGCTAATACTAACAAAATAAAATGACGCTCCAAGAAAAACACATATCATGTGGTGAATAAAAATATAGCTCCAAGTAAAGTTACCAATGAACGAAGACGAAAGAGGGGATGCCTTCCGGGGCATCCCCAAGCTTAGGCTCTTGGTTGTCCTTGAATATTACCTTGGGGTGCCTTGGGAATCCCCAAGCTTAGGCTCTTGCCACTCCTTATTCCATAGTCCATCGAATCTTTACCCAAAACTTGAAAACTTCACAACACAAAACTCAACAGGAAATCTTATAAGCTCCGTTAGTGAAAGAAAACAAAACCACCACATTGGTACTGTCATTAACTCATTCTAAATTCATATTGGTGTAATATCTACTGTACTCCAACTTATCTATGGTTCATACCCTCCGATACTACTCATAGATTCATCAAAATAAGCAAACAACACATAGAAAACAGAATCTGTCAAAAACAGAACAGTCTGTAGTAATCTGTATCAAATGTATACTTCTGGAACTCCACAAATCCTACCAAATTAGGAAGTCCTAAGCAATTCGTGTACCAATCCAGAGCAAAACGAATCAGATCAGAACGACGTTTCTGTGAATTAACAAAACTAATTTACTGGGTGCAAAAGTTTCCGATTTTCAGCAGGATCAACACAACTATCACCGTAGGCCATCCTAAAGGTCTTACTTGGCACTTTATTGAAACAAAAGCTATAAAACATGATTACTACAGTAGTATAATCATGTGAACACACAAAAACAGTAAGGATAAGTGTTGGGTTGTCTCCCAACAAGCGCTTTTCTTTAATGCCTTTCTAGCTAGGCATGATGATGGCAATGATGCTCACATAAAAGATAAGAATTGAAACATAACGGGAGCATCATGAAGCATATGACTAGCAATTTTAAGTCTAACCCACTTCCTATGCATAGGGATTTTGTGAGCAAACAACTTATGGGAATGATAATCAACTAGCATATGAAGGTAAAACAAGCATAGCTTCAAAAATTGAAGCACATAGAGAGGAAACTTGATATTATTGCAATTCCTACAAGCATATGTTCCTCCCTCATAATAATTTTTAGTAGCATCATGAATGAATTCAACAATGTAACTAGCACCTAAAGCATTCTTTTCATGATCTACTAGCATAGAAAATGTACTACTCTCCTCATAAGCAAAATTCTTCTCATGAATAGTAGTGGGAGCAAACTCAACAAAATAACTATCATATGATTTAAAATTGGGATCAAGATGACAAGTTTCATGGTTATCATTATTATTTAAAGAATACATGTCATCACAATAATCATCATAGATAGGAGGCATGCTTTCATCATAGTAAATTTGCTCATCAAAGCTTGGGGGACAAAAAAAATATCATCTTCATCAAACATAGCTTCCCCAAGCTTGTGGCTTTGCATATCATTAGCATCATGGATATTCAAGGAATTCATACTAACAACATTGCAATCATGCTCATCATTCACGTATTTTAACAAGCATTCTATGTAATTCTTCTTCTAGTACTTGAGCACAATTTTCCTTCCCATCATTTTCACGAAAGACATTAAAAAGATGAAGCATATGAGGCATCCTTAATTCCATTTTTTGTAGTTTTCTTTTATAAACTAAACTAGTGATAAAACAAGAAACAAAAAGATTCGATTGCAAGATCTAAAGATATACCTTCACTTACCTAGCCTCCCCGGCAACGGCGCCAGAAAAGGGCTTGATGTCTACTACACAACCTTCTTCTTATAGATGTTGTTGGACCTGCAAATGCACAGGTTTGTAGGACAGTAGCAAATTTCCCTCAAGTGGATGACCTCAGGTTTATCAATCCGTAGGAGGCATAGGATGAAGATGGTCTCTCTCAAGCAACCCTGCAACCAAATAACAGAGGGTCTCTTGTGTCCCCAACACACCCAATACAATGGCTAATTGTATAGGTGCACTAGTTCGGCGAAGAGATGGTGATACAAGTGCAATATGGATGGTAGATAAAGGTATTTGTAATCTGAAATAATAAAAACAGCAAGGTAACTAATGATAAAAGTGAGCATAAACGGTATTGCAATGATAGGAAACAAGGCCTAGGGTTCATACTTTCACTGGTGCAAGTTCTCTCAACAATAATAACATAGATAGATCATATAACAAGCCCTCAACATGCAACAAAGAGTCACTCCGAAGCCACTAATAGCGGAGAACAAACGTAGAGATTATGGTAGGGTATGAAACCACCTCAAAGTTATTCTTTCAGATCAATCTATAAAAGAGTTCGTACTAGAATAACACCTTAAGACACAAATCAACCAAAACCCTAATGTCACCTAGATACTCCATTGTCACCTCAAGTATCCGTGGGCATGATTATACGATATGCATCACACAATCTTAGATTCATCCAACCAACACAAAGTACTTCAAAGAGTGCCCCAAAGTTTCTATCGGAGAGTCAAGAACGTGTGCCAACCCCTATGCATAGGTTCCTAATGTCACAAAACCCGCAAGTTGATCACCAAAACATACATCAAGTGGCACATGATATCCCATTGTCACCACAGATAATCATGGCAAGACATACATCAAGTGTTCTCATAAAAGACTCAATCCGATAAGATAACTTCAAAGGGAAAACTCAATATATCACAAGAGAGTAGAGGGGGAGAAACATCATAAGATCCAACTACAATAGCAAAGCTCGGGATACATCAAGATCGTGCCATAGAGGGAACACGAGAGAGAACACGAGAGAGAGAGAGAGAGATCAAACACATAGCTACTGGTACATACCCTCAGCCCCGAGGGTGAACTACTCCCTCCTCGTCATGGATAGCGCCGGGATGATGAAGATGGCCACCGGTGACGGGATCCCTGTCGGTGTCAGAACCGGCGGATCTCGGGTAGGGGGTCCCAAACTGTGCGTCTAGGCGAATGGTAACAGGAGACAAGGGACACGATGTTTTACCCAGGTTCGGGCCCTCTTGATGGAGGTAAAACCCTACGTCCTGCTTGATTAATATTGATGATGTGTATTACAAGAGTGGATCTACCACGAGATCAAGGAGGCTAAACCCTAGAAGCTAGCCTATGGTATGATTGCTGTAATGGATGTTGTGTCCTACGGACTAAAGCCCTCCGGTTTATATAGACACCGGAGAGGGCTAGGGTTACACAAAGTCGGTTACAATGGTAGGAGATCTACATATCCGTATCGCCAAGCTTGCCTTCCACGCCAAGGAAAGTCCCATCCGGACACGGGACGGAGTCTTCAATCTTGTATCTTCGTAGTCTTGGAGTCCGGCGGACGATGATAGTCCGGCTGTCCGGACACCCCCTAGTCCAGGACTCCCTCAGTAGCCCCCGAACCAGGCTTCAATGACGATAAGTGCAGCACGTATATAGTCTTCGGCGTTGCAACACGGGTTCTCCTTTTAAGCTCCATGTACCTGCCGAACAGTGTCCAGCTTCCTCATCTATGTTGTGCTTCTTGGCTTCCTCGCCCAATAATGGCCTTCTTCCACGCGTCGCACGAATGCGAAAAGCCAGGGTATCTTTTATGTTTTACCCCCTAGCTGTGCAAATAATCTGCCTATAAGAGAGGCAAGAATCCAGATCCAAATCACACCATCTTCCTTCCGCGAATACTCATCGGAGCGCTTTTGACCCAGGATCCATTCCATCATGGACCGTCAACGCGGCTCCTCTTCTCGCGCTCCCAGCCCTCTGCCAGGAGATTGGAGGAGATGCTCTGTTCCGCACAACAAGCTGGTGAAGCTCCAAGTGGGGGGATATCTCCCTCCGGCCTTCATGGTTCTGGTTCGAGCCGGGCTGGCCACCTACCAAGGTGGGAAGCAAGCGGAGGCTACCCCAAGTCCCAACAAAGGGGAGCGGGTATGCTTCGTCCCCTATCTGATAAGGGGACTCAGATTTCCTATACATCCGTTCCTCCGCGGGCTCCTGGAGTTCTACGGACTCTAGCTCCATCACCTTACACCCGCCTCTATCCTGCATATCGCGGGTTACGTAGCTCTTTGCGAGCTATTTCTGGGCATCGAGCCCCATTTCGCACTGTGGAAGAGGTTGTTCTGCCTCGTACCCCGTTCTCACGAGGGGTCCATATATCAAGTGGGCGGCGCTGAAATATGGCGCATTGCCGGGACCAGATATCCATCCAGAACCCCTAAGAAGGCGTCCGAATACTGGCCTTCAGAATGGTTTTACATAGAAGACGCTCCGCTGCCGGATCCTGTTCGGATCGGCCTCCCGGAGTTCAGCACTGCTCCTCTGAAGAAGCGCCTTAGTTGGCGCCCGCGGAGCCCCCAACTGGAGGAAGACAAGAGCGTCCATTATCTGATGGGCCGAATAAGATTACTGGCCCATTCCGGGTTGACCATGATTGGAGTCATGGCAACATGCATTACGCGAGGGGTGCAGCCACTGCAATACAGGGGCCACCCCATGTGGGATTTCAACGGGGAAGACGATGCCACCCGTCATGGCCGCAAAGGACCGGATTCGGCCGAGGATCTGGTGCAGATCCTGTCCGGCCTGTACAAGGGGGAGAAGGAGGACTTCCTTTAGACGAACCCCTTGAATGGGTTCTCCATGAATAACCCTCGGCGTTGGGTAAGCGAACACTTTAAGGGCCCGACCCATGCTTTCAAAGTTTAAGCTTCTTATATTATGTCTTCGGCGCAGGAACTGCGTCGGATTGTGGAGGACATGATAAGTCCAGCTCCGCAACCGGAGGATCCAGAGAGATCCCAGGATCCGGCTTCCGAAGAGGATCCAGACATTCAGGTGGAGCTAATCGACGGGGTGTTCCACCAGCTCAGCATGGATAATGCTTTAGTCGCCATTACGGCTGACTACCCCGGACTATATCCGGCTTCCCAGGTGATTGTGACGGAAGTCCTGACACCATTATCTCTTCCTTGCTCATTTCTGACCTTTGCGTACGATGGTGTTTTGCAGGAAGCGCCTTAAAGGCGGGAAGCCGAGCCCGCGGCGGCTGACCAACAAAGGCCAGTCCGAACCAGTAGGCGGAAGAGGAGCGCGGCGCAGACTGAAACGTCGCCGCAAAGGTATAGCTCGCAGTCAATTATTTGGAGCAACGTTCCTAGGAAGCGTTTGAGTGCTCATGATCTTTGTAGGAGAAAAAGCGCCCGCCGGACTGCGGGCGTGGAGGTTGCCAATCCAACCTCTACCAGCCAGGCTCCAGGACCCGGTCTGGAGGGGGAGGCGAGAGCAAGGCGCGAGCCGGACACTCCTCCAACGGAGGATGCCGACAGGTTGTCCGCCACCAAGTCTGAGGTGGAGAGCGCCATGAACCATAGGCGCCGCCGGACAGTATTTCGTGACGCGTGCTTCTCCCCTGAGGTGTTAAATGCCTTTAACGCGGGGGACGCGCACCTCCGTGCTGCTCAAGATGGTTTTACTAGAGCCACGGAGCAGTATGTGAAAGACATACGGGTAAAAGAATTTAGTAGTAATATATGCCAGTAGCCCCCGAGACTTAAAGTAGTTATGTTGACTGATTTAAGGATCATTTGAAATGCAGGATCTTACCGAGAAGAATACCCAACTGTCTCAGGAGCTGCAAGAGTGCAAGGCCCAACTTGAGGCCGCACTTGCTGCCACAGGAGGAAACACGGAGGCCCCTCCTGGTAACACATTAAAAAAAATATAAGCGCTGTGCGGCGTGCGCGCAAGTCTAATAATGACATTGCAGGTGCTACCGGACAAGATCCGGACAGGCAGGAACTACTGCGCCAGCTGAAGGCCGGCGAGAGGGTGCTGAATAGAGTGCATCAAGAAAGGAACAAGCTTCAAGATGCCCACGGCCAGCTTGGAGAAGAGCTGAAAGGCGTTCGGGCCAAACTGTCCGGCTCCGTTAAGGAGAATCAGCGGCTTTGTCGCGGCATCTATAGTAAGTGCTTGAGCGGACTCCTTTGAAAAGAAGAGTTCGGCGAGGAAGTCAATTGACAAAATATGTCTTGTAGGTATACTCACAGGTCGCCCTGCGGAGGAGATGCCCGTATCAACGGGTGATCAACTTCCCGAGCTGTTGCAGCTGCTCGAACGAGTTCGGCAGGCAATGAGCGGCGTCATCCAGGCTTTATGGCCAGCCCTCTCCCTACCCGAGGGCCTTGGGGAGCTTGCGGAGAAGCTTCAGGGAGTGCGGTAGTGCTTCCGTTTATGGAAGATTTCGGCCTGCCGCCAAGGTGCCAGGGAGGCTTGGGCCATGGTGAAGACGCGGTACAAGAAGGCGGATCCCAACCACATGGCCGAGGTCGGACCTGTGGGGCCCGATGGGAAGGAGATCCCTGTGATTTTAGTATACGGCCAAGTAGAGTTGGCCGCTAAATTTTCCCAACGGGACTGTAAATTAGACAGCCTGTTAGACGGGATTGAGGAGGAATACAGTCAGTAGATTTGACAATGTATTTTTAAAATGACATGTGAAATGCCTTCTAGCCGGATTGTAGATCGTTTGTCTTTGCCGACCTTTTCGCTTCAACCTCGAGACCCTAGAGTCCGGAGTGTGTCCGAATACCTTCTTGGTTAAGAAACAACCGGGGTATGCATGGAGGCCAGGCGTAGGGGTCATTAGTGCTTTATCAGACAAGTGCCCAACTAGTTATGTTATATTACATGGTTAGTAAGAAACATCTTCCAGGGAGAATAGTTCCATTAAGGGTTCCTTTCCCTGGGAGGCATGCCCTAAAGTGCATGTCTGGACTGCGAAAAAAGCAGAAAAACATCTGGGGGCAGATAAATACGTAGGTAAAAAATCATCTTTCAAGTCACTGACCGAATATTCCCTTAAGAACGCTAGCTTTCGGCTTCACCCAGTCTGAGGTACACATCCGGCTGACCCGACAGTAACAATCACAGAGGTGCTCCCTTTACCTCCTAGCCGAACAATCGGGAACGTAGAGGTAAGCACAGGAGCCAGGCAACCCAGCTTGGCCAAAACTTAAGTCATATCGATGCATATAATGGTGAGTAAAAGGTACATGTGGAAGCTTGACACATGTGCTGGGCATGAAGCCCTTATAATTGAGCTTCTGGAAAAGAAGCCCCCAGGTATAATGAGTGCGGATGGCACATCAAGTGTATGCGAACAATGCGCAAGTAGGCCCTTAAGGGATTTTTAGTAAAAGGGTTAAGAGAAGAAAGAGAAACAAAAGACAGCTGAAGTGTAAAAATTTGAACGGGGGAAGGGGACGAACTCTTAGTCCGGCGCTAGGCATAGAATCTTCGGAGGTGGGCTGCGTTCCATGGGTTCGGCTCGAGTCGGTTGTCCGACGCATTTCGTAGACGGTATGCTCCGCCGGTCAGGACTTGATCGATAATGAAGGGGCCCTCCCATTTGGGCTTGAGCTTGTCCTTTTTCTTGTCCGGCAGGCGTAGAACTAGTTCGCCAACGTTGTAAGTCTTGGCCCGTACTTCTCTGCTTTGATATCTTCGAGCCTGCTGCTGATAGAATGCGAAACGAGCCTTGGCGACGTTGCATTCTTCCTCCAATGCGTCCAAGCTGTCCTGCCGATCCAGCTCGGCTTCTCTTTCTTCGTACATGCGCACTCGAGGTGAGTCATGAATGATGTCGCAGGGCAGAACTGCCTCTACGCCGTATACCATAAAAATGGTGTGAATCCGGTAGTGCGGTTGGGCATTGTCCGCAGCCCCCAGAGTACGGAGTCGAGCTCCTCTACCCAGTGCGTGTCAGATTTCGTAAGTGACCGCACTAGTCTGGGTTTGATGCCGCTCATTATGAGACCATTTGCTCGTTCCACTTGACCGTTGGTTTGAGGATGATAGACTGAAGCGTAATCGAGCTTAATGCCCATATTTTTGCACCATGATTTAACCTCGTCGGCCGTAAAATTCGTGCCGTTATCGGTGATGATGCTGTGGGGGACACCAAAACGGTGTACTACCCCGGAGATAAAGTCTATCACTGGTCCGGACTCTGCCGTTTTGACTGGCTTGGCCTCTATCCATTTGGTGAATTTATCCACCATGACCAATAGGTACCTTTGCTTGTGGGTTCCCCCTTTAAGGGGTCCAACCATGTCAAGCCCCCAGACCGTGAACGGCCAGGTAATGGGTATAGTTTTGAGGGCGGTGGGTGGCATATGGCTCTGGTTAGCAAAGAGCTGACAACCGACGCATTTTTGGACTAAGTCCTGAGCATCTGCCCGGGTCGTCGGCCAATAAAATCCTGTACGGAATGCCTTTCCTACAAGGGCCCGAGCTGCGGCGTGGTGTCCGCCTAGTCCGGCATGAATTTCAGCCAGAAGGTTTCGCCCTTCCTCCTCGGAGATACACCTTTGAAGGACTCCGGTTGTGCTTTTCTTATAAAGTTCTCCCTCATGGACCTTGTAGGCTTTAGATCGCCGGACAATGCAGCGGGCCTCATTTTGGTCTTCGGGAAGTTCCTGCCTAAGCAAGTAGGCTAGGAATGGTTCTGTCCATGGGGCAATTACTGCCATTATGTCGTGGGCTGAAGGTGTTATGCCATCGGCTGAATCGCCGGTTGTGTCAGATTGCTCTGCGTTGGTTGGTGCGGCTGTTTCCGGTTTGTTATTTCCAGACTCCTCTTCCCATAGTACGGATGGCTTGAAGAGCCATTCCGGGAAGATGTTTGGAGGGACAGCGTCACGTTTTGCGCCGATGCGTGCCAGTACGTCGGCTGCTTGGTTATTATCTCGGGCTACATGATGGAATTCAAGTCCTTCAAACCGAGCTGACATTTTTAGGACAGCGTTGCGATATGCTGCCATTTTCGGATCCTTGGCGTCAAAGTCTCCATTTATTTGGGATATTGCAAGGTTTGAATCCCCGCGCACCTCTAGGCGTTGGATGCCCATGGAGATTGCCATCCGGAGACCATGTAAAAGGGCCTTGAGGGATTCCTGGACTAGGGGGTGTCCGGACAGCCGGACTATCATCGTCCGCCGGACTTCAAGACTACGAAGATACAAGATTGAAGACTCCGTCCCGTTTCCGGATGGGACTTTCCTTGGCGTGGAAGGCAAGCTTGGCGATACGGATATGTAGATCTCCTACCATTGTAACCGACTCTGTGTAACCCTAGCCCTCTCCGGTGTCTATATAAACCGGAGGGCTTTAGTCCGTAGGACACAACATCCATTACAACAATCATACCATAGGCTAGCTTCTAGGGTTTAGCCTCCTTGATCTCGTGGTAGATCCACTCTTGTAATACACATCATCAATATTAATCAAGCAGGATGTAGGGTTTTACCTCCATCAAGAGGGCCCGAACCTGGGTAAAACATCGTGTCCCTTGTCTCCTGTTACCATCCGCCTAGATGCACAGTTCGGGACCCCCTACCCGAGATCCGCCGGTTTTGACACTGACATTGGTGCTTTCATTGAGAGTTCCTCTGTGTCGTCACCGATAGGCTCGATGGCTTCTTCAATCAACAACAACGCCGTCCAGGGTGAGACTTTTCTCCCTAGACAGATCTTCGTATTCGGCGGCTTCGCACTGCGGGCCAATTCACTTGGCCATCTGGAGCAGATCGAAAGCTACGCCCCTGGCCATCAGTTCAGGTTCGGAAGCCTAAACTTCACGGTCGACATCCGCGGGGACTTGATCTTCGACGGACTCGAGCCACAGCCGAGCGTGTCGTGCTGTCACGATGGGCATGATTTAGCTCTGCCGCCGGACAGTGCCTTGGTGGCTGCACACGAATCCGCTCCGGCCCTCAGCCCGGAGCCGATCGCCCAGATCGAGGACCGGTGGCTGGACACCGCCTCGGGGGCTGCAACTTCCGCGGCGATGGAGCCGAACACTGACCTTGTCCCCTATAAAGCTCGTGACTCCGAGGTGCCGGACTCCCTGCCGGACTCCGAACCTCCTGCGCCCCTGCCAATCGAATCCGATTGGGCGCCGATCATGGAGTTCACCGCTGCGGACATCTTTCAGCACTCGCCCTTTGGCGACATCCTAAATTCGCTAAAGCATCTCTTTCTATCCGGAGAGCCCTGGCCGGATTATGGCCAGGATGGTTGGGATGCGGACGACGAAGAAATTCAAAGCCCACCCACCTCCCACTTTGTAGCCACTGTCGACGATCTAACCGACATGCTAGACTATGACTCCGAAGACATCGACGGTATGGATGACGATGCCGGAGACGAACAAGAACCAGCGCCTACAGGGCACTGGAAGACCACCTCGTCATTGACATATACATGGTGGACACCCCAAAAGATGGGGACGGCGAAGAAGTAGCGGAGGCAGATTCCTTAAAGAAACAGCCCAAGCGCCGACGTCAGCGGCGCCGCTCTAAATCCCGCCACAACAAGAATGGAGATTCCGGCACAGGAGATAATAACACCCCAGACAGTGCCGAAGACAATCCCCTCCAGCAAGATTCAGCGCAGGAGGATGCAGAAGCAAGCCCTCGCGAGAGAGCGGCAGACGAAGAGGTCGAGGATGATAATTACATGCCTCCCTCCGGAGACGAGGCAAGCCTCGACGACGACGAATTCGTCGTGCCCGAGGATCCCGTCGAACAAGAGCGTCTCAAACGCAGGCTAATGGCCACGACAAATAGCCTAAAGAAAAAGCAGCAGCAACTTCAAGCTGATCAAGACCTGCTGGCCGATCGATGGACCGAGGACCTCGCGGCCGAAGAGTACGAACTCGAACGTCCCTCCAAGTGCTACCCAAAACGCAAGTTGCTCCCCCGATTAGAGGAGGAAGCATACATACCTTCATCACCAGTGCATAATACGGCCGACCGACCACCCCGTGGTCGCGATAGAGAGGCATCCAGGCCCTCCACCAAGACCGTACCCTGGCACCGCTCCAAAAGCGCGAAGCCAAGAGGGAACGCGCTGGACTTGCGAGATATATTGGAGGACAAAGCAAGGCAATCCAGATCCATCTATGGATCACGTGGGCGCCCCACGACCCAAGACGAATACCGTCACGCCGGATACAACAACTCCGGCCGGGCCGAACACAGCAGACAACGCTCCCTTGAGCTATGCCGTGATATTGCTCAATACAGAGGCGCCGCACACCCGCTATGCTTCACTGACGAAGTAACGGATCATCAAATCCCTGAAGGGTTTAAACCCGTAAACATTGAATCCTACGATGGCACAACAGACCCCGCGGTTTGGATTGAAGATTATATACTTCACATCCATATGGCCCGCAGCGACGATCTCCACGCCATCAAATATCTCCCACTCAAGCTTAAAGGACCAGCTCGGCATTGGCTTAACAGCTTGCCCGCAGAGTCAATTGGGTGTTGGGAAGACCTGGAAGCCGCATTCCTCGACAACTTCCAGGGCACATATGTGCGACCACCAGACGCCGATAACCTAAGCCACATAATTCAGCAGCCAGACGAATCGGCCAGACAGTTCTGGACACGGTTCTTAACAAAGAAAAATCAAATCATCGACTGTCCGGATGCAGAGGCCCTCGCAGCCTTGAAACATAACATCCGCGACGAGTGGCTAGCCCGGCACCTAGGACAGGAAAAGCTGAAATCCATGGCAGCCCTCACATCTCTATTGACCCGCTTCTGTGCGGGAGAGGACAGCTGGCTAGCTCGCAGCAACAACCTCAGTAAAAATTCTGGCAGTCCGGATACCAAGGACCACAATGGCAGGTCGCGTCGAAGCAAAAATAAACGCCGCGTTAACAGCGACGACAAGGAGGATACGACAGTCAACGCCGGATTCCGAGGCTCTAAACCCGGTCAGCGGAAGAAGCCATTTAAAAGAACAACTCTGGGTCCGTCCAATTTGGACCGAATACTCGACCGCTCATGCCAGATACATGGCACCCCCGAAAAGCCAGCTAACCACACCAACAGAGATTGTTGGGTATTCAAGCAGGCAGGCAAATTAATTGCCGAAAGCAGTGACAAGGGGATGCATAGCGACGACGAGGAAGAGACCCGGCTGCCGAACAGTAGAGGACAGAAGGGTTTTCCCCCACAAGTGCGGACGGTGAACATGATATACGCAACCCATATACCCAAGAGGGAGCGGAAGTGTGCACTAAGTGACGTATATGCGATGGAGCCAGTCGCCCCGAAGTTCAATCCATGGTCCTCTTGCCCGATCACTTTCGATCAAAGAGACCATCCGACCAGCATCCACCATGGCGGATTCGCCGCATTGGTTTTAGACCCAATCGTTGATGGATTTCACCTCACAAGAGTCCTGATGGACGGCGGCAGTAGCCTGAACCTGCTTTATCAGGACATAGTGCGCAAGATGGGCATAGATCCCTCAAGGATTAAACCTACAAAGACGACCTTCAAAGGCGTCATACCAGGTGTTGAGGCCAATGGTACAGGCTCAGTCACACTGGAAGTGGTCTTCGGAAATACGGAACGCTCCCTCCGAACGGAGGAACATACAGCGGCTCTCGCGGCAGAAGTACAGAGCAGCCTTCTAAGGCAATTTTCGAGTCCGGCCGTTAAACGGCCGGACACGGCCAAACGCGCCTGGAGCAACATCAAGCAAGACCACCTGGCATGTTCCGAGCACGCATAGCAATGCGGCCCCAACCCCAGCCCTCGCATGATTGCAAGACCAACCCTCCGCGTACATCACTACGCTCTGGAGATACCATGGGCCTAGGGGGAGGGGCACGACCACAACAGACCCAGAGTGCGGCTCGACCACACCAGGGGCTCACAAGTGTGTCGCCTTTTTTCTCTCTATTTTCCTTCTTTGTATACACAGGACTCCGTTCACCAGAGGCTCTGTCCGGCGGCGAACCCGCTGAACTCATGATGCAACAGCCAGGGAGGGAAGAAGGCTGCGACGAACACTCAGGTGGTCTCCATTACGAGCATTAAATTCGATTATATACACCAGTCCGCAGCCCACCCCTGCAGGGGGACATGTTTATTTAGTCCAATCCCTTGCTTACCGCACTATTTGTATCCTTCCGCACTCATAGCAGAATTCCTTGAATAAATAATGCAGCATTTTTTGCCTGTTATTGCATTACTTTGCACATATGTTCATTAATGACATCTTGCACCCGTATATTTTGGTACGGCCGAATACACCAGGGGCTTATGTTCCCCGCATTATGGTATGATAAGTCGGGACACTTTCACAAGTGCGGCACCCCGAACTTATAGCATTATATGAATCGGCTCCGAATCATGTCTTGGGTCAATAGTTGGGTTTGCCCGGCTCCCACGTTTTGGTGCCTTACGTTCCGTTATGTCGGCTAAGGTGGCACTGGGAGAACCACTGCAATTGCGCCCCGGTTGAGCTGGGCGAGCGCCTCAGTGGAGAAAGCTAAAACTGACTGGCATGATAAGGCGAGAGACTGGTTGCTGTTTGAGAGGTCTTTTCGGGTCCCTAAAGACTTATGCCGCTTCGAGCGAAGTACCGGATAATGTCCGACGAAGGCGTGGATAGCGCCCCGAATTCGGTCTTCCGAATACTAGGGGCTTCGCTGAAATTTAAAATTATAGAATTCTATGGCTAAGTGAGAGTGTTCAAGCATTATAAGTCCAGTTGCCTTGTTCGTTGTGTTGAGCACCTCCCTAGATGGACCCAAAAATGGGAACAAGAGTGCTCAAGTTTATCCCGAACACCCCAGCACTAGCGGCATGGGGGCTGAAGCCGACGACTTGCCATCTCTCAGATTTTATAAACGGCCGCACAGAAGGTAATATTTTAAATTAAACAAGCGTTGCTTAGCGCATATGAACAAAGTTTTCAGCGCACAGGATAATACATAGCGAGTTTACTCAATAATTACATCTCTGGGGCACTCATCCGCAATATTGCGGGCACTCTTCAAGATAGTCTTATAGTACATTTGGGCGTACGATACTCCTTGCCCGCTGGCGGCGGGTCAGTAAGAAGCCTCTCCGCATCCAGCCTGCCCCAATGCACCTTTGCGCGGGCAAGGGCCCGAGGAGCACCTTCAATACAGGCGGAGCGCTTGATGACCTCCACCTAGGGGCACGCATCCACCAGCCGCCGCACGAGGCTGAAGTAGCTCCCAGGCATGGCCTCCCCAGGCCACAGCCAGACTATGAGGCCCTTCATGGCCTCCTCAGCTACCTTGTGGAGTTCGACCATCTGCTTCAGCTGGTCGCTAGGGGGCACCGGATGGCCGGCCTCAGCGTACTGAGACCAAAAGACCTTCTCCGTTGAGCTCCCCTCCTCACCACGGTAGAACGCGGTGGCATCGGATACACTGCGAGGCAAATTTGCAAATGCCCCTGGAGAGCTCCGAATTCGGGTAAGTATCAGGAAGTTTACATTAACATGCTTGCTTTGCATGAAAAATGCCATACCCGCCGCTATTTTCTTCACATCCTCAACCTTCTGAAGAGCCTTATGGGCCTCGGCCTTGGCGGCTTTGGCACTTTCGAGAGCCGAGGCAAGCTCAGACTCTCGAGTCTTTGAGTCGCGCTCCAAACTCTCATGCTTTTCCATGAGAGCCTGAAGCTCTTGCCGCACTTCCGTCACCCGCGCCTCCTGCTTCTCTCGCTCTACCCGTTAGTGGCCCCTGCAGTACCCACGTTATCCCTGTTATTTTTATTGCAACCTAAATCCTTTTTTGTAAGGTAAATTTTCAAAGTGGTGTTACTCACCTTCTTTGTCCTCGAGCTGCTTCTTGGCACGGCCGAGCTCTTGCTCGGACCGCTCGAGATCCTGCTTCAATGCACCGACCTCCGCAGTCAGTGCGGCAGAGGTCAGCAGCGCAGCCTGCAAACCCATATTGACATAATTTTTAGCAACCCTGCGTATATCTTCTTTAGATCCTCAGTCCGGCTTTTCTTTCCGAACACCGAACCGAGCATCAGGGGCTACTGTCTATGCGGTATTACATTACATAATTTTAACTTCTTACCTCAAAGCCTGTTAGAAGGCTGCTGCAGGCTTTGGTCAGCCCGCTCTTGGCGAGCCGAACCTTCTGAATCACTGCACTCATGATAGTGCGGTGTTCTTCCTCGATGGAAGCGCCTTTGAGCGCCTCCAACAAGTTGTCTGGCGCCTTCGGTTGGACGGGGGCCGCCGGTGTCACGGTCTTGCCCTTCTTGCGAAGGGGCCACCTGCCGGACTCTGGAACCACTGCAGGTTCCGGCGTAGAGTCCGGCGCAAAGTCCGGGAGGCTGCCTTGCGGCGCCTCCGGAGCCTCCTCTTGATGGGTCCCTTCCCGGGATCCCACCTCGGCGTCCTCAGCGGCGCGAGGGGTGGAGGCAGTCGGAATGGATTCCACATCCGACGCAGCCAACGACCCGCTCGACGAAGCAGGGAGATCATCGTTGGCCGGACTGCAGGCAGTATGCGGCATTAGAAGGACACTATGTGACACAAAAGAAATTGCAGATCATTCAGGGATCCGGATACTTACGATCTCGCCTGAGGCCTGGCCCTTGAGGGCCACTCTTCATCGCCAATGTTGGTGTTGGCGGAGCTGTCGGGGGAATAGTTCTTCCCCTCTTGGACCCTTCGGCCTCCCCTGTTGGGGAAGCCTTCCTCTTCCTCTCTCCCTCCTCTGGGAGAGAGTCTTCTTCCTCCTCCTCATCTTCGGGGGAGGAGTCCGCCTCGGAGACGTCGGAGACCTGAAAATGGGAACTCTTTCGAGTGCCCGTGGCCACCTTCTTGGCCTTCTTCTCCGGCACCACATGCGGTGCCGGAACCAGCAGCCCCGCTAGACGGGCGTCCACTGGGTCTTCTGGCATGGGAGCCGGGCAGATGAGCTGCTCGGCCTTCTTCATCCATTCTTGTCAAAGGAAAAGGGAGATTAAAACCCGCTTATGGTCGAACTATTAACAACAAGTGTCCCGTAAAGGGGTAGAACCACTTACCTCGTCAGCTGGACGCTGCGAATGAAATCCGCGATCTTCCGTCGCGGATGCGGGGGCTTCGGCGCCCTTAAACAGCACCCTCCAGGCGCCTTCGTACGTCGTGTCGAAGAGCCCGCTCAACGCATGGTGCTGTTCCGGATCGAACTCTCACAGATTGAATGCCCGTTCTTGGCATGGGAGAATTCGGCGGACGAGCATGACTTGGACCATGTTAACCAGCCTGAGCTTCTTATTCACCTGCTTCTGGATACAGGCTTGGAGTCCCGTCAGCTCCTTCGAATTACCCCACAGCAAGCCCTTCTCTTTCCAGGAGGTGAGCTGCGTAGGGGTACCAGATCTGAGCTCGGGGGCTGCCGCCCACGTAGGGTCGCGCGGCTCGGTGATATAGAACCACCCCGACTGCCACCCCTTGACGGATTCCACGAAGGCCCCTTCGAACCAAAGGACGTTGGGCATCTTGCCCAACATGGCGCCTCCGCACTCCGCTTGAGTGCCCTTCACTACCTTCGGCTTGACATTGAAGGTCTTGAGCCACAAGCCGAAGTGGGGCTGGATGCAGAGGAAGGCCTCGCACACGACGATAAACGCCGAGACGTTGATGATGAATTTCGGCGCTAGATCATGGAAATCCAGGTCGCAGTAGAACTTGAGCCCCCGGACAAAGTGGTGAAGTGGAAAGCCCAGTCCGCGGAGGAAGTGGGGGAGGAAAACGACCCTCTCATGGGGCCTGGGGGTGGGGATGAGCTGCCCCTCGTCGGGCAGCCGGTGCGCGAAGTCGCCGGAAAGGTATCCGGCGCTGCGCAGCTTTGTGATGTGCTCCTCCTTAATGGTGGAGGCCAACCACTTGCCTCCCGCTCCGGACATGGTCGGAGAAGGTTGAGACGAGATGCACGAACTTGGGCGCTGGAGCTCGAGTGCGCGGAGATGGATAAGCAAAGGAGGAAGAAGGCGTAGGTGAAAAGGTGAATCCTTATCCCTTATATATAGGCGGGCGAAGACTATGCGTCCCCACTAGCCTGGTAAAACTCGCTTATCTCCCAAGCGCCACCATCAATGGCGCGGCTGGGTTACCCATGTCCGTATTGATGAGAATCCCAGAATAAGGGGAACACGATCTCTGCTTCGACAAGACGTGCCAAGGAAACCGCTTCGCTAAACGCGC
This sequence comes from Triticum timopheevii, assembly GCA_963921465.1. Lineage (NCBI taxonomy): Eukaryota > Viridiplantae > Streptophyta > Magnoliopsida > Poales > Poaceae > Triticum > Triticum timopheevii. The sequence goes on along the minus strand of OY997266.1, from coordinate 501,472,360 downwards.
TGAGGCGGTATAATAAAAAACGGTTCAAGTAAAGGCTTGGTAGTGGTGTGGCGTCATGCCGCAAAATACGTCAGTGGATTGAACTTGTGTATATATTATTCTCTCTACGGTGGAACGTGGAATTTATTTTGCAGAGCCGAACACTATCCTGGTGTTCACAATCATCTCTGGATTATTCAAAGGAGGAACCCGCCTTGCAATGCCGAACATTATGCGCGCCAGACTCATCATCATTGAAGCCAGGTTCAGGGGCTACTGAGGGAGTCCTGGACTAGGGGGTGTCCGAACAGCTAGACTATCATCGTCCGCCGGACTCCAAGACTACGAAGATACAAGATTGAAGACTCCGTCCCGTGTCCGGATGGGACTTTCCTTGGCGTGGAAGGCAAGCTTGGCGATACGGATATGTAGATCTCCTACCATTGTAACCGACTTTGTGTAACCCTAGCCCTCTCCGGTGTCTATATAAACCGGAGGGCTTTAGTCCGTAGGACACAACATCCATTACAACAATCATACCATAGGCTAGCTTCTAGGGTTTAGCCTCCTTGATCTCGTGGTAGATCCACTCTTGTAATACACATCATCAATATTAATCAAGCAGGACGTAGGGTTTTACCTCCATCAAGAGGGACCGAACCTGGGTAAAACATCATCAATATTAATCAAGCAGGACGTAGGGTTTTACCTCCACCAATGTCGGTGTCAAAACCGGCGGATCTCGGGTAGGGGGTCCCGAACTGTGCGTCTAGGTGGATGGTAACAGGAGACAAGGGACACAATGTTTTACCCAGGTTCGGGCCCTCTTGATGGAGGTAAAACCCTACGTCCTGCTTGATTAATATTGATGATGTGTATTACAAGAGTGGATCTACCACGAGATCAAGGAGGCTAAACCCTAGAAGCTAGCCTATGGTATGATTGCTGTAATGGATGTTGTGTCCTACGGACTAAATCCCTCCGGTTTATATAGACACCGGAGAGGGCTAGGGTTACACAGAGTCGGTTACAATGGTAGGAGATCTACATATCCGTATCGCCAAGCTTGCCTTCCACGCCAAGGAAAGTCCCATCCGGACACGGGACGGAGTCTTCAATCTTGTATCTTCGTAGTCTTGGAGTCCGGCGGACGATGATAGTCCGGCTGTCCGGACACCCCCTAGTCCAGGACTCCCTCAATCCCCCTCCGACAGGGCGCCAGAACGGGCTCCCTAGAGGTTTTTGGTGGCTACATAGGCTTGCGGCGGTGGAACTCCCGATCTATCTTCTGTTCTGGAAGTTTTAGGATACGTGGGTATATATGGGTGCAGGGAGTACGTCGGTGGAGCTACGGGGGGCCCACGAGGCAGGGGGCACGCCCTAGGGGGGTGGGCGCGCCCCCACCCTCATGAGCACCTCCCGTATCTTCTGACGTGGAGTCCAAGTCTATCAGGTGGGTTTCCTTCCAAAAATAACTTCTCCAGTTGATTTCGTTCCTTTTTGACTCCGTCTGATATTCCTTTTCCTCGAAACACCGAAATGGGCATAAAACAACAAATCTGGGCTGGGCCTCCGGTTAATAGGTTAGTCCAAAAAATAATATAAAAGTGGATAATAAAGCCCAATATTGCCTAAATCAGTAGATAATATAGCATGGAGCAATCAAAAATTATAGATACGTTGGAGACGTATCAGACCCACAGGCGATGGTACGGGTGGCAACTTGGTGCATATCTGGTTGTTGCCTGCTGAAGAGCAGGTGGATGAGCAGGCAACAGACAATGTTGCTGCGGCCAGAGCTTCTGATGCTAGGCAGAGTAAGTAGAGAAGAGGAGAAGCGAACGTTGGATATGTCTGTTTCATTACTTGTAGAGTAGCATAGCACCATATATAGTCATAGTCTAGGTTTGGATTCAAACCAGTTACAGGAGCACGTCTCTCTTTTTTCTAAAACTCAGCAACGTCTCTTTACTAGTACACTAGCTTGTTCTGTATGCCTTATCAAGCCTTTGATTTTCTTTCCCTTTTTTTGCACGGAAGGAAGGAGGACAAAATTGAGAGTTCCTGGGACTCGAACCCAAGACCTCTTGGTTGAAAACCAAGGGTGCTAGTCACTTATGTGGCGAACGTTCCCCGGGAGGAGGACGGCAGACGAACGCATTTTCCTTGCAGTTTTAGTTGCGACACAAGATCGAACGGTCACAGTTTCGGGAATGTTGTCAGGCGAACGAGCCCAATTTTTCTTTTCTTCCTATATATAAAAAAGTATGCTACTTGGTGTCGGCTTAGTAAACAAATGATTGTGCCAACCTTGACCGTTGGATTGACATTCAACGTCTGTCGTGTTTCTTCAGTCTCTTCTTCCTCGAGCCGCCAAAGCCAAACCAACGTCGACGGTACTGCTTGCTCACGCCTCCCACGGCTGGCTGTGCTGCCACGCATGCATCATGGCCACATCGCATCCTAAAACTCTGCGCATCTTCCCCGACTCCTGTTAGTTCCCATCCGAGGCCTCACCATAGTCCTCCGCCTTGGTTTGCTCTCCGTGGCGCCGCCCTCCGGTGTTGTCAACATGGTCAACAACCGAGAGGAATAAGGAGATGACTGTACATGGTGAAGATGACAATAGGGACCCAGCAGCGCGTGCAGTAATTTTATTTTTTCGGGACGGAGAAGGGTATCAACTTGGCTGTGCAGGAGCTGTGTCCTGTCTAGCCCAGGCTTTTATTTCATATGTTTAGCACATGACCAGCCCAGTTTGTTTTTTTCCTTTCTAAAAATGGCTAGCCAGCTATTTTATTTTTTGTAGAATAACCAACGTAGGCCTACTTGCTTTTCTATGCCCTGTTGGGCCGGAAATCTTTCAAGACGAGGAGGGATGCATTTTGCCCAGAAAATGGGCTATAAGTAATAACAAATGGCCTATAAGTAATAATAAATGGGCTATAAAATGAAAAAATATAGCAAACATGCAATTAGTTCCAAAATACTTTTTCTTTCGGATTTGGATATTTTAAATTTCATTGTTTTTGTGCTGGTAAAATTTCATTGAATTTAAATTAAGGTATAGTTAGTTTAAAATTAATTTAAATCTGGCTAGAAATTTCGGGTTGTATACTGTTTGGGACAGATTTGGAGGCTGACTCGTGGGTCTACTAGGTTGACGTGCACGAAAGGCTTTGTCAACTTAGTCCACAAACGATTCTAGTAGCAGTGACCGTTGGATTTTAATCCAACGGCCGTGCTGCTTCTTCAATATCTGATCTTCTTGCTCTAGCCACCCAAACCAGTGCCGGTGAGACTGCCTGCTCCTGCCTCCCGTGACCGGCTGTGCTGCTGCACAGGCCGCATCGCCCCACCCTACTTCATTGCTGCCCAGGCCATTCCTCTACTCACCCACACCTCCTGTTATTTTCCGGCGATGGCAGCCGGACCAGTAAACCCTCGTACTCCCCACCGCGTGGGCAACCATTGCCGAGTCTTCCCCGGCTCTGTGTCGTTCCCTTCCTATGCCTCGCCGTCGTCCACCGCCATGGTGCTCTCGGCGCGGCCTGGTCAACGTGGTCAACGAATGACATCCATCGGACGTGGACTGTACGTGGAGAGGCTGCAGCTGGGTGCACGGCCGCACACAAGGAAATGCCTCCTTAGTACATGCAAAATAATGATTCCTCCACCTGACATCTGGGACCCACTAGAAGGGCCTCTGTATTTCGCGAAAAAAATGTGCCCCCCGCAGACAGGTCGCACCCACCAGCTATCTTCGCATGCAAGGAAGTGCCTCCTTATTACGCACAAAAAAATGAATACTCCCCCTGCCAGCTGGAACCCATCATAGTGGGAGGCTAACTTGTGGGCCTACCAAGTTGAAGGGGACGGAGGGATTTGTCAACTTAGTCAATATGAATGATTCTAGCTCCAGTTATCGTATGATGTTCATCCAACGGCTGTAGTGCTTCTTCAACCTCTGGTCTTCTTGCTCCAGCCGCCCAAACCAGCGCCGGTCGTGCCGCGTGCTCCTGCCTCCCGTGGCCGGTTGTGATGCCGTGGAGGCCTCACCGCCCCCTACTACTCCCACCGCTGGCCAGGCCATCCCTATACTCACCCACACCCCCTGTTATTCTGCGGCGACGGCAGCCTCACACCGCAGCCGAACCAATGAACCCTCATACTCCTCTCCGCGTGGGCATCCACTGCCATGTCTTCCCCGGCTCCGAGTTGCCCCCATCCTAGGCCTCGCCGTCGTCCATCGCCTTGGTGCTCTCGGCGCGGCATGGTCAATGTGGTTAATGACCGACTTCCATCGGAGGAGTACTGTATGTGGAGAGGCTGACAGCTGGGTCCACGGCCGCAGCAAGGAAGTGCCTCCTTATTACGCGGAAAATAATGATTCCTCCACCTGACAGCAGGGACCCATCGGACGGGCAACCATATTTCGTGAAAATAACGTTTCCCCCTTGACTGTTGGGACCCACCAGCTACATCTTCGCATGCAAGGAAGTGTGTCTGGGCAAAAAAAAATGATTCGCCCCCTGACTGCTGGGACCCACCAGCTACATCTTTGCATGCAAGGAAGTGCCTGACAGTCGGGACCAACCTGGTCGAAGCATACGTAGCGTTGTCATTCTGGTCGCGAACGTGTATGTACATACTGGTCGATGTAGAGGCGCGCATGTGTCGTAGTAGAGGCGCGCACGTAGCATGTACACGTATGTACAACGGCCAGGCTGCAAGAAAGAAAATACGACCACGTATGTACATACGGGCGGGGTCTCGAACGCCTACTCGTGCATACGTACGGCCAGGGCTCGTGTACATGGCTGGGTCGGAACGGAGAAACAACATCGTTGTCGTGTTCATGGGGAGCCAACCGGCTGGGTCAGAACGGAATGCATCGTCGTGTTCATCGGGAGGGCTTGGACGGAACAGCCGATGGAAACGAGGCCTGGCATACCGCAGAACACAGCAAACGGCCTTGTGTTCAATCGGCCACGTTCGAAACGGGATCCTGTTCATCGGGAGGGGTCTGGCATACTGCAAAACAGAGGAAACAGACTTGTGTTGGACCTCCTACGGTCGAAACAGGGTCCTGTTGATCGGGAGGGGTGTGGTGTACCGCAAAACGGAGAAAACGTACTTGTGTTGGAGTGCTATGGTCGAAATGGGGGTCCTGTTCATCGGGAGGGGTGTGGCATACCGCAAAACAGGACTCCACGGGACACTGTTCATCTCCACCGTCGACCTCCTCCAGCCTCCCCAGGCTACTGTTCATCCACCGTCGACCTCCTCCAGCCTCCACCTACGACTGTTCATCCACGGGCTCCTGTTCATCCAACCTCCACCACGCGCTACTCCAGCGACTACTGTTCAACCAACCCTCTCCACGGGCTCCTGTTCAACAACCCCTCCACGGGCTACTGTTCATCCACCCCTCCACCGACTACTGTTCAACCAGCCCTCCACGGGGTCGTCCTGTTCATCCAGCCCTCCACGGGGTCCTGTTCATCCAGCCCCAACCAGCTCGATCGATTGGGGTCCTATTCATCAAGTGGCAACACCACGGGGTCCTGTTCATCCACCCCCACTGGGAACTGTTCATCCAAACCCCCCTAGCAACGCTCAGTGTTCATCAAGGGAAGGAGCCAGCAGGGTTCAATCGGCTTTAGTTAGCAGTAGTAGCGAAGGAATCACTCTAGTTCAGTAACGTAGCTAGTGCAATCGCTCGGGTTCAGTTAGAGTCCAACGCCTCGCTCGGGTTCAGTTAGAGCCGAACTCCTCGAACACACGCGCGTACGTGTATGAGAGAAACGCGCATCGCCCGGCCCCCGACCACCCACCGTAACCGGGAACTCCCCGAAATTTTCCTTGCCCTCACTTCTACCACGGTTTTTTCAGTCATGGACGGCCCAAAGAATGTCATGCAGCTGCGTCTCCGGCCTGCCCAGGATGAAAAGCCCATTTTCTGTCATGATTTTTTGTCATAGAAGTAGGATCCCACCACATCTATGATGATACCGGGTTTTGTCACAATTATCGTCATAGAAGTGTCATAAGTATGACAGAAAAAGTTTTCATTCGGCCCAAAATGTCATGGATGTGTCTTTTTTTGTAGTGACTCCACATTTCAAAGGAAATAAACATGATATCATTTTTATAGCTTTAGAGCCACTTGGTTCATATGAATGGATTCCTATACACCCATAATTTCAAAGGAAAATAAACATTAGCATATATTCAATAGAAAAGTTCCTATGATATGAACCAAATGACATCTCTTTTCTAATCCCTCCTCATAGGAATTGAGATACATGTCATCTCTAGATTCAATAGAAAAGTTCCTATGATGTGAACCAAATGACATCTCTTTTCCAATCCCTACTCATAGGAATTGAGATACTCCATGTCATCTCTTTCCCTACAACTTCCATGTATACATCTTCTACTCCTAAATAGCTAGTACAACCCACTAGTAGCTTTTTTCCAAGAAATGCAACTATGGCACAAGAACTATATAGTGTGCGAATAACTTTGAAAGATGATCGTTGGATGAAGCTAATCCGACATTGCAGAGATGGCAAAATCTGAGCACTACTGGTCCTTGGATATCATCAACATTCCACCAGATTCTGCCACATGTACAATTTAGAAGACTCCATGGTTTGAACTTAAGCATAATGCACAAACCTCAAAACACAAGCACTTCTCCTTTATTCTAGAATCTTCCGTACAATAATTGCCCAAACTTTTTTTTGTAAATGAATTGCCATTTTTTTCTTTATGCTTTACAATGCACAACCCCATGAATCTTAACATTTTTATAAAACTAATTGATTTTGAATGAGATGAACTATAAGAACTAAATGAACATCTACATCATGCATATATGACTCAAAGCTTTACATGCTATAGTGTGTATTTATTCATAATTTGGTTTCCAAATCTCATGCGTTCAATGCATGTGTACCTTACTAGTTTTGAGTAGAGTAGCAAATTTCACGCGGCCGCGGGTATATCAAAATGTAGGGCCCATGCATCATTGCCTTTCGGTCGAACCTACGTCCACAATTTTTTGTACGTATATCTCCACTGGTCCTAGAACCCAAAATGTTGCCTCGTTCCCGTAAAACCAAGCGGCCCACACATATTAAGGTGTCGACTCAAACTCAATCCCTCTCCCGTTTACTACGACGTGACCCCGCACGCCGTAGTACTCCTACAAACCCTACCGTCACACGCATCATCGGTTTTCTTCAAGAGGATGAGGGAGAAGCGGATTTGTAGTGGAGGTGCTTAAAAAAGGATTTGTAGTGGAGACCCCTACCCTAGGGTGGCCTAGGTAGCTGCCGCACGCATAATTGGTTTTCTCTTTTCTTTATGCTCTTGCACCCTAGAGTGAAATGATGGTTGCTTCGTCCGTCCAGCTTAATGCGGGAAAGGTGGGGCTTTGTGATTTGACCCCTCATCGCTCATTTTCTACTACTGTGACGCTACGACCGGGGTGCCTCCAATTCCAACCGCTGCTACGAACTGTAATTTGGTGCATCACACGTGGAACAAGACGGTGGATGAGCCACATGTCGGCCAAAGGGGTCCTGTTTAGTGCGTCGCCATTTCGTGTGCGGACTGACCCTGCTTGAGTTGCTATGCCAACAAGATAGGAACAGCCTACCAGTTGGTTTTGCTCCTTGGTGAATCCCGACTATATTGAGCTAAAAAGATATGTATTGTATTACCCTATCTGTCTCAGTTTATAGGGCATGCACGTAGTTCTAGGTCATCCATTTGACTACCTAAATATGAGTTACTATGTCACAAAAAGTATATCATTGGGTTCTTAAGCGGATGTAGTTTCAAAACATATACTATTCATCACATATATAGCCAGTTAAATTCTCAACCTAGAACGACGTGCATGCCATGTAAACCGATACGAAGGAAGTAGTAAAAATGAGGTGATTTTACCGAGCGATGGGCGGGGGAGCATGTCCTGTCATGCGGTCCCACGTGTCATGATGTATCAAGGCGATGCGCGTGTCCCTCTTGAGGCAGAAGCTACTATGTGGTTTTCTTGAAGGAGATGATGGTGAACCGAAGTGTGAAATAATGGTTGCTTCGTCCGTCTGGGAAGGTGCGACATTGTGATTTGACGTCTCATTGCTCATTACTAGTACTGGGGCGGTACAACTGGGGTGCATCCCCCCTGCTGTTCTGCCCTTTTATTTGGTGCTTGACACGTCGACCCGGTTGCTATATGTCCCACATGTCGGCGAGAGGAAGTACATAATTCATGAAAGCGAGCGTCGACGGAGGAGCACACGACACGGCTTAGTTTTTGCTGCTTCGCGCGATCCATCGATACAAACCCGGACTAAAAAAAGGCGAGGGCGGGTTTTTTCCCACGCGCTAGGTAGGGGAGTTTGGCATAGTCTATTCGAGGCAAGGAGGCAGGAAGGGAAACAAGCAAATAAAGGTTGAGCGACTTAGTTTTGGGAAAATCTGATTTTACGGAGTACATACCCACTATGGAGGTAGTACTACTTACTACTCCCTCCTTTCCAGTTCCAGCGCTGCTATACACACGACGCCGTGCGGACGAATTGTGCACGACAACACATATCAAGCCGTTCATGCATACTATCCAGCACATATCGGCGGCTGGACTGCCCATCGTCCCAGAGTCGTGCACACATCCATCGTCTATGTAGCACTTTCGTTCCGGTTTATAGGGCTCATCTAAAAAATTCGTTTTTCCGTTTTATAAGTCTCAATTCTACTAGTAGTAGTAGTACCATCACATGTTGGATTTCAAGGTGCGTTAAATCACCCGATGCAAGCAGTGTCAAGAGAAAACTCACCAATGCATGTAGCAGTTCATGGAAATTTAGTGGTCATGCATGCATTCGTTCTAATTAATGCCTCGGTAAACAATAACTTCTTGAGAAAAACGAGCGTACTAATTACTTGTGCAAACTACAAAATTAATTCCACCATTCACCGTCTACCTTGGTTGGAGAGATTTTAAAATTGAGCCATAAACTGGAAAGGAGGGAGTAGTAACTTTTGTCTCGATTACTATTTGTTGCCTTGTATAGATGCAAAATGTATTTTTTATAGTGGCCTTGTATAAGTAAATGGAGGGAGTATTAAAGGACACATATTCCAAACAATATGGTAATCTCTCTAACCAAGGTAGGGATGAGGAGTAAACGGAGGGAGTAGTAAAATTTTCTCCTCGTCCTGCGAGCCACCGCGGACGTGGGCGAGGGAGCGGGTGTAAGGAGTACTAGTAAGCAAGCTTCACCTCATCCTGCGAGCCACCGCGCCCGTGGGCGGGGGAGACAGTATACTAAGCAAGATTCTCCTCATCCTGCAAGTTGACGGGACACATCAAAATACTCCAATGTATAGAGCCTTGCCTCTAAGGTAGGCCCCACATGGTTTGCCACTTTTTTAACATAACGCATCAAGTTGCAATTTGTTTGTTCAGCCATGGTAGACGATCCTCCCTCCATCAAGTGGACAACCAGTACACGTGTCAAATTACCACGTGGGCTGCCTTTTCGTACAAAAATGAGCTCCATCGTGTACCCACGCGGGTGTGGTTGGGAAAGAGACGGGAGTACGTGCACCATGCGTGCACCTCTTCTCTTCGTGCACGTCTCCCACCTACATGGGTGTGTGTGAGAGAGATACGAACCTATAAATAATGTGCCGTCCATCCCCATGCCTCCGCCCAATCCGACCACCAGTCACCACCACACCCCACTCCTCCTCACCTTATCTCCCATCTTTCTCCCTCCATTTTTATATAAAAGGCCACTATCAAAATTACAATTTGCAGATATACAAGACCACTAACACTAATCGATGCAATATTAATGGTGTTTGCCTCGTAGTAGTAGCAAATGAGGACATTAATTATCCCTTGCATGCATGCGGGAGTGTGAGCATTGGCTTGATGTGCATGAAAGAGAAGAATACACATTAATTTACATGGCAAACAAGGAAACAAGGTGGCTTGCAACATTGACTTAGAAGACATTAATTTTTGCCTTGGTACCTATAATATGGGTTTGTGGCCTTGTATACAAAAATGGAGTCCGATAAAATTGTCGAGATACCATTTTTCCGATAAAACTCTCGAGATATCATTAGTTTTTACACATGGGATTACTCCTGCATGGGTCAATCACAATAGGTGTTTCCTAAAAAAATGCATCTTGATGTTCCGTGCAATGCACGGGCATCTTGCTAGTCCATGAAAACAACACATGGCAAAATTTCACGGCGAACGAGGGATTTGAATATGCTGGGAGGGGCTGTTTGGATCTTGCCCGGGGTAGCCAAAATATTGGCGACCCTTTTGTCCACCGGTGCCTTTGCCACCGATAAACGAGGAATGGCTCGGTTGCTCATGCATCCTCTAGCGCGCACATTGGAGACGAGCTCGCATGAGCTGTGCTTTTTTTGTCCCACCACGCCGCCCGAGCTGGCCGTAGATCGACTGGCGACCCGCAAATTACGCCATCCAACCGTAGCCATACACATTATGACAGCAACTCAACCAACCGGACGAAATTCATGCAAACACGATGATATTTCATATAAACAATGATGGAAATCATATAAAATACCGGATTTTCATACAAACATGACAGATTTCATTACATTCAAATGAACTACGCGGTGCTAGTTCTGGACAGCATAGGTATATAATACCTGACCTAATTGGTCACCCGCTGACCCATTTGTGTTCCTCATGTCCGGTAGCACGATCATCGGACTGCCGGGAGCCCCGGAGGTATATGCTTCAGCATAAAGGATGGCTTGCTTCCCCACTGCCCAACTGATATGATTGGCTGATGCCAAAGGTGATGGTGGAAGGGGCTTCTCCGCTTCCGTGGAGCCCATGCAGGGTCGACGAAGGTCCTCGCAACAAAAGGATCCGGCAAGACACCTGTTGTGTACGCCGGCGTCGCCTCCGCGGTGGCGTTCATGGGACCCAAGCGGCGGTGGCCTCCCGTGTTCTACTTCTCCTTGATGATGGCGGTGGACGCGGAGGCACTAGACACCGACTCGTTGCTCTCCACACACCCGGCTTCTGTCACTGCTTGCATGGCGCAGCCGCCGGCATGGGAGTCTCGGCCACAGAAATGGGAGATGTGGTCGCACACACGGGAGGCGTGGTATGAGGAGGCGGCGTGGACGGCAGCGACGACGCCCGTGCATCGCTCCTTGTCGAGCTAGTCTGGAGCGGCGAGTTGCTGAATCATGCACCGGCTTGGGGTGGCAACTGGCTCCGTCAGGCAAGGGGAGGGAGGTGGATCAGCGAGTTGCATAGCTCGTATCCGGTGGGCTCGGCGGGCCACCGAGCCGGCTTGGATGCGGGATAACTACTCTTCGTAAGCCATTGTAAGAGTGGACAAAATGGTGAAGGAGGAGATAGGGGAGCGGCGGAGGTGTACGATTCTTGGCCGGCATTTGGCCTTATTTAAATAGGAGATTAAATAGACGATGGACGGGAGGAGCTTGGTTGGCATTGCGTTTAATGTCGGCCCGGTCATGAACGGACGTGTGTCCAAAGTGGGTTTCTCAGCTTCCACATGGGCGGGTTTCATGGAGGCGTTTGAATGCGGCAAGGAGGCGTGTTCAGCCGGGCGTGCAGCGAGTGGCGCCCTCGACTCTGACGTACAACACCGCGCCGTTCTTCCACTAACGTGTGGGCTCTTTGGGTACATAGCCTGGATGTCAGTGACCCAACGCAGGCAGCGCACGACAGAGGAACTTTTGGTGGGCCAGGGCGGTCAGAAGCGGGCATTTCATAAACCGATGATTGTTCATTGACTGTGATGTCATCTATTTCATGTAGATAAGCCTACTATATAATGTACAAGAATTTTAAAATTTTCATATATATGTTGATAGCCCATTTGATACGTTGCAATTCATAAAGACTGCTACAAACATCAATGTTCTGCTTATCACAGATAAGATTGATTAATACTCGTAACAATCCATGTCCCTAACAAAGGGTGCATGCATGTATAGGTTGAGCGTGTGTCTTGCATCGTGTGCTGTGTGCATGCAGGCGTGCGAGTGTTGCGTGCGTGCATGTGTACGTTTCAGTGTTGCATGCATGTGTGCGTACGTGCGTGTGTTCGTGAGTGCATGTGTATGTGTCAGTGTTGCACGCCTGCATGCGTGCGTGTGTTCGTGCGAGTGTTGCGTGCATGCATGTGTACGTGCGGGGTGAGGCTACACGTCAGTCGACTGACTTCTTCATCTCTGATCAGTAGATTTTCCAGCCGTTGGATACAAAATCAAGGGCCTGCAGTTTATCTTCAACCTCCACCCCCCTGAGCCACCAGCCACCACCGGCCGAACCACCGGCCCCCACTGCCCGCGGCCGGCCCGCCCGCCCCGAAACCACTCCCCACCGCCGATCTGCCGCCGCCCGGCCATCCCTCTAGGCCCCCCGCGCCTAGCTTTTTCTCCGGTGATCCCCACGCCACCGCCCAATCATCGCGCCCCCCACCGCCGGTGACTGCCAACCAGAGCTCTCACGACTTCAAATCCCCACCGACCACTAATTTATTACCATTTCTGTTCTTCATATAGGCGCTGACGGGTAGGCCCTATGGTAATGTGCGCTGCTGAATGTGGACCGTTTGACTGGTCAATTGATCGTGTCATCAACAAATTACGGAGTTGTATGGTGAGCCAGTGACCGTATGATCACCCTAAAATGTATTTTATTAACACAGTGCAGACTCAAACTACCATTTCTTTCTTTCATATACGTGTTGACAGGTAGGCCCCACGGTTACACGCCCTGATGGTGCAACACTAGTTGCGCCACGTGGAACATTTGACTGGTCAATTGATTGTGTCATCAACAAAATACGAAGTTGTACGGGTGAGCCAGTGACCGTATAATCACGACATGTATTTTTATTAACATGGTATAGACGCAAGGGCTCATATATACGTGCAAGCACTCACCGCTATAAGTGCACACACGCAGACCCTACCCCTATGAGCACCTTCGAGAGAGTGAGCCAGCATATGATCTTGAGATTTGATGAAGTCATCATAGGTGCCTCGTAGTCGAGTGGAACGTCTCCTCCCACTGAACGCACATCGCCAAAAAATACTGAAATTAACACAAGATAAATGCGAGCACCGGGACTTTAACCTTGGTGGGCTCGAGAAACCACTGTCCTCCTAACCATCCAACCACATGTTGGTTAGCACCACAAAATGTATGTGGTGACCGTGATGAGCTTATTCTGAAGTCCAGTGACCATATCGTGCTTTCGCTTCAAATACAATGACCGTAAGTGTCATCAACAAAATACGGAGCACGCATCAAATACAAAGTCCATCAGTGTCATAAAAAAAATACAGAGACGTATCATGAGCTAGATATCGTATGATCACCATGAGAATGTATACGGTGACCGTAATGAGCATATTCTGAATGTCCAGTGACCGTATAGTGCTTTTGCTTGAAATACAGTGACCGTCACGCGTGAATGTGTCGTGGGCATGCATACTTTTAGAGGGCCGAGAGATAGTTTGTGTGCGTACGTGAAAGTGGTGCAGAAAGAGGGGGTGTCCGGTGGAGACAAGGAGAGATATGACTTCATTTCTCTTTCCCGTGACTAATATTTTAGGAGAAAATATAAAAATTCACAATGCAGAACAAATATTTTTGGATGCACCATGCAATTAACTTTCATGTATAACATTGTACTATTGTATATGCTTATTTTCTTAGTGGCCGATTGCGTGTGTGGTGTGGTGGGCACATCATTTCTAGTTGTGGTGGGTCAACATGAGGACTCATGGGTCGGTTCCATCCCGCACCACATAGGTTGGACCGAGATGCATTATACGAAGACCCATGTGGAGGACTCGGCGTACAACACGAAGCTACCCGAGTCGTGGAGGACTCTATCCCCACTGGTGATAAGCCGACTATATATGATTTGTAACCCTAGGCCCCGAGTATGTTACAAAAGCTTGGGGGCTAGTTCATCGATAGTATACACACACGCACAACGCCTGGTATTCATTTGTACTTTGTACACATCCCTATCACTAATATACAGTACCAAGAGTAGGCTTTTTCCTCAACTGCAAGGGTCCGAACTAGGGTAAAACTTTGCCTTGTATTACCATCCAGCCTAACAGTTAGGGATATCCTACCGAATGATCTGATGGAATCATATCTGCCAACCACTAAGAGAGTGGTGTGTCTGGGGGGGGGGGGGGGCAATGTGTGCGAGAGAGGCCTAAAGATAATGTGCATGCGGGAGACACATAGGCACATATATGTGCATAAAGAGGGCTAGCAGAGACCGTGCATGTGTATATATGCATGTGAGAGAAATAGTGTTTTCCAACTGAGATTAGTGAAAAGAGTGGTACATAGTAGTGAGAGAGAGAGAGTGAGAGAGAGCATGTGCGTGAGACAGCCCGACACCCCGGGAGAGATTGTGAGCATGTGTGAAAGAGAAATGCCGATGCATATAAAGTGTGTGCACTTATGCGTTAGATAGAGAGATATATAGCGCGTTTGTGAGAACGGCCTGAGGCATAGTGCATCTACGTGTAAAAGGCGGTTCTACGCATTAAATTAAAATATAAATGGCATTATTATTTTTGGATGAGATCATGAATTTTGCAAATTGCGTATGAACGAAAATCGGTCTATCAGACACCCATACTCTATTAAATTCTAACATGTGCATGTGTTTATTTCATATTATTGATCCATAGAGTGAGAGAGGTTTGAAATACAGGCAATGCATTGCTTTTGCAATTCATATATTAAACATTAATTAGTGCACTCCATGTTGTTAGTGTGAAGCACTTTATACATTTGTCACTTACATGGATACATTCCAAATTGCTAGCTACGAAATAGAATACATGTTGAATTCAACATAAAGGGGGTTTCAAAGATTCGAATTCATAGGAAGTGCATTCATCTATTTGAACCGAGATAATGGCATTTGTAAATCAGATCTAAAAGGGAGCATCAATCTTTGTTGTGCATTTGAACATGCTATATATTCATACGCATGTCTAACTATTTTTTGCAACCAAGGAGATTATATCTGGAACCATGCATGAAGTGAGGTAAGTTGCATATTTTTTATTATATACTCGTGTACAATGTATATTCAAATGTACCCCCTCCATTCCAAAATAATCGTAGCTTTAGGATTTTCAAGAGTAAAGATTTGTGAAGTTTGACAAATCCTGAAAGTTCAATTCAAGAGAACCGAAAACGTTAATGCTTCTGCTCCCAAATATTGAACGAAGCGCCAAATAAGCTTCTGGTCACCCAAAACCGTGCGAGAATAATGTTTGGTGGTAGGAAATTAATGTCCTGACTCTAGCCCGTGTAGCCTATCGGCCCGAATCCAAAGGTCTAAACCGGGGTAGGTTTGTAACTTTACCAAGACGCCAGTCTCAACCGCCTCCGAGAAGCATTCATACGTCGTGGGCGCCTAAACACCCATGAGCTCGGCCTAAATCTATCCCACCCACCATTTGGGACACCTGAGATTACTGTCCTACCCCCAACCCGCAATATGTCCAAAATTTTAGATGGAGGCAAAGTTTGTAACTTTCCCCAAATTTCAAACAAGCGCGTCCCAAACCGAAAGATTTTTCCCATTAGTTCCACCCTCCCTCCGTTTCCCCATTCATACTCCGTGGGAGCCAAAACACCCTCTCCACCAGCCGCGAAACCCCAGCCTCCTTCGTCCTCCACCCCATAGTGCCCAATCCACTGTCGCGCACCTCCATCATGCCAGAGCCGGTACCCCAATGTTGTCGTCCAACGCAACCGCAACCGCAACGCCCTCAAGGACTTAGCAGCCGAAGCCGAGGCAGAGCTGCCTCCACGACACCGACGCCGACGTGCGTCGTACCAGAACCACTTCAACCATGCCGTCCTGCGCCTCACCGCTGCCGCTCCACTGTCGCAACCGTCCACCGCACCAGAGCTATTCCCGCTACACTGTCGTTCGCCGCCTCGGATCTGGTTCCCCGCCACCGACAGACGGCCACTGCACCACACTCAAAAACTTGGCCATGGGTTCGTCCAAGGCTCCATCGTCCTCCACAACTTCTCGTTTCCAGCGAACCACAAGAAGATCGTTGGAAAAACAGAAGGAGGACACAACACTGCCAGCAGAAAGAGGTACTCCTCTTGCCTTATTCATGCAAATCTTATGTCTCATGAAAGAAACTAGTTGAGCGCTTCTTACTGCATCTTCTTCGTGATACTAAATGCACAAGGTTTCCTCCCATTTACTATTTCACCTTTGCTAGAGGTTAGTAGCCCGCCTGGATTTCAATTCAGGGTCAGTCGAACCGGAATTAAAAGAAGCAGCACCCTCTTAGGCGCACGGAGCACCTAGTCCGCATGTTTGCCAGGGAAGCGGCGCATCGGTGTCTATCATAGGGGTGTGGGGTGCAGGAGCTGCTTGCACCTGATCTGGAGGTCGACGGGTCTTGAAGGGATGGCCGAGGGGCGGTGCCAAGCACGGTGGTGCGGTGAGGTCGAGGGGATAGCAGAGGCAGGGGATTGGGCCGACGGTTGCTGGTGTTTCGAGGAAGATCGTAACACTGACTGGCTGGAGGTAGATGAAGGCGATCTGCCCATTCTTTGTACATCGAACGGCGCAGAAAAAATGGACTGACCTATTTGTTATCAGTCGACTGTTATTTTCATAGAATCCTATAGTAATTTCGTGTGCCATGCATGTTGTAGAGCTATCATATGTCTCCCGTCATTTATTTCTCACCGACCTGCTATCTTCTACCTTTACACTGTACTAATTGTGCACAGACTTCACCCGTACTCACACTATTGTTTTTTATGCATGGGTATTTCAGACTCTGACGCAGTGTTGATGAATGCAAAAAAGAAAAGACAGAAGTCGCTCCAATGTAATTCGAAGATAAGCACTAAGCGTTTCAGCGCTCTAAAGGGTGCAGTGTCAGCAGATGGAGACAATAAACGTAGCTCTGCAGTTGATGATCTCAATTGCCACACACAACTATCCCAGGTGCTTGCTTTAACTTTGCGCTGTCAAATGTGGTTGCATGTTGCATATGGTGTCTAGCTTGTATTGCTTCCAATTTGGTTAAATTGCATCTGCTTACTTTACACATTATACCTTTGATAATGACATGCCTTCCTGTTTTTGATACATACTACATATGCTATTAACCATGTTTGTACATCAAACTAATGCTCTTTTGTATACCTCATCAATCACTTATGATGAGATACTCACCCCAGTGGGTTACTGTGAGACGCGCTACTCGTTTAAAGAGTGTAGTGTCATCCTCCCCACATGATTCTCAAGAAACAACAAGGCCAAATGAAGATAGTCAACGTAGCTCTCTAGTTGATGACTGCAATTCCCCCACACCACCATCGCAGGTGCTTGCTCTTACTTGGCAGTGTGATATGTGGTTGCATGTTGCATATGTTGTCTACCTTGTAATGCTTCTAATTAGGGTAAATTACATCTTCTTAATTAGTTAACACATTATACCTGTGAATATGACATGCCTTCCTGTTTTTTGGTACATACTGCGTCTTTCTATTAACCATGTTCTTACATCAAACTACTTTTCTTGTGTATCCCTCCTCAATCACTTCTGACAATACACCTTCAAGTTGACAGTGTAATATTGGTTGCATCTTGCATATATATAATTTCAAACATGTATTGCCTCTAATTTGTTGAAGTGCCACTTATAATGAGACACATCTAACTTGGTAGAGTGATTTTGGTTGGATCTTTCATATGGTGTCTAGATTGCATTGCTTCTAATTTATTGAAATGCCTTCTGCTTAGCCTTTTTCATACATATTCCATCCTCCTACAATGTGGTTGCCATACATAAAAGTTGTCTTCATCAGTATCATGCATCAACGAATTTGGAAGTGCGAATTTCATTCCTTTTTCTTGTGTGTTTACTTGACAAGGCAAAATCTGAAAGGACGAAGGCACGGAATGATGGTGGTCCTCTGGAGCAACAGAAATAGATGATCTCTGCAGATTCTCCTGCTACTCCTACTGCAGTGCAAGTTCCAAATCTCATCTCCCCTACTCCACAACCCCAGGTGCTTGCTCTAACATGGCAGTGTGGTATCTGATTGCATGTTGCATATGGTGCCTAGCTTGTATTGCTCCTAATTTGTTAAATTGCATCTCCTTAGTTTACACATTATACATGTGAATATGACATGCCTTCCTGTTTTTGGAACATACTACATCTGCCTATCACACCATGTTCTTACACCAAACTACTGTTCTTGTGTATCCTGCATCTATCGCTTATGATGAGACAGTCACGCCTGTGGGTTAGTATGAGACGCGCTACTCTTATAAAGAGTGTAGTTTCATCCTCTCCACATGATTCTCAAGAAACATCAAGCCTAAATGAAGATATTGAATGTAGCTCTGTACTTGAAGACCGCACTTCCCCTACAACACCATCACAGGTTCTTTCTCTAACTTCGCAGTGTGATATGTGGTTGCATGTTGCATACGGTGTCTAGCTTGTAATGATTCTAATTAGGGTAAATTGCATCTGCTTAGTTTACACGTTATACCTATGAATATGACATGCCTTCCTATTTTTGGTACACACACTATATCTATGTGTTAACCATGTTCTTACATGAAACTACATCTCTTCTGTATCCTGCATCAATCACTTACGATGAGACACCTTTATTCGTTGCATATTGCATATTATTTCTAGCATGTTGCCATGTATTGCTTCTAATTTGGTCAAATACATTTGTTAGGCCACCCTTTTAATTTGGCAGAGTGATATTGGTTTCATCTTTCATATGGTTTCTAGCTTGCATTGCTTCTAACAAGTTCAAACACCTTGTGCTTAGTTTACACTTTATACATCATACATGTCAATATGTCACGCCGTCCTATTTTTCATACATATTCCATCCTCCTATCATGTGGCTGCCTTACATGAAAGTAGTGTTCGTCAGTATCATGCATCAATGAGTTCTAAAGAGCAAATGTTATTCCTTTTTCTTGTGGGTTTGACTTGACAAGGCAAAATCAAGAAAGAGGAAGGAAAATAGTAAGGAAGGCGATGATGGTGGTCCTCTGCAGCAACGTAAACGGAGCATCTGTACGGATTCTCCTTGTACTGCTAGTGCATTACAAGGTCCAGGTCTCCGCTCCCCAACTCCACCATCCAAGGTGCTTGCTCTAACTTGGCAGTGTCATATCTGGTTGCATGTCGCATATGGTGTCCAGCTTGTATTGCTCCTAATTAGTGTAAACTGCATCTGCTTAGATTACACATGACACGTGTGAATATGACACGATTTCCTGTTTTTGGTACATACTATATCTGTCTATCACACCATGTTCTTACATGAAACTACTCTTCTTGTGTATCCTGCATCAGTCACTTATGATGGGACACCTTTAAGTTGGCAGTGTGATATTGGTTTGCATCTTGAATATGATTTCTAGCATGTAGTGCTTCTAGTTTGATGAACGCCACCTATGATGAGACAATTTTAACTTGGCACAGTGATACTGATTGCACCTTCTGTCATGGAATAGTCACGGCAGATGTCCTAGTGTGAGGACTTAGTCGTGAGACCAACACATCTGTGTAGTAGCTTGAGAGGGGTTGGTCGGGTCGAGAGACGTGAGGTGGATCAACACACAAGACAAGGATTTAGACAACATCGGGCCTCGGGAAACATCATCCGATAATAGCCCTACATGTTGTTTGTGGCTAGATCTCATTATGCTCATGAGGAGACGCCGTATAAGCCGGCTCTCCTCTAGTTGTGTCTAACCCTAAAGATTTTTCCTCTTCCACCTCTTGGGGTGCCCCGCCCCTCCTTATATAAGTTGAAGGGGCGGGTTACATGTAGAGTCAAACTCGAATTAGGACTTAACCTATTTCGACGTCTTACCATGGGCTTCTTAACGTCTTGGGCTTCTTAACGTAAGCGGGCTTACGATCTGGCTTACAATCTAACTTACAATCTGGCTTACCATCTGGCTTATCTTCTGTCGGCTTACCATGCTTAACTGTCCGCCGGCTTACAATGTGGCTTATCTTCTGCCGGCTTACCATGCTTAACTGTCTGCTGGCTTACCATCTGACTTAACTATCCGTCGGCTTACAATCTGACTTAATTATCCACCGGCTTACAATCTACCGACTTATAATCAGCCGGGTCACCAATGAAAACACCAAGTCCCAGCCGAGTCATGTCTCCGGCCGGGTCACACCGTGGGGTATATCCCCGACATTAGCCCCTAGTTTAATTTGGATTTATCCATGTTAAACTGATCCTGTAAAACAAACACAAGAACAATTTTTACAGATTATGCTCCGGGTTAAGAACTCTTGTAAGCCGACACCTGATCATCCTTAACTCCTTGGTATTTCCTTCTTCTAGAAAATCCGGGTTAATAGGCCAGCCTCATAATTAATTTGCTGATATTGGCTTCTCACAGAGAAATATTATGAAGAATGATTCATTTGATTCATCTCCCAATGCTTAATAAAAGATATTGGTCTTTGAAATACTCATCGCCCTTATATGCATATCACTTGTAGCCCCCAAGTCTTAAGAAGGGAGCGTAGTAACCGCCTAAGACTTGTTTCAGTATAAATGTTACAACCTTGAAGAAATCCAATTTGTTCATCTCAGTCACTAGTCAAAACTGAATATTCCACATATTTAGCCCCCAAGTGCTGGGTTGTCATGCTTGCAGCAACCTGGGACTTGCAATTGCCTTATGCTCACAAAAAGTTCAACCAATATGACCCCCAAGGGCCGGGTCATTATGCAATAATGAGCAGGGACTTTGTAGATATTATTATGTAGACTTGAGCAGCAACGTGTAGCCCCCAACGGCCGGCTCAGTAAGATAATACTGAGCTAGGACTTTATATATACTTCTTTGAAAAGAAGATCATATGATGTAACCCCCACCATGGGGCTTGAACCCACGTCCACAAGGTTAAGAGCCTTGTGCTTTACCAATTTAGCAATGGACCCTTCAATATAATGGAATAAGGCTTGTGTACCTTGAATTTTTGACAAGAACAATTGGTAGCCCCCGAGGGCCGGCTCATTATGATGTGATGAGTCGGGTCTTTAATAAGGCCAATAAAAAGTAATCATGCATTAGCCCCCAAGTGCCATGGTGCATGCTGACAGTAACATGGGACTTGCGTATTTGATGTAATCTCAATTTGAATAATGTAGCCCCCAAGTGCCGGGTCATAAGCCTGGGGCGACTCGGGACTATTCCTTCCATTGTATATAAAATTATATCCATTGTCCAGATAATAATAGCCATTGCACTGAAGCGACTTTGAAAACCTGTGATATTGAATCGTACTGCCGGCTTATGATACCAATGCAGTGAGGGTGATAACCCAAAACTTAGAAGCCAATACTTCCAAGTATTTAATATCATCATATACTGGCGACTTGTCGTCCAAAGCCAGGCCAGATTAACAGAAACCACGGGCATGCTTCTGATATGAGCTGTGAGAATTGAGGCTACATGGCCTGAATCACTTTAAACAGTATGTCAAGATGGTAGCAAGATGAACCGAAAAAACATTAAAAAAACCAAGCAAAAAGAGAAAAACAAGGCTATGCTTCGAATACGAGCAGAAGACGGACCGGAAGGGTTAATAGCTATGCTTCAAATACGAGCAGGAAGCCCCCAAGTGGTTTGCGACCTTGGGCTGATCAAGAGGGTAACGACAGCTATGATTCGAATATGATCAGGAAGCCCCCTAGTGACCATAAGGTGTTGGCATTGCGCCGATCAAGAGGGTACCGACAGCTATGTTCTCTTTGGTGAATACACCTATGTTTGAACAGGAAGCCCCCAAGTGACCATAAGTTTTGGCATTGCACCGATCAAGAGGGTACCGACAACTATGTTCTCTTTGGTGAATACACCTATGTTTGAATATGAAGCCCCCAAGTGACCATAAGTTTTGGCATTGCGCCTATCAAGAGGGTACCGACAACTATGTTCTCTTTGGTGAATACACCTATGTTTGAACAGGAAACCCCCAAGTGACCATAAGTTTTGGCATTGCGCCGGTCAAGAGGGTACCGACAGCTATGTTCTCTTTGGTGAATACACCTATGTTTGAACAGGAAGCCCCCAAGTGACCATTGAAGCAGGGTACCTATGTTTGAGTTGTGCTTTGCAACATGCTCTCTTTGGTCCCTTTAATTTTTTCCTGAGAACTCGAACTTGCGAGAGATGGATTCTTTTTAAGTCGAACCTCTTAAACCGGATACTAAGAGCTTCAAAACTTTGTGAGAGACAAATTTCCATTAAGCCGGATTTTAAACCGGAATTCTTCATTTTGAGCCGGAAATTTTTTGATGGCCTTTAAACTGGCAACATTTACTGAGCCATGTCCATGTAGCCCCCGAGTCTTACGACTACTCGAGGAGTTGGCTTGAGACTTTCCATGCTTGACCATGATATGACTAGTGGATTGCTGGAATATGTTGAATCTCAGTGGGTTATAGTTAAACCCTATCCATTGACCCATCCGGTGTAAGCAAGGGCCGTAGCTTGCTGGTCTCCTTTGTAATGGTGAATTCTGCATAAGAAATTGCACAAACGAGAGTAATTGTTCTCGAAGAAAAAAAGAATGTATCAATAGAAACTTGACAAGATGGATTTCACTTGATATGTTTTATCAAGAAGTATCAGCTGTATGATTGCAGCAATGATGACAGAGGTGGCGGCTTAAAGCGCGACACTGGGCTGCTCAGAAGAGATCCTACGGGTGACGTATGATCTTTTTTTCCAGCAATTGTGTCCACTTTGACTTTTCTTTTTCATTATTCAATCAGTGCAAGCACATGAGAAGGGAGCAGCACAGCAGCTCAGCACACTGCGGGGCACGGTGAAACGGTGCTCAGTACGCTGTAAGGCAGTGGCGGTTTACAGACGTGGGCGGAGGTGACTGAACACGGTCGTGGCTATGGGGGAGACGATTTGTCCTTGCCAGCTTGAAGATGGCGAGTAGAAGCAACCCACGGCGGAAGAATCCGGCGGCACTAGGCAGTAGAGCCGGTTTTGAGGCCCTTCGTTATTGCAGCAGCGGAGGCAGGGCCACGGTAGCATTGGTGGCTCAAGGCGACAGTGTCAGCGGCTCACGTGAGCCATGGGTCAGAAGTAGACCTAGGCCAGGATGTAGCACTGCTGGCGGCTTGACGAGCTCAGCACAGACAGAAAACGAGCCGGGGGCGCAGCAGCGGGTTGAAGCTCCAGTGGCGGCTCACGGGCAGCGAAGGCGAAGAATCCGGCGAGTCTGCAATGGGGTGCTCCAACGAGGGAGGGTCGGGGCGGCTTGAGCGTTGCGCGGCGACGCGGTGACGCGGCTAGGCACACGAGCACAACAGTAGGCAGAGCCAGCCGACGACTTGAAGTGGAGGCGGAGGTGGCTTGGCGCGTCACAATAGAGGCAGGTGGAGGCCAGGGCGAGGAGCGCTAAGGCAGGGCGACTCATGCAGCGACGAACCGAGGCGGAGAGGCACTCGTGAAACGGCGGCTCACAGCAGAGTTGGCGGTCTGACACAAATCCGTGAAGGTAACGGCGGGTCAAGGCCGCAGCAGATAGCGGTGGCCTGCGATTCCGATAGCGCCATATCAACATGGCATGACAGAGATGGAGCTTGGCGACTCCGAGGCACAACGATGGGAGTGTGACCCGGTGGGACGAGCCACAGCAGCTAGGCGGCTCATAAGCAGAGTTGCAGCAGTGGAAGTAACCGGAATGCACTCCGGTGGCAGCTCACAAGCGGTGCAGGCGACTCATCAAGGCCCAACAGCGACTCAGGGGAGGCAAATCACGAACCGGCAGCTCGACGAAGGCCATGGAGGTAGTGGCTCACGACGGTGATGGCGAAGACCGGCAGCGCAGTGGCTTGCAACAGTTACCTGAAAGTTGGCCCGCATGGCGGTTTGCAGGGAGCAGCACCAAGGCAAGGGTGGCTCACCTGCGGCGGCTTGCTGGAGGCAGCTTGGCAACGGAGACACTATAGAAGCGACGACAAGGCAGCGTGTGGAGGAGTGATGGGGGTCCGTGAAAGTGATCCGACGACTTGATGCCGCGGGCCGACTCGCAAGCGTAGGCGGAGCCGGACTCGGACGCAAAGAACGACGATTCATCGCGAGGCCAAGGGGACGGCGTGAGGCGGTCCATTATAGCGGAGGAAGCAACTGCCGCGGAGGCCCTCCTGGCGACTCGGAGCAGGGCCGAAGCAACGACGGCGGAGGCCGGCTCAAAAGAGGGAGACGACGAAGCAGCTTCAGGAAGTGCGGCCACGATGGTAAAGACCGGGTTTGGCGAGTGGCGTGAGGCAACCTGGAGGCAGCTCGTTCAGCGATGGATGAGACGAGAACCGAACCGTGACTTGGAGGCTGCAGCAGGGTTGGCTCGACGGGCGGCTCAGCGGAGACGAGTCACAGCGACGGAGAGGCCGAGCGGCTCACAGCAATGACGAATCAAGGCCTACTTTCAGCAAGGCGAGGCGAGGCAGCCCGTGTAGCAACAGTGGAAGAAGGGCAGCGCCGGGCCAGGATGGCTTGAAGGCCAGCGGAGGCGGCGATTTGAGGTTGCGGTGGCTCAAGACGTCGCAAGTTGGTGGTGGCTCGGGCAGCTCGAAGACGACGCTGGCCGGGCGGCTCAACACACCGGAGACGAGGTGGAATGGTGGGCCATGACAGCTCTGACGGAGGGGGTGCTCGAAGATGGCTCTGCGGCAGAGGTAGGCGGGTCGTGACACTCAGCCGCGACTCTCGGCGGAGCGAGGCCGGCTCTACGTGGCCCAAAGATGGCGCGACCAGAGGCGGGGCTGAGTCTGTGGAGTTGAGCGGTGACTTAGCCGTGTAGCTGGTCCGCGGACACGCGGAGGACTCGCGAGGCACGGCGAGGTCGGGGCGAGGCCGAAATATCAGGCGCTTCTAGGCCGGGCGGCTCAGGGCCCGCGATTCAACGGCGGCTGGCTGTGTGGTGAACCGGCGGTGGGCGCGGGGCGTCTCAAGGGCGGCTTTGTCACGGACAACATCGGAGGTGCTCCGGTGGTGGTTCAAAGGAAGCCCGTGGCGACTCAGTGTGGCGAATCCGGGTCGCGGATGCTGACTATCGATCGTGGTCGTCTTTGTTTCCGAGTCGTAGGCATCTTTAGAAAATTCACGTCTGCCTCTTTCTTTTTCTTTTGCTGTGATGGTTGAACAGTGACGGTGACTCCGACTGTATGGATTCCGTGAGCTACCAACAGAAACTTGACATGTCGATAGTGTTGGCGATTTGTGACTTCTTTTCTCGGCGACTTGCGGCAGCTATCAAATCGCAACCTTAACTTTCCTTAAATCGTCCAAACTATGAATCTAGACCGATGAACTCGAAGCTGATGCAGATCCTTTCCAGCCGTCTCGTCTTCATCCGAAAACTGCGAACTTCTTGATCCGTGAGAAAAATCCCTCCAAGAACTCAACACCACCGTGCACGAGCCCCACGGTGGGCGCCAACTGTCGTGGAATAGTCACGGCAGATGTCCTAGTGTGAGGACTTAGTCGTGAGGACAACTCATCTATGTAGTAGCTTGAGAGGGGTTGGTCGGGTCGAGAGACGCGAGGCGGATCAACACACAAGACAAGGATTTAGGCAGCTTCGGGCCCTGGGAAACATCATCCGGTAATAGCCCTACATGTTGTTTGTGGCTAGATCTCATTATGCTCATGAGGGAGACGCCGTATAAGCCGGCTCTCCTCTAGTTGTGTCTAACCCTAAAGATTTTTCCTCTTCCCCCTCTTGGGGTGCCCCGCCCCTCCTTATATAAGTTGAAGGGGCGGGTTACATGTAGAGTCAAACTCGGATTAGGACTTAACCTATTTTGACGTCTTACCATGGGCTTCTCACTGTGGGCTTTTTAATGTCTTGGGCTTATTAATGTAAGCCGGCTAACGATGTGGCTTACAATCTGACTTACAATCTGGCTTACCATCTGGCTTATCTTCTACCGGCTTATCATGCTAAATTGTCAGCCAGCTTACAATTTGGCTTACCATCTGGCTTATCTTCTGCCGGCTTACCATGCTTAACTATCTGTCGGCTTACCATCTGACTTAACTATCCGGCGGCTTACAATCTGACTTAACTATCCGCCGGCTTATAACCAGTCGGGTCACCAATGAAAACACCAAGTCCCAGCCGGGTCATGTCTCCGGCCGGGTCACACCGCGGGGTATATCCCCGGCACCTTCCATATGGTGTCTAGCTTGCAGTGCTTCTAATTTGTTGAAGTGCCTTCTGCTTAGTTACCACATCATAGGTGTGAATATGTCAAGACGTCCAGTTTTTCGTACATATTCCATCCTCGTATCATGACTTTGCCTTCCATCAGAGTAGTGTTCATCAGTATCATGCATGAATGAGTTCTTAAGAGCGAATTATATTCCTTTTTCTTGTCGGTTTGACCTCACAATGCAAAATCAATAAAGCGGAAGGAAATTGGTAAGTCATTGGATGATGGTGGTCCTTCCGAGCAACTGAAATGGAGGTTCTCTACAGATTCTACTCTGCCATTCTCCAAACAAGATTCGCAAGACAACGCAAGGCTAGACAGTCAACGTAGCTGTGTAGATGATGAGCACATCTCCCCTACTCCATCATCACAGGTGCTTGCTCTAACTTGGCACTATTATATGTGGTTGCATGTTGCATATGATGTCTAGCTTGTATTGCTTCTAACTTTGTTGAATTGCATCTGCTTACTTCACAAATAATGCCTATGAATATGACATGTGTTCCTGTTTCTAGAACATACTATATCTGATCACACCATGTTCTTACATCAGACTATTGTTCTTGCATATCCCGCATCAATCACTTATGATGAGGCACCTTTAAGTCGCCACTGTGATATTGGTTGTGTCTTGCATATGATTTCTAGCATGTACTGCTTCTAATTTGTTGAAACGCCATACAGTTTGAACTTGGCAGAGTGATATTGGTTGCATCTTTCATATGGTATCTAGCTTGCAGTGCTTCTAATTTGTTGAAATGCCTTCTGCTTAGATACCACATCATAGGTGTGAATATGTCACGTCATCCTGTTTTTCGTACATATTCCATCCTCGCATCATGTGTTTTGTCTTTCATCCGAGTAGTGTTCGTCAGTATCATGCATGAATGAGTTCTGAAGAGCGAATTTTATTCCTTTTTCTTATCGGTTTGACTTCAAAATGCAAAATCATTACAGCTGAAGGAAATTAGTCTGACAGTGGATGATGGTGGTCCTTTGGAGCAACTCAAACAGGGGGTCTCTACAGATTCTACTCCGCCATCCTCCCAACAAGATCCGCAAGACAACACAAGACTAGACAATCAACGTAGCTGTGTAGATGATGAGCACATCTCCCCTACTCCACCATCACAGGTGCTTGCTCTAACTTGGCACTATTATATGTGGTTGCATGTTGCGTATGATGTCTAGCTTGTATTGCTTCCAAATTTGTTGAATTGCATTTGGTTACTTTACACATAATGCTTGTGAATATGACACGTGTTCCTGTTTCTAGAACATGCGTGTAGATGATGAGCACATCTCCCCTACTCCACCATCACAGGTGCTTGCTCTAACTTGAAACTGTTATATGTGGTTGCGTGTTCCGTATGATGTCTAGTTTGTATTTCTTATGATTATGTTGAATTGCATCTGCGTAGCTTACAACTTATACCTGCAACAATCACTTACTCATAAGACACATTTAACTTGGGACTCTGATGTAGGTTGCATCTTGCATTGTCTTCTAGCTTTTACTGCTTCTAATTTCTTGAAATGGCACTTACGACGAGACACTTTTTACCTGATAGAGTGATATTGGTTGCATGTTCATATGGTGCCTAGCTTTCATTTCTTCTAATTTTGTTGAAATGCCTTCTGCTTACTGTTTTTTCATACATATTCCATCCTCCTATCGTACGTGTGAGTATGCAATGCTGTCTTTTTTTGTATATATTCCATCCACCTATCCTGCGCTTGCCTTACATCAAAGTAGTGTTCGTCTGTATCATGCATCAACCAGTTATGCAGAGCTAATTTTATTCATCTTCTTATGGTTTTGACTTCATAAGGCAATATCACAAAATAGGAAGAAAAAGAGTAAGTTAGGGGATGTTGGTGGTCCTCCGCACCGACGCAAACAGAGACTCTCTAGATTTGCCACTGCTACTGATAATGAAGTTGAACTCCCAAGTATACATGATGGGTTCATCTCCCGTACTCCACCATAGCAGGTTGAAAGGATCGAGAAGAGGTGTCTAGAGGGGGGGGGGGGGTGATTAGACACTAAGTACCAAAAGTTGCAATTTTTATTTTCTTTAAGTTGGAGTGGAGTTTTTGGCACAAGTTTACCAATCACAATACATAACAAGCAAGCATGCAAAGAGTATATGAGCAGCGGAAAGTAAAGCATGCAACTTGCAAGAATGTAAAGGGATGGGTTTGGAGAATTCAAACGCAATTGGAGACACGGATGTTTTTGTCGTGGTTCCGATAGGTGGTGCTATCGTACATCCACATTGATGGAGACTTCAACCCACGAAGGGTAACGGTTGCGCGAGTCCATGGAGGTCTCCACCCACGAAGGGTCCACGAAGAAGCAACCTTGTTTATCCCACCATGGCCGTCGCCCATGAAGGACTTGCCTCACTAGCGGTAGATCTTCACGAAGTAGGCGATCTCCTTGCCCTTACAAATTCCTTGGTTCAACTCCACAATCTTGTCGGAGGCTCCCAAGTGACACCTAGCCAATCTAGGAGACACCACTCTCCAAGAAGTAACAAATGGTGTGTTGATGATGAACTCCTTGCTCTTGTGCTTCAAATGACAGTCTCCCCAACACTCAACTCTCTCTCACAGGATTTGGATTTAATGGAAAGAAGGTTTGAGTGGAAAGCAACTTGGGGAAGGCTAGAGATCAAGATTCATATGGTAGGAATGGAATATCTTGGTCTCAACACATGAGTAGGTGGTTCTCTATCAGAAAATGCAAGTT
The DNA here is from genome assembly GCA_963921465.1 of Triticum timopheevii. Classification (NCBI taxonomy): domain Eukaryota; kingdom Viridiplantae; phylum Streptophyta; class Magnoliopsida; order Poales; family Poaceae; genus Triticum; species Triticum timopheevii. The sequence goes on along the minus strand of OY997266.1, from coordinate 501,443,225 downwards.
GGAAGTGCAGGTTCGTTTTGATGGCTCTCTCCCGAATGAAGAGGAGGTGGAGGGGTATATATAGCCTCCACACAAAATCTAACCGTTACACACAACTTGCCAATCTCGGTGGGACCGAATTGAGAAACTCGTTCGGACCGATTCAGCAAATCTAGTGACCGTTAGGATTTTCGGTGGGACCAACATGCAATTCGGTAGGACCGATATGGTTAGGGTTAGGGCATAACATAATCTCGGTGAGACCAATTACACAAACTCGGTAGGACCGATTTTGGTAATAAGCTAACCAGAGAGTTGGTCAGGCAAACTCGGTGGGACCGATTTGATCATCTCGGTTGGACCGAAATGTTGCAAAGAGGAATAGAGAGTTTGCATTGTAATCTCGGTAGTACCGATTACTCAAACTCGGTGAGACCGATATTGGTAATGGACATACACAGAGACATTATAATCCCATCTCAGTGAGACCGATTTGCCTAGGGTTTGTGGCAGTGGCTAAGACATCTGAACTCTGTCGCCGGATAGAAAGAGTCGGTAGGGCCGAGTTAGACTTTTTGGTTTAGGACAAATGTGGATGTGAGAAAGCAGTTGAGGGCCTTGGAGCATATCACTAAGCACTTTGAGCAAGTAAGCCATTAAGCAACACCTCATCCCCTCTTGATAGTATCGACTTTTCCTATAGACTCAATGTGATCTTGGATCACCAAAATAGAAAATGTAGAGTCTTGAGCTTTGAGCTTGAGCCAATCCTTTGTCCTTAGCATCTTGAAGGGGTTCCACATCCTCTAGTCCATGCCACTTCATTTGTTGAACTCATCTGAAACATACTAGGTAAAAGTGTTAGTCCAACAAGAGATATGTTGACATTAATTACCAAAACCACCCAGGGAGCACTTGTTCTTTCAATCTCCCCCTTTTTGGTAATTGATGATAACATACATCAAAGCTTTAAATAAGGATATAGAGAATAACAAGTAAAGCTTTGGAAAGACATATAACATGCATAGGCTCCCCCTACATGTATGCAATCATGTGAATATGGAATATAGGAGCATGTGAGTGCATAAACATGACAGAGTAAGCAATGTGTTACATGTATCTTGGCTATATGCATCAGAGCAAAAGATGTGAATATGGGAGATGTACCTTCGTGCTCATGAGTCCTTCTTGCAAACAGTATGTACATCAGCAAGAATTTCTCATACACATGATTGTGATGCATATACTTACCTTGTGGTCTTGAGTTGGCTTAGGATGGAATGAACCTGTGAAAATAAGGTTAGATAACACAGATACACCTACTAGCCAGAGCAAACAAAAGAAACCACAAGAGTGCCAAGACTAGGATGACATGTAGAGAGTGAGTACCGAGTACCACATTGGATATAGACATGTACCCAAAGGTAAAGATGTGCAATGAATTTAAAGAGTTTCTTTCCCTTAGATGTCTTGCTCCCCCTGAATCTAGCATGGGATACTGGGAGAAGATAGGGAACAGAAAATCAGAGCTCAAGGAAACAAATGAACAGAGCTAATGCAAATAAGCACATATGAACATGTCTTTCCCCTCAAGAAGACATGTAGCATCTCTCCTCTTTAACACTAAGCATCTGGGATCCTTGATGATTACTCTCTCCTTGAGTATTCTCTCCCCCTAGAGATATGATTAAGCTTTGATGTGATCTCTCTCTACCCCTTTGACATCAATTTCCAAGAAGGGTCTGCTGGAATTTGTCATGAATGGGTTTGGTCCTTGAGTCACATCACAAAGCACTAAGGTAAATGTGATGCTTGTAGAAGACAAGATTCATTGAGTGGAGCTGGATCAAAAGTAATGCAGGAACGAATGGCAAAATGTCTTTCCTGTAGTGAAATCGGTGGCACCGAGTGGTATGCTTCGGTTGCACCGAAAAAATTCGGTTGGACCGAAAACAAGAGACCGGTGTGACCGAGTTCATCACAGAGAAAACACTTGTCACCTCAGCTCACTAGACAAGTAAGATCTAACAAGGATTTGCAAGGAATTAACTGAAAGATTTGCAAAGAATTTGATGCAGGGAATGCAGAACAAATAGAAAAGAAAAGAAATCTAGATGAAGTTTTTTTTGAAAGAAAGGGGAAACAAATATTCAAGAGACAAATGCAAGAGCACACAAGAGAACTTCATCTAGAATTGGTTGGCGACAAAGTCACCTATGTTAGAGTATATTGACTTAGGAGTCAAGTGAGATCACTTGATCATAGGTCATACTCATCGTTTAAGCTCAAAATGGGGTTACCATTTTTCGTTTAAGCATCTTGATGTATTCACATCTTGTCGAGTTGCTTTGACTCATGACTTGGAGTAAAGCTTCTCTAAGATGGAATAACTACCTTGGGTGGTGGTGTTGATCGTGATCATGTAGTGAAACTTATGTGGGTTGCTCAAAGTTGATGTAGCTCATCAAGAGTTGGGAGCACCACTTGGAATATGAGTTCATCTACCTACATGGGTTAGTTTTTGCAAGGAAGAGCACTTGTGTATCCAAAATGACATTCATTAAACTCAACAAGGAATTTGTCAAAGGATATGTTTGAACGGTTTCGTGCTTCCTTGTCTTCAACCACCATTGTGTAGAGACTTGGTGATGTAGAGATTGCTCAAGATGTGAGTGGGTTACAATCTCATGGACTTAGATTCAACCAAGTACCTACACGGGTTAGATAGCATGCAAGGTGCAAATATATCCAAGACATAAGATCATCAAACGAGAAATATCAAGGATTAGTCATAGACTCGTGTCTTGCATGTATCAAATGGAGTTCCTACTCAAAGTTTGAGGCATCAATGATGTTCAATTCTCCTCTTAACCCGCAAAACACTTTCTCATCAAGTGGTTTGGTGAAAATATCCACTAATTGTTTTTCGGTGCGAACATGCTTAAGATTAATGTCCCCTTTGGCAACATGATCTCGAATGAAATGATGACGAACTTCAATATGCTTAGTTTGAGAGTGTTGCACGGGATTGTGAGCAATCTGATACGTCTCCAACGTATCTATAATTTTTGATTGTTCCATGCTATTATATTACCCCTTTTGTATGTTTATGGGCTTTATTTTACACATTTATATTATTTTTGGGAGTAACCTAATAACCGGAGGCCCAGCCCATATTGCTGTTTTTTGCCTATTTCAGTATTTCGAAGAAAAGGAATATCAAATGGAGTCCAAACGGAATGAAACCTTTGGGAGCGTTATTTTTGGAACAAATATGATCCGAAGAGCTTGGAGTGCAAGTCAAGAAGCTCCCGAGGGCCCCACAAGATAGCCCCCCCCCCCCTGTAGGGCGCACCCCATGTCTCGTGGGCCCCTCGGGCGGCCACCGACGTACTTCTTCCTCCTATATATACCTAAGTACCCCGAAAACATCCAGGAGCACCACGAAACACAATTTCCACCGCCGTAACCTTCTGTATCCATGAGATCCCATCTTGGAGCCTTCGCCGACACTCTGCTGGAGGGGGAATCAACCACGGAGGGCCTCTACATCAACATCCTTGCCCCTCCGATGAGTTGTGAGTAGTTTACCACAGACCTACGGGTCCATAGTTATTAGCTAGATGACTTCTTCTCTCTTTTTGGATCTCAATACAATGTTCTCCCCCTCTCTTGTGGAGATCTATTCGATGTAAACTCTTTTTGTGGTGTGTTTGTCGAGATCCGATGAATTGTGGGTTTATGATCAAGTTTATCTATGAATAATATTTGAATCTTCTCTGAATTCTTTTATGTATGATTGAGTTATCTTTGCAAGTCTCTTCGAATTATCAGTTTGGTTTGGCCTACTAGATTGGTCTTTCTTGCCATGGGAGAAGTGCTTAGCTTTGGGTTCAATCTTGTGGTGTTCTTACCCAGTGATAGAAAGGGTTGCAAGACACATATTGTATTGCTGTCATCGAGGATAACAAGATGGGGTCTATATCATATTGCATGTGTTTATCCCTCTACATCATGTCATCTTGCTTAATGTGTTACTTTGTTCTTATAAACTTAATACTCTAGATGCAGGCAGGAGTCGGTCTACTTGTTATGGACGTGATGCCTATATACATGATCATGCCTAGATAATCTCATAACTATGCACTTTTCTATCAATTGCTCGATAGTAATTTGTTCACCCACCATAATACTTATGCTTTCTTGAGAGAAGCCACTAGTGAAACCTATGGCCCCCGGGTCTATCTCTTATCATATTTGCTTTCAATCTACTTTATTTGCATCTTTACTTTTTGCATCTATCTTAAAATACCAAAAATATATTTATCTTATCATACTATATTTATTAGATCTCACTTTCGCAAGTGGCCATGAAGGGATTGACAACCCCTTTATTGCGTTGGTTGCGAGTTCTCAGTTTGTTTGTGTAGGTGCGTGGGACTTTTGAGAAGCCTCCTACTGGATTGATACCTTGGTTCTCAAAACTGAGGGAAATACTTACGCTACACTTTGCTGCATCGCCCTCATCTTCGAGGAAAACCAACGCAAGCTCAAGACGTAGCAAGAAGGATTTCTGGCACCGTTGCCGGGGAAGTCTTCGCTCAAGTCAAGACATACCAAGTACCCATCACAAACCCATCTCCCTCGCATTTACATTATTTTCCATTTGCCTCTCGTTTTCCTCTCCCTCACTTCACCCTTGCCGTTTTATTCACCTTCTCTTTCCCAATCTCCTCCTCTCTTTTCGCTTGCCATTTTTCTGTTTGCTTGTGTGTTGGATTACTTGTTTCCATGGCGCAAGATAATACCAAATTGTGTGACTTCTCGAATACCAATAATAATGATTTCCTTAGTACTCCGATTGCTCCTCTTAATAATGTTGAGTCTTGTGAAATCAATACTGCTTTGCTGAATCTTGTTATGAAAGATCAATTCGCCGGCCTTCCTAGTGAAGATGCCGCTACTCATCTAAACAACTTTGTTGATTTGTGTGATATGCAAAAGAAGAAAGATACGGATAAAAATATTGTCAAATTGAAGTTATTTCCGTTTTCACTTAGAGATCATGCTAAAATTTGGTTTTCGTCTTTGCCTAAAAATAGTATTGATTCTTGGAACAAGTGCAAAGATGCTTTTATCTCTAAGTATTTTCCTCCCGCTAAGATCATCACTCTTAGGAACGATATTATGAATTTTAAACAACTTGATCATGAGCATGTTGCCCAATCTTGGGAAAGAATGAAATTGATGCTTTGCAATTGCCTACTCATGGTTTGAATTTATGGATGATCATACAAAATTTTTATGCCGGTTTGAACTTTGCTTCTAGAAATCTCTTAGATTCGGCCGCAGGAGGCACGTTTATGGAAATCACGTTAGGAGATGCTACAAATTTGCTTGATAATATTATGGCTAATTATTCTCAATGGCACACCGAAAGATCTTCTAGTAAAAAGGTGCATGCTATAAAAGAAATCAATGTTTTGAGTGGAAAGATGGATGAACTTATGAAGATGTTTGCTACTAAAAATACCTCTCTTGATCCCAATGATATGCCTTTGTCTTCCTTGATTGAGAATAATAATGAATCTATGGATGTGAATTTTGTTGGTAGGAATAGTTTTGGAAACAATGCTTATAGAGGAAATTTTAATGCTAGACCGTTCCCTAGTAATCCCTCTAATAACTATGGAAATTCCTACAATAATTCTTATGGTAATTTTAATAAGATGCCCTTTGATTTTGAGAATAGTGTGAAAGAATTTATGATTTATCAAAAGAATTTTAATGCCTTGCTTGAAGAAAAATTGCTCAAGGTTGATGATTTGGCTAGGAACGTTGATAGACTTTCGCTTGATGTTAATTCTCTAAAACTTGGATCTTCTTCTCCTAACCATGATATCAATGAGTCTCTCAAAGTAATGAGAATTTCCATTGACGAGTGCAAGGAAAGAACTGCTAGATTGCGTGCTAAAAAAGAAAGCTTTATAAAAGCGTGTTCTTCTAGTCTTCATGAAAATAATGATGAGGATCTTAAAGTTATTGATGCGTCTCCGATTAGATCTATGTTTTTCAATATGAATTTGGATGATTATGGGAGTGATGATGAATCAACTTTGCCTAGAAGGCGTCCCAAAAATTCGGAGTCTTTAGATCTTGATGTTAAATTTGGTGAAAGTGAGATTGGACAATCCTCAACTTCTAATAATGATGAACCCACTATCTCGTATTTCAAGGAATTTGATTATGATAATTGTTCTTTAAAAGGGTGTATTTCCTTGTTGCAATCCATTGTTAATTCTCCTCATGCTTATAGTCAAAATAAATCTTTTACCAAACATATTGTTGATGCCTTGATGCAATCTTATGATGAAAAACTTAATTTGAAAGTTTCTATACCTAGAAAACTTAATGATGAGTGGGAACCTACTATAAAGATTAGAATTAAAGATTATGAGTGTTTTGCTTTGTGTGATTTGGGTGCTAGTGCTTCCACGATTCCGAAAACTTTACGTGATATTCTAGGTTTCCATGATCTTGATGATTGATCTTTAAATTTGCACCTTGCGGATTCCACCATTAAAAAGCCTATGGGAAGGATCAATGATGTTCTTATTGTTGCAAATAGAAATTTGGTGCCCGTAGATTTTATCGTTCTTGATATAGATTGCAATATTTCTTGCCCTATTATTCTTGGTAGACCTTTCCTTAGAACGATTGGTGCGATTATTGATATGAAGGAAGGGAATATTAGATTCCAATTTCCATTAAAGAAAGGCATGGAGCACTTTCCAAGAAAGAAAGTCAAATTACCTTATGAATCTATCATGTGTGCTACTTATGAATTTAGTGCCAAAGATGGCACTCGTTAGATCTATCTTTGTTTTTATGCCTAGCTAGGGGCGTTAAACGATAGCGCTAGTTGGGAGGCAACCCAATTTTTCATTATGTTTTTTGTGTTTGCTACTGTTTAGTAATAAATCTTGCATCTACCTTCTGGTTAGATGTATTTTTATCCTTTAATTAGTGTTTGTGCCAAGTAGAACCTATAGGATAACCTATGATGATAGTTGATTTGATTCTGCTGAAAAACAGAAACTTTGCGCGCACGAATATAATTTTGTTAAATCACAGGAACGTGATTTTGCGTTGATTCTTTTTGTTGCTGTTCAATAGACAAATTTTCCAGGACTTCCTATTTTTGTAGGATTTTTAGCGTTCCAGAAGTTTGCGTTAGTTACAGATTTCTACAGACTGTTCTGTTTTTGACAGATTCTGTTTTTCGTGTGTTGTTTGCTTATTTCAATGCATCTATGGCTAGTAAATTAGTTTATAAACCATAAAGAAGTTGGAATACAGTAGGTTTAACACCAAAATAAATAAATAATTAGTTCATGGCAGTACCTTATGTGGTGGTTTTGTTTTCTTTCACGAACGGAGCTTATAAGATTTCCTGTTGAGTTTTGTGTTGTGAAGTTTTCAAATTTTGGGTAAAGCTTTTATGGCTTATGGAATAAGGAGTGGCAATAGACTAATCTTGGGGATGCCCATGGCACCCCAAGATATTCAAGGATAGCCAAAAGCCTAAGCTTGGGGATGCCCCGGGAAGGCATCCCCTCTTTCATCTTCGTTCATTGGTAACTTTACTTGGAGCTATATTTTTATTCGCCACATGATATGTGTTTTGCTTGGAGCGTCATGTATTATATTAGTCTTTGATTTTTATTTTACCACAATCATCCTTGCTGTACACACCTTTTGGGAGAAGCCTATTTGATTAGAATTTGCTAGAATACTCTATGTGCTTCACTTATATCTTTTGAGCTTGATAGTTTTTGCTCTAGTGCTTCACTTATATCTTTTAGAGCACGGTGGTGTCTTAATTTTGAAGAAATTGCTAGTCTCTCATGCTTCACTTATATTGTTTTGAGAGTCTTTTAGAACAACATTGTATTTTCTATGATCATAAAGTTGGTCCTAGAATGATGAGCATCCAAGTTGGGTATAATAAAAACTATCATAGGAAGTGAATTGGATGCTATGATCAATTTGATGCTTGATAATTGTTTTGAGATATGAAGGTAGTGATATTAAAGTCATGCTAGTTGGGTGATTACAAATTTAAAGAATGCTTGTGTTGAAGCTTGTGATTCCCGTAGCATGCACGTATGGTGAACCGCTTTGTGATGAAGTTGGAGCACAATTTTATTTATTGATTGTCTTCCTTATGAGTGGCGGTCGGGGACGAGCGATGGTATTTTCCTACCAATATATGCCCCTAGGAGCATGCGTGTAGTACTTTGGTTTTTGATAACTTCTAAATTTTTGCAACAAGTATATGAGTTCTTTTGATTAATGTTGAGTCCATGGATTATACGCACTCTTTCACCCTTACACCATTGCTAGCCTCTCTTGTCCCGTGCAACTTTCGCCGGTACCATACACCTACCATACTCCTTCCTCAAAACAGCCACCATACCTACCTATTATGGCATTTCCATAGCCATTCTGAGATATATTGCCATGCAACTTTCCACCATTCCGTTCATATGACACGCTTTACTTTTGTCATATTGCTTTTTGCATGATCATGTAGTTGACATTGTATTTGTGGCAAGGCCACCTTCATACTTTTCATACATCTCGCTCTTGATTCATTCCATATCCCGGTAAACTGCCGGAGGCATTCATATAGAGTCATATCTTGTTCTAGCTTTGAGTTGTAAATCCATAAAAGTGTGATGATCTTCATTATTAGAACATTGTCCTAGTGAGGAAAGGATGATGAAGACTATGATTCCCCCACAAGTCGGGATGAGACTTCGGACTTTACAAAAAAAAAAGAGAAAGGCCAAAAAGAAAAAAAAGGAAGAAGGCCAAAGAAAAAAAAGAGAAAAAAAGAAAAGAAAAGAAATAAAATAAAATGAGAGAAAAAGAGAGAAGGGACAATGCTACTATCTCTTTTTCCACACTTGTGCTTCAAAATAGCACCATGATCTTCATGTTAGAGAGTCTCATATGTTGTCACTTTCATATACTAGTGGGAATTTTTCATTATAGATTGGCTTGTATATTCCAATGATGGGTTTCCTCAAAGTGCCCTAGGTCTTCATGAGCAAGCAAGTTGGATGCACCCCACTTAGTTTGTTTTATTGAGCTTTCATATATTTATAGCTCTAGTGCATCCGTTGCATGGCAATCCCTACTCACTCACATTGATATCTATTAATGGGCATCTCCATAGCCCGTTGATACGCCTAGTTGCTTTGAGACTATCTTCTCCTTTTTGTCTTCTCCACAACCACCATTCTATTCCACATATAGTGCTATGTCCATGGCTCACGCTCATGTATTGCATGAAAGTTGAAAAAGTTTGAGATTATTAAAGTATGAAACAATTGCTTGGCTTGTCATCGGGGTTGTGCATGATTAAATACTTTGTGTGATGAAGATAGAGCAACAGCCAGAATATATGATTTTGTAGGGATAACTTTCTTTAGCCATGTTATTTTAAGAAGACATGATTACTTTGATTAGTATGCTTGAAGTATTACTATTTCTTATGTCAATATGAACTTTTATTTTGTATTCATTTGGATCTGAACATTCATGCCACAATAAAGAAAACTACATTATGGATTATGCTAGGTAGCATTCCACATCAAAATTTTCTTTTTTATCATTTACCTACTTGAGGACGAGCAGGAATTAAGCTTGGAGATGCTTGATACGTCTCCAACGTATCTATAATTTTTGATTGTTCCATGCTATTATATTACCCCTTTTGGATGTTTATGGGCTTTATTTTACAGATTTATATCATTTTTGGGACTAACCTACTAACCGGAGGCCCAGCCCATATTGCTGTTTTTTTGCCTATTTCAGTATTTCGAAGAAAAGTAATATCAAACGGAATCCAAACGGAATGAAACCATCGGGAGCGTTATTTTTGGAACAAATCTGATCCGGAGAGCTTGGAGTGCAAGTCAAGAAGCTCTCGAGGGCCCCACGAGATAGGGGGCCGCGCCCGCCTGTAGGGCGCGCCCCCTGTCTCGTGGGCCCCTCGGGCGGCCACCGACGTACTTCTTCCTCCTATATATACCTACGTACACCGAAAACATCCAGGAGAACCACAAAACACAATTTCCACTGCCGTAACCTTCTGTATCCGCGAGATCCCATCTTGGAGCCTTCGCCGGCACTCAGCCGGAGGGGGAATCAACCACGGAGGGCCTCTACATCAACATCCTTGCCCCTCCGATGAGTTGTGAGTAGTTTACCACAGACCTACGGGTCCATAGTTATTAGCTAGATGGCTTCTTCTCTCTTTTTGGATCTCAATACAGTGTTCCCCCCTCTCTTGTGGAGATCTATTTTTGATGTAAACTCTTTTTGCCGTGTGTTTGTCGAGATCCGATGAATTGTGGGTTTATGATCAAGTTTATCTATGAATAATATTTGAATCTTCTCTGAATTCTTTTATGTATGATTGAGTTATCTTTGCAAGTCTCTTCGAATTATCAGTTTGGTTTGGCCTACTAGATTGGTCTTTCTTGCCATGGGAGAAGTGCTTAGCTTTGGGTTCAATCTTGCGGTGTTCTTATCCAGTGACAGAAAGGGTTGCAAGACACATATTGTATTGTTGCCATTGAGGATAACAAGATGGGGTTTATATCATATTGCATGTGTTTATCCCTCTACATCATGTCATCTTGCTTAATGCGTTACTCTGTTCTTATGAACTTAATACTCTAGATGCAGGCAGGAGTCAGTCGATGTGTGGAGTAATAGTAGTAGATGCAGGCAGGAGTCGGTCTACTTGTTATGGACGTGATGCCTATATACATGATCATGCCTAGATAATCTCATAAATATGCGCTTTTCTATCAATTGCTCGACAGTAATTTGTTCACCCACCGTAATACTTATGCATTCTTGAGAGAAGACACTAGTGAAACCTATGGCCCCCGGGTCTATCTCTTATCATATTTGCTTTCAATCTACTTTATTTGCATCTTTAGTTTTTGCATCTATCTTATAAAATACCAAAAATATATTTATCTTATCATACTATCTTTATTAGATCTCACTTTCGCAAGTGGCCGTGAAGGGATTGACAACCCCTTTATTGTGTTGGTTGCGAGTTCTCTGTTTGTTTGTGTAGGTGCGTGGGACTTTTGAGAAGCCTCCTACTGGATTGATAGCTTGGTTCTCAAAACTGAGGGAAATACTTACGCTACACTTTGTTGCATCACCCTCTCCTCTTCGAGCAAAACCAACGCAAGCTCAAGACGTAGCACAATCTTGATAGAACTTTCTGTCAGGACCCCGATCCTATGCCACACCGATCTAGCATGTAACACCTCATATCACTTTGCGGCCTCACGCACGGTATTCCCACGGGTGTCGCCTTACCAGGCCCGGGACCGTTTGCGCCTTTTGGCACACGTATATGATAGTGTTGCTAGCATCCATATGATAAAGAACCCGGGCTGACATGGCTAGTCGTGAACCCAAGGTGGCACTAACTTACAGGGACAGGCATACATGACCCAGCAACGAACGTGTCAGTCATCAGCGAGTGAATCCAGGCTGTAGCAACTGGGCTAGCAGGACTCCGGTAAACCGGGCTGTAGCAGGCTAACAGGACTCCGGTAGACACCGCGTGACATTTCCCCGAAGGGACAGACACAGGAACGAAGGACACATGCCGGCCAGCCTAAATGTTCCGGAGCAGTAGCAAGCTACCAAGGCTCAGTGGAAGCACTAGGAGACATTTCCCGGTAAGAGAGTCTACCAAGGATAAACAACTAGATAGTCAGATCCCACAAATACCAAGCATTTCAATAACATACACACAATATGCTCGATATGTGCAAATACAACATGGCGTCACAACATGACTCTACAACTCATGTATTTTATTCAATAGGCTCTGAGGAGCGAGATATTACAAACATGGGTCTCTCGACCCAGCATTCAGAGCATACAAGTCAAAGCACAAGCGGAAGCTTAACATGTCTGAGTATAGACATCTACAAATGAAAAAGGCCGAGAAGTCTGGCTATCTACCAGACCCTGCCGAGGGCACAAGAGCTGAGGTAACAAGCTAAACGTCGAAGTCCATGTGGAACTACTAGTGAGACCGAAGTCTCTCTGCAAAAACATAAAATAGGCAAACGTGAGTACAAATGTACCCAGCAAGACTTACATCAGAACTAACTACATATGCATCATTATCAACAAAGGGATGGTGGGGTTTAATTGCAGCAAGCCAGCTTTGACATGGTGGCTATCCTGAACTACTACTGCAAGTAACTCTTTGGGATGGCGCACACGAGTCCACATATTCACCATATCAATACACCACTATGGATCCGCTCCCGTCTCCCTACGAGAACGCCATCCATAGCATTCACGCTTATCTTGCGCATTTTAGAGTATCCACTTTCACTTGTCTATGAACTGTATAGGCAACCCAGAAGTCCTTTACCGTGGACACGGCTATTCGAATAGATAATGTTAACTCTGCAGGTGTGTACTTCTTCACACACGCTCTCGCTGAGGGAGTCCTGGATTAGGGGGTATCCATACAGCCGGACTGTGTACAACGTCCAGACTATTGAAGCGTGAAGAAACAAGACTCAAGACTTTGGCGCATGTCCGGATGGGACTCTCCTTGGCGTGGAAGGCAAGCTTGGCGATCCGGATATTGTGTTTCCTTCCTTGTAACCGACTCCATGTAAACCCTAGCCCTCTCCAGTGTCTATATAAACCGGAGAGGTTGGTCCTTAGAAGGCCGATCACAATTACAATCAGACCATCATAGGCTAGCTCTTAGGGTTTAGCCTCTACGATCTCGTGGTAGATCTACTCTTGTACTACCCATATCATCAATATTAATCAAGCAAGAAGTAGGGTTTTACCTCCATCGAGAGGGCCTGAACCTGGGTAAACATCTGTGTCCCTTGCTTCCTGTTACCATCAGCCTTGACACACATATCGGGACCCCCTACCCGAGATCCGCCGGTTTTGACACCGACATTGGTGCTTTCATTGAGAGTTCCTCTATGTGGTTGCTGTCGGGCTCGATGGCTCCTTCAATGATCATCAACGACGCGGTCCAGGGCGAGACTTTCCTCCCCGGACAGATCTTCGTGTTCGGTGGCTTCGCACTGCGGGCCAATTCGCTTGGCCATCTGGAGCAGATCAACAGCTACGCCCCTGGCCATCAAATCAGGTACGGAAACCTGAACTACCTGGCGGATATCCGCGGAGACTTGATCTTCGATGGATTCGGGCCAGCGCTAGGAGCACCGGACAGTCACGACGAGCATGGCCTAAACCAGCTGTCGGACAACACTCGGAATATCACCCCCGCAGTAGCCCTGGACTCAAATCCGGAGCAGACTGCGTTGCCTGGAGACGGAAGGATGGACCCCGCCCCGCAGGCCGTACCCTCGTTGGCAGTAGAGCTGAACACAGGCCTCCCTTCTGAGGAAGCCTGTGACTCCGGACCCCCGGATTCATATCCGGATGTAGGTTCCAGTCCGCGCGTTCCCGGGCCCGTCGAGCCCGGTTGGGCTCCGGTAATGGAGTTCACCGCGACGGACGTCTTTCAGCACTCGCCCTTTGGCGACATGCTGAACTTATTGAAGTCTCTCTCTTTGTCAGTAGACCCTGGGCCGAACTATGTCCAGCTTGAGTGGGAAGCGGACGACGACAAAATTCGTTGCCCACCCACCACCCACTTCATTGCCACGATCGATGATTTAACCGACGTGCTTGACTTCGACTCCGAAGACATCGACGGTATGGACGACGATGCAGGAGAATTACAGGAGCAACCGCTCACAGGGCAGTGGACGACCACCTCCTCATATGATATTTATATGGTGGACACCCGGAAGGAAACTAATGGCGATGAGGCAATGGAGGTTAACCCCTCGGGAAGAAAAGCAAAGCATGGGTGTCGTCGGCGCCGCTCCAAGCCCCGCCACAGCAATACCGGCCCCCGAGACGAAAGTAATCCGGATGGCGCCGAAGAAGAATATGACCCTGACCAGCCCGCCTTTGAGCAGGCTGAACAGGAAGATGAGCAGGTCAGCCCAGAAGAACAGGCGACTGACGGATACCCGGAGGAGGACAACTACATGCCCCCCTCCAAAGACGAGATTAGCCTCGGTGATGACGAATTCGGCATACCTGAGGATCCCGTGGAGTAGGAGCGCTTCAAGCGTAGACTTATAGCCGCTGCGAGGAGCCTAAAGAAGAAGTAGCAGCAACTCCAAGCTGATCAAGACCTACTCACAGATAGATGGACTGAAGTCCTGGCAGCCGAGGAATATGGACTCGAGCGCCAAACGGCTGACCGGCCACCCCGTGGACGGGATAAAACGGGATATCAGCCAGAATACCAGCCCGCACCCCCACGCTGATATACTACGGCCCAGGGCAACAGGCAAGACCTGCAAGATATTCTGGAAAACAAAGCAGGACAGCCAAGATCGATCTACAGATCGCGGGGGCGTGCCCTAGCGCGCGATGATGATCGTCGCGCCAGATACATCATCAACAAGTCCGGCCGGGCCGAACATAGCAACCCAGACCAATCTGAGCTGCGTAGCCACATAGCCCGGCACAAAGGCGCCGCACACCCCCTCTGCTTCACTGACGAAGTGATGGATCATGAATTCCCAGAAGGGTTCAAACCCGTAAACATCGAATCATACGATGGCACAACAGACCCTGTAGTATGGATCGAAGATTTCCTTCTCCACATTCACATGGCCCGCGGAGATGACCTACACGCCATCAAATATCTTCCCGTTAAGCTCAAAGGACCAGCCCGGCACTGGTTAAACAACCTGCCAGCAAATTCCATTGGCAGTTGGGAAAACCTGGAAGACACATTCCTTGATAACTTCTAGGGCACATATGTGCGACCACCAGACGCTGATGACCTGAGCCACATTACTCAACAGCCCAGAGTCAGCCCGGAAATTCTGGACTCGGTTCCTAACTAAAAAGAACCAAATAGTCTACTATCCGGACGCCGAAGCCTTGGCGGCTTTCAAGCATAATATCCGTGACGAGTGGCTCGCACGACACCTCGGCCAGGAAAAACCCAAGTCCATGGCAGCTTTCACAACACTAATGACCCGCTTTTGTGTGGGTGAGGACAGCTGGCTGGCTCGCGGCGGCACCACACCACATTCCGACACTTCGGACGGCCGCGATACTAACGGCAAGCCACGGCGCAATAGACGTAAGAGATGGAACAACGGTGACAGCACTAAAGACACAACAGTCAACACCGGATTCAGCGGATCTAAGTCCGGTCAGCGGAAAAAGGTGTTCAAAAGAAATAATCAGGGACCGTCAAGTCTGGACCGCATACTGGAGCGCTCGTTCCAAATTCATGGCACACTGGACAAACCAGCCAACCACACCAATAGGGACTGTTGGGTGTTCAAACAGGACGGCAAAATAAATGCCAAAAACAAGGACAAGGGGCTGCACAGCGACGATGACGAAGAGCCCCGGCGTCCGAACACGCGGGGACAAAAGAAATTCCCCCCCCCCCTAGGTGAAAACGGTCAACATGATCTACGCCACCCACATCCCCAAGCGGTAACAGAAGCGGGCACTACGGGACGTCTATGCGATGGAGCCAGTCGCCCCCAAGTTCAACCCATGGTCAGCTTGTCCGATCACCTTTAACCGTAGGGATCACCCTACTAGCATCCGTCATGCTCAGCCGCATTGGTCTTAGACCCAATCATCGACGGATTCCACCTCACGTGTGTCCTTATGGACGGCGGCAGCAGCCTGAAATTGCTTTATCAGGACACAGTGCGCAAGATGGGCATTGACCCTTCAAGGATCAAGCCCACCAAAACTACCTTTAAAGGTGTAATTCCTGGAGTAGAGGCCCGCTGTACGGGCTCTATAACATTGGAAGTGGTCTTCGGATCCCCGGACAACTTCTGGAGCGAAGAGTTAATCTTCGATATCGTCCCTTTCCGTAGTGGTTACCACGCACTACTCGGACGAACCGCATTCGCTAGATTCATTGCGGTACCACATTATGCATACCTCAAGCTCAAGATGCCAGGTCCGCACGGAGTCATAATAGTAAACGGAAACATGGACCGCTCTCTCCGTACAGAAGAGCATACTGCAGCCCTCACGGCAGAAGTACAATGCGGCCTCCTCCGAAAAACCTCCAATCCGGCGACGACAACCTCAGGCACCGTCAAGCTAGTCCGGAGCACCCTGCAACAGGATCATCAAGAATGCCAAGAGCGTGATTAGCAGTCCGGCCTCCGCTCAAGCCCCATCAAAGTAGCATTCGTGCCACGCGTACACAATTACGCACTCAAGATACCATGGGCGTGGGCGGAGGCGCATAAACGACTCAGTTAATAGTGCGGTTAACCGCCAAATACCCTCATAATCTTCCCCTCTCACCTTTCAGGATATCGCTTTAGTGCAGCATCCTCAGAAGAGCCGTATCGCTGGACTTACATGGGAGAGACATCCAAGGAGGCAGCAGACATTGTGCGTGGAAGGAAATACCCAGGTGGAATCCATTTACGATCATTATACCTTCTTTATCTATCTGTACACAGCCTGCACCCAGATAGGACATGTCAAATAGTCCTATTCATCTCCGCTTAATGCATCCGTTGTAAACATACGCCTAAACGTATTATTTGTCAATGGGAGATCATATATAGCGTCAGCTTATTATTCTTATTCATGCATTTTTTCTCTTATAAATGTTTATTTGATATTGAATCCGTACACCTTGGTACGGTCAGTTTGCCAGGGGCTTCTCATGGCGCCCCATAATATGGCAACTAAAGTCCGAACACTTTCAACAGTGCGGCACCCCGAACTTATAGCACTATATGCATCAGCTCCGAATCATGTCTTGGGTCTACAATTGGGATAGCCCGGCTCCCTTGTTTTGGTGCCTTACGTTCCGTTATATCGGCTAAGGTAGCGCAGGGAGAACTACTACGATTGTGTCCCGGTTCTTCCGGACAAGCACCTCAGTAGAGAAAGCCGAAAACTGACCGGCATGATGTGGCGAGAGCTGGTCACTGTTCAAGAGGTCTTAAAATCCTTAAAGATTTTCCGCTTTAGGCGATAAATTGGCTTTGTCCAATCTAGGCGTATATAGCGCCCCAATTCGGCCTTCCGGATTCTAGGGGCTTTGCCGAAATTTAAAATTGTAGACTTCTATGGCTAAGTGAAAGTTATAAAGCTGCATAGTCCGATTGCCTTGTTCGCTGCGCCGGACACCTCCTTAAGGGACCAAACATTTGGATAAAGAGTGTCCGGGTTTTCCACGAACACCCCAGTACTACTTACGTGGGGGCGGAAGCTGACGACTGGCCTACTTTCAGAATTTTATAAACAGCAGCACAGAAGGTAATATTTTAAATAGCAAAAGCGCTACATAGCGCAAGTAACTTTGTCCTTCA
Organism: Triticum timopheevii; assembly: GCA_963921465.1. Taxonomy (NCBI): domain Eukaryota; kingdom Viridiplantae; phylum Streptophyta; class Magnoliopsida; order Poales; family Poaceae; genus Triticum; species Triticum timopheevii. The sequence goes on along the minus strand of OY997266.1, from coordinate 501,425,751 downwards.
AATACAAACATGACAGAAGTGAATTCATTCAAAAATGGTGTCCTTGGTACATTCATCAGCCACGAGACGAGCACCCTTCATAACGCCATCATAGTACATCTCGGGATGGCGATGTGCCTTGCCCTCCGGTGGCCCGTCCTTGACCAGCTTCTGCGCATCCAGCTTGCCCCAATGCACCTTGACGCGGGCAAAGGCCCGGCGGGCACCCTCGATGCAAATGTATCGCTTGATCACTTCAAGCCGCGGGCAGGCATCCACCATCCGCTTGATCAGGCCAAAGTAGCTACTGGGCAGGAGCTCACCAGGCCACATCCGGACTATGAAACCTTTCATAGCCAGTTCGGCCGCCCTGTGGAGTTCGACCAACTGCTTCAGTTGGTCACTCAGAGGCATCGGGTGTTCGGCCCCAACATACTGGGACCAGAACAGCTTTTCCGCTGAGTTCCCCTCCTGGGCACGGTAGAACTCCGCAGCGTCTAATGCGCTGCGTGGCAGATCTGCGAATGCCCCTAGAGAGCTCCGAATTCGAGTAAGTAAAAGAAACGCCTTCTCCACAAGTTTGCTTTTCATAAAAAACTTCTTACCCGTTGCTATCTTCTTGGCCTCCTGGATATCCTGCTATGCTTTCTTGGCTTCGGCCCGAGCGTCTTTCATATTAACCAAGGCCTTTGCAAGCTCAGCCTCCTTCATCTTCAGATCACGCTCCACGGACTCGTACTTCTTGCCAAGGTCCTGGAGCTCTTGCTGTACCTAACCTACCCTAGCACTTTGCTTTTCGCGCTCCTTACACTCCGAGGCTGCCTTGTCTTCGGCCTCGGACAGCGCCTTCTTTAGGGACGCCACTTCGGTGGTGGCCCCTGTTACACAGTCACGACACTTAGGTGTTAGACTCACCAATTTTTCCTATCCTTAAATGCATAAGAGCGGGAATCACTTACCCTCGTTCTCTTTGAGCTGCCTCCTCGTGAGGTCGAGCTCTCCCTGCGCCTGCTCCAGGTCCCGTTTCAGTTCGGCAACCTCGGCAGTACGGGCAGCAGCAGCAAGCAGCACAACCTGCTTATTCACAACAATACTTATCATTAGACTCCTGCGGATTATAATTGACCCTCCGTTTGGCTTTTTCTTTCCGAACACCAAACAGAGTATCAGGGGCTACTACCTATCGGGTGGTAATTTTGCACATATTTATTACTTACCTCAAAGCTTGTCAAGAGGCTGGTGCAAGCTTCAGTTAGTCCGCTTTTGGCGGACGAAACCTTCCGAATCACCGTACTCATAAGAGTACGGTGCTCTTCATCCATGGAAGCGCTGCGAAGCGCTTCCAGCAGACAATCCGGTGCCTCATGCGCAACGGAAGTCCTCGATGCATACGGCTCACCCTCCCTAACGAGGGGCCGCCCGCCTGAGTCCGGAACCATCGAAGGCTCCGGAACTGTGTTCGGCTGAGAGCCCGGCTGGCCATGGCTCTCATCGACACGATCCGCAGGGATCTTGAACCCCGCGTGTCCGACATCTGGAATCCCGCCTTGGGGCATTTCTAGAGTCACCTCCCCCCGCTCTGGGAGCCTTCGGGACAACACCTCCGTGTCATCCGCGGGTTGAGGGGTAGTGGCCGTCGGAAGCGAATTTATCGCTGAATCGCTCAGGGACCCGAAGGAAGATACCTCGGGGTGAGCCCTGGCCGGACTACATATGTGTTCGACATTATAAGTACAAAAACTATGAAGTGAAACAATGATAGAATGCGGACACTTACGATCGCACTGGGGGCTTCCCCCTGGGCAGCCACCCCTCCTCGTTGTGAGCGGCCGTAGCAGAATAGTCCGGAAGGGATACCTTTCCCTTCTTGGACGCCCCAGCCTCCCCCTCCGGGGCGGCTTTTCTCTTCCTCTCCTCCCTAGTGCGGGGAGGTAGAGTTTCTTCTTGGTTCCTCCCGCCTCAGCGGGAAGAATCTGTCTCGTCGTCATCAGACGACAGGGGTATGATGGCCTTACACCGAGGGTCTTTTCCGGCCCCTTGGTCCGCTTCCCCGGGCCCCTCATCCTTTTGGGATGGGGCGTCTTCTTCCTCTTCTTCCTCCTCCCCTTCATGGGAGGAGTACGCCTTGTCGTCTTCGGACGAGGCCTCGGGCACAACCTTACGACGGAGACCCTTTCGGGTCCCCGGGGCCTTCTTTTCGGCCTTCTTCTCCGGCACCTTGTACGGTGCCGGGACCAGCATCTCCGTCAGGAGAGCATCGGCCAGGCCTTCTGGCAGCGGAGCCGGGCAATAAACCTGCTCCGCTGTCTCCACATAATCCTGAACAAATGTGCATAACTGCTTAAAATTCTCCCATGAATATATTGGGAAGAACCGAATCCAGAGGTAGTTTGAGAACTCACCTGACTAGGAGCCCGCGCAGCGTGAAGCCCGCGGTCCTCGGATGTGGGAGGAGGTACTTCAGAGGCCTTGAAAAACACTGTCCATGCGCCTTTGTGCGTCATGTCATAGAGCTTCCTAAGCGTCTGGTGTTCGGCCGGGACGTACTCCCACAGATTGAATGCCCGCCTTTGGCATGGCAGAATCCGGCGCACGAGCATGACCTGGATCGCGTTGATAAGCTTGATGTTCTTGTCCCTCATGCTTTTTATGCAGGTCTGGAGTCCGGTCAGCTCCGTAGATTCGCCCCAGGATAGGCCCTTCTTTTCCCAGGAAGCAAGCCGCATGGGGGCTCCGGATCGGAACTCGGGGGCCGCCGCCCAATTGGCGTAGCGCGGCTCGGTGATGTAAAACCACCCTGACTTCCACCCTTTTATGGTCTCCGCAAAGGAACCATCAAGCCATGTGACATTGGGCATTCTGCCCACCATGGCCCCTCCGCACTCCGCTTGTTGTCCGCTTACAACCTTCGGCTTCACGCAGAAGGTTTGCAGCCATAGGCCGAAGTGAGGCCGGATGCGGAGGAAGGCCTTGCATGCGATGATGAACACCGAGATGTTGAGGACGAAATTCGGGGCTAGATCATGGAAATCTAGCCCGTAGTAGAACATGAGCCCGCGGACGAAGGGGCGAAGTGGGAACCCCAGTTCATGGACGAAGTGGGCGACAAACACGACCCTCTCGTGGGGTCCTGGGGTCGGAATGACCTGCCCGGCGTCCGGTAGCCGGTGTGCAATGTCTGCGGCCAAGTATCCGACCGCCCGAAGATTTGTGACATGCTTATCCTTGACGGTGGAAGCCACCCACTTGCCTCCTGTTCCGGACATGTTTAGCTGTGCGGAGAGGACTTGGGCTTGGGTGCTGGAGCTCGAGGGAGCAAGAGTGGGCGAGGAAGAAAGAAGGCGTGGGTAAAAATGTGGAGATCTTATCCCTTCATAGAGGCGACGAAAGCGGTGCGCCTCCCCACTTGCCCGTTGGGAATCGCTTGCTTCCCAAGCGCCACGATTGATGGTGTGGTGGGATTACCCATACCCGTATTGATGAGAATCCCGCGATAAGGGGACACGATCTCTGCTTTGACAAGACGTGTCACAGAAACCGCCTCGTAATATGCGTTGTAGCTGGTTGTGGGAAAACGGTTCGAGTAATGATCCGACTGTAATAACATGTCACGTCATCAGAAAAGTTGTCAGAAGATTGCATTTGTGAAAATATCACTCTCTCTACGGCGGTGTTTAAAGATCATCTTGCAGATCCGGACACGGTCTACGTGTTCGATAAGCACTTTGGAGTATTCGGAGAAGGAACCCGCCTTGCAATGCCGAAGACAATACTGCGCGCCGGACTCATCGTCATTGAAGCCTGGTTCAGGGGCTACTAAGGGAGTCCTGGATTAGGGGGTATCCGGACAGCCGGACTGTGTACAACGTCCAGACTATTGAAGCGTGAAGACACAAGACTCAAGACTTCGGCCTGTGTCCGGATGGGACTCTCCTTGGCGTGGAAGGCAAGCTTGGTGATCCGGATATTGTGTTTCCTTCCTTGTAACTGACTCCATGTAAACCCTAGCCCTCTCTGGTGTCTATATAACCGGAGAGGTTGGTCCTTAGAAGGCCAATCACAATTACAATCAGACCATCATAGGCTAGCTCTTAGGGTTTAGCCTCTAAGATCTCGTGGTAGATCTACTCTTGTACTACCCATATCATCAACATTAATCAAGTAGGAAGTAGGGTTTTACCTCCATCGAGAGGGCCCGGACCTGGGTAAACATCTGTGTCCCTTGCTTCCTGTTACCATCAGCCTTGACGCACAGATCGGGACCCCCTACCCGAGATCCGCCGGTTTTGACACCGACATTCGCCACTTACCACCATGTACACATCGTGTATCTCGGCAACCTTCAAGCGGAAGCCTGGCAAGGGAGTCGGCCACGACCTGACTAACCACAGAAGTCTCTAGTCCAGGTTTATCACCTATTCGGGTTCCATCCGCAAGGAGATCCGGCCGGGGTGTCGCTCACGGCCCCAAATGATGTGTGCAGGGTTCCCAAGCCCACCATCAGGGTGCCACTTGGTACACCGGGCCACTGTGCCTAGTTTGTCCCAAGCCCACCTGTACCGGGTGCCACTTTGTAGACTACTAACACTACCTACAAACACCAGAAACTAGTTGCAACTCCTAGACAGAGATCGAGTTGATTAATAAGTCGAGAGAGCTTGGAGTGCCCGGAGCCCAATGTGTGGTAGTAACTGTTCATGGATCACAAACACAGAACTTAGTTCCTGAGGACGGTTTCAATGAGACAACCCACCATGTACTCCTACATGGCCTCTCACCGCTACCTTTACCAAATCATGTTCACACACTTAGCTCACACACAGTAGGACATGATTCACAACATTCCAATTCATCCCCGATGAATCAGACCTAACTCAACTCTAAGCAATAGCAGGCATGACAAACAAGCATGAATGAGTAGGCACATCAGGGCTCAAACAACTCCTACTCATGCTAGTGGGTTTCATCTATTTACTGTGGCAATGACAGGTCATGCAGAGGAAAGGGGTTCAACTACCGCAGCATGTAACAGTTGAATCGTTGTTGTCCTAATGCAGTAAAAGAGAGCAGGAACGAGAGAGTGGGATTGTATCAGAATGAACAAGGGGGTTTTGCTTGCCTGGAACTTCTGAAGATAGTATAGTTCTTCATTAATGTCATTGATCACATCGTCGAAACGCGTCTATCGAGAGGGGGGCAATTACCGGCAACTGAGAAAGAAACACAATCAATGCAATGCACAATATGATGCATGCTCATGACATGGCAATATGAGTGTGTTGGCCTAGTGCAACTACAACCAGATGGACTTGGGTCATTTTGAACCAAAGGTTCAATCCCAAACTCAAATTATGAATTTAAATAGTGCCTTATCATGTTTTGATATAAACAGCAGGTTTAAGTTTCTTTATCATCCATGAAACCGGTGTATATGGATAGATTGGATTTTTCTGATCATTTTTCATATAGAACTTGTTTCATTTGGAGCTACGGTTGAATTTCTATGAATTTTAGAAGTTTGGGATATTTTTTGAAATTTCCTGAATTTAAATTAATCTAGAAAATGAGTTATGGCGCCAACACTACGTCACTATGACGTCAGCAGGTCAACTGACACGGTCCAGGTCAAACCTGACCAGTGGGGTCGACACGTCAGTGACACAATTAACTAACAGGGTTAATTAAATCTAACTAATCAAATTAACAGCCACTGGGCCCACTGTCGGTGTCAGCAGGGGTAATTAGTCCTAAACTAATCTAGTCAGGGGCGGGGCCCACGTCTGTTGACCCCAGGGAGGTCAAACCTCGTGTCGAACAAGTCAAAACCTTCCGGCGACATGACGCCGGCGAGGCCAGACGCAGCGGAGCAGCACGGCTTTCGCGCTCTGGCGACCGAAACGACGGCGGAGGCGTGCTACGTGCTGCTGGTGGACTCGCGCGTTGAGGGGTGCAGGCGGTGTGTGCGGGGGTGCCCAGAGATGACGCCGGCGAGCACGAATGCGGCGGCCGGCGTTCGGGTGTTCGCGGTATCGGTGCTGCGGTGCACGGGAGGAGGAGCTGGTGGTGGCTACGGGCTCCTGGTGGTGCGCTGAGCACAACTGTGGCTCTAGCCATGATGGCGCCATGGCCGGCGGCGGGGAGCTTTCGGGTGCGATGGAAATGGCGGCTACGGAGACCAAACGAGCACGGGAGCTAGGGGGAGAGGAAGAGGAGCTCACAGCGGGGTCGGAGAGGGGGTCAGCGAGCTCGGGGAGGCCCTGTGGACGACAAATCAGCGGCGACGATCTCCGGTGCCTGACGGTGAAGACGACGATGCTGGCGATGTTCCAGGGCTTCCGGGCTTGCCTCCGTTGGCTTGGAGCTCCAGGGCGATGTGGCGGAGCCGATGGCCACAGCGGGGAGGCGAGGCAGTGGCGCTGGGGACAGCAGCGGCGAGTGGCGGCGACGGGGGCGCTCGGGTCGGGCGAGAGGGTGAGGGAGAGGACGAACAGAGGGGGGGAGCGAACGTGAAGGAGCTGGGCCGGCTCTGGTGGGCTCGCTCTGGTGGGCTGCACAGGTAAGCACTTCTCTCTTTCTCTCATTTGTTTCTATTTTCTATTTTCTTTCTCTGTTTTGGTTTAGTAATAGTGCTAAACCATTTCATAAAATCCTGGAAATAATTATGGGTGCTTTCTGAATTATTCCAGTGACCCTTAACAATTTCCAACATTTTTGGAGCATCTAAAATCTATATAGCATTTAAATAGCCCCAATTCAAATATGTTTGGATTAATTCAAAGTCCAAATATGTCCTACAAAAATGTGAACCATTTTTGGTTGATGCTTCCACCTTGATCCAGAAATGATGAACATTTTTAAAGGGCATTTTGAAATCATTGAAAAATATTTTGGTTGAACCTATTTGAATTCCTTTTGATGCTAGGGTTTGAACATCCCCATTTCAAATTTCCATGAAAGTTAAACATGATGCAAGCAAGATGCAAACACTAGGTAGCACCAGAAGCTAGGGATGTGACAACTCGCCCCCACTAAACAAGAATCTCGTCCCGAGATTCAAGCGTAGGGTAGGATGAAGGGGGGGACGCAAACTAACATAATCTTCACAATCCAGGTGGCACTTCATAAGAACATTGAATTGATCACCATCTTTGACTCGATGTCTTCCTCTGAGAACTCTAACTAACATGACAAGAAGAGGAAAGGAAAGCTCTAGAAGAATCAATCTTCTCGAAGACCGAACAACTCAGGATCAACTCATGGGGTGAGATATAAAACATCTCTTGAGCTGAGACACGAAACACACATTCAGAGGGATGGGGTGTAACAGATGACGTAGGTTCACTAGGTAGGCAACAAATCCACGCTTGATCACGACGTAGCGAGGAATTAACTGTCATGATTCCCCAACGGGGCACCTTAGGAAAAGTGACTCGTAGAATCATACCTTAAGTGGTAGAAAGAATTACTTTTGACATAGGGATCATTGAGACTCTTGATACCAGCATAAGGCAATCGCAAATGATTGTTTGACGGAGTTCGAGGAAATTGCATACTCAGATCGGAAAGGAAACTATGGTTATAGAACAACTCGGCAAACGCGAGGCACATTCCAGTTGATACCGAGGATATAACCTAGTGACTGAGTGTGCTCTCAAGAACTTGAGCATTTCCATATTCATCAAGGTTTACCAACATCCATGGCAAGGATCCTGGCAACTCAACATTCCACCATGATGGATATTGGGGGAGGATGCAGATGCAAGGAAGATAACACTTTGTCAGATTTCACCTTAGCGAGGCCAAGGGAACAAAATCTGGATGATCGACCGAGAGACATTTAGCACTCCACTTCTAATGTTCTCCTTGATGTGCTAGCGTAACCCATTCATAGATATGGTTTGATATCTAGAACATCAAGTAAAAAGGTCGGACTTCGGGAGCACAAAAATCCATAAGGAACAACTACTGGAATAAGTTCTATGAGATCCTTATGGGGAGGTGGCCAACTTCCTTAATCAAGATACTACAATAATAGGTCTTCCAGTTGGGTGTGTTGGTCACGACATCCACTTCACCGGTTACAGAGATACCAATATTACAGTTCTTGGGAAACATTCCAACCATCATGTCTGCCTGAGATTCAGATCGGGTTGGTGTCAAAATATTCTAGACTCATCGAGTCTAGAATGAAAAATTAAAGTTTGCAACATAAATCGACGAGATGACGTTGTGAGATTCTCGGGGAATGAACTACGGTAGTAAGCTCCAAAACATGAGTTGGTTCTGCCACACACATGTGAACACGTTGTCCCAGACAAGCATGACCACATAGTAGTCTTACAATAAAACACCACCGAGTTTAGGTGGAGAACCATCATCAAGGATATCGAAGTCCTTGCATAAGGTATACTCTTAAGAACAAACTTCTTCTCCTTGAACAAATCAGTCAGTGGCTTGGTGTGCTACGGAATTCATATGTAACAAAGATGATCAGTCTAATAGACCACAGAATACTTTGCACGTGCATGGCTGACTTGGGATGATTCCAGGGGAAGCAAAAATAGACTTTCTCAAATTCACGACGGCAACTTGCACCAAATGCACGTGAATCAGAGGAAGTCACTTCTTTCCTTAACATATGCTTCATGAACAGGTCATGAATAAAATGCTTACACAAGTTTCCGATACTAACTTAGATGTTCCACATGAATCATGGAGAGGATAAAATGTTGTGGATGGGCACAACCACAAGTCATCGAGTTTCCCATGGAGATGGAATTCCACAACTATGTGAACAGGATGATAGTATTGGTCAGTCCCAGAAGATATAATGGTGTATGCTCGAGGAGACAACCACGGGTAAGACAACATTATGAATATCGTTGGTTCTGATTTGGTTTGATGATAGCCCATACTCAAATCAAAGATTGGATAAGATGATAGATCCAATCACTGATCACGAGGACCAATTGATGAGGATATCACCTTTCTACAACAAACAGACAAACACAAGATATCCCTTTGGAAATGAATTAAGTTAGGCAAGCTTTTATCTTCCAACTCTCCAAGTTGCTGTTCAGCTTAACCAACTAGCTCAGGGGTATCCAACACAGATTCTTGGAGAAGGGGTGGTTTATAAGAAAACCAACTTGATCACGAACTCAACATAGCGGCCAGGTGACAACCTGGTAACACTTCCGAGAAGATATTCGGAAAATCACGAACCACCGATATGCTACTAAGCTCGAGAATAATCTTGCTTTTCAGGGCAAGACGATATGATGAAAGAGTGAGGGATTGACACAATCCTAACTCATTGATCGGAGAGTGCACTGGAAATAAGGACTAGGTAGCACGATTAGCCTTAGGATGATGATTCAATAATCAACAAGCTAAGAATGAGGTTATTGTCCATTTAACTACCAAGCAACGGAGTTGCTAGGAGTATAGATTTCACACATCATGATTCACTTGTTGGCATTCCGGTTGCAACAACATGGGGACCGAGGAATGAATAATGATAGCGAGAAGTATCACTGTATCAAGAGTTCATAGGATGGTGTGCAATTTCCATGACATTCTTGACATAAAGATGGTAATACTCCAAGGTAGAGCAGAACCAAAACTGGATTAATATTTGATCTGCTGAACGCAACTACTTTGACCTAATCCTGGATATGGATGAGGTACTGGAGTTTGTTTCTCCTAGTCATTTTGGAATAGGATGGCTTGACGGACCACAAGATTAATGGCATCGATGAACGAATGCACACATACTCTTGACTATCAATTGATAGACGAAGGTCAGAAGACAATTAAAGAGGGACAACTCAAGGAACATACGATTTTCTAAGTCATGGATGCATAGATTAGTATGTCGAACCAAGTTCAACAGGTTTCTTCTGGATAACCCATGCAGAAGGTAGAACTGGCAGAGTCGCAATATAGAATGGAGAATCCATCGAGAGCACTCTTGTCGTGATCTCTTGGTTCAAGGAATTTCTGCCAAGAATGGTTCATGGTATTTAGAAGAATGATGTACCACGGACTTCAAAGACTATCGCAAAGGTTACTAATATCCTAAAGGTACGAGCAACACTAACAACATGAAGTAAGTAGGGAAATCTCGGGTTCAGAAACCCAGGAGTAGAATACCTACTACTAAGTGGCATCACGGGATGCTTTCGAGAATGATGGCCAGAATCATCACACTGGGAACACAAAGCATGGCTGGATTACTAGGTGATACTCTAGACACCTAGGGTCATAATAATAGCTCCAACATAAATGTTGAGGCAATAGAATACCTCAACTCAACAATTAGTGTGATTAACCTGGCCTAAAGGAACATCAAAGCCAAAGGGAAAGGATTTTGCAGATGCACCAGATTGTTTAAAACCTAGGAAGACTCGGACAGCATAACGATTGTAAATGCTCGAAAAGATTTGAGACATGCTACAAAAATGGTGGCATAGCCACTCAGAAGCACAATATCAAGGTTTCGAGATCAACAGTTATCATATGGAAGTAGTAGGAACTGAACCAAGGCTTAAATCCAACAATTCTATAAGTCTACAGATTAGTAACACGTGATCCTGATAGAAAGAAGAGAAAGTCTAGTTCCTTAACCCTGTACGAAGGTAAGATGACTCAGATCAGAAGGGCATAAGGTAAAGGAGTAAAAAGAGCCTTACGTTCCATCCCACAATCAATTCCCTTACATATAACTAAAGCATTGTTAGACTCAACTTCGACCAGTTTGGCTTGGTAATCCTACAGGCAGTCAAGCTCTGATACCAAAGCTGTCAGGACCCCGATCCTATGCCACACTGATCTAGCATTTAACACCTCATATCACTTTGCGGCCTCACGCACGGTATTCCCACGGGTGTCGCCTTACCAGGCCCGGGACCGTTTGCGCCTTTTGGCACACGTATATGATAGTGTTGCTAGCGTCCATATGACAAAGAACCCGGGCTGACATGGCTAGTCGTGAACCCAAAGTGGCACTAACTTACAGGGACAGGCATACATGACCCAGCAACGAACGTGTCGGTCATCAGCGAGTGAATCCGGGCTGTAGCAACTGGGCTAGCGGGACTCCGGTAAACCGGGCTGTAGCAGGCTAATAGGACTCTGGTAGACACCGCGTGACATTTCCCCAAAGGGACAGACACAGGAACAAAGAAGGACACTGCTACCTCTTGAGCACTGCGTTGGATTTCCCTGAAGAGGAGAGGATGATGCAGCAAAGTAGCGTAAGTATTTCCCTCAGTTTTTGAGAACCAAGGTATCAATCCAGTAGGAGACCACGCACAAGTCCCTCGTACCTACACAAAACGATAGCAACTCGCAACCAACGCGCTTAGGGGTTGTCAATCCCTTCATGGTCACTTACAAAAGTGAGATCTGATAGAGATGATAAATAATATTTTTTGGTATTTTTGATAGATATATGCAAGGTAAAAAGTAAAAGGCAAAGTAAAAAACAAAGCAAGTAAATAAAGTGATAGAGATTGATATGGTGAGAATAGACCCGGGGTCCATAGGTTTCACTAGTGGCTTCTCTCAAGAGAATAAGTATTCTACGGTGGGTGAACAAATTACTGTTGAGCAATTGACAGAATTGAGAATAGTTATGAGTATATCTAGGCAATGATCATGTATATAGGCATCACGTCCAAAACAAGTAGATCGAAACGATTCTGCATCTACTACTATTACTCCACTCATCGACCGCTATCCAGCATGCATCTAGAGTATTAAGTAAAAATAGAGTAACACCTTAAGCAAGATGACATGATGTAGGGCGATAAACTTATGCAATATGATAAAAAAACCCATCTTGTTATCCTCGATGGCAACAATACAATACGTGCCTTGCAACCCTTTCTGTCACTGGGTAAGGACACCGCAAGATTGAACCCAAAGCTAAGCACTTCTCCCATTGCAAGAACTACCAATCTAGTTGGCCAAACCAAAACGGATAATTCAAAGAGACTTGCAAAGATAACTCAATCATACATAAAATAATTCAGAGAAGAATCAAATATTTTCCATAGATAATACTGGATCATAAACCCACAATTCATCGCTCTCAACAAACACACCGCAAAAGAAGATTACATCGAATAGTTCTCCACAAGAGAGGGGGAGAACATTGTATTGAGATCCAAAAAGAGAGAAGAAGCCATCTAGCTACTAGCTATGGACCCGAAGGTCTGAAGTAAACTACTCACACTTCATCGGAGGGGCTATGGTGATGATGTAGAAGCCCTCCGTGGTGGATGCCCCCTCCGGCGGAGCTCCGGAACAGGCCCCAAGATGGGATCTCATGGATACAGAAGGTTGCGGCCGTGGAATTAGGTTTTTGGCTCCTGTTCTGATCGTTCGGGGAAACGTAGGTATATATAGGAGGAAGGAGTACGTCGGTGGAGCGTCAGGGGGCCCACGAGGTAGGGGCGCGCCCAGGAGGTATAGCAGTACACATAGGTATAGCAGTAGCGTTGGTCAAAACTCGGCGCTAGCGCTACTTAGTAGTAGCGCTTGTTGCAAAACCACGCTACAACCATTGTTTTAGCAGTAGCGCGTCTTCACAGAAAATCGCTACTACTAAAATTCCCTCACTAGTGCCGGTAGGCTAGGAATAGTAGTAGCGGTTCTCCCAGAAGCACGCTACTGCTAAAAACATTGTAGCAGCGCGTTTTTGCTGTAGAGCGCTACTGCTATGTAAAAGAAAATAAATAGAAAAATAAGTAGAAAAGTAAATGAAAATGAAAGAAATAGAAAAAGGAGATATGAAAAAAGAAAATGTAAAGAAAACAAAAGAAAAAAAGGGATAGCTGTAGCGCGTTTCTCTGGAACACGCTATAGCTATCTTAGCTATAGCGCGTTTCGGCAAAACGTGCTACTGCTAGTTTGATTCAAATCCCTGCAGCCCGGGCTCAAAATTTCGCTAAGTCCTCCCCCCCCCTCTCTACTCCCCCTTGTCCCGCAACTGCTCCATCGCCGCCGTTGCCCTGCCGCCTTCGACCACACTGCCACCGCCCGAGGCCGCCTTCGACCACACCGCCGCCGCCCGCCGCCTTCGACCACACCGCCGCTGCCCGAGGCCGCTCCCTCGACCTCACAGCCGCCGCCCGAGGCCGGCGTCGACCTCACTGTCGCCTCCCTCGAGCTCACAGCCGCCGCCCGAGGCCAGCGTCGACCTCACCGCCGCTGCCTGAGCCAGAGCCTGCCCTCGCCGCCGACCGTAAGGCTATGCCTCTCCTGTCCCCTACCCTCCTCTTTCTCTCTGCTAGGGAAATTATATATATATTGATACTGTGTTGATGTTCATCTGAACCCTAGGTGTTCATATGAACCCTAGATTTTTTAGGGCAGTAGGCATTTTATAGCATTTAGGAAAAATGATTAGCAATTTTTTTAGGAAATTAGCTAGGGCAATTTTTATGAAAATTCCTAAACAGTAATTCCATTTAGCTTTAAACTAATAGAGGGTATATAAATAATAGTAGCATTTAGATTTAAATTAACAGAGGGTATAAACAAAAAACACTTAGCTATAAAAAAATATTTTGACTAAGGACCTGAATTTGTTCCAAATTTCATTCAAATGAAATTTGAATTATTTGGACTATGGACCTGAATATTTTTGAAGAAATTGGCTGTAGGTACTAAGGTCTTGCTCTGGAAATTTTGGTGAGGTCAAAAGGGTTAGAGAAAATGTAGTTCCTAGACTTTTAGCTTTAGACAAAAAACAAAAGTATTTAGCTATAAATAAAAAACAGTAGCTATGGCATTTAGCTATAAACAAAAAACAGAATTGTTTTTCTTTTCAAAAACTTGGTCAAACTAATTGTTTCTATGTAAACAAAAAACAAGTTTGTTTTTATATGATATATGTCATTGATGTTCATTTGCATATTCCATTATTGTTGATTATATCTTTTCATTGAAGTGGCCATGTTATATGCAAATTCCTCAATAGTGTTTGCTCATGTTATATCTTTTCATTGAAGTTGTTCGATTGTGCCCAAGTGGCTTTGTTGTTTCCAGGGAATGATGCTGAGTGGCCTATGTTTTGCCGGAATGTTGATTCATTTGTGTTCCGGCAAATTTCAGGTTCTCGATTTGTCCACTTTTTAGCAAAGGTCATGCCAAAATTTTCCGTGAGTTTCGGCATGACTTGTGCTACAAACTAGGACATATCGAGTGCCCGGGATTTGCCGCACCAGGAAGGAGTCAACATTCCTGCAAAACAATAGTCCTTTTTTATGTCATTACTCATTTTATTAGGTCTAGAATTAATTGACTAGATTTAATCATAGGAAACATGGCTAGCAACAATGAAGGACAGGGTTCTGGTGATTGCGACGACGTCTACCGGGCGGCAGACGAGTTTTTTAGCCTTACCGACGATCAATCGATGTTGTTGTTGGGCCCACCGGTGGCATCGGGGACTGAGACCGACACGCAGACCGGTGCTGAGACTGAGACCGGCGCTGAGATTCAGACCGGCATCGAGACCGGCGCTGAGACCGGTGCTGCCTCGGGGAGCGGAGCCGGTGTAGAACCGAAAGCAAAGAGGCAACGGGTTCCTAACAAACTCAGGACTACTAGACTGGTGGTCACGGAGGTGGACGACAACAATTTTGAGCCAAAGGCGCCCGAGGAAGCGCGCGCGTGCTACGGCAATCAAATAGGCTGCATCGTACGGACAACCACCACCATCGACGATGAGAAACTAAAGAAGATAGAAAATATGAGGAGCTCCCTCCTAAAGAAGTTTCACCAGATATTCTTGTTCCCGGGCCGAAATGAGAAGGATTATGAAGATCCAGACGAGGACCCAGCAATGAAGAAGATAAACAAACACGCCATGACCAAGTTTAGCGACGCGTTGGCCGCCTGGAAAAATCGAGTGAAAGCAAAGATCAACAACAAGGAACCCTACTCTGAGATTGTAAAGGATAATCCGACAATCACGGAAGAGAAGTTTCAAATATTCAAGGAGGCTTGCGAGGCCGAAGCTGCCAGAAAAAGTCTAAGTACATGAAGGGGCTTCAAAAGAGGAACATTGGGAGCCACCACCTCGGAAGCCGTGGTTACGGCGGAAAGAGGTCCAAATGGGACAAGGAGGACGCGGAAGCCGCGAGTCTGGGCATCCCATACCCCTTGGCGGATTTCACTGTCCCGCGGGAGCATGACGTCCTGAGGGCCCGACACCATTGGGACCCAGTGAAGAAGGTTTACAAGACAACACCGGTCATTACGGGGTTCATGAGACTGCTGGTAATTTTAGTTTCTGATCAATTTGACTGCACACATTAGTCATATTTGTAAACAATCCTTGTGCCTTTTGCAGAGAGAGCAGCACCGGATTGCGGCCGAAAGCAACTCGCCGTATGAGGCATTGGCGAGGCCCAAGTGGGACACTCCATTCAACCGGGCGTTGAACATATTGAAAGGACAACCGGTGGATACTTGACCGTCGTATGGACGCGTGCACGGTGTCGGAGACGGCGCCACGTGGAAGAAGTACTACCGTGAGACCACGGAGGAGAGAAAGGAAAGACGGAGGTTAACTGAAGAAAACATCGACAAGAAGGTTGAGATTGCAGTTGAGAAGAAATCATCTCAGACAGTCGCAACAGCGATAGCTGCCGCAAAACAGGTGGTTGCAGATTTGTCTACTTCCTTGGTGACGGACGTTTTCACTTGGACAAGGCAAAATCCAAAAAAAAATGCAGAGGACTTTCCCCTTGCTGACTTCTTGGGAGCACCTGCTCCCGCACTGGCTCCCGCACCTGCTCCCGCACCGGCTCCCGCACCTGCTCCCGCACTGACTCGCGCACCGGACGTGCTCAGTGGTGCCTCGTCTTTGGCTGAGCTCGACGCCCTCACGATATCTGTCACACCGGCCCCCTTCAATATAAATGTATAATCTCCCGTTTTCGTTGCCTTTCGGATGTCTCACGTCGCAGACTTTTCTTTGCAGGCCAACGAAACCCCGTGCACCATATTGTACACCATCGGCGAACAGAAGGTGGACGTGGGGAAGGCGACGATAATGGAGCCGAAGGAACCATTGTTCCACAGCCGGCCGATCCCCCGAACGTCTTCAAGGTTTCCGTGTCCAGTGTCAAACCGGGCCACAAGAATTTGCCTCCTCTAATACTAGTGGGGGATGACGACGAGACCCCGCGGCGGCTTGGTGATTGTTGCAATGGGTGGGTGCTGTTGTGGCCAAAGAGTCTGCTTCGTCTGGAGGCGGCCGGGAGCACACCCACGAGCACGCAGCCTCAGCAAGGTATGAACATCAACACCCCACCTACCCAATTAGCGCCGGGTGTCGGGTTGGGTGATAGCAGATGGGGTAAGGAGGAGGCTCCATTAGTCGCTGATGATGTCGCCATGGATGAGGATGAGGATGATGATGGCGCTGAACAGTATGTCTACACTGGCGCCTCCTCAGGGTTTGAGCGTCATGAGTCGGTGCCTGAATTACCGTCTCAATGTACTATTGACGACCTTCTGGTAGTAAAGAAGTCTAGGAAGAGAGCGAGGAAAGGCAAAAAAGCTGATTCTATGATCCAGCCGCCTCAGCAGCCTCGGCTTCAGGACCGTATAGATATCCCCGATGCGGATAAATGGCATATCCATGGTGAACCAATCCTACCTGCAACAACGCTACGGGCCAGATTCGGTGATCTAAGGAGACATCATGACGATGTGTTGCGGGTAGAGAAAGGCCTCATCGCCTCGAAAGATCCATGATACCCACTCTACGTGGTTAACGTTCCGCGGCAAATGTCGTACATCGACAGCTTCCCCACAGATAAGTTCTTCCTCCGATTCGACTACATGTTCGACATGTTTCACATGAAGAAGTTGGATTTTACGTTTGTTCGCCTTTATGCCTTGCACATGAACTACATCATTGGGGTTGAGCGGATACGTCATATCTGTGTCGCTGACCCGTACTACATGCACGAGGGCTTCTTGGGAGTCTGTGCAGAGCAGCGTGAATACGCGAGGGATTACATCGTCAGTTTCATGCTCGCCAATAAGGACAAGGAGGCGATTCTCGTGCCTTATCATCCCGTGTAAGTCATCCGTGCTGCTATACTTCCTTCAATTTCAATAATTCATTTGCACGGTGGAGGCTAATTAATTTGAGGTGTACTTATTTTGCGCAGCGGCGGGCGCACCATCCTCATCATCCTCTACCTCCGATTCTCCCACGCTCTTTACTTGGACTCGTCGAAGAACATTCACAAAAAGGATTACACCCACATCAAAGATGTTCTCGACAGTGCTATGTTTTACTACCAAGCAAGGGGTGGAGAGGTTAGGGACAAGAAGAGAAGGGGCGGCAGGGCCGCCTTCATCCATAAGACCGACTTCTATTGCATCCAGCAATCGAACGATTCTCTTAATGATGGATTCTATGTCCTACACAACATGCTGGAGTACAGACGGGATCACCAGAACCTTCACATGTCACCTAGATCTGGCGATGCCCATATTCTGCAATGGGCAAAGGACATAGGAGATATCGAGGATCATCGACTTCGAGCTGAGTTCTATAACATCCAGCGCGAACTTGCCCAAATCATCATGAAGGAGGTCGTCGGAAAAACAGGGATGTTCTACGGAGAAGGACAAATGTCGCGGGAAGACGTCCGAACATGGATAGCGTCTCAACGTCTCGACATGAAGCCTTTCACTAAGCTCGAGGACTATCTCCCTGACATGGATGGATGGCACGACATGGTGGAGTGATTGTCGATATATGACAATGTGTCCGTTTAGTCCATACTTTCTGTATGACAAAACTTTGAGTTATGCACGGTGAAACTTTATTTGTGATGTAATTAAACCGTCCTCCTCCTCGACTAGCGAAAATCACTCTAGTTAGGGAATTTTGGGTACGATGAACTTTGTTATTTATGCTTATGATATGTTGTTTCTATTTTTGCCAAGTCTGTCTCTTTCTGTTGCTCAACTATATATGTTGCATATCATCGACTCATGTGACGGTGCAGGTGCATAGATCATAGATGGCGAAGAAGTGCTACGCCAGGAGTATATATACGGCAAGTGGCCGGAGTGTCAGGCCCAGGTGTACCGGTTTCGGGTTTCCGAGCGACAGGCAGTAGTTAGTTTAGGTTCACGCTAATGCGAGAGAGGGATACGAACTCATGTACTCAAAGTGATAGCTCTTCTCGCGTATATCACTGTTTAGATGGATGACGATGTATTTGCAAGTAATCGAGACTTGTATCGCTATTTTCGAGATTGATGACGAGAGACCACTTTGTGTTGGATGATGATTATGATGATGACATGATTTGATGAGACTAATTGTATGTATATGCTATGATTACATTTGTATGTGTATGATATGCTAAAGATTATTGTATAAAGCCTATTCAAATACAAAACAAATACAAAACAAATATGCAGGAAAAAAACTAATAAAACTAGTAGTAGCGAGGGGGGAAATTTAGCAGTAGCGCCGCCTTACCAGTAGCGCTTCCCTGTAAACAGCGCTGCAGATAATATCAGTAGCGCCCTTTTCTAAAGAGCGCTACAGCTATTCATGTATAGCAGTAGCGTGGGACAACAGGCGCTACTGCTATACGTGAGCTGTAGCGCCTTATTAGTAGCGCCGGTACCCGCGCTACTGAGAGGCCCAAAACCCGCGCTGCTGCTAGGCTTTTCCCTAGTAGTGCTCTAGCACTGCTTGGAGTAGGGTCCAAGTCTCCTGGATCACGTTCGGTTGGAAAATCACGTTCCCGAAGGTTTCATTCCGTTTGGACTCCGTTTGATATTCCGTTTCTTCGAAATATTGAAAAATGCAAAAAACAGCAATTCTGGGCTGGGCCTCCGGTTAATAGGTTAGTCCCAAAAGTAATATAAAAGTGGAAAATAAAGCCCAATATAGTCCAAAACAGTAGATAAAGTAGCATGGAGCAATCGAAAATTATAGATACGTTGGAGACGTATCAGGCATCCCCAAGCTTAATTCCTGCTCGTCCTCGAGTAGGTAAATGATAAAAAAGAATTTTTGATGCGGAGTGATACTTTTGGCATAATTTCAATATAAATCTTCTTACTTGTGATATGAATATTCAGATCCGAAAGATTTAAGACAAAAGTTCATATTGACACAAAAATGATAATACTTCAAGCATACTAATCAAAGCAATCATGTCTTCTCAAAATAACATGGCAAAAGAAAATTCATCCCTACAAAATCATATAGTTAGGCTATGCTTCATTTTCGTCACACAAAGATGTTCCCAACTTCTATACCCCCGATGACAAGCCAAGCAATTGTTTCATACTCAAATAATCTCAAACTTTTTCAACCTTCACGCAATACATGAGCGCAAGCCATGGATATAGCACTATGGGTGGAATAGAATATGATGATGGGGATTGTGTGGAGAAGACAAAAAAGGAGAAAGTCTCACATTGACGAGGCTAATCAACGGGCTATGGAGATGCCCATCAATTGATGTCAACATGAGGAGTAGGGATTGCCATGCAACGGATGCACTAGAGCTATAAGTATATGAAAGCTCTACAAAAGAAACTAAGTGGGTGTGCATCCAACTTGCTTGCTCACGAAGACCTAGGGAATTTTGAGGAAGCCCATCATTGGAATATACAAGCCAAGTTCTATAATGAAAAATTCCCACTAGTATATGAAAGTGACAAAATGAGAGACTCTCTATCATGAAGATATTGGTGCTACTTTGAAGCACAAGTGTGGTAAAAGGATAGTAGCATTGTCCCTTCTCTCTTTTTCTCTTATTTTGTTTTCTCTTGGGCCTTTCCCTTTTTTTGGCCTTGCTTTTTTTTCCTTTTTATATCTCTTCTTCTTTTTCGTCCGGAGTCTCATCCCGACTTATGGGGGAATCATAGTCTCCATCATCCTTTCCTCACTTGTGACAATGCTCTAATAATGATGATCATCACACTTTTATTTTTCTTACAACTCAACAATTACAACTCAAAGCTTAGAACAAATTATGACTCTATATGAATGCCTCCGGCGGTGTACCGGGATGGTGCAATGAATCAAGAGTGACATGTATGGAAAATAATGCATGGTGGCTTTGCCACAAATACGATGTCAACTAAATGATCATGCAATGGCAATATGACAAAAGTAATGTATGTCATGATGATGATGGTGGAAGTTGCATGGCAATATATCTCGGAATGGCTATGGAAATGCCATAATAGGTAGGTATGGTGGCTATTTTGAGGAAGATATAAGGAGGTTTATGTGTGATAGAGCATATCGTATCACGGGGTTTGGATGCACCGGCGAAGTTTGCACCAACTCTCAAGGTGAGAAAGGGCAATGCACGGTACCGAAGAGGCTAGCAAAGGTGAAAAGGTGAGAGTGCGTATAATCCATGGACTCAACATTAGTCAAAAGAACTCATATACTTATTGCAAAAATTTAGAAGCCATCAAAAATCAAGTACTACGCGCATGCTCCTAGGGGGATAGATTGGTAGGAAAAGACCATCGCTCGTCCCCGACCGCCACTCATAAGGATGCACAAGCCAGGTACACTTCATGTTTCAAATTTGTTACACAACTTTAACCATACGTGCATGCTACGGGACTTGCAAACTTCAACATAGGTATTTCTCAAATTTGCAATTATCAACTAGCACGACTTTGATATTATCACCTCCATATATCAAAACAATTATCAAGCATCAAACTTATCTTAGTATTCAATTCACTCAAAAGAAAGTTTCACATATCTTGAACACTAAGTATATTAACATTAAGCAAATTACCATGCTATTAACGACTCTCAAAATAATCTAAGCAAAGCATGAGAGATCAATAGTTTCTTTAAAACAAATCCACCACCGTGCTCTAAAAGATATAGGTGAAGCACTAGAGCAAAAATTATCATGCTCAAAAGATATAAGTGAAGCACTATGAGCAAAACTATCAAGCTCAAAAGATATAAGTGAAGCACATAGAGTATTCTAACAAATTCCAATTCATGTATGGCTCTCTCAAAAGATGTGTACAGCAAGGATGATTGTGGTAAACTAACAAGCAAAGACACAAATAATACAAGACGCTCCAAGCAAAACACATAGCATGTGGTGAATAAAAATATAGCTCCAAGTAAATTACCGATGGAAGTGGACGAAAAGAGGGGATGCCTTCCAGGGCATCCCCAAGCTTTGACTTTTTTGTGTCCTTGGATTATCTTGGGGGTTCCATAGGCATCCCCAAGCTTAGGCTCTTGCCGCTCCTTGTTCCATAATCCATCAAAAGAATTCACCCAAAACTTGAAAACTTCACAACACAAAACTCAACAGAAATCTCGTGAGCTCCGTTAGAGAAAGAAAACATAGAACTACTTAAGGTACTGTAATGAACTCATTATTTATTTATTTTGGTGCTAAACCTACTGTATTCCAACTTCTCTATGGATTATAAACTATTTTACTAGCCATAGATTCATCAAAATAAGCAAACAACACACGTAAAACAGAATCTGTCAAAAATAGAACAGTCTGTAGCAATCTGTAACTAATGCAAACTTCCCGAACTCTAAAACTTCTACCAAAATAGGAAGTCCTGGACAATTTGTTTATTGAACAGCAGAAAAAAGAATCAACGCAAAATCACGTTCCTGTGATTTAACAAAATTATATTCGTGCGTGCAAAGTTTCTGTTTTTCAGCAGAATCAAATCAACTATCATCGTAGGTTATCCTATAGGTTCTACTTGGCACAAACACTAATTAAAAGATAAAACCACATCCAAACAGAAGCTAGATGGATTATTTATTCCTAAACAGAAGCAAAAACAAAAAACACAAAATAAAATTGGGTTGCCTCCCAACAAGCGCCATCGTTTAACGCCCCTAGCTAGGCATTGATAATTTTAATGTGCTCACATCAAAGACAAGAATTAAAGCACAAAGAGAGCATCATGAAACATGTGACAAACACATCTAAGTCTAACATATTTCCTATGCATAGGCATCTTATAGGCAAACAAATTATCATAGCAAGCAAAAACTAGCATATGCAAGGAAGTGGAAAGAAACAATAGCAATCTCAACATAACGAGAGGTAATTTATTATCATGAAAAAAATTACGACCATATTTTCCTCTCTCATAATAGTTACATGTAGGATCATAAGAAAATTCAACAATATAGCTATCACATAACATATTCTCAACACGATCCACATGCATGCGAAGTTGACACTCTTCCAAAATAGTGGGATTATCATTAACTAAAGTCATGACCTCTCCGAACCCATTTTCATCAAAGGAATTATCAAGTATGGGTGCAATAGAAACGATCTCATGTTTAACATAAGGAACTATAGCAAATTCATCTTCATAAATATTGGCATCATGGCCACAAGAATAGCAAGCATCATGTTCATCAAGGGATATTTCAACCAAATCATCGGAATCATCATTATCTATAGATTCATGCATATCATTATTTTCTTCCAAAGCAACGGTCATTCTTTCAATAAACTCCTGGACATACACATTATGAGCAAGGTTTTCATTGCAATATTTAAGTATGACGGAATTTTCAGATTCGTTGAGAGTAAAATCATACTTTTCAATCAAAGAAGCAACTTCATGAGCACCCTTAAAAACGACAAGTTCTTTAATTTGTTTGATATCATAGTAACTATAAACACCCTTTGCATAAGAAGATAAGATTTCATTATCACTGAACTCACATAGGTAGGGAAGGTGTTTTTTAGGGTTCTTAGAGCAGCAAGTAAAATCGCACATTTCACAAAGATTCCAAGCATAGCATAGCAAACTATTTATATGATACCGTAAGAGTCTCCCCTTTTCAGACAAACGATGACGCGCAAAATAAGCATGCTCATCTAAAGATTTCCCATCAACTAGGCTAGTTGGGGTTTCAGCACGAGCACATAAGGATCGAAGATGATCCAAGTAGAACACTTTAAGTGGATCCATATCAATAGATTTTCAGCAAGCAAAGATGCAAGCATATAGAAGGCACAAGGAAACACAAACAAAGATACATACGGGAAGAAGGCAAACGGGAAAGAGAGGAGGAGATTGGGAAAGAGAGGGTGAATAAAATGGCAAGGGTGAAGTGGGGGAGAGGAAAACGAGAGGCAAATGGCAAATAATGTAATGCGAGAGATAGGGGTTGTGATGGGTACTTGGTATTGTTGACTTGCTTGCGTAAGCCTCCCCGGCAACGGCGCCAGAAATTCTTCTTGCTACCTCTTGAGCACTGTGTTGGATTTCCCCGAAGAGGAGAGGAGGATGCAGCAAAGTAGCGTAAGTATTTCCCTCAGTTTTTGAGAACCAAGGTATCAATCCAGTAGGAGACCACGCACAAGTCCCTCGTACCTACACAAAATGATAGCAACTCGCAACCAACGCGCTTAGGGGTTGTCAATCCCTTCACGGTCACTTACGAAAGTGAGATCTGATAGAGATGATAAATAATATTTTGGGTATTTTTGATAGATAGATGCAAGGTAAAAAGTAAAAGGCAAAGTAAAAACAAAGCAAGTAAATAAAGTGATAGAGATTGATATGATGAGAATAGACCCCGGGGCCATAGGTTTCACTAGTGGCTTCTCTCAAGAGCATAAGTATTCTACGGTGGGTGAACAAATTACTGTTGAGCAATTGACAGAATTGAGCATAGTTATGAGTATATCTAGGCAATGATCATGTATATAGGCATCACGTCCAAAACAAGTAGATCGAAATGATTCTGCATCTACTACTATTACTCCACTCATCGACCGCTATCCAGCATGCATCTAGAGTATTAAGTAAAAACAGAGTAACGCCTTAAGCAAGATGACATGATGTAGAGGGATAAATTCATGCAATATGATAAAAAACCCATCTTGTTATCCTCGATGGCAACAATACAATACGTGCCTTGCAACCCTTTCTGTCACTGGGTAAGGACACCGCAAGATTGAACCCAAAGCTAAGCACTTCTCCCATTGCAAGAACTACCAATCTAGTTGGCCAAACCAAAAAGGATAATTCGAAGAGACTTGCAAAGATAACTCAATCATACATAAAAAAATTCAGAGAAGAATCAAATATTTTCCATATATAATACTGGATCATAAACACATAATTCATCGGTCTCAACAAACACACCGCAAAAGAAGATTACATCGAATAGTTCTCCACAAGAGAGGGGGAGAACATTGTATTGAGATCCAAAAAGAGAGAAGACGCCATCTAGCTACTAGCTATGGACCCGAAGGTCTGAAGTAAACTACTCACACTTCATCGGAGGGGCTATGGTGATGATGTAGAAGCCCTCCATGGTGGATGCCCCCTCCGGCGGAGCTCCGGAACAGGCCCCAAGATGGGATCTCGTGAAAACAGAAGGTTGCGGCAGTGGAATTAGGTTTTTGGCTCCTGTTCTGATCATTCGGGGATACGTGGGTATATATAGGAGGAAGGAGTACGTCAGTGGAGCGTCAGGGGGCCCACAAGGTAGGGGGCGCGCCCAGGGGGGCGCCCTCTACCCTCGTGACCGCCTCTGGCACTGCTTGGAGTAGGGTCCAGGTCTCCTGGATCACGTTCGGTTGGAAAATCACGTTCCCGAAGGTTTCATTCCGTTTGGACTCCGTTTGATATTCTGTTTCTTCGAAATACTGAAAAATGCAAAAAATAGCAATTCTGGGCTAGGCCTCCAGTTAATCGGTTAGTCCCAAAAGTAATATAAAAGTGGAAAATAAAGCCCAATATAGTCCAAAATAGTAGATAAAGTAGCATGGAGCAATCAAAAATTATAGATACGTTGGAGACGTATCAGACACATGCTGGCCAGCTTAAGTGTTCTGGAGCAGTAGCAAGCTACCAAGGCTCAGTGGAAGCACTAGGAGACATTTCCCGGTAAGAGAGGCTACCAAGGATAAACAACTAGATAGTCAGATCCCACACATACCAAGCATTTCAATAACATACACACAATATGCTCGATATGTGCAAATACAACATGGCATCACAACATGACTCTACAACTCATGTATTTTATTCAATAGGCTCCGAGGAGCGAGATATTACAAACATGGGTCTCTCGACCCAGCATTCAGAGCATACAAGTGCAAGCACAAGCGGAAGCTTAACATGCCTGAGTACAGACATCTACAAATGA
This sequence comes from Triticum timopheevii, assembly GCA_963921465.1. Lineage (NCBI taxonomy): Eukaryota > Viridiplantae > Streptophyta > Magnoliopsida > Poales > Poaceae > Triticum > Triticum timopheevii. The sequence goes on along the minus strand of OY997266.1, from coordinate 501,400,559 downwards.
AAAAGGCCGAGAAGCCTAGCTATCTATCAGATCCTGCCGAGGGCACAAGATCGTAGCTGAGGTAACAAGCTAAACATCAAAGTCCACGTGGAACTATTAGTGAGACCGAAGTCTCTCTGCAAAAATATAAAATAGGCAAACATGAGTACAAATGTACCCAACAAGACTTACATCAGAACTAACTACATATGCATCATTATCAACAAAGGGATGGTGGGGTTTAATTGCAGCAAGCCAGCTTTGACTTGGTGGCTATCCTTAACTATGACTGCAAGTAACTCTTTGGGGTGGGGCACATGAGTCTACATATTCACCATATCAATACACCACTATGGATCCGCTCCCGTCTCCCTACGAGAACGCCATCCATAGCACTCATGCTTATGTTGCGCATTTTAGAGTATCCACTTTCACTTGTCTATGAACTGTATAGGCAACCCAGAAGTCCTTTACCGCGGACACGGCTATTCGAGTAGATAATGTTAACCCTGCAGGGGTGTACTTCTTCACACACGCTCTCGCCACTTACCACCAAGTACACATCGTGTATCTCGGCAACCTTCAAGTGGAAGCCTGGCGAGGGAGTTGGCCACGATCTGACTAACCACACAAGTATCTAGTCCAGGTTTATCGCCTATTCGGGTTCCATCCGCAAGGAGATCCGGCCAGGGTGTCGCTCACGGCCCCAAACGATGTGTGCAGGGTTCCCAAGCGCACCATCCGGGTGCCACTTGGTACACCGGGCCACTGTGCCTAGTCTGTCCCAAGCCCACCTGTACCGGGTGCCACTTGTTAGACTACTAACACTACCTACAAACACCAGAAACTAGTTGCAACTCCTGGACAGAGATCGAGTTGATTAATAAGTCGAGAGAGCTTGGAGTGCCCGGAGCCCAATGTGTGGTAGTAATTGTTCATGGATCACAAACATAGAACTCAGTTCCTGAGGACGGTTTCAATGAGACAACCCACCATGTACTCCTACATGGCCTCTCACCGCTACCTTTACCAAATTGTGTTCACACACTTAGCTCACACACAGTAGGACATGATTCACAACATTCCAATTCATCCCCGATGAATCAGACCTGACTCAACTCTAAGCAATAGCAGGCATGACAAACAAGCATGAATGAGTAGGCACATTAGGGCTCAAACAACTCCTACTCATGCTAGTGGGTTTCATCTATTTACTGTGGCAATGACAGGTCATGCAGAGGAAAGGGGTTGAACTACCGCAGCATGTAACAGTTGAATCATTGTTGTCCTAATGCAGTAAAAGAGAGCAGGAGCGAGAGAGTGGGATTGTATCGGAATGAACAAGGGGGTTTTGCTTGCCTGGCACTTCTGAAGATAGTATAGTTCTTCATTGGTGTCATTGATCACATCGTCGAAACGCGTCTATTGAGAGGGGGGCAATTACCGGCAACTGAGAAAGAAACACAATCAATGCAATGCACAATATGATGCATGCTCATGACATGGCAATATGAGTGTGTTGGCCTAGTGCAATTACAACCAGATGGACTTGGGTCATTTTGAACCAAAGGTTCAATCCCAAACTCAAATTATGAATTTAAATAGTGCCTTATCATGTTTTGATATAAACAGAAGGTTTAAGTTGCTTTATCATTCATGAAACCAGTGCAGATGGATAGATTGGATTTTTCTGATCATTTTTCATATATAACTTGTTTCATTTGGAGCTACGGTTGAATTTCTATGAATTTTAGAAGTATGGGATATTTTTTGAAATTTCCTGAATTAAAATTAATCCAGGAAATGAGTTATGGCGTCAGCACTACGTCACTGTGACGACAGCAGGTCAACTGACCCGGTCCAGGTCAAACCTGACCAGTGGGGTCGACACGTCAGTGACACAATTAACTAACAGGGTTAATTAAATCCAACTAATCAAATTAACAGCCACTGGGCCCACTGTCAGTGTCAGCAGGGGTAATTAGTACTAAACTAATCTAGTCAAGGGCGGGGCCCACGTGTGTTGACCCCAGGGAGGTCAAACCCTAGGTCGAACAGGTCAAACCTGCCGGCGAAGCAGCGCGGGTTTCGTGCTCCGGTGACCAAAACGATGACGGAGGCGTGCTACGTGCCGCTGGTGGACTCGCGCGTCGAGGGTGCAGGCGGTGTGTGCGGGGGTGGCTGGAGATGACGCCAGCGAGCACGAATGCGGTGGTCGGCGTTCGGGTGTTCGCGGGATCGGTGTTGCGGTGCACGGGAGGAGGAGCTGGTGGTGGCTACGGGCTCCTGGTGGTGCGCTGAGCACAACGGTGAGCTTGGCTTCGAGCCACCGTGGCTCTAGCCACGACGGTGCCATGGCCGGCGGCGGGGAGCTTTCGGGTGCTGTTGGGGATATTACCACTAGGCGTAAACCGGCCTACTTGGGCTGGGTTAACTTCATTAGTGGTATGAGCAGATGAAGGCCTAAGGCCTGTAGTCGGTTTAGAACATGTAGCCGTAAACCGGCCTGATGTATAAACTTGTATTGTAAGTTAGGAATAGATAGACACCGACCGGGATACGAGTATGAACCGGTTGGGACTCTATGAACCAACGGGCGTCACCCGTGTATATAAGGGGACGACCCGGCGGCGGTTCAAGACAGACAACCACAACTCGAGCCTAGGCGAAGCTTGTTTGCTCCCTAGCCATCGAGACTACATCAATTCCATCACAACTAGACGTAGGCTTTTACCTTCATCAAAGGGGCTGAACTAGTATAAAACCCTCGTGTCTTTGTGTCCGCTTTAAACCCCTTCAAGTAAACTCGTAGCGATGGCTCCACGACTAAGTCCTTTCACTAGGACATCTGCCGTGACTAATCCACGACAGTTGGCGCCCACCATGGGGCTATCGCACGATGGTTTGACGATCTTGGAGGGCAAGCTCAAGGGACTCGAAGGCTATGTTGTGGGCCGGATGACCAAGAGTCATCGTGGCAAGATCTACATCGACGACGCAGGATGGGGTCCCGAGGCCGATTCAATCGAGTACGGGTACCGGGTCCCCTTTGGTGGCATACACGTGTTCATTGGCAAGATCGGTGAGCCTAGGCCTGAGCCGGACATCTGCACCGACCCCGTCGAGACGGCTCAGCGTGCGAGATCTGCCCAGGCTAAACCGGCCATGAAGCGTGCCTTCGTCGGAGTTATCCACGGAGGAGAGTGTGAGGACGAGTCAGAACACGGCGGCGAGACCGTCGTCTATTCCGGCGACGAGTCCTCGACCGGAGAGACCGAATCGCTGTACCAGTTGCAAGATGACCAGGTCAGGGGCTGTTCCGATGGCGACAGTATTCCGGACCCCCCGGGCCAGGTCAACCGAGTTGGAATATTCATGGCCGGCACCCAGGCGGCAAATCACTCTTCGACCGCCGCAGCAATGCTCTCCGGATCAGCAGCGGCAGCGGCAGCAGGGGCAGGAGGCCTTGTGCGCCCGCCGGTTCAAGTTCTATCTGATCTGTTTGATGCACTAGCCGCGCTTATGGCAGAGGCCAACCCGGCGGATCAGGAGGCCCATGATGCAGAGATTGCAAAGGTGAGAGAGCAGATCGTGCAAGCCAAAGCGGATCTAGCGGCAGAAAAGGACAGGATGGCTGCAGAGCGGGCCGCTTTGGATGCCCAGGCCTATAAACTCATGCTTGACCAGAACGCATCACAGGAGGTTTTGAAGCGGAAGCATAGATCGCGCCTGCCGTTAGGGTTTGACCCCCGAAATCTCTTTCACACCCCAGGAGCTGGACCCAGTAATCCGCCGCAGTACCTGGAGACGAACCGGACTGAGGCACCAGGGGCAGGGGCGACGGTCCAACCTCGCCTGATGGAACCTCCTCAGCAGAACATGGTGGTCCCTCCGCCGGTCCAGACGCCCCCGGGTCATTATTCTAATCCTATGGACAACCTTGTTGCAGCCGCCGCGCGATTAGAGGCTATCCCGGTCGAAGGGGACTCTCCGCAAGCGATAGAGACGCGCCGGGTTAAGGAGCTTCTCCGGACCGCGCTGATTCAGCAGGAAGTATATTCGTACAGCCGTGATCGCATTCACTCTACGCCCCGTCCAAGCCGGAGCTATAGCAGGCGCATGGATGAACCAGCCATATCAAGCAATGCGCGAGGCCGTGAAGCGGCTCATGGCAATAACCCGGCAGGTGGTGTTCGCGATGCTCAGGATGTGGTGGACCGGGCCCGGGCACGAAGGGAGGCCGAGTTAGCAGCACAGGATGATGCGGGTCAACTTACACCGGTTCGCCCTACCACCTTCGCCGGACCAGGAGTCGCATCCGCTTTGGGAGTGCCTTGTTTAATCCCCGCTTTACGCAATGTGCGCCTGCCCAAAGATTTCAAGGGTCCGTGCAAGGTGCCGAATTACACCGCTGATTTATCCCCTGAAGCGTGGGTAGAGAGTTATGAGATGGCCATGGAGATGCTAGACGTGGATGAGACCGCATGTGCAAAATACTTCACCATGATGCTTGAAGGCACGGCTCGTACTTGGCTGAAGAGCCTACCGCCCAATTCTATTAGCTCATGGGCCCAGTTGCGGGCTCGGTTTATCCAGAATTTTAAGGATACATGTAAGCAGCCCAAGTCCATAGTAGACCTGGCGGCTTGTGTCCAGGAGGAAGGAGAATCAACGACCCATTGGGTGCGCCGCGTTTCGGAAATTTTGCACTCGTCTGACAGGATTAATGCTGACTCTGCGATCTTAACTCTGGAAGGCAACTGCCGGTTTGAGCCTTTAAAATTGAAATTGGGACGCATGAAGCGGTTCTGTAATGATATGGGAACCCTCATGGCCGCTTTAGTGAAGTATGCTGATTCGGACAGTACCAAGGATCCCGAGACTGATGATGAAGCAGGGAAGGGAAGGAAGAATAGCAACTCCAAACAGCAGCAGTACAAACCGGCGGGTCATGGAAATGGAGGCAAGCGCAAGGCGGATGGCAGCATGGACTTTGTGGCCAACACTAATGCACAGGACAGGGGGCAGCGGCGCGGAGGTAAAGCGGCAAATCGTAATGGGGCTCCCAATCCTAATGCAAGCCGCTTGAATTATTTGTTGAATCAGCCTTGCCCGAAGCATGGGACGAAGGAGGCGCCGGCTAACCATCTTTGGAAGGATTGTTATATTATGCAGGAGTTTAAAAACTCTAATGCCTTCCAGTATGACCATGGGTCAGGTGGCGGTTCAGGATCCGGTTTTCATGGGCCGGGTCATGATGGAGCTTCCGATTCAGGTCTCAATTAGGGCGGTCACAACCACCAGAGTAATCAGAACGGCCAGCAGCAGCAGCAGCAGCAGTCGGGTTATCAGAGCCAGCCAAGACAGTTGAACAATGGGCAATATCATGTTTTCACAACTAGCTTGGATAAACGCGATCGAAAACTCCACAAGCGAGCGGTGAATTCTGTTGAACCGGCCTTACCACGTTACTTGCGCTGGTCTGAGCAGCCCATCGTGTGGAGCAGAGAGGATCACCCGCCCCGGGTTGATAATCCGGGCCAGCTAGCATTGGTGGTAGACCCTCAGGTGGGGGGTTATAAATTCACCAAGGTACTCATGGATGGAGGAAGCAGTATCAACATACTGTACTATGAGACATTCCACCGCATGGGTCTAACAGACAAAGATCTCAGACCATCAAATACGGTGTTCCATGGTGTGGTGCCTGGCAAATCTGCATATCCTGTTGGCAAGATAGCCTTGGATGTGGCTTTTGGGGACGAGCACGACTCCCGGTCGGAAAAACTAACATTTGAGGTGGTGAAGATCCGGAGCCCATATCACGCCTTGTTTGGCCGGCCGGCTTATGCCAAGTTCATGGCGCGGCCTTGTTATATCTACTTACAGCTCAAGATGCCAGGTTACAAGGGGACAATAACGGTTCATGGGAGCCGTAGGGTCGCTTTGGAATGTGAGGAAGGTGATGCGGCTTATGCAGAGTCGGTCTGTGCCACGGAGTTGAAATACTATAAGGACAATGTTGATCCGGCAGATATGACTCCTTTAAAGAAGCCAACTACAGAGCATGATTCGGATCTGAAGTTCAAATCGGCAGCTGAGACCAAGCTTGTTGACTTCGTGCCCGGCGATTCGTCCAAGCAGTTTACTATCAGTGCCAACCTGGATCCCAAATAGGAAAGCGCGCTCATCGAGTTCATCCGTGAGAATCGGGACATTTTTGCATGGAAACCGTCCGACATGCCAGGTGTACCGAGGGAACTCGCTGAGCACACTCTTAATGTGGATCCTAAGTATAAAGGGGTGAAACAGTTCCTCCGCCGGTTTAACGAAGAAAGGCGCAAGGCTATTGGAGAGGAAGTAGCCAGGCTTTTGGCAGCTAGCTTTATCATTGAGGTGTTCCATCCAGAGTGGCTTGCTAATCCGGTGCTGGTTCTTAAGAAAAACGGCACTTGGCGTATGTGTGTGGATTACACAGATCTTAACAAAGCCTGTCCAGCGGATCCTTTTGCCCTCCCCCGCATTGACCAGATCATTGATGCCACGGCGGGTTGTGAGCGTTTGAGTTTTTTGGATGCATACTCTGGATATCATCAGAACAAAATGGCGGTTAAGGACCAAGAGAAAACAGTGTTCATTACTCCCTTTGGAGCCTTCTGCTATGTATCTATGCCCTTCGGGCTCAAAAGTGCCCAAGCCACCTATCAACGGTGTGTACAGAATTGCCTGCATAAACAGATCGGTCGCAATGTGCATGCCTATGTGGATGATATTGTAGTGAAGTCAAGGCAGAAGGAGACGCTGGTGGATGATTTGAAGGAAACCTTTGACAACTTGCGCATTTACAAGATGATGCTCAATCCGGCCAAGTGTGTCTTTGGTGTTCCGGCAGGCAAGTTACTAGGTTTCCTGGTGTCTAACAGAGGAATTGAGGCTAATCCGGAGAAGATTATGGCTATTACCTCCCTGGCTAAGCCGAAGTGTATCAACGATGTTCAGCGTTTGGCGGGCCGAATCGCTGCACTGAGCCGGTTTATCAGCCGCCTCGGAGAGAAGGCCATCCCTTTGTACCAAATGCTGAGGAAGACAGACAATTTCGTCTGGAGTCCAGCTGCTGATGAAGCATTTGAGGACTTGAAGCGGCAGTTAGCCAATCCGCCTGTTCTTGCAGCTCCGGTTGACAAGGAGCCACTATTATTATATGTAGCAGCCAATGCTCGGGCAGTTAGCGTGGCTATTGTGGTGGAACGCAAGGAGGCAGGCAAGGAATATCCGGTTCAGCGGCTGGTTTATTATATCAGCGAGGTGCTTATTGAATCGAAGCAAAGGTATCCGCATTGGCAGAAGCTGGTCTATGGTGTCTTCATGGCCAGCCAGAAGTTGAAGCAGTATTTTCAAGGGCACCCCATCACAGTGGTCAGTTCAGCTCCCTTGGGTGATATCATACAGAACCGGGAGGCGACTGGCCGGATTGCCAAGTGGGCTATAGAGCTTGGGCCACACGGACTGAAGTATGTACCTTGGACAGCGGTGAAGTCTCAAGCACTTGTTGATTTCATCAATGACTGGACGGAGTTACAAGCACCAGAGGAGAAGCCGGATCACACATATTGGACTATTCATTTTTATGGATCCAGGCAATTGGAAGGCTCGGGGGCTGGAGTCATATTAACTTCCCCACGAGGTGATAAGTTTTGTTATGTTCTCCGTTTAATGTTCCCTTGTACTAATAATGCAGCTGAGTACGAAGCCTTGCTCCATGGTCTCCGGATGGCTAAAGAGATGAACTTAAGCCGGGTTAAGTGCTTCGGTGACTCGGACCTCGTGGCTCAACAGGTGTCTGGCACTTGGGATTCTAAGGACCCGCTCATGGCTGCATATCGTCGGGAAGTGGATAACATTGCGGGTTGCTTCAAGGGTTATCAAGTGGATCATGTGGACCGTCGGAAGAATGAAGCGGCGGACGCTTTAAGCCGGTTGGGTTCTCAGCGCAAACCGGTCCCGCCTAATGTCTTTTTGGACGTGTTGCACAATCCGTCAGTCCAGCTCCCAGGTGAAGCGGATTTGGCTATTCCTGATCCGGAGGCTCAATTGGTGGCAGCGTTACATGCTATTCCGGATTGGACGGTTCCTTATCTTGCATACATGACCCGGGGGGAGTTGCCAGAGGATGAAATTCTAGCAAGGCAGATAGTCCGGCGATCCAAGTCTATGATGATTCTCAATGGTGAATTGCATCATTGCAGTGTATCAGGGGTGTTTCAACATTGTGTGTCTCCTAAGGAAGGCTGTGAAATCTTAAAAGAAATCCATGAAGGGGATTGTGGACACCACGCTGGTTCAAAGTCTCTAGTGGCAAAGGCGTTTCGTCACGGGTTTTACTGGTTGACAGCGCATGCTGATGCGGAGGACTTGGTTAAACGGTGTGATGGATGTCAGAAATTTTCAAGGTGTGCTCATGTGCCGGCTCAAGAATTAAGGATGATTCCAATAACGTGGCCGTTTGCAACTTGGGGGCTGGATATGGTTGGACCTTTTAAAAGATCCAAGGATAAGAAAACCCACCTTTTGGTGGCAGTTGATAAATTTACCAAGTGGGTTGAAGCGGAGCCTGTCAGCAAGTGTGATGCAGCAACAGCGGTGCAGTTCATCAAAAAGGTGATTTTCCGGTTTGGCTTTCCACATAGTATCATTACTGACAATGGTACCAATTTATCCAAGGGTGCTATGAAGGAGTTCTGTGAACGCGAGCACATCCGACTTGACGAGTCGTCAGTGGCACACCCCCAGTCCAATGGACAGGCAGAACGAGCTAATCAAGAGATCTTGCGAGGCATCAAACCCCGGCTTATGGTCCCATTGCAAAGGACACCAGGGTGTTGGGTTGAAGAGCTACCATCTGTGCTATGGAGTATCAATACTACGCCAAACCGGTCCACAGGATACACACCATTTTTCATGGTCTATGGAGCAGAGGCAATTCTCGCTAGTGATATCCGGCACGATTCGCCTCGTGTGGCAGCTTATGTTGAAGCGGACAATGAGACGGCACGGCAAGACGCTTTGGACCTATTGGACGAGGAGCGTGATTTAGCGGCTGCCCGTTCGGCGATTTACCAGCAAGATCTTCGTCGCTATCACAGTCGCCGGGTTAGAACTAGAACTTTTCAAGAAGGAGATTTGGTGCTTCGACTCATCCAAGACCAGACAGATATGCACAAGTTATCTCCACCTTGGGAGGGACCTTTCATGGTCAGCAAGAATCCGCACAATGGGTCGTACTATCTGATTGATATTCGAGAGCATCAAGACTCACGTACATCAGAGGAGGAGACCAACAGGCCGTGGAACATAGCTCATCTTCGGCCTTACTATACTTGAGCCATCGGCTCTATCTATGTACATATCATGACAATGTATATATTATCTTTGATATAATAAAATCGGAGCCTCAGCTAAAGCGGGGTCTCTGTCTTTCTTATCATGCATGGTTACATGGAGTGGCTCTGTTTTTAAAACGGCCTTCGGTTTACCCCTTGACATTTGCTTTTTATATATCACTAGGGGCCTTGGTCGTGTCCGAACCAACGCGACACCTTTTGATAGGCGACAGCCACCAGATCATTTGGGGACATGGTCAAGTCTGAACCAGTCACGCCTCTTGGTCGGCCTAAGGCCACAAAATCACTTGGGGGCATGGTCGAACCCGAACCATTGCCACGCCTCTTGATTTGGCATATATGCCACGAATCATTTGGGGACCTTGGCTGACTTGAATCATTGTCACTCTATTGGGGGCTTGGTCCTGTCCGACCATGGTAATACCATCTGATCAGCTCAGTATAGCATATTTTTGCAAACGGTTTTTATCATTGCCTTTGCTTCCATGTTATTTTCATGGTTTGTTTGTTCTTTGTTTTTGTTGGATTTCTTTTATGTCAACAAATACCTTTTTCCGGTTCAGCCGATGGATTTAATTCCCCTTTAGTCCGGAGAAATATGCCCGGTTTACCTTTTCCTGTTAACATCATGGAGTAACAAGGGGGCTTGTATTGATTCAATACGGTTTATATGGGAGCTGTTTTCTCCCCCTTTATTGACGATAATGGTTTATATAACCGCCGCTTCAAGCTTGGCTAAGCCAGCTTCATGCCCAAACATGGCAGGTATTTCTGTATCATCTATTTGTTACATTACTGATACACATATCAAGATCATAAACTGGCTGGCGGTATAACCGCCACCGAAGTTCAAATTTTTCTGATCGTAGGAAATATGAATTGAAGTTTTTCAAACCAAAAGCTTCAGTACTTATGCACGAAGGCATCATCAAGGCAGAAGTATTAACTATCCTATTACAAGGCAACACGGTGCCCGAATAAGATCATTGTTATTTTGGCACGATTCCAAACCAGCTCCCGGTTTAGGCCTGCTCCTCGTCATCATCCGCTTCAGCTTCTTCGTCTCTACCCATTGGCTGGAAATCAATAGTAGTCCAGTCGATTCCCATTAAAGCTTGGAAAACAGCCTCTTCATGGATCAGGGAAGACAGTTCAATATCAGGAGCATAAGTGTGCTTACGGATTGGAGGGATCAGATTCTCCGCTTCAATAGTTGGGGCAGGCACTCGCTTGTTCTGATCATTGTATTGTTCTTGATAATGCGTCAAATCTGCCTCTTCAGCTAGCTGACAAGCCAGAGGGCGCACTGCACGATTTATTGCCCTTAAATCCTCTTCGTTGAATTCAGAGCCATCTTCCTTCAGGCTGGGATAGCCTTGAGCTGCTTCTACAGGATCAAAATCTGGCACCCATGCCTTTGCCCGGATCAAGGCATTAATAGCTCCGGTTCGAGCAGCGGATTTTTTCAGCTCCTCAATCCGGGCTGGAAGCATTGACAACCTGTTAAGAGTGTCCTGGATTAAAGAGGGTGCCGGGTTGTTATGAGAAGCTGTGGTGATGATCCGCTGGGCTCCGTTATACAATTGTTCCACCAAGGTGTAGGCAGCCTTCAGTTTCTTCCGCACATCATTTCCTAAGTGCCCGATGCGTGTGCCTATAACAAGATAGGAATGGTCTCAAACCGGATTGATACTACAGAAAGGTTCAAGTTATCACAGAAGTTAAAAGGATCTTACCAAAGATCGCAGCAGTCATGGAGTGTATTTGCCGCTTTACGGCCGTAAGTTCATCCACCACCGGTTTAAGGGCGGCTTCAGCATTTTCTGCTCTTTTGGTTAAAGCGGCCCTCTCAGTGGCCCAATCAGCCCGTTCTTTCTTGAAGCCCTCCTTCAGCTGTTCAGTGGTGCTCAAGGCGCTGTTTAGTTCTTCCTTTGCTTTGTCTATTTCAGCCTGTTGGGTCTTCAAGGCCTCTTGCAAATCGGCAATCCGGTCCTCCTTGATTCTCACCTCAGCCTGCATACAGACAGCATTTAGCTTTACACAAGCGGTCCAAGAAATTGAAGTATCAACCACATAACACAGTTATACGCCTGATACTTGGGGGCTAATGCACCTTCAATTTTTATATATTACTAGATTGCAAAGTCCCAAGCTCAATACAGGTATTCAACTTGGCACTTGGGGGCTAATGGCTATTTGATCAAATCATGTTCTAAGGGTAGTTTTCTGTCGGAGCCCCGGTTTAATTATGCTAAGTTAAACCGGCCCTTGGGGGCTATACTGCTGGATTTCAAAGTGTTGAGGATTGTGTTCAAGTCCCGGTTTGATGAAGGTTACAAACCGGCCCTTGGGGGCTAGGAGGATTGATACATGGCAGTAAGTAAAAAAGTAAGTTACCTCAAATTTATCTCTCATCATCTTCACCAGACCAGCTTCACAGTCACGGCTAGTATAAAGCCGGTTTAAATAGCCGGAATGGAGATCTTGGGCACTCAGGGCAGCGTATGTCTCCAGTTCAACATCCCATTTTCCTTTGTTCAGAGTGGAAAAATCTTCTTTTATGCTATGCTTGGTAAGGGTGACAGGATTCCCGGGTTCAAAGCGGCCCACACCGGTAATCACAACGTCATCATCTTTGGACTCGCCGGTTTGTGTTGGTGCGGCCGGTTTGTCAGCAGGACTGTGGGATTTATCAATCCGGGTAGAGCTGGCAGGCGGATTAGTAGAAACGGAAGTGTTAACAGGCCTCTCTTCGGGAATAGCATCATCTTGCAAAGGAGGATCATTGGGAATATCTTCAGGAGCAAACTCTTCAAGATCTGGCGCTCTGTCATGTTCTGGGGCTGCATCTTCTTCAGCTACTTTATCCAAGCGGGCTTTCTTGCTTGGTTTCGGTTTGGCCTTGAAAGAAAAACAAAGAGTCAAGAAAAACCATAAGCCATGACACAGTATACTGGAAGCATATGTTCAGTTTAGCTTACCCAGCAACTATCTTCAAAGGTGGCAGCTGAGTGGCCGACGATTCACCAGAAGATGAATGAGAAGTAACCTGATAATCGGAGTCGGATGGATTAAGAGGTTGACGGAAGAAACCCGCTTTAGGATTTAAATCAATAAAAAGGTCGGAGACCTCGGAGTGGCATTTTCGAACCGGACTGTTTGGTAAACCGGCGGAGGTAACTACCTGGCCACTGTGCCGGGTTGTGCGGCGAGCTTCATGTTGCTGGGTCTTCATAAGAAATTTAGGATCCAAATAAGCAAGAGGATGAGAAAATTTAACTTTCTGGTTTGCCTGGCGAAATTTTGGCAAAGGCAAGATTTCTGAATCGGAAGAGAGAATAGTTACCTCAACGAATCCCGCATTGCTGGCTTCAGCGTCGTCCTGACAAGCATCATCATCAATAAGGCGTATAAAAAGTAAGCCAAGTGAATCAAGTTCTACCTCAAGGTCCGGGTTACCCACATCATCATCAATAGCTGGATCAGATGAAGCAGTGGTTTTTCTTTTATGAGCTGGCTTCTTGATAACCTTGGTCTTGGGCCGGGTTGGCCGCCCCGCCTTTTCCGTTTTATCTTGTGGAAGCTTCTTGCTCCAAAACGGATTATCACCCTGGATCAGCAGTAATTAAATGTCAGACAGAGAAAGCAGTAACAGGTTCAACAATAGGGCAACTAAAATCTTACCGCTGGCGGTTTGTTGGTGGTGCAGTAAGGAAGCAGACCGGTTTGAGCACAAAGGTGCTCCGGTTCATTCAACATCTCTGTGACTTCGTCGTCGGAGAGTTGGATTTTAATGTATCGGAGTGGGTCATCGACACTGCCAGTATACTTGCACATCAAACCGGAGCGCCGGCTCAGAGGCAGTATGCTCCATGATATCCAGCAGCGTGCAAGGTCTATTCCTGTTAAACCATTGGCCATAAAGGCTCAGAGCTTGGACAGTTGCGGAGCATATTTAATTCTTTCCTTGGCACTTAGTCTTTGTGGAAAAGGGTGAGTGTTGCTGAGCCGATTCGGATGGAAGCCAGGCAAGGGATTTTCATTGTCAGGGGAGGTATCCTTGCAATAAAACCAAGTTGCATTCCACTCCTTGGGGTGAGTATGGAGTTTGACATGGGGATAGGTGATCTCCTTCCTCTTCTGAATGGCCATACCGCCCAATTCTGTATTGGGGCCGTCGGTAAATTCAGTGCGACGGTTCAGATGAAAGAGGTCTCTAAACAGCTCGACTAAAGGCTCCTCTTGAAGGTATACCTCAGAAAGTACTTGAAAGTGACAGAATTGGGGCCAATATCCTGTGGACGGAGCTGAAAGTTGGCTAATACATCCTGGTAAAACTTAGAACCGGGCGGTTTGAAGCCCCGGGCCAAGTGATCTGCGAAGACCACAACCTCTCCTTCCTGGGGTGTGGGAGTACATTCATCTCCAGGAACCCTCCAATGGATCGTGTCTTTACTGTCTAAAGCGCCGATCAGGACTAGATCGTCCAACTGTGATTCTGTGACACGAGAGGGAACCCAATTGCACTCATACACTTGTTTGGCCATGGCGAGATCTACAAGAAATAGGTGATCCGGTTCAAGAACACGCTGGATAAAAGAAGGTGTTGATCTAAACTACGATAAACCGGAGGCAGTACCTATAAACCGGTCTTCTACAATGCGGCATCATACGGATTCTGGCGGTTCAACCAGGGGACTAATGGTATATACCGGTTTAGAAAAATTTTCTCTATGGTAAAGTTAAACCGCCTGACCTAAACATCGGGAGCAATTGAAGCTATGGATAACTAGGTATGCAGAAACAAGTTTCACAAAATCTTGTTACAGCCGCGGATCTACAGCGAGCTCACAAAAACGGAAAATATTTCGAAGAGTAAGGCAGAAACAGAAGTGGACCATTGAGCGGATATGTGCGGGAGATCTATAGGCTTAGATGAGAAACTACATGCGGATGCTTAGAGATCACTACTAAACACAGCGGGAGTTCACGGATTCATCCAAGGTCAGAGAACAGATATGAGCACGCGATGAACACAGCATGAACATGGAACCCTAAGAACAGATCTAAATCAAGAAGCGGAGAAAGCTTACCAGGAACGGAGAAGGTGCGGAAAGATGCCGCAACGCTCTGGTACGTTCAGGTTGATGCAGCGGCCCAGGACGAGGCAGAGGTTGACGGTGATGGCGGAGCTCCAAAGCTGGCAACGCGAGGAAGACGAAGAAGAAGGAACGAAGGGGAAAAATGACCCTTTGGTCTTATTTATAAGGCAGCAGAGCTAGGTCAAGTGCGTGGATCCAGGAGCTATTATTAAAAGAGGGCATTATCAATGACAAATTTCATGATGACGTCATGCCGGTTTACAGCAACCAGAAATGATGACGACATGGCGGTTTACCAATTACCCGAAGATGTCCAAGACACAAGGTTTGTTGAAGGATTGACATGAACCAGTTCAAATCAATCTGGGGCCTAATGTTGGGGATATTACCAATAGGCGTAAACCGGCCTACTTGGGCCGGGTTAACTTCATTAGTGGTATGAGCAGATGAAGGCCTAAGGCCTGTAGTCGGTTTAGAACATGTAGCCATAAACCGGCCTGATGTATAAACTTGTATTGTAAGTTAGGAATAGAGAGACACCGACCGGGATACGAGTATGAACCGGTTGGGACTCTATGAACCAACGGGCGTCACCCGTGTATATAAGGGGACGACCCGGCGGCGGTTCAAGAAAGACAACCACAACTCGAGCCTAGGCGAAGCTTGTTTGCTCCCTAGCCATCGAGACTACATCAATTCCATCACAACTAGACGTAGGCTTTTACCTTCATCGAAGGGGCCGAACTAGTATAAAACCCTCGTGTCTTTGTGTCTGCTTTAAACCCCTTCAAGTAAACTCGTAGCGATGGCTCCACGACTAAGTCCTTTCACTAGGACATCTGCCGTGACTAATCCACGACATGTGCGGTGGAAACGGCGGTTACAGAGACCAAACGAGCACGGGAGCTAGGGGGAAAGGAAGAGGAGCTCACAGCGGGGTCGGAGAGGGGGTCAGTGAGCTCGGTGAGGCCCTGTGGACAACGAATCGGCGGTGACGATCTCTGGTGCCCGACGGTGAAGACGACGATGCTGGCGACGTTCCAGGGCTTATGGGCTTGCCTCCGTTGGCTTGGAGCTCCAGGGCGATGTGGTGGAGCCGATGGCCACAGCGGGGAGGCGAGGCAGTGGCGCTGGGGACGACAGCGGCGAGCGGCGGCGACGGGGGCGCTCGGGTCGGGCAAGAGGGCGAGGGAGAGGACGAACAGAGGGGTGGAGTGAACATGAAGGCCCTGGGGTCCGCGTGGCGCCCCTAGCGACGTCCAGGAGCAAGCGGCAAGCATGAGGTGGCCGGCGCGTGCGCGCGCACGTTGGGCACACGCCCTCCTACCTACTGGCAGGAGGTTGAAGACGGTGGCAGCTGCGGTGGCCTGGGCCGCACAGTGCTGGACCAGCACAGGAGCTGGGCCGGCTCTGGTGGGCTCGCTCTGGTGGGATGCACAGGTAAGCACTTCTCTCTTTCTCTCATTTGTTTCTGTTTTCTATTTTGTTTCTCTGTTTTGGTTTAGTAATAATGCTAAACCATTTCATAAAATCCTGGAAATAATTATGGGTGCTTTCTGAATTATTCCAGTGACCCTTAACAATCTCCAACATTTTTGGAGCATCTAAAATCTATATAGCATTTAAATAGCCCCAATTCAAATATGTTTGGATTAATTCAAAGTCCAAATATGTCCTGCAAAAATGTGAACCATTTTTGGTAGATGCTTCCACCTTGATCCAGAAATGATGAACATTTTTAAAGGGCATTTTGAAATCATTGAAAAATATTTTGGTTGAACCTATTTGAATTCCTTTTGATGCTAGGGTTTGAACATCCCCATTTCAAATTTCCATGAAAGTTAAACATGGTGCAAGCAAGATGCAAACACTAGGCAGCACCAGAAGCTAGGGATGTGACACTTTCATTGTCACAAAGTAATGGAACATGTTTCACATATATCCCATAATCTTTCAGAGTTTGGGTCATCCAAAGTAATTGAGCACAACATGAACCAGCGGCAATGTATTCCACTTCGGTGGTGGATAAGGATACCGAGTTTTGTTTCTTGGAAGACCAAGATACAAGAGATCTACCAAGAAATTGACAAGTACCCGAAGTGTACTTTCTATCAACCTTGTCACCGGCATAGTCCCAGTCGGAGTAGCCAACAAGATTGAAAGAGGCCCTCTTTGGATACAAAATGCCAAAGTTTGGTGTATGGATTAAATATCTCAATATCCTTTTCACGGCCTTAACATGACATTCTTTAGGAGCAGCTTGATATCGTGCACACATGCACACACTTAGCATGATACCGGGACGTGAAGCACATAGATATAACAATGAACCAATCATAGAGCAATAGACTTTTTGATCAACCGGTTCACCATCTTTGGTCAAATCAAGATGTCCACTAGTAGGCATGGGTGTAGTCATAGCTTTGCATTCTTGCATATTGAACTTCTTGAATAAGTCCTTGGTGTACTTCTTTGAGAGACAAAGGTACCTTCTTAGTTTGCTTGATTTGCAAACCAAGAAAGAATTTGAGTTCACTCATCATAGACATCTCAAACTTCTCCGACATTAGCTTTACAAACTTTTCACTAAAATGAGGGTTAGTTGATCCAAATATAATATCATCGACATAAATTTGGCATACAAATAATTCTCCATTGACCCTTTTACTAAAAAGAGTAGAATCTATTTTTCCAATTTCAAAGCCTTTTTCAATAAGGAACTTGGTCAAGCATTTATACCACGCTCTAGGAGCTTGTTTAAGACCATAAAGAGCTTTGTGAAGTTTCTAAACATGATTAGGTTTCTTAGGATTAATAAAGCCGGGAGGTTGCTTAACATAGACTTCCTCCTCTATTTCACCATTTAGAAAAGCACTTTTAATGTCCATTTGGTACAAGGTGATATCATGGTGATTAGCATAGGCAAGTAAGATGTGAATGGACTCAAGTCTAATAACGGGAGCATAAGTCTCACCATAGTCTATACCTTCGACTTGTGTGTAGCCTTGGGCGACGAGATGTGCTTTGTTGCAAACTACTTGTCCATCTTCATCTTGCTTGTTGCGAAACACCCGTCTGGCACCAATGATGTTGTGGTTGTTGTCGGGCTTCTCAACCAATGTCCAAACTTGATTTCTCTCAAAGTTGTGTAGCTCTTCATGCATAGCGTTTATCCAATCCGGATCTTCCAATGCTTCTTCAACCTTCATAGGTTCAATGCTAGAGATGAATGAATAGTGTTCACAAAACTTAGCTAAATGAGTTTTAGAGCGAGTGATTCTCCCGGTTTGGATATCATTGTAGATTTGCTCGACGGGGTGGTCTTTAGCAATTCTTGCTCGAACTCGTGAAAGCTTTTGCTTGGGTCTTGGTTGAACATCTTCTTCATCTTGTTCTTCTTCTTGGCCTTCTTCATTGTTGGCGTTGTCGTTCTCTTGTCGTGGTGGAGAAGGAGGTTGTTGACGTTCATCTTGGTGCACTTCCTTGTTTTCTTCATCTTGGTGTGTCCCACTTGTGGATGCTTCCGTATAAACTCTTGGTTCACCTTGTCGTGAGGTAGAAGCTTCCACTTGGACAGACGAGGTACTCTTCTTCACCTCCGTTGGACGAATCCTGCCAATAGACAAGTCTCAGATTGCTTCCGAGGGGTCTTTGTCTCCTACATCAATTGGCAATTGCTCTACTTGCGAGCCATTAGATTCATCAAACTTCACATCTACCGTTTCTTCAACCTTTTGGGTGAAATTGTTGTAGACACGGTATGTGTGAGAGTTTGAGCCATAACCAAGTAGGAAACCTTCATGAGACTTAGGAGCAAATTTAGAACGACGATGCTTATCAAGAATGTAGCACTTTGAGCTGAATACTCGAAAGTATCCAACTTGGGGTTTGTTACCGGTGAGAAGCTCGTATGTCGTCTTGCCGAGTAGCTTGTGAAGATATAAGCGATTTGTTGCATGACAAGCTGTCTCTACCGCTTCCACCCAAAAGTACTTCGGCGTCTTGTACTCATCAAGCTTCGTTCTCGCCATTTCAATGAGCGCCAGGTTCTTCCTCTCAACAACTCCATTTTGTTGAGGTTGTACGTAGCCGAGAACTCATGTGAAATACCTTCTTCGTCAAGAAAGGTATCCACATTTGCGTTCTTGAACTCCATTCCGTTGTCGCTGTGAACCTTCTTGATCTTCACTTCAAATTGATTTTGGGCCTTCCTAGCGAAGTTTTTGAAGATCTTTCGGACCTGTGATTTATCATCAAGAAAGAACACCCACGTAAATCTTGAAAAATCATCAACTATAACTAGACCAAAAGAATTTCCACCGAGACTTTTGTAAGAGTTGGGACCAAAAAGATCCATGTGAAGTAGCTCGAGTGGCCTCCTTGTGGTCATGATGTTCTTCATGGGATGCCTTCCTCCAACCTGTTTACCTGCCTGACAAGCGCTGCAAAGTCTATCCTTATCAAATATAACATCGTTAACGCCAAGGATATGATTTCCTTTAATAAGCTTGTCAAGGTTTCGCACAGCAACATGACCTAATCGTCTGTGCCATAACCACCCTTTAGAGGATATAGCGATGAAGCAAGTTCTAGGTTGAGCCTTTTTAGTGAAATCAACAATGTATAGATCACCTCTACGTACACCGGTAAAGACCATTTTATGATTATCTCTACGAAACACTTGGCAACCTACTTCAGTAAATAGGACATTGCAACCGAAATCAGCAAGTCTAGATACTGAAAGTAAGTTGTAGCCAAGAGATTCAACGAGCATGAAATTTTGTATGGAGCTATCTTGTGATATGGCCACCTTACCGAGGCCAACCACCTTACCCTTTGAGTTGTCACCGAAAGTGACATACTTTCGAGGACCATCGTTTTCAGCAAGCTCACGAAACATATCTTTATCTCCGGTCATGTGATCGGTGCATCCACTATCAAGAACCCATTCCTTTCCTCCTGCCATATATCCCCGAAGATTTGCCATAAGACCAAAGTGTCTCATTGCATCATCAAGATCAAAGTCACTATCATCATCCTCATCATAGTATCCATGTTCAACATCGTCATGTGGTGGATCAAATCCTAGGGAGGGTGATTCGTTAGAGTGAGTTTGACAATGATCTTCTTTATGAATTTTAATAGCTTAGGAAATAATATCACTAATAATTCCAACATCTCCTTTGGCACGCATAAGGTTTGTAAGCTCAAATAGATAATCACCAAACATAGGATCACTGGAATTCATCTTACTCAAGGCAATAGACTTATGGAGAATTTCATCTAGATTTTTCAAGGAATAATTTGGAAAATGTTCCTCAAGAAATTTCCATAGTGTAGGCACACTTAAGAGTAGGCAAACATCCAATCAAGTTTCTAGGCAAGCCTCTAGTGATAAGTTCAACAGTTCTAAGATTGCGAATCATGTCAATCGACTCATCAAGGGTAGGATGCATAGGATCAACATGAGGTGCACAAGGGCTAGCAATGTACTTGTTCAAATGATATTCATTGAAAATCACAAGCATCTCATTTTTCCACTCATGAAAGTACTCTCCATCAAGTATGGGCACTCTATGTCTAAGACTCCCAATAGTAGACTCATCCATCTTCCTCCAATGGTGTTTAAACCAAAGCAATGGAGACCAAAGCTCTGATACCAATTGAAAGGATCGAGAAGAGGTGTCTAGAGGGGGGGTGATTAGACACTAAGTACCAAAAGTTGCAATTTTTATTTTCTTTAAGTTGGAGTGGAGTTTTTGGCACAAGTTTACCAATCACAATACATAACAAGCAAGCATGCAAAGAGTATATGAGCAGTGGAAAGTAAAGCATGCAACTTGCAAGAATGTAAAGGGATGGGTTTGGAGAATTCAAACGCAATTGGAGACACGGATGTTTTTGTCATGGTTCCGATAGGTGGTGCTATCGTACATCCACGTTGATGGATACTTCAACCCACGAAGGGTAACGGTTGCGCGAGTCCACGGAGGGCTCCACGCACGAAGGGTCCACGAAGAAGCAACCTTGTCTATCCCACTAAAAGCACAAGTGCTCCCTAGGTGGTTTTGGTAATTAATGTCAACATATCTCTTGTTGGACTAACACTTTTATCTAGTATGTTTCAGATAAGTTCAACAATGGAGTGGCATGGACTAAAGGATGTGGGAACCCCTTCAAGATGCTCAGGACAAAGGATTGGTTCAAGCTCAAAAGCTCAAGACTCTTCATTTTATATTTTAGTGATCCAAGATCACATTGAGTCTATAGGAAAAGCCAATACTATCAAGGAGGGATGAGGTGTTGCTTAATGAGCCTCTTGCTTCATGTGCTTAGTGATATGCTCCAAAACCCTCAGCCACTTTCCCACTTCCACAAATGACCTTAACCTAAAGCCAAAATCGGTCACACCGATTCTTCCTATCCGGCGCCACCGATTCCATATGTCTTAGCCACTGCCACAAACCCTAAGCAAATCGGTCTTATCGATAGGGATCTCGGTCTCACCGAGATGGGATTGTAATCTCTCTGTGTATGTCCATTACCAAAATCGGTCTCACCGAGGTAGAGCAATCGGTACTACCGAGATTACAATGCAAACTTTATGGTTGACTCATTACCAAAATCGGTCCCACCGAGTTTGTGTAATTGGTCAAACCAAGTTTGCATGACCAACTCTCTGAAAGCTTATTACCAAAATCGGTCTCACCGAGTTTGTGTAATCAGTCTTACCGAGATTACGTTGTGCCCTAACCCTAACCGAATCGGTCTCACCGAGTTGCATTTCGGTCCCACCAAAAACCCTAACAGTCACATTATTTGCTAAATCGGTCTGACCGAGTTTAACGATTTGGTCCCACCAAGTTTGGTAGATTGTGTGTAACGGTTAGAATTTGTATGGAGGCTATATATACCCCTCCACCTCCTCTTCATTCGTGGATAGAGCCATCAGAACAAACCTACACTTCCAACTTACCATTTCTGAGAGAGAACCACCTACTCATGTGTTGAGGCCAAGATATTCCATTCCTACCATATGAATCTAGATCTCTAGCCTTCCCCAATTTGCTTTCCACTCAAATCTTCTTTCCACCAGATCCAAAACCTATGAGAGAGAGTTGAGTGTTGGGGAGACTATCATTTGAAGCACAAGAGCAAGGAGTTCATCATCAACGCACCATTTGTTACTTCTTGGAGAGTGGTGTCTCCTAGATTGGCTAGGTGTCACTTGGGAGCCTCCGACAAGATTGTGGAGTTGAACCAAGGAGTTTGTAAGGGCAAGGAGATCGCCTACTACGTGAAGATCTACCGCTAGTGAGGCAAGTCCTTCGTGGGCGACGACCGTGGTGGGATAGACAAGGTTGCTTCTTCGTGGACCCTTCGTGGGTGGAGCCCTCCGTGGACTCGCGCAACCGTTACCCTTTGTGGGTTGAAGTCTCCATCAACGTGGATGTACGATAGCACCACCTATCGGAACCATGCCAAAAACATCGGTGTCTCCTTTGCGTTTGAATCCTCCAAACCCTTCCCTTTACTTTCTTGCAAATTGCATGCTTTACTTTCCGCTGCTCATATACTCTTTGCATGCTTGCTTGATATGTATTGTGAATGTTAAACTTGTGCCTAATCTCCACTTAAACTTAAGGACACTTAAAAACTGCAACTTTGGTACTTAGTGTCTAATTACCCCCCCCCCCCCCTCTAGACACCTCTTCTCAAGATCCTACAAGTGGTATCAGAGCATTGGTCTCCATTGCCTTGGTTTAATCTCCATTGGAGGAAGATGGATCAGTCTACTATTGGGAGTCTTAGACATAGAGTGCCTATTCTTGATGGAGAGTATTTTCATGAGTGGAAAAATGAGATGCTTGTAATTTTCAATCAATATCATTTGAACAAGTACATTGCTAGCCCTTGTGCACCTTATGTTGATCCTATGCATCCTACCCATGATGAGTCAATTGACATGATTAGGAATCTTAGAACTGCCGAACTTATCACTAGAGGATTGCCTAGAAACTTGATTGGATGTTTGCCTACTTTTAAGTGTGCCTATACTATATGGAAATTTCTTGAGGAATGATTTCCAGATTATTCCTTGAAAAATCTTGATGAAATTCTCCATAAGTCTATTGCTTTGAGTAAAATGAATACTAGTGATCCTATGTTTGGTGATCGACTATTTGAGCTTACAAACCTTATGCGTGCCAAAGGAAATGTTGGGATTATTAGTGATATTATTTCCGAAGTTATAAAAATTCATAAGCAAGATCATTGTCAAACTCATTCTAATGAATCACCCTCTCTGGGACTTGATCCACCACATGACGATGTTGAACATGGATACTATGATGAGGATGATGATAGTGACTTCGATCTTGATGATGCAATGAGACACTTTGGTCTTATGGCAAATCTTCGGGGATATATGTCAGGATGAAAGGAATGGGTTCTTGATTGTGGATGTACCAATCACATGACCGGAGATAAAGACATGTTTCGTGAGCTTGCTGATAATGATAGTCCTCGAAAGTATGTCACTTTCGGTGACAACTCAAAGGGTAAGGTGGTTGGCCTCGGTAAGGTGGCCATATCACATGATATCTCCATACAAAATGTTATGCTCGTTGAATCTCTTGGATACAACTTACTTTCAGTATCTAGACTTGCTGATTTCGGTTTCAATGTTCTATTTACAGAAGTAGATTGCCAAGTATTTCGTCGAGACAATCATAAAATGGTCTTTACCGGTGTGCGTAGAGGTGATCTATACATTGTTGATTTCACTAGAAAGGCTCAACCTAAAACTTGCTTCATTGCTAAATCCTCAAAAGGTTGGTTATGGCATAGAAGACTAGGTCATGTTGGTATGCGAAACCTTGACAAGCTTATTAAAGGAAATCATATCCTTGGAGTTAACGATGTCATATTTGATAAGGATAGACTTTGCAGTACTTGTCAAGCAGGTAAACAGGTTGGAGGAAGGCATCCCGTGAAGAACATCATGACCACAAGGAGGCCACTCGAGCTACTTCACATGGATCTTTTCTGTCCCAACTCCTACAAGAGTCTCGGTGGAAATTCTTTTGGTCTAGTCATAGTTGATGATTTTTCAATATTTACGTGGGTGTTCTTTCTCGATGATAAATCGCAGGTCCAAAAGATCTTCAAAAACTATGCTAGGAAGGCCCAAAATCAATTTGAAGTGAAGATCAAGAAGGTACGTAGTGACAATGGAACGGAGTTCAAGAACGTAAATGTGGACACCGTTCTTGACGAAGAAGGGATTTCACATGAGTTCTCGGCTACGTACACAGCTCAACAAAACGGAGTTGTTGAGAGGAAGAACCGGACGCTCATTGAAATGGCTAGAACGATGCTTGATGAGTACAAGACGCTGAAGCACTTTTAGGCAGAAGCAGTTGAGACAGCTTGTCATGCAACAAATCGCTTGTATCTTCACAAGCTACTCGGCAAGACGGCATACGAGCTCCTCACTGGTAACAAACCCCAAGTTTGATACTTTGGAGTATTCGGCTCAAAGTGCTACATTCTTGATAAGCATCGTCGCTCTAAATTTGCTCCTAAATCTCATGAAGGTTTCCTACTAGGTCATGTCTCAAACTCTCACACTTACCGTGTCTACAACAATTTCACCCGAAAGGTTGAAGAGACGGTAGATGTGAAGTTTGATGAATCTAGCGGCTCGCAAGTAGAGCAATTGCCAATTGATGTAGGAGACAAAGATCCTTCGAAAGCAATTCAAGACTTGGCTATTGGCAAGGTTCGTCCAACGGAGGTGAAGGAGAGTACCTCGTCTGTCCAAGTGGAAGCTTCTACTTCACGACAAGGTGAACCAAGAGTTGATACGGAAGCATCCACAAGTGGGACACACCAAGATGAAGAAAACGAGGAAGTGCATCAAGATGAACGTCAACAACCTCCTTCTCCACCACGACAAGAGAACGACAACGCCGACAATGAAGAAGGCCAAGAAGAAGAACAAGATGAATAAGATGTTCAACGAAGACCCAAGCAAAAGCTTTCACGAGTTCGAGCAAGAATTGCTAAAGATCATCCTGTCGAGCAAATCTACAATGACATTCAAACCGGGAGAATCACTCGCTCTAAAACTCGTTTAGCTAACTTTTGTGAAAACTATTCTTTCATCTCTAGCATTGAACCTATGAAGGTTGCAGAAGCATTGGAAGATCCGGATTGGATAAATGCCATGCATGAAGAGCTACACAACTTTGAGAGGAACCAAGTCTGGACATTGGTTGAGAAGCCCGACAACAACCACAACGTCATCAGTACCAAATGGGTGTTTCGCAACAAGCAAGATGAAGATGGACAAGTAGTTCACAACAAAGCACGTCTCGTCGCCCAAGGCTACACACAAGTAGAAGGTATGGACTATGGTGAGACTTATGCTCCCGTTGCTAGACTTGAGTCCATTCGCATCTTACTTGCCTATGCTAATCATCATGATATCACCTTGTACCAAATGGACATTAAAAGTGCTTTTCTAAATGGTGAAATAGAGGAGGAAGTTTGTGTTAAGCAACCTCCCGGCTTTGTCAATCCTAAGAAACCCAATCATGTTTACAAACTTCACAAAGCTCTTTATGGTCTTAAACAAGCTCCTAGAGCATGGTATAAATGCTTGACCAAGTTCCTTATTGAAAAAGGCTTTGAAATTGGGAAATTGATTCCACTCTTTTTACTAAAAGGGTTAATGGAGAACTATTCGTGTGCCAAATCTATGTTGATGATATTATATTTGGATCGACTAACCCTCATTTTAGTGAAAAGTTTGGGAAGCTAATGTCGAAGAAGTTTGAGATGTCTATGATGAGTGAACTCAAATTCTTTCTTGGGTTGCAAATCAAGCAAACTAAGGAAGGTACCTTTGTTTCTCAAACAAAGTACACCATGGACTTATTCAAGAAGTTCAATATGCAAGAATGCAAAGGTATGTCTACACCCATGCCTACTAGTGTACATCTCGATTTGACCAAAGATAGTGAACCGGTTGATCAAAAGGTTTATCGCTCTATGATTGGTTCATTATTATATCAATGTGCTTCACGTCCCGATATCATGCTAAGTGTGTGCATGTGTGCACGATATCAAGCTGCTCCTAAGGAATGTCATCTTAAGGCCGTGAAAAGGATAGTGAGATACTTAATCCATACACCAAATTTTGGCATTTGGTATCCTAAGAGGGCCTCTTTCGATCTTGTTGGCTATTCCGACTCGGACTATGGCGGAGACAAGGTTGATAGAAAGTCCACTTCGGGTACCATTCAATTTCTTGGTAGATCTCTTGTGTCTTGGTCCTCCAAGAAACAAAACTCGGTATCCTTGTCCACCGCCGAAGCTGAATATATTGCCGCTGGTTCATGTTGTGCTCAATTACTTTGGATGACCCAAACTCTTAAAGATTATGGGATATATGTGAGACATGTTCCATTGCTTTGTGACAATGAAAGTGCTATCAAAATTGGTCATAATCCTGTGCAACATTCTTGAACTAAGCATATTGAAGTTCGTCATCATTTCATTCGAGATCATGTTGCTAAGGGTGACATTGATCTTAAGCATGTTCGCACCGAAAAGCAATTAGCGGATATATTCACTAAACCTCTTGATGAGAAAGTGTTTTGCAGGTTAAGAGGAGAATTGAACATCATCGATGCTTCAAACTTGGAGTAGAAACTCCATTGGATACATGCAAGACATGAGCTTATGACTAATCCTTGATATCTCTCTTATGATGAAAATCTTGTGTCTTGGATATATTTGCAACTTGCATGCTATCTAACCCTTGTAGGTACTTGGTGGAATCAAATTCCATGAGATTGTAATCTACTCACATCTTGAGCAATCTCTACATCACCAAGTCTCTACACTATGATGGTTGAAGACAAGGAAGCATGGAACCACTCAAACATATCCTTTGACAGATTCTATGTTGAGCTTCATGATTGTCATTTTTGGATACACAGGTGCTCTTCCTTGCAAGAACTAACCCATGTAGGTAGATGGACTCAAATTCCAAGTGGTGCTCCAACTCTTGATGAGCTACATCAACCTTGAGCTACCCACACAAGTTCAACTACATGGACAACACCACCAACCAAGGTATGTCATTCCATCTTAGAGAAGCTTAACTCCAAGAAATGAGCTAAAGCAACTGGACAAGATGTGAATACATCAAGATGCTTAAACGAAAAATGGCAACCCCATTTTGAGCTTAACGATGAGTATGACCTATGATCAAGTGATCTCACTTGACTCCTAAGTCAATATACTCTAACATAGGTGACTTTGTTGCCGACCATCTCTAGATGAAGTTCTCTTGTGTTCTTTTCTGTGTTTTTGCATTTGTCACATGCATATTTGTTTCCCCTTTCAAAAAAAACTTCATCTAGATTTCCTTCTGTTCGCTCTGCATTTTCTGCATCAAACTCATTGCACATCTTTCAGTAAATTCCTTGCAAATCTTTGTGAGATCTTACTAGTCTAAGTGAGCTGAGGTGACAAGTGTTTTCTCTGAGATGAACTCGGTTTCACCGATTTGTTATCTTCGGTCCAACCGGATCCTTTTGGTACAACCAAAGCATACCACTCGGTGCCACCAATTTCACATCAGGAAAACAGTTTGCCACATATTCTATGTTTCTACTGATCCAGCTCCACTCAATGAATCTTGTCCTCTACAAGCATCACATTTTTATCATTGCTTTGTGTTGTGTCTCAAGGATCACACCCATTCGACGGATTCCAGAAAACCCTTCTTGGAAATTGATGTCAAAGGGGGAGAGAGAGCGAACATCAAAGCTTATCATTTAGAGAAAGAACCTCAAGGGGGAGAGAGACCCTCAAGGGGGAGAGAGATCTTCAAGGGGAGAGAGAGATCTCCAGGGGGAGAGAATACTCAAGTATAAAGTATTTCTCAAGGATCCCAGATGCTTGGTGTTCAAGAGGAGAGATGCTCACATGTCTTCTTGAGGGGAGAGACATGTTCATATGATCTGTTGTGCCTATTTGCAGTAGCATACATTAGCTCTGGTCATCATTCATATCTTTCAGCTCTGATTTTTCAGCTCTGATTTTCTATTCCCTATCTTCTCCCAGTATCCCATGCTAGATTCAGGGGGAGCAAGACATCTAAGGGAAAGAAATCATTAAATTCATTGCATATCTTTACTCTTGGGGACATGTCTAATCCAATATGGTACTTAGTACTCACTCTCTACATGTCATCCCAGTCTTGGCATTCTTGTGGTTTCTTTTGTTTGCTCTGGCTGGTGGGTGCATTTGTGTTATCTAACCTTATTTGCGCAGGTTCATTCCATCCGAAGCCAACTCAAGACTACAAGGTAAGTATATGCATCACAATCATGTGTATGAGGAATTCTTGCTGATGTACATACTGTTTGCAAGAAGGACTCATGAGCATGAAGGTATTTTTAATATTCTTTGCTCTGATGCATATGGCCAAGATACATGTAACACATTACCTTCTCTATCATGTTTATGCTCTCACATACTTCTATATTCCATATTCACATGATTGCATACATGTAGGGGGAGCCTATGTTTGTTACATCTCTTTCCAAAGCTTTAATTGCTACTCTTTATATCTTTATCTAAAGCTTTGATGTATGTTGCCATCAATTACCAAAAAGGGGGAGATTGAAAGCACAAGTGCTCCCTAGGTGGTTTTGGTAATTAATGTCAACATATCTCTTGTTGGACTAACACTTTTATCTAGTATGTTTCAGATAAGTTCAACAATGGAGTGGCATGGACTAAAGGATGTGGGAACCCCTTAAAGATGCTAAGGACAAAGGATTGGCTCAAGCTCAAAAGCTCAAGACTCTTCATTTTATATTTTAGTGATCCAAGACCACATTGAGTCTATAGGAAAAGCCAATACTATCAAGGAGGGATGAGGTGTTGCTTAATGAGCCTCTTGCTTCATGTGCTTAGTGATATGCTCCAAAACCCTCAGCCACTTTCCCACTTCCACAAATGACCTTAACCTAAAGCCAAAATCGGTCACACCGATTCTTCCTATCCGGCGCCACCGATTCCATATGTCTTAGCCACTGCCACAAACCCTAAGCAAATCGGTCTTACCGATAGGGATCTCGGTCTCACCAAGATGGGATTGTAATCTCTCTGTGTATGTCCATTACCAAAATCGGTCTCACCGAGGTTGAGCAATCGGTACTACCGAGATTACAATGCAAACTTTATGGTTGACTCATTACCAAAATCAGTCCCACCGAGTTTGTGTTATCGGTCAAACCGAGTTTGCCTTACCAACTCTCTGGAAAGCTTATTACCAAAATCGGTCTCACCGAGTTTGTGTAATCGGTCTTACCGAGATTACGTTATGCCCTAACCCTAACCGAATCGGTCTCACCGAGTTGCATTTCGGTCCCACCAAAAACCCTAACGGTCACATTATTTGCTAAATCGGTCTGACCGAGTTTAACGATTCGGTCCCACCGAGTTTGGTAGATTGTGTGTAACGGTTAGATTTTGTGTGGAGGCTATATATACCCCTCCACCTCCTCTTCATTCGTGGAGAGAGCCATCAGAACAAACCTACACTTCCAACTTACCATTTCTGAGAGAGAACCACCTACTCATGTGTTGGGGCCAAGATATTCCATTCCTACCATATGAATCTTGATCTCTAGCCTTCCCCAAGTTGCTTTCCACTCAAATCTTCTTTCTACCAGATCCAAAACCTATGAGAGAGAGTTGAGTGTTGGGGAGACTATCATTTGAAGCACAAGAGCAAGGAGTTCATCATCAATGCACCATTTGTTACTTCTTGGAGAGTGGTGTCTCCTAGATTGGCTAGGTGTCACTTGGGAGCCTCCGAAAAGATTGTGGAGTTGAACCAAGGAGTTTGTAAGGGCAAGGAGATCGCCTACTTCGTGAAGATCTACCGCTAGTGAGGCAAGTCCTTCGTGGGCGACGGCCATGGTGGGATAGACAAGGTTGCTTCTTCGTGTACCCTTCGTGGGTGGAGCCCTCCGTGGACTCGCGCAACCGTTACCCTTCGTGGGTTGAAGTCTCCATCGACGTGGATGTACGATAGCACCACCTATCGGAACCACGCCAAAAACATCGGTGTCTCCAATTGCGTTTGAATCCTCAAAACCCTTCCCTTTACTTTCTTGCAAATTGCATGCTTTACTTTCCGCTGCTCATATACTCTTTGTATGCTTGCTTTATATGTATTGTGAATGTTAAACTTGTGCCTAATCTCCACTTAAACTTAAGGAAACTTAAAAACTGCAACTTTGGTACTTAGTGTCTAATTACCCCCCCCCCCCTCTAGACACCTCTTCTCAAGATCCTACACTGTCACGCCCAATATGCGACCCTATCCAAAAGGAACTCGAAGGTCCCACCAAGGATAGACCCGCATATTGGAACGCTTTTGCAAGGTGGATATCATTACATCAACATTACATAATGGATGGGGATACATACAAGAGGCATGCAATGCCACACGAATACAACAATACATCACAAGAGATCAACATCCGACTACGGATGGAACACAAACAGTAGCTCAAATGACATCCACCCTGCTAGCCCAGGCTGCCGACCTGGAACCTATCCCCTGATCGAAGAAGAAGCAGAAGAAGAACTCCAAACAAGCAAACATCGCTCTCGCGTTAAGATCATCGCATAACCTGTACCTACAACTGTTGTTGTAGTAATCTGTGAGCCACGAGGACTCAGCAATCCCATTACCATGGGTATCAAGACTAGCAAAGCTTAATGGGAAAGGAAGGGGTAAAGTGGTGAGGTTGCAGCAGCGACTAAGCATGATATGGTGGCTAACATACGCAAATGAGAGCGAGAAGAGAAGCAAAGGAACGGCCGTCAACTAGTAATGATCAAGAGGTGATCCTGAACACCTACTTACGGCAAACATAACCCAGAAACCGTGTTCACTTCCCGGACTCCGCCGAAAAGAGACCATCATGGCTACACACGCGGTTGATGCATTTTAATTCGGATCTGGTGTCAAGTTATCTACAACCGGACATTAACAAATTCCCATCTGCCACATAACCGCGGGCACAGCTCTCGAAAGTTTATACCCTGCAGGGGTGTCCCAACTTAGCCCATGATAAGCTCTCGCGATCAACGAAGGATATTCCTTCTCCCAGGAAGACCCGATCAGTCTCGGAATCCCGGTTTACAAGACATTTCGACAATGGTAAAACAAGACCAGCAAAGCCGCCAGATGCACCGACATCCCGATAGGAGCTGCACATATCTCGTTCTCAGGGCAACACCGGATAAGTCAAGCTAGGAGTAAAACCAGACTTCGAGTTTCCCCGAGGTGGCCCCGCAGGCTGCTCAGTTCGGACCAACACTTAGACAAGCACTGGCCCGGGGGGCTAAAATAAAGATGACCCTTGGGTTAATTACTCCCAAGGGAAAAGTAGGTGATGGTGAGGCAAATGGTAAAACCAAGGTTGGGCCTTGCTGGAGGAGTTTTATTCAAAGCGAACTGTCAGGGGGGTCCCATAAATCACCCGACCGCGTTAGGAACGCAAAATCCGGGAACATAACACCGGTATGACGGAAACTAGGGCGGCAAGAGTGGAACAAAACACCAGGCATAAGGCCGAGCCTTCCACCCTTTACCAAGTATATAGATGCATTAATCAAATAAGAGATATTGTGATATCCCAAACATAACCCTGTCCACCATGGAGAAATCTTCAACTTCACCTGCAACTAACAACGCTATAAGTGGGCTGAGCAAAGCGGTAACATAGCCAAACAACGGTTTGCTAGGAAGGGTGTCAAAGGTTAGAGGTTCATGGCAATTTGGGAGGCTTGAAGAGCAAATGATAGGTAACGCAGCATAGCGATAGAACGAAGCAACTAGCATAGCAATGATAGTAGTGAGATCCGGGGTAACGGTCATCTTGCCTGAAATCCCGCTAGGAAGAAGAATGAGTCCATGAAGAAGATGAAGCCACGAAGACGAACCAAGCGTAGACGAACGAATCCTCACGATCGCAACGAAACGGGAACTATTGAGAAGAAGCACACAACATAGTAAACACACCACACATGAACAAGACATGATGCACAACAAGCATGATGCATGACAAAGCTAGATGAAGCTACTCATGGCAAGATATGATGTAAACAAGAGCAACACATCAAAGCAAGTTTAAATGAGGCCGAGAACAACATATAACAAATCCGGTAAGTCCTCATATGCAAATTTTGAAATGGGTCCAGATCTGAATAAACATTATGTTCAAGTTGGTAAATAGCAAATTAAGATGCACCAAGATGATCTACACGAGATTCTAGTCAAGTTACATATAAAGTTCATTTAGTTCGGAGCTACGGCCTAGAAGATATGAGCAAAACAAGTTAAGCATGGCATTGATGCAAAATGCATACAAACATCAAGCAAACACCTCAAAACAAGGATGCAACATTATAATATGAAACTACATGCAAAATCAAGCAAGTTTCATATAGAGCACACTCAAAATGGAGCAACGGTGCAACACACACACTATACAAGTCATAACAACAATCTGTCCAAAACAGCAACTAGGCATATTGCAAGCATCAAAACAATATGCTACAACAACCCAACATAATAACAAAAGGCATGGGCATGAAGTACAGGTAAATCATAACAAAACATGAACACTGAGCTATCTCCAGAAATTACTAGAACATGCTCAAACACACATGGTAAGATTGCAAATAATAACAGTTTCAGACTTTAGCAGAAATAAAATCAGGTTGCATTGTTTAGAGCTGTGAAACAACATGTTACAGGAACTTAACATGGCAAACAAAGTCATGGCATGAACCTACTAATAGCATAGATCAAAATTCCATTACTGACCATGAGCCAAAAAGGCATAGAAAATATGATGGCACCCATGTAAACATGGCAAGTTATATTACAGATTCATACATGGCAGGAACAACAATAAATAGGCATGTTGGTGAGCTTGAATCACTCACCACAGAGCAATACATGGCATGGCAAGGTAACCAACAGTAAGAAGGCATGTTTATGAAGCTAAGCATGGCAAGAGCAAGGTCATAGGGTGCATAGATCACTAGCAAACAATCATGGAAACATTGAACTTAATGTTAATAGGCTGACAGCAACATTATTTAGCAAGTTTGGAGCAAGATATGAACAATCTACAGCAAGCTATAAATGCTACCAGGGGCATGAATGGATAGAGCAAGACATGTATAACAACTCATCCTTAGTGAACATCTCCAGATTATGCACGAAATGACTTGTAGCAGCAGGTTTACATAGCAACAAAATATAACAGAATCTGTCTAGCAAAACAGTAACAGCAAGTACCCTACTTAACAAGCTTTATGCACTCAACACACAACTCACGAAAATACAAGGATGGCACCACTAGAAAGATGGCATGGCATAGATCAAAACACATGTAGACATCAACCTCATAGGATGCACACATCAATCATGGCAAAAATGACAAATGAGCAAGTTATAACAGTTTCAGCAGATTAACATCAACATGCACTCTTCCGACAGCATTTTGGGCATCAAGATGAGCTCAAATGAAAATGATGCAATGGAATGAAATGAAGTACTCGTTGAGACAAACAATTTGACATATTACACGAACGAAACGGAGCAGTATGCACAGAGTTATGACGCGATGAACATGGCATGATTATGTTAAAATATCTCGGGACTTGGAAGAAAATCGGGGTCAACCTCATCTTCTCAGATCTGGATCGGGGGCACGAACTTCGAGGCGAGGCGGGCTCGCCGGAGATGGCAGGGGCGGTGAGGCGAAGTCGCCGGAGCTGGAGGCCGCGGGGCGAGGCGCTAGCGGGACGGGACCGCGGGGCCGGCGGCTGGGCGCGGAGCCCACCGGCTCGAGTGCGGGGCGTGCTGGGTCCGGCGGCGGTGGCGTGCCGCGACGGAGGCAGCGGTCGGACGAGGAGGGTGGCACGGACGGTGCGGTGGAGGTCGGCGGCGAGCGGGACGGCCGGAGGCCGGCGAGGCCGGGACGGGGCAGCGGCGCGGGGCCGCGGCTCGGGCTGCGGCGGCGGAGCGCCACGGCGGCGAGGAGGCGGGAGGCGGCTGCGGTCGGTCCGGGGAGGGGCGGCGCCCGCGACAGCGGAGGCAAGGCAAGGCGCGGCCCGGGGCGGCGACCGACGGCGGCGGAGATCCGCGGCGGCGCGGAGCGGATCGTGCCCGCGCGGGCCCCGGATGGGCTCCGCGGGCCGGCGGCGGCGGCGAGCGGCGGAGGGACACGTGGCGGGACGCGGTTGGACGGGGGCGATGGGCGGACATGTCCAGCGGGGTCCGGACGTGTCCGGCTGCGGGATGAGGATGAAGCTAGGGGTGGTTTCATCCGCGAATTTCGGGGGGAGGCACATATTTATAGGTAGAGGGAGCTAGGAGTGTCCAAATGAGGAGCGGTTTTCGGCCACGCGATCGTGATCGAACGACCGAGAGCATGGAGGGGAGTTAGGTGGGTTTTGGGCCACTTTGGAAGGGGTGTTGGGCTGCAAGACAAAAGAGGCTTTACGGTTACCCGGTTAACCGTTGGAGTATCAAACGACCTCCAAATGGCACGAAACTTGACAAGCGGTCTACCGGTGCTATACCAAGGCCGCTTGACAAGACTCGGTCCATTCCGAGAACGTTTAATACCCGCTCACAACGAGAGACAAAAAGGGGACGCCGGAGGACATAGGAGTGCCGGATTGCAAAACGGACAACGGGGAAAAAGCTCGGATGCATGAGACGAACACGTATGCAATGCAATGCACATGATGACATGATATGAAATGCATATGATGACATGGCAAAGACGGCGAATAACTAGCGGACACCTGGCGCATCGAATCCGGAGCGTTACATACACCCACCATGGCCGTCGCCCACGAAGGACTTGCCTCACTAGCGGTAGATCTTCACGAAGTAGGCAATCTCCTTGCCCTTACAAACTCCTTGGTTCAACTCCACAATCTTGTTGGAGGCTCCCAAGTGACACCTAGCCAATCTAGGAGACACCACTCTCCAAGAAGTAACAAATCGTGCATTGATGATCAACTCCTTGCTCTTGTGCTTCAAATGATAGTCTCCCCAACACTCAACTCTCTCTCATAGGTTTTGGATCTGGTGGAAAGAAGATTTGAGTGGAAAGCAACTTGGGGAAGGCTGGATATCAAGATTCATATGGTAGGATTGGAATATTTGGTCTCAACACATGAGTAGGTGGTTCTCTCTCAGAAAATGCAAGTTGGAAGTGTAGGTTCGTTCTGATGGCTCTCTCCCGAATGAAGAGGAGGTGGAGGGGTATATATAGCCTCCACACAAAATCTAACCATTACACACAACTTGCCAATCTCGGTGGGACCGAATTGAGAAACTCGGTCGGACCGATTCAGCAAATCTAGTGACCGTTAGGATTTTCGGTGGGACCGACATGCAACTCGGTAGGACTGATATGGTTAGGGTTAGGGCATAACGTAATCTCAGTGAGACCGATTACACAAACTTGGTAGGACCGATTTTGGTAATAAGCTAACCAGAGAGTTGGTCAGGCAAACTCGGTGGGACCGATTCGATCATCTCGGTTGGACCAAAATGTTGCAAAGAGGAACAGAGAGTTTGCATTGTAATCTCGGTAGTACTGATTACTCAAACTCGGTGGGACCGATATTGGTAATGGACATACACAGAGAGATTACAACCCCATCTCGGTGAGACCGAGATCCCTATCGGTGAGACCGATTTGCCTAGGATTTGTGGCAGTAGCTAAGACATCAAAACTTGGTGGCACCAGATAGAAAGAGTCGGCAGGGCCGAGTTAGACTTTTTGGTTTAGGACAAATGTGGATGTGAGAAAGCAGTTGAGGGCTTTGGAGCATATCACTAAGAACTTTGAGCAAGTAAGCCATTAAGCAACACCTCATCCCCTCTTGATAGTATCGGCTTTTCCTATAGACTCAATGTGATCTTGGATCACTAAAATAGAAAATGTAGAGTCTTGAGCTTTGAGCTTGAGCCAATTCTTTGTCCTTAGCATCTTGAAGGGGTTCCACATCCTCTAGTCCATGCCACTTCATTTGTTGAACTCATCTGAAACATACTAGGTAAAAGTGTTAGTCCAACCAGAGATATGTTGACATTAATTACCAAAACCACCCAGGGAGCACTTGTGCTTTCAATCTCCCCCTTTTTGGTAATTGATGACAACATACATCAAAGCTTTAAATAAGGATATAGAGAATAACAAGTAAAGCTTTGGAAAGACATGTAACATGCATAGGCTCCCCCCTACATGTATGCAATCATGTGAATATGGAATATAGGAGCATGTGAGTGCATAAACATGACAGAGTAAGCAATGTGTTACATGTATCTTGGCTATATGCATCAGAGCAAAAGATGTGAATATGGGAGATGTACCTTCATGCTCATGAGTCCTTCTTGCAAACAGTATGTACATCAGCAAGAATTTCTCATATACATGATTGTGATGCATATACTTACCTTGTGGTCTTGAGTTGGCTTAGGATGGAATGAACCTGTGAAAATAAGGTTAGATAACACAGATACACATACTAGCCATAGCAAACAAAAGAAACCACAAGAGTACCAAGACTGGGATGACATGTAGAGAGTGAGTACTAAGTACCACATTGGATATAGACATGCCCCCAAAGGTAAAGATGTGCAATGAATTTAAAGAATTTATTTCCCTTAGATGTCTTGCTCCCCCTGAATCTAGCATGGGATACTGGAGAAGATAGGGAACAGAAAATCAGAGCTCAAGGAAACAAATGAACAGAGCTAATGCAAATAACCACATATGAACATGTCTTTCCCCTCAAGAAGACATGTAGCATCTCTCCTCTTTAACACTAAGCATCTGGGATCCTTGATGATTACTCTCTCCTTGAGTATTCTCTCCCCCTAGAGATATGATTAAGCTTTGATGTGATCTCTCTCTCCCCCTTTGACATCAATTCCAAGAAGGGTTTGCTGGAATTTGTCGTGAATGGGTTTGGTCCTTGAGTCACATCACAAAGCACTAAGGTAAATGTGATTCTTGTAGAGGACAAGATTCATTGAGTGGAGCTGGATCAAAAGTAATGCAGGAACGAATGGCAAAATGTCTTTCCTGTAGTGAAATCGGTGGCACTGAGTGGTATGCTTTGGTTGCACCGAAAAAATTCGGTTGGACCGAAAACAAGAGACCGGTGTGACCGAGTTCATCACAGAGAAAACACTTGTCACCTCAGCTCACTAGACAAGTAAGATCTCACAAGGATTTGCAAGGAATTAACTGAAAGATTTGCAAAGAATTTGATGCAGGGAATGCAGAACATATAGAAAAGAAAAGAAATCTAGATGAAGTTTTTTTGAAAGAAAGGGGAAACAAATATGCAAGAGATAAATGCAAGAGCACACAAGAGAACTTCATCTAGAATTGGTCAGCGACAAAGTCACCTATGTTAGAGTATATTGACTTAGGAGTCAAGTGAGATCACTTGACCATAGGTCATACTCATCGTTTAAGCTCAAAATGGGGTTACCATTTTTCGTTTAAGCATCTTAATGTATTCACATCTTGTCGAGTTGCTTTGACTCGTGACTTGGAGTAAAGCTTCTCTAAGATGGAATAACATACCTTGGGTGGTGGTGTTGATCATGATCATGTAGTTGAACTTATGTGGGTTGCTCAAAGTTGATGTAGCTCATCAAGAGTTGGGAGCACCACTTGGAATATGAGTTCATCTACCTACATGGGTTAGTTTTTGCAAGGAAGAGCACTTGTGTATCAAAAATGACAATCATGAAACTCAACAAGGAATTTTTCAAAGGATATGTTTGAATGGTTTCATGCTTCCTTGTCTTCAACCACCATTGTGTAGAGACTTGGTGATGTAGAGATTGCTCAAGATGTGAGTGGGTTGCAATATCATGGACTTAGATTCAACCAAGTACCTACAAGGGTTAGATAGCATGCAAGGTGCAAATATATCCAAGATATAAGATCATCAAAAGAGAAATATCAAGGATTAGTCATAGACTCATGTCTTGCATGTATCAAATTGAGTTCCTACTCCAAGTTTGAGTGTAACAACCGGTTTTCCGGGTATTAATTTCCAGAAAATGACCGTTGTGCTCACCAGCCCCAGGATAACTGTTAGCTGATGAGGCACCATCTTGATATAGAAATTCCAAGCAAATACAACATATGTAGTACAAGACCATTATGGCCTGTGAGTACAACAAATGGTTCTAGTGGTTGATGGTGGAAGCGGTCTGAAATCATCGGCGTCTAGGGGACTCCATTTCCCACAGGAACAGCTGACCAGGTTAACTCCTATCTTCGCGAGGCTGCTATCACCGTTGCTTAGGTTCCGGGACTGTCGGCACGGTCGTTCCTCTCCGCGCAAGAAAAATCTGGCCAAGACAATAGCCAGGGACAAGCCAGTGAGTACTTTGAATGTACTCGCAAACATTATAAACACAGTTATAATATAACAATGATGTGCTGAAAATATGTTTATGCTCATGACGTCAGTCACAAACGATAGTAAAAACTCTGATGCATGCAAGCATGTTATTTATGAATATGCAATAACATAGTAGTATCTAAATAAATAACAATCATGCCACAATCGACCGTCTTAGCGACACCACATAAAAGGGCTTTAAAATAAATGCCACAGTCGGGCGTCTTAGCGACACCACATAAAGGGCTTATAGAATAATTGCCACAGTCGGGCGTCTCAGCGACACCACATAAAGGGCTTATAAAAGAAATGCCACAGTCGGGCGTCTGAGCGACACCACATAAAGGGCTTACAAAAGAAATGCCACGGCCGGGCGTCTCGGCGACACCACATAAAGGGCTTATAAAAGAAATGCCACAGTCGAGCGTCTCAGCGACACCACATAAAGGGCTTATAAAAGAAATGCCACGGTCGGGCGTCTCAGCGACACCTCATAAAGGGCTTATAAAAGAAATGCCACGGTCGGGCGTCTCAGCGACACCTCATAAAGGGCTTATAAAAAAATGCCACAGTCGGGCGTCTCAGCGACACCACATAAAGGGCTTATAGGATAAATAATCACATTGAATATCCAGGAGGTAGAACCGTCCCAGGGATACTCAATAATTCAAATAATATAATGGGTTAGTCCATAATAAAAATAACATAATAATTATCACAATTCATCAGTCATGATCCACGTTCTGGTTTAGTAGTATCTCCTCCGAAGACCGACACTAAGACCGACACTTGACCCAACCCAGACTGTAGTCCTTAACCATGGACACGGCTATTCGAATAGGTTTAATCTCTGCAGAGGGTGTACTCTTTACCCACAAGTAACGGATTCCTTTAGTCCATCAAGACTAATTCCGTCTATGGTCTTTCAAATGAAAACACACCTGACTTGCACACACCAGCTTAACTTACCGGTGTCTGGAATCACCCACGACACCTGTTAAGCAAAACTCTAAGTGGGGAGGCTACAACCTCGATTAGCATGGGATCACAAAATTTATACCGCACGCAAAACTGGGGAAGCTACCCCCTCAGCTACAACCGAAACACCCATGCCCCCTGACCGGATGACTGGCTTTAATCCATGGCCATGGTACCCTCATCCCGGCCCCTCTGTACGGTGTGTGCTAGAAAGGGGTTGACGAATTACTGAACTGTACCCTACCTGTGGCAGGGACAAGTGGTAGCATGAAACAAGTGTGGGGTTTACTAGAGCAAGACTCGATCTACGGTCGACTCAGAAGGTTT
The DNA here is from genome assembly GCA_963921465.1 of Triticum timopheevii. Lineage (NCBI taxonomy): Eukaryota > Viridiplantae > Streptophyta > Magnoliopsida > Poales > Poaceae > Triticum > Triticum timopheevii. Next base: position 501,361,201 of record OY997266.1, on the reverse strand, counting down.
ATAATTTCCCTGCATGACATGAATAACAAATATATTTCAACCAATACAATCAACACTCATTATATCTTACTATGCCATACCGGACATAACCGTCCCGACGGAGACCGGCGACAAGCTCATGCCTACCCAAGGCAGAGGCTTTCCCGGATTCCTTTCTAGCATGCATGCAAGGTACATGAGGATGATTTCCATCACAAGTATACTCATTTCCAACAGCATGGAAATCACTAATATGCATCCATGCAAATGATCATATCACATGAAATAACAAGTCCTTCGAAATGAGGTGGTGTAATAAACATGTCAACGAACACTCCAAAAATATTATGCCGGGGTTCAGAATGCTTAACTTCAAGGTGTGGAGAGGTGGGGGTGCTCTCCAAAACTTTTGAAAGCTTTCTGCCTCTCTCCAAAATCCTATTTTGAAATTATTGGAATTAACACACAATTTCAAAACAGCACAAAAAAGGTGTTTGCAATTTTTTAAAATAAATCTTAAAATAAACTAGACAGAATTTGAGAGATGCAGGAAAACGAATCAATTCATTTGGAGTTTTAATTAAAAAGATATAGCCAGTCAAAGATTTGGTCAAAAATCTGTTTTTAATAAAAACAGAAAAAGAAAACGTTTCAAACGAGATTACGCTTTCGGGCAGAGGAGGCGTACTTGAGGGTTTACGCCTCCACTTATCCAGCGACCGCGCAGGGGCCACTGACAGTGGGTCCAGGGGGCCCACTAGTCATGTTTGACTAGTCTCCTCCCTCTCCTCTTCCTCTGCCCGAGCAGAGGCGCGGCTCTGGCGTTCGTCGCCGGCGAACAGCGATTCCTCACGGGGAGCTGAGGGCGTGGATGGATCCGCGGATCAGCGGAGGTCCTCCCGGTGGTCGTAGGGTCGTCGGAGGTGGAGGAAATCGCCAGCTGCGAGCTCTGCGGCGGAGGAAAGCTTCGGTGGATTTGGGGGTTCGGGCTAGGGTGATGCTCCGTCGTTGTTTGGGGTCTGGGCGGCTCAGCAAGACGATGAGGAGCCGAGTGGTGGTGATGGAAGGGTGGGGGAGGCCCTGGTGGCGCCGAGGTGAATCGGAACGAGGCGGCGGCCGGGCTAACCGGAGAGGTTGAAGACGGCCTGCTCTCCTTCAATTGACGGCAACGGGGCACTAGGGAGATGGCGTGAGGCTACCTGAGTGCTCGGGGGAGCTCGGGGCTTCCTTATATAGTGCTCCCACGTCGGTTCGCGGCGGTAATGGATGAGCTCGTCGGCGACTGTCGTTCTGTAGCTGCAGGGCATCGTGGCGAGGCTGGGGATGGTGGCAGGAGCTAGCGGACGAGCGGGCACTGCTCCAAGGGCGAGCTAGCGAGCGGGGGTGGCTTGGGCGGTGCTGGCTAGTGCAAGAGCTGTCGGGCGGCAATGGCGGCTAGCTGCTGGCTTGTCGGAGACGTGGCGAGGGCTGCGGGGCTCGTGGGGTGCAGAAGGGGACACGGCGTGCTGGTTGCGGTCGGTCACGGACCAGAGTGAGTGCGGGGCGAGACGCGGCGGTTCGGGCACAGCACGTGCAAAACGCGTGCTCCGCTCGCGCTCTGGGCGTGCCCAGTGCACGCACGGAACGTGCTCGACGAAATGTGAAGGCATGATAGGGGACTCCAAATCGCAAGAGAGTTAGCAGGGTGGGGTTGTAGGTTAGGGCAAAACCATGGGACATGCTGGTTTGGTCAGGGAAACAAGTTCACAAAGTAAACCAAACTTCATGCCAAAACTGTCCATGCTCTCAAGGTGTTTGAAATGCCATGGGCACCTAGGCATTTCTTCGAGTGACCAATTTCTCCAGATCAGTGTCTCTTTGGATGGACAAGTGGGTGGTGAGGTTAGTTTGTCCAAAGCACAAACTTGCTAGTGCAAGTTTTGCAAAACTTCAGTTCTGGACAGAAGGTAAATGGCATCAATGCATGGACAAAAATTCTCCCAATGGGTTCATGCTCTTGGACTTAAGGATTTGGTAAGGTGTACTACAAGTAGGAAAAGGAATCACAGCAAAAGGAGTAAGATAAAATATAGTTGTAGTACAAAACCTTAAGTTGGACCAGGATGGAAATGAGGATGATTCACTCAAATTTTTCAAATAACATCACTGGGTTTTTGCATAAAGTTGAATCATATGCTGCTACTAACATCCCATAATTTTGGTGGAGGCTAGAAAGAAGTATTTAAATGAGTTGTAGTGCAAAACTGCCCACTGGACCAGAGAAGAAAATTGGGTGTAGAGCTCAAAATATGCAAAGAATGAAATATATCCTTGCACAAAAGTGGTTTAGAGACATCACTTGACATCTCCAAATTTTGGTTGGAATTTTAAGTAAATTTATCAAATGGTTGTAGTTCAAATATGGCCATATAACCTTGGAAAACCATTTTTCAAGAAAATAAAGACCAAGCAAATTAACTATGTAATTAGTTCTACTAATAACAGAAAAGTTTTTCTCTTGAGAGGTCAAACAAGTCCAATAACATATTTGAAAAGTTTTCTCTTTGGGGAAAAACTCCATAATAGCAAGGGAGAAAAAGGGTCAAAAATCAAAAGGGAGCCCAGGAAATAAAAGTTTTAATTTCCTGGCAAAATTTTAATTAATAAAACAAGGTCAAAATTTTGGGGTGTCACAACACTACCCCCCTTAAAAGAAAATCTCGTCCTCGAGATTTGTTAGGAGTTGTTTTGAAAATATCTTTCCTGTGAGCTGGAACCAAAAGATTTATTCATAGCACAAACTTGCGTCGTCGAGGTTGGCAGCTACGCCCGGGATAAAAAAATGTAATCGCACATCAACATACTCATGCATGGCTACTATTAAAAACAGGAGCGCAGAAGCAAACAACATTTAATTACGGTGACACAGGGTCACAAGATTACAAGGCGAGGTCATTCTAAGACTCGGTATCATTCGAGCGATTTTAGTCTACCTCGTTCATATCTAAGCGGGCTTGCCTCGCGGACGTCAAGGTCTCTCCACGGTTTTCACCATCGGAATTAGCTGGAGATGGTTGAGGGGTTGCAGGCTCGGGGTAGCGATGATGACCATCGCGGGGATTGTTGGCCACAATCCTGTTGGAGTGTGCTCCCCAAAGACGACGAAGTACTTCTGGGGTCATCAAGGTATTTTGGTTGATGGCTGGGGCTGTGCTGTGCTGGTTTGGGGCTAGCGTGCCCTTTTTATAGAAAAAGGGAACGGAGTCTTCCTTCGCACGCTTGCGAATAAGACAGATTACTGGCGCGTGACCGACAGGCTAGGCTGATAGGTTGGGCACCGACTGCCAAAAGTGTCGGGGTCTCTGTGTGCCTATCTTGCACGGGAAGCTTGGCTGGGATTTTTGGTTAGGGTCTGGTGGGTTGGTTTTCCTAGGTTTTTCGACCAGGCTAAGATAGGATTAGCCAATGGTCAACCTGGCTCTGATACCAAGTTTGTAACGACCGGTTTTCCAGGTATTAATTTCCAGAAAATGGTCGTTGTGCTCACCAGCCCCAGGTTAACTGTTAGCTGATGAGGCACCATCTTGATACAGAAATTCCAAGCAAATTCAACATATCTAGTACAAAACCATTATGGCCTGTGAGTACAACAAATGGTTCTAGTGGTTGATGGCAGAAGCGGTCTGAAATCATCGGCGTCTAGGGGACTCCATTTCCCACAGGAACAGCTAACCAGGTTAACTCCTATCTTCGCGAGGCTGCTATCACCGTTGCTTAGGTTCCGGGACTGTCGGCACGGTCGCTCCTCTCCATGCAAGAAAAATCTGGCCAAGACAATAGGCAGGGACAAGCTAGTGAGTACTTTGAATGTACTCGCAAACATTATAAACACAGTTATAATATAACAATGATGTGCTGAAAATATGTTTATGCTCATGACGTCAGTCACAAACGATAGTAAAAACTCTGATGCATGCAAGCATGTTATTTATGAATATGCAATAACATAGTAGTATCTAAATAAATAACAATCATGCCATAATCGGGCGTCTTAGCGACACCACATAAAGGGCTTTAAAATAAATGCCACAGTCGGGCGTCTTAGCGACACCACATAAAGGGCTTATAGAAGAATTGCCATAGTAGGGCATCTCAGCGACACCACATAAAGGGCTTATAAAAGAAATGCCACAGTCGGGCGTCTCAGCGACACCACATAAAGGGCTTATAAAATAAATGCCACGGTCGGCCGTCTCAGCGACACCTCATAAAGGGCTTATAAAAGAAATGCCACAGTCGGGCGTCTCGGCGACACCACATAAAGGGCTTATAGGAGAAATGCCACAGTCGGGCGTCTCAGCGACACCACATAAAGGGCTTATAAAAGAAATGCCACGGTCGGGCGTCTCAGCGACACCTCATAAAGGGCTTATAAAAGAAATGCCACAGTCGGGCGTCTCAGCGACACCACATAAAGGGCTTATAGGATAAATAATCACATTGAATATCCAGGAGGTAGAACCGTCCCAGGGATACACAATAATTCAAATAATATAATGGGTTAGTCCATAATAAAAATAACATAATAATTATCACAAGTCATCAGTCATGATCCACGTTCTGGTTTAGTAGTATCTCCTCCGAAGGCCGACACTAAGACCGACACTTGACCCAACCCAGACTATAGTCCTTAACCATGGACACGGCTATTCGAATAGGTTTAATCTCTGCAGAGGGTGTACTCTTTACCCACGAGTAACGGATTCCTTTAGTCCATCAAGACTAATTCTATCTACGGTCTTTCAAATGAAAACACACCTGACTTGCACACACCAGCTTAACTTACCGGTGTCTGGAATCACCCACGACACCCGTTAAGCAAAACTCTAAGTGGGGAGGCTACAACCTCGATTAGCATGGGATCACAAAATTTATACCACGCGCAAAACTGGGGAAGCTACCCCCTCGGCTACAACCGAAACACCCATGCCCCCTGACCGGATGACTGGCTTTAATCCATGGCCATGGTACCCTCATCCTTGCCCCTCTGTACGGTGTGTGCTAGAAAGGGGTTGACAAATTACTGAACCGTACCCTACCTGTGGCAGGGACAAGTGGTAGCACGAAACAAGTGTGGGGTTTACTGGAGCAAGACTCGATCTACGGTCGACTCAGGAGGTTTATAATTTCCCTGCATGACATGAATAACAAATATATTTCAACCAATACAATCAACACTCATTATATCTTACTATGCCATACCGGACATAATCGTCCCGACGGAGACCGGCGACAAGCTCACGCCTACCCAAGGCAGAGGCTTCCCCGGATTCCTTTCCGGCATGCATGCAAGGTACATGAGGATGATTTCCATCACAAGTATACTCATTTCCAACATCATGGAAATCACTAATATGCATCCATACAAATGATCATATCACATGAAATAACAAGTCCTTCGAAATGAGGTGGTGTTATAAACGTGTCAACGAACACTCCAAAAATATTATGCCGGGGTTCAGAATGATTTCCTTCAAGGTGTGGAGAGGTGGGGGTGCTCTCCAAAACTTTTGAAAGCTTTCTGCCTCTCTCCAAAATCCTATTTTGAAATTATTGGAATTAACACACAATTTCAAAACAGCACAAAAAGGTGTTTGAATTTTTTTAAAATAAATCTTAAAATAAAATAGACAGAATTTGAGAGATGTAGGAAAAAGAATCAATTCATTTGGAGTTTTAATTAAAAAGATATAGCCAGTCAAAGATTTGGTCAAAAATCTGTTTTTAATAAAAATAGAAAAAGAAAACGTTTCAAACGAGATTACGCTTTCGAGCAGAGGAGGCGTACTTGAGGGTTTACGCCTCCACTTATCCAGTGTGGACCGCACAGGGGCCACTGATAGTGGGTCCAGGGGGCCCACTAGTCATGTTTGACTAGTCTCCTCCCTCTCCTCTTCCTCTGCCCGAGCAGAGGCGCGGCTCCGGCGTTCGTCGCCGGCGAACGGCTGTTCCTCGCGGGGTGCTGAGGGCGGGGATGGATCCGTGGATCAGCGGAGGTCCTCCCGGTGGTCGTAGGGTCATCGGAGGTGGAGGAAATTGCCGGCGGCGAGCTCTGCGGCGGAGGAAAGCTTTAGTGGATTTGGGGGTTCAGGCTAGGGTGATGCTCCGTCGTCGTTTAGGGTCTGGGCGGCTCGGCAAGACGATGAGGAGCCGAGTGGTGGTGATGGAAGGGTGGGTGAGGGAGGTTTAGCCTCCTTGATCTCGTGGTAGATCCACTCTTGTACTACCCATATCATCAATATTAATCAAGCAGGACGTAGGGTTTTACCTCCATCGAGAGGGCCCGAACCTGGGTAAAACATCGTGTCCCTCGTCTCCTGTTACCATCCGCCTAGACGCACAGTTCGGGACCCCCTACCCGAGATCCGCCGGTTTTGACACCGACATTGGTGCTTTCATTGAGAGTTCCTCTGTGTCGTCACCGATAGGGCGGATGCCTCCACCCGTCTTCAAAGACGGTGTTTTCGCTGAAGGGGCCTTGGCCGCCGGCCAAACTATCCGGCTAGGTGGTTTTCTTATGACCTCCTGTCCGGCCGCCGCTTCGACAATGACTTCTCAAGTCGTCAGAAGCAATCTTCGCGTCAGCCCGAAAGCTGCCGAACAGTTGGATCCAATAGAGCTCTCGTCTGTTAATGAGCTCTTGGATCGCATCGCCGCCCTGGGAGTCGTTACGGACTACAACCAGATTGGGCTTAAAACCGATCTGAGAGAGATTAACTCTCCCCAGGCCACCCACCACGTCGCAGTGGTAGAGGAGCAATACGGCAACTCTTCGCCTATATTGAAAACTATTCATGTCCGGATTCCTGAACCCTCCACGCCGGATTTCCGCGGAGGGACGGACTTCGATCGAGCATTGAACTTAAAATCATGCGTCGCTCCGGACTCGCTGGATTGTGTCCATTAAACCAAGCCTCCAAATTCGGAAACCCCTCGGCCTTTGAGCCCCAAGATGGGCAGGGATCCGGACTTCAGTCCACCCACCCGCCCAGACATATGCGATCTATCTCTAATACGGCAAGAGCCCGCCGAAATAGTACACCACTACTGGGCCAGATTCCTCCTGGTTATGGACAGGATAAAGGACTGCCGAGAGGAAAACGCAATCTCAATCTTCTGCAATAATTGCACGGACAAGGGAATATTGAACGCCACGATCGTCGCAAAATTACACGTTTCGCCGATCTGGCATCCATAGTACGAAAGTACTGTGTGATGGAGAATTTCCGGAAAACCGAAAATCAATTTTGGGATAATCCGGCCGCAGCCCCAGTCCACAACAAAAGGGCGCCTCACATTTAGGCCCCATATGCAAAAAAGAAAAAGCAAAAACCCAATAAGGGGCACGGAACCGTACTGGAGGGATGGCTCAATGGACCTTGTAAGCTTCATAGTACAGAGGGAGCCGTCCCAACACATAGCCTTCGAGCATGTTGGATATTACGGCAGGTGGCCAAAAGTGGCGAGGAGCTTCTAGCCCCAGAAAACCACTCCAACAATACCAGTACGGTATCAACAGTCTTCGAGACCTTCGCATCAAACAATATGCGAAAACGAACAATCCGCGGACTCGCCGAAATCTACCAAGTAGCAACAGCAAATCCATGGAGCGACACAGCTATTACCTTCAACGCCAGTGACGAGCCTAAATTCCGAACAGCCAGAGCGCCGGCTGCACTGGTACTTAGTCCCATAGTGGACGGCTTTCGACTGACAAAAGTCCTCATGGATGGCGGCAGCGGACTAAACCTCATTTACGAGGAAACTCTGCGAAAAATGGAAATCAATTGGAGCCGTATTGAGCGAAGAAGCACAACCTTTAGAGGAATAATCCCTAGCCGGGAAGCGTGCTGCACCGGAAAAATCACACTCGATGTGGTGTTCGGCTCGCCGGACAATTACAGATCCGAAGAAGTCACGTTCCAAGTGGCCCCGTTCAGCAGCGGATATCACGCTATATTAGGACGAGAGGCATTCACAATTTTTCAAGCAGTACCTCATTACGGGTACATGAAGCTCAAAATGCCTGGGCCCAGCGGAATAATCACCCTCGCTAGTGATCCGGACATAGCACTCTGCGCCGAAAATAAGACAGCTGCACTAGCCCTGGAGGCACTATCCGAAGCCTTAGCAACAGAGGAACTCACTGCGCTGCGCTCTACGGTGAACAGGGACGATGTGATACTCGATAAAAGATCCAAGTCCACCTCCTTCAAACCAGCAGATGAAATAATAAAATTCCAGGTCCATCCAACGGACCCAACAAAGACGGCCTCCATTGGGGCACAATTGAACCCCGAAGTAGACGCCGTACTGCGTGAATTCCTTCGGGAAAATTGGGACATCTTCGCCTGGCATCCTTCGGATATGCCCGGAATCCCACACAGGTTGGCAGAACACAGCCTAAACACCCTAATAGGATTTAAGCCAGTCAAACAGGCTCTTCGACGATTTTCCGAACCCAAAAGACAGGCAATGGGAGAAGAGCTAGCCAAACTATTGGAAGCCGGATTCATTAGAGATATCAAACATCCGGACTGGCTAGCAAATCTGGTGATGGTACCAAAGAAGGATAAATCCTGGCGCCTCTGTGTCGATTTTAAAGACCTCAATAAGGCTTGCCCAAAGGATCCCTTCCCTCTCCCCCGCATCGACCAAATTATCGATGCTACCGCAGGGCACGATTCGTTGTGCTTCCTGGATGAATACTCTAGCTATCATCAAATCAAGATGGCGGAAGCAGACCAAGCCGCAACGGCATTCATCACTCCATACGGACCATTCTGCTTCAACACGATGCCCTTCGGACTTAAAAATGCCGGCGCAACATATCAGCGCATGATTCAAACATGTCTGGCCACCCAGATCGGCAAAACAGTCGAGGCATACGTAGACGACGTAGTCGTCAAAACAAAACACATCGAAACTCTAGTAGACGATTTGAGGCTCACATTCGACAACCTCAGAGCATATAACATCAAGCTGAATCCGGAAAAATGCGTTTTCGGCGTACCAGCCGGCAAGCTGCTGGGCTTCATTGTATCCGGTAGAGGAATTGAAGCAAACCCGGCTAAAATCCGAGCTCTGTCACAGTTGGATATTCCAAAAGACCTCAAACAAATACAAAAATTAACAGGATGCGTGGCAGCCTTAAGCCGCTTTATCTCCCGTCTAGGAGAAAAGGCGTTGCCCCTCTATCGCCTCTTCAGGCGCACCGAACACTTTGAGTGGACGGATGCTGCCACTACCGGACTCGAAGAAATAAAGGCCATATTGGCAACAAATCCAGTCCTGGCTGCGCCCACTCTGGGCGAACCAATGTTGTTATACATCGCAGCAACGCATCAAGTTGTAAGCGCGGTCCTCGTCATCGAACGAGCGACAGAAGGGCATAAATTCCCTCTTCAAAAACCAGTGTATTATGTATCCACTGCGTTAACCCCCTGCAAATCCCGTTACCCGCACTATCAGAAGATAGCATATGCGGTGTTCATGGCGTCCCGGAAGCTCCGACACTACTTTCAAGAGTGTTCGATAACAGTGCCTCTGAAGTACCACTCAATGACATTATAAATAACCGCGACGCAACGGACAGGATTGCAAAATGGGCCATTGAGCTCTTACAATTCGATATAATTTACAAACCTCGGCGAGCTATAAAGTCAGAAGTTTTGGCTGACTTCGTCACTGAATGGACCGAAGCCGAACTCCCTAAAGAGTACGGTGCATACTCCAATTGGGTTATGCATTTCGACGGCTCTAAAATGTTGGCCGGACTGGGGGCTGGCGTCGTATTGACGTCCCCAACCGGGGACACAGTCCAGTACGTACTTCAAATAATGTACACGGACTCCAACAACGCAGCCGAATACGAGGCCCTATTACATGGTCTCCGGATGGCAGTCTCCATGGGTATTCAACGCCTAGAGGTGCGCGGGGACTCAAACCTTGCAATATCCCAAAAAAATTGAGACTTTGACGCCAAGGATCCGAAAATGGCAGCATATCGCAACGCCGTTCTAAAAATTTCAGCTCGGTTTGAAGGACTCGAATTCCATCACATAGCCCGAGATAATAACCAAGCGGCCGACGTACTGGCACGCATCGGTGCGAAACGTGATGTTGTCCCTCCAAATATCTTCCTGGAACGGCTCTTCAAGCCATCCGTACTATGGGAAGAGGAGCCCGGAAGTGACAAACCGGAAAAAACCGAGCCAATCGGCGATTCAGCCGATGACACAACACCGTCAGCCCACGACATAATGGCAGTAATCGCCCCATGGACAGAACCATTCCTAGCCTACTTGCTTAGGTAGGAACTCCCCGAAGACCAAAACGAGGCTCGCTGCATAGTCCGTCGATCGAAAGCCTACAAGGTCCATGAGGGAGAACTTTATAAGAAAAGCACAACCGGAGTCCTTCAAAGGTGTATCTCCGAAGAGGAAGGGCGAAACCTCCTGGCTGAAATTCATGCCAGACTAGGCGGACACCACGCAGCAGCCCGGGCCCTTGTAGGAAAGGCATTCCGTACAGGATTTTATTGGCCGACGGCCCGGGCAGATGCCCAGGACTTAGTCCAGAGATGCGTTGGTTGGCAGCTCTTTGCTAATCAGAGCCATATGCCGCCTACCGCCCTCAAAACTATACCCATTACCTGGCCGTTTGCGGTCTGGGGGCTTGATATGGTTGGACCCCTTAAAGGGGGAACCCACAAGAAAAGGTACCTATTGGTCATGGTGGATAAATTCACCAAATGGATAGAGGCCAAGCCGGTCAAAACGGCAGAGTCCGGACCAGTGATAGACTTTATATCCGGGGTAGTACACCGTTACGGAGTCCCCCACAGCATCACCACCGACAACGGCACAAACTTCACAGCCGACGAGGTTAAGTCATGGTGCAAGAATATGGGCATCAAGCTCGACTACGCTTCAGTCTATCACCCTCAAACCAACGGTCAAGTGGAACGAGCAAATGGTCTAATAATGAGCGGCATTAAACCCAGACTAGTGCGGTCACTTACTAAATCTGACACGCACTGGGTCGAGGAGCTCGACTCCGTACTCTGGGGGCTGCGGACAACGCCTAACCGTACTACCGGATTCACACCATTTTTTATGGTATACGGCGCAGAGGCAGTCTTGCCCTGCGACATTATTCATGACTCACCTCGAGTGCGCATGTACGAGGAAAGAGAGGCCGAGCTGGATCGGCAGGACAGCTTGGACACATTGGAGGAAGAACGCGACGTCGCCAAAGCTCGTTCCGCATTCTATCAGCAGAAGGCTCGAAGATATCAAAGCAGAGAAGTACGGGCCAAGACTTACAACGTTGGCGAACTAGTTCTACGCCTGCCGGACAAGAAAAAGGACAAGCTCAAGCCCAAATGGGAGGGCCCCTTCATTATCGATCAAGTCCTGACCGGCGGAGCATACCGTCTACGAAATGCGTCGGATAACCGACTCGAGCCGAACCCATGGAACGCAGCCCGCCTCCGACGATTCTACGCCTAGCGCCGGACTAAGAGTTCGTCCCCTTCCCCCGTCCAAACTTTTACACTTTGGCTGTCTTTTGTTTCTCTTTTCATGCCTTTTTATTCAAAAGCCCTTGCGGGCCCATTTTTGCATTTTTTGCATACGCATGATGTGCCATCCGCACTCATTATTCCTGGGGGCTTCTTTTACAGAAGCTCAATTATACGGGTTTCATACCCAGCACATGTGTCAAGCTTCCACATGTACCTTTTACTCGCCATTATATGCATCGATATGACTTAAGTTTTGGCCAAGCTGGGTTGCCTAGCTCCTGTGCTTACCCCTACGTTCCCGATTGTTCGGCTAGGAGGTAAAGGGAGCACCTCTGTGATTGTTACTGCCGGGTCAACCGGATGTGTACCTCAGACTGGGTGAAGCCGAAAGCTAGCATTCTTAAGGGAAATTCGGTCGGTGACTTAAAAGATGACTTTTTTACCTATTTATCTATCTGCCCCCAGATGTTTTACTGCTTTCTTTGTAGTCCGGACATGCACTTTAGGGCATGCCTCCCAGGGAAAGGAACCCTTAACGGAACTATTCTCCCTGGAAGATATTTCTTACTAACCATGTAATATAACATAACTAGTTGGGCACTTGTCTGATAAAGCACTAATGACCCCTACGCCTGGTCTCCATGCATACCACGGTTGTTTCTTAACCAAAAAGGTATTCAGACACACTCCGGACTCTAGGGTCCCGAGTTTGAAGCGAAAAGGTCGGCAAAGACAAACGATCTACAATCCGGCTAGAAGGCATTTCACATGTCACTTTAAAGGAAAACATAAATTGTCAAATTTACTGATTGTATTCCTCCTCAATCCCGTCTAATAGGCTGTCTAATTTACAGTCCCGTTGGGAAAATTTAGCAGCCAACTCTACTTGGCTGTATACTAAACTCACAGGGATCTCCTTCCCATTGGGCCCCACCGGTCCAACTTCGGCCATGTGGTTGGGATCCGCCTTCTTGTAACGCGTCTTCACCATGGCCCAAGCCTCCCTGGCACCTTGACGGCAAGCCGAAATCTTCCACAAACGGAAGCGCTGCCGCACTCCCTGTAGATTCTCCGAAAGCTCCCCAAGGCCCTCGGGCAGGGAGAGGGTTGGCCATAAAGCCCGGACGACGCTGCTCATTGCCTGCCGAACTCGTTCGAGCAGTTGCAACAGTTCGGGAAGTTGATCACCCGTTGATATGGGCATCTCCTCTGTAGGACGACCTGTGAGTATACCTACAAGACATACTATGTCAATTTGCTTCTTCGCCGAACTCTTCTTTTAAAAGGAGTCCGCTCAAGCACTTACTATAAATGCCGCGACGAAGCCGCTGATTCTCCTTAACGGAGCCGGACAGCTCGGCCCGAGCGCCTTTCAGCTCTTCTCCGAGCTTGGCGTTGGCATCCTGGAGCCTGTTCCTTTCTTGCTGAACCCTATTCAGCACACTCTCACCGGCCTTTAGCTGGCGCAACAATGCTTGCCTGTACGGATCTTGTCCGGCGGCACCTACAATGCCATTATTAGACTCGTGCGAACGCCGCACAGCGCTTATATTTATTAATAAAAATGTGTTACCAGGAGGGGTCTCTGCGTCTCCTCCTGCGGCAGCAAGTGCGGCCTCAAGTTGGGCCTTGCAATCTTGCAGCTCCCGAGACAGCTGGGCATTCTTCTCGGTAAGAGCCTGCGTTTTCAAATGATCCTTAAATCAGTTAACATAACTACTTTAAGTCTCGGGGGCTACTGGTATATACAAGCATTAAAATTCCCTTACCCGTATGTCTTTCACATACTGCTCCGTGGCTCTGGTAAAACCATCTTGAGCGGCACAGAGATGCGCATCCCCTGCGTTAAAGGCATCCAATGCCTCAGGGGAAAAGCACGCTTCACGAAATAATGTCCGACGGCGCCTATGGTTCATGGCGCTCTCCACCTCAGACTTGGTGGCGGACAGTCTGTCGGTGTCCTCCATTGGAGAAGGATCCGGCCCGCGTCTTGCGCTTGCCTCCCCCTCCAGGCCGGGCGCTGGAGCCAGGCCGGTGTAGGTTGGATCGGCAACTTCTGCGCCCGCAGTTCAGCGAGTGCTTTTTCTCCTACAAAGATCATGAGCACTCAGGCGTTTCCTAGGAACGTTGCTCTGAAAATTCAAATACGAGCTATACCTTTGCGGCGACGTTTCCGTCCGCACCGCACTCCTTTTCGCCTGCTGGTCCGGACTGGCCTCTGTTGGTCAGCTGCCGCGGGCTCGGCTTCCTACCGTAAAGGCACTTCCTGTAACATACCATCGTTCGCGAAGGTTAGAAATGGGCAAGGAAGAGATAATGGTGTCCGGACCTCGGTCACAGTCACCTGGGAAGCCGGATACAGTCCGGGGTAGTCCGCCGTAATGGCAACCAAAGCATTGTCCATGCTAAGCTGGTAAAATACCCCGTCGATCATATCCACCTTGATATCCGGATCCTCTTCGGAGGCCGGATCCAGGAATCTTTCTGGATCCTCGGGTTGTGGAGCAGGACTTACCATGTCCTCCACAGTCCGGTGTAGATCCTGCGCCGAAGACATAATGTAAGAAGCCTAAACTTCGAAAGCATGGGTTGAGCCCTTGAAGGTGTTCGCTTACCCATCCTCTAGGGTTGATCATGGAAAACCCATTCAAAGGGTTCGTTCGAAGGAAGTCCTCCTTCTCCCCCTTGTACAGGCTGGACAGGATCTCCATCAGATCCTCGGTCGAATCCGGCCCTTTGCGGCCATGACGGGTGGCATCGTCTTCCCCGTTGAAATCCGACATGGGGTGGCCTCTGTATTGCAATGGTTGTACCCCCCGCATGATGCATGTCGCCATGACTCCGATCATGGTCAAGCCAGAATGGGCCATTAATCTTATTCGGCCCATCAAGTAATGGATGCTCTTGTCTTCCTCCAATCGGGGGCTCCGTGGGCGCCAGCTGAGGCGTTTCTTCAAAGGAGCTGCACTAAACTCCCGGAGGCCGATCCGGACTGGGTCCGGCAGCGGAGCGTCTCCTATATAAAACCACTCTGAAGGCCAGTCTTCGGACGCCTTCTTGGGAGTACTGGATGGGTAGCCGGTCCCGGCAATGCGCCATATTTCGGCGCCGCCCACTTGATATATGGACCCCTTGTGAGAACAGGGTACGAGGCAGAACAGCCTCTTCCACAATGCAAAATGGGGCTCAATGCCCAGGAATAGCTCACAAAGAGCTACGTAGCCCGCGATATGCAGGACAGAGGCGGGCGTGAGGTGGTGGAGCTGGAGTCCGTAGAACTCCAGGAGCCCGCGGAGGAACGGATGTATTGGGAATCTGAGTCCCCTTATCAGATAAGGGACAAAGAATACTCGCTCCCCTTTATTGGGGCTTGGGGTAGCCTCCGCTTGCCTCCCACCTTGATAAGTAACCAGTCCGGCCCGGAATGTGACCATGAAGGCCGGAGGGAGATATCCCCCCACTTGGAGCTTCGCTAGCTTGTTGTGCGAAACCGAGCACCTCCTCCAATCCCCTGGCGGTGGGCTGGGAGCGCGAGAAGAGGAGCCGCGTCGACGGTCCATGATGGAATGGATTTTTAGGTCAAGGGCGCTCTGATGAACTATTCGCGGGAGGAAGATGGTGTGAGTTGGATCTGGATTTTTGCCTCTTTTGTAGGCGAGCGACTCGCACGACTAGGGGGTGAAACGTAAAAGACAACCTGGCTTTTCGCATTCGTGCGACGCGTGGAAAAATACCATTATTGGGTGTAGAAGCCGAGAAACATAGTATTTATGGTGAAGCCGGACACTGTTCGGCAGGTACATGGAACTTGAAGGGAGAACCCGCCTTGCAACGCCGAAGACTTTATACGCGCTGGACTGGGGGGTGTCCGGACAGCCGGACTATCATCGTCCGCCGGACTCCAAGACTACGAAGATACAAGATTGAAGACTCCGTCCCATGTCCGGATGGGACTTTCCCTGGCGTGGAAGGCAAGCTTGGCGATACGGATATGTAGATCTCCTACCATTGTAACCGACTCTGTGTAACCCTAGCCTCCCCCGGTGTCTATATAAACCGGAGGGATTTAGTCCGTAGGACACAACATACATTACAACAATCATACCATAGGCTAGCTTCTAGGGTTTAGCCTCCTTGATCTCGTGGTAGATCCACTCTTGTACTACCCATATCATCAATATTAATCAAGCAGGATGTAGGGTTTTACCTCCATCGAGAGGGTCCGAACCTGGGTAAAACATCGTGTCCCTCGTCTCCTGTTACCATCCGCCTAGACGCACAGTTCGGGACCCCCTACCCGAGATCCGCCGGTTTTGACACCGACAGTGGGGGAGGCCCTGGTGGCGCCGGGGTGAACCGGAACGAGGCGGCGGCTTGGCTGACCGGAGAGGTTGAAGACTGCCTGCTCCCCTTCAATTGACGGCAACGGGGCACTAGGGAGACGGCGTGAGGCTACCTGAGTGCTCGGGGGAGCTCGGGGCTTCCTTATATAGTGCTCCCACGTCGGTTCGCGGCGGCAATGGATGAGCTCGTCGGCGATCGACGTTCTGTAGCTGCAGGGCATCGTGGCGAGGCTGGGGATGGCGGCAGGAGCTAACGGACGAGCGGGCACTGCTCCAAGGGCGAGCTAGCGAGCGGGGGTGGCCTGGGCGATGCTGGCTAGCGCAGCAGCTGTCGGGCGGCAGTGGCGGCTAGCTGCTGGCCTGCCGGAGATGTGGCGAGAGCTGCGGGGCTCATGGGGTGCAGAAGGGGACACGGCATGCTGGCTGCGGTCTGTCACGGACCGAAGTGAGTGCGGGGCAAGATGCGGCGGTTCGGGCGCGGCACGTGCAAAACGCGTGCTCCGCTCGCGCTCTGGGCGTGCCAAGTGCACGCACGGAACGTGCTCGACGAAATGTGAAGGCATGATAGGGGACTCCAAACCGCAAGAGAGTTAGCAGGGTGGGGTTGTAGGTTAGGGCAAAACCATGGGACATGCTGGTTTGGTCAGGGAAACAAGTTCACAAAGTAAACCAAACTTCATGCCAAAACTGTCCATGCTCTCAAGGTGTTTGACAAAATGCCATGGGCACCTAGGCATTTCTTCGAGTGACCAATTTCTCCAGATTAGTGTCTCTTTGGATGGACAAGTGGGTGGTGAGGTTAGTTTGTCCAAAGCACAAACTTGCTAGTGCAAGTTTTGCAGAACTTCAGTTCTGGACAGAAGGTAAATGGCATCAATGCATGGACAAAAATTCTCCCAATGGGTTCATGCTCTTGGACTTAAGGGTTTGGTAAGGTGTACTACAAGTAGGAAAAGGAATCACATCAAAAGGAGCAAGTTAAAATATAGTTGTAGTACAAAACCTTAAGTTGGACCAGAATGGAAATGAGGATGATTCACTCAAATTTTTCAAATAGCATCACTGGGTTTTTGCATAAAGTTGAATCATATGCTGCTACTAACATCCCATAATTTTGGTGGAGGCTAGAAAGAAGTATTTAAATGAGTTGTAGTGCAAAACTGCCCACTGGACCAGAGAAGAAAATTGGGTGTAGAGCTCAAAATATGCAATGAATGAAATATATCCTTGCACAAAAGTGGTTTAGAGACATCACTTGACATCTCCAAATTTTGGTTGGAATTTTAAGTACATTTATCAAATGGTTGTAGTTCAAATATGGCCATATAACCTTGGAAAACCATTTTTCAAGAAAATAAAGACCAAGCAAATTAACTATGTAATTAGTTCTACTAATAAAAGAAAAGTTTTTCTCTTGAGAGGTCAAACAAGTCCAATAACATATTTGAAAAGTTTTCTCTTTGGGGAAAAACTCCATAATAGCAAGGAAGAAAAAGGGTCAAAAATCAAAAGGGAGCCCAGGAAATAAAAGTTTTAATTTCCTGGCAAAATTTTAATTAATAAAACAAGGTCAAAATTTTGGGGTGTCACATTGAGGCATCAATGATGTTCAATTCTACTCTTAACCTGCAAAACACTTTCTCATCAAGTGGTTTGGTGAAAATATCCGCTAATTGTTTTTCGGTGCGAACATGCTTAAGATTAATGTCCCCTTTGGCAACATGATCTCGAATGAAATGATGATGAACTTCAATATGCTTAGTTCGAGAGTGTTGCACGGGATTGTGAGAAATCTTGATAGCACTTTCATTGTCACAAAGTAATGGAACATGTTTCACATATATCCCATAATCTTTCAGTGTTTGGGTCATCCAAAGTAATTGAGCACAACATGAACCAGCGGCAATGTATTCCGCTTCGGCGGTGGATAAGGATACCGAATTTTGTTTCTTGGAAGACCAAGATACAAGAGATCTACCGAGAAATTGTCAAGTACCGGAAGTGGACTTTCTATCAACCTTGTCACCGGCATAGTCCGAGTCGGAGTAGCCAACAAGATCGAAAGAGGCCCTCTTTGGATACCAAATGCCAAAGTTTGGTCTATGGATTAAATATCTCGCTATCCTTTTCAAGGCCTTAAGATGACATTCTTTAGGAGCAGCTTGATATCGTGCACACATGCACACACTTAGCATGATATCGGGACGTGAAGCACATAGATATAACAATGAACCAATCATAGAGCGATAGACTTTTTGATCAACCGGTTCACCATCTTTGGTCAAATCAAGATGTCCACTAGCAGGCATGGGTGTAGTCATACCTTTGCATTCTTGCATATTGAACTTCTTGAATAAGTCCTTGGTGTACTTCCTTTGATAGACAAAGGTACCTTCCTTAGTTTGCTTGATTTGCAAACCAAGAAAGAATTTGAGTTCACTCATCATAGACATCTCAAACTTCTCCGACATTAGCTTTCCAAACTTTTCACTAAAATGAGGGTTAGTTGATCCAAACATAATATCATCGACATAAATTTGGCATACAAATAATTCTCCATTGACCCTTTTAGTAAAAAGAGTAGAATCTATTTTTCCAATTTCAAAGCCTTTTTTAGTAAGGAACTTGGTCAAGCATTTATACCACGCTCTAGGAGCTTGTTTAAGACCATAAAGAGCTTTGTGAAGTTTGTAAACATGATTAGGTTTCTTAGGACTAACAAAGCCGGGAGGTTGCTTAACATAGACTTCCTCCTCTATTTCACCATTTAGAAAAGCACTTTTACTGTCCATTTGGTACAAGGTGATATCATGGTGATTAGCATAGGCAAGTAAGATGCGAATGGACTCAAGTCTAGCAACGGGAGCATAAGTCTCACCATAGTCTATACCTTCGACTTGTGTGTAGCCTTGGGTGACGAGACGTGCTTTGTTGCGAACTACTTGTCCATCTTCATCTTGCTTGTTGCGAAACACCCGTCTGGTACCAATGATGTTGTGGTTGTTGTCGGGCTTCTCAACCAATGTCCAAACTTGATTTCTCTGAAAGTTGTGTAGCTCTTCATGCATAGCGTTTATCCAATCTGGATCTTCCAATGCTTCTTCAACCTTCATAGGTTCAATGCTAGAGATGAATGAATAGTGTTCACAAAAGTTAGCTAAACGAGTTTTAGAGCGAGTGATTCTCCCGGTTTGGATATCATTGTAGATTTGCTCGACGGGATGGTCTTTAGCAATTCTTGCTCAAACTCGTGAAAGCTTTTGCTTGGGTCTTGGTTGAACATCTTGTTCTTCTTCTTGGCCTTCTTCATTGTTGGCGTTGTCATTCTGTTGTCGTGGTGGAGAAGGAGGTTGTTGACGTTCATCTTGGTGCACTTCCTCGTTTTCTTCATCTTGGTGTGTCCCACTTGTGGATGCTTCTGTATCAACTCTTGGTTCACCTTGTCGTGAGGTAGAAGCTTCCACTTGGACAGACGAGGTACTCTCCTTCACCTCCGTTGGACGAATCCTGCCAATAGACAAGTCTTGGATTGCTTCCGAGGGGTCTTTGTCTCCTACATCAATTGGCAATTGTTCTACTTGCGAGCCGTTAGATTCATCAAACTTCATATCTACCGTTTCTTCAACCTTTCGGGTGAAATTGTTGTAGACACGGTATGTGTGAGAGTTTGAGCTATAACCAAGTAGGAAACCTTCATGAGACTTAGGAGAAAATTTAGAATGACGATGCTTATCAAGAATGTAGCACTTTGAGCCGAATACTCGAAAGTATCCAACTTGGGGTTTGTTACCGGTGAGGAGCTCGTATGTCATCTTGCCGAGTAGCTTGTGAAGATACAAGCGATTTGTTGCATGACAAGGTGTCTCTACCGCTTCCGCCCAAAAGTGCTTCAGTGTCTTGTACTCATCAAGAATCATTCTCGCCATTTCGATGAGCATCCGGTTCTTCCTCTCAACAACTCCATTTTGTTGAGGTGTGTGCATAGCCGAGAACTCATGTGAAATACCTTCTTCGTCAAGAAAGGTATCCACATTTGCGTTCTTGAACTCCATTCCGTTATCGCTGCAAACCTTCTTGATCTTCACTTCAAATTGATTTTGGGCCTTCCTAGCGAAGTTTTTGAAGATCTTTTGGACTATGATTTATTATCGAGAAATAACACCCACGTAAATCTTGAAAAATCATCAACTATAACTAGACCAAAAGAATTTCCACTGAGACTTTTGTAAGCTTTGGGACCAAAAAGATCCATGTGAAGTAGCTCGGGTGGCCACCTTGTGGTCATGATGTTCTTCACGGGATGCCTTCCTCCAACCTGTTTACCTGCCTGACAAGCGCTGCAAAGTCTATCCTTATAAAATATGACATCGTTAACGCCATGGATATGATTTCCTTTAATAAGCTTGTCAAGGTTTCGCATACCAACATGACCTAATCGTCTGTGCCATAACCACCCTTTAGAGGATTTAGCGATGAAGCAAGTTCTAGGTTGAGCCTTTTTAGTGAAATCAACAATGTATAGATCACCTCTATGTACACTGGTAAAGACCATTTTATGATTATCTCTACGAAACACTTGGCAATCTACTTCAGTAAATAGGACATTGAAACCAAAATCAGCAAGTCTAGATACTGAAAGTAAGTTGTAGCCAAGAGATTCAACGAGCATGACATTTTGTATGGAGCTATCATGTGATATGGCCACCTTACCGAGGCCAACCACCTTACCCTTTGAGTTGTCACCGAAAGTGACATACTTTCGAGGACCATCATTTTCAGCAAGCTCACGAAACATATCGTTATCTCTGGTCATGTGATCGGTGCATCCACTATCAAGAACCCATTCCTTTCCTCCTGCCATATATCCCCGAAGATTTGCCATAAGACCAAAGTGTCTCATTGCATCATCAAGATCAAAGTCACCATCATCATCCTCGTCATAGTATCCATGTTCAACTTTGTCATGTGGTGGATCAAATCCTAGAGAGGGTGATTCATTAGAGTGGGTTTGACAATGATCTTCTTTATGAATTTTAATATCTTCGGAAATAATATCACTAATAATTCCAACATCTCATTTGGCACGCATAAGGTTTGTAAGCTCAAATAGACAATCACCAAACATAGGATCACTGGAATTCATCTTACTCAAGGCAATAGACTTATGGAGAATTTCATTTTGATTTTTCAAGGAATAATTTGGAAAATGTTCATCAAGAAATTTCCATATGGTGTAGGCACACTTAAGAGTAGGCAAACATCCAATCAAGTTTCTAGGCAAGCCTCTAGTGATAAGTTCAACAGTTCTAAGATTGCGAATCATGTCAATCGACTCATCAAGGGTAGGATGCATAGGATCAACATGAGGTGCACAAGGGCTAGCAATGTACTTTTTCAAATGATATTCATTGAAAATCACAAGCATCTCATTTTTTCACTCATGAAAGTACTCTCCATCAAGTATAGGCACTCTATGTCTAAGACTCCCAATAGTAGACTCATCCATCTTCCTCCAATGGTGTTTAAACCAAAGCAATGGAGACCAAAGCTCTGATACCAATTGACAGGATCAAGAAGAGGTGTCTAGAGGGGGGGTGATTAGACACTAAGTACCAAAAGTTGCAATTTTTATTTTCTTTAAGTTGGAGTGGAGTTTTTGGCACAAGCTTACCAATCACAATACATAACAAGCAAGCATGCAAAGAGTATATGAGCAGCGGAAAGTAAAGCATGCAACTTGCAAGAATGTAAAGGGATGGGTTTGGAGAATTCAAACGCAATTGGAGACACGGATGTTTTTGTCGTGGTTCCGATAGGTGGTGCTATCGTACATCCACGTTGATGGAGACCTCAACCCACGAAGGGTAACGGTTGACATTAATTACCAAAACCACCCAGGGAGCACTTGTGCTTTCATAGGTGCTTGCTCTAAGTTGACAGTGTGATAATTGGTTTCATGTTGCATATGTTGTCTAGCCTGTATTTCTTCTATTTTGATTAAATTGCACCTGCTGAGTTTATATGTTATACATGTGCATATGACATGGCTTTCTGTGTCTAGAATACACTGTATCTATCTATCATACCATGTTCTTACATCAAAGTAATGTTGTTGTGTATCCCGCATCAGTCACTCATGATTGGACGTTTTTAACATGGCAGTTTGATAGTGGTTGCATCTTGCACTGATTTCTATGTTGTACTGCTTCTAATTTTTTAATTGACACTTATGATAAGACACTTTTAACTTGGCAGAGTAATATTGGTTGCATCTTTCATATGGTGTCTAGCTTGCATTACTTCTATTTTCTTGAAAATCCTTCTGCTTAGTTTACACATCGTAGCTGTGAATATGTCACGTCATCCTATTTTTCTTACATATTCCATCCTCATACTGTTGTCTTACATCAAAGTAGTGCTTGTCTGTATCATGCATCAATGAGTTCTTTAGAGCGATTTTATTCTTTTGTGTTGTGGGTACGACTTGACATGGCAAAGTCAAAAAAGAGCAAGGAAAAGAATATAGTAGGGAATGTTGTTACTTGGTGGGTGAAACGAAAAAGGATCTGCCCTCGAGATTATGCTAGTACTTATAGTGCAGTAGAAGGTCCAAGTCCAGCGGCTAAATCTACAAACACAGTATCACCTGCTCCACCAGCTGCAGCATCCGCTTCAACTGTACCAGCATCTCAACGAGTTACTCATTTGTTTGCTCCGAAACTGGCCAGTTCCTAAGCTGCCTTCACACCTAACACTACATCCGAAGCACTGTTGACACAACAGGACTTGGCAAGATCAGATGAACCTCATGAGCATCAACACCAAGACGGTACCTAACCGAGTCAAGTTGCAGTTGCATGCTCCTTTATATGTACTCTCACAGTTTGATGTACACTTACACTTTCCATATTCGTTGTTGAACTACCACCACGGTGCAAGCAGAAACAGACATCAAGGATAATGCTTGACAGATTAACAAAATCTAAAGGGGGAAGAATGGAGATCCATTTTGAGCCAGGTTTAAAAAGGCCACGTGATGCTACAGAATCAGCCAAGTTAGTATCAGAGGCAGCCGTTGCCGTTAGGTGTCATGCATGTATCCTCCCAACATGGATCTTGTATAGGAATGAGAAAGACAATGCCCAGTTTAACACCTTCCTTGACCATTTATCCGTAAGAAATGTTATACATCGCAATTAGTAATATTGTCTTGCTCTGTCCCATACTTTCTAGCTTCCTCCTAATAAGACTCACATTCTTTTTTGAACAGATGAGGTTCAAGTTGGATCCGAAAGATGATGCAACTAAACAAGCATGCACTCATGTTTTTCAGTCTGCTCTGCGACAGTATCGGAACCACCTTAGAAAATCTCACTTTGAAGGCAAGGCTAACAATGAAATCGCCCAAACATCTCCAGTGGAATATATTACAGATGAAGACTAGACAACCCTTGTTAAACACTGGTCTGATCCAAAGTATCAGGTAGGCTATATGTATTTGATCAGACCACATATTGAACTTGTATTTATGTATGTACCTTACAAGTGTATCTTCTTCTAGGCTAACTGTTTGAAGAACAAGACCAACCGTTCTAAAGTGAAATTCCAACAGACAACGGGATCTCGTAGCTATATTGCACACTGCGAGGCTCTTGTAAATAGTTGCTACTTCCTTTTTTGTGCCATATTATCGTATCTATATTTAATTTTTCCAAATATAGAGGAAAGACCGTGTAGACAAAAAAGAACCTGAACTGAATACAGTGCAAATCTTCAAGGATTGCCACACCAGCAAGATGAGGGGCATGAGCGCACCAGTTCAAGCCGCTGTTGTAAGTCCTTACTCCTCCTGCCTTTGAACTTTGAACTGATTGGTACTGTGATGTGTTCATTTAACTGCTTGGTTTGCAGCCAATGTCAGTTACTCTGTTCACTTTTGTACACAGTTGTCTTAACG
The DNA here is from genome assembly GCA_963921465.1 of Triticum timopheevii. Taxonomy (NCBI): domain Eukaryota; kingdom Viridiplantae; phylum Streptophyta; class Magnoliopsida; order Poales; family Poaceae; genus Triticum; species Triticum timopheevii. The sequence goes on along the minus strand of OY997266.1, from coordinate 501,337,356 downwards.
TATCATTTCACCTTACATGGTTTAAAAGAGATGAAGGATATTCTTTTGGTCTTGATCTATAATCTAGTTGTGATATTCATGTGCGCACACAATGATAAAATAGCATGTTTGTTTTATATCTGTTTGCCCATGATATGAATGATGTCATACTATGTTCATCCTACTTTAAACCATGTCTCTTTATCATTAATGTCAATGAATGTGAGGAAATAGACAATACAGTAGCCATGCTACATGGACATATGTTCCGAAAGTGATTTTATTATGTAGTTGGCAGTACAATACATGCTAATGTATTACAGTAGTTCACCAAAATAAGTTATGTATAAATGTGTAACCTACTTTGTTTGTTTTTGTCTCATTAGTAACTTATCTAGTACACTAATCTACAAGTTCAAACTTTTAGCAAGCTATGGAATAAATGATTGAACAGCCACAACCACCTGAAGGTGACGAGGCTACCACAGGCACAATGTCACCTCTTGCTGTAGTGCATCAGTATCTCTCCACTAACAGTGCAAAAAGCACCTTCCTGCATAATTCTGGGTTTGTTGTCAAGGTAACCTCGTCCAAATCGCCTACTGAACAAAATATTCCGGCTAGATAGAGTGATATATTTGTGCTCCAGACACAAGTCCAATCCCTAATGGACGTTGTTTTGGAAACAAGAATAGTGGTTGACAAATGTCGTCAAGATATGAATGGCTTTAAACCAGACTATCAGACATTCGCTTCGTTGTTCAAGAGCAATGGCAGAAAAAAGGTGAAGACCGTGCTGCTCCATCAGATTCTACAACCTGAAACATTAGCAGTCAGGTTAAATGATCCGTGCTTCTATACATCTGATGGTGCTTTTATCTGCAAGGATTGTAAACTTTATGCCAACAAGCCTTTTGTTGTATGGTTGGAATTTATTTTGTTGTGATACAACATTTATGATGCTGCCAAAGGCTGCAGTAATTACGACACTATTTTTGTATAGTGTAGGTTTACCTTAGTAATGTATTCGGCCGAAAGCTTCATAGGAGCCCAACATGCCAACATTCATCGGGCCCATTCCAATTGGGCTAAAAACGATTATGGGCCGAAATTTGCATGTAGCCCACCAAAAATATCTGGGCCTAAATCAACATAAGCTTTCATATTTTCTGGTAGGCCTGTGCCCATAGTGGGCCTTTAACAAGCCTAAACATAATTTGGGCCCTCAGTAACAATAGGCTGTTTACAGGTGTAAATATTTCGAGCCCATGAAAACATGGGCCTTTAATAGGCCGAAAGTGAGATTGGGCCCTAATTGTGCCAAATAACCCACTGGTCTTAGTAGGCCAAAATGGTGGCCCATTTACAATGCGGATCGTTCACAGGCCACAATTCGGACGGGCCGTAAATGTGTCGACCTACTACACGGGCCTTCAATAGGCAGAAGTTCAGTCGGGCTTGATTAGTGTCATTTTTATATGGGTCGTTAATGGGCCCGATGTGACGTTGGGCCACATATGGCCCATGGATTTCATCCAACGTTAACAGGCCGAAAATCACAACTGGCTGAAAGTGGCCCAAATCTATAGTGGGCCTCTAACAGGGCGAATGTCAGACATGGCCGAATATGACCCAAATCCTTCACGGTCGTTTACGGACTGAAAGTTTCAAATGGCCTGTAAATGGGCTCAAATGAAGGAGGACCTTTAATAGGCCGGAAATACACCGGGCCGTAATTCGGCCCAAATACTTAGTGGACTGTTAACGGGCCAGAAGTGACGATGGGCCGCGATGATGACAAGTTTAGGACGGGCCATTGACGGGCCGATTTGACACTAGCCGTACGGGCCTTAACTTAGAATGTTGGGCCTTTAGCTGGGCCGGCCCATTATGGTCTGCAAAATCTTGTGGGCCTTTAGTTGGGCCGGCCCATTATGGTCCGCTAAATCTTGTGGGCCTTTAGTTGGGCCAGCCCATTTAAACTTTATGGGCCACTTTTGGGCCCGTCCACGTGTCAACATATCAAAGGCCCATCTCGACCATTGGATAAGTGACACCTGTGCAAACGCGGAGATGACACGTGGTTCCGTCGGCCAATGAGAATTTTACACGTGGAAAATCGACATTGGTCATGGCTGTTAGCGGGTTACCGGATCCAAAACCGGACCCAATAGCTTAACGGCACTTAATGACATCCCGATATGGTGGATGCCACGTGTCGGTCACCCTTGACGAAAGCACTTCTATGACGCGCGATTTATCGTCATGGAAGTGGACACTTTCATGATGATAATTTTGGTAATGTCATGGAACACTTCTACGACAGCACAGGTATGACTATCTTGATTCTGTCATAAATTCGCCATGGATGTACACGCATGACAGAAAACATGACCTACTGTGACAAACACGTATCATCACGGAAGTGTAATTTTTTGTAGTGCTAGTAGGAGCTCTTTCGGTATGCCATTGCGAGTAATTTACCATAATATTATCTAGCAATTTAGTAGCTTCACCCAAATTAATTTCCATAAAAGTACCCCTCGCAGCGAAATCTAAAAGATTACGAGAAAGAAAATTCAATCCCGCATAAAATTTTTGTATGATCATCCAAAGATTTAACCCATGAGTTGGGCAATTACTTAGCATCAATTTCATCCTTTCCCAGGATTGTGCAACATGCTCATGTTCAAGTTGCTTGAAATTCATGATCTAGGTTCTAAGGGAAATAATTTTTGTGGGCGGAAAATACTTAGTGATAAAAGCATCTTTGCACTTAAGAATCAATACTATTGCGAGGCAAAGAAGAGAACCAAATTTTTGCACGATCTCGCAAAGAAAACAGAAATAATTTCAACTTCACAACATCATTGTCCACATATCTTTTCTTTTGCATATCGCATAATTCCACGAACGTGTTAAGATGGGACGTGGCATCCTCATCAGGAGTACCGGCAAATTGATCTTTCATGACAAGATTCAGTAGAGCAGTATTAATATCAAAAGACTCCGCACTAGTGGCGGGAGGAGCAATTGGAGTGCTAATAAAATCATTGTTGTTGGTATTTGAGAAATCACATAACTTGGTGTTATCTTGAGTCATGGTAACTATGCAACAAGATTGCACTCAAAAACAGATTTGACGAGAAAACGGCGAAAGAAAAAAGAGGGCGAATAAAATGGCAAATTTTTGTGAAGTGGGGGAGAGGAAAACAAGAGGCAAATGGAAAATAATGTAAATTGTGAGGAGATGAGATTTGTGATTAGGAACCTGGTTGATGTTGACAATCCTCCCTGGCAACGGCGCCAGAAATTCCTTTTGATGTATGCTAGAACTACGTCGGTATTTCCCCAAAGAGGAAGGGATGATGTAGTATAGCGACGGTAGGTATTTCCCTCAGTGATGAGACCAAGGTTATCGAACGAGTAGGAGAACCTCCTCACACCACATAAACAACACCTGCACACAAATAACAAATACTCACAACCCGACGTGTTAAAGGGGTTGTCAATCCCTTTCGGGTACGACGCCTCAAGATAGGCAAATAATGCGAGGTAAAAGTGGTAGATGGGATAAATAGATCGCGGAACAAATAAATTGAAGCAAGGTATTTTTGTATTGTTTAGTTTAATAGATCTGAAAATAAATGCAAGGGAAAATAGACCGCAAAGGCAAATATGATGAAAAAAGACCCGGGGGGCGTAGGTTTCACTAGTGGCTTCTCTCGAGAAAATAGCAAACTGTGGGAAAACAATTACTATTTGGCAATTGATAGAAATTCAAATAATCATGAGGATATCTAGGCAATGATCATTATATAGGCATCACGTCCAAGATAGTAGACTGACTCCTGCCTGCATCTACTACTATTACTCCACACATCGACCGCTATCCAACATGCATCTGGTGTATTAAGTAATGAAGTAATGCAATAAGGATGATGACATGATGTAGACGAGATCCGTTTATCTATTGCAGAGATATAGATCTCATCTTGTTATCCTTAGTAGCAACGATACATACGTGCCGGTTCCCCTTTTGTCCCTGGGATGAAGCACCGTAAGACCGAACCCACTAAAAAGCACCTCTTCCCATTGCAAGATAAATAGATCAAGTTGGCCAAACAAAACCCAAATATCGGAGAAGAAATATGAGGCTATAAGCAATCATGCATATAAGAGATCAAAGAAGACTCAAATAACTTTCATGGGTAAAAACAAAGATCTGATCACAAACTCAAAGTTCATCGGATCCCAACAAACACACCACAAAAAGACTTACATCATATGGATCTCCAAGAGACCATTGTATTGATAATCAAGAGAGAGAGAGAGGAAGCCATCTAGCTACTAACTACGGACCCAAAGGTCTACAAAGAACTACTCGCGCATCATCAGAGAGGCACCAATAGAAGTGGTGAACCCCTCCATGACGGTGTCTAGATTGGATCTGGTGGTTCTGGATTCCGCGGCGTCTGGAATTGATTTTCGTCGACTCCCCTAGGGTTTCTGGAATATTGGGGTATTTATAGAGCAAAGAGGCGGTTTAGGGGGCACCCGGGGTGGACACAACCCACTAGGGCGCGCCTGGGCCTCCTGGCGCGCCCTGGTGGGTGCTGCTCCCCTCAAGCCACCCCCAGGTGCTTTCTTGGCCCATTGGATGTCTTCTGGCCCAAAAAAATCCTCCAGGAGTTTCGCTGCGTTTGGACTCCGTTTGATATTGATTTCCTACGATGTAAAAAACATGCGGAAAACAGCAACTGGCACTGGGCACTATGTCAATAGGTTAGTACCAAAAAATGATATAAAATGACAATAAAATGACTGTAAAACATCCAAGAATGATAATATAACAACATGGAACAATAAAAAATTGTAGATATGTTGGAGATGTATCACCATCTAGCTACTAACTACGGACCCGTAGGTCTACAAAGAACTACTCATGCATCATCGGAGAGGCACCAATGGACATGATGAACCACTCGGAGATGGTGTCTAGATTGAATCTAGTGGTTTTGGAACTTGCGGCAGCAAGAATTGATTTTTGTCGACTCCCCTAGGGTTTCTAAAATATTGGGGTATTTATAGAGCAAAGAGGCGGTGCGAGAGGTCACTGAGGTGGGCACAACCCACCTGGGCACACCTGGGCCTCCAGGCGCGCTCTGGTGGGTTGTGCTCCCCTTGGAGCTCCCCTCAGGTACTTTATTGGCCCACTGGATGTCTTCTGGTCCAAAAAAAGCCACAAAAAGTTTCGCTGTGTTTGGACTCCGTTTGGTATTGATTTCTTGCGATGTAAAAACATGCAGAAAACAACAACTAGCACAAGGCACTATGTCAATAGGTTAGTACCAAAAAATGTTATAAAATGATTATAAAATGATTGTAAAACATCCAATAATGATAATATAACAACATGGAACAATCAAAAATTATAGATACGTTGAAGACATATCAGAGTGCTATTCCTTTTACTCTCTACCAAGAAATTATGCATGATATAGCACCCGCTGAAGTAGAAGACATAGATGTTACTATTAAACTTGCTAATAGAGACACCATCACACCGCTTGGGATTGTTAGAGATGTTGAAGTCTTGTGTGGGAAAGTAAAATACTCTACTGATTTTCCAGTTCTTGGTTCCCCACAAGATGATTTTTGTCCGATTATCTTTGGTAGACCTTTCTTGAACATCGTTAATGCTAAAATAGATTGTGAAAAATAGACTCTCAGTGTTAGCTTTGGTGATGAGTCTCATGAGTTTAATTTCTCTAAGTTTAATAGACAACCTCATACAAAAGAAGTATCTAGTAAGGATGAAATAATTGGTCTTGCTTCTATTGCCATGCCTCCTACTGATCCATTAGAATAATATTTAATAGACCATGAAAATGATATGCATATGCATGAAAGAAATGAAATAGATAAATTTTTCTTCAAACAGAAGCCTCTGCTCAAACACAATTTGTCTATTGAAACTCTAGGAGGTCCTTGCCCACCTAAAGGTGATCCTATATTTGAATTAAAACAACTGTGTGAAACTTTGAAGTATGCTTATCTTGATGAGAAAAGGATATATCCTATTATTATTAGTGCTAACCTTTCAGAACATGAAGAATAAAGATTATTGCAAACTCCGAGGAAGTATCGTGCTGCTATTGGATATAGTCTTGATGATCTTAAGGGCATCAGTCCGACTCTCTGTCAGCACAAGATTAATATGGAACCTGATGCTAAACCCGTTGTTGATCATCAACGATGTTTGAATCCTAAGATGAAATAAGTGGTGAGAACTGAAATATTAAAGCTTCTTGAAGTAGGTATAATCTATCCCATAGCTGATAGTAGATGGGTAAGCCTCGTTCATTGTGTCCCTAAGAAGGGAGGTATCACTGTTTTTCCTAATGATAAAAATGATCTTATTCCACAAAGAATTGTTAGTGGCTATAGAATGGTAATTGATTTCAGAAAATTAAACAAAGCTACTAGGAAAGATCATTACCCTCTGCCTTTTATTGACCAAACACTACTAGGGAAAACCTTATACACAGAACCTTAGCAGTGGCGCTGGAAAAGAAGGGGCACTTTTTGGGAGGTGGAATCAACACAAACAGAGGCCCACAACCACCCTGAGACACCAAGGCATGCCCCAGGGCCCATCCCCGTGGTGGTGGGTTGTGCCCTCCTCGTAAGTCAGTTGGAGCTCTACTTCGGGCGCAAGGAAGCTTATATCCAAAAAAACGTGTTAAAATCTCAGGGCAATAGGAGTTACAAATCTCCGGTTATTTAAGAAACAATTTTCTTCCAGATCTGGGGAACGCGAAACAGAAGATAATAGAGAGGGAGAAATGATTTTTGGCCAGATCCGGGGAACGCGAAACAGAAGATAATAGAGAGGGAGATCCAATCTCGGAGGGTCTCCCGCCCCTCCGCCACCATGGAGGCCATGCACCAGAGGGGGAACTCTCCTCCCATATAGGGGGAGGCCAAGGAAGAAGAAGAAGGAGGGGGCTCTCTCCCCCTCTCTTCCGGTGGTACCGGAGTGCCGTCGGGCAAGGATCGTGACAGCGATCTACATCAACAACCTTGATACCGTCAACACCAACTTTCTCCCCCTTCATGCAGAAGTGTAATACATCTTTCCCCTGCTGTAATCTATACTTAAACATGGTGCTCAACACTATATATTATTTCCCAATTATATGTGGTTATCCTATGATGTTTGAGTAGATCTATTTTGTCCTATGGGTTGATAGATGATCGTGATTGGTATGAGTTTTATGTTTTATTTTGGTGTTGTCCTATGGTGTCCTCCATGTCGCGCAAACGTGAGGGATCCCCGCTATAGCGTGTTGCTATACGTTCATGATTCTCTTATGGTGAGTGGCGAGAGTGACAAAGCACAGAGCCGAGTAAGGGGGTTATTGCGTATGGGAGTAAAGAGGACCTGATACTTAATGCTATGGTTGGGTTTTACCATAATTATCTTTAGTAGTTGCGGATGCTTGCTAGAGTTCCAATCATAAGTGCATATGATCCAAGTAGGGAAAGTATGTTAGCTCATGCCTCTCCCTCATATAAAATTGCAATAATGATTACCGGTTTAGTTATCGATCACCTAGGGACAAATGACTTTCTTGAGTGACAAAAGCTATCTACTTTTATTTTTGCATTTTGTTCGTAGTTTTATTCTTGAAAAGTAGTTCTAGCATCATACCTACAAAATAGTTTCATACTTGTTCTAGGTAAAGCAAACGTTAAAGTGTGTGTAGAGTTGTATCGGTGGTCGATAGAACTTGAGGGAATATTTGTTCTACCTTCAGCTCCACGTTGGATTCGACACTCTTATTAATCGAGAAAGGCTACAAATGATCCTTGTGGGTTCTCACTGCCCTGGGAAGGAAATACCTTGTGACGGTGGACCGTCACAAAAAATGATTTTTGGTGGCATTTCCTGGTTCTTCACCAGGGTTTTGGTCAATGAATAGAGCAAGTTTTGTACTGAGTACTAGTTAGTAGCACCACTTCAACCAATCAATTTTTCTGATAAGAATGCCCGCCTTAATATTCATAGTAATGTTTAATAGATTTGCATGGTTGTGTTTTTAGAGATAACGAAGAGGGTGAAAGACATGCCGGTATATGTGCATCCAAAATTAGTCAAGTGCATCCAAAATCAGTGTGTGAATAAAAAACAGTCAAGTTCATCAACACTAGCAGATTCTAGCGCGGATGAACTAAATATGTGCTCAGGATCACTCACATTGATATCATCCATGTTGACGTCAACATTGTCTTTTGTAGGATCATCTCCCTGATAAGTTTTTTTTGAGAATTCCCTGATTAGTATTAGTTTGGTCATCACAAGAAATCACCAACTCGTCTGGATTTCTTGAAGTGCTTGTATCACTCTTAAAATATTTACAAAGGGGTCTTCTCAATGATCTTTTCATCTCATCTCCCTTCCTCCTTTTTCGTTTATCACTGCCAAATGGATACTTTCTACCTGAGTCTCACATGATGATGCTGAATTTAAACGGAACAATTATCTTTTAAATTAAGAGCAAAGCTATGTAGATAAAAGATCAATTACAGAAAAATCTAGGGCATAGCTAGGATAGTACCTTCTCTCTAATCTAATCTGGATATAATTGTGTTTCACATGCAATGATTCGAGTGCCACAATGCGACAATTCCCTATTCGATTGATCATGATTCGAGAATTCAACAATAGATATGGAACCAAAAGAACACTAGAACAATACATGGAAGGATAAGAGCATCTCTACCAGACCCCGTAAAAGGGCCGAACCCGTATAATTCTGGCGAGTATACGGGTTCAGCCTGTTTTTCTAGCCAGAATACACACCATATCCGCGACTCGGCCCATAAAATTTCTACCGTGGCCCGCAAAAACTCTCTCCCCACCGCTATATATGTGGTTTCACCGCTCGGATATGGGTCAAACCCTATCTGCCTCCACCACCGCTCCGCCGTGATTCCCCTCCTCCTCCGCCCAACTTCTCGCCGCCGGTGAGCCTGAAAAAGCCATGGATGGCTACGAGAGCTCAGGGTGCGCGGAGGTGGCTCAACTGCGGGAGCTGGCAGCCGCCGGCGTTCGAATGCCGCGAGCTAGTCGAGTACTACTACCTCTTGAGCTTGCATTGGTTTTTCCCTTGAAGAGGAAAGGGTGATGCACAAAGTAGCATAAGTGTTTCCCTCAGTTTGAGAACCAAGGTATCAATCCAGTAGGAGACAACACATAAGTCATCGAATACCTGCACAAACAATCAACAACTTGCACCCAACACGATAAAGGGGTTGTCAATCCCTTCATGGTTACTTGCAGAAGTGAGATATGATAGAGATAAATAAACGGTAAAGTAAATATTTTTGGTATTTTTGGTTTATAGATCGAAAAGTAAAAGATTGCAAAATAATAGATCAAAAACTAGTATGATGTAAAACAGAACTTATATGATGGAAAAGAGACCCGGGGGCCATAGGTTTCACTAGTGGCTTCTCTCAAGATAGCAAATATTACTTTGGGTGAACAAATTACTACCGAGCAATTGATAGAAAGTGCAAAGTTATGACAATATCTAAGGCAATGATCATGAACATAGGCATCATCTCCGTGTCAAGTAGAGCGAAACGATTATGCATCTATTACTATTACTCCACACATCGACCGCTATCCAGCATGCATCTAGAGTATTAAGTTCATAAAGAACAGAGTAACGCATTAAGTAAGATGACATGATGTAGAGGAATTAACTCAAGCAATATGATGAAAACCCCATCTTTTTATCCTCGATGGCAACAATACAATACATGCCTTGCTGCCCCTACTGTCACTGGGAAAGGACACCGCAAGATTGAACCCAAAGCTAAGCACTTCTCCCATTGCAAGGAAGATCAATCTAGTAGGCCAAACTAAACCGATAATTCGAAGAGACTTGAAAAGATGCCAAATCATGCATAACCAAATAATATTCATAGATAATCTAATCATAAATTCACAATTCATCGGATCTCGGCAAACACGCCGCAAAATAATATTACATCGAGTAGATCTCCAAGAACATCAAGGAGAACATGGTATTGAGAATCAAAGAGAGAGAAGAAGCCATCTAGCTACTAGCTATGGACTCGTAGGTCTGTGGTAAACTACTCACGCTTCATCGGAGAGGCAATGGTGTTGATGTAGAAGCCCTCCGTGATCGAATTCCCCTCCGGCAGGACGCCAAAGAAGGCCCTAGATGGTATCTCACGGGTACATATGGTTGCAGCGGTGGAAAAGTGATTTTGTGGCTCCCCTAGCTGTTTTCAGGGTATAAGAGTATATATACGTGAAGGAGCTAGGTCAGGAGACCCACGAGGGGCCCACGAGCTATGGGGCACACCCTACCCTCATGGGCGCGCCCTCCCGCCTCGTGGTCGTCTTGTTGCGCCTCCGACTTCGTCTCCAAGTCTTCTGGTTTCCTTCTGGTCCAATAAAGATCATCACGAAAGTTTCATTCCGTTTGGACTCCGTTTGGTATTCCTTTTCTGCGAAACTCTAAAATAGGCAAAAAAACATAAACTGGCACTGGGCTCTCGGTTAATAGGTTATCCCAAAAATAATATAAAATAGCATATAAATGCCTATTAAACATCGAAAACTAATAATAGAATATCATGGAACAATCAAAAATTATAGATACATTGGAGACGTATCAAGTACGAGCGCGAGCTTGCCCGCCGCCACCACGCCTCCTTCGGCTCCTCTGCCGCGGGGGGCTCATCCGCGGGTGTCTCGAGCTCGCGGTTCACTCCGGTGAAGAGAGAGTCGGAGGAGCTCGGGCCGCTCGCCATCATGCTCGAGGCCGACGTGCCGCCGCGTCGAGGAGTGGTCAGCCCCGAGGACTACCTCCCCCCAGGGCAGGAGGAGCACCTAGAGCATGTCGTCATGGAGCGGTCGACGAGGGAGAAGGAGGAGGCCGAAGCGCACCACCGTCGTGAGCTCGAGTCGAGCAGATGTTTCTCCTGACGGGCGTCGCAGGCGCACGCGTCCAAGGAGGCGGACCTGCGCATCATGAGTCATTCTCTGCTAGCCTCCCTCGACACGGTGTACAACTCGTGCAGGTCTCTTGTCTACGCATGCCCGGTGTTGGCAACATCGGTGCGTGCCTTTGTCCATGATGTTTCCCCGGGCCTGGCAAACCTGGTGTGGTGCTTCGTCAACATCATCTTCTTCCCGGCGCACCACTACTTCGACACCACTGCGCCCATGACTAACTTGGTGCCTCCTTGCGCCCGTGGCTCCACGGGGACTACCTCAACACCGGCTACCCCGACTCGACATCGACCACGGCGTTCTTCACACGGCTACCTCGACCATGGCTACACCACCCACGCTCTAGGCTACCTCGACAATGGCACAAAGGGTTATCATCCGCTTGAGCAACTCACTGGCTTCCTCTACAGTCAACGCGTCTGTGATGCGACACTGTCCACGACGCTCCCGCTACGACTGCAGGGGTATGTCAGCCCGGCTGCTATTCTCTCCGGTTTGACCGGCCGTGATGCTCCTATTGTCTGTGATGCTACCGCTACGACTACGGGGGGATGTTAGAGATATATTCGGGATACATGTATTTGATAGTCTAGGATTTGTAATCTGTCTCCTACCTTATTCTAGGAGAGGCTTCTTGCCCTCCAAGTCTTGTACTCAATATATACTCGCCCTCGAGGCTCAATAATACATCCATCATATTCCACAACAATCCCTCCCTATCCCTTTTAACAATGAAGGCGGAGCAGGCCAAGTTCTTCATCGACCTCGACTCCTCCGACGAGGACTGAACTCCTCTGGCTCCTCCGCCGCGAGCTTGTCATTTTTGGTAGCTAGCCTCGGACCCGTAGAATCCCCCACTAGTATGATCAATGTAGATGAACTATGTACGACAAATGTAATATGTAGATGAACTAATATGTGATCAATGTCGTTGCAAGTTTCTCCCGCTAATGCTTTTTTTAAATTTTACAGTTTCATATACGGGGTTTGATCTGCGGCGCACGAATTTGACCCGCAAATCTCATCTGCAGCAAACTGTAAATGTATTTTATTGGTCGGCATTATACAGAGTTTTTTTTTTGCATGGTATGTGTCTCATTTATATAGAATAAAGATCAAGTTACAAGGCACGTAAGCACCGACCATACATAACTGAAAAGATAGGAAAATCCTATGCAAAATACCAGCGCATGTCCCTTTCCTTTGACACCACCGAAGCGGCCACCAAAGGATAAGAAGGCAGATCACCTCTTAACCCAAGCTCGATGCGGCTCCATCGCTGATCAGCAGCTTTACAGACCTCCAAAGTAGTTTGCCAGAAGCAAAACCATAGTCGTTGAAAGAATCAGACCGGGGCAACATGTCCCCAGACACGACATCAAACTTCAGAACTGACACCCCCGCATGACGACGACGACATCGGAGGAGGAAACCAGAACTGGCAGCCTTCGACCACAGACCCAACACAGGATACTCCATCTTCGAGCTGTCACTTGCGTAGACAACCACCTACGCGTACTCCTGAACGACAAAACCATCCCTGCTCCACAATGACGTCGGAGACAACGCCACAACAACAGGGATAGAGCAGAATAAGAGACACACATGATGGAGTCGCCGTCGCCGCCTCGCCAACACCATCCATGAACCCTAATGCTGCCGATATGAGGGGTCGACAGAGAAACGATGCCATCAACTCCGAGACGCCGACATGAAAGACACCACCGGTGTGGGAGTAGAGTTGAGGCAGATTTATTCGTCCAGGCGCCGCTCCCACCACCCCAATGACGCACCACGACCTACAAATCCAAACCCTAACTACAGAACGGAGGAACGGGGTCCTCCTCCCTCCTGCTGCTGGAGCAACGGCCGAAGGGAGAGGGGGCCAGCGCCCTGGCCAGTGGAGATCGGTGGAAATAGATCGCCTCTTCCTAGTTGCCTGGTGGTGGCGGCACTAGGGTAGGAACACCGCATTATACGGAGTCTGCTAGAGATGCTCTAAGAGGGCGCGAGGAAACGCGGTCGTAGTCATACCTGGCGTAGCCGCATGCCGACGTCGTTGTCTATCGTCAAGAACAGTCATCCACCTTTCAAAGACGAAGAGGCAAAAGAAGGAAGGGAATGATCGGAATCAAGGTTTGATCCTATGATCCGAACGAATAGGTCATGATTACAAGAAACAAGCGATTCCTTTCCATGTTTGTGTGGCCTGCCTATTGATAACCCACAAGTATAAGGGATCGCAACAGTTTTCGAGGGTAGAGTATTCAACCCAAATTTATTGATTCGACACAAGGGGAGCCAAAGAATATTCTCAATTATTAGCAGCTGAGTTGTCAATTCGACCACACCTGAAAGACTTAATATCTGCAGCAATGTATTTAGTAGCAAAGTAGTATGGAAGTAACGGTAACGGTGGCAAAAGTAACAGTAGCAGTTTTGTAGCGATCATAACAGTGGCAACGGAGAAGTAACTTAGCAAAGATCAATATGTGAAAAGCTCGTAGGCAATGGATCAATGATGGATAATTATGTCGGATGTAATTCATCATGCAACAGTTATAACATAGGGTGACGCAGAACTAGCTCCAGTTCATCAATGTAATGTAGGCATGTATTCCTAATATAGTCATACGTGCTTTATGGAAAAGAACTTGGATGACATCTTTTGTCCTACCCTCCCGTGGTAGCAGGGTCCTATTGGAAACTAAGGGATATTAAGGTCTCCTTTTAATAGAGTACCGGACCAAAGCATTAGCACTTAGTGAATACATGAACTCCTCAAACTAAGGTCATCACTGGGAAGTGTCCCGACTATTGTCACTCCAGGGTTTGCCGGATCATAACACGTAGTAGGTGACTATAACTTGCAAGATAGGATCAAGAACTCACATATATTCATGAAAACATAATAGGTTCAGATCTGAAATCATGGCACTCGGGCCCTAGTGACAAGCATTAAGCATGGCAAAGTCATAGCAACATCAATCTTAGAACATAATGGATACTAGGGATCAAACCCTAACAAAACTAACTCGATTACATGGTAAATCTCATCCAACACATCACCGCCCAGCAAGCCTACGATGAGGTTACTCACGCACGACGGTGAGCATCATGAAATTGGTGATGGAGGATGGTTGATGATGACGATGGCGACGGATTCCCCTCTCCGGAGCCCCGAACAGACTCCAGATCAGCCCTCCCGAGGAAGAATAGGGCTTGGCGGCGGCTTCGTATCGTAAAACGCGATGAATCCTTCTTTCTGATTTTTCCCCCCCAAACATGAATATATAGAGTTGGAGTTGAGGTCGATGGAGGTCCAGGGGACCCACGAGGCAGGGGGCGCGCCCCAGGGGGGTGGGCGCGCCCTGCACCCTTGTGGACAGGGTGTGGGTCCCTTCTGTTGATTCTTTTGCCAATATTTTTTATTAATTCCAAAACGTGACTCCGTGGAGTTTCAGGTCATTCCGAGAACTTTTATTTCTGCACAAAAATAATACCATGGCAATTCTGCTGAAAACAGCATCAGTCCAGGCTAGTTCCATTCAAATCATGCAAGTTAGAGTTCAAAACAAGGGGAAAGGTGTTTGGAAAAGTAGATACATTGGAGACGTATCACCTATACATGTGAATATAGGTCCATCGTCTCCCTTCTTATTTTTCTCCTATGTAGGCGAGGCTGAGAGATGTGGTGGATAAACGGGGGCCCCTATTTCTCGCTTTGACGCAAGCCGAGTGCAAGCTCTCGTTGAAGGGCGGGCGAGCTGGGCCGGCCCACAAGCGCGGGAGGTCACAACCTCTTTTCCCTTTTTTTTACGTTTTCTGTTTTCTTTTTACTTTAAATTTTGCAGCGTTTGTTTATATATATTACAAAAAAACTCTTCAATTTTTTTTAAAAAAAATGTTGATCATGTATATAAAAATGTTGAACAAGTATTTGAAAAATGCTGAACAAGTATTTGAAAAAATGTTGAAGTCTTTGAAAAATGTTGAACAATTATTTGAGAAATATCGAACAAGTGTTTGAAAAATGTTGAACAATTATTTAACAAATGTTAAACAAGTATTTGAAAAATGTTGATCAAATATTTGAACAAAATATTGGACAAATATTGAAACATGTTGATCATGTATATAAAAACTATTGAACAAATATTTGAAAAATGTGAACCATATTTCCAAAAATGTTGAACAAGTATTTGAAAAATGTTGAACAAGTATTTGAAAAAATGTTGAAGTCTTTGAAAAATGTTGAACAATTATTTGACAAATATCGAACAAGTGTTTGAAAAATGTTGAACAATTATTTGCAAATGTTAAAGAAGTATTTGAAAAAACTTGATCAAATATTTGAAGAAAATGTTGAACAAATATTGAAACATGTTGATCATGTATATAAAAATATTGAACAACTATTTGAAAAATGTTGAACAATACTTGAAAAAAGGTTGAACAAGTATTTCACAAATGTTTAACATATATTTGAAAATGTTGAACAAGTATTCGGCAAATATTGAACAAGTATTTGAAAAATGTTAAACAAGTATTTGAAAAAAAATATTGATCATGTATATAAAAATGTTGAACAAGTATTTGAAAGAAAAATGTTGAAAAAGTATTTAAAAAATATTAAACAAGTATTTGAAAAAAAAATGTAGATTGAAAAGCAAAAAGAAACAAAAAAAACAAAAATGGAGAAGAAAAACGAAAAAAAACGGAGAAGAAAAAAGAAAAAAAAGGGAGAAAATCATCTCGACTTGCTTCAAGTAGGTCGCATCCTTTTAGTTAAGACGAGTTGCGCGCAGGCGCGGTTGCCAGTGGCGCGTACTTCGGGGAGCTCCTATACAGCGCTGCAGGCGCCCGTTAACGATCCGGCGCCTGCAGCGCTGCTAGAATGGGCCGGCCCACTAGCGTGCTGCCCTAACTTTTTTTAGTTTTCTTGCGAAATAAAAATATGATATGAAGAAAGGTTTACATATTTCAAGAAAAAAAAGTTCATTCATTTGAAAAAATATGTTCATATCTTTAAAAAAGGTTCATAAATTTTGAAAAAGTTCATTCAAATTGAAAAAAAAGTTCATCCAATTCATAAAAGTTCATAAAATTTTAAAAAAGTTCATATATTTTTAGAAAAAGTTCATGGAACTGAAAAAAAGTTCATAAATAAAAAAAGTTCATCCATTTTAATGACAAAATGTTCATTAAATTTAGAAAAAATTTATCAATATTCAAAAAAGTTCATCAATCCCAAAAAAGTTCACAGAATTTTCAAAAAAAAAGGACAACCGACGCCTAGATGGGCTGGCCCATTTATGGACGCCATAGGCGCCAGTTAACAAAATGCACGTTAACTGGCGCCTGTGGCGCCAAATAGGAAATGCCCGTACTTCGTTCGCGATGACCAAGGATCGAACCCTCGCGCGTCCCCCTTTTTCCTTCTATTTTTCTTCATTGTGCGTGAAAACGGGCCAGCCCAGTAATAAAACCTTCGACGCGAGACTTCATAGGACTCTCGCTTAATGCGAGAAATAGTCCCCGTGAGATAAACCGGCTTAATTTTTTTTCTCGTTCTAAATACGAGCCCTGATACAACATATGCATACTTGGGAGCCCCCCCCCCCCCTCCCCCCCCGGGCCGGCCCTGAAAACAAATGTAGAGGAAGATGGGAGGATAGACGCGCGGGGCCTGGTAGGGTTTTGGATAGGCTGGGGGTGTCAGAGTCCTACGTGGCTACTGTTCGGACTCCCGCAAAAACCTCTCAAGTTTGTCTCGGGTTTGCAGGAAAAAGTGCATCCGACGGACCAGTACAAACCCGTGTTGGATGGCTAAACCGTGTTTGCAGACGATTTGATGGTCCGCTTTGAAGATGCCCTAAGTGGTTATTTGGCCACCAAAGATTAGATGATAGGTTTTAGAAAACAACTTTTTAGAGGATTTTTTGACAATTCTTTATTTGGATGGGAAAATAAGAAAACACGATTACATAGTTCTTTGCTTTAGTCGCCTATATATTGAAAATCACATTCTCGTAACCGCTATTTCTCTTGCTCATCTCGATTCATCAATGTCTTCTAACGGCCTCGCCCTCGCGTCGTTCTCCCACGCTAGAGAACGCTTCACGTATCTCTCCATGCACTATGTTGTAGTTGATGTTCTCGTCTCGTATGATGAGTGGATCAGCGAAATTGCATGCCCACCCACCAGCGTAATTATCGAACAGTCGATTGCTAGGTCTCTCGTATGATCGAGCAACTTAATTATAGTCTCGTACGTGCTACGTACAAGTAAAGCATTGTCTTTTCAGGGGGAATTGCGAACCAGGTAAAACACAAACAAGATTTTTCTGACATGCAATTCATAAGCACTGTCCTCATCAAAGTAACAGATCTAGACTGCACGACATAAGAGGCTCAGTTGTATATGTAGTTGGTAACCAATATTACATTTGCTAGAATTTGTAATAAAATTATTGTTGGAGCAAGAAAAGAAGCATCGTGCTAGGCGCAACAACACTGATTGATCTTGCAGTAGGCGCCAGTCGAGGGTTTGCCGCTGAGGCTGCATGCAGTCTGGCAACGATCTTGGCATTTTTCCACATGGAAGCACACTGGAGGATTCGCTCCATCTTCAACTGCAAGTTCGGTCGATGATCCATATAAGTCCCAACATGAATTAAGCAATTAATAGCAGCACACAAAAAATTAATTGAAGTATGTGTGTAGTGAAAAATAGTGACGGATTTTTGTTAACAAATTTACAGACACAAATATCCAATCCAGACTCTGGAGGACTTTAAAATTTGGCATCACATAGCAACAAGAAATATTATTACTTGTACGAGCATAGCAGGACGATGATGACAGGGTGGAAGACATGATCATAAGAACCACAAAAAACGCAGCCATCCGGGTCGTCGTGCTCTTGGATGCCATGACGAAGAGATGGATGAAGAATCACTTATTTCTTTGCTGTGTGCTCAAGGGTACCGTAAGCTTTGCACCTTATATGGTCGGTTATATATAGAGAGAAAATCAAATATTTGACATTAGATCAATGTATATCAGCTAACAGATATGCCTTTCTGATTTTTTTATAGATTTTTTAGCCGGAATTGATTGGTTTCCAAAAGTGTAGTAGTATCATCCTTTTCTTGGCAATGACCTCCTGCCCGAGCCACGGCTGCGAGGTTAGTTTTTTGTTCTGGCAAAGAAAGCAAACCATTTTTGAGGGAAAGAAAAAGAAAACAATCGGTTAATTCGTGTGGGCTATTGTCACTAATGGGCTAGCTGAACTTTGCCTAAGGGCTGCAGCACTCGACTTACAGCCCGCGAGTAGCCCACCAGCCCACTGCCTATCGGCGGACTGGACTCGGGATGGCCATGGAAGGAAGACGAGATGAAGAAAACTACACGGCCGTCGCCCCGCCGCCCCCACCCCTCATCGCGGCTCGCCGCCGCAGGCCCTTCGGCCGCGCGCCGCGGCAGCCGGCGCAGCAAGAAGCGGCGGCGGCGGTAGTTGTCGTGGCAGAAGAAGGTTATGAAGAACAGGAACGGGCGGAGAAGGATGATTCTTGCAAAGGGATTTAGGGGTTAACGAGCCGGAGGAAGCAACCCGCGGCGCCTACTCGTACTGGTGGAGGAACCACATGCGCGCGCCATCAAGTCCAAATTGCTCGTCGCCAACATCCAAGGTGAGGCACTGTCATGTCAAGCCCTCTACTATTTCTATTGCTGATGTCAAATCGATGATCAAGCGATGGCTAGTATTTTTTTTTTTGGAAAGCTTATCACTAATTTTTTTTCTTTTTATAAAAGGAGGATGTACCCCGGCCTCTGCATCTGGACGATGCATGCAGCTATATTATTAATTATTCACAAAGACCATACAAGGTGATACATCAATAAGCCTGAAGCCCCCATCTTGGCAACACGGTTGCTACTCCTATCCCCTTGATGCAGGCGTGCCGAATGTCCGGCCTAATACCAAACAGACATCGCACCAAAGCCTAACATCTAAAGCCGGGTGTCCCATCCAAGCCACTACCTGGATTGGGTCCCACACCGGTCTGGCACACTCCCAGTGAGCACCGCATGCTGCAAGGGCCGTCACCTCCATCTTCCCTCGGTCCATCCTCAGAGCAGAACTGATGCACCGGCCTTGCCAGGCCTCTCTGCCATCAACGCCACCATGACGCCAAACATCTTCCTCCTCCTGTGCGAGTCCATCTCCATGCATCAGACGCCGAGTCTCCACAGCGCCACGCTGCCGAGATCCACCACCATCAATGTGTAAGATGAAGCACCACTCCACCAAAGACGCCGTCCTCCGGTCCCTCGAGCCCGTGTGCACCTCCAAGAATGACGCCCCAAGGGGGAAACAACACCAGAGAGCCGCCGTCATCCGATCTACTGATCTAGGGTTTCCCCTGGAGGTAGCAGAGAGTGGCCTTGAACTTCTCCACGATGATGCCTTCAGGAAGGGAATGACGCAAACAATGTTGCCATCGCCGGCCTTGGCAATAGCCAATAGCAGGTTTTCTCCCAGATCTGATTGAAGACCTCCATCTCTCGTGCACGGGCCGCCGCTGCAAGATCGCAGCAAGGAGAAGTACCCCCACCGAGACCCGCCGGCCGAGTAGGGAAGGCCGAGACCGCGCCCGCAGGACCAGATCCGCGATGGATCCGTGCCCGCGCCGCCGCCCCGGAGCCAACCCCACGCGCAGCCGCCCGGCCTGGCTGCCGGCTCACGCTGCCGTCTGGCCGCCGCACCGCCCAACACGCCCTCTCCGCATCAGCACCAAGACTCCGCCGTGCCGCCGCATCTCGCGCTACAGCCGCACGCCGGGAGGAGAAGAAGGGCCCCGCCGCCGCCGATGCGCACCGGGCTTCGCCCGGCGGCGTCTTCTGGCGGTGAAGAGGGGAGGCGATGGTGTAGGAGGCGGGCGCGTGGTGGGGGCTAGGGTTCCCCCGCCGCCGCCCTTATCACTAGTTAACTACTAGTCAGTACTCAGTACAGTAGCACCTCTTCGACCATGAGATTTTTCTGATTTTTTGTAGCAATTGCTGATAAGAATGCCTGCCTTAATATTCATAGTAATGTTGAATAGATTTGCATGATTGTGTTTCGGAGATAGAGAAGAGGGTGAGGGGCTGACGGCGATGATCACTTGATCGGATCAAACGTGCCGGTGCTTTTGCAAAAGGACGTGGAACTGTTCTTCAAGAGCAGGCCTAACTGATAAACTATGTTGAGGTGAAATGTAGATGTTATCAAGCCGTTGTTGATTGAACTGCTAGGTGCAAGCAGGCCTCAAATTCGACTTCTGATGAGTACTGAACTGGCAACCGAATCACTAGGACTAACACCTTTGCCGTGTTTGAGTGTTGTTAGGCCTCGAGATAGACATCTGGATATTGATGGCAGCTGGAAATGCCGACGCCAGGTGCTGACGCAAGGCTGGTTAGATCACCAGCTACATTTTGTTTTCCATTGTTTAACGCATAAGTTATATCCCCAACATATATGTGTTAGTTTAAATTGTGTTAGAGCTTTTGTAGGATAACGAGCATTTTATCCCCGAATTTTTGTTAAACCATGTAATCCCGTAATTTGATTTTTGATTTATTTTTTCTTTCCTGATACCGTTGACCTGTACACTGATTTTTAGGAAAAAATTCCTCATTGTCAAGACGCAGAAAGTGAAAAATAGTAATAGTGAGATAAATGTATGTTACACTCATTGGTGTCACTCTGTGACTTTGGAGGGGGGTATTGTGCTGGGTTACGTTCAGTTGACAAATAGAGTTTACTCGTAAGGTCGATTCGCTGTTTGCCTACCCACTAGAGAAAAGTAGTGGCGCAACTATTTTGCCGCTTGACCTATTACTTAGAAGTTTTAGTCTCCTTAGTGCCTTATGTTGACTACCTGATCAACTATTACCATCACTGATTTGCTCTCATCTTTTTAAATTTAGTTAATCCATTACCTGGCAAGAAATATGCAACCTCTTCTGTGTCATATATACAAAATATTTTGGTACATGGGATACTAATATTCAAAACACTGAAAGCTGCCAAGATGCCACTGCACATAATATTCCTGTATTTTCTGATTGTGACATTTCATCATTATCCAATTACCTTTTCAGTCAGTGCGAGATTGGAGAAACTTCATGGTCTCAAAAACAGTTGTACTTTCAAATGACAACTGACAATGTCTTTCTGCACACAGGGCATCTGTAAAGTAGTAATGCTAGAGATAAGTGTGTGAAGACTTATTCATGTTTGGTTGATGTCCCATCCACAGTCGGTTAGCATAGTTTGCTCTTCTACTGTTCACATAGGTAAAAAGAATCCGTCTTCCTTCTGAAACCGAACTGGCACTAGTCTTTATCCCTTTCTTGTATCGCATTACCTCCTTCCTTCTTCAATACAAACCATTTTGTCCCTGAAATTTGATCATGCAAGGATAAAATTAGAACTTGTTTTCAAGTACAGGAACTGACCATAACTTGGTAGGTGCCATTTTTTATGTAATGTTGGGAAAATTGAAATATATTGACAATCAATCGATGTATCATTGATCAAATTTCTCTGACTAAAAGTAAGTTCACAGTGGAGCAGAAAGAGAAATTACCAAGTTAAAAACAGATAGAGAAACCAAAATCTAACACATCCACAACTCCAATAATGACTTGAATTTTGTGGTCCCTAATTATTAGTATTTACTTAAATTTCTTCCAAAAAAATCAGATATTTTCAGCTAAAGAAAGATGAAGTTGGCTCACCCAGATGTTGTAGGTTTATGATTTGAAACAGTCACGTCCAACAAAATTATATTTCAATACACAGCCATGAATATTCTACGTAAACTAATGGAATAAGAATGCAAACTATTTGAAAGATGGGCCAATTTAGAAGCTCTGATATGTTATTAGTCTACTAGTAGCAAAACATGCACAGATCTGACATATCTCTGGCTATTACAGGATAGGTTGCTCAAAAGACATCATCTATGATTGGGTAGTACCATGCTCAAAGTGATTTACTTTGACCATGTTATTACAGGCAATGCTCATCCATGAGAGAGATGTATCATAATCTTCGTGAAGTGAAATTTTAAGGTGATGGCCATCCCATGAAGACTGGATCTAACAGATTAACATATCAACCTACTTATCAAATTTTGCTAATATATTTCAGAGTTGCCTATGAACTTCACATGGTAATCACTTTGCATTTTGTTCATAAGTTATTGTTAATGTAGGCTACCTTAAGTATATATTCCAAGATCCCTTGCACCAAAAGGAGAAAAGAAGCAGAAACACCTAAGTATATATTCCAATGCCTATTCTGTAACAGAGCATCACTGCTTTGCCAAATTTTGATATGCATTAATTACAACTGAATGTGCTAATTCAAAAGCCAGAAGTCCTCAAACACGTTAAGTTTGGAAAAGCATCTCAAATGTCTAATCAGAATGAACAAAACGGTCGCCAGCTAAGTTAGACCTATGTGCTAGAACATGCATCTAAAGGCATATCTGAACCTGTGGATTGTTTCAGGACATCAGTGCATCCATTGAATGACATAAATACTCTGTATATGGAGATGATATGTTATGGAGAAATCAATAGCTGCGTATTGGTACATGTATTAAGAAGAAAAAATGGAACCCGTTCTCTTGATTGTCAAAACATCTCTGATCACTGTTCTCTCCTGGTTCAAGAGGTGAGCATGGTGGGGACCCCCTCCTCCTCCTTCGGTCCAGTGCAAATTGTGCGATAATGAGCCCCATAAGATCTTTGACAGTGACATATATCTTGTACATCAAACTGTCTTTGGAATATGGCAGGGAAAGCATCTTCTTGTTTATCTAATTTCAGCACCACAGTACTATTGGGGATCTTAATGTACGAAGATAAGGGCTACTTGGTGAAGCCTGTTGATTCGGAGATAAAGCCCAGCAAGTTGATGTAGAGGGACCATAGTCCCCTTCTGGCAAGCAGCATATCGTTGTCCAATTACAGTACGTATTCTACACCATTCCTTTCCTGCTCCATTTCTGTTTAGTACTGCTGCTCTCTGCTTGTTATGTTGATCTAAACCGGCGATAGATATCCAAAGTAAGCAGAAGCAGGATACCAAGAGTGTGTTTTCTCCCTCTTTCTGTTCTGTTGCTGTACTGAAGTCCATATCTTGTTAGGTATAACAGTTCGTTGCTTCACAAGTGCGGTCAAATTAATCTTTGTCACGAGGTGGTACCACTTAGGCAAAACCTTTCCTCTCTTTTTCGGAAAGTTAGCAGGGTCATATTGTTTGCGCCTGATTCCAGTCTCATACTGCTATGCTGGGCTCGAGGCTAAACTGTAAGGCCATCTGAATACTAACTGCCGTATGAACAAAGCAGCCGTGAACACGTACTGGCAGTCGGCAGATGGTCGTCCAAGCAAGCAAAAAAATATCTTTGAGTAAGGCGTGGCTCCGTACCTTATTGTGCTGATTTTATACAGAAAGGTTCTGGCATCAACTCGCCTGTGTTTGATAATCGTCCTGCACTTAGTTGGAGCATATTCCCCAGCTGTTCATTCTTCGAGCAATTTCTTTTGGTTTTCAAGTAAGAGCATATTGCAACGAGTAGCACCTTTCATTCCCATATAATGATAAAAATAGAGGTCAGGCAACCCTTTTAGGGACTATTGGCTATGCCACACAATTCAGCAGTACGACAAGTCCTTGATGCTCTTCAGTCTGGACGATCTTGTAATGGTAGTCGGCTTATATGGTAGAATGGGCAAAAATGGCACTATCACTTCACGGAATATGGCTTTTAAGGCTTTTATATCATCAAATTCCCACAGAAATGTATTTGTTCAAAAATATGCTTTCGTGCGACCAGTCTGAATAGTCTGTGCACATTAAGGAAGCTCGACCATCAAAATTGTGCAATTTCATGTAGGCTGTTCTTTGTTGGTCCGGTGAAAAATCAACCCGTCGCCTTTTTTTCTCATCGGAAAGGAGGGTTTTCCCCGGCCTCCTCCGCATAGTTGATGCATGTTTTTGGAGAAAACGGGGTTTTCCCCTGATTTCCATTGCTGGAAACCAGATGGAAGTTCTTACAAACCACCAGCGTACAGTTGGTGCTTGTATTCACATCACTCATAGTCATCTTCGTAACCTTCCACTCTTCCAGTGGTAGGGGGATGTGACGGATCCCTCCTCACGTACGCCATCCATCCAAGCCTGATCGATGATTCGACTGCTTAGGCGACTTGAGTGGTAAACTGTTATCATGGGGCATCGCCTGGATTAGTCTTTTTTACTGCAGGAGGAATAGTGCGCGTGACCCTACCCTACACTGCATCTTTCTTTTCAGTGCACAACAGCAGCACCGTGCGTGCACTACTAGCTATAGTGTACGCGCCAAGCCCCGACCCTTCCTTCCTTCTTATACCCACGCCCCTCCACTTCAACCTCCCAGCAAACACACACACACGCACACAGTCCCCGCACGAGCTAAAGGCATCCACAGGGCTTTTCATTTCCACGCCCCGAGGAAGAAAGTCCGTCCAGCCGGCCGGAAATGTTCCGTCATTCCTCGTCGGCGCCTTCGTACGGCGACGCCTACATGCAGGAGGCCCTGCCCGCAGTGCCGACCCTGATCCCTCGCTCTGCCGCCGGGGGATACTTCGACGGTGGCAATGTTGTCAATGGCGCGTTCCATCCCTTTGCCGCCGCCTCGTCTCCGCCGTCGTCCTACTCGTCGTCGCTCCAGTCGTCCTACTACAACAACATCCACAGGAGCATCAGCGCGCACTCGCTCCCGCTCCCGCTCCACATCCAGCTCGGCGACAACCTCGGCGGCGGCGGCGGCGCATTCTTCTCGTCCTCGTCCCCGTCCCCTCACCAGCAGCTGTCTTTGCCTCCCATGTCCTCCTCCCCGTCCTCCTCCTGCGGCGACTTGTACGATTTCAGCAGCTCGGCTTGCACAGTACGCCGCGTCTTCAGCACCGGCGATCTCCAGGTAACGCGCCACAGCCCTGGAACTTACACAATTCTGATCGATCGGGCTGTCTGGCGATTGCAATTGAGCTGTCGACTGTTGTTTTCCTTGCCTTTTTGCTGACAAAACCAATGAAGCAGGGGATGAACGGGTCATCGCCGGTGCCGTCGGGCGACGGCTGCGGCCAAGACGCCGGAGGAGGGCCGTTCTCGCAGAAGGTCGGGCGATACAGTGCCGAAGAGAGGAAGGAGCGGGTGGAGCGATATCGCTTGAAACGCCACCAGCGAAACTTCACCAAAAAAATCACCGTACGTACCACCCCGATCTCCATCAGACCCTGCAAATGCACACCGTCTCTTGCCACTAACGTCTTGCCATCATTCGCTCTGGTTCCACCAGTACGCGTGCAGGAAGTCGCTGGCCGACAGCAGGCCGAGGGTGAAGGGCCGGTTCGCGAGGAACGGCGAGGCGGAGGCGGAGACTGACGACCGGGAGGCGTCCGATAACAGTTATGACTATTGCGGTTACAGCGAGCCAAGCAACCAGAGCACGGGGAACAGCCGCTACCACGGTCAGCAGCATATCAAGGACGACAGCGTCTGCAACGGCGCCGCCGCAACAGCGTTCGCCGGAGCCGGCGACAATGGCGACTGGTGGTGGCGGGCACCGGAGACGGAGGGGCCGCGGCAGGTCGGCTTCGACGTCGACGAGGAGCTGTGGGCCACCCTGGGCGACATGCTGTCCGTGAACCTGGCGTCGTAGTAGGCGATCGGTGGATCGACGGCATGGATGGGTCGGTGGAGCCGTTAGTGGTTTTTGGTGGGCTCCGTCCGGCGCACCAGACGGCAGCACTACCGTAGCTCGGTCAGGTCAGGGTGGCGGCTCAGCCGGCTGCCGTGTGCGCGGCACAGTGCAGCCATGGAGGTCAGAGTGGCGCCCGTTGACCTTGTCCCCCGGGGCTGTATTATTGTAACCTTTAGCCAGAAACATCATGAGAGTCGGAGACAAAAGGAGAGACCGATCGCCTTCCCGTGTTAGACTTTGAGAACAACTTGTGTGTTCCGTGAGTTCCCGGTTACTTCCATGTATAAAAAAGCTTGAAAATTTATCTGTCCCACTCCCGAGTCCAAGTGCATGCTCCTCTGTCGTCCAAAACACCCCTGAATCCTCAGTGCTGCCTGCCGGCCGGCTCCCCTGCAACCTTCCGTGCTCGTTTTGTTTTGCCATTTTCCTTCTCCTCCGGGTGGACCAGGAGTTCATACTGTTGTCGATCTCCCAGTGGCACGGGACACTTGTTTTTAACAAAGTCCACGCACTACATGGCCAGTCAGTGACGTGACACGACACGACGCTTCTGCATGCAGTTCGCGCGCATTTCAGCTCTGCCCGACCCGGCCGCGTACGTGGTTGGGTGGGGCTGGGCTGGCTGTTCCGTCGTCGTCGGCGTCGTCGCGGGGAGATCGATCGATCGCAACGGCGATGGGAGGTCAAAGGGGTGCGTGACGTGCGTGCGGATGGATCGCCGTCTCATCGCCACGGAGCGCGAGGCGCCCGTGACTGACGCGCAACCATCTCCATCTCCTCCGTGGCGACATCTACCTCAGCTTTTTCACGAGGGGTTAATGGCCGCTTCTCGGGCCTTCTCATTGGCCCTGCCGCACGCATGTGATCCCCCCGAGCCAGTCCCCGAGTTGGTTAGCTGTTCGTTCGCAGCCGGGTCAGCTCAGCGACACATGAATTTCACCTGGATTAATGCATCTCTGACTCTCACAACAGCAAAAATCATCTGTGCTGATGATGTTTTTCCAGGAGGAAGCTGTGATGTTCTTCGCTTCGTTGCTGCAGAAACATGCCTTGCTTGCAATTTTAACATGCATAGTGGGACTACCGTACCGGATTCCAGCAATTTTAACTCGTCAATGCCCCCAAAAGACAAGGTAGCAAGTGTATGTTGTGAAAAAGAAAAGAAAACTTTTTTTTAGGGGAAAAAGAAAAGAAAACTGCGGCCCGTGGAATTTCGGAGAGGGGATAAGGTTAGGGTTTATCGCGAACAATTTACTCCACAAGGGGCAAAAATTCGATTCGCGGGGGCTGTCCCAAATGCAATTAATCTGTATTGGTAGTACACGCTACAGCGGCCTTTTGACCACCAAAAAGCCGAGCAAATTTCTATCTTCAGAGAATAAGAGCAGGCACCAATTAGTTGCGCCTCCAAATGTAGCAGGACAGGGAAATGTAGTAAAAGGACGTTCAGGAAATGCACTCAACTGGAAAGAAGGAATTCAGTTCCAGTGATCCAATTCCAATCCTCACCCCCTCTATCTCGTCTAGTCTCGGGTATATTTTCTGAAATCGCGATTTGGGAATCATCCATCAAAGAGTTAGAAAGAAAGACGGAAGAACAAAGAAGACCTTTAGGCCGATCGCAACGGGCACGATCGATCCATCGTCGCAGCAGCACCACGGCCCAGGACAAGATACCGCGAGGATGGGTCAAACGAGAATAAGAACCCTAATGGTGGCTGTCTTGGGGACTCAAATCATTAGGACTTAGAGCGATGGAGAAGCCTCTTCTATGCGTGCTTTCCAGTGAGTTAACTAATACTCGATGCTACAAAATACATGAAGCAAAGAGACCAGCATATGCCTCTTCCGCACTTAACTAGCAGAAGGCTGCCTAGCTCTCTCGTTCATCGCTGTCATTAGTTGTCACTGTCAGCGCTAATTACCGGCAGTAAAAAATGGGGTTTTGACAGCCATCGCTAG
Source organism: Triticum timopheevii (assembly GCA_963921465.1). NCBI lineage: Eukaryota > Viridiplantae > Streptophyta > Magnoliopsida > Poales > Poaceae > Triticum > Triticum timopheevii. The sequence goes on along the minus strand of OY997266.1, from coordinate 501,309,546 downwards.
ATTAGCCGCAAATGGTAAAACAAGGACAAGCAGAACTCATCTACATATTGACATGTGACATCACTGAGCATTAACCAGGATTAATTCAACTCAAACTCTACTGTGCTAGTGCATGTGGTACTACCTTTTTGCATGTGACGATGGGATTCATGTGATCAGTTGCCTGATTAATTATGACATGAAAGTGACCTATGCATCTTTGAACTTAATTACACGATGTCCACATCGCCGGTCTCCCTACATACTACTGCCCCTCTGCTGTCAGTTATAATCATCATCATCGGTTTTTTAATGCCGCAAGGCATTCTCAAGCTCACATGAAGGCCACTGCAGTTTGAATGCTGCGTATGTAGGGTAGGATAATTACCAAAAGGGATTACTAAGCTAGGAGAGTCCTATAACTAAGGGCGCACTAATTCCCCACCCCATAGTATTTTAGAGCAAGCAGCAGCATGCATCTCTCTCTGCCTCTTTGGAATTTGTTGCTTTGGCCAAGGCTACTTCTCTTTTCCCTTCTTCCCTAGAGCTGCGGAGTGTGGCTGCCGATTCTTTGTCGGCCGCTAACCGGGGTACTTTGCGCTGATAATCTTGTTAACTAGCTATGATTTCAAGTGTAATTAGTACTCTTTGTGGCACAAATTCTTATGCAATATTGAGTTCATGGATATGTGACTGTTTTCTGAATGTGTCACTATAGTATTAGGTAAAATGCCGCATTCTGAACCTGCTAATCTGAGCCCTTTTCAGCTAACGGCGCCGCGCGACAGTTGATGTTGGCTAATGCTCTAATCTCCAGGTAGAGTAGCTACATGATGATGAGAGTGTGTTTGGGCGAGGCATATTTCGTAGTAGCACCCAAAGCAACCGACTGATGAATTTACAATTAGAAGCACCAAACCGCTTTCTCCAGTGGAGGAGGAAGAAGAGAATCATGTGAGGTGTTGCATTCGCTAGCTATCTATATAAGCATATATTATGTGTCTTCGTTTTCTTAATTAATTGTGTAAGTTTCTTACACGAGAAGACGAAGTGGAGGCCCATGAATCAAATGATGGCCTTGCCTTTTTGGACAAATCAATCATTACTAAAACACATGGGCTGAACATCTGAAAGTGCACAATTGGATGCTATTGTTGACCCTAGTAAGAAATGTAGCCACGTAGGGAGTAGCCCGCCCTAACCCCTGCACCAATTAGAAAGCTCTTACCTGGAGGTTAGAGCAAAACAAAAATGATGTGATCTTTGCGCACTCGGCAGGGGGATCCTGAATGGGAAAGTATCATTAGTCTGTCCAAAGCTAGGACAGAATCAAGTTTAAGACACTGAATGTGAGAATATGGTCAAAATATTCCATAAAAATTCCTTTCTCAAGTGGGAAAGGTCATGGTAAAAAGTTTGGAATCAGCTAAGCGCGAAATATGTTTACTGGTAATAACAACAGAATCAGCAAGGACATCATCGAGAATAAAGACAGTGAATGTGGGAATAAAGGAGTGTTTGTTAGTATAAGTGGTAATAATAATGGTCCTTGAAATTCCCACAATTGCCAGATTTAAACTAGCAGTACTAGCTAGTGGTTGTTTGTCACTTGCGAAAAGTTGGTTATTACTAATGTAAATTCAGTAGCTTAAGCATCTCTGAATCATGCATGACAGCAGCTTGAATGAAAAATCATATTTATTACGATGGTCAAACGACTTCTACAATACTCTTTCCCAACAGTGAACACAGTCATGTTCGTATAGGCTGGCCTGTGGCTCCCTGGGTCAGTTATGCCCTGGGCCGACGTCCCGGCCTATGAGCCCTATAAAGAGAAGGACTCGGAGGAATGTGAGTATGTGCCAAGTAAGCCGGTGTCCAGGAGGGCTCCACAACCCTAACCGACTAGGATCCTATAAACCCTAGACCCCGGTATCCCATATAAGCTGAGGCAGGGCTAGTCGACAAACGTGAGAACATAGAGACTACTCTCAATCCCTCGATCACCGTTGTGCACCCCTATACACATCCTTCAATACAACATGAGCAGGAAATAGGGTTTTACCTCGATCTCGAGGGTCTGAACCTGGGTAAACCATCTCATGTTTCCCCTCTGATGTTCGTCTAGCCAGAGTACCCTATTGAGGGATTTGTCGGATATAACTCTGACACCTAACAACTCCAACAAAGTATTTCTTGCTGGGTTATGCCTTTAATAGATGTAGCACTCCTCTGCTAGTGCTGTCTCCATTTACTGCTTTGCCGGGTCAAGCATCATATAACCCGGGGTACTTCTGCGAAAAATCCTCAAACCTAAGCCCCATATTCCTAAACAATCCAAAGAGCCTCCCCTCCGTCAGATCTAACTCACCGCCCTTCACCCTGCGACCCTAACCACTTCAACAAAGTCTCCTCCCTCAACTTCGTCTTCGCACTAGTCTACACTACTATTAAACAAGAGAACTTCGTCAGGGCGGACGAAAACTCTGCCTATCCGCGCCCGCACACGCATCTGTTCAGTAAAAAAAACGCAATTTATTTGAATCCTGGAAACTAACTAATCTCTATCTACTATCTACTACCACTATAAAAGGAAGAGAGGGGCACATCCAAACAATCACACCCATCCATCATCAAGATCTAATGGCCCTTAATTCTCCGGTGTTTAACGCTACCAACCACGCATTAAGCTAATCCATCGATCGCTAACCTGCCCCGCAGTTAAAAAACAAACCAGTTGCCCCGCACGACCGCACGACCTCCTCCTCCTGCGCCGTTTGCCTCCCCCATGACCTCCTCCTCCTGCGACATTCGCCTCCCGCAGCCGCACCCTTCTCGCAGCCTCGCGCCGCCGTTAGCCATAGGAGCCGCCCCACTGCGCCCTTTGCCGCCTGCCGCGGCCGCGCCCTTTGCTGCCGCCTCGCGCCGCCGAAGCCACGGGATTCGTGGGTCGCCGCCTCCCCATTGCTAGAGGTGCCGCCGGCTGTCCCATCAATCAAGGGGATGAGCACGACATGGCTGCAGACGAGGGCTGCTAAATTGACGCTGAGCCACTCAATGATCTCCTGCTGGAAACAGAGAGAAGAGGACGTGGAGAAGAATAGGACGGATCTGATCCCGCGGCCGCGCAATGAGCTTTCAGGATGAGAGCGGCGGGGAGGAGGGCAGTGGGGGGCTGATCGGCGTCGGACTTGCGAAAGCCTTTCCAACACACGGGGATGTCCCCAATGGGTGGGGACACGGTGGACCGCCTCGGCTCCTCCGCCTACATCCTCCGCGACAGCTCCATCTCCACCTTGCTCTGCACCTTCGTTGTCGCGCTTGGCCCCATCCAGTTCAGCTTCACGTCCAGTTACTCCTTGCCCACTCATCGCCTTTGCCATTGGGCAAATCGCTGAGTTCATCGGTCTTAAAGGGGTGATATTTGAATTCCCTTTGACCCATGTTTGGTCCTATATTCGTTCAATTTTACTGTTAAATGTACGGAGTATTAGTTCATGGATCTGCTTGTGGTTGATTCTCTGATGGAATTACATTCAGTCGTGCACTCACTGACTGACGATGCTCTCTTTTCTATTGGTCCTGCAGTCTCTCATGATCGCGGCAGTTCCCAAACATCATTGGGTGGCTTGCAATATCATTTGCAAATGTAAGGTTTCTTAATTTACGCCTGTTATTTTTTACTGATGCTTCCTTCTAAATTGTTCCACGCGGGATTGTTCTGAATTGAACAAATGTTATTTTAACTTCCTCCTGAATTATGCTGTGCAGGACTCCGTATTTTTGTTCATGGGCCGATTGTTGGAAGGGTTTGGGATTGGTGTGATTCCTACACAGTTTGTATCCCTATTCTCCTAACCTTGTAAACAAATTCACTCCAGAGTTCAAACATGAATGATAATGCGTTTGCTTTCTTACTGTTGTGTTGTTGCTATGGCCTATGATATGATTGTTTCCCCTAGCGTAATCATAATCCAACAATATTTCTATCTGTTCGGTCTTTGTACAGAAAAGAACAAGAACACCACAATAATATCTAGACCAAAGGAACTTAATTAGCCTATAAGAAGAACTAAAAATGCCGACATTCTGTAATTTGAGAAATATCATATATTACAGCGGTCGGGGTGCAGATAAGTGTGGTTAGAAGTTAGAACAACGAGATCCAGATCAAGTGCCTGATGCCATGCTTCTCCCTGTGAGATTTATCTATTTTTCCTTTATAGATGATGCATATATTTGTAGTCCTCCATAGACTTTGCCAAATGTTAGCATGGTTCCTTTATGTTAGTTCTTCCTGTACTTGCTGAGGTGAAGGGATTATGATTTACAAAATGACACTTATGCCAAGCATTTAGGAAAGAATCAGCTTGTATGAAATTATTAGCATGCACTACTTCTCAAGAAAATATTAGTTAGCAAATGTGGTATGATGTGATAGTCCTCCTGCCAAGCGCCCTCTTCAGAAAAGAGAAAATATTCTATGATGACATGCAATGTGATTAGTCATGAATGGTACAAGGTTCCTAAATTGACATGATAGCGTGTTTAATTTTTCTTTAGTTGATCATGTTACTGTTGGAAATATGCCCTAGAGGCAATAATAAAAGTATTATTATATTTCCTTGTTCATGATAATTGTCTTTTATTCATGCTATAACTGTATTATCCGGAAATCGTAATACACGTGTGAATACATAGACCACAATATGTCCCTAGTGAGCCTCTAGTTGACTAGCTCGTTGTGATCAACAGATAGTCATGGTTTCCTGGCTATGGACATTGGATGTCGTTGATAACGGGATCACATCATTAGGAGAATGATGTGATGGACAAGACCCAATCCTAAGCATAGCATAGAGATCGTGTAGTTCGTATGCTAAAGCTTTTCTAATGTCAAGTATCTTTTCCTTAGACCATGAGATTGTGCAACTCCCGGATACCGTAGGAGTGCTTTGGGTGTACCAAACGTCACAACGTAACTGGGTGGCTATAAAGGTGCATTACAGGTATCTCCGAAAGTGTCTGTTGGGTTGGCATGAATCGAGACTGGGATTTGTCACTCCGTGTAAGCGGAGAGGTATCTCTGGGCCCACTCGGTAGGACATCATCATTTGCGCAATGTGACCAAGGAGTTGATCATGGGATGATGTGTTACGGAACGAGTAAAGAGACTTGCCGGTAACAAGATTGAACAAGGTATAAGGATACCGACGATCGAATCTCGGGCAAGTACAATACCGCTAGACAAAGGGAATTGTATACGGGATTGATTAAGTCCTTGACATCGTGGTTCATCCGATGAGATCATCGTGGAACATGTGGGAGCCATCATGGGTATCCAGTCCCGCTGTTGGTTATTGACCGGAGAACGTCTCGGTCATGTATGCATGTCTCCCGAACCCATAGGGTCTACACACTTAAGGTTCGATGACGCTAGGGTTATATAGGAAGCTTGTATGTGGTTACTGAATGTTGTTTGGAGTCCCGGATGAGATCCCGGATGTCACGAGGAGTTCCGGAATGGTCCGGAGGTAAAGATTTATATATGGGAAATCCTGTTTTGGTCACCGGAAGAGTTTCGGGTTTTATCGATAAAGTACCGGGACCACCGGGAGGGTCCCGGGGGTCCACCAAGTGGGGCCACCAACCCCGGAGGGCTGCATGGGCCATGTGTGGGAGGGAACCAGCCCCAGGTGGGCTGGTGCGCCCCCCACAAGGGGCCCAAGGCGCAGGGGAGAGTGGGAGGGGGCAAACCCTAGGGCAGATGGGCCCTGGGGCCCATGCTCCCTGCGCCTCCCTTTCCTCCCCCTCTTGGCCGCCTCCCCAAAACCCATCTAGGGCTGGCCGCACCCCTTGGGGGTGGGAAACCCTAGAAGGGGGCGCAGCCCCCTCTCCCCCTATAAATAGTGAGGCCTAGGGGCTGCCCATAACATGCGATTCGATCTCTCGTTGGTGCAGCCCTGCGTCCTTTCTTCCTCCTCTTCTAGCCACGCTCCTCCACCACCACCACGCCGTTGTGCTGCTGCTGGATGGAGTCTTCCTCAACCTCTCCCTCTCTCCTTGCTGGATCAAGGCGTGGGAGACATCACCGGGCTGTACGTGTGTTGAACACGGAGGTGCCGTCCGTTCGGCACTTGGTCATCGGTGATTTGAATCACGACGAGTACGACTCCATCAACCCCGTTCTCTTGAACGCTTCCGCTTAGCGATCTACAAGGGTATGTAGATGCACTCTCCTTCCCCTCGTTGCTGGTTTCTCCATAGATAGATCTTGGTGACACATAGGAAAATTTTGAATTTCTGCTACGTTACCCAACAGTGGCATCATGAGCTAGGTTTATTGCGTTGATTCTTTGCACGAGTAGAACACAGAGTAGTTGTGGGCGTTGATGTTGTTCAATATGCTTACCGTTACTAGTCCAATCTTGTTTCGACGGTATTGTGGGATGAAGCGGCCCGGACCGACCTTACATGTACTCTTACGTGAGACAGGTTCCACCGATTGACATGCACTTGGTGCATAAGGTGGCTAGCGGGTGCCAGTCTCTCCCACTTTAGTCGGAACAGATTCGATGAAAAGGGTCCTTATGAAGGGTAAATAGCAATTGGCATATCACGTTGTGGTCTTGCATAGGTAAGAAACGTTCTTGCTAGAAACCCATAGCAGCCACGTAAAACATGCAAACAACAATTAGAGCACGTCTAACTTGTTTTTGCAGGGTATGCTATGTGATGTGATATGGCCAACAAGAATGTGATGAATGATATGTGATGTATGAGATTGATCATGTTCTTGTAATAGGATTCACGACTTGCATGTCGATGAGTATGACAACCGGCAGGAGCCATAGGAGTTGTCTTAATTTATTGTATGACCTGCGTGTCATTGAACAACGCCTTGTAATTACTTTACTTTATTGCTAACCGGTAGCCATAGTAGTAGAAGTAATAAGTTGGCGAGACAACTTCATGGAGACACGATGATGGAGATCATGATGATGGAGATCATGGTGTCATGCCGGTGACGATGATGATCATGGAGCCCCGAAGATGGAGATCAAAAGGAGCAAAATGATATTGGCCATATCATGTCACTATTTGATTGCATGTGATGTTTATCATGTTTATGCATCTTGTTTACTTAGGACGACGGTAGTAAATAAGATGATCCCTTACAACAATTTCAAGAAGTGTTCTCCCCTAACTGTGCACCGTTGCTATAGTTCGTCGCTTCTAAGAACCACGTGATGATCGGGTGTGATGGATTCTTACGTTCACATACAACGGGTGTAAGACAGATTTACACAGCGAAAACACTTAGGGTTAACTTGACGAGCCTAGCATGTACAGACATGGCCTCGGAACACGGAGACCGAAAGGTCGAGCATGAGTCGTATAGTAGATACGATCAACATGAAGATGTTCACCGACGATGACTAGTCCGTCTCACGTGATGATCGGACACGGCCTAGTTGACTCGGATCATGTAATCACTTAGATGACCAGAGGGATGTCTATCTAAGTGGGAGCTCATAAGATGAACTTAATTATCTTGAACATAGTCAAAAGACCTTTTGCAAATTATGTCGTAAGCTCGCGCTTTAGTTCTACTGTTTAGATATGTTCCTAGAGAAAATATAGTTGAAAGTTGATAGTAGCAATTATGCGGACAGTAGAAAGCTTATGTCCTTAATGCACCGCTCAGTGTGCCGAACCCCAAACGTCGTTTGTGGATGTTACGAACATCAGACATACACGTTTTGATAACTACGTGATAGCTCAATAAACGGTTTAGAGTTGAGGCACCAAAGATGTTTTCGAAATGTCGCGAAACATATGAGATGTTTTGAGGGCTGAAATTGAGATATCAGGCTCGTGCCCACGTCAAGAGGTATGAGACCTCCGACGATTTTCTTAGCCTGCAAACTAACAGAGAAAAGCTCAATCGTTGAGCTTGTGCTCAGATTGTCTGAGTGCAACAATCACTTGAATCGAGTGGGAGTTAATCTTCCAGATGGATAGTGATGTTTCTCCAAAGTCATTGCCACCAAGCTGCTAGAGCTTTGTGATGAGCTATAACATATCAGGGATAGATATGATGATCCTTGAGGTATTCGCGATGTTTGACACCGCAAAAGTAGAAATCAAGAAGGAGCATCAATTGTTGATGAAACCACTAGTTTCAAGAAGGGCAAGGGCAAGAAGGGATACTTCATGAAACGGCAATTCAGCTGCTGCTCTAGTGAAGAAACCCAAGGTTGAACCCAAACCCGAAACTGAGTGCTCCTGTAATAAGGGGAACAACCACTGGAGCAGAATTACCCTAGATACTTGGTAGATGAGAAGGCTGGTAAGGTCGATAGAAATATATTGGATATACATTATGTTAATGTGTACTTTACTAGTACTCCTAGTAGCACCAGGGTATTAGATACCGGTTCGGTTGCTAAGTGTTAGTAACTCGAAATAAAAGCTACGGAATAAACGGAGACTAGCTAAAGGTGAGCTGACGATATGTGTTGGAAGTGTTTCCAATGTTGATATGATCAAGCATCGCACGCTCCCTCTACCATCGAGATTGGTGTTTGCGTTGAGCATAGACATGATTGGATTATGTCTATCGCAATACGATTATTCATTTAAAGAGAATAATGGTTACTCTATTTATTTGAATAATACCTTCAATGGTCTTGCACCTAAAGGAATGGTTTATTGAATCTCGATCGTAGTGATACACATTTTCATGCCAAAAGATATAAGATAGTAATGATAGTACCACTTACTTGTGGCACTGCCATGTAAGTCATAATGGTATAAAACGCATGAAGAAACTCCATGTTGATGGATCTTTGGACTCACTCATTTTTGAAAGGTTTGAGACATGCGAACCATGTCTATTGGTGTATATGCATGAAGAAACTCCATGCAGATGGATCGTTTGGACTCACTTGATTTTGAATCACTTGAGATATGCAAATCATACCACATGGGCAAGATGACTGAAAAGCCTCGGTTTCAGTAAAATGGAACAAGATAGCAACTTGTTGGAAGCAACACATTTTTGATGTGTGCAGTCCAATGAGTGCTGAGGCATGCAGTGAATATCGTTATGTTCTTACTTCACAGATGATTCGAGTAGATGTTGAGAATATTTACTTAATGAAACACAAGTCTGAATTATTGAATGGTTCACGTAATTTCAGAGTGAAGTAGAAGATCATTGTGACAAGAGGATAAAATGTCTATGATATGATCATAGAGATGAATATCTGAGTTACGAGTTTTGGCACACAATTAAGACATTGTGGAAATTGTTTCGCAATTAATACCGCCTGGAACACCATAGTTTGATGGTGTGTCCGAACATCATAGTTGCACCCTATTGGATAAGGTGCGTACCATGATGTCTCTTATCGAATTACCACTATTGTTTATGGGTTAGGCATTAGAGACAACCACATTCACTTTAAATAGGGCACCACGTAATTCCGTTGAGATGACACCGTATGAATTATGGTTTAGAGAAACATAAGTTGTCGTTTCTTAAAGGTTTGGGGCTGCGATGCTTATGTGAAAAAGTTTCAGGTTGATAAGCTCGAACCCAAAGCGGATAAAATGCTTCTTCATAGGACACCCAAAACAGTTGGGTATACCTCCTAATTCAGATCCGAAAGCAATAAGGATTGTTTCTTGAATCGGGTCCTTTCTCGAGGAAAAGTTTGTCTCGGAAAGTTGAGTGGGAGGATGGTGGAGACTTGATGAGGTTATTGAACCGTCACTTCAACAAGTGTGTAGCAGGGCACAGGAAGTTGTTCCTGTGGCACCTATACCAATTGAAGTGGAAGCTTATGATAGTGATCATGAAACTTCGGATCAAGTCACTACCGAACCTCGTAGGACGACAAGGACGCGTACTACTTCGGAGTGGTACAGTAATCTTGTCTTGAAGGTCATGTTGCTAGACAACAATGAACCTACGAGCTATGGAGAAGCAATGGTGGGCCCAAATTCCGACAAATGGTTAGAAGCCATGAAATCCGAGATAGGATCCATGTATCAGAACAAAGCATGGACTTTGGTGGACTTGCCCGATGATCGGCAAGCCATTGAGATAAATGGATCTTTAAGAAGAAGACGGACGTGGATGGTAATGTCACCATCTATGAAGCTCGACTTGTGGCGAAGAGTTTTTCACAAGTTCAAGGAGTTGACTACGATGAGATTTTCTCACTCGTAGCGATGCTAAGAGTCTGTTGGAATTGTATTAGCGATTACTGCATTATTTATGAAATCTTGCAGATAGGATGTCAAAACATTGTTTCCTCGACAATTTTCTTGAGAAAAGGTTGTATGTGATACAACCGGAAGGTTTTGTCAATCCTGAAAGATGCTAATAAGTATGTAAAGCTCTAACAATCCTTCTAAGGACTGGAGTAAGCATCTCGGAGTTGGAATGTATGCTTTGATGATGATCAAAGATTTTGGGTTTATACAAAGTTTATGAGAAACTTGTATTTCCAAAGAAGTGAGTGGGAGCACTATAGAATTTCTGATAAGTATATGTTGTTAACATATTGTTGATCAGAAATGATGTAGAATTTCTAGAAAGCGTATAGGGTTATTTGAAAAAGTGTTTTTCAATGGAAAACCTGGATTAGGCTACTTGAACATTGAGCATCAAGATCTATGAGGATAGATCAAAACGCTTAATAGTACTTTCAAATGAGCACATACCTTGACATGATCTTGAAAGTGTTCAAGATGGATCAGTCAAAGAAGGAGTTCTTGCCTGAGTTGTAAGGTATGAAGTTAAGACTTAAAGCTCGACCACGACAGAAGAAAGAGGAAGGACGAAGGTCGTCCCCTATGCTTTTATCATAGGCTCTCTACAGTATGCTATGCTGTGTACCGCACCTGAAGTGTGCCTTGCCATGAGTCAGTCAAGGGGTACAAGAGTGATCCAAGAATGGATCACAGGACAGCGGTCAAAGTTATCCTTAGTAACTAGTGGACTAAGGAATTTTCTCGATTATGGAGGTGGTAAAAGAGTTCGTCGTAAAGGGTTACGTCGATGCAAGCTTAACACCTATCCGGATAGCTCTAAGTAGAGATACCGGATACGTATAATGGAGCAACAATTTTGAATAGCTCCAAGTGGAACAGTTATTTGGAATAGCTCCAAATAGAGCGTGGTAGCTATATCTAGGAGATGACATAGAGATTTGTAAAGCACACACGGATCTGAAAGGTTCAGACCCGTTGACTATAACCTCTCTCACAAGCATAACATGATCAAACCCAGAACTCATCGAGTGTTAATCACATGGTAAATGTGAACTAGATTATTGACTCTAGTAAACTCTTTGGGTGTTAGTCACATGGGGATGTGACCTTGAGTGTTAATCACATATCGATGTGAACTAGATTATTGACTCTAGTGCAAGTGGGAGACTGTTGGAAATATGCCCTAGAGGCAATAATAAAAATATTATTATATTTCCTTGTTCATGATAATTGTCTTTTATTCATGCTATAACTGTATTATCCGGAAATCGTAATACACGTGTGAATACATAGACCACAATATGTCCCTAGTGAGCCTCTAGTTGACTAGCTCGTTGTGATCAACAGATAGTCATGGTTTCCTGGCTATGGAGATTGGATGTCGTTGATAACGGGATCACATCATTAGGAGAATGATGTGATGGACAAGACCCAATCCTAAGCATAGCATAGAGATCGTGTAGTTCGTATGCTAAAGCTTTTCTAATGTCAAGTATCTTTTCCTTAGACCATGAGATTGTGCAACTCCCGGATACCATAGGAGTGCTTTGGGTGTACCAAACGTCACAACGTAACTGGGTGGCTATAAAGGTGCATTACAGGTATCTCCGAAAGTGTCTGTTGGGTTGGCATGAATCGAGACTGGGATTTGTCACTCCGTGTAAGCGGAGAGGTATCTCTGGGCCCACTCGGTAGGACATCATCATTTGCGCAATGTGACCAAGGAGTTGATCATGGGATGATGTGTTACGGAACGAGTAAAGAGACTTGCCGGTAACGAGATTGAACAAGGTATAAGGATACCGACGATCGAATCTCGGGCAAGTACAATACCGCTAGACAAAGGGAATTGTATACGGGATTGATTAAGTCCTTGACATCGTGGTTCATCCGATGAGATCATCGTGGAACATGTGGGAGCCATCATGGGTATCCAGTCCCGCTGTTGGTTATTGACCGGAGAACGTCTCGGTCATGTATGCATGTCTCCCGAACCCATAGGGTCTACACACTTAAGGTTCGATGACGCTAGGGTTATATAGGAAGCTTGTATGTGGTTACTGAATGTTGTTTGGAGTCCCGGATGAGATCCCGGATGTCACGAGGAGTTCCGGAATGGTCCGGAGGTAAAGATTTATATATGGGAAATCCTGTTTTGGTCACCGGAAGAGTTTCGGGTTTTATCGATAAAGTACCGGGACCACCGGGAGGGTCCCGGGGGTCCACCAAGTGGGGCCACCAACCCCGGAGGGCTGCATGGGCCATGTGTGGGAGGGAACCAGCCCCAGGTGGGCTGGTGCGCCCCCCACAAGGGGCCCAAGGCGCAGGGGAGAGTGGGAGGGGGCAAACCCTAGGGCAGATGGGCCCTGGGGCCCATGCTCCCTGCGCCTCCCTCTCCTCCCCCTCTTGGCCGCCTCCCCAAAACCCATCTAGGGCTGGCCGCACCCCTTGGGGGTGGGAAACCCTAGAAGGGGGCGCAGCCCCCTCTCCCCCTATAAATAGTGAGGCCTAGGGGCTGCCCATAACATGCGATTCGATCTCTCGTTGGTGCAGCCCTGCGTCCTTTCTTCCTCCTCTTCTAGCCACGCTCCTCCACCACCACCACGCCGTTGTGCTGCTGCTGGATGGAGTCTTCCTCAACCTCTCCCTCTCTCCTTGCTGGATCAAGGCGTGGGAGACGTCACCGGGCTGTACGTGTGTTGAACGCGGAGGTGCCGTCCGTTCGGCACTTGGTCATCGGTGATTTGAATCACGACGAGTACGACTCCATCAACCCCGTTCTCTTGAACGCTTCCGCTTAGCGATCTACAAGGGTATGTAGATGCACTCTCCTTCCCCTCGTTGCTGGTTTCTCCATAGATAGATCTTGGTGACACGTAGGAAAATTTTGAATTTCTGCTACGTTACCCAACAATTACTTATTGGCGAATGCTTAATTTGGACATAGGTTCCTGGTTTCCTCACTTATGTTATGTGAAAATGTGAGGGAATCACTGGGGAACCGCCATTGGGGATGCGGGAATCACATGCCGCCGCCACCTGGACGCGCTAGCCACTGCTACCACAGGGGACACGGGCGCACGTGGCAGCCGCTGCTGCCACAGGAGCCACAGGCTCAAGTGGAAGTCGTCATTGCCTCAGGTCCTTCGATCGTGCGGCTGGCTTCGAGTGAGTATGAACCACTTCTAGATACATACGTACATATGCTTCAATCTACTTTTAGGATGCTTTTTTGGCATTTGTGGTTGATTCAGGGTGCTGGGGGGGGGGGGACTCTGTTTGTTAGGAGAATCTACAGAAACATCAAATGCGTAAATTGCTGCTCAGATTCTAGGCTATTAGCATAGTAATATGATGCTCTCAGGTTCTCAGGCGATACTCGAGTGTGTAACTCAATTTGTCAGTTTAGTTGGAGTCCATGTTAGCCACTTTGTAGTGTGTTCCTCAATTCCGGTGAAATATTTATTTGCCTGCTCTACAATTTTTCTTACCTCCCAGGTCAATTTTTTGTTCTTACCTCTAAACTCTTCTTCAGATTGATTTGGCTATTTCCCATCCATTATATGATAGATAGATTGATGGTTCGCAGACCCATGACAACCCCTTGGAATGCCTATCCTCTCTATATTTACATGCTTATAGACTTGCAGAAACACGGGCTGGTTGTCTCTGTTTATCTTTATACTTAACTTATAGACTAAAACACAGCTGTGAAGAACAATGGGTCATTTTGTCATGAAGCATGAGAATGATAATACCACCTCAAGTGGGGATAACGCAAAAAAAGAGAGGAGTTGTGATTACTCAATCTAGACAAATCTACTCTTCTGTCAGTTACGCATCTGTTAAATGAAGATGAGTGTAGGTGGTCATTGTACATCTTAAGGGCCTTTACTGGTTGTATTTTTCACTCTTATGTCGGTAAAATCAAGATGAGTGTAGGTAGTCATTGTATATCTGAAGGGTCTTTACTGGTTGTATTCTTTCTTTTTTTCAATTCACATGATTAGTGCTACCTCTTATGTGTATTGCTAGGCTACAGTTTGGCTTTTCTATTTACTGCTACAGTTGGGTTCTATCTCAAACTACAAAAAACATGTGTATCATGCACATGATGGTTGATGCAAGCCCATGCTTCTCATAGCTTCAATTGAAGTTTTTGTGCTACTCTATTCTTAGTTATATTTCTTATCGATGTGAGATTTCATTACTAGACATTTACCTATTATGCAGTTCTTCAGTGACAGCTGAATTAGCTGAAGGCGACAATGAGCATCAATTTGTTTTCCTTAGATGAAGCATTCTACATTAAATTGTAACTTCTTCAGTACAGGTTGCATGCAATTTTTTTATGGTTAGTTCCAGATTATCCCCTTTTTGTGTACATTTAGTAGATGCTTATATGAATCTATGCCGTCTTCTCTCTTGCTAAAGTTTACATTGAATTCTGTTAAGATTTCCTATTCTTTTTTAATGATGTACTTACTCAAAGCTTCTCTCTCCTACTAGGCTAATTTAGGGAGTTTTACTGGATCATATTCGTTATGTATCCTTTCGTTTAGACATTCGTCCAATTGAATTTTCTCATCCACTCTGTTAAGTTATTCTCATTGAATTTGCTGCTCATGGGTTAACCTGTGCGGAGATTGCCTTTTATTTGTCTGTAATGTGATGCATTTATTTTAAGAATCCGGTTAAGCTCATGTTCAGCTCGTGTAATGATGTTGCATCATTGATCCATTCAAAAATATTTCCCCATTCTTGAATTGTCTGCAAATTCAGGAAATAAAGTTATATTGCAAGAACTGGAACTGAAGGAAGACCCAAACTCTGAGCACCACATTCTCTAAGGGCCCTTCTATTTGAAATACACTTATGCAGAAGTATGCCCTTATTGCTTTTGTAATGTATGTGACTTCTTATTTGAAATACACTTATGCAGAAGTATGACTTCAGTGCTATTGTACTATATGTGACTGACATCTAGATGCACTTCTGAAGATCATTTGTATGTCTTGCATGTGGCATAATTGTATGTGTGACCGACTTCATTTTTATACGTGCGTTGCACGTGCACGCTTACTAGTAATCCTAAAAATTTCAATAAAGACATGACGTTGAAAAACATGATGAGCAAAGTCAATGGTCGCCACATGGGCAAATTAAAAAAATGGATTTTGGGATTACATAACATTAAATTGCTGAAAAATAAAAATAAAAAATATTTTTACCCGAAACAGAAAACTGTTTTTGAGGAAGGGGTGGGGATAGAAAACATTTTTTAAGCAGAAGACTACTTTTTTTAGAACATAAAGCAGGAAACTATTGGTCAGGAGTTTTTTTTTCTTAGAATCGTTCGGGAGATTTTCTAAGTAGGCCGATCCCAACAAGCCCACGAAGAATATAGCCCATCCCAAAAATATTATCTAATACAAAAGGAAGAGGGCTTATCATAGGGGCGCGCCTATGTGCCGCTCGCAGCGAGCTGGAAGAAGCATTCGCCCACATCGCCTCGTAGATGTGCCAGGTGGGGGTTGAGATTCTCTGCAGTACCGTATGGTGCCGTAGTGTCGATGACATGTGGGGCTAGGTCCCACATGGCAGTGACTGTACAACACCGTACAGTACTGCAGAGGATCCTAACCCGCCAGGTGGGCCGCCGGTCGTGAGTAGTAGTGGGCGTGAGTTTGGGAGCATGCAGGCTAGTTTGTTTTTCTTTAAAAAATATTTTTCATTTTCTTTTATTTTGATCATATTTTCAAAAGATAAAATTTCTTTAAAAAACCATGAATTTCAAAGAAAAAATGTTGAACACATATTAATAATATGTTCAATAGAAATGAAAAACACGTTAATCAGGCATTTAAAAATGTTACCTGTATAGAAAAATGTTTCTGATATCTAGAAAATATACAATGTGTATTAAGAAAAGTAGACATCAAAACATATATTAAAAATAATACTGATGTACTAAAAATGTATGCCATAATTTAGAAAAAAAAATGTTGATCATGTTTTTTTATGGCAATATGCGTCTTATTCATATAATAAAGAACAAGTTACAAGCCACGTGAACACGGACGTGACAAAACTAAAAGAAAGAGTAACTCTAGCCTTTGCACAAAAGACATCAGCCAAGAAGGCAAAACACAATCAAAATTGGATAATCTCCTGAGCTTGATATCAACACCCGTTGCCTGCCTCTGTCACTATTGCAACAATCCCCAAAAGGGCATGTGACAGATCACCTCTTCGCCCAACCTCGATGCAGCTCCATCTTCGATATGCACCTTTTGCGGACTTTCATGGTAGTTTACCAAAGGTGAAGCCATTATCGCTGAAAGAACCAGACCATAGAAACACCCGGATGCGTCATCAAACCCTAGATCTAGACCTGGCTCAACAATGATGGGAGGAGAAAACCATCTAGCAGCTGTCAACCACGAAACCAGCACATGATCCACTGTCTTCCTGTTGCCGTTGATGCAGACCACTAACTGCATCCGGTCTTGCACTATCTCCTGAGCTCTGTGTTGATGCTGGAGCAAATGTCGTTGCAACGACGGAGTTTGAAGACACACAGGGATATCGTTGTCGCAACACCAACAAGTAGAACATGTGTTTGAATGCATTTGAATTTTTTTTAACATGCATAAAAACATGGTTCATGTGTATATGAAAATTTTAATGTGTATGAAAAAATAGACATCAAACATATATTAAAAATGTTTAATCATGTATAGCATGTATTAAAAAATGTTCCCATTTTATACGAAAAATGTACAATATGTGGAAAAAATTAGACATCAAAACATATATCTAAAAATATACTAATCACGCGTTTGAAAAATGTTAAAAGTTGTATAATAAAATGTTCCTGTTGTATATGAAAAATGTAAAAATATCTATCAAAAAAAGTAGACATGTGTTAAAAAAAGAAAATAATAAACCCAAAGAAACCTGAAAAAGAAATAAAGAAAAACAAGAAAGGAAAGGAAAAAGAAAAAGGAAAAAACCCGAAGAAACCGACCCAAAACATTAAAACACTGAGAAACTAAGAAAACCGATGAGAACCAAGAAAGAAACAAAAAACAAAGGGAAAAAACGAAAATATAAAACAGAGAAAAAAAAGCTTTTTCCAAAAAGTAAACCAGAGAAAACGGAGCGAGCTAATGAACGCAGCGACCCGAGAGAGCGAACCCAGCGGCCGAGCGAGCAAAACGCGTCAATGGGCCGTCCAATACCTTAGAAATCAAGTACGGGCGGGGCGATAGAGTCTGGACCCGAAACTGATTTCGTCCAAAAAGCGCCACTACGGGTCCGTGGTCCGGCGCCTCCGTGCTGTGTCGATCCGGCCGACGAACGGCGGTCCCCTCCCCTCCTGCGCAGCAGCCGGGGCCGCTACTTCTAGCCGGGCTCCTCCGGCGTACAACCCTACTCCTCTCGTGTCCAGCCCTCCGGCTCCACCCCTCCCTTCTCATCCCGACCTAGGGTTTGTGCGACCCTGCGAGCTCCGCCCCCGCTCCACCCAGTCGCGGGCGTACCAGCCGCCTCCCGGAGCCGTTCGAGCACAGACCTCCTCGCAGAGGCACCGTTGCCGCCGCCAAGCACGAGGTGAGGTCAACGTATCTGGCGCCCTACATTTCGGCCCTAGGTTTGGCTTTAACAATTGCCTGCATCCCTTCTGTTCGATGAGATGCTGCTGTAAATTTCCATAGTAGACCAAGCGCCTTGTCTATCTGTTGCATATCATATTTTGGCTTTAAAATTAGGGATAACCGGTTCCCTTTAGGCCTTTAGGAGCAAAATGTTTGGGTTGGATCTTGTAAACGTTGGGGTTGTTTTGGATGTAACATAGGAGATGCAGCTCACCCTACAATGGTTATCTTTCCCAAATTAACTTGACTTAGGGCGATGTAGCACATTTTTCTGTGGACTTGGTAGAGAAGTTTGACTTACGACAAACTAGGTTTTCATTAATTTGGAGAGCAGGGAGTACAAGATAAGTCAGAGAGACTGTTATTTTAGGTTATACTTGGAAAACTGTACGGTAAGGAGCAATGTTATGTTGCTAGACTATTTCTTTAATTGATTTATAAGCTTACTGTAAACTTGCCTAGCTAAACTCACTGTTTTTTAGTCGAACGACTAGTCTAGTCAATGAGTCGTAACTGAAAGTCGACTCAACATGTTGACTCGAATCATTGGCTGACTCGATCGACTAGTCCATGTTTTTGAGTCGAACGACTGGCCCTGCCTGTCATATTTTGATCAAGACTAGTTTCCCCCCAACCCAAACCTATCCTGTGACCCTCTCACTTGCCCCTTGGCCGCCGCCGCTACCTCACAATCCTGCCGGCCGGCGCCGCCGCAAGCTGGTTGCTCCTCCTCCTCTGGTTGCTGCTGCTCCTCCCCTGGCTGCTGGTTGCTCCTCCTCCTCTGGTTGCTGCTGCTCCTCCCCTGGCTGCTGGCTGCTCCCCTGGTTGCCGCCGGCTGCTGCTGGTCTGCTCCTCCCCTGGCTGCTGGCTCCTCCCCTGGTTGCCACCGGCTGCTGCTGATCTGCTCCTCATGGTAATTTTACTGTACCTATTGCTTAACTCATGTCGACTAGTCGACCATGAGTCTAGACTAGTCAAGGCTCAAGAGTCGCTACCCCAGAACGACTCGTCGACTCAAAAACATTGGCTAAACTCTTATCAGTAAATATTTGGCCCTAAAATCTGCCTCCTTATTTGGTCCAAACAATATTTTCTTCCTTATTTGACACTGGATGTACAATTTATTCCTTATGTGACACTTCTGTCCATTTTGACCACTAACGGTGTTAAATGTGATGTGAAAAGATCATTTTGCTCCTGGTATTGTATTTTCTGATTTTTGCTAATTAAAGAAAGTAATACTGTACAAATGTAATCTAATTATTGTATTTAACATAACATTGAACTGTACGTCATGTATACGGCATAAAAAACAGTACGTCTTATACGCACCACTAATGGTGTACTAATGCCTGTCCAAAAAAATGATGTACTAATGTACACTGCTAACCATTCGATTAGAATTAGTTGTAGAAACTTGCACCAGCATCCGAGTACATTTCATCAGTCCAACGAACACATGACGCGACTTGCATAACAAACCAATCAAGATGGCATCATTTTTTTTACAGCGGGTGAAATAGAGCGGGCAAACAAATGAGTTTGTATTTGTTGATTCTCCATCTCAGGTACAAAGTGGAACTAGTCTACTTTTGAAGTAGCAACTGTTGGCTTCTGAAACATAATAAAGATCATCATTTCTCACGGTTAAGATTTACGTGTGTATACCAGTTGGGACGCACATCACTTCATGCCAATATTATATCAACCTAGTTGCGATTACATTTCTGAGCCACGCAATGTGCACCTTTTCTGGCATGAAGCAAGCATGCTCATGAGAGCAACTCGACTTCATGTTCTTCTTCTGGCCAGCGTCTCCTTGCTGTGGGCCTGCTCACGGGCGAAGACAGGGAAGCGCGCCACGAGTGAAGAGGGGCGCAGGGGGAGACAGGGGCATGACGGAGAGGCAGTATGACCACTTGGTTGCCGGCCGCCACCAGTGTCATCTGCGAGCAGAGCGAGCAGAACAGGCGAGGCGAGAAAAATAGTAGAGCACACGCACGCTGCTCTCATCTATGTGCTGATCGATTAGTTACATGGGTGTATCATGTTAGTGATTAGATTATAGCAGAGTAGAAAGTTTATTTTGCAGCAATCAAATCACCTAAATACAATATCAGGGGCAAAAAAGTCTTTTCATCTCACATTTAACACCGTTGGTGTCAAAAATGGACGGAAGTGTCAAATAGGGAATAAAATGTACATCTAGTGTCAAATAAAGAAAAATATATTTTTTGGGGCCAAATAAGGAAGCGGATTTTAAGAAAGGGTCAAATAAGGAATTCTCTCTTTTTCTGTGGACTTGGTAGAGAAGTTTGACTTAGGACAAAACTAGGTTCCTGGTAGAGAAGTTTAACTTGACCTGTCGCTGCACCAAAAAAGAGAGAAGTTTGACTGCCCCCTCGCCCGGCAGGCCTGGCACGAGGTCCTGGCCTGGCTGTGCATCCCGGTCCCGACGCCCAACCAGGAGCCTCCGCTCATGGACTGGTGGCTGCATGCCAAGGGAAACACCCCCCCCCCCCCCCCCCCCCCCATCCTACACAAAGCTCTGAAATCCGTCGCGCTGCTCGTGCCTTGGATGATCTGGAAGCATAGGGATAGTTGCGTCTTCGACAACGAGAGACCCTCCCTGCATACGCTAGTCGATAGGATCAAGGACGAGGCCTACTCTTGGGCAGAAGCCGGGGCAACTGGCCTTAGGGTTGTGCTCCCACAATCTTGGGACGTGCTCTGATCATGCTGTAATTCGTGTGTCCTCAGACACTTGTAACTGAACCCTTACCTTTTCAATGCAAAGAAACGTAAAGGTCTTTTGCATTTTCTCGAAGAAAAAAAAACTAGGTTTCCATTAATTTGGGGAGCAGGGAGTACAAGATAAGTCAGAGAGACTGTTATTTTAGGTTATACTTGGAAAACTATACTGCAAGGAGCAATTTTATGTTGCTAAACTATCTCTTTAATTAATTTATAAGCTTACTATAAACTTGCTTAGCTAAACTCTTGCTCATTACCGACACGGCTATCTCTTTAGGATCACTCTGAAACATAATTATCATATTGTCTGGAGAGAAATACATTTGTACTTCACCTATGTGCCAGACTGACGTCTTGAGGCCTGATACATACCATGACACGATACCTGTGTCACCTGTGCGAAGTGCCGTGCTTCCTAACTCCTAGGTGTTGGTTAATATCAGGCTTGTTTCTACATGCCTGACTCATCTAAATACTGCATTGTAACTGTGAGAGTGCTCGCTTTATTGTTACTTGTTCTTTGAGTTTTCTTGCTTATGATGACTCATTTTGTTGATGAAACTATTTTCTTTCTCCTCCAGGCTGTTTCTAGCTAAATCCAAGGAATTGGTGCAATATCAGGTCATGGAGGGGAGTAAGAACATGCAAGAGTCAGACACTGCATCTGTTGTCAAAGTACCCAGGGAGCCTGCTATCATTATCAATGGTGTCCCAGACTTGCCTCCTGATTTCGCATCTGGTTCACAACCTGCAGTAAGAGATGCTCCAGGATCTCGAGTTGATCATCGCTTTGGTGAATGGCTAGAAGGGCGGAAAGTGAGAAAGCAGTTTGGAGACAAGTATTTTGCAGGGAAAGTTGTCAAGTATGACAGTGAAAGCAATTGGTACAGTGTCGTCTATGATGATGGAGACCAGGAAGATCTTGAATGGCTTGAACTGGAGGAGATCCTGCTACCATTGGACATAACGATTCCACTCAGAAAACTTGTTATGGACAAATTCAAACATCAGAATGCTGTTCCTGACTACAGACTTAAGGGGGCCAGATCATCGCAAGGAACTAATGGTGCTAGCAACCAGATGGTGGTCAGAGCAGTAAATGGCCAACAGTCAAACAACCTACCACTACCAGGGTTGCTTCAGGCGTCCCCATCAAATGCAGTGACTATCAGGGCAGAAAAACTGAAGATGCAGACCTCCAAAAGAAAAACTGAAGAGGTATATCAGCCTAGAAAAAGGGGCAGGCCTCGAAAGGATAGAACTATATCAGTATCAGGTGACATTCAACCTAAAAAAAGAGGCAGACCTCCAAAAGAAAAGAACATATCTGGGGAGAGTAGTATTCATAAGCGCAATGCAGAGACTATCAGGGCAGAAAAACTGAAGAGAGAAAGCTTGCGTGTTCAAGGGGCATAACCTAACAATCAATCTCACTGTTACAATACAGATATTTCTAAATATTCCAGTCTATGTATGCTGGTGACACTAGCTTTCAATGTACTTTGTACAACCCAGCGCACAACAAAACTTGTAAAGCTATATTTACTATTCAAGCGCTACCATATTTCTTTTCCTATACAAGTAATATCTGTGAACTGTTTGAAATTCTTCGGGTATGGCATTAGAAGTTTTCCTTGTGGAAATGGAACCTAGTTGTGGTTGTCTGGCTGAATTCTTTTGAAAGATCCTTGAGTTGTTTCGTGAGTGTTGGAGATCCACAATAGAAAACACCTGCAGATTCATGTACATGTTAACTATTGCACTGTCTAGTACTACCTCCGTACCAAAATAAGTGTGTCAACTTTATTGTACTAAGTTTAGACACTTATTTTGGGACGGAGTATAAATCTGCCATGACAAGGTTATAGCGAATTTAGCTCACCTATACGAGAGTTCTTGTGGGCATTGGCCAAATCAGAGAACACTTTTCTCCAGTTAGGCCTTGCAAAATGTGTCCGAATCTACAAGAGACGTATCAGAAAAAGGAAGCAAAGACATATGGGATCAGATGAGAATGCAGATCTGGGCAAATACCTTGCTTCCGGAGACGATGTCAACACCATTTTTGGCATGCTGGAGTGACTGAACCATGGCAATCAGCGCAGACCTTGCGTCGCCTTCTTCATACACGCTGGTGAGGTAATTGTGCATCTCTATAACATCCTGCAATTGCCATATTACTTTAGCTCAGTTCTATAGATGCGACTGGACATCTCGTATCGTATGGAAAGATGAAACTGAAAATATCAGAGTGAGATAAGTACGCTGTGATCGTTGTCAGCAACTTCATTCATGACCCCTTTGAACCAGTCGAAGGATCCTTGCTCTCTGGTAACCCAGTAGAAGTAAGCTCTCCCTGGCCCACTGTTCTTGAAGCTGCCTATCTCAGAACCGTGCATGCTTTCCACCTCCTGTTCCATCAACTCATCTTCTCAGTTATGTTATCTCCATTAGCTATATTATTACGTATATAATGTTGAGAATACTTTGCAGTGAAAGAAATTTACATCATTGGACTTTATGTTGTTCAAGAGATCTTTCAATATGCTGATGAAAGGAGTGGCGCCAATCCCAAGACCGATAAGCAAAAGAATGTCGTATTTCTTGTAATTTTGCGCCGGTGCACCATAAGGGCCATCGATAAAGACCTTAGGAAACCTAAAGGAGACACAGCAATGATGATATTAAAAGTCTACTCAAAACTAACTGAATTTTGCGTCGCCAAATAGTTAAATGAGCTCACCTGGTGTCTTCTGTCGCAGAGTCTGCCACAACTGTAGTTTCAAGTCTCGAGAGGGTAGCCTTCTTGGAAGTAACTTGTGCCTCGCAACACTGTATGAATATGGATCTTTCTAATTATTCATTCATGGATAGTCCACATTTGTTCTACTCTCCTGTGTTTAATAGTGAATAAACATTTGCAGTTTAGTTGCCTGAACTGACCTTCCCGAACAAGTTCCTGAGTTCAGATGTCCAATCACCTAGCGTCCGGATATGCACGCTCAGGTAATCATCTCCAGGTGCAGAAGTGATGGAGAACGGATGCCTGCAAGACCACCATCAACTGTAAGCAAGAACCTCGGATGAACTGTATCTTGGTTCATATATGCAGCAAGGATGGAGTGATACCATTCGAAAGGCGAAACGTCGGGGCATTTCACAAACAGGTACATCCCACTCTTGTACTTGAAACCCGGTGGCTTCTTCATGTGAAGAGAGAGCACATTTCCTGGGTAAATCGCAGCCTGCAAAGTATGTGGCAACATTGGTTAATAATAGCTAACAACAGTCAGAAAGAAGTAATAAATCATGTGAATTCTCAGTGGCCTGCCTTGAGAATGTTCACGTGGTAGTTGTTCTCGCGAACTTTTCTGATAATCCTCTCGCAGGCATAGAAGAGGACAGGGACTATGAGGAACATCCATGTCTGAGCGAACAAATAACGATCGTCAACGTTTGAATTTACATACAGGAAAGAAAAGCATTATATAGGTGGCTGATCATCATCAGTAAGGAGGGCAGATGATTAATTACCGTCTTCTTGTACCAGATTCTGGTGAGGAATATGAAGTAGGAATGCACCACCAGGAGGACGTACACGAGCAGCAGCAGGTGGTGCGCGTACCAGAAGGCGTTGAAGCCGGCCAGGTGGTGCAGCGGCGACGGCAGCTTGACGACGCTCCGCCTGAAGGTGTGCATGGCCAGCGTGAAGGAGAAGGTCATGATGATGATCATGAGGATGCCGGTGACCCCGGGTGCGCTGGCCAGCAGGTCCGGGTACGTCGGCTGCCTGAAGCCGAAGTTGGGGCCCAGCAGGGCCATGAACTTGTCGCTCGGGCAGGAGATGAGCCTGGGGAAGTCGCAGGTGACGTGGGCGAGCGTGTGCACCACCGTGCCGACGGCGATGGCGCCGGCGAGCACCTTGTGGAAGTTGATGTTGTCGTCGAAGGGGATGACGTGGCTGAGCGCGGTGGAGCGGAGGGTGGTGAGCGTGTTGCGGCAGACGGGGAGCAGGATGAGCGCCATGTTGAGCTTGAGCGTCTCGGCGGCGCCCTTGGCGACGCAGACGCAGTTGCCCATGACCTGGAAGGAGGACCGGTGCTTGTACTGCTCGAACTTGTAGACGAAGAGCGCGAGGTTGGCGGCCAGCCAGAGCGTCACCAGCCATATCCGCTTCCAGTTCTCGTGGGCGAAGTCCATGGTCCTGGTGACGTGCCGCTTCAGCGGGCTCCGGTACCGCATCGGGATCATCGTCCTCGCCAGGCTCGACGTCGTCCGCTTCAGCTTCACCTCCGGCGCCTGCGCGCTCACCATCCCGCGCAGCAGCGTCTCCAGCTGCCAAATCTGCATTGGGGATTTGGAGGTCAGCATCAACAACTCGCGCCCTCTGAAGTTACTTTCGACATGGCGACCACTACTAGTAGTCTATTATTACTGCCGTACCTCGATGTAGCCGCGGTCGTCGGGGTCGAGCTCCTCCATGATCAGCGACGAGTAGGTCGCGGCGTGGCTCTTGAGCTTGGCCAGCTTGTTCGCCGACGCGCTCAATATAATAACCTATCATCAGCAAGTAAAACAACAGGTTGTTGATTATTCATTTTCATTGTTTCAGAATGCAGCGGATCCCATCGAGCAAAAGAAAATCCCCACCTCCTTGACCTCATCTTCCGTGAGCATCCCATCGCCGTTCTTGTCGCACCTGTTCGTGCCACATTTCGTCCATCAGTAGGTTCGACTGATGAGCTCCAACGCTGATGCTAAAATCAGACTGAACCTATAGCTTACATGTCGAAGAAAATGCGGAGCCGCGAGTCGAAGTTCTGGTCGGTCATCTCCGTCCAGAACTCCCTGAGCTGCTCCTTGGTGATGCCCTGCTCCGGCTCGATGCTCCTCCGCCGGGACAGCGTCACGAACAGCTCGCCGGCGAACTCCTTGGAGTCCCCCATGCCTTTGGATCAAGAAGCATTCCCCCATTAGTGATTAGCCCACCGACCATGTGAGTCCGTTTGGGGGATCCATGGACGTATTACTTCTTTTGAGCGAACATTGTATCATGGGCATTATAATTGCTAAGATCCAAATTAGCAAGCTAGGAGTGGGGGTGCTGGCAGAAACTGTACTTGATTTTGTGCCCTGAGCGGGCACTATTTGGGACAGCAAGCGCTGATTTGGGGAAATTCTTGTGGGCCGAATAGTGGATCTCGGCTCGGTACGCCGACCCTGCCAACAACTCTTTTTGGGCAAATAGGAACAGTTCGTGGTAACTTCAAACGACTGTGGGCAAGCATAAAAATGGTGGATACAACAACAAGGTGCCCCCAGCAGAACTACATAAGATTCCCCATACTCGTGGCCACTTTGTCAGATTCAATCGATCGTGCAGTTCTAGTTAGAAATCAACTGTTTGTGTCTAGTTGTTTTCTACTGCCATTCTTAATCACACCATCATCGAACATGATTAGTTCACAGTTTTGTTTCAAAGAAAGAGAAAGATAAGCAGACAGTCGATGTATGGGTGGTTTGGTTTGGGTGCTCACCGATGCACTTGCCGAAGCTCTCCTTGGGGAGGCGGCCGCTGGCCTTGCTCATCTCGTCGAAGCGGCGCTCGACGGCCTTCCAGCCCTCCTTGCTCCCGGACGTCTTGTCGAGGAAGCGCAGCCCCTTGAGCCCCATCTGCGCGCTGGACTGCATCCGCGTCATCCGCCCGCCGCCCGGCCGGATGCCGGGCACCACCTCCGGCACCTTCATCGACACCCGCGACGCGAACTGCCGCACCCCGGACGCCAGCCGCGACGGCTGCTGCATCAGCCCCCGGAACCCCGGCGGCCTCGGTAGCCCCGCCGGCGGCGGCGTCCTGCCGCCGCCCCCATCAACCGTGATCCCGTCCAGCGGCGGCGCTGCCCGGTCCGCGTACCCGCCGCCCGGCGACGCCATCCCTCACGCAACTCGTCAAGAAACCGGCCCGGAGAGAGCAATGCCGCCCGCCGGCGGCTCGCCGGAAGCTGGATGCGGGACCCGCCCGCTCTAAGGTAGCTAGCTAGGGGAGGTGGGGTGGACGTGCTGGGGCCGCTGCCACGAACTCTTCGGGGGGAGGGGAGGAGACAGGATATGGCGGGTAACATGCGTGGATGTCCCAGTTATAGCCGTTGCGACGACGCCACGACGCCGCCCGTGTACTGCTGCTGCCGCTGTCCACCGCGCGCGCGGGGATCGATGCAGCGGCGTGGACGAGCGGCCGGCCGTCGGATGCGGGATCTACGGCTCGCGCGCCACCCTGGCGAGATTTTGGGTCGGGGAGGCGATATGTCGTGCCGTCGGTGTGCGTCGAGAGCTTATCGTGTCGTGCTTCCCGAATAGGCAAAGGTCTATGGAGGTCGTCGGATGATGAGCCGACGGTTGGCGATGGTGGACGTTAGGTGCGGCGACGTGGTGCCCCGCCGGAGGGCATGGCGCTAGGTTCGACGTGGACTGGCCCCGTGGGCCCGCGGGGAAGGTTGGTGCGCGTGTGGTGTCGTGGGGCGCGGTGGTCTTTGCCGGTGGCAGCTATCCTTAGAAAAGCAGGGTAGTAGCTATCCTTAGAAAAAAAAACGCTTAATATTTTTGCTTAAATGTTGTTTGTCTGCATGGCCTGCTTAATGTCCTGGTGAACAGTGAAATCTGAACCGATGACCGGGATTACATTAATGTCGTACGCAGAACATGGTTATGGTGGGGCAACACGTCGCCCGCTGTTTGGTGACACAAGTGCATTGAGAGTTTGAGAGCGAGGCGACCATGTGTACATGCCAAACTCAAACCTCCGGCCTCTCACGACTCACGACCGAGATTCTGTACGCTACATAGCGTACTGCGTTCCGTATGTAATGTACTGTACTTGATTAACACAAGGGTGCATCCCTGGCCCTCGTCGGCGTCAGGACCAGCGACCCTCCAAAACTTCTGCCACGACCGATCGCTTTAGCTGTAAAAAAATTCTGTGCATACCGGCTGCAAAACCCGTTCTGTGCACAGGGACGGAGCCAGGATTTAAACATAGGGGGGGGGCGAGAGAGATAGCTATCACACACATAATATGTATATCAAGTCTCACGTAAATCCACAATGTATATTTTGCAATAGTTGCACATAATTTTTGTATGAGAAAATAACACATGTTTTGCAACTGTGGGTGTAAATTTAGCCCTACCATTACCTATATGATCATAAAATTAGCAAGTTGAATTCGTATTTTCGGTGCAAAGATATGTTATGTTCCTTTTTTTTGTGAGAGAAGTGCAGCTAAGCAGAGATGAACAATATATTAGATCTCTATCAAACATCGAGTAAATACATGTGAGTACAACGGCAGAAATGCTACTAACTAATGCAAGGATTAGCGTATCAGACCAATAATATGTTTATAGCTAGAGAAACGATCTACCGCCGGCAGCGAAAATTAGCGGCGGCCATCGCAGAATCACCATTTTCTCAAGTTTATAAACAACAATGATTCGTGACGGTGGCTGATGGAAACTAGCGGGCGGCGGACGTGATATTGGGAATTCGGGACCAAATCGTGTGAGCTACTACCTCCGACTCAAGATCTAATGGTGAAAAAACACTAACCTCTTTTTCTCGTTTGGTAGCTCACATGTATGGCCGGCCGGCCGGAATGCACCGTCGGATCGATACAACAACACTTTTGTGTCCCCTTCCCGGAGAGATTATATGAAGATCTAGCAGGCAGCCGGCGGCCGGCGGCATGGTCGATCGCAGGAGCAGTATTTTCAGTAGGGTTGAAACGAAGGGATTACAGTAGACCTGAACTGTGTGCGTAATGGTTCATAGCCTGGCCCCTTTGCTTTCACGGTGGGCTACTTCCTATTTTCTTTTCCATGGATTTGGGCCTTTATGCTGCAATCACTTGTTCAACAACATATGGACTCT
The DNA here is from genome assembly GCA_963921465.1 of Triticum timopheevii. Taxonomy (NCBI): domain Eukaryota; kingdom Viridiplantae; phylum Streptophyta; class Magnoliopsida; order Poales; family Poaceae; genus Triticum; species Triticum timopheevii. Next base: position 501,280,942 of record OY997266.1, on the reverse strand, counting down.
GGGCGTTTCTAAAAAAAACATATGGGCTCTGGGCTATGGGAGGCACAGGGGGGGCGAGGCAAGCCACGGACAACTGCGGGGCCAAAAAAATTAGCGATTAACTTTTCGCTATTAACGTGCGACACGATCGTTAGGGGGGGTCTCGCCCCCCCTCGTCCCCCCCTGAATCCGTGCCTGTCTGTGCATACCCTATGCCAGATGCGGCCACTTGTCCCACCTCGCCATCCCACGTCCCCCTCTCCTCCTCTCCCGTTCGTGGTTTTCTGGGCTCGAACGACTCTTCTCAGCTCCAGGAATCGTCTCTCGGCTCGGCTCGATTGGAGTCAGCATCCTATTATTTTTATGGAAGTCGGCTCCACCACATTCCCCTCATCCGCCGCCGCCGATGCCGTCGGAGTCGCCTCCGTCGTCCGCGGCCGGCACCTCGCCCGACACAGGATAAAGCGAGCGCGTACACCGACCACAGTACACAGGTGCGGCTCCGAATTCCTTTTCTCGTCCGCTCGCCACTGCCCCCCTGGTCCCCTGTTCATCATTTTTTGTTTCTGCTCTCAATCTATTTGGTTCTCGTGTAAGTTCTGACACCTTTTGTTTAATCACTGTTTAGTACCTTAGTTATGAGGATTGGTACATGTTAGCAGATCAACCTTTATGTAGCAATAAAAAACAAAGATTAAGATTCTCTCAGTTAGCACAAAGCATAATCCAGTTTTGGGGCTTAATCTTATGAGGCTGCTGACTGAGAACATAATAGCTGAATTCCACACTGAGCTGGAACATCTGACCTTGAGAGCTCCATGAACATTCCTTGCATTAAATATGTAGTGGAGTTTGAGCAATTATTTATGGAAAATCGACAGGCTGCGGCGAGACATACCTCTACTTCATGGACCTTATCGCTGAAACTATTAGGTGAATGAATTCACATTATTTTTATATGTGGTTCGGCAAAGTACTTGATTGTGTTCTCGACTTGTTCTTTGTAGAGATTAAATAGCTGATTGCAGTGATGAGGTGTATGAGCACTTGCGAGTGGATGATGCTACACAAATGCTGATGCTTTTCGCTGACCAACAACATTGGAGAAAATGAGAGCACAAGGAAACGATTGAAGATGGGATGTTTTTTTATTTTATAGACTTCCATTACATTAGGAATGTAAATTGATGGTAAATATTGTACCAGGGGCTATGTTGATAATCTGGAACTACCTGAAGCTTTAGCTGTAAGACATGCTCTAACTTTGCAGCACAAGAAGGTTTTCAGAAAATTGAAGTGCCATTAGATTGTTTGTCACTGACCAACAAGGTGAAAGCACAAGAAGGTTTTCATAAATTGAAGTGGCATCAGATTGCTTGTCATTGATCAACAAGGTGAAGAGGGCAGACCAAGACGGATCCTAACTGCCATCATATTTCTTGATATCAAATGTAGAGCAGTGACATTTGTTCCGTGTAACTTTCATCATGTAAATTGGTCTTGTAATTGTCTTGCTGATATAATCGGTCCCCTGACATTACCAGGACCATTATTTGTAAAGAACGGAATTTCAATGAATGATATGAAGTTGCCCTTTAAAAAAAAATCTGATGTCTTTCCTAGAACCAATGTATTAGCTACAATGTACAGTATACCATTTGAAAAATACGTATCTTCCAAACCAGCAGCTCAAAAATTCTGAAACTTGTACAACAGATCTAGCCTTGAAGATAGCTATAACTTTTAGTTGATGTTTTTTGCAGGAACAATCGTATAACATATCAAAATATCTGCAAAAGGCAGACTACTCTAATTCTCCGCGCACTGAATTGCTACCCAATAATGATACAATATATAACTTAGCAGATTGCTTCACATGATCAATGTAATCAGGCAGAACTTTCAGAAATAATAACATCTAGCAGCATCAATTGAATTTCAGTGTAACACGCTGTAAATGTAGACAAGGTCCAGTCTCCGGTGTAACAGTGCATCAATCAAGATGTACAATGTGGCAGAACCGTCCTCATCATCGGCAAGGTTTATGTTATCCGAGCCTGCGGCAGGGCCGCCGTTGTTGTAATAGGCGATGGTGTTGGACCGGGCGTGCCCACTCCCGTCCTCGACGATGGTAGCTTTAGACTGTGGGAGCAGGTGTGCGGGGGGCCATGGCTATCGTTCAAGTCCGTTGTGTCCATAGGAAGGAGACGGTGGCGAGGCGTTCGGGCGCACAGCGGGCATGGCTGTTTGTTCCGCCCACTGTAGTGAGCGCCTGAGAGGGGTACCCACGGCGGCCGCTAGTCCGATCCCGTGGCCGTGTAGGACAGTGCTCCGGTCGCATCTATTGGAGCCGATATATAGTGTTCATAGGGCTCAGTTTGGAGCTGAGAAGAGTCGTTCGAGCCCAGAAAACCACGAACGGGAGAGGAGGAGAGGGGGACGTGGGATGGCGAGGTGGGACACGTGGCCGCATCTGGCATAGGGTATGCACAGAACGGGTTTTGCAGCCGGTATGCACAGATTTTTTTTCCCTTTAGCTGTTCATACTTGTCGCGTACGGTGACGCGAGTTTCGTCTTCTCACGGAGAAGATCTCCACAACACATGAACCCGTTGTATGCATGCGTGTGCATCCGATCAGACCACGAGAATCTATCCTGCACGGCACTGTCCTGCGTACTGTGTGATTTTACCCGTAATTTCTAGTGCCTTCAGCAGGACAATCTGAAATCAAATTCTTACCGTGAGACTTGTCGGTAGCTTTTAATTCACCATAGTAACTACTCTAGTACACATGCATCTAAAACCGGACCTCTCAAACCCGCCTCGTACGCCCGGGCTGGGTGCCCGGTCATGTTTTTTCAACCTCGCTCCGTCCTCTCCTTTCCTCTCACCGATTCCGATCGAATCCGGCGGAATGTCGAGCTCTGGCAGCCGACGAGGTGGATCCAGAGTATGAGCTTGCCCTCCGCATCGCCTTGGAGCGGTCCATGGTGGACACCGGGGGCAGCTCCGGATCTGCAGTCTCGCTGCAACCGCCGCTTCCCCGACGGTGCATCTCGGACGCCGACGCTAGCCCCTCCCTGCCCATGGGCAGCTCCGACAGGCGGTAGGCACAATCCGCGCCTCCCCTACGCCATCCTCTCGCCCCGCCGGCTGCTGCTCCCCTTCGGCGGCAGCGGTGGGTGCTTGTGTCTGCCCCGCCAACCCGGACGCGCCCGCCGCCCGCCGCGAGAGGCAGCGGGTAAGGGAGAGGGGCGCTGTGGAGAGCTCTGTCCGCCGCCGGCGTGGGCCGGCGGAGCCCGACGAGGACGAGCGGCTCCTCCCGTGGGTCGCTTACGACGGCGGTGACGGACGCTTGGTGGCTCCGCCGGAATAACGCGAAGGCTCTCCGGCTTGTCATCAAGCAGTCCGAAGGAGGCGAGGGAGAAGGCGACGGTGGCAGCTTGGCTGGCCAAGCTCAGGCGCTAGCAGGACCGGGCCGTCTAGCACCTCAAGGGTCTCGTCATCGTCGAGTCCTCCTCCAACGACCACGGCTCCTCGTCGGACGAATCAGACGATCCTTCACTAGCCACGGACTCCTACAGCAGCGCCGGAGACCGAAAGGGCAAAGGCCCGGCGGCGAGGAAGTGGTGAAGAAGGTCTCTATTTAAGTTTGATTGTCATTTTTAGTGTTTGAACTTGTCCGGCGATGAACTGTGCCGATATTTTGGATGATGTAAAGTGGGTTTATGTGCATTTCATTCTTCGTTTCATGCCGATTTCTTTGTATGTTGTTTGATCATGTAGAGTATTTCATCATGTGCATGCGTAGTATGGATATAGGGTACCAAATATGAGATACGCAAATGTGGAGAGGCAAATTTAAGACGTGTCCGATCAGTGTCCGCAGACGAGTTTGCGGGCGTTTGAGTGATCAAATTTACTGTCCGTGGCCGTAGATGCTCTAACAACTTGCCTCCCGCTTGAGATGACAGACACACGTCCAGGCTTTGCTTGATATGATTCCGAGGCATGACAGTGGCCACCTATCATGCCGGATCGAATGATGGCTTTGCAAGAAATAATAATAATACGGACAAGTGATTTCTTCTTTTAGTTTATACGGGTTTGGTGGTGTGGAGATGTCAGATGAACACGTGATTTTGTGATGCACTGGAAAAGCAACGGAAAATATGATACTGGTCAGATAGTCCTACGGTGCAGTCGATCGAATCATTTCGAGGTAAACAAATATCTTGCTTGTGACAGTTTTGTAGTTAAGGCATCTCCCTCAAATCGATCCGTGCACAGTTACGGGGAGCCGGCCATCTAAGAGCAACTCCAACGGGTGATCCATTTCGTCCGTGGCCGTTTGTTGGGTCGGCGCGGACAAAAATGGAGGCCCAACGCGCCGATCCAAACCCAAAACGCGTTTGCTTTGTGTCCGCGCCGACGCATTTGCGGCCTAAACTTGCGTCCCAAATGCGTCGGCGCGGACACGGAATGGACGCCACGCGCGCCTTTTCGATGTCCGCCACGGCCTCATCTGGCGGTCGCCCAACTACCCGCCCCTCGCCGGTCAGCTTAATTTATGACCCCGGGCCCACGCGTCAGCGACGCCGGTTGTCCTTTTTTAAGCCAATCGTGTCAGCTTAATTTATGATCCAGATCTCGTTCCCATCTAGGCCACGCTCGCTTCCCCGTCGCCGGCAAGCAAACCCTAGCCACCCAGCCACCCCAGTCGCCCAAATGTGGCTCTTCTCCGGCAGCAGCAAGTCGAAGGGCAAGGCCCCCGCCGTCCCCTTCCCCGGAGTTCACCCCGCCTCCGCTTGCGCTGGCTCGCCGGCAGAGGCAATGGGTGAACGTGCCCGTGCACCAGGCGGAGTGGCACTGGCGCCACCGCGTGCCGCTGCCGTTCCCCGACGTGACGCTGCCGCACGACTGGCATCTGGATCCGGAAAGGATCCCAGTGCCGGGGGCGCCACGGTCGCCTAGGGCGGACGCGGAGGAGGTGCGTCGCCGGCGGGCGCTCCTGACACCGGAGCAGCGCGGCGACGAGGCCTACGCCTACGACTCGCCCAACTGGGTGCGCTGGTTCTCCTTCGAGCAGAAGGACACGAGGCGGCGCGGCGTGCGCGAGGTCGACCGCAGCGTGTCGCCGCCGCCGCTCATCGTCAAGGAGGAAGACCAGGTGGCCCTTCGGCCGTCTACCGGGAGAGCGAGGAGGACGAGCGACGCAGGGCGGAGGTGGCAGAAGAAGAAGAAGCTCGGTACGAGGCGGTCATGGCGCAAGCCATGGCCCTCTCCGCGGGCGGTGACTGCGTGGTGCCGCCGGTGGCCCCGCCGTCCCCTCCCCGCCGCCTCGCCAAAGCCGAACCGCAATGGGAGCCGGAGCCAAAGACCATCGAGCGCTACTCCTGGACGGGAGTAGTGCGCCAGTGGGTGAGGGCGCCGCCGATCTGGATGCAGGCCACGCCGGAGAAAGAGGCGGCGTACCTCGAGCATTGGTGACAGATCTGGGTGGCCGAGGAGCGCCGCCAGGGCGAGTACCTCGAGATGCTCGAGCGCGACACCGAGGCCGAGCGGCTCGAGGCTGAGGAGGAGGCGCGCCAGGCCGCGGCGGCCCTGGCGGCGGCACTTCCAGCGCCGGCACAGCCCGCTCCCGACATGGCCGCGCTTTGGAACACGGCGTTCAGCTGGGCCGGTCCGGCGCCAACGCTCATCAACCTCACTGACCCCGAGGACGACGACGACGACGCCTAGGGCAGCACACCGACGCCTAGTTTTTAGTTTGTTTTTATTTTTCTTAAATGCTAATGTGGACGCGTGGACTCCCGCCGGCCTTCGTGGCCGGCTTTAATGTTTAATTAATTTAGTTTTTATGTTAAATATGCATGCATTCAGTTTTTTTTACGCCGTCGAAATGGGTCGCGCCGGCGTTGGGCGCACGCGCCGACCCAAACGCGGAAGTGGACGCTCGTGTCCGCCTGGCCGACCCAAACGGACAAAAAGCGGACGAAATCACCGTCCGTTTGGGTCGGCTCGTTGGAGTTGCTCTAACTATGTCTCTTTTTGGTTGTGCACATGGACAATTCCCAATTAAATATTTGGGAATACCAATTCATTATCAGCGTCTCACCGTTGCGTAGTGGAAGCATGTAGAGGAGCGGCTAGAGGAACGCTTGAGCAGCTGAAAAGGCAAGTTGCTCTCGGTTGGAGGACGATTGGTTTTAATAAACTCTGTCCTCACAAATATGGCTCTCTATATGCTTTCGTTCTTCCAGCTCCCAAAAGGGTCTTGCAAAGACTGGACTATTTTAGGTCCGGATTCTTTTGGCAAGGAGATGATGAAAAGAAAATATATAGGCTGGCCAAATAGAGTGTGGTTTGTAGGCCGAAAGACCAGGACGGCCTCGGTCAAGAATGAGGCCCTACTTAGTAAATGGTTGTTCAAACTTCTTACTGAGGATAGTGTTGGGGAACGTAGTAATTTCAAAAATTTTCCTACGCACATGCAAGATCATGGTGATGCATAGCAACGAGAGGGGAGAGTGTTGTCTACGTACCCTCGTAGACCGAAGCGGAAGCGTTGACGCAACGTAGAGGAAGTAGTCGTACGTCCTCCCGGTCCAACCGATCCAAGCACCGTTACTCCGGCACCTCCGATGACACACGTACAGCTCGATGACGCACCCCGATCTCCGATCCAGCAGAGGCGCGGGGAGGAGTTCCGTCAGCACGACGGCGTGGTGACGATCTTGATGTTCTCCTGTCGCAGGGCTTCGCCTAAGCACCGCTACAATATGACCGAGGTGTAATATCGTGGAGGGGGGCACCGCACACGGCTAAGGAACGATCTCAATGATCAACTTGTGTGTCTAGGGTGCCCCCCTACCCCCGTATATAAAGGAGGGAGGGAGGAGGAGGCCGGCCCAAGGGGGAGGCGCGCCCTAGGGGGGGCAAACCTACTCCAAGTAGGTTTGTCCCCCCCTTTCCTATTCGGAGTAGGAGAAGGAAGGAAGAGGGGGGAGGAGAGAAGGAAAGGGGGGGCCGGCCCCCCTCCCAATTCGGATTGGGCTTGGGGGGGGGCGCCCCCTCCCTTGCTCCTTCTCCCTCCATCCCACTAAGGCCCAATAAGGCCCATATACTTACCGGGGGGTTCCGGTAACCTCCCGGAGCTCTGGTATATTTCCAATCTCACCCGGAACCTTTCCGGTGTCCAAATATATCCGTCCAATATATCAATCTTTATGTCTCGACCATTTCGAGACTCCTCGCCATGTCCGTGATCACATCCGGGACTCCGAACAACCTTCGGTACATCAAAATACATAAACGCATAATGAAACTGTCATCGAAACCTTAAGCGTGCGGACCCTACGGTTCGAGAACAATGTAGACATGACCGAGACATGTCTCCGGTCAATGACCAATAGCGGGACCTGGATGCTCATATTGGTTCCTACATATTCTATGAAGATCTTTATCGGTCATACCGCACAATAACATACGTTGTTCCCTTTGTCATCGGTATGTTACTTGCCCGAGATTCGATCGTCGGTATCCAATACCTAGTTCAATCTCGTTACCGGCAAGTCTCTTTACTCGTTCCGTAATACATCATCTCACAACTAACTCATTAGTTGAAATGCTTGCAAGGCTTAAGTGATGTGTATTACCGAGAGGGCCCAGAGATACCTCTCCGACATTCGGAGTGACAAATCCTAATCTCGAAATACGCCAACTCAACAAGTACCTTCGGAGACACCTGTAGAGCACCTTTATAATCACCCAGTTACGTTGTGACGTTTGGTAGCACACAAAGTGTTCCTCCGGTAAACGGGAGTTGCATAATCTCATAGTCATAGGAACATGTATAAGTCATGAAGGAAGCAATAGCAACATACTAAAACGATCGTGTGCTAAGCTAACAGAATGGGTCATGTCAATCAGATCATTCAACTAATGATGTGATCCCGTTAATCAAATAACAACTCTTTGTCCATGGTTAGGAAACATAACCATCTTTGATTAACAAGCTAGTCAAGTAGAGGCATACTAGTGACACTCTGTTTGTCTATATATTCACACATGTATTATGTTTCCGGTTAATACAATTCTAGCATGAATAATAAACATTTATCATGATATAAGGAAATAAATAATAACTTTATTATTGCCTCTAGGGCATATTTCCTTCAGTCTCCCACTTGCACTAGAGTCAATAATCTAGATCACATCACCATGTGATTAACATCGATAGTTCACATCATCATGTGATTAACACCCATAATTCACATCGCCATGTGACCAACACCCAAAGGGTTTACTAGATTCAGTAATCTAGTTCACATCGCTATGTGATTAACACCCAAAGAGTACTAAGGTTTGATCATGTTTTGCTTGTGAGAGAATCTTAGTCAACGGGTCTTTCACATTCAGATCCGTTATGTATTTTGCAATTTTCTATGTCTACAATGCTCTGCACGGAGCTACTCTTAGCTAATTGCTCCCACTTTCAATATGTATCTAGATCGAGACTTAGAGTCATCCAGATCGGTGTCAAAACTTGCATCGACGTAACCCTTTACGACGAACCTTTTGTCACTTCCATAATCGAGAAACATATCCTTATTCCACTAAGGATAATTTTGACCGCTGTCCAGTGATCTACTCCTAGATCACTATTGTACTCCCTTGCCAAACAGTGTAGGGTATACAATAGATCTGGTACACAGCATGGCATACTTTATAGAACCTATGGCCAAGGCATAGGGAATGACTTTCATTCTCTTTCTATATTCTGCCGTGGTCGGGTTTTGAGTCTTACTCAATTTCACACCTTGTAACACAGGCAAGAACTCTTTCTTTGACTGTTCCATTTTGAACTACTTCAAAATCTTGTCAAGGTATGTACTCATTGAAAATCTTATCAAGCGTCTTGATCTATCTCAATAGATCTTGATGCTCAATATGTAAGCAGCTTCACCGAGGTCTTTCTTTGAAAAAAAACTCCTTTCAAACACTCCTTTATGCTTTGCAGAATAATTCTACATTATTTCCGATCTACAATATGTCATTCACATATACTTATCAGAAATGCTGTAGTGCTCCCACTCACTTTCTAGTAAATACAGGCTTCACTGCAAGTCTGTATAAACTATATGCTTTGATCAACTTATCAAAGCGTATATTCCAACTCCGAGATGCTTGCACCAGTCCATAGATGCACATTTTGTTAACACCTTTAGGATCGACAAAACCTCTTGGTTGCATCACATACAACTCTTCTTTAATAACTCCATTAAGGAATGCAGTTTTGTTTATCCATTTGCCAGATTTCATAAAATGCGGCAATTGCTAACATGATTCGGACAGACTTTTAAGCATCGATACGAGTGAGAAAATCTCATTGTATTCAACATCTTGAACTTTGTCAAAAACCTTTTTCGACAAGTCTAGCTTTGTAGATAGTAACACTACTATCAGCGTCCGTCTTCCTCTTGAAGATCCATTTATTTTCTATGGCTTGCCGATCATCGGGCAACTCCACCAAAGTCCACACTTTGTTCTCATACATGGATCTCATCTCAGATTTCATGGCCTCAAGCCATTTCGCGGAATCTGGGCTCATCATCGCTTCCTCATAGTTCGTAGGTTCATCATGATCTAGTAGCATGATTTCCAGAATAGGATTACCGTACCACTCTGGTGCAGATCTTACTCTGTTCGACCTACGAGGTTCTGTATTAACTTGATCTGAAGTTCTATGATCATCATCATCAACTTCCTCACTAGTTGGTTTTGACGTCACAGAAACCGGTTCCTGTGATGTATTATTTTCCAACAAGGGAGTAGGTACAGTTACCTCATCAAGTTCTACTTTCCTCCCACTCACTTCTTTCGAGAGAAACTCCTTCTCTAGAAAGGATCCATTTATTAGCAACTTTGCCTTTCGGATCTGTGATAGAAGGTGTACCCAACAATTTCCTTTGGGTATTCTATGAAGACGCACTTCTCCGATTTGGGTTTGAGCTTATCAGGATGAAACTTTTTCACATAAGCATCGCAGCCCCAAACTTTAAGAAACGACAACTTTGGTTTCTTGCTAAACCACAGTTCATATAGTGTCGTCTCAACAGATTTAGATGGTGCCCTATTTAATGTGAATGCAGCTGTCTCTAATGCATGATCCCAAAACGATATTGGTAAATCGGTAAGAAACATCATAGATTGTACTATATCCAATAAAGTACGGTTATGACGTTCGGACACACCATTATGATGTGGTGTTCCAGGTGGCATGAATTTGTGAAACTATTCCACATTGTTTTAATTGAAGACCAAACTCGTAACTCAAATATTTGTCTCCGCGATCAGATCGTAGAAACCTTATTTTCTTGTCACGATGATTTTTCCACTTCACTCTGAAATTCTTTGAACCTTTCAACTATTTCAGACTTATGTTTCATCAAGTAGATATACCCATATCTGCTCAAATCATCTGTGAAGGTCAGAAAATAACGATACCCGCCGCGAGCCTTAACACTCATTGGATCGCATACATCAGTATGTATTATTTCCAATAAGTCAGTTGCTCGCTCCACTGTTCCGGAGAACGGAGTCTTAGTCATCTTGCCCATGAGGCATGGTTCGCAAGCATCAAGTGATTCATAATCAAGTGATTCCAAAATCCCATCAGCATGGAGTTTCTTCATGCGCTTTACACCAATATGACCTAAACGGCAGTGCCACAAATAAGTTGCACTATCATTATTAACTTTGCATATGAATATGTGTATCACTACGATCGAGATCCAATGAACCATTTTCATTGGGTGTGTAACCATATAAGGTTTTATTCATGTAAACAGAACAACAGTTTATTCTCTTACTTAAATGAATAACCGTATTGCAATAAACATGATCAAATCATATTCATGCTCAACGCAAACACCAAATAACATTTATTTAGGTTCAACACTAATCCCGAAAGTATAGGGAGTGTGCGATGATGATCATATCAATCTTGAAATTACTTTCAACACACATCGTCACTTCACCCTTAACTAGTTTCTGTTTATTCCGCAACTCCCATTTCGAGTTACTACTCTTAGCAACTGAACCAGTACCAAATACCGAGGGGTTGCTATAAACACTAGTAAAGTACACATCAATAACATGTATATCAAATATACCTTTGTTTACTTTGCCATCCTTCTTATCCGCCAAATACTTGGGGTAGTTCTGCTTCCAGTAACCAGTCCCTTTGTAGTAGAAGCACTTAGTCTCAGGCTTAGGTCCAGACTTGGGCTTCTTCACTTGAGCAGCAACTTGCTTGCCGTTCTTCTTGAAGTTCCCTTCTATCCCTTTGCCCTTTTCTTGAAACTAGTGGTCTTGTTAACCATCAACACTTGATGTTCTTTCTTGATTTCTACCTTCATCAATTTCATCATCATGAAAAACTCGGGAATCATTTTCATCATCCCTTGCATACTATAGTTCATCACGAAGTTCTACTAACTTGGTGATGGTGACTAGAGAATTCTGTCAATCACTATCTTATCTGGAAGATTAACTCCCACTTGATTCAAGCGATTGTAGTATCCAAACAATCTGAGCACATGCTCACTAGTTGAGCGATTCTCCTCAATCTTTTAGCTATAGAACTTGTTGGAGACTTCATATCTCTCAACTCGGGTATTTGCTTGAAATATTAACTTCAACTCTTGGAACATCTCATATGGTCCATGATGTTCAAAACATCTTTGAAGTCCCGATTCTAAGCCATAAAGCATGGTGCACAAAACTATCAAGTAGTCATCAAATTGAGCTAGCCAAACGTTCATAACGTCTACATCTGCTCATGCAATAGGTCTGTCACCTAGCGGTGCATCAAGGACATAATTCTTCTGTGCAGCAATGAGGATAAACCTCAGATCACAGTTCCAATCCGCATCATTGCTACTAACATCTTTGAACACAGTTTCTCTAGGAACATATCAAAATAAACATATGAAAGCAACAACACGAGCTATTGATCTACAACATAATTTGCAAAATACTACCAGGACTAAGTTCATGATAAATTTAAGTTCAATTAATCATATTACTTAAGAACTCTCACTTAGACAGACATCTCTCTAGTCATCTAAGTGATCACGTGATCCAAATCAACTAAACCATAACCGATCATCACGTGAGATGGAGTAGTTTTCAATGGTGAACATCTTATGTTGATCATATCTACTATATGATTCACGCTCGACCTTTCGGTCTCCATGTTCCGAGGCCATATCTACATATGCTAGGCTCGTCAAGTTTAACCTGAGTATTCCGCGTGTGCAAAACTGGCTTGCACCCGTTGTAGATGGACGTAGAGCTTATCACACCCGATCATCACGTGGTGTCTGGGCACGACGAACTTTGGCAACGGTGCATACTCAGGGAGAACACTTCTTGATAATTAGTGAGAGATCATCTTAAAATGCTACCGTCAATCAAAGCAAGAATAAGATGTATAATAGATAAACATCATATGCAATCAAAATATGTGACATGATATGGCCATGATCATCTTGCGCCTTTGATCTCCATCTCCAAAGTACCGTCATGATCTCTATCGTCACCGGCACGACACTATGATCTTCATCATCTTGATCTATATCAATGTGTCATCACATGGTTGTCTCACCAACTATTGCTCTTGCAACTATTGCTATCGCATAGCGATAAAGTAAAGCAATTATTTGGCACTTGCATCTTATGCAACAAAGAGACAACCATAGAGCTTCTGCCAGTCGCCGATAACTTCAACAAAACATGATCATCTCATACAACAACTTATATCTTATCACGTCTTGACCATATCATATCACAACATGCCCTGCAAAAACAAGTTAGACGTCCTCTACTTTGTTGTTGCAAGTTTTACGTGGCTGCTACGGGCTTAAGCAAGAACCAATCTCACCTACGCATCAAAACCACAACGATAGTTTGTCAAGTTGGTGTTGTTTTAACCTTCGCAAGGACCGGGCGTAGCCACACTCGGTTCAACTAAAGTTGGAGAAACTGACACCCGCTAGTCACCTGTGTGCAAAGCACGGCGGTAAAACCAGTCTCGCGTAAGCGTACGCGTAATGTCGGTCCGGGCCGCTTCATCCAACAATACCGCCGAACCAAAGTATGACATGCTGGTAAGCAGTATGACTTATATCGCCCACAACTCACTTGTGTTCTACTCGTGCATATAACATCAAACCATAGAAACCTAGGCTCGGATGCCACTGTTGGGGAACGTAGTAATTTCAAAAAATTTCCTACGCACACGCAAGATCATGGTGATGCATAGCAACGAGAGGGGAGAGTGTTGTCTACGTACCCTCGTAGACCGAAGCGGAAGCGTTGACGCAACGTAGAGGAAGTAGTCGTACGTCCTCCCGGTCCAACCGATCCAAGCACCGTTACTCCGGCACCTCCGAGTTCTTGACACACGTACAGCTCGATGACGCACCCCGATCTCCGATCCAGCAGAGGCGCGGGGAGGAGTTCCGTCAGCACGACGGCGTGGTGACGATCTTGATGTTCTCCTGTCGCAGGGCTTCGCCTAAGCACCGCTACAATATGACCGAGGTGTAATATCGTGGAGGGGGGCACCGCACACGGCTAAGGAACGATCTCAATGATCAACTTGTGTGTCTAGGTGCCCCCTACCCCCATATATAAAGGAGGGAGGGAGGAGGAGGCCGGCCCAAGGGGGAGGCGCGCCCTAGGGGGGCAAACCTACTCCAAGTAGGTTTGGCCCCCCCTTTCCTATTCGGAGTAGGAGAAGGAAGGAAGAGGGGGGAGGAGAGAAGGAAAGGGGGGGCCGGCCCCCCTCCCAATTCGGATTGGGCTTGGGGGGGGGGGGCGCCCCCTCCCTTGCTCCTTCTCCCTCCATCCCACTAAGGCCCAATAAGGCCCGTATACTTACCGGGGGGTTCCGGTAACCTCCCGGAGCTCCGGTATATTTCCAATCTCACCCGGAACCTTTCCTGTGTCCAAATATATCCGTCCAATATATCAATCTTTATGTCTCAACCATTTCAAGACTCCTCGTCATGTCCGTGATCACATCCGGGAGTCCGAACAACCTTCGGTACATCAAAATACATAAACTCATAATGAAACTGTCATCGAAACCTTAAGCGTGCGGACCCTACGGTTCGAGAACAATGTAGACATGACCGAGACATGTCTCCGGTCAATAACCAATAGCGGGACCTGGATGCCCATATTGGTTCCTACATATTCTACGAAGATCTTTATCGGTCATACCGCACAACAACATACGTTGTTCCCTTTGTCATCGGTATGTTACTTGCCCGAGATTCGATCGTCGGTATCCAATACCTAGTTCAATCTCGTTACCGGCAAGTCTCTTTACTCGTTCCGTAATACATCATCTCACAACTAACTCATTAGTTGAAATGCTTGCAAGGCTTAAGTGATGTGTATTACCGAGAGGGCCCAGAGATACCTCTCCGACATTCGGAGTGACAAATCCTAATCTCGAAATACGCCAACTCAACAAGTACCTTCGGAGACACCTGTAGAGCACCTTTATAATCACCCAGTTACGTTGTGATGTTTGGTAGCACACAAAGTGTTCCTCCGGTAAACGGGAGTTGCATAATCTCATAGTCATAGGAACATGTATAAGTCATGAAGGAAGCAATAGCAACATACTAAAACGATCGTGTGCTAAGCTAACGGAATGGGTCATGTCAATCAGATCATTCAACTAATGATGTGATCCCGTTAATCAAATAACAACTCTTTGTCCATGGTTAGGAAACATAACCATCTTTGATTAACAAGCTAGTCAAGTAGCAAACCTGACCACCCTCTTGCTTCAGACACTGCCAAGAGCATCTCGGTGTTCAGCGAGTTGGTTCTCTCAAGTACTGAGGTCCAAACACCTCGACCACGATAGTAGCAAATCTGACCATGACGTCTTCGCATGTGCTCTCAGGCATCCATAGGTATCCTCCCCACGAATCTGCGGTCATGCCACATGCAAGCATCTGCAATGTAGCCGTGCACTTCTAGTAATAAGAGAATCCAATCCTTCTTACGACATCCTTCTTCAAGATGAATGTCACCATAGGACCGGACGCCATTTTAGAGGTAATCGAGGACATTTTTTTGCATCCGAAAGCGCCGGTGTACATTGTACGCAAATAAGGCATCAGGGGCAAACTAGTCGTCCATCAGCGTCAAATGGCCTCGTGCCCTGTTCTGATTGAGCATTTGATGACCCTTAATTGATCCCTTAAATTTGAGAACATAATCTTATGTATGCTCTGTGTCTGCAAGGACCGCCTACATCTTCGTCCCGCATAGTCCTCCTCGTCGAACGACTCAATGTAGTGCTCGTATATTGCTCCATGTCCTAATCCATTGCTTCAAAGAAGAGACAGAAATTTAGCACAAGCATTTCACCAAACAATTGGCGGGCGTGGTGAACTCCGTAGGGCAGATGGTACTTGTGCGGCGGACGGACGAGAGGTCTAGACCGGCGGAGGAGGACAAGCGGAGTGGAGGTCGGGTGTAGAGGTGGAGGTCGTGGAGGTCGCAGAGGTCGCGCAATTACGGGAAGGGCTTGGCAGGGGGCTGGGGGGTACAACGCCCTCTGGTTTGCGGGAAAACGGACGTCTGGACTAGTCCGTGAATCGATGCAGGACGACGTTGGATGGCAAACTGTGTATGGACAACTCAGTTCAGACGCTTGGGGGAGGTTTAAGGGTCAACTTTGGAGATTCCCTTAGGCATGCATCACACTTTGTACGCATTAATATGTGCCAAAGTAGTGGCCTGAAATTCATAGATTTTTACTATCTAAAGCAGATAACTCCAATTCTTCGAAACATTTTCCTTCTACCTCCCTCGGCGAAATCCTAGGAGTTAGGGCGGCAGCAACCATATACCAGATTTTCCAGACGAGATCACATGCATCCTCTTCTTTCTTCCGCCGCTTCGGCGGCGGCAGGGGATGGGAACCCTGCTGTTTCACACTGGTGGTGGTAGGATGAAGTTTTTAATTTCGACCCCCAATTAATTGTTGATGCAAGGCAATGTCGCCACCATCGTCATGAAATAAGTCCTTCCCGTCTGATCCTCGTTTTGACGGTGCTTCTTGGCAACGTTGGGAGATGTGTGGAGAGTCACAAGATCCGGTTCTTCGGGTTGGGATTTTTCTTATATAGGTTTGTTTCGGTGGCACTATCCTTTGGAGTGGATGGTGTGGATGCGCGTCTTGATCCTACGACTCTAGTTTTGACCGATGAAGGTTGACCAATTTCGGCCTCGCTGGGAAGCACGTGAAAGTTGTGTTTTTTCAACTCCGTTAGACCGGACCAGCAATGTTATACGTCTCTTTTCGAGGATTTATTCTACAAGTGGTGATTTGCCATGAGGATCGCAGTCATCGATATTTTCTAGTTTACATCGTTGATTTCCCGACCGTCGCTTCTACAAGGTCATGGTTTCAAAAAGTTTGCTCTGCCGAAAAGGACGCTTAGAGCCTACAACGAACTCTCCTCACAGCGCGTTGCCGGTACATGCAAGAGGAAGAAGACATTGACACCATCAAAGATTTTAATATAGATTTTAATTTTCATAAGGGCCTATGCCACTTAATAAACAGTCCTTGGCTTTTTTCCCGTAAAAAAGTGACTCTTTCGAGCGCCCGTGGAAAATCAACAAATACAGATGTGAAAGCCATCGCCGGAAAGGCGCCAATGATCTGAAATCATGCCTTCAAATTCTTCAATGGGTCATGCATCTTCAGCGTCTATCATTGCAACGTGTAAACGCTCCTGCCCTGCTGACTTTCCCAAGCAGGCTAGTTTGCCACCTGGTAACAGTAATCCCGGGCCCTGATTGGCGTTGGCACGGGACAAGACAGGAACAAAAACTAAGCTTGCGTGCATGCTCGGAGAGGATCAGCTAATCCCACTCATTTTTCTTCCCTTGTGATGGTTGCCATCTAGAGTTCTAGATGCCCGCAAAATCACCCCCCGAAGTCCGACCATCCATGTGCCAGCAAAATCATCGAAATCTCGGACTACATAAAGTCGAGTTTAATAGAGTAGCTCTGTAGCTGTAGCTCAGGTAAACTAAACGTAAAATAGAATCTTAGGGTCTGTTTGGGACTGCTCTGCTTCACCACGCTGTACGCCACATACCGACCGGTCACTCCTGCAGTCAGGGTCCCTCTCGCGCCGTCCTTGGCGCGAAATGCGACACGTGAAACGGTCAAAGGAAAAGGCGAGAGATAAGCATTCCCGGCGAGATCGTCGCTCGCGATCGCGAGCCTGGTGGAGCTCGCTGTAGTCGGTGGGCGGGTCAGCCTCCGCCCGTCAGGGGTCAGGGCTAATCTGGACAGGTGTACGTGGGGCGTGAAGCTAAAGAGGCAGAGATCGATGTTCGCTAGCCGCACGTGCTACCGATGTTGCTGCCTCTCGCGTAGCCGGAGCCGGAGCTGTCGCCGGGCAAGAGGAGGGGCGACATCGCCATGGCTGCCTGCCAGCTCGATTTGTTGGAGTTGTGTCGAATATTGTGTACAAGGTGGGTTACAGTTGGACTTGTAGTTGTATCGTGTTTCAATAGGATGTGGAGTCGTGTCCTAGTAGGACACTTGTATCCTAGGCCTCTCTTATATAGCGGGGTAGACACACGATGTAACCTATGCCAACATAATAGCACAGACGCGCAAGGGGGAGCCGGCGGCATGTGTCGGCGCCCGGGTGGCCGGTGTGCGGTATTGTGACGGTGTCACGGGGAGGAGCGCCCGTAGTCAGGCCCCGGGGATGTGGCCATATCGGTGAATCTCGTTAACAAAATCTCGGTGTCGTGCACGTGTGATTGCTTGATCCTCGGATGATCGACGGTATGCCTCAGATTTATTCTAACAAGTGGTATCATGAGCTAGGTTGTTCGGAGACCGTGGATCGTCGATTTAGAAGAAGGATGAAAATATCAACAAGAAGTCTGCAGGATACGTTTGTAATACGGGCGTTGTCTTCGGCGAGTTACATCGAGACGCAGATGTTGGTTGCAATTTTCATCGGAATATAAGCAGATCGGTTCGGCGGCGGGCGGGCAGCGCGCGTGAGGCCGTAAAACTGCGCGTGAGCTACTGGAAGCTGGCAGGCGCGCTGATTAATCTGTACTGGCAATACGAGATTTTGTTTTGGACCAAAAGGAGGACTGAGTCCTTGTGCGAAGCGGACGGAGGCAGCAGAACAATCGGCGTCGAGGATTATCCATTGATATGTATCCATCGGAAGGCTTTGGCGATAAGTGCAACGCTAGCATTATAATATTATGCAAGGGAGCTACGGTCACGTGAAGACCAAGATAATTCTTGGTTGGTTTTTGCAATTAGTACATGGAGTGTACCACGTTAGGTCTTGGTTCATGTATTTGAGCATCATGTGAAGGGAGCTTGGTTTAATTTTTCAAAGTGTCAGCTGTATAAAGAGCCGTGGCGCCAACGGGTACCAGGTTTGAGGTGGAGAAGTTGATTGGACTGGAAACCTTGGGTTATGGCAGACAAAGGTGAAAGATTTGTTGGCGCAATAGAGATGCTTGAAGGCGTTGCAGGAAGTCATGTCAGCTAAGATGGAATTATCATGTGATGGATGGAAATTCGCGGAAGACGATTTGGGAGCCTCGAGCGTGTCATG
This sequence comes from Triticum timopheevii, assembly GCA_963921465.1. Classification (NCBI taxonomy): domain Eukaryota; kingdom Viridiplantae; phylum Streptophyta; class Magnoliopsida; order Poales; family Poaceae; genus Triticum; species Triticum timopheevii. Next base: position 501,262,251 of record OY997266.1, on the reverse strand, counting down.
CAGTCGGAGAAGTTCGGCTGGGTCAGACTAGATAGTCTGACAGATCGACGCGAGTCGGTTGGTACAGAAGACGGTGGTGGGATCGGCGACGATGACGTAGGAGCGTGATGCTGATGGTGACCGACTTCTGGGCGTGGAAACACATGGCGCAGGCCTGAGGGCTTGTGCGGCTTCGACAAGACTATGGTGCGAGGTTGATTCAAGGTGATGTATACACTGAGCTTGAAGTCGACGGGGCGCGAGGGTGGACTGATCATCTACCATGGAGTCATGTTGAAGGTGGAGCTGGATTGACGGGCTACGGTGTAAGGATCCAGAGAATCGAAGCCTATTCAGCAAGGAGGAAAAGCGAGTGACATGCAGTTCGGACTAGAGCCCGGTGGTCTGATGGAAGCGTGAAACTCGTCATCGGTCGGTGATGATCGATGGTACTCTGCAGTGGGGGTTGAGTGGTGTGGTTTTACGACCCTTGAGACTCGATCGGGATAGCAGAGGCTCGACGCGGTAATAGCGGTGAGGCGTGCGGTATGCACGGGACATGGAGACGGACCAGGGCTCTGGTGGTCATACATGTGGTGAGACAACTGCGAATTTTTGTTGGGGAACGTAGCAGAAATTCAAAAAAATTTCCTACGTATCACCAAGATCTATCTATGGAGAGACCAGCAACGAGTAGAAAGGAGAGTGCATCTACATACCCTTGTAGATCGCTAAGCGGAAGCGTTCAAGTGAACGGGGTTGATGGAGTTATACTCGTCGTAATTCAAATCACCGATGATCAAGTGCCGAACGGACGGCACCTCCGCGTTCAACACACGTACAGCCCGGTGACGTCTCCCATGCCTTGATCCAGCAAGGAGAGAGGGAGAGGTTGAGGAAGACTCCATCCAGTAGCAGCACAACGGCGTGGTGGTGATGGAGGAGCGTGGCTATCCTGCAGGGCTTCGCCAAGCACCGCGAGAGAGGAGGAGCACTTGGGAGAGGGAGGGCTGCGCCAGGGGCAAGGGTGAAGCTCCCATGCGCCTCCCCACTATATATAGGGGTGGAGGGGGCTGGTTTCTTGTCCTCCAAGTCCATTGGGGCGTTGGCAAAGGTGGGAGGAAAGAAATCCCATCATTTCCTTCCCCACCGATTGCTATCCCCCCTTTTTAGGGATCTTGATCTTATCCCTTTGGGATATGATCTTATTCCTTCTAAGGGGGGATCTTGGTGCGCCTTGACCAGGGGTGTGGGGCCTTGCCCCCACTACCCACGTTCATGTGGGTCCCCCCATGCAGGTGGGCCCCACTCCGGAACCTTCTAGAACCTTCCCGGTACAATACCGAAAAATCCCGAACATTTTCCGGTGGCCAAAATAGGACTTCCCATATATAAATCTTTACCTCCGGACCATTCCGGAACTCCTCGTGACGTCCGGGATCTCATCCGGGACTCCGAACAACATTCGGTAACCACATGCAAACTTCCTTTATAACCCTAGCGTCATCGAACCTTAAGTGTGTAGACCCTACGGGTTCGGGAGACATGTAGACATGACCGAGACGTTCTCCGGTCAATAACCAACAGCGGGATCTGGATACCCATGATGGCTCCCACATGTTCCACGATGATCTCATCGGATGAACCACGATGTCAAGGACTTAATCAATCCCGTATACAATTCCCTTTGTCTAGCGGTATTGTACTTGCCCGAGATTCGATCGTCGGTATCCTTATACCTTGTTCAATCTCGTTACCGGCAAGTCTCTTTACTCGTTCCGTAACACATCATCCCGTGATCAACTCCTTGGTCACATTGCGCATATGATGATGTCCTACCGAGTGGGCCCAGAGATACCTCTCCGCTTACACGGAGTGACAAATCCCAGTCTCGATTCGTGCCAACCCAACAGACACTTTCGGAGATACTGTAATGCACCTTTATAGCCACCCAGTTACGTTGTGACGTTTGGTACACCCAAAGCACTCCTACGGTATCCGGGAGTTACACGATCTCATGGTCTAAGGAAGAGATACTTGACATTGGAAAAGCTCTAGCAAACGAACTACACGATCTTAGTGCTAGGCTTAGGATTGGGTCTTGTCCATCACATCATTCTCCTAATGATGTGATCCCGTTATCAACGACATCCAATGTCCATAGCCAGGAAACCATGACTATCTGTTGATCGCAATGAGCTAGTCAACTAGAGGCTCACTAGGGACATATTGTGGTCTATGTATTCACACGTGTATTACGATTTCCGGATAATACAGTTATAGCATGAATAAAAGACAATTATCATGAACAAGGAAATATAATAATAACTAATTTATTGTTGCCTCTAGGGCATATTTCCAACAGTCTCCCACTTGCACTAGAGTCAATAATCTAGTTCACATCGATATGTGATTAACACTCAAGGTCACATCCCCATGTGACTAACACCCAAAGAGTTTACTAGAGTCAATAATCTAGTTCACATTTACCATGTGATTAACACTCGATGAGTTCTGGGTTTGATCATGTTATGCTTGTGAGAGAGGTTATAGTCAACGGGTCTGAACCTTTTAGATCCGTGTGTGCTTTACAAATCTCTATGTCATCTCCTAGATGCAGCTACCACGCTCTATTTGGAGCTATTCCAAATAACTGTTCTACTTGGAGCTATTCTAAAAGTTGCTCCATTATATGCATCCGGTATCTCTACTCAGAGCTATCCGGATAGGTGCTAAGCTTGCATCGACGTAACTCTTTACGTCGAACTCTTTATCACTTCCATAATCGAGAAAATTCCTTAGTCCACTAGTTACTAAGGATAACTTTGACCGCTGTCCTGTGATCCATTCTTGGATCACTCTTGTACCCCTTGACTGACTCATGGCAAGGCACACTACAGGTGCGGTATACATCATAACATACTGTAGAGAGCCTATGATAAAAGCATAGGGGACGATCTTCGTCCTTTCTCTCTATTCTGCCGTGGTCGAGCTTTTAAGTCTTAACTTCATACCTTACATCTCAGGCAAGAACTCCTTCTTTGACTGATCCATCTTGAACATCTTCAAGATTATGTCAAGGTACGTGCTCATTTAAAAGTACCATTAAGCATTTTGATCTATGTTATAGATCTTGATGCTTATTGTTCAAGTAGCCTAATCCAGGTTTTCCATTGAAAAACAGTTTTCAAATAACCCTATATGCTTTCTAGAAATTCTACATCATTTCTGATCATCAATATGTCAACAACATATACTCATCAGAAATTCTATAGTGCTCCCACTCACTTCTTTGGAAATACAAGTTTCTCATAAACTTTGTATAAACCCAAAATCTTTGATCATCTTATCAAAGCGCACATTCCAACTCCGAGATGCTTACTCCAGTCCTTAGAAGGATCGCTGGAGCCAGCATACCTTTTAGCATCCTTAGGATCGACAAAAACTTTTGGATTGTATTACATACAACCTTTCCTTACGAAAACTGGTAAGGAAACTTGTTTTGACATCCATCTGCCAGATTTCATAAATGCAGCTAATGCTAACATGATTCCGACAGACTTCAAGCATCGCTACAGATGAGAAAATCTCATCGTAGTCAACTCCTTGAACTTGTGAAAAACTCTTCGCCACAAGTCAAGCTTCATAGATGGTGACATTACCATCCACGTCCGTCTTCTTCTTAAAGATCCATTTATCTCAATGGCTTGTCGATCATCGGGCAAGTCCACCAAAGTCCATGCTTTGTTCTGATACATGGATCCTATCTCGGATTTCATGGCTTCTAACCATTTGTCGGAATTTGGGCCCACCATCACTTCTTCATAGCTCATAGGTTCATTGTTGTCTAGCAACATGACCTTCAAGACAGGATTACTGTACCACTCTGAAGTAGTACGTATCCTTGTCACCCTACGAGGTTCGGTAGTGACTTGATCTGAAGCTTCATGATCACTATCATAAGCTTCCACTTCAATTGGTGTAGGTGCCACGGGAACGACTTCCTGTGCCCTGCTTCACACTGGTTGAAGTGATGGTTCAATAACCTCATCAAGTCTCCACCATCCTCCCACTCAACTTTTCGAGAGAAACCTTTCCTCGAGAAGGGACCCGATTCAAGAAACAATCCATATTGCTATCGGATCTGAATTAGGAGGTATACCCAACTGTTTTGGGTGTCCTATGAAGATGCATTTTATTCGCTTTGGGTTCGAGCTTATCAACCTGAAACTTTTTCTCATAAGAGTCGCAGCCCCAAACTTTTAAGAAACGACAACTTAGGTTTCTCCAAACCATAGTTCAAACGGTGTCGTCTCAATGGAATTATGTGGTACCCTATTAAAGTGAATGTGGTTGTCTCTAATGCCTAACCCATGAACGATAGTGGTAATTCGATAAGAGACATTATGGTACGCACCATATACAATAGGGTGCAACTATGATGTTCGGACACACCATCACACTATGGTGTTCCAGGCGGTTTTAATTGTGAAACAATTTCCACAATGTCTTAATTGTGTGCCAAAACTCGTAACTCAGATATTCATCTCTATGATCATATCATAGACATTTTATCCTCCTGTCACAATGATCTTCTACTTCACTCTGAAATTACTTGAACCATTCAATAATTCAGACTTGTGTTTCATCAAGTAAATATTCTCAACATCTACTCGAATCATCTGTGAAGTAAGAACATAACGATATCCACTACATGCCTCATCACTTATTGGATTGCATACATCAAAATGTATTTCTTCCCACAAGTTGCTTTCTAGTTCCATTTTACTGAAACCGAGGATTTCAGTCATCTTGCCCATGTGGTATGATTTGCATGTCTCAAGTGATTCAAGATCAAGTGAGTTCAAACGGTCCATTTGCATGGAGTTTCTTCATGCATATACACCAATAGACATGGTTCGCATGTCTCAAACTTTTCAAAAACGAGTGAGCCCAAAGATCCATCAACATGGAGCTTCTTCATGCGTTTTATACCGATATGACTTACGTGGCAGTGCCACAAGTAGGTGGTACTATCATTACTATCTTTTGGCATGAACATGTGTATCACTACGATCGAGATTCAATAAACCATTCATTTTAGGTGCAAGACCATTCAAGGTATTATTCAAATAAACAGAGCAACCATTATTCTCCTTAAATGAATAACCGTATTGCAATAGACATAATCCAATCATGTCTATGCTCAACGCAAACACCAATCTCGATGGTAGAGGGAGCGTACGATGCTTTGATCATATCAACACTTGGAAACACTTCCAACACATATCGTCAGCTCACCTTTAGCTAGTCTCCGTTTATTCCGTAGCCTTTTGTTTCGAGTTACTAACACTTAGCAACCGAACCGGTATCTAATACCCTGGTGCTACTAGGAGTACCAGTAAAGTACACGTTAACATAATGTATATCCAATATACTTCTATCGACAGCCTTCTCATCTACCAAGTATCTAGGGTAATCCTGCTCCAGTGGCTGTTCCCCTTATTACAGAAGCACTTAGTCTCGGGTTTGGGTTCAACCTTGGGTTTCTTCACTAGAGCAGCAACTGATTTGCCGTTTCATGAAGTATCCTTTCTTGCCCTTGCCCTTCTTGAAACCAGTGGTTTCATCAACAATTGATGCTCCTTCTTGATTTCTACTTTCGCGGTGTCAAACATCGTGAATACCTCAAGGATCATCATATCTATCCCTGATATGTTATAGCTCATCACAAAGCTCTAGCAGCTTGGTGGCAATGACTTTTGGAGAAACATCACTATCTCATCTGGAAGATCAACTCCCACTCGATTCAAGTGATTGTTGTACTCAGACAATCTGAGCACAAGCACAACAATTGAGCTTTTCTCCATTAGTTTGCAGGTTAAGAAAATCGTCGGAGGTCTTATACCTCTTGACGTGGGCACGAGCCTGAAATCTCAATTTCAGCCCTCAAAACATCTCATATGTTCCGCGACTTTTCGAAAAACGTCTTTGGTGCCTCTGCTCTAAACCGTTTCACTGAACTATCACGTAGTTATCAAAACGTGTATGTCTGATGTTCGTAACATCCACAAACGACGTTTGGGGTTCAACACACTGAGCGGTGCATTCAGGACATAAGCTTTCTACTGTCCGCATAATAGCTACTATCAACTTTCAACTATATTTTCTCTAGGAACATATGTAAACAGTAGAACTATAGCGTGAGCTATGACATAATTTGCAAAAGGTCTTTTTGACTATGTTCAGGATAATTAAGTTCATCTTATGAACTCCCACTCAGATAGACATCCCTCTGGTCATCTAAGTGATCACATGATCCGAGTCAAACTAGCCCGTGTCCGATCATCACGTGAGACGGACTAGTCATCATCGGTGAACATTTTCATGTTGATCGTATCTACTATACGACTCATGCTCGACCTTTCGGTCTCCGTGTTCCGAGGCCATGTCTGTACATGCTAGGCTCGTCAAGTTAACCCTAAGTGTTTTCGCGTGTGTAAATCTGTCTTACACCCGTTGTATGTGAACGTAAGAATCCATCACACCCGATCATCACGTGGTGCTTAGAAGCGACGAACTGTAGCAACGGTGCACAGTTAGGGGAGAACACTTCTTGAAATTTTGTAAGGGATCATCTTATTTACTACCGTCGTCCTAAGTAAACAAGATGCATAAACATGATAAACATCACATGCAATCAAATAGTGACATGATATGGCCAATATCATTTTGCTCCTTTTGATCTCCATCTTCGGGGCTCCATGATCATCATCGTCACCGGCATGACACCATGATCATGATCTCCATCATCGTGTCTCCATGAAGTCGTCTCGCCAACTTATTACTTCTACTACTATGGCTACCGGTTAGCAATAAAGTAAAGTAATTACATGGCGTTGTTCAATGACACGCAGGTCATACAATAAATTAAGACAACTCCTATGGCTCCTGCCGGTTGTCATACTCATCGACATGCAAGTCGTGAATCCTATTACAAGAACATGATCAATCTCATACAACACATATCATTCATCACATTCTTGTTGGCCATATCACATCACATAGCATACCCTGCAAAAACAAGTTAGACGTCCTCTAATTGTTGTTTGCATGTTTTACGTGGCTGCTATGGGTTTCTAGCAAGAACGTTTCTTACCTACGCAAAACCACAACGTGATATGCCAATTGCTATTTACCCTTCATAAGGACCCTTTTCATCGAATCCGTTCTGACTAAAGTGGGAGAGACTGGCACCCGCTAGCCACCTTATGCACCAAGTGCATGTCAATCGGTGGAACCTGTCTCACGTAAGAGTACGTGTAAGGTCGGTCCGGGCCGCTTCATCCCACAATACCGTCGAAACAAGATTGGACTAGTAACGGTAAGCATATTGAACAACATCAACGCCCACAACTACTTTGTGTTCTACTCGTGCAAAGAATCTACGCAATAGACCTAGCTCATGATGCCACTGTTGGGGAACGTAGCAGAAATTCAAAATTTTTCCTACGTATCACCAAGATCTATCTATGGAGAGACCAGCAACGAGTAGAAAGGAGAGTGCATCTACATACCCTTGTAGATCGCTAAGCGGAAGCGTTCAAGTGAACGGGGTTGATGGAGTCATACTCGTCGTGATTCAAATCACCGATGATCAAGTGCCGAACGGACGGCACCTCCGCGTTCAACACACGTACAGCCCGGTGACATCTCCCATGCCTTGATCCAGCAAGGAGAGAGGGAGAGGTTGAGGAAGACTCCATCCAGTAGCAGCACAACGGCGTGGTGGTGATGGAGGAGCGTGGCTATCCTGCAGGGCTTCGCCAAGCACCGCGAGAGAGGAGGAGCACTTGGGAGAGGGAGGGCTGCGCCAGGGGCAAGGGTGAAGCTCCCATGCGCCTCCCCACTATATATAGGGGTGGAGGGGGCTGGTTTCTTGCCCTCCAAGTCCATTGGGGCGTTGGCAAAGGTGGGAGGAAAGAAATCCCATCATTTCCTTCCCCACCGATTGCTATCCCCCCTTTTTAGGGATCTTGATCTTATCCCTTTGGGATATGATCTTATTCCTTCTAAGGGGGGATCTTGGTGCGCCTTGACCAGGGGTGTGGGGCCTTGCCCCCACTACCCACGTTCATGTGGGTCCCCCCATGCAGGTGGGCCCCACTCCGGAACCTTCTAGAACCTTCCCGGTACAATACCGAAAAATCCCGAACATTTTCCGGTGGCCAAAATAGGACTTCCCATATATAAATCTTTACCTCCGGACCATTCCGGAACTCCTCATGACGTCCGGGATCTCATCCGGGACTCCGAACAACATTCGGTAACCACATGCAAACTTCCTTTATAACCCTAGCATCATCGAACCTTAAGTGTGTAGACCCTACGGGTTCGGGAGACATGTAGACATGACCGAGACGTTCTCCGGTCAATAACCAGCAGCGGGATCTGGATACCCATGATGGCTCCCACATGTTCCACGATGATCTCATCGGATGAACCACGATGTCAAGGACTTAATCAATCCCGTATACAATTCCCTTTGTCTAGCGGTATTGTACTTGCCCGAGATTCGATCGTCGGTATCCTTATACCTTGTTCAATCTCGTTACCGGCAAGTCTCTTTACTCGTTCCGTAACACATCATCCCGTGATCAACTCCTTGGTCACATTGCGCATATGATGATGTCCTACCGAGTGGGCCCAGAGATACCTCTCCGCTTACACGGAGTGACAAATCCCAGTCTCGATTCGTGCCAACCCAACAGACACTTTCGGAGATACCTGTAATGCACCTTTATAGCCACCCAGTTACGTTGTGACGTTTGGTACACCCAAAGCACTCCTACGGTATCCGGGAGTTACACGATCTCATGGTCTAAGGAAGAGATACTTGACATTGGAAAAGCTCTAGCAAACGAACTACACGATCTTAGTGCTAGGCTTAGGATTGGGTCTTGTCCATCACATCATTCTCCTAATGATGTGATCCCGTTATCAACGACATCCAATGTCCATAGCCAGGAAACCATGACTATCTGTTGATCACAACGAGCTAGTCAACTAGAGGCTCACTAGGGACATATTGTGGTCTATGTATTCACACGTGTATTACGATTTCCGGATAATACAGTTATAACATGAATAAAAGACAATTATCATGAACAAGGAAATATAATAATAACTAATTTATTATTGCCTCTAGGGCATATTTCCAACAATTTTGACCTGGATGACTACAAGCAACGGTGAAATTCTTTCAAGTTTCAGACAGACGGTCAAAAAAGGAGCGGTGATGTTGAGTTCAGGTAACTCTTATGTGTGACATTCAATATGTGAGTTATTCACTTTCACGCAGGTTAGTGCTCAGTGTGTGATGGCATTGGACTGATACTCTGGAAGTTGGGAGCGCAAACTAGAGTAATGTGGAACTTAATTTTGCTCGAGTGTTGACTGTGGTCAAGAAAAGAAGGAACTACAAGTTGCAGGTGGAGTCATATGGAGTCTTTGGAGTAGCAGCGGTGCTCATTGGATAAGCTCAGGTCCAATGTACATGAAAGTTTGACGCATGAACAAATTCAGGATGGTGGAGAATATTCGCCAAGGTGGAGTTTGTTGGAGTTGTGTCGAATATTGTGTACAAGGTGGGTTACAGTTGGACTTGTAGTTGTATCGTGTTTCCATAGGATGTGGAGTCGTGTCCTAGTAGGACACTTGTATCCTAGGCCTCTTATATAGCGGGGGTAGACACACGATGTAACCTATGCCAACATAATAGCACAGGCGCGCAAGGGGGAGCTGGCGGCATGTGCCGGCGCCCGGGGGGCCGGTGTGCGGTATTGTGACGGTGTCACGGGGAGGAGCGCCCGTAGTCAGGCCCCGGGGATGTAGCCATATCGAACCTCGTTAACAAATCTCGGTGTCGTGCACGTGTGATTGCTTGGTCCTCGGATGATCGACGGTATTGCCTCGGATTTATTCTAACACGATTGGCAATTAGCGTGACAGCGAGCTGAGCCTCCGGCGAGCCCCTTTTAGCGGCGCTGGTTCTTTCTTTTGGCGAAAAAGGAGATTCCAATCAAGTTTCTCCACCTAACGCGTCCACCTAAAAGAACATCAAAGAAAATGAAGGCTCATACGTAGAACACGACCTCCTACGCAAAATCAAATCAAGGACTACAAAGATCGTTTCCAGAAGACACGATCACGATGGACCAAATGATTAGGGATGAGCGAGGCCGAGCAACCTTTGATTGATGCGTGTTCCACCAGATTCTCCGGCTAGCACGCTGGGACGCCGTGGGGCTCGATACATACATAAATTCGTAGCCCATATGCATGCTGCCAAAAGAAATGGAGTCTGCAATAGAATGTTCCGACGGACACGCAGATTGATTTGTTTATACGCCACAAGGTTAACACACCCAGACCCAGGGGGGAAGAACGGTTGACAATGCAATATCACACTCTGTCTCTACTGAACCCTCCGTCTCACGACAAGAGAAGTGATCGAGGTCACAACGCACGAGCAAAACCAACAGAGCAGAGTCGTCGCAAATTTCTAGTGCCCAAAAACTGGGCTGCACGTTGTGTTGTGAGTTCCTCCCCAATTCCAACTGCTCCACTGAGCCCCTCTCCGGAAATTTTTATTCATCATGACGATTTTCTTACTATAATGGCTGGTACGGAACCTTCCTAAACTATAGGAAAGCCAAGGTGCACCTCCTCCCTCCGTCTTCTGATGATGAGGGAGGACTAACAGTTTTGGACGCGCTAAGCACATGGCTGGATCCCCTTGATTCACACGGCTGATTGCCTGCTTCCCTGCCTGAATCCTAAAGCGGGCATTCGTTCTGCGCCGTCTAATTCAGCCCAGCGGTCGGTAGGAGAAAGAACGGAACCGATCGTCGATGGACACCACACCATGGTCTCTGATTCAGCGCAATGGCGGTGCTGCAAGCTCCTGATTCTCTTTTCAGTTTTTAAAGGCTGTGCAAATTTGACAAGGATTTGGCGATAGCTTATGCGTCTTAGTCATACGACAAATGTACATGTAGCCGTGTAGGCCATGCGCGCAGAGTGCAGTGCACTTGGTGGCTTGGTGGGGTTTTGGTATGAGATTCAGGAGGAGGTGGGCACTTCCTTGCTTGCACATCAGCGAGCTGGGACAACGGCATCCTTTTCAGAAGAAGTAAAAGGATATTAGTACATATAGTAGTACAATGCTATGCAGGAGATTTTTTTTGTTTGTGTAGTAGTATAGCTTTGATCAGGTCATGCTACGATTAATAAGATAGATTAAAGGTCGGGATCTTCTTTCATGCGCCAGGAATTCAGCATGCAAGAGCTAGGTCTGGTCAAGCTTACAGTTCATGTCTGTCTGCTAAACCGTGTCTGAATTTTTAGAGTTTTTTGAAGCGGAACTGGATACAGTCAAGGCACCTGGACTAAGCAATGGATCCTGCGCCTCCTTTCAGGGTTTATAGGGATTGCTTTTCCCCATCTAAGAAATTTGTTTTTCAACCAGCCATGCTAAACCAGTGAGGTTTACCAGGTAACATATATAGCACCTAAAGCAAGATATTCCACCTTCGTTTTGAAGGGTTAATACCAAACTCAGAATGCTGTCCTCTCCTTCTCAACTTTGTTGGGCGTCAAAGCGCATCAATTTTATTCCCACCGCCGTTGTTGCATTCGTATTTATGTGTGTCTGTTGCACCAGCAATCGGTCAACCTGTACAGAGAAAAGAAACAGGGAGTTCGTTGGAGGATCTGAATAATTTGGCCATCTAAAATGTTGCTGACCATTTACGTAAGCGATGACATGTCAATTGATGCTGTACTGAAATTTCGTACTGGGCATAAGGTAGCGGCGTGCACTATTTTGATGGTATTTCCTCGAGCCCATGCACTTGTTAGCGTTAAATTGATTAGCTGTTGAACAGTACTGCAACAATGCAAGTAGTTGCACTTGAAGAACGCCTTTATGCGGGACAAAAAGAAAAGGAAAGCGATCGTGACTTCACAGAAATAATGTTTGCTTCCTTCAGACGATGGATGATATTCTCTCGAAGAAAACAGTACTAGTAGAATGGAATGGAATTCTCTCTCGGCATTTGCCTCCGCATCATCAACAGGAACAGATGCACAAATGACAGAATGCACCGAAAAATAATGATCGACGTCTGTTATTTACTTGAGCTCGGAGAGTGGCCTTTCTTTCACTCTGTGTAAACCTGCCGTAGCAAAAACAAAAACTCTGCAGTAAACGGGCAAAGCATCGAGGTCCTTTTCAGGTAAAAACGACATGATATTAACGGCAAGCAAGACGCCCAAACCGCACGTTTTCTGCACTGTTGTGTGGAGAGCTGAGAGCACCCGTGCGCCACCCAAACATAGCTAGTGCATGCGTTCTTATCATCTGCTTGGATTCAGAAGAGCCTCTCGCACTCAGTCCGGCGCAAACAGCCCCGACAGGATCAGGATACCTAATGCGCTCGTTACAGTGACACCTGAGAGCGCTCGGATCACACTTTCACCAGGACGCCAGGTATAGACAAGAACGGCTCGACATCACCATGACTAGACCCAGACCCTCTCTACGCAATTCGCAACGCACAATGTCCCTTTCGCTCTTCTTTTTTTGATCTGCTTGGATTCACAGTTTCACACCCACTCCACTTGTCGGAGCCGGGATTCGGTCAGTCGGTCAGTGATCCTTTCTCCTTTCCATTCCCTGCAGCCGAACATCGAGTTCCTACTACAGTAACTCCTAAGCTGAGAAAAGCCACATCGTTTGCTAGCAGTAGTGCCGATTTTAGCAGGCAAACACTAGCACTTCGTTTGTCATCAGCAATCGAGCAGTGCACATCAATCAGATACACATTTTTAAAATAATTAACTTGCCTTTTGCTAGTGGGGTGGGACTGTGTTCTGATGCGGGGGTTCCCCGCGTCAGCAGCTTTTAGGAGCCATGATACGGGGATGATGGCTCCTTAACGACATTAGTCGCCGCGCGTCTCCGTCTCGCTTTGAACGGGATGCACATATATCGGTTGCTTGATTTTCCATGGCCGCATCAGAACAACGAGAGCGCACCGGTCTGACAAGACCCCTCCTCCAACGGAATGACGGGGAGGTGGCGAGGATCTCGATCCGCTTGTTAGGCCGGGATAAAGCTCTGATTTGGACGTCGATTTGATCCTGCATTGTGCATCTGCCCAATCCTTGCAATGCGCGAGGCACGCACGATTGATGATGAAGAAAGAAAGGCGCGCGAGATGTATATGCACAATGGCTTTAGCCCCTTGGCTGGTGGTGAAGGCCCATGGTAATGTCAAATCCGGTGGATTTTTTTGGTATTTCGCATCATCAGAAAGAAGCCAGGCTGAATCATTGTTGATAGCCTCCTCAGGATATTCTTTCTGTAAGGTACTCGTCGACACTCGTCGATTTGTGTGGACTAGCGAAAGAGTTTGTGCGTTGCAACGAAAAAATAAGTCAATAAAAACTTACAAAATAATTTATGGCGGACATAACATGGACTTTTAGATCTCAAAATTGATTTCGATCGAGTCCTCCTTTTGCGTTGGTGACGGGCGACAATTGGTCGAGCAAGGCAGGCATGTGCTAGGTGACGCATAGGATTGAAGCGTGTTGGTGGTGGGTGCCGACAGCTCGAGAGAATTGTTACTGAAGACATGAGGCCACACGCGCCCACACACACCTCATAGGCTCATACACGTCCTCCATGGGACAACGATCCAATACTAAATGGACAGAGGTTGCCACACGATCGAAGCATTATTTAATTATACCGCGCAGGTCGTCACTGGTCACATTCTCTCCTTCAAAAATCAACTTGGTTGTGTTTATCATAATTCTTTTCTTTCCTTCAAATGGGCTTGTTGATTGTCTACCGCAGACATATATAAATTGGTAAGATCCGGTGTAAAAAAGCGAGGTGGGACCATTGATTCATAAGTGAATCATGTCTTTATCACAACCAAAAGTTAGTTGAACTAGTTGAACCCTTGTGAATGGAAGGGAGGTCGTAAGAGTGCGATCCTTGACGGTAACAAAATTTTGTTTTGGCCCAATGTGTCCCAGTTCGATGACGCCCGAAAAAGGCCCGCCAGGGCTGCTGCTTAGTGTCGGCAAAAGCCAAGGAGTACATGCACGGCGCGGATGGGAGTCCCATCGCGGGCGACGGATTTGCAGGATTGACCTATGGCTTGTAAGTTTTTTTTAATGAGAAACCTTGCTCAACCAGTAAATGGGTACCTTCCTTTATTTCTCTAGCAACGTTGGCTAGATGACTTGTTCATGCATGTGGGCTCCTTCAACGCGACCATGGTTTGAGTTCTTATTCCACTATTTCTTTCTCGAGGCGAAACAATGCGTGCAATGAAATGACCTACGAAAAAAGACAAAGGGGGATTTTTGTGACTTACATGTGGCATGGTGGGTAATTGTATTAACTAGTAGAATGCTCATGCGTTGCTACAAGCTATAATACATATAAATGAATCAAACAAATGATTAAAATCGTCTCCAAGGTCGAAGCTCATTTCTCTTTCATACGTCTTGGCATGTTCGGACATCAAACGGGCACCCAACGACCTCCCCAAAATTCAACTGTGTGGTTAGTCCTGGCTTCCTCAAATCCAACACACATGTGGGGGAGAAATGTGGTTGTCCGGACTATCCGCCATGTTATCTCCAACACGTGGTCCCAACACAAAAACCTCACCCCACGACGCACCCTTCCCTTTTCCTACCGAACCTTTCCCTTTCCACTCGGTTCCCGCCGTAGCAGGACATTTCCCGCTAGAGCCCTCTCCTTTGAAACCGGATGACGCCCACCTCACCTTCGTCATGGCACCCTCTCTCATTCACATCGTACTTCCCTAGTGACCGCCAAGGAGGAGTCCCCCACCAACCATCAAGCTCTTCGCCCTGATCTTCTCCCCCAGTGTTCATGGCGATCCGCCATAACCATCAGGGGGGGGGGGGGGGGGGGGGGGGGAGCCGTCACTGCCCGTGAGGCCCTCGAGCCAAGAAGGCAGATCCGATGTCTCGAGATCCATTGCCACATTGTAACATATAATTGAATGTCGCGCATTACCACGAAACAAAAATATGGTATCCGTTGTTGGGCATGAAACTGATACACCACTATGCCCGTTATTAACCCTTGAGCAACCAACCAATCCATTTACCCTTGTATCCTGACTAAAAAATTATACGACTTGATAAAAAAAATGAACCACTCACTCATGCAATTTGCTAACTTGATGCACCATCTCTAATGAAATGCAATTTGCCACATTTTCTAAAGTAGAGAAATTATTCTGCTCAGATAGAAATAATTGAACAGACCGACCCAACCCCATCCCGCTAACTCCCAACCCTCACTCTTATCACAAAATCAACAAACTCGTGTTCTAACTGAGCCAGGATCTACACCGCCATGGCAGGCCAATAGCAAGGGACAAGGGCGTCAACCGCTTTAAGATGTTAGCGGTGATGGATGGGTTCATGGAGCGCCTCCTGCGCTGGCTAGCTGAAATCCCGCCGGTCGACGGTGGTGATCGGAGCCGCAACTAGGGAAGGGGAGAGAGGGATTGGATTGCATTGGATCCCCTCCCTGTGTTGCCCTATCCTTGTCGATGATGCCAGCGTTGAATCGGCGGCAACGCAGCGATGTCCGTGTTTAGTCGGCGGCGACGGCCGCGTTAAATCGAGGGTGTGGGAAAGGGGGTCATAGAAAATAATAGGTTTGTGTTGATTGTTATAGTATGTCGAGCACAAAATAATAGGCTGGTCATAGAAAAAACGAAACAGAAAAAAGAAACCAAAAAATGGAATAGAAGAAAAAAAGAAAAAGAAAACACACGCATGCGTCATATGGGCCGATCAACTTTGATTATAGTTGATGTTTTGTTAAGATCTGATTTGACTAGGGTATGAGTAGTGGAACAGAAGGAAATATTGGATTTAGTTGAGATTTTTTAAGATTTGATTTGAGTGAGTTAATGCATGACGTTGTTTTGCGAAAGTTCCTATTTGATTGAATTAATGCTCACATTGAATGGGACGGTTCAAATTGGCTGCGCTTGAGCAAAAGGTCGCATCTAAGACGCTGGCGGGCAAAACATAGGAGTCGTGGGATGTGAGGCGAGACTACCAAGTCCCCCTTTAGGAGTAGAGATGATTGAATTAATACTCGTGTCGAATGGGCCGGTCCAAATTGAAAGGTCGCATCTAAGATGCTTGCAGGTGGAACATAGGAGTGGTGGGATGTAAGGCGAGACTACCAAGTCCCCTTTAGGTTTAGAGATTTTGGGATGGACCAAATAATTGATGAAACACATCGCCCTTACGAAACAAATCAAGAGGTATTTTTTGTGACTTAGGGGTAGCGTGGTGGGTAATTACTATGAGAGGGAACAATAAAGGGATAAAGGCATTGCCCTTTACTATTAGGTATAGAAAAGTGAACTCGATGAGAACTCCAGAGTGACGGGCTAACAGACCATCCACAATTCTATATACTTTTTCACTGTTCTCTACTATACTAGTGAATTTATAGTGCAATGCACGTTGGCATAAGACAATATATTAATTGCACTTAGGTATGTGGTACGTCTTCAATGTATCTATAATTTTTTATTGTATCATGCTATTATATTATCAATCTTGGATATTTTATATGCATTTTATGCTATTTTGTATCATTTTGGGAACTAACCTATTGACCTAGTCCGTAGTGCCAGTTGTTGTTTTCTTCTTGTTTTTTGTTTTCCAGGAAATCTGTACCAAACAAAGACCAAATGCTATGAAACTTTTCAACAATTTTGTTCCTGAACAAAAGAGACCCTAGAAGCTTTGGGAAGAGACCAGATGGCAAATAGGAGATGGCAAGGCAACAAGGCATGCCCTCTTACCTTGTGGGCCCCACGTGGCTCCGTCTGACCTAATTTTGCTTCTATAAATTCTCAAATATTGAGAAACCAACAGAGAGTCACCCGAAACAATTTTTCCGCCGTCGCAAGCTTCAGTTCTTTCGCAATCCCATCTGGAGGCCTTTTTCGGTACTCTGCTAGAGGGGAAATCGATCACGGAGGGCTTCTACATTATCCTTGTTGCCTTCCGATGATGCGTGAGTAGTTCACCACATACCTCCAGGTCCATAGCTAGTAGCTAGATGACTTCTTCTCTCTCTTTGATCTTCAATACAATGCTCTTCTCGATCTTCTTGGAGTTATATCCGATGTAATCTTCTTTTGCGGTGTGTTGGTTGGGATCCGATGAATTGTGAGTTTATAATCATATTATTCATGAGAAGTAATTGAGTATTTTTAAACTTTATTATGCATGATTATGATAGCTTTGGATTTCTCTCTGATCTATCCGTTTGGTTTGGCCAACTAGATTGATTTATCTTCAGTGGGAGAGGTGCTTTGTAGTGGGTTCAATCAAGAAGTGTCCTCACCCAGTGTAAGAAGGGGTAGCCAGACACGTATTGTATTGTTGCTACTAAGGATAAAACAACAGGGTTTATTCATATTGATTGGGTTTACTCTGTCTACATCATGTCATCTCGCTTAAGGTGTTACTCTGTTTTTCATGAACTTAATACCATAGGTACATGCTGGATGGTGATCGATTGGTGGAGGAATAGTAGTAGATGCGGGCACGAATCAGTCTACTTGTCACGGACATGATGCTTATATGTGTGACAATTGCCATGAATAAAATCATAACTATGCGCTTTTCTATCAATTGCCCAACAATAATTTTTTTACCCACCGTATGCTATGTGTACGAGAGAGAAGGCTCTAGTGAAAACTATGCCCCCCAGGTCTACTTTAATAATATTATAGAAACCAAAAATACCTTGTTGCAATTTATTTTATTTTGCAATTTTTCCATCTATCTATACAAGATTTGATCCCTGCAAGTAACGAGTTCAAGGGGATTGACAACCCCCTTGCCCCCGTTGGGTGCAAGTATTTGTTTTTGTGTGTGCAGGTGTTGTTCACGTGTGTGTGTGTGATTCTCCTATTGGTTCGATAAACTTTGGTTCTCACTGAGGGAAATACTTATCTCTACTATACTGCTTCACCCTTCATCTTCAGTGAAAATCCCAATGCAGCTCACAAGTAACAGAAAGAATTTCCGGCGCTGTTGCCAGGGAGACATCATCAAATCTCATCAAGTACCTTCACTCAAACTATCATCTACTTGCTTTAGTGTTTATTTGCCTCCTTTTTTCATATCCCTCCACTTCTCTAAAAACAAAAACACAAAAATATTTTACTTTGTTGTTTGCTTGCTTGCTTAAAGTTGCGATCATGTTTGATTTTGAGAAGGTTATCGTTGAAAGTGCTAGTGAAGATGGTACTAGTGAATCTCTTGAGGCTAAGCCTAATTTTTTTGATCTTAATCATGATCCTCCAGAAAATAAATCTCCGATAATCCTTAAAACTTAAATTTGTCATGTGGGTAGTGGAAATATTATTGGGAAGAATATCATTCAAGAATTCTTTAACTAGACGGGAGTCATACCAATAATTAAAGGATCCTTTCTTGATAAAACTAATTGCTATGCAGATGTTATTGCTATGTTGCCGTTATATTAGAAAGGAAGTTCTTGCATATTCATACTGTCTTACAAAAAATATTCTAGGAACTCCCCAACATCCATAATCCAAGGGCTAAAAAGATTGCTACTATTATCGTTATGCATGAATTTGACTATATAATTCGAGAAGCTAGGGACATCTTTCCCTACTATAAAATAGATTTTGAGCATCCTCCAATAAAAGGATCCTTCATGATAAAGACATTATACGTAGATTGGAATCTAATGATTATTTTGCTTATGGTGAATATCTTAGAAAGAAAGTTCCTTATGCTTAATCAATCAAAACTTTGTAGCACAATACTTGTGATAAATTTGAATGGATCACTAAAGCAATTGACGAAGGACTTAGTGAAGAGTGGTTCGACAGTACGGCTAGAGATCCTATTGATGATGAATTACATGTTTTATATGAGGATCTCTATGGTGATGATTCAGAGTTTGAAGTAATGAGCGTTAAAATTTCCAAACAAAATCAATTCAACTATTTAAGTTTTCCTAATAGAAAAGTAGAACATAATTAATTTGATGCCCCTAGTTGGGCCCCACTTGGCAGTTTTACCCCTAGTTTCCAAAAACCCTAAGTTCCGCCCAAGCCACTTCACTGCACTTATGCTTTTGCCCTTTGACCATTTGACCATCACTTTAAAAACTTTATAAAAAATTCATGCTAACACTATTGCAGGATGCTGCTAACGCAACACTACGATCAGAGACCCTTCGACGAAACTGTGTGCGATACAATAATCGCAAACGGTGGTGTAAAAAACCCGTCAAAAAAGGTGTAAAACATTTGCGATGGCGGACACATCAAACACGATTCAGATTTTACATGTGTGTGTGATGCTGGGCATACAGTTGATCCACCAGAACTATTCGCGATGAGAAAGAACAACAGAAACTGGCAGCCATATCAATGTGTGTGCGATATATGACATACAGTTCACTCCGATGAACTGCGTGCTATTAGGGAATGCAACAGAAACGGTCAGCCAGATCAAGGTGTGTGTGATATAAATCATACGGTTCACTCGGACAAACTGTTTTCAATTAGGTAAGAGAACGGAAACGGTTCATCTTAACAAGATGTGTGTGATATGCGGCATTTGCGATCAGCCAAAAGAACACAAACGATTCGTGTAAACCAGATGTGTGTGATACGCAGCAAACAGCCCACTCGGATGAACTGTTTGTGATGAGAAATTATAACACAGACGGTTACTATAGTAAGTTCGTGTGCGATTCTGTTCGTACAAAAAACTTTGAAAAAATGCAAACTAGTTGCTTGCGTATAAAAAATTGTCAAAAAGTAACGAGATAGACCTTCTTCAAGCCAATCAACATGTGTTCAAAAAACAAGAAATGTCAAAAATTACAAAACAAAGACCTCGATAGACCTTGCTGCTGCACATCCCTCTTTGCATTCTTTATTGCGCAACACAATGGAAATGGTTCAACTGAACAATATGTGTGTGATACGCAGCAAACAGGCCCGTGATCAGAAATGTGTGCGAAGACCAATAATAACACAGACGGTTGCTGCTAACAAGCCGTGTAATTTTCTTTGTCTACAGAAGAATAACATGTATATATATAACAGAAATAAACATCCAATTACATAAGTGACTACATAGATCATTCACACACACCTCAATAAATAATTGCATGCATTCTAAAGTAGGAGAAACAACCGTCTAGTCATCTACTTCTTGTGACGCTCCCGCCACTGCTCTGTGGCTCGATCCCTCAGCTGGGGCATGAAGAAGACACTTCCTCATGTCAACGATCCGCCTATACATCTCGTAGCTTGTGTACGCGTCATTGGTCGCGTACTTGACGTGTTTTTCATCCAGTCTCTCATGCCAAACACTATGCTAGGTGTCCTTGTCCTTCTTGCTCTCATCCTTCATCTTCATGTAGTAGGGGTCGATGATGGCCGAGGCGAGGTCAACCAGGGAGTTCAATTTGTTCTTGGCGCTGCCCCAGACCTTGTAGTGGTCCTGGATGTTGACAAGATTACGACATTTCAAGCCTGAAACCTTGAGCGCTTTTAGATCGTTGGTGGTGTCCACCGTAGCGAAGTTGTAGTCGGAGCTGTTGATAAACCTGGAGAAACGCTCGCAAGGCCTTATGGCCAGGTGGTAGTGGTAGACGAGGACGTCATGTCGCATGCACAACTGGGCGATGGCAACCTTCTGATCGTGCCTGGCATGACCGATGGTGTACTCGAGGTCGAAGCCGACCACTTGGTACTTGTCCTCGGCAAGGAACTGCTCCATAGTTTGGATGGAGCTCTCCACTGACACCGGATCGTTCGTGCACAGCACCGAGAGGGCCTTCCCCCTCACGTGGGTGTCCACTGCATGATGTGTGGTGAACTGTCTGCCGTTGTCGTCGTCGGCCGCTGGGAGCGCCATTGGAGCCACGGGGATCGCCATTGGAACTGTTGGATGTCCTCTCTGTATGTGTCGTCGTGGAGGTGTTTATTGTGTCGTGTGACGCGAGAGATAAAGGTAAATGGCTGCATGAATAAATGGGGGACAGGTGGCCTGGATTCTCGGCGCGTCCACATGGCAGTTTTTGCATCGGGTAACTGCATTGTCGAGTCGCGCCCGGCGCAACTGCATGCACACAAACGTGCGTGATCGTGCGCCGGCCCCAGACACTGGCAGTGCGCATGGAGGGATGAGGGCAGAGCACCCGGAGGGACGCGAGAGTAGAGCGCGCACGGCGGGACGTGAGCAGAGCGCGCTGCGGCCGCCTCAACCGCAAGCAACCACACACATAGAGCAGTTGAACACGCAGGAAATGGTCGCCTACAAGCCGGCCGACACTTGCATCGCTGCGTAGAGAGCGGCCATGTGCTACACCCCCGTCTTGGTCTATAGTCCCCTTTATATTATGTGCCATACTTTGCCCTCAAATTTAACCAACAAAATATTGATGCAATTTACAAAAATTATATAATTGGAAACTATGTTCAAATACGAATCCAACTATATAATCTTTGGCGACATGCATTCGTATTTTATTAGTTAAATCCTATTTATAAACCAGGACGGGTGTATCGTAGGTAATTCAATCACAAACGTATTTTTATTAACCATATGTGTACGTGGATTTTCGTCCTCCTCCCGCACGTCTTGTCACCCCGCTGCCGCAGACGGCTTACAGCGCAAGCTTGCGCAGCGCGCGTGAGCGTTCTTTTGGCCAAACGGTGGTGCCAATGAATCGTCGGTGAGCCCGTTCCCGCGCAACCTCGCAGGTTCCCGCGCAAGCTTCCCGCCCGACTGGGTGAAATCCCCCAAAATCCCAATGCTTACCGGCCTGCTATAAGAACCCTCACGGCCGGCGAGTCCTGCGTCGCATTTTCCCCTCCCTCCCATTAGCTTATCTTGTCTGCTTCTCCCACAATCGCCAATGGCACCGGTCCATCATGGTCACTTAGCTACTCCACCATCATCAGATGATAGCTCCAGCTGGGAGGCTACATCGCGGCGGTGGCGCAGTCCCCGATGTAGTGTAGTGCGCGTGGCGTCCCTATTGGGTTTGCGCGGAACACCCACCACACGCTTCGCCGCCGGTGCCCGCCGGTAGCTGTTGCTGGTGCCATTTCCGCCACATCACCGTCGAAAGCCAGGGCCATTGCCTGCTACGCTGCCGCAGCTCGAAGGCGGGAGGTGGCCGTCGTGGCCGCCACCCCATTGTCGGCCACCGTGGCCATCACCCACTCCGCCACTATGGCCCGAAGGCGGGAGGTGGTGGTCGTGGCTGCCACCCCATCGTCGGCCGCCGTGGCCGCCAGCCCACCGTCGACCGCCGGGGTCATCACCCGCTCTGCCACCGCCGCCTGGAGGCGGGAGGCGGAGGTGGATGCCGGCACGTGCGTCAGCGACCTTGCGCGCTACACCGAGTTCCTGCGGGAGGAGGAGGAGCGCCTCGTCGAGCATGCAAAGAGCCTTTCTGTCGTGGCCGTGGCACACGCCGCCTTAGAGGCGAGGAATCAGGAGGTATAAGAGGAGAACCACCGCTTCGAGAGGGATTGTCTGGAGCGGCAGTGGGTGTTCAAGCTGGCGAGCGTCGCTGAACGTGCAGTAGCGGCAGGCACCGTATTGCATTTGTCCAGCTCGTCGGTAGGCTCCTCCTCCTCCTCTGCCTCTTACTGAGCATGCTCGGCAGAGTAGAGGCTGCCGAAAGTAGTACAAAGCCCATCCGTAGTAGTAGTAGTATTTAGGGGCTATTTTGTTCAGTTCATCTGACTATAGATGTGGTGGAACTGTACAACGTACTTAAAATTATCTAGTATATAAAGTAGAACTAGCTATTTCAGTACATGGTTGGCAACAATTGGGGAAAAGTTTGGTCGGTTCAGCTGTCGAGTTGAACTGTTTGTATAAATTAAGCTCGGAGTCGACTTCACCAAACTTGAAGACTAGTTTCAGATGATTGCTACGTCTTGAGCTTGCGTTGGTTTTCCTCGAAGAGGAGAGGGTGATGCAGCAACAGTAGCGTAAGTATTTCCCTCAGTTTTTGAGAACCAAGGTATCAATCCAGTAGGAGGCTCTTCAAAAGTCCCACGCACCTACACAAACAAACAAAGAACACTTGCGAAAGTGAGATCTAATAAAGATAGTATGATAAGATAAATATATTTTTGGTATTTTGTAATATAGATGCAAAAAGTAAAGATGCAAATAAAAGTAGATTGAAAGCAAATATGATAGAAGATAGACCCGGGGGCCATAGGTTTCACTAGAGGCTTCTCTCAAGATAGCATAAGTATTACGGTGGGTGAACAAATTACTGTCGAGCAATTGATAGAAAAGCGCATAGTTATGAGATTATCTAGGCATGATCATGTATATAGGCATCACGTCCATAACAAGTAGAGCGACTCCTGCCTGCATCTACTACTATTACTCCACACATCGAACGACTCCTGCCCGCATCTAGAGTATTAAGTTCATAAGAACAGAGTAACGCATTAAGCAAGATGACATGATGTAGAGGGATAAACTCAAGCAATATGATATAAACCCCATCTTGTTATCCTCGATGGCAACAATACAATACGTGCCTTGCAACCCTTTCTGTCATTGGGTAAGGACACCGCAAGATTGAACCCAAAGCTAAGCACTTCTCCCATGGCAAGAAAGATCAATCTAGTAGGCCAAACCAAACTGATAATTCGAAGAGACTTGCAAAGATAACTCAATCATACATAAAAGAATTCAGAGAAGATTCAAATATTATTCATAGACAAACTTGATCATAAACCCATAATTCATCGGATCTCGACAAACACACCGCAAAAATAGTTTACATCGAATAGATCTCCACAAGAGAGGGGGAGAACATTGTATTGAGATCCAAAAAGAGAGAAGAAGTCATCTAGCTAATAGCTATGGACCCGTAGGTCTGTGGTAAACTACTCACAACTCATCGGAGGGGCAATGATGTTGATGTAGAAGCCCTCCATGGTCGATTCCCCCTCCGGCAGAGTGCCGGCGAAGGCTCCAAGATGAGATCTCGCGGATACAGAAGGTTACGGTGGTGGAAATTGTGCTTCGTGGTGCTCCCGGATGTTTTCGGGGTACGTAGGTATGTATAGGAGGAAGAAGTACGTCGGTGGCCGCCCGAGGGGCCCACGAGACAGGGGGCGCGCCCTACAGGGGGGCACCATCCTATCTCGTGGGAGCCTTGGCAGCTTCTTGACTTGCACTCCAAGTCCTCTAGATCACGTTTGTTCCAAAAACCACACTCCCGAAGGTTTCATTCCGTTTGGACTCTGTTTGATATTCCTTTTCTTTGAAATACTGAAATAGGCAAAAAAACAGCAATATGGGTTGGGCCTCCGGTTAGTAGGTTAGTCCCAAAAATGATATAAATTTGTAAAATAAAGCCCGTAAACATCCAAAAGTGGTAATATAATAGCATGGAACAATCAAAAATTATAGATACGTTGGAGATGTATCAAGCATCCCCAAGCTTAATTCCTGCTCGTCCTCGAGTAGGTAAATGATAAAAAAAGAAATTTTTGATGTGGAATGCTACCTAGCATAATTCTCAATGTAATTTTTCTTTATTGTGGCATGAATGTTCAGATCAAAATGATTCAAAATAAAAGCTTATAAAACATAAAAATAATAATGCTTCAAAGCATACTAACAAATAATCATGTCCTATCAAAATAGCATAGCCAAAGAAAGCTTATCCCTACAAAATCATATAGTTAGGCCATGCTTCATTTTCATTACACAAAATACTCCCATCATGCACAACCACGATGACGAGCCGAGCAATTGTTTCATACTTTTTAACGTGCTTCAGCTTTTTCAACTCTTACGCAATACATGAGCGCAAGCCATGGACATAGCACTATGGTGGTATATGGTGGTGGTTGTGAGGACAAAAAGGGAGAAGATAGTCTCACATCAACTAGGCGTATTAACGAGCTATATGGAGATGCCCATTAATAGATATCAATGTGAGTGAGTAGGGATTGCCATGCAACGGATGCACTAGAGCTATAAATATATGAAAGCTCAACAAAAGAAACTAAGTGGGTGTGCATCCAACTTGCTTGCTGAAGAAGACCTAGGGCATTTTGAGGAAGCCCATCATTGGAATATACAAGCCAAGTTCTATAATGAAAAACTCCCACTTAGTATATGAAAGTGACAACATAGGAGACTCTCTATCATGAAGATCATGGTGCTACTTTGAAGCACAAGTGTGGAAAAAGAGATAGTAGCATTGTCCCTTCTCTCTTTTTCTCTCATTTTATTTTCTCCTTTTTTTCTTTTTTTTCTTTTTTCTCTTTGGCCTTTCTCTTTTTTTGGCCTTTCTTTTTTTTTCTCATTTTTTTCTTTTTGTAAAGTCCAAAGTCTCATCCCGACTTGTGGGGGAATCATAGCCTTCATCATCCTTTCCTCACTAGGACAATGCTCTAATCATGAAGATCATCACACTTTTATGGATTTACAACTCAAAGCTAGAACAAGATATGACTCTATATGAATGCCTCCGGCGGTGTACCGGGATATGCAATGAATCAAGAGTGACATGTATGAAAATTATGAAAGTGGCCTGGCCACAAATACGATGTCAACTACATGATCATGCAAAGAGCAATATGACAATGATGGAACGTGTCATAATAAACGGAACGGTTGAAAGTTGCATGGCAATATATCTCGGAATGGCTATGGAAATGCCATAATAGGTAGGTATGGTGGCTGTTTTGAGGAAGGTAAATAAAGGGTTTATGATACCGGCGAAAGTTGCGCGGTAATAATAAAGGCTAGCAAAGTGGAAGTATGAGTGTGCATATATCCATGGACTCACATTAGTCAAAAAGAACTCATATACTTATTGCAAAATTCTACTTAGCCCTCGAAGCAAAGTACTACTACGCATGCCTCAAGAGGGATAGATTGGTAGGAAAAGACCATCGCTCGTCCCCGACTGCCACTCATAAGGAAGACAATCAAAAGAGCACCTCATGCAACAAATTTGTCACACAACTTTTACCATACGTGCATGCTACGGGACTTGCCAACTTCAACAAAAGTATTTCTTAATTTCATAATTACCCACTAGCATGACCCTAACATCACTACCTTTATATCTCAAAACAATTATCAAGCATCAAATTGATCATAGCATCCAATTCTTTTTCTATGATAGTTTTTATTATACCCAACTTGGATGCTCATCATTCTAGGACCAAATTGTAACCATAGAAAATACCATGTTGTTCTAAAAGACTCTCAAAAAGATATAAGTGAGGCATGAGCGACTAGAAATTTCTTCAAAATAAAGACACCACCGTGCTCTAAAAGATATAAGTGAAGCACTAGAGCAAAAACTATCAAGCTCAAAAGATATAAGTGAAGCACATAGAGTATTCTAGCAAATTCTAATCAAATAGGATTCTCCCAAAAGGTATGTACAGCAAGGATGATTGTGGTAAACTAAAAAGCAAAGACTAATATAATACACGACGCTCCAAGTAAAACACATATCATGTGACGAATAAAAATATAGCTCCAAGTAAAGTTACCAATGAACAAAGACGAAAGAGGGGAAGCCTTCCCGGGGCATCCCCAAGCTTAGGCTTTTGGCTATTCTTGAATATCTTGGGGTGCCTTGGGCATCCCCAAGCTTAGGCTTTTGCCACTCCTTATTCCATAGTCCATAAAAGCTTTACCCAAAACTTGAAAACTTCACAACACAAAACTCAACAGGAAATCTTATAAGCTCCGTTAGTGAAAGAAAATAAAACCACCACAAGGTACTGTAATGAACTCATTCTTTATTTATTTTGGTGTTGAACCTACTGTATTCCAACTTCCCTATGGTTTATAAACTATTTTACTAGCCATAGATGCATCAAAATAAGCAAACAACACACGAAAAACAGAATCTGTCAAAAACAGAACAGTCTGTAGCAATCTGTAACTAAGGCAAACTCCTGGAACTCTAAAAATACTACCAAAATAGGAAGTCCTGGAAAATTTGTTTATTGAACAGCAGCAAAAATAATAAACGCAAAAGCACGTTCCTGTGATTTAAAAAAATTATATTCGTGCGTGCAAAGTTTCTGTTTTTCAGCAGAATCAAATCAACTATCATCGTAGGTTATCCTATAGGTTCTACTTGGCACAAACACTAATTAAAAGATAAAAACACATCTAAACAGAAGGTAGATGCAATATTTATTACTAAAAAGGAGCAAAAACAAAAACATAAAGAAAATTGGGTTGCCTGCCAACTAGCGCTATCGTTTAACGCCCCTAGCTAGGCATAAAAGCAAAGATAGATCTATCGAGTGCCATCTTTGGCACTAAATTCATCAATAGAGCGCTTGTGATCTCTAGGGATTTCTCCCCTTTTAGCAATGGCTAAATTTTTAGGCAAAAATTCAAGAAATTCATTGGCAGCAAAAGGTTCCTTAATGATAGAAAAACAATTGGGAAGAACACTTATGGATTTGAGATCTGCGTCTCCCTTACTAGAAGATTCACCCTTATTTTTAGGAACATAAATAAACTTGGCAGTTTTAGTAGGGGGTTTTGGAGTGTTTTTCATGGGGGAAAACGCGGAACCTAAGTTTGTAATGATATCCTCAAGTTTACCGATTCTAGCAGAGTCTAGATCTATTTTTTCATTGACTATAGGTTTTTTTCTTTAAGATTTTTCAAAGTAACTCCAACCCTAGATCCAAATTGGGTAATGTGATTATGAATATTTTTATCCAAATTTTCAATCAACTCAATAGTGGCAATTTTATTTTCAATGATATCAAGCCGTTGCATCACATGTTCTAAAGTTAAAACCATTCCATTAACCAAAAGAGGTGGTGGGCCAAACAAATCTAACATAGCATTAGAAGCATCAAACGTATGGCTACTCATAAAGTCACCTTCGGTAGCAATATCAAGAACACATCTATTCCAAGGATTAATGCCTACATAAAAATTGCGGAGAAGAACGGAAGTAGCAAGCTTCCTAGTAGCTTTATATTGGGCATTGCAAATTCTATGCCATGCATCTTTTAAACTTTCTCTCTCCCTTTGCTTAAAATTGAGAATTTCTTGTTCGGGAGTGAGAATAAGGATAGGAGGACTAGCCATAACTACAAGGTAAACAAACTAACACACGAGCAAAAAGAAAAAGGCAAGCGAAAATAGAGGGAGATTTGGAAAGAGAGGGCGAATAAAACGACAAGGGTGAAGTGGGGGAGAGGAAAACGAGAGGCGAATGGCAAATAATGTAAATGCGAGGGTGATGAGTTCGTGATGGGTACTTGGTATGTCTTGACTTGAGCGAAGACCTCCCCGGCAACGACGCCAGAAATCCTTCTTGCTACGTCTTGAGCTTGCGTTGGTTTTCCTCGAAGAGGAGAGGGTGATGCAACAATAGTAGCGTAAGTATTTCCCTCAGTTTTTGAGAACCAATGTATCAATCCAGTAGGAGGCTCCTCAAAAGTCCCATGCATCTACACAAACAAACAAAGAACAATTGCGAAAGTGAGATCTAATAAAGATAGTATGATAAGATAAATATATTTTTGGTATTTTGTAATATAGATGCAAAAAGTAAAGATGCAAATAAAAGTAGATTGAAAGCAAATATGATAGAAGATAGACCCGGGGGCCATAGGTTTCACTAGAGGCTTCTCTCAAGATAGCATAAGTATTACGGTGGGTGAACAAATTACTGTCGAGCAATTGATAGAAAAGCACATAGTTATGAGATTATCTAGGCATGATCATGTATATAGGCATCACGTCCATAACAAGTAGAGCGACTCCTGCCTGCATCTACTACTATTACTCCACACATCGACCGACTCCTGCCCGCATCTAGAGTATTAAGTTCATAAGAACAGAGTAACGCATCAAGCAAGATGACATGATGTAGAGGGATAAACTCAAGCAATATGATATAAACCCCATCTTGTTATCCTCGATAGCAACAATACAATACGTGCCTTGCAACCCTTTCTGTCACTGGGTAAGGACACCGCAAGATTGAACCCAAAGCTAAGCACTTCTCCCATGGCAAGAAAGATCAATCTAGTAGGCCAAACCAAACTGATAATTCGAAGAGACTTGCAAAGATAACTCAATCATACATAAAAGAATTCAGAGAAGATTCAAATATTATTCATAGATAAACTTGATCATAAACCCACAATTCATCGGATCTCGACAAACACATCGCAAAAAGAGTTTACATCGAATAGATCTCCCCAAGAGAGGGGGGAACATTGTATTGAGATCCAAAAAGAGAGAAGAAGCCATCTAGCTAATAGCTATGGACCCGTAGGTCTGTGGTAAACTACTCACAACTCATCAAAGGGGCAATGATGTTGATGTAGAAGCCCTCCATGGTCGATTCCCCTCCGGCAGAGTGCCGGCGAAGGCTCCAAGATGAGATCTCGCGGATACAGAAGGTTACGGTGGTGGAAATTGTGTTTCGTGGTGCCCCCGGATGTTTTCGGGGTACGTAGGTATATATAGGAGGAAGAAGTACGTCGGTGGCTGCCCGAGGGGCCCACGAGACAGGGGGCGCGCCCTACAGGGGGGGCGCCCTCCTATCTCGTGGGAGCCTTGGCAGCTTCTTGACTTGCACTCGAAGTCCTCTGGATCACGTTCGTTCCAAAAATCACGTCCCGAAGGTTTCATTCCGTTTGGACTCCGTTTGATATTCCTTTTCTTCGAAATACTGAAATAGGCAAAAAAAAAACAGCAATATGGGCTGGGCCTCCGGTCAGTAGGTTAGTCCCAAAAATGATATAAATGTGTAAAATAAAGCCCATAAACATCCAAAAGGGGTAATATAATAGCATGGAACAATCAAAAATTATAGATACATTGGAGACGTATCAATGATCCTTCTGCGCCATGGCGTTGGTGGAGGTGTGCGGGAGGGAGGGGAATGGGAGGCGAACAGTAAGGCCGCCCGTATTAAGCAGCGGCTTGGGCGCCATTAATGGAGAGGAAGGCAGGCGGCCATGGAAGTCAAAGGGCTCGATTCCCAGTGAGCTTGTGTAGTGTATAGCTCGCACGCTTCGTGGTGAGCCTGCGCATTGGACGATAGCTTGCACGCCTCTCGGTCAGCCTACGCACCGGACTGCACTCGCACGCCTCCCGTCCAGTCAAGCAGCTATCCGCACGACACCTCCTATAGTCATTAAAACCAGGACACATGGCGTCACGTGAATGGTTAACATAACGCACACGATTTGAATTATACAAATGTTTGCATTGTTAGAGTGGCAGCTATTTGTTTGAAAAAGCCTTTGTTGGCTGTTATGCGAGTGCTTCTTCTCTCAAAATGGACACGAAAAATACCACAACATGTGGGGTGCCATTCCATGATAGCATGCCAAGTTTCATGAATTTAAGAATAATTTTGGATTTGCTAGAATTTAAAAACAAAGTATCTTGACATTTTGCCGGCAATCAACAGTGCCCTGGTGTTTGAAATTCATTCCCATTTCTTGCATGAGACCTAAGCATGCACCCAAGGACAAATATTTGATTTTCAGCCAATTTATATGCACTGGAGCATGTGCATGTAGTTCAAATTTGAATTATGCACATAAAATGCCTAGAAAACCCAGTTAATGTATAAAAATGTCCAAACGAACCCCGCAAAATTGCAAAATTTAACACAACACTCCTGTTGTTCTATGTTGACACTAGAAATTTTTTGAAAGCAATAAGAGGTAGCGGATATCATTTCGTCCTCGAAGGTGGGACGTTCCCTACCGAAACCATCAGGCTTGTTGTGAGAAGCTCTTGTTTTTTGAGAAGCTTATACCCAAAACTGACCTAAATGGGACAAAAAAATTACCACGGTAAGTTGATGCCGCTCCATGATAGCATGCCAAGTTTCATGAATTTCAGACGAGTTTTGGATTTACTAGAATTTAAAACCAAGAATCTCAATGTTTGCGGCCGAGTGACGGTGGCAGGGTGTTTGACATTCATTCCCATTTCTTGTATGGGACCTAAGCATGCAACCAAGGACACATGTTTGAATTGTCAACCAATTTATAGCATTAGAGCATGTGCATGTAGTTCAAATTTGAATTATGCACATAAATGCATCAAAAACTCAATTAATGCATAAAAATGTCCATACGAACCCCGAAAAATCCCAAAAATTAACACAACACTCCTGTTGTTCTATGTTGACACTAGAAACATTTTGAAAGCAATAAGAGGCAGCTAATATTATTTCGTCCCCAAAGGTGGGACGTGCCCTACCGAAACCATCAGGCTTGTTGTGAGAAGCTTATACCCAAACCTGCCCCAGATGGGACAAAAAATTTACTACGACATGTTTATGCCGCTCCATGATAGCATGCCAAGTTTAATGAATTTCAGACGAGTTTTGGATTTACTAGAATCTAAAACCAGGAATCTCAGTGTTTGCGGCCGAGTGACGGTGGCAGGGTGTTTGACCTTCATTCTCATTTCTTGCATGGGACCTAAGCATGAAACCAAGGACACAGATTTGAATTTTCAACCAATTTATATGCATTTGAGCATGTGCATGTAGTTCAAATGTGAATTATGCACATAAATGCATTGAAAACTCAATTAATGCATAAACATGTCCAAACAAACCCCGAAAAATCCCAAAAATTGACACAACACTCATGTTGTTCTATGTTGACACTAGAAAAAATTTGAAAGCAATAAGAGGCAGCGGATATCATTTCGTCCCAAAGGTGGGACGTTCCCTACCGAAACCATCAGGCTTGTTGTGAGAACCTTCGGTTTGTGAGAAGCATATCCCCAAACCTGCCCCAAATGGGACAAAAAATTACCATGACATGTCGATGCCCCTCCATGATAGCATGCCAAGTTTCATGAATTTCAGACGAGTTTTGGATTTACTAGAATTAAAAAACCAGGAATCTCAATGTTTGCGGCCGAGTGACGGTGGCAGGGTGTTTGACATTCATTCTCATTTCTTGCATGGGACCTAAGCATGAAACCAAGTACACAGATTTGAATTTTCAACCAATTTATATGCATTAGAGCATGTGCATGTAGTTCAAATTTGAATTGTGCTCATAAATGCATTGAAAACACAATTAATGCATAAAAATGTCAAAATGAACCCCGAAAAATCCCAAAAATTGACACAACACTCCTGTTGTTCTATGTTGACACGAGAAATTTTTTGAAAGCAATAAGAGGCAATGGATATCGTTTTGTCCCCAAAGGTGGGGTGTTCCCTACCGAAACCATCTGGCTTGTCGTGAGAACCTCTGGTTTGTGAAAAGCATACCCCCAAACCTGCCCCAAATGGGACAAAAAATCAACATGCCGCTCCATGATAGCATGCCAAGCTTCATGAATTTCAGATGAGTTTTGGATTTACTAGAATTTAAAAACCAGGCATGTCAATGTTTTCGGCCGAGTGACGGTGGTAGGGTGTTTGACATTCATTCACATTTCTTGCATGAGACCTAATCATGCAACCAAGGACACATATTTGAATTTTCAACTAATTTATATGCATTAGAGCATGTGCATGTAGTTCAAATTTGAATTATGCACATGAATGCATAGAAACCCCAGTTAATGTATAAAAATGTCCAATCGAACCCTAAAAAATCCCAAAAATTGACACACCACTCGTGTTGTTCTATGTTGACACGAGAAACATTTTGGAAGTAAGAAGAGGCAACATATATCAGTTCGCCCCCCAAGGTGGCACATGCCCTACTGAAACCATCAGGCTTGTTGTGAGAGAAGCTCTGGTTTGCGAGAAGCTTATACCCACACCTGCCCCAAATGGGACAATATTTTTACCACGGCATGTCGCTGCCATTCCATGATATCATGTCAAGTTTCATGAATTCCAGACGAGTTTTTGATTTACTAGATTGTTAAAAGCATGTATCTCAATGTTAGCGGATGAGCAACAGTGTCAAGGTGTTTGACATTCATTCTCATTCTCAAGGTGTATCTCAATGTTAGCGGCTGAGCAATAGTGTCAATTTTATTATCACCAACCGTGTGAGATGCAGTACAAAATATTCTAGAGCACCGTCGGTGTATAGTATGCCTATGGCTTACGTGGGAAGGTGCGTCGGATACAGTCCACAGCCGGCGTGTCAAGCACACTAGCTCGCTCCCCAAATATCATTTCACTGTTCAATCGTCGCCGGTGAAAGATGGGGACATGGACCTGCGTCGTGAGGGCAACTTCGGCGGCCCACTCCGGCGAGAGCGCGGTCGTAACCGCCATGCGTGTGCTAACAAGGTGCATGAGCGCGGCCGCAATCTGCGACCGGGCGGCCAAGGCAGCCCAAACAGCCGTTGTTGCTTCTCAAGTGGCGGCAGCAACATCTGCCTCGGGGATAGCAGTTGGCGAGAGCGGCACAACAGTTGTTCGTTCCACAGCGGCGGCCTTAGTCCTGATGGAGGCCGCTCACGACCATGTCGAGGCCGCCCACGCCCAGCTCGTGGCGGTCACCGCACAAATCGAATGAACCTTCTCCGACAATGGTCGGCAACCCACGGCCGAAGTGTTGGCAATCATCGAGAGCGTTCGAGCAGCCGTACATTCGTCCACCGCATACCTTGCGATGACGGAGCCCGTCCAAGCCCAGATCGTGGCCGCCCACGCCCAGCTCGTGGCGGCCTTTTCCAAAGAGATGGCGGACGCAGATGGCAAGATGCTTGCCGAATATGGTGCGATTGATGCCATGGAGCTCCTTCCCCATGAGACCATCGGGCGCGAGCTGGACATGGAGGAGGCGGCGGTGATCGACGAGCACTAGCCGTAGTAATACTCTTTGTTTTTTTAATTAAGAGCACCGGTCTTTAATTTGTTAGAGTAATGTTTAGGCCAGCTAGCTCTGTTTAATTGCTGAACTTGCCCGATTAAGAAGTGTGGGTGTGCTGTAGTCTCCTTTGTGTACCCAAACTATGCAATGACGTGGATGAGCACTGTAACCAGGGAAATTGGAACCAAAAATTTTGACGTTCAAACTCATCACACACGGGTTAAGCTATCTGAATGGTTTGTGATGTTCACATATCGTACACAGTTCTGAATAAGGGACAGTGTCTGATGACACTTTGCGCGCCAGTTTTTCGCTGAAGCGATTCCAAATTTTCGGCTTCCATGGAAATATCTACCTCCCCGCCTCTCCCCCTTACCAAAAGCCACATTTCCCCTGTTTCCGCCTTCCTTTCCAAGTTGAAACCTTCACCCCTTGCTTGCAGCGTCGCCCCCCTCACCGGCGACCCTTCTTCACGCTGCTCGACCTCGTCTATCCAGGCAGGTAATCCACACCAGACACCCATCCTCCTCCTCCTTCCACATACCACATGCCCCGATCGCCGGCGCGACACCTGCCACCCGAATCAGCAACCCCTCCACCAAATAAGCGCCGCCCTAAGCCATGATGCACGCAGTATAGCCAGGAGCTCAAGGAGCATTTGGCAGCAGAGAAGCAAACGTGGCCGCATGCGCGAATGAGGTCACGATGGCTACCATTCGTCCGGACCCCCAGATCTTGGAGGATCACCTTGCCATTTGCTAGCTACGCCGGTTAAGCATGCTCGGTTTACCCGTTGCGTGTGCTGCTCCTGCCTTTCCTTAACAAATTCTACTGAATTATGCTATCTAATTTTACCATGCAATCTGTTGCTCCTGTGTATATGTCATATATGCCGTGTAGTGTGGTGCTCACTTATTATTTGTTTGGTTAATTAGTTGTCGTCTTTAGGTAACTGTTTGGTTCAATTCTGCAAATGTGATGTTCAATTCTTCAGGCTGCAATTTTGTATTGTCTTCCATGTGAGAAATAAATCGAAATTATGTTTACAAAATACATGAGAAACGAATACAATTGCTATATTTCGAAGTTGTCAAGCATGCTTGGTTTGGTTATACATTGTGCAATGTGGTGCTCAGTTAATGTTTGGTTCATTTGTGTTGTGGTGTTTAGTTAACTGTTTGGTTCAATTCTGCAATGCGATGTTCAATAGTTATGGGTGCAATCTGTTATTGTATACCATGTGAGAAGTAAATCGAATTTGGTTGTACTAAATACATGAGAAACAAATACAATTGCTATATTTCCAAGTTGTTAAGCATGCTTGGTTCGGTTAACTGTCTGATCTTCTATTAGGAGTATGTTATATTGTGCAATGTGCTGCTCAGTTAATGTTTGGTTCATTTGTTATGATGTTTAGTTAAGTGCTTGGTTCAATTCTGCAATGCGATGTCCAATTGTCGTGGGTGGAATTTTCTATTGTTGTGCATGTGAGGACTAAATCGAATTTTGCTGCACTAAATACATGAGAAACATATACAACTGCTATATTTTCTAGTTCTTAATCATGCTTGGTTTGGATAAATGGGGTTTCCATATGGCTTGAATTAATCTGACGAATCTGCAATGTGCTTATTTTTCATGAGCATATTTTACTGATAGCATGTGAACCCTTACTTAACCTGATGACTAACTACCTTATATCTGTTGCAGGGAAACAATGGGAAGCACTGAGGTTTACAATCGAGGTTAGCATGTGCATGGTCCGTTGTCTAATAGCACATTATTGTGCAATTGCAGGAACCATTCTAATATTTAGGTTTTTAACAATTTGGTCTTGCACATGTAGGTCCTGCTGTCAAAGGTCTTGACCCACTGTTCGACCCTTTTTGCATATGGGGAAATGAGTTGTCCATGAATATCTGTTGGGGAACACGGTAATTTCAAAAAAAATCCTACTATCACGCAAGATCTATCTAGGTGATGCATAGCAACGAGAGGGGACAATGTGTCCATGTTCCCTCGTAGACCAAAAGCGGAAGCGTTTCAATAACGCGGTTGATGTAGTCGAACTTCTTCGTGATCCAACCGATCAAGTACCGAACGTACGACACCTCCACGTTTAGCACACGTTCAGCTCGATGACGTCCCTCGTGCTCTTGGTCTAGTTGAGTACGAGGGTGAGTTCCGTCAGGACGACCGTGTGGCAACAGTGATGATGATGCTACCGACACAGGGCTTCACCTAAGCACTACGATGGTATGATCAAGGTGTGTAACTGTGGAGGGGGGCACCGCACACGGTTAAGAGAAACTTGTGCGTCCTAGGGTTCCCCCCTGCCCCCCCGTATATAAAGGAGCAAGGGGAGGCCGGCCGGCCCCTCGGGGCGCACCCCAAGATGAGGAGTCCTACTAGGACTTCCTAGTCCTAGCAGGATTCCACTTCTAGGGAGAGAGGGGGAAGGAAGGAGAGGGAGAGGGAGTAGGAAAGGGGGCGTCGCCCCCTGAGGGAGTCCTAGATTAGGGGGTATCCGGACAGCCGGACTATACACTTTGTCCGGACTATTGGAGCGTGAAGATACAAGACTCCAGACTCCGCCCCGTGTCCGGATGGGACTCTCCTTTGCGTGGAAGACAAGCTTGGCGATCCGGATATTATATTTCCTTCCTTGTAACTGACTCCATGTAAACCCTAGCCCTCTCTGGTGTCTATATAAACCGGAGAGTTTAGTCCTCAGAGGGACGATCACAATCATAATCATCATAGGCTAGCTTCTAGGGTTTAGCCTCTACGATCTCATGGTAGATCAACTCTTGTACTACTCATATCATCAATATCAATCAAGCAGGAAGTAGGGTTTTACCTCCATCGAGAGGGCCCGAACCTGGGTAAACATCGTGTCCCTTGTCTCCTGTTACCATTAGCCTAAGACGCACAGATCGGGACCCCCTACCCGAGATCCGCCGGTTTTGACACCGACACCCCCCTTCCCTTGTACTATTCGGACTCCAAGGGAGGGCGGCCTGCCCTGGCCGCCCTCCTCTCTCTCCACTAAGGCCCATGGTGGCCCATTAGTTCCCCCCGGGGGTTCCGTAACCCCTCCGGCACTCCGGTTTTACCCGAAACTTCCCGGAACTCTTCTGGTGTCCGAATAACATGGTCCAATATATCAATCATTATGTCTCGACAATTTCGATACTCCTCGTCACGTCCGTGATCTCATACGGAACTCTGAACAAACTTCGGTCATCAAAAACACATAACTCATAATACATATTGTCATCGAACGTTAAGCGTGCGGACCCTACGGGTTCGAGAACTATGTAGACATGACCGAGACACATCTCCGGTCAATAAGCAATAGCAAAACCTGGATGCTCATATTGGCTCCTACATATTCTACGAAGATCATTATCGGTCAAACCGCATAACAACATACGTTGTTCCCTTTGTCATCGGTATGTTACTTGCCCAAGATTCGATCGTCGGTATCATCATACCTAGTTCAATCTCGTTACCGGCAAGTATCTTTACTCGTTCCGTAATACTTCATCCCGTAACTAACTCATTAGTCACAATGCTTGCAAGGCTTATAGTGATGAGCATTACCGAGAGGGCCCGGAGATACCTTTCCGAAACACGGAGTGACAAATCCTATTCTCGATCTATGCCAACCCAACAAACACCTTCGGAGACACCTATAGAGCATCTTTATAATCACCTGTTTACGTTGTGACGTTTGATAGCACACAAGGTGTTCCTCCGGTATTCCGGAGTTGCATAATCTCATAGTCTGAGGAACATGTATAAGTCATGAAGAAAGCAGTAGCAATGAAACTGTAACGATCATAATGCTAAGCTAACGGATGGGTCATGTCCATCACATCATTCTCCTAATGATGTGATCCCGTTCATGTAATGACAACACATGTCTATGGTTAGGAAACTTAACCATCTTTGATTAACAAGCTAGTCAAGTAGAGGCATACTAGGGACACTTATATTTTGTCTATGTATTCACTCATGTACTAAGTTTGCGGTTAATACAATTCTAGCATGAATAATAAACATTTATCATGAAATAAGGAAATAAATAATATCTTTATTATTGCCTCTAGGGCATATTTCCTCCAGTCTCCCACCTTGCACTAGAGTCAGTAATGTAGATTACAAAGTAATGATTCTAACACCCATGGAGTTTTGGTGCTGATCATGTTTTGCTCGTGGATGTCCATGGGTCTACAACATTCAGATCCATATGTATCTTGCAAATCTCTATGTACCCCTCCAACACTTGATGACGGATGGAATTGATGTGTCTCTTGATGTTCTTGGTTCCCTTGTGAAATCTGGATTCCTTTGCCAAGGCAATTGCACCAGTATTGTCACAAAAGATTTTCATTGGACCTGATGCACTAGGTATGACACCTAAATCAGATATGAGCTCCTTCATCCAGACTCCTTCATTTGCTGGTTCTGAAGCAGCAATTTACTCCGCTTCACAAGTAGATCCCGCCACGATGCTGCTTGGAACTGCACCAACTGACAGCTCCTCCATTCTTAAAATACGTGTCCAGATTGCGACTTAGAGTCATCCGGATCATTGTCAAAGCTTGCATCGATGTAACCGTTTACGACGAGCTCTTTGTCACCTCCATAAACGAGAAACATATCCTTTGTCCTTTTCAGGTATTTCAGGATGTTCTTGACCGTTGTCCAGTGCTCCACTTTGGGATTACTTTGGTACCTCCCTGCTATGCTTATAGCAAGACACACATTAGGTCTGGTACATAGCATTGCATACATGATAGATCCTATGGCTGAAGAATAGGGAATAACTTTCATTTTCTCTCTATCTTCTGGAGTGGTCAGGCATTGAGTCTGACTCAACTTCACACCTTGTAACACAGGCAAGAACCCTTTCTTTGACTGATCCATTTTGAACTTCTGCAAAACTTTATCAAGGTATGTGCTTCATGAAAGTCCAATTAAGCGTCTTGATCTATCTCTATAGATATTGATGCCCAATATGTAAGCAGCTTCTCTGAGGTCTTTCATTGAAAAACTCTTATTCAGGTATCCCTTAATGCTATCTATAAATTCTATATCATTTCCAATCAGCAATATGTCATCCACATATAATATTAGAAATGCTACAGAGCCCCCACTCACTTTCTTGTAACTATAGTCCGGCCTCTGCTCAAGCCCCATCAAAGCAGCATTCGTGCCACGCGTACACAATTATGCACTCAAAATTACATGGGCATAGGTGGAGGCGCAACAGTGACTCAGTCAACAGTGCGGTATAACCGCAACATACCTTAATAATCCCCCCACCTTTTTATCTTCCAGGACACTGCTTTAGGGCAGCCTCTTCAGAAGATCCGGATTGCTGGACTTACACAGGAGAGATAACCAAGGAGGCAACAGGCTTTGCGCACAAAGGAAATACCCAGGTGGAATCTGTTCACGATCGTTATACCTGTTTTATATACCTACATGCAGCCCGCCCTTGGATAGGACATGTGAAATAGTCCTATTTACTTCTGCTTAACCGCACTCGTTGTAAAACATACGCCTAAACATATTATTCATCAATGGGAGATAATATATAGCGTCAGCTTATTATTCATATTTGCACATTTTTCCTATAAATGTTTATTTAATATTGCATCCGTACACCTTGGTACGTTCAGTTTGCCAGGGGCTTCTTATGGTGCCCCATAATATGGCAAGACAAGTCCGAACACTTTCAACAGTGCAGCACCCCGAACTTATAGCATTATATGCATCAGCTGCCTCTTTGTGAGGCCGAGCTTCCCTGTGCCTGCTCCAGGTCCCGTTTGAGTCCGGCAACCTCGGCCGTGCGTACATCAGCGGCAAGCAGCACTGCCTGCTTATCCACAGGCATACCTACTATTAGACTCCTGCAGATTTTAATTGACCCTCCGTTTGGCTCTTCTTTCCGAACACCGAATAGAGTATCAGGGGCTACTACCTATCGGGTGATAATTTCACACATTTTTATTACTTACCTCAAACCCGTCAGGAGGCTGGTGCAGGCTTCGGTTAGTCCGCCCTTGGCAGACAGAACCTTCTGAATCACCGCACTCATAAGAGTACGGTGCTCTTCATCCATGGAAGTGCCGCGAAGCGCTTCCAGCAGACTATCCAATGCCTCTGGCGTAACGGAAGTCATCGGCATGGATGGCTCGCCCTCCCTAGCGAGGGGCCGCCTGCCTGAATCCGGAACCATCAAAGGTTCCGGCACAGTATCCGATTGAGAGCCCGGCTTGTTGCGGCTCTCATCGGCACGATCCGCGGGGATCTTGTACCCCGTGTGCCCGACGTCTGGAATTCCGCCTTGGGGCGTCTCCAGAGTCACCTCCCCCTGCTCTGGGAGCCTTTGGGACAACACCTCTGTGTCATCCGCAGGCCGAGGAGTAGTGGCTGTCGGGAGCGAGTTCATCGCTGAATCACTCAAGGACCCATCCGAAGATGATATCTCGGGATGGACCCTGGCCAGACTGCATAAATGTTCGGTGTTATAACAAGACTATGAAGCAAAATCGCACTAAAGTACAATAGAGTGCGGATACTTACAATCTTGCTAGGGGCTTCCCCCTAGGCAGCCACCCCTCCTTGCTATAGGTGGCAGTGGTGGAGTAATCCGGAAGGGACGCCTTTCCCTTCTTGGGCGTCCTAGCCTCCCCCTCCGGGGCGGCCTTCCTCTTCTTCTCCTCCCCAGTGCGGGGAGGTAGAGTTTCTTCGTTTTTTCCCCCGCCTCCGCGGGAGGAATCTGCCTCGTCGTCTTCGGACGACAAGGGTATAACGACCTTGCGCCGGGGACCCTTCTTGGTCCCCTGGCCCGCCTTATCAGGCCCCCATCCTCTCCGGATGGGGCGTCCTCTTCCTATTCTTCCTCCCCTTTGGGGGAGGAGTGTGCCTCGTCGTCTTCGGACGAGGCTTCCGGTACAACCTTACGCCGGAGACCCTCCCTGGTCCCCAGGGCCTTCTTTTCGGCCTTCCTCTCCGGTGCCTTGTAGGGCGCCGGGACTAGCATCTCCGTTAGGAGAGCATCTCTTGGGCCTTCTGGCAGTGGAGCCGGACAGTCAATCCGCTCCACTGTCTCCACATACTCATGATCAAATATACACAATGACTTAAGACTCCCCCATGAATATATTGGGAAAAACTGAATCCGGTGGTAGTCAGAAAACTCACCAGACGGGGGGGGGGGGGGGGGGCATGAAGTCCACGGTCCTCGGATGTGGGAGGAGGTACTTCAGAGGCCTTGAACAGCGCCTTCCATGCGTCTTTGTGCGTCATGCCGTAGAGCTTTTGAAGCGTCTGGTGTTCGGCCGGGACGAACTCCCACAGATTAAATACCCGTCTTTGGCACGGAAGAATCCGGCGGACAAGCATGACCTGGACCGCGTTGACAAGCTTGATTTTCTTGTCCTTCATGTTCTTGATGCAGTTCTGAAGTCCGGTCAGCTCCGCAGGCTCGCCCCAGGCCAGGCCCTTCTTTTCCCAGGAGGTGAGCCGCATGGGGATTCCAGATCGGAATTCGGGGGCCGCTGCCCAGTTGGCGTCGCGCGGCTCGGTGATGTAGAACCACCCCGATTGCCACCCTTTTACGGTCTCCGTGAAGGAGCCGTCAAGCCAGGTGACGTTAGGCATCTTGCCCACCATGGCCCCTCCGCACTCCGCTTGCTGGCCGCTCATGATCTTCGGCTTCACGCAAAAGATTTGTAGCCACAAGCCAAAGTGAGGCTTGATGCGGAGGAAGGCTTCGCACACGACGATAAACGTCGAGATATTGAGGACGAAATTTGGGGCTAGATCATGGAAATCTAGCCCGTAGTAGAACATGAGCCCGCGAACGAAGGGATGAAGTGGAAATCCCAGTCCACGGAAGAAGTGGGCGAGAAACACGACCCTCTCGTGGGGTTTCGGGGTTGGAATGACCTGTCCGTTGTCCGGTAGCCGGTGCGCGATGTCTGCGGCCAAGTATCTGGCCGCCCGAAGATTCGCAATATGCTTCTCCTTCACGGTGGAAGCCCC
This sequence comes from Triticum timopheevii, assembly GCA_963921465.1. NCBI lineage: Eukaryota > Viridiplantae > Streptophyta > Magnoliopsida > Poales > Poaceae > Triticum > Triticum timopheevii. Next base: position 501,220,231 of record OY997266.1, on the reverse strand, counting down.
CCACTTGCCTCCTGCTCCGGACATGTTTAGCTGTGCGGAGAAGGCTTGGACTAGGGCGCTGGAGCTCGAGGAGGCAAGCAAAGGAGGAGGATGGCGTGGGTGAAAATGGGGAGCCCTTATCCCTTTATAGAGGCGACGAAAGCGGTGCACCTCCCCACTTGCCCGTTGAGAATCACTTACTTCCCAAGCGCCACGATTGATGGTGCGGTGGGATTACCCATACCCGTATTGATGAGAATCCCGTGATAAGGGGACATGATCTCTGCTTTGACAAGACGTGTCAAGGAAACCGCCTCGCAATATGCGTTGTGGCTGGTTGTGGGAAAACGGTTCGAATAATGACCCGACCGTAGTGACATGTCATGTTGTCTAAAAAAGTTGTCAGCAGATTACATTTGTGAAATATCATTCTCTCTACAGTGTTGTGTGAAGATCATCTTGCCGATCCGGACACGGTTTAAGTGTTCGATAATTACTTTGGAGTATTTGGAGATGGATACCGCCTTGCAATGCGGAAGACAAGACTGTGCATCGGACTCATCGTCATTGAAGCCTGGTTCAGGGGCTACTGAGGGAGTCCTGGATTAGGGGGTATCCGGACAGCCGGACTATACACTTTGTCCGGACTATTGGAGCGTGAAGATACAAGACTCAAGACTCCGTCCCGTGTCCGGATGGGACTCTCGTTTGCGTGGAAGACAAGCTTGGCGATCCGGATATTATATTTCCTTCCTTGTAACTGACTCCATGTAAACCCTAGCCCTCTCCGGTGTCTATATAAACCGGAGAGTTTAGTCCTTAGAGGGACGATCACAATCATAATCCTCATAGGATAGCTTCTAGGGTTTAGCCTCTACGATCTCGTGGTAGATCAACTCTTGTACTACTCATATCATCAATATCAATCAAGCAGGAAGTAGGGTTTTACCTCCATCGAGAGGGCCCGAACCTAGGTAAACATCGTGTCCCTTGTCTCCTGTTACCATTAGACTAAGACGCACAGATCGGGACCCCCTACCCGAGATCCGCCGGTTTTGACACCGACACCCCCTTCCCTTGTACTATTTGGACTCCAAGGGAGGGCGGCCTGCCCTGGCCGCCCTCCTCTCTCTCCACTAAGGCCCATGGTGGCCCATTAGTTCCCCCGGGGGGTTCCGTAACCCCTCCGGCACTCCGGTTTTACCGAAACTTCCCGGAACTCTTCCGATGTCCGAATAACATGGTCCAATATATCAATCATTATGTCCCGACAATTTCGAGACTCCTCGTCACGTTCGTGATCTCATCCGGGACTCCGAACAAACTTCGGTCATCAAAAACACATAACTTATAATACATATCATCATCGAACGTTAAGCGTGCGGACCCTACGGGTTCGAGAACTATGTAGACATGACCGAGACACATCTCCGGTCAATAAGCAATAGCAAAACCTGGATGCTCATATTGGCTCCTACATATTCTACGAAGATCATTATCGGTCAAACCGCATAACAACATACGTTGTTCCCTTTGTCATTGGTATGTTACTTGCCCAAGATTCGATCGTCGATACCATCATACCTAGTTCAATCTCGTTACCGGCAAGTCTCTTTACTCGTTCCGTAATACTTCATCCCGTAACTAACTCATTAGTCACAATGCTTGCAAGGCTTATAGTGATGAGTATTACCGAGAGGGCCCAGAGATACCTCTCCGAAACACGGAGTGACAAATCCTAATCTCGATCTATGCGAACCCAACAAACACCTTCGGAGACACCTATAGAGCATCTTTATAATCACCCATTTACGTTGTGACGTTTGATAGCACACAAGGTGTTCCCCCGGTATTTCGAAGTTGCATAATATCATAGTCTGAGGAACATGTATAAGTCATGAAGAAAGCAGTAGCAATGAAACTATAACGATCATAATGCTAAGCTAACGGATGGGTGATGTCCATCACATCATTCTCCTAATGATGTGATCCCGTTCATCAAATGACAACAAATGTCTATGGTTAGGAAACTTAACCATCTTTGATTAACGATCTAGTCAAGTAGAGGCATACTAGGGACACTTATGTTTTGTCTATGTTTTCACACATGTACTAAGTTTCCGGTTAATACAATTCTAGCATGAATAATAAACATTTATCATGAAATAAGGAAATAAATCATACCTTTATTATTTCCTCTAGGGCATATTTCCTCCAGTCTCCCACCTTGCACTAGAGTCAGTAATGTAGATTACAAAGTAATGCTTCTAACACCCATGGAGTTTTGGTGCTGATCATGTTTTGCTCGTGGAAGTCAATGGGTCTACAACATTCAGATCCATATGTATCTTGCAAATCTCTATGTCCCCCTCCAACACTTGATGATGGATGGAATTGAAGTGTCTCTTGATGTGCTTGGTTCCCTTGTGAAATCTGGATTCCTTTGCCAAGGCAATTGCACCAGTATTGTCATAAAAGATTTTCATTGGACCCAATGCACTAGGTATGACACCTAAATCAGATATGAACTCCTTCATCCAGACTACTTCATTTGCTAGTTCTGAAGCAGCAATGTACTCCACTTCAGAAGTAGATCCCGCCACGACGCTCTGCTTGGAACTGCACCAACTGACAGCTCCTCCATTCTTAAAATACGTGTCCAGATTGCGACTTAGAGTCATCCGGATCATTGTCAAAGCTTGCATCGATGTAACCGTTTACGACGAGCTCTTTGTCACCTCCATAAACGAGAAACATATCCTTTGTCCTTTTCAGGTATTTCAGGATGTTCTTGACCGTTGTCCAGTGCTCCACTCTGGGATTACTTTGGTACCTCCCTGCTATGCTTATAGCAAGGCGAGGTCTGGTACATAGCATTGCATACATGATAGACCCTATGGCTGAAGCATAGGTGTCGGTGTCAAAACCGGCGGATCTCGGGTAGGGGGTCCCGAACTGTGCGTCTAGGAGGATGGTAACAGGAGACAAGGGACACTATGTTTTACCCAGGTTCGGGCCCTCTTGATGGAGGTAAAACCCTACGTCATGCTTGATTAATATTGATGATGTGTATTACAAGAGTGGATCTACCACGAGATCAAGGAGGCTAAACCCTAGAAGCTAGCCTATGGTATGATTGTTGTAATGGATGTTATGTCCTACGGACTAAAGCCCTCCGGTTTATATAGACACCGAAGAGGGCTAGGGTTACACAGAGTCGGTTACAATGGTAGGAGATCTAAATATCCGTATTGCCAAGCTTGCCTTCCACGCCAAGGAAAGTCCCATCCGAACACGGGACGAAGTCTTCAATCTTGTATCTTCATAGTCTAGGAGTCCGGGGGACGATGATAGTCCGGCTGTCCGGACACTCCCTAGTCTAGGACTCCCTCAGTAGCCCCTGAACCTGGCTTCAATGACGATGAGTCCGGCGCGCATAATGTTCAGCATTGCAAGGCGGGTTCCTCCTCCAAATAATCCATAGAAGATTGTGAACACCAAGATAGTGTCCGGCTCTGCAAAATAAATTCGACATTCCACCGTAGAGAGAATAATATGTGTACGAGTTCAATCTGCTGACGTATTTTGTGACGTCACACCACTACCAAGCTTTTACTTGAATCATTTTTTATTATACCACCTCAGCGCGTTTAGCGAAGCGGTTTCCTTGGCACGTCTTGTCGAAGCAGAGATCGTGTTCCCCTTATTCCGGGATTCTCATCAATACGGACGTGGGTAACCCAACCGCTCCATTGATGGTGGCACTTGGGAGATAAGCGAGTTTTACCAGGCTAGTGGGGGCGCATAATCTTCGCCCGCCTATATATAAGGGATAAGGATTCACCTTTTCACCTACGCCTTCTTCCTCCTTTGCTTATCCATCTCCGTGCACTCGAGCTCCAGCGCCCAAGTTCGCGCATCTCGTCTCAACCTTCTCCGACCATGTCCGGAGCGGGAGGCAAGTGGTTGGCCTCCACCGTTAAGGAGGAGCACATCACAAAGTTGCGCAGCGCCGGATACCTTTCCGGCGACATCGCGCACCGGCTGCCCGACGAGGGGCAGCTCATCCCCACCCCCAGGCCCCATGAGAGGGTCGTTTTCCTTCCCCACTTCCTCCGCGGACCAGGCTTTCCACTTCACCCCTTTGTCCGGGGGCTCATGTTCTACTACGGCCTGGATTTGCATGATCTGGCGCCGAACTTCATCCTCAACATCTCGGCGTTTATCGTCGTGTGCGAGGCCTTCCTCTGCATCCAGCCCCACTTCGGCTTGTGGCTCAGGACCTTCAATGTCAAGCCGAAGGTAGTGAAGGGCACTCAAGCGGAGTGCGGAGGCGCCATGTTGGGCAAGATGCCCAACGTCCTTTGGTTCGAAGGGGCCTTCGTGGAATCCGTCAAGGGGTGGCAGTCGGGGTGGTTCTATATCACCAAGCCGTGCGACCCTACATGGGCGGCGGCCCCCGAGTTCAGATCTGGTATCCCTACGCAGCTCACCTCCTGGAAAGAGAAGGGCTTGCTGTGGGGTAATTCGAAGGAGCTGACGGGACTCCAAGCCTGTATCCAGAAGCTGGTGAACAAGAAGCTCAGGCTTGTTAACGTGGTCCAAGTCATGCTCGTTCGCCGGATTCTCCCATGCCAAGAACGGGCATTCAATCTGTGGGAGTTCGATCCGGAACAGCACCAGGCGTTGAGCGGGCTCTTCGACACGACGTACGAAGGCGCCTGGAGGGTGCTGTTTAAGGGCGCTGAAGCCCCCGCATCCGCGACGGAAGATCATGGATTTCATTCGCAGCGTCCAGCTGACGAGGTAAGTGATTCTACCCCTTTACGGGACACTTGTTGTTAATAGTTTGATTCTGAGCGGGTTTCAATTTCCCTTTTCCTTTGACAGGACTGGATGAAGAAGGCGGAGCAGCTCATCTGCCCGGCTCCCATGCCAGAAAACCCAGTAGACGCCCGTCTAGCGGGGCTGCTGGTTCCGGCACCGCATGTGGTGCCGGAGAAAAAGGCCAAGAAGGTGGCCACGGCCACTCGAAAGAGTTCCCATTTTCAGGTCTCCGGCGACTCCGAGGCGGACTCCTCCCTCGAAGATGAGGAGGAGGAAGAAGACTCTCTCCCAGAGGAGGGAGAGAGGAAGAGGAAGGCTTCCCCAACAGGGGAGGCCGATGGGTCCAAGAGGGTAAGAACTATTCCCCCGGACAGCTCTGCCAACGCCAACGTTGGCGGTGAAGAGTGGCCTTCAAGGGCCAGGCCTCCGACGAGATCGTAAGTATCCGGATTCCTGAATGATTTATAATTTCTCTTTTGTGTCACATAGTGTCCTTCTAATGCCGCATACTGCCTGCAGTCCGGCCGATGATGATCTCCCCGCTTCATCGAGCGGGTCGTTGGCTGCGTCGGATGTGGATTCCATCCCGACTGCCTCCACCCCTCGCGCTGCTGAGGACGCCGAGGTGGGATCCCAGGAAGGGAGCCATCAGGAGGAGGCTCCGGAGGCGCCGCAAGGCAGCCTCTCGGACTTTGCGCCGGACTCCACACCGGAACCCACAGTGGTTCCGGAGTCCGGCGGGCAGCCCCTTCGCAAGAAGGGCAAGACCGTGACGCCGGCAGCCTCCGTCCAACCCGAGGTGCCAGACAACTTGCTGGAGGCGCTCCAAGGCGCTTCCATTGAGGAAGAACACCGCACTGTAATGAGTGCGGTGATTCAGAAGGTTCAGCTCGCCAAGAGCGGGCTAACCGAAGCCTGCAGTAGCCTTCTAACAGGCTTTGAGTTAATAAGTTAAAATTATGTAATGTAATACCGCATAGACAGTAGCCCTTGATGCTCAGTTCGGTGTTCGGAAAGAAAAGCCGGACTGAGGATCTAAAAAGATATACGCAGGGTTGCTAAAAGTATGTCAATATGGGTTTGCAGGCTGCGCTGCTGACCTCTGTCGCACTGACTGCGGAGGTCGGTGCATTATAGCAGGATCTCGAGCGGTCCGAGCAAGGGCTCGGCCGTGCCAAGAAGCAGCTCGAGGACAAAGAAGGTGAGTAACACCACTTTGAATAGTTACCTTACAGAAAAGGATTTAGGTTGCAATAAAAATAACAAGGATAACATGGGTACTGCAGGGGCCACGAACGAGGTGGCAACCCTGAAGGAGGCTGTGTCCGCGGCCGAACGTAATGCGGCCGCGGAACGGGCAGAGCGGGAGAAGCAGGAGGCGCGGGTGGCGGAGGTGCGACAAGAGCTCCAAGCTCTCATGGACAAGCATGAGAGTTTGGAGCGCGACTCAAAGACTCGAGAGTCCGAGCTCGCCTCGGCTCTCGAAAGTGCCAAGTCCGCCAAGGCCGAGGCCTGTAAGGCCCTTCAGGAGGTTGAAGATGTGAAGAAAATAGCGGCGGGTAAGGCATTTTTCATGCAAAGCAAGCATGTTAATGTAAACTACCTGACACTTACCCGAATTCGGAGCTCTCTAGGGGCGTTTGCAGATCTGCCACGCAGTGTATCCGATGCCGCCGCATTCTACCGTGGTGAGGAGGGGAGCTCAGCGGAGAAGGTCTTCTGGTCTCAGTACGCTGAGTCCGGCCATCCGGTGCCCCCTAGCGACCAGCTGAAGCAGCTGGTTGAGCTCCACAAGGTGGCTAAGGAGGCCATGAAGGGCCTCATAGTCCGGCTGTGGCCTGGAGAGGCCATGCCTGGGAGCTACTTCGGCCTCGTGAGGCGGCTGGTGGATGCGTGCCCCTGGGTGGAGGTCATCAAGCGCTCCGCCTGTATTGAAGGTGCTCGTCGGGCCCTTGCCCGCGCAAAGGTGCACTGGGGCAAGCTGGATGCGGAAAGGCTCATCACTGACGCGCCACCAGCGGGCAAGGAGTATCGTACGCCCGAGATGTACTATAAGACTGTCCTGAAGGGTGCCCGCAAGATTGCGGATGAGTGCCCCAAAGATGTAATTATTGAGTAAACTCGCTATGTATTATCCTGTGCGCTGAAAACTTTGTTCATATGCGCCAAGCAACGCTTGTTTAATTTAAAATATTACCTTCTGTGCGGCCGTTTATAAAATCTGAGAGATGGCAAGTCGTCGGCTTTAGCCCCCATGCCACGAGTGCTGGGGTGTTCGGGATAAACTTGAGCACTCTTGTTCCCATTTTTGGGTCCATCTAGGGAGGCGCTCAACACAACGAACCAGGCAACCGGACTTATAATGCTTGAACACTCTCACTTAGCCATAGAATTCTATAATTTTAAATTTCGGCGAAGCCCCTAGTATTCGGAAGACCGAATTCGGGGCGCTATCCACGCCTTCGTCGGACATTATCCGGTTCTTCGCTCGAAGCGGCATAAGTCTTTAGGGACCCGAAAAGACCTCTCGAACAGCGACCAGTCTCTCGCCTTATCATGCCAGTCAGTTTTAGCTTTCTCCACTGAGGCGCTCGCCCAGCTCAACCGGGGCGCAATCGCAGTGGTTCTCCCAGTGCCACCTTAGCCGACAGAACAGAATGTAAGGCACCAAAACGTGGGAGCCGGGCAAACCCAACTATTGACCCAAGACATGATTCGGAGCCGATTCATATAATGCTATAAGTTCGGGGTGCCGCACTTGTGAAAGTGTTCGGACTTATCACACCATAATGCGGGGAACATAAGCCCCTGGTGTATTCGGCCGTACCAAAATATACGGGTGCAAGATGTCATTAGTGAACATATATGTAAAGTAATGCAATTACAGGCAAAAAGGTGCTGCATTATTTATTCAAGGAATTCTGCTATGAGTGCGGAATGATACAAATAGTGCGGTAAGCAAGGGATTGGACTAATTAAACATGTCCCCCTCCAGTGGTGGGCTGTGGACTGGTGTATATAATCGAATTTAATGCTCGTAATGGAGACCACCTGAATGTTCGTCGCAGCCTTTTTCCCTCCCTGGCTGTTGCATCGTGAGTTCGGCGGGTTCGCCGCCGGACAGGGCCTCTGGTGAACGGAGTCCTGTGTATATAAAGAAGGAAAATAGAAAAAACAAAAGCGACACACTTGTGAGCCCCTGGTGTGGTCGAGCCGCACTCTGGGTCTGTTGTGGTCGTGCCCCTCCCCCTATGCCCATGGTATCTCTAGAGCGTAATGATGTACGCGGAGGGTTGGTCTTACAATCATGCGAGGGCTGGGGTTGGGGCCGCATTGCTACGTGTGCTCGGAACGTGCCAGGTGGTCTTGATTGATGTTGCTCCGGGCGCGTTTGGCCGTGTCCGGTCGTTTAACGGCCGGACTCGAAAATTGCCTTAAAAGGCTGCTCTGTACTTCTGCCGCGAGAGCCGCTGTATGTTCCTCCGTTCGGAGGGAGCGTTCCGTATTTCCGTTGACCGTGATGACTCCACGAGGGCCTGGCATCTTGAGCTTGAGGTATGCGTAATGCGGCACCGCGTTGAACTTTGCGAACGCGGTTCGTCCGAGCAGAGCATGATAGCCGCTGCGGAACGGGACTATGTCAAAGATTAACTCCTCGCTCCGGAAATTGTCCGGGGATCCGAAGACCACTTCCAGTGTGACTGAGCCTGTACAATTGGCCTCAACACCTGGTATGACGCCTTTGAAGGTCGTCTTTGTAGGTTTAATCCTTGAGGGGTCTATGCCCATCTTGCGCACTGTATCCTGATAAAGCAGGTTCAGGCTACTGCAGCCGTCCATCAGGACTCTCGTGAGGTGAAATCCATCGATGATTGGGTCTAAAACCAATGCGGCGAATCTGCCATGGCGGATGCTGGTCGGATGGTCTCTTCGATCGAAAGTGATCGGGCAAGAGGACCATGGATTGAACTTCGGGGCGACTGGCTCCATCGCGTATACGTCCCTTAGTGCACGCTTCCGCTCCCTCTTGGGTATATGGGTTGCGTATATCATGTTTACCGTCCGCACTTGTGGGGGGAAACCCTTCTGTCCTCTACTGTTCGGCGGCCGGGTCTCTTCTTCGTCATCGCTGTGCAGCCCCTTGTCGTTGTTTTCGGCAATTAACTTGCCTGCCTGCTTAAATACCCAACAATCTCTGTTGGTGTGGTTAGCTGGCTTTTCGGGGGTGCCATGTATCTGGCATGAGCGGTCGAGTATTCGGTCCAAATTGGACGGACCCGGAGTGGTTCTTTTGAATGGCTTCTTCCGCTGACCGGCTTTAGAGCCTCGAAATCCGGCGTTGACTGCCGTATCCTCCTTGTCGTCGCCGTTAACGCGGCGCTTGTTTTTGCTTCGACGCGACCTGCCGTTGTGGTCCTTAGTATCCGGACTGCCAGCATTTTTACTAAGGTTGTTGCTGCGAGCTAGCCAGCTATCCTCTCCCGCACAGAAGCGGGTCATTAGTGATGTGAGGGTTGCCATGGATTTCGGCTTTTCCTGTCCTAGGTGCCGGGCTAGCCATTCGTCACGGATGTTATGTTTGAAGGCTGCAAGGGCCTCTGCATCCGGACAGTCGACGATTTGATTTTTCTTTGTTAAGAACCGTGTCCAGAACTGTCTGGCCGATTCATCTGGCTGCTGAATTATGTGGCTTAGGTCATCGGCGTCTGGCGGTCGCACATATGTGCCCTGGAAATTGTCGAGGAATGCGGCTTCCAGGTCTTCCCAACACCCAATTGACTCTGTGGGCAAGCTGTTAAGGCAATGCCGAGCTGGTCCTTTAAGCTTGAGTGGGAGGTACTTGATGGCGTGGAGATCGTCGCCGCGGGCCATATGGATGTGAAGGAGATAATCTTCGATCCAAACCGCGGGATCTGTTGTGCCATCGTAGGATTCGATGTTGACGGGTTAAAACCCTTCAGGGATTTGATGATCCATTACTTCGTCAGTGAAGCATAGCGGGTGTGCGGCGCCTCTATATTGAGCAATATCACGACGCAACTCGAGTGAGCGTTGTCTGCTGTGTTCGGCCCGACCGGAGTTGTTGTATCCGGCGAGACGGTATTCGTCGTGGGTCATGGGGCGCCCACGTGATCCGTAGATGGATCTCGATTGCCTTGCTTTGTCCTCCAATATATCTCGCAAGTCCGGCGCGTTCCCTCTTGGCTTCGTACTTTTGGAGCGATGCTGGGGTACGGTCTTGGTGGAGGGCCTGGATGCCTCTCTGTCGCGACCACGGGGTGGTCGGTCGGCCGTATTGTGCGCTGGTGATGAAGGTATGTATGCTTCTTCCTCTAATCGGGGGAGCAACTTGCATTTTGTGTAACTCTTGGAGGGACGTTCGAGTTCGTACTCTTCGGCCGCGAGGACCTCAGTCCATCTGTCGGCCAGCAGGTTTTGATTAGCTTGAAGCTGCTGCTGCTTTTTCTTTAGGCTATTTACCGTGGCGATAAGCCTGCGTTTAAAACACTCTTGTTCGACGGGATCCTCTGGCACGACGAATTCGTCGTCATTGAGGCTTGCCTCGTCTCCGGAGGGAGGTATGTAATTATCATCCTCGACCTCTTCGTCTGCCGCTCTCTCGTGAGGGCTTGCTTCTGCATCCTCCCGCGCTGAATCTTGCTGGAGGGGATTGTCTTCGGCACTTTCTGGGGTGTTGTTATCTCCTGTGCCGGAATCTCCATTCTTGCTGTGGCGGGATTTAGAGTGGCGCCATTGACGTAGGCGCTTGGGCTGTTTCTTTAAGGAATCTGCCTCCGATGCTTCTTCGCCGTCCCCATCTTTTGGGGTGTCCACCATGTATATGTCATATGACGAGGTGGTCTTCCAGTGCCCTGTAGGCGCTGGCTCTTGTTCGTCTCCGGCATCGTCGTCCATACCGTTGATGTCATCGGAGTCATAGTCTAGCATGTCGGTTAGATCGTCGACAGTGGCTACAAAGTGGGTGGTGGGTGGGTTTTGAATTTCTTCGTCGTCCGCGTCCCAACCATCCTAGCCGTAATCCGGCCAGGGCTCTCCGGATAGCGACAGATGCTTTAGCGAATTTAGGATAACACCAAAGGGTGAGTATTGGAAGATATCCGCGGCGGTGAACTCCATGACCGGCGCCCAATCAGATTCGATTGGCAGGGGCGCGGGAGGTTCGGAGTCCGGCAGGGAGTCCGGCACCTCGGAGTCACGAGCTTTGCAAGGGACAAGGTTAGTGTTCGGCTCCATCGCCGTGGGAGTTACAGCCCCTGAGGCGGTGTCCAGCCACCCGTCCTCGATCTGCGCAATCGGCTCCGGACTAAGGGTCGGAGCGGATTCATGTGCGGCCACCAAGGCACTGTCCGGCGGCAGAGTTAGATCATGCCCATCGCGACAGTGCAGCACGCTCGGCTGTGGCTCGGATCCATCGAAGATCAAGTCTCCGTGGATATCCACCGTGAAGTTTAAGCTTCCAAATCTGACCTAACGGCCAGGGGCGTAGCTTCCGATCTGCTCCAGATGGCCAAGTGAATTAGCCCGCAGTGCGAAGCCGCCGAATACGAAGATCTGTCCGGGGAGAAAAGTCTCACCCTGGACGACGTTGTTGATTGGGGAAGCCATCAAGCCTATCGGCGATGACACAGAGGAGCTCTCAATGAAAGCACCAATGTCGGTGTCAAAACCGGCGGATCTCGGGTAGGGGGTCCCGAACTGTGCGTCTAGGCGGATGGTAACAGGAGACAAGGGACACGATGTTTTACCCAGGTTCGGGCCCTCTTGATGGAGGTAAAACCCTACGTCCTGCTTGATTAATATTGATGATGTGTATTACAAGAGTGGATCTACCACGAGATCAAGGAGGCTAAACCCTAGAAGCTAGCCTATGGTATGATTGTTGTAATGGATGTTATGTCCTACGAACTAAAGCCCACCGGTTTATATAGACACCGGAGAGGGCTAGGGTTACACAGAGTTGGTTACAATGGTAGGAGATCTACATATCCGTATCGCCAAGCTTGCCTTCCACGCCAAGGAATGTCCCATCCGGACACGGGACGAAGTCTTCAATCTTGTATCTTCATAGTCTTGGAGTCCGGCGGACGATGATAGTCTGGCTGTCCGGACACCCCCTAGTCCAGGACTCCCTCAATAGGCAATGACTTTCATTTTCTCTCTATCTTCTGGAGTGGTCGCTCATTGAGTCTAACTCAACTTCACACCTTGTAACACAGGCAAGAACCCTTTATTTGACTGATCCACTTTGAACTTCTTCAAAACTTTATCAAGGTATGTGCTTCGTGAAAGTCCAATTAAGCATCTTGATCTATCTCTATAGATCTTGATGCCCAATATGTAAGCAGCTTCTCCGAGGTCTTTCATTGAAAAACTCTTACTCAGGTATCCCTTAATGCTATCTAGAAATTCTATATCATTTCTAGTCAGCAATATGTCATCCACATATAATATTAGAAATGCTACAGAGCTCCCACTCACTTTCTTGTAACTACAGGCTTCTCCAAAAGTCTGTATAAAACCATAGGCTTTGATCACACTATCAAAGCGTTTATTCCAACTCCGAGTGGCTTGCACCAGTCCATAAATGGATCGCTGGAGCTTGCACACTTTGTTAGCACCCTTTGGATCGACAAAACTTTCTGGTTGCATCATATATAACTCTTCTTCTAGAAATCCATTCAGGAATGCAGTTTTGACATCCATCTGCCAAATTTCATAATCATAAAATGCGGCAATTGCTAACATGATTCGGACAGACTTAATCATCACTACGGGTGAGAAAGTCTCATCATAGTCAACTCCTTGAACTTGTCGAAAACCTTTCGCAACAATTAGAGCTTTGTAGACAGTAACATTACCGTCATTGTCAGTCTTCTTCTTGAAGATCCATTTATTTTCTATGGCTTGCCGATCATCGGGCAAATCCACCAAAGTCCACACTTTGTTCTCATACATGGATCCCATCTCAGATTTCATGGCCTCAAGCCATTTCGCGGAATTTGGGCTCATCATCGCTTCCTCATAGTTCGTAGGTTCACCATGGTCTAGTAGGATTACCGTACCACTCTAGTGCGGATCTCACTCTGGAAGACCTACGAGGTTCGGTAGTAACTTGATCTGAACTTTCATGATCATCATCATTAGCTTCCTCACTAATTGGTGTAGGAATCACTGGAACTGATTTCTATGATGAACTACTTTCCAATAAGGGAGAAGGTACAATTACCTCATCAAGTTCTACTTTCCTCCCTCTCACTTCTTTCGAGACTTTGCCTTCTCTAGAAAGGATCCATTCTTAGCAACAAAGACTTTGCCTTCGGATCTGTGATAGAAGGTGTACCCAACAATTTCCTTTGGGTATCCTATGAAGATGCACTTTTTCGATTTGGGTCCGATCTTATCAGGTTGAAGCTTTTTCACATAAGCATAGTAGCCCCAAACTTTAAGAAACAACAACTTTTGTTTCTTGCCAAACCATAGTTCATAAGGCGTCGTCACAACGGATTTTGATGGTGCCCTAATTAAAGTGAATGTAGCCGTCTCTAAAGCATAACCCCAAAACAATAGCAGTAAATCAGCAAGAGACATCATAGATCGCACCATATCCAATAAAGTATGGTTACAACTTTCGAACACACCATTTTGCTGTGGTGTTCCAGGTGGCGTAAGTTGTGAAACTATTCCACATTGTTTCAAATGAAGACTAAACTCGTAACTCAAATATTCTCCTCCATGATCAGATCGTAGAAACTTTATTTTCTTGTTACGATGATTTTCCACTTCACTCTGAAATTCTTTGAACTTTTCAAATGTTTCAGACTTATGCTTCATTAAGTAGATATAACCGTATATGCTCAAATCATCTGTGAAGGTAAGAAAATAACGATACCCGCCACGAGCCTCAACACCCACTGGACCAACTACATCGGTATGTATTATTTCCAATAAGTTAGTAGCTCGTTCCATTGTTCCGGAGAACGGAGTTTTAGTCATCTTGCCCATGAGGCACGGTTCGCAAGCACCAAGTGATTCCAAAAGTCCATTAGCATGGGGTTTCTTCATGCGCTTTACACCGATATGACCCAAACGGTAGTGCCACAAATAAGTTGCACTATCATTATCAATTTTGCATCTTTTGGCTTCAATATTATGAACATGTGTATCATCACGATCGAGATTCAACAAAAATAGACCACTTAGCAAGGGTGCATGACCATAAAAGATATTACTCATATAAATAGAACAACCATTATTCTATGATTTAAATGAATAACCGTCTCGCATCAAACAAGATCCAGATATAATGTTCATGCTCAACGCTGGCACCAAATAACAATTATTCAGGTCTAAAACTAATCCCGAAGGTAGATGTAAAGGTAGAGTGCCGACGGCGATCACATCGACCTTGGAACCATTTCCCACGCGCATCATCACCTCATCCTTCGCCAATCTTCGTTTAATCTGTAGCCCCTGTTTTGAGTTGCAAATATGAGCAACAAAACCAGTATCAAATACCCAGGCGCTACTACGAGCATTAGTAAGGCACACATCAATAACATGTATATCAAATATACCTTTCACTTTGCCATCCTTCGTATCTGCCAAATACTTGGGGCAGTTCCGCTTCCAGTGACCAGTCCCTTTACAATAAAAGCACTCAGTTTCAGACTTAGGTCCAGACTTGGGTTTCTTCTCTTGAGTAGCAACTTTCTTGCTGTTCTTCTTGAAGTTCCCCTTCTTCCCTTTGCCCCTTTTCTTGAAACTAGTGGTCTTGTTAACCATCAACACTTGATGCTCCTTCTTAATTTCTACCTCCACAACCTTTAGCATTGCGAAGAGCTCGGGAATAGTCTTGTTCATCCCTTGCATATTATAGTTCATCATGAAGCCTTTATAGCTTGGTGGTACTGATTGAAGAACTCTGTCAATGACACTATCATCAGGAAGATTAACTCCCAGTTGAGTCAAGTGGTTATGGTACCTAGACATTCTGAGTATGTGTTCTCTGACATAACTATTGTCGTCCATTTTGTAGTTGTAGAACATGTTGGAGACTTCATATCACTCAACTCGGGCATTTGCTTGAAATATTAACTTCAACTCTTGGAACATCTCATATGCTCCATGACGTTCAAAATGTCTTTGAAGTCCTGATTCTAAGCCGAACTATCGAGTAGTCATCAACTTTGCTCTGCCAGACGTTCTTAACATCATCAGTAGCATCTGCAGCAGGCCTGGCACCCAACGGTGCTTCCATGACATAATTCTTCTGTGCAGCAATGAGGATAACCCTCAAGTTACGGATCTAGTCCATGTAGTTGCTGCCATCATCTTTCAACTTAGCTTTCTCTAGGAACGCATTACAATTCAAAGGAACGGTAGCACGGGCCATTGGCTACAATAACATAGACATGAAAAATAACTATCAGGACTAAGTTCATGATAAATTAAAGTTCAATTAATCATATTACTTAAGAACTCCCACTTAGATAGACATCCCTCTAGTCATCTAAATGATCACGTGATTCAAATCAACTAAACCATGTCCGATCATCACGTGAGATGGAGTAGTTTTCAATGGTGAACATCACTATGTTGATCATATCTACTATATGATTCACGTTCGACCATTCGCTCTCAGTGTCCCGAGGCCATATCTGCATATGCTAGGCTCGTCAAGTTTAAACCGAGTATTTGATAACCCACAAGTATAGGGGATCGCAACAGTTTTCGAGGGTAGAGTATTCAACCCAATTTATTGATTTGACACAAGGGGAGCCAAAGAATATTTTCAAGTATTAGCAGTTGAGTTGTCAATTCAACCACACCTGGATAACTTAATATCTGCAGCAAAGTATTTAGTAGCAAAGTAGTATGGAAGTAACGGTAACGGTAGCAAAAGTAACAGTAGCCATTTTATAGTAATTGTAACAGTGGCAACGGTAAAGTAACTAAGCAAAGATCAATATGTGAGAAGCTCGTAGGCATTGGATCAGTGATGGATAATTATGTAGGATGCGATTCCTCATGCAATAGTTATAACATAGGGTGACACAGAACTAGCTCCAGTTCATCAATGTAATGTAGGCATGTATTCCGAATATAGTCATACGTGCTTATGGAAAAGAACTTGCATGACATCTTTTGTCCTACCCTCCCGTGGCAGCGGGGTCCTATTGGAAACTAAGGGATATTAAGGTCTCCTTTTAATAGAGTATCGGACCAAAGCATTAGCACTTAGTGAATACATGAACTCCTCAAACTACGGTCATCACCGGTAAGTATCCCGATTATTGTCACTTCGGAGTTAACGGATCATAACACATAATAGGTGACTATAGACTTTGCAAGATAGGATCAAGAACTCACATATATTCATGAAAACATAATAGGTTCAGATCTGAAATCATGGCACTCGGGCCCTAGTGACAAGCATTAAGCATATCAAAGTCATAGCAACATCAATCTCAGAACATAGTGGATACTAGGGATCAAACCCTAACAAAACTAACTCGATTACATGATAAATCTCATCCAACCCATCACCGTCAAGCAAGCCTACCATGGATTTACTCACGCACGGCGGTGAGCATCATGAAATTGGTGATGGAAGAAGGTTGATGATGACGACGGTGACGGATTCCCCTTTCCGGAGCCCCGAACGGACTCCAGATCAGCCCTCCCGAGAGAGATTAGGGCTTGGCAGCGGCTCCGTATCGCAAAACGTGATGAATCCTTCCCTTTGATTTTTTTTCTCCCCGAACGTGAATATATGGAGTGGAGTTGAGGTCGGTGGAGCACCAGGGGACCCACAAGGCAGGGGGCGCGCCCAGGGGGGTAGGCGTGCCCCCCACCCTCGTGGACAGGGTGTGGGCCCCCTGGCCTTGATTCTTTCACCGGTATTTTTTTTAATTCAAAAAATATTCTCCGTGGAGTTTCAGGTCATTCCGAGAACTTTTATTTCTGCACAAAAATAACACCATGGCAATTCTGCTAAAAACAGCGACAATCCGGGTTAGTTCCGTTCAAATCATGCAAGTTAGAGTCCAAAACAAGGGAAAAAGTGTTTGGAAAAGTAGATACGATGGAGATGTATCAACTCCCCCAAGCTTAAACCTTTGCTTGTCCTCAAGCAATTCAGTTGATAAACTGAAAGTGATAAAGAAAAACTTTTACAAACTCGGTTTGCTCTTGTTGTTGCAAATATGTAAAGCTAGCATTCAAGTTTTCAGCAAAGATTATGAACTAACCATATTCACAATAACACTTAGGTCTCATGTTTACTCATATCAATGGCATAATCAACTAGCGAGCAATAATAATAAAACTCGGATGACAACACTTTCTCAAAACAATCATAATATGATATAACAAGATGGTATCTCACTAGCCCTTTCTAAGACCACAAAACATAAATGCAGAGGACCTCTGAAGATCAAGGACTAACTAAACATTGTAATTCATGGTAAAAGAGATCCAGTTATAGTCATACTTAATGTAAACTAATAGTAATGCATGCAAATGACAGCGGTGCTCTCCAACTGGTGCCTTTTAATAAGAGTATGATGACTCAACATAAAAGTAAATAGATAGGCCCTTCGCGGAGGGAAGCAGGGATTTGTAGAGGTGCCAGAGCTCAATTTTGAAATAGAGATAAATAATATTTTTAGCGGCATACTTTCATTGTCAACATAACAACCGAAAGATCTCGATATCTTCCATGCTACACACATTATAGGCGGTTCCCAAACAGAATGGTAAAGTTTATACTCCCCCACCACCAACAATCATCAATCCATGGCTTGCCCGAAACAACGGGTGCCTCCAACTAACAACAATCCTAGGGGAGTTTTGTTTGCAATTATTTTGATTTGATTTGAGCATGGGACTGGGCATCCCAGTGACCATCCATTTTCTCGTGAGTGAGGAGCGGAGTCCACTCCTCTTGAGAATAACCCACCTAGCATGGAAGATACAGACAGCCCTAGTTGATACATGAGCTATTCGAGCATGCAAAACATAATTTCATTTGAGGGTTTTAGAGTTTGGCACATACAAATTTACTTGGAATGGTAGGTAGATACCGCATATAGGAAGGTATGGTGGACTCATATGGAATAACTTTGGGTTTTATGGAAGTAGATGCACAAGCAGTATTCCCACTTAGTACAAGTGAAGGCTAGAAGACTGGGAAGCGACCAACTAGAGAGAGAGAACAGTCATGAACATAAATATCGTGGAGACTATGTTGATTTTGTTTCGACTACATGCGTGAACATGTGCCAAGTCAAGCCACTCGTATCATTCAAAGGTGGATACCACCCTATCATACCACATCACAATCATTTTAATAGCATGTTGGCACGCAAGGTAAACCATTATAAACTCCTAGCTAATTAAGCATGGCATAAGCAACTATAATCTCTAATTGTCATTGCAAACATGTTTATTCATAATAGGCTGAATCAGGAACGATGAACTAATCATATTTACAAAAACAAGATAGGTCGAGTTCATACCAGCTTTTCATGTCTCAATCAGTCCATCATATATCGTCATTATTGCCTTTCACTTGCACGACCGAACGGTGTGGAAAATAATAATAGTGCACGTGCATTGGACTAAGCTGGAATCAGCAAGCATTTTAATACACAGGAGAAGACAAGGTAATATGGGCTCTTGGTTAAATCAACAATGATGCATATAAGAGCCACTCAACATTTTCATCATGGTCTTCTCCTCTCGACCCCCAAAGAAAAGAAAAGAAATAAAACTATTTACACGAGAAAGCTCCCAACAAGCAAAAGAAGAACGAGAAATCTTTTTGAGTTTTCTTTTAATTACTACTACTACAGGCATGGAAAGTAAACTAGCTAAAAGCTATAACTAATTTTTTTTGGTTTTCTTAAGGTTTTTCAAACACACAAGAAGAAAGCTTAGAAAAGAGAATAAACTAGGATGGATAGTACAATGAAAAAGTATGAGCACCGACAACTAGAATGGGTGTGTGAACATGAATTTAATGTCGGTGAGAAATACGTACTCCCCCAAGCTAAGGCTTTTAGCCTAAGTTGGTCTATGCCCACGGATGGCCTGGCAGATATCTAAAGTTGTAACTGGGGGTGTACTGAGATGCAGCCGCTACTGCCTGACGTGTTGCAGCTTGGAGGCGAGCTGCCTCCGTCCTTCTTTCATACTCGTTCGCCTCCTCCCTGGTTATAACATATCTCCTTTTTGCCTGAAAATCAAAGAAAGTAGGAGCAGGGAGAGCAATATGGATAGCGCGCTGTCTGTCAAAGATTAGTCGGTACTGAAGGGGCTGTTCATTCCTCTCAATAAACTGATGGCGAACCATAGCATTAAAATCTAGATAAGAAGGAGGCAACTCCATATCATTTTCACGAATGGGTACCTCAAGAAAATTAGCTAAATGGGTTGCATAAATTCCACCAAACAAATCTCCGCTAATACTGTTATGATGCAACCTTCGTGCAACAATAGCTCCCAAGTTATATTGTTTATCTCCTAATACGGCACTCTTGAGAACACTAAGATCGGGAATGCACATGTGACATGCCTCGTCCTTTCCGTTAATGCATCTACCTATAAAGAGAGCAAAATAATGTATTGCAGGAAAATGAATGCTCCCTATGGTAGCTTGTGTTATTTCTCTAGATTCCCCCATAGTGATACTAGCAAGAAAATCTTTAAATTCAGATTTGCGAGGTTCACTAGCACTACCCCATTGCGGGAGTTTACAAGCAGTATTAAAATCTTCTAAGTCCATGGTATAAGATTTATTATAAAGATAAAATAGGACAGTGTGAGAATTGCGTGAAGATGTAAATTTGAACCTTCTCACAAAGCAAGCAGTTAAGTGGTAATACCGAGGGCACTTATCTAGCATGAAGCCCTCGAGTTCAGCATTACGCACATATGCATCGAATTCCTCCTTAATTCCTGCTTGGACCATAAAATCTTTTGACGGCCATTCACAAGGCCGCACTTGAGATTCTCTTGGTAGTTCATAGTACGGCTCACGTATCACGAGCCTTGGTGCTTGCTTTCTTGAAGAACCACCTTGGTACATTTTCCTAAACATATTTCTTCCTCTGAAAAATTTCTGAAATTTTTAGTTACTTTAAAATAAAAGTGAACCAAACTCGACAAGATTGATAGCAACTACTCCCATAAGTGCCTAGAGGCTATATCATGCATTAGAACTACTTGGGACCATATAAATTTGACATGCAAGCTCAAGAACAGGGTCACCTAAGCAGCGAAAATTTGCAATAAATAAAGCACTAAAACAAAAACTAATTGGATCATTGGAGGAGTCACATACCGAAGAACAATCCCCTAAAGCAGTTTTGTGAGTGGAGCTTTGAGCAAGGAGATCAAAAATCGCAGCAAAACGAGTTAGAACACGAGTTTGAGCTGTGTGGTGATTTTTTCTGGAGGAAGACGAAGTGTGTGGGTGCTGGAATAAGTGGAGGGGGGCCACGTAGGGCCCACGAGGCAGGGGGGCGTGCCCCAGGGGGGTGGGCGCACCCTGGACCCTCGTGGCCAAGTGGTTGCCCCCTCTGGTGTGTTCTCAGTGCCAATAATTCTTAAATATTCTAGAAAAAAACATATTTCATTTTCGGGACATTAGGAGAAATTTTATTTTCGGGGTATTTTTTATTGCAAGGATAATTCAGAAAACATACAGAAAATACTATTTTTGCTTTATTTAATCTAAATAACAGAAAGTAAAAGGAGGGTACAAAAGGTTGTGCTTTCTAACTTCATCCATCTCATGCTCATCAAAAGGAATCCACTAACAAGGTTGATCAAGTCTTGTTAACAAACTCATTCCGAATCGCATGAAATCGGAGAATTTTCAAATAGCACTAGGTTACCTCAACGGGGATATGTATGTCCCCAACAATAAGAATATCATATTTCTTCCTGACAGTAGGAAGAGGAAATTCAAAACCTCCAATAGTAATAGTTGGAATTTTTCCAATAGAATTTATACTGTGGACTTGAGGTTGTTTCCTCGGAAAGTGTACTGTATGCTCATTACCATTAACATGAAAAGTGACATTGCCTTTGTTGCAATCAATAACAGCCCCTGCAGTATTCAAAAAGGGTCTACCAAGTATAATCGACGTACTATCATCCTTGGGAATATCAAGAATAACAAAGTCCATTAAGATAGTAACGTTTGCAACCACAACAGCACATCCTCACAAATACCGACAGGTATAGCGGTTGATTTATCGGCCATTTGCAAAGATATTTCAGTAGGTGTCAAGTTATTCAATTCAAGTCTATGATATAAAGAGGGAGGCATAACACTAACACCGGCTCCAAGATCACATAAAGCAGTTTTAACATAGTTTCTTTTAATGGAGCATGGTATAGTTGGTACTCCTAGATCTCCTGGTTTCTTAGGTATTCCACCCTTAAAAGTATAATTAGTAAGCATGGTGGAAATTTCACCTTTCGGTATCTTTCTTTTATTTGTAACAATATCTTTCATGTACTTAGCATAAGGGTTCATTTTAAGCATATCAGTCAAACACATACGCAAAAAGATAGGTCTAATCATTTCAGCAAAGTGCTCAAAATCCTCATCATCCTTTTCCTTGGATGGTTTAGGAGGAAAAGGCATGGGGTTCTGAACCCATGGTTCTCTTTCTTTACTGTGCTTCCTAGCAACAAAGTCTCTCTTATCATAATGTTGATTCTTTGATTGTGGGTTATCAAGATCAACAGCAGGTTCAATTTCTACATCATTGTTATTGCTAGGTTGAGCATCAACATGAACATCATCATTAACATTATCACTAGGTTCATGTTCATCACCAGATTGTGTTTCAGCATCAGAAATAGAAATATCATTGGGATTCTTAGGTGTGTCAATAACAGGTTCACTAGAAGCATGCAAAGTCCTATCATTTTTCTTTTTCTTCCTCTTAGAAGGACTAGGTGCATCAACATTAGTTCTCTGAGAATCTTGCTCAATTCTCTTGGGGTGGCCCTTAGGATACAAAGGTTCCTGAGTCATTTTACCCCCTCTAGTCATAACTCTAACATCATTATCATTTTTATTGTTATTTAATTCATTGAGAAAATCATTTTGAGCTTTAAGCACTTGTTCTACTTGAGTGGTAATCATAGAAGCCTGTTTACTAATAAGTTTAAGTTCACCTTTAACTATAGACATATAATCACTCAAGTGTTCAATCATATAAGCATTACGTTTCAATTGTCTACCAACATAAGCATTGAAGTTTTCTTGTTTAACAATAAAATTATCAAACTCATCTAAGCATTGGCTAGCAGACTTATAACGAGGAATATCACCTTCATCAAATCTATAGAGAGAATTTACCTTTACTACCTGTTTCGGGTTATCAAGACCATGTATTTCTTCAACTAGAGGTAAATTCTTAACATCTTTAGCTTTAATACATTTTTCTTTCATAGATTTCTTTGTCTCTTGCATATCTTCAGGACTGAGAAATAGAATACCTCTTTTCTTCGAAGTTGGCTTAGGAGGTTCAGGAAGTGTCCAATTATTTTCATTAGTCAGCATATTATTCAATAGCAATTCAGCTTGATCAATAGTTCTTTCCCTGAAAACACAACTAGCACAACTATCCAGGTGGTCTCTGGAAACATTGGTTAGTCTATTATAAAAGATATCAAGTATTTCATTTTTCTTGAGAGGATGATAAGGTAAAGCATTAAGTAATCGGAGAAGCCTCCCCCAAGCTTGTGGGAGACTCTCTTCTTCAATTTGCACAAAATTATATATTTCCCTTAAGGCAGCTTGTTTCTTATGAGTGGGGAAATATTTAGCAGAGAAGTAATAAATCATATCCTGGGGACTACGCACACAACCAGGATCAAGAGAATTAAACCATGTTTTAGCATCACCCTTTAGTGATAATGGAAATAGCTTAAGGATATAGTAGTAACGAATTTTTTCCTCATGAGTGAATAGGGTGGCTATATCATTCAATTTAGTAAGATGTGCAACAACATTTTCAGATTCATAGCCATAAAAAGGATTAGGTTCAACCAAAGTAATTATCTCAGGATCGACAGAGAAATCATAATCCTTATCAGTAATGCAGATAGGTGAAGTAGCAAAAGCAGGGTCATATTTCATTCTAGCATTCAAAGATTTTTCTTTCAGCTAAGCTAATAATTTCTTAAGATCATATCTATCATTGCAGGCAAGAAAATCTCTAGCAGTTTCTTCATCCATAACATAACCCTCAGGCACAACAGGCAATTCATATCTAGGGGGAGAATCTTCATCATCACTTTCATCAGTATTATCAGTTTCCATAATTTCATTCTCTCTAGTCCTAGCAAGTTGTTCATCAAGAAATTCACCTAATGGCACAATATTATCAAGCATAGAAGTAGTTTCATCATAAGCATCACGCATAGCAGAAGTGGCATCATCAATAACATGTGACATATCAGAATTAATGGCAGAAGCAGGTTTAGGTGTCGCAAGTTTACTCAAAACAGAAGGAGAATCAAGTGCAGAGCTAGATGGCAGTTCCTTACCTCCCCTCATAGTTGAGGGATAAATCTTGGTTTTCTCATCTTTCAAGTTCCTCATAGTGATCAGCAGATATAAATCCCAAGTAACTCAAAGAATAGAGCTATGCTCCCCGGCAACGGTGCCAGAAAATAGTCTTGATAACCCACAAGTATAGGGGATCGCAATAGTTTTCGAGGGTAGAGTATTCAACCCAAGTTTATTGATTCGACACAAGGGGAGCCAAAGAATATTCTCAAGTATTAGCAGTTGAGTTGTCAATTCAACCACACCTGGATAACTTAATATCTGCAGCAAAGTATTTAGTAGCAAAGTAGTATGGAAGTAACGGTAACGGTAGCAAAAGTAACAGTAAAAGTTTTGTAGTAATTGTAACAGTGGAAACGGTAAAGTAACTAAGCAAAGATCAATATGTGAAAAGCTCGTAGGCATTGGATCAGTGATAGATAATTATGTCGGATGCGATTCCTCATGCAATAGTTATAACATAGGGTGACACAAAACTAGCTCCAGCTCATCAATATAATGTAGGCATGTATTACAAATATAGTCATACGTGCTTATGGAAAAGAACTTGCATGACATCTTTTGTCCTACCCTCCCATGGTAGCGGGGTCCTATTGGAAACTACGGGATATTAAGGCCTCCTTTTAATAGAGTACCGACCAAAGCATTAGCACTTAGTGAATACATGAACTCCTCAAACTACGGTCATCACCGGTAAGTATCCCGATTATTGTCTCTTCGGGGTTAATGGATCATAACACATAATAGGTGACTATAGACTTTGCAAGATAGGATCAAGAACTCACATATATTCATGAAAACATAATAGGTTCAGATCTAAAATCATGGCACTCGGGCCCTAGTGACAAGCATTAAGCATAGCAAAGTCATAGTAACATCAATCTTAGAACATAGTGGATACTAGGGATCAAACCCTAACAAAACTAACTCGATTACATGATAAATCTCATCCAACCCATCACCGTCCTCCAAGCCTACGATGGAATTACTCACGCACGGCGGTGAGCATCATGAAATTGGTGATGGAGGAACGTTGATGATGACGACGGCGACGGATTCCCCTCTCCGGAGCCCCGAACGGACTCCAGATCAGCCATCCCGAGAGAGATAGGGCTTGGTGGCGGCTCCATATCGTAAAACTCTATGAATACTTCCCTCTAATTTTTTTCTCCCCGAACGTGAACATATGGAGTTGGAGTTGAGGTCGGTGGAGCACCAGGGGGCCCACGACGCAGGGGGGCACGCCCAGGGGGGTAGGTGCGCCCCCACCCTCGTGGACAGGGTGTGGGCCCCTGGCCTTGATTCTTTTGCCAGTATATTTTTAATTCAAAAATATTCTCCATGGAGTTTCAGGTCATTCCGAGAACTTTTATTTCTGCACAAAAATTAACACCATGGCAATTCTTCTGAAAACAACGTCAGTCCATGTTAGTTCCATTCAAATCATACAAGTTAGAGTCCAAAACAAGGGTAAAAGTGTTTGGAAAAGTAGATACGATGGAGACGTATCAGTATTCTGCATGTGCAAAACGGGCTTGCACCCGTTGTATATGAACGTAGAGCTTATCACACCCAATCATCACGTGGTGTCTTGGCACGGCGAACTGTAGCAACGGTTCATACTCAGGGAGAACACTTATATCTTGAAATTTAGTAAGGGATCATCTTATAATGCTACCGCCGTACTAAGCAAAATAAGATGCATAAAAGATAAACATCACATGCAATCAAAATATGTGACATGATATGGCCATCATCATCTTGTGCTCATGATCTCCATCACCGAAGCATCGCCATGATCTCCATCATCACTGGCGCGACACCTTCATCTCCATCGTAGCATCGTTGTCGTCTCACCAACTATTGCTTCTACGACTATCGCTACCACTTAGTGATAAAGTAAAACAATTACATGACAATTGCATTGCATACAATAAAGCGACAACCATATGGCTCCTGCCAGTTGCCGATAACTCTGTTACAAAACATGATCATCTCATACAACAAATTATATCACATCATGTCTTGACCATATCACATCACAGAAAGCCCTGCAAAAACAAGTTACGTCATCTACTTTGTTGTTGCAAGTATTACGTGGCTGCTACGGGCTTCTAGCAAGAACCGTTCTTACCTACGCATCAAAGCCACAATGATTTTTTGTCAAGTGTGCTGTTTTAACCTTTAACAAGGACCGACCATAGTCAAACTCGATTCAACTAAAGTTGGAGAAATAGACACCCGCCAGCCACCTATGTGCAAAATCACGTCGGTAGAACCAGTCGCATGAACGCGGTCATGTAATGTCGGTCCAGGACGCTTCATCCAACAATACCGCCGAAACAAAGCAATATGTTAGTGGTAAGTAGTATGACTATTATCTCCCACAACTCTTTGTGTTGTACTCGTGCATATAACATCTACGCATAGACCTGGCTCGGAAGCCACTATTGGGGAACACGGTAATTTCAAAAAATTTCCTACGATCACACAAGATCTATCTAGGTGATGCATAGTAACGAGAAGGGAGAGTGTGTCCACGTACCCTCATAGACCGAAAGCAAAAGCGTTTCAATAACGCGGTTGATGTAATCGAACTTCTTCGCGATCCAACCGATCAAGTACCGAATGTACGGCACCTCCGCGTTCTGCACATTTTCAGCTCGATGACGTCCCTCGTTCTCTTGATCCAGTTGAGGATGAGGGTGAGTTCCGTCAGCACGACGGTGTTGTTGGAAATATTCCCTAGAGGCAATAATAAAAGGATTATTATTATATTTCCTTGTTCATGATAATTGTCTTTATTCATGCTATAACTGTATTATCCGGAAATCGTAATACACGTGTGAATACATAGACCATAATATGTCCCTAGTAAGCCTCTAGTTGACTAGCTCGTTGATCAACAGATAGTCATGGTTTCCTGGCTATGGACATTGGATGTCGTTGATAACGGGATCACATCATTAGGAGAATGATGTGATGGATAAGACCCAATCCTAAGCATAGCACAAGATCATGTAGTTCGTTTTGCTAGAGCTTTTCCAATGTCAAGTATCTTTTCCTTAGACCACGAGATCGTGTAACTCCCGGATACCGTAGGAGTGCTTTGGGTGTAACAAACATCACAATGTAACTGGGTGACTATAAAGGTGCACTACAGGTATCTCCGAAAGTGTCTGTTGGGTTGACACGGATCGAGACTGGGATTTGTCACTCCGTATGACGGAGAGGTATCTCTGGGCCCACTCGGTAATGCATCATCATAATGAGCTCAAAGTGACCAAGTGGTTGGTCATGGGATCATGCATTACGGTACGAGTAGAGTGACTTGCCGTTAACGAGACTGAACGAGGTATTGGGATACCGACGATCGAGTCTCGGGCAAGTAACGTACCGATTGACAAAGGGAATTGAATACGGGGTTCTTTAATCCTCGACATCGTGGTTCATCCGATGAGATCATCGAGGAGCATGTGGGAGCCAACATGGGTATCCAGATCCCGCTGTTGGTTATTTCCCGAGAGTCGTCTCGGTCATGTCTACGTGTCTCCCAAACCCGTAGGGTCTACACACTTAAGGTTCGGTGACGCTAGGGTTGTATGAATATGAGTATGCAGCATACCGAATGTTGTTCGGAGTCCTGGATGAGATCCCGGACATCACGAGGAGTTCCGGAATGGTCCAGAGTTAAAGAATTATATATAGGAAGTGTTGTTTCGGCCATCGGGAAAGTTTCGGGGTCACCCGGTATTGTATCGGGACCACCGGAAGGGTCCCGGGGGTCCACCGGGTGGGGCCACCCATCCCGGAGGGCCCCAAGGGCTGAAGTGGGGAGGGGAACCAGCCCATAGTGGGCTGGTGCGCCCCCCTTGGCCCACCCCCTGCGCCTAGGGTTGGAACCCTAGGGTGGGGGGGCGCCCCACTTGCCTTGGGGGGCACTCCACCCCCCTGGCCGCCGCCCCCCTTGGGAGATGGCATCTCCCAGGGACGGCGCCCCCCCTGGGGGCCTATATAAAGGAGGGCAGGGGGAGGGCAGCCGCACCCTGTGTATTGGCGCCTCCCTCCCCCTGCTACACCTCGTCCTCCTCCCGCAGCAGCTTGGCGAAGCCCTGCTGGAGTTCTGCTGCATCCACCACCACGCCGTCGTGCTGCTGGATCATCATCAACCTCTCGTTCCCCCTTGCTGGATCAAGAAGGAGGAGACGTATCCCATCCCGTACGTGTGTTGAACGTGGAGGTGCTGTCCGTTCAGCACTTGGTCATCGGTGATCTGAATCACGGCGAGTACGACTCCATCATCACCCTTCCCTTGAACGCTTCTGCACGCGATCTACAAGTGGTATGTAGATGCAATCTCACTCCCTTGACTCATTGCTTAGATGAACTCATAGATGGATCTTGGTGAAACCGTAGGAAAATTTTTAATTTTCTGCAATGTTCCCCAACAGTGGCATCATGAGCTAGGTCTATGCGTAGTTCTCTATTGCACGAGTAGAACACAATTTTGTTGTGGGCGTAGATCTTGTCAAGTTGCTTGCCACTACTAGTCTTTTCTTGCTTCAGCGGTATTGTGGGATGAAGCGGCCCGGACCAACCTTACACGTACGCTTACGTGAGACCGGTTCCACCGACAGACATGCACTAGTTGCATAAGGTGGCTGGCGGGTGTCAGTCTCTCCCACTTTAGTTGGAGCGGATTCGATGAAAAGGGTCCTTATGAAGGGTAAATAGAAGTTGACAAAATCACGTTGTGGTTATTCATAGGTAAGAAAACGTTCTTACTAGAACCCAATTGCAGCCACGTAAAAGATGCAACAACAATTAGAGGACGTCTAACTTGTTTTTGCAGCAATTGTCATGTGATGTGATATGGCCAAAAGTTGTGATGAATGATGAATGATATATTGTGATGTATGAGATCATGTTCTTGTAATAGGAATCACGACTTGCATGTCGATGAGTATGACAACCGGCAGGAGCCATAGGAGTTGTCTTTATTTTTTGTATGACCTGTGTGTCATTGAAGAACGCCATGTAAATTACTTTACTTTATTGCTAAACACGTTAGCCATAGAAGTAGAAGTAGTCGTTGGCATGACAACTTCATGAAGAAACGATGATGGAGATCATGATGATGGATATCATGGTGTCATGCCGGTGACAAGATGATCATGGAGCCCCGAAGATGGAGATCAATGGAGCTATATGATATTGGCCATATCATGTCACTACTATATAATTGCATGTGATGTTTATTATGTTTATGCATCTTGTTTACTTAGAACGACGGTAGTAAATAAGATGATCCCTTACAACAATTTCAAGAAGTGTTCTCCCCTAACTGTGCGCCGTTGCTAAAGTTCGTCGTTTCGAAGCACCACGTGATGATCGGGTGTGATAGATCCTTATGTTCACATACAACGGGTGTAAGACAGTTTTACACATGCAAAACACTTAGGGTTAACTTGACGAGCCTAGCATGTACAGACATGGCCTCGGAACACAGAGACCGAAAGGTCGAACACGAGTCGTATGGAAGATACGATCAACATGAAGATGTTCACCGACGATGACTAGTCCGTCTCACGTGATGATCGGACACGGCCTAGTCGACTCAGATCGTGTAACCTTAGATGACTAGAGGGATGTCTAATCTGAGTGGGAGTTCATTGTAATAATTTGATTAGATGAACTTAATTATCATGAACTTAGTCTAAAACCTTTGCAAATATGTCTTGTAGATCAAATGGCCAACGCTCATGTCAACATGAACTTCAACGCGTTCCTAGAGAAAACCAAGCTGAAAGATGATGGCAGCAACTATACGGACTGGGTCCGGAACCTGAGGATCATCCTCATAGCTGCCAGGAAACAATATGTCCTAGAAGGACCGCTAGGTGATGCTCCCGTCCCAGAGAACCAAGACGTTATGAACGCTTGGCAGTCTCGCGCTGATGATTACTCCCTCGTTCAGTGCGGCATGCTTTACAGCTTAGAACCGGGGCTCCAAAAGCGTTTTGAGCAACACGGAGCATATGAGATGTTCGAGGAGCTGAAACTGGTTTTCCAAGCTCATGCCCGGGTCGAGAGATATGAAGTCTCCGACAAGTTCTATAGTTGTAAGATGGAGGAAAATAGTTCTGTCAGTGAGCACATACTCAAAATGTCTGGGTTGCACAACCGCCTGTCCCAGCTGGACATTAACCTCCCGGACGAGGCAGTCATTGACAGAATCCTTCAGTCGCTCCCACCAAGCTACAAGAGCTTTGTGATGAACTACAATATGCAGGGGATGGTGAAGACCATTCCTGAAGTATTTTCAATGCTGAAGTCAGCAGAGGTTGAGATCAAGAAAGAACATCAAGTGTTGACGGTCAATAAGACCACTAAGTTCAAGAAGGGCAAGGGCAAGAAGAACTTCAAGAAGGACGACAAGGATGTTGCCGCACCCGGTAAGCCAGTTACCGGGAAGAAGTCAAAGAATGGACCCAAGCCTGAGACTGAGTGCTTTTATTGCAAGAGGAAGGGTCACTGGAAGCGGAACTGCCCCAAATACTTAGCGGACAAGAAGGCTGGCAACACCAAAGGTATATTTGATATACATGTAATTGATGTGTACCTTACCAATACTCGTAGTAACTCCTGGGTATTCGATACCGGTGCCGTTGCTCATATTTGTAACTCACAGCAGGAGCTGCGGAATAAACGGAGACTGGCGAAGGACGAGGTGACGATGCGCGTCGGGAATGGTTCCAGGGTCGATGTGATCGCCGTCGGCACGCTACCTCTACATTTACCTACGGGATTAGTTTTAAACCTCAATAATTGTTATTTAGTGCCAAGTTCGAGCATGAACATTGTATCAGGATCTCGTTTAATACGAGATGGCTACTCATTTAAATCCCAGAATAATGGTTGTTCTATTTATATGAGAGATATGTTTTATGGTCATGCTCCGATGGTCAATGGTTTATTCTTAATGAATCTCGAGCGTAATATTACACATATTCATAGTGTGAATACCAAAAGAAGTAAAGTTGATAACGATAGTCCCACATACTTGTGGCACTGCCGCCTTGGTCACATTGGTGTCAAGCGCATGAAGAAGCTCCATGTTGATGGACTTTTAGAGTCTCTCGATTATGAATCATTTGACACATGCGAACCATGCCTCATGGGCAAAATGACCAAGACTCCGATCTCCGGAACAATGGAGCGAGCAACCAACTTGTTGGAAATCATACATACCGATGTGTGCGGTCCAATGAGCATTGAGGCTCGCGGAGGATATCGTTATGTTCTCACTCTCACTGATGACTTGAGTAGATATGGGTATGTCTACTTAATGAAACACAAGTCTGAGACCTTTGAAAAGTTCAAAGAATTTCAGAATGAGGTGGAGAATCAACGTGACCGAAAGATAAAGTTCCTACAATCAGATCGTGGAGGAGAATATTTAAGTCACGAGTTTGGTACACACTTAAGGAAATGTGGAATCGTTTCACAACTCACGCCACCTGGAACACCTCAACGTAACGGTGTGTCCTAACGTCGTAATCGCACTCTATTGGATATGGTGCGGTCTATGATGTCTCTTACCAATTTACCGCTATCATTTTGGGGATACGCTCTAGAGACAGCTACATTCACTTTAAATAGGGCACCGTCTAAATCCGTTGAGACGACACCGTATGGTTTGGGAAGAAACCTAAGCTGTCATTTCTAAAAGTTTGGGGATGCGATGCTTATGTCAAGAAACTTCAACTTGAAAAGCTCGAACCCAAGTCGGAAAAATGCGTCTTCATAGGATACCCTAAGGAAACCATTGGGTATACCTTCTACTTAAGATCCGAGGGCAAGATCTTTGTTGCCAAGAACGGATCCTTTCTGGAAAAAGAGTTTCTCTTGAAAGAAGTAAGTGGGAGGAAAGTAGAACTCGATGAAGCACTACCTCTCGAACGGGAAAGTAGTGCAGCTCAGGAAAATGTTCCTGTGATGCCTACACCATCTGAAGAGGAAAATAATGATGATGATCAAGGTACTTCGGATCAAGTTGCTACTGAACTTTGTAGGTCCACAAGGACACGTTCCGCACTAGAATGGTACGGCAACCCTGTCCCGGAAATCATGTTGTTAGGCAACGATGAACCTTTGAACTATGAAGAAGCGATGGCGGGCCTAGATTCCAACAAATGGCTTGAAGCCATGAAATCCGAGATAGAATCCATGTATGAAAACAAAGTATGGGCTTTGACAGACTTGCCCGATGATCAGCGAGCGATAGAAAACAAATGGATCTTTAAGAAGAAGACGGACGCGGATGGAAATGTTACCATCTATAAAGCTCGACTTGTCGCTAAGGGTTATCGACAAGTTCAAGGGATTGACTACGACGAGACATTCTCTCCCGTAGTGAAGCTGAAGTCCGTCCGAATCATGTTAGCAATTGTCGTACTATGATTATGAGATATGGCAGATGGACATCAAAACGGCATTCCTTAACGAACATCTTAAGGAAGAACTGTATATGATGCAGCCGGAAGGTTTTGTCGATCCTAAGAATGCTAACAAAGTATGCAAGCTCCAGCGATCCATTTATGGGCTGGTGCAAGCATCTCGGAGTTGGAACATTCGCTTTGATGAGATGATCAAAGCGTTTGGGTTTATGCAGACTTATGGAGAAGCCTGCGTTTACAAGAAAGTGAGTGGGAGCTCTGTAGCATTTCTCATATTATATGTAGATGACATACTCTTGATGGGAAATGATATAGAACTTTTGGACAGCATTAAGGCCTACTTGAATAAGTGTTTTTCAATGAAGGACCTTGGAGAAGCTGATTATATATTAGGCATCAAGATCTATAGAGATAGATAGAGACGCCTCATAGGTCTTTCACAAAGCACATACCTTGATAAGATTTTGAAGAAGTTCAAAATGGATCAGTCCAAGAAAGGGTTCTTGCCTGTGTTGCAAGGTGTGAGATTGAGCTCGGCTCAATCCCCAACCACGGCAAAAGATAAAGAAGAGATGAGTGTCATCCCCTATGCTTCAGCCATAGGATCTATTATGTATGCCATGCTGTGTACCAGACCTGATGTAAACCTTGCCGTAAGTTTGGTAGGAAGGTACCAAAGTAATCCCGGCAAGGAACACTGGACAGCGGTCAAGAATATCCTGAAGTACCTGAAAAGGACAAATGACATGTTTCTCGTTTATGGAGGTGATGAAGAGCTCGTCGTAAAGGGTTACGTCGACGCTAGCTTCGACACAGATCTGGATGACTCTAAGTCACAAACCGGATACGTGTATATGTTGAATGGTGGAGCAGTAAGCTGGTGCAGCTGCAAGCAGAGCGTCGTGGCGGGATCTACATGTGAAGCGGAGTACATGGAAGCCTCGGAGGCAGCGCATGAAGAAATTTGGGTGAAGGAGTTCATCACCGACCTAGGAGTCATACCCAGTGCGTCGGGGCCGATCAAACTCTTCTGTGACAACACTGGAGCTATTGCCCTTGCCAAGGAGCCCAGGTTTCACAAGAAGACCAGGCACATCAAGCGTCGCTTCAACTCCATCCGTGAAAATGTTCAAGATGGAGACATAGATATTTGCAAAGTGCATACGGATCTGAATGTCGCAGATCCGTTGACTAAACCTCTCTCGCGAGCAAAACATGATCAACACCAAAACTCTATGGGTGTGCGATTCATCACAATGTAACTAGATTATTGACTCTAGTGCAAGTGGGAGACTGTTGGAAATATGCCCTAGAGGCAGTAATAAAAGGATTATTATTATATTTCCTTGTTCATGATAATTGTCTTTATTCATGCTATAACGCATAATACACGTGTGAATACATAGACCATAATATGTCCCTAGTAAGCCTCTAGTTGACTAGCTCCTTGATCAACAGATAGTCATAGTTTCCTGGCTATGGACATTGGATGTCGTTGATAACGGGATCACATCATTAGGAGAATGATGTGATGGATAAGACCCAATCCTAAGCATAGCACAAGATCGTGTAGTTCGTTTTGCTAGAGCTTTTCCAATGTCAAGTATCTTTTCCTTAGACCATGAGATCGTGTAACTCCCGGATACCGTAGGAGTGCTTTGGGTGTATCAAACGTCACAACGTAACTGGGTGACTATAAAGGTGCACTACAGGTATCTCCGAAAGTGTCTGTTGGGTTGACACGGATCGAGACTGGGATTTGTCACTCCGTATGACGGAGAGGTATCTCTGGGCCCACTCGGTAATGCATCATCATAATGAGCTCAAAGTGACCAAGTGGTTGGTCACGGGATCATGCATTACGGTACGAGTAAAGTGACTTGTCGGTAACGAGACTGAACGAGGTATTGGGATACCGACGATCGAGTCTCGGGCAAGTAACGTACCGATTGACAAAGGGAATTGAATACAGGGTTGTTTAATCCTCGACATCGTGGTTCATCCGATGAGATCATCGAGGAGCATGTGGGAGCCAACATGGGTATCCAGATCCCTTTGTTGGTTATTGCCCGAGAGTCGTCTCGGTCATGTCTACGTGTCTCCCGAACCGGTAGGGTCTACACACTTAAGGTTCGGTGATGCTAGGGTTGTATGAATATGAGTATGCAGCATACTGAATGTTGTTCGGAGTCCCGGATGAGATCCCGGACGTCACGAGGAGTTCCGAAATGGTCCGGAGGTAAAGAATTATATATAGGAAGTGTTGTTTCGGCCATCGGGAAAGTTTCAGGGTCACCCGGTATTGTACCGGGACCACCGGAAGGGTCCCGGGGGTCCACCGGGTGGGGCCACCCATCCCGGAGGGCCCCAAGGGCTGAAGTGGGAAGGGGAACCAGCCCATAGTGGGCTGGTGCGCCCCCCTTGGCCCACCCCCTGCGCCTAGGGTTGGAACCCTAGGGTGGGGGGGCACCCCACTTGCCTTGGGGGGCACTCCACCCCCCTGGCCGCCGCCCCCCTTGGGAGATGGCATCTCCCAGGGCCGGCGCCCCCCTGGGGGCCTATATAAAGGAGGGCAGGGGGAGGGCAGCCACACCCTGTGTATTGGCGCCTCCCTCCCCCTGCTACACCTCGTCCTCCTCCCGCAGCAGCTTGGCGAAGCCCTGCCGGAGTTCTGCTGCATCCACCACCACGCCGTCGTGCTGCTGGATCATCATCAACCTCTCCTTCCCCCTTGCTGGATCAAGAAGGAGGAGACGTCTCCCGTCACGTACGTATGTTGAACGCGGAGGTGCTGTCCGTTCAGCACTTGGTCATCGGTGATCTGAATCACGGCGAGTACGACTCCATCATCACCCTTCCCTTGAACGCTTCCGCACACGATCTACAAGTGGTATGTAGATGCAATCTCCCTTGACTCGTTGCTTAGATGAACTCATAGATGGATCTTGGTGAAACCGTAGGAAATTTTTTAATTTTCTGCAACGTTCCCCAACAGGTGTGGTGACGGTGATCATGATGCTACCGGCGCAGGGCTTCACCTAAGCACTACGATGGTATGATCGAGGTGTGTAACTGTGGAGGGGAGCACCGCACACGGTTAAGAGAAACTTGTGTGTCCTAGGGTGCCCCCTGCTCCCGTATATAAAGGAGCAAGGGGAGGCCGGCCGGCCCCTAGGGGCGCGCCCCAAGATGAGGAGTCCTAGTAGGATTCCACTTCCCGAGAGAGAGGGGGAAGGAAGGAGAAGGAGAGGGAGTAGGAAAGGGGGGCGCCGCCCTCTTCCCTTGTCCTATTCAGACTCCAAGGGGGGGGCCTGCCCTGGCCGCCCTCCTCTCTCTCCACTAAGGCCCATGGTGGCCCATTAGTTCCCCGGGGGTTTCCGGTAACCCCTTACGGCACTCCGGTTTTAACCGAAACTTCCTGGAACTCTTCGGTGTCCGAATAACATGGTCCAATATATCAATCTTTATGTCTCGACCATTTCGAGACTCCTCTTCACGTCCGCAATCTCATCCGGGACTTCGAACAAACTTCGGTCATCAAAAACACATAACTCATAATACATATCGTCATCGAACGTTAAGCGTGCGGACCCTATGGGTTTGAGAACTATGTAGACATGACCGAGACACATCTCCTATCAATAACCAATAGCTGAACCTGGATGCTCATATTGGCTCCTACATATTCTACAAATATCTTTATCAATCAAACCGCATAACAACATACGTTGTTCCCTTTGTCATCGGTATGTTACTTGCCCGAGATTCAATCGCCGGTATCTCAATACCTAGTTCAATCTCGTTACCGGCAAGTCTCTTTACTCGTTCTGTAATACTTCATCCTGCAACTAAGTCATTATTTACAATGCTTGCAAGGCTTATAGTGATGAGTATTACCGAGAGGGCCCAGAGATACCTCTCCGAAACACGAAGTGACAAATCCTAATCTCGATCTATGCCAACCCAACAAACACCTTCGGAGACACCTATTGAGCATCTTTATAATCACCCATTTACGTTGTGACGTTTGATAGCACAAAAGGTGTTCCTCCGGTATTCGGGAGTTGCATAATCTCATAGTCTGAGGAACATGTATAAGTCATGAAGAAAGCAGTAGCAATGAAACTGTAATGATCATAATGCTAAGCTAATGGATTGGTCATGTCCATCACATCATTCTCCTAATGATGTGATCCCGTTCATCAAATGACAACACATGTCTATGGTTAGGAAACTTAACCATCTATTATTAACGAGCTAGTCAAGTAGAGGCACACTAGGGACACTTATGTTTTGTCTATGTATTCACACATGTACTAAGTTTCCGGTTAATACAATTCTAGCATGAATAGTAAACATTTATCATGAAATAAGGAAATAAATAATAACTTTATTATTGCCTCTAGGGCATATTTCCTTCAATATCAATCAAGTCAAGAAACTCAGAAAGATTGTTAGGATAAAGAAATTAGCGACAAAAAATAACAAGATCTTTGTCTGCACAATGAAGAAGACATCAATTCACTACAAGATGGTACTAACTATTATACCTTGCCTTCTTTTATTCCTTTGCCCCATTTCCAATATAGAGAAGATATTTATACACATCCTTGTTTTTAGGCCTTTCCAAAGCAGTTCGCTGATTATTACCTCTCAAACCACCTCTATGGTCAGGAGGCGAGGAAGGTTTTCATACAACACCCACGGTTCAATATTGAAGTGTTCCTGAAGAGGACGAATGATGGATGGTCAATCATCCACAGGCACTGGCCTAAAGTTGCAAAGACCTTCAACATCAATGAAGGCTCAATATCCGCCTTCCGCTTCAGTAGTTTTCCCGATGAGATGCATCTGTCTATGTACCGTCTATGATGCTAATTTCGAAAGGTTCTAGATGTTGCATGTGAAACTTGGTGCTGGTGCGGTTGTGTAATGGTGTAGCTGAGTGCTGAAGCTATATCATATTGTACTCTGATGTATTTCAATTATGAAATCCTGCTTCCTTAATATGTGAATGAAATATATTATGTGTTTAATATGAATGTCAATTAGATTAATAAATGGATTATTAATAATAGGGCAATTAGCCTGCTAATTGGTTTTTTCTATTGCAAACGGTTATTGAGAAAATACCGTGGGCAATGACCTAAGGCAACACACACAGTTTGTAGGAATAAACCGTGTTGGATCGATGAACAATCACACATGACATTCTCTTCAAAACTGTTTGCGTTAGGCCACCTTGCGCGAACCTTTACCGCATAAAAACTGTGTGTGATGGACAGCCTTTGCCACATAGTTTTTTCTACGCACCGTGTGTGATGCATTCAATAACACAAACGATTGAATTGTTAATATTGTGTGCGATGGGAACGCTATCACAAATGATTTAACGGGAAAAATTGTGTGTGATGTACCTACGAACGGAAACGTTTTCCTTGCAGCGACTGTGTATGATGTATATACGAACGGAAACATTTAGCGGAGACTGACTGTGTGGGATGTACTTACGACCAGAAACAATTTCACCTGTATAACCGTATTTGCTCGTACGCCGGTCGCACACGACCTCATTTTGTCGAGTGTGTGTGCCAGGAGGGCATATCCCCGATGGTTTTTGGATCGTGTGGGAAGGACCCCCCCCCCCCCCCCTATAGCCCACACTCACTAGGTGACGGTTTCGAACGCCGTCGCAGAAAGGGTTAAAAACCGTTTGTATAGCAGGTCGATGTACCAGTGTAACTTAGAAAAATGCAATTAAGATATCAAAATGTTTAGAAAAACATCGCCTATATGTGCATGTCATTTGCATTCATGACAAAAGTGTTGGAAAGTGCCCTCTTAGTTTGAGTTCATATGATCTCAGCATGAACAATAAAATCTAAAAAATATTTAAAAATCAAAAAATTCTAGAACAAAATTGATGGCAAACACTGACCAATGGTTAGAGTGGTTGCCAAGTTTCATTGGGGAATGAAATTCATGGAAGTCGTTGGAAAAACACAATATGGGTGCTCTGCCACAAAAAATAGAATATTTTGAATTTGTTTTCGGATTTTATTATTCATGCTGAGATCATATGAGCTCAAAGTAAGATGGAGACTTTCCAAAACGTTTTTCATGAATGCAAATGACATGCACATATAGGTGATGTTTTCTGGACATTTTGATATCTCATTTGTATTTATCTCAGTTAGTATGAATTTTTTATGAAGTTTTTAAAGTGACAGTCAAACGTTCAAAGGACAAAAGTATAAGAGGAGCGAAGTGGCTTGGGCAGAATGAAAGTTTTTGGAAACTAGAGGTAAAACTGCCGAGTGGGATCCAAGTAGGGGCATAAAATTCATTATACCAAAACAATTCCATGAAAACTTATATGTGTTCCACACGAAAAGTCTAAAAATTTGTTTGAAAAAATTGTGATTTGTAGGCTATACAAAAAAACAAAATTCTTATCCAAAAACGAAAAAGGTCGCCCATTTTGGAATTGTATTTGTCTTTTTTGTGTACGCCACGTGTGCAACTATAATGTTATGAAAATTTGCATATATGTGTTATACATGTATATGTGTGTTCACAAAACAAATCAAAGAAATTAATGCTGTGAAATTTCAAACTTGAAAACGCCCACCACGGTGATCGACCACCATTGGCATTTTTCGGTAGGCTATATCTTGCTTATCGTGAGATGTAGCATGGCCTCGTCCTTGGTGCTCAACTAAATGGGCTGGCTCATCACTATAGTCCCTGTAGCGGTTCTTGTAAGGCGACAAATTTTTTTAAGACACGTGATTTATTTATCTAAAACTTCAAGAATATTTATTTAATTGTACAAAACATTATTTTTTGAATCCAACATTTTTTACATTGTATAAGCATGATATAATGTCATGAAGTTTTTTTTTAATTCTTGAATATTTTTTAAATGTTTCCAACATTTTCCTTGAATGATATCAACATTTTCAAAAAGTTGTGCAAACATTTGTCTACACTACATGAAGATTTATAGGAATGTATATAAAATAATAAAAGAAAAAGGAAAAAGGGAAAAGAGAAGAGCAACATGAAAATGAGCAACACGATGGCTGGACATATATGACCGACTGCAGGCTAGAACGCGCTCCATCTCGCCAATATCTCACTTACGGCCAGACAAGGCAAATCCTATTTGGCGCCGGTAACGCCCGTTGCAAGCCATTCCGCAAACAGGCGCACCGGCCCACACCCCTCCTCCCTCCTGGGCTCGGCCCATTTTTTTCCTTTTAACATTGCAAAAAATATGTGTCCGACCAACTGGGACAATTTATCTGTGTGCCAATTACTTCTTTTCTTCTTCTTGTTCAATACAGATAACACTCAAAAACCACAGCGCCTTCTCTGTTTGGCCTTTTTCTGGACCGATTTTGTTTGGTTTTTTCTTTCTTTTACTTTTACTTTTTCTTTTCCTTTTTTCTATTTTCCCTTTTCATTTTATTTTATTTTGTTTACTTTATTTTTTCCTTTGTTTAAATGCACAGACCTTTTCAAAATCAATGAACTTTATGGAATCTAGTTATTTTTAAAAAAAATCGATGTAATATCAGAAAAGAACTGATTATTCTTCAGAACCGATGAAATCCTTTCAAATTTGCAAACTATTTTTAAAAATTGAAGAATGTTTTACATTTCTGTGATTGTTTCAAAATTGATGAACTTTATTTCCAAATCAACGATTTGTTTTTTCAAAATTGATGAAGTTCTTCCACATCTATGAATTTTTTCCAAAGTTGATAAAAAATCATAACGGTGAAGTAGTTTCGAAATTTTTGAAAAAACAAATTGTGAACTTTTTTGAATTCGTTAACCTTTCTGATTTTGTGATTTTTTGAATACTTCTTTCTCTTTGTGAACTTTTTCCTCAAAAGTCAACGGTCAATGGGCCTTGGTCAAGAGTCAATCGTGAATCAGCGCCGAGCGATTGAGGGAGCACTCCTTATTTTGCAAGCCGATGGGTTGGTTAACGGGCCCCGAAGGCGCCCAATAGAAAAGGCATTTCCTATTTGGCGCCACAGGCGCCAGTTAACCTGCATTATGTTAACTGGTGCCTGTGGCGTCGTAAAATGGGCCGGCGCATCTAGGCGCCGGTTGACCATTTTTTTTAAAAAAATCTGTGAACTTTTTCGAGATTGATGAACTTTTTTGAATATTGATGAACTTTTTCTAAATTTAACGAACATTTTGTCTTGAAAATGGATGAAGTTTTTTTATTTATGAACTTCTTTTTCAGTTACATGAACTTTTTCTAAAAATATATGAACATTTTTTCAATTTCTATGAACTTTTTTCAGATTTAATGAACTTTTGCGAAATTGGATGAACTTTTTTTGAATTTGAATGAACTTTTTTTCAAAATGATGAACTTTTTCAAAATTTATGAACCTTTTTAAAGATATGAACATATTTTTTCAAAAGGATGAACTTTTTTTCTTTAAATCTGTAAACCTTTCTTCATTTCATATTTTTAATTTCCCAAAAGAAATTAAAAAATATTCAGGGCAGCACGCTAGTGGGCCGGCCCATGCTAGCAGCGCTGCAGGTGCCGGATCGTTAACGGGTGCCTGCAGTGCTGTATAGGAGCTCCCGAAAGACAGAGAGTCTACGGTGGGCCGGCCCAGTATAGACATGGGTGGCCGCCATGATGTCACACATCGTTCTCTCAAAAACAACGTTTTATTTTAAAATTTATATTTTTATTTCATTACCAATAAATATATTTTAAAACCTTAAATTTAATTAAGAAATTCCAGAAATCATGAATCTTAGCATACTTTTAAGAAATGTTGATACTTTTAAAAAACATTATGGCCGCATTTGAAAAAAATGTGACATTTGAAAACGTTTATACAATATGAAATAAATGTTCACGTAGTTTACAAAAATATTATTATCATCAACAAAATGTTTGAACTTTTATTTGAAGAATAGTACCATGTATTCAAAAAAACGTTCAAAACATGTACTAAAAGAAAAATATAGCTCGTGTATTTGAAAGGTGCTCAACGTGTACACATTTTTTACATGTACACTAAAAAAATATTTTGTACTGCAAAAATTAGACATGTGTTAAAATTTTGAAAAACCAATGAAAAACGGCAAAAAAAGCAAAGAAAACCAAGAAAGAAGCAAAAAGAAATCAACATATAACCAAGAAAAAAAAGGTGAAAACTAAAGAAAAGCAAAGTGTAAATAAGAAATAAGATAGATGAAAAGGCCAGTGAAGAAATAAAAAATGGAGAAAACCCCAAGGAAACCCGCCTCCGAATAGTGAAAACCGGAATGAACAGCTACACGGGAAAAATAGCAAAAAACAATGATAAACTGAGAAAAAAAGACTAAGAAAAAACCCGCATCAAGTGTTATAGTGTTGGGCCGGCTCGGTCGCGCCGCGCTTCAGTTGAGGGGAGTTAACAATCTTGCTATAAGACGAAATCACTAATTAAGGAGTACCGCTTTCAAAGGTCACCCCACCTCCTGAGGTTGCGACAAGTGGCACATTGCATGCTCACCACTTGTCGCAACCTGGAAGTTTTCCCTTTTTCGTACATCCGTTCATTCAAAAAATTTTAACTCTTAAGCGTCCAAATCTCGAACCGTCTTCGCCATTGGATTCCACGCGTCGAGATCTTCAAAAGTAGATCCCATGTTGCTAGGTTTTGATGGGAAAAAATTCACAAAAAGGACAAAAATACCGGATGGGAAAACCCAAATCGGGAACACATTTTTTCCTTTCCGAAAGAAGCACGTCCGTGCCTCTTGCGGAAGCAAAAACGTGCCTCTCACGAAAAAAAGACGCTTTTTTTCCGTTCCAAGAGGCACGGTCGTGCCTCTCGCGGAAGCAAAAACGTGCCTCTCGCGGAAGGAGAAAAACAGAAAACGTGTTTTTATTTCGTTTCCGAGAGGCATGGCCGTGCTTCCCGCGAAAGCAGAACCAGGCCTCTCGCGGAAGGAAAAAAAACAGAAAGCATGTTTTTTCGTTTCCGAGAGGCACAACCGTGCCTCTGGCGGAAAGAAAAAAACAGGAAACACATTTTTTTTCGTTTTCTAAAGGAATGGCCGGAAGAAAAAACGTGTTTTTTCGGGCAAATTTTTTTCCCAAATTTTTTTGGCCTAAAAGCTAACGAAGAACGGTGGAAATCCAAGAAATCGAAAAATCCATTTTTAAAAGCCGAAAAGGCGTGTGAAATAAAATAAAATCTGAAGGGAGCGTCCTAAGCATGACACGTGACGGCGGCTGAGAGCGCGCCAAAATGACGCGCTCTCTGCCCACCCTCAAATGATCGTAGGAGGCTCTCGAAAAAGCACTCGCCAACTAGTTACTCCCGCTATGAGCTCCCGTACATTAGCCTGTGAGGCCGAGACACCCACTTTTAGAATTGTTCCTAGTGAGCCAGCCTATTTAGGGCACCACGTTTCCTGTCTAGCTCCCATCCGTTTCCTTTTTCTCCTTTTTTGTGTTTTTTCGCGAGTTTTACTTGATTTTTTTGTTTGGTATCATTATTTTCTTAAGAATAGTTATGAATATCTTTCCAATTTTTGAACTTTAAAACAAACATGAACAGTTTAAGTTTTCTTTTTAAAAAATCATAAAAATTACATAAAAGTTGTAAATTGTGGTAGGGTACGAAACCACCTCAAAGTTATCCTTTCTGTTTTATCTATTCAAGAGTCCGTAGTAAAATAACATGAAGCTATTCTTTCCATTCAATCTATCATAGAGTTCATACTAGAATAACACCTTAAGACACAAATCAACCAAAACCCTCATGTCACCTAGATACTCCATTGTCACCTCAAGTATCCGTGGGCATGATTATACGATATGCATCACACAATCTCAGATTCATCTATTCAACCAACACAAAGTACTTCAAAGAGTGCCCCAAAGTTTCTACCGGAGAGTCAAGACGAAAACGTGTGCCAACCCTTATGCATAGGTTCATGGGTGAAACCCGCAAGTTGATCACCAAAACATACATCAAGTGGATCACGTGATATCCCATTGTCACCACAGATAAGCACGGCAAGACATACATCAAGTGTTCTCAAATCCTTAAAGACTTAATCCGACAAGATAACTTCAAGAGGAAAAATCAATTCATCACAAGAGAATAGAGGGGGAGAAACATCATAAGATCCAACTATAATAGCAAAGCTCGCGATACATCAAGATCGTGCCATA
Source organism: Triticum timopheevii (assembly GCA_963921465.1). Taxonomy (NCBI): domain Eukaryota; kingdom Viridiplantae; phylum Streptophyta; class Magnoliopsida; order Poales; family Poaceae; genus Triticum; species Triticum timopheevii. The sequence goes on along the minus strand of OY997266.1, from coordinate 501,177,129 downwards.
GAGAGAACACGAGAGAGAGAGAGAGAGAGAGAGAGAGAGAGAGAGAGAGAGAGAGAGAGAGAGAGAGAGAGAGAGATCAAACACATAGCTACTGGTAGATACCCTCAGCCCCGAGGGTGAACTAATCCCTCCTCGTCATGGAGAGCGCCGGGATGGTGAAGATGGCCACCGGTGAGGGATCCCCCCTCCGGCAGGGTGCCGGAACGGGCTCCCGAGAGGTTTTTGGTGGCTACAGAGGCTTGCAGCGGCGGAACTCCCGATCTATCTTCATCCTCGATGTTTTTAGGGTACGTGGACTTATATAGGCGAAAGAAGTCGGTCGGGGGAGCCTCGAGTGGCCCAGGAGACAGGGGGCGCGCCCAGGGGGGTGGGCGCGCCCTCCTATCTCCTGGCTTCCTCGAGCCTTCCCTGGCTTGAACTCCAAGTCTCCCAGATCATATCCTTTCGAAAAATCACGCTCTTGAAGGTTTCATTCCGTTTGGACTCCGTTTGATATTCCTTTTCTTCAAAATACTGAAACAGGCAATAAAACAACAATATGGGCTGGGCCTCCGGTTAATAGGTTAGTCCCAAAAGTAATATAAAAGTGTATAATAAAGCCCGTAATCATTCAAAACAGATAATAAAATAGCATGAATGCTTCGTAAATTATAGATACATTGGAGATGTATCATTAGTCAACTTTGCAACTACAATTCATCATCTTTCCAGGAAGGGTCACGTATCGGAGCCTTTAGGCAAGTCCACATACTCAACCATCATTTAGTCTTCTATGATTGTACACTCACCGCGTACACATGAGAAAAACGTTTCAACCGGACACAAAAAAAGATAGGGGCTTATAGTTTCGCCTCCCAACACACTCACCTCAAGGGTGATGTCAAGAATAATAACTTATACCACCCATATTCAACTGTACATACGTGCCTAGGTCTTATAATCCTTTGAGGGGCTTGTTCGGGGTATCTTCACCCCGACCAGAAGAGCAAAGAGTTGCTCCTCAACCTACTGAACCTACTGAAAATATTTACTTTGAAATTCCTTCAGGTATGATAGAGAAACTGCTAGCTAATCCCTATACAGTAGATGGAACATTACATCCCGATATGCACCTAATCTATGTGGATGAAGTTTGTGGATTATTTAAGCTTGCAGGTATTCCCGAGGATGTTGTGAAGAAGAAGGTCTTCCCTTTATCTTTGAAGGGAAAGGCATTGACATGGTATAGGCTATGTGATGATATTGGATCATGGAACTACAACCGATTGAAATTGGAATTTCATCAGAAGTTTTATCCTATGCATCTGGTTCATCGTGATCGGAATTATATATATAATTTTTGGCCTCCTGAAGGAGAAAGTATCGCTCAAGCTTGGGGAAGGCTTAAGTCAATGTTATATTCATGCCCCAATCATGATCTCTCATGAGAAATTATTATTCAAAAAAATTACGCTCGACTTTCTCATAATGATCGCTCCTTGCTCGATACTTCTTGTATTGGTTCTTTTATGATGAAGACTATTGAATTCAAATGGGATTTATTGGAAAGAATTAAACGCAACTCTGAAGATTGAGAACTCGACGAAGGTAAGGAGTCAGGTATAACCCCTAAGTTTGATTGTGTTAAATCTTTTATGGATACCGATGCTTTTCGTGAATTTAGCACTAAATATGGACTTGACTCTGAAATAGTAGCTTCTTTCTGTGAATCACTTGCTACTATGTTGATCTCCCTAAGGAGAAGTGGTTTAAATATCATCCTCCCATTGAAGTAAAAGTAGTAGAACCTATTAAAGTTGAAGAAGAAACAATTACTTATAATGTTGATCCTATTGTTCCTACTACTTATATTGATAAACCACCTTTCCCTATTAGAATAAAGGATCATGCTAAAGCTTCAACTGTGGTTCGTAAGAGTAATACTAGAACACCTACACCCCCTAAGAAAATTAAAGTTGAACCTAATATTGCTATGGTTAAAGATCTCTTGGTCGATAATATTGATGGGCATGTTATCTATTTTTGTGATGAAGCTGCTAGGATTGCTAAACCCAATACTAAGGATAAACATAGACCTGTTGTTGGCATGCCTGTTGTTTCTGTTAAAATAGGAGATCATTGTTATCATGGCTTATGTAATATGGGTGCTAGTATGAGTGCAATTACTCATTCCTTATACACAGAAATTATGCATGATATTGCACCTGCTGAGATAGAAGGCATTGATGTTACTATTAAGCTTGCCAATAGAGATACTATTTCACCAGTTGGGATTGTTAGAGATGTTGAAGTCTTGTGTGGGAAAATTAAATATCCTACTGATTTTCTTGTTCTTGGTTCCCCACAAGATGACTTTTGTCCCATTATATTTGGTAGACCCTTCTTCAATACTGTTAATGCTAAGATAGACTATGAAAAGGATATTGTTACTATTGGTTTAGGGGACATGTCTCATGATTTTAATTTTGCTAAATTTCGTAGACAACCCCATGATAAAGAAGTGCCTAGTAAAGATGAAATTATTGGTCTTGCTTCTATTGTTGTGCCTCCTAATGATCCATTAGAACAATATTCGCTAGACCATGAAAATGATATGTTTATGAATGAAAGAAGGGAAATAGATGAAGTATTCTTTAAGCAAGAACCTATTTTGAAACACAATTTGCCCATTGAAATTCTTGGAGATCCTCCTCCACCCAAGGGTGATCCCGTGTTTGAGCTTAAACAATTACCTGATACTCTTAAATATGCTTATCTTGATGAAAAGAAGATATATCATGTTATTATTAGTGCTAACCTTTCAGAGCATGAAGAAAATTAATTATTGAAAACTCTGAAGAAGCATCGTGCCGCTATTGGATATACTCTTGATGATCTTAAAGGCATTAGCCCCACTCTATGCCAGCACAAAATAAAATTGGAGAAAGATGCTAACCAAGTTGTTGATCATCAACGACGGTTAAATCCTAAGATGAAAGAAGTGGTAAGAAATGAAATACTAAAGCTTCTGGAGGCATGTATAATTTATCCTATTGCTTATAGTCAGTGGGTAAGTATCGTTCATTGTGTCCCTAAGAAGGGAGGTATTACTGTTGTTCCTAATGATAAGAATGAATTGATCCCACAAAGAATTGTTACAGGTTATAGAATGGTAATTGATTTCCATAAATTAAATAAAGCTACTAGAAAAGATCATTACCCTCTACCTTTTATTGATCAAATGCTAGAAAGACTATCCAAACATACACATTTTGCTTCCTAGATGGTTATTCTAGTTTCTCTCAAATACCTGTGTCAAAAGAGGATCAAGAAAAGACCACTTTTACTTGCCCTTTCGGTACCTTTGCTTATAGACGTATGCCTTTTGGTTTATGTAATGCACCTGCTCCTTTCAAAGATGTATGACTACTATATTATCTGATTTTTGTGAAAATATTGTTGAGGTTTTCATGGATGATTTCTCCGTTTATGGAACTTCTTTTGATGATTGCTTAAGCAACCTTGATTGAGTTTTGCAGAGATGCGAAGAAACTAATCTTCTCTTGAATTGGGAGAAGTGCCACTTTATGGTTAATGAAGGTATTATCCTGGGGCGAAAAAATTATGAAAGAGGTATTGAAGTTGATAAAGCTAAAGTAGATGCTATTGAAAACATGTCGTGTCCTAAAGATATCAAAGGTATAAGAAGTTTCCTTGGTCATGCTGGTTTATATAGGAGGTTTATTAAAGACTTCTCTAAAATTTCTAGGCCTCTCACTAATCTCTTGGAAACAGATGTTCCTTTTGTTTTTGATGATGATTGTGTAGAAGCACTTGAAATACTTAAAAAAGCCTCGATTTCTGCACCTATTGTTCAGCCACCTGATTGGAATTTACCCTTTGAAATTATGTGTGATGCTAGTGATTATGTTGTTGGTGCTGTTCTAGGACAAAGAGTTGATAAGAAATTAAATGTTATTCAATATGCTAGTAAAACTCTAGACAGTGCCTAGAGAAATTATGCTACTACTGAAAAAGAATTTTTAGCAGTTGTATTTGCTTGTGATAAGTTCAGACCCTATATTGTTGATTCCAAAGTAATTGTTCACACTGATCATGCTGCTATTAAATATCTTATGGAAAAGAAAGATGCTAAACCTAGACTTATTAGATGGGTTCTCTTGCTACAAGAATTTGATTTGCATATTATTGATAGAAAGGGAGCTGAGAACCCCGTTGCAGACAACTTGTCTAGGTTAGAAAATGTTCTTGATGACCCACTGCCTATTAATGATAGCTTTCCTAATGAACAATTAGCTATCATAAATGCTTCTCGTACTGCTCCATGGTATGCTGACTATGCTAATTACATTGTTGCTAAATTTATACCACCTAGTTTCACATACCAGCAAAAGAAAAAGTTTTTCTTTGATTTAAGACATTACTTTTGGGATAACCCACACCTTTATAAAGGAGGAGTAGATGGTGTTATTAGACATTGTGTACTTGAGCATGAACAGGAACAGATCCTATGCAAGTGTCACTCAGAGGCTTACGAAGGACACCACGCTGGAGATAGAACTGCACATAAGGTATTGCAATCCGGTTTTTATTGGCCTACTCTTTTCAAAGATGCTCGTAAGTTTGTCTTGTATTGTGATGAATGCCAAAGAATCGACAATATTAGTAGACGTCAAGAAATGCCTATGAATTATTCACTTGTTATTGAACCATTTGATGTTTGGGGCTTTGATTATATGGGACACTTTCCTTCCTCTAATGGATATACACATATTTTAGTTGTTGTTGATTATGTGGGTAGAAGCTATTCCAACTAGTAGTGCTGATCATAACACTTCTATTAAGATGCTTAAAGAAGTTATTTTTCCTAGATTTGGAGTCCCTAGATATTTAATGACTGATGGTGGTTCACATTTTATTCATGGTGTTTTTCGTAAAATGCTTGCTAAGTATGATGTTAATCATAGAATTGCATCTCCATATCATCCTCAGTCTAGTGGTCAAGTAGAATTGAGTAATAGAGAGATTAAATTGATCTTGCAAAAGACTGTTAATAGATCTAGAAAGAATTGGTCCAAGAAACTTGATGATGCATTATGGGCTTATAGAACTGCTTATAAAAATCCTATGAGTATGTCTCCGTATAAAATGGTTTATGGAAAGGCATGTCACTTACCTCTTGAACTAGAACGTAAGGCATATTGAGCTATTAAAGAGCTCAATTATGATTTCAAACTTGCCGGAGAGAAGAGGTTAATTGACATTAGCTCGCTTGATGAATGGAGAACCGAAGCCTATGAGAATGCCAAGTTATTTAAAGAAAAAGTTAAAAGATGGCATGATAAAAGGATACAAAAGCGTGAGTTTAATGTAGGTGATCATGTTTTGCTATACAACTCTCGTTTAAGATTTTTTGCCAGAAAAATTCTCTCTAAATGGGAAGGTCCTTACATTATCGAGGAGGTCTATCATTCTGGTGCCATCAAAATCAACAACACCGAAGGCACGGATCCGAGGGTGGTAAACGGTCAAAGAATCAAACATTATATCTCAGGTACTCCCATAAATGTTGAAACCAATGTAATTGATACCATAACACCGGATGAATATATAAGGGACACTTTCCAGAATGTTTCAGACTCCGAAAAGGAATAGGTATGTGGTACGGTAAGTAAACCGACTCCAAAACTGTTCAATGTAGCAATTTCTCTCCGTTTTGGAATGTTAAAATTTTTAGGAAAATTAAAAGTAGTCCGAAAGAGACACGAGACAACCATGAGGGTGGAGGGTGCTACCTCTTGAGCTTGCGTTGGGTTTTCCCTTGAAGAGGAAAGGGTGATGCAGCAAAGTAGCGTAAGTATTTCCCTTTAGAGACACCACACAAGTCACCAAATACCTGCACAAACAATCAACAACTTGCACCCAACGCAATAAAGGGGTTGTCAATCCCTTTACGGCTACATGCAAACGGTGAGATCTGATAGAGATAGATAAACGGTAAAGTAAATATTTTTTTGTATTTTTTGGTTTATAGATTGGAAAGTAAAGATTGCAATTTAAAGGAATGGCGACAAAAATTGGCAAGTTGACGGGAAACTAATAGATTCAATATAGCCTTTCCTTTCTCCTGTAATTCAAAAAAAGATAGTGTACCCCGCCGGGGAGTGTAAGAACTATGGAAGTTATGCCCTTTATGCTATGCTTGCTATCTTGATGATGTCCTGTAATGTTTGCGCTCTGAGTAGGCTAGGATAGGAAAACTTAGCTTGACATGCACGCAGTAGCTTTCCACCTCGCGAGGACTTGGCTTCTGGCGCCCGACGAGGCCCCCTTTCTGGGGAGCTAGAGGCCATAGGCCTTGAGAGGTGCCTTGGGGTCTCGGGAGCCGCCGCAGAACTGCTGTGTGGATGTTTTAAAAAGGAAAGGAAAACCCGACAAGCACCTCATTCCTCCTTATGCGAGCCCCCTGTCATAGACCAGCTCTTACTTAATGTACCGCATCACGCTGCCCGGGGGGCACGGATATGAGGGGAACTTATGCCTGTGAGCTTGATTGAGGGCTCCTCGTGAGGATGATGCCGAAGCACCAGGGCAGCGGGGTTCGGCTCGGTGTGCGCGCATGAGGGCAGGCCTGAGGCGCACACACCTGCCTAGCCCCACGCGCGAGGCGCGCGAGGGAGAGTGACGGGCAACTGCCACTTCTCTCCTTACCTTAGATTAAAAGAAAATGAGCGGGAGGAGAAGGAACCAACTCGGCGAACCGAAACACGAAAGCACCCAATCCATCAAAAGATTACTAAAAACTGCAAGCAACTACGGAAAGCAAATGAACAGCCGCGTCTGGCACCTAATCTAGTCTTCTCACCAGTGCGGAGTTGTTTCATGCTATGGTTAGGTTTACCTTAATTCTTCTTTCGTAGTTGCGGATGCTTGCGAGAGGTGTTAATCATAATTGGGATGCTTGTCCAAGGAAGGCAGTACCCAAGCACCGGTCCACCAACATATCAAATTATCAAAGTAACGAACGCGAGTCATATGAGCATGATGAAAACTAGCTTGACGATAATTCCCATGTGTCCTCGGGAGCGCTTTCCTTTATATAAGAGTATGTCCAGGCTTGTCCTTTGCTACAAAAAGGATTGGGCCACCTTGATGCACCTTGTTTACTTTTGTTACTTGTCACCCGTTACGAATTACCTTATCACAAAACTATTTGTTACCAATAATTTTAGTGCTTGCAGAGAATACCTTACTGAAAACCGCTTGTCATTTCCTTCTGCTCCTTGTTGGGTTCGACACTCTTACTTATCAAAAGGACTACGATAGATCCCCTATACTTGTGGGTCATCAGGCGTGCCTTCCTATGCGATGGGTGAAGGTGCCGCGTCCGGGGACGCGAGGCTCAGCGCGGCGTCCTCGAGCGATGCTCCTTCACGAGACCCCTGTCCCAGCTGCAGCTTCTTTGTCTTGTGGGCGACCTCAGGAGGGAGGGCACCGCCCTCGTCTTCAGGGTTTTCGACCGCTGCAGCCTGGAAAGCACGCTCGAGGGAGCACACCACATCCTTCTCTTGACACGCAACCGTGATGACGCCGCTGCTTCCTAGCATATTGAGGACGTTGTAGCCATGGTGCGTAGCTGCCATGAACTTGGCAAGTGTTGGGTACCCTAGGATGGCGTTGTAGGGTAGGCGGATGTCGGTGACGTCGAAGTCGATGATCTCGGTGTGGTAGTTGTTGTGCTCGTCGAAGGTGGCAGGAAGGTGGACCTGCCCTATTGGGTGTGTAGAACTGTCGGTCACTCCTGAAAATGGCTTGGTTGGGTGAAGCTAGTAGTATGGCACTTGGAGCCTGTCGAACGTCTGAACAGATAGAACATTGAGCCCTGCTCCGATGAGAGTCTTGGTGACGACCACGTTGCTGATGACGGGGGAGCAGAGCATAGGGAGCGCGCCAGTAGTGGCCGTGCACTTGAGCTGGTCTGAGGAGTTGAAGGTGATGGCGCACTTGGACCACCTGAGAGGGTGAGTTGCTTCGGGCCTGGGAGCGCTGCATTCACCTCGCGAGCGAACTGCTTGAAGACGCGGTGGGAAGCCGAAGCCTGTGAGCCGCCCAAGATGCAGGCGATGGCTCAAGGCTCCTGGAAACCCCAGCCCCCTCGTCCTGGTGGTGATCTTCATTCCTTCTTGGTGGTGGAGGCAGAGGGGGCAGGGCTGCGTCGCCCCGAGGGCACTCCTCACGAGGCTGCTCCCTCCAAGCGCCCTCGCGAGGCTGGCCTTGCCAGTGGTCCTCACGAGGCTGGTCACGCCATTCCTGACGATGGTCGCGTCCGTCCCAGCGTCGTCCACCTCGGACGCCTCCACGACTGTAGCCTCAATCGTTGCACTCGGGGCATCGACCGAGGCGCCCGTCATGGAGGGCCCTGAGCTCCTGATAGTCATTGGTGTTGTGGCTGTGAACATTGTGGAAGACGCAGAATGGCCGCGTGCTCTTGGATGACTCGGGGTGGTCGCGGCCGCGCTTTGTCTCTGGTTCGGCCGCAAGCACGACCGGCCCCTTGCGCTTCACGTCCTTGGTCTTGGCCTTCTTGTCTTCTGGATCAGCGTCGGGGAGCTCGAGGAGGGAGAGGCGCCCCTCCTCAGCCCTTGCGCACTTGTTCGCCATGTTGAACATCTCCAGGGTTGTGCAGAGATCCTCATGGATAGCGAGCTCCTCCATCTTGACATCGCGGACGCCATCAGTGAATGCTGAGATGATGGCCTCGTCCGACACCTTGGGGATCTTGAGGCAGACGTTGTTGAAGCGCTGGATATACTTCTGCAGGGTCTCTCCAGGTTGTTGCTTGATGCGACGCAGATCACCCGTGGCCGACAGACGGTTGCGAGTGCCCTGGAAGTTGGCGATGAAGCGGTCGCGCATCTCCTCCCAGGAAGAAGCCGACCCCTTGGGCAGGTTCAGGAGCCAAGAGCGGGTGCCATCCTTGAGGGCCATCGGGAACCAGTTTGCCATGATCTTCTCGTCGCCGCTGGCTGCCTCGATGCTCAGCTCGTAGAGCTGCAGGAACTCGGCGGGGTCAGCGGTGCCGTCGTAGCGCGGAGGCAGGTCAGGCTTGAACTTGCTCGGCCAGACGACGTTGCGGAGCTCCAGGGTGAACGCGTGACATCCTGCCGTGGCCACCGGAGGTTGCCGAGGGGGTGGAAACTAGTCCTGGTGCAGGCACACCGCCACCTACTGCGGCGGTACGTGGGCCTGGTGCTGGGGTGCTGGAAGTACGCGCGCTTCTCCTTGAGGTCGCTGCACCACCTGGCAGCTCACGTCTTCCCGAGTTGGCGCAGGGCGCAACGGGTCACGCTATGATGCCGCACGCCTTGGCCCGACGATGGCTACCTGGGCAGGGGGTGGTGGAGGAGCCCTGTGCGCCACGTCGCCCACTGCAGGAGGCTGCCGAAGCAGCGAGCGAGTCGGATCGGTGGAGCCCCCATGCGCCACGCTGAAGAGCTCAGCGATCCGCTCGAGCTAGTCCTTGTAGAGGTCGCCGACCGGGCGGTAGCAAGGAGCTCTCGTGCCATGAGCAGAGCAGCCTGCGCATCCGCCTGGCCGCAACGCGCGTGGGAGGACGAAGCTGCTGGGGTCAGTGACAGAGTAGCGATGCGCCTGTCATGATGCATCGACGAGTGCAGCAATGAAGCCTGCTGCTTGTGGCCGGCTAGGCCCGTGGCGGCGTTGGCCACCGGAGATGGAGTGCGACAGGCACAGCCATCGCCCGCTGGAGCCGTCTGAGCAACACGGGCGGCGACTGCGGCCCGACGCTCGGCGCGAGCCCGGCGCACGTGTTGGGTTCTACGGTAGGGTGTGTCGACTACAAATTAAAATTTTCCTATGCGCAGAACAACCAGGAACATGCTACGGGAAATGGATCACAGTTCGTTACCACTAGACGCGCAGTGTCGTGCAGCAGAAGAAGAGTTGGGGCAGCGCGTCCGCGTGGATCGTCTGGGAGTTGGGGCAGCGCGTCCGCGTGGATCGTCTACTCCTCGTCCGATCTCCCTCAAACAGCCGGTCGTCCGATCCCACGTACAAGTTCGCCAGAGCGGCACAAGTGCACCACCTCTAACAGTATCCGCACGTGCAGGAGGAACATCATGCAGCGGACTGCTAGGTCCGATCACACAGTCGGATGTGAGTGGAGGTGGCTATTCGCAACACATGTAAACCCTAGTGATAGCGCCGAAGCGATCAACAGCATGAGTGTGCCGCACCTCCACTTTATATAGGTGTCCGTCGCGGGCTCAACACTTGGGCCTCACACGGACCCTAAAGCCCATAAGTCTACTCGGCCACAATCCGAACATAGCTCGGATCACATCCAACCAGTGTCCTTAGATCCGACCTCATAGGTTCCTTCCCTTAAGCGTGCGACCCCTTAGGTTCAAGTCGGCTTGGTCGCAGTTTGGATCACCTCTGAACTGCACGGTTGGTAGCGGCCTCTAGCAAGGCATGTCGAACACCAAGCAGACTATGAAGCTGGTTAGGTGAACCTGTACAACATGTCACACTTCTGTTCCCTTTGCCACACGATATATGTTGCCGGGCTCAAGGCGAGATTGTCATCCTTGTGCTAGCCCGACCTCTTTCTCGCTCGAGTGATGCCGACCACAATCTGGATTATCTCATAATCCTTGTCGCATGGCCATGCTTCTCTTGGTCGGATCACACGAGGGGCCCAGAGTATATCTCTCCTGATCAGAGGGGCAAATCCCATCTTCCTCAACCACGTCTCGCAGCATGGGTCTGGACAAGCCTGAAACCTACCTTTGTAACTACCCAGTTATGGAGTACCGTTTGGTCGGCCCAAAGCAGGTCTGTCACCATCCCGAGTACATGCGTCAGCTCAGGTCTTAGGACATAGAACGTATGTTGTACTAGAGACTCACAGATGACATATCGCTGCGTCTCATAGTTGGGTCTGTCCGATTCAGACCTTATATTAACTCGGATTCGACTACAGCGAATCCGACCAGATCCTTCCATGTCCATATTATCCGGTTAGCATCCGATGCTCCATGGCTAGTGAGACCGAGGCATCCACCGTGTCATATGCTAGTCTAGTCTGATGTGTGCCCACACGTCACTTGCGACTAGGGACTATTTAGGATGTATCATACAACACAAGATCTCACAGACAAGTCACATACTTGCCAACAAGTATCATTGATTACATCCAAGGACTATCTTTATTCATAAACACATAGGAAATATCATCATACATGATTGCCTCTAGGGCATATCTCCAACAGTCTCCCACTTGCACTAGAGCCAATCAAATAGACATCGAATGCCCATAGCTCTAACGTGCCCCTCATGCTTGGGTTGTGGAAGCGGCTTAGTCAACGGATCTGCAACATTTGCATCCGTGTGAATTTTGCATAAGTCTACATCACCATTCTTTACGATCTTTCGTATCAGGTGATATTTCCGATCTATGTGTCTGACCTTGTGGTGATTCCTCGGCTCCTTGGCTTGTGCGATGGCACCAGAATTATCACAATAAAGGTCCAACAGTTTTACCGAGGCTGGGAAAATACCAAGATCATCCAGAAAATGCCGGATCCATACACCTTCCTTTGCAGCTTCACAAGCCGCAATGTATTCGGCTTCTGTGGTAGAATCGGCCACCGTATGTTGCTTGGAACTCATCCAGCTCACTTCTCCTCCGTTCATGACGTACACGAATCCAGACTGTGATCTACAACCATCTCAGTCGGTTTGTAAACTAGCATCGGTGTAACCCCTTATAACGAGCTCTTCCTCACCTCCATAAACTAGGAACGTCTCTTTAGTCCTTTTCAGGTACTTCAAAATAGTCTTTACCGCTGCCCAGTGACTCTCACCTGGGTTGGCCTGGTATCTACTTGTTAAGCTTATTGCAAGAGCAGCATCAGGCCTTGTACATATCATGGCATACATGATGGATCCCATTGCCGAGGCATACGAAATCCTACTGATCCTGCTTCGCTCATCAGATGTCGAAGGATTCTGAGTCTCGCTTAGCCTTATACCATGTGAGAGTGGCAAGAACCGTTTCTTTGCCTCACTCATGTTGAACCGCTTCAACACTTTATCTATGTACGTGCTCTGGCTTAAGCCGAGCAGCCTCCTTGATCTATCTCTATAGATATTAACGCCTAAAATATAGACTGCCTCACCAAGGTCCTTCATCGAAAACTTGCCATTCAATGATCCCTTGACTGAGTTCAACATCGAAACATCATTTCCGATCAGTAATATGTCATCCACATATAAGATCAAAAACACTATTGAGCTCCCACTTAACTTCTTGTATAAACAAGCATCCTCTTTGCTTTTGATGAAACCGAGACCAGTGACGACCTCATCAAAATGAATATTCTAGCTCCGAGATGCTTGCCTCAACCCATAAATGGATCTCTTGAGCTTGCATACTTTACTAGTGCTAGTCGGATCGACAAAACCCTCGGGCTATATCATATACACATCCTCGGTTAAATTTCCGTGAAGGAAAGCCGTTTTGACATCCATCTGCCATATCTCGTAATCAAAATATGCAGCTATAGCTAGTACGATCCTCACCGACTTCAGCATCTCTACCGGCAAGTAAGTCTCGTCGTAGTCAATTCCTTGAACTTGTCCATAACCCTTAGCTACAAGCCATGCTTTGTGGATCTGAACATTTCCATCCACATCGGTTTTCTTCTTAAAGACCCATTTGCAACCAATGGCTGTTACGCCAGGTGGCGGATCAACCATGTCCCAGACTTGATTTTCATCCATGGAATTTAACTCGGATCTCATGGCCTCTAGCCATGCCTAGAATCCGGGCTCACCATCGCTTCTGCATACGTGGCCGGCTCGTCGCTTTCTAGCAACAATACATCGCCACTCTACGCAATCTCTCCGACCTCTGTGGTTCTGGTGCCGCTTCCACTACGGGTTCCCTGACTAACTCTGGTATGATCTCATCACTAGCCGAGCCGTCCTCGAGTGGTCCTCAAATTTCTTCGAGTCTGACCGTCCTCCCACTGGCCTCCCAACTGAGAAACTCATTCTCAAGGAAAACCCCGTTCCGAGCAACAAACACTTTGTTCTCTTCCCGGTTGTAGAAGCTATATCCCAAGGTTTCCCTTGGATATCCCACGAATATGCATTTATCCGACTTGGGTTAAGCTTGTCTGACATAAGTCGCTTGACAAATGCTTCAAAACCCCAAATCTTTAGAAAAGACAATCTGGGACTCTTCCCGGTCCACATCTCATGTGGTGTCTTGTCTATGGATTTTGATGGTACCCCGTTAAGTGTGAAAGCTGCAGTTTCTAGAGCGTATCTCCAAAATGACAAGGGTAAATCCGATTTGCTCATCATTGACCGGACCATGTCCAACAAGGTCCTATTCCTCCGTTCCGACACGTCGTTTCTCTATGGCATACCTAGAGGTGTGAGCTGAGGTACTATACCTCAACTTTTCAGATGATCATCAAACTCCTGGCTCATGTACTCACCTCCACGATCAGATCGTAGAAGTTTTATAGTCTTGCCGAGCTGATTCTCAACCTCATTCTGAAACTCTTTGAACTTTTCAAAAATCTCCGATTTGTGCCTCATCAAATAGATATATCCATATCTACTCAAGTCGTCGGTAAAAGTCATGAAGTACTGATAGCCACCTCTGGCAGTTGTGCTCATTGGACCACACACATCACTATGTATAAGTTCCAATAGCTCGGACGCCCTCTCGCAACTCTTTGCGAAAGGAGACTTAGTCATCTTGCCAAGCAAGCATGATTCGCATGTCTCGAACGACTCAAAGTCGGACGAAGTTAGGAGTCCATCATCATGGAGCTTCTTCATGCATTTCAGACTAATGTGTCCAAGCTGACAATGCCAGAAGTATGTCGGATTTATCTCATTAGGCTTATGCCTCTTGACATTCATGTTATAGACCGGTTCCTGTTCTAGATTCAATATAAATAGCCCATCAACAATGGGTGCATAGCCGTGGAACATACCATTCAAAAATATCGAACAACCATTGTCCTTTAAATTGAATTCATAACCATGATTCATCAAACATGAGGCAGAAATAATGTTCCGACTAAGTGCAGGAATGTAATAACAATTATTCAATTCCATAATGAATCCGGAAGGAAGCTGGAGCTGCATCGTGCCGACCTCCAACGCAGCAACTCTTGCTTTGTTGCCGACCCTGATGTCAATCTCCCCTTGTGCCACACGCCTAGTTCTTGCCAGCCCTTGCATCGAGTTGCAAATATGAACAACCGATCCGATATCAAATACCCAAGAGCTACTAGCAAGGTAAATGTCTATAACATATGCAATAAGTGTACCTTTGCCTGAAGAAGCATTTTCGGCCTTCTTGCCATGCTCTGCAAACCACTTGCTACAGTTCCTCTTCCAGTGACCAGTTTCCTTGCAATGATAGCAAACGGTCTTACTGTCTCCGTGCCCTTTTCCTTAGCCTTTTTCTTGGACCAACTCTTCTTGAACTTAGTCGATTTCTGCACCATCAACACTTGATGTGTGCCTTTCTTAATATCCTGCTCTGCCACTTTGAGCATCCCATGCAATTCAGTGAGCTTCTTATCCATGCCATGCATATGATAGTTCGAGATGAACGTCCCATAGTTGGGCGGAAGAGAACCCAGAACTGCATCTGTAGCAAGCTCATCCAAGAGCGGGAAGCCCAAACGATCCAAAGCTTGCACATATCTGATCATCCTGATCATATGTGGGCTCAGTTGATCACCTTCCTTAAGCTTGCAATCCATCAAGGATCACCAGACGTTGAACCTTTTAGTCCTAGCCTATGTCTGAAACATGCTCTTGAGACTCTCGATCATATCGTAAGCCTCAACATTTTTGAAATGTTGTTGCAAATCGGGCTCCATACAAGCCAGCATCAGACAGCTGATCTCCGTTGATTCATCAATGAGTTATGGTAGGCATTCTTAGTTGTGGAATTAGCATTATCAGTAGGTTCCTCTGGAAGTGGATCCTCTAGAACATGTTCCTTTTTATTGTGCTTGAGAACAATTCTCAGATTTCTATACCAGGTGGTAAAGTTTGTTCCATTCAGTTTATCCTTTTCTAGAATTGATTTCAATGCAAAGTTGGGTTGAGCAGATGGTGCCATTAATCTACAACAGAAAATATGCAATCACTAAGCAATGTGTTTATGTAGAGTAATTCAAGCCTAAACAGAAATACTCCCACTGAAGTCAGCACCCCTCCACAAACTCTCAGTGATTCAGGATCCGACTAGCGCATGCGACTAGTGAGCTTTAGCATCACTGCTAGCCAACATACCTATACGGTAAGCAACTCCTTGCTAATCGTATCTCTATACGACTCCTGTCGGTCGGGAAGGTATCTCATACCCCAGCTCCCAACCTTCTTTGCCACAAGGCCCAAAACCGTTTTGACAGCCTTGTCAAGTTAACCTGACGCAGTGCATGTCTGTGTCCAACACGAACCCTTCAGTTCAAGGACATCCAGCAGCACCCCAATTTTATGAGCCCACTACTAGACGTACTTGACGTGCGAAGGTGCAACATCGGGAATGGCAATTTACTTGATATTCATGAGGGATCTTTCTACCATTCTAACATGCATAGAAACAAAGAAGCATAACAATCACAAATAAACACATATTGTGAAATAGTATGACTCCTTCATGGATGTTCTTCCAGGTCGGCTCCGACTCTGATGACCATCTAGGAACTCCATCTTGCTTGTCACGCTGGGACGCCAAGCCACCAACCTGATCTCTATTATCCAACTACTACAAGTAGTAATGAATTTTTCATAGAGTCACAAGTCGACACGCAGGTCGTTATACAATATAATGACAGCACCTTGGCTCCTGCCGGCTGACAAACATGACATGCAGGCCATGTATAATTTACACACATGCATCACATACACATGAGCCATACTATTCACATCAAACCCTGCAAAAGAAAGTTATGCATAGAATCGCATTCTACTGGTTGTGTCGGGTACGAAATACACGGTGCTACGCACATGGCGGTCCCGCTATCGCGAGTCCGATTCGGGTTTACGTTTCACGGTTAACCCCGATGGCGGATACCGACCGGTAGGGGTAGGTTGTGTCACAACCTCATCGACTCCGATCATCAGAAAACATAGCCTCTTCAATCCCCATGTGCAATTGATCTCATCAACTGTGCACATAGCCAATCTCATCAAAGACAACAGATCTCATATGCTGCCTCCACATATCTAATATGCATACGATCTGAATCCAAATCCTATAGCAGAGGCTCTGATACCACTGTTGGGATCTACGGTAGGGTGCGTCGACTGCAAATTAAAATTTTCCTACGTGCAGAACAACCAGGAACATGCTATGGGAGATGGATCACAGTTTGTTACCACTAGACGCGCAGTGCCGTGCAGCGGAAGAAGAGTTGAGGCAGCGCGTCCGCGTGGATCGTCTGGGAGTGGGGGCAGCGCGTCCGCGTGTATAGTCTACTCCTCGTCCAATATCCCTTGAACAGTCGGTCATCCGATCCCACGTACAAGTTCGCCAGAGCGGCGCAAGTGCACCACCTCTAACGGTATCCGCGCGTGCAGGAGGAACACCATGTGGCGGACTACTAGGTCCGATCAAACAGTCGGCGGCGAGTGGAGGTGGCTATTCGCAACACATGCAAACCCTAGTGATAGCGCCGAAGCGATCAACAGCATGAGTGTGCTGCACCTCCACTTTATATAGGCATCCGTCCCGGGCTCAACACTTGGGCCTCGCATGGACCCTAAAGCCCATAAGTCTACTCGGCCACAATCCGAACACAGCTCGGATCACATCCGACCAGTGTCCTTGGATCCGACCTCATAGGTTCCTTCCCTTAAGCGTGCAACCCCTTAGGTTCAAGTCGGCTTGGTCGCAGTTCGGATCGCCTCCGAACTGCATGGTTGGTAGCGGCCTCTAGCAAGGCATGCTGAACACCAAGCAGACTATGAAGCTGGTTAGGCAAACCTATACAACATGTCACACTTCTGTTCCCTTTGCCACACAATATATGTTGCCGGGCTCAAGGCGAGATTGTCATCCTTATGCTAGCCCGACCTCTTTCTCGTTCCAGTGATGCCGACCACAATCTGGATTATGTCATAATCCTTGTCGCATGGCCAAGCTTCTCTTGGTAGGATCACACGAGGGCCCCAGAGTATATCTCTCCTGATCGGAGGGGCAAATCCCATCTTGCTCGACTATGTCTCGCAGCATGGGTCTGGACAAGCCCGAAACCTACCTTTTTAACTACCCAGTTACGGAGTAGCATTTGGCCGTCCCTGTCGGATATCGGGTTCCGGCAAAACCCTTAAGGTTCAAACACTGGGGTGCGCACAAAGATCTCTCCCTACTGAAACATGCCCTTAGCCTCGCCGCGATCCCTAAGCTAGTTCGATGAACAATACAAGAGACACAAGATTTATACAGGTTCGGGCCACCGTTGTGGTGTAATAACTTACTCATGTGTGTGGTGTGGTGGATTGCCTCTTGGGCTGATGATGAACAGTACAAGGGAAGAACAACCTCACGAGGAGAGGTGTTCTTGTGCTTGGTGGTGTGTTTGAGGAGGACTCGATCTGTCCCCTCTATGGTGGTGGCTAGCCCTATTTATAGAGGCCCTGGTCCTATTCCCAAATATTGAGCGGGAAGGGATCCAACAACGGCCATTTTGAAGGGGGACAGCTAGTACAAGCTATCCTGACTAAAGGTGGTCTTCGCAGGCCAAAGGTGTTGGTGATGATGCCGTCTTGGGCTCCATGGTGACCTCCGTCCTGCCATTCTGCTGGTCTTGGTCTCGTTGCACCGATAAGGAAACCTTTGCCTGATGCCTCGGTACTCCGCGCCTGCGCTAGACCCCTTTGCACCAAAGAGGAAATGAGGACACTGCACGGGCTGGCGCCCGCCTGGTCTTGATCATCATGGCTTGCGTCATGGGAACCTTGCGAGGTACCCCTTGCCTTGATCTCTCCGCCTCCTCGCGAGCCTGCCTGGTGAGGCCCCTCTTGAGGAGGCCTTGTGTCGTCCGCCCCGCGAGTCTTGGCCCCTCGCGGGGGTCTTGAGTGCTTGATTGATGAAGACGGGCCGTACTGGGCCATCGATTGAGCCACGCAGCAGGCCGCAGGCAGGCAAGTCTGGGGACCCCCGTTCCCAGAATGCCGATAGTAGCCCCCAGGCCCAAGGCGTGCTCAGACTTGGCTTAGCAGCGAAGCCAAAGGACAAGTGCGGAGCGCCGCGGGCCCCCACAGCCTGCGGCCTTGGTCGACGCGTGGCGAGTGATTGGACGTGGGCGTCTCCGCTTCCCCACCCAGCCCCAGTATCCTCCTGGCTAGGCGGCCATGGCGCCTTACATAGTTATTTCCTCCTTGCTGGCAGCGTGCTTCCTATTCCCCCTTCTTCCTTGAATCTCTACTTCCTCCCTCAATCAGACTTGAGCTCTGCCCCCACCATTGCCCTGGCGCCAACTAGCAAGGAGAAGGGGAAGAAGCCTCTGTCCTCAACCAATTCGTCCCCGACAATTGAGCCCGCTGTCGGCCGGTCGCTGGTGCTCAACCTGGAGGCCCTGGGCGAGGTCTGCGCTGCGCTTGTTTCTAGCTTCAACAAGTGTGGAAAGACGATGGCCTGGCCTGCGTCCCATGCCTCCATTGACAGGATAGTTACTGAGGTTCGGTTCTTCGTCGACGCCCTATGGGCTGGCCTGGTTCCCCCTTTCTCCGCCTTCTTCAATGCAGTGCTCTCCCATTATCAGATCCATATGATGCATCTTGATCCCCGATCCGTTACCCTTCTCGCTGTCTTCGCCTTTGTTTGCAAAGCCATGGTGGGCATTGCTCCTTCCGTCGCCCTCTTGCGCCACTTCTTCTCGCTGCGCCTGACCAACCCCTCGTAGTGCTCGGGGTGCGTGAGCTTCCAGGCCGTGGCAGAGACGGCCACCTCGGGGATCGATTTTGACCTCCCGCCGTCCACGAGTGGGTTCCGGACGTGGTGGTTGTATGTGGATGTCGGAGTGCTCAGCCCCCTGCTCTCGCCTCCGTTGTTGCCTGTTGTCCCCAATCCCGGCTGGGGCCACGAGCGACTCGTGAGCCCCCGGCTCTCCTTCGTCTCGTACCGACTGAGAAGGTTGAGAGATCTCGGCGCGATAGCGCCCCGGGTGGTGAAGGAGTTCCTCCAGTGTCGCATTGCTCCTCTCCAGCGCCATTCTCAACCGATGTGGGCCCTGACCGGTGACCGGGACTGAGGGAGTCCTGGACTAGGGGGTGTCCGGACAGCCGGACTATCATCGTCAGCCGGACTCCAAGACTATGAAGATACAAGATTGAAGACTCCGTCCCGTGTCTGGATGGGACTTTCCTTGGCGTGGAAGGCAAGCTTGGCGATACGGATATGTAGATCTTCTACCATTGTAACCGACTCTGTGTAACCCTAGCCCTCTCTGGTGTCTATATAAACCGGAGGGTTTTAGTCCGTAGGACAACACAACCATTACAACAATCATACCATAGGCTAGCTTCTAGGGTTTAGCCTCCTTGATCTCGTGGTAGATCCACTCTTGTACTACCCATATCATCAATATCAATCAAGCAGGAGTAGGGTTTTACCTCCATCGAGAGGGCCCGAACCTGGGTTAAAACATCGTGTCCCTTGTCTCCTGTTACCATCCACCTAGACGCACAGTTCGGGACCCCCTACCCGAGATCCACCGGTTTTGACACCGACATTTGTGCTTTCATTGAGAGTTCCTCTGTGCCGTCACCGATAGGAAGGATGACTCTTCCCGTCTTTAAAGACGATATCTTCGCCGAAGGAGCCTTGGCCGCCGGCCAAACTATCCGGCTGGGTGGTTTTCTCATGACCGCCTGTTCAGCCACCGCTTCGACGACGACCTCTCAGGTCGTCAAAAGCAGTCTTCGCGTCAACTCGGAATTCGCCGAGCAGTTAGATCCAATAGAGCTTTCGTCCGTAAACGAGCTCTTGGACCGCATCGCCCCCCTGGGAGTCACTACAGACTACAATCAGATTGGGCTTAAAATTGATCTGAGAGAGATTAACTCTCCCCAGGTTACCCACCATGTTGCGGTGGTAGAGGAACAACACGGCGACTCTTCTCCTATATTGAAAACCAGTCGTGTCCGGGCCTCCGAACCCTTCATCCAGACTCCCGCAGGGGGACGGACTTCGATCAAGCACTGAACCTAAAATCAGGCGTCGGACCGGACTCGTTGGACGACGTCCAACGATCCAAGCTTCAAAATTCTCGGCCCTTGAGCCTCGAGATGGGTAGGGTTCCGGACTTAATTCCACCCACCCACCCAGACATATGCGATCTATATCATATCCGGCAAGAGCCCGCTGAAGTAGTACATCATTACTGGGCCAGATTCCTCCTGGTTATGGACAGGATAAAGGACTGCCGAGAGGAAGACGCAATTTCAATTTTCTGCAATAATTGCACGGACGAGGGAATCTTGAACGCCGTCAGTCGCCGTGAAATTACACGCTTCTCCGACCTGGCGTCCATAGTACGAAAGTTCTGTGCGATGGAGAGTTTCCGGAAAACCAAAACCAAGTTTTGGGACAATCCGGCCCCGAATATAACCCTAGTCCGTAACAAAAGGGTGCAGCACACTCAGGCACCAGGTACAAAAAGCAAAAAGCAAAAACCCCATAAAGGGCAAGGAACCATACTGGAGGGATGGCTCAGCGGACCCTGTAAAATTCACAGTACAGAAGGCGCCACCCCAACACATAGCCTTCGAGCATGTTGGATATTGCGGCAGGTGGCCAAAAGTGGCGAGGAGCTCCTAGCCCCGGAAAACCACTCCAACAGTACCAGTACGGTGTCAACATTCTTCGAAACTTTCGCATCAAATAATGTGCGAAAACGAACAATCCGCAGCCTCGCCGAAGTCTACCAAGTAGCAACAACAAATCCATGGAGTGACACGGCCATCACCTTGAACGCCAGCGATGAACCTAAATTCCGAACAGCCCGAGCACCAGCCGCACTGGTCCTCAGTCCAATAGTGGACGGCTTTCGTCTTACCAAGGTACTCATGGATGGCGGCAGTGGACTAAACCTCATCTACGAAGAAACTCTTCAAAAAATGGAAATAGACTGGAGCCGCATTGAGCGAAGCAGCACAACATTTAGAGGAATAATCCCTAGCCGGGAAGCGCGCTGCACAGGAAAAATCACACTTGATGTGGTGTTTGGCTCGCCAGACAATTACAGGTCCGAAGAAGTCACGTTCCAAGTGGCCCCGTTCAGTAGCGGATATCACGCTATATTGGGACGGGAGGCATTCACAATTTTCCAAGCCATACCCCATTACGGGTACATGAAGCTTAAGATGCCTGGGCCCGGCGGAACAATCACTCTCGCTAGTGATCCGGACATAGCACTCCGCGCCGAAAACAAGACAGCCACATTAGCCCTGGAGGCACTATCCGAAGCCCTAGTGGCAGAAGAACTCACCGCGCTGCGCTCTACGGTGAATAGGGACGATATGATACTCGATAAGAGATCCAAGTCCACCTCTTTCAGACCAGCGGACGAAATAGTCAAATTCCAGGTCCACCCAACGGACCCAACAAAGCTGGCCTCCATCGGGGCACAGTTGAACCCTGATGTAGAGGCCGCACTACGAGAATTCCTTCGGGAAAATTGGGACATATTCGCCTGACACCCTTCAGATATACCAGGAATCCCACGCAGATTGGCAGAACACAGCCTAAATATCCTAAAAGGATTCAAGCCAGTCAAACAGGCTCTTCGGCGATTTTCCGAACCCAAAAGGCAGGCAATGGGAGAAGAGCTAGCCAAATTACTGGAATCCGGATTCATCAGAGACATCAAACATCCGGACTGGCTAGCAAACCTGGTAATGGTACCAAAGAAGGACAAATCCTGACGCCTATGTGTCGATTTCAAAGACCTCAACAGGGCCTGCCCAAAGGATCCCTTCCCCCTCCCCCGCATCGACCAAATAATCGATGCTACTGCAGGGCACGATTCATTGTGCTTCCTGGACGCATATTCCGGCTACCATCAAATCAAGATGGCGGAAGCGGACCAAGCCGCAACGGCATTCATTACTCCATATGGACCATTCTGCTTCAACACGATGCCCTTCGGACTCAAAAACACCGGCGCAACATATCAGCGCATGATTCAGACATGTCTGGCTACCCAGATCGGCAAAACAGTAGAAGCATACGTAGACGACGTAGTCGTCAAAACAAAACACGTCGAAACTCTAGTAGACAATTTGAGGCTCACATTCGACAACCTCCGAGCATATGACATCAAGCTAAATCCGGAAAAATGCATTTTCGGCGTACCAGCCGGAAAACTCCTGGGCTTCATTGTATCCGGTAGAGGAATTGAAGCAAACCCAGCCAAGATCCGAGCTCTGTCACAGCTAGACATTCCAAAAGACCTCAAACAAATACAAAAATTGACCTGATGCGTGGAGGCTCTAAGCCGCTTTATCTCCCGTTTGGGAGAAAAGGCATTGCCCCTCTATCGCCTCCTTAGGCGCACCGAACACTTCGAGTGGACGGATGCTGCCACTGCCGGACTCGAAGAAATAAAAGCCATATTGGCAACCAATCCGGTCCTGGCTACGCCTAACCTGGGCGAACCAATGTTGCTATACATCGCGGCAACACATCAAGTTGTAAGCGCGGTACTCGTCGTCGAACGAGAAACAGAAGGGCACAAATTCCCTCTTCAAAAACCAGTGTACTACGTATCCACTGTCTTAACTCCCTGCAAGTCCTGGTACCCGCACTATCAAAAGATAGCGTATGCGGTGTTCATGGCATCACGGAAGCTCCGACACTACTTTCAAGAGTGTTCGATAACAGTGGCCTCTGAAGTGCCCCTCAACGACATTATAAACAACCGTGACGCGACGGGCAGGATCGCAAAATGGGCCATTGAGCTCTTGCCATTCGATATAACTTATAAACCTTGGCGAGCTATAAAGTCGCAAGTCTTAGCTGACTTCGTCGCCGAATGGACTGAAGCCGAACTCCCTAAAGAGTACGGCGCATACTCCAATTGGATTATGCATTTTGACGGCTCCAAAATGTTGGCCGGCTTGGGGGCTGGCATCGTATTGACGTCCCCAACCGGGGATACGGTCCAATACGTACTTCAGATAATGTACACGGACTCCAACAACGCAGCTGAATATGAGGCCCTCCTACATGGCCTCCGGATGGCAATTCCATGGGCATTCAACGCCTAGAGGTGCGCGGGGATTCAAACCTCGCAATATCCCAAGTAAATGGAGACTTTGACGCCAAGGATCCGAAAATGGCAGCCTATTGTAACGCTGTCCTAAAAATGTCAGCTCGTTTCGAAGGGCTCGAATTCCACCATGTAGCCCGAGATAATAACCAAGCAGCCGACGTACTGGCACGCATCGGCGCAAAACGTGACGCTGTCCCTCCTAACATCTTCCTGGAACGGCTCTTTAAGCCATCCGTACTATGGGAAGAGGAGTCCGGAAATAACAACCCGGAGGCAGCCGCACCACCCAATATAGAACAATCTGACATAATCGGCGATTCAGCCGACGAAATAACACCCTTAGCCCACGAAATAATGGCAGTAATTGCCCTGTGGACAGAGCCGTTCCTAGCCTACTTACTCAGGCAGGAACTTCCCAAAGACCAAAATGAGGCCCGCTGCATAGTCCGGCGATCTAAAGCCTACAAGGTCCACGAGGGAGAACTCTATAAGAAAAGCACAACCGGAGTCCTTCAACGGTGTATCTCCGAAGAGGAAGGGCGAAACCTTCTGGCTGAAATTCACGCCGGACTAGGCGGACACCACGCCGCAGCTCGGGCCCTTGTAGGCAAAGCATTCCGTACAGGATTTTATTGGCCGACGGCCCGGACAGATGCTCAGGACTTAGTCCAAAGATGCGTCGGTTGTCAGCTCTTTGCTAATCAGAGCCATATGCCACCCACCGCCCTCAAAACTATACCTATTACCTAGCCGTTCGCGGTCCGGGGGCTTGACATGGTTGGACCCCTTAAAGGGGGAACCCACAAGCAAAGGTACCTATTGGTCATGGTAGACAAATTCACCAAATGGATAGAGGCCAAGCCAGTTAAAACGGCAGAGTCCGGACCAGTGATAGACTTCATATCCGGGGTAGTACACCAATATGGTGTCCCCCACAGCATCATTACCGATAACGGCACGAACTTCACTTCCGACGAGGTTAAATTATGGTGCAAAAATATGGGCATTAAGCTCGACTACGCTTCAGTCTATCATCCTCAAACCAACGGTCAAGTGGAGCGAGCAAATGGTCTAATAATGAGCGGCATGAAACCCAGACTAGTGCGGTCCCTTACGAAATCTGACACGCACTGGGTAGAGGAGCTCGACTCCATACTCTGGGGGCTTCGGACAACGCCCAACCGTACTACCGGATTCACACCATTTTTTATGGTATACGGCGCAGAGGCAGTTTTGCCCTGCGACATCATTCATGACTCACCTCGAGTGCGCATGTACGAAGAAAAAGAAGCCGAGCTCGATCGGTAGACAGCTTGGACGCATTGGAGGAAGAACGCGACGTCGCCAAGGCTCGTTCCGCATTCTATCAGCAGCAGGCTCGAAGATACCAAAGCAGAGAAGTACGGGCCAAGACTTACAACATTGGCGAACTAGTTCTACGCCTGCCGGACAAGAAAAAGGACAAGGTCAAGCCCAAATGGGAAGGCCCGTTCATTATCGATCAAGTCCTAACCGGTGGAGCGTACCGTCTGCGGAATGCGTCGGACAACCGACTCGAGCCGAACCCATGGAACGCAGCCCGCCTCCGAAGATTCTATGCCTAGCACCGGACTACGACTTCGTCCCCTTCCCCCGTCCAAATTTTTACACTTCAGCTGTCTTTTGTTTCTCTTTTTTTCTCTCACCCCTTTTCATAAAAGCCCTTAAAGGCCTACTTGCGCATTGTTCGCACACACTTGACATGCTATCCGCACTCATTATACCTGGGGGCTTCTTTACCAGAAGCTTAATTATAGGGGCTTCATGCCCAGCACATGTGTCAAACTTCCACGTGTACCTTTTATTCACCATTATATGCATCGATATGACTTAAGTTTTGGCCAAGCTGGATTGCCTGGCTCCTGTGCTTACCCCTACGTTCCCGATTGTTCGGCTAGGAGGTAAAGGGAGCACCTCTGCGATTGTTACCGCCGGGTCAGCCGGATGTGTACCTCAAACTGGGTGAAGCCGAAAGCTAGCGTTCTTAAGGGAATATTCGGTCGGTGACTTGAAAGATGATTTTTTAACTCTTTATTTATCTGCCCCCAGATGTTTTCCTGCTCTTTTCGCAGTTCGGACATGCACTTTAGGGCATGCCTCCTAGGGAAAGGAACCCTTAACGGAACTATTCTCCCTGGAAGATGTTTCTTACTAACCATGTAATATAACATAACTAGTTGGGCACTTGTCTGATAAAGCACTAATGACCGCTATGCCTGGTCTCCATGCATGCCCCGGTTGTTTCTTAACCGAGATGGTATTCGGACACACTCCGGACTCTAGGGTCCCTAGGTTGAAGCGAAAAGGTCGGCAAAGACAAACGATCTACAATCTGGCTAGAAGGCATTTCACATGTCATTTTAAAAATACACTGTCAAATCGACTAACTGTATTCCTCCTCAATCCCGTCTAACAGGCTGTCTAATTTACAGTCCCGTTGGGAATACTTAGCGGCCAACTCTACCTGGACGTACACTAAACTCACAGGGATCTCCTTCCCATCGGGCCCCACAGGTCCGACCTCGGCCATGTGGTTGGGATCCGCCTTCTTGTACCGCGTCTTTACCATGGCCCAGGCCTCCCTGGCACCTTGGCGGCAGGCCGAAATCTTCCATAAACGGAAGCGCTGCCGCGCTCCCTGAAGCTTCCCCGCAAGCTCTGCAAGGCCCTCGGGTAGGGAGAGGGATGGCCATAAGGCCTGGACGACGCCGCTCATTGCCTGCCGAACTCGTTCGAGCAGTTGCACCAGCTCGAGAAGCTGATCACCCATTGATACGGGCATCTCCTCCGCAGGGCGACCTGTGAGTACACCTACAGACATATTTTTGTCAATTGACTTCCTCGCCGAACTCTTCTTTTCAAAGGAGTTCGCTCAAGCACTTACTATAGATGCCGCGACGAAGCCGCTGATTCTCCTTCACGGAGCTAGATAGCTCGGCCCGAACACCTTTCAGCTCTTCTCCAAGCTGGGTGTGGGCATCCTGAAGCTTGTTCCTTTCCTGCTGCACCCTCGTCAGCACCCTCTCGCCGGCCTTCAGCTGGCGCAGCGGTTCTTGCCTATCCGGATCCTGTCCGGCAACACCTGCAATGTCATTGTTAGACTTACACACACGCCGCACACCGATTATCTTTTCGAAATAATGTGTTACCAGGAGGGGTCTCTGTGTTTCCTCCTGCGGCAGCTAGTGCGGCCTCAAGTTGGGCCTTGCACTCTTGTAGCTCCTGGGACAATCGGGTATTCTTCTCTGTAAGATCCTGCATATCAAATGATCCTTAAATTAGTTATCCCAACTACTTTAAGTCTCGGGGGCTACTGGCATATACAACTATTAAAATCTCTTACCCGTATGTCCTTCACATACTACTCCGTTGCTCTGCTCAAACCATCTTGAGCAGCACGGAGGTGCGTGTCCCCCGCGTTAAAGGCATTCAACGCCTCGGGGGAGAAGCACGCGTCACGAAAAACTGTCCGGCAGCGACTATGGTTCATAGCGCTCTCAACCTCAGACCTGGTGGCGGACAGTCTGTCGGCATCCTCCGTTGGAGGAGAATCCGGCTCGCGCCTTGCGCTCGCCTCCCCCTCCAGACTAGGCGTTGGAGCCTGGCTGGCAGAAGCTTGGTTGGCAACCTCTACGCCCACAGTCCGGCGGGCACTCTTCCTCCTGCAAAAATCATGAGCATTCAAACACTTCCTAGTAATTTTGTCCTAAATAAGAACCGCGAGCTATACCGTTGCGGCGACGTCTCAATCCGTGCCGCACTCCTCTTCCGCCTGCTGGGCCGGACTGACCCTTGTTGGCCAGCTGCTGTAGCCTCGGCCTCCTGCCCTGAAGGCGCTCCCTGCGAGACACCATTGTATACGGTGGTCAGAAATGCGCAAGGACGGAATAATGGTGTAAGGACTTCGGTCACAATCACCTGGGGAGCCGGAGATAGGCCGGGGTAGTCAGCCGTTATGGAGACTAAAGCATTGTCCATGCTGAGTTGATGGAACACCCCATCGATTAGTTCCACCTTTATGTCCGGATCCTCTTTGGAGGACGGATCAAGGGATCTTTCGGGATTCTCGGGCTGTGGAGCCGGACTATGAATGCTCTCCACAGTCCGGCGCAGATCCTGCGTCAAAACCGCAAAGTAAGGTACTTAACTTTGAAAGCATGGGTTGGATAAATGAACATTCGCTTACCCAACTTCGAGGGTTGTTCATGGAGAACCCATTCAATGGGCTCGTCTGAAGGAAGTCCTCCTTCTCCCCCTTGTACAGGCCGGACAGAATCTTCACCAAGTCTTCGGCCGATCCCGGCCCTTGGCGGCCATGACGAGTGGCATCATTCTCTCCGTTGAAATCCCACATGGGGTGGCCCCTGTACTGCAGCGGCTGCACCCCCCGCATAATGCACGTGGCCATGACTCCAATCATGGTCAGTCCGGAATGGGCCAGTAACCTTATCCGGCCCATCAAATAATGGACGCTCTTGTCTTCCTCCAGCTGGGGGCTCCGCGGACGCCAACTCAGGCGTTTCTTCAGAGGAGCATTGCTGAACTCCGGGAGGCCGATCCGAACAGGGTCCGGCAGCGGAGCGTCTTCTACATAAAACCATTCTGAAGGCCAGTCTTCGGACGCCTTCTTAGGGGTTCCGGATGGATATCCGGTCCCGGCGATGCGCCATATTTCGGCACCGCCCACTTGATATATGGACCCCTCGTGAGAACGGGGTACAAGGCAAAATAACCTCTTCCACAACGCAAAATGGGGCTCGATGCCCAGGAATAGCTCGCAAAGAGCTACGAAGCCCGCGATATGCAAAATCGAGTCGGGCATGAGATGATGGAGCTGGAGTCCATAGAACTCCAGGAGCCCGCGGAGGAACGGATGTACAGGAAATCCGAGCTCCCTTATCAGATAGGGGACGAAGCATACCCGCTCCCCTTTGTTGGGACTTGGGGTAGCCTCCGCCTGCTTCCCACCTTTGTAGGTGGCCAGCCCGGCTCGGACCGGAACCATAAAGGCCGGAGGAAGATATCCCTCCGCTTGGAGCGTCACTAGCTCGTTGTGAGGGACAGAACATCTCCTCCAATCTCCTGGCGGGGGGCTGGGAGCGCGAGAGGTGGAGCCGCGTCTACGGTCCATGATGGAATGGATTTTTGGTCAGAGGCGCTCCGATGAGTACTCGCGGAAGGAAGATGGTGTGATTTGGATCTGGATTCTTGCCTCTCTTATAGGCAGATTACTTGCATAGCTAGGGGGTAAAACATAAAAGGTACCCTGGCTTTTCGCATTCGTGCGACGCGTGGAAGAAGGCCATTATTGGGCGTGGAAGCCAAGGAGCGCAACGTTTACAAAAGAGCCGGACACTATTCGGCAGGTACATGGAACTTAAAGGAGAACCCGCCTTGCAACGCCGAAGACTATATACGCGCTGGACTTATCATCATTGAAGCCTGGTTCAGGGGCTACTGAGGGAGTCCTGGACTAGGGGGTGTCCGGACAGCCGGACTATCATCGTCAGCCGGACTCCAAGACTACGAAGATACAAGATTGAAGACTCCCTCCCGTGTCCGGATGGGACTTTCCTTGGCGTGGAAGGCAAGCTTGGCGATACGGATATGTAGATCTCCTACCATTGTAACCGACTCTATGTAACCCTAGCCCTCTTCGGTGTCTATATAAACCGGAGGGTTTTAGTCCGTAGGACAACACAACCATTACAACAATCATACCATAGGCTAGCTTCTAGGGTTTAGCCTCCTTGATCTCGTGGTAGATCCACTCTTGTACTACCCATATCATCAATATCAATCAAGCAGGAGTAGGGTTTTACCTCCATCGAGAGGGCCCGAACCTGGGTAAAAACATCGTGTACCTTATCTCCTGTTACCATCCGCCTAGACGCACAGTTCGGGACCCCCTACCCGAGATCCGCCGGTTTTGACACCGACAGGGACCGCATGAGCCTTCAGGAGACGGAACTTGCACCCGAAACACTAAGGACGGTGCTTGAGGTCTTGACTGGAGACCCCTCGCCAGGCGATATTCAGCACGGGGGTAGCCTCCTGTATCTCTGCTCGAACAGGGATGAGTTCGCGGGACAGATGCTTCTCTTCGATGAATGGGGTTGCGTCTGGTCAGCCTTGTGGGGCCTCGCGAGAATCCCGTCGTCGTGGCTCCCTTCCTCGCCGCCAGCGCCGATCTTGCCTCAAGTGTGGGCGCAGGGAGGCAAGCATCGCTTGAGGCTGGAGGCTTAGGTGTCGTGGCGCCGACGCCGCTTGGGGTTCCCAAAGCGTCATCCTCCGAAGCTCGTGAAGCCCACCCTGAGGCGGTCGTCGATGGGGGGACGCAAACCGCGGCTCCCGAGGCCTCAGCAGGCCATCGGGAGGTGGTGCCCGATTGGTCCTCCCAGCTTGGCACCCCTGAGGTTGGCCGCCTGGGTGCTTCTCCTTCCGCGCCACGCGCTGGTCCTCACGTCGAGTGCCTGGGTCGGTTCCGCGTGGACTTCACCGTACTCCGCAAGAGGAAGGAGTGTTTGAGTTGCAGTGGTCGCACCTTCCGACCGTTGAAGCATAGGAAGTACTTCGCCATAGACGAGTAAGTTCCTCATTCTTGTAATTCTTCAATCTCTGCTCCCTTCCCTAACTGTGACTCTTCAGGATCCCTCCCGTCAAGCCTGCGGAGTCTCCCAAGAAGCAACCTCCTCCGGCCTTGCCTTCATCACTGGCCTTGAGCGTCCCGAGCCTGCATGTTGCCCCTGACGCGGGGTCAGCCGGAGAAGCAAGGCTACCCGCAGGGTGTCTTGAGCCTGTGCCCTTGCCGCCTTTGCTTTGCAACCCTTCCTAGAGAGCAATCAGCTTGCCTAGGGTTCCTCCTCTGGTCGTGGACGGGAAATAGTTGGCGTCAATCCTTGGCTGTTCTTTAGGGGATGAGCCTGCCTCAGACCGGGTCCCTTGCGGGGCCTGGCCAGCGATCGTGGGGGCGCCAGCCCCCAGCCCCCTGCCGAGAGGAGGCGAATCACTTCAGGGCCCGCCGGCGACAACATCAACAGCATGCTCAAGCTTGCGTGCGAGCGAAGCGTCGTCCGCCACGAGTTCCTCCAGAAGGCGATGGACGTGATGGGACAGCTTGGTGGAGAGCTTGCAGATGTGGACGCGCGCCTTGAAGTTGAGGTCCTGCGGCTGATTGAGGAGCGATGCAAGCTGAAGGTGGCCATCAACCTCGCGCGCCACCAGCGCAAACTTGACAACACAAAGGCCAAGGCGTCCCTTGTGGCCTCGCGAGAGTCCTGCTCCCGGGCGCTGGAGGAGGCTCGGGAAGCAGATTATCGTTGCGAGATCGCAGAGAAGCGCGCGTGGGAGCTCCAAGCCTGGAGCGCCTCCTTGGAGCAGCAGGTGGAGCTGCGTCAGGCCGCCCTTGCGTCGCTGAAGGGGACGCCCGTCGAGGAGGAGGAGCTCCGGAGGCGTGAGGAAGCGCTGATGCTGGAGGCCGCTGAGTGCAATCTTGACCTTGAGCGGTTGGAGACGAGGAAGCGCCAGGTTACCCAGGCGGAAGATAATGTTGGCGCGCGTGAGGCTCGAGTCCAGGAGGAGGTCGACCGCCGCGTGCCAGAGGCTCACACAGATCTTGTGAGCAGGTATGACTTGAAGCTGAAGATGGTTAAGCTGAAGCTGCGGGCAGGACTGCCGCCCTGAGGTCCAAGCTGACTGAAGCGGAGCGGCGCGCGGAGGCCGCCGCAGCCGCCCTGGTCTCGGCGCAGACTGAGTTGGCCTCCACCCGTGCCGAGCTGCTTCTTCTTCAACAGCGGGTTGCCGACGCTGAGTCTATCACGCATCAGAACAGAGGAAATACATCAACGGCAGACGTTGGAGCACATGCACGGCCCCATGCTCTAGAACCTCAGGAACAGGGCCAACGCAGCCCTGGGCAACATCTATGTTGAGAACGCCCCGCATCCCCATGCGACCAACTATGCCAGTCATCTCCGCTTCTTCACTGACGTGGTGACACACTTGGAAAACCTCTTCGAGAGAGCTAACCAGCTCGTTGAGGAGAGGAGCCGCAGCCTGCTTGGATGTGCATTCTCCCGTGTCTTCAGTCATCTTCAGAACACCGACCCCCACTTTGACTTTGATGCCGCTATCACCCCGGTGCCCGAGGCCATCTGGGGCAACCTGGCGCGGTGGATGGAGGACAACATGGACGTGCTTGTTAGGGCCTTCGCTTCCGACGACGACGGGGTGGTAGTCACGGCGGATGGCGGCGAGGTGGTCAATGGTGGTGACGGTGGCGCCAATGATGGTGATGGTGATGCCAGTGACAATGATAGCGGCGCCAGCGATGCTTCTGGAGGCGACCAGGAGGGTGCAGTGAGCGACATGTCTCACTGATCCTGTGTTTCCCTGCTGTTTATCCTGCATACAAAAGCTCGGGCGCGGTTGTCGGTGTCAAAACCGGCGGATCTCGGGTAGGGGGTCCCGAACTGTGCGTCTAGGCGGATGGTAACAGGAGACAAGGGACATGATGTTTTTACCCAGGTTCGGGCCCTCTCGATGGAGGTAAAACCCTACTCCTGCTTAATTGATATTGATGATATGGGTAGTACAAGAGTGGATCTACCACGAGATCAAGGAGGCTAAACCCTAGAAGCTAGCCTATGGTATGATTGTTGTAATGGTTGTGTTGTCCTACGGACTAAAACCCTCCGGTTTATATAGACACCGGAGAGGGCTAGGGTTACACAGAGTCGGTTACAATGGTAGGAGATCTACATATCCGTATCGCCAAGCTTGCCTTCCACGCCAAGGAAAGTCCCATCCGGACACGGGATGGAGTCTTCAATCTTGTATCTTCATAGTCTTGGAGTCCGGCTGACGATGATAGTCCGGCTGTCCGGACACCCCCTAGTCCAGGACTCCCTCAGTAGCCCCCGAACCAGGCTTCAATGACGATAAGTCCAGCGCGTATATAGTCTTCGGCGTTGCAAGGCGGGTTCTCCTTTAAGTTCCATGTACCTGCTGAATAGTGTCCGGCTCTTTTGTAAACGTTGCGCTCCTTGGCTTCCACGCCTAATAATGGCCTTCTTCCACGCATCGCACGAATGCGAAAAGCCAGGGTACCTTTTATGTTTTACCCCCTAGCTGCGCAAATAATCTGCCTATAAGAGAGGCAAGAATCCAGATCCAAATCACACCATCTTCCTTCCGCGAGTACTCATCGGAGTGCCTCTGACCAAAAATCCATTCCATCATGGACCGTAGACGCGGCTCCTCCTCTCGCACTCCTAGCCCCCTGCCAGGAGATTGGAGGAGCTGTTTTGTCCCTCACAACGAGCTAGTGACGCTCCAAGCGGAGGGATATCTTCCTCCGGCCTTTATGGTTCCGGTCCGAGCCGGGCTGGCCACCTACAAAGGTGGGAAGCAGGCGGAGGCTACCCCAAGTCCCAACAAAGGGGAGCGGGTATGCTTCGTCCCCTATCTGATAAGGGGGCTTGGATTTCCTGTACATCCGTTCCTACGCGGGCTCCTGGAGTTCTATGGACTCCAGCTCCATCATCTCACGCCCGCCTCGATTTTGCATATCGCGGGCTTCGTAGCTCTTTGCAAGCTATTCCTGGGCATCGAGCCCCATTTTGCGCTGTGGAAGAGGTTATTTTGCCTTGTACCCCGTTCTCACAAGGGGTCCATATATCAAGTGGGCGGTGCCGAAATATGGCGCATCGCCGGGACCGGATATCCATCCGGAACCCCTAAGAAGTCGTCCGAAGACTGGCCTTCAGAATGGTTTTATGTAGAAGACGCTCCGCTGACGGACCCTGTTCGGATCGGCCTCCCGGAGTTCAGCAATGCTCCTCTGAAGAAACGCCTGAGTTGGCGTCCGCGGAGCCCCCAGCTGGAGGAAGACAAGAGCGTCCATTATTTGATGGGCCGGATAAGGTTACTGGCCCATTCCGGACTGACCATGATTGGAGTCATGGCCACGTGCATTATGCGGGGGGTGCAGCCGCTGCAGTACAGGGGCCACCCCATGTGGGATTTCAACGGAGAGAATGATGCCACTCGTCATGGCCGCCAAGGGCCGGGATCGGCCGAAGACCTAGTGAAGATTCTGTCCGACCTGTACAAGGGGGAGAAGAAGGACTTCCTTCAGAAGAGCCCATTGAATGGGTTCTCCATGTACAACCCTCGAAGCTGGGTAAGAGAATGTT
Organism: Triticum timopheevii; assembly: GCA_963921465.1. NCBI lineage: Eukaryota > Viridiplantae > Streptophyta > Magnoliopsida > Poales > Poaceae > Triticum > Triticum timopheevii. Next base: position 501,143,549 of record OY997266.1, on the reverse strand, counting down.
CATTTATCCGACCCATGCTTTCAAAGTTAAGTACCTTACTTTGCAGTTTTGACGCAGGATCTGCGCCGGACTGTGGAGAGCATTCATAGTCCGGCTCCATAGCCCGAGGATCCCGAAAGATCCCTTGATCCGTCCTCCGAAGAGGATTCGGACATAAAGGTGGAACTAATCGATGGGGTGTTCCATCAACTCAGCATGGACAATGCTTTAGTCACCATAACGGCTGACTACCCCGGCCTATCTCCGGCTCCCCAGGTGATTGTGACCGAAGTCCTTACACCATTATTCTGTCCTTGTGCATTTCTGACCATCGTATACAATAGTGTCTCGCAGGGAGCGCCTTCAGGGCAGGAGGCCGAGGCTACGGCAGCTGGCCAACAAGGGTCAGTCCGGCCCAGCAAGCGGAAGAGGAGTGCGGCGCGGATCGAGACGTCACCGCAACGGTATAGCTCGCGGTTGTTATTTAGGACAAAATTCCTAGGAAGTGTTTGAATGCTCATGATTTTTGCAGGAGGAAGAGTGCCCGCCAGACTGTGGGAATAGAGGTTGCCAACCAAGCTTCTGCCAGCCAGGCTCCAACGCCTGGTCTGGAGGGGGAGGCGAGCGCAAGGCGCGAGCCGGATACTCCTCCAACGGAGGATGCCGACAGGCTGTCCGCCACCAGGTCCGAGGTGGAGAGCGCTATGAACCATAGGCGCCGCTGGACAGTTTTTCGTGACGCGTGCTTCTCCCCCGAGGCGTTGAATGCCTTTAACGCGGGGGACACGCACCTCCGTGCTGCTCAAGATGGTTTGACCAGAGCCACGGAGCAGTATGTAAAGGACATACGGGTAAGAGATTTTAATAGTTGTATATGCTAGTAGCCCCCGAGACTTAAAGTAGTTAGGATAACTGATTTAAGGATCATTTGATATGCAAGATCTTACAGAGAAGAGTACCCGATTGTCCTAGGAGCTACAAGAGTGCAAGGCCCAACTTGAGGCCTCACTAGCTGCCGCAGGAGGAAACACAGAGACCCCTCTTGGTAACCCATTATTTCAAAAAGATAATTGGTGTGCGGCGTGCGTGTAAGTCTAACAATGACATTGCAGGTGTTGCCGGACAGGATCCGAATAGGCAAGAACTGCTGCGCCAGTTGAAGGCCGGTGAGAGGGTGCTGACGAGGGTGCAGCAGGAAAGGAACAAGCTTCAGGATGCCCACACCCAGCTTGGAGAAGAGCTGAAAGGTGTTCGGGCCGAGCTGTCTGGCTCCGTGAAGGAGAATCAGCGGCTTCGTCGCGGCATCTATAGTAAGTGCTTGAGCGAACTCCTTTGAAAAGAAGAGTTCGGCGAGGAAGTCAATTGACAAAAATATGTCTGTAGGTGTACTCACAGGTCGCCCTGCGGAGGAGATGCCCGTATCAACGGGTGATCAGCTTCCCGAGCTGGTGCAACTGCTCGAACGAGTTCGGCAGGCAATGAGCGGCGTCGTCCAGGCCTTATGGCCATCCCTCTCCCTACCCGAGGGCCTTGCAGATCTTGCGGGGAAGCTTCAGGGAGCGCGGCAGCGCTTCCGTTTATGGAAGATTTCGGCCTGCCGCCAAGGTGCCAGGGAGGCCTGGGCCATGGTAAAGACGCGGTACAAGAAGGCGGATCCCAACCACATGGCCGAGGTCGGACCTGTGGGGCCCGATGGGAAGGAGATCCCTGTGAGTTTAGTGTACGGCCAGGTAGAGTTGGCCGCTAAGTATTCCCAACGGGACTGTAAATTAGACAGCCTGTTAGACGGGATTGAGGAGGAATACAGTTAGTCGATTTGACAGTGTATTTTTAAAATGACATGTGAAATGCCTTCTAGCCGGATTGTAGATCGTTTGTCTTTGCCGACCTTTTCGCTTCAACCTCGGGACCCTAGAGTCCGGAGTGTGTCCGAATACCATCTCGGTTAAGAAACAATCGGGGCATGCATGGAGACCAGGCGTATGGGTCATTAGTGCTTTATCAGACAAGTGCCCAACTAGTTATGTTATATTACATGGTTAGTAAGAAACATCTTCCAGGGAGAATAGTTCCGTTAAGGGTTCCTTTCCCTGGGAGGCATGCCCTAAAGTGCATGTCCGAACTGCGAAAAGAGCAGGAAAACATCTGGGGGCAGATAAATAAAGAGGTAAAAAAATCATCTTTCAAGTCACCGACCGAATATTCCCTTAAGAACGCTAGCTTTCGGCTTCACCCAGTCTGAGGTACACATCCGGCTGACCCGGTAGTAACAATCGCAGAGGTGCTCCCTTTACCTCCTAGCCGAACAATCGGGAACGTAGGGGTAAGCACAGGAGCCAGGCAACCCAGCTTGGCCAAAACTTAAGTCATATCGATGCATATAATGGTGAATAAAAGGTACACGTGGAAGTTTGACACATGTGCTGGGCATGAAGCCCCTATAATTAAGCTTCTGGTAAAGAAGCCCCCAGGTATAATGAGTGCGGATAGCACATCAAGTGTGTGCGAACAATGCGCAAGTAGGCCTTTAAGGGCTTTATGAAAAGGGGTGAGAGAAAAAAAGAGAAACAAAAGACAGTTGAAGTGTAAAAATTTGGACGGGGGAAGGGGACGAACTCATAGTCCGACGCTAGGCATAGAATCTTCGGAGGCGGGCCGCGTTCCATGGGTTCGGCTCGAGTCGGTTGTCCGACGCATTCCGCAGACGGTACGCTCCGCCGGTCAGGACTTGATCGATAATGAATGGGCCTTCCCATTTGGGCTTGAGCTTGTCCTTTTTCTTGTCCGGCAGGCATAGAACTAGTTCGCCAACGTTGTAAGTCTTGGCCCGTACTTCTCTGCTTTGGTATCTTCGAGCCTGCTGCTGATAGAATGAGGAACGAGCCTTGGCGACGTCCTGTTCTTCCTCCAATGCGTCCAAGCTGTCCTGCCGATCCAGCTCGGCTTCTTTTTCTTCGTACATGCGCACTCGAGGTGAGTCATGAATGATGTCGCAGGGCAAAACTGCCTCTGCGCCGTATACCATAAAAAATGGTGTGAATCCGGTAGTACGGTTGGGCGTTGTCCGCAGCCCCCAGAGTATGGAGTCGAGCTCCTCTTCCCAGTGCGTGTCAGATTTCGTAAGGGACCGCACTAGTATGGGTTTGATGCCGCTCATTATTAGACCATTTGCTCGCTCCACTTGACCGTTGGTTCGAGGATGATAGACTGAAGCGTAGTCGAGCTTAATGCCCATATTTTTGCACCATAATTTAACCTCGTCGGAAGTGAAGTTCGTGCCGTTATCGGTAATGATGCTGTGGGGGACACCATATCGGTGTACTACCCCGGATATGAAGTCTATCACTGGTCCGGACTCTGCCGTTTTAACTGGCTTGGCCTCTATCCATTTGGTGAATTTGTCTACCATGACCAATAGGTACCTTTGCTTGTGGGTTCCCCCTTTAAGGGGTCCAACCATGTCAAGCCCCCAGACCGTGGACGGCCAGGTAATGGGTATAGTTTTGAGGGCGGTGGGTGGCATATGGCTCTGATTAGCAAAGAGCTAACAACCGACGCATCTTTGGACTAAGTCCTGAGCATCTGTCCGGGCCGTCGGCCAATAAAATCATGTACGAAATGCTTTGCCTACAAGGGCCCGAGCTACGGCGTGGTGTCCGCCTAGTCCGGCGTGAATTTCAGCCAGAAGGTTTCGCCCTTCCTCTTCGGAGATACACCGTTGAAGGACTCCGGTTGTGCTTTTCTTATAGAGTTCTCCCTCGTGGACCTTGTAGGCTTTATATCGCCGGACTATGCAGCGGGCCTCATTTTGGTCTTCGAGAAGTTCCTGCCTGAGTAAGTAGGCTAGGAACAGCTCTGTCCACGGGGTGATTACTGCCATTATTTTGTGGGCTGAGGGTGTTATTTCGTCGGCTGAATCGCCGATTATGTCAGATTGTTCTATATTGGGTGGTGCGGCTGCCTCCGGGTTGTTATTTCCGGACTCCTCTTCCCATAGTACGGATGGCTTAAAGAGCCGTTCCAGGAAGATGTTAGGAGGGACAGCGTCACGTTTTGCACCGATGCGTGCCTGTACGTCGGCTGCTTGGTTATTATCTCGGGCTACATGGTGGAATTCGAGCTCTTCGAACCGAGCTGACATTTTTAGGACAACGTTATGATAGGCTGCCATTTTCGGATCCTTGGCGTCAAAGTCTCGATTTACTTGGGATATTGCAAGGTTTGAATCCCCGCGCACCTCTAGGAGTTGAATGCCCATGGAGATTGCCATCCGGAGGCCATGTAGGAGGGCCTCATATTCGGCTGCGTTGTTGGAGTCCGTGTACATTATCTGAAGTACGTATTGGACCGTATCCCCGGTTGGGGACGTCAATACGACGCCAGCCCCCAAGCCAGCCAACATTTTGGAGCCATCAAAATGCATAATCCAATTGGAGTATGCGACGTACTCTTTAGGGAGTTCGGCTTCAGTCCATTCGGCGACGAAGTCAGCTAAGACTTGCGACTTTATAGCTCGCCGAGGTTTATAAGTTATATCGAATGGCAAGAGCTCAATGGCCCATTTTGCGATCCTGCCCGTCGTGTCACGGTTGTTTATAATGTCGTTGAGGGGCACTTCGGAGGCCACTGTTATCGAACACTCTTGAAAGTAGTGTCGGAGCTTCCGGGATGCCATGAACACCGCATACGCTATCTTTTGATAGTGCGGGTACCGGGACTTGCAGGGAGTTAAGACAGTGGATACGTAGTACACTGGGTTTTGAAGAGGGAATTTGTGCCCTTCAGTTTCTCGTTCGACGACGAGTACCGCGCTTACAACTTGATGTGTTGCCGCGATGTATAGCAACATTGGTTCGCCCAGGTTAGGCGCAGCCAGGACCGGATTGGTTGCCAATATGGCTTTTATTTCTTCGAGTCCGGCAGTGGCAGCTTCTGTCCACTCGAAGTGTTCGGTGCGCCTAAGGAGGCGATAGAGGGGCAATGCTTTTTCTCCCAAACGGGAGATAAAGCGGCTTAGAGCCGCCACGCATCCGGTCAATTTTTGTATTTGTTTGAGGTCTTTTGGAATGTCTAGCTGTGATAGAGCTCGGATCTTGGCTGGGTTTGCTTCAATTCCTCTACCGGATACAATGAAGCCCAGGAGTTTTCCGGCTGGTACGCCGAAAACGCATTTTTCCGAATTTAGCTTGATGTCATATGCTCGGAGGTTGTCAAATGTGAGCCTCAAATCGTCTACTAGAGTTTCGACGTGTTTTGTTTTGACGACTACATCGTCTATGTATGCTTCTACTGTTTTGCCGATCTGGGTAGCCAGACATGTCTGAATCATGTGCTGATATGTTGCACCGGCGATTTTGAGTCCGAAGGGCATCGTGTTGAAGCAGAATGGTCCATATGGAGTAATGAATGCCGTTGCGGCTTGGTCCGCTTCCGCCATCTTGATTTGATGGTAGCCCGAATATGCGTCAAGGAAGCACAATGAATCGTGCCCTGCAGTAGCATCGATTATTTGGTCGATGCGTGGGAGGGGGAAGGGATCCTTTGGGCGGGCCTTGTTGAGGTCTTTGAAATCGACACATAGGCGCCAGGATTTGTCCTTCTTTGGTACCATTACCAGGTTTGCTAGCAAGTCCGGATGTTTGATGTCTCTGATGAATCCGGCTTCCAGTAATTTGGCTAGCTCTTCTCCCATTGCCTGTCTTTCGGGTTCGGAAAAGCGCCGAAGAGCCTGTTTGACTGGCTTGAATCCTTTTAGGATATTTAGGCTGTGTTCTGCCAATCTGCGTGGGATTCCTGGCATATCTGAAGGGTGCCAGGCGAAGATGCCCCAATTTTCCCAAAGGAATTCTCGCAGTGCGGCCTCTACATCAGGGTTCAACTATGCCCCGATGGAGGCCGTCTTTGTTGGGTCCGTTGGGTGGACCTGGAATTTGACTATTTCGTCCGCTGGTCTGAAAGAGGTGGACTTGGATCTCTTATCGAGTATCACATCGTCCCTATTCACCATAGAGCGCAGCGCGGTGAGTTCTTCTACCGCTAGGGCTTCGGATAGTGCCTCCAGGGCTAATGCGGCTGTCTTGTTTTCGGCGCGGAGTGCTATGTCCGGATCACTAGCGAGAGTGATTGTTCCGCCGGGCCCAGGCATCTTAAGCTTCATGTACCCGTAATGGGGTATGGCTTGGAAAATTGTGAATGCCTCCCGTCCCAATATAGCATGATATCCGCTACTGAACGGGGCCACTTGGAACGTGACTTCTTCGGACCTGTAATTGTCCGGCGAGCCGAACACCACATCAAGTGTGATTTTTCCTGTGCAGCGCGCTTCCCGGCTAGGGATTATTCCTCTAAAGGTTGTGCTGCTTCGCTCAATGCGGCTCCAGTCTATGTCCATTTTTTGAAGAGTTTCCTCGTAGATGAGGTTTAGTCCGCTGCCGCCATCCATGAGTACCTTGGTAAGACGAAAGCCGTCCACTATTGGACTGAGGACCAGTGCGGCTGGTGCTCGGGCTGTTCGGAATTTAGGTTCGTTGCTGGCGTTGAAGGTGATGGCCGTGTCGCTCCATGGATTTGTTGTTGCTACTTGGTAGACTTCGGCGAGGTTGCGGATTGTTCGTTTTCGCACATTATTTGATGCGAATGTTTCGAAGACTGTTGACACCGTACTGGTACAGTTGGAGTGGTTTTCCGGGGCTAGAAGCTCCTCGCCACTTTTGGCCACCTGCCGCAATATCCAACATGCTCGAAGGCTATGTGTTGGGGTGGCACCTTCTGTACTGTGAATTTTACAGGGTCCGCTGAGCCATCCCTCCAGTACGGTTCCTTGCCCTTTATGGGGTTTTTGCTTTTTGCTTTTTGTACCTGGTGCCTGAGTGTGCTGCACCCTTTTGTTACGGACTAGGGTTATATTCGGGGCCGGATTATCGCAAAACTTGGTTTCGGTTTTTCGGAAACTCTCCATCGCATAGTACTTTCGTACTATGGACGCCAGGTCGGAGAAGCGTGTAATTTCACGGCGACTGACGGTGTTCAAGATTCCCTCGTCCGTGCAATTATTGCAGAAAATTGAAATTGCGTCTTCCTCTCGGTAGTCCTTTATCCTGTCCACAACCAGGAGGAATCTGGCCCAGTAATGATGTACTGCTTCAACGGGCTCTTGCCGGATTTGAGATAGATCGCATATGTCTGGGTGGGTGGGTGGAATTAAGTCCGGAACCCTACCCATCTCGAGGCTCAAGGGCTGAGAAGTTTCCGAATTTGGAAGCTTGGATCGTTGGACGTCGTCCAACGAGTCCGGTCCGACGCCTGATTTTAGGTTCAGTGTTTGATCGAAGTTCGTCCCCCTGCGGGAGTCTGGCATGAAGGGTTCGGAGGCCCGGACACGACTGGTTTTCAATATAGGAGAAGAGTCGCCGCGTTGTTCCTCTACCACCGCAACGTGGTGGATAACCTGGGGAGAGTTAATCTCTCTCAGATAGGTTTTAAGCCCAATCTGATTGTAGTCTGTAGCAATACCCAGGGCGGCGATGCGATCCAAGAGCTCGTTTACGGACGAAAGCTCCATTGGATCTAACTGCTCGGCGAATTCTGAGTTGACGCAAAGATTGCTTTTGACGACCTGAGAGGTCGTCGTCGAAGCGGTGGCCGAACAGGCGGTCATGAGAAAACCACCCAGCCGGATAGTTTGGCCGGCGGCCAAGGCTCCTTCGGCGAAGATATCGTCTTTAAAGACGGGAAGTGGCATCCTTCCTATCGGTGACGGCACAGAGGAACTCTCAACGAAAGCACCAATGTCGGTTTCAAAACCGGCGGATCTCGGGTAGGGGGCCCCGAACTGTGCGTCTAGGTGGATGGTAACAGGAGACAAGGGACACGATGTTTTTACCCAGGTTCGGGCCCTCTCGATGGAGGTAAAACCCTACTCCTCCTTGATTGATATTGATGATATGGGTAGTACAAGAGTGGATCTACCACGAGATCAAGGAGGCTAAACCCTAGAAGCTAGCCTATGGTATGATTGTTGTAATGGTTGTGTTGTCCTATGGACTAAAACCCTCCGGTTTATATAGACACCAGAGAGGGCTAGGGTTACACAAAGTCGGTTAATGGTAGGAGATCTACATATCCGTATCGCCAAGCTTGCCTTCCACGCCAAGGAAAGTCCCATCCGGACACGGGACGGAGTCTTTAATCTTGTATCTTCATAGTCTTGGAGTCCGGCTGACGATGATAGTCCGGCTGTCCGGACACCCCGTAGTCCAGGACTCCCACAGCGGCCCTGAAGGTTGTAAGAGCATTTTGGGAGGGGAAGCCCCTCATGTAAAATGATTGCCGTCCATATGCTTTTAGGAACGATGTTGAGCATGCGCCTACATGATTCTACGGGCCCTGCGGTGAGCTAGTTGCTGTAGTTTACCTTTAACCAGGACAAGTCCTAAATGGGCTCGCGAGGCCGTGAGCCTCCGAGAGTCCTCTGAGGGGCCTATTGACCGGGTCGTGAGGCGGTCGTGGAACGGCATGCGCGCAGCGCACGTGCGCTTCGCCCAGCCCCGCCCGCGAGAGGATCGCAAGGGGGAGGCAGCTAGTGCGAACTCCAAACCAGGGCAGAAACCAGAACACAAGAAATCACACGAACAAGACAGACCCCCCCCCCCCCGCAAATGCAAATGCAAATTCAATTTCAACATAAATCCGAAGCAAGGAAGCTCGACCACAGAAAGGGAGGCAAAAAGCAAAAGGCCGCTTCCAGCACCTAGTCTAGTCTCCGACGTCTTCTCACCAGCGCGGAGCTAAGTGCTGCCATTGGGCGTGGGAGGGAGCCCCCGAGGCCCGAGGGCGGCTCTCCGGAGACTCCGGGGCATGTACAGCCCCAATTCATTATTACGTGAGAGTGTCACGGGCGGCGAGCTTCACAGGCACTGGGCCTTCTTCACAGGCACCGGGCCTTTCTTCATATCGCCAGACGAGGGCCCCGCCTTGTTTCACCCTCGACCACCATTGACGGCGGCCGAAGACCAAGGATGACGCCAATGGGGCAAAGGGGATGCCAGCGGCGCCCTCAGCGACCATGGGTCCTCTGCTGGGGGTAGGCTTTGCAGCACCACCCCAGCAGAGGGCCTACCTCCGGGGGGTGCCTTGCTCCGCGCGCCGTGGGGAGGGGCTTGGCTCCCGGCCCCTCTCCTGCAGCCCCCCGTGCGCTCCTCCTGGTGTAAGGGAGGCTGCTGAGCTGGGGCAGCCTTCCACTGCAATGACCGGAACCTCCTGCGACCCATGGTTAGCATAAGCTTGCTCCTGAGGAATTAGCGGTACACAGTAGCTGTTGCTGCCAGCGCGGTTGGTGAGGCTTCCTTGAGGCTCCTGAAAGGCTCGGCTTCTGACGTCTCTTCCTCCCAGCCTGACCCGAGAAACGAGCCAGGGTCGTCTTCCAGCGTGTACTCCCGATCCACCATGCGGGGCACGTAAGCCTCCGAGGTCGCCGCCTCGAAGACTTCGCCGTAGTGCCCCACACTCCATGTGGCCTGACCGAACGCGTCGTCTTGAGGATGGCAGGGCAACGGCCCGCCCGGGCCGTAGGCAGCGATGCGCATGCCCTCGTTCATCGGAGGCGGTGCTGGTACGGCCTGGCGACCGGCGCCAATGGTTGAGCTGGTGTCGATGAAGCCTTGGGGCGCGCCTGAGGGCGCGCGGGCGCGGAAAGGCCCGCAGCGTGATCCGACCGGGGCCTGGGGTGGAAGATGGAAACAGAAGGGCGATGTCCCCGAGGCCGCGGCATCCAGGAGCTCAGCAACGCGCTCCAGCAACGCGTCTTGGCCGCTCTCCTGCGACCTGCACTGCAACAGCTCCCGAGCCACAGTGAGCGTGGCCCTCATGTTTGCTTGTTCTCGTCACGTTTGCGGCGCCGTGGCTGCGGGGTGGCTTGAGGCCCTTGCGGATGATCGCACCTGCCGTGGAGTAAGGGCAGGCGACGCTTGACCACGTCGCCTGTGCCCTGCAGCGCTCTACGGTGAGCGGGCTGCCTGGGGCACGGGGTTGAGGTCACCTTGGGCAGGCGGCATGGCACGGGCTAGCCATGCCGCCCAGCGGTCGGCCTTGGTCGTCGGGTCGCCGGACATGGATGCGACGAAGTAGTGGAACGCAGATCGGCAGAAAGAAGATTTCGGCGCACCCCTACCTGGCGCGCCAAATGTCGGATATCGGGTTCCGGCAAAACCCTTAAGGTTCGAACACTGGGGTGCGCACGAAGATCTCTCCCTACCGAAACACGCCCTTAGCCTCGCCGCGATCCCTAAGCTAGGTCGATGAACAACACAAGAGACACAAGATTTATATAAGTTCGGGCCACCGTTGTGGTGTAATACCCTACTCCTGTGTGTGGTGTGGTGGATTGCCTCTTGGGCTGATGATGAACAGTACAAGGGAAGAATAGCCTCGCGAGGAGAGGTGTTCTTGTGCTTGGTGGTGTGTTTGAGGAGGAATCGATCCATCCCCTCTATGGTGGTGGCTAGCCCTATTTATAGAGGCCTTGGTCCTCTTCCCAAATATTGAGCAGGAAGGGATCCAATAACGGCCATTTTGATGGGGAACAGCTAATACAGGCTATCCTGACTAAAGGTGGTCTTCGCCTGCCAAAGGTGCTGGTGATGACGCCGTCTTGGGCTCCATGGTGACCTCCGTCCTATCGCTCTGCTGGTCTTGGTCTTGTTGCACCGATAAGGAAACATTTGCCCAGGGCCGGTCCTGAGATTTTGGGGGCCTGGGGCGAGACCAAAATCCGGGGCCCTTAATGTAGACATCATAACAATAAAAATTAATATGCATACGTATGAAATACTACCAGTAACATTTAAATGCATCCAAAATCAGTATATATATTATCTACAAATGTCCTAATCCATCATGTGCTCATTCTCTGATTCCTGCTAATGGTAGACTTGAAGATCTTATAGTAGAAGCAAAAAAACTTTGTCGACATTTTTGGAATAAACTCCTACTAATGCTAGACTTGAAGATCTTACAGCAGAAGCAAAAAAGCTTTGTCGACATCTTTTGAATAAACTACTCATTTTTTATCATGTTCCTACCCACTGGTTAACTTCCTATGATAATGAGCATATGAAAAATGTCTTTCTGCATCATCTAGATGGTATGACATTTTTTGTATCCTCTCTTAGACCCTTTCTCAACTAAGATGTCTGCTGTTTTTCTATCAAGATTACCCCAATGTTTTTCATAAATATTAGTAGTATAAACTGGTTGTTCATGATCACTACCTGACTGTGCATTACATCCAATGAATTACCTACGTACATGATCAGAGCCACTTACGTTATTATCGTTGTTGTTGGTGTTGACATTTTCTTCTCGCTGATCAAATTCTGAATTGCCATTAGTTGGTTGCCCTTCCTCTATGGCAACTATGCCAACTCTCTTAGAAAAATATATGAATATTTTTGCACTGTGGTTGTACTAATTCATCCACATCTTTCTTCCTTTTCGTTTCATTGCTACCAGATTGATACTTTCTTATGGATGATAGGATAAGACACAATTCTCAAATAAAGAAAAAATTGCATCAATTAACAATTGTTGAACAATGCCGATGTGCCGGCTATTCATCTAGGCGACTAGGAACCTCAATATGAATAGAAGATATACCTCGGCTGGTCAAATCATTGATGGACGGATAGCAAAGCAGGGTTCTGATGGCCACAGGGAGGCACAAAATTGAAACCGGCGGTCGATCTGAATTAGGAAGGAAAAATCGATTTAGAAGAAAGAGGGAAAAGGAGCGCCGAACTCGCAGTCGCGAAGAGATGAACGGTCGACGCCGGCTGAGAAATTGGGAATTGCTGCGTGAAATACCTGCATGATGGAATAGGAAGGGATCAATCAGTTTCAATCGGTTTCTTTTTTTAGACATGCACGTACTAACCTATATAGAGGATCAATCAATTCCTTTTTTTCGACGTGCATGTATGAACGAATCAATCGCTGGCTCCCTTGCTCGCTAGGAGTAGATGCGTTCATTCCATTGTGCTGCGTGAGGCCCAACTATCTATTCCATAGAATTTTTTGACCGAAAATTTGTTGGGCCATAGCCTACATGTATATCTGGGGAGGGCCCCCTTGATCTTGGGGGCCCGGGGCGGCCGCCCCCCTGCCCCCCCTCAGGGCCGGCCCTGCATTTGCCTGATGCCTCGGTACTCCGCGCCTGCGCTTGCCCCCTTTGTACCAAAGAGGAAACAAGGAAACTGCGTGGCCTGGAGCCCGCCTAGTCTTGATCGTCATGGCTTGCGTCATTGGAACCTCGCGAGGTACCCCTTGGCTTGATCTCTCCGCCTCTTCGCGAGCCTGCCTGGTGAGGCCCCTCCTAAGGAGGCCTTGTGTCGTCTGCCCCGCGAGTCATGGCCCCTCGCGAGGCTCTTGAGCGCTTGATTGATGAAGATGGTACGTACTGGGCCACCGATTGAGCCACGCAGCAGGCCGCAGGCAGGCAAGTCTGGGGACCCCCGTTCCCAGAATGCCCACAGGCCCAAAGCAGGTCTGTCACAATCCCGAGTACATGCGTCAGCTCAGGTCTTAGGACATAGAACATATGTTGTACTAGAGACTCACAGATGACATATCGCTGCGTCTCATAGTTGGCTCTGTCCGACTCGGACCTTATCTCGACACGGATTCGACTACATCAAATCCGATCAGATCCTTCCGAGTCCATATGATACGGTTAGCATCCAATGCTCCATGGCTACTACAGTGGATGAACTGGCCTCAGGAGGTGAGGTGTTCTTGAGCTCAAGGGAGCTGGTGAGGTGTCGGTCGATTTCTCTTCTTCTTTTTCTCTCTATGGTGATGGCTAGTCCTATTTATAGTGGCCTTGATCCTCTTCCCAAATGTTGGCGGGAAGGGATCCCACAACGGCCGGATTTCAAAGGGGACAAGTAGTACAGCTTATCGTGACAAAAATAGTCTTCACCTGCGAAAAGCCTCTGGTCGTGACGCTACGGTAGGCTCATCTATGACCTCCGTCCTGCCGTCCTCGCGGTCTTGGTCTCGTTGCACCAGAATGGAAACCTTTGGCTGATTCCTCGGGACTCCTTGCCTGTGGCCTGCCTCCTTTGCACCAAAGAGGAAACCTGCGCTCTGCGCCCGCCTGGCCTTGGTCGTCATGGCTCACGTCAGTTGAGCCTCGTGAGGTGAACCTAGCATAGAACTCTCCGCCCCTATGGAGCCAGCCTGGGGAGGCCGATCCCCTCGGGGGTCTTGGCATCATCCGCCTCATGAAGCTTGGCCCCTCGCGAGGATCTTGAGTTGTTGATGCTGAAGCCAGGCCGTACCAGGCCATCGATGGAGCCACGTGGTGGGCCGCAGGCAGGCGGGGCTGGATACCCCCATATCCAGGACGCCGACAAAGGCCTAGGGTTCATACATTCACTAGTGCAAGTTCTCTCAACAAGGATAACATAATTAGATCATATAACAATCCCTCAACATGCAACAAAGAGTCGCTCCAAAGTCACTAATAGTGGAGAACAAACGAAGAGATTATTGTAGGGTATGAAATCACCTCAAAGTTATTCTTTCCGATCAATCCATTGGGTTGTTCCTATAAGTGTCACATACAACCCTAGAGTTTGTAGTAAAATAACACCTTAAGACACACATCAACCAAAACCCTAATGTCACCTAGATACTCCAATGTCACCTCAAGTATCCGCGGGTATGATTATACGATATGCATCACACAATCTTAGAATCATATATTCAAACCAACACAATGTACTTAAAAGAGTGCCCCAAAGTTTCTACCGGAGAGTCAAGACGAAAACGTGAGCCAATCCCTATGCATAAGTTCACAAGGTCACTGAACCCCGCAAGTTGATCACCAACACATACATCAAGTAGATCACATGAATATCCCATTGTCACCACAAATAAGCACATGCAAGACATACATCAAGTGTTCTCAAATCCTTAAAGACTCAATTCGATAAGATAACTTCAAGGGGATAACTCAATCCATTACAAGAGGTAGAGAGGAGAAACATCATAAGATCCAACTATAGTAGCAAAGCTCGCGGTACATCAAGATCATGCCAAATCAAGAACACGAGAGAGAGAGAGAGAGCGAGAGATCAAACACATAGCTACTGGTACATACCCTCAGCCCCGAGGGTGAACTACTCCCTCCTCGTCGTGGAGAGTGCCGGGATGATGAAGATGGCCATCGATGATGATTCCCCCCTCCGGCAGGGTGCCGGAACAGGGTCCCGATTGCTTTTTCGTGGCTATGGAGGCTTGCGGCGGTGGAACTTCTGATCTAGGTTTCTTTTGGGGGGTTTCTGTATTTATAGGAATTTTTGGCGTCGAGAACAAGTTAGGGGGGTCTCAGAGTCAGCCATGAGGTAGGGGGCGTGCCCAGGGGTAGGGCGCGCCCTTCACCCTCGTGGCTGACTCGGGGCTCTTCTGGCCCAACTCTTTTGCTTCGGGGGCTTCTTCTGGTCCATAAAAAATCCACAAAAATTGGCAAGTCAATTGGACTCCATTTGGTATTCCTTTTCTGTAAAACTCAAAAACAAGGAAAAACAGAAAGTGGCACTGGGCTCTAGGTTAATAGGTTAGTCCCAAAAATCATATAAAATTGCATATAAATGCATACAGAACATCCTAGATGGATAATATAGTAGCATGGAACAATCAAAATTATAGATACATTGGAGACGTATCAAGGGGGCCCTTACGATGTATGGAATGATGAAATGCTTTTGAAGTGGGCTTGGAGTGTGCCCCATCGAGCCTGTGGGTTCCCGAGTGGGGTAATTATTGCGACTTATCTTTGGTTCTGCGGGTATCGAGTGGGTCCTGATGTCGTAATGGCGCTCTTCCCTGAGGTGAGCCTGTCGCGGGCTCGTGAGGTTTTAGGCCTCCCGAGGAGCCTGCTGACCTACCCTAGAGTGCCTCGCGAGGAGCCAATTGCCGGGTTACAGCAAGGTACGCGCGTACTGGCCATATACATGACCCTCAGGAGGGGCCTTAGCATCTTCGGGGCTAACCCAAACATGCTCAATGCGCGCGTATGATACGTCTCCAACATATATATAATTTTTGATTGTTCCATGCTATTATATTAATATCTGTTTTGGATGTTTAAAAGGCACTTGTATGCAATTTTATATTATTTTTGGGACTAACCTATTAACCAAGGGCCTAGTGTGTGTTTCAGTTTTCTGCCTATTTTAGAGTTTCGCAGAAAAGGAATACCAAACGGAATGAAACCTTCACGATGATCTTTCTTGGACCGAAAGGAAAGCAGAAGACTTGGAGATGAAGTCGAAGACACAACGAGGCGACCACAAGGCAGGAGGGCGCGCCCCCTACCTCGTGGGCCCCTCGTAGCTCCCCTGACCTAGTTCCTTCGCCTATATATACTCTTATACCCTGAAAACATCCGGGGGAGCCACAAAACCACTTTTCCACCGCCGCAACCTTCTGTACCCATGAGATCCCATCTAGGGGCCTTTTCCGGCGTCCTGCCGGAGGGGGATTCGATCACGGAGGGCTTCTACATCAACACCATTACCTCTCTGATCAAGCGTGAGTAGTTGACCACAGACCTACTATCGAGGGTTTGGTGCGACATATGCCAAGGGATGGCTTATCATGGTGGGAGCTAGTAAGACATCGCCGGTGCCTGGAAACGGGATAAGGAGGAAACATGTACGCCGACACATCTTACCCAGGTTCGGGGCTCTCCTAGGAGATAACACCCCTAGTCCTACTCTGGGGGGTCTCCGCATGATCACTAGATCAACAAGTAGCTACAAGCTTGCTCCTCGAGTTGTTTGGCTAGAGGAGGAAGAAGGGCTAGGCTAGCTCTACTCCTCTCTCTATATGTGTGTGTTCTCTAAGAAGCTGAACCCTTTGCATGGGTGCCCTGGGGGGTTTATATAGGCCTACCCCCAGGGGTACAATGGTAATCCGGCCGGGTGTAGGCCCGGGCTGTCAGTGTCTCTGGTCGCCGGCTTCTCCACCGGCTGCTGGGTCCTGCCGTCTGGTGGTTCCTGCTGGCTGCCGGGCTCTTGGACAGCAGGTAGGGCCCGCCGCCTGTGGGTCCTGCCGGCTGCTCATCACTGTAGCCCTGCCTCTGATGACGAGGGCTTGGTCGGGGAGAGCGTGGCTACAGTACCGCTGCCTGGCGGGCGCTCACTGTAGCCACACCCCATCTTATCTGGTTAATGGCACACAAACTTCAAGGGAAGGGGAGGGTCGGCTGCTGGGAGTCGGCCTCCCCTTATGCCGACTGGTCAGGGCTCGTCGCCTTCTGCATCTGTAGGACCTTGAGAAGAGGTGTCTAGAGGGGGGTGATTAGACACTAAGTACCAAAGTTGCAGTTTTTAAGTTTCCTTAAGTTTAACTGGAGTTTAGGCACAAGTTTAACATTCACAATACATATCAAGCAAGCATGCAAGAGTATATGGGCAGCGGAAAGTAAAGCATGCAACTTGCAAAAATGTAAAGGGAAGGGTTTGGAGGATTCAAACGCAATTGGAGACACGGATGTTTTTGGCATGGTTCGGATAGGTGGTGCTATCGTACATCCACGTTGATGGAGACTTCAACCCACGAAGGGTAACGGTTGCGCGAGTCCACGGAGGGCTCCACCCACGAAGGGTCCACGAAGAAGCAACCTTGTCTATCCCACCATGGCCGTCACCCACGAAGGACTTGCCTCACTAGCGGTAGATCTTCACGAAGTAGGCGATCTCCTTGCCCTTACAAACTCCTTGGTTCAACTCCACAATCTTGTCGGAGGCTCCCAAGTGACACCTAGCCAATCTAGGAGACACCACTCTCCAAGAAGTAACAAATGGTGCGTTGATGATGAACTCCTTGCTCTTGTGCTTCAAATGATAGTCTCCCCAACACTCAACTCTCTCTCATGGGATTTGGATCTGGTGGAAAGAAGATTTGAGTGGAAAGCAACTTGGGAAGGCTAGAGATCAAGATTCATATGGTAGGAATGGAATATCTTGGTCTCAACACATGAGTAGGTAGTTCTCTCTCAGAAAATGTATGCTGGAAGTGTAGGTTCAGTCTGATGGCTCTTTCCACGAATGAAGAGGAGGTGGAGGGGTATATATAGCCTCCACACAAAATCTAACCGTTACACACAATTTACCAAACTCGGTGGGACCGATTCAACAGACTCGGTCGGACCGATTTAGTAAACCTAGTGACTGTTAGGATTTTCGGTGGGACCGAAATGCAACTCGGTGAGACCGATATGATTAGGGTTAGGGCATAATGTAATCTCGGTAAGACCGATTACACAAACTCGGTGAGACCAATTTTGGTAATAAGCTTTCTAGAGAGTTGGTCAGGCAAACTCGGTTGGACCGATTACACAAACTCGATGGGGCCGATTTTGGTAATGAGTCAACCAGGAAGTTTGCATTGTAATCTCGGTAGTACCGATTGCTCAAACTCGGTGAGACTGATTTTGGTAATGGACATACACAGAGAGATTACAATCCCATCTCGGTGAGACCGAGATCCCTATCGGTGAGATCGATTTGCCTAGGGTTTGTGGTAGTGGCTATGACTTTCAAACTCGGTGGCACCAGATAGGAAGAATCGGTGGGGCCGAGTTTGACTTTAGGTTTAGGGCACTTGTGTGGAAGTGGGAAAGTAGTTGAGGGTTTTGGAGCATATCACTAAGCACTGTGGAGGAAGAAACTCATTAAGCAACACCTCATCCCTTCTTGATAGTATTGGCTTTTCCTATAGACTCAATGTGACCTTGAATCACTAAAATGTAAAATGAAGAGTCTAGAGCTTGAAGCTTGAGCCAATCCTTTGTCCTTAGCATCTTGAAGGAGTTCCCACATCCTTTAGTCCATGCCACTCCATTGTTGAACTTATCTGAAACATACTAGATAAAAGTGTTAGTCCAACAAGAGATATGTTGACATTAATTACCAAAACCACCTAGGGAGCACTTGTGCTTTCAATCTCCCCCTTTTTGGTAATTGATGACAACATACATCAAGGCTTTAGATAAAGATATAGAGAATAGCAAGTAAAGCTTTGGAAAGACATGTAACAAGCATAGTGTCGGTGTCAAAACCGGCGGATCTCGGGTAGGGGGTCCCGAACTGTGCGTCTAGGCGGATGGTAACAGGAGACAAGGGACACGATGTTTTTACCCAGGTTCGGGCCCTCTCGATGGAGGTAAAACCCTACTCCTGCTTGATTGATATTGATGATATGGGTAGTACAAGAGCGGATCTACCACGAGATCAAGGAGGCTAAACCCTAGAAGCTAGCCTATGGTATGATTGTTGTAATGGTTGTTCGTCCTACGGATTAAAGCCTTCTGGTTTATATAGACACCGGAGAGGGCTAGGGTTACACAGAGTCGGTTACAATGGTAGGAGATCTACATATCTGTATTGCCAAGCTTGCCTTCCACGCCAAGGAAAGTCCCATCCGGACACGGAACGAAGTCTTCAATCTTGTATCTTCATAGTCTTGGAGTCCGGCTGATGATGATAGTCTGGATGTCCGAACACCCCCTAGTCCAGGACTCCCTCAATAGCCCCTGAACCAGGCTTCAATGACGATGAGTCCGACGCGCATGTTGTTCGGCATTGCAAGGCGGGTTCCTCCTCCGAATAATGCATAGAAGATTGTGAACACCAGGATAGTGTCCGGCTCTGCAAAATAAATTCCACATTCCACCGTAGAGAGAATAATATGTACACAAGTTCAATCCGCTGACGTATTTTGTGGCATGACGTCACGCCACTACCAAGCCTTTACTTGAATCATTTTTTATTATACCACCTCAGCGCGTTTAGCGAAGCGGTTTCCTTGGCACGCCTTGTCGAAGCGGAGATCGTGTTCCCCTTATTCCGGGATTCTCATCAATACGGACGTGGGTAACCCAACCGCGCTCGTCGCCACGCCCCCTCTATCGAAGGCGAGTCCCGAACGGTCACGGAGACGGCTCTTGGTATTCTCCCTCTTTATAATAGGACCAAGGCTCGTTTCTTTTCTTCAATCCCCCATCGAATCTTCTCCTTGCTCCAAGTTCCAACACCCAGAGCCCCAGATTCGAGCGCTTCGGACCTTCAACAATGTCCGGCTCCGGCCTTCAGGGCCGGTGGATGCCCTCCTCCGTTACGGAGGAGGACGTGCTAAAGCTGCGAGAGGCCAAGTACCTGTCCTACGAGATTTCGCACAGGTTGCCTACCGAAGGGCAGGCCATCCCTACGCCTGAGCCCGGCGAGCACGTCGTCTTTGTATCCCACCTCCGTTGGGGTTTAGGCTTCCCGATGGATCCTTTTGTGAGAGGGCTCATGTTCTACTATGGGTTGGAATTCCACGAATTGGCTCCGGAGTCCATCCTCCATATTTCCGCATTTATTGTTGTCTGTGAAGCCTTCCTCCGCGTCACCCCCCACTTCGGCCTGTGGCTGAAGACTTTTAATGTGGAGCCGAAGATGATCGGGGGGCGTCAAGCAGAGTGCGACGGGGCGGCCGTAAGCAGGAGGGCCGATGCCCCGTGGCCCGAGGGCTCCTTCCAAGAGGAGCTCGGCTTGTGGCAGCAGTAGTGGTTCTATATCACCGCTCCGAAGGGCAGCAGGAAGAAGCCGCCACCCGTATTCCGCTTGGGACCTCCTCGATGGTTGATGTCGTGGGTCAACCAAGGGCTCAACTGGGGGTCGTCAAAAGACGTGCCCCTATTGCAGGGCCGGATTCGAGACCTCCAGGCAAGGGAGATCGATCTGGTCGTAGTGATACAGGTTATGCTGATTAGGCGTCTCCTGCCCTGCAAACGCCGTCCTCTCCGGCTATGGGAGTTCAATCCGGAGGGACCACGGATTCTCCAACACTTTATGGGTACGACACCCGTGGAGATGTACGAGTTGTTCTTCGGATCACGGGCGGTGTGTCCGGAATTGACCGAGGACGCTGGCCTAAGCTGCAATCGCCCGGATACTCAAGTAAGTAGCTCAGTGTTCAGACGTACCATCTGTTTGCCTTTCTACAATTCGCCTTTTAACCCGTTATCCTTCAACAGGAATGGATAGCGCAAGCAAAGCTGATACGGTGTCCGGCCCCCCTCCAGAGACCGCGCCAGATCCCGTGCTGGTCAAGATGCTGGAGGTTGCGCCTTCAGAAGAAGGCAGAGGGGAAAATAAGGGAGCTACCGCCTCGCCCAAGGAGGCTCTTGAAAAAGGGGGGATCGAGAATCCCTCCCTCCAAGGGGAGAAGAGGACCGCCTCTGGAGACCCGGAGGCCAAAGCCCCTAAGCGGGGGAAGAAGTCTTCACCAGAGGGTCCTGCGTCCGGGGAGGCCCCGGCCGCACAGTCTCCCCTAAAGCATCAGCCCTCCAGTGAGCCGTGAGTAGAAAAAAGGGAGTTCGGTAATGAGAGACATCCCTATTTGTGCTTCTGAGGATAACCGAAATTTTTACCTTGTAGTTCAGATCTCCGACCTTCTCAGATGAGCTCGTCTTCGGGGGACCTTCGTCCGGAGATGATGGAGAGCGAGACGCCTCCGTCTGCTGCGCCGCCGGATAGGGCGGACGAGCCTAAAGTGTCATCACGGAGGGTATCCCCGAGCCCGGCAGAGCCGAAGAGTTCGGCGCTGACTAGTGTTCGGCCGGGGGAGCTGAAGGATCTGCTTGAGAAGGCGTCCATCTCAGAAGATCACCGTACATTGATGAGTACGGTGGTTGAAAGGATTTCATCCGCCGAAAGCGGATTGCATAATGCCATCAGGAGTTTGCTGGCGGAGTTTGAGGTATGTAAAAATGACACCCCTTTTCGACAGTTTTGCACATAAAGTGCGCCCTATATAGATAGTAGCCCCTGAGACTCGGTATGTTGTCGAAAGCGACAGCGTGCCGAGGATCAAAATCGTAGGTATTGAGTGTCACCTTTCCTATGCAGGTGGCGGATAGTCCGGGGGCTAGCCGGACTGATAGAGCTGCTGAATTAAAGCGGCAACTCGATGTTGCGGATGCGGACATCGCGCTAATCAACAAGCGACTTGACGAGTCGCAAGGTAAGTTGTTTCTCCGCAGTCACCTATTAAGGGAGCCAAAGCCCACCTCTTACAATATTTGTGCTTGACGTAGATGGTGCCGCTGCTGTGGAGAGCCTTCGGGCTGAACTTCAAGCCAAGGAGCAAGTCAGAAGGAGTGATGCGGCTGCCTCGAGGGCGGCCGAGGAGTTAGAAGCCGAAAGGGCTGCACACTGCCGAAGCAGGGAAGAGATGGCCGAAATGGCCGTTAAGTTGAAGGATGCTACCGACCGCAATGAGGCTCTTGAAAAGGAGCGCCTATCGGAGCGAGAAGACCTGGGGAAGGCCACCGCCGAAGCCAAGGATGCCCGTTCTGCAATGCGGGCTATAAAGGAGGAGTTGCGCCAGGCTAGAGACATTGTGGCTGGTAAGCCTTTTCTGCTGCGCCGGATGCCAGACTGGAGACTTAGCGGCAAGTGCGGCGGATGCCATTGTGCACTTCCGAAGTCAGAAGGATCACAAGACGGAAGAGCTGTTTTGGTCTCAATTCCATAGTCCGGATCGTTCACTTCCGCTGACCGATCGGTTGGCCGAATGGGCTGAGCTAAATAGGTTGTCCGGACTTGCCATGACGGATATCGTGACTCATGTCTGGCCGGATAGGCCCAAGCCGAAGAGTTATTTTGGCTTATTGCAGCAGTTTCTTGGGGCGGTGCCGCATATCAAGGCGATGAAGCGGTCGGCCTGCATAGAGGGTGCACGGATGGCGCTTGCCCATGTGAAGACACATTGGACGGAGATGGATGCCACCGCTATTGCGACCCAGGGATCGGACGAGAGCTGGTTACCCGTCGAGCACTATTTTGGGGAAGTTATGCGTGGTGCTCGTGTAATAGATTCGCAGTGCTCAAAAAATGTCACGTTCAAATGAACGTTCAATTTTATAAAACAATGTTTATGATGTAAGCGCTTTTTGTACTTGTGCGTTCAAGTATTGAAATATCTCCTGTGTGGCCGTTTATGTATATGTATGTATAACGTGAAAGATGGCAGTCGTCGGCTTCAGCCCCCACGCACAAGGTGCGGGGGTGTTTGCAAAAATAGCGCATTTTCACACTTAATCCGACGTCTCGGTCCTGTTAAGGAGGTGGTAGCGTAGCAAACGAGGCAACCGGACTATAATGCTTTATCACTTTCACTTAGCCATTGGAGTTCGAGGGTGGGACTATGATATAGCCCCTGGGGGCACCGTGCTCTCCGAATTCGGGGCGCGTATGTGCCTGACCGGGAAACAGTCCTTCTTCAAAGCGGAGGAATTCTAAACATTCCGGTGGTCGATCGAGTGGTTGACCAATCTCTCGCTGTATCATGACAGTCAGTTTTCGGCTTTCTCTACTGAGGTGCTCGCCCAGTCGAACTGGGGCACAATCGCAGTAGTTCTCCTGGTGCCGCGTTAGCCGATGATACGGAACGTAAGGCAGCAAAACACAGGAGCCGGGCAAACCCAACATTTGACCAAAGACATGATTCGGAGCTGATGCATATAAGGCCTAACTCGAGACGCCGAACACTCCCTAAGGTGTTCGGTCTTTGTAATAATGGGCAGAACAATGCCCTGAGCCCCTACTGTCCAGGTACGGGCGAGGTCCTCTGACGCGGCCGATGCCAAAACGTCAGTCTCCACTCTGGTTATAATGAGAAACCAGGGGATTATAGCAACAAGAGACAGTAAAAAAGGTTTACGCAGGGTCTTAATCTGAAAAGAATCCTTGCAACGGGTCCCTACTGCACGTCTGCACTTGTGTCTCCGTTGTGCCGTTATCCTGGACGGGTGTGCACATTGTTCATATGTAAAAAGAGAGGAACTTAGTTTGAAAGGAAATCGTGCGAAAAAGTGCATAAAAATATTAATAAATGAATAAAGCTGAGTCTATGTTAGCTCATTATTGCTTATATGCACAGCCCCTTGTGAAAGGGTGTGCGACTAGGGAGCCCGTAGCTTATTTATGCCGGACTCGTCTAACCGTGTCCGGGGTCTTTTAAATGACCCTCTTAATGAAATGATGCCACGTGGACCGGGCATTTTAAGTGTAAGAGACGCGTAATGTGGTATTGCGTTAAAGCGGACAAAAGCTTCACGCCCCAATAGTGCTTGATAGCTACTTTTGAATGCGGCGACATGAAAGATTAGCTTTTCACGTCGGAAGTTGTCCGGTGACCCGAACACAACTTCTAGTAATAAGGAGCCTGTGCACTTGGCGTAAGGGCCTGGCGTCACTCCTTTAAAGGAAGTGCGGCTATGTCGAATTTTAGTAAGGTCTATCCCCAACTTGCGGATTGTGTTCGGATATAGCAGGTTTAAATCGCTGCTGCTGTCCATCAGGACTTGTGTAAATTGTAGTCCGTCGATTATAGGATCCAATATCAAAGCAGTCCATCCTGCGTTTCGAATGCTTCTGGAATAATCCAGGTGGTCGAAAGTGATTGGTTTTGACATCCAACTTCGAGGTTCCGCTAGGGTGGACCGTGCGGCACTTATTTTAGCGGGTGCCGCATTGTTTTTCCGTACTATCACATGGAGTGAGTTTACTGTTTTGACTTCTTGTGGGAAAGTCTTTTGTTTTCCGGTGCTCTACTGGTGGGGTTCATCATCATCCTCGCTTGGTGCGTCGAGCCCCTTGTGTTCGGCGTTGAGTCGGCCGGACTGTTTGAAAACCCAACAATCTCGGTGGGTGTGGTTTGAAGGCCTTCTGGAGGTACTATGGATTTGACATATCTGATCCAAAATTTTGTTTAAGTTGGATAGCTCATCACTGTTGTCCTTAAGAGGCAGTGTTTTGTTGTTTGGCCGCGAGCTTTTGAGTCCGGCCTTGACCGCCGTGTTCTTTGGGCTTTTCTCTTTACGCCGGCGCTGATCCTTTCTGCGCCGTGATTTTCCATTTCCATCTCTGATCTCGGATGTACTTGGGTCGCTGGTGCTGCATCTTGCTAGCCAGCTGTCTTCCCCTGCGCAAAAGCGGGTCATGAGGCTTGTTAGCGCGGCCATTGTCCTCGGCTTCTCTTGGCCGAGGTGTCTGGCGAGCCATTCGTCTCGGACGTTGTGTTTAAAAGCTGCTAAGGCTTCAGCGTCCGGACAGTCGACTATTTGGTTCTTTTTAGTAAGGAACCTGTTCCAGAATTTGCGCGCTGACTCTTCGGGCTGTTGAGTTATATGACTTAGATCGTCTGCATCCGGAGGGCCGACATAAGTCCCTTGAAAATTTGCTCTAAACGCGTCCTCAAGCTCTTCGCAACTTCCAACAGTGTTTTCTGGGAGGCTTTTGGGCCAATGCCAAGCTGGCCCTTTGAGCTTGAGGGGTAGATATTTTATGGCGTGGAGATCATCTCCTCTAGCCATGTGTATGTGTAGTATATAATCCTCTATCCAGACTCTAGGGTCTGTTGTTCCATCGTAGGCCTCTATGTTTATGGGTTTAAACCCTGCTGGAAATTCATGATCCAGCACCTCATTGGTGAAACATAGCGGGTGTGCGGCGCCCCTGTATTTCGGTGTGCCGTTGTCTTCGAACACTTGGCGTGTTGTGTTGCTTCCTGGGGCCCTCTTTTTTGGCCCGTAAATGGACCTGACTGGGCCATCTGTTTTCCCAGGATCATGAGTCGGCTTGTGTGCGGCGCCGCTTGTCGTTTTTGGCCTATCATCTGGCCGTCTATCCGGCCAGGCGGCCTCTTTGTTTTTTGACTGTGGGGGCTCTATGGCTTCCTCGTCAAATTCTGACAGCAGCTTGCGCTTCGGGTAGCTCTTTGATTGATGGCCATTGCCGTATTTGTCTGCGGTTTTGATCACTTTGCTCCACCTAATTCTGAGTATGTCTTCCGCTGTTTTGAGCTTCCGTTTTTCCTTCTTTAGACTTCTTGCCGTGGCGACGAGTCTTTTGCGAAGGCTCTTATTCTCCGGTGGTGTGTCCGGCGTGAGGTCGTCTGGACTGTTGGTTTCGCCGGGCATGGATTGATTATCCGATTCGTCCTATTCGGACGGTTGCTTGGTTGCATGTTCGTCGTTCACTGGTTTGCCCTGCTCTATTGCTGGGTCATTAGGAGCGCTATTGTTGTCGACGCGGGACTTAGGGCGGCGTCTGCGTCGCCGTTTTGGTTGTTTGTCGGCGGGATTATCCTTTGCCGCGCCCCGTTGGTCCTCGTTATCGCTTCCTTTTGGGGTGTCCACCATATATACATCATGGGTTGGGGTGGCCTTCCAGTGCTCTGTGAGCGCTGGTTCTTGATCGTCTCCGGCATCGTCATCCATACCGTCGATGTCTTCGGAGTTGTAGTCTAGCATGTCGGTTAGATCGTTGACAGTGGCTACAAAGTGGGTGGTGGGTGGGCTTTGAATTTCTTCGTCGTCCGCATCCCAACCATCCTGGCCATAATCCGGCCAGGGCTCTCCGGATAGCGAGAGATGCTTTAGCGAATTTAAGATGTCGCCAAAGGGCGAGTGCTGAAAGATGTCCGCAGCGGTGAACTCCATGATCGGCGCCCAATCAGATTCGATTGGCAGGGGCGCAGGAGGTTCGGAGTCCGGCAGGGAGTCCGGCACCTCGGAGTCACGAGCTTTATAAGGGACAAGGTCAGTGTTCGGCTCCATCGCCGTGGAAGTTGCAGCTCCCGGGGCAGTGTCCAGCCACCCGTCCTCGATCTGCGCGATCGGCTCCGAATTATGGATCGGTGCGGATTCGTGTGCGGCCTCCAAACTACTGTCCGACGGCAGAGCTAGATCATACCCGTCGTGACAGTGCGGCACGCTCGGCTGCGGATCAAATCCATCGAAGATCAAGTCTCCATGGATATCCGCCATGAAGTTTAGGCTTCCAAATCTGACCTGACGGCCAGGGGCGTAGCTTTCGATCTGCTCCAGATGGCCAAGTGAATTGGCCCGCAGTGCGAAGCCGCCGAATGCGAAGATCTGTCCGGGGAGAAAAGTCTCACCCTGGATGGCGTTGTTGTTGATTGAAGAAGCCATCAAGCCTATCGGTGACGACACAGAGGAACTCTCAATGAAAGCACCAATGTCGGTGTCTAAACCGGCGGATCTCGGGTAGGGGGTCCCGAACTGTGCGTCTAGGCGGATGGTAACAGGAGACAAGGGACACAATGTTTTACCCAGGTTCGGGCCCTCTTGATGGAGGTAAAACCCTACGTCCTGCTTGATTAATATTGATGATATGGGTAGTATAAGAGTAGATCTCCCACGAGATCAAGGAGGCTAAACCCTAAAGCTAGCCTATGGTATTGTTGTTGTAATGTATGTTGTGTCCTACGGACTAAAGCCCTCCGGTTTATATAGACACTGGAGAAGGCTAGGGTTACACAAATTCAGTTACAATGGTAGGAGATCTACATATCCGTATTGCCAAGCTTGCCTTCCATGCCAAGGAAAGTCCCATCCGGACACGGGACAAAGTCTTCAATCTTGTATCTTCATAGTCTTGGAGTCCGGCTGACGATGATAGTCCGGCTATCCGAACACCCCTTAGTCCAGGACTCCCTCACATAGGCTCCCCCTACATGTATGCAATCATGTGAATATGGAATATAGAAGCATGTGAGAGCATAACCATGATAGAGTAGGCAATGTGTTACATGTATATTGGCCATATGCATCAGAGCAAAGAATATTAAAGAGAATACCTTCATGCCCATGAGTCCTTCTTGCAAACAGTATGTACATCAGCAAGAATTCCTCATACACATGATTGTGATGCATATACTTACCTTGTAGTCTTGAGTTGGCTTGGGATGGAATGAACCTGCGCAAACATGGTTAGATAACACAGGTACATCTACTAGCCAGAGCAAACAAAAGAAACCACAAGAATACCAAGACTGGGATGACATGTAGAGAGTGAGTACTAAGTACCACATTGGATTAGACATGTCCCCAAGAGTAAAGATATGCAATGAATTTAAATGATTTCTTTCCCTTAGATGTCTTGCTCCCCCTGAATCTAGCATGGGATACTGGGAGAAGATAGGGAATAGAAAATCAGAGCTGAAAGATATGAATGATGAACAGAGCTAATGCAAGCTAATGCAAATAAGCACAACAGATCATATGAACATGTATCTCCCCTCAAGAAGACATGTGGCATCTCTCCTCTTGAACACCAAGCATCTGGGATTCTTGAGAAATACTTCTATTTAAGTATTCTCTCCCCCTGAAGATCTCTCTCTCCCCCTGAGGATCTCTCTCCCCCTTGAGGATCTCTCTCCCCTTGAGGAGGTGATGAACTATTTCTCTGATGTGATCTCTCTCTAAATGATAAGCTTTGATGTGATCTCTCTCTCCCCCTTTGACATCAATTTCCAAGAAGGGTTTTCTGGAATCTGTTGAATGGGTTTGGTCCTTGAGTCACAGCACAAAGCAATGATAAAAATGTGATGCTTGTAGAGGACAAGATTCATTGAGTGGAGCTGGATCAGAAGAAACATAGAATATGTGGCAAACTATTTTTCCTGATGTGAAATCGGTGGCACCGAGTGGTATGCTTCGGTTGTACCGAAAGGATTCGGTTGGACCGGAAACAACAAATCGGTGAAACCGAGTTCATCGCGGAGAAAACACTTGTCACCTCAGCTCACTAGACTGGTAAGATCTCACAAGGATTTGCAAGGAATTTACTGAAATATATGCAAGGAATTGGATGCAGAAAAATGCAGAGCAAACAAAAAGAAATCTAGATGAAGTTTTTTTTGAAAGGGGAAACAAATATGCATGAGACAAATGCAAAAACTCAGAAAAGAATACACGAGAACTTCATCTAGAGATGGTCGGCGACAAAGTCACCTATGTTAAAGTATACTAACTTAGGAGTCAAGTGAGATCACTTGATCATAGGTCATACTCATCGTTTAAGCTCAAAATGGGGTTGCCATTTTTCGTTTAAGCATCTTGATGTATTCACATCTTGTCGAGTTGCTTTAGCTCATGACTTGGAGTAAAGCTTCTCTAAGATGGAATAACATACCTTGGTTGATGGTGTTGTCCATGTAGTTGAACTTGTGTGGGTTGCTCAAGGTTGATGTAGCTCATCAAGAATTTGGAGCACCACTTGGAATTTGAGTCCATCTACCTACATGGGTTAGTTATTGCAAGGAAGAGCACTTGTGTATCCAAAAATGACAATCATGATGCTCAACATAGAATTTGTCAAAGGATATGTTTGAATGGTTTCGTGCTTCCTTGTCTTCATCCACCATAGAGTAGAGACTTGGTGATGTAGAGATTGCTCAAGATGTGAGTGGATTACAATCTCATGGAATGTGATTCCACCAAGTACTTACATGGGTTAGATAACATGCTAGTACCAAATATATCCAAGACATAAGATTTTCATCATAAGAGAAATATCAAGGATTAGTCATAAGCTCATGTCTTGCATGTATCCAATGGAGTTTCTACTCCAAGTTTGAAGCATCAATGATGTTCAATTCTCCTCTTAACCTGCAAAACACTTTCTCATCAAGAGGTTTAGTGAATATATCTGCTAATTGCTTTTCGGTGCGAACATGCTTAAGATCAATGTCACCCTTGGCAACATGATCTCGAATGAAATGATGACGGACTTCAATATGCTTAGTTCGAGAATGTTGCACAGGGTTGTGACCAATTTTGATAGCACTTTCATTGTCACAAAGCAATGGAACATGTCTCACATATATCCCATAATCTTCAAGAGTTTGGGTCATCCAAAGTAATTGAGCACAACATGAACCAGCGACAATGTATTCTGCTTCGGCGGTGGATAAGGATACCGAGTTCTGTTTCTTGGAGGACCAAGATACAAGAGATCTACCAAGAAATTGACAAGTACCCGAAGTGGACTTTCTATCAACCTTGTCTCCGGCATAGTCCGAGTCGGAATAGCCAACAAGATCGAAAGAGGCCCTCTTAGGATACCAAATGCCAAAATTTGGTGTATGGATTAAGTATCTCACTATCCTTTTCACGGCCTTAAGATGACATTCTTTAGGAGCAGCTTGATATCGTGCACACATGCACACACTTAGCATGATATCAGGACGTGAAGCACATAGATATAACAATGAACCAATCATAGAGCGATAAACCTTTTGATCAACCGGTTCACTATCTTTGGTCAAGTCAAGATGTCCACTAGTAGGCATGGGTGTTGACATACCTTTGCATTCTTGCATATTGAACTTCTTGAATAAGTCCTTGGTGTACTTCGTTTGAGAAACAAAGGCACCTTCCTTAGTTTGCTTGATTTGCACCCAAGAAAGAATTTGAGTTCACTCATCATAGACATCTCAAACTTCTCCGGCATTAGCTTCCCAAACTTTTCACTAAAATGAGGGTTAGTTGAACCAAATATAATATCATCAACATAGATTTGGCACACAAATAGTTCTCCATTAACCCTTTTAGTAAAAAGAGTAGAATCAATTTTCCCAATTCCAAAACCTTTTTCAATAAGGAACTTGGTCAAGCATTTATACCATGCTCTAGGAGCTTGTTTAAGACCATAAAGAGCTTTGTGATGTTTGTAAACATGATTGGTTTTCTTAGGATTGACAAAGCCGGGAGGTTGCTTAACATAAACTTCCTCTTCTATTTCACCATTTAGAAAAGCACTTTTAATGTCCATTTGGTACAAGGTGATATCATGATGATTAGCATAGGCAAGTAAGATGCGAATGGACTCAAGTCTAGCAACGGGAGCATAAGTCTCACCATAGTCCATACCTTCGACTTGTGTGTAGCCTTGGGCGACGAGACGTGCTTTGTTGCGAACTACTTGTCCATCTTCATCTTGCTTGTTGCGAAACACCCATTTGGTACCGATGATGTTGTGGTTGTTGTCGGGCTTCTCAACCAATGTCCAAACTTGGTTCCTCTCAAAGTTGTGTAGCTCTTCATGCATAGCATTTATCCAATCCGGGTCTTCCAATGCTTCTTCAACCTTCATAGGTTCAATGCTAGAGATGAAAGAATAATTTTCACAAAAGTTAGCTAAACGAGTTTTAGAGCGAGTGATTCTCCCGGTTTGAATGTCATTATATATTTGCTCGACGGGATGATCTTTAGCAATTCTTGCTCGAACTCGTGAAAGCTTTTGCTTGGGTCTTCGTTGAACATCTTCTTCATCTTGTTCTTCTTCTTGGCCTTCTTCATTGTTGGCGTTGTCGTTCTCTTGTCGTAGTGGAGAAGGAGGTTGTTGACGTTCATCTTGATGCACTTCCTCGTTTTCTTCATCTTGTTGTGTCCCACTTGTGGATGCTTCCGTATCAACTCTTGGTTCACCTTGTCGTGAAGTAGAAGCTTCCACTTGGACGGACGAGGTACTCTCCTTCACCTCCGTTGGACGGACCTTGCCAATAGACAAGTCTTGGATTGCTTCCAAAGGATCTTTGTCTCCTACATCAATTGGCAATTGCTCTACTTGCGAGCCGTTAGATTCATCAAACTTCACATGTACCGTCTCTTCAACCTTTCGGGTGAAATTGTTGTAGACACGGTATGTGTGAGAGTTTGAGCCATAACCCAGTAGGAAACCTTCATGAGACTTAGGAGCAAATTTAGAACGATGATGCTTATCAAGAATGTAGCACTTTGAGCCGAATACTCGAAACTATCCAACTTGGGGTTTGTTACCGGTGAGGAGCTCGTATGCCGTCTTGCCGAGTAGCTTGTGAAGATACAAGCGATTTGTTGCATGACAAGCTGTCTCAACCACTTCTGCCCAAAAGTGCTTCGGTGTCTTGTACTCATCAAGCATCGTTCTCGCCATTTCGATGAGTGTTCGGTTCTTCTGCTCAACAACTCCGTTTTGTTGAGGTGTGTACGTAGCCGAGAACTCGTGTGAAATCCCTTCTTCGTCAAGAAAGGTGTCCACATTTGCGTTCTTGAACTCCGTTCTGTTGTCGCTGCGAACCTTCTTGATCTTCACTTCAAATTGATTTTGGGCCTTCCTAGCGAAATTTTTGAAGATCTTTTGGACCTGCGATTTATCATCGAGATAGAACACCCACGTAAATCTTGAAAAATCATAAACTATAACTAGACCAAAAGAATTTCCACCGAGACTCTTGTAAGAGTTGGGACCAAAAAGATCCATGTGAAGTAGCTCGAGTGGCCTCCTTGTGGTCATGATGTTCTTCACGAGATGCCTTCCTCCAACCTGTTTACCTGCCTGACAAGCACTGCAAAGTCTATCCTTATCAAATATGACATCGTTAACTCCAAGGATGTGATTCCCTTTAATAAGCTTGTCAAGGTTTCGCATACCAACATGAACCTAGTCGTCTATGCCATAACCAACCTTTTGAGGATTTAGCAATGAAGCAAGTTTTAGGTTGAGCCTTTTTAGTGAAATCAATAATGTATAGATCACCTCTACGCACACCGGTAAAGACCATTTTATGATTGTTTCGATGAAACACTTGGCAATCTACTTCAGTAAATAGGACATTGAAACCGAAATCAACAAGTCTAGATACTGAAAGTAAGTTGTATCCAAGAGATTCAACGAGCATGACATTTTGTATGGAGCTATCATGTGATATGGCCACCTTACCGAGGCCAACCACCTTACCCTTTGAGTTGTCACCGAAAGTGACATACTTTCGAGGACTATCATTTTCAGCAAGCTCGCGAAACATGTCTTTATCTCCGGTCATGTGATCGGTACATCCACTATCAAGAACCCATTCCTTTCCTCCTGACATATATCCCCGAAGATTTGCCATAAGACCAAAATGTCTCATTGCATCATCAAGATCGAAGTCACTATCATCATCCTCATCATAGTATCCATGTTCAACATCGTCATGTGGTGGATCAAATCCTAGAGAGGGTGATTCGTTAGAGTGAGTTTGACAATGATCTTGCTTATGAATTTTTATAGCTTCGGAAATAATATCACTAATAATTCCAACATCTCCTTTGGCACGCATAAGGTTTGTAAGCTCAAATAGACGATCACCAAACATAGGATCACTAGTATTCATCTTACTCAAAGCAATAGACTTATGAAGAATTTCATCAAGATTTTTCAAGGAATAATTTGGAAAGCGTTCCTCAAGAAATTTCCATATAGTGTAGGCACACTTAAGAGTAAGCAAACATCCAATCAAGTTTCTAGGCAATCCTCTAATGATAAGTTCGGCAGTTCTAAGATTCCTAATCATGTCAATTGACTCATCATGGGTAGGATGCATAGGATCAACATAAGGTGCACAAGGTCTAGCAATGTACTTGTTCAAATGATATTGATTGAAAATTGCAAGCATCTCATTTTTCCACTCATGAAAATACTCTCCATCAAGAATAGGCACTCTATGTCTAAGACTCCCCAAAGTAGACTCATCCATCTTCCTCCAATGGCGATTAAACCAAGGCAATGGAGACCAATGCTCTGATACAACTTGTAGGACCTTGAGAAGATGTGTCTAGAGGGGGGTGATTAGACACTAAGTACCAAAGTTGCAGTTTTTAAGTTTCCTTCAGTTCAAGTGGAGTTTAGGCAAAAGTTTAACATTCACAATACATATCAAGCAAGCATGCAAGAGTATATGGGCAGCGGAAAGTAAAGCATGCAACTTGCAAGAATGTAAAGGGAAGGGTTTGGAGGATTCAAATGCAATTGGAGACACGGATGTTTTTGGCGTGGTTCGGATAGGTGGTGCTATCGTACATCCACGTTGATGGAGACTTCAACCCACGAAGGGTAACGGTTGCGCGAGTCCACGGAGGGCTCCACCCACGAAGGGTCCACGAAGAAGCAACCTTGTCTATCCCACCATGGCCGTCGCCCACGAAGGACTTGCCTCACTAGCGGTAGATCTTCACGAAGTAGGTGATCTCCTTGCCCTTACAAACTCCTTGGTTCAACTCCACAATCTTGTCGGAGGCTCCCAAGTGACACCTAGCCAATCTAGGAGACACCACTCTCCAAGAAGTAACAAATGGTGCGTTGATGATGAACTTCTTGCTCTTGTGCTTCAAATGATAGTCTCCCTGAGGGAGTCCTGGACTAGGGGGTGTCCAGACAGCCGGACTATCATCGTCCGCCGGACTCCAAGACTACGAAGATACAAGATTGAAGACTCCGTCTCGTGTCCGGATGGGACTTTCCTTGGCGTGGAAGGCAAGCTTGGCAATACAGATATGTAGATCTCCTACCATTGTAACCAACTCTGTGTAACCCTAGCCTCCTCCGGTGTCTATATAAATCGGAGGGCTTTAGTCCGTAGGACACAACAACCATTACAAAAATCATACCATAGGCTAGCTTTAGGGTTTAGCCTCCTTGATCTCGTGGTAGTTCCACTCTTGTACTACCCATATCATCAATATTAATCAAGCAGGACGTAGGGTTTTACCTCCATCGAGAGGGCCCGAACCTGGGTAAAACATCGTGTCCCTCGTCTCCTGTTACCATCCGCCTAGACGCACAGTTCGGGACCCCCTACCCGAGATCCGCCGGTTTTGACACCGACATTGGTGCTTTCATTGAGAGTTCCTCTGTGTCGTCACCGATAGGCTTGATGGCATCTACAACCAACGACACTATCCTGGGCGAGACTTTTCTCCCCGGACAAATCTTCGTGTTCGGCGGCTTCGCACTGCGGGCTAATTCGCTTGGCCATCTGGAGCAGATCGAAAGCTACGCCCCTGGCCATTAGGTCAGATTCGGAAGCCTAAACTTCATGGCCGATGTCCGCGGAGACTTGATCTTCGATTGACTCGAGCCACAGCCGAGCGCGCCGCACTGTGACGATGGGCATGATCTAGCTCTGCCGCCGAACAGTGCCTTGGTGGCCGCACATGAATCCGCTTCGGCCATCAGTCCGAAGCCGATCGCCCAGATGGAGGGTCGGTGGATGGACACCGCCTTGGGGGCTCCAACTTCCACGGCGATGGAGCCGAACGCTAACCTTGTCCCCTGCGAAACTCGTGATTCCGAGGTTCCGGACTCCTTGCTGGACTCCGAACCTCCCGCGCCCCTACCAATCGATTCGGATTGGGCGCTGGTTATGGAATTCACCACCGCGGACATCTTCCAACACTCGCCCTTTGGCGACATCCTAAATTCGCTAAAGCATCTCTCGTAATCGGGAGAGTCCTGGCCGGACTATGGCCATGATGGTTGGGGTACGGACGACGAAGAAATTCAGAGCCCACCCACCACCCACTTTGTAGCCACTGTCGACGATCTAACCGACATGCTAGACTATGACTCCGAACACATCGACGGAATAGACGACGATGCCGGAGACGAACAAGAAATAGAGCCTATAAGGCACGGGAGGACCACCTCGTCATACGACATATACATGGTGGATACCCCAAAAGAGAGTGATAACGAGGACCAACGGGCCGCGGCAGAAGATAACCCCGCCGATAAACAACCAAAACGGCGGCGCAGACGCCGCCCTAAGTCCCGCCTCGACAACAACAACGCTCCTAAGGACCCCGCAATACAGCAGGGCTCACAAGTAGATGACGAACATGCAGATAAGCAAACGTCCAAACATGACGAGTCAGATAATCAGTCCAGGCCCGGCGAAAACGACAGTTCGGACGATCTCATGCCGGACACGCCGCCGGAGAGCAAAAACCTTCGGAAAAGACTCGTCAACACTGCAAGAAGCCTGAAGAAGGTAAAGCGGAAGCTCAAAACAGCGGAAGACACACTCAGAATGAGATGGAGCAAAGTGCTCAAAACCGCGGATAAATACGGCAATGGCCACCAATCAAAGAGCTACCCGAAGCGCAAGCCGCTACTAGAATTTGACGAGGAGGCCATAGAGCCTCCACCGTCAAAAAATAAAGAGGCTGCCTGGTTAAATAGACGGCGAGATGATAGGCCAAATTCTGAAAGCGGCGCCGCACATAAACCAACTAATGAACCTGGAAAGACAGATGGCCCAACCAGGTCCATCTACGGGCCAAAGAAGAAGGCCCCAGGAAGCAAGGCAACACGTCAAGTGTCCGAAGATAGTGGCACACCCAAATACAGGGGCGCCGCACACCCACTATGTTTCACCGATGAGGTGCTGGACCATGAATTCCCAGCAGGATTTAAACCCATAAACATAGAGGCTTACGATGGAACAACAGACCCTGGAGTCTGGATAGAAGATTACATACTACATATACACATGGCCAGAGGAGATGATCTCCACGCCATAAAATACCTACCCCTCAAGCTCAAAGGGCCAGCCCGTCATTGGCTTAAAAGCCTCCCCGAAAACACTGTGAGAAGTTGGGAAGAGCTCGAGGACGCGTTTAGAGCAAATTTTCAAGGAACTTATGTCCGCCCTCCGGACACAGATGATCTAAGTCATATAACTCAACAGCCCGGAGAGTCAGCGCGCAAATTCTGGAACAGGTTTCTCACCAAAAAGAACCAAATAGTCGACTGTCCGGACGCCGAAGCCTTAGCAGCTATTAAACACAATGTCCGAGACGAATGGCTTGCCAGACACCTCGGCCAAGAAAAACCGAGGACAATGTCCGCGCTAACAAGCCTCATGACCCGCTTCTGTGCGGGAGAGGACAGCTAGCTAGCAAGATGCAGCACCAGCGACCCAAGTACATCCGAGACAAGAGATGGAAACGGAAAGTCACGGCGCAGAAAAGAGCAGCGCCAGAATTAAGAGAAAAAGCCCAAAGAGCACGGCAGTCAACGCCGGATTCAAAAGCTCGTGGCCAAACAACAAAACACCGCCTCTTAAGGATGACGGTGATGAGCTGTCCAACTTAAACAAGATTTTGGTTCGGATATGTCAAATCCACAGTACCCCCGGAAGGCCTGGAAACCA
Source organism: Triticum timopheevii (assembly GCA_963921465.1). Lineage (NCBI taxonomy): Eukaryota > Viridiplantae > Streptophyta > Magnoliopsida > Poales > Poaceae > Triticum > Triticum timopheevii. Next base: position 501,107,696 of record OY997266.1, on the reverse strand, counting down.
CACCCACAGGGATTGTTGGGTTTTTAAATAGTCCCGCCGACTAAACGCCGAACACAAGGGGCTCGACGCGTCAAGCGAAGACGATAAACCCCACCATCAGAGCACCGGAAAACAAAAGACCTTCCCACAAGAGGTCAAAGCAGTAAACTCACTTCATGTGATAATAGGGAAAAATAGTGCGGCACTTCCTAAAAAGAGCCTCGCACGGTCCAACCCAACAGACCATAGAGATTGGATATCAAAACCAATCACTTTCGACCACCTGGACTATTCCAGAAGCGTTCGAAACGCAGGACGGACTGCCCTGATATTGAATCCCATAATCGACGGATTGCAATTTACTAAAGTCCTAATGGATGGAGGCAGCGACTTAAACCTGCTGTATCCAAACACAATCCGCAAGATGGGGATAGACCCTACCAAAATCCGACAAAGCCGCACTTCCTTCAAAGGAGTGACGCCAGGCCCTTATGCCAAGTGCACAGGCTCCCTATTACTAGAAGTCGTGTTCGGTTCACCGAACGACTTTCGGCGCGAAAAACTAATTTTTCACATCGTCCCATTTAAAAGTGGATTTCAAGCACTCTTGGGACGAAAGGCTTTTGTCCGTTTCAACGCCATACCGCATTACGCGTCTCTTACACTCAAGATGCCCGGTCCGCGCGGCATCATTTCAGTGCGAGGGTCACTCAAAGACCCCGGACTCGGATAGACGAGTCCGGCTTCAGCAGGCTAGGGGTTCCCTAGCCGCACGCCACTTCACAGGGGGCTGCGCGCACAAACAACCGCGGGTTCATACAAACCCCGCTTTACTTATTTATATTTCTTCTTTTACACATATGTTTTTCGCACGAATTGTTTTCCAACTAAGTGTTCCTCTCTTTTTACAGATGAACAACGTGCATACCCGTCCAGGATAACGGCGCAACAGAGACACAGGCGCAGACGTGCAGTAGGGACCCGTTGCGAGGATTCTTTTCAGATTAAGACCCTGCGTAAACCTTTTTTACTGTCTCTTGTTGTTATTCTCCCTTGGTTTCTTCCTATAGCCAAAGCGGAGCCTGACGTTTTGGCATCGGCCGCGTCATAAGACCATGCCCGTACCTGGACACCAGGGGCTTAGGGCATTGTTCTGCCCATTATTATAAAGACCGAACACCTTAGGGAGTGTTCGGCGTCTCGAGTTAGGCAATATATGCATCAGCTCCGAATCATGTCTTTGGTCAAATGTTGGGTTTGCCCGGCTCCTGTGTTTTGCTACCTTACGTTCCGTATCATCGGCTAACGCGGCACCAGGAGAACTACTGCGATTGTGCCCCAGTTCGGCTGGGCGAGCACCTCAGTAGAGAAAGCCGAAAACTGACTGTCATGATGTAGCGAGAGACTGGTCAACCACTCGATCGACCACCGGAATGTTTAGAATTCCCCGCTTGGATGAAGGACCGTTTCCCGGTCAGGCACACACGCGCCCCGAACTCGGAGAAGTGCGGTGCCCCAAGGGGCTATATCGTAGCCCCACCCTTGAACTCCACTGGCTAAGTGAAAGTGATAAAGCATTATAGTCCAGATTGCCTCGTTTGCTACGCTACCACCTCCTTAACAGGACCGAGACATCGGATTAAGTGTGAAAACGCGCTATTTTTGTGAACACCCCCGCACCTTGTGCGTGGGGGCTGAAGCCGAAGACTGCAATCTTTCAGGTTATACAAATGTATACGTAAACGGCCGCATAGGAGAAGTTTTACTACTTGGGACGCACAAGTATAAAAAGCAGTTATAGCATAATCATCGTTTTACAAGCTAAACCGTTCATTTGAACGTGACATTTTTTGAGCACTGCGACTCTATTACACGAGCGCCACGCATAACTTCCCTGAAATAATGCTCGGCGGGGAGCCGGTTTTCATCCGAGCCCTGGGCGGCAACAGCGGTGGCATCCATCTCCGTCCAATGCGCCTTCACGCGGGCAAGAGCCATCCGCGCGCCCTCGATGCAGGCCGACCGCTTCATCTCCTTGATATGCGGCACCACTCCAAGGAATTGCTGCAGTAAGCCGAAGTAGCTCGTCGCCTTGGGCCTCTCTGGCCAGACATGAGCCACGATGTCAGTCATGGCAAGTCCGGATAATCTATTTAGCTCGGCCCATTCGGCCAACCGGTCGGTCAACGGAAGTGAGCGATCCGGACTATGGAATTGAGACCAGAATAGCTCTTCCGTCTTGTGATCCTTCTGGCTCCGGAAGTGCTCAACGGCATCAGCCGCACTTGCCGCTAAGTCCATATACGGATCCTCTGGACTCCACAGCCGATCAAATTGAGCATACTTTTGATCCATAAACCGGCAACGCAGCAGATAAGGCTTGCCAGCCACGATATCTCTGGCCTGGCGCAGCTCCTCCCTCATGGCCCGCATTGCAGAGCGGGCATCCTTGGCCTCGGCGGTGGCCTTCCTCAGGTCTTCCCGCTCCGATAAGCGCTCCTTTTCGAGAGCCTCATTGCGGTCGGCAGCATCTTTTACTTTCACGGCCAATTCGGCCACCTCTTCCCTGCTTAGGCAGTGTGCAGCCTTTTCGGCTTACAACTCCTCGGCCGCCCTCGAGGCAGCCGCATCACTCCTTCGGGCTTGCTCCTTAGCTTGAGCAAGTTCGGCCCGAAGGCTCTCCACAGCAGCAGCACCGTCTGTACAATAGCATATAATTTATTAGAGGAGGGCTTTGACCCCCTTAAAAAAGCAACTGCGGAGAACTCATTTACCTTGCGACTCGTCAAGTCGCCGGTTGACAAGTGCGATGTCCGCATCCGCCACGTCAAGTTGCCACATCAACTCGGCAACTCCACTAGTCCGGCTAGCCCTCGGACTATCCGCCACCTGCATAGGAACGGCGACATTAATTACTTGCGATTTTGATCCTCGGCACGCTGTCGTCTTCGACAACCTACCGAGTCTCAGGGGCTACTATCTATACAGGGTGCATTTTTATGTGCAAAACTGTTAAAAGACAAAAGGGTGCGCCATTCTCGCGTACCTCAAACCCCGCGAGCAAACTCATAGCGGCATTGCGCAATCCACTCTCGGCGGACGAAATCCTTCCAATCACCATACACATCAACGCATGGTGATCTTCTGAGATGGACGCCCTCTCAAGCAGATTCTTCAGTTCTCCCGGCCGGATACTAGCGGGTGCCGAACTCTCTGGCCCCTCCGGACTCGGGGATACCCTCCGTGACGATACTTCAGGCTCGTCTGCCTTATCCGACGGCGCAGCAGACGGAGGCGTTTCGCTCTCCATCATCTCCGGAAGAAGGTCCCCCGAAGATGAACTCATCTGAGAAGGCTGCAGATCCGAACTGCAAAATAAATATTTCGGTTACCCACAGAAGCACAAATGGAGGTATTTCCTTACTAATTAACTCCCCTTCTTCATACTCACGGCTCGCTGGAGGGCTGATCCTTTGGCGATGACTGTACGTCCGGATTCTCCTCGGACGTCGGACCCCCTGGTGAAGATCTCTTCCCCTGCTTAGGGGCTTTGGCCTCCGGATCTTCGGAGGCGGTCCTCTTATCCCCTTGGAAGGAGGGGTTTTTGATTCCCCCCTCTTCAGACGCCCCTTTGGGCGAAATAACAGCTCCTCTATTTTCCCCATCGCTCCCTTCCATGGGCGCGACCTCCAACATTCTAACCAGCACGGGCTCCAGTGCAGTCTCTGGGAGGGGGGCCGGACACCTTATCAGCCTCGATTGCGCTACCCACACCTGTGAAGAGTAATGGGTCAGGAGGCGAACTCTAGAAAGGCAGATAAATAGAACGTCCGGACTCTGAGCTATTTACCTAAGTATCCGGGCGATTGCGGCTTAGGCCTGTGTCCTCGGCCAGTTCCGGACCTGCCACCTGCGGTCCGAAGAACAACTTATACATTTCCACGGGTGTCGCACACATGAAGTGTTGGAGAATCCGAGGTCCCTCCGGGTTGAACTCCCATAGACGGAGAGGACGGCGTTTGCAGGGCAGAAGATGCCTGATTAGCATAACCTGCATCACCACAACCAGATTGATCTCCCTCGCCTGGAGGTCTCGAATCTGGCCCTGCAATAAGGGCACATCTTCGGATGGCCCCCAATTGAGCCCTTGGTTGACCCATGACATCAGTCGGCATGGAGGTCCTGGGCGGAATGAAGGCGGCGGCTTTTGCTTGCTGCCCTTCGGAGCGGTGATATAGAACCACTCCTGCTGCCACAGTCCGAGTTCCTCTTGGAAGGAACCCTCGGGCCACGGGGCATCGGCCCTTTTGCTTATGGCCGCCCCGCCGCACTCCGCTTGACGCCCCCCGATCATCTTCGGCTCCACATTGAAGGTCTTCAGCCACTGGCCGAAGTGGGGAGTGACGCGGAGGAAGGCTTCGCAGACGATAATGAATGCGGAGATATGGAGGATGGACTCCGGAGCCAAATCGTGAAAGTCCAGCCCGTAGTAGAACATGAGCCCTCTCACGAAGGGGTCCATCGGGAAGCCTAAACCCCGACGGAGGTGGGATACGAAGACGACGTATTCGCCGGGCTTGGGGGCGGGCACGGCCTGCCCTTGGGCAGGCAACCTGTGCGAAATCTCGTAGGACAGGTACTTGGCCTCATGCAGCTTCAATGCGTCCTCCTCCGTGATGGAGGAGGGCATCCACCGGCCCTGGAGGTCGGAGCCGGACATGGTTGAGAATCCGAAGCGCTCGAATCTAAGGCTCTGGGTGTTGGAACTGGGAGCGAGGAGGAGATTCGATGCAAGATTGAAGAACAAAAACGAGCCTTGGTCCTCTTATAAAGGGGAAAAATACCAAGAGCCGTCTCCGTGACCGTTTGGGATTCACCGTCAATAGAGGAGGCATGGCAACGGGAACGGTTGGGTTACCCACGCACGTATTGATGAGAATCCCGGGATAAGGGGAACACGATCTCTGCTTCGACAAGACGTGCCAAGGAAACCGCTTCGCTAAACGTGCTGAGGTGGTATAGTAAAAAACGATTCAAGTAAAAGCCTGGTAGCGGTGTGATGTCACGCCGCATAATACATTAGCAAATTAGACTAGTGTACATTTTATTCTCTCTACGGTGGAACGTGGAATTTATTTTGCAGAGCCGCACACTATCCTGGTGTTCATGATCTTCTCTGGATTATTCAAGGGAGGAACCCGCCTTGCAATGCCGAACATTATGCGTGCCGGACTGATCGTCATTGAAGCCTGGTTCAGGGGCTACTGAGGGAGTCCTGGACTAGGGGGTGTCCGGACAGCCGGACTATCATCGTCCGCCGGACTCCAAGACTACGAAGATACAAGACTAAAGACTCCGTCCCGTGTCCGGATGGGACTTTCCTTGGCGTGGAAGGCAAGCTTGGCGATACGGATATGTAGATTTCCTACCATTGTAACTGACTCTGTGTAACCCTAGCCTCCTTCGGTGTCTATATAAACCGGAGGGCTTTAGTCCGTAGGATACAACAACCATTACAACAATCATACCATAGGCTAGCTTTAGGGTTTAGCCTCCTTGATCTCGTGGTAGATCCACTCTTGTACTACCCATATCATCAATACTAATCAAGCAGGACGTAGGGTTTTACCTCCATCGAGAGGGCCCAAACCTGGGTAAAACATCGTGTCCCTCGTCTCCTGTTACCATCCGCCTAGACGCACAGTTCGGGACCCCCTACCCGAGATCCGCCGGTTTTGACACCGACACTCCCCAACACTCAACTCTCTCTCATGGGATTTGGATCTGGTGGAAAGAAGATTTGAGTGGAACGCAACTTGGGAAGGCTAGAGATCAAGATTCATATGGTAGGAATGGAATATCTTGGTCTCAACACATGAGTAGGTAGTTCTCTCTCAGAAAATGTATGCTGGAGGTGTAGGTTCAGTCTGATGGCTCTCTCCACGAATGAAGAGGAGGTGGAGGGGTATATGTAGCCTCCACACAAAATCTAACCGTTACACACAATTTACCAAACTCGATGGGACCGATTCAACAGACTTGGTCAGACCGATTTAGTAAACCTAGTGACCGTTAGGATTTTCGGTGGGACCGAAATGCGACTCGGTGAGACCGATATGATTAGGGTTAGGGCATAACGTAATCTCGGTAAGACCGATTACACAAACTCGGTGAGACCGATTTTGGTAATAAGCTTTCCAGAGAGTTGGTCAGGCAAACTCGGTTGGACCGATTACACAAACTCGGTGGGACCGATTTTGGTAATGAGTCAACCAGGAAGTTTGCATTGTAATCTCGGTAGTACCGATTGCTCAAACTTGGTGGGACCGATTTTGGTAATGGACATACACAGAGAGATTACAATCCCATCCCGGTGAGACCAATTTGCCTAGGGTTTGTGGCAGTGGCTATGACTTTCAAACTCGGTGGCACCGGATAGGAAGAATCGGTGGGGCCGAGTTTGACTTTAGGTTTAGGACACTTGTGTGGAAGTGGGAAAGTAGTTGAGGGTTTTGGAGCATATCACTAAGAACTGTGGAGCAAGAAACTCATTAAGCAACACCTCATCCCTTATTGATAGTATTGGCTTTTCCTATAGACTCAATGTGATCTTGGATCACTAAAATGTAAATTGAAGAGTCTTGAGCTTGAAGCTTGAGCCAATCCTTTGTCCTTAGCATCTTGAAGGAGTTCCCACATCCTTTAGTCCATGCCACTCCATTGTTGAACTTATCTGAAACATACTAGATAAAAGTGTTAGTCCAACAAGAGATATGTTGACATTAATTACCAAAACCACCTAGGGAGCACTTGTGCTTTCAGCATCTCACAGACAGGTAGGGCCCACCGCCTGCGAGCCGTACCGACAGCCCGTCATGGGAGCATGGCTTCTTCTGCCATCGATGATGTCATGGTCGGCATGGCAATAGTGTTGCGCCGGGCTAGGCATGGTCGCCTGGTACGCTACACGCTACACTACAGCCACGTTTGTTCCTGGATCCGGGGGTGACAGGTTGTACTGTAACCATGCCCCGTCTCGTCGTTGTTATGTGGGTGCAAACTTTGAGGGCGCGAGGATGGGCCACCTGCTAGGAGTCGGCCGTTCTGGTGGCCGCCTGCTAGGAGTCGGTCCGCATCAGGGCCGCTCTTTGGGCCTCGCCGCCTACTAGCAGGCGGCCGTTCGGACCAGCCGGCCACAAGAAGGCGGTCCCTTGTCTTTGATGTTCGAGGGACGCAGCCGGCCCCGATGTCTTGAAATATCATGGGGATCAGATAGGGCTACCCATGGTCATTTACTCCGACAGTAGTCCCTGAAGCTGGTGGGGCGTCGCGGCTGAAAGGGCGAGAAGCCTCAGCAGCTTCCTACTCTGAGGGGCCGATAGCTGGGAGTTGGCCATGATCAAGCATGTCGCCTGGTGATTTTGAAATGCAGAGGCGGGGGCTTGGTGGCACGTTTGCCGGGCGCCAGGCCAGCCGCCCGTTGACCTCGCGTCGCGCGGCGCTGATACGTCTCCAACGTATCTATAATTTATGAAGCATTCATGCTATTTTATTATCTGTTTTGAATGATTATGGGCTTTATTATACACTTTTATATTACTTTTGGGACTAACCTATTAACCAGAGGACCAGCCCATATTGCTGTTTTATTGCTTGTTTCAGTATTTTGAAGAAAAGGAATATCAAACGGAGTCCAGACGGAATGAAACCTTCGGCAGCGTGATTTTTTGGAAGAATATGATCCTGGAGACTTGGAGTTCACATCAGAAGATCCTCGAGGCAGCCACGAGATAGGAGGGCGCCCCCCTGTAGGGCACGCCCCCTGTCTCGTGGGCCCCTCGAGCACCTCCCGACCGACTTCTTTCGCCTATATAAGCCTACGTACCCTAAAAACATCAAATATCAAGATAGGTCGGGAGTTCCGCCGCCGCAAGCCTCTGTAGCCACCAAAAACCTCTCGGGAGTCCGTTTCGGCACCCTACCGGAGGGGGAACTCATCACTGGTGGCCATCTTCATCATCCCGGCGCTCTCCATGACGAGGAGGGAGTAGTTCACCCTCGGGGCTGAGGGTATGTAACAGTAGCTATGTGTTTGATCTCTCTCTCTCGTGTTCTCTCTATGGCATGATCTTGATGTATCGCGAGCTTTGCTACTATAGTTGGATCTTATGATGTTTCTCCCCCTCTACTCTCTTGTGATGAATTGAGTTTTCCCTTTGAAGTTATCTTGTCGGATTGAGTCTTTAAGGATTTGAGAACACTTTATGTATGTCTTGCCGTGCTTATCTGTGGTGACAATGGGATATCACGTGCCACTTGATGTATGTTTTGGTGATCAACTTGCGGGTTCCGCCCAGGAACCTATGCATAGGGGTTGGCACATGTTTTTGTCTTGACTCTCCGGTAGAAACTTTGGGGCACTCTTTGAAGTACTTTGTGTTGGTTTGAATAGATGAATCTGAGATTGTGTGATGCATATCGTATAATCATGCCCACGGATACTTGAGGTGACAATGGAGTATCTAGGTGACATTAGGGTTTTGGTTGATTTGTGTCTTAAGGTGTTATTCTAGTATGAACTCTTGAATAGATTGATTCGAAAGAATAACTTTGAGGTGGTTTCGTACCCTACCATAATCTCTTCGTTTGTTCTCCGCTATTAGTGGCTTTGGAGTGACTCTTTGTTGCATGTTGAGGGATTGTTATATGATCTATCTATGTTATTATTGTTGAGAGAACTTGCACTAGTGAAAGTATGAACCCTATGCCTTGTTTCCTATCATTGCAATACCGTTTATGCTCACTTTTATCTTTAGTTACCTTGCTGTTTTTATTATTTCAGATTACAAAAACCTTTATCTACTATCTATTTTGCACTTGTATCACCATCTCTTCGCCGAACTAGTGCACCTATACAATTTACCGTTGTATTGGGTGTGTTGGGGACACAAGAGACTCTTTGTTATTTGGTTGCAGGGTTGCTTGAGAGAGACCATCTTCATCCTATGCCTTCCATGGATTGATAAACCTTAGGTCATCCACTTGAGGGAAATTTTCTACTGTCCTACAAACCTGTGCACTTGCAGGCCCAACAACGTCTACAAGAAGGTTGTGTAGTAGACATCAAGCTCTTTTTTGGCGTCGTTGCCGGGGAGGTGAGTGCTTGAAGGTATATCTTTAGATCTTGCAATCGAATCTTTTTGTTTCTTGTTTTATCACTAGTTTAGTTTATAAAAGAAAACTACAAAAAATGGAGTTAAGCTTGTCTCATACGCTTCGTCTTTTTAATATCTTTTGTGAGTTTGATGGAAAGGAAAATTGTGCTCAAGTGCTAGAAGAAGAGTGCATTAAAATGCTTGGTACTGAATCTTTGAATGATGAGCATGATTGCAATGTTGTTAGTATAAACTCCTTGAATATCCATAGTACTAATGATGATTGCACTAGTTATGATGAAAATGCCTCCTATAAGCATGTTGATTTGTGTGAAGTAGATTGGACTTGCATGGACACACCAAATAGAGAAAATAGATACTGCAGGAGGCATAAGTATTTAAAAACTAAAGGTTTGCAAGAAAGTCTTGATGAGTGTGCAAGAAGATTCAATATTTTTCGTGCTCCTTGTGAACTTTGCAATGAACGTGGTCATTTAAATCTCCAATGCAAATTGTTTCATGATCGAATCGTGTCAAAAAATTGTGATAACTTGATTACCCTTAAGCATCATAAAGAGCTTATTCTTCTTTTGGGGTATGAAGAAATGAAACGTATAACTGAGGGTATTCCAAAATTTAATCTTGATAGATTTCTTGATTTTGATCTAGAGGATATTTATATGTTTTGTGCTGTGAATTGCATTGAAAATCCTTATATTGCCAATTACCTAAAGAAAAGGAAACAAATAGAAGATGAAGAGAATACTAATGAAAGGGAAGAGACTACCCAATCTCCTCCTATTATTTCTTATGATGAATCAGGTAACAAGGAGGAGCTTTCTATTCAACCAATCTCGTCAATAAGGAGCTCAAAGAGGAAGGTTGAACCCACACATAATGTGAAAAAGAAAAGGAAAAAAAGGAGCAACAAAGGTAGAAAGGTATCCCTCCCAAATGATGTTGCTCCTACTACTCATTGTGATGATGATAATTGCTATACTATTGGTGCTATCCATACTTTTAATGATGAGAGTGATTATGCTTATGATATGAAAGGGCCCAAGGTTGGGGAAGCTATGTTTGATGAGGATGAAATATTTGAGAATATATTTGCTGAAATTAATGTTTGTCCCAAGCTTGGGGATGCTACGTTTAGTGAAGATGATATTTTTAGCATCCCAAGTTTTGATATGCCAAGTTGTTATGATGATAGCATGCCTCCTACCTATGATAATTATATTGATGAAAGTGGGTTCGGAAGAGAATCAACTTTAGGAATTAGTGATCCCACTATTTTGGAGGATGTTGAATTTTATTGTGATGAATACGAAAGTGGATTTGGAAGAGTGTCAACTTTATTTAGTGATTCCACTATCTTGGGAGAGGTTTCAATCGATTATGATGAGAACGAAGTTGCTACTTATGATGATTATTGTGATGAAACTTATGCTATAAAAAGTAGTGATGATTATATTTACAAATCTTGTCATGATTATGATTACCCTTTTTCTGAACATTACTCTTTTAATGTGGAAACAATTTATAGTATTCAAGTCTTTTATGATACTCCCACTATTCCGAATGAGAAGAATTTTGCTTATGTGGAGAGTAGTAAATTTTCTATGCTTGTAGATCATGAAAAGAATGATTTAGGTGCTGGTTATATTGTTGAATTCATTCATGATGCTACTGAAAATTATTATGAGGGAGGAACATATGCTTGTAGGAATTGCAATAATGTCAAATTTCCTCTCTATGTGCTTCAAGTCTTGAAGCTATGCTTGTTTTACCTTCCTATGCTAGTTGATTATTGTTCTCATAAGTTGTTTGCTCACAAAATCCCTATGCATAGGAAGTGTGTTAGGCTTAAATGTGCTAGTCATATGCTTCATGATGCTCCCGTTATGTTTCAATTCTTATCCCGTTATGTTTCAATTCTTATCTTTTATGTGAGCATCATTGTCATCATCATGCCTAGCTAGAAAGGCATTAAAGAAAAGCGCTTGTTGGGAGACAACCCAATATTTACCCTTACTGTTTTTGTGTGTTCACATTATTATGCTACCATAGTAATCATGTTTTATAGCTTTTTGTTTCAATAAAGCGCCAAGTAAGACCTTTAGGATAGCTTACGGTGATAGTTGTGTTGATCCTGCTGAAAATCAGAAACTTTTGCACCCAGTAAATTAGTTTTGTTAATTCACAGAAACGTTATTCTGATCTGATTATTTTTGCTCTGGATTTGTACACGAATTTCTTAGGACGTCCTAACTTGGTAGGATTTTTGGAGTTCCAGAAGTATACGTTTGATACAGATTACTACAGACTGTTCTGTTTTTTACAGATTCTGTTTTCTATGTGTTGTTTGCTTATTTTGATGAATCTATGAGTAGTATCGGAGGGTATGAACCATAGATAAGTTGGAGTACAGTAGATATTACACCAATATGAATTTAGAATGAGTTCATTACAGTACCTAAGTGGTGGTTTTATTTTCTTATAATAACGGAGCTTACGAGTTTTCTGTGAGTTTTGTGTTGTGGAGTTTTCAAGTTTTGGGTAAAGATTCGATGGACTATGGAATAAGGAGTGGCAAGAGCCTAAGCTTGGGGATTCCCAAGGCACCCCAAGGTAATATTCAAGGACAACCAAGAGCCTAAGCGTGGGGATGCCCCGGATGGCATCCCCTCTTTCGTCTTCGTCTATCGGTAACTTTACTTGGAGCTATATTTTTATTCACCACATGATATGTGTTTTGCTTGGAGTGTCATTTTATTTTGTTAGTATTTGCTTGATGTTATTTAGATTAATGTTTTGCTTCTTTAGTTTCAATAAAAATGTCAAGGATAGCCTTTACCATGCTTATTTTGCTAGTATACTTGTTGCTGTTTGAAAACAGAAAGTTTACCGCTGTTACAAAAATTCCCTAGAAAAGTCAGAGCATGATATAATGTTGAAACCTTTTTCATAATGAGATCTGATAAATTTAATACAGTGGGAATTTTATTTCATAATTTTTGGAGTTAGGGAAGTATTGATACTCTTGCATTGTTTACAGACCGTACTGTTTTGGCAGATTGCTGTTATGGTTGCATTGTTTGCATATGTTTGCTTGTTTAATGATTCTATTTGAGGATAGGAGTATTAAATATGCAGAGGCATTTAGTATTCAATGTTGAATAATAATTTTAGTGATTTGTTACAGTAGAAAATGATAAGGTTTCGCATTGGTTTATACTAACCTATCTCACGAGTTCCTGTTGAGTTTGGTGTGGATGAAGCTTTTGATAAAAAGAGAAACCATGATATGAGAGGAATTAAGGAGACACAAAAGTTCAAGCTTGGGGATTCCCAAGGCACCCCAAGATAATATTTCAAGAAGTCTCAAGCATCTAAGCTTGGGGATTCCCCGTGAGGCATCCCACCTTTCTTCTTCAACAACTATCGGTTAGTACCGGTTGAGCCTAAGTCTTTGCTTCTTCACATGAGTTGTGCTATCCTTGCAGTGTCATTTTATTTTGTTTGAATACAATACCAAGATCTGAAATTCTTAAAGGATAGAGAGTCTTCGCATAGTTACATAATTATTTAGCTACTCATTGATCTTCACTTATATCTTTTTGGAGTAATTTGTCATTTACTCGTGTGCTTCACCTATATCCTATGAGTAAATTGTTGAATGAGTTGATTGTCATAAATCTGAAATTATATATGTCTCATTTGCTTATCCCATGGGGAGTTATGACTTCACATCTAAGAAGTACAGGTTGTAAATTTATTGAAGGTTAGCAAGCATTGTATTGGTCATTTGAACAATCCATGAAAGAATATTGAAGGAAGAGAGATTTCACATATAAATACACTATCCTAGACATCTTTTATAATTGGGAGAACTCATTAAGTATGACTTGCTAAAGAGTTGATGTTGGACAAGGAAGACAATGTAATGGTTTATGTTTTCCGACATCTCAGTTAAAGTATATTGTCATGGATCATTAAAACATGTTGAGCTTGCCTTTCCCCTCATGCTAGCCAAAATTCCTTGCACCAAGTAGAGATACTACTTGTGCTTCCAAATATCCTTAAACCCAGTTTTGCCATGAGAGTCCACCATACCTACCTATGGATTGAGTAAGATCCTTCAAGTAAGTTGTCATCGGTGCAAGCAATAAAAATTGCTCTCTAAATATGCATGACTTATTAGTGCGGAGAAAATAAGCTTTGTACGATCTTGTTATGGAAGCAATAAAAGCGACGGACTGCATAATAAAGGTCCATATACAAGGGGAAATATAAAGTGACGTTCTTTCGCATTAAGATTTTGTGTATCCAACCTTAAAAGCGCATGGCAACCTCTGCTTCCCTCTGCGAAGGGCCTATATTTTACTTTATGTCTTTTACTTTATGCAAGAGTCAAGGTGATCTTGACCTTTCCCTTTTTAATTTTATCCTTTGGCAAGCACTTTGTGTTGGGGTGATCCTGATATATATATCCAATTGGATGTAAGTTAGCATGAACTATTATTGTTGACATCACCCAAAGGTGAATACGTTGGGAGGCAACACTATAAGCCCCTATCTTTCTCAGTGTCCGATTGAAACTCCATAACCATTAGTATTGCGTGAGTGTTAGCAATTGTAGAAGACTATATGATAGTTGAGTATGTGGAGTTTGCTATTCCTGAAAATAAGATGAATTGCAATTGTTTGATGACTGAGAATGAAGTTTGCTAGTTTTCAAGAAAGTTTATGGTCTATGCATTGACATGTGAATTGCTTGTTACTTTTTCATGAGAAGTTTTATGAGATGAACTAGTGTCATGACATATTATCATGCTAGAAAAGGTGATTGAAATTATCATTGATCAAACTTGTGCACCTTCTAGCATTCACACTTCATAAATTCTGTTTTTATCATTTACCTACTCGAGGACGAGCAGGAATTAAGCTTGGGATGCTGATACGTCTCCAACGTATCTATAATTTATGAAGCATTCATGCTATTTTATTATCTATTTTGAATGATTATGGGCTTTATTATACACTTTTATATTACTTTTGGGACTAACCTATTAACCGGAGGCCCAGCCCATATTGCTGTTTTATTGCCTATTTCAGTATTTCAAAGAAAAGGAATATCAAACGGAGTCCAAACGGAATGAAACCTTCGGCAGCATGATTTTTTGGAAGAATATGATCCTGGAGACTTGGAGTTCACGTCAGAAGATCCTCGAGGCAGCCACGAGATAGGAGGGCGCCCCCCCCCTGTAGGGCGTGCCCCCCTGTCTTGTGGGCCCCTCGAGCACCTCCCGACCGACTTCTTTCGCCTATATAAGCCTACGTACCCTAAAAACATCGAATATCAAGATAGATCGGGAGTTCCGCCACCGCAAGCCTCTGTAGCCACCAAAAACCTCTCGGGAGTCCGTTCCGGCACCCTGCCGGAGGGGGAACTCATCACCGGTGGCCATCTTCATCATCCCGACGCTCTCCATGGCGAGGAGGGAGTAGTTCACCCTCGGGGCTGAGGGTATGTACCAGTAGCTATGTGTTTGATCTCTCTCTCTCTCATGTTCTCTCTATGGCACGATCTTGATGTATCGCGAGCTTTGCTACTATAGTTGGATCTTATGATGTTTCTCCCCCTCTACTCTCTTGTGATGAATTGAGCTTTCCCTTTGAAGTTATCTTGTCAGATTGAGTCTTTTAGGATTTGAGAACACTTTATGTATGTCTTGCCGTGCTTATCTGTGGTGACAATGGGATATCACGTGCCACTTGATGTATGTTTTGGTGATCAACTTGCGGGTTCCGCCCATGAACCTATGCATAGGGGTTGGCACATGTTTTCGTCTTGACTCTCCGGTAGAAATTTTGGGGCACTCTTTGAAGTACTTTGTGTTGGTTTGAATAGAAGAATCTGAGATTGTGTGATGCATATCATATAATCATGCCCACGGATACTTGAGGTGACAATGGAGTATCTAGGTGACATTAGGGTTTTGGCTGATTTGTGTCTTAAGGTGTTATTCTAGTAAGAACTCTTGAATAGATTGATCCGAAAGAATAACTTTGAGGTGGTTTCGTACCCTACCATAATCTCTTCGGTTGTTCTCCGCTATTAGTGGCTTTGGAGTGACTCTTTGTTGCATGTTGAGGGATTGCTATATGATCTATCTATGTTATTATTGTTGAGAGAACTTGCACTAGTGAAAGTATGAACCCTATGCCTTGTTTCCTATCATTGCAATACCGTTTACGCTCACTTTTATCTTTAGGTACCTTGCTGTTTTTATTATTTCAGATTACAAAAACCTTTATCTACTATCTATTTTGCACTTGTATCACCATCTCTTCGCCGAACTAGTGCACCTATACAATTTACCATTGTATTGGGTATGTTGTGGACACAAGAGACTCTTTGTTATTTGGTTGCAGGGTTGCTTGAGAGAGACCATCTTCATCCTACGCCTCCCACGGATTGATAAACCTTAGGTCATCCACTTGAGGGAAATTTGCTACTGTCCTACAAACCTGTGCACTTGCAGGCCCAACAATGTCTACAAGAAGAAGGTTGTCTAGTAAACATCACGCGCCAGCCAGCCGGACCAGCCTGCCACCCCACGTGCGCCATGGGACGTCGCCGCAGGCCGGGGCCCGCCACTACTGGGCCTCGGCACGCGCGCGGATCCGCTATGGCCGAGGCGGACGGTTGGGATTCCGGGGCGCAGTTAATGCGTGCCATTACTGCGCGGTAATCGCGGGGTCGTGGGCGCAGTTAATCCCACGACTCCCATGTCTCACCCCCTCGGCTCCGCCGCCAGGGGCTATAAGTAGGGGGAGGAGGGGAGTGGCAGATGCACGCGCACCCTCCTCTCCCTTCGCCATTTCCCTCTTCTTCTCTCTGCTGCCGCCATAGCCCGTCGGCGCCGAGCCCATCCATTTCGCAGCGTCGCCGCTCCATCGCGGGCTTGCGCGTTTGTTCTCGTGTTGTGCCTCCATCGAGCTCCAAGCTCTCATGGCGCGCGAGCGGGCAACAGCCGGCGCCTGGGACGGCTCCAACATCCACGAGGATCACCTCGATTTCTCCCGCCAAACGCGGCGGCTACCCGGCGAGGGCTACGTACAGGTATGCGTACCGCCCAAGAGGGAGATCTCACCGGTGCTGAAGGAAGGCAAATGCGTCATCTTCTGGTCGTATTTCCTTTGCGGCTTTGGCCTGCCGGCGAGCGGCTTCCTCCGCTCCTTCCTTCAGTTCTATCGACTCCAGGCGCACCACCTCACGCCGAACACGGTGGTGCTGCTATCCGCCTTCGTTACTCTCTGCGAGGGTTACCTCGGCATTCTCCCCACCCTCGAGCTCTGGGGGGGTTCTTCTACACAAAGCTCGGCACTGCCGCCAAGGGGAAGGCGGCTCAGTGCGGAGCCTTCATTGCGGTGCGATGTCCAGGCGCGGAGAACTGCTTCGCGGCCATCAGCTTGACACAGTCGGTCAAGCTGTGGCAAAAATCTTACTTCTACGTCAAGAGCGTACACCAGACGGCGGACTTCGTCAACCTGTCGGCTTATGTAGCCGGCCCGCCGGCTGAGCCCCACACTAACTGGGCATTTCGATTGAAGACGCTGTCGGCCGCCTCCTCCGCCACCATTGCCCGACTTAAGGTGATGACGGAGATAGAGGGCCTCAATGGGTCGGACCTGTTGACTGCCTTTGTGGTGCGCCGAGTGCTCCCCCTTCAAGGCCGGCCTCACATGATCGGCCAGATGAGCGGGCATCGAGACCCGTGCTGGATGTGCACCAAGGAGATGTCGGATGTGTAGGTGGCCCATTTGGTGAACTACATCTCGAACTGCAAACTCTCAGAGACGAAGTGGCAGTTTGGCAAGCAACCATACTCCCGCGCGCACCCGCCGCCCGTGGTGAGACCTCAACTCTTTTTTCTCTTCATTTGTTGGGTTCTTCTTTGCCACCTAATCAGTCGGTCATGATGTAGATCTTCACAACCAGTCGGCAGCTGACGCCCTGGAGCAGGGCCACTAGTACCTGCCTGACCGGTCGGTGAGTGACGCGGACGACCCCGACTTGGGGGCGGCCGCCCTGGAAGAAGACGATGCCATGGGTGCCAGTGGCGGAGCAGGCGGCTCTAGAGGTGGAGGCGGCCTCGACGATTGGCCAGACGATGAGGAGGAGAACGACGAGCCGCGCCATCTGCCAGTCGCCGAGAAGGCGGGCGCGAGCTCATCAGCTGTGCCGACTGCCCCAGGCGGCGCACCAAAGCACCGAGCCGGCTCGTTGTTGTTCGGCAGCCGGCCAAAGAAACCCAAGCGGGAGGAGGCCGCCGCGAGGGTGGCCCGGTTTTAGAAGACCGTGAAGCAGCCCCTGATGGTGTCTGCGTAAGTGTTTGACTCCTCTCACGTCCTCTCTCCTTTTTTCTTGCAACTTCTTTCTGAATTCCTTTTTATTTTTCCTGAACAGGGCCCCACTCTCTCTTGAGCGGTCCGACTCCGCCTCCGTGATCGGGACGGCGGAGGGCTCCGCCAGCACCCGCTGTGTGGACCCGAGCACCGAACTCCAGGCGGCGAGGAGAAGAACGCGCAGGAGGCGCGCGAAGAGCGTGAGGAGGCGGAGCGACAGAGGGCGGAGGCAGCCAATGCGGCACAGGAGGAGGCGGATGCGGCTGCTAATTAAGGCCCAGGCCGACGCTGCCGCCAAGATCCAGGCGGACGCGGCCGCCAAGGCACAAGCGGAAGAGGCCGCACGCGGCCGGACTGCATGAGTTGTCATCCCCCTGCGCGACATGCTGCCCGCACCAGAGATCTCGGCGCCGACTGGAGGAGCCGGCAACGACGTCATCATCCTGGGGGCGGAGATGCCCCCGCCAGTGCCGACTACCGAGGCCCAAAGCAACCCGCCTAACACACCACCGGCGCCTGTCGGATGTAGGGTTCCGGCAGACCCTTAAGGTTCGAACTCTGGGGTGCGCACGAAGATCTTCCCCCTGCGGATCCACGTCCGATCGTCTCGTGAGAATCTAAGCTAAACGATGAACAACAAAAGCGACACGAGATTTATACTAGTTCGGGGCACCGTTGTGGTGTAATACCCTACTCCAGTGTGTGGTGTGGTGGATTGCCTTGGGGGCTGATGATGAACAGTACAAGGGAAGAACAGCCTCGCGAGAGGTGTTCTTGAGCTGGTGCGATGAACTGCTTGGGTGAGTTCGATCGCCTCTTAGATGCTGATCAGATGCCCCCCTACTGTGGTGGCTAGTCCTATTTATAGAGGCCCTGGCCCTCTTCCCAAATATTGAGCGGGAAGGGCGCCAACAACGACCATTTTGGAGGGGAACATCTAGTACAAGTTATCCTGACTAAAGTTGGTCTTCGGCTACCAAAGGCACTGGCGATAATGCCGTCTTGGGCTCCACGGTGACCTCCATCCTGCCGCTCTGCTGGTCTTGGTCTCGTTGCACCGAAATGGCAACCTTTGCTTGATGCCTCGGTACTCCACGACTGTGCTTGCCCCCTTTGCACCAAAGAGGAAACAAGGACACTGCGTAGGCCGACTCCCGCCTGGCGCCCGCCTGGTCTCGATCGTCATGGCTTGCGTCACGAGCACCTCGCGAGGTACCCTGCATTGATCTCTCCGCCTCCTCGCGAGCCTACCTGGCGTGGCCGTTCCTGAGGAAGTCTTGTGTCGTCCGCCCCGCGAGGCTTGGCCCCTCGCGAGGGTCTTGAGTCTTGCGCTGATGAAGATGGGCCGTACTGGGCCACCACTCGAGCCATGCCGTAGGCCGCAGGCAGGCAAGTCTGGGGACCCCCATTCCCAGAACGCCGACAGTAGCCCCCGGGCCCAAGGCGTGCTCGGACTTGGCTTAGCGGAGAAGCGAAGGGGCAAGTGTGGAGCACCGTGGGCCCCATCAGCCTGCGGCCTTGGGCGCCGCGTGACGGTTGATTGGACGTGGGCGTCTCCGGTTCCCCATGCTCCCTCATTATGCGCCTGGCTAGGCGGCCACGAGGCTTGTACACAGTTATCCTCCCTTTGCTGCCTGCGCGCTTCTTGCTCCCTTTTCCTCCTCGAGCCTCTGCTTCCGCCTCCAATCCATCTTGAGTTCTTCCCTTTACCATTGCCATGGCGCCAAAGAAAAGGACAAGGGGAAGAAACCTGCGCCCTCGTCAGCGCGCCCCCAGCGGCTGCTCCCACCGTCGACAAGTCACTCATACTTAATCTGGAAGCCCTAGAGAAGGTCTGCTCCGCGCTTGCCTCCAGCTTCAATGAGTGCGGGAAGACGACGGTCTGGCCCGCGTCCCATGCCTTCTTCGACAGGATCGTCACGGAGGTCCAATTCTTTGCCGACGCCCTGTGGGCGGGCCTGGTTCCCTCCTTTTCTGCTTTCTTCGATGCGGTGCTCTCCCATTATCAGATCCACATGATGCATCTTGGCCCCCAATCCATTACTCTGCTTGCCGTCTTCGCCTTCATCTGCGAGGCCATGGTGGGGATTCCTCCTTCCATTTCCCTTCTGCGCCACTTCTTCTCTCTGTGCTTGTCCGACCCTTCACGGTGTTCGGGATGCGTGAGCTTCTAGGCCATGCCGGAGACGGTCGCCTCGGGGGTCGACTTTGGCCTCCCACCTTCTATGAGCGGGTTCCGGGAGCGGTGGCTGTATGTGGATGTTGGGGTGCCCAGCCCCCTACTCGCGCACCTGACGCTGCCTGCTATTCCCAATCCTGGTTGGGGTCACGAAGAACTTACGAGCCCCCAG
This sequence comes from Triticum timopheevii, assembly GCA_963921465.1. Taxonomy (NCBI): domain Eukaryota; kingdom Viridiplantae; phylum Streptophyta; class Magnoliopsida; order Poales; family Poaceae; genus Triticum; species Triticum timopheevii. The sequence goes on along the minus strand of OY997266.1, from coordinate 501,087,796 downwards.
CTTGCTTTCACCTGGCATTGCTTCGAGAGGCTGAGGGAGCTCGGAGTGACGTCACCCAAGGTGGTGAAGGAGTTCCTCCGGCGCCGCATCGCCCCTCTCCAGCGCCATTCCCGCCCAATGTGGGCATACACCGGTCGTCAGGACCGTATGAGGCTCCAAGAAGGGGATCTCACGCCTGAGGCGCTGAAGAAGGTGTTGCAGATCCTGACTGGCGACCCCTCTCCTGGCAGTGTTGGTCATGGGGGCGCCCTATAGTATCTTTGCACAAACAGGGTTGATTTCATGAGGCAAATGCCCCGCTTCGACGAATGGGGGCTGCGCCCGGCTGGCCTCGCGGGGCCCCGCGAGAACCCGGTTGCCGTAGTCCTTCCCCAAGTTGCTCGTGCCGACCTTGCCTCAGGAGTCGATGCTGGGAGGCAAGCATTGGTAGGAGCTGGGGGGCCTGATGTCGCGGTGCTAATGTCACGTGGGGCTCCCGAGGCGTCACCCTCCGGAGCTTATGGAGCCCCTCTCGAGGTGGTGGTTGATGAGAGGGGGCGACTTGCGGCTCCCGAAGCTGTAGCCCCCGAGGCCTCGTGTAAGGGCATATTTATCCCCAAGTGGTTTTGGTGATTGATGACAATGCTTTTGCGGACTAATCATGTGCGTTAAGTTCTTTCAGAGATTCATCCATTGGCACGAGACGATTTCCTCCCCTCGGTGTTTTATTCAAGACGGTGTAGCTCCTTCATTTCGTTGTTGGTGGACTAGTTTCGTAGGAGTCACCATACTATTAAGAGGGGATCCGCTTTGGTATGACTAGGGTGGAATCAACACGTACACATCCCAATCACACCCGTCGTCTTCCTTTCGCATCTTTGGAGCTGCCACTTCTCTTCCGTACCTGCTTCGTCCTGTGCCAGCGGTAGTCCCGCGGTCTACAACGGTAGTACCGCCGAAGCCCTCCAGCGGTAGTACTGCTCCACGAAGCGGTAGTACCGCTCTCAGCGGTAGTACCGCTCCGCAGGGCGGTAGTACCGCTCGCGGGCTTTGGCCGTAGTACCGCAGTTGTTCCGCGCTACTACCACCTTGATTCGAGACTGGTGTTTTCTCGTGTCGGGTTTTGCGGCACTAGAAGCGGTAGTAGAAGCGGTCGTACCGCTTCAAGCGGTAGTACCGCTCCTACTCCCGCGGTAGTACCGCTCTGGGGCCTGTGGCCTGTCTTCCTCGCCAGTGCGGTAGTACCGCTGGGTAGGGAGCGGTAGTACCGCTCTCAGCGGTAGTACCGCCCTGCCCTAGCGGTAGTACCGCTCTGTGCGGGGCTGCTCAGTGGGGTAACGGTTGGAATTGTTCCCCCACTATATAAAGGTGTCTTCTTCCTCCAAGTTGACCTACCTCTTTCCCCCAAAGCTCCATTGTTGCTCCAAGCTCCATTTTTGCCCGATCTCTCTCCCTAGCCAATCAAACTTGTTGATTTGCTCGGGATTGGTTGAGAAGGCCCAGATCTACACTTCCACCAAGAGAAATTTGATTCCCCCACTTATCCCTTGCGGATCTTGTTACTCTTGCGTGTTGAGCACCCTAGACGGTTGAGGTCACCTCGAAGCCATACTCCATTGTGGTGAAGCTTTGTGGTGTTGTTGGGAGCCTCCAATTGTTGTGGAGATTGCCCCAACCTTGTTTGTAAAGGTTCGGTCGCCGCCTTCAAGGGCACCAATAGTGGAATCACGGCATCTCGCATTGTGTGAGGGCGTGAGGAGAATACGGTGGCCCTAGTGGTCTTGGGGAGCATTGTGCCTCCACACCGCTCTAACGGAGACGTACTTCCCCTTAAAAGGAAGGAACTCCGGTAACACATCCTCGTCTCCACCGGCTCCACTCTTGGTTACTTCGTGCCTTTACTTTTGCAAGCCTACTTGTTTTACATCCTTTGCTTGCATGTGTGCTAGTTGTTAGTGCATCATATAGGTTGCTCAGTTAGTTGCACATCTAGACAACCTATTTTGTTGCAAAGTTTAATTTGGTAAAGAAAAGCTTAAAAATTGTTGGTTGCCTATTCACCCCCCCCCTCTAGTTAACTATATCGATCCTTTCAATTGGTATCCGAGCCTCGTCTCTTTTTAAGGGCTTTACCGTACGAAGAGTATGGTTGATGTTGTAGATGAGGTGGGAGAGCACTCCGGTGCGAATCCGATCTCATCTATGGGAGATGGGGGTAACTCGATCTCACGTGAGGAATTCAATGTGGCTTTGGAAACATTGAAAACCTCCATGACGACCGAGGTCAAGGACATGTTTAAGGAATTCCTAGGACTTAAACAATCTACCTCACCGATGAAAGTGGGAGATCCCACCAACAAGGTGACGGATGCTACCTCTGACAAGGGGGGAGCTAACATTGAAAAGAGTCCTTCTATTAGTGGTAGAAATGGTACCGGCATCTTTGCCCATGTGGAACCTCCAATTTATGGAGGGCCAATCCCATCCACTCATTTGAATCATGCCGGTCCACCTCCTAAATATGAGAAGCATGAAGATTTTGATTCTTGGGTCTATCGCTTTAAGCGTCATTTAAAACATGTGAACACTAACCTTTCGAGAATCATTGAAGAAGGTTTCTATCCTCATGACCCAAGCAACTTCACCCCTCGAGAAGCCGTGGACAATCAATTCAATGAGAGTGCTCCCTTCATCATCCAAGATGCTATCCTTCCCAAAGATCTTCCTCACCTTCGACCGCATGTCATGGCTAAAGAAGCATGGAAATGTGTCGAGGGTCTCTATCGAGTAAGTGCTAGCATTCAACGCTCCAACTATGAAGTGGTGCAAGATGAAGCCGATGAGTTTGCAATGAAAGAAGATGAAGAACCTCGTGAGCTCTTTCGAAGAGTGACCAAACTCGCGGTCGCACTCCGAGATCATGGAAGCAAGGACACGGATGACAATTGGATCAAGCGGAAGTTCCTCAAGGCCATGATGCCCTACAACAAGGCCATGTCCTCCGTCATTCGTCAACGACCGGACTTCCACTCCATGACCTCAAGTGAAGTGTTGGATGAGTTCGTTGCAATGAGCATCTTGGACAAGACCGCCGACAATGCGGTGCTCCGTTCTCAAAGGGCAAAGAAGCCCAACCTTGCTTTGAAGGCCAAGTTTATTATGGAAGAAGAGGAAGAAGTGGAAGATGAGGAAAGCAACCCCGAGGACACCAAATTTGATTACCATGAGCACATGGCCCTTGCTTCAAGACAATTTTGGAGCAAGAAGAGTTCAAGACCCAACTTCAACAAGAACAACTCAAGTGGCGTCAAGGGCAAGCAACGAGTTAGAACTTGCTTCAACTGTGGCAATGTGAGCCATTTCGTTGCAGATTGTCCTTACGAGAAGCGGGAAGACAATGGTGGCAAGTTCATCCGAAAAGACAAAGCCAAGTCCTTCCACAACAAGAACAACTTCGCCAAGAAGACTCCCACTCGTGGGTTGGTGGTTCAAGAAGAATACCAAGAGGATGACGATGATGATGAAAATGAAGAAGCAATGGCCATGGCATCCGTTGCCATTGCCACTACTCCCCGGGTGTCTCTCTTTGATTCACCCAACAAAAACATCACCGCCAAATGCCTCATGGCTAAAGCTTCAAACAAGGTAACCCCCAACATCACAACCTCCATCATTACTAATCCCTCCTTGGAGGATTGCATTGATGAACATGCTGAGTCTAAAGAGGGAGTGAATGAATTTGAGTCTTTTATGAATAAGCTCAAGGGTAAGTCCAAGAAGCACTTTGTTGCTCTCTTGGAACAACTTGGTGAGGCCAATGACATGATCGAGGCTCACGAAGAAACCATCTCCAAGATGGAAGATCATAGTCGTGACTATGCCGATGAGATATCGGATCTCTCTAATGCTCTTGAGGAAGAGCGTGTGCATTGTTTGACTCTTGAGGAGTCACACAATAATGACCATGCTAAGTTAAAGAAAGATATTGATCATGCTCTTGTCGTGTCTTGTGTGCTAACCTCCGAGAAGGCTAAACTTGGAGTTGATCATGCTAGACTCAAAGAGGAGTTTGAGATACTTGACAAGGCCCACAAGGTCTTGAAGGGTACTCATGCTAACCTCAAAGAGTCTCATGCTCAACTCCAAGTTAAGCTAATCAAGGAAAAGGCCACCTTTCCTCATATGGTATTAATTGATAATGCATGTGCTACTAACCCGTGTTGTGAGCATGCGCATCTTGTGGAGGAGAATGCCAAGTTGAAGGATCAACTTGAGAAAGGCCTTGCGACTTGCATTCAAGGTGAGAAGAACCTCAACGACCTTTTGAGCAGTCAAAAGGAAGTTGTGGCCAAAGAAGGAATTGGGTTTGCACCCAAGTCCAAGAGCAAGAAGAAGAAGAAGAACAAGACCAAACGTCCTCCTCCCCTCAAACAAACGTTTGTGAAAGAGGGAGAGGGTGCTCCTAAGGAGAAGAAGGAAAAAGTGAAGGGAGTTGATGCCCAAAAGAGCAAAAGCATTTCCTCAAACAAAGCCGGCGACTTTAACCCGTCATATGTGTTGTGCCGTGCTAGCGATGGACATGTCTTTGCTAAATTTGTTAGTTCTCCTTATGAGTACATTGAATGGTCTATTTGGGTTCCCAAGACCCTTGTTACTAACATCAAAGGACCCATTACTAAATGGGTACCTAAAACCAAGCATTGATCTCTTGTAGGTGTTTGCTTCCAGTGGGGGATCATGGTTGCTCGATAGTGGAGCAACAAATCATATGACCGGGAGCAAGGACTTGGCGGTGGACGTGCAAGAGATTCCATCTATGCCCACCAATGTCGAGTGGGGTGATGCATCACATTCTAAGGTATTGGGTCTCGGCAAGGTTGTTATTTCTCATGATCTAACGATCGAGAAAGTCATGCTTGTTGAGTCCCTCGCATACAATTTGCTTTCCGTTCGTCAACTTGCACTCATGGGTTTTGCTACATTCTTTGACATTGATACCGTGGCCCTCTTGTGGAGCAAGACTCTTAAAGTAGCCTTTGTTGGGCATGTGAACGGTCTCTATGTGATTAACTTTTCGGAGCGAACCACTAAGACCGCGACATGCCTAATGGCTAAAGTTTACGTGGGATGGCTTTGGCATCGCCGTTTAGCCCACGTCAATATGAGATCTTTGCAAAGTCTTCTCAAGGGGGACCATGTCCGTGGACTAACAAATGTTAGTTTTGCCAAAGATCGTGCTTGCAGTGCTTGTATCGAAGGAAAGCTTCATGAAAAGGCTCACCCTCCATCAACCATCATCTACTCGAAGAGACCCTTGGAGCTCCTTCACATGGATCTCTTTGGGCCTCCATCTTTTGATAGTCTAGGAGGAAGAAAGTATTGCTTGGTGATTGTGGATGACTGAGGGAGTCCTGGACTAGGGGGTGTCCAGACAGCCGGACTATCATCGTCCGCCGGACTCCAAAAAGATACAAGATTGAAGACTCTGTCCCGTGTCCGGATGGGACTTTCCTTGGCGTGGAAGGAAAGCTTGGCAATACAGATATGTAGATCTCCTACCATTGTAACCGACTCTGTGTAACCCTAGCCTTCTCCGGTGTCTATATAAACCGGAGGGCTTTAGTCCGTAGGACACAACATACATTACAACAACCATACCATAGGCTAGCTTTAGGGTTTAGCCTCCTTGATCTCGTGGGAGATCCACTCTTATACTACCCATATCATCAATATTAATCAAGCAGGACGTAGGGTTTTACCTCCATCAAGAGGGCCCGAACCTGGGTAAAACATTGTGTCCCTTGTCTCCTGTTACCATCCGCCTAGACGCAATGTTCGGGACCCCCTACCCGAGATCCGCCGGTTTTGACACCGACATTGGTGCTTTCATTGAGAGTTCCTCTGTGTTGTCACCGATAGGCTCGATGGCGTCTCCAATCAACAACGCTGTCCAGGGTGAGACTTTTCCCCCCGGGCAGATCTTCGTATTCGGCGGCTTCACACTGCGGGCTAATTCACTTGGCCATCTGGAGCAGATCGAAAGCTACGCCCCTGGCCGTCAGGTCAGATTCGGAAGCCTAAACTTCACGGCCGACATCCGCGGGGACTTGATCTTCGACGGGCTCGAGCCACAGCCAAGCGCGCCACACTGTTACGATGGGCATGATCTAGCTCTGTCGCCGAATAGTGCCTTGGTGGTCGCACAAGAATCCGCTCCGGCCCTCAGTCCGGAGCCGATCGCCCAGGTTGAGGACCGGTGGTTGGACACCGCCTCGGGGGTTGCAACTTCTACGGCGATGGAGCCAAACACTAACCTTGTCCCTCGCGAAGCTCGTGACTCCAAGGTGCCGGACTCCTTGCCGGACTCCGGGCCTCCCACGCCCCTGCCAATCGAATCTGATTGGGCGCCGGTTATGGAATTCACCACCGCGGACATCTTCCAACACTCGCCCTTTGGCGACATCCTAAATTCGCTAAAGCATCTCTCGCTATCCGGAGAGTCCTGGCCGGATTATGGCCAGGATGGTTGGGATACGGACGACGAAGAAATTCAGAGCCCACCCACCACCCACTTTGTAGCCACTGTCGACGATCTAACCGACATGCTAGACTACGACTCCGAAGACATCGACGCTATGGATGATGATGCCGGAGACGAACAGGAACCAGCGCCTACAGTGCACTGGAAGACCACCTCATCATACGACATATACATGGTGGACACCCCAAAAGACGGGGACGCCGAAGAAGCAGCGGAGGCAGATTCCTTAAAGAAACAGCCCAAGCGCCGGCGTCAGCGGCGCCGCTCTAAATCCCGCTACAGCAAGAATGGAGATTCCGGCACAGGAGATAATAATACCCCAGAGAGTGCCGAAGACAATCCCCTCCAGCAAGACTCAGCGCAGGAGGATGCAGAAGCAAGCCCTCACGAGAGGGCGGCAGACGAAGAGGTCGAGGAATATAACTATATACCTCCCTCCGAAGACGAGGCAAGCCTCAACGACAACGAATTCGTCGTGCCCGAGGATCCCGTCGAACAAGAGCGTTTTAAACGCAGGCTTATTGCCACAGCAAATAGCCTAAAGAAAAAGCAGCAGCAGCTTCAAGCTGATCAGGACCTGCTGGCCGATCGATGGACCGAGGTCCTCGCGGCCGAAGAGTATAAACTCGAACGCCCCTCCAAAAGCTACCCAAGACGCAAGTTGATCCCCCGATTAGAGGAGGAAGCATACATACCTTCATCACCAGCGCATGATACGGCCGACCGACCACCCCGTGGTCGCGACAAAGAGGCATCCAGGCCCTCCACCAAGACCGTACCCCGGCATCGCTCCAAAAGTACGAAGCCAAGAGGGAACGCGCCAGACTTGCGAGACGTATTGGAGGACAAAGCAAGGCAATCCAGATCCATCTACGGATCACGTGGGCGCCCCACGACCCACGACGAATACCGTCGCGCCGGATACAATAACCCCGGCCGGGCCGAACACAGCAGACAATGCTCTCTCGAGCTACGTCGTGATATTGCTCAATATAGAGGCGCCGCACACCCGCTATGCTTCACTGACGAAGTAACGGATCATCAAATCCCTGAAGGGTTCAAACCTGTAAACATCGAATCCTACGATGGCACAACAGACCCCGCGGTTTGGATCGAAGATTATCTCCTTCACATCCATATGGCCTGCGGCGACGATCTCCATGCCATCAAGTATCTCCCACTCAAGCTTAAAGGACCAGCTCGGCATTGGCTTAACAGCTTGCCCGCAGAGTCAATTGGGTGTTGGGAAGACCTGGAAGCCGCATTCCTCGACAACTTCCAGGGCACGTATGTGCGGCCACCAGACGCCGATGACCTAAGCCACATAATTCAGCAGCCAGACGAATCGGCCAGACAATTCTGGACACGGTTCTTGACAAAGAAAAACCAAATCGTCGACTGTCCGGATGCAGAGGCCCTCGCAGCCTTCAAACATAACATCCGCGACGAGTGGCTAGCCCGGCACCTGGGACAGGAAAAGCCGAAATCCATGGCAGCCCTCACATCATTAATGACCCGCTTTTGCGCGGGAGAGGATAGCTGGCTAGCCCGCAGCAACAACCTCAGTAAAAATTTTGGCAGTCCGGATACTAAGGACCACAATGGCAGGTTGCGTCGAAGCAAAAATAAACGCCGCATTAACGGCGACGACAAGGAGGATACGGCAGTCAACGCCGGATTCCGAGGCTCTAAACCCGGTCAGCGGAAGAAGCCATTCAAAAGAACCACTCCGGGTCCGTCCAATTTGGACCGAATACTCGACCGCTTATGCCAGATACATGGCACCCCTGAAAAGCCAGCTAATCACACCAACAGAGATTGCTGGGTGTTCAAGCAGGCAGGCAAGTTAATTGCCGAAAACAACGACAAGGGGCTAAACAGCGACGACGAGGAAGAGACCCGACCGCCGAACAATAGAGGACAGAAGGGTTTCCCCCCACAAGTGCGGACGGTGAACATGATTTACGCAACCCATATACCCAAGAGGGAGCGGAAGCATGCACTAAGGGACGTATACGCGATGGAGCCAGTCGCCCCAAAGTTCAATCCATGGTCCTCTTGTCCGATCACTTTCGATTGAAGAGACCATCCGACCAGCATCCGCCATGGCGGATTCGCCGCATTGGTTTTAGACCCAATCGTCGATGGATTTCACCTCACGAGAGTCCTGATGGACGGTGGCAGTAGCCTGAACCTGCTTTATCAGGATACAATGCGCAAGATGGGCATAGACCCCTCAAGGATTAAACCTACAAAGACAACCTTTAAAGGCGTCATACCAGGTGTGGAGGCCAATTGTACAGGCTCAGTCACACTGGAAGTGGTCTTCGGATCCTCGGATAATTTCCGGAGCGAGGAGTTAATCTTTGACATAGTCCCATTTCGCAGCGGCTATCACGCGCTGCTCGGATGAACCGCGTTTGCAAAGTTCAACGCGGTGCCGCATTACGCATACCTCAAGCTCAAGATGCCAGGCCCTCGTGGAGTCATCACGGTCGACGGAAATACGGAACGCTCCCTCTGAACGGAGGAACATACAGCGGCTCTCGCGGCAGAAGTACAGAGCAGCCTTTCAAGGCAATTTTCGAGTCCGGCCGTTAAACGGCCGGATACAGCCAAACGCGCCCGAAGCAACACCAACCAAGACCACCTGGCACAATCCGAGCATGCGTAGCAATGCGGCCCTAACCCCCGCCCTCGAACCACCCTCCGCGTACATCATTACGCTTTGGAGATACCATGGGCGTAGGGGAAGGGGCACGACCACAATAGACCCAGAGTGCGGCTCGACCACACCAGGGGCTTGCAAGTGCGCCACTCTTTCTTATTATTATTTTCCTTCTTTGCATACACTGGACTCCGTTAACCAGAGGCCCTGTCTGGCGGTGAACCTGCCGAACTCATGATGCAACGGCCGGGGAAGAAAGAATGCGGCGACGAACACCCAGGTGGTCTCAATTACGAGCATTAAATTTGATTATATACACCAAGTCCGCAGCCCATCCCTGGAGGGGGACATGTTTAACTAGTCCAAAACCCTTGCTTACCGCACTATTTGTATCAGTCCGCACTCATAGCAGACTTCCTTTAATAAATGATGCAGCACTTTTTTGCCTGTTATTACATATATATGTTCATTACATGACATCTTGCACCCGTATATCTTGGTACGGCCTAATACACCAGGGGCTTATGTTCCCCACATTATGGTGTGATAAGTCCGAACACTTTCACAAGTGCGGCACCCCGAACTTATAGCATTATATGAATCGGCTCCGAATCATGTCTTGGGTCAATAGTTGGGTTTGCCCGGCTCCCACGTTTTGGTGCCTTACGTTCCGTTCCGTCGGCTAAGGTGGCACTGGGAGAACCACTGCGATTGTGCCCCGGTTGAGCCGGGCGAGCGCCTCAGTGGAGAAAGCTAAAACTGACTGGCATGATAAGGTGAGAGACTGGTCGCTGTTCGAGAGGTCTTTTTGGGTCCTTAAAGACTCACGCCGCTTCGAGCGAAGTTCCGGATAATGTCCGACGAAGGCGTGGATAGCGCCCCGAATTCGTTCTTCCGAATACTAGGGGCTTCGCCAAAATTTAAATTATAGAATTCTATGGCTAAGTGAGAGTGTTCAAGCATTATAAGTCCGGTTGCCTTGTTCGTTGTGTTGAGCGCCTCCCTAGATGGACCCAAAAGTGGGAACAAGAGTGCTCAAGTTATCCCGAACACCCCAGCACTTGCGGCTTGGGGGCTGAAGCCAATGACTTGCCATCTCTCAAATTTTATAAACGGCCGCACAGAAGGTAATATTTTAAATTAAAAAAGAGTTGCTTAAAGCGCACATGAACAAAGTTTTCAGCTCACAGGATAATACATAGCGAGTTTACTCAAAAATTACATCTCTAGGGCATTCATCCGCAATATCGCGGGCTCCCTTCAGGGCAGTTTTATAATACATTTCGGGCGTACGATACTCCTTGCCCGGTGGCGGCGGGTCAGTAAGAAGCTTCTCTGCATCCAGCCTGCCCCAGTGCACCTTTGTGCGGGCAAGGGCCCGACGAGCACCTTCAATACAGGCGGAGCGCTTGATGACCTCCACCCAGGGGCGCGCATCCACCAGCCGCTGCACGAGGCCGAAGTAGCTTCCAGGCATGGCCTGTCCAGGCCACAGCCGGACTATAAAGCCCTTCATGGCCTCCTCAGCTACCTTGTGGAGTTCGACCAGCTGCTTCAGCTGGTCGCTTGGGGGCACCGGATGGCCGGCCTCAGCGTACTGAGACCAGAAGACCTTCTCCGTTGAGCTCCCCTCCTCGCCACGGTAGAATGCGGCGGCATCGGACACACTACGCGGCAGATCTGCAAACGCCCCTGGAGAACTCCGAATGCGGGTAAGTGTCAGGTAGTTTACATTAACATGCTTGCTTTGCATGAAAAATGCCTTACCCGCCGCTATCTTCTTCACATCTTCAACCTCCTGAAGGGCCTTACGGGCCTCGGCCTTGGCGGACTTGGCACTTTCGAGAGCCGAGGCAAGCTCGGACTCTCGAGTCTTGGAGTCGCGCTCCAAGCTCCCATGCTTCTCCATGAGAGCCTGGAGCTCTTGTCGCACTTCCGCCACCTGTGCCTCCTGTTTTTCTCGCTCTACCCGTTCCGCGGCCGCAATGCGTTTGGCCGCGGACACAGCCTCCTTCAGGGCTGCCACCTCGTTTGTGGCCCCTGCAATACCCATATTATCCTTGTTAATCTTATTGCGACCAAAATCCTTTTCTGTAAGGTAACAATTCAAAGTGGTGCTACTCACCTTCTTTGTCCTCGAGCTGCCTCTTGGCATGGCCGAGCTCTCGCTCGGACCGCTCAAGATCTTGCTTTAATGTACCAACCTCCGCAGTCAGTACGGCAGAGGTCAGCAGCACAGCCTGCAAACCCATATTGACATAATTTATTAGCAACCTGCGAATATCTTTTTAGATCCTTAGTCCGGCTTTTCTTTCCGAACACCGAACCGAGCATCAGGGGCTACTGTCTATGCGGTATTACATTACACAATTTTAACTTCTTACCTCAAAGCCTGTTAAAAGGCTACTGCAGGCTTCGGTCAGCCCGCTCTTGGCGAGCTGGACCTTCTGAATCACCGCACTCATAATAGTGTGGTGTTCTTCCTCGATGGAAGCGCCTTTGAGCGCCTCCAGCAAGTTGTCCGGCGCCTCCGGTTGGACGGAGGCTGCCGGCGTCACGGTCTTGCCCTTCTTTCGAAGGGGCCGCCTGCCGGACTCTGGAACCACTGCAGGTTCCGGCGTAGAGTCCGGCGCAAAGTCCGGGAGGCTGCCTTGCGGCGCCTCCGGAGCCTCCTCCTGATGGGTCCCTTTCTGGGATCCCACCTCGGCGTCCTCATCGGCGCGGGGGGTGGAGGCAGTCGGAAGTGAATCCACATCCGACGGGGCCAACAACCCGCTCGATGAAGTGGGGAGATCATCATTGGCCGGACTGCAGGCAATATGCGGCATTAGTAGGACACTATGTGACACGGAAAGAATTGCATATCAGGGATCCGGATACTTACGATCTCGCCGGAGGCCTGGCCCTTGAAGGCCACTCCTCGTCGCCAACGTCGGTGTTGGCGGAGCTGTCCGGGGGAATAGTTCTCCCCCTCTTGGACCCTTCGGCCTTCCCTGTTGGGGAAGCCCTCCTCTTCCTCTCTCCCCCCTCCGGGAGAGAGTCTTCTTCCTCCTCCTCGTCTTCGGGGGAGGAGTCCGCCTCGTCGTCGGACGCCTGATTACAGGAACTTTTTCGAGTCCCCGTGGCCACCTTCTTGGCCTTCTTCTCCGGCACCACGTGCGGTGCCGGAACCAGCAGCCCCGCTAGACGGGCATCCATTGGGTCTTCTGGTATGGGAGCCGGACAGATGAGCTGCTCGACCTTCTTCATCCATTCCTGTCAAAGGAAAAGGGAGATTGAAACCCTCTTAGAATCAATCTATTTACGGCAAGTGTCCCGTAAAGGGGTAGAATCACTTACCTCGTCAGCCGGATGCTGCGAGTGAAATCCGCGATCTTCCGTCGCGGATGCGGGGGCTTCGGCGCCCTTAAACAGCACCCTCTAGGCACCTTCGTATGTCGTCTCGAAGAGCCCGCTTAGCGCCTGGTGCTGTTCCGGATCGAACTCCCACGGATTGAATGCCCGTTATTGGCATGGGAGGATCCGGCGGACGAGCATGACTTGGACCACGTCAACGAGCCTGAGCTTCTTGTTCACCAGCTTCTGGATACAGGCTCGGAGTCCCGTCAGCTCCTTCGGATTGCCCCATAGCAAGCCCTTCTCTTTCCAGGAGGTGAGCTGCGTAGGGATACCAGATCTAAACTCGGGGGCCGCCGCCCATGAAGGGTCGCGCGGCTCGGTGATATAGAACCACCCCGATTGCCACCCCTTGACTGAGTCCACGAAGGCCCCTTCGAACCAGAGGACGTTGGGCATCTTGCCCAACATGGCACCTCCGCACTATGCCTGCATGCCCTTCACTACCTTCGGCTTGACGTTGAAGGTCTTGAGCCACAAGCCGAAGTGGGGCCGGATGCAGAGGAGGGCCTCACACACGACGATGAACGCCGAGATGTTGAGGATGAAGTTCGGCGCCAGATCATGGAAATCCAAGCCGTAGTAGAACATGAGCCCCTGGACAAAGGGGTGAAGTGGAAAGCCCAGTACGCGGAGGAAGTGGGGAAGGAAAACGACCCTCTCATGGGGCCCGGGGGTAGGGATGAGCTGCCCCTCGTCGGGCAGCCGGTGCGCGATATCGCCGGAAAGGTATCCGGCGCTGCGCAGCTTGGTGATGTGCTCCTCCTTGATGGTGGAAGCCAACCATTTGCCTCCCCCTCCGGACATGGTCGGGGAAGGTTAAGACGAGATGCGCGAGCTTGGGCATTGGAGCTTGAGTGCGCGGAGGTGGATAAGCAAAGGAGGAAGAAGGCGTGGGTGAAAAGGTGAACCCTTATCCCTTATATATAGGCGGGCGAAGACTATGCGCCCCCCACCAGCCTGGTAAAACTCGCTTATCTCCCAAGCGCCACCATCAATGGCGCGGTTGGGTTACCCACGTCCGTATTGATGAGAATCCCGGAATAAGGGGAACACCATCTCTGCTTCGACAAGACGTGCCAAGGAAACCGCTTCGCTGAGGTGGTATAATAAAAAACGATTCAAGTAAAGGCTTGGTAGCGGTGTGATGTCATGCCGCATAATATGTCAGCAGATTGGACTTGTGTACATTTTATTCTCTCTACGGTGGAATGTGGAATTTATTTTGCAGAGCCAGACACTATCCTGGTGTTCATGATCTTCTCTGGATTATTCAAGGGAGGAACCCGCCTTGCAATGCCGAACATTATGCGCGCTGGACATATCGTCATTGAAGCCTGGTTCAGGGGCTACTGAGGGAGTCCTGGACTAGGGGGTGTCCGGACAGCCGGACTATCATCGTCTGCCGGACTCCAAGAAGATACAAGATTGAAGACTCTGTCCCGTGTCCGGATGGGACTTTCCTTGGCGTGGAAGGCAAGCTTGGCAATACGGATATGTAGATCTCCTACCATTGAACCGACTCTGTGTAACCCTAGCCTTCTCCGGTGTCTATATAAACCGGAGGGCTTTAGTCCGTAGGACAAAACATACATTACAACAATCATACCATAGGCTAGCTTTAGGGTTTAGCCTCCTTGATCTCGTGGTAGATCCACTCTTGTACTACCCATATCATCAATATTAATCAAGCAGGACGTAGGGTTTTACCTCCATCAAGAGGGCCCGAACCTGGGTAAAACATCGTGTCCCTTGTCTCCTGTTACCATCCGCCTAGACGCACAGTTCGGGACCCCCTACCCGAGATCCGCCGGTTTTGACACCGACAATGACTATTCAAGATACACTTGGGTATACTTCTTCAAGAGGAAGAGTGAGACTCAACAAACCGTCATCGAATTTGCAAATGAAGCTCAACGTCAACACAATGCAAAGATCTTGATAATAAGAAGTGACAATGGCACTGAGTTCAAGAACAACACCTTGGATGAGTTTCTTAGTGATGAGGGGATCAAGCACCAATATTCTGCTCCATACACCCCTCAACAAAATGGTGTTGCGGAGAGGAAGAACCAGACATTGATGGATGCGGCTAGGACCATGATGGCGGAGTTCAAGTCTCCATACAACTTTTGGGCCAAAGCCATCAATGCCGCATGTCATGCATCCAATCGGCTCCATCTTCGCAAAGGCTTGAACAAGACTCCTTATGAGATACTCACCGGCAACAAGCCCAACCTCAAGTACTTCCGGGTGTTCGGTTGTAAGTGTTTCATTCTCAAGAAAGGTGTTCGTTTGTCTAAATTTGAGGCTAGAGCTCATGAGGGCATATTTGTTGGTTATGCTACAAACTCTCATGCTTACCGTGTCCTCAACAAGTCCACCGGACTCATTGAGGAGACGTGTAACGTGGAGTTTGACGAAAATAACGGCTCCCAAGTGGAGCAAAGTGGTACTTGTGATGTAGGTGATGAAATTCCTCCCCGAGCTATAAGAAGAATGGCTATTGGTCAAATTCTACCCATTGAGGAACCCCTTGTGGCCGAAGGAGAAGGACAATGCTCTACTCAAGTAGAGCCATCACCTCATCAAGACCCACATGCTTCCGAAGAACAAAGTGAAGGCCCTCAACCTCGTGAACAAGACCAAGGGCAAGATCAACCTCAAGATGGTGGTGAACCTCTAAATGATGCCCAAGGTCAAGTTCTCCCCCTCGAGCAAGTTCAAGATCAAGAGCAAGCTCAAGATCAAGAACAAGCTCAAGACGGCGCTCAAGATGATCAAGTCAACCCTCCTCCTTCCACATCCGAGGAGGAATTAGAGCGTCGTGCCGCGAAGATTGCTTCCAAGCTCACCACCCAAGGCTATCTCATGGAAAATGTGGTTGGAAGCCTAAGAAAGGGGGTAAGCACTCGTAGACAATTAGCAAACTATTGTGAACATCATGCGTTTGTCTCTTGTGTTGAACCCCAAAAGGTCTATGAGGCGCTCGAAGACTCGGATTGGCTCAATGCCATGCATGAAGAACTCAACAACTTCGAGTACAACAAAGTATGGAGATTGGTTCCAAGGCCATCGGGAGACCACAACGTCATTGGGACCAAATGGATCTTCAAGAACAAACAAGATGCTCATGGGAACATTGTTCGCAACAAGGCAAGATTGGTAGCACAAGGCTACTCCCAAGTTGAGGGTATCGACTATGGTGAAACCTTTGCTCCCGTCGCTTGTCTTGAATCCATTCATTTGTTGATTGCTTATGCTTCCCATCACAACTTTAAGTTGCAACAAATGGATGTGAAGAGTGCTTTTCTTAATGGTCCTATTAATGAGTTGGTCTATGTCAAGCAACCCCCCGGGTTCGAGGATCCCTACTTTCCGGATCATGTGTATCAACTCGATAAGGCACTCTATGGCCTTAAGTAAGCCCCACGTGCGTGGTATGACCACCTTACTGAGTTGTTACAAGATCGTGGATTTGAGGTGGGGCTAATCGACCCCACTCTTTTTACTAAGAAGGTCAAAGGGGAGTTGTTTGTATGCCAACTATATGTTGACGATATTATCTTTGGTTCTCCTAACAAAGCTTTCAATGAGGAATTTGCCGCTCTCATGACCTCCAAGTTCAAGATGTCTTCGATGGGAGAGTTGAAGTTCTTCCTTGGTTTTGACATCAAGCAAAGAAGAGAAGGAACCTTCATCAACCAAGCCAAATACACTCAAGACATGCTTAAAAGATTCAAGCTAAGTGGTGTCAAGCCGGCTACTACACCAATGCCTACCAAGTGCCAACTTGACATCGATCCCAATGGTAAAGCGGTGGATCAAAAGGTATATCGCTCCATGATTGGCTCCTTTCTTTACCTTTGTGCATCTAGACCGGATATCATGCTGAGTGTGGGGATGTGTGCACGTTTTCAAGCCGCACCAAAGGAAAGTCACTATGTGGCGGTCAAGCGAATCTTTCGATATTTGGCTCGTACCCAAACTTTGGCTTATGGTACCCAAGAGGAGCAAACTTCAAGCTTGAAGGTTTCACGGATTCCGATTGGGAGGGAGACAAAGTGGATAGGAAGTCCACTTCCGGAGGGTGCCAATTTCTCGGTTGCTCTTTGGTAAGTTGGTCTTCCAAGAAGCAGAGTTGTGTGTCTCTCTCGTCCACCGAAGCGGAGTATGTGGCGGCTGGTAGTTGTTGTGCTCAACTCCTATGGATGAGGCAAACTTTAAAGGAGTATGGTGTCATTTGTGACAAAGTGCCTCTTTGGTGTGATAATGAAAGTGCCATCAAGATTTCTCTCAACCCGGTGCAACACTTCAAGACGAAGCACATTGAGATTAGGTATCACTTCATCCGGGATCACATTAGGCGAGGGGAGATCGAGCTCAAGTATGTCAACACTCATGATAACCTTGCAGATATTTTCACGAAGCCTTTGGATGAAGCAAGATTTCGCGAGTTAAGGCATGAGCTAAATATCATTGATTTGAGCAATGTGACTTGAACCCGTGCACCCCCCCACCACACTCAACTTGTTGTCTAGTTTAGGTGTAGGCATGGACATAGGGGGAGTGTTGTTCTCTCAATGAACTCTCCCTCCCCCCATTATGCATAAAACGATCAACTCTTTCACATTAGCCATTTTTGATGGTACTTGTGCTTCAAAGACGAGTTATGGTCATGGGCCCAAGGATAATTCTTCGCAGTGCCATACCATTTGACTCAAACATAGGTGGCTCCGGCCACCGCCCTCTCTTGAGAGAGGCCAGAGCTCGCTCTTCTTTCGTGTGGTTGTCTTGAAGGAGTGGGTTCTGGATCCTGGTTTGTGTGTGTGTTGCTGTGTTGGTTCTTTTTCTTGTCCTTGCTCTCCGTTCCTTTTTGATGTGCTTAAGTTTTAGTCTAGAGGCATTTTTTTTGTTGCTGGCGGTACTACCGCTGCTGGCGAGCGGTACTACCGCTCCAAGCGGTACTACCGCCCTCCAGCGTGGTACTACCACTATGAGGCGCGGGCAGGGGTTATATCGGGGCAGGGGGAGTTTCTTCTCCCCCATACCCATTCACACGCCCCCTCGTCTGTTCCTCTCTCTCCAGCAACCGGCGCCGCGGGAGGGCTCCGGCGGATCTCCTTCTCCGGGGCGTCCCTCTCCATTTCCTTCGATGGAGACGATCCCCACCTTGTCCTCTTGGCATGGATGCCGGTATTGCCCCCGTTCCCTCGTTCTTCTTGTCTAGATTTCCAATCTAGCATCTTAGGGGCAGTAGCAGTTGCATCTCTAGATTTTTGGCCAAATCTAGGCTTGAGTAGGATGGAGAATGCTTCTAGGCAGTTTGGATTGATGTTTGGTTGGAGTATTTTTGAATTTGGTAGGACGGTAGTGCCAGATCTGACCACGGTAGTAGGAAATTGCTGTTTCCCCATCTCGAGCGGTACTACCGCCCTCTCCGGGGCGGTACTACCGCTCCCTGTGGAGTGGTACTACCGCTCGGAGCGGTACTACCGCTAGCAGGTTGCGGTACTACCGCTCCCTACCAACTTCCACTGTGCTTCTACCTTTCAGTGATCCTTTTTGCTCGTGTTTTGTGGCTTATGCTCGTTCTTTCTGGTTGTTTGCGTGTTCTTGTGTGTGGTTCCAGGTGATGAGGTCCCTGAGCATCAGGCTCGTCGTGTCAACCCCGGTCGTGCCACGTCCAAGCGCTACCGCACCACCGAGCCTGCCGGAGGTTCTTCAAGTGCTACACCTCCACCTCCACCTCAACTCCAGAAGAAGTCTGGGGTCAAGCCAAAGCCAGGCAAAACCATGCCAGAAATGCAGCCAAAGGAGTTGTGGGCAAGGCACCGCCGCAACCCGTATGAGGCTGACCAAGATCCCACTTTGGTCAACCATTCGTTCTGGAACAGGTTCCAGTTTTCCATCTTCTTTGATGTTCTCAAAGCCAAGAAGAATCTCTATGTCAACGTGCACTCCATCGACACCGACCATATGGAGCATGATCCTGACTACTTTGGTGAAGCTCTTCAGATGTGCACTCAACTGAATATTCTTGAGATCATGAAATTCAACAAGGACTTTGATGCTGATATGGTGGCCCAATTCTATGCCACGGTTCACCTTGGGACTGATGAGGACAGGACACTCACCTGGATGACCAATGGCAAGTTGCTTTCAGTCAAGTGGAAAGCGTTCATGGAGTTGATTGGGGTGCAAGATCTAGGTCTTGAGTCTTCTGTCGGCTTTCGCCCTCACGGCCGCCCCAATGCCACTCACAAGCAAGCCCTCTGGCCCTATTGCACTTTGAGGATCAACCATGAGACAAAGAAGGAAACCTATGAGCTGCCTGCCTATCTGGATATCCTTCATCACATCTTCAGAGAGACTCTTTTCCCTTGTATCGGGAATTTGGACCAGGTTCACTCTTATCTTGTGGACATGCTTCTCTTCTGCCAGCGTGAGAAGGGACAGCCCACCGGAGAGTCCTTGGATATCTCTCATGTTATGTGGTCTGAGCTGCTATCTGCCATCTCCGAGCGCAAGTGCCCGATTTATGGTCCGTTCATCATGCTGCTCATTGAGAAGGCCTGGGATCATGTCTACCCCAAGGTGCCACTGGAGACTGGAGAGTTGATCTCTCACAATGTCAAGCGTCTGAGGAAGAAGGATAACTGGGGCACTCAGGCCCCTAGGACTGGAGTTCCTTCGTCTGCTACTGCCATGGAGATCGAGGAGGAGCCTGGAGCTGATGATGATGATGATGATGATGATGATGACTACATGCCTTTTGAGGCAGAGCCCTCTTGGGCAAAGAAGCTCAAGTCTAAGATGAAGAAGTTGTTCTGCATGGAGGCTCATGGTCAGTACATGACACATGTGGCTGAGAAGAAGGCTCAAGGTCGCCACAAGGAGCTCATGCGTCAGTTGGGTGCTACAGTCAACAGTGGATCTGAGGACCAGCTTACTGAGGAGGAGGAGTGGATTCAGCAACACTGCCCGTGGACCGATTCTGATGCCGAGCACTTCCAGACTAACGACAGTGGAGCCGATGATCCCGCTGGGCTCTGATATGTGTGTCCCTCGTTTGCTCTCACCTGGAGCTGTAGCATCACTCCCTCTCCTTTTTGGTGTCTCGATGCCAAAGGGGGAGAGAGTTTAGGGATTTGCGATTTGTGTCTTTCGTCTCCTGTGTTCGTGTTTTCCTCGCATTTGCTTTGGTTGGTTTGTCTATGAGAACTAAGTTCAAGTCATATGGTGTGAGACATATGCTACCTTACCTTTCTAGTATCATTATCTATGTCACTATCTAGCTTATGAGTTGCTTGCTTTTCTTGTTATATCATCTATGCTGCTCTCTTATACCTTGCTTAGATTGCTGGTCTCTAAAATGTAGGGGGAGCGTTGATCCTAGTATGTGTGTCGTGCAGTCCAAAGCACTTATCTAGATAGCACACATCTAGGGGGAGCCCATCTACATTTTAGGACGGTGGGGTTTGTACGGTTACTCTATATCATGCTTGTGCAAATCCCGTATTGTCATCAATCCACCAAAAAGGGGGAGATTGTAAGGGCATATTTATCCCCAAGTGGTTTTGGTGATTGATGACAATGCTTTTGTGGACTAATCGTGTGCGTTAAGTTCTTTCAGAGATTCATCCATTGGCACGAGATGATTTCCTCCCCTCGGTGTTTTATTCAAGACGGTGTAGCTCCTTCGTTTTGTTGTTGGTGGACTAGCTTCGTAGGAGTCACCATACTATTAAGAGGGGATCCGCTTTGGTATGACTAGGGTGGAATCAACACGTACACATCCCAATCACACCCGTCGTCTTCCTTTTGCATCTTTGGAGCTGCCACTTCTCTTCAGTACCTGCTTCGTCCTGTGCCAGCGGTAGTACCGCGGTCTACAGCGGTAGTACCGCCGAAGCCCTCCAACGGTAGTACCGCTCCACGAAGCGGTAGTACCGCTCTCAGTGGTAGTACCGCTCCGCAGGGCGGTAGTACCGCTCGCGGGCTTCGGCCGTAGTACCGCAGCTGTTCCGTGCTACTACCGCCTCGATTCAAGACTGGTGTTTTCTCGTGTCGGGTTTTGCGGCACTAGAAGCGGTAGTAGAAGCGGTAGTACCGCTTCAAGCGGTAGTACCGCTCCTACTCCCGGGGTAGTACCGCTCTAGGGCCTGTGGCCTGTCTTCCTCGCCAGCGCGGTAGTACCGCTGGGTAGGGAGCGGTAGTACCGCTCTCAGCGGTAGTACCGCCCTGCCCTAGCGGTAGTACCGCTCTGTGCGGGGCTGCTCAGTGGGGTAACGGTTGGAATTGTTCCCCCACTATATAAAGGTGTCTTCTTCCTCCAAGTTGACCTACCTCTTTCCCCCAAAGCTCCATTGTTGCTCCAAGCTCCATTTTCGCCCGATCTCTCTCCCTAGCCAATCAAACTTGTTGATTTGCTCCGGATTGGTTGAGAAGGCCAAGATCTACACTTCCACCAAGAGAAATTTGATTCCCCCCACTTATCCCTTGCGGATCTTGTTACTCATGGGTGTTGAGCACCCTAGACGGTTGAGGTCACCTCGAAGCCATACTCCATTGCGGTGAAGCTTCGTGGTATTGTTGGGAGCCTCCAATTGTTGTGGAGATTGCCCCAACCTTGTTTGTAAAGGTTCGGTTGCCGCCTTCAAGGGCACCAATAGTGGAATCACGGCATCTCGCATTGTGTGAGGGCGTGAGGAGAATACGGTGGCCCTAGTGGCTTCTTGGGGAGCATTGTGCCTCCACACCGCTCTAACGGAGACGTACTTCCCCTTAAAGGGAAGGAACTCCGGTAACACATCCTCGTCTCCACCGGCTCCACTCTTGGTTACTTCGTGCCTTTACTTTTGCAAGCCTACTTGTTTTACATCCTTTGCTTGCATGTGTGCTAGTTGTTAGTGCATCATATAGGTTGCTCACTTAGTTGCACATCTAGACAACCTATTTTGTTGCAAAGTTTAATTTGGTAAAGAAAAGCTTAAAAATTATTAGTTGCCTATTCATCCCCCCCTCTAGTCAACTATATCGATCCTTTCACCTCGGCAGGCCGCCAAGGGGTGGCACCTGACCGCTCCTCTCAGGCTGCTGCCCCTGATGTAGGCCGCCTTGATGCATCGGCTCCTATGCCGCGCGCCGGCCCTCATGTCGTGAGCTTTGGCCGGTTCCGCATAGATTTCGAGGCCCTCCGCAAGAGGAAGGAGGCTTCTGGTGGTGAGGATCGCCCGTTCCGCCCATTGAAGCACAGGAAGTACTTCGCCATGGGTGAGTAAGTCCCTCCCTCTTGCAGTTCCTTGCTTGCCGCTCCTTTTGCTGATTGTGGCCTTTCGGGATCCCTCTTAACGAGCCCGTAGAGCCGGCCGAGGAGCTGCTCCCACAAGCTTCTCCTCCATCACCGACCTTGATTGTCCCGAGTCTGCCTGCTGCCCTTGGTGCAAGCTCGACTGGAGAGGAAGGCCGGCCTACGGCGCGCCTTGAACTTGTCGGCACGCCGCTCTTCCCTCGTGAGCTCTCCTTGGGCACAACCAGCTTGCCCCGAGCTCCTCCACTGATCATAGGCGGCGAGTGGCTGAAATCGATCTTCGGGTCCTCTACGGGAGGTGGATTGACACCTGGTCGGGTCCCGTGCGGGGCCCACCCGATGATCGCAGGGGCGCCAGCCCCTAGCCCCCTGTCGAGAGGGGGTGAACCACTCTAGGGCCCTCCGCCAGCATCGATGGCGGAGGATGATGTTGACGTCGTGCTTGGGCATGCGCGGGAGCGCAGCGCCGTCCGCCAAGAGTTCCTCCAGAGGGTGGCCGATGAAGTGAGCCAGCTTGGTGCAGAGCTGGCGGGCGAAGACGGGCGTCTCAAAGATGAAGGCTTGAGGCTGGTCGAGGAGCAGTGCAAGCTGAAGGCGGCTGTTGGTCTTGTGCGCCACCAGCGTGATCTCGAAAACGCCAAGGCCGAGGCATCCCTGGCGGCCTCTCGGGAGGCCTGCGCCCGAGCTATCGAGGAGGCTCAGGAAGCAGATCGTCGACGGGAGGCTGCGGAAGAGCGCGCGTGGGAGCTCCAAGACCGGTGCAACTCCCTTGAGCAGCAGGCGGAGTTGCGCCGAGCCGCCCTTGCATTGTTGAAAGGGGGGCCCTCCGGAGAGGAGGAGCTCCGGAGGCACGAGGAAGCACTGACATTGGAGGCTGCCGAGGGCAACCTCTATCTGGAGCGGTTGGAGACGAGGGGGCGCCAGGGAGGCCCGGATCCAGGAGGAGATTGACTGTCGCGTGGCAGAGGCTCGCGCCGGCCTTGAGCGCGGGTATGAAGAGCGGCTGGAGTTGATCAAGGCTGAAGCCGCGGGTAGGACCACTGCCCTCAGGACCAGGCTGACTGAAGCCACTCAGCGGGCTGAGGCCACCGCTGTCGCACTAAGCTCGACGCAGGCCGAGCTGGCCTCCTCCCACGCCGAACTTCTTCTTCTTCAATGGCGGGTTGATGATGCCGAGGCCGTCATGTAGCGGAATGCGGATGAGATCCGCCAGCGGCAGACGTTGGAACACATGCACGGCCCCATGCTCCGGACGCTCAGGGAAAGGGCTAACACGGCCTTGAGAAACATCTGCGAGCCAGTTGCTGAGGAGCCGCATGTGACCAACTACGCCGGCAATCTTCGGTTCTTCACTGATGTGGTGACGCATCTGGAGAACCGCTCTGAGAGGTCCCGCCAGCTGGTGGAGGAACGGAGCCACGGCCTGCTCGCGTGGGCATTTTCCCGCGTCTTCAGCCATCTCTAGAACATCGACCCCCTCTTCGACTTCGATGCCGCCATCGCCCCGGTGCCTGAGGCCGTCCGAGGCGATCTAGCACGGTGGGTGGAGGACAATGTAGATGCGCTCATCCGGGCCTTCACCTCTGATGACGACTGATGGTTGCTGCTGATGAAGGCGACGTGGTGAACAAGGGTGAAGACGGTGCCAACAACAGTGATGAAGAGGCTGGCGGCGACGACGGTGGTGCCAGCGACGCCTCCGGGGATGCCTTGGGGGATGCGGTGAGCGACATGTCCGATTGACCCCGCGCTTCCCCTGCTGTTCGTCCTGCGCAGGAAGAGACTCGAGCGTGGCCCTAAAGGTTGTGAGAGCATTTTGGGAGGGGAAGCCCCTCGTGTAAAAAGATTGTTGCCTACGTGTAGTTGAGATCGTCGCTGGATGGGCGCCTGCATGATGCCATGATTTTCGTGATGAGTAGATAGTCGTGGTTTTACCTTCATCTTGGCGAGCCTAGATTCGTCTCGCAGTGTCCATCCGAGGGCCTCATGAGGGCCCCGTTTAACCATGCGGCGAGAGCCTGGCTGGAGCGAACGTTGGCCGCGGGACAGCGGGCGCAGATGCTGGGCCCTGCCCTACTCGTGAGGGGCCCGCGAGAGGGAGGCAGCTAATGTGAATTCCAACTTTGAATAGAAATCGGAGCACGAGAAAGCACATGAATAAGACACAACACCCCTCCTCGCACACACAAACACAAATTCGACTTCAACTTAGGTCCGAAATGAGAAAGCTTGTTCACACGAAAAGAAGCAAGAGCAAAAGGCCGCGTCCGGCACCTAGTCTAGTCTTCGACGTCTTCTCACCAGCGCGGAGCTAAGTGCTACCACTGGGCGTGGGAGGGAGCCCCCGAGGCCCAAGGGCGGCTCTCCGGAGACTCCGGGGCGTGTACAGCCCCAACTCATTATTACGTGAGAGTGTCACGGGAGGCGAGCTTCACAGGAACTAGGCCTTCTTCATAGGTACTGGCCTTGCTTCATATCGCCAGATGAGGGCCCCGCCTTGCGCCACCCTTGACCACCATCGACGGCGACCGGAAACCAGGACGACACCAATGGGGAAAAGGGGACACCATCGGTTCCCCCGACGACCATAGGTCCTCTGCCGAGGGCAGGCCCTGGGGCACCTCCCCAGCAGAGGGCCTACCTCCGAAGAACACCTTAATCCACATGCCGTGGGGAGGAGCCTAGCTCCCGACCCCTCTCCTGTTGCCCCCAGTGCCCTCCTCCCGAGGGGAGGGAGGTTGCCGCACTGGGGCAGCCATCCGCTGCCGTGACCTGAACCTCCTGCGACCCATGGTTAGCATAAGCTTGCTCCTGAGGAATTAGCGGTACCCGGTAGTTGTTGCCGCTCGCATGGTTGTCGAGGCTTCCATGAGGCTCCTGAAAGAGCTTGGCCTCTGGCGCCTCTTCCTCCCAGCCTGGCCCGAGGAACGAGCCGTGGTCTTCCTCTAGTGTGTACCCTCGATCCACCATGTGGGGCACATAGGCCTCCGGGGTCACCACCCCAAAGGCCTCGCCGTAGTGCTCCACGCGCCATGCAGTTCAACTTGAAGCTCCATCTTGGGGACGGTAGGGCGGCGGCCCTCTAGGACCATAGGCAGCGATGCGCATGCCCTCGCTGACCAGGGGCGGTGCTGGCGCAACTTGCTGCCCAGCGCTGATGGCCAGGCCGGTGTTGATGAAGCCTTGAGGTGTGCTCGGGGCGCGTGGGCTCGGACTGGTCCGCCTCGTGACCCGCCCGGGGCCTGGGGTGGAAGCTGGACGCAGAACGGGGGATCCCCTAATGTAGCGGCATCCAGGAGCTCGGCGACGCGCTCCAGCAGCACATCATGGCCGCTTTCTTGCAGTCTGCACCGCAGCAGCTCTCGTGCCACCGTGAGCGCGGCCTTCATGTTCGCCTGCTCCCGTCGGGTGTGCGGTGCCGTGGCCACAGCATGGCTTCAGGACCTTGCTGCCGACCGTACCTGCCACGGAATGAGGGCAGGCGACACCTGGCCACGTCACCCGCGCTCTGCGAGGCGCGGGCTGCCTGAGGTGCGGGGTTGAGGTCATCTTGGGCAGGCGACACGGCATGGGCAGGCCATGCCGCCCAGCGCTCGGAGTTCGCCGTCGGGTCGCCAGACATGGAGGCGGTGGAGCGGCGGAACGCGGGACGGAAGAAGGAAGATTCTGGCGCACCCCTACCTGGCGCGCCAAATGTCGGATATAGGGTTCCGGCAGACCGTTAAGGTTCGAACTCTGGGGTGCGCACGAAGATCTTCCCCCTGCCGATCCACGTCCGATCACCTCGTGAGAATCTAAGCTAAACGATGAACAACACAAGCGACACGAGATTTATACTGGTTCGGGCCACCGTTGTGGTGTAATACCCTACTCCAGTGTGTGGTGTGGTGGATTGCCTCGGGGGCTGATGATGAATAGTACAAGGGAAGAACAGCCTCGCGAGAGGTGTTCTTGAGCTGGTGCGATGAACTGCTTGGGTGAGTTTGATCGCCTCTTGGATGTTGATCAGATGCCCCCTACTGTGGTGGCTAGTCCTATTTATAGAGGCCCTGGCCATCTTCCCAAATATTGAGCGGGAAGAGCGCCAACAATGGCCATTTTGGAGGGGAACATCTAGTACAAGTTATCCTAACTAAAGTTGGTCTTCGGCTGCCAAAGGCACTGGGGATGACGCCGTCTTGGGCTCCACGGTGACCTCCATCATGCCGCTCTGCTGGTCTTGGTCTCGTTGCACTAAAATGGCAACCTTTGCCTGATGCCTCGGTACTCCACGCCTGTGCTTGCCCCCTTTGCACCAAAGAGGAAACAAGGACACTTCACAGGCCGGCGCCCGCCTGGTCTCGATTGTCATGGCTTGCGTCATGAGCACTTCGTGAGGTATCCTGCCTTAATCTCTCCGCCTCCTCGCAAGCCTGCCTGGCGTGGCCGTTCCTGAGGAAGTCTTGTGTTGTCCGCCCTACGAGGCTTGGCCCCTCGCGAGGGTCTTTAGTCTTGCACTGATGAAGATGGGTCATACTGGGCCACCACTCGAGCCACGCCGCAGGCCGCAGGTAGGCAAGTCTAGGGACCCCCGTTCCTAGAACGCCGACAGCGCCACCGGCTGGTGGCGAGTTGGTGGTGGGGGCGACCCCCGTGGTCCGCACACTGGCGTGCATCGGCGCCACGGCCGCAGGAAGTTGGGGCCGCAAGCTCGTCGGCTCCAGATGTGGAGGCCACCAGTGCTGCCCCACCGGAGTGGACGCCTGGGGGTGGAACAGCTGTTCTGAACAAGGCCGCACAGAACGTCTGGGTCTGGCTCCAGGTTCAGGCCGCCGCTCTCCAGCATTATACGCAGGAGTTCCTGGCAGCACTAGCGATCGTCCGGGTATGCTTCTTGTTTTTGATTCTTGTAATCTTCCGTAGGGGCGCGTCAGCGCACCCACTGGGTGTAGTCCCCGAGTTCCGAGTCGGCTACTGAGCAGGCGGCCTAGAACTTTCGAGTAAGCTCGATTGTTGACTTGTTTTTTCTTCTGTTGTCTTTGTTGCAGGATTATCACAACATCCGCGCGGCCGCCTTCAACTCCCAGGTCCAGGAGCTGGCCCAGCAAACCGCTGATTTGAGCGAGAGCCGGAGTAAGCACTCCGCCTTCTCTCTCTCGCGGGGGCGCGTCAGCGCACCCACCGGGTGTAGTCCCCGAGATTCGGGCCGACTTTGTTGATTGTTGACCGCCTTTTCTTTCTTGTCTTTGCAGAAGCCAACGCCACCTTGCAGCAGTAGCTGGGCGAAGCCCAAACCGCGCTACGTGCCAAGGAGGAGGAGTGCAGCAAGGTGGCCCGGGAGCGCGACCGTCTAGTCAAGGAGCTGGCTGACCAGGCGGATCGTCACAAGACGGCCCTCCAGGAGGCGAAGGACAGTGAGGCCAGTCTTCAGGCCGAGTTCGAGACTCAGTGCTCGAACTAGGCCGATACGGAGAGGGCGCTGAACAACGGCTATAGCCGGATCGAGGACATGGTCTATGGTGAGTTGTCTTCTTCTTTCTTTCATCTGCCGATTGTTATATTATCTGGCTTCCGGCTTCATACTTCTTTTTCTTTCTTGCGTGGAGTACTTCCCTGGTTACGCTATTGCCGCCAGCCAAGCCATCGAAGCTCGCCGCGATGAGCGAAGGCAGGCTGGTACGGAGATCGCGCCAAATGCCCGTCGGTCGCTCGACGAGCAGCTTCTTGCCATCCAGGCTCATCTCCAGCCGGCTCATCGGATGCTCCGCCGGCTGCAGTGTGTCGGAGCCCAGGTGATCTCCGCCCTCTGGCCAGACGTCCAAGCTCCATGCACCCCCAGTCGGACTGCCTATTGGTTGGATGTGGCCGTCGGCCACTTCGAGGCGTGGAAGGGTTCCTCGGCCCGGGCAGGCGCACGGCGGGGTTTGGAGTTCATCAAGGCGTGGTATCCTGGGCTAGATCTAGCCCAGTTGGCCATGTTCCGGCAGGAAGCCAACGCAGAGTTGGTGGCGGTGAGGCGTGATCTCATTCAACGCGTCGCGGCGATCGCCGAGTACACTAAGACCGGCTTCTTCATCCCCGAGCTGGACGAGGAGGGTGCTGAGGCGCCGCCAAACTGGTTCGGGCTGAACCCGGATGACGGCGAGGACTCGGCGGAGGAGATTGCCTCTAGCGACAAAGGCGAGGACGAGGAGGGCGAGGATGGTGAAGACGACGCGCCGGAGGACGGAGCAGATGGCCAGGCTCAGCTCGACCGTGCCTTGAGCAATGAGCTGCGTGCGAGCACATCGACTGCTGTTGGAGATGACCAAGCCGAGACTCACCAGCCGGTCATTCCATCAGCCGGCGCCGGTGACTCCACCAGCCTGCCGGACCCGCCTGCTGCTCCCTTGGCCTAGGCGGCCAATTTTTATCTTAACTTTTCCTGCTTTGTAGTCTTTTGAACAAGATCGTTAAACTCGCGCAGTTCCACCCAATGGGGTTGTATTCAAACTTGCTGAATTCTAGCTTGAAAGCCTTGCTGTGTAAATATTATTTCGCACGTGTTTTGCTTACGCCGAATTCCGACTTGTCTTGCTTTATGTTCTTTTGGCTTTTTCCTTTGCCGCCCTCCCTTGGCTGCCGCCTTGCCAGCCAGGTAGCCGCTCTGCGGACTGTGGCTGGGTCAAGTACTTAGCCGTTTGGGAGGACAAGTACTTTGGCCATTTAGAACGTAGCAAGGTAAGTAAGAAACCGGTCGGCCGGCTGCTCAGCAGCCGGTCGGTGAGGCGGGAAGCTGGCCTATCTTATGTAAATGCTTTTGTCCGTAGCCATTTTTCATGTGGGCATCGTTTCCTGCATTTAACTCTTGCCAGCCGGACAGTCGCTCTGCGAGCTACGGCTTGTGGCATGTCACGCCCAATATGCGACCCTATCCAAAAGGAACTCGAAGGTCCCACCAAGGATAGACCCGCATATTGGAACGCTTTTGCAAGGTGGATATCATTACATCAACATTACATAATAGATAGGGATACATACATAAGGCATACAATGCCACACGAATATTACAATACATTACAAGAGATCAACATCCGACTACGGATGATACATAAACAGAAACTCAAACAATATCCACCCTGCTAGCCCAGGCTGCCGACCTGGAACCTATCCCCTGATCGAAGAAGTAGAAGAAGAAACTCAACGCAAGCAAGCGTCGCTCTCGCGTCATGATCATCGCAACCTGTACCTGCAACTGTTGTTGTAGTAATCTGTGAGCCACGAGGACTCAGCAATCCCATTACCATGGGTATCAAGACTAGCAAAGCTTAATAGGAAAGGAAGGGGTAAAGTGGTGAGGTTGCAGCAGCGACTAAGCATGATATGGTGGCTAACATACGCAAATGAGAGCAAGAGAAACAAAGGAACGGTCGTGAAGCTAGCAATGATCAAGAGGTGATCCTGAACTCCTACTTACGTCAGACATAACCTAGAAACCGTGTTCACTTCCCGGACTCCGCCGAAAAGAGACCATCACGGCTACACACGCGGTTGATGCGTTTTAATTCGGATCAAGTGTCAAGTTATCTACAACCGGACATTAACAAATTCCCATCTGCCACATAACCGCGGGCACGGCTCTCGAAAGTTTATACCCTGCAGGGGTGTCCCAACTTAGCCCATGACAAGCTCTCGCGATCAACGAAGGAATAGACCTTCTCCCAGGAAGACCCAATCAGTCTCGGAATCCCGTTTTACAAGACATTTCGACAATGGTAAAACAAGACCAGCAAAGCCGCCCAATGCGCCGACAATCCCGATAGGAGCTGCACATATCTCGTTCTTAGGGCAACACCGGATAAGCGAAGCGTACAGGTACCGACGAATCCAAGTTGCCAAGGAATGGTCCCGCACGGTGCTCTAGTTTGGACCAACACTTAGACAAGCATTGGCCCGGGGGGGCTATAATAAAGATGACCCTCGAGAGAGCGACTCCCAAGGGAAAAGTAGGTGGTGGTGAGGCAAATGGTAAAACCAAGGTTGGGCCTTGCTGGACAAGTTTTATTCAAAGCGAACTGTCAGGGGGGTCCCATAAATCACCCGACCGCGTAAGGAACGCAAAATCCAGGAACATAACACCGGTATGACGGTAACTAGGGTGGCAAGAGTGGAACAAAACACCAGGCATAAGGCCGAGCCTTCCACCCTTTACCAAATATATAGATGCATTAATAATATAAGAGATATTGTGATATCCCAACATAAACCCTGTCCACCATGGAGAAATCTTCAACTTCACCTGCAACTAGCAACGCTATAAGAGGGGCTGAGCAAAGCGGTAACATAGCCAAACAACGGTTTCCATAGGAAAGGTGTCAAAGGTTAGAGGTTCATGGCAATATGGGATGGCTTGATAAACAGGTAATAGGTAGCGCAGCAAAGCGATAGAACGAAGCAACTAGCATAGCAATGATAGTAGTGAGATCCAGGGTAGCGGTCATCTTGCCTGAAATCCCGCTA
Source organism: Triticum timopheevii (assembly GCA_963921465.1). Classification (NCBI taxonomy): domain Eukaryota; kingdom Viridiplantae; phylum Streptophyta; class Magnoliopsida; order Poales; family Poaceae; genus Triticum; species Triticum timopheevii. Next base: position 501,057,421 of record OY997266.1, on the reverse strand, counting down.
GGAAGAAGAACGAGTCCATGAAGAAGATGAAGCCACGAAGACGAACCACACGTAGACGAACGCATCCTCACGATCGCAACGAAACGGGAACTATCGAGAAGAAGCACACAACATGGTAAACACATCACACATGAACAAGGCATGATGCACAACAAGCATGATGCATGACAAGGCTACATGAAGCTACTCATGGCAAGAGATGATGCAAACAAGAACAACACATCAAGGCAAGTTTAAATGAGGCCGGGAACAACATATAACAATTCCGGTAAGTCCTCATATGCAAATTTCGAAATTGGTCCAGATCTGAATAAACCTTATGTTCAAGTTGTTAAACAGCAAGTTTAATATGCACCAAGATGATCTACCCAAAATTCTAGTCAAGTTACATATAAAGTTCATTAGATTCGGAGCTACGGCCTAGAAGATATGAGCAAAACAAGTTAAACATGGCATTGACGCAAAATGCATACAAACATCAAGCAAACACACCAAAACAAGGATGCAACATGATAATATGAAACTACATGCAAAATCAAGCAAGTTTCATATAGAGCACACTCAAAACGGAGCAACGGTGCAACACACACACTATACAAGTCATAGCAACAATCTGTCCAAAACAGCAACTAGGCATCTTGCAAGCATCAAAACAATAAGCTACAGCACCCCAACATCATAACAAAAGGCATGGGCATGAATTAATGGTAAAGCATAACAAAACATGAACACTGAGCTATCTCCAGAAATCACTAGAACATGCTCAAAAGGACATGGGAAGATTGCAAATAATAACAGTTTCAGACTTTGCAGAAATAACATCAGGTTGCAATGTTTAGAGCTATCAAACAACATGTTACAGGAACTTATCATGGCAAACAAAGGCATGGCCTGAATCTACTAATAGCATAGATCAAAAGTCCCTTACTGACCATGAGCCAAAAAGGCATAGAAAATATGATGGCACCCATGTAAACATGGCAAGTTATATTACAGATTCATACATGGCAGGAACAACAATAAGTAGGCATGTTGGTGAGCTTGAACCACTCACCACAGATCAATACATGGCATGGCAAGGCACCCAACAGTAAGAAGGCATGTTTATGAAGCTAAGCATGGCAAGAGCAAGTTCATAGGGTGCATGGATCACTAGGAAAACACATGGAAACAACGGAACTTAATGTAAACAGGCTGACAGCAACATTATCAAGCAACTTTGGAGCAAGATATGAACAATCTACAACAAGCTATAAATGCAATCAGGGGCATGGATGGATAGCGCATAACATGTAGATCAAAACATGTTTATAGAACATCTCCAGATTATGCATAGAATGATTACTAGAAGCATGTTAACATAGCAACAAACTATAACAGAATCTATCTAGCAAATCAGCAACATCATGTACACTACTTAACAAGCTCGATTCACTCACCACAAGTCATTGCATGACAATATAAGCATAGCATCTTCAATAAGGCATGTTTGTGAAACAAACCAAGTCAAGAACAAGTCCATAGCATGCAAGGATCAACTATAGCAACCTTGGCCAAATTGAATAACATGTAAAAAATCTGCCAGGAAACATTTTGAAGCAAAAGTAGAGCACTCAAATGACATGCTAGACTACTCCATAAATGCAAACAAGGGCATGAATGGATAGACAATAACCATATGTTCAAAACACCCTTACTGAAGTATCTCTAAATATGCATGGATCTCTCTGTAGCATCATGTTTACATGGCAACAAAATAACAGCAAAACAGGGACTAAAATCAGCAATATCACGAAGCCTAGTTTGCATCCTTGTGCTAGTCACCACATTGATCACAAAAATACATGGCATACACCCCTGGAAATATGGCATGGCATAGATCAAAACACATGAAGACATCAACCTCATAGGATGCACACATCAATCATGGCAAAAATGACAAATGAGCAAGTTATAACAGTTTCAGCAGATTAACAGCAACATGCACTCTTCCAACAGCATTTCGGGCATCAAGATGAGCTCAAATAAAAATGACGCAATGGAATGAAATGAAGTACTCGTCGAGACGAACAATTTGACATATTACACGCACGAAACGGAGCTACCAATGCAGAGATATAGCAGGTCAAACATGGCATGATAATACTGGAATCTGGGGACTTAATGGAATAACGGGGTCAACCTCCGTTCAGATCGGTTGCACGCGGATCGAGGCAGGTGGCTGCGCTCGCCGGAGATGGGGCGCGCGGCGGCCGGAGCTGACCGGAGAAGGACGCCGGCGAGCCGGGGTCGCCGGATCCGGCCGGCCCCTCACCGGATCTGGCGTCGGCGGAGGAGCTGGAGGGCGAGGCAGCCGGGGCGGGGACGAGGGACGACGTGGCCGGCGGCGGAAGACGCGAGCGCGGGCCGCGGGGCACCGGCCGGGCGCTTGCCGGCGGCGGGCGCGGAGCGGTGCGCGGGGCAGCGCCCGCGGGTCTCCCGGGCGGCGCGCGGAGGAGGCGGGCCGGGCGGCACCGGCAGCGCGGCCGGAGGTCGGCGGGGAAGCTGGCAAGGCGGCGGGGCGCGGGTCCGACCGGGGTCGGGGAGGAGACGGCGTACGGCGGCGGAGTCCGGCGGCGGCGCAGGCGGGCGGCGGCGGCGCGAGGGACCGCGCGGGCTCGGGCGGGCCGCGGGAGAGGCGGGTGGCAGCGCGCCACGTGGCGAGCCACGATTGGCTGCGGGCGCGGGCGCGGACGTGTCCGGCATGGGGCGGACGCGTCCGGTGGCGGCGGAGGGCGATTTGCTAGGGTTGGACTGCGCGAAAAATCCGGGAGGGACACATATTTATAGGTAGAGGGAGCTAGGAGTGTCCAAATGAGGAGCGGTTTTCGGCCACGCGATCGTGATCGAACGACCGAGAGAATGGAGGGAAGTTTGCTGGGTTTTGGGCCACTTTGGAAGGGGTGTTGGGCTGCAACTCAAAGAGGCTTTTACGGTTACCCGGTTAACCGTTGGAGTATCAAACGACCTCCAAATGGCACGAAACTTGACAGGCGGTCTACCGGTGCTATACCAAGGCCACTTAGCAAACCTCGGGCCATTCCGAAAAAGTTTAAAACCCGCACATGAAAAGAGGCAAAAGGGGAACGCCGGGGAACATAGGAGTGCCGGATTGCAAAACGGACAACGGGGAAAATGCTCGGATGCATGAGACGAACACGTATGCAAAAATGAGATGCACATGATGACATGATAAAATGCAACACGCAAGCAAATGACATGGCAATGACGGCGAATAACTGGCAGACACCTGGCGCATCGAATCCGGGGCGTTACATGGCAAGAGAGGGCTTAGATGCTGGCACATTACTTGTCCGACTACAGGTAGCACTGACATAGTACAAGGCGGCAAGCCCTCGGGTCGACTGGTCGAACCCGGTGCCAGGCAGAAGAATGAAATAACACATTCATAGGCATAAAACTTATCATATAGATAAAAGGGTAGTCCCCGAGTGCTCCTTGGGGGACCCGATGTCTTGCGCCTAATACAAAAGGTAGCATGGTACATACTGCATCAACTGTAAAATCTTCGAAGGAGGTTTGCATTCCATGGGCGCTCTGATTCCTTGCCGGAGTCGTCCTTCTTGCGTGCCCTAGGCTTCTGTGCATCGATCAGGTAGTAGAAGTCGTTGCCCAAGGCTTTGCTGATAATGAAGGGTCCTTCCCAAGGGGTCGAGAGCTTGTGCTGGCCGGCTATTCGCTGGATCAGCCGGAGCACAAGGTCGCCCTCTTGGAAGGATCTTGGCTTGACCTTCCGACTGTGGTAGCAGTGCAGGCTCTGCTGGTAGATGGCGGACCGGCTGAGTGCCAACAGCCGGCCCTCTTCCAGCAGATCGACGTTGTCTTCTCGTGCTTCCTTTGCCTCCGCTTCCGTGTACATGGTGATGCGAGGTGAGTCGAACTCGATGTCGGTTGGGATGACAGCCTCGGCCCCGTACACAAGGAAGAAAAGAGTGAAGCCGGTTGACTTGTTCGGAGTGGTGCGCAGGCTCTAAAGGACGGCCAGGAGCTCATCAATCCAGCAGCAAGTCAGGCACTCCAGTGGCTTGACCAGTCGGGGCTTGATCCCGGAGAGGATGAGGCCATTTGCTCGCTCGACTTGACCATTTGACTGCGGATGGGAAACAAACGCTAAGTCCAGTCGGATGCCCTACATCGCGCAGAAACGGGCCAATGCTCCTTTGGTAAAAAAATCATCGTTGTTGGTGATGATGCTGTGTGGTATGCCGTATCAAACGGTGATATCTGCGATGAAGGTCACAACAGTCAGCCCATTCAACTTCTTGATTGGCTTTGCTTAAATCCACTTGGTGAATTTGTCCATGGCAACAAGCATATGAGTCATGCCGCTGCATGCTGTCTTGAATGGGCCCACCATGTCCAGCCCCCAGACGGCAAAGGGCCAAGTGAGAGGGATGGTCTTGAGTGCAGAAGCTGGCAGATGTTGCTTGGAGCTAAATTTCTGGCAGCCCATGCAATGCTTGACCAAGTCCTTGGCGTCTTCCAAAGCAGTCGGCCAGAAGAAACTGTGACGGAAAGCCTTGGCAACAACTGATCTTGAGGCCGCATGGTGGCCGCATTCGCCTTGGTGGATATCTTTGAGGATGGCCTTGCCTTTCTCTGGTTCTACGCATCGCTGGAAGACTCCAGTCACGTTGCGCCTGACAAGCTCTCTGTTTACTATCATGTAGGCTTCTGCCCGGCACTGCACTTGCCGGGACGAGATCTCATCAGCCAGCAGCTCTCTGTTCACCAGAAACTTGAGAATGGGTTGCGCCCATGATGGAGCTGCGACTTCTTCTATAGTCAGTACATCCACTGCAACTAGGGCGGTTGGGTTGGGAGGTGGTGGGTTGGAGTCGGCTGCTGCTTGCTGTGTTGTTGAAGTCCCCGGGCCGGGTGCGGCTACAGCAGTCCCTGAGCCGCCTGCCAAAGTCCCCGAACCGACTGCTGAGGTCCCCAAGTCGGATCCGGCTGTTCCGGGGGCAGCCGACACGAAGATAGAATCTAATTCCAGCGAAAGCTTGATAGATGGCTTGAGGAGGCGCTGAAGGAAGACACTACTAGGGAAAAGCCTATACACAGAATCTTATCAGCAGCGCGCTTCAAAATAACTCGCTTCTGCTAACTAGCAGTAGCGCGGACCACTGAAACTCGCTGCTGAGACAAATATAGCAGTAGCGCGTCCACCCAAAGACGCGCTGCTGCTATAATTCCTACGAGGCCGCCGCGAGGCTAGTTATAGCAGCAACGCGTTAAAACGACACGCGCTACTGCTACGTAGCATAGTAGCAGCGCATTTCCCCGACAAGCGCTACTGCTAAGTTTCCTACAAAAATTTAGTCCCACCTCGCTCCGTGAAGAGAGTTTCTACCACCTTAAATATGTTACTTCTCACACTTTGACAAGCACTTGATCTTCATTGAACTCTATGTGTAGAATTTGTGGCTGCAATATGAGTCTTCACCTGTTCCTAAACGGGTGAGGACTCATATTGTCAAATCAGATTGTACACAAAAAGATCATTGATGATCAATGTGTATTTTTGCATGCTGACATATAGCAGTAGCGCTTTACTGTGAAAAGCGCTGCTGCTAGATAGCTTAGCAGTAGCGTGTTTTGCGGAAGAGCGCTACTGCTAAGCCATCCATCTCCCTGATCTCCTCCCTTCGGATCCACTCACACACAGCCACTCAAAATCTGCGCCGCACGCCCCCGTCGCCCCTCTCCTCCGCGCGTCTGTGCCGCGCGCCCCTGTCGCCCCTCCTCCGTCTGCGCCGCGCGCCGTCACCTCCTCCTCCTTTGATGGACTCGGTACCGGCCTCCTCCTCCGTCCTCCCTCTCCACTCACCGCTGGCCGGCCCCTCCTCGCTCCGCCTTCCTCCTCCGTCCTCCCTCAACTGGCCGCGCCGGCCGGCCCCTCCTCGCTCTGCCTTCCTCCTCCATCCTACTCTCTTCTCCCTCCTCGAGTCGCCCTCCTTCTCCCTCCTGCTCATATGCAACATTTTGATTTAGTTGATATAATTTAGTTGACTTAGTAGGCTAGTTGATTTAGTTGACTTAGAACATTTTGATTTAGTTGATTTAGTAGGCTAGTTGATTTAGTTGACTTAGAACATTTTGATTTAGTTGATTTAGTAGGCTAATTCATTTAGTTAATTTAGTTGACTTAGAACATTTTGATTTAGTTGATTTAGTAGGCTAGTTGATTTAGTTGCCTTAGAATATTTTGATTTAGTTGACTTAGTAGGTTAGTTGATTTAGTTGACTTAGAACATTTTGATTTAGTTGATTTAGTAGGCTAATTCATTTAGTTAATTTAGTTGACTTAGAACATTTTGATTTAGTTGATTTAGTAGGCTAGTTGATTTAGTTGCCTTAGAATATTTTGATTTAGTTGACTTAGTAGGTTAGTTGATTTAGTTGACTTAGAACATTTTGATTTAGTTGATTTAGTAATCCTTCGCTCATATTGCTTTAGGAAGAATGGCGCCACCACCACCACCACTATGTTAACTGTGCAAGTCAAGATGCGCCAGCAGCCTTGCAACTGGCAAGCTGTTCGGCATCTACTTCCAGCCGAGTTTTCGTCATGCGGCGGTAAGAAATTAGATGAAATGTAATAACTATTTTATTTTTAGTGTTGGCATTACTGCATTGTGTCATTTTGCTTAGTTTACACAGATCGTCCCATGCAATGTGAGGTTGAAATTCAACAAGCTGACAGGAGACACTGTGACATTTGAGGCTCCTGGGGGGCCGTACACTACGGAGGTCGAGAAAGGACGCAATATGTCGCAGATTGGAGGAGATGGATGGGCCCGTTTCGTCGCTCGCATACATCTTACTGGTGGTGAGTTGATCAGCTTCAACTTCCGAGCAGAAAGACCCAAGCTAGCTGTCATTTATCTCAACCTGGTGGAACATGATGAAGATGACGAAGATGATGAAGATGATGAAGATAATGAGGACCCACTCAATGAAGATGATGAGGACCCACTTAATGAAGCCATCGTAGCTCAAAGAACAAGGCTGAGTGAGGAGGAGGTGTCCAACCTGTGGGACATAATTCCGCCACGTGCTGACTTTGTCGGGGTGCCATTTGTGACCCGCTTGACAAATACCATGGTTGATCGACATGATATGGTATGTTATACTTACAAATGCAAATTAATAGTGTGAATTACTTAGTGTACAGTCCAATGATATGGTATGTTGTGTGGAATCTAGTCGATGATATATGTGTTTTAGTGTAGAGTTCGATCACATGCTTATTAATTGATATGTTTTTCTTATTCAGAAATGGGCAAAGAGCATATCTGTGAGTTATGGTATCGAGCCTGATGAAGAAGGCTCAGCTGGACTACGCCTTACTGCAAGGGGCTCCGTCACAACCTGTACTTAACGCGTGGACACGGACGGTCGCACACACTTAAGCTCGGTTGGGTGGAAGAAATTCCTCGATGGCAAGAATCTTCGTGTTGGACAGGCCATCCTAATTACTATTAGGAACACCAACCGCCCAGGCTTGAGGATGATGATTGTCTTCGATATCATCTAGAACTACATATGTGTGTGTGGCTATATCATCTAGAACTACATATGTGTGTGTGGCTATATCATCTAGCTAGAACTACATATGTGTGTGTGGCTGTATCATCTAGAACTACATATGATGATCGTCGTCGATATCATCTAGAACTACATATGATGATGGCCGTTGATCTGACCATGTACTGCTTGAGGATGCATGTTGGCTATGCATGAAATTGTTATCTTAGTACTCCCTTCGTTCCAAATTACTCGTCGTGGTTTGAACTAAAACCACGACGAGTAATTTGGAATGAAGGGAGTACTACCGTACCTAGTAATGGTTTATGAATTTGATATCTACTAGTAGTACCTAGTATCTAGCATCTGAAAGGAGAACTGAAAGTGAGAGGAGAACTGAAAGGGAATGGGGCAGTGGGAAAATGATGAAAGATATAGCAGTAGCATGGGATGAAGAAATCGCTACAGCTAGTTAATAGTAGCGCGTTCCCAAAAAGCGCTGCTGATATCGTTCAACAGTAGTAGCGCGGGTTGGGGCCGCGCTACTACTATGAGTTAGCTGTAGCGCCTTATTAGTAGCGCGGCCACCCGCGCTGCTGCTAGCCTGAAAACCCACGCTGCTGCTAGCCTTTTCCCTAGTAGTGAGACGCCAGCTGGTATGGCTTGCCGGGTGGAGCCGATTCATGCCAGGGCATCTACTTGCTCGTTGTCGGCCCATGGCACATGAAGGAACTCACACCCTTCGAAATATCCGCTGAGTTGTTGGACGAGGAAGCGGTAGCTTGCCATGTTTGCATCCTTGGCCTCCCAGTCGCCAGGCGACTGTTGGACCACCAAGTCCGAGTCGCCGTAGTGAAGGATCCGGTGGATGCCGAGTTCTTTAGCCAGCCGGAGCCCGTGTACGAACACCTCATACTCGGCCACATTATTGGAGGCAGCAAAGTGGATTTGCAATGTGTATCTGAGCTTGTCGCCTTTGGGAGAGGTAAGGACGATGCCGGCTCCCAGACCGGTGCGCATCTTGGAGCCATCAAAGTGCATCCGCCAATGGGTGGAATCCGGTGCTGGCGGCAGGTACTGGGTCACAGCCCAGTCGATGAGGAAGTCGGCCAACGCTTGGGACTTGATGGCGGTGCGAGGCTAGTAGAAGATGGTGTATGGAGCTAGCTCGATGGCCCATTTGGCCACTCGGCCTGATGCATCTCTGCTACCCATGATCTCAACAAGTGGGGCAGTGCAAACAACCGTGATGGGGTGCTCTTGAAAGTATGGATTGAGCTTTTTGGCGGCAAAGTACACACCGTAGCACAGCTTCTGGTAGTGGGGATAGTTCTGCTTTGAGGCCGACGGCACCTCGCTCAAATAGTACACGGGCCTCTGGACCGGCTATGCCTTGTCGTCTTCTGGGCGATGTACCACAATGATTGTGCTGACCACCCGGCTGGTTGCGGCAATGTAAAGGAGCATGTGCTCTTTGTCAGTCGGGTCGCCAGGATGGAAGGCGTAGTCAACATCTTCTTCTGCTGGAGAAAAGCCTCGTCCGCCTGGTCGTTCTACTCAAAGTGAGTGGTTTTCTTCATGAGCTGGTACAGGGGAAGAGCCTTCTCTCCCAGCCAACTGATGAAGCGGCTGAGGGATGCCAAGCACCCAGTGAACTTCTGGACGTCTCGCAGTTGGGTGGGTATCTCCATCCTCTTGATGGCTTTGATCTTCATAGGGTTGCACTCAATGCCGCGTTTTGAGACCAGGAAACCAAGGAGTTGGCTGACTGGTACTCCAAAGACACATTTCTCGGGGTTGAGATTGATTTGAAAATGGCGCAGATTGTCAAATATTTCCTTAAGATCTTCTAACAGGGTACCGCGCTTCTCCGTCTTCACCACAATATCGTCTACGTAGATGTGGGAATTTCTGCCAAGCTGTTTGAGGAGGCACTTCTGCATGCAACACTGAAAAGTGGCACCGGCATTTCTCAAGCCGAATGTCATGGTTAGGTAGCAGAAGGCTCCGAATGGTGTGATGAAGGTGGTCTTCAGGCGGTCGGCCGGGTTCAACTTGATTTGCTGGTACCCTGAGTAGGCATCCAAGAAACTTAGCAGCTCGCATCTGGCTGTGGAGTCTATTACTTGATCAATCTGAGGCAAGGCAAACATATCTTTGGGGCAAGCTTTGTTAAGGCTAGTATAATCAATGCACATGTGCCACTTGTTGTTCTTCTTTAGTATAAGGACAGGACTGGCTAACCACTCTGGAAAGAATACTTCCATAATGAAGCCAACTGCTAGGAGCCGGGCTATCTCTTCACCAACAATTCTTCTCTTCTCTTCTGACGGTCGGTGGAGGGGTTGCTTGACTGGTTTTGCATCTGCTCTGACATGTAGCTTGTGCTCAAAGAAATCCATCGGAACACCCGGCTTGTCCTTGGGGGACCATGCAAAGATATCCCGATTCTCACGGAGGAAATCGACAAGCTCGCTTTCCTATTTGCTGTCAAGGGTGGTTCCTACAAGAGCGAACCTCTCCGGGTGGTTCGGGTCCAGGGGTATCTTCTTGGTTTCTTTGGCCGGCTAGAAGGAGCCCTGGGTCTCTGACTCCTTGGGGTCTGGTGACAGGTTTGGATGCTTGCTGTCCATGGCCACAACCCGGTCAAGGAGCTTCTTCTCTGCGGCAATCACGAGGGACTCGGCCAGCCGACTTCTGGCTGCGGCACAGGCAGCCGACTTCTTGTAGTCTCCAGCTATGGTGATGATGCCATTGGTTTCTGGCATCTTCATCTTGAGGTAGGCATAGTGAGGTACTGCCATGAACTTGGCCAGAGCAGGTCGGCCAAGTAGTGCATGGTAAGGGCTCTCCAGGTCCACCACCTCAAACCAAATTGCTTCGCGGCGGAAGTGATCTTTGTCTCCGAAAAGGACATCTATCTTGATCTTGCCGATTGGTGAGAACGAAAGGCCAGGCACAATGCCATGGAAAACAGTCCGACAGGGCTGGAGTTGCTTCGCTTTGATGCTCAACTTCTCCATGGTCTCACGGTAAAGGATGTTGATGTTGCTGCCGCCATCTATCAGGACTCGGGAGAAACAAACAGCTCGCCTCTCTGTTGCAAAGGTGGCATCCAACACCAGGGCATAAGAACCTGGGGAAGGCATCACTTCCGGGTGGTCGGATCGGCTCCAACTGATGGGCTTCTCGGACCAGTGCAAGAACACTGGGACTTCAGAGGCGACAGTGTTGACTTCTTGGTGCTGCTGGCACCGGCTATGCATATAATCAGCCTGGCTAGTGAAGACAACGTAGGATCCATGTTCTTCAGGGAATTCATCTTGGATGGCACCGACTGCTGGATGGGCCGCCGGTTGCTGCATAAGCGGAGGTAGCTATTAGCAGGCGGGGGGAGGGGGGCAGCATCCCTTCGACCTTGGAGATTCAGGTGAGCCAGTGGCACTTCCGGGTGATGTGATTGGATAGCTTTGCGCCGCTGTGGAACTTGCAGGGTGCACCAAGAGTTTACTCATAAGAGAAGGCGGGTTGCCAAGCCGGCTTCCCGCCTTTCTGACGCTTGGGTAAGGGTTGCCCCTCTGGCTGCTGATCTCTGATTGTTGCCACTTGCTGGCTGGTGGAAGCCGGCATCGGGGCTTTGCGCTTGTTGTCCTTCTGCTGCTGGCGCCGACTAGTGTCACCAGCCAGCGTCCTGGGAGCCGGAGGGAGCACCTTCCCAGACGTGTCCACCTGAAGCTCTGACTTCATGGAGGAGTCGGCTGTGGCATACTTGTCTGCTATGATCAGCAGCTCATCGAGTGTAGCCGGCTCGTCATAGAGGACTCGGTGCTTGAGCAGAGTGCCTTCTCTGCACCCGACGGTGAAGTACTATATGGCCTGCACCTCATGCACCCCTTTGCAGGAGTTGCACAGTTTGGCCCACCGTGTCAGGTAGTCACGAGTGGATTTGGTAGGGCCTTGGACGCACAAAGAGAGCTGGCGAGGCTTGGGTGTCTGCTTATAAGTGCTGGTGAAGTTGCGGATGAAGACTTCGCTGAAAATCTACCCAGTTGTTGATGCTGTAGAGCTTGAGCCTATTCAGCCAAGTGCGTGACATGCCCTGAAGCATGAGGGGAACGTACTTCACGGCAACGTGCTTGCTGTCGTTTGCTAACTGCGGTGGAGTAGTCGACCAACCAATCTTCCGGCTTCACGGAGCCATTGTACTTGGGCGTATCTCTTGGGAGCGAGAACCCATTGGGGAAGGGCTCGTCGCGAATGAGGGGGCCAAAACAAGGCGGGCCAATCGCATCTTCTTGTTCTAGCACCTGGGATCGAGCCAGGCAGTCGATCCGATGGCGGGCATCGTTTTCTCCAATTCCTTCATGGCGGCCCAGCCGGCCGCTGAGCGTCGGGTGCTCAACAGGCGGCAAGAAGGCATACCTCTCCCTGCGAGGAGGAGGAGGAGGTGGACGGTCGTCCCATCTCTCCACAGCTCGAGGGCGGCCATCTTGGTCACGCTCAATGGTGAGGCGCGTCCGACTGCGGCTAGCAGCCGACTCTTTGTCTCTTCAGTCGCGGGCACCACCGGTTGTCGGCATCCGGGAGGTCGGCCTTGCTCTCGGTGGGGGGGGAGGGAGGATTCTCAGCGCGTGCGTCGGCTTCTTGCCGCGTCGATGAGCTGCTGAACACGCTCCGTCATGCAGCATCGCTCGTCACCATCCAGGTGGTCTAGCTCGTCTACTGCTGCTTGGGCAGCACGTATGTTCTCGATGGGCGTGGCATAGACCGGGCGTTCGGCCCTCAACATGCTGGCAATGGCCGCGCCGTGCTATCGGACGGTGCCCATGAGGCTAGGCTCGCCGGCAGCCGGTGTGCCGCAGACAGCGTGATCGACCTCGCGCTGATAGGCCTCGGTGAGGCATTCCATAGCAGCCAACTTCTTGCCGCTCTCGACGAGTGCGACGTAGCAGGCTTCCAGCATCTCGGCGTTGGCGTCACCCGCGATGGGTACAGACAGGTCCCGCATTGCCGCCTGCAATGGGTCTTGGGCGTCCCCACCAGAGGCTCCATCATGGCTGATGACGAACACCTAGGTGATGGTGCTGCCGCCGCTGTTCACACAAGGGAGCGGATCATCGATGACCACCACGTTGGTGGGGAAGGCGTCGAGGGATGCCGTGTGGAGTTGACAAGCAACGGGTCGGTGGAGCCGATCGACTCCAGGTCGGAGACGGGCTCGTAGGCGATGTCGAGTTTGCCAAGGAGATCGATGAGGCAGCTCTCGGAGCTGGCTGCGCCCGCGCCTGGCGCGGGCTTGTCGAAGAGGCGAATCTCGCTAATGAGATCAGCGAGGCAGCTCGCCGCACAGGAGACTTCTGCGCCATGCAGCGCGTCGGTGCAAACGCCATTGGGCGTGCCGGGCTGGCTGCGCTCGACAAGGAGGAACAAGGTTCCCGTCCAGAACAGATCTCTGGATGATGGTGCACCTAGCCCCAAGGTGGGCGCCAAATGTTGGGGGTTTGGTGCAACATATGCCAAGGGATGGGTTATCATGGTGGGAGCTAGTAAGACATCATCGGTGCCTGGAAAAGGGATAAGGCGTAAATATGTATGCCGATGCATCTTACCCAGGTTCGGGGCTCTCCTAGGAGATAACACCCCTAGTCCTGCTCTACGAGGTCTCCGCATGATCATTAGATCAACAAGTAGCTACAAGCTTGCTCCTTGAGCTGTTTGGCTAGAGGAGGAAGAAGGGCTAGGCTAGCTCTAGTCCTCTCTCTATATGTGTGTGTTCTCTAAGAAGTTGAACCCTTTGCATGGGTGCCCTAGGGGGTTTATATAGGCCTACCCCCAGGGGTACAATGGTAATCCGGCCGCATGTAGGCTCGGGTCGTCAGTGTCTCTGGTCGCCGGCTTCTCCACCGGCTACTGGGGCCCGCCGTCTGGTGGGTCCCGCCGGCTACTAGGCTCTCGGGCGACAGGTAGGGCCCGCCGCCTGTGGGTCCTGTCAGCTGCTCATCACTGTAGCCCTGCCTTTGATGACGAGGGCTTGGTCGGGGAGAGCGTGGCTATAGTACCGCTTCCTGGCGGGCGCTCACTGTAGCCACACCCCATCTTATCTGGTTAATGTCACACAAACTTCAAGGGAAGGGGAGGGTCGGCTGCTGGGAGTCGTCCTCCCCCTATGCCGACTGGTCAGGGCTCGCCGCCTTCTGGCATCTCATGGACAGGTAGGTCCTGCCGCCTGCGAGTCGTACCGACATCCCATCGTGGGAGCATGGCTTCTTATGCCATGGATGATGTCATGGGCAGCGTGGCAATAGTGCTACGTCGGGCTAGGGATGGCCGCCCGGTATGCTACATGATATGTCTCCAACATATCTATAATTTTTGATTGTTCCATGCTATTATAATACTCGTTTTGGATGTTTATGGGCTTTACTTTGCACATTTATATCATTCTTGGACTAACCTACTAACCGGAAGCCCAGCCCGTATTGCTGTTTTTTTGCCTATTTCAGTGTTTCGAAGAAAAGGAATATCAAACGGAGTCCAAACGGAATGAAACCTTTGGGAGCGTGATTTTTGGAACAAATGTGATCCAGAGGACTTGGAGTGCAAGTCAAGAAGCAGCCGAGGCGGCCACGATGGTGGAGGGCGCGCCCCCCTATCTCATGGGCCCCTCGGGCGGCCACCGACCTACTTCTTCCTCCTATATATACCCACGTACCCCAAAAACATCAGGGGAGCCCATGAAAACCTATTTCCACCACCGTAACCTTCTGTATCCGCGAGATCCCATCTTGGAGCCTTACCGGTGCTCCGCCGGAGGGGGAATCGACCATGGAGGGCTTCTACATCAACACCATAGCCCCTCCGATGAGTTGTGAGTAGTTTACCACAGACCTTCGGGTCCATAGTTATTAGCTAGATGGCTTCTTCTCTCTTTTTGGATCTCAATACCATGTTCTCCTCGATCTTCTTGGAGATCTATTCGATGTAACTCTTTTTGCGATGTGTTTGTCGAGATCTGATGAATTGTGGGTTTATGATCAAGTTTATCTATGAGAAATATTTGAATCTCCTCTGAATTCTTTTATGTATGATTGAGTTATCTTTGCAAGTCTCTTCGAATTATCAGTTTGGTTTGGCCTACTAGATTGATCTTTCTTGCAATGGGAGAAGTGCTTAGCTTTGGGTTCAATCTTGCGGTGTCCTTTCCCAGTGACGGCAGGGGCAGCAAGGCACGTATTGTATTGTTGCCATTGAGGATAAAAAGATGGGGTTTATATCATATTGCATGAGTTTATCCCTCCACATCATGTCATCTTTCTTAATGCGTTACTCTGTTCTTTATGAACTTAATACTCTAGATGCATGCTGGATAGCGGTCGATGTGTGGAGTAATAGTAGTAGATGCAGTAGGAGTCGGTCTACTTATCGCGGACGTGATGCCTATATACATGATCATGCCTAGATAATCTCATAATTATTCGCTTTTCTATCAATTGCTCGACAGCAATTTGTTCACACACCGTAATACTTATGCTATCTTGAGAGAAGCCACTAGTGAAACCTATGGCCCCCGGGTCTATCTTTTATCATATAAGCTTTCAATCTACTTTTATTTGCATCTTTACTTTTCCAATCTATATCATAAAATACCAAAAATATATTTATCTTATCATACTATCTCTATCAGACCTCACTTTTGCAAGTGGCCGTTAAGGGATTGACAACCCCTTTATTGCGCTGGTTGCGAGTTCTTTGTTTGTTTGTGTAGGTGTGTGGGACTTTTGAGGAGCCTCCTACTGGATTGATACCTTGGTTCTCAAAAACTGAGGGAAATACTTACACTACTATTGCTGCATCACCCTTTCCTCTTCAAGGAAAACCAACGCAAGCTCAAGACGTAGCACTACACTGTGGCCACGTTTGTTCCTGGATCCGGGGGTGGCATGCTATATTGTAGCCACGCCCCGTCTCGTCATTGTTATGTGGGTGCAAACTTTGAGGGCACAAGGATAGGCCACCTGCTAGGAGTCGACCGTTCTGGTGGCCGCCTGCTAGGAGTCGGTCCGCGTCAGGGCCACTCTTTGGGCCTCGCCGCCTTCTAGCAGGCGGCCGTTCGGACCAGCTGGCCACAAGAAGGCGGTCCCTTGTCTTTGATGTTCGAGGGGCGCAGCCGGCCCCGATGTCTTGAAATATCATGGGGAGCAGATAGGGCTACCCGTGGTCATTTACTCCGACACCTACAGGTCCATAGTTATTAGCTATATGGCTTCTTCTCTCTCTTTGATTCTCAATAACATGTTCTCATCGATGTTCTTGGAGATCTATTGATGTAATATTCTTTTGCGGTGTGTTTGCCGAGATCTGATGAATTGTGGATTTATGATCAGATTATCTATGAATATTATTTGGTTCTTCTCTGAATTCTTATTTGCATGATTGGGTATCTTTGCAAGTCTCTTCGAATTATCGGTTTAATTTGGCCTACTAGATTGATCTTTCTTGCAATGAGAGAAGTGCTTAGCTTTGGGTTCAATCTTGCGGTGTCCTTTCCCTGTGACAGCAGGGGCAGCAAGGCACGTATTGTATTGTTGCCATCGAGGATAAAAAGATGGGGTTTTCATCATATTGCTTGAATTAATTCCTCTACATCATGTCATCTTACTTAATGCATTACTCTGTTCTTTATGAACTTAATACTCTAGATGCATTCTGGATAGCGGTTGATGTGTGGAGTCTTGTTTCGGTCTACTTGACATGGACGTGATGCCTATGTTCATGATCATTGCCTTAGATATCATCATAACTATGCGCTTTTCTATCAATTGTTCGGCAGTAATTTGTCACCCACCGTAATATTTGCTATAATGAGAGAAGCCACTAGTGAAACCTATGGCCCCGGGTCTCTTTTCCATTATATTGAATTTACTAGTTTCCCATCAACTTGCCAACTTCTGTCGCCATTCCTTTTAATTG
Source organism: Triticum timopheevii (assembly GCA_963921465.1). Lineage (NCBI taxonomy): Eukaryota > Viridiplantae > Streptophyta > Magnoliopsida > Poales > Poaceae > Triticum > Triticum timopheevii. The sequence continues at coordinate 501,040,861 of OY997266.1, read as the reverse complement.
CAATCTTTACTTTCCAATTTATAAACCAAAAATACCAAAAATATTTACTTTACCGTTTATCTATCTCTATCAGATCTCACTTTTTCAAGTGACCGTGAAGGGATTGACAACCCCTTTATCGCGTTCGGTGCAAGTTGTTGATTGTTTGTGCAGGTATTCGGTGACTTGTGCGTTGTCTCCTACTGGATTGATACCTTGGTTCTCAAAACTGAGGGAAATACTTACGCTACTTTGTTGCATCACCCTTTCCTCTTCACGGGAAACCAACGCAAGCTCAAGAGGTAGCAAGAAGGATTTCTAGCGTCGTTGCCGGGGAGATCTACATCAAGTCAAGCCATACTAAGTACCCATCATAAACTCTTCTCCCTTGCATTACATTATTCGCCATTCGCCTCTCGTTTTCCTCTCCCCCACTTCTAAAACGATTTTTGAAAACCTTTGCCTTTTCTTCGCCCCTCTTCCATTCGTCTTCTTTCTAGTTTCTCCTTTGCTAGATTGGTTTGTTTCCATCATGTATGAAATTGGGGAGGTTATCATTGGAAAGGATAGTAATAGCGATGGGGGGGGGGACTTTGATGCTTTTGATAATACGAATCCTCATGAAGAACCTACTATTTTAAACACTAAAAAGTTCCGCATTGGTAGCGGTAATACTGTTGGAAAAGGGGTCATTCAAGCTTTCTTTACTTCTACTGGTTCTTTTCTTTACCCACTATGGGTGGGTCTATTCTACATAAAACTAGTAGTCTTGCAGATTTTATATATTTGCTCATAGTTGAACTTGAAAGACAATTTATTCACATGCATCCTTGCATACAAAGGATTTTTCTAGAGTTTTCTAATATCGAGCATTCTTCTGTTAAGCGTGCGGCTACCATCTTTCTAGCACATGAGTTTAGATTTATAATGAAAGAGGCCAATGAAATTTTTGTGCATTATAGGGTGGACGCCGGTTGTTGGGGATATAATTACTGGGTATGAACCACCCAGGAGGGGCCAGGTCATACCACTGGCGACTATCAATGAAGATGGCGGGTCATAGCAAGCCCGTTGACGGCCCAAGACCTAGAGGCGACTTAAGGCCCAAGAGGATGAACCGCCATATGAATGACTTGTATTGTAAGGCAGGTTTAGTTAGTCACCAAGACGGACACGTTGTCTATGAGCCGGCCGGGACTCTGTAAGCCGCCGGGCATCAACCTATGTATATAAAAGGATGACCCGACGGCGAGTTAGGGCAAGAAAGAAGAGATCAAGAAATAGGTCAAGCGTATCCGCTCCCTGGTAATCGAAGCCCAAGCGATACCATCCTACACTGGATTAGGCTTTTACCTCCACTGCTAGGGGCCGAACCAGTATAAACTCTATGTGTCCCTTGTCCCGTTTAACCCCTTCAAGCTAACTACATTGCGATGGCTCCACACCTAAGTCCTTACGCTAGGACATCTGACGTGACAATTCCATGACAGTTGGCGCCCACCGTGGGGCCAGCGCATGGTGGTTTCGAGTTCTTGAAGGGCAGCTTTGCAGGGCTCAAGGGGTATGTTGTGGGCCGGATGACTAAGAGTCCTCGCGGCAAGCTCTACATCGACGACGAGGGCTGGGGCCCCAAGGCCGACTCAATCGAGTATAGGTACCGGGTCCCCTTGGGCGGAATCCATGTCTTCATCGGCAAGATTGGTGAGTCGAAAGATGAGCCGGATATCTGCACCGACATCGTCGAGTCGGCTCAGCGCGCGCGACCCGCGAAGGTTAAAGCCACCCCGAAGCATGTCTTTGTTGGTTTCGTTCATGGAGCAGAGCTAGGAGGATCTGAATCTGGTGGTGAGACGGTTGTCTACTCAGGCAACGAGTCCTCTACTAGAGAGACCAACTCCATCTATCAGGTTCAGGATGGTGGGCTCGGGGGCAGTTCCGATGGTGACAGTATTCCGGACCCCTACGAGCCGCCACACCGGGTCACGGTCTTCATGGCTGGTACACAACCAGCGCAGGACTCTATGACTGCAGCAGCAATGATCTCCGGGTCAGCAACAGCGACGGCTTCTGGGCAGGAGGCCCAGTGCGCCCGCCGGCTCAAGTCTTGTCCGATCTGTTGGATGCTCTGACAACGTTGTTAACGGCGGAGGTTAACCCCGTGAATCAAACTCAGCATAATGCGGAGGTTGCAAAATTGTGTGATGAGATAGCACAAGCCAAGGAGGAGATAAACATGGAGAACACCCGTATGGCAACGGAGTGAGCCGCCTTACAGAGGGAGGCAGAACGGCTTCATGCAGAGAGCTTCTGCTTAAGCCTGGCTGGGATGCATCAAATGTTGTCTTCAACAGAAGGCATGTGAGCAGGCTGCCCCCGACTTATGATGCGAGGAACCTTTTCAACACGCCTGGGGCAGGAACCAGTAACCCACCTGGTGTGGATCGGGCCATTGAGGCACCGGCGGTTGGAGAACCGGTTCAACCACGAGCTGCAGACCCCCCGCGTTTGAACTTGTCCCCTCCTCAGCACATTCCAACACCTCCTGGGCATTTTTCTAAACCCTTGGATAACATGATAGCTGCGGCTACTCGACTGGCGGCTCTCCCAGCTCAGGATGAGTCGCCAGTAGCAATGGAAATACAGAGAGCCGGAGAACTTCTTCAGACGATTGTGGCCCAATAGGCGGCTTATTCGTATAGTCGTGATTGTATCCACTCAACACCACGTCCAAATAGGAGTTATAGCAGGCATATTGAGGAATCGGCCGTGTCAAGTAGTGAGTGGCACCGCAATCAGCCTCGTAGGCCTGACCCGCCGCGCGCTGGTAATGATGCTCAGGCTTTGGTAGACCAGGGCGGAGCGCGGCGTGAGGCAGAGCTGGTGGCTCAGTTGGCCGTTCAGCAGCAATCTCCGGTTTATCCTTCAGCGTCCGTGGAGGCAGGAATGACCTCTAGAACCTTGGGTGTGCCATGTTTAGTGTCGGCTCTACGTAATGAGCACTTGCCTAAGGATTTCAAGGGCCCCTGTAAGGTGCCTAATTAAACGGCGGATCAGCCCCCAGAGGCTTGGATTGAAAGTTATGAGATGGCTATGGAGATGCTGGATGTCGGTGATGCTGCATGTGCTAAGTATTTCACCATGATATTGGATGGGCTGGCTCGTACTTGGTTCAAAAGCCTGGCCGCTAACTCTATTGGATCATGGGCAGAGTTTAAGAGGCGTTTCATTCAAAATTTTAAAAACACATGCAAGCAGCCTATGTCGATTCTGGATTTGGATTCTTGCGTTCAAGGTGAAGGCGAGTCAACAACCCATTGGGTGCGCCAGATCTCATCTATCATACACTCGTCAGATAGTATCAATGACGGTTCTGCAGTCCTGATGTTGGAGAAAAATGGTTGTTTCATCCCCCTTAAGCACAAGCTGGGGCGGCTTAAATGCCACTACAATGACATGGGGGAGCTAATGGCAGCTCTCGTCAAATATGTCGACTCTAATAGTACCAAGGACCCCGAGTCTGATGATGAGAAGTCGGGTAAGACAGTGTGAAAGGGCAGCAGCATAACCCGGCAGGTCAAAGTAGATGTGAGGAAAGGATGATGGAGACTATGATTCCCCCACAAGTCGGGATGAGACTCCGGACGAAAAAGAAAGAAAATAAAAAATAGGCCATAAAAAAGAGAAGGCCCAAATAAAAAATGAGAGAAAAGGGAGAAGGACAATGTTACTGTCCTTTTTCCACACTTGTGCTTCAAAGTAGCACCATGATCTTCATGATAGAGAGTCTCCTATGTTGTCACTTTCATATAATAGTGGGAATTTTACATTATAGAACTTGGCTTGTATATTCCAATGATGGGCTTCCTCATAGTGCCCTAGGTCTTCGTGAGCAAGCAAGTTGGATGCACGCCCACTTAGTTTCTTTTTGAGCTTTCATACACTTATAGCTCTAGTGCATCTGTTGCATGGCAATCCCTACTCACTCACATTGATATCTATTGATGGGCATCTCCATAGCCCGTTGATATGCCTTGTTGATGTGAGACTATCTTCTCCTTTTTGTCCTCTCCACAACCACCATTCTATTCCATATGTAGTGCTATGTCCATGGCTCACGCTCATGTATTGCATGAAAGTTGAATTTTTTTGAAAATACTAAAGTATGAAACAATTGCTTGGCTGAAACCGGGGTTGTGCATGATTTAAATATTTTGTGTGATGAAGATAGAGCATAGCCAGACTATATGATTTTGTAGGGATAGCTTTATTTGGCCATGTTATTTTGAGAAGACATGATTGCTGTGTTAGTATGCTTGAAGTATTACTATTTTTATGTCAATATTAAACTTTTGTTTTGAATCTTTCGGATCTGAACATTCTTGCCACAATAAAGGAAATTACATTGATAAATATGTTAGGTAGCATTCCACATCAAAAATTCTATTTTTATCATTTACCTACTCGAGGACGAGCAGGAATTAAGCTTGGGGATGCTTGATACGTCTCCAACGTATCTATAATTTTAGATTGTTCCATGCTATTATATTATCTGTTTTGGATGTTTAATAGGCATTTATATGATATTTTATATTATTTTTGGGACTAACCTATTAACTGAGGGCCAAGTGCTAGTTTTTGTTTTTTTGTGCCTATTTTAGAGTTTCGCGGAAAAGGAATACCAAATGGAGTCCAGATGGAATGAAACCTTCACGATGATCTTTCTTGGACCGAAAGGAAACCAGAAGACTTGGAGATGAAGTCGGAGACGCAACGAGGCGGCCACGAGGCAGGAGGGCGCGCCCAGGGGGGTAGGTGATGTCTACTACACAACCTTCTTCTTGTAGACGTTGTTGGGCCTGCAAGTGCACAGGTTTGTAGGACAGTAGCAAATTTCCCTCAAGTGGATGACCTAAGGTTTATCAATCCGTAGGAGACGTAGGATGAAGATGGTCTCTCTCAAGCAACCCTGCAACCAAATAACAAAGAGTCTCTTGTGTCCCCAACAACCCAATACAATGGTAAATTGTATAGGTGCACTAGTTCGGCGAAGAGATGGTGATACAAGTGCAAAATAGATGGTAGAAATAGGTATTTGTAATCTGAAAATATAAAAACAGCAAGGTAACAAATGATAAAAGTGAGCGTAAACGGTATTGCAATGATAGGAAACAAGGCCTAGGGTTCATACTTTCACTAGTGCAAGTTCTCTCAACAATAATAACATAGATAGATAATATAACAAGCCCTCAACGTGCAACAAAGAGTCACTCCAAAGCCACTAATAGCGGAGAACAAACGTAGAGATTATGGTAGGGTACGAAACCACCTCAAAGTTATTCTTTCGGATCGATCTATAAAAGAGTTCATACTAGAATAACACCTTAAGATACAAATCAACCAAAACCCTAATGTCACCTAGATACTCCATTGTCACCTCAAGTATCCGTGGGCATGATTATACGATATGCATCACACAATCTCAGATTCATCCAACCAGCATAAAAGTACTTCAAAGAGTGCCCCAAAGTTTCTACCGGAGAGTCAAGAACGTGTGCCAACCCCTATGCATAGGTTCCCAATGTCACGAAACCCGCAAGTTGATCACCAAAGCATACATCAAGTGGCACATGATATCCCATTGTCACCACAGATAATCACGGCAAGACATACATCAAGTGTTCTCATAAAAGACTCAATCCGATAAGATAACTTCAAAGGGGAAACTCAATTCATCACAAGAGAGTAGAGGGGGAGAAACATCATAAGATCCAACTACAATAGCAAAGCTCGAGATACATCAAGATCGTATCACCTCAAGAACACGAGAGAGAGAGAGAGATCAAACACATAGCTACTGGTACATACCCTCAGCCCCGAGGGTGAACTACTCCCTCCTCGCCATGGATAGCGCCGGGATGATGAAGATGGCCACCGGTGATGGGATCCCCCTCCGGCAGGGTGCCAGAATGGGCTCCCGAGAGGTTTTTGGTGGCTACAGAGGCTTGCAGCGGCAGAACTCCCAATCTATCTTCTGTTCTGGAAGTTTTAGGGTACAAGAGTATATATGGGTGCAGGGGTACGTCGGTGGAGCTACGGGGGCCCCACGAGGTAGGGGGCGCGCCCGGGGGGGTGGGCGGGCGCGCCCCCCACCCTCGTGGGCAGCCCGTATCTCCTTTGATGTGCAATCCAAGTTCCCTGGGTTGCTTTCCTTCCAAAAATAACTTCTCCAGTTGATTTCGTTCCGTTTTGACTCCGTCTGGTATTCCTTTTCCTTGAAACACTGAAATAGGCATAAAACAGCAAATCTGGGCTGGGCCTTCGGTTAATAGGTTAGTCCCAAAAATAATATAAAAGTGGATAATAAAGCCCAATATTGCCTAAAACAGTAGACAAAGTAGCATGGAGCAATCAAAAATTATAGATACATTGAAGATGTATCAAGCATCCCCAAGCTTAATTCCTGCTCGTCCTCGAGTAGGTAAATGATAAAAAAGAATTTTTGATGCAGAGTGCTACTCGGCATAATTTCAATGTAATTCATCTTACTTGTGATATGAATATTCAGATCCGAAAGATTCAAGACAAAAGTTCATTTTGACATAAAAATAATAATACTTCAAGCATACTAATAAAGCAATCATGTCTTCTCAAAATAACATGGCAAAAGAAAGTTCATCCCTACAAAATCATATAGTTAGGCCATGCTTCATTTTTGTCACACAAAGATGTTCCCAACTTCTATACCCCCGATGACAAGCCAAGCAATTGTTTCATACTAAAATAATCTCAAACTTTTTCAACCTTCACGCAATACATGAGCGTGAGCCATGGATATAGCACTATGGGTGGAATAGAATATGATGATGGGGATTGTGTGGAGAAGACAAAAAAGGAGAAAGTCTCACATTGACGAGGATAATCAACGGGCTATGGAGATGCCCATCAATTGATGTCAACATGAGGAGTAGGGATTGCCATGCAACTGATGCACTAGAGCTATGAATGCTCAATAAAGAAAATTAGTGGGTGTGCATCCAACTCGCTTGCTCATGAAGACCTAGGGCATTTGAGGAAGCCCATCGTAGGAATATACAAGCCAAGTTCTATAATGAAAAATTCCCACTAGTATAAAAAGATAACTTATGAGACTCACTATATGAAGAACAAGGTGCTACTTTGAAGCACAATATATGAGACTCACTACATGAAGAACAAGCTGCTACTTTGAAGCACAAGTGTGGAAAAGATATAGTAGCATTGCCCTTTTTTGGGCCTTTTTTTTGGGCAATGCTCTAATAATGATGATCATCACACTTCTATTGATTACAAAATAAGGATTACAACTCGAAACTTAGAACAAGATATGACTCTATATGAATGCCTCCGGCGGTGTACCGGGATGGTGCAATGAATCAAGAGTGACATGTATGAAAAATAATGCATGGTGGCTTTGCCACAAATATGATGTCAACTACATGATCATGCAATGGCAATATGACAAAAGTAATGTATGTCATGAATATGATGATGGAAGTTGCATGGCAATATATCTCGGAATGGCTATGGAAATGCCATGATAGGTAGGTTTGGTGGCTGTTTTGAGGAAGATATAAGGAGGTTTATGTGTGATAGAGCGTATCGTATCACGGGGTTTGGATGCACCGGCGAAGTTTGCACCAACTCTCAAGGTGATAAAGGGCAATGCACGATACCGAAGAGGCTAGCAAAGGCGGAAAGGTGAGAGTGCGTATAATCCATGGACTCAACATTAGTCAAAAGAACTCATATACTTATTGCAAAAATTTAGAAGCCATCAAAAATCAAGTACTATGTGCATGCTCCTAGGGGGATAGATTGGTAGGAAAAGACCATCGCTCGTCCCTGACGCCACTCATAAGGATGCACAAGCCAGGTACACTTCATGTTTCAAATTTGTTACACAACTTTAACCATACGTGCATGCTACGGGACTTGCTAACTTCAACACAAGCATTCTTTGAATTCATAATCACCCAACTAGCATGATATTAATATCACTACCTCCATATCAAAACAATTATCAAGTATCAAACTTTTCTTAGTATTCAACACACTCATAAGAAAGTTTCACATATCTTGAATACCAAGTATATTAATATTAAGCAAATTACCATGCTATTAACGACTCTCAAAATAATCTAAGTGAAGTATGAGAGTTCATCTATTTCTTCAAAATAAAACTACCATCATGCTCTAAAAGGTATAAGTGAAGCACTAGAGCAAAAATTATCACGCTCAAAAGATATAAGTAAAGCACTATGAGCAAAACTATCAAGCTCAAAAGATATAAGTGAAGCACATAGAGTATTCTAAAAAATTCCAATTCATGTATGGCTCTCTCTCATTTAATAATTTCAGATCTTGATACTTTATTCAAACAGCAAGCAAAGCTAAAGAAAACTACATTGCAAGGATAGCACAACTCATGTGAAGAAGCAAAAACTTAGGCTCAACCGATACTAACCGATAGTTGTTGAAGAAGAAAGGTGGGATGCCTACCGGGGCATCCCCAAGCTTAGATGCTTGAGACTTCTTGAAATATTATCTTGGGGTGCCTTGGGCATCCCCAAGCTTGAACTTTTGTGTCTCCTTAATTCATCTCATATCATGGTTTCTCTTTTTATCAAAAGCTTCATCCACAACAAACTCAACAAGAACTCGTGAGATAGGTTAGTATAAACCAATGCAAAACCTTATCATTTTCTACTGTAACAAATCACTAAAATTATTATTCAACATTGAATACTAAATGCCTCTGCATATTTAATACTCCTATCTTCAAATAGAATCATTAAACAAGCAAACATATGCAAACAATGCAAACATAACAGCAATCTGCCAGAACAGTACAGTCTGTAAAGAATGCAGGAGTATCAATACTTCCCTAACTCCAAAAATTATGAACTAAAATTCCCACTGTAATAAATTTATCAGATCTCAATATGCAAAAATATTCAACATTATACCACTCTCTGACTTTTCTAGGGAGTTTTTGCAACGGCGGTAAACTTTCTGTTTTCAAACAGCAATATGTATACTAGCAAAGTAAGCATGGCAAAGGCTATCCTTGACTTTTTTATTGAAACTAAAGATGCAAAACATTATTCTAAATGATATCAAGCAAATAATAACAAAAGAAAATGACACTCCAAGAAAAACACATATCATGTGGTGAATAAAAATATAGCTCCAAGTAAAGTTACCGATGGTACGAAGACGAAAGAGGGGATGCCTTCCGGGGCATCCCCAAGGTTAGGCTCTTGGTTGTACTTGAATATTACCTTGGGGTGACTTGGGCATCCCCAAGCTTAGGCTCTTGCCACTCCTCATTCCATAGTCCATCGAATCTTTACCCAAAACTTGAAAACTCCACAATACAAAATTCAACAAAAAACTCGTAAGCTCCGTTAGTATAAGAAAATAAAGCAACCACTTAGGTACTGTAATGAACTCATTATAATTTCATATTGGTGTAATATCTACTGTACTTCAACTTATCTATGGTTCATACCCTCCGATACTACTCATAGATTCATCAAAATAAGCAAACAACACATAGAAAACAGAATCTGTAAAAAACAGAACAGTCTGTAGTAATCTGTACCAAACGTATACTTCTGTAACTCCAAAAATTCTACCAAATTAGGAAGTCCTAAGCAATTCGTGTACCAATCCATAGCAAAAAGAATCATATCAAGATCACGTTTCTGTGAATTAAAAAACTAATTTACTGGGTGCAAAAGTTTCTGATTTTCAGCAGGATCAACACAACTATCACCGTAAGCCATCCTAAAGGTCTTACTTGGCACTTTATTGAAACAAAAGCTATAAAAAATGATTAATACAGTAGCATAATCATGTGGACACACAAAAACAGTAAGGATAAATATTGGGTTGTCTCCCAACAAGCGCTTTTCTTTAATGCCTTTTAGCTAGACATGATGATGACAATGATGCTCACATAAAAGATAAGAATTGAAACATAACGGGAGCATCATGAAGCATATTACTAGAACTTTTAAGTCTAACCCACTTCCTATGCATAGGGATTTTGTGAGCAAACAACTTATGGGAACAATAATCAACAAGCATAGGAAGGTAACACAAGCATAGCTTCAAGAATTTAAGCACATAGAGAGGAAACTTGATATTATTGCAATTCCTACAAGCATATGTTCCTCCCTCATAATAATTTTCAGTAGCATCATGAATGAATTCAACAATATAACCAGCACCTAAAACATTCTTTTCATGATCTACAAGCATAGAAAATTTACTACTCTCCACATAGCAGAATTCTTCTCATGAATAATAGTGGGAGTATCATAAGAGACTTGAACACTAAAAATTGTTTCCACATTGAAAGAGTAATGTTCAGAAAAAGGGTAATCATAATCATGACAAGATTTGTAAATATAATCATCACTACTTTTTATAGCATAAGTTTCATCACAATAATCATCATAAGTAGCAACTTCGTTCTCATCATAATCGATTGAAACCTCTCCCAAGATAGTGGAATCACTAAATAAAGTTCACACTCTTCCAAATCCACTTTCGTAAACATAATCATCATAGGTAGGAGGCATGCTATCATCATAACAAATTTGCATATCAAAACTTGGGATGCTAAAAATATCATCTTCATTAAACATAGCATCCCCAAGCTTGGGACAAACATTAATTCCAGCAAATATATTCTCAAATATTTCATCCCATTCAAACATAGCTTCCCCAAGCTTGGGCCCTTTCATATCATAAGCATAGTCACTCTCATCATTAAAAATATTGATAGCACCAATAGTATAGCAATTATCATCATCACAGTGAGTAGTAGGAGCAACATCATTTGGGAGGGATACCTTTTTACCTTTGTTGCTCCTTCTTTTCTTCTTTTTCTTCACATTATGTGTGGGTTCAACCTTCCTCTTTGAGCTCCTTATTGATGAGATTGGTTGAATAGAAAGCTCCTCCTCGTTACATGATTCATCATAAGAAATAATAGGAGGAGATTGGGAAGCCTCTTCCCTTTCATTAGTATTCTCATCATCTTCCATTTTCTTTCTTTTCTTTAAGTAATTGGAAATATAAGGATTTTCGATACAATTCACCGCACAATACATATAAATTTCTTCTAGATCAAAATGAAGAATTCTATCAAGGGAAAATTCTGGAATAATCTTAGTTATACATTTTATTTCTTCATAACCCAAGAGCAAACTAAGCTCATTATGATGTGCAAGGGAAATCTAGTCATCACAATTTTTGGACACGATACAATCATGAAACAATTTGCATTGGGTACTAAAATGATCACGTTCATTGCAAAGTTCACAAGTATGGCTAAGAAAAAATAAATTTTCAGCACATGCATCTAGCATTTCTTGCAACCATTTAGTTTCTAAGTACTTATGCCTCTTGCAATATCTATCTTCCCTATTTGGTGTGTCCTTGCAAGCCCAGTGCACTCCACAAAAATTGACATGCTTATAGGAGGCATTTTCATCATAACTAGTGTAATCATCATTAGCATCATGGATATTCAAAGAATTCGTACTAACAACATTGCAATCATGCTCATCATTCACATATTTAGGGCCAAACAATTTAGAGATTTCTTCTTCTAGCACTTGAGTACAATTATCCTTTCCATCATACTCACGAAAGATATTAAAAAGGTGTAACGTATGAGACAAACTCAACTCCATTTTTTTGTGATTTTCTTTTATAAAATAAACTAGTGCTAAAACAAGAAACAAAAAGATTCGATTGCAAGATCTAAAGATATACCTTCAAGCGCTAACCTCCCCGGCAACGGCGCCAGAAAAGAGCTTGATGTCTACTACACAACCTTCTTCTTGTAGACGTTGTTGGGCCTGCAAGTGCACAGGTTTGTAGGACAGTAGCAAATTTCCCTCAAGTGGATGACCTAAGGTTTATCAATCCGTAGGAGGCGTAGGATGAAGATGGTCTCTCTCAAGCAACCCTGCAAACAAATAACAAAGAGTCTCTTGTGTCCCCAACACACCCAATACAATGGTAAATTGTATAGGTGCACTAGTTCGGCGAAGAGATGGTGATACAAGTGCAAAATAGATGGTAGAAATAGGTATTTGTAATCTGAAAATATAAAAACAGCAAGGTAACAAATGATAAAAGTGAGCGTAAACGGTATTGCAATGATAGGAAACAAGGCCTAGGGTTCATACTTTCACTAGTGCAAGTTCTCTCAACAATAATAACATAGATAGATAATATAACAAGCCCTCAACATGCAACAAAGAGTCACTCCAAAGCCACTAATAGCGGAGAACAAACGTAGAGATTATGGTAGGGTACGAAACCACCTCAAAGTTATTCTTTCGGATCGATCTATAAAAGAGTTCGTACTAGAATAACACCTTAAGATACAAATCAACCAAAACCCTAATGTCACCTAGATACTCCATTGTCACCTCAAGTATCCGTGGGCATGATTATACAATATGCATCACACAATCTCAGATTCATCCAACCAGCATAAAAGTACTTCAAAGAGTGCCCCAAAGTTTCTACCGGAGAGTCAAGAACGTGTGCCAACCCCTATGCATAGGTTCCCAATGTCACGAAACCCGCAAGTTGATCACCAAAGCATACATCAAGTGGCACATGATATCCCATTGTCACCACAGATAATCACGGCAAGACATACATCAAGTGTTCTCATAAAAGACTCAATCCGATAAGATAACTTCAAAGGGGAAACTCAATTCATCACAAGAGAGTAGAGGGGGAGAAACACCATAAGATCCAACTACAATAGCAAAGCTCGGGATACATCAAGATCGTATCACCTCAAGAACACGAGAGAGAACACGAGAGAGAGAGAGAGAGAGATCAAACATATAGCTACTGATACATACCCTCAGCCCCGAGGGTGAACTACTCCCTCCTCGCCATGGATAGCACCGGGATGATGAAGATGGCCACCGGTGATGGGATCCCCCTCCGGCAAGGTGGCGGAACGGGCTCCCGTGAGGTTTTTGGTGGCTACAGAGGCTTGCGGCGGCGGAACTCCCAATCTATCTTCTGTTCTGGGAGTTTTAGGGTACAAGAGTATATATGGGTGCAGGGGGTACGTCGGTGGAGATACGGGGGCCCCACGAGGTAGGGGGGCGCGCCCGGGGGGTGGGCGTGCCCCCCACCTTCATGGGCAGCCCGTATCTCCCCTGACGTGCACTCCAAGTTCCCTGGGTTGCTTTCCTTCCAAAAATAACTTCTCCTGTTGATTTCGTTCCGTTTTGACTCCGTCTGATAACCCTTTTCCTCGAAACACTGAAATAGGCATAAAATAGCAAATCTGGGCTGGGCCTCCGGTTAATAGGTTAGTCCCAAAAATAATATAAAAGTGGATAATAAAGCCCAATATTGCCTAAAATAGTAGATAAAGTAGCATGGAGCAATCAAAAATTATAAATACGTTGGAGACGTATCAGTAGGGCGCGCCCCCTACCTCATGGGCCCCTTGTAGCTCCCTGACCTAGTTCCTTCGCCTATATATACTCTTATACCCTGAAAACATCCGTGGGAGCCACGAAACTGCTTTTCCACCGCCTCAACCTCCTGTACCGGTGAGATCCCATCTAGGAGCCTTTTCCGGCATCCTGTCGGAGGGGGATTCGATCACGGAGGGCTTCTACATCAACACCATTACCTCTCCGATGAAGCATGAGTAGTTTACCACAGACATACGGGTCCATAGTTATTAGCTAGATGGCTTCTTCTCTCTCTCTCTCTTTGATTCTCGATACCATGTTATCCTCGATGTTCTTGGAGATCTATTCGATGTAATATTTTTTGCGGTGTGTTTGCCGAGATCCGATGAATTGTGGATTTATGATCAAATTATCTATGAATATTATTTGGTTCTTCTCTGAATTCTTATATGCATGATTTGATATCTTTGCAAGTCTCTTTGAATTATCAGTTTAGTTTGACCTACTAGATTGATCTTTCTTGCAATGGGAGAAGTGCTTAGCTTTGGGTTCAATCTTGTGGTGTCCTTTCCTAGTGATAGCAGTGGCGGCAAGGCACGTATTGTATTGTTGCCATCGAGGATAAAAATATGGGGTTTTCATCATATTGCTTGAGTTAAATCCTCTACATCATGTCATTTTACTTAATGCGTTACTCCGTTCCTTATGAACTTAATACTCTAGATGCATGCTGGATAGCGGTCGATGTGTGGAGTAATAGTAGTAGATGCAGAATCATTTCGGTCTACTTGACACGGACATGATGCCTATGCATGATCATTGCCTTAGATATCATCATAACTATGCGCTTTTCTATCAATTGCACGGCAGTAATTTGTTCACCCACCATAATATTTGCTATATTGAGAGAAGCCACTAGTGAAACCTATGGCCCCGGGTCTCTTTTCCGTTATATTGAATCTATTAGTTTCCCGTCAACTTGCCAATTTCTGTCGCAGTTCCTTTTAATTGCAATCTTTACTTTCCAATCTCTAAACTGAAAATACCAAAAATATTTACTTTACCATTTATCTATCTCTATCGGGTCTCACTTTTGCAAGTGGTCGTGAAGGGATTAACAACCCCTTTATCGTGTTGGGTGCAAGTTGTTGATTGTTTGTGCAGGTATTCGGTGACTTGTGCGTTGTCTCCTACTGGATTGATACCTTGGTTCTCAAAACTGAGGGAAATACTTACACTACTTTGCTGCATCACCCTTTCCTCTTCAAGGGAAAACCATCACAAGCTCAAGAGGTAGCAGCGTACCTGAAAGGGCATTTCCCTACCTTATGGATGATGATGACAACCCTTTGTTGGTCTAATCATGTGCTAAATGTTTCAGGTTCTCGATGCTTAGGCTTACATCGGATAGTTGTTCTCTCTCGAAGGAAAAGACTGAAGACGAAGTCCTCTACGCTTTTTATCTCTTTGGTCGTAGGGAACCCATACTATCAAGAGGGAATCCACATTGGAAAGAGTAGGGGAATCCGTTCACGTACACCTCCATCGCCCCTCTCTTGTCTTCCTCAAGTGTGAGAGAGAGTGTCTCCCTCTTTGATTTGACTGCCTGCTGTGTTTTCCCAGCGGTTGTACCGCTCGTCCGAGCGGTTGTACCGCTGGCTCTTGGCATTTCCCTGTCTTTATCGAGCGGTGGTACCGCTGCCTCCCGGCGTGGTACCGCCACCAGGCTCAGCAAAGACCTGCGGCGGTGGTTCCGGCCATGCACCGCCCAAGTACCGGTCAAGCTTCTGTTTTGATGCGGTTCTCGGGCGGTGGTGGCCCGGTTAGTGTGGTTGTTCCTCGTCAACCGGTACCACCGGAGGTTCGAGAGGTTCTCTGGTCTGACCTTAGCCGCTCAAGCGCTCAAGGCCAAGCAGTTGCACCAGCCCTGCACCGCCCAACTACCGTCCTCAGGGGTGACTCCGTTCTGTTTCGGTGCGGTAGTTGAGCGGTGGCTGGGCGGTTGGTCCAGTTATTTTCTAAAACTGGTACTACCGCCTGGTGGCCCGGTTGTACCACCTGGTAGGGTTCTGCCGATACACCGTGAGCCCCGGTTGTACCGGGACAAGGAGCGGTTGTACCGCTGCAGTGCTGAAAACGCAGTAACGGTTGGATTTATTAGGGTTGCTATATAAGGTGGTTCTTCCACCTACCACCTTCACCTCTTACCTCTCTCACTCCACCATTGATGCTCTCAAGCTCTCTTGCCCGATCTCTCTCTCTAGCCACTCAAACTTGTTGATTTGCTAGGGATTGAAGGAGGAGACCTAGATCTACACTTCCACCAAAGGATATTTGCTTCCCCCATACTTTCTAGTGTGGATTTTATTACTCTTGGGTGTTTGAGCACCCTAGACGGTTGAGGTCACGTCGAAGCCATATTCCATTGTGGTGAAGCTTCGTGGTTTCGTTGGGAGCCTCCAATTAAGTTGGTGAGAGAGCCCCAACCTTGTTTGTAAAGGACCGGTTGCCGCCTTCAAGGGCACCAATAGTGGAATCACGGCATCTCGCATCGTGTGAGGGCGTGAGGAGAATATGGTGGCCCTAGTTTCTTCTTGGGGAGCATTGTGCCTCCACACCGCTCTAACGGAGACGTACTTCCCCTCAAAAAGAAGGAACTTCGGTAACACATCCTCGTCTCCACAGGCTCCATTCTTGGTCATCTCGTGCCTTTACTTTTGCAAGCTTACTTGTGTTGTATCCCTTGCTTGCTTGTGTGCTTGTTGTTGTTGCATCATATAGGTTGTTCACTTAGTTGCATATCTAGACAACCTACTTTGATGCAAAGTTTAATTTGGTTAAGAAAAGCTAAAAATTGTTGGTTGCCTATTCACTCCCCCCCCCTCTAGTCAACTATATCAATCCTTTCAATTGGTATCAGAGCGTCATCTCTTTATTAAAGACTTTGCCGTCCGAAGAGTATGTTGACACCGTAGACGGTGGGGAGGAGGAGCACTCCGGTGTGAATCCGATATCGTCTACAGGTAATGGGGAAACCGCGGTGTCCCGTGAGGAATTCAATGTGGCCTTGGACACATTGAAAACCTCCATGACAACCATGGTTGAAAGCATGTTTAATAAATTCTTAGGACTTAGACTACCTACCTCGCCGTTGAAAGTGGGTGATCCCACTAACAAGGTGACGGATGCTAACTCCGACAAGGGGGAAGATAATAGTGAGAAGGGTCCTTCTACTAGTGGTAGAAATGGCACCGGCATCTTTGCCCATGTGGAACCTCCAATTTATGGAGGACCGATTCCCTCTACTCATTTAAATCATGCCGGTCCTCCTCCTAAGATTGTGAAAAATGAGGATTTTGATTCTTGGGTGTATCGCTTCAAGCGTCATTTAAATCATGTGAATACTAATCTTTGGAGAATCATTGAAGAAGGTTTCTACCCACATGACCGAAGCAACTTCACCCCGAGAGAACTGGTGGATAATCAATTCAATGAGAGTGCTCTCTTCATCATCCAAGATGCAATCCTTCCCGAGGATCTCCCTCATCTTCGACCTCATGCCATGGCTAAAGACGCATGGCAATGTGTTGTGTCTCTCTATCGAGGAAGTGCTAGCATTCAACGCTCCAACTATGAAGTGGTGCAAGATGAAGCCGATGAGTTTGCAATGAAAGAAGATGAAGAACCTCGTGAGCTCTTTCGAAGAGTGACCAAACTCGCGGTCTCACTCCGAGATCATGGGAGCAAGGACACGGATGACAATTGGATCAAGCGCAAGTTCCTCAAGGCCATGATGCCCTAAAACAAGGCCATGTCCTCCGTCATTCGTCAAAGACCGGACTTCCACTCCATGACCTCAAGCGAAGTGTTGGATGAGTTTGCTCCAATGAGCATCTTGGACAAGACCGCCGACAATGCGGTGCTCCGTTCTCAAAGGGCAAAGAAGCCCAACCTTGCCTTGAAGGCCAAGGTTATTATGGAAGAAGAGGAAGAAGAGGAAGATGAGGACGATGAGGAGAGCAACCCCGAAGACACGAAATATGGTTATCATGAGCACATGGCTCTTGCTTCCAGACAATTTTGGAGCAAGAAGAATACAAGACCCAACTTCAACAAAAACAACTCAAGTGGATTCAAGGGCAAGCAACGAGTTAGAACTTGTTTCAACTGTGGCAATGTGAGCCATTTCGTTGCGGATTATCCTTACGAGAAGCGGGAAGACAATGGTGGCAAGTTCATCCGAAAAGACAAATCCAAGTCCCTCCCCAACAAGAACAACTTCACCAAGAAGACTCCTATTCGTGGGTTGGTGGTTCAAGAACAATACCATGAGGATGACGATGATGATGAAAATGGAGAAGCAATGGCCATGGCCTCCGTTGCCATGGCTACCACTCCCCGGGTGTCTCTCTTTGATTCACCCAACGAGAACATCACCGCCAAGTGCCTCATGGCTAAAGCCTCTAACAAGGTAACTCCCAACATCAAAACCACCATCATTACTAATCCCTCTTTGGTGGATGGCATTGATGAAAGTGAGGGGTCTAA
Source organism: Triticum timopheevii (assembly GCA_963921465.1). NCBI lineage: Eukaryota > Viridiplantae > Streptophyta > Magnoliopsida > Poales > Poaceae > Triticum > Triticum timopheevii. The sequence goes on along the minus strand of OY997266.1, from coordinate 501,022,820 downwards.
TGAAGAAGTTAATGAATTTGAGTCTTTTATGAGTAAGCTCAAGGACAAATCCAAGAAGCACTTTGTTGCTCTCTTGGAACAACTTGGTGAAGCCAATGACATGATCGAGGCTCGCAAAGATACCATCTCTAAGATGGAAGGTCATAGTCGTGACTATGCCGATGAGATATTGGATATCTCCAATGCTCTTGAGGAAGAGCGTGGGCATCGTTTGGCTCTTTAGGAGTCACACAATGGTGACCATGCCAAGTTAAAGAAAGATCTTGATCATGCTCTTGTTGTGTCTCGTATGCTAAATTCCGAGAAGGCTAAACTTGGGGTTGATCATGCTAGACTCAAGGAGGAGTTTGATGTACTTGACAAGGCCCACAGGGTCTTGAAGGGTGCACATGCAAACCTCAAGGAGTCTCATGCTCAACTCCAAGTTGAGCTAACCAAGGAAAAGGCCACCTTTCCTCATATGGTATTAATTGATAATGCATATGCCACTAACCCGTGTTGTGAGCATGAGCATCTTGTGGAGGAGAATGCCAAATTGAAGGATCAACTTGAGAAAGGGCTTGTGACATGCATTCAAGGTGAGAAGAACCTCAACGACCTTTTGAGCAATCAAAAGGAAGTTGTGGCCAAGGAAGGAACTGGATTCGCACCCAAGTCCAAGAACAAGAAGAAGAACGACAAGACCAAACGACCTACCCCTCTCAAGCAAACCTTTGTGAAAGAGGGAGAGGGTGCTCCTAAGGAGAAGAAGAACAATGTGAAGGGTGTTGATGTCAAAAAGGGCAACACCACATCCCCCTCCTCCAACAAAGCCGGCGACTTTAACCCGTCATATGTGTTGTGCCGTGCTAGTGATGGGCATGTTTATGCTAAATTTGTTGGCTCTCCATATGAGTACATTGAGTGGTCTATTTGGGTTCCTAAGACCCTTGTTACTAACATCAAAGGACCCATTACTAAATGGGTACCTAAAACCATGCATTGATCTCTTGTAGGTGCTTCCGGTGGAGGATCATGGTTGCTCGATAGTGGAGAAACAAATCATATGACCGGGAGCAAGGACTTGGTGGTGGACGTGCAAAAGATTCCATCTATGCCCACCAATGTCGAGTGGGGTGATGCCTCACATTCTAAGGTATTGGGTCTTGGCAAGGTTGTCATTTCTCATGATCTAACAATCGAGAAAGTCATGCTTGTTGAGTCCCTTGCATACAATTTGCTTTCCGTTCGTCAAATTGCACTCATGGGTTTTCCTACTTTCTTTGACATTGATACCGTGGCCCTCTTGTGGAGTAAGACTCTTAAAGTAGCCTTTGTTGGGCATGTCGAGAACGGTCTCTATGTGATCAACTTTTCAGAGCGACCCACTAAGACCGCGACATGCCTAATGGCTAAAGTTGACGTGGGATGGCTTTGGCATCGCCGTTTAGCCCACGTCAATATGAGATCTTTGCAAAGTCTTCTCAAGGGGGACCATGTCCATGGACTAACAAATGTTAGTTTTGCCAAAGATCGTGCTTGCAGTGCTTGTATCGAAGGAAAGCTTCATGAGAAGGCTCACCCTCCCACGACTATCATCTACTCGAAGAGACCCTTGGAGCTCCTTCACATGGATCTCTTTGGGGCCCCATCTTTTTATAGTCTTGGAGGTAGAAAGTATTGCTTGGTGATTGTGGATGATTATTCAAGATACACTTGGGTATATTTCTTCAAGAGGAAGAGTGAGACTCAACAAACCGTCATCGACTTTGCAAATGAAGCTCAACGTCAACATAATGCAAAGATCTTGACTATAAGAAGCAAAACGGCACCGAGTTCAAGAACTACACCTTGGATGAGTTTCTTAGTGATGAGGGGATCAAGCATCAATATGCTGTACCATATACCCCTCAACAAAATGGTGTAGCAGAGAGGAAGAACCGGACGTTGATGGATGCGGCAAGGACCATGATGGCGGAGTTCAAGTCTCCATACAACTTTTGGGCCGAAGCCATCAACACCGCGTGTCATGCATCCAATCGGCTCTATCTCCGCAAGGGCTTGAACAAGACTCCTTATGAAATACTCACCGGTAACAAGCCCAATCTCAAGTACTTCCGGATGTTCGAGTGTAAGTATTTCATTCTCAAGAAAGGTGTGCGTTTGTCTAAATTTGAGGCTAGAGCTTATGAGGGCATATTTGTTGGTTATGCTACAAACTCTCATGCTTACCCTGTCCTCAACAAGTCCACCAGACTCATTGAGGAGACGTGTAACATGGAGTTTGACGAAAATAACGGCTCCCAAGTGGAGCAAAGTGGTACTTGTGATGTAGGTGATGAAGTTCCTCCCCAAGCCATAAGAAGAATGGGTATTGGTCATATTCTACCCATTGAGGAACCCCTTGTGGCCGAAGGAGAAGGACAATGCTCCACTCAAGTGGATCCATCACCTTCCCAAGACCCACACGCTTCCGAAGAACATAGTGAAGGCCCTCAACCTCATGAACAAGACCAAGGGCAAGATCAACCTCAAGATGGTGGTGAACCACCAATTGATGCCCAAGGTCAAGTTCTTCCCCTCGAGCAAGTTCAAGATCATGAGCAAGCTCAAGATCAAGAACAAGCTCAAGATGGCGCTCAAGATAATCAAGTTAACCCTCCTCCTTCCACATCTGAGGAGGAATTAGAGCGTCGTGCCGCGAAGATTGCTTCCAAGCTCACCACCAAAGGCCATCTCATGGAAAATGTGGTTGGAAGCCTAAGAAAGGGGGTAAGCACTTGTAGACAATTAGCAAACTATTGTGAACATCACGCGTTTGTCTCTTGTGTTGAACCCCAAAAGGTCTATGAGGCGCTCGAAGACTCGGATTGGCTCAATGCCATGCATGAAGAACTCAACAACTTTGAGTACAACAAGGTGTGGAGATTGGTGCCAAGGCCATCGGGGAACCACAACGTCATTGAAACCAAGTGGATTTTCAAGAACAAGCAAGATGCTCATGGGAACATCATTCGCAACAAGGCAAGATTGGTAGCACAAGGCTACTCCCAAGTCGAGGGTATCGACTACGGTGAAATCTTTGCTCCCGTTGCTCGTCTTGAATCTATATGTTTGTTGATTGCTTATGCTTACCATCATAACTTTAAGTTACAACAAATGGATGTGAAAAGTGCTTTCTTAATGGTCCTATTAATGAGTTGGTCTATGTCAAGCAACCCCTCGGGTTCGAGGACCCCTACTTCCCGGATCATGTGTATCAACTCGATAAGGCACTCTATGGCCTTAAACAAGACCCACGTGTGTGGTATGACCACCTTACCGAGTTGTTACAAGATCGTGGATTTGAGGTGGGGCAAATCGATCCCACTCTTTTTACTAAGAAGGTCAAAGGGGAGTTGTTTGTATGCCAACTATATGTTGATGATATTATCTTTGGTTCCCCTAACAAAGCTTTCAATGAGGAATTTGCCGCTCTCATAACCTCCAAGTTCAAGATGTCTTCGATGGGAGAGTTGAAGTTCTTCCTTGGTTTTGATATCAAACAAAGAAGAGAAGGTACCTTCATCAACCAAGCCAAAAATACTTAAGACATGCTAAAAAGATTCAAGCTAAGTGATGTCAAGCCGGCTTCTACTCCAATGCCTACCAAGTGCCAACTTGACATTGATCTCAATGGTAAAGAGGTGGATCAAAAGGTATATCGCTCCATGATTGGCTCCTTGCTTTACCTTTGTACATCTAGACCGGATATCATGTTGAGTGTGGGAATGTGTGCACGGTTTCAAGCCGCACCAAAGGAAAGCCACTATGTGGCGGTCAAGCGAATCTTTCGATATTTGGCTCATACCCCAAACTTTGGCTTATGGTACCCAAGAGGGGAAAACTTCAAGCTTGAAGTATATACGGATTCCGATTGGGCAGGAGACAAAGTGGATAGGAAGTCCACTTCTGGAGGGTGCCAATTTCTTGGTTGCTCTTTGGTGAGTTGGTCTTCCAAGAAGCAAAGTTGTGTGTGTCTCTCATCCACCGAAGCGGAATATGTGGATGAGGCAAACTTCAAAGGAGTACGGTGTCATTTGTGACAAAGTGCCTCTTTGGTGTGACAATGAAAGTGCCATCAAGATTTCTTTCAACCCGGTGCAACACTTCAAGATGAAGCATATTGAGATTCGGTATTACTTCATCCGGGATCACATTAGGCGAGGGGAGATCGAGCTCAAGTATGTGAACACTCATGATAACCTTGCAGATATTTTCACGAAGCCCTTGGATGAAGCAAGATTTCACGAGTTAAGGCATGAGCTAAATATCATTGATTCGAGCAATGTTGCTTGAACCCTTGCACACCCCGCCATCCTCAACTTGTTGTCTTGTTTAGATGTAGGCATGGACATAGGGGGAGTGTTGCTCTCTCAATGAACTCTTCCTCCCCCCATTATGCATAAATTGAGCCTCTCTTTCACATTTGCCATTCTTGATGGTACTTGTGTTTCAAAGACGAGTTTTGGTCATGGGCCCAAGGATAATTCTTCGCGGTGCCATACCAATTGACTCAAACATAGGTGGCTCCGGCCACCGCCCTCTCTTGAGAGAGGTTGGAGCTCGTTCTGCATTCGTGTGGTTGTTTTTCTTTTCGTTTTGTTCCTTGTTCCAGGTGTTGGTTTCTCTAAAGTTGTTGTTTCTCTTGTTTTTGTTCCTTTTATCCTTGGTTTGGGCATTGGTGGCCGGGCGGTACAACCAGGGCCATGGGCAGTTCTACCGCTGGTACCTGGTTGTGTTGTCCCAGTAGGTTTGTAGTCGGTGCTTGGGCGGTTTTACCGCTCAAATCCCCATGGTTACCATCATCCTGTACTACCGGTTGATTTCGGGCGGTACTATCAGTGCCTTTCAGGCAACGGAAGTACCACCCACAACCACCTGTCAGTACCTGACTTGCGGTACAACCGGTCCTCAAAGTAGTTCTACAGCCGCGCGTCTATGGGCCTATTTATCCGACGGGGTGAAGGGTTTCCTTCTTTTTTTTCCTTCGTCCCCGTTCGTCTTTTCCTTGCCCTAGCCGCTGGTCACCACTGCCCCCGCCCCGGAGTGCGTCTCGCGCTTCAGATCCGTGGGCTCTCCGTGGATTCTCTCCGTGGAGGCCTCCCGATCTCCTCCCATGGATGGTGGTAATGCCCTTGTTCTTCGTTCCTCGTTCTAGGGTTATTTCTTTGTCTAGGGCATTACTTGACCTTCCGAGATTAGTGTTTGAACTTTGGTTGGGAGAGATCGTTGCTTTTCTCCTGTCTAGTTTGCAGTACCTAGAAATCAGAATATTACTTGTGTGATTTGTATATCTTGGTTGGATCTATCCCCCTGGTATTGCCACTGTCAGCGGTTCTACCGCCTATACGGGCGGTACAACCAGTGGGGCGGTTCTACCGGTGGGAGATCCGGTACAACCTGAATATACAAACCACACAGCACTGTTCTGTCTTCTCTGCTGTTGCATTTGTTGTGTGCTTTCCTCTCATTCTTGCTGGTTTTCGTGTGTCCTCTTCGTATGTGTGTTCAGGTGGCTCTAGTTCTCGCTCTGCTCCTCGCAAGACAAAGAAGAGGGCTCAAAGGACCTTGCGCCCAACTATGTCTGCTGATGAAGAGGAGGTTGTGATTCCCACCAAGCCCACTCGCCGTGAAAAGTCTACCGCTGCAAAGCAACATGTGGTAATGCCGCTGCACCGTTGGAAAACCAAGGATTGGGAAGCCTTCCGCTCAAAGAATCCTTATGAGGTTCCCATAGCTCCTCGTTGGACAACCGTTCAGTTTCGGAATGAGATGCAAGTGCGGATTGTTCATGAACTCTTTGAGCACAACAAGAACAGATATGCCAAGCAGTGGACCATCGATCTTGACCATTGGAGGAACAACCTGGAGTATTTTGGTGAGGCTTTGTCTCTCTGTGAGGAGTTTGATCTTGTCAAGCTCATGTCTGTCAACTGTGACTTTGATGTTCAACTCATCCATCAGTTCTATGCCACCGTTCACTTTGGAGAAGATGACGCGCGCACCCTCACTTTCATGTGCCGTGATGAGCTCTTTCAAGTTCCCTGGAGGACTTTTTGCAATGCTATTGGGTATGATGATACCGGTCTGGAAGGAAGGGGTGGCATTCTCCCCCATGACCATCCTGACTCCATGTCTAAGGAGAAGCTTGCCCCTCTGTACATTCAGGGACATGGTATTATTGGAGAATCTAAGGATTTGGTGAAGGTCTATGACATCATGCATCACATGTTTCGCAATGTGCTTCTACCCAAGGTGGGGAATCAAGATGAAATCCATGGCTATCTTATTGACTTGATGGTTGCAATGAAGATCAAGGTGGGCTCTGGGGAGACGTTTGATGTCTCTAACTGGCTGTGGCACGAGATGTACAACATGGTCATCTATAGGAAGGTCCCCATCTATGCTCCTTTTGTCATGTGCTTTCTGAACTCAGTGTGGGAGGTTCGCCATCCTGGAGAGCCTCTCTCCTCTCCTGATAATCTCACTGTTCATGAAGTCAAGCTCCTTAAGAAGAAGAAGCACGCCGAGCCTCGTTTCCCTGCCAATGCTCCTGAGGATGTCTATGACACTTCTGATGATGAGGACTTTGAGTTGGAGCCAGGGGCCAAGCCCTCGTGGGTGGACAAGCTCGCTGCCAAGGTGAAGAAGACTTTCTGCCTTTAGTCTGACATCCAGAAGAGGATGTATGAGGCACATGTCAATGAGAAGCTTCCCCGCGTCGCCAAATTGCAATGATGAAGCACCTCAACATGCCGGTTCAAAGTGGCTCTGAGAAGAGCATCACACCAAAGGAGCGTTGGATATCTTCCCACAGCACCTAGACTGATGATGAAGCCCCCCCTCAGCCCTCCACCTCCTTTGCTGCTGCTGCTGCTACTGATGATATCATGGAGGACTTAGATCGGGACGATGATGAAGATCCAGATGCTATCAAGGATTCAGAGGAGGACGACTGAGCTCTGCGGCGCTAGCTTCGCTCTTTTCCTTTTTGATGTCTTGATGCCAAAGGGGGAGAGAGTGTTATAGGACTCGGGAGTTGCATGGGTTTTTGCGTGTGTGTTTTTGCGTGTGCATGTTGAACTTTGTCAGTGGTCTCGAGTTGAACTTTGTTCGTTTCTCGGCTTGCTTTGTGTGAGACTTGTGCCACTCCTGTTATCTTATTTTCAGTTTGTTGGTTATTATTGGTCTTTTTGCTCTCTATCCTTTATGTTGTCTACCTTCATATTATGTGCTTATAGTGGCGAGTCTATAAAATCTAGGGGGAGTCTCGACCTTAAAGTGTGCCCATGCTCTCTAACAGCTAGTTCAAATTGGGGCACACATCTAGGGGGAGCTCCGACTAGATTATATAGATTTCTATCTAACAAATCGTGTTGTTGTCATCGTCCACCAAAAGGGGGGAGATTGAAAGGGCATTTCCCTAACTTATGTTTTGGATGATGATGACAACCCTTTGTTGGTCTAATCCTGTGCTAAATGTTTCAGGTTCTCGATGCTTAGGCTTACATCGGATAGTTGTTCTCTCTCGAAGGAAAAGATTGAAGACGGAGTCCTCTACGCTTTTTATCTCTTTGGTCGTAGGGAACCCGTACTATCAAGAGGGAATCCACATTGGAAAGAGTAGGGGAATCCGTTCACGTACACCTCCATCACCCCTCTCTTGTCTTCCTCAAGTGTGAGAGAGAGTGTCTCCCTCTTTGATTTGACTGTCTGCTGTGTTTTCCCAGCGGTTGTACCGCTCGTCCGAGCGGTTGTACCGCTAGCTCTTGGCGTTTCCCTGTCTTTATCGAGCGGTGGTACCGCTGCCTCCCGGCGGTGGTACCGCCACCAGGCTCAGCAAAGACCTGCGGTGGTGGTTCCGGCCATGCACCGCCCAAGTACCGGTCAAGCTTCTGTTTTGATGCGGTTCTCGGGCGGTGGTGGCCTGGTTAGTCCGGTTGTTCCTCGTCAACCGGTACCACCGGAGGTTCGAGTGGTTCTTCCACTCTGACCTTAGCCGCTCAAGCGCTCAAGGCCAAGCGGTTGCACCGGCCCCGCACCGCCCAACTACCGCCCTCAGGGGTGACTCCGTTCTGTTTCGGTGCGGTAGTTGAGCGGTGGCTGGGCGGTTGGTCCGGTTATTTTCTAAAACCGGTACTACCGCCTAGTGGCCCGGTTGTACCGCCTGGTAGGGTTCTGTCGATACACCGTGAGCCCCGGTTGTACCGGGACAAGGAGCGGTTGTACCGCTGCAGTGCTGAAAACGCAGTAACAGTTGGATTTATTAGGGTTGCTATATAAAGTGGTTCTTCCACCTACCACCTTCACCTCTTACCTCTCTCACTCCACCATTGATGCTCTCAAGCTCTCTTGCCCGATCTCTCTCTCTAGCCACTCAAACTTGTTGATTTGCTAGGGATTGAAGGAGGAGACCTAGATCTACACTTCCACCAAAGGATATTTGCTTCCCCCATACTTTCTAGTGTGGATTTTATTACTCTTGGGTGTTTGAGCACCCTAGACGGTTGAGATCACCTCGAAGCCATATTCCATTGTGGTGAAGCTTCATGGTTTCATTGGGAGCCTTCAATTAAGTTGTGGAAAGAGCCCCAACCTTGTTTGTAAAGGTCCGGTTGCCGCCTTCAAGGGCACCAATAGTGGAATCACGACATCTCGCATCGTGTGAGGGCGTGAGGAGAATACGGTGGCCCTAGTGGCTTCTTGGGGAGCATTGTGCCTCCACACCACTCTAACGGAGACGTACTTCCCCTCAAAAGGAAGGAACTTCGGTAACACATCCTCGTCTACACCGGCTCCACTCTTGGTCATCTCGTGCCTTTAGTTTTGCAAGCTTACTTGTGTTGTATCCCTTGCTTGCTTGTGTGCTTGTTGTTGTTGCATCATATAGGTTGTTCACTTAGTTGCATATCTAGACAACCTACTTTGATGCAAAGTTTAATTTGGTTAAGGAAAGCTAAAAATTGTTAGTTGCCTATTCACCCCCCCCCCTCTAGTCAACTATATCGATCCTTTCAGTACCACACCCAGCCCCCGCTCGCGCGCGGGGGGGGGGGGGGGGGAGCAGGCGTGAGCTTGCTTTTAAACATGAAACCAGAAAGCAAGAAAACAACACGAGTCAAGAAAAGCCCCCCTTTTTTTCTTTTGATAAGCACATGAAACTCCAAACTCTTTCCAAGAGACGGCAAATTGGGTTACAGAAAAAAGGGGCAAAAGCAAATAGCCGTGTCCGGCGCCTAGCTAATCTTCTGGTCTTCTCACCAGTGCGGAGCTAAGTGCTTCCACTGGATGTGGGCGTAGTCATTGGGGGACTGTGTCGACGGCCAGCGCAGAGCATGGTTCTTCCACTTGGACGTGGGTGGGAGCCCCCATGAGGCCCCAGGGCAGCACTCAGGAGACTCCGGCGCATCTACAACCCCACTCATTATTACGTGAGAGTGTCACGAGCAGAGACCTTCACAGGTACGAGCCCTTGCTTCATGTCGCCCGACGAGGGCCCGCATTGCGCCACCCCCGACTACCATTGGGGTGTCCAGAAACCAAGATGAGACCAAGGGGCAAGGAGGACGCTGGCGGCGCCCTCGGCAACCATAGGCCCTCTGCCGGGGGAAGGGCTCGTCGGCGCCTTCCCCGGCAGAGGACCTACCTCCGTGTTGCGCCTTGCTCCATGCGGCACGGGGGAGGCCCCGCTCTCGAGCTCCCCTCGCGCTGCCCCCAGGGCTCTCCGCCCGCCCACGGCGGGGCCATCACCCTGGGGGCCCTGGCGGCGGTTGTGGCTGGGTTCACCCGCGGTTCATGGTTAGTGTAATTGTGCTCCTGAGGCATCAGCTATACCCAGTGATTGTTGTCATTGAAGGTGTTGGTGAAGCTCTGGGGCGGCTCACAGAGAGCCTCGGCTTGGTGAGGGGAGCCGGTTAGGGCCCTCCCTTGACGTGTATCGCAGATCCACCGCGGTTGGTATGTAGGCCTCCGGGCTGGCCGAGCCCGAGCTGCTGCCTGTGTGCCCCATGATGCTGTCCTCCGGGCCTAGCTCCAAATCCCGAGGGGAACGGGTTGGCGCCCCGGCGCGACCCCAGGGGAGGCCGCCCAGGTCTGCCTTGCCCTGAGGCAGCGCGATCGGAGTAGGACAAGTGACGCCGAGAGGCCCCCCAGGAGCTCCAGGGATAGCGTGGTCGTGGCAAGGGCGAGCATGCGCCCCCGCCATAGCTTGTGATGTAGGCATGGCGCAGAATAATGTCGCTCCCTGGCACACGGCGTCCAGCAGCTCGGTGACCCATTCCAGTAGGGCATCGCGGCCGCCTTCCGCCAGCCTACATCGTAGCAGCTCCCGGGCCACGATGAGTGCGGCTCACATGTTCGCCTGCTCCCGGCGAGTGTGTGGTGATGTCGCCGTGGCATAGCTTGAAGATCGCGTAGTGGCACGGTTGTGGCACGGCGCGAGGGAGGACGGCGGCGGCCCGTGCCGCCCGCGACCAACGGTGTCAGGTGGTGCGCGGGCCGCAAGCAGCGCGGAGTGGAGATATTCCTGGTCGGTTGTTGCTGCCTGGGCTGGCCGAACAACCCAGTTCTCAATGCGAGCCCTCGGAGCGTCAACCATAGAGGCGGTGGAGCGATGGTGAATCGATCGACGGAAGAGAAGCTCCGACGCACCCCTACCTGGCGCGCCAAATGTCGGATTTCGGGTTCCGCAAACCCTTGAGAGGTTTGAACTCTGGGGTGTGTGCGAAGATCTCACTCTCCCCAGTCTGCCGACTCGCCAATCCCACAGCCTAGCACGTCGAGCTCAAAGGAAATGGGACACGGCAACTTACCCAGGTTCGGGCCACCTTGCGGTGTAAAATCCTACTCCTGCTTTGTGGTGGATTTGCCTCGAGGGGCTGAGGATGAACTAGTACAGTGGAGAACAACCTCAGGAGGTGTGTTCTTGGGCTCAAGTGAGCTGGTGAGGGTGGAGTGGATGTCGTTCAATCTCCTCCTTTGGTGTTGGCTAGGTCCTATTTATAGTGGCCTTGGTCCTCTTCCCGAATGGAGGCGGGAAGGGATCCCACAACGGCCAATTTTGAAGGCAGACAACAAGTACATCTTATCCTGACAAAAGTGGTCTTCGCTTGCAAAAGCCTCTAGTCGTGACGCTGCGGTGGACTCGGCGATGACCTCCGTCCTGCCGTCCTGGTGGTCTTGGTCTTGTTGCATGGGAATGGAAACCTTTGGTTGCTTCCTCGGGACTCCGCGCATGTTGCTTGCCTCCTTTGCACCAAAGAGAAAACTGGTACACTGCGCCCGCTGGCACCCGCCTGGCCTCGACCGTCATGGCTCACGTCATCCGAACCTCACGAGGTGAGCCTTGCATAGAAATCTCCGCTCCTCAGGAGCCATCCTAGGGAGGTTGATCCCCTTGGAGGTCTTGGTGTTGTCCGCCTCGTGAGGTTTGGCACCTCACGAGGGTCTTGGGTTGTCGATGTCGAACTGGGCCGTACCAGGCCATTGATGGAGCCACGCTATGGGCTGCAGGCAGGCAAGTCTGGGTACCCCCATATCCAGAACGCCGACAGCCACATCATGTGTGGGTTTAATCACCTTTTTGGAGCTCCTTATTGATGAGATTGGTTGAATAAAAAGCTCCTCCTCGTTACCTAATTCATCATAAGAAAAAATAGCCTCTCTTGCAACCAATTTTTGGACACGATTCGATCATGAAACAATTTGCATTTAAGATTTAAATGACCACGTTCATTGCAAAGTTCACAAGGACGGCGAGAAAAATTAAATCTTTCAGCACAAACATCTAGCTTCTCCTGCAACCATTTAGTTTCTAAATACCTATGCCTCTTGCAAAATCTATCTTCCCTTTTTGGGTATGTAATTGCAAACTCTATGCACTCCACAAAAGTTGACATGCTTATAAGAAACATTTTTATCATGAATAGTGCAATCATCATTAGTACTATGGATATTCAAAGAATTCCTACTAACAACATTGCAATCATGCTCATCATTCAAAAATTTAGTGCCAAACATCTTATAGACTTCTTCTTCTAACACTTGAGCACAATTTTCCTTTCCCTCATTTTCATGAAAGATATTAAAAATATGAAGCATATGAGGCAACCTCAATTCCATTTTTTGTAGTTCTCTTTTATAAACTAAACTAGTGATAAAACAAGAAACTAAAAGATTCAATTGCAAGATCTGAAGATATACCTTCAAGCACTACCCTCCCCGGCAACGGCGCCAGAAAAGAGGGATGTGAGTGCCACTTACCTAGCCTCCCTGGCAATGGCGCCAGAAAAGAGCTTGATGTCTACTACGCAACCTTCTTCTTGTAGACTCGTGTTGGGCCTCCAAGCGCAGAGTTTTGTAGGACAGTAGAAAATTTTCCTCAAGTGGATGACCTAAGGTTTATCAATCCGTAGGAGGCGTAGGATGAAGATGGTCTCTCTCAAACAACCCTACAACCAAATAACAAAGAGTCTCTTGTGTCCCCAACACACCCAATACAATGGTAAATTGTATAGGTGCACTAGTTCGGCGAAGAGATGGTGATACAAGCGTAATATGGATGGTAGATATGGGTTTTGTAATGTGAAAATATAAAAACAGCAAGGTAGCAAGTGGTAAAAGTGAACGAAAATGGTATTGCAATGCTTGGAAACAAGGCCTAGGTTTCATACTTTCACTAATGCAAGTTCTCTCAACAATGATAACATAATTAGATCATATGGCAATCCCTCACTGTGTGGCAAAAGTCACTCCAAAGTTCCTATCACAGAGAACATAAGATGAAATTGCTTGTAGGGTACGAAACCACCTCAAAGTTATTCTTTCCGATCAATCCATTGAGTTATTCCTATAAGTGTCACAAACAGCCCTAGAGTTCGTAGTAAAATAACACCATATGATACACATGAATCAACCCTAATGTCACCTAGATACTCCAATGTCACCACAAGTATCCGTGGGTCAATTATATGATATGCATCAAACAATTTCAGATTAATAATATTCAATCCAACACAAAGAACTTCAAAGAGTGCCCCAAGATTTCTACTGGAGAAACAAGGATGAAAACATGCATCAACCCCCTATGCATAGATTACCCCAATGTCACCTCGGGAATCCGCGAGTTGAGTGCCAAAACATACATCAAATGAATCAATAGAACACCCCATTGTCACGACGGGTATCCCACACATGACACACATCAAGTGTTCTCAAATCCATAATAGTATTCAATCCGATAATAGTGAAACCTTAAGGTAAAACTCAATTCGTCACAAGAAGGTAGAGGGGGAGAAACACCATATGATCCAACTATAGTAACAAAGCTCGCGGTACATCAAGATCGTGCCAAGTCAAGAACAAGAGAGAGAGAGAGAGAGAGATCAAACACATAGCTATTGGTACATACCCTCAGCCCCGAGGGTGAACTACTCCCTCCTCGTCATGGAGACCACCGGGATGATGAAGATGGCCACTGGTGATGGTTTCCCCCTTTGGCGGGGTGCCGAAACAGACTCCCAATTGGTTTTTCGTGGCTACAGAGGCTTGTGGCAGCGAAACTCCCGATCTAGGTTTCTTTCTGGGGGTTTCTGTATTTATAAGAATTTTGGCGTCGGTTCCACGTTAGGGGGGGTCCATGAGTCAGCGACAAGGCAGGGGGCGCGCCCTAGGGGGGTGGGCGCGTCCTCCACCCTTGTCATTGACTCGTGACTCTTCTGTCCCAACTCTTGTGCTTCGGGGGCTTCTTCTGGTCCATAAAAAATCACCGTAAATTTTCAGCTCGTTTGAACCCCGCTTGATATTCCTTTTCTACAAAACTCAAAAACAAGGAGAAAACAAAAACTGGCACTGGGCTCTAGGTTAATAGGTTAGTCCCAAAAATAATATAAAGTAGCAATAAATGCATATAAAACATCCAAGATGGATAATATAATAGCATGGAACAATCAAAAATTGTAGATACATTGGAGACGTATCAAAGAACGGAGAGCAACATCACAGAACAAAGAAGCCATTTACAAACCCTAGCCGCTGCCATCCCTGAGTTAGCCACACTCGCAATCGACAAGATTGTAACATATTTATCGATCAATTATTCATCTTCATGTCATCGACAATGTTTTCTCCTTGTGATCCGATCACGACATGTGAGTAATTCCTTAAGTAATGGGTTGACGCATGGCCTTGCAACCCTATGTATTTGTGCACATGATCGTTGGATGACTCTGCTTAATTGATATTATTTATATGTGTGATTCGTAACGGAGTTGTCTCTTGTCTTCTTCTCATTCTAAGGCCACGCGGGTACCCCGGGATCTCGAAGATCGATCAAGGAGGAGGTAAGAAGCGAGAATACGTCTAACGCTATTCTGAAAACCAGTGACATAAAGGATTAGTACGGTAGCAAAAATCAATTCCCTGGGGATATATGTGGTGTAGCCATTAAACACTCGATGCTTTTGTCTGGAGAAATACTTAATAAGCGGGGTAACCCCACACGATGGTCAGGACCAGCAGTTGGACAACTGAATCTCAATGCAGGTCATGAAGTGGTTGTGATGTACTTTGGACAGACACCCCACTTCATAGCGTTGTAAGCACACCACAACGGGTCTACAAGAACCATGTTGTAAATCAAGATGAGATCCCATGTACACGTACAAAATTGTAAGTATAGTCCTCATACCCATGCCTATTTCCATATCATTGTTTACACCAAAAAGGTTATTTAAAAAGGTTGTGGAGGCATCACTTTCACTAATCATTATATTAGAGTTATTTAACTTCACACTTTTTAAAAAAATCATCAAATGGATGAGATTATGCTTCAAAAGCATGGATGGTGGCTTGGCTGGTCTAGAATCAGAGACAAAAAGCTTGATTCTGATCAGATTGAGCGACTTGACATGCTTCTCATGTATTAGTCCACTTGGGAGTCTAAAAAAGAACAACTAGTCCATGTCGGGCCTGTCAGGCCGGCCGGGGTCGAGATATGCGTGGTCGAGGAATTTGGCGCTGGAGACTGGATGTGTGGTTCTGCAAAATACTAGGAGCAACTCTACTAAAGTCGGGTGACCTTCGTAATGCACATGGAGCGGGCTTCATGATAACCTGGAGACTACTAAGATGATGCGCAAAGTCAGAGTTGATATATTGGGTGTCTCCATTGTTTCATCAACTCAATATTACACACATAATTTGAGTGATCAAAACACTAATTTGAGATAACATTGCATTACAAATACATAGAGGTGGAAAAATTGATTGGTGATATTTCCATATTAGTAAGCATAGATGGCTTTTTACCTCTCGGGAGAAGCATTGAATGGGGCCATCTATCGCTCCCTGCCATGTCGATGGTGAATGCTATGCACAGAGCATATGCGATGTACATGAGACGAGTCCACTCGTCCTCTATGTGCAGCGGTATGACAATCTGGCGACCTCGTCTTCGTCCCATTCAGGCCATGTGCAGTCGTCGAGGTCAAATACGACTTCCTCAACGGGGTAAGACCCAACATGGTGTGATCCATCTCCTCAAATCTTACCATATTGACAATGAATTAGCGCCACTAACACACTCCCACACTGCCATGAAGTTCGTCTGTGTCTCATCATAGAGGACTCATACTACGATGTTTTTATTGGATGTGAGCATCTTCCTAGTGGCGGTCTGCTTGAAGATGCTAAGGTAGAAGGCCGACGCGCGACGGTGTACCACTCATCCCATGCCCCCTTAAATAGTGAGATGACGAGGAGCCCGTGTTGGGACACGGTGGGCGAGGCCTCTTTTCCCCATAAGGGGTCTACGCATAGCCATGATCGAGATCCCAATCAATGGCGTGTGTCTTGGGATCCCAATCCGGCGACTCATTAAGGAGGGAAGGATCCACCTGCGCAATTTTCTCCGTAGCACGACAATCCCACTCCTCCTCCTCGACGATGCCGACAACCTCTTCCGCCGCTTCCTCCTCCTCGAGCAATTGTTCCTCCTCTTTTGACAGCGGAATCCAATCCAGCCCAAGGAGAAGCGACATAATGAAAGTGAAGAGAAAAGTAGAGAGGAAGAGAAGCTCTGTGTGACATGATAGAAGTGGAGAGGGACGACCTTTTTATATCCACACGCGGCGTAAATACGTGGCAGGCGCCGTGCGGCGGGAAAACATGCATGGAAAAGGGTGGAAAAGGATATGATCACAGGAATTACGTGGCAGAAAGATGTGTGGGTAGCTGCACACGACGACCATCATTAATTGTCGCTTTCCGGTGCAATGGACGTCTGACTGTCTACACAATTGGCGGGAAGGGGAGGTGAGCCGTATGCCATAATGATGATGGGTGAAACTCTTCTCTTCCGCGCGAGCTATTTGCGATGGAGCGCGAGCAACGCCCATAATTTTCATTTTCAAATATGAATTCCCGCGGGCTCAATATAAAAGATCTTCATAATTTATGGCGATGAGGGACAGACATGACTATATTGGAGCGGTATTTTCGACCTAAATCATTCTGTTCATAAATATAAGTCTTTTTAGAGATTTCAGTGTGAACTACACACGAAGCAAAATGAGTGAATTTACACTCTAAAATATGTCTATATATACATCTGTATGTTATTGCTATTGAAATATCTAAAAAGACTTAACTTTAGAAATGTCGATTGTTAGTGCAATGGCGATTTGGTTAGTTATGATTATTCCCCCTCGACCTCAAGCAAACGTTCCTTTCGTCGAAAAAAAGAAAGAAAAAGTTGAGGTTCAGTTTATCCAACGACAACACCGCACGCCGCCTTCTCTCTCCGCTCGTCCTGGTCCTTCTCTCCAGCGCGAGCACCGAGCAGCGCGCCGGCGATCTCCCGTCGCCGACCCACGAGCCCCAACGCTGGCAACCTCCCTTAGCCGCCCTTTTCCTCCACCACGAGCCCCGAGCAGCAACGCCCGACCTCTACCTTCCCTTCCCGGGGCATCTCCGACAAGAAACGCGACGGTGCGCCGCGTCCCCTCTTCCCTCCCTCCTCCATTAGGTTTCTCGTTCTGTGGTGGTCGGATCGATCCTGTTGCACTGGTTTTAACCGATCTGGCTTAGTTCTAGGGTTTTGGTGGAGCCGTCGTGGTTAGGGCTGTAGATCTGGTCGACCCTGTGGTGCTGATGGTTGGGATCTTGTGGTTCGCGAGGAACTTTGTAGCGTTTTGTTGAATGTGCGCGTGATGCCTTAAGGTTTCGCTCCATGGCTGGTTTGGGTTGTGGATTCGGGAGAGTCAGGTTATTTTTGTGCGCCTGCATTTCCTCCATGTTTTCTTGGTTCCATCCTTTGGTTTGACAAGAGCAGGCAATCTTTTTCTAACTCTGGCTTAGTTAATTAAAAGTGAATTCGGCGATCATCACAAATCCAATTACGTAACTAGGAAAAAATAGTATACTGCCGCTATTATAGCTACTGACTAGCAGGGTGACCTGCGCGAATTGAGCGGCTAGATGTACTAATACATATGATTTATTATATTTAATATATCTTAATAGTGAGCTGCGTGAGGTGTCATCTAGTCACCACCGGGGTATTCTTTTCCCGAGTGCATGGTTTGCCGCCTTTGTTGCTCTCTTTATGGGCATATTTATTTTGGTATTATAAGGTCCTTGTGCGTTCCTTTTGTTTGGTGCTTGGTGTTCAGCTGAGTTTTGTCGCGGAGTTTTATCACTTATGAACTTGTAATAACCTATTTGGCTGTGTGGGAGAGAGCAATAAAATTCTTCCTTCTATGTATAAAATATTGTGTTTGCAACCATGCTATCAAGAGCCAATACATACATTTTCTTATGCATGCTGCACCTTAACAAATTGGTTTCATGTAACCCACTGACTTATTATGGGGAACATAGTTATAAAGTTTTGAATGTCGATTCATGATGAAAAGAGTTGCACGCGCTCTGAGGTGGTAAGCCTAGGCATTATTAGCTTTTTGTGAATTGTTAGACGATGATAAGTTGATAAAATGTTGTTTGCCTTCTATTTACTTTAGTGCTGCAGCCTAAGGAGATTTTGTGATCATTTTACCACATATTTTGTATGTGTCTTGATGGCGAGTTCCAAAGATAATATGAATACTGTTAGTATACGGCTAACCTTTTACGGCTTTAGTGTGGTACATTATGAGTGAGATAATTGAATGTTGGATAGCGTTTTAATTTGACGATTAAAACACTATCCAACATTCAATTATCTCACTCATAATGTACCACTCTAAAGCCGTAAAAGGTTAGCAGTGAATAGTGATACTGATTGTATATTTTTCTTGTTGCTTCTTGATACTAGTATAGGTTACTCACAATATTGAAGTTAAAAACCTACCTTAAATTTCTTTGTTTTGATTTATTAGCAATTAGACATGTTACATGTCTTTCAATTTGTTTTGCTTCATGGTAGTTTTCTCAACAAATTATTTATGTATATGTGATTTTTATCTTGTACATGCAGTGCCAAAACCGTGCTGCTTAGTTGGGTGCATGACAATGGAGATTGACAGTTTAAGAGAGGCATTTGACCGAGTTGTTGAAAAGCGTGTGTTATCTTCTGCTAAAGTTCAGGAAGCTATTGGTCAGATAGTGAATGAAGTTGAGCAGGCAATATCGAAGATGCAGATGATGAATACAGATACCATGGAAAGTTGTGACCACTCATCCATCCTTGCAGAACTGAAGGCCAAGCTAAACGAAATGGTGCCATTGATCCAACTTGAAGGATGTCAAAAGGAATTGAATGTTGCCCTGAGCAAATATCTCAAGCTCCTAGAGAAGTCTTTTAGTCCAGATATAGCGAAGGCATATAGAAATGTGGATTATGATGCCTGCACAGTAAACAACATAATAATGAATCATTTCTACCGCCAGGGCCTCTTTGATCTTGGAGACTCCTTTGTCCATGAGTGTGGTGAATCAGATGAGACTCACCTGAAATTTTCATTTCAGGAGATGTATGGAATACTTGAAGCGATGCAAGCAAGAAACCTTGAGCCTGCGCTCAGTTGGGCTGCTAAGAACCATGATCACTTGTTGCAGAATAGCTCAATGCTTGAGATGAAGCTCCATTCTCTTCAGTTTATTGAGATACTTACTAAAAGAAGTAGAGATGATGCTTTACAATATGCAAGGACTCACTTTGTGCCTTTTGCCTCCTTGCACACGGCTGAGATCCAGAAGCTAATGGCTTGCCTTATCTGGGCTGACCGGCTTGATCAGTCCCCATATGCCGAGTTTGTGTCGTCGCCGCACTGGGAGAAGCTAGCTGAGGAGCTAATCCATCAGTTCTGCAGCCTCCTAGGACAGTCTAGGGAGAGCCCACTTGGTGTAGCCATATCAGCTGGTTTTCAAGGACTACCAACCTTGTTGAAGCTAAGCACGGTAATGGCCGCCAAAAAGCAGGAGTGGCAGACGATGAAGCAGCTTCCGGTTCCCATAGACATCGGACCAGAGTTCCAGTACCACTCTGTTTTCGTATGCCCGGTGCTCAGAGAGCAGTCGAGTGACGATAACCCCCCAATGCTGATGCCCTGTGGACATGCCGTGTCGAAGCAGTCGATCATGAAGCTATCAAAGAGCAGCTCCAGGCCTTTCAAGTGCCCGTACTGCCCCTCGGAGGCGGTGGCTTCGCAGTGCAAGCAGCTTCAGTTTTAAACGCTTCATTTTTTCCCCAGATCAAACCTGTTTATACAACATGCTTCTGTTTTGCTCATCCAATCGTTTGCCTGTATTATAACCTTGTACCTTTATTGAAACCTGGATGTTAATCTGTACAGTAGCGAGTTCCAGTGTTAAACTATCTCTTGGGAATAAACACAATAATAAGCGTTTCGCTACCGGCTTGGTCTGCTGTTAGAATCCAGTGCTGCTGCTATGGGGAATTCTGGGCTTTACTGTTTTACCAGATGAAAAACAGCATATTTTTCTGCCCATGGCACAATGCCACAAAGTAGCACTGTGGCTTAGCTTCTTTACTCTTGTGGCTGTTTTGTGGAGTTATATATGGTATGCATATGTGCATTGTTTTTGGCTGCCGTCCAAAAACAGAAAGGCTTGTGAAGGGGATAGCTGTAAGAAAGGGGTTGCGATTGTTCATGCATTATTATTAGTTCAAAAATGCTTAATCAGCCATTTGTAGCGAGGCAACTCTTTTCTACACACTCAACCTGATTTGCTGAACTGAGTCTACTGAGAGAGTTGTTGAGACCAATTGCGTGGCGGCTGAATGATGGACTACGCTTTGCTCTCGTGCTGCCCTGTGCTATCTGCTATCTGCCTCTACGCGCGGTACATTCCTTACCGAACAGTCCTGCCTGATCTAGCACCACGGTCCACGACCTTGGCCTTTGCTATGTTCGTAGATCAACTGGGAGTTTATATACTCCATAATGTTTCGTGGCAACTATTTGTCATCACCTCCGTTGTAGTCTAGGTGGTTAGGATACTCGGCTCTCACCCGAGAGACCCGGGTTCAAGTCCCGGCGACGGAAATTTTTTGCCCTGTCAGCCATTTTGGTCTCTTTTTGTCTCCGGCCTGAAGCATCCCCTTCATGCCTGCTCGATCTCCTCCGGCGTCACGGCGCGGGGCATGTTGGATGCCTGCTAGTATGTCCATCACCGACGGTTCTCACTCGGCAAAATTAATGCGGCTTGGCCGCTGGCCTAACCTTCTGTGTTGTTGCAACAGGCAAAGCCAAAGCCCATGCTGGCCTAACCACGTCCGGATTCATGCATACTCGAGCGCCAAGCCCGCCCCAGCCCGGCGCCGACATCTCACGAGGCACCGGCCGGCCAACGCCCAGGGGGACGCACTCATCATATCCATCCGGCGAGGAAACCGCCCGGGCCCGCCTCACGAGGCGTACCGTAGGCAGGCAGGTCCTTTGTTGGAAGCATTCAACAACCCGTACTCGAGTGTACGGTGTACCTGCGCGTACGTCGTGGGCGCACGCACATGGTACTGATGCGCCACATGTACCAGGCGAGCGAGTGTAGCCTGAACCTGCACTCCTCAGCGGATTGTGGACATAAATGATGCACCGACCTACCCATACCATGTGATCTATGCCCCTGCTACATACTGCACTGTCCCTATGTGATACACAGACACAGTACAGGTATACAGCGGTAGTGCATTCTTCACTCTGTGCGTCGACATATACACGAGCCACGGCGCCAGGGGCTTCAGACGCAGCATCTTTTTTTTATATATCAGAATTCAGCCGTAAATAAAACTGGTGCCGGATCAAAGCATGCCTAAGTGCTCACTTTGTCGTCAGGACGGCCGCAGGCAGGCCCCTGTCCCCTGTCTGCCGGACGGCCAGTGAGTGCAGTCCTGCCCGCTCGCCTGAGCATCTTCAATTATTTGTGCTCCTCGTCGGTCGCCTCGCATCATTTTCCACTGGGACGTGAACCGTGAGCCAAGTTCCACACATGGCACGGTTCATCCACAGGTCGCCTCTGTTTAAGGGGGTGTGGTGGGACCGGGTGACAGATACGGAGATGGCGGAGGCTCCATGATGAATGCGAGCCAACGCGCAGCTTGGGTGAGGCGGGCAGTTGGGGCGTGAACTACGCCTACGCAGACGGACGCGGCTCGTCTGACGTACGGCCCACACACTGACGTGTGGGCCCGGACCCATCCGTCAACGGCCCAACGGCAGGGGGCCGTACGTCAGGGGATCCGGCTCCTACGCAGACGGGAGCATGGGAGAAAGGTTAAGCAGAGCAGTTGATGTACAAAAGGACGAACGGGAGGAGCAGGTGCGTATGCAGGGACATTTTCTTCAACATCCCAGTTGCATAGACAAAGGAAAAAGGAAGACCGCATATACTCCCTCTGTTTTTAAATATAAATTTCTGTAGAGGTTTTAATATAAACTACTCCCTCCGTTTCCAAATACTTGTCTTTCTAGGCATTTTAAATGGACTTAACATACGGATGTATGTAGACATATTTTAAAGTGTAGATTCACTTATTTTACGCCGTATGTAGTCACTTGTTGAAATCTCTAGAAAAACAAGTATTTAGGAACGGAGGGAGTACATACGAATGTGTATAGACGTAGTTTACAATATAGATTTAGTTATTAATAAATTACTCCTATATTAGAAACGGAGGGAGCAGTAGTAGGTAACAAAATGGATCGTTGCGATCAAACTCGTGCAAGATAAGATGGGCAGCAGTTGGAAACGGATAATAAGCTCGGGGCGTAGATTTTTTTTTATAAGGAAATTGTTGGGTTGTGAGTCGTGAGGCGAGAAACGCTGGTCTATCTACAAGGACAGCCGATCCTACAATTCGACCGCCGCAGAGGTGGTGGAGAAAGCTGCGCTTCTGTTGGTTGTGATGCACCCTGCAGATGTCTCCCTCGTGGGACCGGACCGTACTCTCCCTCGGTATGCGGGTGGCACGCCTGCGTCAATATAACTCTCGCTCCCTCGGATGCTCTGTGGTTTAGTTTCAGTCTCCATCGCTCTCTTGATCTCCTTTTGTCAGTCTGGAACACAAGCTTTCCGTACGAAGGTAGTGAAATCTAGCTCGTACAAGTAGTAGGTCGGAATTGCTTATGCTTATTACACATTTTCTTTAGAAACCTGAGATCACTAGCTACACCTGTTCACCATGTACTGAGACTGAGGTGTCGGTGGTCAAAGTACTACACAAGAAACTACATCATACTCTACATACAGATATCCTCCTTTGTACAGTTCACCGTCGTCTATGCTTTTTGTATCTGAATCTAAAATACTGCACGCAAGTGCATGTTCCGTACTCCTCTACTGACACAATGTTTAACCTCTCACGTCAACCCGCGTAAGTCGTAAACCCCAAACAAGAGTGCAGAGCACACAGAGACGCATACAGGCCCCGTGGACACGGAGAATCGGGATCTGGGTGCCGCCGAGCCCGCCCAACTCCCCCGAGTCCAAAGACGAACGCACGACACGCGCGCGCGGCCGGGGGTCTCGTCTCCCCAATCTCCATGCGGCGTCGTATACCCCCCAGAAAGAAAAACCCCCGAAACAAATGGAAAATCGAACCTCCGATTTCCCAACCCCCAGTAAGCCGCTGCTCCACGCACAGCCTCGCACTCCCACGCAGATCAAATCTCAAATCTCAGCAGCAGGTAGCAGCCAGCAGGAGTAGCTAGCACTCCAGTAGTATAGTCGGATCGGATCACCGCTGCTGCCCCCCGAGCCCCCCAACCACCCGTACCCTGAATCGCGCTCCACTTCACTCCCCAGCGCCCGCCCCCCGTACGCTCCGCCTCGCCTCGCCGCCGGCGAGCTAGGACAGCGGGAGGGCCAGGGGGTTGGTGGCGGCGGCGGCCCACGCCGCGGCGCGAGATGAAGGCCAAGAGCCTCCCCTTCATCGCCTTCGAGCACAAGCGGTTCGTGACTTCTGCTCCTGCCATGCTGGGTGGTCCTTCTGCGCCGCTGCCTCGGGTGTTTCTGCCGGAGTTTCCGATGCGCCTGCTGCCGCGCGAGGCTTCCGCATGCGTTCTGTTTACTCGGCCTTTTTTCTCGGGGCAGTTATGGTATTTGTTTTTTACGCCCGGGGATCTCGATCCGTTGCGCGACATTCTGGGCAATGCTGCCGCTAGATCTCCGCGTTGCTGACGCGGTGCGATAATTCCTCTAGATATAATGTTTGAACTGTGTTTTTTTGATGCTTTGCCTGTCGAAGGATCTGGGTTCTGTATGTACACACAGTGCACTGCGCTACTGCAGTCGGAGCTACGCCTCCACTTTTTCTGCAGTCGGAGCCTACTTGAGCGATGCCAAAATGTCGGACTGTTGCTAGACATGATTAGTTAGAGGACCCAAATTTTAGTGGGCATCGCAAGTTTTAGCTAAACCAAGTTGCTGATATGATCACATGAACATGGATTAGTCCCAAGCTTTTTGATAGAACTGATTTTACGTGTTGTTGAAGCACCTGATGGTGCGCTTTTAGTGGCATTTGCCCCTTTTCTGTTTCTGATGCCTCGGGGATTGGAACAGGGACGCCTATGGTTTTGCTGTGCGGCCACAGCACTTGCAACGGTACAGAGAGTATGCCAACATCTACCAGGTAGAAAAGCCACCCTAGTGATGCGTCCATTTTTACACCATGTTGTTTGATCTTACTGAGTTGCATGTGTGGCGGTGCTCCTTTTGCAGGAGGAGGAAGAGGAGCGGTCTGATAGATGGAAGAACTTTCTGGATAGGCAGGCAGAAGACGATGAATCATCTGGAGAAGATGCTAAGATTGCGCCGTCCATCGAGGATGAAGGAGCTATCGGCGATGCTGGCAGGACCGACCTACCCGATGAGAAGACAGCCAAACAGCAGAGACCACATAAGATCCAAATATGGTCTGAAATCAGGCCTTCACTGGGCCACATTGGGGAGCTGATGAGCTTACGTGTCAAGAAGAAGAAGAAGCAATCTTCTGCTGATGAGGAGAACACTGAAGATATCAAGCCCTTAGAGGACTCTGATGATGAGTTCTATGATGTAGAGAAGGTTGATCCAAGCGAAGGGCCTGTTGCTGACAGCACCAATGCGGATTCAGGAACGAATAGAGCTGCAAGTCAAGAAGGGTATTTTCCTTGGAAAGAAGAATTGGAGTGCTTAGTTCGTGGTGGGTTGCCAATGGCTCTGAGAGGAGAGGTAAGATTTACATTTCTGTTAAAATGATAATTTTGGTTCAATCAAACTGATGGTCCATTTGCTTGTGAGGACAGCTATGGCAAGCTTTTGTTGGTATTGGAGCTCGCCGAGTGAAAGGGTACTACGAGAGTCTCCTTGGGGTGGTTGATGGAGGCGGAGACAGCAAAGGTTCCGATTCTCCGACCAAGGAATGTGGCGACGGAAAACCAAAAGCATCTCAAGATCTTTCTTCAGAAAAGTGGAAAGGGCAAATAGAGAAGGTAGATAGGCGATACTAACTTTTACTACTGGGTTTCAATACCCTCTTATGTTGATAAAACTTTGTGTTTCTAAGAGTGTGCTGCTAAGACGTCCTCTTTTTCATTGCCCCTTTTAGGATTTGCCTAGAACATTTCCAGGCCATCCAGCTCTAGACGAGGATGGCAGAAATGCTTTGAGACGCTTGCTCACAGCTTATGCTAGACATAATCCATCAGTCGGTTACTGCCAGGTACATCTTTCTCTTAATGCTGATTCATATTGATTTTTCATTGGACTGCATCTCATTACATTCTCGGAAGGTCTTCCACATAGACCACTCTGTTACACCTTTAAAATTTATTTCAATTGAATATTAATTTTTGGAAACACAAAATGATTGCCAGTACTCAAATATCCCCCTTGAAGCTTCCTGTAAGTGATATTAACCCTGGTACTATCCCATAACAGTTGGCTCAACCTAAGGCGGTAGATGATAGGGTCAATTAGATATATACAATTGCCAACTTCATGTATTCAAAAAACCACTGCAGAGAAAGAAGAACTTATGAAAAATACCACTGCCAACACTCGGATGATTAACTAAATGCCACTATGACAGTGGTGCATAACTAATTACAATGGCATTTATTGTAAAACGGTTGTAAATGAAGCACATGAGCTCAGGTGCAATAAATCCATGTCCCCAAACATTTTTCTGGGTTATAGGAACTGTAAAACCAAATTTGGATACAGAAAAAAAAACTTTGGTATTTCATGGTTATGATTCTATTGTGCACAGTAATATTATTTTCGAACATTCGCACTTGCATGTTCCAAGACTCTCTCAGCTAAGATTAATCGTATGAGTAATGCAGGCAATGAACTTCTTTGCTGGTCTATTACTTCTATTGATGTCTGAGGAGAACGCATTCTGGTAGGTTTTGCGGCACAACATCAAATACCTGCATTCGTTCAACTTACTTCAGTTGATTACGTAGTAGAACAGTTGAACTAAATAATGTGATAAATGTGTTATGGGTCCACAGGGCATTGACAGGCATTATGGATGACTATTTTGAGGGTTACTTCTCTGAAGAAATGATCGAGTCTCAGGTATTACTTTTTTTTCTTCATTTTATTGTCTTTTATGCATACTGATTGTTGGATACTTAGAACTCCAAGCTGGTCTGTTTGTTATTAAAAGATCCACATCTTGGTTCTAGGTGGATCAGCTTGTTTTAGAGGAGTTGGTCAGAGAGAAATTCCCCAAGTTAGGTTTGTTATATTTCCCTTTATATATAAAATCACATGACTTTGTCAGGCATATTAACTGCCCAAGTTTGACAATTGAGGAGTTGTAATTTTCTTGTGTGCAGTAAATCACTTGGACTACCTTGGTGTACAAGTTGCATGGGTTGCTGGACCATGGTTCCTATCTATATACATGAACATGCTTCCCTGGGAAACTGGTCAGTCTACTGTTAAATATTCAAAATAAGATAGTATTATTGTTCGCGAAATACATTCTCTTAACTCCTATCTTAGCCAATTTAATGTGTTTCCTCGATGATGGGACCAAAGGTATCTTTAGCATCAATTTGTTGTTGATATTGTTAGATCTGCATAGTGATCTCCACGGGCTTTAAATACATGAAGTTGTTAGTTCACTAAAATTCCACGTAATGTCTCATTCAAACGCGGCCCCATGGTTCACTTGCCATACATCATATAGTGTTTTTCCCTGAATCACAGAATTTAGGGTGGCTTGTAATTTAAATTTTCTATTATCCTTCTGTGGGAAACTATATGTTATTACCTTTTGACAATAAAGGAGATGATTAGCAATACGATGGGAGGTGATGCTAAGGCAAGTGCAAGTGAAGTGAGTGGCAGAAACAAACATCATTTTCAGTTACTTGTCATAATATAAAATATGTTAACTGGATATGCTTTTGCTATCAAAGCTACAAGCACGACATACCAATAATGGAAAAAACATATGTTTGGCCTTTTTGGATTTTGCGTCAAATGTTGGTTGTAGAATCAAATGCACAGCAAAAAATCTCTTGTCCTTTTCTTTCTAAAATGGTTCGACAGGGACTTGATGTAAGAGACTGACACTTCTAATCTCTTATTAGCTTACTGTAATATACTTACCATTTTAGTGTTATTTGAACATTTCAGTTCTTCGTGTGTGGGATGTGCTTCTGTTTGATGGAAATCGTGTGATGCTCTTCCGGACAGCCCTTGCACTTATGGAGTTGTATGGTACTGGGGTCACTCCACCTCATTTTCATCCAGAAACAACAAAGCCATATAACTTTATATGAAGTCTGAATACATTATAGTTCATCTCAGGTGACTGCTTATAGACTTAACACTACTGCTGATTGCAGGTCCTGCACTTGTGACAACGAAAGATGCTGGGGATGCCGTAACTCTCTTACAGTCTTTAGCTGGTTCCACTTTTGACAGCAGCCAGCTTGTTTTAACAGCTTGCATGGGATATCAAGCTGTAGATGAAGCAAGGCTTCAAGATCTGAGAAATAAACACCGGCCATCTGTTTTGTCTTCAATGGAAAACAGAGCAAAAGGTCTTCTTGCCTGGAGGAGCACCAACGGTCTTGCATCAAAGCTATACAATTTCAAGCGTGACACTGAACCACTGGTGTCAATATCAACAGAACAGTTGAATGACTCAACAGATGGGGATGCTAACCAAGAAACCAGTTCTGGAAATATTGATGATATGTATCATGGCTTGACTGTCAACAGTGAGATTGATTCTATGCCTGATCCCAAAGATCAGGTATCATTCTTGATACACTCGTCAATTTTTTTTCCTTTGTCTCCAAATTGCAAAATGATATTTGCAACACTACTCAATTGAAAAACTATTGAACAAAGATAAATATAAATTAATCATGTATAAATATCTTAGTTAGCATGTTTTCCAGTCAATTTACACAAACTCACAAAATGAGTAAACCGTCATTTGTAAGTTCTGTTTCAGGAAGGTGTTTCCATCGTCTTTTTTCCTGTATTAAAGCAGCTATCTATTTTGTGCAAACATAATTTGAAGGAGTGAATATTCAGCCACATAAATCATGGAATGCTATCCCTACGTATCTTCAACCTCTTGTTAAAGCAAATTATTTTCTTTAGTAGATCATCTGAATCAATCAAATTACTTAAGGTCCAATAATTTACATATTCACCAAAGAGTAGCTTCTGTTGGATCTCTTAGTCTATTTACTTCAATATCTCTCATTATGATGATTTATACAAATGTTAAAAGCCTGAATGTTCCATCCCTGCAAATGACTAGCTCCCCCAGGCCCCAAATGAATTGCTTTCTGAAGCACAACGCCTGGATTTATGAAAGCATTGTGCTTGAGGTCCACTAATTTACATGTACTTTTCACTATGATGATCTATACAAATAGCATAGACAGAATCTTCAATCCCTGGAAACCATTGAGCTCCAAAATATTATGTACTCCCTCTGTAAAGAAATATAAGATCGTTTAGATCACTAATATAAAAAATCTGAACGAGCACTGCAACCTTGATACTTTCCACCATTAAAAAACTTATGCTTATGTAAGTCTTGAGTGGTCACCAAACCTGATTGCTTACAACATTTAAGTTTGGTCGTATTATTTCAGGTTATCTGGCTGAAGGTTGAGCTATGTCGATTGCTAGAGGAGAGAAGATCAGCTGTTCTGAGGTCTGTTTGTTTGAAATATCCAAGACCGTCACCAGTTTGAGCCATTAATTTGCATATCCACACACTTGTAAACGGAGATGTATTAACCTTTGTAACATTTGAAATCAAATGGAACCTGCTGTCAGTAGATAGCTGCTTCGGTCCTATTGACCACTGACTGGATGGAACATATTATTCTGCAGCTAGTCAACTCTAGTTTATTTCATGACGAACCCAACCAGAGCTAACAGTTATCATGGACAAAAAGTCACTAAATCTGGACAATCTCTTTAAGAAGAAATGTCAACTACTAGCTTGTTCAAATCGATCAAATTATCGACCAAAATTTAGTCCACTTTCAGAAGTGACCCTGAACCTTCTAGTATTGTTTCAGCCGTGCTTAGTATTCTCATGTTTAGCTGCTGACCAATATTAATACTGCAAAAGCTATATGTAAGCAAACTATTATCTGGCGGGGAAAAATTTCCTACTATCGGAGGTATTGTTAGTATACTGTTGAGCAAAAGATGTTTCTTTATAGAAAATGTTCTCGTCGTTCGGAATACATTTAGTCAGTGGAATTGTTTCTTCTGGGTTTCTCAAACGGTCGAAGTATCCTTCTGATTATTTCTTTTCATCCATATCCAGGGCTGATGAACTAGAGACAGCATTAATGGAGATGGTTAAGCAAGATAATCGACGTGAATTAAGTGCAAAGGTAAACATTTGGACATTTTTGGTGACTATCTTTCTTATACTGTCACCCACCATTACCATTATTCAGCTCTGTGTTGTTCATCTTGCATACTAGGCCTGAATTTTGATAGTACCTTCTATTTGGTAACCAGTTTATCAACTAGAAAATGCTATATAAATTAAGCTAGTCCTGCGAGCTGGAAAGTTCTGGTTTGAAGACTTGAAATGCGATAATTCTTAATATTTCTAGTTTCACTTCAGGTAGAGCAGTTAGAACAAGAATTATCCGAGCTAAGGCAATCTCTATCAGACAAGGAGGAACAGGAACAAGCAATGCTTCAGGTAGAGTTGCTATTTATGCGTTCTTCTCAATTAACCTTGTTCTTATTAAAGTATATCTACTTAACCATGAATTTACTTCACTGTAGGTCCTCATGCGTGTAGAGCAAGAACAGAAGGTTACAGAGGATGCCCGCATCTTTGCTGAGCAAGATGCAGCTGCTCAAAAATTTGCTTCACATGTCCTTCAGGTTAGTTCAGTTTGTATCTCTTTCATGTCTTCACCGAAACTACAGCCATCGAAAGATTAGCAGCTGGTTCAGTATGAGCAATTAAGTCTTGGCCCTCTAAATTTGTTGATCAAATTGGGAGCCCGCAATATCGAATGGAAGTGGTCTTTCTACACATTATTATTTTTTTGTTCATTTGAAAATCACGTTCACATATAAAACAACCATTGCCTGATGATACTTATCTGCTTGAGACAGCATTATGTTTGTAATTATCTGTGCAGTAAATATTTCCCGCTGGTCAGCTGGATATTGTTCATAGAACATGCATTGCCATGTACATGCACTTACCTTTTACTTAGTTATTAATATTAGTGATGAGTGATGACTATCTTGAATGCACTTATATTTTATATGTTAGTGTCCTATTGTTTGAAATCTGGAAAACGGCAAAAATGTATTGTTTGAAATCTGGTAAACGGCAAAAATGTGAAACTCCAATTTCATACTGTTAGTATTGGGTCATGATTATTTGCCATCATTGGTCACCTGTCTGGGATTTGCATGCGACAAAACCAAATATGTTTCTGCTTGCTCAATTTATGCTATATGTGTTATACATTCAACTCTCCATGCAGGAAAAGTATGATGAAGCTATGGCTTCACTCACGCAAATGGAGAACAGAGCAGTCATGGCAGAAACAATGTTGGAGGCAACACTTCAATACCAATCTAGCCATCAGAAAGCACAACTACCATCCCCTTCCCCTTCTCCAAGGTATAGTAGTCTTGTTTGATGGTATTAGACCAGATAACTACACACAGTGGCAAGGAAAGAGTATACTAATCTTGTTGTTACTATGGTATATCTAGTGACCCATGAATTACGCCTTGAGACTGGTAGTGTCCTATTGCATAATTCAGAAGCAAAGAGCGAAAAATTACAGCCATTTGTTGTTGTAGTACTCCGGTGCTAATCTGATATGATGCCTTGCCCCTTCTCCTCTAGGACACCAACGCGAGATGCATCTCCTGGCCAAGTGAACCAAGATTCATCACAGGAGTTTCAGCCTAGAAAAATAAGTTTGCTTGCCCCATTTTCGCTCAGTTGGCGTGACAAGAACAAGGTACTTTCTTCTGGCAAATGAATTGTAGGTTCGAGCTGTAATCCTTTTGTCTTAGTAGTAATACTAGGGTACTAGCTTCTTCTCCCAAATTCCAAAATAGGGATAACACAATATTGTTTCTTTTATGCATATTCGTGTTGGGAAATTTTGCCATGTACACGCAGTTGGTGGGTTGAGTGTAGTTTAAGAATGTTATAGCCTATAAGCAGCTTCTCTCTCAACCTATATCTGAGGGGTCAACGGGAAGCTCTAGTACTTTTTTTTGCCATAGCTCGAATCTGACTGATCCCACATGTTTTGCAAATAGGCCCTTTTTTTTGCAGAAACACCCACCAAGTCCATTTTGAAGGATTTGACCCTGCAGGGTTTTTGTTTGCTCTTAGCTTCCATCTTACTGCAAAAGCAGGAAAGTATTTTGCTAGCTTGTTACCTGAGAGAACATTCTGATTCATTCAAGGTCCTTATCAGTGATAAAAAGTACTCCCTCCGTCCCAAAATGCACTAGTGTCAAAAAACGTCTTACATTTTGAGACGGAGGGAGTATATTCTAATAAATGCTCTTCTGCTAGTTGTAACTACAAGTGGGCATTCATCTCTGCCATTTATATTTAGGGGGATGCTGACGGGGAAGACTTGATAATCTTAGTTCCATGGCCTACAAGGGTGCTTAAACGATTTATATTCTTTAAATATACCATGAATAGGGCTGATAAATGCGATTGAAGAGGCACGTGGTGTTTTGCCTTCTTTGTTTTTACTTATATTCAAAGCGCACATTCACTATAGCAACTTACAAGGTTTCTTGTTCTTGGGTTTTATAACGCCCTTGTGCTTTTCCTCACTTTTGGTACGTTTAACTAGCTATATGCGATCAATATGGAAGTTCTCCCTTTTCTTATATTAATGTTACTGGTGCCATGGATCCTTTACAGGGCAAACAAGACGAGTCAACAAATGGCAAGCTTAATAACAACTCTGAGCAAAGTGTCGAGACACCAAAGATAGACCACGGAAACCAGGAGGCCACGCCTAAAGAGGGTGAACAGCGAGTGGAGACACCCAACAGGGATGAACCCAGATTGGAGATGGCCAAGATGGACGGCGATGTGCCAACTCTCGAGACGACCACGGATAAAATGAACGGGCAGGAAGGACATTTAGAAGAAATAAAACTGGATTGATCTGTCGGCCGATCACATTTGGTGGTAGATAGTGCCTTCTGATTTTGAAAGGAAGCTGAAGTCACGACATTCGGCTCCAATTTTTAAATCGTGTATTGTTGTAGTTTCCCCTCCCTTTTCTTCCCCTTGTCCAGCTTGTGTCACTTCGTTTAGGGTCATAGATTCAACCTTTCCAACCATACCGTGCCAAAAGATAATAAGTTATGTTTTTCTTGTTCATTGTAAGATGGGTGTAAGAGTGTAAGTTATGGATATATACATGAAAGACGTACGACGTGAATGAAAAGCGCAATTTTTGTAGAACATGGTTCTGTAACATATCTGAAGGAATTTTCTTCGACCATGGGCCACAATGTGTCTTGGTACTAAAATAAAACGGCAAAAAAAGCTACACAATCACGATGGTGGCAGCGATCAATAAGTATATGATGTAAGATCTGATACGGTGGTTCTGTTCAGGTAATTCTGCACATTTCTGCCTCTGTCTATGCAAATCTAACTCGAACGTATGGACCACATATGCATACTCCGGTTGACATGCCATGGCCTTGAACCCTTTGGAGGTGTGGTTCCTATGGCCGATGTTGTGGCCAGAGTGTTGGTGCCTAATCCTGGGGTCCTTTTAGCCACCAAGATTTGTGAATTCCTCACCAACTTGGACTCTGAAAATTCTGGAAAGAGGATTGGATGCCTTTTGGAGGAAAAATCTTGGAGTGAGAAGCACAAGCAGGGTGTCTCTAACCCTAGTTCCGGCATCCTAAAAGAGAAATCTTGCAGGAGTAGAAGCAAAAAGATAGCGGTAGAGTGAAGGCACGAATGGTTCCATGATGGATGGCTCTCGTCTTTCTGAGTTGCAGATGTGTGCACAGTCGTATGTGTCGATGTGTTTTACTCAAGTTGCACCGAGTCATTCGGTTTTCTTTTACGACATAGGGACTCATATGTTGCGAGTTGCAGTAGTAGTGTGTTGGGTGCTTTGGTCCCGTAGCTCCACGGTTTGGGAGTAGTTCCCATGTGGATGGGGTCATGCTTTTGAGCATGGTGGTGACGGTTTTCGCCTGGTTTTTCACAAATTAACTGGGCAACTCTCTTCTTCTTAATTAATGGATGAGTCAAAGCTTTTGCTTCCGTTTCAAAAAAAAAGAAAAACTCCAATGTGTATGTTGCTATTAAAAATTCAAAGTTTTAACACTCTCGTGCTTGAATCTGCAGCTGTTAACGCAGGAGCTACATTGCGGCCGGCCAGGGTTGGCCCGCTGCCCCTATGGTGAAAAGAGTTTCCTTTAATAGTTTATTTATTTACTTATTATTTTGATAATCTTGTACCTTAGTTTTTTTTTATCTTGTAGGATGGAGTTTTGCACCGGCTCGCCATTGTCCGAGCCATCAAAGTTGGCCTCGAGCACCGGCCACTCAACGTCATGGGCGCGTTACTGTGCGTGGTGGCGACAAGGGCGGTGTGAGGTAGACGCACCAAGCAACAAAAGCGCGGTGCGTACGATGACCCCACTTCATCTTGTGGTGGAGATAGGCGACGAGAAGAGGAGTTAGTGCCGTCCACTGGAACTCCAGGATGACGGGAGGGCTGGCGGCGGCACCCCGAGACTAGTTGGCCAAACGGGCCTGCCCGGCACGACGCGCGACCCAGCCCATCGTAATCGTGCCCGGTTCGGCCCGGCCCACCATGGCACGATTATTAGTCAGGCCGTGCCGTGCCGACCCACGTGCTACCCCCCTCCAGCCCAGGCACGGCCCAGAAGCTATACGGGCCGGGCCGGCAGCAAGCCAGGCACGCCTGACCTGTTAGGCAGTCAGCCTGCTAGGCTGTTCTTGGGCCAAATTTGGCCTATTGGGCTATTTTTTTGCCCATATATATCTAAAAAAATTTAAATAAGAATTAAATAAATAAATGGGCCGTGTCGTGCCGGCCCGCGTGCTCAGACTTTAGGCCCAGACACGGCCCCTGGCGTGCCGCGTGCCGGGCCTGGCCCGTTTAGCACGTGTCGTGCCTGGGCCGTGTCGTGCCTGGGCGTGCTACAGGGCCGGCCCATTTGGCCAGCTCTCCGAGAGTAACCAGACGGTGCGGGAGGCCTCAGGCAGCTCCTCGCGGGTGCCGCGACGCACCATTTTGGTCCGTGGCGATGGGGTTGTGCATTGGAGTTTTGATCGGTGAGAGAAAGAGCCGACACAACATGAAGAGTGAGAAAGGGGGTTTTGTGGGGGCATAAGGCGGGATCGACATGGAGCCAGGACATTATGCCGATGGACATGGTGTTGTGTTCCTACCTCACAGTTGGGTATAATTGGGGATGAGCTGTTCACGAGCTGTCCAACGAACAAATGGGGTCCATGTTAGAGACGAGACTTGTGCTAAACATGTCCGTGAACAATTGAGGGAGTTTTGCCCTTTCTCGTTGACATGCCCTTAGGTCAACTCTAGCAAAGTGCTACATTGGCAGCCTTCATATGTATATTGAGCGTGACCCATATGCATTATGGATGTTGCCGAGGTGATGCACAAACTTAGAGTCTTTGTATTGGTTGCCTCTAAAATCGTGAGACCCACTTATCAATGGGCCATTCTTTTTCCCAAGGTATCTGCATTCCTCACGTAAACTGGGAGGGGGCTTCCTTCGCGTGCACATACGGTTGTCATTGGAGGCACTCCAAAAGTTGATTTTGGGGCGTTAAATATGAATCATGAGAGGTTATGTATTGAGGGCGTCCCAAAAGTTGGTCCCGAGACACCAGATATAAAGGTTGAGAGGTCACCGGTCTTAGAACCAATAAACTCGGACAAAGAGAATAGTTCTTTTTTTGCGGGAAGAGAGAATAGTTCTTAAATCTCTGCGTTGCTGACTAGGCATGACTGCCTCAAAAAAAAGCTAGAGTTTCTGCCTCTCGCCGGCGCCGTCGTCGGTCCACCCCATCTCCGGTGGCCTTAGGGCCATGGGGGCGGAGTGGATCCCGGTCCTTGCCGATGGGAGGGCTCCGTTTTTAGATCCTTTTTCGAGTCTTGTTAGGGTTTGTGTCTTACTCAGGAATGCGAGACGGCGGCGGCTCCCTGAAGATGGAATAAAGGTCTCCTCGCCTATTCCCTGTTCTGTTGATGCGTCTAGTACCGTCGGTGGGCATGTGAATGTGTGTCTCCGGCGGATCTGTCTTTGGTGAATTTGCTCGGATATGTTTGTCGTTCGTCTATGTTCTTGTGTCTTCAGGTTGGATCCTTCTAATCTACACTCTTCATCCGCGGCGGTTGATGTTCTGGTGCGTTGGTTCTATGGGTCTTAGCACGATGACTTCCCCACTGTCTACTACAACAAGGTTTGCCCGGCTCCGGCGAAGGAGGGGCGATGACAGCGGCGCGCCTTCAGCTTGCTTCAGTGTTTGTAGTCGTCACTAGGTGGTCTACGGATCTGCATGTAATTTTTTATTATTTCTAGTATTTGTTGTACTACCATTATTGAAGATAAATAGATTAGAAGTTTTTCTAAAAAAAAGGCTGAGAGGTTAGATATGGAAGACACTTCATAAATTATGACCATTTTGACAAGTATTGCGATTGTATTTTTGATGAGAAACGCTGTATGGCTGAATCCATGGTTGTTATGACGATTGATGCATTACGAGGACTCTATTAAAATTGCTCTTACTAGTCACATACTCAAAACATCCCCGAGCTGCCGGACAGACGAGAACTTCAAGCTCCACCGAACCGCACTGATCGATGTAGTCGTGGAGTTCGCTACGCGGCTGCGCCTCACCGTCGCGCCCAACCAAAAGCAGGCCACCAGTCACCACTCACCCCCCACCGGAGCCTACACTACTACTCCTCGAACCCATCCATTTGTGGCATGTGATACATGCTTTCTCCCCCGGCAGGCCGGCACCCACTGCCACTCCCTCGTGCTAGCCTGCAGGTGCGCCAAAAGAGGCCGTACTACCACCCACGTGACACGGTCGAGGGCGTTAATCTGAATCTCTCTCTCTCTCTCTCGACAGGTTTGTCACTAGCAATAAACCACCCTGGCTGGATGCGTTGTTCCCACCACTTTTGTTTCGTGTAACCACTGGTAGCACAATAATGCTAGATCTGCTTTAGATTCTTCAGTTCCATCTAACGGCACAGTTGCATTACTTAACTCAAAAGCATGTCCACTCAGCACTAACGATAGATTTAGTCCGAGAAAGACACGCTCCAGAATCTAGCGTGCATCTGGCTCTAACCTCTACAGGCAGCCGGCCGTCTAATCTAATTGCCACGAGATTAACTACTCCCTAATCTGGCTCGTGGTCCATCATTAGTCACTATGTATGTCCTTCACGGATGCTTCCCTCCCTCACTCCTCGACGAGTGTCAGTGACAAGTGACTCTGCACGCACCCAGGAGCAAATTTTACCCTACACCACACGACTCCAAATAAAGCGAACTTATTCCCGGACCCCAGCAGATGCAGATGCAGAGAGTAAACAAGCAAAGGAGCACGCACAATCTAATTAACGGAACGTGCCTAAAAAACCCGCCGCTATAAAGCAGCTCCGCCTTGCACACTCCGTCCCCAAACCATCTCTCTCGCCTTCCTCAGCAACACAAGCCACCACTAGAATCTCAAGCGCGGAGAGGAGGAGGAGGAAGACAAGCAAGGAGGAGAGGAGCAATGGAGTACGGGTCCCCCTGCAACAGCTGCAGCAGCAACAAGGAGAAGAGGCCTCCGCTCAAGAGAGGCCAGCTCAAGCTGCAGATCGCCAGGACCCTGGGCAGCCTCGTGGCGCCGGGCGCCAAGACCGGCTTCAGCTTTAGAAGATGATCGGTTGAGCAGCCACTCAGCCAGGGCAAGCAGCATTCTCTCGACCAATCTTCGAGTATGGTCCGGTGCTTTGATGTGTACCGGGATTGCGCAGGTTGAAGAAGAGTTGTTTTAGTTAGGTGTGCTTCTTTTTAGTGTCGAGTTTTCCCCCCGTCGGCCCAGTCCCTGCGTGGCTTGAGGTTTGCCGATTAGATCTCGCTTCCTCGACAATTTTTACGTTGTCCACGGGTGAAGAAATGTACGGTGATTGGAGATAGTAATGGGAATTAAAGTTCTGATTCTGAGATTGATGCGTCTCCCCACTTCCCTTTCATTGGATTTGTCCAACTAAGTCTCTGAACTGTATACACTGGGGATGATGCGCGTACCACGGTACATGTCCAACTCTGAAATCGCTGAACTGAATACACTAGGATGATGTGCGGACGATGTTTGACAAGCTCTAAAAAATCTAAAAAAAAACAGGCAAGGTACCGGACAGTAACCTCGTTGCATGATACTCCCTCCGTTCCCAAATACTTGTCTTTCTAGGCATTTCAAATGGACTCAACATGCGGATGTATGTAGACATATTTTAAAGTATAGATTCACTCATTTTGCACCGTATGTAGTCACTTGTTGAAATCTCTAGAAAGACAAGTATTTAGGAACGGAGGGAGTAGTTCTTACCGAATATAATCTTGCAAAAAGTAATTTGCAGGATGTCAGAGAATGCTATTTTTATGATCAAAAGTAAATAATTTCGTCTTTGTCCATCTCTTAAAAAACAGCTCTTGTGTCGCCCACCTCGTGCTACACATTTTCCTCTTCTCCTCCTTCTTCCTCTTCTCTTTGGACCACTTTGGAATTCAATGCAAGGTTGGGCTTTCTTGACCCCATGAGCACGAGCGAGAGCATTGTCAGTGGTCTTGCTCAAGATTCTCATGAAGATGAAATCATTCAACACATCATTGAAGGGAATGGAGTGAAAGTCCGGTCTCTGATGAATCCGGAAGAAGCGCTCTTGTTGAAAGGCATGACCGCTTTAAGCACCCTGCGCTTGATTCAACTGTCATCTGTGTCCTTGCTCCGATGATCCCTTAGAGATGCCGCAAATGTCGTCAACCTACGGTAGAGCTCTTCGGAGGTATCATCTTCGTTCATGGTAAACTCATTGCCCTTGAACAAAGTGTTAGGATGATCCCAATCATCATTTGCGGTCATAAAGGGTCGGATGTGGGGACCATAGTTTCACTAGAGGCATCTCTTCAAGTAAGATAGATAAGGTGTGGTGAATAAATTATACTTGGGCAGCGCTTAAATTCCAATATTTATGAGTATGATAATTCATGGCATAATTCATCATAAACATTATGTTCGTGATATGTAGACTGTTATTCAACTTCATCTACCACTAATACCCCCCCCCCCCCTAAATACTGCTATCGAGTATGCATGTCGAGGTGTTAAGTTCATAACAAACATAGTAAGAATAATATAGACAATAAAACTACCATCCAAGTGTGAATTTCGATAAAGGGAATGTATTAATATCGCGAACATACCAATTACACCCAGCCTCTGCACCAATAAGATGTCCAAAGACACTAGGGATGCACACAATCAAGAAAAATAAATAAAATGATAGAAAAAGAAAACAAGGCCCATCGCGATGATAAACCACTGACAACAACACTCTAACCACCACCGAAGACAACACCCCTACTACAAAAGTGATTCTCGAAAAGCAAGGCCTCCAAGAAGAAAACAAAGCATAAACGTTGTCGTCGCCCGATAGAAGATCTTGGGTTTTCACCTTGGAGAA
The DNA here is from genome assembly GCA_963921465.1 of Triticum timopheevii. Lineage (NCBI taxonomy): Eukaryota > Viridiplantae > Streptophyta > Magnoliopsida > Poales > Poaceae > Triticum > Triticum timopheevii. The sequence goes on along the minus strand of OY997266.1, from coordinate 500,984,053 downwards.
AGTCCGAGTTTTCAAAACAATGCCTTCAGCATGGCCATTGCCAGGTACAACCAATGAAGGACAGTCCTTGGGTTTTCACCTTGAAAATCGTGACTTGGTACTCGAGGAGCACCATCGAGAATGCAGTCCACCTGTGCTGCCATCCCCACTTGCCAAGGCTACTGCTGCAAGTCGCCAAACACCCGACACACAGGGAGAACCTGTGCCACATGGTCTTCATTGCAATCAGTACCCTCTCTGCCATTTCTAACCTCCGATCGCAGCCACCGTGACTTTCTCCACCTCAGTCAGTTTCATGGAAATCTATATTAAGACATGTCCCATGGCACCGACAAGAAGGGGAAGCTTTGCACCACACCCAAATGAAGCCTATCTGGCTAAGGATAAGGGCGCACATGACTGTATCAATTTCGCTCTAGATATCCAGTGGAGCCATGCGCCAAACGTCGAAGATCACCGACAGGAAGACCAGATCTCATCAGCGGCCAGAACGAGGAGGCCAACAACAAGTAGATTGACGACCTGGCGCAAGAAGACCAGCACGACCAAACCACCGACATTTGGTCCGAGCTAGTAGCCCGTACACACTAGCCGGCTGCGGAGGATAAGACGACCTAGACCGTCACTGGTTCCTTTCGGCGCTGTACAAACGGAGCACACTCGAACAAAGCCCCAGACGAGCGCCTGCCGAGCAACATCCATGACGGAGCCGCAACTGCCAGCAAAGACGCCCGAGGCACTCAGTCCGCTGGGCCCAAATCGGGCCCAAACCGGACATGCTGGGGAATGTAGTAATTTCAAAAAATTTCCTACGCACACGCAAGATCTTGGTGATGCATAGCAACGAGAGGGGAGAGTGTCGTCCACGTACCCTCGTAGACCGAAAGTGGAAGCGTTAGAACAACGCGGTTGATGTAGTCGTACGTCTTCACGGCCCGACCAATCAAGCACCGAAACTACGACACCTCCGAGTTCTAGCACACGTTCAGCTCAATGACGTCCCTCGAACTCCGATCCAGCCGAGTGTCAAGGGAGAGTTCCGTCAGCATGACGACATGGTGACGATCTTGATGTTCTACCGTCGCAGGGCTTCGCCTAAGCACCGCTACAATATTATCGAGGAGGACTATGGTGGACGGGGGGGGGGGGGGGGCACCGCGCACGGCTAAGAGATCAAGAGATCAATTGTTGTGTCTAGAGGTGCCCCCTGCCCCCGTATATAAAGGAGCAAGGGGGGAGGGGGCGGCCGGCCAGGGAGGAGGCGCGCCAAGGGGAGCCCTACTCCCACCGGGAGTAGGACTCCCTCCTTCCTTGTTGGACTTGGAGAAGGGGGGAAAGAGGAGGGAGAGAGAGGAAGGAAAGAGGGGCGCCGCCCCCTCTCCTTGTCCTATTCGGACTAGGCGGGGAGGGGCCCGCGGCCCTGCCCTGGCCTCCTCTCCTCTTCTCCACTAAGGTCCACTATGGCCCATTAAGCCTCCGGGGGGTTCCGGTTACCTCCTGGTACTCCGGTAAAATCCCGATTTCACCCGGAACACTTCCGATATCCAAATATAGGCTTCCAATATATCAATCTTCATGTCTCGACCATTTCGAGACTCCTCGTCATGTCCGTAATCACATCCAGGACTCCAAACAACCTTCGGTACATCAAAACTCATAAACTCATAATATAACTGTCATCGAAACCTTAAGCGTGCGGACCCTACGGGTTCGAGAACTATGTAGACATGACTGAGACACGTTTCCGGTCAATAACCAATAGTGGAACCTGGATGCTCATATTGGCTCCTACATATTCTACGAAGATCTTTATCGGTCAAACCGCATAACAACATACGTTGTTCCCTTTGTCATCGGTATGTTATTTGCCTGAGATTCGATCATCGGTATCCCAATACCTAGTTCAATCTCGTTACCGGCAAGTCTCTTTACTCGTTATGTAATGCATCATTCCGTAACTAACTCATTAGTTACATTGCTTGAAAGGCTTATAGTGATGTGCATTACCGAGAGGGCCCAGAGATACCTCTCCGACAATCGGAGTGACAAAACCTAATCTCAAAACACGCCAACTCAACATGTACCTTTGGAGACACCTGTAGAGCTCCTTTATAATCACCCAGTTACGTTGTGACATTTGGTAGCACACAAAGTGTTCCTCCGATAAACGGGAGTTGCATAATCTCATAGTTGTAGGAACATGTATAAGTCATGAAGAAAGCAATAGCAACATACTAAACGATCAAGTGCTAAGCTAACGGAATGGGTCATGTCAATCACATCATTATACTAATGATGTGATCCCGTTAATTAAATGACAACTTATGTCTATGGTTTAGGAAACATAACCATCTTTGATTAATGAGCTAGTCAAGTAGAGGCATACTAGTGACATTAAGTTTGTCTATGTATTCATACATCTATTATGTTTCCGGTTAATACAATTCTAGCATGAATAACAAACGTTTATCATGATATAAGGAAATAAATAATAACTTTATTATTTCCTCTAGGGCATATTTCCTTCAGTCTCCCACTTGCACTAGAGTCAAAAATCTAGATTACAGAGTAATGATTCTAACACCCATGGAGCCTTGGTGCTGATCATGTTTTCCTCATGGAAGAGGCTTAGTCAACGGGTCTGCAACATTCAGATCCGTATGTATCTTGCAAATCTCTATGTCTCCCACCTGGACTTGGTCCCAGATGGAATTGAAGCGTCTCTTGATGTGCTTGGTCCTCTTGTGAAATTTGGATTCCTTTGCCAAGGCAGTTGCACCAATATTGTCACAGAAGATCTTCATTGGTCCCGATGCACTAGGTATGACACCTAGATCAGAAATGAACTCCTTCATCCAGACTCCTTCATTTGCTGCTTCCGAAGCAGCTATGTACTCCGCTTCGCATGTAGATCCCGCCACGACACTTTGTTTAGAACTGCACCAACTAACAGCTCCACCGTTCAATATAAACACGTATCCGGTTTGCGATTTAGAATCGTCCGGATCAATGTCAAAGCTTGCATCGACGTAACCATTTACGACCAGCTCTTTGTCACCTCCATAAATGAGAAACATATCCTTAGTCATTTTCAGGTATTTCAGGATGATCTTGACCGCTGTCCCGTGATCCACTCCTAGATTACTTTGGTACCTCCCTGCTAAACTTATTGCTAAGCATACATCAGGTCTCGTACACAGCATTGCATACATAATAGAGCCTATGGCTGAAGCATAGGGAACATCTTTCATTTTCTCTCTATCTTCTGCTGTGGTTGGGCATTGAGTCTGACTCAACTTCACACCTTGTAATACAGGCAAGAACCCTTTGTTTGCCTGATCCATTTTGAACTTTTTCGAAACTTTATCAAGGTATGTGCTTTGTGAAAGTCCAATTAAGCGTCTTGATCTATCTCTATAGATCTTGATGCCCAATATGTAAGCAGCTTCACCAAGGTCTTTCATCGAAAAACTTTTATTCAAGTATCCTTTTATGCTATCCAGAAATTCTATATCTTTTCCAATTAACAATATGTCGTCTACATATAATATCAGAAATGGTACAGAGCTACCACTCACTTTCTTGTAAATACAGGCTTCTCCAAAAGTCTGTATAAAACCATATGCTTTGATCACACTATCAAAGCGTTTATTCCAACTCCGAGAGGCTTGCACCAGTCCATAAATGGATTGCTGGAGCTTGCACACTTTGTTAGCATCTTTTGGATCGACAAAACTTTCTGGTTGCATCATATACAACTCTTCTTCTAGAAATCCATTCAGGAATGCAATTTTGACATCCATTTGCCAAATTTCATAATCATAAAATGCGGCAATTGCTAAAATGATTCGGACAGACTTAAGCATCGCTACGGGTGAGAAAGTATCATCGTAGTCAACCCCTTGAACTTGTTGAAAACCTTTTACAACAAGTCGAGCTTTGTAGACAGTTACATTACCATCAGCGCCAGTCTTCTTCTTGAAGATTCATTTATTCTCGGTGGCTTGCCGATCATCGGGCAAGTCAACCAAAGTCCATACTTTGTTCTCATACATGGATCCGATCTCAGATTTCATGGCCTCACGCCATTTTGCAGAATCTGGGCTCATCATCGCTTCCTCATAGTTCGTAGGTTCGCCATGGTCAAGTAACATGACTTCCAGAATACGATTACCGTACCACTCTGGGGCGGATCTTACTCTGGATGACCAACGAGGTTCTGTAGTAACTTGATCTGAAGTTTCATGATCAATATCATTAGCTTCCTCACTGATTGGTGTAGTTGTCACAGGAAACGGTTTCTGTGATGAACTACTTTCCAATAAGGGAGCAGGTACAGTTACCTCATCAAGTTCTACTTTCCTCCCACTCACTTCTTTCGAGAGAAACTCCTTTTCTAGAAAGGATCCGAATTTAGCAACAGAAGTCTTGCCTTCAGATCTGCGATAGAGGGTGTACCCAATAGTCTCTTTTGGGTATCCTATGAAGACACATTTCTCCGATTTGGGTTCGAGCTTATCTGGTTGAAGTTTCTTCACATAAGCATCGCAACCCTAAACGTTAAGAAACGACAACTTTGGTTTCTTGCCAAACCACAGTTCATAAGGCGCCGTCTCAACGGATTTTGATGGTGCCCTATTTAACGTGAATGCGGCCGTCTCTAAAGCATAACCCCAAAATGATAGCGGTAAATCAGTAAGAGACATCATAGATCGCACCATATCTAGTAAAGTACGATTACGACTTCGGACACACCATTTCGTTGTGGTGTTCCGGGTGGCGTGAGTTGTGAAACTATTCTGCATTGTTTCAAATGTAAACCAAACTCGTAACTCAAATATTCTCCTCCATGATCAGATCGTAGAAACTTTATTTTCTTGTTACGATGATTTTTCACTTTGCTCTAAAATTCTTTGAACTTTTCAAATGTTTCAGACTTGTGTTTCATTAAGTAGATATACCCATATCTGCTCAAATCATCTGTGAAGGTGAGAAAATAACGATACCCGCCGCGAGCCTCAGTATTCATTGGACCACACACATCAGTATGTATGATTTCCAATAAATCAGTTGCTCGCTCCATAGTTCCGGAGAACGGCGTTTTAGTCATCTTGCCCGTAAGGCACGGTTCGCAAGTACCAAGTGATTCATGATCAAGTGACTCAAGAAGTCCATCAGTATGGAGTTTCTTCATGCGCTTTACACCAATATGACCCAAACGGCAGTGCCACAAATAAGTTGCACTATCATTATAAACTCTGCATCTTTTGGCTTCAACATTATGAATACGTGTATCACCACTATCGAGATTTAATAAAAATAGACCACTCTTCAAGGGTGCATGACCATAAAAGATATTACTCATATAAATAGAACAACCATTATTCTCTGATTTAAATGAATAACCGTCTCGCATCAAACAAGATCCAGATATAATGTTCATGCTTAACGCTGGCACCAAATAACAATTATTCAGGTGTAACTAATCCCGAAGGCAGATGTAGAGGTAGCGTGCCGACTACGATCACATCGACTTTGGAACCATTTCCCACGCGCATCGTCACCTCGTCCTTAGCCAATCTTCGCTTAATCTGTAGTCCCTGTTTCGAGTTGCAAATATTAGCAACAGAACCAGTATCAAATACCCAGGTGCTACTGTGAGCATTAGTAAGGTACACATCAATAACATGTATATCACATATACCTTTGTTCACCTTGCCATCCTTCTTATCCGCCAAATACTTGGGGCAGTTCCGCTTCCAGTGACCAGTCTGTTTGCAGTAGAAGCACTCAGTCTCAGGCTTAGGTCCAGAGTTGGGTTTTTTATCTTGAGCAGCAACTTGTTTGCTGTTCTTCTTGAAGTTCCCCTTCTTCTTCCCTTTACCCTTTTTCTTGAAACTGGTGGTCTTATTGACCATCAACACTTGATGCTCCTTCTTGATTTCTACCTCCACAGCCTTTAGCATTGCGAAGAGCTCGGGAATAGTCTTGTCCATCCCTTGGATGTTATAGTTCATCATGAAGCTCTTGTAGCTTGGTGGCAGTGATTGAAGAATTCTGTCAATGACACTATCATCAGGAGGATTAACTCCCAGTTGAATCAAGTGATTATTATACCCAGACATTTTGAATATATGTTCACTGACAGAACTATTCTCTTCCATCTTGCAGCTATAGAACTTATTGGAGACTTCATATCTCTCAATCCGGGCATTTGCTTGAAATATTAACTTCAACTCCTGGAACATCTCATATGCTCCATGACGTTCAAAATGCCGCTGAAGTCCCGGTTCTAAGCCGTAAAGCATGGCACACTGAACTATTGAGTAGTCATCAGCTTTGCTCTGCCAGACGTTCTTAACGTCGTCAGTTGCATCTGCAGCAGGCCTGGCACCCAGCGGTGCTTCCAGGACGTAATTCTTCTGTGCAACAATGAGGATAATCCTCAAGTTACGGACCCAGTCCCTGTAATTGCTACCATCATCTTTCAACTTAGCTTTCTCAAGGAACGCATTAAAATTCAACGGAACAATAGCACGAGCCATCTATCTACAACAAACATAGACAAGCAAAATACTATCAGGTACTAAGTTCATGATACATTTAAGTTCAATTAATCATATTACTAAAGAACTCCCACTTACACAGACATCTCTCTAGTCATCTAAGTGATCACGTGATCCGAATCAACTAAACCATATCCGATCATCACGTGAGATGGAGTAGTTTTCAATGGTGAACATCACTATATTGATCATATCTACTATATGATTCACGTTCGACCTTTCGATCTCCGTGTTCCGAGGCCATATCTGTATATGCTAGGCTCGTCAAGTTTAACCTGAGTATTCCGCGTGTGCAACTGTTTTGCACCCGTTGTATTTGAACGTAGAGCCTATCACACCCGATCATCACGTGGTGTCTCAGCACGAAGATCTTTCACAACGGTGCATACTCAGGGAGAACACTTCTTGATAATTAGTGAGAGATCATCTTATAATGCTACCATCAATCAAAGCAAAATAAGATGCATAAAGGATAAACATCACATGCAATCAATATAAGTGATATGATATGGCCATCACCATCTTGTGCTTGTGATCTCCATCTCCGAAGCACCGTTGTGATCACCATCGTCACCGGCCCGACACCTTGATCTCCATCGTAGCATCGTTGTCGTTTTGCCATCTATTGCTTCTACGACTATCGCTATTGCTTAGTGATAAAGTAAAGCAATTACAGGGCGCTTGCATTTCATACAATAAAGCGACAACCATATGGCTCCTGCCAGTTGCTGATAACTCGGTTACAAAACATGATCATCTCATACAATAAAATATAACATCACGTCTTGACCATATCACATCACAACATGCCCTGCAAAAACAAGTTAGACGTCCTCTAATTTGTTGTTGCAAATTTTACGTGGCTGCTACGGGTTGAGCAAGAACCGTTCTTATGTATGCATCAAAACCACAACGATAGTTCATCAAGTTAGTGCTGTTTTAACCTTCGCAAGGACCGGGCGTAGCCACACTCGGTTCAACTAAAGTTTGAGAAACTGACACCCGCCAGCCACCTGTGTGCAAAGCACGTCGGTAGAACCAGTCTTGCGTAAGCGTACGCGTAATGTCGGTCTGGACCGCTTCATCCAACAATACCGCCGAACCAAAGTATGACATGCTGGTAAGCAGTATGACTTGTATCGCCCACAACTCAGCTGTGTTCTACTCGTGCATATAACATCTACGCATAAAACCAGGCTCGGATGCCATTGTTGGGGAATGTAGTAATTTAAAAAAAATTCCTACGCACACGCAAGATCATGGTGATGCATAGCAACGAGAGGGGACAGTGTCGTCCACGTACCCTCGTAGACCGAAAGCGGAAGCATTAGAACAACGCGGTTGATGTAGTCGTACATCTTCACGGCCCGACTGATCAAGCACCGAAACTACGACACCTCCGAGTTCTAGCACACGTTCAGCTCGATGACGTCCCTCGAACTCCGATCTAGCCGAGTGTCGAGGGAGAGTTCCATCAGCACGACGGTGTGGTGACGATCTTGATGTTCTACTGTCGCAGGGCTTCGCCTAAGCACCGCTACAATATTATCGAGGAGGACTATGGTGGAGGGGGGGCACCGCACACGGCTAAGAGATCAAGAGATCAATTGTTGTGTCTAGAGGTGCCCCCTGCCCCTGTATATAAAGGAGCAAGGGGGGAGGGGGCGACCGGGCAGGGAGGAGGTGCGCCAAGGGGAGTCCTACTCCCACCGGGAGTAGGACTCCCTCCTTCCTTGTTGGACTTGGAGAAGGGGGGAAAGAGGAGGGAGAGAGAGGAAGGAAAGGGGGGGCGCCGCCCCCCTCTCCTTGTCCTATTCGGACTAGGGGGGAGGGGTGCGCGGCCCTGCCATGGCCTCCTCTCCTCTTCTCCACTAAAGCCCATTATGGCCCATTAAGCCCCTGGGGGGTTCCGGTAACCTCCCGGTACTCCGGTAAAATCCCGATTTCACCCGGAACACTTCCGATATCCAAATATAGGCTTCCAATATATCAATCTTCATGTCTCGACCATTTCAAGACTCCTCGTCATGTCCGTAATCACATCCGGGACTCCGAACAACCTTTGGTACATCAAAACTCATAAACTCATAATATAACTGTCATTGAAACCTTAAGCGTGCGGACCCTACGGGTTTGAGAACTATGTAGACATGACCGAGACACGTTTCCGGTCAATAACCAATAGCGGAACCTGGATGCTCATATTGGCTCCTACATATTCTACGAAGATCTTTATCGGTCAAACCACATAACAACATACGTTGTTCCCTTTGTCATCGGTATGTTACTTGCCCGAGATTCGATCGTCAGTATCTCAATACCTAGTTCAATCTCGTTACCGAAAAGTCTCTTTACTCATTATGTAATGCATCATTCCATAACTAACTCATTAGTTACATTGCTTGTAAGGCTTATAGTGATGTGCATTATCGAGAGGGCCAAGAGATACCTCTCCGACAATCGGAGTGACAAAACCTAATCTCGAAATACGCCAACTCAACATGTACCTTTGGAGACACCTGTAGAGCTCCTTTATAATCACCCAGTTACGTTGTGACGTTTGGTAGCACACAAAGTGTTCCTCTGGTAAATGGGAGTTGCATAATCTCATAGTTGTAGGAACATGTATAAGTCATGAAGAAAGCAATAGCAACATACTAAACGATCAAGTGCTAAGCTAACGGAATGGGTCATGTCAATCACATCATTCTACTAATGATGTGATCCCGTTAATTAAATAACAACTTATGTCTATGGTTTAGGAAACATAACCATCTTTGATTAATGAGCTAGTCAAGTAGAGGCATACTAGTGACATTAAGTTTGTCTATGTATTCACACAGGTATTATGTTTCTGGTTAATACAATTCTAGCATGAATAATAAACGTTTATCATGATATAAGGAAATAAATAATAACTTTATTATTGCCTCTAGGGCATATTTCCTTCAGCGTCCCTGCATCCAGAGCGCCGTTGTGCCGTCGCGCTGGCGTAGTCGCGCGCACCGATGGGTCGTGAGCCGCGACTGGTCGAAGCAGTGGCTGCCGCGACCTATAGGCCCAGATCGGGCCCATGACGGCCGCGCTGCCATCGCCCACGCCTCAGCCGCAGCGCGCCGGGGACTGTTGAGGGTCTCCGCCTCATCCGCGCTGCACTAGCCCAGTGCCGCCGCCTCACCACCTCATCTTATCCTCCAAAGACCACGCGCCCGACACTACACATCTCCGTTTTGAGGCACAACTGACGCGTGCCTCCACTGACCCACCTTCGCCGCCATCACCGGCGTCGGTGACCAGGGAAATCATGATTGGGAGGCCTAGGCTAGGGTGTCGTGGTTCTAAGTCTGACAGTAGAATGGGGGGTAGGTATGGAGAGGCAAGATCCTAGCTATGGAGCAGTTGTAAGGACAAGGGATGTACAAGTTCAGGCCCTTCTCGGAGGAAGTAACGGCCCTACGTCTCGGAGCCCGGAGGTGGTCGACTGGATTATGTGTGTATAGATTACAGGGGTGCGAACCCTTTACACTGAGGAGGGGGGTGGCTTATATAGTGTCTGCCAGACCCCTCCGGCCTTCAGTTATGCAGGGCTTAAAGTACATTAAGGCTAGGCGTTACTGGTAACGCCTTACATAAAGTGTCCTAAATGCCATAAAGACTACTTAATTGCAGACCGTTTGGATGCAGAGTGGCTCTTGATCTCCTGGTGGTCGAGTGAGTCTTCATGGTCGAGTCCTTCGAGTCCGTCGAGTGAAGTCTCTCTTGGTCGACTGGAAGGCAGTTTCTTCTGAGGGTGTCCTTGGGAAGGGTACTTAAGACAGGTCTATGACCCTACCCTAGGTACATTACTTCATCATTAGCCCCCGAATGGATCGAGGTTTGAGTGAGGAAGGAGTTGACAATATTTCCGACCTATTTTTGTGTTCTGACCATGTCTCATTTCGGACCAATAATCTTTTTGTTGATGGCAGCAACTTTTCTTTCAGTCGCCTTGATCCATTCTTTTCTTCTGTCGAGTGAACTTTTGAACTTAGTAAACTTCCGAGCGACGGATCGCAGGAAATCTTCCGTCTGACAGATTGATCTGTTGTTAGCGGATTTTGTGGGATCCGAATTTTGGGAAGCGCGCGAAGCGGGGCGGACCGCGGCGCTCGGATGGGATAGGGCATAGGCACCTCGATTTCTGCGCCGCCTTTTTCACCACGTATCGCGTGCGCGCGACTGTTTCGGGATGTGATAGGATCGCCCGGGCCCACTCGTCAGCCACTCGGAGGCATCCTTATAAAAGGCACCAGGCGAGGGTTTTTGAACAGTATCCCCCATTCCTCCTTCTGCCCTCTCCATCTCCGCCCGCCGTGCCCGCTCTCGCCCCCGCCCATCCACTCCTCGTGTGCTTCGTCGGCGACAATGGTGAAGGAGAAGACGGCGGCTTTGGAGCGTGCGAAGAAGGCGACGACGACAGGGAAGGCGAAAGGGAGAGCGTCCAGTCGGGGCGGATCCTCGTCAAGGTTCCGCCTGCCGCAAGGTTGGGTCCAAGGGGATTGGATCCGCTCGACCATCACTGAGACGGATCTCAGTGAGATGGCCAACGAGGGCTTGATCCCTCACGGGGCAGCGAGGCTCCCGGGGAACGAGTGGCAACCGCAGCCGCAGGAGGGTGAGTGTGTTCTTCTAGCTTCTCACGTAGACCGTGGGTTCTCCCTGCCTCCGAGTGTTTTCTTCTGTGGGTTCTTGAATTTCTTTGGGGCGCAACTCCACCATTTCAATCCAAATTCCATTGCCTACCTTGCTGCCTTCGTGTCCATGTGCGAGAACTTCCTGGGTTGTCGACCACACTGGGGTCTCTTTAAGCACATATTCACTTGTCGCTCTCACATAGTGAAAAAGGCGAGTCCGGATGACGATAGGACTAAGGTTATTCAGATGTGTGGGGGTCTTGGGATTCAGATGAGGAGCAATAGTACTTTTCTGGCCATGATCCTTCCTGAGTCGGTCAGAGGATGGCAGTCGACTTGGTTCTACTGCCAAGATGAGTCGACGCCGGGGCAGTCGACTGGTCTCCCTCCGTTTTCCATGGACCGAGTGAACAAGCCCTCTTCTCTGAAGGTGCTCCCTGAGGAGAAAGCCCAAGTAAAAATGTTGATGGAGCGTGTAGTCCAGCTAGTTCGGGAAGGAGTGACGGGTATGGACCTTCTGGAGGTCTACCTTAGGCGGCGCATCCAACCACTTCAGTACCGAGGCCACCCGATGTGGCTGTACTATGGAACCGAGGATGAAACTTGGGTCCATCCAGAAGCAGTCGACGACGCCACACTGGAGAGGTGGATGACCGCGATCATAGGGAATAAGGACAACCCTCGAGGAGCCAGGAGGATTCCACCACTCGACCATTCCTACACTCCGGACACGGTATGCCCACTTTATCCTCCATTGTAATGTTGCTATACTCATTCTGCTTTTGCTGCAAATTGGTCGATTGATCTTTGTATTGTTGTCTGTCAGGCCACCACTGAATTATACTCGATTCCCAATGGAGCACAGACGCCGACTGAGGAGGAAGAAGGAAGTGGGGGAGAAAGCCAGGAGGAGTGGGATTCGGATGCTGCTACTGATGATGAAGGTTATGACACTGGTGAGGAGGAAGAAGAGGAGGAGGAGGAAGTTGCACCGCCTCGCTCGGAAAGATGCTCGAAGCTCGTCCATGACCCTGCGACCGAACGTGGTAAGGGGGTCGCAACTGTCACTTAGTCGACCAAGCGCCCTTGAACCACTTCTCCGGTGCCGACTGAGAAAGCTCCGACGCAATCCAGGGTGGCACCGTCGAAGCCGGCTAAGGTCTTGCCGAAGATGAAGATGGTGATCCTCACTATCTCAGGGTAATGATGCTACTTGAGTTTTTCTATTCCCCATGAACTTATCTTTGGTCGACTCATGAATCAACCAACTGACTTCTGGAACAGCAGCGCTGCTACTTCTGATACCTCGGCCAGGGCTGAAGATCACGAGATGGAAGACGCTACCACTTCAAAACCTGGTATGACTTTCATAGTTCCGTCTTCAGTCGATTGGCTCTTTGTCTCTAATTTTGATTCTTTTCTGTAGCTCCGTCTAATGTCGTTATTACCCTTCCTGACGACAACGATGAGGAACCACTGAAGCAAAGGAGGAGCAGGAAAGCGTCTGCTGGCAAGGCGACTCAGGACGTGCCAGCGCCCGAGACACTGGTCGCAGAAGGAGAGAACATCACTCGGCCTACCGTATCTTTTGCGGTGCCGTTGACGAGTGCTCGCCCCACGTCGTCGAGTGCTGCACAGCCTTCACTTTTCTCGACCCACTACGTCCCAGAGGACCAAGCCAGTGCTGCGAAAGAAGCAATACGCCAGGCGGGAGTCATGATGGAGCAAGTGAAGGCCATCCGAGAAGCCAGCCAGGCAGCCTATGACGCCAGTTCAACTCTTCAGAGTAACGTTCAGGTCAGTCGGTCACCGCCTGTTCTGTTAGGATATGACGTCTAAAGATTCTTCTTTCTGAAATTCCTAGTGATTGTCCTACACCCACTGGGTGTGTCAATTGAAATTCCGAGTTAGTGGGGGCACGCTGAGTGCACCCACTGGGTGTAGTCCCCAAGGCTATGGTGGACTGCTGGCAGTCGACCATAGTCTTTATATCTTAAGTTTTTCCTTCATTCGATTAGGTAGACGCACCAAGCAACAAAAGCGCGGTGCGTACGATGACCCCACTTCATCTTGTGGTGGAGATAGGCGACGAGAAGAGGAGTTAGTGCCGTCCACTGGAACTCCAGGATGACGGGAGGGCTGGCGGCGGCACCCCGAGACTAGTTGGCCAAACGGGCCGGCCCGGCACGACGCGCGACCCAGCCCATCGTAATCGTGCCCGGTTCGGCCCGGCCCACCATGGCACGATTATTAGTCAGGCCGTGCCGTGCCGACCCACGTGCTACCCCCCTCCAGCCCAGGCACGGCCCAGAAGCTATACGGGCCGGGCCGGCAGCAAGCCAGGCACGCCTGACCTGTTAGGCAGTCAGCCTGCTAGGCTGTTCTTGGGCCAAATTTGGCCTATTGGGCTATTTTTTTGCCCATATATATCTAAAAAAATTTAAATAAGAATTAAATAAATAAATGGGCCATGTCGTGCCGGCCCGCGTGCTCAGACTTTAGGCCCAGACACGGCCCCTGGCGTGCCGCGTGCCGGGCCTGGCCCGTTTAGCACGTGTCGTGCCTGGGCCGTGTCGTGCCTGGGCGTGCTACAGGGCCGGCCCATTTGGCCAGCTCTCCGAGAGTAACCAGACGGTGCGGGAGGCCTCAGGCAGCTCCTCGCGGGTGCCGCGACGCACCATTTTGGTCCGTGGCGATGGGGTTGTGCATTGGAGTTTTGATCGGTGAGAGAAAGAGCCGACACAACATGAAGAGTGAGAAAGGGGGTTTTGTGGGGGCATAAGGCGGGATCGACATGGAGCCAGGACATTATGCCGATGGACATGGTGTTGTGTTCCTACCTCACAGTTGGGTATAATTGGGGATGAGCTGTTCACGAGCTGTCCAACGAACAAATGGGGTCCATGTTAGAGACGAGACTTGTGCTAAACATGTCCGTGAACAATTGAGGGAGTTTTGCCCTTTCTCGTTGACATGCCCTTAGGTCAACTCTAGCAAAGTGCTACATTGGCAGCCTTCATATGTATATTGAGCGTGACCCATATGCATTATGGATGTTGCCGAGGTGATGCACAAACTTAGAGTCTTTGTATTGGTTGCCTCTAAAATCGTGAGACCCACTTATCAATGGGCCATTCTTTTTCCCAAGGTATCTGCATTCCTCACGTAAACTGGGAGGGGGCTTCCTTTGCGTGCACATACGGTTGTCATTGGAGGCACTCCAAAAGTTGATTTTGGGGCGTTAAATATGAATCATGAGAGGTTATGTATTGAGGGCGTCCCAAAAGTTGGTCCCGAGACACCAGATATAAAGGTTGAGAGGTCACCGGTCTTAGAACCAATAAACTCGGACAAAGAGAATAGTTCTTTTTTTGCGGGAAGAGAGAATAGTTCTTAAATCTCTGCGTTGCTGACTAGGCATGACTGCCTCAAAAAAAAAGCTAGAGTTTCTGCCTCTCGCCGGCGCCGTCGTCGGTCCACCCCATCTCCGGTGGCCTTAGGGCCATGGGGGCGGAGTGGATCCCGGTCCTTGCCGATGGGAGGGCTCCGTTTTTAGATCCTTTTTCGAGTCTTGTTAGGGTTTGTGTCTTACTCAGGAATGCGAGACGGCGGCGGCTCCCTGAAGATGGAATAAAGGTCTCCTCGCCTATTCCCTGTTCTGTTGATGCGTCTAGTACCGTCGGTGGGCATGTGAATGTGTGTCTCCGGCGGATCTGTCTTTGGTGAATTTGCTCGGATATGTTTGTCGTTCGTCTATGTTCTTGTGTCTTCAGGTTGGATCCTTCTAATCTACACTCTTCATCCGCGGCGGTTGATGTTCTGGTGCGTTGGTTCTATGGGTCTTAGCACGATGACTTCCCCACTGTCTACTACAACAAGGTTTGCCCGGCTCCGGCGAAGGAGGGGCGATGACAGCGGCGCGCCTTCAGCTTGCTTCAGTGTTTGTAGTCGTCACTAGGTGGTCTACGGATCTGCATGTAATTTTTTATTATTTCTAGTATTTGTTGTACTACCATTATTGAAGATAAATAGATTAGAAGTTTTTCTAAAAAAAAGGCTGAGAGGTTAGATATGGAAGACACTTCATAAATTATGACCATTTTGACAAGTATTGCGATTGTATTTTTGATGAGAAACGCTGTATGGCTGAATCCATGGTTGTTATGACGATTGATGCATTACGAGGACTCTATTAAAATTGCTCTTACTAGTCACATACTCAAAACATCCCCGAGCTGCCGGACAGACGAGAACTTCAAGCTCCACCGAACCGCACTGATCGATGTAGTCGTGGAGTTCGCTACGCGGCTGCGCCTCACCGTCGCGCCCAACCAAAAGCAGGCCACCAGTCACCACTCACCCCCCACCGGAGCCTACACTACTACTCCTCGAACCCATCCATTTGTGGCATGTGATACATGCTTTCTCCCCCGGCAGGCCGGCACCCACTGCCACTCCCTCGTGCTAGCCTGCAGGTGCGCCAAAAGAGGCCGTACTACCACCCACGTGACACGGTCGAGGGCGTTAATCTGAATCTCTCTCTCTCTCTCTCTCGACAGGTTTGTCACTAGCAATAAACCACCCTGGCTGGATGCGTTGTTCCCACCACTTTTGTTTCGTGTAACCACTGGTAGCACAATAATGCTAGATCTGCTTTAGATTCTTCAGTTCCATCTAACGGCACAGTTGCATTACTTAACTCAAAAGCATGTCCACTCAGCACTAACGATAGATTTAGTCCGAGAAAGACACGCTCCAGAATCTAGCGTGCATCTGGCTCTAACCTCTACAGGCAGCCGGCCGTCTAATCTAATTGCCACGAGATTAACTACTCCCTAATCTGGCTCGTGGTCCATCATTAGTCACTATGTATGTCCTTCACGGATGCTTCCCTCCCTCACTCCTCGACGAGTGTCAGTGACAAGTGACTCTGCACGCACCCAGGAGCAAATTTTACCCTACACCACACGACTCCAAATAAAGCGAACTTATTCCCGGACCCCAGCAGATGCAGATGCAGAGAGTAAACAAGCAAAGGAGCACGCACAATCTAATTAATGGAACGTGCCTAAAAAACCCGCCGCTATAAAGCAGCTCCGCCTTGCACACTCCGTCCCCAAACCATCTCTCTCGCCTTCCTCAGCAACACAAGCCACCACTAGAATCTCAAGCGCGGAGAGGAGGAGGAGGAAGACAAGCAAGGAGGAGAGGAGCAATGGAGTACGGGTCCCCCTGCAACAGCTGCAGCAGCAACAAGGAGAAGAGGCCTCCGCTCAAGAGAGGCCAGCTCTTTGTCTCTAATTTTGATTCTTTTCTGTAGCTCCGTCTAATGTCGTTATTACCCTTCCTGACGACAACGATGAGGAACCACTGAAGCAAAGGAGGAGCAGGAAAGCGTCTGCTGGCAAGGCGACTCAGGACGTGCCAGCGCCTGAGACACTGGTCGCAGAAGGAGAGAACATCACTCGGCCTACCGTATCTTTTGCGGTGCCGTTGATGAGTGCTCGCCCCACGTCGTCGAGTGCTGCACAGCCTTCACTTTTCTCGACCCACTACGTCCCAGAGGACCAAGCCAGTGCTGCGAAAGAAGCAATACGCCAGGCGGGAGTCATGATGGAGCAAGTGAAGGCCATCCGAGAAGCCAGCCAGGCAGCCTATGACGCCAGTTCAACTCTTCAGAGTAACGTTCAGGTCAGTCGGTCACCGCCTGTTCTGTTAGGATATGACCTCTAAAGATTCTTCTTTCTGAAATTCCTAGTGATTGTCCTACACCCACTGGGTGTGTCAATTGAAATTCCGAGTTAGTGGGGGCACGCTGAGTGCACCCACTGGGTGTAGTCCCCAAGGCTATGGTGGACTGCTGGCAGTCGACCATAGTCTTTATATCTTAAGTTTTTCCTTCATTCGATTAGGTCGAATGGACTTACAGACCGGTGGGGGCACGCTGAGTGCACCCACTGGGTGTAGTCCCCGAGACTGTGGTCGACTGCTGGCAGTTGACTATAGTCTGAAGAACATGTCCTGTTTTTTTTTTGGTCGACTGGTCGACTCTAGCTTGATAGAACTAGTGGGGGCATGCTGTGTGCACCCACTGGGTGTAGTCCCCGAGACTATGGTCGAATGTTTGTATTCGGCTGTAGTCTTAGAAACGTATGATTTTTCCTTAGTCACTCGGAAGTGAATTGTCTTTGACATTTTGTCAATTGGTTTTTCGTAGAAATCCTGTGACCTTGCGGCTCGTTACACTGAGTTCGAGAACAAACACATCCAGCTCGAGCTTGATCTAAAGCTGCCCAGGAGAATTTAAAGAAGGCGAAGGAGGAAGCTAAAGGTATGTTTTGTGAGCCTTTCGACGACTGGCTTTGCCCCTCATTTGTTTCAAATTCTGACCTTGCTGTAACTTTGCAGGCAAAGTGAAGGATGCCCAGAAGAAGAAAGACCTTGAGTTGGCTGAAATGCAGAAAACAGCTTTAGAGAAGACCAAGCTCGCAGACAAGAAGTTGGCTTCGGTCACCAAGCTTGAAGAAGAAAACACCAATCTGAAAGCTGCTCTTGATGCTGCCAACAAAGAGGTCAGTCGACTGAAAAGTGATAAAATTGCCCTGAGTGACAAGGCCAGTGAGTTGGTGGGGAAGAAGAACGATCTGGAGGCTTATCTGGGCGGACTCACCAAGAAGCTATTCCTCATGCTCGAAGGTAATCTTTTGCACCAAACAGGTATTTTAACTGTGATCTTTCCATTCGACTGTTGTCTTGACTCGGTGGTTGTGCTTGCAGAATTTTGCCAGAACTTCGAAGAGGAGACTGGTCGACTGGAGCCAAACCTGGACCCCATCAACTCTCCTGTGATGGATGAAGTCGCCATGAACGTGTTCCGGCTCGAATCTCGTGTTGTTGCCGTCGTTGATTATCTCGCAAGGCTGAAGGTCGCCACTTCCCGCATCGACACCACGCTCTGGCCCAGAGAGACGCTCCAGAATGACCTTGAGTCTCTGATGACTCGACTGAACACAGTCCCAAGTTGAGTGCAGGAGGGGAAGAAGTCTTCTGCCAGGTGTGGCGCTGGCGTTTCTCTATCTCTGGCCCGAGTTCATTGCAAGGAAGCACGAGAGGACAAGCTGGCGGCCCTTAGGGTGGCTAACACCAAGAAACACGATTTCCGGTCATTCATGGAGACCTTCATCGCCGCTGCCACTCGGATTGCTGATGGAATCGACCTGGACGAGTTTGTTGCACCTTCCAGCCCTCCACAGGAGGGGTAAAAAACTTCTTGAGCTCGACACTTTAAATTTGCCTCGGTATGCCGAGTGATTTTTGTATCCGACAAACCTTAACAGGCTTAGCGCCTGAGCACTTTCGGTTCCGTTAGGTGTTATCCGAATTTGGATTCGACGTTTTAAATATGCTTGCATTTGGTTTGAGGTATCTTTTGCAGGTTAAAGTGAGGTGCTTATTGCAATCGACTTGTTCCCCAATTCACTTAGGCAGGCACTGGGCTGCAGCTAAGCCTCCGAGTGGGAGGTCTGCTCTCCACTCGGTAGGATTTTCAAAACTTAGGCGAGCACTGGGCTGCAGCTAAGCCCCCGAGTGGGAGGTCTGCTCTCCACTCGGTAGGATTCTCAAAACTTAGGCGAGGACTGGGCTGCAGCTAAGCCCCCGAGTGGGAGGTCTGCTCTCCACCCGGTAGGATTTTCAAAACTTAGGCGAGCCCTGGGCTGCAGCTAAGCCCCCGAGTGGGAGGTCTGCTCTCCACTCGGTAGGATTTTCAAAACTTAGGCGAGCACTGGGCTGCAGCTAAGCCCCCGAGTGGGAGGTCTGCTCTCCACTCGGTAGGATTTTTAAGACGTCTTTCTTATGGAAAACACATTGTACTTGTGGCATAGCTCGAAGGAGAGGATAGCAGTCGACCTGCACCTCGTCCTCCCTGCAGAGCGCATGTTGTACTTGTGGCGTAGCTTGGAGGAGAGGGTAGCAGTCGACCTGCACCTCGTCCTTCATGTAAAGCGCACGTTGTACTTGTGGCGTAGCTCGGAGGAGAGGGTGGCAGTCGACCTGCACCTCGTCCTCCTTGCGAGCGCACGTTGTACTTGTACTTAGGCGAGTACTTAGACTGCAGCTAAGCCCCCGAGTGGGAAGCTGGCTTGCCACTCGGTGGGATTTTATTGAAACGTAGGCGAGTACTTGGACTGCATCTAAGCCCCCGAGTGGGAGAATGGCTCGCCACTCAGTAGGATTTTATTGAAACTTAGGCGAGTACTTGGACTGCAGCTAAGCCCCCGAGTGGGAGGCCGGCTCACCACTCGGTAAGGATTTTTTTTACAAACTTAGGCGAAACGGATTCGCAGCTAAGCCACCCACTGAGGGGGAATTTTACTGAACAAATAAAAGTGACAAAAATCATTGGGGAAATTATGACACTATTATCTTGCAAAACATGAACTACAGAAGTACTTTTATTACAACTCATCCGAGTGAATACTTAAGTGTAAAAGGGGCGGAGTAACTCCGCGTTCCAAGCTCGGGGCTCGTCGATGTTGTGCTCGATGTTGTAGAGACGGTACGCTCCGTTGTGGAGAACCTTGGTGACGATGAAGGGTCCTTCCCAAGAAGGAGCAAGCTTGTGTGGTTTTTGCTGATCTACTCGGAGAACCAAATCCCCTTCCTGGAAGGCTCGACTCTCCACGTTTTTGGCGTGGAAGCGACGCAAGTCCTGTTGGTAGATGGTCGATCGGATCAGTGCCATCTCCCTTTCTTCCTCTAAAAGGTCGACTGCATCCTGCCGCACTTGTTCTGCTTCAGCTTCGGTGTAGAGCTCGACTCGAGGAGCATTGTGGAGCAGATCACTCGGCAAGACCGCTTCAGCTCCGTAGACCAAGAAGAATGGAGTTCTTCCAGTCGACCGATTAGGCGTGGTCCTTAGACCCCACAGCACCGAGGGAAGTTCATCGACCCATGCTCCAGCCGCATGCTTGAGGTCACGCATCAGTCGGGGTTTCAACCCTTTGAGGATCAAGCCATTGGCTCGCTCCGCTTGTCCATTCGACTGGGGATGGGCGACTGAAGCATAGTCTACTCGTGTGCCCTGAGATGTGCAGAACGCCCTGAATTCCTCCGAATCGAAGTTTGATCCATTGTCAGTGATGATGCTATGTGGGACTCCATATCTGAATATCAGTTCTCTGATGAAGCTGACAGCAGTACCGGCGTCAAGGTTCTTGATGGGTTTAGCCTCAATCCACTTGGTGAACTTGTCGACTGCTACCAGTACATGTGTGAAACCGCTTCGTCCTGTTCTAAAGGGACCAACCATATCCAAACCCCATACTGCGAAGGGCCAGACGAGTGGTATGGTCTTCAGAGCTGATGCAGGCTTGTGTGACATGTTGGAGTAAAATTGGCATCCCTCGCACTTGTCGACTATTTCCTTTGCCATTTCATTCGCTCTTGGCCAATAAAATCCGGCTCGGTATGCTTTGGCCACGATGGTCCGAGAGGATGCATGATGACCACAGGTCCCCGAGTGGATGTCATCAAGGATTATTCGACCTTCTTCTGGCGTTATGCACTTCTGACCAACTCCAGTCGCGCTCTCTCGGTATAGCTGCCCTTTGATCATAGTAAAGGCCTTGGATCGGCGGACGATCTGTTGAGCCTCTTCCTCGTCCTCCGGGAGCTCTTTTCTCAGGATATACGCGATATATGGAACTGTCCAATCAGGAGTGATTACTAAAGCCTCCATGACCAAGTCGACCACTGCTGGAACTTCAACCTCAGTCGGATCTGTGGCACTCTTGGGCTGCGGAGCTTCTTCGGTAAAAGGATCTTCTTTGACTGATGGAGTATGGATATGTTCCAAGAACACATCGCTAGGAATGGCTTCTCTCTTGGAACCTATCTTTGCCAAATCATCAGCCGCTTGATTTTTCAGTCGGGGTATATGATGGAGCTCTAACCCCTCAAACTTCTTTTCAAGCTTCCTCACTGCATTACAATATCCAGTCATGGCTGGGCTTCTAACGTCCCACTCCATCACTTGGTTGACCACCAAATCTGAGTCGCCATAAACCATAAGGCGACGGACGCCGAGTGAAATGGCCATGCGTAATCCATACAAAAGGGCCTCTTATTCTGCCTCATTGTTGGAGGAATCAAAGTGAATCTGGAGCACATATCTGAGCTTATCCCCTCTGGGGGAAACCAAGACTACCCCAGCACCGGAACCATTTAACATCTTAGAGCCATCAAAGAACATGGTCCAATGCTCCGAGTGAACTTGAGTCGGCTGCTGCTGTTCAATCCACTCGGCAAGGAAGTCTGCTATTGCTTGGGACTTAATGGCTTTCTTTGCCTCAAACTTGATATCAAGGGGAAGGAGTTCAGTCGCCCATTTCGCCACTCGACCAGTTGCATCTCTGTTGTGCAGAATCTCTGAAAGTGGAGCGTCGCTGACGGCTGTAATGGAATGATCAGAGAAATAATGAGCAACATTCTTCGTGGTCATGTAGATCCCATACACAAGCTTCTGATAATGAGGATATCTTTGCTTTGATGGAGTCAAAACTTCAGACAGATAGTACACTGGGCGCTGAACTTTGAAGGCTTTCCCTTCTTCTTCCCGTTCGACCGTAAGTACTGTACTGACGACTTGTCCTGTGGCTGCAATATAAAGCAACAGAGGCTCTTTGCTGATTGGAGCAGCAAGCACCGGCTGGGTGGAGAGCAGAGATTTTAGCTCAGCAAACGCTGCATCAGCTTCTGGAGTGCACTCGAACTTGTCTGCCTTCTTCATCAGTCGGTAAAGAGGCAATGCCTTTTCACCGAGTCGAGAGATGAATCAACTTAACGCGGCCAAACATCCAGTAAGCTTCTAGACATCGTGCACCCGCACAGGGCGTTTCATTCGGAGTATAGTGCCAACTTTTTCTGGGTTAGCATCGATTCCTCGTTCGGAAACAAGAAAACCGAGTAACTTTCCACCAGGAACTCCGAATGTGCACTTTGATGGATTGAGCTTGATATCATACCTCCTGAGATTGGCAAATGTTTTAGCGAGGTCAGTCAACAGGTCGGAACCTTTTCGTGATTTGACCACAATATCATCCATGTACGCTTCAACGTTCCGACTGATTTGAGTGAGTAAACACTTCTGAATTATCCGCATGAACGTGGCTCCAGCATTCTTGAGGCCGAATGGCATGGTGACATAGCAGAAGCACCCGAATGGAGTGATGAAAGCTGTTTTTATCTCATCGGGTCCATACAGATGGATCTGATGGTACCCGGAATAGGCGTCTAGAAAAGACAATCTCTCACATCCCGCAGTCGAGTCGACAATTTGGTCGATGTCAGGGAGAGGAAAATGATCTTTCGGGCAGGCCCGATTGATGTGTTTGAAATCAATGCACATGCGGAGTGACTTGTCCTTCTTGGGAACCATGACGACATTGGCGAGCCACTCGGAGTGGTATATCTCTCGGATAAACCCTGCCGCCAATAGTCAAGCCACCTCCTCACCAATGGCTTTTCTCTTCTGGACGGCGGACCGTCGAAGATGTTCTTTGACTGGTTTCGCTGTTGAGTCGACTCTAAGGCGATGCTCAGCCAGTCCCCTGGGAACACCGGGCATGTCAGCAGGCTTCCATGCAAAGATGTCCCAGTTCTCACAGAGGAACTGGATGAGCGCTTCTTCCTATTTAGGGTCGAGTGTTGTGGAAATATGGGTCGGAGCCGCATTGGGGTCGGTCGGATGAATGTGAACAGGCTTCATCTCACCGGACGACTGAAATGCTGATTCTGTGGCAGGCTTC
Source organism: Triticum timopheevii (assembly GCA_963921465.1). Taxonomy (NCBI): domain Eukaryota; kingdom Viridiplantae; phylum Streptophyta; class Magnoliopsida; order Poales; family Poaceae; genus Triticum; species Triticum timopheevii. Next base: position 500,961,007 of record OY997266.1, on the reverse strand, counting down.
TTGTCCCGCAACAAATCACTCGGGTCTGCATTCTTCTTGTGCCCCTCCAGCTCTACCATCGTTATCTGCGAATCGGCAATTTTCGAGCCTTTCTGAAACACTCTTCTGCCTTCTTCCGATTGCCAGTAACAGTGATCACACCCTTGGGGCCGGGCATCTTCAGTTTGAGGTACACATAACATGGTCGAGCCATGAACCGTGCGTAAGCTGGTCTCCCAAAAATAGCGTGGTAAGCGCTCTGAAAATCCATGACTTCAAATGTCAGCTTCTCTTTGCGGAAATGCTTCGAGTCACCGAACACCACATCCAGAGCTATTTGGCCGAGTGACTCAGCCTTCTTTCCAGGTATAACTCCATGAAAACTCATGTTGCTGGTGCTCAGTCGGGACATCGAAATGCCCATTCCTTTTAGCGTCTCCGCATATAATATGTTCAGTCCACTACCACCATCCATTAGCACCTTCGTCAGTCGAGTGCCTTCGACGATCGGGTCGACCACCAAAGCTTGCCTCCCAGGGGTGGCTATATGAGTCGGGTGATCAGACTGGTCGAATGTAATGGGAGTTTGGGACCATCTCAGATAACTGGGTGTCGCCGGGGCGACCATATTCACCTCACGGTTGATAACCTTCAGTCGGCTTTTGCTTTCCACATCAGCAAAGATCATCAGAGTGGAGTTAACATGAGGATATCCTCCATCACTGTCCTCCTTGTCTTTGGCTTTGTCCGACTCCTTTTCCTTGTCCTTGGGCTGTTTTCCTTGGAACTGCTGGATCAAGAGCCGGCATTGGCGAGTGGTATGCTTCGGGTAGATGAAATTACCCTCTTCGTCCTTCTTCGTGTGGATGTGACACGACAGATCCATCACGTCATTTCCTTCTTTATCCTTCACCTTCTTGGGGTTCTAGGATCCTTTGGGTTTTCCTTTGAACTTGCCCTGAGTCACGGCCAGAGCCTCTCCAGGAGCCGCTGGCTCGGCCTTCCGCTTCTGCTTTCGACTGGAGTTTCGTTTCTCCGACTGACTAGGCTTGTACTTGCTGCTCCGAAGTCGGTCCTCCTCTTCGCCATTGGCGTACTTGGTAGCAATTTCCATCATTCGACTCAGGGTCATATCTCCGGTCCGACCAAACTTCAAACTCAATTCTCTGTTCTTAACACCATCCTTGAAGGCGCAGACTGCCTGATGATCAGACACGTTCTCCACGGTATGATGCAAAGTGATCCATCTCTGAATATAATCTCTTAAGGTCTCATTCCACTTCTGCACGCAAACTTGTAGCTCTGTCAATCCAGCTGGTCGCTTGCAAGTTCCCTCGAATGTTCTGACGAACACTCGGGAAAGATCTTCCCAAGTGTAAATGCTGCTAGGAGCTAACTGATTCAACCACGCCCGGTGTCACGCCCAATATGTGACCCTATCCAAAAGGAACTCGAAGGTCCCACCAAGGATAGACCCGCATATTGAAACGCTTTTGCAAGGTGGATATCATTACAACAACATTACATAATAGATGGGGATACATACATAAGGCATACAATGCCACACGAATACAACATCATCTTACATAAGAGCACCATCCGACTATGGATGAAACACAAACAGAAGCTCAAACGACATCCACCCTGCTAGCCCAGGCTGCCGACCTGGAACCTATCCCCTGATTGAAGTAGAAGCAGAAGAAGAACTCCAAAACAAGCAAACATCACTCTCGCGTTAGGATCATCGCATAACCTGTACCTGCAACTGTTGTTGTAGTAATCTGTGAGCCACGAGGACTCAGCAATCCCATTACCATGGGTATCAAGACTAGCAAAGCTTAATGGGAAAGGAAGGGGTAAAGTGGTGAGGTTGCAGCAGTGGCTAAGCATATATGGTGGCTAACCAACGCAAATAAGAGCGAGAAGAGAAGCAAAGGAACGATCGTCAACTAGCAATGATCAAGAGGTGATCCCGAACACCTACTTACGTCAAACATAACCCAGAAACCGTGTTCACTTCCCGGACTCCGCCGAGAAGAGATCATCACGGCTACACACGCGGATGATGCGTTTTAATTCTGATTTGGTGATAAGTTATCTACAACCGGACATTAACAAATTCCCATCTGCCACATAACCGCGGGCACAGCTCTCGAAAGTTTAAACCCTGCAGGGGTGTCCCAACTTAGCCCATGATAAGCTCTCGCGATCAATGAAGGATATACCTTCTCCCAGGAAGACCCGATCAGTCTCGGAATCCCGGTTTACAAGACATTTCGACAATGGTAAAACAAGACCAGCAAAGCTGTGACGCCCCTGATTCAATCGTACACTAATCATGCACGCAAACGTGTACGATCAAGATCAGGGACTCATGGGAAGATATCACAACACAACTCTAAAAACATAAATAAGTCATACAAGCATCATAATACAAGCCAGGGGCCTCGACGGCTCGAATACAAGTGCTCGATCATAGACGAGTCAGCGGAAGCAACAATATCTGAGTACAGACATAAGTTAAACAAGTATGCCTTAAGAAGGCTAGCACAAACTGGAATACAGATCGAAAGAGGCGCAGCCCTCCTGCCTGGGATCCTCCTAAGCTACTCCTGGTCGTCGTCAGCAGCCTGCACGTACTAGAAGGCACCTCCAGTGTAGTAGTCGTCGTCAACGGTGGCGTCTGGCTCCTGGGCTCCAACATCTGGTTGCGACAACCAAAAAGAAAGGAAAGGGGGAAAAGGGGGGAGAAAGCAACCGTGAGTACTCATCCAAAGTACTCGCAAGCAAGGAGCTACACTACATATGCATGGGTATATGTGTAAAGGGCCATATCAGTGGACTGAACTGCAGAATGCCAGAATAAGAGGGGGATAGCTAATCCTGTCGAAGACTACGCTTCTGGCAGCCTCCGTCTTGCAGCATGTAGAAGAGAGTAGACTGAAGTCCTCCAAGTAGCATCTCCAAGTAGCATCTCCAGTAGCATCGCATAGCATAATCCTACCCGGCGATCCTCTCCTCGTCGCCCTGTTAGAGAGCGATCACCGGGTTGTCTGTGGAACTTGGAAGGGTGTATTTTATTAAGTATCCGGTTCTAGTTGTCATAAGGTCAAGGTACAACTCCGGGTCGTCCTTCTACCGAGGGACACAGCTATTCGAATAGATTAACTTCCCTGCAGGGGTGCACCACATAACACAACACGCTCGATCCCATTTGGCCGGACACACTTTCCTGGGTCATGCCCGGCCTCGAAAGATCAACACGTCGCAGCCCCACCTAGGCACAACAGAGCGGTCAGCACGCCGGTCTAACTCCTATGGCGCAGGGGTCTGGGCCCATCGCCCTTTGCACACCTGCACGTTGCGAACGCGGCCGGAAGCAGACCTAGCCTAGTGGCGTTCCAGTCCAATCCGGCGCGCGCCACTCAGTCGCTGACGTCACGAAGGCTTCGGCTGATACCACAACGCTGGGATACCCATAACTACTCCCGTGTAGATGGTTAGTGCGTATAGACCAAATGGCCAGACTCAGATCAAATACCAAGATCTCGTTAAGCGTGTTATTATGAAGCAACCGCGGACGCCGACCAGGGCCAAGCCCACCTCTCTCCTAGGTGGTCTCAACCTGCCCTGTCGCTCCGCCACAAAGATCCACACAGAGGGCCGTCGGGACAAAGGTCCTTTCAGCCCCCAATCCGTGAATCACTCGCGGGTACTCTTCGAGCGGACCCGACTTTAGTCACAATCTGTAGTATGTATGTATGTATAGTATATACCCGTGATCACCTCCCGAGTGATCACGGCCCAATAGTATAGCAAGGCAGACTGACAAGAATGTAGGGTCAATGGTGGTAAACTAGCATCCTATACTAAGCATTTAGGATTGCGGGTAAGGTATCAATGACTGTAGCAACAATGACAGGCTATGCAACAGAATAGGAGTAACCGAACAGTAACATGCTACACTACTCTAATGCAAGCAGTATAGAAAAGAATAGGCGATATCTGGTGATCAAGGGGGGGCCTGCCTGGTTGCTTTGGCAAGAGAGAGGGGTCGTCAACGCCGTAGTCGAACTGGGGGTCGCCGGCAGTCTCGGGGTCTACCAGAAAGAAGTAACGGAGGGGGAACACAATAAATAACGGAGCAATCAAAGCATCACAAAGCGTAACAAGACAATACGCGATGTTCGGTGTGCCCTAACACGGTAGTAGGTGATACCGGCGAAAGGGGGAAACATCCGGGAAAGTATCCCCGGTGTTTCGCGTTTTCGGACAGATGGACCGGAGGGGGAAAGTTGCATGTTTGTTATGCTAGGGATGTGTGGCGGACGAATGGGCTGCGTATCCGGATTCGTCTCGTCGTTCTAAGCAACTTTCATGTTGAAAATAATTTAATCCGAGTTACAAATTAAAAGATATGATTTTCTAAAGATTTTATTAATTTCTGGAATTTAATTAATCATTTAATTTAATTCAAAATCGGATTTATGACATCAGCATGATGTCATGCTGACGTCAGCAGTCAACAGGGGTTGACTGGTCAACCTCACCAGTGGGTCCCACTGGTCAGTGACACATTTTAATTAAACATTTTAATTAACCTAATTAGTATTAATTAGGGATGGGCCCCACTGTCATTGACTACTTAATTAACTAATTAACAGATCAGGTTAATTAGGTAACTAATGTGTAATTAGTTTAATTAGTTATTTAATTTAATTAATCAAAATCAATTAAGTTAATTAATTAATTAATTTTATTTTTATCCTTAATTATGTTCTGGGGCGGGCCCCACATGTCATAGGGCCATAGGGGCCATAACAGGTTGGGTCGCTAGCGGGTGCGGGCTGTGAGGCGTCGGCCCCAGCGGGTCCGTGCGGCAGCCGGCACGTACGGGAGGCGTCGGGGCGTGCCCCGGGACGTGCAGGGGGAAGGACGGTGCGGCTGGACGGGTCAGGGTCCGCGGCGGAACAGGGGGCGAACGGGGAGGCCGAGGCACGACCGCGGGTCGAGCGAGCCCAGTGCGCGGCCGGAGCGCGGTGGTCGTGCGCGGGCGGCGGAGAGAGGGGGAGATGAAAAAAGGGGGGTGCGCTCACGGCCGTTGCCGAGTAGGGGTGGCCGACGAGGCTCGTCGGAGCAGTTGTGGAGGATGACCGGGACGGGCCGGCGCAGGGGAGGAGGCGACGACGTAGTGGACGGCGGGGAAGCAGTCCAGCGACGGGGGGGGGGGGGGGGCTCCGCGTGGTGACGTCGGTCTCGAGGGCGTCGCGGGTGTCGGGGGCGAGGCGGTCCAGCGGGATCCGGCGACGGCGCGGTCGCGGACGGGGCGTTGAGGCCCGGGGCGACGACATTGAGGAGGCTGGGCGGTCGGTGAGGTAAGGCGACGGGGGCGATCGAGGCGGCGATGGCAGGGCGGCAGGGCTCCGGCGAGGTGGAGCCAGGCGCGATGGGGTCGATCCCCCGATGCAATCCAGGGGCTGAGGGAGGAGCGGGGAGGTGTCCGACAAGTGGCGGTGGTCGGCGACGGGGCCGGGGTGGCACCGGGCGGCGGCGGCGGAGGCGAGGTGCGGTCGAGGTGGTTCGGTCCCGATCCGATCTGGATCGGGAGGGGGAGCGAGTGGGGGGGCGAGTGGGTGACGGGGTGGTTAGGGTTTCGGGGTCTCACCGGTGGGGGGATAAGGAGAGAGTGGGGGGGGGGGGGGGGGGCGGCCGGGGCCTGGTGGTGGCCCAGTGGGGCCTGTGGTCAGTTGGGCCGAAGCCCGGGGGGTTCTCTTCTTCCTTTTTTTTCTGTTAGCTTTAGGTTTTAATTTTTCTGTTTTATTTTTATTTATTTTCTTTTCTATTTTAAATCAGTTTAAATTATTTAGACATTTTCTAAAAATGTGTTTACTGCACTATAATTATCTATGCAATATTTGACACGTTCCGAACATTTTTGTTTTAAAGTTGAAAACTTTGTTTGTTTGCCAAAAATTCAAATTTGAATTCGAATCGTTTTGAACTAACGCGAGATTAGCGATAGTAACGGAAGTGACATGGCATCATTAGCAGAGGTTACTATAGCTTGATTATCCGGGCGTCACAAAAGCCGCCCGATGCGCCGACATCCCGATAGGAGCTGCACATATCTCGTTCTCAGGGCAACACTGGATAAGCGAAGCGTACAGGTACCGACGAATCCAAGTTGCCAAGGAATGGTTCCGCACGGTGCTCTAGTTTGGACCAACACTTAGACAAGCATTGGCCCCGGGGGGGGGGGGGGGGGGCTATAATAAAGATGACCCTTGGGTTAATTACTCCCAAGGGAAATGTAGGTGGTGGTGAGGCAAATGGTAAAACCAAGGTTGGGCCTTGCTGGAGGAGTTTTATTCAAAGCGAACTGTCAGGGGGGTCCCATAAATCACCCGACCGCGTAAGGAACGCAAAATCCGGGAACATAATACCGGTATGACGGAAACTAGGGCGGCAAGAGTGGAACAAAACACCAGGCATAAGGCCGAGCCTTCCACCCTTTACCAAATATATAGATGCATTAATTAAATAAGAGATATTGTGATATCCCAACATAACCCTGTCCACCATGGAGCAATCTTCAACTTCACCTGCAACTAACAACGCTATAAGAGGGGCTGAGCAAAGCGGTAACATAGCCAAACAACGGTTTGCTAGGAAGGGTGTCAAAGGTTAGAGGTTCATGGCAATTTGGGGAGGCTTGAAGAACAAAATGATAGGTAGCGCAGCAAAGCGATAGAACGAAGCAACTAGCATAGCAAAGATAGTAGTGAGATCCAAGGTGACGGTCATCTTGCCTGAAATCCCGCTAGGAAGAAGAACGAGTCCATGAAGAAGATGAAGCCACGAAGACGAACCAAGCGTAGACGAACGAATCCTCACGATCGCAACGAAACAGGAACTATCGAGAAGAAGCACACAACATGGTAAACACACCACACATGGACAAGGCATGATGCACAACAAGCATGATGCATGACAAGGCTACATGAAGCTACTCATGGCAAGAGATGATGCAAACAAGAAGAACACATCAAGGCAAGTTTAAATGAGGCCGGGAACAACATATAACAATTCCGGAAAGTCCTCATATGCATATTTCGAAATTGGTCCAGATATGACTAAACCTTATGTTCAAGTTGTTAAACAGCAAGTTAAATATCACCAAGATGATCTATACGAAATTCTAGTCAAGTTACATATAAAGTTCATTAGATTTGGAGCTACGGCCTAGAAGATATGAGCAAAACAAGATAAGCATGGCATTGATGCAAAATGCATCCAAACATCAAGCAAACACCTCAAAGCAAGGATGCAACATGATAATATGAAGCTACATGCAAAAACAAGCAAGTTTCATATAGAGCACACTCAAAACGGAGCAATGGTTCAACACATACACTCTATACAAGTCATAACAACAATCTGTCCATAACAGCAACTAGGCATCTTACAAGCATCAAAACAACATTCTACAACACCTCAATATGGAAACAAAAGGCATGGGCATGAAGTACAGGTAAAGCATGACAAAACATGAACACTGAACTATCTCCAGAAACAACTAGAACATGCTCAAAAAGACATGGAAAGATTGCAAATTTCAACAGTTTCAGACTTATCAGAAAGTAACATCAGGTTGCAATGTTTAGAGCTATCAAACGACATGTTACAGGAACTTAACATTGTAAACAAAGGCATGGCATGATACTACTAAATGCATAGAACACCATTCCCTTACTGACCATGAGCCCAAAAGGCATAGAAAATATGATGGTACCCATGTAAACATGGCAAGTTATATTACAGATTTATACATGGCAGGAACAACAATAAGTAGGCATGTTGGTGAGCTTGAACCACTCACCACAGAGCAATACATGGCATGGCAAGGCAACCACCAGCAAGAAGACATGTTTATGAAGCTAAGCATGGCAAGAGCAAGTTCATAGGCTGCATGGATCACTAGAAAACAATCATGGAAACATTGAACTTAATGTTACCAGGCTGACAGCAACATTATTTAGCAAGTTTGGAGCAAGATTACAACAAGCTACAGTGGTCTATAAATGCAACCAGGGGCATGAATGGATAGAGCATAACATGTATAACAAAACATCCTTAGTGAACATCTCTAGAACAATGCACGAAATGACTAGTATAAGCATGTGAACATAGCAACAAAATATAATAGAATCAGTCAGGAAAACAGCAACAGCAAGTACACTACTTAACAAGCTTGATGCACTCAGCACACAACTCACAAAAATACATGGTTGGCACCACTAGAAAGATGGCATGGCATAGATCAACATACATGTAGACATCAACCTCATAGGATGCACACATCAAACATGGCAAAAATGACAAATGAGCATGTTATAACAGTTTCAGCAGATTAACATCAACATGCACTCTGCATCAAGATGAGCTTAAATGAAAATGACGCAATGAGATGAAATGAAGTACTCGTTGAGACGAACAATTTGACATATTACACGCACGAAACGGAGCAGTATGCACAGAGTTATGATGCGATGAACATGACATGATAATGCAAATATTACGGGACACGACAGTTTTTTAGCTGGACCGAAAGTGAGCGTTGCATAACTATTTTGTGCACAGGGCGGAGAACAGGGGCTACTCACCCATTGGGCTTCAGCCCAGGATGGAGGGGAAGGCAGGCCGGGGCAAGGCTGGCTGGCTGGGCCTCACGGGGAGCTGGGCTGAGCCTCCGGCTTTCGGGGCCCACGACGGCGGTCAACGGACACCGGGGAGCGAGCGGCTCCTCTGCTCGCTCCCGAGTGGGCATGGCGGCGGCGGATCCCGGTCAATGGCGCGGCGGCGTGATGCAGGAGGGTCGAGGATGGGCGGAGGAGGCCGGGATCCTCCAGATCCGGGGCGGAGGGAGCCATTCCCGGTGAGATCCGGCGGCTAGACGTCGGAGCCGCGGCGGAACTCTAGCAAGGCGGCCATGGGTCCTGCGGGAGGAGAGGCTAGGGGTTAGGGAAGAGGGAGAGGAAGAACGAGGGAGGAGGAGGCGGGACGGCGCTCATCTGGTCGTCGGCAGCGGGGCTGCAAGGCGGCGAGGGAGGCGACCGGCGGCGGAGATGGACGGCGGCGCTAGGCGGCGGCGCTGGATCGAGGGGCTCCTCCCCTCGAGCGATTGCAGGAGCGCGAATCCACGCGGCGGGGCGCGCGGGCTCCTCCAGGCCCAGATCGGGGCCCGCGCGGGCCTGGTGCGGGCCGGGAGGGCCGCGGAGAGGTGGGAGGAGGCCGGGGCGACGTGGCACACGGGGAGTGGAGGAGGCTGGCGGTTGCGGCGGCGCAGGTGGCGGCGCGGCCACTAGGACGGCGCCAAGTGGCGGAAAAGAGGTGGCCGGCGCTGGATTTGAGGAGGGAGGTTGGCGGCTGCGTGGCCCCCGAGGTGGGAGGAGGTGCTGAAAATGAGGAGGGGAGAGATTAGGGGGGTTAGGGTTGTCCAAATTAGGAAGGAGGGGTGTTTATATAGGGTAAGTGCTAGGGTTAGGGGGCTTTGAGGGGTTTCGGAGCCCTCCGATCTCGATCGAACGGCACCGGACGCAAGGAGGGGTAGGTTGGTCCTAGTGGGCTGTGTAAAAGAGCTGGGCTGAGAGGAGAGAAGAGAAAAGCAGCCCGACAATGGTTTTCGGAGACCGAAAACGTCCGACGAATACACCGGCTATATCGCGGTTATATATTTAACGGTTGGGCAGTCAAACGAACTCCGAATGCGACGAAACTTGGCAGGCGGCCTGTCTACACAATAATAAGACCGCACGACAAGTTTCAACCCATTCCGAGAACATTTTTATGCCACTTATAAAATAATATTTCGGAGGTGTCGCGGGCGCGTGCGAGTGTGGTCGGGCTCAGAACGGACAACGGAGAGAAACGGCGGAACCCGAACGGATGCAAGTTTTGAAAAACATGCAGATGAAATGCAGATGATGACATGGCAAAATGCAACACGCAAGCAAATGACAAAGCAACTACGGCGAATAATTGGCAGACACCTGGCGCATCGGATCCGGGGCGTTACAACACTCCTCCACTAACAAGAGATCTCGTCACGAGATCTTAGGACCGAGACGGAAGGGAAAAGGGATGAGGTGAAACAAGAACTCAAGAGAAGAAGAAAAGAATCGAGAGCACTCGAGAAGAAGAGAGGAACGACGAGAATGACGAGAATCGAAAGCTCACAGAAACAGATAGACTATGAAACCACTCATTCTAACCGGAGTGGTTAGAATGAGAAAAGAAACGGATAAGACTGAAAGGATTTAGGTAGCACTCCGGCTGAAAATGGGAGGAATAGAACACGAGCTTCACCCAAAGAGATGGCACTTTACGAGATGACCACTGCAATGCCTCCGGAGGAATTGAAATAATGGGATGAAAAGAACTTAGAAAGAATGATTGAAAGGAGTTGTTGAGAAAATCAACAATGAAAGAATAAGCTTGTTGTGGTCTTATAGATAACATCTCAAGATCATAAGGTGATAACCGGCCACAAACGGAAAAGATTAAATAGCTGAGAAGAACGAAGAAATGCAAAACTCCACTTCAAAGAATACGGAGAATTAATTGCACTTCGAGACGCGAGAAGAAAAAATACTTGAACTCCACCAGCAAGAATCTTGATGAACTCTTGAAGAATGGATTAAATCATGAAGAACCACCATGAAGAACTCCGGTAACCAAAAGGATGATGAGATAGAATGAAGAATAAAAGAATAAGATGAGCCTTGCGATGATTTAGATGGAGGTTCCGAGAAAATGGCGGAGGAAATTTGAACTCCGGAAAAGGAAAGATGAAAACACTTGGAACTAGAATTTATTCCTCAAGAACAAACTCTGAAGAAAAGGATTACTCACTTGGATGAAATAAGAATAAGATTTATTGTATGCTTATCTTTCATCAAATAAGTTGATGACAATGGATTATTGCATACTACTTATTCTTCTTGAAAAGGATTGAGAAGTGACATATCGCAAACTTGAGAAGGTCTTCATGAACCACCGGTAGGATTGAAAAGTACGAAAGGATTAAAATGATAAACAAGGAAAAAGAATCTTGAATGAACCACCGTTAGAATTCGGAAATGACTGATGAAAGAGTATGAATCACCGGGAAGAATTAGAAGAACCAATATGCTTGAGGGGATTTAGATGCCAAAGAACAGGAAGAACTCGAGCTGATTAAAGAACACTTGAATGAAGCACCGGGGTAAATAGAGAATGATAACTGGAATGATGGCCTCCGGTGAAAAGAAATGGAAAACAACTTCTGACATACTCCGGATGGATGAAAAGAATTTGTATTACTTGAAACAATTTGATAGGATAACATCAAGCTAGCACCGCGAATCTCCGGGGAACGGACAAGATTTAGAGGAAAAACTCTTCTTCGATTTTCAAATGACGACGAGGAACACCAATAAAATTATTGAGGTACTCCGGGAGAATAAAAAGCGAAGAGGTTTGGCCAACAATGAAATGATTTGAAATCGATCTTGGAAAAGGCATGTGACTGATGGAATCCATTCTTACGTCACACTTTGAAAAGAATTGAGAATAACTCCGGGGGAATTAGAAGAGTCAGGTAAGATCCTGGGGAAAACCCTGTGGGTTAGGGCCCACTAAAAAGATAACACCGTTAGAAAGAGATGTTGAACAGATAGAAGAAGCACCGGAACAATTGAAATATTTGAATGAGGTGACAACCTCGAATTAATTCAAACACAGACAAACCTCCTGAGATGTCTTGAACTCCGGAAGGATAAACTGGCGAGAGGCGAACGAGCAAGGAAAACACTTGAGACGAGGAAAAGAATATAATCACTACCGAAAAAATTGAATTGAATCCACCGGAAGAGAAATGGATGAAGAATGACGAACGAGACGAGAATCCACAGGTTGAAATGATTGAGGGAAGACTGAAGAGGCTCCACATGAATGAAATAGATGGTCGAAAGAGACTCAGACTCCGGGAAGAAGAGGGTGGGAGGGCGGGAAAAACACAGGCAACTAGAAGGGGAAACCGACGAATAACTTGAAGAGAAAACACCGGTTAAAATCATTGAGGAAAGAAAGCAAAGACTTCGCACGAGTAGGAAGGATAGTCGATTACGGACTCCGGATCCGAGAAGAAAAGGGGTGGGCGGGTGGGAAAAGAAAACAACTGAGGATTGAACTTGGCAAAGATGAAGAGGCTCGAGTCAACTTGATGAGAAATGCACCCGATAAAAGAGAATGGACAACTCACGAAACTAACCGCATGATCCTAAAGAAAAAAAATTTGAACGCGAAGAGGAGTGATTCAAAACACCTACGTCAAGATTCCTCACCAGAGCGACGAAGGGGCAGAGGAGTAAAAAGAATTTCTACTCTCCGATATAACTAGACTCCGAAAATAGTTTTCTTCTAGACTCAACAACGGCCAAACTACACGATCAATCAAGGGGGTTCCTAGGGTCGGTCGAGGCTCTGATACCAACTTGTCACGCCCAATATGCGACCCTATCCAAAAGGAACTCGAAGGTCCCACCAAGGATAGACCCGCATATTGGAACGCTTTTGCAAGGTGGATATCATTACATCAACATTACATAATAGATGGGGATACATACATAAGGCATACAATGCCACATGAATACAACATCATCTTACATAAGAGCAACATCCGACTACGGCTGAAACACAAACAAAAGCTCAAACGACATCCACCCTGCTAGCCCAGGCTGCCGACCTGGAACCTATCCCCTGATCGAAGAAGAAGTAGAAGAAGAACTCCAAAACAAGCAAACATCGCTCTCACGATAGGATCATCGCATAACCTGTACCTGCAACTGTTGTTGTAGTAATCTGTGAGCCACGAGGACTCAGCAATCCCATTACCATGGGTATCAAGACTAGCAAAGCTTAATGGGAAAGGAAGGGGTTAAGTGGTGAGGTTGCAGCAGCGGCTAAGCATATATGGTGGCTAACCAATGCAAATAAGAGCGAGAAGAGAAGCAAAGGAACGGTCGTCAACTAGCAATGATCAAGAGGTGATCCTGAACACCTACTTACGTCAAACATAACCCAGAAACCGTGTTCACTTCCCGGACTCCGCCGAGAAGAGACCATCACGGCTACACACGCGGTTGATGCGTTTTAATTCAAATCTGGTGTCAAGTTATCTACAACCGGACATTAACAAATTCCCATCTGCCACATAACCGCGGGCACAGCTCTCGAAAGATTAAACCCTGCAGAGTTGTCCCAACTTAGCCCATGATAAGCTCTCGCGATCAACGAAGGATATACCTTCTCCCAGGAAGACCCGATCAGTCTCGGAATCCCGGTTTACAAGACATTTCGACAATGGTAAAACAAGACCAGCAAAGCCGCGCCGATGCGCCGACATCCTGATAGGAGCTGCACATCTCTCGTTCTCAGGGCAACACCGGATAAGCGAAGCGTACATGTACCAACGAATCCAAGTTGCCAAGGAATGGTTCCGCACGGTGCTCTAGTTTGGACCAACACTTAGACAAGCATTGGCCCGGGGGGACTATAATAAAGATGACCCTTGGGTTAATTACTCCCAAGGGAAATGTAGGTGGTGGTGAGGCAAATGGTAAAACCAAGGTTGGGCCTTGCTGGAGGAGTTTTATTCAAAGCGAACTGTCAGGGGGGTCCCATAAATCACCCGACCGCGTAAGGAACGCAAAATCCGGGAACATAATACCGGTATGACGGAAACTAGGGCGGCAAGAGTGGAACAAAACACCAGGCATAAGGCCGAGCCTTCCACCCTTTACCAAATATATAGATGCATTAATTAAATAAGAGATATTGTGATATCCCAACATAACCCTGTCCACCATGGAGCAATCTTCAACTTCACCTGCAACTAACAACGCTATAAGAGGGGCTGAGCAAAGCAGTAACATAGCCAAACAACGGTTTGCTAGGAAGAGTGTCAAAGGTTAGAGGTTCATGGCAATTTGGGGAGGCTTGAAGAACAAAATGATAGGTAGCGCAGCAAAGCGATAGAACGAAGCAACTAGCATAGCAAAGATAGTAGTGAGATCCAAGGTGACGGTCATCTTGCCTGAAATCCCGCCAGGAAGAAGAATGAGTCCATGAAGAAGATGAAGCCACGAAGACGAACCAAGCGTAGACGAACGAATCCTCACGATCGCAACGAAATGGGAACTTTCGAGAAGAAGCACACAATATGGTAAACACACCACACATGGACAAGGCATGATGCACAACAAGCATGATGCATGACAAGGCTACATGAAGCTACTCATGGCAAGAGATGATGCAAACAAGAAGAACACATCAAGGCAAGTTTAAATGAGGCCGGGAACAACATATAACAATTCCGGAAAGTCCTCATATGCATATTTCGAAATTGGTCCAGATATGACTAAACCTTATGTTCAAGTTGTTAAACAGCAAGTTAAATATCACCAAGATGATCTATACGAAATTCTAGTCAAGTTACATATAAAGTTCATTAGATTTGGAGCTACGGCCTAGAAGATATGAGCAAAACAAGATAAGCATGGCATTGATGCAAAATGCATCCAAACATCAAGCAAACACCTCAAAGCAAGGATGCAACATGATAATATGAAGCTACATGCAAAAACAAGCAAGTTTCATATAGAGCACACTCAAAACGGAGCAATGGTTCAACACATACACTCTATACAAGTCATAACAACAATCTGTCCATAACAGCAACTAGGCATCTTACAAGCATCAAAACAACATGCTACAACACCTCAATATGGAAACAAAAGGCATGGGCATGAAGTACAGGTAAAGCATGACAAAACATGAACACTGAGCTATCTCCAGAAACAACTAGAACATGCTCAAAAAGACATGGAAAGATTGCAAATTATAACAGTTTCAGACTTATCAGAAAATAACATCAGGTTGCAATGTTTAGAGCTATCAAACGACATGTTACAGGAACTTAACATGGTAAACAAAGGCATGGCATGATACTACTAAATGCATAGAACAACAGTCCCTTACTGACCATGAGCCAAAAAGGCATATAAAATATTATGGTACCCATGTAAACATGGCAAGTTATATTACAGATTTATACATGGCAGGAACAACAATAAGTAGGCATGTTGGTGAGCTTGAACCACTCACCACAGAGCAATACATGGCATGGCAAGGCAACCACCAGCAATAAGACATGTTTATGAAGCTAAGCATGGCAAGAGCAAGTTCATAGGCTGCATGGATCACTAGAAAACAATCATGGAAACATTGAACTTAATGTTACCAGGCTGACAGCAACATTATTTAGCAAGTTTGGAGCAAGATTACAACAAGCTACAGTGGTCTATAAATGCAACCAGGGGCATGAATGGATAGAACATAACATGTATAACAAAACATCCTTAGTGAACATCTCCAGAATAATGCACGAAATGACTAGTATAAGCATGTGAACATAGCAACAAAATATAACAGAATCAGTCAGGAAAACAGCAACAGCAAGTACACTACTTAACAAGCTTGATGCACTCAGCACACAACTCACAAAAATACATGGTTGGCACCACTGGAAAGATGGCATGGCATAGATCAACATACATGTAGACATCAACCTCATAGGATGCACACATCAAACATGGCAAAAATGACAAATGAGCATGTTATAACAGTTTCAGCAGATTAACATCAACATGCACTCTTCCAACAGCATTTCGGGCATCAAGATGAGCTTAAATGAAAATGACGCAATGAGATGAAATGAAGTACTCGTTGAGACGAACAATTTGACATATTACACGCACGAAACGGAGCAGTATGCATAGAGTTATGATGCCATGAACATGACATGATAATGCAAATATTACGGGACACGACAGTTTTTTAGCTGGACCGAAAGTGAGCGTTGCATAACTATTTTGTGCACAGGGCGGAGAACAGGGGCTGCTCACCCATTGGGCTTCGGCCCAGGATGGAGGGGAAGGCGGGCCGGGGCAAGGCTGGTTGGCTGGGCCTCACGGGGAGCTGGGCTGGGCCTCCGGCTTTCGGGGCCCACGACGGCGGTCAACGGACACCGGGGAGCGAGCAGCTCCTCTGCTCGCTCCCGAGTGGGCATGGCGGCGGCGGATCCCGGTCAATGGCGCGGCGTCGTGATGCAGGAGGGTCGAGGACGGGCGGAAGAGGCTAGGATCCTCCAGATCCGGGGCGGAGGGAGCCATTCCCAGTGAGATCCGGCAGCTAGACGTCGGAGCCGCGGCGGAACTCCAGCAAGGCGACCATGGGTCCTGCGGGAGGAGAGGCTAGGGGTTAGGGAAGAGGGAGAGGAAGAACGAGGGAGGAGGAGGCGGGACGGCGCTCATCTGGTCGCCGGCGGCGGGGCTGCAAGGCGGCGAGGGAGGCGACCGGCGGCGGAGATGGACGGCGGCGCTAGGCGGCGGCGCTGGATCGAGGGGCTCCTCCCCTCGAGCGGTTGCAGGAGCGCGAATCCACGCGGCGGGGCACGCGGGCTCCTCCAGGCCCAGATCGGGGCCCACGCGGGCCTGGTGCGGGCCGGGAGGGCCGCGGAGAGGTGGGAGGAGGCCGGGGCGACGTGGCACACGGGAAGTGGAGGAGGCTGGCGGTTGCGGCGGCGCAGGTGGCGGCGCGGCCACTAGGACGGCGCCAAGTGGCGGAGAAGAGGTGGCCGACACCGGATTTGAGGAGGGAGGTTGGCGGCTGCGCGGCCCCCGAGGTGGGAGGAGGCGCTGAAAATGAGGAGGGGAGAGATTAGGGGGGTTAGGGTTTTCCAAATTAGGAAGGAGGGGTGTTTATATAGGGTAAGTGCTAGGGTTAGGGGGCTTTGAGGGGTTTCGGAGCCCTCCGATCTCGATCGAACGGCACCGGACGCAAGGAGGGGTAGGTTGGTCCTAGTGGGCTGTGTAAAAGAGTTGGGCTGAGAGGAGAGAAGAGAAAAGCAGCCTGACAATGGTTTTCGGAGACCGAAAACGTCCGACGAATACACCGGCTATATCACGGTTATATATTTAACGGTTGGCAGTCAAACGAACTCCGAATGCGACAAAACTTGGCAGGCAGCCTGTCTACACTATAATAAGACCGCACGACAAGTTTCAACCCATTCCGAGAACATTTTTATGCCACTTATAAAATAATATTTCGGAGGTGCCGCGGGCGCGTGCGAGTGTGGTCGGGCTCAGAATGGACAACGGAGAGAAACGGCGGAACCCGAACGGATGCAAGTTTTGAAAAACATGCAGATGAAATGCAGATGATGACATGGCAAAAGGCAACACGCAAGCAAATGACAAGGCAACTACGGCGAATAACTGGCAGACACCTGGCGCATCGGATCCGGGGCGTTACACCTAGGCCGAACCTTCCAGCATGAGCGGTAAATGCTTCATAGCCACCTCGTCATTCCCGCCGCCGATCTGTACCGCCACTCGGTAGTCCTCAAGCCAGGTTTCAGGCTTAGACTCACCAGTGAACTTACTTACTCCAGTCGCCAACCTGAAGTTGGGAGGAATCACCGCGGCTCTGATAGCTCTGCTGAAACATTCTGGACCTGAAACATGTACTCGGCTGCTAGTGGGCGCATCTCTGTCGTGGCCACCTCGATGAGCCCTGTTCCGATCGACCAGGCCTTGCACGATGATGGATCGCGCGTCAAAGCCTGGTTCCCTGGGGTCGACCGGAGCTCTTCGCCCCACACTGAGCTGGCGCCTGTCATCTTGCTGCCGATGAGCGTAGGACCCACCTCTTGGGGGAGGAGTGGGCACTCGACGCCTATCATCACGATCGTATCGGTCACCATATTGGTCCCGTCGATTCTCGCGCCCTTCACGCCGCGGAGGCGATCTAGGGCTGTGAGCCGACTGAGCCATATTCGCAGCGACGGATCGACTGTGAATCCTGTTGCGTGACTGTGACACGGCTGAATTCTGATCTCCTGCTGCCCGAAGCAAATCTCTAATCTGCATCAAGCCTCTGCCAGCCTCCGACTGAGAGGGCTGAATTGACTCTGCTATACGGGCTGCAGCTGCTAAATTCTGAATCGGGGTTCGATATACCTGAGTCGGCTGCGGGAAGAGTTGACGTCGGCTGGAGTCGGGTACTCGTTGCCGCGCACGCTCGTCGAGTGCTCGCTGGAGGTTCTCCAGACGAGTGCGTTCAGCCAAGTTGGCCAAACGTGCCTCCTCCAAGGCGCAAGCCTCGGGGGTTTCTCTTGCGATGGGAGTATGCAGGGCATCCATGTTCCTACGGCGAAGTTCTTCCCTTTGCAAGGAATTAAGTGGCTCGGGTTGATATTCCTCATGGGCTTGAGCGGGGTCGCCTCCACCGTCCACCCCGTCGTTGCGGGGGAAGCCGGGAGGGCTACGAGGCCCGTTGACCATCAAGACCTCCGCCGCCGGGTCGCTGCTGTCGCACTCAGACGCGGTCTCTACGGAGCCAGTCGACAGATCGAACATGCCGTAGAGGGATTCGTCGGGCTCGATTGCGGCGACTTGGGTGGTGGCCGACTGGCGAGCCACCGCGTGTCTCACCCACCGTTGGAGTCTCGACCGACCAGAGCGCTTGCGCTAGCGGGAGACAGGGAGGGAGGACGTCAGGGCTGTCGACCGATAAGGAGTCGACGGTTGCCGCAGCAGAACGCCACGGACACACGCCCGAAAATGCGTCGCTCCGCGGACGGGGAGCGCGTCGATGTCGAGTGGAGCCTCCTGGAGCCAAGCGGAGTCGTCGGCGATGAAGGTGAGCGCTCCGAGATGGATCTCGCGGCCCTCGACCAAAACTCCACCAGAAACCATGATGAAGGCAATCAGAACAATTGCAACTTCTCCAAAAATCGCTAAGACACCTGCCCCACGGTGGGCGCCAACTGTCGTGGTTCTAAGTCTGACAGTAGAATGGGGGGTAGGTATGGAGAGGCAAGATCCTAGCTACGGAGCAGTTGTAAGGACAAGGGATGTACGAGTTCAGGCCCTTCTCGGAGGAAGTAACAGCCCTACGTCTCGGAGCCCGGAGGCGGTCGACTGGATTATGTGTGTATAGATTACAGGGGTGCGAACCCTTTACACTGAGGAGGGGGGTGGCTTATATACTGTCTGCCAGACCCCTCCGGCCTTCAGTTATGCAGGGCTTAAAGTACATTAAGGCTAGGCGTTACTGGTAACGCCTTACATAAAGTGTCCTAAATGCCATAAAGACTACTTAATTACAGACCGTTTGGATGCAGAGTGGCTCTTGATCTCCTGGTGGTCGAGTGAGTCTTCATGGTCGAGTCCTTCGAGTCCGTCGAGTGAAGTCTCTCTTGGTCGACTGGAAGGCAGTTTCTTCTGAGGGTGTCCTTGGGAAGGGTACTTAAGACAGGTCTATGACCCTACCCTAGGTACATGACTTTATCATAGGGTTTCGTGGGGCCTACGGAGTCACCCGAACGGGAGCACCCCGACAGGTGTGCGTTTCCCAGTGTGATAAAGAAACTATCGTTTTATCCTTTGCAGCAACAACTCAATAATGTATGTTCCCTTTCCATCACTCGGATAGAAGACCTAAGCATCAAACTTGGCCAAAGAACAACACATAGATCGGAAAAAAATAGATTACTATTAATTATGCAATGGACAAACCACAATTTCTTTAATAAGATTCATGAATAAATCTGATCATAAAGTGATAATTCATCATATCTGAACAAACACAAGGCCGATTATATCAAATGGATCCCGTTCAAGTGAGGCAGCTGACGGGAACTTTGTATTGAATCACAAGGGAGAGAGGATGCCATCTAACTACCACTATGGACCCATAGTCCAAAGGAAACTAGTCACACATGGTTATGATGGCATCAAGGTGGCTGAAGATGGCTCTGGACATCAATTCCCCTTCCATCAAATCATCAGAACAAGCCTCCAGATTGGATCTCCGCGGAATAGAACTTGTGGCGGTGGAAAATTTTGGGAAAAAGGGACAAAGGATTTCAGAATATTTGGAGTTTATAGAGCTTCGGGGGGGGGGGGGGGGGAGGAGGGGGACGCGTGCGGTAGGATAGTGTGGCCTCCCCCCGCCACCTGGCCATGCAGGGCCCAAGGGTGCCCCCCCCGACAGGTTTCACTGCTTTATGGATTCTTCTTCCTCTGAAAAAAATCATCAAAAATCCCATTGATGTTTGGAGGTCCGAACAATGATTTTCTGAAAAGTAAAAACATGCAGAAAACAACAATTGATTCTGGCACTAAATCAATAGGTTAGTCCAGAAAAACAATAAAAATGTTCCAAAGTGGTATGATAATAGCATCAGGCATATTAGCAGGCGAACTATTTGAAGGGTGCTTATCAAAGCTCTATGCAAATAATTATGTCCAATTTGCGTTTGCAATCCCGATTGCTTGACCAGACGAATGGGTTCTATATTTTTTCCCCCATAATTCGCCCTTTTTTAGTGTGAAAATCGTGTCTTCTCACGGGAGCAAATCATGCAAAAACAGTTTAGTAAAAGCTAATCTATCCCAGTACAGCGTCAAAATAGTCATGAAGAGGAGACCGAGATTCAGCCCAGCCTCACCCACATTCATGCCTTCTACACTTATTCCGTATATAAAACAACACGTACACGCTCTGTAAATAAATAAAACACACGTACTAATTTACATGTTTTTTTGAAAGATCCAGCAAAGCTGGCGTTCATTGATAATAGCAGAGAGCAACGGAAAACAACAAGGTGACGAAGGTCCTAGGACCAAGCGATCCGAAGATCAAAGAAAAAAGAGAGCCCTAACAACTGCAGCACAATACTCCATACAAACCACACTAGACAGTGCAGCTCCGACTCCGACGGTGAACTACGAAGACAAAGCAAGGTTGGCGTCACGGAGGATCACCGAACGAACCATCTGTTGCGCATCATCGTATACCACCGCCCCCCACCGTGGCTTCGACTTCACAGCAACGGACAGTCGAGGCACTCCTGCGGACACGCCGGAGAAGAGAGCCGACTACCACGACCGAAGAACATGCCTCCGACATTGCTCAACGCCGTCATTGTTGCCACAGAAGTCACCGTGTACGCCCAATCGCAAGAAGCACCAAAGGGATCAAAGTCTTCAAGACGGCGCCCTAAAGAGGGAAACGACGTTGGAGACGACGCCACCGTCCGACCCTGCAGCAGGATCTGGGTTTTCACCCCAAGAACTTGATCCGAGAGTAGAGGCTATGAAGATTCCTAGCGACGCCTCCAAGGAGGAAAGCGACGCCCATAGACGCCGTCGCCGCCGGCCAGGCTTTCGCCCAGTGCAGCCACTCCCACGCAGCAGGCCAAGGTCAACCCATACCTTCATTGGACATGCACCCCCACACAACGAGCACGCCACCACTATGCAGGGCCACCAGCTATCCTCCTCGACGACGGAACCGCAGAACCAGATCGGGTTCTGCACCCCGCATCCAACCGCGGCCAGAGCCTTCCTGCTCCAACCAGCGGCATCCGGGCACCACCAACGGCCGGTAGTGCCCCTCTTGGGCCGCCGGCCATGGATGACCTGGCAGATCCAGCCCCGCTGCCCCCTCGCGACCCATTCGCGCCTTCCATAGGAGCAAGCCGCCCCCAGTCCGCACAACAGTGCTCCACCGCGCCCGCGCACCCCAACGGCGCAACTCCTTCCCAACGTCGCGCGCACCAGCGACCGTGCCAGATCCGCGTGCGCCTTGCGCGAGCAACCGCGCCGCGACCTGACCTCCGGTCGTCACCCGCGCCCAGGCGCTCCTCAGCCGGCAGATTGAGGTCGACCTCCGGCCGCTTCTCTGCGCCCGCGCTGGCCCCAGCTCTGCACGGGCACGCCTCCTCCATATCTCTGCTCGCCGACCCCCGCCAGACCTCCGCGCATACCGACAGCACTTCCTTGCAGACCGCCCGCCTCCGCCAGATCGAGATGGCCCGCTCCCGCTCGAGACCCGCCGGAAGGATCAACTTCCCCGCCGCCGCCGACGCTGCACGGGCTTTGCCCGGCAGCGCACACCGGCGGCGGCGAGGGGAGCAACTGTGGAGGGGAGGTGCCCGGCGGCGGCTAGGGTTTTCTCTCCCGAGCCGCTCGCGGGAGCGGCGCGAGAGAGAGCTTTGGTAACGTTTTACTAATTTACATGTAAGAACCGTAAATCTTAGGTTTCCCTTGACGTACTGCCAAAAGAGGCCGTACTAGCAACCACGTGACACGGTCGAGGGCGATGATTAATCTGGAGCTCTGTTTCCCTTAACATGTTTTGTTTTGTCACCAGCAATAAACCCATGGCTGGAGCTCTGTTTCCCTTAACATGTTTTGTTTTGTCACCAGCAATAAACCCATGGCTGTCTGGCTGGATACGTTGTTCCCGCCACTTTAGTTTCGTGTAACCACTGGTAGCACAATAATGCTAGATCTGCTTTAGATTCTTCAGCCCTACCTAACAGCACAGCTGCATTACTTACTAGGCTCCGTTCGATCCAAAGCAGGGTAGACGTCCGATGTAAGTAGTATTACTAGTCAGTCCATGAGTTTAGCTAATTTGTTTCGTTAATGGGCGCTGATCTGCGCCGGTGCGCCGGCCCAACCGTTGGGCCGGTCCAGCACCAGCCGTCCGATGCGCCAGACAGGGCCGTCAGATCTGCGTGAGATTCTTTCGAGAAAATTCTCCCCACCGCAGCCGCCCCCTCGCCGCACCGCACCGCAGGACGCCCCCGCCGGTCGTTGACCTCGCAGCAGCCTGCACCTCGCCGCACCAGCCTCGCCACGGATGGCAGCTAGCCACCTCCGCCGTCGGCCGCAACTGGGCGACGAAGCCGTCACAACTCCGCTGCCGCCGGCCATTGACACATGCAACACTCGCCGCGGTTGCAGCTAATCCGTGAATGGACGTAGCAAAAATTCAGACGGTTGTAGCAAAAACGCCGTCGGAACTCGCCGCCGCGCTTGAAGCACCATGGCCTCGTGAATGGATGTAGCAAAACACGTCTCCAGTAGTAGCAAAAAACAAGGTTGTTGCAACAAAAATGTCATAAAAAAGCACCACAGCTTCATGAATGGATGTAGCAAAAACACAGACGGTAGTAGCAAAAATTTGACACGGTTGCAACAAAAATGGCTACCGTCGCCGTCGCCGGTCGCAGAAAATGGCCGCCGTTGCAAAACCAGAAGACGGTTGTAGCACAAAACCAGGCTACTTCCAGCAAAATTAAAATACGGTAGTAGCAAAACTTGGTCTGATCTAGCAAATCAAAAAAGATGATAGCAAAAACTGTTTCCGGTTCCAGCAAAAAAAGACACTGGTTCCAGCAAATCATGATACCAGTACAAGCAATAATAAATGCCGGTTGTAGCTCATGATTTGCTGGTTGTAGCATGTTGGAGTCGCCGCCGATGTTGGTTGTAGCTCCTCGCATTGTCGCTTCCAGCTTCTCGGACGGCAGCTTCCAGCAAAATTGCTTGTGGTTTGCAGCACCGGTGGCAGCCTGCGGTCATCCTTGGTCACTGCCGTCACGTGCCAACGGTTGCCACTCCTGCTCGTCGTCGTTGTAGCATGGTCGCCGCCGTTTGAAGCGCCCAATCCCACGCCGCAAGCTGGGTTGCCGCACAGCCGCGCTGATGGATGGGCGGCCGCTCGCCGGTGTAGCACGGGGCGGGTGGATGGCGGCCGCTCGCCGGAGTAGCGCGGAGGTGAGTGGATGGCGGCTGCTCGCCGGAGCAGCAGGGGCATGTGGATGATGGCTGCTTGCGACATCGACGGCAGTCATCACCGGCAAGAGTTTATTTGGGGAGCAACGGGGAGAAGATGGGCGAGAGGATAAGGAAAGGGAATAAATGGTGGAGTGAATCGTGCGGGATGATAGAGACAGGCTTAAGCGGTTGTGGGTGGGCCTGTTGCCAGCGTGGACTTGACCGGCGGAGTTTCAGCCGGTCGACCGGCGTGAAACGTTTCCCTTCGTTAATTGAGTGCTTCGTCATAACTGTCCCCGCATCCATCACACTTCCGGCTTTTACGCGAGTAATACGTGGGCTTGAGGTAACGTGGGCCGGTAGTTAGCTTACATGCATGATGCATGGATCTCGGCTTCCGTCAATCACGTGTGAACTACCATATTCTCCGTCCTCTATCCATGCCCATGTTTCCTACTTCGTTATTTTGCTTCCAGCACAACACTGTATGTTCCCGTACATCCCTAAAAAAAAACTATGCTTCCATAGATAGATTAATTTGCTTGCTTTGCAAAACTATGTTTTGTGGGCACATTTTATTTGGTTTACTATAATTTTAGTTGCTTCATACACAATTTTATATGCTTCGTGCACTTGCTTATATTCAACTTTGTTTTTTCTAGATACTGGAAATTTTGCTGCTAGTGCATAACAGAGTTTCATCGATCAAGGAAGCATAATGTATGACATTGAGCATCTTCTGCACACCAATATTTGCTTCCATCTTTGTTTGTAATATTTGCTTCCATATAAAACTATCTCATAGTATCAAATATTTTTGTCGGAAGCATTGTTCCATGGACTAGAGATTTCATCAACCAAACAGTGATTTGCTTCCATCAAAAAGAAAAATTATTTAGACCTGTTTCAAAAGCATCAATCTCTTGTTTCCATCAACTATAAAATTGCTTCCAACCAAAGTAGTAATAAAATTGCAAACGAAACGATCTTTTCGTATACAGATTTTTTTCTGCTTCACAAACCATGTGGCAGCAGGACATGTATGATAATACATTGAAACAGACTAATACTTTGTGAACACAAATTTACAAATTCATTTACAACAATAGTAAAATAGTATTACAACAATAATTTCATTTTGTTGTAGTCGTCATAGCGGAGGGCGGCAATCTGATCATGACAATGTCTGTGTTTGCCATGAGCTCTGCATCGCTCGTCATAGAACCGACAACTTAGAGCCCGGTTGGTCTAGTAATCAACACACATTGCATCATTATTGGGAATCTGTACAACTGAAGCATTCAGTGAGAAAGAAGGAAGCACAAAATTTAGTAGCTTGTACAAAAATCTACTAAATAAAGCAATATGGTTGTATAATGAAATTCATGAACAAAAGCAAGTGGTTGAAGCAGAGAGTAGTAGTGGTTGAAGAGACACTAGTATCAGATAATGGTTGAAGCAAAAAAATTGTAGAGTCAGAGTAGCACACACTTACAATGGTGGAAGCAAAAATTCATCACCATAGAATCATATGCAATAATCTATGAAGCATGGTTGCTAGGATGTAATATCTTCATTTTCTCACAACATATATAAAAGACACACTAGAGTAAAAACATGTTATGGGAACTCGGTTATGGCCAAAATTCATCACCATATAATTATATGCATGAAAATATGGAAACTCAACGTTATGGAACATGGTATGGAGAAGTTAGTCGTGCTTCGTTGCGATTGTAATCGTGCTTCTATTTGATGTCGGACGTGCATCCTGCCAATGCTTGAAGTGCATGGTAGGCATGCTTCCTTTATCGCCATGGTTAGCGGCACTAAGAAGGATTGGCATGCATGGAGCGGCGCTGCAACAATGATGAACCATTAGCCGAGACCTCCTTTACCGCAAAGTAGGACAGCTGAATATCAAATTAAAATGAGGTCAACCGAGGACGTGAAGCCGATGTGCAACCGGCCGGGCGTGCTCTGGTCGCTGTCGAGAAGGGATGGCACTCCAGGAGAAGGGAGCATTATCCTGTCACTTGGTGATTGCCCGATGCCTATATATCCTCCCTGCTGGGATGGGCATCACGGCCACCTACTAATCAAGCACATATGAATCAAGCATAGGAGAATTAAATCATTGTGACGCAACCAGCAAAATCAGTGAGGAACACACATTGGAATCAACTCTTTGTGACGCTCACCATGCCAAAGGGAACGGCCATCAAACTTCTTGCTCACGATTGTTGGTGCCCACTCACATCGGCCTTGGCGGATCACGGTCGTGGTGTCGTGGAGAATTAGCACCTCGGCAGATCACGGCCATGATTGTCATGCAGAATTAGCAGCTTGGTAGATCAATGAACAAACGATGTGGTGGGGAGGAGTAGAGGAAGAGGACAGACCGATGAGGTGTCCACGATACACAAGGATGATGGGCGATGGAGGCCGGGGGTGGAAGGGATCTGGGCAAGGCGAGCTTGGGCCTGTGCGTGCTGTTGGCGGCCAATGGAATCGGGAGGCATGTGGGGCGAGAAATTAGGAAGAGGTTATATGCGGGGGTTGCGGGAAGTTAATGCCCGGATGTTGGGATTTTCTTCTCCTTTTTTAACATATATGAAGAGCACGTTGTGACCGTCGGATTTAAATTGAATCGGCGGCCGTCGACTAGTCTGGCGCTCGTTTCCTATCAGACTATAGATAGGAAGGGTTTCCCTTACTTAACTCAAAAGCATGGCCACTTAGCACTAACGATAGATTTAGTCCGGGAAAGACGCGCTCCAGAATCTAGCGTGCATCTGGCTCCACAGGCAGCCGGCCGTCTAATCTAATTGCCATGAGATTAACTGCTTCCTAATCCCTTCACGGATGCTTCCCTCCCTCCCTCTCTCCCTCCTCGACGAGTGTCAGTGAGAGCCGAGTGTGACAGGTGACTCTGCACGCACCCACAACAGGAGTAAATTTTACCCCACACGACTACAGATAAAAGTAAACTTATTCCCGGACCCCAGCAGATGCAGATGCAGGGAGTACTAGTAGTAAACAAAGAAGCACGCGCAATCTAACTAACGAAACGTGCCTAAAAAACTCGCACTATAAAGCAGCTCCGCCTTGCACACTCCATCCCCAAACCATCTCTGTCGCCTTCCTCGGCAACACAAGCCACCACTAGAATCTCAAGCGCGGAGAGGAGGAGGAAGACAAGCAAGGAAGAGAGGAGCAATGGAGTACGGGTCCCCCTGCAACAGCTGCAGCAGCAACAAGGAGAAGAGGCCTCCGCTCAAGAGAGGCCAGCTCAAGCTGCAGATCGCCAGGACTCTCGGCAGCCTCGTGGCGCCGGGCGCCAAGAGCGGCTTCAGCTTCAGAAGATGATCGGTTGAGCAACCACTCAGCCAGGGCAAGCAGCATTCTCTTGACCAATCTTCGAGTATGGTCTGGTGCTTGATGTGTACCGGGATTGCGCAGGTTGAAGAAGAGTTGTTTTAGTTAGGTGTGCTTCTTTGTAGCGTCGAGTTTTCCCCCCTTCGGCCCAGTCCCTGCGTGGCTTGAGGTTTGCCGATTAGATCTCGCTTCCTCGACAATTTTTACGTTGTCCACGGGTGAAGAAATGTACGGTGATTGGAGATAGTAATGGGAATTAAAGTTCTGATTCTGAGATTGATGCGTCTCCCCACTTCCCTTTCATTGGATTTGTCCAACTAAGTCTCTGAACTGTATACACTGGGGATGATGCGCGTACCACGGTACATGTCCAACTCTAAAATCGCTGAACTGAATACACTAGGATGATGTGCGAACGATGTTTGAGACGGAGGGAGTATATTCTAATAAATGCTCTTCTGCTAGTTGTAACTACAAGTGGGCATTCATCTCTGCCATTTATATTTAGGGGGATGCTGACGGGGAAGACTTGATAATCTTAGTTCCATGGCCTACAAGGGTGCTTAAACGATTTATATTCTTTAAATATACCATGAATAGGGCTGATAAATGCGATTGAAGAGGCACGTGGTGTTTTGCCTTCTTTGTTTTTACTTATATTTAAAGCGCACATTCACTATAGCAACTTACAAGGTTTCTTGTTCTTGGGTTTTATAACGCCCTTGTGCTTTTCCTCACTTTTGGTACGTTTGACTAGCTATATGCGCTCAATATGGAAGTTCTCCCTTTTCTTATATTAATGTTACTGGTGCCATGGATCCTTTACAGGGCAAACAAGACGAGTCAACAAACGGCAAGCTTAATAACAACTCTGAGAAAAGTGTCGAGACACCAAAGACAGACCACGGAAACCAGGAGGCCACGCCTAAAGAGGGTGAACAGCGAGTGGAGACACCCAACAGGGATGAACCCAGATTGGAGATGGCCAAGATGGACGGCGATGTGCCAACTCTCGAGACGACCACGGATAAAATGAACGGGCAGGAAGGACATTTAGAAGAAATAAAACTGGACTGATCTATAGGCCGATCACATTTGGTGGTAGATAGTGCCTTCTGATTTTGAAAGGAAGCTGAAGTCACGACATTCGGCTCCAATTTTTAAATCGTGTATTGTTGTAGTTTCCCCTCCCTTTTCTTCCCCTTGTCCAGCTTGTGTCACTTCGTTTAGGGTCATAGATTCAACCTTTCCAACCATACCGTGCCAAAAGATAATAAGTTATGTTTTTCTTGTTCATTGTAAGATGGGTGTAAGAGTGTAAGTTATGGATATATACATGAAAGACGTATGACGTGAATGAAAAGCGCAATTTTTGTAGAACATGGTTCTGTAACATATCTGAAGGAATTTTCTTCGAACATGGGCCACAATGTGTCTTGGTACTAAAATAAAACGGTGAAAAAAGCTACACAATCACGATGGTGGCAGCGATCAATAAGTATATGATGTAAGATCTGATACGGTGGTTCTGTTCAGGTAATTCTGCACATTTCTGCCTCTGTCTATGCAAATCTAACTCGAACGTATGGACCACATATGCATACTCCGGTTGACATGCCATGGCCTTGAACCCTTTGGAGGTGTGGTTCCTATGGCCGATGTTGTGGCTAGAGTGTTGGTGCCTAATCCTGGGGTCCTTTTAGCCACCAAGATTTGTGAATTGCTCACCAACTTGGACTCTGAAAATTCTGGAAAGAGGATTGGATGCCTTTTGGAGGAAAAATCTTGGAGTGAGAAGCACAAGCAGGGTGTCTCTAACCCTAGTTCCGACATCCTAAAAGAGAAATCTTGCAGGAGTAGAAGCAAAAAGATAGCGGTAGAGTGAAGGCACGAATGGTTCCATGATGGATGGCTCTCGTCTTTCTGAGTTGCAGATGTGTGCACAGTCGTATGTGTCGATGTGTTTTACTCAAGTTGCACCGAGTCATTCGGTTTTCTTTTACGACATAGGGACTCATATGTTGCGAGTTGCAGTAGTAGTGTGTTGGGTGCTTTGGTCCCGTAGCTCCACGGTTTGGGAGTAGTTCCCATGTGGATGGGGTCATGCTTTTGAGCATGGTGGTGACGGTTTTCGCCTGGTTTTTCACAAATTAACTGGGCAACTCTCTTCTTCTTAATTAATGGATGAGTCAAAGCTTTTGCTTCCGTTTCAAAAAAAAGAAAAACTCCAATGTGTATGTTGCTATTAAAAATTCAAAGTTTTAACACTCTCGTGCTTGAATCTGCAGCTGTTAACGCAGGAGCTACATTGCGGCCGGCCAGGGTCGGCCCGCTGCCCCTATGGTGAAAAGAGTTTCCTTTAATAGTTTATTTATTTACTTATTATTTTGATAATCTTGTACCTTAGTTTTTTTTATCTTGTAGGATGGAGTTTTGCACCGGCTCGCCATTGTCCGAGCCATCAAAGTTGGCCTCGAGCACCGGCCACTCAACGTCATGGGCGCGTTACTGTGCGTGGTGGCGACAAGGGCGGTGTGAGGTAGACGCACCAAGCAACAAAAGCGCGGTGCGTACGATGACCCCACTTCATCTTGTGGTGGAGATAGGCGACGAGGAGAGGAGTTAGTGCCGTCCACTGGAACTCCAGGATGACGGGAGGGCTGGCGGCGGCACCCCGAGACTAGTTGGCCAAACGGACCGGCCCGGCACGACGCGCGACCTAGCCCATCGTAATCGTGCCCGGTTCGGCCCGGCCCACCATGGCACGATTATTAGTCAGGCCGTGCCATGCCGACCCATGTGCTACCCCCCTCCAGCCCAGGCACGACCCAGAAGCTATATGGGCCGGGCCGGCAGCAAGCCAGGCACGCCTGACCTGTTAGGCAGTCAGCCTGCTAGGCTGTTCTTGGGCCAAATTTGGCCTATTGGGCTATTTTTTTGCCCATATATATCTAAAAAAATTTAAATAAGAATTAAATAAATAAATGGGCCGTGTCGTGCCGGCCCGCGTGCTCAGACTTTAGGCCCAGACACGGCCCCTGGCGTGCCGCGTGCCGGGCCTGGCCCGTTTAGCACGTGTCGTGCCTGGGCCGTGTCGTGCCTGGGTGTGCTACAGGGCCGACCCATTTGGCCAGCTCTCCGAGAGTAACCAGACGGTGCGGGAGGCCTCAGGCAGCTCCTCGCGGGTGCCGCGACGCACCATTTTGGTCGGTGGCGATGGGGTTGTGCATTGGAGTTTTGATCGGTGAGAGAAAGAGCCGACACAACATGAAGAGTGAGAAAGGGGGTTTTGTGGGGGCATAAGGCGGGATCGACATGGAGCGAAGACATTATGCCGATGGACATGGTGTTGTGTTCCTACCTCACAGTTGGGTATAATTGGGGATGAGCTGTTCACGAGCTGTCCAACGAACAAATGGGGTCCATGTTAGAGACGAGACTTGTGCTAAACATGTCCGTGAACAATTGAGGGAGTTTTGCCCTTTCTCGTTGACATGTCCTTAGGTCAACTCTAGCAAAGTGCTACATTGGCAGCCTTCATATGTATATTGAGCGTGACCCATATGCATTATGGATGTTGCCGAGGTGATGCACAAACTTAGAGTCTTTGTATTGGTTGCCTCTAAAATCGTGAGACCCACTTATCAATGGGCCATTCTTTTTCCCAAGGTATCTGCAATCCTCACGTAAACTGGGAGGGGGCTTCCTTCGCGTGCACATACGGTTGTCATTGGAGGCACTCCAAACGTTGATTTTGGGGCGTTAAATATGAATCATGAGAGGTTATGTATTGAGGGCGTCCCAAAAGTTGGTCCCGAGACACCAGATATAAAGGTTGAGAGGTCACCGGTCTTAGAACCAATAAACTCGGACAAAGAGAATAGTTCTTTTTTTGCGGGAAGAGAGAATAGTTCTTAAATCTCTGCGTTGCTGACTAGGCATGACTGCCTCAAAAAAAAGCTAGAGTTTCTGCCTCTCGCCGGCGCCGTCGTCGGTGAACCCCATCTCCGGTGGCCTTAGAGCCATGGGGGCGGAGTGGATCCCGGTCCTTGCCGATGGGAGGGCTCCGTTTTTAGATCCTTTTTCGAGTTTTGTTAGGGTTTGTGTCTTACTCAGGAATGCGAGACGGCGGCGGCTCCCTGAAGATGGAATAAAGGTCTCCTCGCCTATTCCCTGTTCTGTTGATCCGTCTAGTACCGTCGGTGGGCATGTGAATGTGTGTCTCCGGCGGATCTGTCTTTGGTGAATTTGCTCGGATATGTTTGTCGTTTGTCTATGTTCTTGTGTCTTCAGGTTGGATCCTTCTAATCTACACTCTTCATCCGCGGCGGTTGATGTTCTGGTGCGTTGGTTCTATGGGTCTTAGCACGATGACTTCCCCACTATCTACTACAACAAGGTTTGCCCGGCTCCGGCGAAGGAGGGGCGATGACAGCGGCGCGCCTTCGGCTTGCTTCAGTGTTTGTAGTCGTCGCTAGGTGGTCTACGGATCTGCATGTAATTTTTTATTATTTCTAGTATTTGTTGTACTACCATTATTGAAGATAAATAGATTAGAAGTTTTTCTAAAAAAAGGCTGAGAGGTTAGATATGGAAGACACTTCATAAATTATGACCATTTTGACAAGTATTGCGATTGTATTTTTGATGAGAAACGCTGTATGGCTGAATCCATGGTTGTTATGACGATTGATGCATTACGAGGACTCTATTAAAATTGCTCTTACTAGTTACATACTCAAAACATCCCCGAGCTGCCAGACAGACGAGAACTTCAAGCTCCACCGAACCGCACTGATCGATGTAGTCGTGGAGTTCGCTACGCGGCTGCGCCTCACCGTCGCGCCCGGCGGGGGATGACGCTCCAACCAAAAGCAGGCCACCAGTCACCACTCACCCCCCACCGGAGCCTGCACTACTACTCCTCGAACCCATCCATTTGTGGCATGTGATACATGCTTTCTCCCCCGGCAGGCCGGCACCCACTGCCACTCCCTCGTGCTAGCCTGCAGGTGCGCCAAAAGAGGCCGTACTACCAACCACGTGACACGGTCGAGGGCGTTAATCTGAATCTCTCTCTCTCTCTCTCTCTCTCGACAGGTTTGTCACTAGCAATAAACCACCCTGGCTGGATGCGTTGTTCCCACCACTTTTGTTTCGTGTAACCACTGGTAGCACAATAATGCTAGATCTGCTTTAGATTCTTCAGTTCCACCTAACGGCACAGTTGCATTACTTAACTCAAAAGCATGTCCACTCAGCACTAACGATAGATTTAGTCCGAGAAAGACACGCTCCAGAATCTAGCGTGCATCTGGCTCTAACCTCTGCAGGCAGCCGGCCGTCTAATCTAATTGCCACGAGATTAACTACTCCCTAATCTGGCTCGTGATCCATCATTAGTCAGTATGTATGTCCTTCACGGATGCTTCCCTCCCTCACTCCTCGACGAGTGTCAGTGACAAGTGACTCTGCACGCACCCAGGAGCAAATTTTACCCCACACCACACGACTCCAAATAAAGCGAACTTATTCCCGGACCCCAGCAGATGCAGATGCAGAGAGTAAACAAGCAGAGGAGCACGCGCAATCTAATTAACGGAACGTGCCTAAAAAACCCGCCGCTATAAAGCAGCTCCGCCTTGCACACTCCGTCCCCAAACCATCTCTCTCGCCTTCCTCAGCAACACAAGCCACCACTAGAATCTCAAGCGCAGAGAGGAGGAGGAGGAAGACAAGCAAGGAGGAGAGGAGCAATGAAGTATGGGTCCCCCTGCAACAGCTGCAGCAGCAACGAGGAGAAGAGGCCTCCGCTCAAGAGAGGCCAGCTCAAGTTGCAGATCGCTAGGACCCTGGGCAGCCTCGTGGCGCCGACCGCCAAGACCGGCTTCAGCTTCAGAAGATGATCGGTTGAGCAGCCACTCAGCCAGGGCAAGCAGCATTCTCTCGACCAATCTTCGAGTATGGTCTGGTGCTTGATGTGTACCGAGATTGCGCAGGTTGAAGAAGAGTTGTTTTAGTTAGATGTGCTTCTTTGTAGGGTCGAGTTTTTCCCCCTTCGGCCCAGTCCCTGCGTGGCTTGAGGTTTGCCGATCAGATCTCGCTTCCTCGATCGACAATTTTTTACGTTGTCCACGAGTGAAGAAATGTACGGTGATTGCAGATAGTAATGGGAATTACAGTTCTGATTCTGAGATTGATGCGTCTCCAAACTATCCTTTCATTGGATTTGTCCAACTAAGTCTCTGAACTGTATACACTGGGATGATGGGTGTACCACGATACATGTCCAACTCTGAAATCACTGAACTGAATACACTAGGATGATGTGCGGACGATATTTGACAAGTTCTAAAAAATCTAAAAAAAACTAGGCGAGGTACCGTACAGTAACCTCGTGGCATGATAGTTCTTACCGTATGTAATCTTGCAAAAAGTAATTTGCAGGATGTCAGGGAATGCTATTTTTATGATCAAAAGTAAATAATTTCGTCTTTGTCCATCTCTTAAAAAAATATCTCTCGTGTCACCCACCTCGTGCTACACATTTTCTTCTTCTCCTTCCTCTTCCTCTTTTCCTTGGACCACTTTGGAATTCAATGCAAGGTTGGGCTTCTTGACCCAACGAGCACGAGCGAGAGCATTGTTAGTGGTCTTGCTCAAGATTCCCATGAAGATGAAGTCATTCAACACATCATTGAAGGGAATGGAGTGAAAGTCCGGTCTTTGATGAATCCGGAAGAAGCGCTCTTGTTGAAAGGCATGACGCTTTAAGCACCTTGCGCTTGATTCAACTGTCATCTGTGTCCTTGCTCCGATGATCCCTTAGAGATGCCGCAAATGTCGTCAACCTACGGTAGAGCTCTTCGGAGGTATCATCTTCGTTCATGGTAAACTCATTGCCCTTGAACAAAGTGTTAAGATGATCCCAATCATCATTTGCGGTCATAAAGGGTCGGATGTGGGGACCATAGTTTCACTAGAGGCATCTCTTCAAGTAAGATAGATAAGGTGTGGTGAATAAATTATACTTGGGCAGCGCTTAAATTCCAATATTTATGAGTATGATAATTCATGGCATAATTCATCATAAACATTATGTTCGTGATATGTAGACTGTTATTCAACTTCATCTACCACTAATACCCCCCCCCCCTAAATACTGCTATCGAGTATGCATGTCGAGGTGTTAAGTTCATAACAAACATAGTAAGAATAATATAGACAATAAAACTACCATCCAAGTGTGAATTTCGATAAAGGGAATGTATTAATATCGCGAACGTACCAATTACACCCAGCCTCTGCACCAATAAGATGTCCAAAGACACTAGGGATGCACACAATCAAGAAAAATAAATAAAATGATAGAAAAAGAAAACAAGGCCCATCGCGATGATAAACCACTGACAACAACACTCTAACCACCACCGAAGACAACACCCCTACTACAAAAGTGATTCTCGAAAAGCAAGGCCTCCAAGAAGAAAACAAAGCATAAACGTTGTCGTCGCCCGATAGAAGATCTTGGGTTTTCACCTTGGAGAAAGTCCGAGTTTTCAAAACAATGCCTTCAGCATGGCCATTGCCAGGTACAACCAATGAAGGACAGTCCTTGGCTTTTCACCTTGAAAATCGTGACTTGGTACTCGAGGAGCACCACCAAGAATGCAGTCCACCTGTGCTGCCATCCCCACTTGCCAAGGCTACTGCTGCAAGTCGCCAAACACCCGGCACACAGGGAGAACCTGTGCCACATGGTCTTCATTGCAATCAGTACCCTCTCTGCCATTTCTAACCTCCGATCGCAGCCACCGTGACTTTCTCCACCTCAGTCAGTTTCATGGAAATCTATATTAAGACATGTCCCATGGCACCGACAAGAAGGGGAAGCTTTGCACCACACCCAAATGAAGCCTATCTGGCTATGGATAAGGGCGCACATGACTGTATCAATTTCGCTCTAGATATCCAGTGGAGCCATGCGCCAAACATCGAAGATCACCGACAGGAAGACCAGATCTCGTCAGCGGCCAGAACGAGGAGGCCAACAACAAGTAGATTGACGACCTGGCGCAAGAAGACCAGCACGACCAAACCACCGACATTTGGTCTGAGCTAGTAGCCCGCACACACTAGCCGGCTGCGGAGGATAAGACGACCTAGACTGTCACTGGTTCCTTTCGGCGTTGTACAAACGGAGCACACTCGAACAAAGCCCCAGACGAGCGCCTGCCGAGCAACATCCATGACGGAGCCGCAACTGCCAGCAAAGACGCCCGAGGCACTCAGTCCGCTGGGCCCAAATCGGGCCCAAACCAGACATGTTGGGGAATGTAGTAATTTCAAAAAATTTCCTACGCACACGCAAGATCATGGTGATGCATAGCAACGAGAGGGGAGAGTGTCGTCCACGTACCCTCGTAGACCAAAAGTGGAAGCGTTAGAACAACGCGGTTGATGTAGTCGTACGTCTTCACGGCCCGACCGATCAAGCACCGAAACTATGACACCTTCGAGTTCTAGCACACGTTCAGCTCAATGACGTCCCTCGAACTCCGATCCAGCCGAGTGTCGAGGGAGAGTTCCGTCAGCATGACAACGTGGTGACGATCTTGATGTTCTACCGTCGCAGGGCTTCGCCTAAGCACCGCTACAATATTATCGAGGAGGACTATGGTGGACGGGGGGGCACCGCGCACGGCTAAGAGATCAAGAGATCAATTGTTGTGTCTAGAGGTGCCCCCTGCCCCCGTATATAAAGGAGCAAGGGGGGAGGGGGTGGCCGGCGAGGGAGGAGGCGCGCCAAGGGGAGCCCTACTCCCACCGGGAGTAGGACTCCCTCCTTCCTTGTTGGACTTGGAGAAGGGGGGAAAGAGGAGGGAGAGAGAGGAAGGAAAGAGGGGCGCCGCCCCCTCTCCTTGTCCTATTCGGACTAGGCGGGGAGGGGCCTGCGGCCCTGCCCTGGCCTCCTCTCCTCTTCTCCACTAAGGTCCACTATGGCCCATTAAGCCTCCGGGGGGTTCCGGTTACCTCCTGGTACTCCAGTAAAATCCTGATTTCACCCGGAACACTTCCGATATCCAAATATAGGCTTCCAATATATCAATCTTCATGTCTCGACCATTTCGAGACTCCTCGTCATGTCCGTAATCACATCCGGGACTCCAAACAACCTTCGGTACATCAAAACTCATAAACTCATAATATAACTGTCATCGAAACCTTAAGCGTGCGGACCCTACGGGTTCGAGAACTATGTAGACATGACTGAGACACGTTTCCGGTCAATAACCAATAGCGGAACCTGGATGCTCATATTGGCTCCTACATATTCTACGAAGATCTTTATCGGTCAAACCGCATAACAACATACGTTGTTCCCTTTGTCATCGGTATGTTATTTGCCCGAGATTCGATCATCGGTATCCCGATACCTAGTTCAATCTCGTTACCGGCAAGTCTCTTTACTCGTTATGTAATGCATCATTCCATAACTAACTCATTAGTTACATTGCTTGAAAGGCTTATAGTGATGTGCATTACCGAGAGGGCCCAGAGATACCTCTCCGACAATCGGAGTGACAAAACCTAATCTCAAAACACGCCAACTCAACATGTACCTTTGGAGACACCTGTAGAGCTCCTTTATAATCACCCAGTTACGTTGTGACATTTGGTAGCACACAAAGTGTTCCTCCGATAAACGGGAGTTGCATAATCTCATAGTTGTAGGAACATGTATAAGTCATGAAGAAAGCAATAGCAACATACTAAACGATCAAGTGCTAAGCTAACGGAATGGGTCATGTCAATCACATCATTATACTAATGATGTGACCCCGTTAATTAAATGACAACTTATGTCTATGGTTTAGGAAACATAACCATCTTTGATTAATGAGCTAGTCAAGTAGAGGCATACTAGTGACATTAAGTTTGTCTATGTATTCACACATGTATTATGTTTCTGGTTAATACAATTCTAGCATGAATAATAAACGTTTATCATGATATAAGGAAATAAATAATAACTTTATTATTGCCTCTAGGGCATATTTCCTTCAGTCTCCCACTTGCACTAGAGTCAAAAATCTAGATTACAGAGTAATGATTCTAACACCCATGGAGCCTTGGTGCTGATCATGTTTTCCTCATGGAAGAGGCTTAGTCAACGGGTCTGCAACATTCAGATCCGTATGTATCTTGCAAATCTCTATGTCTCCCACCTGGACTTGGTCCCAGACGGAATTGAAGCGTCTCTTGATGTGCTTGGTCCTCTTGTGAAATTTGGATTCCTTTGCCAAGGCAGTTGCACCAATATTGTCACAGAAGATCTTCATTGGTCCCGATGCACTAGGTATGACACCTAGATCAAAAATGAACTCCTTCATCCAGACTCCTTCATTTGCTGCTTCCGAAGCAGCTATGTACTCTGCTTCGCATGTAGATCCCGCCACGACACTTTGTTTAGAACTGCACCAACTAACAGCTCCACCGTTCAATATAAACACGTATCCGGTTTGCGATTTAGAATCGTCCGGATCAGTGTCAAAGCTTGCATCGACGTAACCATTTACGACCAGCTCTTTGTCACCTCCATAAATGGGAAACATATCCTTAGTCATTTTCAGGTATTTCAGGATGATCTTGACCGCTGTCCAGTGATCCACTCCTGGATTACTTTGGTACCTCCCTGCTAAACTTATTGCTAAGCATACATCAGGTCTCGTACACAGCATTGCATACATGATAGAGCCTATGGCTGAAGCATAGGGAACATCTTTCATTTTCTCTCTATCTTCTGCTGTGGTCGGGCATTGAGTCTGACTCAACTTCACACCTTGTAATACAGGCAAGAACCCTTTGTTTGCCTGATCCATTTTGAACTTTTTCAAAACTTTATCAAGGTATGTGCTTTGTGAAAGTCCAATTAAGCGTCTTGATCTATCTCTATAGATCTTGATGCCCAATATGTAAGCAGCTTCACCAAGGTCTTTCATCGAAAAACTTTTATTCAAGTATCCTTTTATGCTATCCAGAAATTCTATATCTTTTCCAATTAACAATATGTCGTCTACATATAATATCAGAAATGGTACAGAGCTACCACTCACTTTCTTGTAAATACTGGCTTCTCCAAAAGTCTGTATAAAACCATATGCTTTGATCACACTATCAAAGCGTTTATTCCAACTCCGAGAGGCTTGCACCAGTCCATAAATGGATCGCTGGAGCTTGCACACTTTGTTAGCATCTTTTGGATCGACAAAACTTTCTGGTTGCATCATATACAACTCTTCTTCTAGAAATCCATTCAGGAATGCAATTTTGACATCCATTTGCCAAATTTCATAATCATAAAATGCGGCAATTGCTAAAATGATTCGGACAGACTTAAGCATCGCTACGGGTGAGAAAGTCTCATCGTAGTCAACCCCTTG
Source organism: Triticum timopheevii (assembly GCA_963921465.1). Taxonomy (NCBI): domain Eukaryota; kingdom Viridiplantae; phylum Streptophyta; class Magnoliopsida; order Poales; family Poaceae; genus Triticum; species Triticum timopheevii. The sequence goes on along the minus strand of OY997266.1, from coordinate 500,922,468 downwards.
AAATTGTTGAAAACCTTTTGCAACAAGTCGAGCTTTGTAGACAGTTACATTACCATCAGCGCCAGTCTTCTTCTTGAAGATTCATTTATTCTCGGTGGCTTGCCGGTCATCGGGCAAGTCAACCAAAGTCCATACTTTGTTCTCATACATGGATCCGATCTCAGATTTCATGGCCTCACGCCATTTTGCGGAATCTGGGCTCATCATCACTTCCTCATAGTTCGTAGGTTCGCCATGGTCAAGTAACATGACTTCTAGAATACGATTACCGTACCACTCTGGGGCGGATCTTACTCTGGATGACCTACGAGGTTCTGTAGTAACTTGATCTGATGTTTCATGATCAATATCATTAGCTTCCTCACTGATTGGTGTAGTTGTCACAGGAAACGGTTTCTTTGATGAACTACTTTCCAATAAGGGAGCAGGTACAGTTACCTTATCAAGTTCTACTTTCCTCCCACTCACTTCTTTCGAGAGAAACTCCTTTTCTAGAAAGGATCCGAATTTAGCAACAAAAGTCTTGCCTTCAGATCTGTGATAGAAGGTGTACCCAATAGTCTCTTTTGGGTGTCCTATGAAGACACATTTCTCTGATTTGGGTTCGAGCTTATCTGGTTGAAGTTTCTTCACATAAGCATCGCAACCCTAAACTTTAAGAAACGACAACTTTGGTTTCTTGCCAAACCACAGTTCATAAGGCGCCGTCTCAACGGATTTTGATGGTGCCCTATTTAATGTGAATGCGGCCGTCTCTAAAACATAACCCCAAAATGATAGCGGTAAATCAGTAAGAGACATCATAGATCGCACCATATCTAGTAAAGTACGATTACGACTTCGGACACACCATTTCGTTGTGGTGTTCCGGGTGGCGTGAGTTGTGAAGCTATTCCGCATTGTTTCGAATGTAAACCAAACTTGTAACTCAAATATTCTCCTCCACGATCAGATCGTAGAAACTTTATTTTCTTGTTACGATGATTTTTCACTTCACTCTAAAATTCTTTGAACTTTTCAAATGTTTCAGACTTGTGTTTCATTAAGTAGATATACCCATATCTGCTCAAATCATCTGTGAAGGTGAGAAAATAACGATACCCGCCGTGAGCCTCAGTATTCATTGGACCACACACATTAGTATGTATGATTTCCAATAAATCAGTTGCTCGCTCCATAGTTCCGGAGAACGGCGTTTTAGTCATCTTGCCCGTAAGGCACGGTTCGCAAGTACCAAGTGATTCATGATCAAGTGACTCAAGAAGTCCATCAGTATGGAGTTTCTTCATGCGCTTTACACCAATATGACCCAAACGGCAGTGCTACGAATAAGTTGCACTATCATTATAAACTCTGCATCTTTTGGCTTCAACATTATGAATACGTGTATCACCACTATCGAGATTTAATAAAAATAGACCACTCTTCAAGGGTGCATGACCATAAAAGATATTACTCATATAAATAGAACAACCATTATTCTCTGATTTAAATGAATAACCGTCTCACATCAAACAAGATCCAGATATAATGTTCATGCTTAACGCTGGCACCAAATAACAATTATTCAGGTGTAAAACTAATCCCGAAGGCAGATGTAGAGGTAGCGTGCCGACTACGATCACATCGACTTTGGAACCATTTCCCACGCGCATCGTCACCTCGTCCTTAGCCAATCTTCGCTTAATCTGTAGTCCCTGTTTCGAGTTGCAAATATTAGCAACAGAACCAGTATCAAATACCCAGGTGCTAATGTGAGCATTAGTAAGGTACACATCAATAACATGTATATCACATATACCTTTGTTCACCTTGCCATCCTTCTTATCCGCCAAATACTTGGGGCAGTTCCGCTTCCAGTGACCAGTCTGTTTGCAGTAGAAGCACTCAGTCTCAGGCTTAGGTCCAGAGTTGGGTTTTTTATCTTGAGCAGCAACTTGTTTGCTGTTCTTCTTGAAGTTCCCCTTCTTCTTCCCTTTACCCTTTTTCTTGAAACTGGTGGTCTTATTGACCATCAACACTTGATGCTCCTTCTTGATTTCTACCTCCGTAGCCTTTAGCATTGCGAAGAGCTCGGGAATAGTCTTGTCCATCCCTTGCATGTTATAGTTCATCACGAAGCTCTTGTAGCTTGGTGGCAGTGATTGAAGAATTCTGTCAATGACACTATCATCTGGAGGATTAACTCCCAGTTGAATCAAGTGATTATTATACCCAGACATTTTGAATATATGTTCACTGACAGAACTATTCTCTTCCATCTTGCAGCTATAGAACTTATTGGAGACTTCATATCTCTCAATCCGGGCATTTGCTTGAAATATTAACTTCAACTCCTGGAACATCTCATATGCTCCATGACGTTCAAAATGCCGTTGAAGTCCCGGTTCTAAGCCATAAAGCATGGCACACTGAACTATTGAGTAGTCATCAGCTTTGCTCTGCCAGACGTTCTTAACGTCGTCAGTTGCATCTGCAGCAGGCCTGGCACCCAGCGGTGCTTCCAGGACGTAATTCTTCTGTGCAACAATGAGGATAATCCTCAAGTTACGGACCCACTCCCTGTAATTGCTACCATCATCTTTCAACTTAGCTTTCTCAAGGAACGCATTAAAATTCAACGGAACAATAGCACGAGCCATCTATCTACAACAAACATAGACAAGCAAAATACTATCAGGTACTAAGTTCATGATACATTTAAGTTCAATTAATCATATTACTACAGAACTCCCACTTACACAGACATCTCTCTAGTCATCTAAGTGATCACGTGATCCAAATCAACTAAACCATATCCGATCATCACGTGAGATGGAGTAGTTTTCAATGGTGAACATCACTATGTTGATCATACCTACTATATGATTCACGTTCGACCTTTCGATCTCCGTGTTCCGAGGCCATATCTGTATATGCTAGGCTCGTCAAGTTTAACCTGAGTATTCCGTGTGTGCAACTGTTTTGCACCCGTTGTATTTGAACGTAGAGCCTATCACACCCGATCATCACGTGGTGTCTCAGCACGAAGATCTTTCACAACGGTGCATACTCAGGGAGAACACTTCTTGATAATTAGTGAGAGATCATCTTATAATGCTACCGTCAATCAAAGAAAAATAAGATGCATAAAGGATAAACATCACATGCAATCAATATAAGTGATATGATATGGCCATCATCATCTTGTGCTTGTGATCTCCATCTCCGAAGCACCGTTGTGATCACCATCGTCACCGGCCCGACTCCTTGCCATCTATTGATTCTACAACTATCGCTATTGCTTAGTGATAAAGTAAAGCAATTACAGGGCGCTTGCATTTCATACATTAAAGCGACAACCATATGGCTCCTGCCAGTTGCCGATAACTCGGTTACAAAACATGATCATCTAATACAATAAAATATAACATCACGTCTTGACCATATCACATCACAACATGCCCTGCAAAAACAAGTTAGACGTCCTCTAATTTGTTGTTGCAAATTTTACGTGGCTGCTACGGGCTGAGCAAGAACCGTTCTTACCTACGCATCAAAACCACAACGATAGTTCATCAAGTTAGTGCTGTTTTAACCTTTGCAAGGACCGGGCGTAGCCACACTCGGTTCAACTAAAGTTCGAGAAACTGACACCCGCCAGCCACCTGTGTGCAAAGCACGTCGGTAGAACCAGTCTTGCGTAAGCGTACGCGTAATGTCGGTCTGGACCGCTTCATCCAACAATACCACCGAACCAAAGTATGACATGCTGGTAAGCAGTATGACTTGTATCGCCCACAACTCAGCTGTGTTCTACTCGTGCATATAACATCTACGCATAAAACCAGGCTCGGATTCCATTGTTGGGGAATGTAGTAATTTAAAAAAAATTCCTACGCACACGCAAGATCTTGGTGATGCATAGCAACGAGAGGGGATAGTGTCGTCCACGTACCCTCATAGACCGAAAGCGGAAGCATTAGAACAACGCGGTTGATGTAGTGGTACGTCTTCACGGCCCGACCGATCAAGCACCGAAACTATGACACCTCCGAGTTCTAGCACACGTTCAGCTCGATGACGTCCCTCGAACTCCGATCCAGCCGAGTGTTGAGGGAGAGTTCCATCAGCACGACGGTGTGGTGACGATCTTGATGTTCTACTGTCGCAGGGCTTCGCCTAAGCACCGCTACAATATTATCGAGGAGGACTATGGTGGAGGGGGGCACCGCACACGGCTAAGAGATCAAGAGATCAATTGTTGTGTCTAGAGGTGCCCCCTGCCCCCGTATATAAAGGAGCAAGGGGGGAGGGGGCGACCGGGCAGGGAGGAGGTGCGCCAAGGGGAGTCCTACTCCCACCGGGAGTAGGACTCCCTCCTTCCTTGTTGGACTTGGAGAAGGGGGGAAAGAGGAGGGAGAGAGAGGAAGGAAAGGGGGGGCGCCGCCCCCCTCTCCTTGTCCTATTCGGACTAGGGGGGAGGGGTGCGCGGCCCTGCCATGGCCTCCTCTCCTCTTCTCCACTAAAGCCCATTATGGCCCATTAAGCCCCTGGGGGGTTCCGGTAACCTCCCGGTACTCCGGTAAAATCCCGATTTCACCCGGAACACTTCCGATATCCAAATATAGGCTTCCAATATATCAATCTTCATGTCTCGACCATTTCAAGACTCCTCGTCATGTCCGTAATCACATCCGGGACTCCGAACAACCTTTGGTACATCAAAACTCATAAACTCATAATATAACTGTCATCGAAACCTTAAGCGTGCGGACCCTACGGGTTCGAGAACTATGTAGACATGACCAAGACACGTTTCCGGTCAATAACCAATAGTGGAACCTGGGTGCTCATATTGGCTCCTACATATTCTACGAAGATCTTTATCGGTCAAACCACATAACAACATACGTTGTTCCCTTTGTCATCGGTATGTTACTTGCCCGAGATTCGATCGTCGGTATCTCAATACCTAGTTCAATCTCGTTACCGAAAAGTCTCTTTACTCGTTATGTAATGCATCATTCCATAACTAACTCATTAGTTACATTGCTTGTAAGGCTTATAGTGATGTGCATTATCGAGAGGGCCAAGAGATACCTCTCCGACAATCGGAGTGACAAAACCTAATCTCGAAATACGCCAACTCAACATGTACCTTTGGAGACACCTGTAGAGCTCCTTTATAATCACCCAGTTATGTTGTGACGTTTGGTAGCACACAAAGTGTTCCTCTGGTAAATGGGAGTTGCATAATCTCATAGTTGTAGGAACATGTATAAGTCATGAAGAAAGCAATAGCAACATACTAAACGATCAAGTGCTAAGCTAACGGAATGGGTCATGTCAATCACATCATTCTACTAATGATGTGATCCCGTTAATTAAATAACAACTTATGTCTATGGTTTAGGAAACATAACCATCTTTGATTAATGAGCTAGTCAAGTAGAGGCATACTAGTGACATTAAGTTTTTCTATGTATTCACACAGGTATTATGTTTCTGGTTAATACAATTCTAGCATGAATAATAAACGTTTATCATGATATAAGGAAATAAATAATAACTTTATTATTGCCTCTAGGGCATATTTCCTTCAGCGTCCCTGCATCCAGAGCGCCGTTGTGCCGTCGCGCTGGCGCAGTCGCGCGCACCAATGGGTCGTGAGCCGCGACTGGTCGAAGCAGTGGCTGTCGCGACCTATAGGCCCAGATAGGGCCCATGACGGCCGCGCCGCCATCGCCCACGCCTCAGCCGCAGCGCGCCGGGGACTGTTGAGGGTCTCCGCCTCATCCGCGCTGCACTAGCCCAGTGCCGCCGCCTCACCACCTCATCTTATCCTCCAAAGACCACGCGCCCGACACTACACATCTCCGTTTTGAGGCACAACCGACGCGTGCCTCCACTGACCCACCTTCGCCGCCATCGCCGGCGTCGGTGACCAGGGAAATCATGATGGGGAGGCCTAGGCTAGGGTGTCGTGGTTCTAAGTCTGACAGTAGAAAGGGGGGTAGGTATGGAGAGGCAAGATCCTAGCTATGGAGCAGTTGTAAGGACAAGGGATGTACGAGTTCAGGCCCTTCTCGGAGGAAGTAACAGCCCTACGTCTCGGAGCCCGGAGGCGGTCGACTGGATTATGTGTGTATAGATTACAGGGGTGCGAACCCTTTACACTGAGGAGGGGGGTGGCTTATATAGTGTTTGCCAGACCCCTCCGGCCTTCAGTTATGCAGGGCTTAAAGTACATTAAGGCTAGGCGTTACTGGTAACGCCTTACATAAAGTGTCCTAAATGCCATAAAGACTACTTAATTGCAGACCGTTTGGATGTAGAGTGGCTCTTGATCTCTTGGTGGTCGAGTGAGTCTTCATGGTCGAGTCCTTCGAGTCCGTCGAGTGAAGTCTCTCTTGGTCGACTGGAAGGCAGTTTCTTCTGAGGGTGTCCTTGGGAAGGGTACTTAAGACAGGTCTATGACCCTACCCTAGGTACATGACTTCATCATTAGCCCCCGAATGGATCGAGGTTTGAGTGAGGAAGGAGTTGATAATATTTCCGACCTGTTTTTGTGTTCTGACCATGTCTCATTTTGGACCAATAATATTTTTGTTGATGGCAACAACTTTTCTTTCAGTCGCCTTGATCCATTCTTTTCTTCTGTCGAGTGAACTTTTGAACTTAGTAAACTTCCGAGCGACGGATCACAGGAAATCTTCCGTCTGACAGATTGATCTGCTGTTAGCGGATTTTGTGGGATCCGAATTTTGGGAAGCGCGCAAAGCGGGGCAGACCGCGGCGCTCGGGTGGGATAGGGCATAGGCACCTCGATTTCTGTGCCGCCTTTTTCGCCACATATCGCGTGTGCGTGACTGTTTTGGGATGTGATAGGATCGCCCGGGCCCACTCGTCAGCCACTCGGAGGCATCCTTATAAAAGGCACCAGGCGATGGTTTTTGAACAGTATCCCCCATTCCTCCTTCTGCCCTCTCCATCTCCGCCCGCCGTGCCCGCTCTCGCCCCCGCCCATCCACTCCTCGTGTGCTTCGTCGGCGACAATGGTGAAGGAGAAGACGGCGGCTTTGGAGCGCGCGAAGAAGGCGACGGCGACAGGGAAGGCGAAAGGGAGAGCGTCCAGTCGGGGCGGATCCTCGTCAAGGTTCCGCCTGCCGCAAGGTTGGGTCCAAGGGGATTGGATCTGCTCGACCATCATTGAGACGGATCTCAGTGAGATGGCCAACGAGGGCTTGATCCCTCACGGGGCAGCGAGGCTCCCGGGGAACGAGTGGCAACCGCAGCCGCAGGAGGGTGAGTGCGTTCTTCTAGCTTCTCACGTAGACCGTGGGTTCTCCCTGCCTCCGAGTGTATTCTTCCGTGGGTTCTTGAATTTCTTTGGGGCGCAACTCCACCATTTCAATCCAAATTCCATTGCCTACCTTGCCGCCTTCGTGTCCATGTGCGAGAACTTCCTGGGTTGTCGACCACACTTGGGTCTCTTTAAGCACATATTCACTTGTCGCTCTCAGACAGTGAAAAAGGCGAGTCCGGATGACGATAGGACTAAGGTTATTCAGATGTGTGGGGGTCTTGGGATTCAGATGAGGAGCAATAGTACTTTTCTGGCCATGACCCTTCCTGAGTCGGTCAAAGGATGGCAGTCGACTTGGTTCTACTGCCAAGATGAGTCGACGCCGGGGCAGTCGACTGGTCTCCCTCCATTTTCCATGGACCGAGTGAACAAGCCCTCTTCTCTGAAGGTGCTCCCTGAGGAGAAAGCCCAAGTAAAAATGTTGATGGAGCGTGTAGTCCAGCTAGTTCGGGAAGGAGTGACGGGTATGGACCTTCTGGAGGTCTACCTTAGGCGGCGCATCCAACCACTTCAGTACCGAGGCCACCCGATGTGGCTGTACTGTGGAACCGAGGATGAAACTTGGGTCCATCCAGAAGCAGTCGACGACGCCACACTGGAGAGGTCGATGACCGCGATCACAGGGAATAAGGACAACCCTCGAGGAGCCAGGAGGATTCCACCACTCGACCATTCCTACACTCCGGACACGGTATGCCCACTTTATCCTCCATTGTAATGTTGCTATACTCATTCTGCTTTTGCTGCAAATTGGTCGATTGATCTTTGTATTGTTGTCTGTCAGGCCACCACCGAATTATACTCGATGCCCAATGGAGCACAGACGCCGACTGAGGAGGAAGAAGGAAGTGGGGGCGAAAGCCAGGAGGAGTGGGATTCGGATGCTGCTGATGATGATGAAGGTTATGACACTAGTGAGGAGGAAGAAGAGGAGGAGGAGGAAGTTGCACCGCCTCGCTCGGAAAGACGCTCGAAGCTCGTCCATGACCCTGCGACCGAACGTGGTAAGGGGGTCGCAACTGTCACTTAGTCGACCAAGCGCCCTTGAACCACTTCTCCGGTGCCGACTGAGAAAGCTCCGAAGCAATCCAGGGTGGCACCGTCGAAGCCGGCTAAGGTCTTGCCGAAGATGAAGATGGTGATCCCCACTATCTCAGGGTAATGATGCTACTTGAGTTTTTCTATTCCCCATGAACTTATCTTTGGTCGACTCATGAATCAACCGACTGACTTCTGGAACTGCAGTGCTGCTACTTCTGATACCTCGGCCAGGGCTGAAGATCACGAGATGGAAGACGCTGCCACTTCAAAACCTGGTATGACTTTCATAGTTCCGTCTTCAGTCGATTGGCTCTTTGTCTCTAATTTTGATTCTTTTCTGTAGCTCCGTCTAATGTCGTTATTACCCTTCCTGACGACAACGATGAGGAACCACTGAAGCAAAGGAGGAGCAGGAAAGCGTCTGCTGGCAAGGCGACTCAGGACGTGCCAGCGCCCGAGACACTAGTCGCAGAAGGAGAGAACATCACTCGGCCTACCGTATCTTTTGCGGTGCCGTTGACGAGTGCTCGCCCCACGTCGTCGAGTGCTGCACAGCCTTCACTTTTCTCGACCCACTACGTCCCAGAGGACCAAGCCAGTGCTGCGAAAGAAGCAATACGCCAGGCGGGAGTCATGATGGAGCAAGTGAAGGCCATCCGAGAAGCCAGCCAGGCAGCCTATGACGCCAGTTCAGCTCTTCAGAGTAACGTTCAGGTCAGTCGGTCACCGCCTGCTCTGTTAGGATATGACGTCTGAAGATTCTTCTTTCTGAAATTCCTAGTGATTGTCCTACACCCACTGGGTGTGTCAATTGAAATTCCGAGTTAGTGGGGGCACGCTGAGTGCACCCACTGGGTGTAGTCCCCAAGGCCATGGTGGACTGCTGGCAGTCGACCATAGTCTTTATATCTTAAGTTTTTCCTTCATTCGATTAGGTCGAATGGACTTACAGACCGGTGGGGGCACGCTGAGTGTACCCACTGGGTGTAGTCCCCGAGACTGTGGTCGACTGCTGGCAGTTGACTACAGTCTGAAGAACATGTCCTGTTTTTTTTGTTGGTCGACTGGTCGACTCTAACTTGATAGAACTAGTGGGGGCACGCTGTGTGCACCCACTGGGTGTAGTCCCCGAGACTATGGTCGAATGTTTGTATTCGGCTGTAGTCTTAGAAACGTATGATTTTCCTTAGTCACTCGGAAGTGAATTGTCTTTGACATTTTGTCGATTGGTTTTTCGTAGAAATCCTGTGACCTTGCGGCTCGTTACACTGAGTTCGAGAACAAACATCTAGCTCAAGCTTGATCTGAAGCTGCCCAGGAGAATTTAATGAAGGCGAAGGAGGAAGCTAAAGGTATGTTTTGTGAGCCTTTCGACGACTGGCTTTGCCCCTCATTTGTTTCAAATTCTGACCTTGCTGTAACTTTGCAGGCAAAGTGAAGGGTGCCCAGAAGAAGAAAGACCTTGAGTTGGCTGAAATGCAGAAAACAGCTTTAGAGAAGACCAAGCTCGCAGACGAGAAGTTGGCTTCGGTCACCAAGCTTGAAGAAGAAAACACCAATCTGAAAGCTGCTCTTGATGCTGCCAATAAAGAGGTCAGTCGACTGAAAAGTGATAAAATTGCCCTGAGTGACAAGGCCATTGAGTTGGTGGGGAAGAAGAACGATCTGGAGGCTTATCTGGGCGGACTCGCCAAGAAGCTATTCCTCATGCTCGAAGGTAATCTTTAGCACCAAACAGGTATTTTAACTGTGATCTTTCCATTCGACTGTTGTCTTGACTCGGTGGTTGTGCTTGCAGAATTTTGCCAGAACTTCGAAGAGGAGACTGGTCGACTGGAGCCAAACCTGGACCCCATCAACTCTCCTGTGACGGATGAAGTCGCCATGAACGTGTTCCGGCTCGAATCTCGTGTTGTTGCCGTCGTTGATTATCTCGCAAGGCTGAAGGTCGCCACTTCCCGCATCGACACCACGCTCTGGCCCAGAGAGACGCTCCAGAATGACCTTGAGTCTCTGATGACTCGACTGAACACAGTCCCAAGTTGAGTGCAGGAGTGGAAGAAGTCTTCTGCCAGGTGTGGCGCTGGCGTTTCTCTATCTCTGGCCCGAGTTCATTGCAAGGAAGCACGAGAGGACAAGCTGGCGGCCCTTAGGGTGGCTAACACCAAGAAACACGATTTCCGGTCATTCATGGAGACCTTCATCGCCGCTGCCACTCGGATTGCTGATGGAATCGACCTGGACGAGTTTGTTACACCTTCCAGCCCTCCACAGGAGGGGTAAAAAACTTCTTGAGCTCGACACTTTAAATTTGCCTCGGTATGCCGAGTGATTTTTGTATCCGACAAACCTTAACAGGCTTAGCGCCTGAGCACTTTCGGTTCCGTTAGGTGTTATCCGAATTTGGATTCGACGTTTTAAATATGCTTGCATTTGGTTTGAGGTATCTTTTGCAGGTTAAAGCGAGGTGCTTATTGCAATTGACTTGTTCCCCAATTCACTTAGGCAGGCACTGGGCTGCAGCTAAGCCTCCGAGTGGGAGGTCTGCTCTCCACTCGGTAGGATTTTCAAAACTTAGGCGAGCACTGGGCTGCAGCTAAGCCCCCGAGTGGGAGGTCTGCTCTCCACTCGGTAGGATTCTCAAAACTTAGGCGAGCACTGGGCTGCAGCTAAGCCCCCGAGTGGGAGGTCTGCTCTCCACTCGGTAGGATTTTCAAAACTTAGGCGAGCCCTGGGCTGCAGCTAAGCCCCCGAGTGGGAGGTTTGCTCTCCACTCGGTAGGATTTTCAAAACTTAGGCGAGCACTGGGCTGCAGCTAAGCCCCCGAGTGGGAGGTCTGCTCTCCACTCGGTAGGATTTTTAAGACGTCTTTCTTATGGAAAACACATTGTACTTGTGGCATAGCTCGAAGGAGAGGATAGCAGTCGACCTGCACCTCGTCCTCCCTGCAGAGCGCATGTTGTACTTGTGGCGTAGCTTGGAGGAGAGGGTAGCAGTCGACCTGCACCTCGTCCTTCATGTAAAGCGCACGTTGTACTTGTGGCGTAGCTCGGAGGAGAGGGTGGCAGTCGACCTGCACCTCGTCCTCCTTGCGAGCGCACGTTGTACTTATACTTAGGCGAGTACTTAGACTGCAGCTAAGCCCCCGAGTGGGAAGCTGGCTCGCCACTCGGTGGGATTTTATTGAAACTTAGGCGAGTACTTGGACTGCATCTAAGCCCCCGAGTGGGAGAAAGGCTCGCCACTCAGTAGGATTTTATTGAAACTTAGGCGAGTACTTGGACTGCAGCTAAGCCCCCGAGTGGGAGGCCGGCTCACCACTCGGTAAGGATTTTTTTTTACAAATTTAGGCGAAACGGATTCGCAGCTAAGCCACCCACTGAGGGGGAATTTTACTGAACAAATAAAAGTGACAAAAATCATTGGGGAAATTATGACACTATTATCTTGCAAAACATGAACTACAGAAGTACTTTTATTACAACTCATCCGAGTGAATACTTAAGTGTAAAAGGGGCGGAGTAACTCCGCGTTCCAAGCTCGGGGCTCGTCGATGTTGTGCTCGATGTTGTAGAGACGGTACGCTCCGTTGTGGAGAACCTTGGTGACGATGAAGGGTCCTTCCCAAGAAGGAGCAAGCTTGTGTGGTTTCTGCTGATCTACTCGGAGAACCAAATCCCCTTCCTGGAAGGCTCGACTCTCCATGTTTTTGGCGTGGAAGCGACGCAAGTCCTGTTGGTAGATGGTCGATCGGATCAGAGCCATCTCCCTTTCTTCCTCTAAAAGGTCGACTGCATCCTGCCGCGCTTGTTCTGCTTCAGCTTCGGTGTAGAGCTCGACTCGAGGAGCATTGTGGAGCAGATCACTCGGCAAGACCGCTTCAGCTCCATAGACCAAGAAGAATGGAGTTCTTCCAGTCGACCGATTAGGCGTGGTCCTTAGACCCCACAGCACCGAGGGAAGTTCATCGACCCATGCTCCAGCCGCATGCTTGAGGTCACGCATCAGTTGGGGTTTCAACCCTTTGAGGATCAAGCCATTGGCCCGCTCCGCTTGTCCATTCGACTGGGGATGGGCGACTGAAGCATAGTCGACTCGTGTGCCCTGAGATGTGCAGAACGCCCTGAATTCCTCCGAATCGAAGTTTGATCCATTGTCAGTGATGATGCTGTGTGGGACTCCATATCTGAATATCAGTTCTCTGATGAAGCTGACAGCAGTACCGGCGTCAAGGTTCTTGATGGGTTTAGCCTCAATCCACTTGGTGAACTTGTCGACTGCTACCAGTACATGTGTGAAACCGCTTCGTCCTGTTCTAAAGGGACCAACCATATCCAAACCCCATACTGCGAAGGGCCAGATGAGTGGTATGGTCTTCAGAGCTGATGCAGGCTTGTGTGACATGTTGGAGTAAATTGGCATCCCTCGCACTTGTTGACTATTTCCTTTGCCATTTCATTCGCTCTTGGCCAATAAAGTCCGGCTCGGTATGCTTTGGCCACGATGGTCCGAGAGGATGCATGATGACCACAGGTCCCCGAGTGGATGTCATCAAGGATTATTCGACCTTCTTCTGGCGTTATGCACTTCTGACCAACTCCAGTCGCGCTCTCTCGGTATAGCTGCCCTTTGATCATAGTAAAGGCCTTGGATCGGCGGACGATCTGTCGAGCCTCTTCCTCGTCCTCCGGGAGCTCTCTTCTCAGGATATACGCGATATATGGAACTGTCCAATCGGGAGTGATTACTAAAGCCTGCATGACCAAGTCGACCACTGCTGGAACTTCAACCTCAGTCGGATCTGTGGCACTCTTGGGCTGCGGATCTTCTTCGGTAAAAGGATCTTCTTTGACTGATGGAGTATGGATATGTTCCAAGAACACATCGCTGGGAATGGCTTCTCTCTTGGAACCTATCTTTGCCAAATCATCAGCCGCTTGATTTTTCAGTCGAGCTATATGATGGAGCTCTAACCCCTCAAACTTCTTTTCAAGCTTCCTCACTGCATTACAGTATCCAGTCATGGCTGGGCTTCTAACGTCCCACTCCTTCATCACTTGGTTGACCACCAAATCTGAGTCGCCATAAACCATAAGGCGACAGACGCCGAGTGAAATGGCCATGCGTAATCCATACAAAAGGGCCTCTTATTCTGCCTCATTGTTGGAGGAATCAAAGTGAATCTGGAGCACATATCTGAGCTTATCTCCTCTGGGGGAAACCAAGACTACCCCAGCACCGGAACCATTTAACATCTTAGAGCCATCAAAGAACATGGTCCAATGCTCCGAGTGAACTTGAGTCGGCTGCTGCTGTTCAATCCACTCGGCAAGGAAATCTGCTATTGCTTGGGACTTAATGGCTTTCTTTGCCTCAAACTTGATATCAAGGGGAAGGAGTTCAATCGCCCATTTCGCCACTCGACCAGTTGCATCTCTGTTGTGCAGAATCTCTGAAAGTGGAGCATCGCTGACGACTGTAATGGAATGATCAGAGAAATAATGAGCAACCTTCTTCGTGGTCATGTAGATCCCATACACAAGCTTCTGATAATGAGGATATCTTTGCTTTGATGGAGTCAAAACTTCAGACAGATAGTACACTGGGCGCTGAACTTTGAAGGCTTTCCCTTCTTCTTCCCGTTCGACCGTAAGTACTGTACTGACGACTTGTCCTGTGGCTGCAATATAAAGCAACAGAGGCTCTTTGCTGATTGGAGCAGCAAGCACCGGCTGGGTGGAGAGCAGAGCTTTTAGCTCGGCAAACGCTGCATCAGCTTCTGGAGTCCACTCGAACTTCTCTGCCTTCTTCATCAGTCGGTAAAGAGGCAATGCCTTTTCACCGAGTCGAGAGATGAATCGACTTAATGCGGCCAAACATCCAGTAAGCTTCTGGACATCGTGCACCCGCACATGGCGTTTCATTCGGAGTATAGTGCCAACTTTTTCTGGGTTAGCATCGATTCCTCGTTCGGAAACAAGAAAACCGAGTAACTTTCCACCAGGAACTCCGAATGTGCACTTTGATGGATTGAGCTTGATATCATACCTCCTGAGATTGGCAAATGTTTCAGCGAGGTCAGTCAACAGGTCGGAACCTTTTCGTGATTTGACCACAATATCATCCATGTACGCTTCAACGTTCCGACTGATTTGAGTGAGTAAACACTTCTGAATCATCCGCATGAACGTGGCTCCGGCATTCTTGAGGCCGAATGGCATGGTGACATAGCAGAAGCACCCGAATGGAGTGATGAAAGCTGTTTTTATCTCATCGGGTCCGTACAGATGGATCTGATGGTACCTAGAATAGGCGTCTAGAAAAGACAATCTCTCACATCCCGCAGTCGAGTCGACAATTTGGTCGATGTGAGGGAGAGGAAAATGATCTTTCGGGCAGGCCCGATTGATGTGTTTGAAATCAATGCACATGCGGAGTGACTTGTCCTTCTTGGGAACCATGACAACATTGGCAAGCCACTCAGAGTGGTATATCTCTCGGATAAACCCTGCCGCCAATAGTCAAGCCACCTCCTCACCAATGGCTTTTCTCTTCTGGACGGCGGACCGTCGAAGATGTTCTTTGACTGGTTTCGCTGTTGAGTCGACTCTAAGGCGATGCTCAGCCAGTCCCCTGGGAACACCCGGCATGTCAGCAGGCTTCCATGCAAAGATGTCCCAGTTCTCACGGAGGAACTGGATGAGCGTTTCTTCCTATTTAGGGTCGAGCGTTGTGGAAATATGGGTCGGAGCCGCATTGGGGTCGGTCGGATGAATGTGAACAGGCTTCGTCTCACCGGACGACTAAAATGCTGATTCCGTGGCAGGCTTCTTGGCCCGCAACAAATCACTCGGGTCTGCATTCTTCTTGTGCCCCTCCAGCTCTACCATCGTTATCTGCGAATCGGCAATTTTCGAGCCTTTCTGAAAACACTCTTCTGCCTTCTTCCGATTGCCAGTAACAGTGATCACACCCTTGGGGCCGGGCATCTTCAGTTTGAGGTACACATAACATGGTCGAGCCATGAACCGTGCGTAAGCTGGTCACCCAAAAATAGCTTGGTAAGCGCTCTGAAAATCCATGGCTTCAAATGTCAGCTTCTCTTTGCGGAAATGCTTCGAGTTACCGAACACCACGTCCAGAGCTATTTGGCCGAGTGACTCAGCCTTCTTTCTAGGTAAAACTCCATGAAAACTCATGTTGCTGGTGCTCAGTCGGGACATCGGAATGCCCATTCCTTTCAGCGTCTCTGCATATAATATGTTCAGTCCACTACCACCATCCATTAGCACCTTCGTTAGTCGAGTGACTTCGACGACCGGGTCGACCACCAAAGCTTGCCTCCCAGGGGTGGCTATATGTGTCGGGTGATCAGACTGGTCGAATGTAATGGGAGTTTGGGACCATCTCAGATAACTGGGTGTCGCCGGGGCGACCATATTCACCTCACGGTTGATAACCTTCAGTCGGCTTTTGCTTTCCACATCAGCAAATATCATCAGAGTGGAGTTAACATGAGGATATCCTCCATCACTGTCCTCCTTGTCTTCGGCTTTGTCCGACTCCTTTTCCTTGTCCTTGGGCTGTTTTCCTTGGAACTGCTGGATCAAGAGCCGGCATTGGCGAGTGGTATGCTTCGGGTAGATGAAATTACCCTCTTCGTCCTTCTTCGTGTGGATGTGACACGACAGATCCATCACGTCATTTCCTTCTTTATCCTTCACCTTCTTGGGGTTCCAGGATCCTTTGGGTTTTCCTTTGAACTTGCCCTGAGTCACGGCCAGAGCCTCTCCAGGAGCCGCTGGCTCGGCCTTCCGCTTCTGCTTCCGACTGGAGTTTCCTTTCTCCGACTGACTAGGCTTGTACTTGCTGCTCCGGAGTCGGTCCCCCTCTTCGCCATTGGCGTACTTGGTAGCAATTTCCATCATTCGACTCAGGGTCATATCTCCGGTCCGACCAAACTTCAAACTCAATTCTCCGTTCTTAACACCATCCTTGAAGGTGCAGACTGCCTGACGATCAGACACGTTCTCCACGGTATGATGCAAAGTGATCCATCTCTGAATATAATCTCTTAAGGTCACATTTCACTTCTGCACGCAAACTTGCAGCTCTGTCAATCCAGCTGGTCGCTTGCAAGTCCCCTCGAATGTTCTGACGAACACTCGGGAAAGATCTTCCCAAGTGTAAATGCTGCTAGGAGCTAACTGATTCAACCACGCCTGGTGTCATGCCCAATATGCAACCCTATCCAAAAGGAACTCGAAGGTCCCACCAATGATAGACCCGCATATTGAAACGCTTTTGCAAGGTGGATATCATTACAACAACATTACATAATAGATGGGGATACATACATAAGGCATACAATGCCACACGAATACAACATCATCTTACATAAGAGCACCATCCGACTACGGATGAAACACAAACAGAAGCTCAAACGACATCCACCCTGCTAGCCCAGGCTGCCGACCTGGAACCTATCCCCTGATTGAAGTAGAAGCAGAAGAAGAACTCCAAAACAAGCAAACATCACTCTCGCGTTAGGATCATCGCATAACCTGTACCTGCAACTGTTGTTGTAGTAATCTGTGAGCCACGAGGACTCAGCAATCCCATTACCATGGGTATCAAGACTAGCAAAGCTTAATGGGAAAGGAAGGGGTAAAGTGGTGAGGTTGCAGCAGTGGCTAAGCATATATGGTGGCTAACCAACGCAAATAAGAGCGAGAAGAGAAGCAAAGGAACGATCGTCAACTAGCAATGATCAAGAGGTGATCCCGAACACCTACTTACGTCAAACATGACCCAGAAACCGTGTTCACTTCCCGGACTCCGCCGAGAAGAGATCATCACGGCTACACACGCGGATGATGCGTTTTAATTCGGATTTAGTGATAAGTTATCTACAACCGGACATTAACAAATTCCCATCTGCCACATAACCGCGGGCACAGCTCTCGATGGTTTAAACCCTGCAGGGGTGTCCCAACTTAGCCCATGATAAGCTCTCGCGATCAATGAAGGATATAACTTCTCCCAGGAAGACCCGATCAGTCTCGGAATCCCGGTTTACAAGACATTTCGACAATGGTAAAACAAGACCAGCAAAGTTGTGACGCCCCTGATTCAATCGTACACTAATCATGCACGCAAACGTGTACGATCAAGATCAGGGACTCACGGGAAGATATCACAACACAACTCTAAAAACATAAATAAGTCATACAAGCATCATAATACAAGCCAGGGGCCTCGAGGGCTCGAATACAAGTGCTCGATCATAGACGAGTCAGCAGAAGCAACAATATCTGAGTACAGACATAAGTTAAACAAGTATGCCTTAAGAAGGCTAGCACAAACTGGAATACAGATCGAAAGAGGCGCAGGCCTCCTGCCTGGGATCCTCCTAAGCTACTCCTGGTCGTCGTCAGCAGCCTGCACGTACTAGAAGGCACCTCCAGTGTAGTAGTCGTCGTCAACGGTGGCGTCTGGCTCCTGGGCTCCAGCATCTGGTTGCGACAACCAAAAAGAAAGGAAAGGGGGAAAAGGGGGGAGAAAGCAACCGTGAGTACTCATCCAAAGTACTCGCAAGCAAGGAGCTACACTACATATGCATGGGTATATGTGTAAAGGGCCATATCAGTGGACTGAACTGCAGAATGCCAGAATAAGAGGGGGATAGCTAATCCTGTCGAAGACTACGCTTCTGGCAGCCTCCGTCTTGCAGCATGTAGAAGAGAGTAGACTGAAGTCCTCCAAGTAGCATCTCCAAGTAGCATCTCCAGTAGCATCGCATAGCATAATCCTACCCGGCGATCCTCTCCTCGTCGCCCTGTTAGAGAGCGATCACCGGGTTGTCTGTGGAACTTGGAAGGGTGTATTTTATTAAGTATCCGGTTCTAGTTGTCATAAGGTCAAGGTACAACTCCGGGTCGTCCTTTTACCGAGGGACACAGCTATTCGAATAGATTAACTTCCGAGCGGGGAGGCGTCCGACGAGTGGCGGTGGTCGGCGACGGGGCCGGGGTGGCACCGGGCGGCGGCGGCGGAGGCGAGGTGCGGTCGAGGTGGTTCGGTCCCGATCCGATCTGGATCGGGAGGGGGAGCGAGTGGGGGGGCGAGTGGGTGACGGGGTGGTTAGGGTTTCGGGGTCTCACCGGTGGGGGGATAAGGAGAGAGTGGGGGGGGGGGGGGGGGGGGGCGGACGGGGCCTGGTGGTGGCCCAGTGGGGCCTGTGGTCAGCTGGGCCGAAGCCCGGGCGGGTTCTCTTCTTCCTTTTTTTTCTGTTATCTTTAGGTTTTAGTTTTTCTGTTTTATTTTTATTTATTTTCTTTTCTGTTTTAAATCAGTTTAAATTATTTAGACATTTTCTAAAAATGTGTTTACTGCACTATAATTATCTATGCAATATTTGACACGTTTCGAACATTTTTGTTTTAAAGTTGAAAACTTTGTTTGTTTGCCAAAAATTCAAATTTGAATTCGAATCGTTTTGAACTAACGCGAGATTAGCGACAACAACGGAAGTGACATGGCGTCATTAGCAGAGGTTACTGTAGCTTGATTATCCGGGCGTCACAAAAGCCGCCCGATGCGCCGACATCCCGATAGGAGCTGCACATATCTCGTTCTCAGCGCAACACTGGATAAGCGAAGCGTACAGGTACCGACGAATCCAAGTTGCCAAGGAATGGTTCCGCACGGTGCTCTAGTTTGGACCAGCACTTAGACAAGCATTGGCCCCGGGGGGGGGGGGGGGGGGCTATAATAAAGATGACCCTTGGGTTAATTACTCCCAAGGGAAATGTAGGTGGTGGTGAGGCAAATGGTAAAACCAAGGTTGGGCCTTGCTGGAGGAGTTTTATTCAAAGCGAACTGTCAGGGGTTCCCATAAATCACCCGACCGCGTAAGGAACGCAAAATCCGGGAACATAATACTGGTATGACGGAAACTAGGGCGGCAAGAGTGGAACAAAACACCAGGCATAAGGCCGAGCCTTCCACCCTTTACCAAATATATAGATGCATTAATTAAATAAGAGATATTGTGATATCCCAACATAACCCTATCCACCATGGAGCAATCTTCAACTTCACCTGCAACTAACAACGCTATAAGAGGGGCTGAGCAAAGCGGTAACATAGCCAAACAATGGTTTGCTAGGAAGGGTGTCAAAGGTTAGAGGTTCATGGCAATTTGGGGAGGCTTGAAGAACAAAATGATAGGTAGCGCAGCAAAGCGATAGAACGAAGCAACTAGCATAGCAAAGATAGTAGTGAGATCCAAGGTGACGGTCATCTTGCCTGAAATCCCGCTAGGAAGAAGAACGAGTCCATGAAGAAGATGAAGCCACGAAGACGAACCAAGCGTAGACGAACGAATCCTCACGATCGCAACGAAACGGGAACTATCGAGAAGAAGCACACAACATGGTAAACACACCACACATGGACAAGGCATGATGCACAACAAGCATGATGCATGACAAGGCTACATGAAGCTACTCATGGCAAGAGATGATGCAAACAAGAACAACACATCAAGGCAAGTTTAAATGAGGCGGGGAACAACATATAACAATTCCGGAAAGTCCTCATATGCATATTTCGAAGTTGGTCCAGATATGACTAAACCTTATGTTCAAGTTGTTAAACAGCAAGTTAAATATCACCAAGATGATCTATACGAAATTCTAGTCAAGTTACATATAAAGTTCATTAGATTTGGAGCTACGGCCTAGAAGATATGAGCAAAACAAGATAAGCATGGCATTGATGCAAAATGCATCCAAACATCAAGCAAACACCTCAAAGCAAGGATGCAACATGATAATATGAAGCTACATGCAAAAACAAGCAAGTTTCATATAGAGCACACTCAAAACGGAGCAATGGTTCAACACATACACTCTATACAAGTCATAACAACAATCTGTCCATAACAGCAACTAGGCATCTTACTAGCATCAAAACAACATGCTACAGCACCTCAATATGGAAACAAAAGGCATGGGCATGAAGTACAGGTAAAGCATGACAAAACATGAACACTGAGCTATCTCCAGAAACAACTAGAACATGCTCAAAAAGACATGGAAAGATTGCAAATTATAACAGTTTCAGACTTATCAGAAAATAACATCAGGTTGCAATGTTTAGAGCTATCAAACGACATGTTACAGGAACTTAACATTGTAAACAAAGGCATGGCATGATACTACTAAATGCATAGAACAACAGTCCCTTACTGACCATGAGCCAAAAAGGCATAGAAAATATGATGGTACCCATGTAAACATGGCAAGTTATATTACAGATTTATACATGGCAGGAACAACAATAAGTAGGCATGTTGGTGAGCTTGAACCACTCACCACAGAGCAATACATGGCATGGCAAGGCAACCACCAACAAGAATACATGTTTATGAAGCTAAGCATGGCAAGAGCAAGTTCATAGGGTGCATGGATCACTATAAAACAATCATGGAAACATTGAACTTAATGTTACCAGGCTGACAGTAACATTATTTAGCAAGTTTGGAGCAAGATTACAACAAGCTACAGTGGTCTATAAATGCAACCAGGGGCATGAATGGATAGAGCATAACATGTATAACAAAACATCCTTAGTGAACATCTCTAGAACAATGCACGAAATGACTAGTATAAGCATGTGAACATAGCAACAAAATATAACAGAATCAGTCAGGAAAACAGCAACAGCAAGTACACTACTTAACAAGCTTGATGCACTCAGCACACAACTCACAAAAATACATGGTTGGTACCACTGGAAAGATGGCATGGCATAGATCAACATACATGTAGACATCAACCTCATAGGATGCACACATCAAACATGGCAAAAATGACAAATGAGCATGTTATAACAGTTTCAGCAGATTAACATCAACATGCACTCTTCCAATAGCATTTCGGGCATCAAGATGAGCTTAAATGAAAATGACGCAATGAGATGAAATGAAGTACTCGTTGAGACGAACAATTTGACATATTACATGCACGAAACGGAGCAGTATGCACAGAGTTATGATGCGATGAACATGACATGATAATGCAAATATTACGGGACACGACAGTTTTTTAGCTGGACCGAAAGTGAGCGTTGCATAACTATTTTGTGCACAGGGCGGAGAACAGGGGCTGCTCACCCATTGGGCTTCGGCCCAGGATGGAGGGGAAGGCAGGCCGGGGCAAGGCTGGCTGGCTGGGCCTCACGGGGAGCTGGGCTGGGCCTCCGGCTTTCGGGGCCCACGACGGCGGTCAACGGACACAGGGGAGCGAGCGGCTCCTCTGCTCGCTCCCGAGTGGGCATGGCGGCGGCGGATCCCGGTCAATGGCGCGGCAGCGTGATGCAGGAGGGTCGAGGACGGCGGAGGAGGCCGGAATCCTCCAGATCCGGGGCGGAGGGAGCCATTCCCGGTGAGATCCGGCGGCTAGACGTCGGAGCCGCGGCGGAACTCCAGCAAGGCGGCCATGGGTCCTGCGGGAGGAGAGGCTAGGGGTTAGGGGAGAGGGAGAGGAAGAACGAGGGAGGAGGAGGCGGGACGGCGCTCATCTGGTCGCCGGCGGCGGGGCTGCAAGGCGGCGAGGGAGGCGACCGGCGGCGGAGATGGACGACAGCGCTGGATCGAGGGGCTCCTCCCCTCGAGCGGTTGCAGGAGCGCGAATCCATGCGGCGGGGCACGCGGGCTCCTCCAGGCCCAGATCGGGGCCTGCGCGGGCCTGGTGCGGGCCGGGAGGGCCGTGGAGAGGTGGGAGGAGGCCGAGGCGACGTGGCACACGGGGAGTGGAGGAGGCTGGCGGTTGCGGCGGCGTAGGTGGCGGCGCGGCCACTAGGACGGCGCCAAGTGGCAGAGAAGAGGTGGCCGGCGTCGGATTTGAGGAGGGAGGTTGGCGGCTGCGTGGCCCCCGAGGTGGGAGGAGGCGCTGAAAATGAGGAGGGGAGAGATTAGGGGGGTTAGGGTTGTCCAAATTAGGAAGGAGAGGTGTTTATATAGGGTAAGTGCTAGGGTTAGGGGGCTTTGAGGGGTTTCGGAGCCCTCCGATCTCGATCGAACGGCACCGGACGCAAGGAGGGGTAGGTTGGTCCTAGTGGGCTGTGTAAAAGAGCTGGGCTGAGAGGAGAGAAGAGAAAAGCAGCCCGACAATGGTTTTCGGAGACCGAAAACGTCCGACGAATACACCGGCTATATCGCGGTTATATATTTAACGGTTGGGCAGTCAAACGAACTCCGAATGCGACGAAACTTGGCAGGCGGCCTGTCTACACTATAATAAGGCCGCACGACAAGTTTCAACCCATTCCGAGAACATTTTTATGCCACTTATAAAATAATATTTCGGAGGTGTCGCGGGCGCGTGCGAGTGTGGTCGGGCTCAGAACGGACAACGGAGAGAAACGGCGGAACCCGAACGGATGCAAGTTTTGAAAAACATGCTGATGAAATGCAGATGATGACATGGCAAAATGCAACACGCAAGCAAATGACAAAGCAACTACGGCGAATAATTGGCAGACACCTGGCGCATCGGATCCGGGGCGTTACAACACTCCTCCACTAACAAGAGATCTCGTCACGAGATCTTAGGACCGAGACGGAAGGGAAAAGGGATGAGGTGAAACAAGAACTCAAGAGAAGAAGAAAAGAATCGAGAGCACTCGAGAAGAAGAGAGGAACGACGAGAATGACGAGAATCAAAAGCTCACAGAAACAGATAGACTATGAAACCACTCATTCTAACCGGAGTGGTTAGAATGAGAAAAGAAACGAATAAGACTGAAAGGATTTAGGTAGCACTCCGGCTGAAAATGGGAGGAATAGAACACGAGCTTCACCCAAAGAGATGGCAGTTGACGAGATGACCACTGCAATGCCTCCGTAGGAATTGAAATAATGGGATGAAAAGAACTTAGAAAGAATGATTGAAAGGAGTTGTTGAGAAAATCAACAATGAAAGAATAAGCTTGTTGTGGTCTTATAGATAACATCTCAAGATCATAAGGTGATAACCGGCCACAAACGGAAAAGATTAAATAGCTGAGAGGAACGAAGAAATGCAAAACTCCACTTCAAAGAATACGGAGAATTAATTGCACTTCGAGACGCGAGAAGAAAAAATACTTGAACTCCACCAGCAAGAATCTTGATGAACTCTTGAAGAATGGATTAAATCATGAAGAACCACCATGAAGAACTCCGGTAACCAAAAGGATGATGAGATAGAATGAAGAATAAAAGAATAAGATGAGCCTTGTGATGATTTAGATGGAGGTTCCGAGAAAATGGCGGAGGAAATTTGAACTCCGGAAAAGGAAAGATGAAAACACTTGGAACTAGAATTTATTCCTCAAGAACAAACTCTGAAGAAAAGGATTACTCACTTGGATGAAATAAGAATAAGATTTATTGTATGCTTATCTTTCATCAAATAAGTTGATGACAACGGATTATTGCATACTACTTATTCTTCTTGAAAAGGATTGAGAAGTGACATATCGCAAACTTGAGAAGGTCTTCATGAACCACCGGTAGGATTGAAAAGTACGAAAGGATTAAAATGATAAACAAGGAAAAAGAATCTTGAATGAACCACCGTTAGAATTCGGAAATGACTGATGAAAGAGTATGAATCACCGGGAAGAATTAGAAGAACCAATATGCTTGAGGGGATTTACATGCCAAAGAACAGGAAGAACTCGAGCTGATTAAAGAACACTTGAACGAAGCACCGGGGTAAATAGAGAACGATAACTGGAATGATGGCCTCCGGTGAAAAGAAATGGAAAACAACTTCTGACATACTCCGGATGGATGAAAAGAATTTGTATTACTTGAAACAATCTGATAGGATAACATCGAGCTAGCACCGCGAATCTCCGGGGAACGGACAAGATTTAGAGGAAAAACTCTTCTTCGATTTTCAAATGACGACGAGAAACACCAATAAAATTATTGAGGTACTCCGGGAGAATAAAAAGCGAAGAGGTTTGGCCAACAATGAAATGATTTGAAATCGATCTTGGAAAAGGCATGTGACTGATGGAATCCATTCTTACGTCACACTTTGAAAAGAATTGAGAATAACTCTGGGGGAATTAGAAGAGTCAGGTAAGATCCTGGGGAAAACCCTGTGGGTTAGGGACCACTAAAAAGATAACACCGTTAGAAAGAGATGTTGAACAGATAGAAGAAGCACCGGAACAATTGAAATATTTGAATGAGGTGACAACCTCGAATTAATTCAAACACAGACAAACCTCCTGAGATGTCTTGAACTCTGGAAGGATAAACTAGCGAGAGGCGAACGAGCAAGGAAAACACTTGAGACGAGGAAAAGAATATAATCACTACCGAAAAAATTGAATTGAATCCACCGGAAGAGAAATGGATGAAGAATGACGAACGAGACGAGAATCCACCGGTTGAAATGATTGAGGGAAGACTGAAGAGGCTCCACATGAATGAAATAGATGGTCGAAAGAGACTTAGACTCCGGGAAGAAGAGGGTGGGAGGGCGGGAAAAACACAGGCAACTAGAAGGGGAAACCGACGAATAACTTGAAGAGAAAACACCGGTTAAAATCATTGAGGAAAGAAAGCAAAGACTTCGCACGAGTAGGAAGGATAGTCGATTACGGACTCCGGGTCCGAGAAGAAAAGGGGTGGGCGGGTGGGAAAAGGAAACAACTGAGGCTTGAACTTGGCAAAGATGAAGAGGCTCGAGTCAACTTGACGAGAAATGCACCGGATAAAAGAGAATGGACAACTCACGAAACTAACCGCGTGATCCTAAAGAAAAAGAATTTGAACGCGAAGAGGAGTGATTCAAAACACCTACGTCAAGATTCCTCACCAGAGCGACGAAGGGGCAGAGGAGTAAAAAGAATTTCTACTCTCCGATATAACTAGACTCCGAAAATAGTTTTCTTCTAGACTCAACGACGGCCAAACTACACGATCAATCAAGGGGGCTCCTAGGGTCGGTCGAGGCTCTGATACCAACTTGTCACGCCCAATATGCGACCCTATCCAAAAGGAACTCGAAGGTCCCACCAAGGATAGACCCGCATATTGGAACGCTTTTGCAAGGTGGATATCATTACATCAACATTACATAATAGATGGGGATACATACATAAGGCATACAATGCCACACGAATACAACATCATCTTACATAAGAGCAACATCCGACTACGGCTAAAACACAAACAAAAGCTCAAATGACATCCACCCTGCTAGCCCAGGCTGCCGACCTGGAACCTATCCCCTGATCGAAGAAGAAGCAGAAGAAGAACTCCAAAACAAGCAAACATCGCTCTCACGTTAGGATCATCGCATAACCTGTACCTGCAACTATTGTTGTAGTAATCTGTGAGCCACGAGGACTCAGCAATCCCATTACCATGGGTATCAAGACTAGCAAAGCTTAATGGGAAAGGAAGGGGTAAAGTGGTGAGGTTGCAGCAGCGGCTAAGCATATATGGTGGCTAACCAACGCAAATAAGAGCGAGAAGAGAAGCAAAGGAACGGTCGTCAACTAGCAATGATCAAGAGGTGATCCTGAACACCTACTTACGTCAAACATAACCCAGAAACCATGTTCACTTCCCGGACTCCGCCGAGAAGAGACCATCACGGCTACACACGCGGTTGATGCGTTTTAATTCGGATCTGGTGTCAAGTTATCTACAACCGGACATTAACAAATTCCCATCTGCCACATAACCGCAGGCACAGCTCTCGAAAGTTTAAACCCTGCAGAGGTGTCCCAACTTAGCCCATGATAAGCTCTCGCGATCAACGAAGGATATACCTTCTCCCAGGAAGACCCGATCAGTCTCGGAATCCCGGTTTACAAGACATTTCGACAATGGTAAAACAAGACCAGCAAAGCCGCCCGATGCGCCGACATCCCGATAGGAGCTGCACATCTCTCGTTCTCAGGGCAACACCGGATAAGCGAAGCGTACATGTACCAACGAATCCAAGTTGCCAAGGAATGGTTCCGCACGGTGCTCTAGTTTGGACCAACACTTAGACAAGCATTGGCCCGGGGGGACTATAATAAAGATGACCCTTGGGTTAATTACTCCCAAGGGAAATGTAGGTGGTGGTGAGGCAAATGGTAAAACCAAGGTTGGGCCTTGCTGGAGGAGTTTTATTCAAAGCGAACTGTCAGGGGGGTCCCATAAATCACCCGACCGCGTAAGGAACGCAAAATCCGGGAACATAATACCGGTATGACGGACACTAGGGCGGCAAGAGTGGAACAAAACACCAGGCATAAGGCCGAGCCTTCCACCCTTTACCAAATATATAGATGCATTAATTAAATAAGAGATATTGTGATATCCCAACATAACCCTGTCCACCATGGAGCAATCTTCAACTTCACCTGCAACTAACAACGCTATAAGAGGGGCTGAGCAAAGCGGTAACATAGCCAAACAACGGTTTGCTAGGAAGAGTGTCAAAGGTTAGAGGTTCATGGCAATTTGGGGAGGCTTGAAGAACAAAATGATAGGTAGCGCAGCAAAGCGATAGAACGAAGCAACTAGCATAGCAAAGATAGTAGTGAGATCCAAGGTGACGGTCATCTTGCCTGAAATCCCGCCAGGAAGAAGAACGAGTCCATGAAGAAGATGAAGCCACGAAGACGAACCAAGCGTAGACGAACGAATCCTCACGATCGCAACGAAACGGGAACTATCGAGAAGAAGCACACAATATGGTAAACACACCACACATGGACAAGGCATGATGCACAACAAGCATGATGCATGACAAGGCTACATGAAGCTACTCATGGCAAGAGATGATGCAAACAAGAACAACACATCAAGGCAAGTTTAAATGAGGCCGGGAACAACATATAACAATTCCGGAAAGTCCTCATATGCATATTTCGAAATTGGTCCAGATATGACTAAACCTTATGTTCAAGTTGTTAAACAGCAAGTTAAATATCACCAAGATGATCTACACGAAATTCTAGTCAAGTTACATATAAAGTTTATTAGATTTGGAGCTACGGCCTAGAAGATATGAGCAAAACAAGATAAGCATGGCATTGATGCAAAATGCATCCAAACATCAAGCAAACACCTCAAAGCAAGGATGCAACATGATAATATGAAGCTACATGCAAAAACAAGCAAGTTTCATATAGAGCACACTCAAAACGGAGCAATGGTTCAACACATACACTCTATACAAGTCATAACAACAATCTGTCCATAACAGCAACTAGGCATCTTACAAGCATCAAAACAACATGCTACAGCACCTCAATATGGAAACAAAAGGCATGGGCATGAAGTACAGGTAAAGCATGACAAAACATGAACACTGAGCTATCTCCAGAAACAACTAGAACATGCTCAAAAAGACATGGAAAGATTGCAAATTATAACAGTTTCAGACTTATCAGAAAATAACATCAGGTTGCAATGTTTAGAGCTATCAAACGACATGTTACAGGAACTTAACATGGTAAACAAAGGCATGGCATGATACTACTAAATGCATAGAACAACAGTCCCTTACTGACCATGAGCCAAAAAGGCATATAAAATATTATGGTACCCATGTAAACATGGCAAGTTATATTATAGATTTATACATGGCAGGAACAACAATAACTAGGCATGTTGGTGAGCTTGAACCACTCACCACAGAGCAATACATGGCATGGCAAGGCAACCACCAGCAATAAGACATGTTTATGAAGCTAAGCATGACAAGAGCAAGTTCATAGGCTGCATGGATCACTAGAAAACAATCATGGAAACATTGAACTTAATGTTACCAGGCTGACAGCAACATTATTTAGCAAGTTTGGAGCAAGATTACAACAAGCTACAATGGTCTATAAATGCAACCAGGGGCATGAATGGATAGAGCATAACATGTATAACAAAACATCCTTAGTGAACATCTCGAGAATAATGCAGGAAATGACTAGTATAAGCATGTGAACATAGCAACAAAATATAACAGAATCAGTCAGGAAAATAGCAACAACAAGTACACTACTTAACAAGCTTGATGCACTCAGCACACAACTCACAAAAATACATGGTTGGCACCACTGGAAAGATGGCATGGCATAGATCAACATACATGTAGACATCAACCTCATAGGATGCACACATCAGACATGGCAAAAATGACAAATGAGCATGTTATAACAGTTTCAGCAGATTAACATCAACATGCACTCTGCATCAAGATGAGCTTAAATGAAAATGACGCAATGAGATGAAATGAAGTACTCGTTGAGACGAACAATTTGACATATTACACGCACGAAACGGAGCAGTATGCACAGAGTTATGATGCGATGAACATGACATGATAATGCAAATATTACGGGACACGACAGTTTTTTAGCTGGACCGAAAGTGAGCGTTGCATAACTATTTTGTGCACAGGGCGGAGAACAGGGGCTGCTCACCCATTGGGCTTCGGCCCAGGATGGAGGGGAAGGCGGGCCGGGGCAAGGCTGGCTGGCTGGGCCTCACGGGGAGCTGGGCTGGGCCTCTGGCTTTCGGGGCCCACGACGGCGGTCAACGGACACCGGGGAGCGAGCAGCTCCTCTGCTCGCTCCCGAGTGGGCATGGCGGCGGCGGATCCCGGTCATTGGCGCGGCGGCGTGATGCAGGAGGGTCGAGGATGGGCGGAGGTGGCCGGGATCCTCCAGATCCGGGGCGGAGGGAGCCATTCCCAGTGAGATCCGGCAGCTAGACGTCGGAGCCGCGGCGGAACTCCAGCAAGGCGGCCATGGGTCCTGCGGGAGGAGAGGCTAGGGGTTAGGGGAGAGGGAGAGGAAGAACGAGGGAGGAGGAGGCGGGACGGCGCTCATCTGGTCGCCGGCGGCGGGGCTGCAAGGCGGCGAGGGAGGCGACCGGCGGCGGAGATGGACGACAGCGCTGGATCGAGGGGCTCCTCCCCTCGAGCGGTTGCAGGAGCGCGAATCCATGCGGCGGGGCACGCGGGCTCCTCCAGGCCCAGATCGGGGCCTGCGCGGGCCTGGTGCGGGCCGGGAGGGCCGTGGAGAGGTGGGAGGAGGCCGAGGCGACGTGGCACACGGGGAGTGGAGGAGGCTGGCGGTTGCGGCGGCGTAGGTGGCGGCGCGGCCACTAGGACGGCGCCAAGTGGCAGAGAAGAGGTGGCCGGCGTCGGATTTGAGGAGGGAGGTTGGCGGCTGCGTGGCCCCCGAGGTGGGAGGAGGCGCTGAAAATGAGGAGGGGAGAGATTAGGGGGGTTAGGGTTGTCCAAATTAGGAAGGAGAGGTGTTTATATAGGGTAAGTGCTAGGGTTAGGGGGCTTTGAGGGGTTTCGGAGCCCTCCGATCTCGATCGAACGGCACCGGACGCAAGGAGGGGTAGGTTGGTCCTAGTGGGCTGTGTAAAAGAGCTGGGCTGAGAGGAGAGAAGAGAAAAGCAGCCCGACAATGGTTTTCGGAGACCGAAAACGTCCGACGAATACACCGGCTATATCGCGGTTATATATTTAACGGTTGGGCAGTCAAACGAACTCCGAATGCGACGAAACTTGGCAGGCGGCCTGTCTACACTATAATAAGGCCGCACGACAAGTTTCAACCCATTCCGAGAACATTTTTATGCCACTTATAAAATAATATTTCGGAGGTGTCGCGGGCGCGTGCGAGTGTGGTCGGGCTCAGAACGGACAACGGAGAGAAACGGCGGAACCCGAACGGATGCAAGTTTTGAAAAACATGCTGATGAAATGCAGATGATGACATGGCAAAATGCAACACGCAAGCAAATGACAAAGCAACTACGGCGAATAATTGGCAGACACCTGGCGCATCGGATCCGGGGCGTTACAACACTCCTCCACTAACAAGAGATCTCGTCACGAGATCTTAGGACCGAGACGGAAGGGAAAAGGGATGAGGTGAAACAAGAACTCAAGAGAAGAAGAAAAGAATCGAGAGCACTCGAGAAGAAGAGAGGAACGACGAGAATGACGAGAATCAAAAGCTCACAGAAACAGATAGACTATGAAACCACTCATTCTAACCGGAGTGGTTAGAATGAGAAAAGAAACGAATAAGACTGAAAGGATTTAGGTAGCACTCCGGCTGAAAATGGGAGGAATAGAACACGAGCTTCACCCAAAGAGATGGCAGTTGACGAGATGACCACTGCAATGCCTCCGTAGGAATTGAAATAATGGGATGAAAAGAACTTAGAAAGAATGATTGAAAGGAGTTGTTGAGAAAATCAACAATGAAAGAATAAGCTTGTTGTGGTCTTATAGATAACATCTCAAGATCATAAGGTGATAACCGGCCACAAACGGAAAAGATTAAATAGCTGAGAGGAACGAAGAAATGCAAAACTCCACTTCAAAGAATACGGAGAATTAATTGCACTTCGAGACGCGAGAAGAAAAAATACTTGAACTCCACCAGCAAGAATCTTGATGAACTCTTGAAGAATGGATTAAATCATGAAGAACCACCATGAAGAACTCCGGTAACCAAAAGGATGATGAGATAGAATGAAGAATAAAAGAATAAGATGAGCCTTGTGATGATTTAGATGGAGGTTCCGAGAAAATGGCGGAGGAAATTTGAACTCCGGAAAAGGAAAGATGAAAACACTTGGAACTAGAATTTATTCCTCAAGAACAAACTCTGAAGAAAAGGATTACTCACTTGGATGAAATAAGAATAAGATTTATTGTATGCTTATCTTTCATCAAATAAGTTGATGACAACGGATTATTGCATACTACTTATTCTTCTTGAAAAGGATTGAGAAGTGACATATCGCAAACTTGAGAAGGTCTTCATGAACCACCGGTAGGATTGAAAAGTACGAAAGGATTAAAATGATAAACAAGGAAAAAGAATCTTGAATGAACCACCGTTAGAATTCGGAAATGACTGATGAAAGAGTATGAATCACCGGGAAGAATTAGAAGAACCAATATGCTTGAGGGGATTTACATGCCAAAGAACAGGAAGAACTCGAGCTGATTAAAGAACACTTGAACGAAGCACCGGGGTAAATAGAGAACGATAACTGGAATGATGGCCTCCGGTGAAAAGAAATGGAAAACAACTTCTGACATACTCCGGATGGATGAAAAGAATTTGTATTACTTGAAACAATCTGATAGGATAACATCGAGCTAGCACCGCGAATCTCCGGGGAACGGACAAGATTTAGAGGAAAAACTCTTCTTCGATTTTCAAATGACGACGAGAAACACCAATAAAATTATTGAGGTACTCCGGGAGAATAAAAAGCGAAGAGGTTTGGCCAACAATGAAATGATTTGAAATCGATCTTGGAAAAGGCATGTGACTGATGGAATCCATTCTTACGTCACACTTTGAAAAGAATTGAGAATAACTCTGGGGGAATTAGAAGAGTCAGGTAAGATCCTGGGGAAAACCCTGTGGGTTAGGGACCACTAAAAAGATAACACCGTTAGAAAGAGATGTTGAACAGATAGAAGAAGCACCGGAACAATTGAAATATTTGAATGAGGTGACAACCTCGAATTAATTCAAACACAGACAAACCTCCTGAGATGTCTTGAACTCTGGAAGGATAAACTAGCGAGAGGCGAACGAGCAAGGAAAACACTTGAGACGAGGAAAAGAATATAATCACTACCGAAAAAATTGAATTGAATCCACCGGAAGAGAAATGGATGAAGAATGACGAACGAGACGAGAATCCACCGGTTGAAATGATTGAGGGAAGACTGAAGAGGCTCCACATGAATGAAATAGATGGTCGAAAGAGACTTAGACTCCGGGAAGAAGAGGGTGGGAGGGCGGGAAAAACACAGGCAACTAGAAGGGGAAACCGACGAATAACTTGAAGAGAAAACACCGGTTAAAATCATTGAGGAAAGAAAGCAAAGACTTCGCACGAGTAGGAAGGATAGTCGATTACGGACTCCGGGTCCGAGAAGAAAAGGGGTGGGCGGGTGGGAAAAGGAAACAACTGAGGCTTGAACTTGGCAAAGATGAAGAGGCTCGAGTCAACTTGACGAGAAATGCACCGGATAAAAGAGAATGGACAACTCACGAAACTAACCGCGTGATCCTAAAGAAAAAGAATTTGAACGCGAAGAGGAGTGATTCAAAACACCTACGTCAAGATTCCTCACCAGAGCGACGAAGGGGCAGAGGAGTAAAAAGAATTTCTACTCTCCGATATAACTAGACTCCGAAAATAGTTTTCTTCTAGACTCAACGACGGCCAAACTACACGATCAATCAAGGGGGCTCCTAGGGTCGGTCGAGGCTCTGATACCAACTTGTCACGCCCAATATGCGACCCTATCCAAAAGGAACTCGAAGGTCCCACCAAGGATAGACCCGCATATTGGAACGCTTTTGCAAGGTGGATATCATTACATCAACATTACATAATAGATGGGGATACATACATAAGGCATACAATGCCACACGAATACAACATCATCTTACATAAGAGCAACATCCGACTACGGCTAAAACACAAACAAAAGCTCAAATGACATCCACCCTGCTAGCCCAGGCTGCCGACCTGGAACCTATCCCCTGATCGAAGAAGAAGCAGAAGAAGAACTCCAAAACAAGCAAACATCGCTCTCACGTTAGGATCATCGCATAACCTGTACCTGCAACTATTGTTGTAGTAATCTGTGAGCCACGAGGACTCAGCAATCCCATTACCATGGGTATCAAGACTAGCAAAGCTTAATGGGAAAGGAAGGGGTAAAGTGGTGAGGTTGCAGCAGCGGCTAAGCATATATGGTGGCTAACCAACGCAAATAAGAGCGAGAAGAGAAGCAAAGGAACGGTCGTCAACTAGCAATGATCAAGAGGTGATCCTGAACACCTACTTACGTCAAACATAACCCAGAAACCATGTTCACTTCCCGGACTCCGCCGAGAAGAGACCATCACGGCTACACACGCGGTTGATGCGTTTTAATTCGGATCTGGTGTCAAGTTATCTACAACCGGACATTAACAAATTCCCATCTGCCACATAACCGCAGGCACAGCTCTCGAAAGTTTAAACCCTGCAGAGGTGTCCCAACTTAGCCCATGATAAGCTCTCGCGATCAACGAAGGATATACCTTCTCCCAGGAAGACCCGATCAGTCTCGGAATCCCGGTTTACAAGACATTTCGACAATGGTAAAACAAGACCAGCAAAGCCGCCCGATGCGCCGACATCCCGATAGGAGCTGCACATCTCTCGTTCTCAGGGCAACACCGGATAAGCGAAGCGTACATGTACCAACGAATCCAAGTTGCCAAGGAATGGTTCCGCACGGTGCTCTAGTTTGGACCAACACTTAGACAAGCATTGGCCCGGGGGGACTATAATAAAGATGACCCTTGGGTTAATTACTCCCAAGGGAAATGTAGGTGGTGGTGAGGCAAATGGTAAAACCAAGGTTGGGCCTTGCTGGAGGAGTTTTATTCAAAGCGAACTGTCAGGGGGGTCCCATAAATCACCCGACCGCGTAAGGAACGCAAAATCCGGGAACATAATACCGGTATGACGGACACTAGGGCGGCAAGAGTGGAACAAAACACCAGGCATAAGGCCGAGCCTTCCACCCTTTACCAAATATATAGATGCATTAATTAAATAAGAGATATTGTGATATCCCAACATAACCCTGTCCACCATGGAGCAATCTTCAACTTCACCTGCAACTAACAACGCTATAAGAGGGGCTGAGCAAAGCGGTAACATAGCCAAACAACGGTTTGCTAGGAAGAGTGTCAAAGGTTAGAGGTTCATGGCAATTTGGGGAGGCTTGAAGAACAAAATGATAGGTAGCGCAGCAAAGCGATAGAACGAAGCAACTAGCATAGCAAAGATAGTAGTGAGATCCAAGGTGACGGTCATCTTGCCTGAAATCCCGCCAGGAAGAAGAACGAGTCCATGAAGAAGATGAAGCCACGAAGACGAACCAAGCGTAGACGAACGAATCCTCACGATCGCAACGAAACGGGAACTATCGAGAAGAAGCACACAATATGGTAAACACACCACACATGGACAAGGCATGATGCACAACAAGCATGATGCATGACAAGGCTACATGAAGCTACTCATGGCAAGAGATGATGCAAACAAGAACAACACATCAAGGCAAGTTTAAATGAGGCCGGGAACAACATATAACAATTCCGGAAAGTCCTCATATGCATATTTCGAAATTGGTCCAGATATGACTAAACCTTATGTTCAAGTTGTTAAACAGCAAGTTAAATATCACCAAGATGATCTACACGAAATTCTAGTCAAGTTACATATAAAGTTTATTAGATTTGGAGCTACGGCCTAGAAGATATGAGCAAAACAAGATAAGCATGGCATTGATGCAAAATGCATCCAAACATCAAGCAAACACCTCAAAGCAAGGATGCAACATGATAATATGAAGCTACATGCAAAAACAAGCAAGTTTCATATAGAGCACACTCAAAACGGAGCAATGGTTCAACACATACACTCTATACAAGTCATAACAACAATCTGTCCATAACAGCAACTAGGCATCTTACAAGCATCAAAACAACATGCTACAGCACCTCAATATGGAAACAAAAGGCATGGGCATGAAGTACAGGTAAAGCATGACAAAACATGAACACTGAGCTATCTCCAGAAACAACTAGAACATGCTCAAAAAGACATGGAAAGATTGCAAATTATAACAGTTTCAGACTTATCAGAAAATAACATCAGGTTGCAATGTTTAGAGCTATCAAACGACATGTTACAGGAACTTAACATGGTAAACAAAGGCATGGCATGATACTACTAAATGCATAGAACAACAGTCCCTTACTGACCATGAGCCAAAAAGGCATATAAAATATTATGGTACCCATGTAAACATGGCAAGTTATATTATAGATTTATACATGGCAGGAACAACAATAACTAGGCATGTTGGTGAGCTTGAACCACTCACCACAGAGCAATACATGGCATGGCAAGGCAACCACCAGCAATAAGACATGTTTATGAAGCTAAGCATGACAAGAGCAAGTTCATAGGCTGCATGGATCACTAGAAAACAATCATGGAAACATTGAACTTAATGTTACCAGGCTGACAGCAACATTATTTAGCAAGTTTGGAGCAAGATTACAACAAGCTACAATGGTCTATAAATGCAACCAGGGGCATGAATGGATAGAGCATAACATGTATAACAAAACATCCTTAGTGAACATCTCGAGAATAATGCAGGAAATGACTAGTATAAGCATGTGAACATAGCAACAAAATATAACAGAATCAGTCAGGAAAATAGCAACAACAAGTACACTACTTAACAAGCTTGATGCACTCAGCACACAACTCACAAAAATACATGGTTGGCACCACTGGAAAGATGGCATGGCATAGATCAACATACATGTAGACATCAACCTCATAGGATGCACACATCAGACATGGCAAAAATGACAAATGAGCATGTTATAACAGTTTCAGCAGATTAACATCAACATGCACTCTGCATCAAGATGAGCTTAAATGAAAATGACGCAATGAGATGAAATGAAGTACTCGTTGAGACGAACAATTTGACATATTACACGCACGAAACGGAGCAGTATGCACAGAGTTATGATGCGATGAACATGACATGATAATGCAAATATTACGGGACACGACAGTTTTTTAGCTGGACCGAAAGTGAGCGTTGCATAACTATTTTGTGCACAGGGCGGAGAACAGGGGCTGCTCACCCATTGGGCTTCGGCCCAGGATGGAGGGGAAGGCGGGCCGGGGCAAGGCTGGCTGGCTGGGCCTCACGGGGAGCTGGGCTGGGCCTCTGGCTTTCGGGGCCCACGACGGCGGTCAACGGACACCGGGGAGCGAGCAGCTCCTCTGCTCGCTCCCGAGTGGGCATGGCGGCGGCGGATCCCGGTCATTGGCGCGGCGGCGTGATGCAGGAGGGTCGAGGATGGGCGGAGGTGGCCGGGATCCTCCAGATCCGGGGCGGAGGGAGCCATTCCCAGTGAGATCCGGCAGCTAGACGTCGGAGCCGCGGCGGAACTCCAGCAAGGCGGCCATGGGTCCTGCGGGAGGAGAGGCTAGGGGTTAGGGGAGAGGGAGAGGAAGAACGAGGGAGGAGGAGGCGGGACAGCGCTCATCTGGTCGCCGGCGGCGGGGCTGCAAGGCGGCGAGGGAGGCGACCGGTGGCGGAGATGGACGGCGGCGCTAGGCGGCGGCGCTGGATCGAGGGGCTCCTCCCCTCGAGCGGTTGCAGGAGCGCGAATCCACGCGGCGGGGCGCGCGGGCTCCTCCAGGCCCAGATCGGGGCCCACGTGGGCCTGGTGCGGGCCGGGAGGGCCGCGGAGAGGTGGGAAGAGGCCGGGGCGACGTGGCACACGGGAAGTGGAGGAGGCTGGCGGTTGCGGCGGCGCAAGTGGCGGCGCGGCCACTAGGACGGCGCGAAGTGGCGGAGAAGAGGTGGCCGACGCCGGATTTGAGGAGGGAGGTTGGCGGCTGCACGGCCCCCGAGGTGGGAGGAGGCGCTGAAAATGAGGAGGGGAGAGATTAGGGGGGTTAGGGTTGTCCAAATTAGGAAGGAGGGGTGTTTATATAGGGTAAGTGCTAGGGTTAGGGGGCTTTGAGGGGTTTCGGAGCCCTCCGATCTCGATCGAACGGCACCAGACGCAAGGAGGGGTAGGTTGGTCCTAGTGGGCTGTGTAAAAGAGTTGGGCTGAGAGGAGAGAAGAGAAAAGCAGCCCGACAATGGTTTTCGGAGACCGAAAACGTCCGACGAATACACCGGCTATATCGCGGCTATATATTTAACGGTTGGGCAGTCAAACGAACTCCAAATGCGACAAAACTAGGCAGGCAGCCTGTCTACACTATAATAAGACCGCACGACAAGTTTCAACCCATTCCGAGAACATTTTTATGCCACTTATAAAATAATATTTCGGAGGTGCCGCGGGCGCGTGCGAGTGTGGTCGGGCTCAGAACGGACAACGGAGAGAAACGGCGGAACCCGAACGGATGCAAGTTTTGAAAAACATGCAGATGAAATGCAGATGATGACATGGCAAAATGCAACACGCAAGCAAATGACAAGGCAACTACGGCGAATAACAGGCAGACACCTGGCGCATCGAATCCGGGGCGTTACACCCGGGCCGAACCTTCCAGCATGAGCGGTAAATGCTTCATAGCCACCTCGTCATTCCCGCCGCCGATCTTTACCGCCACTCGGTAGTCCTCAAGCCAGGTTTCAGGCTTAGACTCACCGGTGAACTTACTTACTCCAGTCGCCAACCTGAAGTTGGGAGGAATCACCGCGGCTCTGATAGCCCTGCTGAAACATTCCGGACCTGAAACATGTACTCGGCTGCTAGTGGGCGCATCTCTGTCGTGGCCACCTCGATGAGCCCTGTTCCGATCGACCAGGCCTTGCACGATGATGGATCGCGCGTCAAAGCCTGGTTCCCTGGGGTCGACCGGAGCTCTTCGCCCCACACTGAGCTGGCGCCTGTCATCTTGCTGCCGATGAGCGTAGGACCCACCTCTTGGGGAAGGAGTGGGCACTCGACGCCTATCATCACGATCGTATCGGTCACCATATTGGTCCCATCGATTCTCGCGCCCTTCACGCTGCGGAGGCGATCTAGGGCTGTGAGCCGACTGAGCCGTATTCGCAGCGACGGATCGACTGTGAATCCTGTTGCGTGACTGTGACACGGCTGAATTCTGATCTCCTGCTGCCCGGAGCAAATCTCTAATCTGCATCAAGCCTCTGCCAGCCTCCGACTGAGAGGGCTGAATTGACTCTGCTATACGGGCTGCAGCTGCTAAATTCTGAATCGGGGTTCGATATACCTGAGTCGGCTGCGGGAAGAGTTGACGTCGGCTGGAGTCGGGTACTCGTTGCCGCGCGCGCTCGTCGAGTGCTCGCTGGAGGTTCTCCAGACGAGTCCGTTCAGCCAAGTTGGCCAAACGTGCCTCCTCCAAGGCGCGAGCCTCAGGGGTTTCTCCTGCGATGGGAGTATGCAGGGCATCCATGTTCCTACGGCGAAGTTCTTCCCTTTGCAAGGAATTAAGTGGCTCGGGTTGATATTCCTCATGGGCTTGAGCGGGGTCGCCTCCACCGTCCACCCCGTCGTTGCGGGGGAAGCCGGGAGGGCTACGAGGCCCGTTGACCATCAAGACCTCTGCCGCCGGGTCGCTGCTGTCGCACTCGGACGCGGTCTCTACGGAGCCAGTCGACAGATCGAACAGGCCGTAGAGGGATTCGTCGGGCTCGATTGCAGCGACTTGGGTGGTGGCCGACTGGCGAGCCACCGCGTGTCTCACCCACCGCTGGAATCTCGACCGACCAGAGCGCTTGCGCTGGCGGGAGACAGGGAGGGAGGATGACAGGGCTATCGACCGATAAGGAGTCGACGGTTGCCGCAGCAGAACGCCGCGGACACACGCCCGAAAATGCGGTGCTCCGCGGACGGGGAGCGCGTCGATGTCGAGTGGAGCCTCCTGGAGCCAAGCGGAGTCGTCGGCGATGAAGGTGAGCGCTCCGAGATGGATCTCGCGGCCCTCGACCAAAACTCCACCAGAAACCATAATGAAGGCAATCGGAACAATTGCAACTTCTCCAAAAATCGCTAAGACACCTGCCCCACGGTGGGCGCCAACTGTCGTGGTTCTAAGTCTGATAGTAGAATGGGGGGTAGGTATGGAGAGGCAAGATCCTAGCTACGGAGAAGTTGTAAGGACAAGGGATGTACGAGTTCAGGCCCTTCTCGGAGGAAGTAACAGCCCTACGTCTCGGAGCCCGGAGGCGGTCGACTGGATTATGTGTGTATAGATTACAGGGGTGCGAACCCTTTACACTGAGGAGGGGGGTGGCTTATATAGTGTCTGCCAGACCCCTCCGGCCTTCAGTTATGCAGGGCTTAAAGTACATTAAGGCTAGGCATTACTGGTAACGCCTTACATAAAGTGTCCTAAATGCCATAAAGACTACTTAATTACAGACCGTTTGGATGCAGAGTGGCTCTTGATCTCCTGGTGGTCGAGTGAGTCTTCATGGTCGAGTCCTTCGAGTCCGTTGAGTGAAGTCTCTCTTGGTCGACTGGAAGGCAGTTTCTTCTGAGGGTGTCCTTGGGAAGGGTACTTAAGACAGGTCTATGACCCTACCCTAGGTACATGACTTTATCATAGGGTTTCGTGGGGCCTACGGAGTCACCCGAACGGGAGCACCCCGGCAGGTGTGCGTTTCCCAGTGTGATAAAGAAACTATCGTTTTATCCTTTGCAGCAACAACTCAATAATGTATGTTCCCTTTCCATCACTCGGATAGAAGACCTAAGCATCAAACTTGGCCAAAGAACAACACATAGATCGGAAAAGCATAGATTACTATTAATTATGCAATGGACAAACCACAATTTCTTTAATAAGATTCATGAATAAATCTGATCATAAAGTGATAATTCATCATATCTGAACAAACACAAGGCCGATTATATCAAATGGATCCCGTTCAAGTGAGGCAGCTGACGGGAACTTTGTATTGAATCACAAGGGAGAGAGGATGCCATCTAACTACCACTATGGACCCATAGTCCAAAGGAAACTAGTCACACATGGTTATGATGGCATCAAGGTGGATGAAGATGGCTCTGGACATCAATTCCCCTTCCATCAAATCATCAGAACAAGCCTCCAGATTGGATCTCCGCGGAATAGAACTTGTGGCGGTGGAAAATTTTGGGAAAAAGGGACAAAGGATTTCAGAATATTTGGAGTTTATAGAGCTTCGGGGGGGGGGGGGAGGAGGGGGACGCGTGCGGTAGGATAGTGTGGCCTCCCCCCGCCACCTGGCCATGCAGGGCCCAAGGGTGCCCCCCCCCCCCCCCCGACAGGTTTCGCTGCTTTATGGATTCTTCTTCCTCTGAAAAAAATCATCAAAAATCCCATTGACGTTTGGAGGTCCGAACAATGATTTTCTGAAAACTAAAAACATGCAGAAAACAACAATTGATTCTGGCACTAAATCAATAGGTTAGTCCAGAAAAACAATAAAAAATGTTCCAAAGTGGTATGATAATAGCATCAGGCATATTAGCAGGCGAACTATTTGAAGGGTGCTTATCAAAGCTCTATGCAAATAATTATGTCCAATTTGCGTTTGCAATCCCGATTGCTTGACCAGACGAATGGGTTCTATATTTTTTCCCCATAATTCGCCCTTTTTTAGTGTGAAAACTGTGTCTTCTCACGGGAGCAAATCATGCAAAAACAGTTTAGTAAAAGCTAATCTATCCCAGTACAGCGTCAAAATAGTCATGAAGAGGAGACCGAGATTCAGCCCAGCCTCACCCACATTCATGCCTTCTACACTTATTCCGTATATAAAACAACACGTACACGCTCTGTAAATAAATAAAACACACGTACTAATTTACATGTTTTTTTGAAAGATCCAGCAAAGCTGGCGTTCATTGATAATAGCAGAGAGCAACGGAAAACAACAAGCTGACGAAGGTCCTAGGACCAAGCGATCCGAAGATCAAAGAAAAAAGAGAGCCCTAACAACTGCAGCACAATACTCCATACAAACCACACTAGACAGCGCAGCTCCGACTCCGACGGTGAACTACGAAGACAAAGCAAGGTTGGCGTCACGGAGGATCACCGAACGAACCATCTGTTGCGCGTCATCGTATACCACCGCCCCCCACCGTGGCTTCGACTTCACAGCAACGGACAGTCGAGGCACTCCTGCGGACACGCCGGAGAAGAGAGCCGACTACCACGACCGAAGAACATGCCTCCGACATTGCTCAACGCCATCATTGTTGCCACAGAAGTCACCGTGTACGCCCAATCGCAAGAAGCACCAAAGGGATCAAAGTCTTCAAGACGGCGCCCTAAAGAGGGAAACAACGTTGGAGACGACGCCACCGTCCGACCCTGCAGCAGGATCTGGGTTTTCACCCCAAGAACTTGATCCGAGAGTAGAGGCTATGAAGATTCCTAGCGACGCCTCCAAGGAGGAAAGTGACGCCCATAGACGCCGTCGCCGCCGGCCGGCCATCACCGGCCAGGCTTTCGCCCAGTGCAGCCACTCCCACGCAGCAGGCCAAGGTCGACCCATACCTTCATTGGACGTGCACCCCCGCACAACGAGCACGCCACCACTGTGCAGGGCCACCAGCTATCCTCCTCGACGACGGAACCGCAGAACCAGATCGGGTTCTGCACCCCGCATCCAACCGCGGCCAGAGCCTCCCTGCTCCAACCAGCGGCATCCGGGCACCACCAGCGGCCGGTAGTGCCCCTCCTGGGCCGCCGGCCACGGATGACCTGGCAGATCCAGCCCCGCTGCCCCCTCGCGACCCATTCGCGCCTTCCACAGGAGCAAGCCGCCCCCAGTCCGCACACCGGTGCTCCACCGCGCCCGCGCACCCCAACGGCGCAGCTCCTTCCCTCCGTCGCGCGCACCAGCGACCGTGCCAGATCCGCGTGTGCCTTGCACGAGCAACCGCGCCGCGACCTGACATCCGGTCGTCACCCGCGCCCAGGCGCTCCTCAGCCGGCAGATTGAGGTCGACCTCCGGCCGCTTCTCTGCGCCCGCGCTGGCCCCAGCTCTGCACGGGCACACCTCCTCCATATCTCTGCTCGCCGACCCCCGCCAGACCTCCGCGCATACCGACAGCACTTCCTTGCAGACCGCCTGCCTCCGCCAGATCGAGATGGCCCGTGCCCGCTCGAGACCCGCCGGAAGGATCAACTTCCCCGCCGCCGCCGACGCTACACGGGCTTTGCCCGGCAGCGCACACCGGCGGCGGCGAGGGGAGCAACTGTGGAGGGGAGGTGCCCGGCGGCGGCTAGGGTTTTCTCTCCCGAGCCGCTCGCGGGAGCGGCGCGAGAGAGAGCTTTGGTAACGTTTTACTAATTTACATGTAAGAACCGTAAATCTTAGGTTTCCCTTGACGTACTGCCAAAAGAGGCCGTACTAGCAACCACGTGACACGGTCGAGGGCGATGATTAATCTGGAGCTCTGTTTCCCTTAACATGTTTTGTTTTGTCACCAGCAATAAACCCATGGCTGGAGCTCTGTTTCCCTTAACATGTTTTGTTTAGTCACCAGCAATAAACCCATGGCTGTCTGGCTGGATACGTTGTTCCCGCCACTTTAGTTTCGTGTAACCACTGGTAGCACAATAATGCTAGATCTCCTTTAGATTCTTCAGCCCTACCTAACGGCACAGCTGCATTACTTACTAGGCTCCGTTCGATCCAAAGCAGGGTAGACGTCCGATGTAAGTAGTATTACTAGTCAGTCCATGAGTTTAGCTAATTTGTTTCGTTAATGGGCGCTGATCTACGCCGGTGCGCCGGCCCAACCGTTGGGCCGGTCCAGCACCAGCCGTCCGATGCGCCAGACAGGGCCGTCAGATCTGCGTGAGATTCCTTCGAGAAAATTCTCCCCACCACAGCCGCCCCCTCGCCGCACCGCACCGCAGGACGCCCCCGCCGGTCGTTGACCTCGCAGCAGCCTGCACCTCGCCGCACCAGCCTCGCCACGGATGGCAGCTAGCCACCTCCGCCGTCGGCCGCAACTGGGCGACGAAGCCGTCACAACTCCGCCGCCGCCGGCCATTGACACATGCAACACTCGCCGCGGTTGCAGCTAATCCGTGAATGGACGTAGCAAAAATTCAGACGGTTGTAGCAAAAACGCCGCCGGAACTCGCCGCCGCGCTTGAAGCACCATGGCCTCGTGAATGGATGTAGCAAAACACGTCTCCAGTAGTAGCAAAAAACAAGGTTGTTGCAACAAAAATGTCGTAAAAAAGCACCACAGCTTCATGAATGGATGTAGCAAAAACACAGACGGTAGTAGCAAAAATTTGGCACGGTTGCAACAAAAATGGCTACCGTCGCCGTCGCCGGTCGCAGAAAATGGCCGCCATTGCAAAACCAGAAGACGGTTGTAGCAAAAAACCAGGCTACTTCCAGCAAAATTAAAATACGGTAGTAGCAAAACTTGGTCTGATCTAGCAAATCAAAAAAGATGATAGCAAAAACTGTTTCCGGTTCCAGCAAAAAAAGACACTGGTTCCAGCAAATCATGATACCGGTACAAGCAATAATAAATGCCGGTTGTAGCTCATGATTTGCTGGTTGTAGCATGTTGGAGTCGCCGCCGATGTTGGTTGTAGCTCCTCGCATTGTCGCTTCCAGCTTCTCTGACGGCAGCTTCCAGCAAGATTGCTTGTGGTTTGCAGCACCGGTGGCAGCCTGCGGTCATCCTTGGTCACTGCCTTCGCGTGCCAACGGTTGCCACTCCTGCTCGTCGTCGTTGTAGCATGGTCGCCGCCGTTTGAAGCGCCCAATCCCACGCCGCAAGCTGGGTTGCCGCACAGCCGCGCTGATGGATGGGCGGCCGCTCGCCGGTGTAGCACGGGGCGGGTGGATGGCGGCCGCTCGCTGGAGTAGCGCGGGGGTGAGTGGATGGCGGCTGCTCGCCGGAGCAGCAGGGGCATGTGGATGATGGCTGCTTGCGACATCGACGGCAGTCATCACCGGCAAGAGTTTATTTGGGGAGCAACGGGGAGAAGATGGGCGAGAGGATAAGGAAAGGGAATAAATGGTGGAGTGAATCGTGCGGGATGATAGAGACAGGCTTAAGCGGTTGTGGGTGGGCCTGTTGCCAGCGTGGACTTGACCGGCGGAGTTTCAGCCGGTCGACCGGCGTGAAACGTTTCCCTTCGTTAATTGAGTGCTTCGTCATAACTGCCCCCGCATCCATCACACTTCCGGCTTTTACGCGAGTAATACGTGGGCTTGAGGTAACGTGGGCCGGTAGTTAGCTTACATGCATGATGCATGGATCTCGGCTTCCGTCAATCACGTGTGAACTACCGTATTCTCCGTCCTCTATCCATGCCCATGTTTCCTACTTCGTTATTTTGCTTCCAGCACAACACTGTATGTGTCCCGTACATCCCTGAAAAAAAACTATGCTTCCATAGATAGATTAATTTGCTTGCTTTGCAAAACTATGTTTTGTGGGCACATTTTATTTGGTTTACTATAATTTTAGTTGCTTCATACACAATTTTATATGCTTCGTGCACTTGCTTATATTCAACTTTGTTTTTTCTAGATACTGGAAATTTTGCTGCTAGTGCATAACATAGTTTCGTCGATCAAGGAAGCATAATGTATGACATTGAGCATCTTCTGCACACCAATATTTGCTTCCATCTTTGTTTGTAATATTTGCTTCCATATAAAACTATCTCATAGTATCAAATATTTTCTGTCGGAAGCATTGTTCCATGGACTAGAGATTTCATCAACCAAACAGTGATTTGCTTCCATCAAAAAGAAAAATTATTTAGACCTATTTCAAAAGCATCAATCTCTTGTTTCCATCAACTATAAAATTGCTTCCAACCAAAGTAGTAATAAAATTGCAAACGAAACGATCTTTTCGTATACAGATTTTTTTCT
Source organism: Triticum timopheevii (assembly GCA_963921465.1). Taxonomy (NCBI): domain Eukaryota; kingdom Viridiplantae; phylum Streptophyta; class Magnoliopsida; order Poales; family Poaceae; genus Triticum; species Triticum timopheevii. The sequence continues at coordinate 500,877,512 of OY997266.1, read as the reverse complement.
GCTTCACAAACCATGTGGCCGCAGGACATGTATGATGATACATTGAAACAGACTAATACTTTGTGAACACAAATTTACAAATTCATTTACAACAATAGTAAAATACTATTACAACAATAATTTCATTTTGTTGTAGTCGTCATAGCGGAGGGCGGCAATCTGATCATGACAATGTCTGTGTTTGCCATGAGCTCTGCATCGCTCGTCGTAGAACCGACAACTTAGAGCCCGGTTGGTCTAGTAATCAACACACATTGCATCATTATTGGGAATCTGTACAACTGAAGCATTCAGTGAGAAAGAAGGAAGCACAAAATTTAGTAGCTTGTACAAAAATCTACTAAATAAAGCAATATGGTTGTATAATGAAATTCATGAACAAAAGCAAATGGTTGAAGCAGAGAGTAGTAGTGGTTGAAGAGACACTAGTATCGGATAATGGTTGAAGCAAAAAAATTGTAGAGTCAGAGTAGCACACACTTACAATGGTGGAAGCAAAAATTCATCACCATAGAATCATATGCAATAATCTATGAAGCATGGTTGCTAGGATGTAATATCTTCATTTTCTCACAACATATATAAAAGACACACTAGAGTAAAAACATGTTATGGGAACTCGGTTATGGCCAAAATTCATCACCATATAATTATATGCATGAAAATATGGAAACTCAACGTTATGGAACATGGTATGGAGAAGTTAGTCGTGCTTCGTTGCGATTGTAATCGTGCTTCTATTTGATGTCGGACGTGCATCCTGCCAATGCTTGAAGTGCATGGTAGGCATGCTTCCTTTATCGCCATGGTTAGCGGCACTAAGAAGGATTGGCATGCATGGAGCGGCGCTGCAACAACGATGAACCATTAGCCGAGCCCTCCTTTACCGCAAAGTAGGACAGCTGAATATCAAATTAAAATGAGGTCAACCGAGGACGTGAAGCCGATGTGCAACCGGCCGGGCGTGCTCTGGTCGCTGTCGAGAAGGGATGGCACTCCAGGAGAAGGGAGCATTATCCTGTCACTTGGTGATTGCCCGATGCCTATCTATCCTCCCTGCTGGGATGGGCATCACGGCCACCTACTAATCAAGCACATATGAATCAAGCATAGGAGAATTAAATCATTGTGACGCAACCAGCAAAATCAGTGAGGAACACACATTGGAATCAACTCTTTGTGACGCTCACCATGCCAAAGGGAACGGCCATCAAACTTCTTGCTCACGATTGTTGGTGCCCGCTCACATCGGCCTTGGCGGATCACGATCGTGGTGTCGTGGAGAATTAGCACCTCGGCAGATCACGGCCATGATTGTCATGCAGAATTAGCAGCTTGGTAGATCAATGAACAGACGATGTGGTGGGGAGGAGTAGAGGAAGAGGACAGACCGATGAGGTGTCCACGATACACAAGGACGATGGGCGATGGAGGCCGGGGGTGGAAGGGATCTGGGCAAGGCGAGCTTGGGCCTGTGCGTGCTGTTGGCGGCGAATGGAATCGGGAGGCATGTGGGGCGAGAAATTAGGAAGAGGTTATATGCGGGGGTTGTGGGAAGTTAATGCCCGGATGTTGGGATTTTCTTCTCCTTTTTTAACATATATGAAGAGCACGTTGTGACCGTCGGATTTAAATTGAATCGGCGGCGGTCGACTAGTCTGGCGCTCGTTTCCTATCAGACTATAGATAGGAAGGGTTTCCCTTACTTAACTCAAAAGCATGGCCACTTAGCACTAACGATAGATTTAGTCCGGGAAAGACGCGCTCCAGAATCTAGCGTGCATCTGGCTCCACAGGCAGCCGGCTGTCTAATCTAATTGCCACGAGATTAACTGCTCCCTAATCCCTTCACGGATGCTTCCCTCCCTCCCTCCCTCCCTCCTCGACGAGTGTCAGTGAGAGCCGAGTGTGACAGGTGACTCTGCACGCACCCACAACAGGAGTAAATTTTACCCCACACGACTACAGATAAAAGTAAACTTATTCCCGGACCCCAGCAGATGCAGATGCAGGGAGTACTAGTAGTAAACAACGAAGCACGCGCAATCTAACTAACGAAACGTGCCTAAAAAACTCGCACTATAAAGCAGCTCTGCCTTGCACACTCCATCCCCAAACCATCTCTCTCGCCTTCCTCGGCAACACAAGCCACCACTAGAATCTCAAGAGCGGAGAGGAGGAGGAAGACAAGCAAGGAAGAGAGGAGCAATGGAGTACGGGTCCCCCTGCAACAGCTGCAACAGCAACAAGGAGAAGAGGCCTCCGCTCAAGAGAGGCCGGCTCAAGCTGCAGATCGCCAGGACTCTCGGCAGCCTCGTGGCGCCGGGCGCCAAGAGTGGCTTCAGCTTCAGAAGATGATCGGTTGAGCATCCACTCAGCCAGGGCAAGCAGCATTCTCTCGACCAATCTTCGAGTATGGTCTGGTGCTTGATGTGTACCGGGATTGCGCAGGTTGAAGAAGAGTTGTTTTAGTTAGGTGTGCTTCTTTGTAGCGTCGAGTTTTCCCCCCTTCGGCCCAGTCCCTGCGTGGCTTGAGGTTTGCCGATTAGATCTCGCTTCCTCGACAATTTTTACGTTGTCCACGGGTGAAGAAATGTACGGTGATTGGAGATAGTAATGGGAATTAAAGTTCTTATTCTGAGATTGATGCGTCTCCCCACTTCCCTTTCATTGGATTTGTCCAACTAAGTCTCTGAACTGTATACACTGGGGATGAGGCGCGTACCACGGTACATGTCCAACTCTGAAATCGCTGAACTGAATACACTAGGATGATGTGCGAACGATGTTTGAGACGGAGGGAGTATATTCTAATAAATGCTCTTCTGCTAGTTGTAACTACAAGTGGGCATTCATCTCTGCCATTTATATTTAGGGGGATGCTGACGGGGAAGACTTGATAATCTTAGTTCCATGGCCTACAAGGGTGCTTAAACGATTTATATTCTTTAAATATACCATGAATAGGGCTGATAAATGCGATTGAAGAGGCACGTGGTGTTTTGCCTTCTTTGTTTTTACTTATATTTAAAGCGCACATTCACTATAGCAACTTACAAGGTTTCTTGTTCTTGGGTTTTATAACGCCCTTGTGCTTTTCCTCACTTTTGGTACGTTTGACTAGCTATATGCGATCAATATGGAAGTTCTCCCTTTTCTTATATTAATGTTACTGGTGCCATGGATCCTTTACAGGGCAAACAAGACGAGTCAACAAACGGCAAGCTTAATAACAACTCTGAGCAAAGTGTCGAGACACCAAAGACAGACCACGGAAACCAGGAGGCCACGCCTAAAGAGGGTGAACAGTGAGTGGAGACACCCAACAGGGATGAACCCAGATTGGAGATGGCCAAGATGGACGGCGATGTGCCAACTCTCGAGACGACCACGGATAAAATGAACGGGCAGGAAGGACATTTAGAAGAAATAAAACTGGATTGATCTGTCGGCCGATCACATTTGGTGGTAGATAGTGCCTTCTGATTTTGAAAGGAAGCTGAAGTCACGACATTCGGCTCCAATTTTTAAATCGTGTATTGTTGTAGTTTCCCCTCCCTTTTCTTCCCCTTGTCCAGCTTGTGTCACTTCGTTTAGGGTCATAGATTCAACCTTTCCAACCATACCGTGCCAAAAGATAATAAGTTATGTTTTTCTTGTTCATTGTAAGATGGGTGTAAGAGTGTAAGTTATGGATATATACATGAAAGACGTACGACGTGAATGAAAAGCGCAATTTTTGTAGAACATGGTTCTGTAACATATCTGAAGGAATTTTCTTCGAACATGGGCCACAATGTGTCTTGGTACTAAAATAAAACGGCGAAAAAAGCTACACAATCACGATGGTGGCAGCGATCAATAAGTATATGATGTAAGATCTGATACGGTGGCTCTGTTCAGGTAATTCTGCACATTTCTGCCTCTGTCTATGCAAATCTAACTCGAACGTATGGACCACATATGCATACTCCGGTTGACATGCCATGGCCTTGAACCCTTTGGAGGTGTGGTTCCAATGGCCGATGTTGTGGCCAGAGTGTTGGTCCTAATCCTGGGGTCCTTTTAGCCACCAAGATTTGTGAATTCCTCACCAACTTGGACTCTGAAAATTCTGGAAAGAGGATTGGATGCCTTTTGGAGGAAAAATCTTGGAGTGAGAAGCACAAGCAGGGTGTCTCTAACCCTAGTTCCGGCATCCTAAAAGAGAAATCTTGCAGGAGTAGAAGCAAAAAGATAGCGGTAGAGTGAAGGCACGAATGGTTCCATGATGGATGGCTCTCGTCTTTCTGAGTTGCAGATGTGTGCACAGTCGTATGTGTCGATGTGTTTTACTCAAGTTGCACCGAGTCATTCGGTTTTCTTTTACAACATAGGGACTCATATGTTGCGAGTTGCAGTAGTAGTGTGTTGGGTGCTTTGGTCCCGTAGCTCCACGGTTTGGGAGTAGTTCCCATGTGGATGGGGTCATGCTTTTGAGCATGGTGGTGACGGTTTTCGCCTGGTTTTTCACAAATTAACTGGGCAACTCTCTTCTTCTTAATTAATGGATGAGTCAAAGCTTTTGCTTCCGTTTCAAAAAAAAAAGAAAAACTCCAATGTGTATGTTGCTATTAAAAATTCAAAGTTTTAACACTCTCGTGCTTGAATCCGCAGCTGTTAACGCAGGAGCTACATTGCGGCCGGCCAGGGTCGGCCCGCTGCCCCTATGGTGAAAAGAGTTTCCTTTAATAGTTTATTTATTTACTTATTATTTTGATAATCTTGTACCTTAGTTTTTTTTATCTTGTAGGATGGAGTTTTGCACCGGCTCGCCATTGTCCGAGCCATCAAAGTTGGCCTCGAGCACCGGCCACTCAACGTCATGGGCGCGTTACTGTGCATGGTGGCGACAAGGGCGGTGTGAGGTAGACGCACCAAGCAACAAAAGCGCGGTGCGTACGATGACCCCACTTCATCTTGTGGTGGAGATAGGCGACGAGGAGATGAGTTAGTGCCGTCCACTGGAACTCCAGGATGACGGGAGGGCTGGCGGCGGCACCCCGAGACTAGTTGGCCAAACGGGTCGGCCCGGCACGACGCGCGACCTAGCCCATCGTAATCGTGCCCAGTTCGGCCCGACCCACCATGGCACGATTATTAGTCAGGCCGTGCCGTGCCGGCCCACGTGCTACCCCCCTCCAGCCCAGGCACGACCCAGAAGCTATACGGGCCGGGCCGGCAGCAAGCCAGGCACGCCTGACCTGTTAGGCAGTCAACCTGCTAGGCTGTTCTTGGGCCAAATTTGGCCTATTGGGCTATTTTTTTGCCCATATATATCTAAAAAAATTTAAATAAGAATTAAATAAATAAATGGGCCGTGTCGTGCCGGCCCGCGTGCTCAGACATTAGGCCCAGACACGGCCCCTGGCGTGCCGCGTGCCGGGCCTGGCCCGTTTAGCACGTGTCGTGCCTGGGCCGTGTCGTGCCTGGGCGTGCTACAGGGCAGAAATGATTTGGCCAGCTCTCCGAGAGTAACCAGACGGTGCGGGAGACCTCAGGCAGCTCCTCCCGGGTGCCGCGACGCACCATTTTGGTCGGTGGCGATGGGGTTGTGCATTGGAGTTTTGATCGGTGAGAGAAAGAGCCGACACAACATGAAGAGTGAGAAAGGGGGTTTTGTGGGGGCATAAGGCGGGATCGACATGGAGCCAGGACATTATGCCGATGGACATGGTGTTGTGTTCCTACCTCACAGTTGGGTATAATTGGGGATGAGCTGTTCACGAGCTGTCCAACAAACAAATGGGGTCCATGTTAGAGACGAGACTTGTGCTAAACATGTCCGTGAACAATTGAGGGAGTTTTGCCCTTTCTCGTTGACATGCCCTTAGGTCAACTCTAGCAAAGTGCTACATTGGCAGCCTTCATATGTATATTGAGCGTGACCCATATGCATTATGGATGTTGCCGAGGTGATGCACAAACTTAGAGTCTTTGTATTGGTTGCCTCTAAAATCGTGAGACCCACTTATCAATGGGCCATTCTTTTTCCCAAGGTATCTGCAATCCTCACGTAAACTGGGAGGGGGCTTCCTTCGCGTGCACATACGGTTTTCATTGGAGGCACTCCAAAAGTTGATTTTGGGGCGTTAAATATGAATCATGAGAGGTTATGTATTGAGGGCGTCCCAAAAGTTGGTCCCGAGACACCAGATATAAAGGTTGAGAGGTCACCGGTCTTAGAACCAATAAACTCGGACAAAGAGAATAGTTCTTTTTTTGCGGGAAGAGAGAATAGTTCTTAAATCTCTGCGTTGCTGACTAGGCATGACTGCCTCAAAAAAAAGCTAGAGTTTCTGCCTCTCGCCGGCGCCGTCGTCGGTCCACCCCATCTTCGGTGGCCTTAGGGCCATGGGGGCGGAGTGGATCCCGGTCCTTGCCGATGGGAGGGCTCCGTTTTTAGATCCTTTTTCGAGTTTTGTTAGGGTTTGTGTCTTACTCAGGAATGCGAGACGGCGGCGGCTCCCTGAAGATGGAATAAAGGTCTCCTCGCCTATTCCTTGTTCTGTTGATGCGTCTAGTACCGTCGGTGGGCATGTGAATGTGTGTCTCCGACGGATCTGTCTTTGGTGAATTTGCTCAGATATGTTTGTCGTTCGTCTATGTTCTTGTGTCTTCAGGTTGGATCCTTCTAATCTACACTCTTCATCTGCGGCGGTTGATGTTCTGGTGCGTTGGTTCTATGGGTCTTAGCACGATGACTTCCCCACTGTCTACTACAACAAGGTTTGCCCGGCTCCGGCGAAGGAGGGGCGATGACAGCGGCGCGCCTTCGGCTCGCTTCAGTGTTTGTAGTCGTCGCTAGGTGGTCTACGGATCTGCATGTAATTTTTTATTATTTCTAGTATTTGTTGTACTACCATTATTGAAGATAAATAGATTAGAAGTTTTTCTAAAAAAAAGGCTGAGATGTTAGATATGCAAGACACTTCATAAATTATGACCATTTTGACAAGTATTGCGATTGTATTTTTGATGAGAAACGTTGTATGGCTGAATCCATGGTTGTTATGACGATTGATGCATTACGAGGACTCTACTAAAATTGCTCTTACTAGTTACATACTCAAAACATCCCCGAGCTGCCAGACAGACGAGAACTTCAAGCTCCACCGAACCGCACTGATCGATGTAGACGTGGAGTTCGCTACGCGGCTGCGCCTCACCGTCGCGCCCGGCGGGGGATGACGCTCCAACCAAAAGCAGGCCACTAGTCACCACTCACCCCCCACCGGAGCCTGCACTACTACTCCTCGAACCCATCCATTTGTGGCATGTGATACATGCTTTCTCCCCCGGCAGGCCGGCACCCACTGCCACTCCCTCGTGCTAGCCTGCAGGTGCGCCAAAAGAGGCCGTACTACCACCCACGTGACACGGTCGAGGGCGTTAATCTGAATCTCTCTCTCTCTCTCTCGACAGGTTTGTCACTAGCAATAAACCACCCTGGCTGGATGCGTTGTTCCCACCACTTTTGTTTCGTGTAACCACTGGTAGCACAATAATGCTAGATCTGCTTTAGATTCTTCAGTTCCATCTAACGGCACAGTTGCATTACTTAACTCAAAAGCATGTCCACTCAGCACTAACGATAGATTTAGTCCGAGAAAGACACGCTCCAGAATCTAGCGTGCATCTGGCTCTAACCTCTACAGGCAGCCGGCCGTCTAATCTAATTGCCACGAGATTAACTACTCCCTAATCTGGCTCGTGATCCATCATTAGTCACTATGTATGTCCTTCACGGATGCTTCCCTCCCTCACTCCTCGACGAGTGTCAGTGACAAGTGACTCTGCACGCACCCAGGAGCAAATTTTACCCTACACCACACGACTCCAAATAAAGCGAACTTATTCCCGGACCCCAGCAGATGCAGATGCAGAGAGTAAACAAGCAAAGGAGCACGCACAATCTAATTAACGGAACGTGCCTAAAAAACCCGCCGCTATAAAGCAGCTCCGCCTTGCACACTCCGTCCCCAAACCATCTCTCTCGCCTTCCTCAGCAACACAAGCCACCACTAGAATCTCAAGCGCGGAGAGGAGGAGGAGGAAGACAAGCAAGGAGGAGAGGAGCAATGGAGTACGGGTCCCCCTGCAACAGCTGCAGCAGCACCAAGGAGAAGAGGCCTCCGCTCAAGAGAGGCCAGCTCAAGCTGCAGATCGCCAGGACCCTGGGCAGCCTCGTGGCGTCGGGCGCCAAGACCGGCTTCAGCTTCAGAAGATGATCGGTTGAGCAGCCACTCAGCCAGGGCAAGCAGCATTCTCTCGACCAATCTTCGAGTATGGTCCGGTGCTTTGATGTGTACCGGGATTGCGCAGGTTGAAGAAGAGTTGTTTTAGTTAGGTGTGCTTCTTTTTAGTGTCGAGTTTTCCCCCCGTCGGCCCAGTCCCTGCGTGGCTTGAGGTTTGCCGATTAGATCTCGCTTCCTCGACAATTTTTACGTTGTCCACGGGTGAAGAAATGTACGGTGATTGGAGATAGTAATGGGAATTAAAGTTCTGATTCTGAGATTGATGCGTCTCCCCACTTCCCTTTCATTGGATTTGTCCAACTAAGTCTCTGAACTGTATACACTGGGGATGATGCGCGTACCACGGTACATGTCCAACTCTGAAATCGCTGAACTGAATACACTAGGATGATGTGCGGACGATGTTTGACAAGCTCTAAAAAATCTAAAAAAAAACAGGCAAGGTACCAGACAGTAACCTCGTTGCATGATACTCCCTCCGTTCCCAAATACTTGTCTTTCTAGGCATTTCAAATGGACTCAACATGCGGATGTATGTAGACATATTTTAAAGTATAGATTCACTCATTTTGCACCGTATGTAGTCACTTGTTGAAATCTCTAGAAAGACAAGTATTTAGAAATGGAGGGAGTAGTTTTTACCGAATATAATCTTGCAAAAAGTAATTTGCAGGAAGTCAGAGAATGCTATTTTTATGATCAAAAGTAAATAATTTCGTCTTTGTCCATCTCTTAAAAAACAGCTCTTGTGTCGCCCACCTCGTGCTACACATTTTCCTCTTCTCCTCCTTCTTCCTCTTCTCTTTGGACCACTTTGGAATTCAATGCAAGGTTGGGCTTTCTTGACCCCATGAGCACGAGCGAGAGCATTGTCAGTGGTCTTGCTCAAGATTCTCATGAAGATGAAATCATTCAACACATCATTGAAGGGAATGGAGTGAAAGTCCGGTCTCTGATGAATCCGGAAGAAGCACTCTTGTTGAAAGGCATGACCGCTTTAAGCACCCTGCGCTTGATTCAACTGTCATCTGTGTCCTTGCTCCGATGATCCCTTAGAGATGCCGCAAATGTCGTCAACCTACGGTAGAGCTCTTCGGAGGTATCATCTTCGTTCATGGTAAACTCATTGCCCTTGAACAAAGTGTTAAGATGATCCCAATCATCATTTGCGGTCATAAAGGGTCGGATGTGGGGACCATAGTTTCACTAGAGGCATCTCTTCAAGTAAGATAGATAAGGTGTGGTGAATAAATTATACTTGGGCAGCGCTTAAATTCCAATATTTATGAGTATGATAATTCATGGCATAATTCATCATAAACATTATGTTCGTGATATGTAGACTGTTATTCAACTTCATCTACCACTAATACCCCCCCCCCCCTAAATACTGCTATCGAGTATGCATGTCGAGGTGTTAAGTTCATAACAAACATAGTAAGAATAATATAGACAATAAAACTACCATCCAAGTGTGAATTTCGATAAAGGGAATGTATTAATATCGCGAACATACCAATTACACCCAGCCTCTGCACCAATAAGATGTCCAAAGACACTAGGGATGCACACAATCAAGAAAAATAAATAAAATGATAGAAAAAGAAAACAAGGCCCATCGCGATGATAAACCACTAACAACAACACTCTAACCACCACCGAAGACAACACCCCTACTACAAAAGTGATTCTCGAAAAGCAAGGCCTCCAAGAAGAAAACAAAGCATAAACGTTGTCGTCGCCCGATAGAAGATCTTGGGTTTTCACCTTGGAGAAAGTCCGAGTTTTCAAAACAATGCCTTCAGCATGGCCATTGCCAGGTACAACCAATGAAGGACAGTCCTTGGGTTTTCACCTTGAAAATCGTGACTTGGTACTCGAGGAGCACCACCGAGAATGCAGTCCACCTGTGCTGCCATCCCCACTTGCCCAGGCTACTGCTGCAAGTCGCCAAACACCCGACACACAGGGAGAACCTGTGCCACATGGTCTTCATTGCAATCAGTACCCTCTCTGCCATTTCTAACCTCCGATCGCAGCCACCGTGACTTTCTCCACCTCAGTCAGTTTCATGGAAATCTATATTAAGACATGTCCCATGGCACCGACAAGAAGGGGAAGCTTTGCACCACACCCAAATGAAGCCTATCTGGCTAAGGATAAGGGCGCACATGACTGTATCAATTTCGCTCTAGATATCCAGTGGAGCCATGCGCCAAACGTCGAAGATCACCGACAGGAAGACCAGATCTCATCAGCGGCCAGAACGAGGAGGCTAACAACAAGTAGATTGACGACCTGGCGCAAGAAGACCAGCACGACCAAACCACCGACATTTGGTCCGAGCTAGTAGCCCGCACACACTAGCCGGCTGCGGAGGATAAGACGACCTAGACTGTCACTGGTTCCTTTTGGCGCTGTACAAACGGAGCACACTCGAACAAAGCCCCAGACGAGCGCCTGCCGAGCAACATCCATGACGGAGCCGCAACTGCCAGCAAAGACGCCCGAGGCACTCAGTCCGCTGGGCCCAAATCGGGCCCAAACCGGACATGCTGGGGAATGTAGTAATTTCAAAAAATTTCCTACGCACACGCAAGATCTTGGTGATGCATAGCAACGAGAGGGGAGAGTGTCGTCCACGTACCCTCGTAGACCGAAAGTGGAAGCGTTAGAACAACGCGGTTGATGTAGTCGTACGTCTTCACGGCCCGACCAATCAAGCACCGAAACTACGACACCTCCGAGTTCTAGCACACGTTCAGCTCAATGACGTCCCTCGAACTCCGATCCAGCTGAGTGTCAAGGGAGAGTTCCGTCAGCATGACGACATGGTGACGATCTTGATGTTCTACCGTCGCAGGGCTTCGCCTAAGCACCGCTACAATATTATCGAGGAGGACTATGGTGGACGGGGGGGGGGGGGGGGGGGGCACCGCGCACGGCTAAGAGATCAAGAGATCAATTGTTGTGTCTAGAGGTGCCCCCTGCCCCCGTATATAAAGGAGCAAGGGGGGAGGGGGCGGCCGGCCAGGGAGGAGGCGCGCCAAGGGGAGCCCTACTCCCACCGGGAGTAGGACTCCCTCCTTCCTTGTTGGACTTGGAGAAGGGGGGAAAGAGGAGGGAGAGAGAGGAAGGAAAGAGGGGCGCCGCCCCCTCTCCTTGTCCTATTCGGACTAGGCGGGGAGGGGCCCGCGGCCCTGCCCTGGCCTCCTCTCCTCTTCTCCACTAAGGTCCACTATGGCCCATTAAGCCTCCGGGGGGTTCCGGTTACCTCCTGGTACTCCAGTAAAATCCCGATTTCACCCGGAACACTTCCGATATCCAAATATAGGCTTCCAATATATCAATCTTCATGTCTCGACCATTTCGAGACTCCTCGTCATGTCCGTAATCACATCCAGGACTCCAAACAACCTTCGGTACATCAAAACTCATAAACTCATAATATAACTGTCATCGAAACCTTAAGCGTGCGGACCCTACGGGTTCGAGAACTATGTAGACATGACTGAGACACGTTTCCGGTCAATAACCAATAGTGGAACCTGGATGCTCATATTGGCTCCTACATATTCTACGAAGATCTTTATCGGTCAAACCGCATAACAACATACGTTGTTCCCTTTGTCATCGGTATGTTATTTGCCTGAGATTCGATCATCGGTATCCCAATACCTAGTTCAATCTCGTTACCGGCAAGTCTCTTTACTCGTTATGTAATGCATCATTCCGTAACTAACTCATTAGTTACATTGCTTGAAAGGCTTATAGTGATGTGCATTACCGAGAGGGCCCAGAGATACCTCTCCGACAATCGGAGTGACAAAACCTAATCTCAAAACACGCCAACTCAACATGTACCTTTGGAGACATCTGTAGAGCTCCTTTATAATCACCCAGTTACGTTGTGACATTTGGTAGCACACAAAGTGTTCCTCCGATAAACGGGAGTTGCATAATCTCATAGTTGTAGGAACATGTATAAGTCATGAAGAAAGCAATAGCAACATACTAAACGATCAAGTGCTAAGCTAACGGAATGGGTCATGTCAATCACATCATTATACTAATGATGTGATCCCGTTAATTAAATGACAACTTATGTCTATGGTTTAGGAAACATAACCATCTTTGATTAATGAGCTAGTCAAGTAGAGGCATACTAGTGACATTAAGTTTGTCTATGTATTCATACATCTATTATGTTTCCGGTTAATACAATTCTAGCATGAATAACAAACGTTTATCATGATATAAGGAAATAAATAATAACTTTATTATTTCCTCTAGGGCATATTTCCTTCAGTCTCCCACTTGCACTAGAGTCAAAAATCTAGATTACAGAGTAATGATTCTAACACCCATGGAGCCTTGGTGCTGATCATGTTTTCCTCATGGAAGAGGCTTTGTCAACGGGTCTGCAACATTCAGATCCGTATGTATCTTGCAAATCTCTATGTCTCCCACCTGGACTTGGTCCCAGATGGAATTGAAGCGTCTCTTGATGTGCTTGGTCCTCTTGTGAAATTTGGATTCCTTTGCCAAGGCAGTTGCACCAATATTGTCACAGAAGATCTTCATTGGTCCCGATGCACTAGGAATGACACCTAGATCAGAAATGAACTCCTTCATCCAGACTCCTTCATTTGCTGCTTCCGAAGCAGCTATGTACTCCGCTTCGCATGTAGATCCCGCCACGACACTTTGTTTAGAACTGTACCAACTAACAGCTCCACCGTTCAATATAAACACGTATCCGGTTTGCGATTTAGAATCGTCCGGATCAATGTCAAAGCTTGCATCGACGTAACCATTTACGACCAGCTCTTTGTCACCTCCATAAATGAGAAACATATCCTTAGAAATTTTCAGGTATTTCAGGATGATCTTGACCGCTGTCCAGTGATCCACTCCTAGATTACTTTGGTACCTCCCTGCTAAACTTATTGCTAAGCATACATCAGGTCTCGTACACAGCATTGCATACATAATAGAGCCTATGGCTGAAGCATAGGGAACATCTTTCATTTTCTCTCTATCTTCTGCTGTGGTTGGGCATTGAGTCTGACTCAACTTCACACCTTGTAATACAGGCAAGAACCCTTTGTTTGCCTGATCCATTTTGAACTTTTTCGAAACTTTATCAAGGTATGTGCTTTGTGAAAGTCCAATTAAGCGTCTTGATCTATCTCTATAGATCTTGATGCCCAATATGTAAGCAGCTTCACCAAGGTCTTTCATCGAAAAACTTTTATTCAAGTATCCTTTTATTCTATCCAGAAATTCTACATATAATATCAGAAATGGTACAGAGCTACCACTCACTTTCTTGTAAATACAGGCTTCTCCAAAAGTCTGTATAAAACCATATGCTTTGATCACACTATCAAAGCGTTTATTCCAACTCCGAGAGGCTCGCACCAGTCCATAAATGGATCGCTGGAGCTTGCACACTTTGTTAGCATCTTTTGGATCGACAAAACTTTCTGGTTGCATCATATACAACTCTTCTTCTAGAAATCCATTCAGGAATGCAATTTTGACATCCATTTGCCAAATTTCATAATCATAAAATGCGGCAATTGCTAAAATGATTCGGACAGACTTAAGCATCGCTACGGGTGAGAAAGTATCATCTTAGTCAACCCCTTGAACTTGTTGAAAACCTTTTGCAACAAGTCGAGCTTTGTAGACAGTTACATTACCATCAGCGCCAGTCTTCTTCTTGAAGATTCATTTATTCTCGGTGGCTTGCCGATCATCGGGCAAGTCAACCAAAGTCCATACTTTGTTCTCATACATGGATCCGATCTCAGATTTCATGGCCTCATGCCATTTTGCGGAATCTGGGCTCATCATCGCTTCCTCATAGTTCGTAGGTTCGCCATGGTCAAGTAACATGACTTCCAGAATACGATTACCGTACCACTCTGGGGCGGATCTTACTCTGGATGACCTACGAGGTTCTGTAGTAACTTGATCTGAAGTTTCATGATCAATATCATTAGCTTCCTCACTGATTGGTGTAGTTGTCACAGGAAACGGTTTCTGTGATGAACTACTTTCCAATAAGGGAGCAGGTACAGTTACCTCATCAAGTTCTACTTTCCTCCCACTCACTTCTTTCGAGAGAAACTCCTTTTCTAGAAAGGATCCGAATTTAGCAACAGAAGTCTTGCCTTCAGATCTGCGATAGAAGGTGTACCCAATAGTCTCTTTTGGGTATCCTATGAAGACACATTTCTCCGATTTGGGTTCGAGCTTATCTGGTTGAAGTTTCTTCACATAAGCATCGCAACCCTAAACGTTAAGAAACGACAACTTTGGTTTCTTGCCAAACCACAGTTCATAAGGCGCCGTCTCAATGGATTTTGATGGTGCCCTATTTAACGTGAATGCGGCCGTCTCTAAAGCATAACCCCAAAATGATAGCGGTAAATCAGTAAGAGACATCATAGATCGCACCATATCTAGTAAAGTACGATTACGACTTCGGACACACCATTTCGTTGTGGTGTTCCGGGTGGCGTGAGTTGTGAAACTATTCTGCATTGTTTCAAATGTAAACCAAACTCGTAACTCAAATATTCTCCTCCATGATCAGATCGTAGAAACTTTATTTTCTTGTTACGATGATTTTTCACTTCGCTCTAAAATTCTTTGAACTTTTCAAATGTTTCAGACTTGTGTTTCATTAAGTAGATATACCCATATCTGCTCAAATCATCTGTGAAGCTGAGAAAATAACGACACCCGCCGCGAGCCTCAGTATTCATTGGACCACACACATCAGTATGTATGATTTCCAATAAATCAGTTGCTCGCTCCATAGTTCCGGAGAACGGCGTTTTAGTCATCTTGCCCGTAAGGCACGGTTCGCAAGTACCAAGTGATTCATGATCAAGTGACTCAAGAAGTCCATCAGTATGGAGTTTCTTCATGCGCTTTACACCAATATGACCCAAACGGCAGTGCCACAAATAAGTTGCACTATCATTATAAACTCTGCATCTTTTGGCTTCAACATTATGAATACGTGTATCACCACTATCGAGATTTAATAAAAATAGACCACTCTTCAAGGGTGCATGACCATAAAAGATATTACTCATATAAATAGAACAACCATTATTCTCTGATTTAAATGAATAAACGTCTCGCATCAAACAAGATCCAGATATAATGTTCATGCTTAACGCTGGCACCAAATAACAATTATTCAGGTGTAAAACTAATCCCGAAGGCAGATGTAGAGGTAGCGTGCCGACTACGATCACATCGACTTTGGAACCATTTCCCACGCGCATCGTCACCTCGTCCTTAGCCAATCTTCGCTTAATCTGTAGTCCCTGTTTCGAGTTGCAAATATTAGCAACAGAACCAGTATCAAATACCCAGGTGCTACTGTGAGCATTAGTAAGGTACACATCAATAACATGTATATCACATATACCTTTGTTCACCTTGCCATCCTTCTTATCCGCCAAATACTTGGGGCAGTTCCGCTTCCAGTGACCAGTCTGTTTGCAGTAGAAGCACTCAGTCTCAGGCTTAGGTCCAGAGTTGGGTTTTTTATCTTGAGCAGCAACTTGTTTGCTGTTCTTCTTGAAGTTCCCCTTCTTCTTCCCTTTACCATTTTTCTTGAAACTGGTGGTCTTATTGACCATCAACACTTGATGCTCCTTCTTGATTTCTACCTCCACAGCCTTTAGCATTGCGAAGAGCTCGGGAATAGTCTTGTCCATCCCTTGGATGTTATAGTTCATCATGAAGCTCTTGTAGCTTGGTGGCAGTGATTGAAGAATTCTGTCAATGACACTATCATCAGGAGGATTAACTCCCAGTTGAATCAAGTGATTATTATACCCAGACATTTTGAATATATGTTCACTGACAGAACTATTCTCTTCCATCTTGCAGCTATAGAACTTATTGGAGACTTCATATCTCTCAATCCGGGCATTTGCTTGAAATATTAACTTCAACTCCTGGAACATCTCATATGCTCCATGACGTTCAAAATGCCGCTGAAGTCCCGGTTCTAAGCCGTAAAGCATGGCACACTGAACTATTGAGTAGTCATCAGCTTTGCTCTGCCAGACGTTCTTAACGTCGTCAGTTGCATCTGCAGCAGGCCTGGCACCCAGCGGTGCTTCCAGGACGTAATTCTTCTGTGCAACAATGAGGATAATCCTCAAGTTACGGACCCAGTCCCTGTAATTGCTACCATCATCTTTCAACTTAGCTTTCTCAAGGAACGCATTAAAATTCAACGGAACAATAGCACGAGCCATCTATCTACAACAAACATAGACAAGCAAAATACTATCAGGTACTAAGTTCATGATACATTTAAGTTCAATTAATCATATTACTAAAGAACTCCCACTTACACAGACATCTCTCTAGTCATCTAAGTGATCACGTGATCCAAATCAACTAAACCATATCCGATCATCACGTGAGATGGAGTAGTTTTCAATGGTGAACATCACTATATTGATCATATCTACTATATGATTCACGTTCGACCTTTCGATCTCCGTGTTCCGAGGCCATATCTGTATATGCTAGGCTCGTCAAGTTTAACCTGAGTATTCCGCGTGTGCAACTGTTTTGCACCCGTTGTATTTGAACGTAGAGCCTATCACACCCGATCATCACGTGGTGTCTCAGCACGAAGATCTTTCACAACGGTGCATACTCAGGGAGAACACTTCTTGATAATTAGTGAGAGATCATCTTATAATGCTACCGTCAATCAAAGCAAAATAAGATGCATAAAGGATAAACATCACATGCAATCAATATAAGTGATATGATATGGCCATCATCATCTTGTGCTTGTGATCTCCATCTCCGAAGCACCGTTGTGATCACCATCGTCACCGGCCCGACACCTTGATCTCCATCGTAGCATCGTTGTCGTTTTGCCATCTATTGCTTCTACGACTATCGCTATTGCTTAGTGATAAAGTAAAGCAATTACAGGGCGCTTGCATTTCATACAATAAAGCGACAACCATATGGCTCCTGCCAGTTGCTGATAACTCGGTTACAAAACATGATCATCTCATACAATAAAATATAACATCACGTCTTGACCATATCACATCACAACATGCCCTGCAAAAACAAGTTAGACGTCCTCTAATTTGTTGTTGCAAATTTTACGTGGCTGCTACGGGTTGAGCAAGAACCGTTCTTACGTATGCATCAAAACCACAACGATAGTTCATCAAGTTAGTGCTGTTTTAACCTTCGCAAGGACCGGGCGTAGCCACACTCGGTTCAACTAAAGTTTGAGAAACTGACACCCGCCAGCCACCTGTGTGCAAAGCACGTCGGTAGAACCAGTCTTGCGTAAGCGTACGCGTAATGTCGGTCTGGACCGCTTCATCCAACAATACCGCCGAACCAAAGTATGACATGCTGGTAAGCAGTATGACTTGTATCGCCCACAACTCAGCTGTGTTCTTCTCGTGCATATAACATCTACGCATAAAACCAGGCTCGGATGCCATTGTTGGGGAATGTAGTAATTTAAAAAAAATTCCTACGCACACGCAAGATCATGGTGATGCATAGCAACGAGAGGGGACAGTGTCGTCCACGTACCCTCGTAGACCGAAAGCGGAAGCATTAGAACAACGCGGTTGATGTAGTCGTACATCTTCACGGCCCGACCGATCAAGCACCGAAACTACGACACCTCCGAGTTCTAGCACACGTTCAGCTCGATGACGTCCCTCGAACTCCGATCTAGCCGAGTGTCGAGGGAGAGTTCCATCAGCACGACGGTGTGGTGACGATCTTGATGTTCTACTGTCGTAGGGCTTCGCCTAAGCACCGCTACAATATTATCGAGGAGGACTATGGTGGAGGGGGGGCACCGCACACGGCTAAGAGATCAAGAGATCAATTGTTGTGTCTAGAGGTGCCCCCTGCCCCTGTATATAAAGGAGCAAGGGGGGAGGGGGCGACCGGGTAGGGAGGAGGTGCGCCAAGGGGAGTCCTACTCCCACCGGGAGTAGGACTCCCTCCTTCCTTGTTGGACTTGGAGAAGGGGGGAAAGAGGAGGGAGAGAGAGGAAGGAAAGGGGGGGCGCCGTCCCCTCTCCTTGTCCTATTCGGACTAGGGGGGAGGGGTGCGCGGCCCTGCCATGGCCTCCTCTCCTCTTCTCCACTAAAGCCCATTATGGCCCATTAAGCCCCTGGGGGGTTCCGGTAACCTCCCGGTACTCCGGTAAAATCCCGATTTCACCCGGAACACTTCCGATATCCAAATATAGGCTTCCAATATATCAATCTTCATGTCTCGACCATTTCAAGACTCCTCGTCATGTCCGTAATCACATCCGGGACTCCGAACAACCTTTGGTACATCAAAACTCATAAACTCATAATATAACTGTCATTGAAACCTTAAGCGTGCGGACCCTACGGGTTTGAGAACTATGTAGACATGACCGAGACACGTTTCCGGTCAATAACCAATAGCGGAACCTGGATGCTCATATTGGCTCCTACATATTCTACGAAGATCTTTATCGGTCAAACCACATAACAACATACGTTGTTCCCTTTGTCATCGGTATGTTACTTGCCCGAGATTCGATCGTCAGTATCTCAATACCTAGTTCAATCTCGTTACCGAA
This sequence comes from Triticum timopheevii, assembly GCA_963921465.1. NCBI lineage: Eukaryota > Viridiplantae > Streptophyta > Magnoliopsida > Poales > Poaceae > Triticum > Triticum timopheevii. The sequence continues at coordinate 500,858,555 of OY997266.1, read as the reverse complement.
AAGTCTCTTTACTCATTATGTAATGCATCATTCCATAACTAACTCATTAGTTACATTGCTTGTAAGGCTTATAGTGATGTGCATTATCGAGAGGGCCAAGAGATACCTCTCCGACAATCGGAGTGACAAAACCTAATCTCGAAATACGCCAACTCAACATGTACCTTTGGAGACACCTGTAGAGCTCCTTTATAATCACCCAGTTACGTTTTGACGTTTGGTAGCACACAAAGTGTTCCTCTGGTAAATGGGAGTTGCATAATCTCATAGTTGTAGGAACATGTATAAGTCATGAAGAAAGCAATAGCAACATACTAAACGATCAAGTGCTAAGCTAACGGAATGGGTCATGTCAATCACATCATTCTACTAATGATGTGATCCCGTTAATTAAATAACAACTTATGTCTATGGTTTAGGAAACATAACCATCTTTGATTAATGAGCTAGTCAAGTAGAGGCATACTAGTGACATTAAGTTTGTCTATGTATTCACACAGGTATTATGTTTCCGGTTAATACAATTCTAGCATGAATAATAAACGTTTATCATGATATAAGGAAATAAATAATAACTTTATTATTGCCTCTAGGGCATATTTCCTTCAGCGTCCCTGCATCCAGAGCGCCGTTGTGCCGTCGCGCTGGCGCAGTCGCGCGCACCGATGGGTCGTGAGCCGCGACTGGTCGAAGCAGTGGCTGCCGCGACCTATAGGCCCAGATCGGGCCCATGACGGCCGCGCTGCCATCGCCCACGCCTCAGCCGCAGCGCACCGGGGACTGTTGAGGGTCTCCGCCTCATCCGCGCTGCACTAGCCCAGTGCCGCCGCCTCACCACCTCATCTTATCCTCCAAAGACCACGCGCCCGACACTACACATCTCCGTTTTGAGGCACAACTGACGCGTGCCTCCACTGACCCACCTTCGCCGCCATCACCGGCGTCGGTGACCAGGGAAATCATGATTGGGAGGCCTAGGCTAGGGTGTCGTGGTTCTAAGTCTGACAGTAGAATGGGGGGTAGGTATGGAGAGGCAAGATCCTAGCTATGGAGCAGTTGTAAGGACAAGGGATGTACAAGTTCAGGCCCTTCTCGGAGGAAGTAACGGCCCTACGTCTCGGAGCCCGGAGGTGGTCGACTGGATTATGTGTGTATAGATTACAGGGGTGCGAACCCTTTACACTGAGGAGGGGGGTGGCTTATATAGTGTCTGCCAGACCCCTCCGGCCTTTAGTTATGCAGGGCTTAAAGTACATTAAGGCTAGGCGTTACTGGTAACGCCTTACATAAAGTGTCCTAAATGCCATAAAGACTACTTAATTGCAGACCGTTTGGATGCAGAGTGGCTCTTGATCTCCTGGTGGTCGAGTGAGTCTTCATGGTCGAGTCCTTCGAGTCCGTCGAGTGAAGTCTCTCTTGGTCGACTGGAAGGCAGTTTCTTCTGAGGGTGTCCTTGGGAAGGGTACTTAAGACAGGTCTATGACCCTACCCTAGGTACATTACTTCATCATTAGCCCCCGAATGGATCGAGGTTTGAGTGAGGAAGGAGTTGACAATATTTCCGACCTATTTTTGTGTTCTGACCATGTCTCATTTCGGACCAATAATCTTTTTGTTGATGGCAGCAACTTTTCTTTCAGTCGCCTTGATCCATTCTTTTCTTCTGTCGAGTGAACTTTTGAACTTAGTAAACTTCCGAGCGACGGATCGCAGGAAATCTTCCGTCTGACAGATTGATCTGTTGTTAGCGGATTTTGTGGGATCCGAATTTTGGGAAGCGCGCGAAGCGGGGCGGACCGCGGCGCTCGGATGGGATAGGGCATAGGCACCTCGATTTCTGCGCCGCCTTTTTCACCACGTATCGCGTGCGCGCGACTGTTTCGGGATGTGATAGGATCGCCCGGGCCCACTCGTCAGCCACTCGGAGGCATCCTTATAAAAGGCACCAGGCGAGGGTTTTTGAACAGTATCCCCCATTCCTCCTTCTGCCCTCTCCATGTCCGCCCGCCGTGCCCGCTCTCGCCCCCGCCCATCCACTCCTCGTGTGCTTCGTCGGCGACAATGGTGAAGGAGAAGACGGCGGCTTTGGAGCGTGCGAAGAAGGCGACGACGACAGGGAAGGCGAAAGGGAGAGCGTCCAGTCGGGGCGGATCCTCGTCAAGGTTCCGCCTGCCGCAAGGTTGGGTCCAAGGGGATTGGATCCGCTCGACCATCACTGAGACGGATCTCAGTGAGATGGCTAACGAGGGCTTGATCCCTCACGGGGCAGCGAGGCTCCCGGGGAACGAGTGGCAACCGCAGCCGCAGGAGGGTGAGTGTGTTCTTCTAGCTTCTCACGTAGACCGTGGGTTCTCCCTGCCTCCGAGTGTTTTCTTCTGTGGGTTGTTGAATTTCTTTGGGGCGCAACTCCACCATTTCAATCCAAATTCCATTGCCTACCTTGCTGCCTTCGTGTCCATGTGCGAGAACTTCCTGGGTTGTCGACCACACTGGGGTCTCTTTAAGCACATATTCACTTGTCGCTCTCACATAGTGAAAAAGGCGAGTCCGGATGACGATAGGACTAAGGTTATTCAGATGTGTGGGGGTCTTGGGATTCAGATGAGGAGCAATAGTACTTTTCTGGCCATGATCCTTCCTGAGTCGGTCAGAGGATGGCAGTCGACTTGGTTCTACTGCCAAGATGAGTCGACACCGGGGCAGTCGACTGGTCTCCCTCCGTTTTCCATGGACCGAGTGAACAAGCCCTCTTCTCTGAAGGTGCTCCCTGAGGAGAAAGCCCAAGTAAAAATGTTGATGGAGCGTGTAGTCCAGCTAGTTCGGGAAGGAGTGACGGGTATGGACCTTCTGGAGGTCTACCTTAGGCGGCGCATCCAACCACTTCAGTACCGAGGCCACCCGATGTGGCTGTACTATGGAACCGAGGATGAAACTTGGGTCCATCCAGAAGCAGTCGACGACGACACACTGGAGAGGTGGATGACCGCGATCATAGGGAATAAGGACAACCCTCGAGGAGCTAGGAGGATTCCACCACTCGACCATTCCTACACTCCGGACACGGTATGCCCACTTTATCCTCCATTTTAATGTTGCTATACTCATTCTGCTTTTGCTGCAAATTGGTCGATTGATCTTTGTATTGTTGTCTGTCAGGCCACCACCGAATTATACTCGATTCCCAATGGAGCACAGACGCCAACTGAGGAGGAAGAAGGAAGTGGGGGAGAAAGCCAGGAGGAGTGGGATTCGGATGCTGCTACTGATGATGAAGGTTATGACACTGGTGAGGAGGAAGAAGAGGAGGAGGAGGAAGTTGCACCGCCTCGCTCGGAAAGATGCTCGAAGCTCGTCCATGACCCTGCGACCGAACGTGGTAAGGGGGTCGCAACTGTCACTTAGTCGACCAAGCGCCCTTGAACCACTTCTCCGGTGCCGACTGAGAAAGCTCCGACGCAATCCAGGGTGGCACCGTCGAAGCCGGCTAAGGTCTTGCCGAAGATGAAGATGGTGATCCTCACTATCTCAGGGTAATGATGCTACTTGAGTTTTTCTATTCCCCATGAACTTATCTTTGGTCGACTCATGAATCAACCGACTGACTTTTGGAACAGCAGCGCTGCTACTTCTGATACCTCGGCCAGGGCTGAAGATCACGAGATGGAAGACGCTACCACTTCAAAACCTGGTATGACTTTCATAGTTCCGTCTTCAGTCGATTGGCTCTTTGTCTCTAATTTTGATTCTTTTCTATAGCTCCGTCTAATGTCGTTATTACCCTTCCTGACGACAACGATGAGGAACCACTGAAGCAAAGGAGGAGCAGGAAAGCGTCTGCTGGCAAGGCGACTCAGGACATGCCAGCGCCCGAGACACTGGTCGCAGAAGGAGAGAACATCACTCGGCCTACCGTATCTTTTGCGGTGCCGTTGACGAGTGCTCGCCCCACGTCGTCGAGTGCTGCACAGCCTTCACTTTTCTCGACCCACTACGTCCCAGAGGACCAAGCCAGTGCTACGAAAGAAGCAATACGCCAGGCGGGAGTCATGATGGAGCAAGTGAAGGCCATCCGAGAAGCCAGCCAGGCAGCCTATGACGCCAGTTCAACTCTTCAGAGTAACGTTCAGGTCAGTCGGTCACCGCCTGTTCTGTTAGGATATGACGTCTGAAGATTCTTCTTTCTGAAATTCCTAGTGATTGTCCTACACCCACTGGGTGTGTCAATTGAAATTCCGAGTTAGTGGGGGCACGCTGAGTGCACCCACTGGGTGTAGTCCCCAAGGCTATGGTGGACTGCTGGCAGTCGACCATAGTCTTTATATCTTAAGTTTTTCCTTCATTCGATTAGGTCGAATGGACTTACAGACCGGTGGGGGCACGCTGAGTGCACCCACTGGGTGTAGTCCCCGAGACTGTGGTCGACTGCTGGCAGTTGACTACAGTCTGAAGAACATGTCCTGTTTTTTTTGTTGGTCGACTGGTCGACTCTAACTTGATAGAACTAGTGGGGGCACGCTGTGTGCACCCACTGGGTGTAGTCCCCGAGACTATGGTCGAATGTTTGTATTCGGCTGTAGTCTTAGAAACGTATGATTTTTCCTTAGTCACTCGGAAGTGAATTGTCTTTGACATTTTGTCGATTGGTTTTTCGTAGAAATCCTGTGACCTTGCGGCTCGTTACACTGAGTTCGAGAACAAACACATCCAGCTCGAGCTTGATCTGAAGCTGCCCAGGAGAATTTAAAGAAGGCGAAGGAGGAAGCTAAAGGTATGTTTTGTGAGCCTTTCGACGACTGGCTTTGCCCCTCATTTGTTTCAAATTCTGACCTTGCTGTAACTTTGCAGGCAAAGTGAAGGATGCCCAGAAGAAGAAAGACCTTGAGTTGGCTGAAATGCAGAAAACAGCTTTAGAGAAGACCAAGCTCGCAGACGAGAAGTTGGCTTCGGTCACCAAGCTTGAAGAAGAAAACACCAATCTGAAAGCTGCTCTTGATGCTGCCAACAAAGAGGTCAGTCGACTGAAAAGTGATAAAATTGCCCTGAGTGACAAGGCCAGTGAGTTGGTGGGGAAGAAGAACGATCTGGAGGCTTATCTGGGCGGACTCACCAAGAAGCTATTCCTCATGCTCGAAGGTAATCTTTTGCACCAAACAGGTATTTTAACTGTGATCTTTCCATTCGACTGTTGTCTTGACTCGGTGGTTGTGCTTGCAGAATTTTGCCAGAACTTCGAAGAGGAGACTGGTCGACTGGAGCCAAACCTGGACCCCATCAACTCTCCTGTGACGGATGAAGTCGCCATGAACGTGTTCTGGCTCGAATCTCGTGTTGTTGCCGTCGTTGATTATCTCGCAAGGCTGAAGGTCGCCACTTCCCGCATCGACACCACGCTCTGGCCCAGAGAGACGCTCCAGAATGACCTTGAGTCTCTGATGACTCGACTGAACACAGTCCCAAGTTGAGTGCAGGAGTGGAAGAAGTCTTCTGCCAGGTGTGGCGCTGGCGTTTCTCTATCTCTGGCCCGAGTTCATTGCAAGGAAGCACGAGAGGACAAGCTGGCGGCCCTTAGGGTGGCTAACACCAAGAAACACGATTTCCGGTCATTCATGGAGACCTTCATCGCCGCTGCCACTCGGATTGCTGATGGAATCGACCTGGACGAGTTTGTTGCACCTTCCAGCCCTCCACAGGAGGGGTAAAAAACTTCTTGAGCTCGACACTTTAAATTTGCCTCGGTATGCCGAGTGATTTTTGTATCCGACAAACCTTAACAGGCTTAGCGCCTGAGCACTTTCGGTTCCGTTAGGTGTTATCCGAATTTGGATTCGACGTTTTAAATATGCTTGCATTTGGTTTGAGGTATCTTTTGCAGGTTAAAGTGAGGTGCTTATTGCAATCGACTTGTTCCCCAATTCACTTAGGCAGGCACTGGGCTGCAGCTAAGCCTCCGAGTGGGAGGTCTGCTCTCCACTCGGTAGGATTTTCAAAACTTAGGCGAGCACTGGGCTGCAGCTAAGCCCCCGAGTGGGAGGTCTGCTCTCCACTCGGTAGGATTCTCAAAACTTAGGCGAGGACTGGGCTGCAGCTAAGCCCCCGAGTGGGAGGTCTGCTCTCCACTCGGTAGGATTTTCAAAACTTAGGCGAGCCCTGGGCTGCAGCTAAGCCCCCGAGTGGGAGGTCTGCTCTCCACTCGGTAGGATTTTCAAAACTTAGGCGAGCACTGGGCTGCAGCTAAGCCCCCGAGTGGGAGGTCTGCTCTCCACTCGGTAGGATTTTTAAGACGTCTTTCTTATGGAAAACACATTGTACTTGTGGCATAGCTCGAAGGAGAGGATAGCAGTCGACCTGCACCTCGTCCTCCCTGCAGAGCGCATGTTGTACTTGTGGCGTAGCTTGGAGGAGAGGGTAGCAGTCGACCTGCACCTCGTCCTTCATGTAAAGCGCACGTTGTACTTGTGGCGTAGCTCGGAGGAGAGGGTGGCAGTCGACCTGCACCTCGTCCTCCTTGCGAGCGCACGTTGTACTTGTACTTAGGCGAGTACTTAGACTGCAGCTAAGCCCCCGAGTGGGAAGCTGGCTCGCCACTCGGTGGGATTTTATTGAAACTTAGGCGAGTACTTGGACTGCATCTAAGCCCCCGAGTGGGAGAATGGCTGGCCACTCAGTAGGATTTTATTGAAACTTAGGCGAGTACTTGGACTGCAGCTAAGCCCCCGAGTGGGAGGCCGGCTCACCACTCGGTAAGGATTTTTTTTACAAACTTAGGCGAAACGGATTCGCAGCTAAGCCACCCACTGAGGGGGAATTTTACTGAACAAATAAAAGTGACAAAAATCATTGGGGAAATTATGACACTATTATCTTGCAAAACATGAACTACAGAAGTACTTTTATTACAACTCATCCGAGTGAATACTTAAGTGTAAAAGGGGCGGAGTAACTCCGCGTTCCAAGCTCGGGGCTCGTCGATGTTGTGCTCGATGTTGTAGAGACGGTACGCTCCGTTGTGGAGAACCTTGGTGACGATGAAGGGTCCTTCCCAAGAAGGAGCAAGCTTGTGTGGTTTTTGCTGATCTACTCGGAGAACCAAATCCCCTTCCTGGAAGGCTCGACTCTCCACGTTTTTGGCGTGGAAGCGACGCAAGTCCTGTTGGTAGATGGTCGATCGGATCAGTGCCATCTCCCTTTCTTCCTCTAAAAGGTCGACTGCATCCTGCCGCACTTGTTCTGCTTCAGCTTCGGTGTAGAGCTCGACTCGAGGAGCATTGTGGAGCAGATCACTCGGCAAGACCGCTTCAGCTCCGTAGACCAAGAAGAATGGAGTTCTTCCAGTCGACCGATTAGGCGTGGTCCTTAGACCCCACAACACCGAGGGAAGGTCATCGACCCATGCTCCAGCCGCATGCTTGAGGTCATGCATCAGTCGGGGTTTCAACCCTTTGAGGATCAAGCCATTGGCTCGCTCCGCTTGTCCATTCGACTGGGGATGGGCGACTGAAGCATAGTCTACTCGTGTGCCCTGAGATGTGCAGAATGCCCTGAATTCCTCCGAATCGAAGTTTGATCCATTGTCAGTGATGATGCTATGTGGGACTCCATATCTGAATATCAGTTCTCTGATGAAGCTGACAGCAGTACCGGCGTCAAGGTTCTTGATGGGTTTAGCCTCAATCCACTTGGTGAACTTGTCGACTGCTACCAGTACATGTGTGAAACCGCTTCGTCCTGTTCTAAAGGGACCAACCATATCCAAACCCCATACTGCGAAGGGCCAGATGAGTGGTATGGTCTTCAGAGCTGATGCAGGCTTGTGTGACATGTTGGAGTAAAATTGGCATCCCTCGCACTTGTCGACTATTTCCTTTGCCATTTCATTCGCTCTTGGCCAATAAAATCCGGCTCGGTATGCTTTGGCCACGATGGTCCGAGAGGATGCATGATGACCACAGGTCCCCGAGTGGATGTCATCAAGGATTATTCGACCTTCTTCTGGCGTTATGCACTTCTGACCAACTCCAGTCGCGCTCTCTCGGTATAGCTGCCCTTTGATCATAGTAAAGGCCTTGGATCGGCGGACGATCTGTTGAGCCTCTTCCTCGTCCTCCGGGAGCTCTTTTCTCAGGATATACGCGATATATGGAACTGTCCAATCAGGAGTGATTACTAAAGCCTCCATGACCAAGTCGACCACTGCTGGAACTTCAACCTCAGTCAGATCTGTGGCACTCTTGGGCTGCGGAGCTTCTTCGGTAAAAGGATCTTCTTTGACTGATGGAGTATGGATATGTTCCAAGAACACATCGCTGGGAATGGCTTCTCTCTTGGAACCTATCTTTGCCAAATCATCAGCCGCTTGATTTTTCAGTCGGGGTATATGATGGAGCTCTAACCCCTCAAACTTCTTTTCAAGCTTCCTCACTGCATTACAATATCCAGTCATGGCTGGGCTTCTAACGTCCCACTCCATCACTTGGTTGACCACCAAATCTGAGTCTCCATAAACCATAAGGCGACGGACGCCGAGTGAAATGGCCATGCGTAATCCATACAAAAGGGCCTCTTATTCTGCCTCATTGTTGGAGGAATCAAAGTGAATCTGGAGCACATATCTGAGCTTATCCCCTCTGGGGGAAACCAAGACTACCCCAGCACCGGAACTATTTAACATCTTAGAGCCATCAAAGAACATGGTCCAATGCTCCGAGTGAACTTGAGTCGGCTGCTGCTGTTCAATCCACTCGGCAAGGAAGTCTGCTATTGCTTGGGACTTAATGGCTTTCTTTGCCTCAAACTTGATATCAAGGGGAAGGAGTTCAGTCGCCCATTTCGCCACTCGACCAGTTGCATCTCTGTTGTGCAGAATCTCTGAAAGTGGAGCGTCGCTGACGGCTGTAATGGAATGATCAGAGAAATAATGAGCAACCTTCTTCGTGGTCATGTAGATCCCATACACAAGCTTCTGATAATGAGGATATCTTTGCTTTGATGGAGTCAAAACTTCAGACAGATAGTACACTGGGCGCTGAACTTTGAAGGCTTTCCCTTCTTCTTCCCGTTCGACCGTAAGTACTGTACTGACGACTTGTCCTGTGGCTGCAATATAAAGCAACAGAGGCTCTTTGTTGATTGGAGCAGCAAGCACCGGCTGGGTGGAGAGCAGAGCTTTTAGCTCAGCAAACGCTGCATCAGCTTCTGGAGTCCACTCGAACTTGTCTGCCTTCTTCATCAGTCGGTAAAGAGGCAATGCCTTTTCACCGAGTCGAGAGATGAATCAACTTAACACGGCCAAACATCCAGTAAGCTTCTGGACATCGTGCACCCGCACAGGGCGTTTCATTCGAAGTATAGTGCCAACTTTTTCTGGGTTAGCATCGATTCCTCGTTCGGAAACAAGAAAACCGAGTAACTTTCCACCAGGAACTCCGAATGTGCACTTTGATGGATTGAGCTTGATATCATACCTCCTGAGATTGGCAAATGTTTCAGCGAGGTCAGTCAACAGGTCGGAACCTTTTCGTGATTTGACCACAATATCATCCATGTACGCTTCAACGTTCCGACTGATTTGAGTGAGTAAACACTTCTGAATTATCCGCATGAACGTGGCTCCGGCATTCTTGAGGCCGAATGGCATGGTGACATAGCAGAAGCACCCGAATGGAGTGATGAAAGCTGTTTTTATCTCATCGGGTCCATACAGATGGATCTGATGGTACCCGGAATAGGCGTCTAGAAAAGACAATCTCTCACATCCCGCAGTCGAGTCGACAATTTGGTCGATGTCAGGGAGAGGAAAATGATCTTTCGGGCAGGCCCGATTGATGTGTTTGAAATCAATGCACATGCGGAGTGACTTGTCCTTCTTGGGAACCATGACGACATTGGCGAGCCACTCGGAGTGGTATATCTCTCGGATAAACCCTGCCGCCAATAGTCAAGCCACCTCCTCACCAATGGCTTTTCTCTTCTGGACGGCGGACCGTCGAAGATGTTCTTTGACTGGTTTCGCTGTTGAGTCGACTCTAAGGCGATGCTCAGCCAGTCCCCTGGGAACACCGGGCATGTCAGCAGGCTTCCATGCAAAGATGTCCCAGTTCTCACAGAGGAACTGGATGAGCGCTTCTTCCTATTTAGGGTCGAGTGTTGTGGAAATATGGGTCGGAGCCGCATTGGGGTCGGTCGGATGAATGTGAACAGGCTTCATCTCACCGGACGACTGAAATGCTGATTCTGTGGCAGGCTTCTTGTCCCGCAACAAATCACTCGGGTCTGCATTCTTCTTGTGCCCCTCCAGCTCTACCATCGTTATCTGCGAATCGGCAATTTTCGAGCCTTTCTGAAACACTCTTCTGCCTTCTTCCGATTGCCAGTAACAGTGATCACACCCTTGGGGCCGGGCATCTTCAGTTTGAGGTACACATAACATGGTCGAGCCATGAACCGTGCGTAAGCTGGTCTCCCAAAAATAGCGTGGTAAGCGCTCTGAAAATCCATGACTTCAAATGTCAGCTTCTCTTTGCGGAAATGCTTCGAGTCACCGAACACCAAATACAGAGCTATTTGGCCGAGTGACTCAGCCTTCTTTCCAGGTATAACTCCATGAAAACTCATGTTGCTGGTGCTCAGTCGGGACATCGAAATGCCCATTCCTTTTAGCGTCTCCGCATATAATATGTTCAGTCCACTACCACCATCCATTAGCACCTTCGTCAGTCGAGTGCCTTCGACGATCGGGTCGACCACCAAAGCTTGCCTCCCAGGGGTGGCTATATGAGTCGGGTGATCAGACTGGTCGAATGTAATGGGAGTTTGGGACCATCTCAGATAACTGGGTGTCGCCGGGGCGACCATATTCACCTCACGGTTGATAACCTTCAGTCGGCTTTTGCTTTCCACATCAGCAAAGATCATCAGAGTGGAGTTAACATGAGGATATCCTCCATCACTGTCCTCCTTGTCTTCGGCTTTGTCCGACTCCTTTTCCTTGTCCTTGGGCTGTTTTCCTTGGAACTGCTGGATCAAGAGCCGGCATTGGCGAGTGGTATGCTTCGGGTAGATGAAATTACCCTCTTCGTCCTTCTTCGTGTGGATGTGACACGACAGATCCATCACGTCATTTCCTTCTTTATCCTTCACCTTCTTGGGGTTCTAGGATCCTTTGGGTTTTCCTTTGAACTTGCCCTGAGTCACGGCCAGAGCCTCTCCAGGAGCCGCTGGCTCGGCCTTCCGCTTCTGCTTTCGACTCGAGTTTCCTTTCTCCGACTGACTAGGCTTGTACTTGCTGCTCCGAAGTCGGTCCTCCTCTTCGCCATTGGCGTACTTGGTAGCAATTTCCATCATTCGACTCAGGGTCATATCTCCGGTCCGACCAAACTTCAAACTCAATTCTCTGTTCTTAACACCATCCTTGAAGGCGCAGACTGCCTGATGATCAGACACGTTCTCCACGGTATGATGCAAAGTGATCCATCTCTGAATATAATCTCTTAAGGTCTCATTCCACTTCTGCACGCAAACTTGCAGCTCTGTCAATCCAGCTGGTCGCTTGCAAGTTCCCTCGAATGTTCTGACGAACACTCGGGAAAGATCTTCCCAAGTGTAAATGCTGCTAGGAGCTAACTGATTCAACCACGCCCGGTGTCACGCCCAATATGTGACCCTATCCAAAAGGAACTCGAAGGTCCCACCAAGGATAGACCCGCATATTGAAACGCTTTTGCAAGGTGGATATCATTACAACAACATTACATAATAGATGGGGATACATACATAAGGAATACAATGCCACACGAATACAACATCATCTTACATAAGAGCACCATCCGACTATGGATGAAACACAAACAGAAGCTCAAACGACATCCACCCTGCTAGCCCAGGCTGCCGACCTGGAACCTATCCCCTGATTGAAGTAGAAGCAGAAGAAGAACTCCAAAACAAGCAAACATCACTCTCGCGTTAGGATCATCGCATAACCTGTACCTGCAACTGTTGTTGTAGTAATCTGTGAGCCACGAGGACTCAGCAATCCCATTACCATGGGTATCAAGACTAGCAAAGCTTAATGGGAAAGGAAGGGGTAAAGTGGTGAGGTTGCAGCAGTGGCTAAGCATATATGGTGGCTAACCAACGCAAATAAGAGCGAGAAGAGAAGCAAAGGAACGATCGTCAACTAGCAATGATCAAGAGGTGATCCCGAACACCTACTTACGTCAAACATAACCCAGAAACCGTGTTTACTTCCCGGACTCCGCCGAGAAGAGATCATCACGGCTACACACGCGAATGATGCGTTTTAATTCTGATTTGGTGATAAGTTATCTACAACCGGACATTAACAAATTCCCATCTGCCACATAACCGCGGGCACAGCTCTCGAAAGTTTAAACCCTGCAGGGGTGTCCCAACTTAGCCCATGATAAGCTCTCGCGATCAATGAAGGATATACCTTCTCCCAGGAAGACCCGATCAGTCTCGGAATCCCGGTTTACAAGACATTTCGACAATGGTAAAACAAGACCAGCAAAGCTGTGACGCCCCTGATTCAATCGTACACTAATCATGCACGCAAACGTGTACGATCAAGATCAGGGACTCACGGGAAGATATCACAACACAACTCTAAAAACATAAATAAGTCATACAAGCATCATAATACAAGCCAGGGGCCTCGACGGCTCGAATACAAGTGCTCGATCATAGACGAGTCAGCGGAAGCAACAATATCTGAGTACAGACATAAGTTAAACAAGTATGCCTTAAGAAGGCTAGCACAAACTGGAATACAGATCGAAAGAGGCGCAGGCCTCCTGCCTGGGATCCTCCTAAGCTACTCCTGGTCGTCGTCAGCAGCCTGCACGTACTAGAAGGCACCTCCAGTGTAGTAGTCGTCGTCAACGGTGGCGTCTGGCTCCTGGGCTCCAACATCTGGTTGCGACAACCAAAAAGAAAGGAAAGGGGGAAAAGGGGGGAGAAAGCAACCGTGAGTACTCATCCAAAGTACTCGCAAGCAAGGAGCTACACTACATATGCATGGGTATATGTGTAAAGGGCCATATCAGTGGACTGAACTGCAGAATGCCAGAATAAGAGGGGGATAGCTAATCCTGTCGAAGACTACGCTTCTGGCAGCCTCCGTCTTGCAGCATGTAGAAGAGAGTAGACTAAAGTCCTCCAAGTAGCATCTCCAAGTAGCATCTCCAGTAGCATCGCATAGCATAATCCTACCCGGCGATCCTCTCCTCGTCGCCCTGTTAGAGAGCGATCACCGGGTTGTCTGTGGAACTTGGAAGGGTGTATTTTATTAAGTATCCGGTTCTAGTTGTCATAAGGTCAAGGTACAACTCCGGGTCGTCCTTTTACCGAGGGACACAGCTATTCGAATAGATTAACTTCCCTGCAGGGGTGCACCACATAACACAACACGCTCGATCCCATTTGGCCGGACACACTTTCCTGGGTCATGCCCGGCCTCGAAAGATCAACACGTCGCAGCCCCACCTAGGCACAACAGAGCGGTCAGCACGCCGGTCTAACTCCTATGGCGCAGGGGTCTGGGCCCATCGCCCTTTACACACCTGCACGTTGCGAACGCGGCCGGAAGCAGACCTAGCCTAGTGGCGTTCCAGTCCAATCCGGCGCGCGCCACTCAGTCGCTGACGTCACGAAGGCTTCGGCTGATACCACAACGCTGGGATACCCATAACTACTCCCGTGTAGATGGTTAGTGCGTATAGACCAAATGGCCAGACTCAGATCAAATACCAAGATCTCGTTAAGCGTGTTATTATGAAGCAACCGCGGACGCCGACCAGGGCCAAGCCCACCTCTCGCCTAGGTGGTCTCAACCTGCCCTGTCGCTCCGCCACAAAGATCCACACAGAGGGCCGTCGGGACAAAGGTCCTTTCAGCCCCCAATCCGTGAATCACTCGCGGGTACTCTTCGAGCGGACCCGACTTTAGTCACCATCTGTAGTATGTATGTATGTATAGTATATACCCATGATCACCTCCCGAGTGATCACGGCCCAATAGTATAGCAAGGCAGACTGACAAGAATGTAGGGCCAATGGTGGTAAACTAGCATCCTATACTAAGCATTTAGGATTGCGGGTAAGGTATCAATGACTGTAGCAACAATGACAGGCTATGCAACAGAATAGGAGTAACCGAACAGTAACATGCTACACTACTCTAATGCAAGCAGTATAGAAAAGAATAGGCGATATCTGGTGATCAAGGGGGGGCTTGCCTGGTTGCTCTGGCAAGAGAGAGGGGTCGTCAACGCCGTAGTCGAACTGGGGGTCGCCGGCAGTCTCGGGGTCTACCAGAAAGAAGTAACGGAGGGGTAACACAATAAATAACGGAGCAATCAAAGCATCACAAAGCGTAACAAGACAATACGCGATGTTCAGTGTGCCCTAACACGGTAGTAGGTGATACCGGCGAAAGGGGGAAACATCCGGGAAAGTATCCCCGGTGTTTCGCGTTTTCGGACAGATGGACCGGAGGGGGAAAGTTGCGTGTTTGTTATGCTAGGGATGTGTGGCGGACGAATGGGCTGCGTATCCGGATTCGTCTCGTCGTCCTAAGCAACTTTCATGTTGAAAATAATTTAATCCGAGTTACAGATTAAAAGATATGATTTTCTAAAGATTTTATTAATTTCTGGAATTTAATTAATCATTTAATTTAATTCAAAATCGGATTTATGACATCAGCATGATGTCATGCTGACGTCAGCAGTCAACAGGGGTTGACTGGTCAACCTGACCAGTGGGTCCCACTGGTCAGTGACACATTTTAATTAAACATTTTAATTAACCTAATTAGTATTAATTAGGGATGGGCCCCACTGTCATTGACTACTTAATTAACTAATTAACAGATCAGGTTAATTAGGTAACTAATGTGTAATTAGTTTAATTAGTTATTTAATTTAATTAATCAAAATCAATTAAGTTAATTAATTAATTAATTTTATTTTTATCCTTAATTATGTTCTGGGGCGGGCCCCACATGTCATAGGGCCATAGGGGCCATAACAGGTTGGGTCGCTAGCGGGTGCGGGCTGTGAGGCGTCGGCCCCAGCGGGTCCGTGCGACAGCCGGCGCGTACGGGAGGCGTCGGGGCGTGCCCCGGGACGTGCAGGGGGAAGGCCGGTGCGGCTGGACGGGTCAGGGTCCGCGGCGGAACAGGGGGCGAACGGGGAGGCCGAGGCACGACCGCGGGTCGAGCGAGCCCAGTGCGCGGCCGGAGCGCGGTGGTCGTGCGCGGGCGGCGGAGAGAGGGGGAGATGAAAAAAGGGGGGTGCGCTCACGGCCGTTGCCGAGTAGGGGTGGCCGACGAGGCTCGTCGGAGCAGTTGTGGAGGATGACCGGGACGGGCCGGCGCAGGGGAGGAGGCGACGACGTAGTGGACGGCGGGGAAGCAGTCCAGCGACGGGGGGGGGGGGGGGGGCTCCGCGTGGTGACGTCGGTCTCGAGGGCGTCGCGGGTGTCGGGGGCGAGGCGGTCCAGCGGGATCCGGCGACGGCGCGGTCGCGGACGGGGCGTTGAGGCCCGGGGCGACGACATTGAGGAGGCTGGGCGGTCGGTGAGGTAATGCGACGGGGGCGATCGAGGCGGCGATGGCAGGGCGGCAGGGCTCCGGCGAGGTGGAGCCAGGCGCGATGGGGTCGATCCCCCGATGCAATCCAGGGGCTGAGGGAGGAGCGGGGAGGCGTCCGACAAGTGGCGGTGGTCGGCGACGGGGCCGGGGTGGCACCGGGCGGCGGCGGCGGAGGCGAGTGCGGTCGAGGTGGTTCGGTCCCGATCCGATCTGGATCGGGAGGGGGAGCGAGTGGGGGGGCGAGTGGGTGACGGGGTGGTTAGGGTTTCGGGGTCTCACCGGTGGGGGGATAAGGAGAGAGTGGGGGGGGGGGGGGGGCGGCCGGGGCCTGGTGGTGGCCAAGTGGGGCCTGTGGTCAGTTGGGCCGAAGCCCGGGGGGTTCTCTTCTTCCTTTTTTTTCTGTTAGCTTTAGGTTTTAATTTTTCTGTTTTATTTTTATTTATTTTCTTTTCTATTTTAAATCAGTTTAAATTATTTAGACATTTTCTAAAAATGTGTTTACTGCACTATAATTATCTATGCAATATTTGACACGTTCCGAACATTTTTGTTTTAAAGTTGAAAACTTTGTTTGTTTGCCAAAAATTCAAATTTGAATTCGAATCGTTTTGAACTAACGCGAGATTAGCGATAGTAACAGAAGTGACATGGCATCATTAGCAGAGGTTACTATAGCTTGATTATCCGGGCATCACAAAAGCCGCCCGATGCGCCGACATCCCGATAGGAGCTGCACATATCTCGTTCTCAGGGCAACACTGGATAAGCGAAGCGTACAGGTACTGACGAATCCAAGTTGCCAAGGAATGGTTCCGCACGGTGCTCTAGTTTGGACCAACACTTAGACAAGCATTGGCCCCGGGGGGGGGGGGCTATAATAAAGATGACCCTTGGGTTAATTACTCCCAAGGGAAATGTAGGTGGTGGTGAGGCAAATGGTAAAACCAAGGTTGGGCCTTGCTGGAGGAGTTTTATTCAAAGCGAACTGTCAGGGGGGTCCCATAAATCACCCGACCGCGTAAGGAACGCAAAATCCGGGAACATAATACCGGTATGACGGAAACTAGGGCGGCAAGAGTGGAACAAAACACCAGGCATAAGGCCGAGCCTTCCACCCTTTACCAAATATATAGATGCATTAATTAAATAAGAGATATTGTGATATCCCAACATAACCCTGTCCACCATGGAGCAATCTTCAACTTCACCTGCAACTAACAACGCTATAAGAGGGGCTGAGCAAAGTGGTAACATAGCCAAACAATGGTTTGCTAGGAAGGGTGTCAAAGGTTAGAGGTTCATGGCAATTTGGGGAGGCTTGAAGAACAAAATGATAGGTAGCGCAGCAAAGCGATAGAACGAAGCAACTAGCATAGCAAAGATAGTAGTGAGATCCAAGGTGACGGTCATCTTGCCTGAAATCCCGCTAGGAAGAAGAACGAGTCCATGAAGAAGATGAAGCCACGAAGACGAACCAAGCGTAGACGAACGAATCCTCACGATCGCAACGAAACAGGAACTATCGAGAAGAAGCACACAACATGGTAAACACACCACACATGGACAAGGCATGATGCACAACAAGCATGATGCATGACAAGGCTACATGAAGCTACTCATGGCAAGAGATGATGCAAACAAGAACAACACATCAAGGCAAGTTTAAATGAGGCCGGGAACAACATATAACAATTCCGGAAAGTCCTCATATGCATATTTCGAAATTGGTCCAGATATGACTAAACCTTATGTTCAAGTTGTTAAACAGCAAGTTAAATATCACCAAGATGATCTATACGAAATTCTAGTCAAGTTACATATAAAGTTCATTAGATTTGGAGCTACGGCCTAGAAGATATGAGCAAAACAAGATAAGCATGGCATTGATGCAAAATGCATCCAAACATCAAGAAAACACCTCAAAGCAAGGATGCAACATGATAATATGAAGCTACATGCAAAAACAAGCAAGTTTCATATAGAGCACACTCAAAACGGAGCAATGGTTCAACACATACACTCTATACAAGTCATAACAACAATCTGTCCATAACAGCAACTAGGCATCTTACAAGCATCAAAACAACATTCTACAACACCTCAATATGGAAACAAAAGGCATGGGCATGAAGTACAGGTAAAGCATGACAAAACATGAACACTGAACTATCTCCAGAAACAACTAGAACATGCTCAAAAAGACATGGAAAGATTGCAAATTATAACAGTTTCAGACTTATCAGAAAGTAACATCAGGTTGCAATGTTTAGAGCTATCAAACGACATGTTACAGGAACTTAACATTGTAAACAAAGGCATGGCATGATACTACTAAATGCATAGAACAACAGTCCCTTACTGACCATGAGCCCAAAAGGCATAGAAAATATGATGGTACCCATGTAAACATGGCAAGTTATATTACAGATTTATACATGGCAGGAACAACAATAAGTAGGCATGTTGGTGAGCTTGAACCACTCACCACAGAGCAATACATGGCATGGCAAGGCAACCACCAGCAAGAAGACATGTTTATGAAGCTAAGCATGGCAAGAGCAAGTTCATAGGCTGCATGGATCACTAGAAAACAATCATGGAAACATTGAACTTAATGTTACCAGGCTGACAGCAACATTATTTAGCAAGTTTGGAGCAAGATTACAACAAGCTACAGTGGTCTATAAATGCAACCAGGGGCATGAATGGATAGAGCATAACATGTATAACAAAACATCCTTAGTGAACATCTCTAGAACAATGCACGAAATGACTAGTATAAGCATGTGAACATAGCAACAAAATATAACAGAATCAGTCAGGAAAGCAACAACAGCAAGTACACTACTTAACAAGCTTGATGCACTCAGCACACAACTCACAAAAATACATGGTTGGCACCACTAGAAAGATGGCATGGCATAGATCAACATACATGTAGACATCAACCTCATAGGATGCACACATCAAACATGGCAAAAATGACAAATGAGCATGTTATAACAGTTTCAGCAGATTAACATCAACATGCACTCTGCATCAAGATGAGCTTAAATGAAAATGACGCAATGAGATGAAATGAAGTACTCGTTGAGACGAACAATTTGACATATTACACGCACGAAACGGAGCAGTATGCACAGAGTTATGATGCGATGAACATGACATGATAATGCAAATATTACGGGACACGGCAGTTTTTTAGCTGGACCGAAAGTGAGCGTTGCATAACTATTTTGTGCACAGGGCGGAGAACAGGGGCTACTCACCCATTGGGCTTCAGCCCAGGATGGAGGGGAAGGCAGGCCGGGGCAAGGCTGGCTGGCTGGGCCTCACGGGGAGCTGGGCTGGGCCTCCGGCTTTCGGGGCCCACGACGGCAGTCAACGGACACCGGGGAGCGAGCGGCTCCTCTGCTTGCTCCCGAGTGAGCATGGCGGCGGCGGATCCCGGTCAATGGCGCGGCAGCGTGATGCAGGAGGGTCGAGGATGGGCGGAGGAGGCCGGGATCCTCCAGATCCGGGGCGGAGGGAGCCATTCCCGATGAGATCCGGCGGCTAGACGTCGGAGCTGCGGCGGAACTCTAGCAAGGCGGCCATGGGTCCTGCGGGAGGAGAGGCTAGGGGTTAGGGAAGAGGGAGAGGAAGAACGAGGGAGGAGGAGGCGGGACGGCGCTCATCTGGTCGCCGGCGGCGGGGCTGCAAGGCGGCGAGGGAGGCGACCGGCGGCGGAGATGGACGGCGGCGCTAGGCGGCGGCGCTGGATCGAGGGGCTCCTCCCCTCGAGCGGTTGCAGGAGCGCGAATCCACGCGGCGGGGCGCGCGGGCTCCTCCAGGCCCAGATCGGGGCCCGCGCGGGCCTGGTGCGGGCCGGGAGGGCCGCGGAGAGGTGGGAGGAGGCCGGGGCGACGTGGCACACGGGGAGTGGAGGAGGCTGGCGGTTGCGGCGGCGCAGGTGGCGGCGCGGCCACTAGGACGGCGCCAAGTGGCGGAAAGAGGTGGCCGGTGCTGGATTTGAGGAGGGAGGTTGGCGGCTGCGCGGCCCCCGAGGTGGGAGGAGGTGCTGAAAATGAGGAGGGGAGAGATTAGGGGGGTTAGGGTTGTCCAAATTAGGAAGGAGGGGTGTTTATATAGGGTAAGTGCTAGGGTTAGGGGGCTTTGAGGGGTTTCGGAGCCCTCCGATCTCGATCGAACGGCACCGGACGCAAGGAGGGGTAGGTTGGTCCTAGTGGGCTGTGTAAAAGAGCTGGGCTGAGAGGAGAGAAGAGAAAAGCAGCCCGACAATGGTTTTCGGAGACCGAAAACGTCCGACGAATACACCGGCTATATCGCGGTTATATATTTAACGGTTGGGCAGTCAAACGAACTCCGAATGCGACGAAACTTGGCAGGCGGCCTGTCTACACTATAATAAGACCGCACGACAAGTTTCAACCCATTCCGAGAACATTTTTATGCCACTTATAAAATAATATTTCGGAGGTGTCGCGGGCGCGTGCGAGTGTGGTCGGGCTCAGAACGGACAACGGAGAGAAACGGCGGAACCCGAACGGATGCAAGTTTTGAAAAACATGCTGATGAAATGCAGATGATGACATGGCAAAATGCAACACGCAAGAAAATGACAAAGCAACTACGGCGAATAATTGGCAGACACCTGGCGCATCGGATCCGGGGCGTTACAACACTCCTCCACTAACAAGAGATCTCGTCACGAGATCTTAGGACCGAGACGGAAGGGAAAAGGGATGAGGTGAAACAAGAACTCAAGAGAAGAAGAAAAGAATCGAGAGCACTCGAGAAGAAGAGAGGAACGACGAGAATGACGAGAATCGAAAGCTAACAGAAACAGATAGACTATGAAACCACTCATTCTAACCGGAGTGGTTAGAATGAGAAAAGAAACGGATAAGACTGAAAGGATTTAGGTAGCACTCCGGCTGAAAATGGGAGGAATAGAACACGAGCTTCACCCAAAGAGATGGCACTTGACGAGATGACCACTGCAATGCCTCCGGAGGAATTGAAATAATGGGATGAAAAGAACTTAGAAAGAATGATTGAAAGGAGTTGTTGAGAAAATCAACAATGAAAGAATAAGCTTGTTGTGGTCTTATAGATAACATCTCAAGATCATAAGGTGATAACCGGCCACAAACGGAAAAGATTAAATAGCTGAGAAGAACGAAGAAATGCAAAACTCCACTTCAAAGAATACGGAGAATTAATTGCACTTCGAGACGCGAGAAGAAAAAATACTTGAACTCCACCAGCAAGAATCTTGATGAACTCTTGAAGAATGGATTAAATCATGAAGAACCACCATGAAGAACTCCGGTAACCAAAAGGATGATGAGATAGAATGAAGAATAAAAGAATAAGATGAGCCTTGCGATGATTTAGATGGAGGTTCCGAGAAAATGGCGGAGGAAATTTGAACTCCGGAAAAGGAAAGATGAAAACACTTGGAACTAGAATTTATTCCTCAAGAACAAACTCTGAAGAAAAGGATTACTCACTTGGATGAAATAAGAATAAGATTTATTGTATGCTTATCTTTCATCAAATAAGTTGATGACAATGGATTATTGCATACTACTTATTCTTCTTGAAAAGGATTGAGAAGTGACATATCGCAAACTTGAGAAGGTCTTCATGAACCACCGGTAGGATTGAAAAGTACGAAAGGATTAAAATGATAAACAAGGAAAAAGAATCTTGAATGAACCACCGTTAGAATTCGGAAATGACTGATGAAAGAGTATGAATCACCGGGAAGAATTAGAAGAACCAATATGCTTGAGGGGATTTAGATGCCAAAGAACAGGAAGAACTCGAGCTGATTAAAGAACACTTGAACGAAGCACCGGGGTAAATAGAGAACGATAACTGGAATGATGGCCTCCGGTGAAAAGAAATGGAAAACAACTTCTGACATACTCCGGATTGATGAAAAGAATTTGTATTACTTGAAACAATTTGATAGGATAACATCGAGCTAGCACCGCGAATCTCCGGGGAACGGACAAGATTTAGAGGAAAAACTCTTCTTCGATTTTCAAATGACGACGAGGAACACCAATAAAATTATTGAGGTACTCCGGGAGAATAAAAAGCGAAGAGGTTTGGCCAACAATGAAATGATTTGAAATCGATCTTGGAAAAGGCATGTGACTGATGGAATCCATTCTTACGTCACACTTTGAAAAGAATTGAGAATAACTCCGGGGGAATTAGAAGAGTCAGGTAAGATCCTGGGGAAAACCCTGTGGGTTAGGGACCACTAAAAAGATAACACCGTTAGAAAGAGATGTTGAACAGATAGAAGAAGCACCGGAACAATTGAAATATTTGAATGAGGTGACAACCTCGAATTAATTCAAACACAGACAAACCTCCTGAGATGCCTTGAACTCCGGAAGGATAAACTGGCGAGAGGCGAACGAGCAAGGAAAACACTTGAGACGAGGAAAAGAATATAATCACTACCGAAAAAATTGAATTGAATCCACCGGAAGAGAAATGGATGAAGAATGACGAACGAGACGAGAATCCATAGGTTGAAATGATTGAGGGAAGACTGAAGAGGCTCCACATGAATGAAATAGATGGTCGAAAGAGACTCAGACTCCGGGAAGAAGAGGGTGGGAGGGCGGGAAAAACACAGGCAACTAGAAGGGGAAACCGACGAATAACTTGAAGAGAAAACACCGGTTAAAATCATTGAGGAAAGAAAGCAAAGACTTCGCACGAGTAGGAAGGATAGTCGATTACGGACTCCGGATCCGAGAAGAAAAGGGGTGGGCGGGTGGGAAAAGAAAACAACTGAGGATTGAACTTGGCAAAGATGAAGAGGCTCGAGTCAACTTGATGAGAAATGCACCCGATAAAAGAGAATGGACAACTCACGAAACTAACCGCGTGATCCTAAAGAAAAAAAATTTGAACGCGAAGAGGAGTGATTCAAAACACCTACGTCAAGATTCCTCACCAGAGCGACGAAGGGGCAGAGGAGTAAAAAGAATTTCTACTCTCCGATATAACTAGACTCCGAAAATAGTTTTCTCCTAGACTCAACAACGGCCAAACTACACGATCAATCAAGGGGGTTCCTAGGGTCGGTCGAGGCTCTGATACCAACTTGTCACGCCCAATATGCGACCCTATCCAAAAGGAACTCGAAGGTCCCACCAAGGATAGACCCGCATATTGGAACGCTTTTGCAAGGTGGATATCATTACATCAACATTACATAATAGATGGGGATACATACATAAGGCATACAATGCCACATGAATACAACATCATCTTACATAAGAGCAACATCCGACTACGGCTGAAACACAAACAAAAGCTCAAACGACATCCACCCTGCTAGCCCAGGCTGCCGACCTGGAACCTATCCCCTGATCGAAGAAGAAGCAGAAGAAGAACTCCAAAACAAGCAAACATCGCTCTCACGTTAGGATCATCGCATAACCTGTACCTGCAACTGTTGTTGTAGTAATCTGTGAGCCACGAGGACTCAGCAATCCCATTACCATGGGTATCAAGACTAGCAAAGCTTAATGGGAAAGGAAGGGGTAAAGTGGTGAGGTTGCAGCAGCGGCTAAGCATATATGGTGGCTAACCAATGCAAATAAGAGCGAGAAGAGAAGCAAAGGAACGGTCGTCAACTAGCAATGATCAAGAGGTGATCCTGAACACCTACTTACGTCAAACATAACCCAGAAACCGTGTTCACTTCCCGGACTCCGCCGAGAAGAGACCATCACGGCTACACACGCGGTTGATGCGTTTTAATTCAAATCTGGTGTCAAGTTATCTACAACCGGACATTAACAAATTCCCATCTGCCACATAACCGCGGGCACAGCTCTCGAAAGATTAAACCCTGCAGAGTTGTCCCAACTTAGCCCATGATAAGCTCTCGCGATCAACGTAGGATATACCTTCTCCCAGGAAGACCCGATCAGTCTCGGAATCCCGGTTTACAAGACATTTCGACAATGGTAAAACAAGACCAACAAAGCCGCGCCGATGCGCCGACATCCTGATAGGAGCTGCACATCTCTCGTTCTCAGGGCAACACCGGATAAGCGAAGCGTACATGTACCAACGAATCCAAGTTGCCAAGGAATGGTTCCGCACGGTGCTCTAGTTTGGACCAACACTTAGACAAGCATTGGCCCGGGGGGACTATAATAAAGATGACCCTTGGGTTAATTACTCCCAAGGGAAATGTAGGTGGTGGTGAGGCAAATGGTAAAACCAAGGTTGGGCCTTGCTGGAGGAGTTTTATTCAAAGCGAACTGTCAGGGGGGTCCCATAAATCACCCGACCGCGTAAGGAACGCAAAATCCGGGAACATAATACCGGTATGACGGAAACTAGGGCGGCAAGAGTGGAACAAAACACCAGGCATAAGGCCGAGCCTTCCACCCTTTACCAAATATATAGATGCATTAATTAAATAAGAGATATTGTGATATCCCAACATAACCCTGTCCACCATGGAGCAATCTTCAACTTCACCTGCAACTAACAACGCTATAAGAGGGGCTGAGCAAAGCAGTAACATAGCCAAACAACGGTTTGCTAGGAAGAGTGTCAAAGGTTAGAGGTTCATGGCAATTTGGGGAGGCTTGAAGAACAAAATGATAGGTAGCGCAGCAAAGCGATAGAACGAAGCAACTAGCATAGCAAAGATAGTAGTGAGATCCAAGGTGACGGTCATCTTGCCTGAAATCCCGCCAGGAAGAAGAATGAGTCCATGAAGAAGATGAAGCCACGAAGACGAACCAAGCGTAGACGAACGAATCCTCACGATCGCAACGAAACGGGAACTTTCGAGAAGAAGCACACAATATGGTAAACACACCACACATGGACAAGGCATGATGCACAACAAGCATGATGCATGACAAGGCTACATGAAGCTACTCATGGCAAGAGATGATGCAAACAAGAACAACACATCAAGGCAAGTTTAAATGAGGCCGGGAACAACATATAACAATTCCGGAAAGTCCTCATATGCATATTTCGAAATTGGTCCAGATATAAATAAACCTTATGTTCAAGTTGTTAAACAGCAAGTTAAATATCACCAAGATGATCTACACGAAATTCTAGTCAAGTTACATATAAAGTTCATTAGATTTGGAGCTACGGCCTAGAAGATATGAGCAAAACAAGATAAGCATGGCATTGATGCAAAATGCATCCAAACATCAAGCAAACACCTCAAAGCAAGGATGCAACATGATAATATGAAGCTACATGCAAAAACAAGCAAGTTTCATATAGAGCACACTCAAAACGGAGCAATGGTTCAACACATACACTATACAAGTCATAACAACAATCTGTCCATAACAGCAACTAGGCATCTTACAAGCATCAAAACAACATGCTACAACACCTCAATATGGAAACAAAAGGCATGGGCATGAAGTACAGGTAAAGCATGACAAAACATGAACACTGAGCTATCTCCAGAAACAACTAGAACATGCTCAAAAAGACATGGAAAGATTGCAAATTATAACAGTTTCAGACTTATCAGAAAATAACATCAGGTTGCAATGTTTAGAGCTATCAAACGACATGTTACAGGAACTTAACATGGTAAACAAAGGCATGGCATGATACTACTAAATGCATAGAACAACAGTCCCTTACTGACCATGAGCCAAAAAGGCATATAAAATATTATGGTACCCATGTAAACATGGCAAGTTATATTACAGATTTATACATGGCAGGAACAACAATAAGTAGGCATGTTGGTGAGCTTGAACCACTCACCACAGAGCAATACATGGCATGGCAAGGCAACCACCAGCAATAAGACATGTTTATGAAGCTAAGCATGGCAAGAGCAAGTTCATAGGCTGCATGGATCACTAGAAAACAATCATGGAAACATTGAACTTAATGTTACCAGGCTGACAACAACATTATTTAGCAAGTTTGGAGCAAGATTACAACAAGCTACAGTGGTCTATAAATGCAACCAGGGGCATGAATGGATAGAACATAACATGTATAACAAAACATCCTTAGTGAACATCTCCAGAATAATGCACGAAATGACTAGTATAAGCATGTGAACATAGCAACAAAATATAACAGAATCAGTCAGGAAAACAGCAACAGCAAGTACACTACTTAACAAGCTTGATGCACTCAGCACACAACTCACAAAAATACATGGTTGGCACCACTGGAAAGATGGCATGGAATAGATCAACATACATGTAGACATCAACCTCATAGGATGCACACATCAAACATGGCAAAAATGACAAATGAGCATGTTATAACAGTTTCAGCAGATTAACATCAACATGCACTCTTTCAACAGCATTTCGGGCGTCAAGATGAGCTTAAATGAAAATGACACAATGAGATGAAATGAAGTACTCGTTGAGACGAACAATTTGACATATTACACGCACGAAACGGAGCAGTATGCATAGAGTTATGATGCGATGAACATGACATGATAATGCAAATATTACGGGACACGACAGTTTTTTAGCTGGACCGAAAGTGAGCGTTGCATAACTATTTTGTGCACAGGGCGGAGAACAGGGGCTGCTCACCCATTGGGCTTCGGCCCAGGATGGAGGGGAAGGCGGGCCGGGGCAAGGCTGGCTGGCTGGGCCTCACGGGGAGCTGGGCTGGGCCTCCGGCTTTCGGGGCCCACGACGGCGGTCAACGGACACCGGGGAGCGAGCAGCTCCTCTGCTCGCTCCCGAGTGGGCATGGCGGCGGCGGATCCCGGTCAATGGCGCGGCGGCGTGATGCAGGAGGGTCGAGGACGGGCGGAAGAGGCTGGGATCCTCCAGATCCGGGGCGGAGGGAGCCATTCCCAGTGAGATCCGGCAGCTAGACGTCGGAGCCGCGGCGGAACTCCAGCAAGGCGGCCATGGGTCCTGCGGGAGGAGAGGCTAGGGGTTAGGGAAGAGGGAGAGGAAGAACGAGGGAGGAGGAGGCGGGACGGCGCTCATCTGGTCGCCGGCGGCGGGGCTGCAAGGCGGCGAGGGAGGCGACCGGCGGCGGAGATGGACGGCGGCGCTAGGCGGCGGCGCTGGATCGAGGGGCTCCTCCCCTCGAGCGGTTGCAGGAGCGCGAATCCACGCGGCGGGGCGCGCGGGCTCCTCCAGGCCCAGATCGGGGCCCACGCGGGCCTGGTGCGGGCCGGGAGGGCCGCGGAGAGGTGGGAGGAGGCCGGGGCGACGTGGCACACGGGAAGTGGAGGAGGCTGGCGGTTGCGGCGGCGCAGGTGGCGGCGCGACCACTAGGACGGCGCCAAGTGGCGGAGAAGAGGTGGCCGACGCCGGATTTGAGGAGGGAGGTTGGCGGCTGCGCGGCCCCCGAGGTGGGAGCAGGCGCTGAAAATGAGGAGGGGAGAGATTAGGGGGGTTAGGGTTGTCCAAATTAGGAAGGAGGGGTGTTTATATAGGGTAAGTGCTAGGGTTAGGGGGCTTTGAGGGGTTTCGGAGCCCTCCGATCTCGATCGAACGGCACCGGACGCAAGGAGGGGTAGGTTGGTCCTAGTGGGCTGTGTAAAAGAGTTGGGCTGAGAGGAGAGAAGAGAAAAGCAGCCCGACAATGGTTTTCGGAGACCGAAAACGTCCGACGAATACACCGGCTATATCACGGTTATATATTTAACGGTTGGCAGTCAAACGAACTCCGAATGCGACAAAACTTGGCAGGCAGCCTGTCTACACTATAATAAGACCGCACGACAAGTTTCAACCCATTCCGAGAACATTTTTATGCCACTTATAAAATAATATTTCGGAGGTGCCGCGGGCGCGTGCGAGTGTGGTCGGGCTCAGAATGGACAACGGAGAGAAACGGCGGAACCCGAACGGATGCAAGTTTTGAAAAACATGCAGATGAAATGCAGATGATGACATGGCAAAATGCAACACGCAAGCAAATGACAAGGCAACTACGGCGAATAACTGGCAGACACCTGGCGCATCGGATCCGGGGCGTTACACCCAGGCCGAACCTTCCAGCATGAGCGGTAAATGCTTCATAGCCACCTCGTCATTCCCGCCGCCGATCTGTACCGCCACTCGGTAGTCCTCAAGCCAGGTTTCAGGCTTAGACTCACCAGTGAACTTACTTACTCCAGTCACCAACCTGAAGTTGGGAGGAATCACCGCGGCTCTGATAGCTCTGCTGAAACATTCTGGACCTGAAACATGTACTCGGCTGCTATTGGGCGCATCTCTGTCGTGGCCACCTCGATGAGCCCTGTTCCGATCGACCAGGCCTTGCACGATGATGGATCGCGCGTCAAAGCCTGGTTCCCTGGGGTCGACCGGAGCTCTTCGCCCCACACTGAGCTGGCGCCTGTCATCTTGCTGCCGATGAGCGTAGGACCCACCTCTTGGGGGAGGAGTGGGCACTCAACGCCTATCATCACGATCGTATCGGTCACCATATTGGTCCCGTCGATTCTCGCGCCCTTCACGCCGCGGAGGCGATCTAGGGCTGTGAGCCGACTGAGCCATATTCGCAGCGACGGATCGACTGTGAATCCTGTTGCGTGACTGTGACACGGCTGAATTCTGATCTCCTGCTGCCCGAAGCAAATCTCTAATCTGCATCAAGCCTCTGCCAGCCTCCGACTGAGAGGGCTGAATTGACTCTGCTATACGGGCTGCAGCTGCTAAATTCTGAATCGGGGTTCGATATACCTGAGTCGGCTGTGGGAAGAGTTGACGTCGGCTGGAGTCGGGTACTCGTTGCCGCGCACGCTCGTCGAGTGCTCGCTGGAGGTTCTCCAGACGAGTGCGTTCAGCCAAGTTGGCCAAACGTGCCTCCTCCAAGGCGCAAGCCTCGGGGGTTTCTCCTGCGATGGGAGTATGCAGGGCATCCATGTTCCTACGGCGAAGTTCTTCCCTTTGCAAGGAATTAAGTGGCTCGGGTTGATATTCCTCATGGGCTTGAGCGGGGTCGCCTCCACCGTCCACCCCGTCGTTGCGGGGGAAGCCGGGAGGGCTACGAGGCCCGTTGACCATCAAGACCTCCGCCGCCGGGTCGCTGCTGTCGCACTCAGACGCGGTCTCTACGGAGCCAGTCGACAGATCGAACATGCCGTAGAGGGATTCGTCGGGCTCGATTGCGGCGACTTGGGTGGTGGCCGACTGGCGAGCCACCGCGTGTCTCACCCACCGTTGGAGTCTCGACCGACCAGAGCGCTTGCGCTGGCGGGAGACAGGGAGGGAGGACGTCAGGGCTGTCGACCGATAAGGAGTCGACGGTTGCCGCAGCAGAACGCCACGGACACACGCCCGAAAATGCGTCGCTCCGCGGACGGGGAGCGCGTCGATGTCGAGTGGAGCCTCCTGGAGCCAAGCGGAGTCGTCGGCGATGAAGGTGAGCGCTCCGAGATGGATCTCGCGGCCCTCGACCAAAACTCCACCAGACACCATGATGAAGGCAATCAGAACAATTGCAACTTCTCCAAAAATCGCTAAGACACCTGCCCCACGGTGGGCGCCAACTGTCGTGGTTCTAAGTCTGACAGTAGAATGGGGGGTAGGTATGGAGAGGCAAGATCCTAGCTACGGAGCAGTTGTAAGGACAAGGGATGTACGAGTTCAGGCCCTTCTCGGAGGAAGTAACAGCCCTACGTCTCGGAGCCCGGAGGCGGTCGACTGGATTATGTGTGTATAGATTACAGGGGTGCGAACCCTTTACACTGAGGAGGGGGGTGGCTTATATAGTGTCTGCCAGACCCCTCCGGCCTTCAGTTATGCAGGGCTTAAAGTACATTAAGGCTAGGCGTTACTGGTAACGCCTTACATAAAGTGTCCTAAATGCCATAAAGACTACTTAATTACAGACCGTTTGGATGCAGAGTGGCTCTTGATCTCCTGGTGGTCGAGTGAGTCTTCATGGTCGAGTCCTTCGAGTCCGTCGAGTGAAGTCTCTCTTGGTCGACTGGAAGGCAGTTTCTTCTGAGGGTGTCCTTGGGAAGGGTACTTAAGACAGGTCTATGACCCTACCCTAGGTACATGACTTTATCATAGGGTTTCGTGGGGCCTACGGAGTCACCCGAACGGGAGCACCCCGGCAGGTGTGCGTTTCCCAGTGTGATAAAGAAACTATCGTTTTATCCTTTGCAGCAACAACTCAATAATGTATGTTCCCTTTCCATCACTCGGATAGAAGACCTAAGCATCAAACTTGGCCAAAGAACAACACATAGATCGGAAAAAAATAGATTACTATTAATTATGCAATGGACAAACCACAATTTCTTTAATAAGATTCATGAATAAATCTAATCATAAAGTGATAATTCATCATATCTGAACAAACACAAGGCCGATTATATCAAATGGATCCCGTTCAAGTGAGGCAGCTGACGGGAACTTTGTATTGAATCACAAGGGAGAGAGGATGCCATCTAACTACCACTATGGACCCATAGTCCAAAGGAAACTAGTCACACATGGTTATGATGGCATCAAGGTGGCTGAAGATGGCTCTGGACATCAATTTCCCTTCCATCAAATCATCAGAACAAGCCTCCAGATTGGATCTCCGCGGAATAGAACTTGTGGCGGTGGAAAATTTTGGGAAAAAGGGACAAAGGATTTCAGAATATTTGGAGTTTATAGAGCTTCGGGGGGGGGGGGGGGGAGGAGGGGGACGCGTGCGGTAGGATAGTGTGGCCTCCCCCCGCCACCTGGCCATGCAGGGCCCAAGGGTGCCCCCCCCCCCCCCCGACAGGTTTCGCTGCTTTATGGATTCTTCTTCCTCTGAAAAAAATCATCAAAAATCCCATTGATGTTTGGAGGTCCGAACAATGATTTTCTGAAAAGTAAAAACATGCAGAAAACAACAATTGATTCTGGCACTAAATCAATAGGTTAGTCCAGAAAAACAATAAAAATGTTCCAAAGTGGTATGATAATAGCATCAGGCATATTAGCAGGCGAACTATTTGAAGGGTGCTTATCAAAGCTCTATGCAAATAATTATGTCCAATTTGCGTTTGCAATCCCGATTGCTTGACCAGACGAATGGGTTCTATATTTTTTCCCCCATAATTCGCCCTTTTTTAGTGTGAAAATTGTGTCTTCTCACGGGAGCAAATCATGCAAAAACAGTTTAGTAAAAGCTAATCTATCCCAGTACAGCGTCAAAATAGTCATGAAGAGGAGACCGAGATTCAGCCCAGCCTCACCCACATTCATGCCTTCTACACTTATTCCGTATATAAAACAACACGTACACGCTCTGTAAATAAATAAAACACACGTACTAATTTACATGTTTTTTTGAAAGATCCAGCAAAGCTGGCGTTCATTGATAATAGCAGAGAGCAACGGAAAACAACAAGGTGACGAAGGTCCTAGGGCCAAGCGATCCGAAGATCAAAGAAAAAAGAGAGGCCTAACAACTGCAGCACAATACTCCATACAAACCACACTAGACAGCGCAGCTCCGACTCCGACGGTGAACTACGAAGACAAAGCAAGGTTGGCGTCACGGAGGATCACCGAACGAACCATCTGTTGCGCATCATCGTATACCACCGCCCCCCACCGTGGCTTCGACTTCACAGCAACGGACAGTCGAGGCACTCCTGCGGACACGCCGGAGAAGAGAGCCGACTACCACGACCGAAGAACATGCCTCCGACATAGCTCAACGCCGTCATTGTTGCCACAGAAGTCACCGTGTACGCCCAATCGCAAGAAGCACCAAAGGGATCAAAGTCTTCAAGACGGCGCCCTAAAGAGGGAAACGACGTTGGAGACGACGCCACCGTCCGACCCTGCAGCAGGATCTGGGTTTTCACCCCAAGAACTTGATCCGAGAGTAGAGGCTATGAAGATTCCTAGCGACGCCTCCAAGGAGGAAAGCGACGCCCATAGACGCCGTCGCCGCCGGCCAGGCTTTCGCCCAGTGCAGCCACTCCCACGCAGCAGGCCAAGGTCAACCCATACCTTCATTGGACGTGCACCCCCACACAACGAGCACGCCACCACTATGCAGGGCCACCAGCTATCCTCCTCGACGACGGAACCGCAGAACCAGATCGGGTTCTGCACCCCGCATCCAACCGCGGCCAGAGCCTCCCTGCTCCAACCAGCGGCATCCGGGCACCACCAACGGCCGGTAGTGCCCCTCTTGGGCCGCCGGCCATGGATGACCTGGCAGATCCAGCCCCGCTGCCCCCTCGCGACCCATTCGCGCCTTCCATAGGAGCAAGCCGCCCCCAGTCCACACACCAGTGCTCCACCGCGCCCGCGCACCCCAACGGCGCAGCTCCTTCCCAACGTCGCGCGCACCAGCGACCGTGCCAGATCTGCGTGCGCCTTGCGCGAGCAACCGCGCCGCGACCTGACCTCCGGTCGTCACCCGCGCCCAGGCGCTCCTCAGCCGGCAGATTGAGGTCGACCTCCGGCCGCTTCTCTGCGCCCGCGCTGGCCCCAGCTCTGCACGGGCACGCCTCCTCCATATCTCTGCTCGCCGACCCCCGCCAGACCTCCGCGCATACCGACAGCACTTCCTTGCAGACCGCCCGCCTCCGCCAGATCGAGATGGCCCGCTCCCGCTCGAGACCCGCCGGAAGGATCAACTTCCCCGCCGCCGCCGACGCTGCACGGGCTTTGCCCGGCAGCGCACACCGGCGGCGGCGAGGGGAGCAACTGTGGAGGGGAGGTGCCCGGCGGCGGCTAGGGTTTTCTCTCCCGAGCCGCTCGCGGGAGCGGCGCGAGAGAGAGCTTTGGTAACGTTTTACTAATTTACATGTAAGAACCGTAAATCTTAGGTTTCCCTTGACGTACTGCCAAAAGAGGCCGTACTAGCAACCACGTGACACGGTCGAGGGCGATGATTAATCTGGAGCTCTGTTTCCCTTAACATGTTTTGTTTTGTCACCAGCAATAAACCCATGGCTGGAGCTCTGTTTCCCTTAACATGTTTTGTTTTGTCACCAGCAATAAACCCATGGCTGTCTGGCTGGATACGTTGTTCCCGCCACTTTAGTTTCGTGTAACCACTGGTAGCACAATAATGCTAGATCTGCTTTAGATTCTTCAGCCCTACCTAACGGCACAGCTGCATTACTTACTAGGCTCCGTTCGATCCAAAGCAGGGTAGACGTCCGATGTAAGTAGTATTACTAGTCAGTCCATGAGTTTAGCTAATTTGTTTCGTTAATGGGCGTTGATCTGCGCCGGTGCGCCGGCCCAACCGTTGGGCCGGTCCAGCACCAGCCGTCCGATGCGCCAGACAGGGCCGTCAGATCTGCGTGAGATTCTTTCGAGAAAATTCTCCCCACCGCAGCCGCCCCCTCGCCGCACCGCACCGCAGGACGCCCCCGCCGGTCGTTGACCTCGCAGCAGCCTGCACCTCGCCGCACCAGCCTCGCCACGGATGGCAGCTAGCCACCTCCGCCGTCGGCCGCAACTGGGCGACGAAGCCGTCACAACTCCGCTGCCGCCGGCCATTGACACATGCAACACTCGCGCGGTTGCAGCTAATCCGTGAATGGACGTAGCAAAAATTCAGACGGTTGTAGCAAAAACGCCGCCGGAACTCGCCGCCGCGCTTGAAGCACCATGGCCTCGTGAATGGATGTAGCAAAACACGTCTCCAGTAGTAGCAAAAAACAAGGTTGTTGCAACAAAAATGTCATAAAAAAGCACCACAGCTTCATGAATGGATGTAGCAAAAACACAGACGGTAGTAGCAAAAATTTGACACGGTTGCAACAAAAATGGCTACCGTCGCCGTCGCTGGTCGCAGAAAATGGCCGCCGTTGCAAAACCAGAAGACGGTTGTAGCACAAAACCAGGCTACTTCCAGCAAAATTAAAATACGGTAGTAGCAAAACTTGGTCTGATCTAGCAAATCAAAAAAGATGATAGCAAAAACTGTTTCCGGTTCCAGCAAAAAAAGACACTGGTTCCAGCAAATCATGATACCAGTACAAGCAATAATAAATGCCGGTTGTAGCTCATGATTTGCTGGTTGTAGCATGTTGGAGTCGCCGCCGATGTTGGTTGTCGCTCCTCGCATTGTCGCTTCCAGCTTCTCGGACGGCAGCTTCCAGCAAAATTGCTTGTGGTTTGCAGCACTGGTGGCAGCCTGCGGTCATCCTTGGTCACTGTCGTCACGTGCCAACGGTTGCCACTCCTGCTCGTCGTTGTTGTAGCATGGTCGCCGCCGTTTGAAGCGCCCAATCCCACGCCGCAAGCTGGGTTGCCGCATAGCCGCGCTGATGGATGGGCGGCCGCTCGCCGGTGTAGCACGGGGCGGGTGGATGGCGGCCGCTCGCCGGAGTAGCGCGGAGGTGAGTGGATGGCGGCTGCTCGCCGGAGCAGCAGGGGCATGTGGATGATGGCTGCTTGCGACATCGACGGCAGTCATCACCGGCAAGAGTTTATTTGGGGAGCAACGGGGAGAAGATGGGCGAGAGGATAAGGAAAGGGAATAAATGGTGGAGTGAATCGTGCGGGATGATAGAGACAGGCTTAAGCGGTTGTGGGTGGGCCTGTTGCCAGCGTGGACTTGACCGGCGGAGTTTCAGCCGGTCGACCGGCGTGAAACGTTTCCCTTCGTTAATTGAGTGCTTCGTCATAACTGTCCCCGCATCCATCACACTTCCGGCTTTTACGCGAGTAATACATGGGCTTGAGGTAACGTGGGCCGGTAGTTAGCTTACATGCATGATGCATGGATCTCGGCTTCCGTCAATCACGTGTGAACTACCATATTCTCCGTCCTCTATCCATGCCCATGTTTCCTACTTCGTTATTTTGCTTCCAGCACAACACTGTATGTTCCCGTACATCCCTGAAAAAAAACTATGCTTCCATAGATAGATTAATTTGCTTGCTTTGCAAAACTATGTTTTGTGGGCACATTTTATTTGGTTTACTATAATTTTAGTTGCTTCATACACAATTTTATATGCTTCGTGCACTTGCTTATATTCAACTTTGTTTTTTCTAGATGCTGGAAATTTTGCTGCTAGTGCATAACAGAGTTTCATCGATCAAGGAAGCATAATGTATGACATTGAGCATCTTCTGCACACCAATATTTGCTTCCATCTTTGTTTGTAATATTTGCTTCCATATAAAACTATCTCATAGTATCAAATATTTTTGTCGGAAGCATTGTTCCATGGACTAGAGATTTCATCAACCAAACAGTGATTTGCTTCCATCAAAAAGAAAAATTATTTAGACCTGTTTCAAAAGCATCAATCTCTTGTTTCCATCAACTATAAAATTGCTTCCAACCAAAGTAGTAATAAAATTGCAAACGAAACGATCTTTTCGTATACAGATTTTTTTCTGCTTCACAAACCATGTGGCAGCAGGACATGTATGATAATACATTGAAACAGACTAATACTTTGTGAACACAAATTTACAAATTCATTTACAACAATAGTAAAATACTATTACAACAATAATTTCATTTTGTTGTAGTCGTCATAGCGGAGGGCGGCAATCTGATCATGACAATGTCTGTGTTTGCCATGAGCTCTGCATCGCTCGTCATAGAACCGACAACTTAGAGCCCGGTTGGTCTAGTAATCAACACACATTGCATCATTATTGGGAATCTGTACAACTGAAGCATTCAGTGAGAAAGAAGGAAGCACAAAATTTAGTAGCTTGTACGAAAATCTACTAAATAAAGCAATATGGTTGTATAATGAAATTCATGAACAAAAGCAAGTGGTTGAAGAAGAGAGTAGTAGTGGTTGAAGAGACACTAGTATCGGATAATGGTTGAAGCAAAAAAATTGTAGAGTCAGAGTAGCACACACTTACAATGGTGGAAGCAAAAATTCATCACCATAGAATCATATGCAATAATCTATGAAGCATGGTTGCTAGGATGTAATATCTTCATTTTCTCACAACATATATAAAAGACACACTAGAGTAAAAACATGTTATGGGAACTCGGTTATGGCCAAAATTCATCACCATATAATTATATGCATGAAAATATGGAAACTCAACGTTATGGAACATGGTATGGAGAAGTTAGTCGTGCTTCGTTGCGATTGTAATCGTGCTTCTATTTGATGTCGGACGTGCATCCTGCCAATGCTTGAAGTGCATGGTAGGCATGCTTCCTTTATCGCCATGGTTAGCGGCACTAAGAAGGATTGGCATGCATGGAGCGGCGCTGCAACAACGATGAACCATTAGCCGAGACCTCCTTTACCGCAAAGTAGGACAGCTGAATATCAAATTAAAATGAGGTCAACCGAGGACGTGAAGCCGATGTGCAACCGGCCGGGCGTGCTCTGGTCGCTGTCGAGAAGGGATGGCACTCCAGGAGAAGGGAGCATTATCCTGTCACTTGGTGATTGCCCGATGCCTATATATCCTCCCTGCTGGGATGGGCATCACGGCCACCTACTAATCAACCACATATGAATCAAGCATAGGAGAATTAAATCATTGTGACGCAACCAGCAAAATCAGTGAGGAACACACATTGGAATCAACTCTTTGTGACGCTCACCATGCCAAAGGGAACGGCCATCAAACTTCTTGCTCACGATTGTTGGTGCCCACTCACATCGGCCTTGGTGGATCACGGTCGTGGTGTCGTGGAGAATTAGCACCTCGGCAGATCACGGCCATGATTGTCATGCAGAATTAGCAGCTTGGTAGATCAATGAACAAACGATGTGGTGGGGAGGAGTAGAGGAAGAGGACAGACCGATGAGGTGTCCACGATACACAAGGATGATGGGCGATGGAGGCCGGGGGTGGAAGGGATCTGGGCAAGGCGAGCTTGGGCCTGTGCGTGCTGTTGGCGGCCAATGGAATCGGGAGGCATGTGGGGCGAGAAATTAGGAAGAGGTTATATGCGGGGGTTGCGGGAAGTTAATGCCCGGATGTTGGGATTTTCTTCTCCTTTTTTAACATATATGAAGAGCACGTTGTGACCGTCGGATTTAAATTGAATCGGCGGCCGTCGACTAGTCTGGCGCTCGTTTCCTATCAGACTATAGATAGGAAGGGTTTCCCTTACTTAACTCAAAAGCATGGCCACTTAGCACTAACGATAGATTTAGTCCGGGAAAGACGCGCTCCAGAATCTATCGTGCATCTGGCTCCACAGGCAGCCGGCCGTCTAATCTAATTGCCATGAGATTAACTGCTTCCTAATCCCTTCACGGATGCTTCCCTCCCTCCCTCCCTCCCTCCTCGACGAGTGTCAGTGAGAGCCGAGTGTGACAGGTGACTCTGCACGCACCCACAACAGGAGTAAATTTTACCCCACACGACTACAGATAAAAGTAAACTTATTCCCGGACCCCAGCAGATGCAGATGCAGGGAGTACTAGTAGTAAACAAAGAAGCACGCGCAATCTAACTAACGAAACGTGCCTAAAAAACTCGCACTATAAAGCAGCTCCGCCTTGCACACTCCATCCCCAAACCATCTCTGTCGCCTTCCTCGGCAACACAAGCCACCACTAGAATCTCAAGCGCGGAGAGGAGGAGGAAGACAAGCAAGGAAGAGAGGAGCAATGGAGTACGGGTCCCCCTGCAACAGCTGCAGCAGCAACAAGGAGAAGAGGCCTCCGCTCAAGAGAGGCCAGCTCAAGCTGCAGATCGCCAGGACTCTCGGCAGCCTCGTGGCGCCGGGCGCCAAGAGCGGCTTCAGCTTCAGAAGATGATCGGTTGAGCAGCCACTCAGCCAGGGCAAGCAGCATTCTCTCGACCAATCTTCGAGTATGGTCTGGTGCTTGATGTGTACCGGGATTGCGCAGGTTGAAGAAGAGTTGTTTTAGTTAGGTGTGCTTCTTTGTAGCGTCGAGTTTTCCCCCCTTCGGCCCAGTCCCTGCGTGGCTTGAGGTTTGCCGATTAGATCTCGCTTCCTCGACAATTTTTACGTTGTCCACGGGTGAAGAAATGTACGGTGATTGGAGATAGTAATGGGAATTAAAGTTCTGATTCTGAGATTGATGCGTCTCCCCACTTCCCTTTCATTGGATTTGTCCAACTAAGTCTCTGAACTGTATACACTGGAGATGATGCGCGTACCACGGTACATGTCCAACTCTGAAATCGCTGAACTGAATACACTAGAATGATGTGCGAACGATGTTTGAGACGGAGGGAGTATATTCTAATAAATGCTCTTCTGCTAGTTGTAACTACAAGTGGGCATTCATCTCTGCCATTTATATTTAGGGGGATGCTGACGGGGAAGACTTGATAATCTTAGTTCCATGGCCTACAAGGGTGCTTAAACGATTTATATTCTTTAAATATACCATGAATAGGGCTGATAAATGCGATTGAAGAGGCACATGGTGTTTTGCCTTCGTTGTTTTTACTTATATTTAAAGCGCACATTCACTATAGCAACTTACAAGGTTTCTTGTTCTTGGGTTTTATAACGCCCTTGTGCTTTTCCTCACTTTTGGTACGTTTGACTAGCTATATGCGCTCAATATGGAAGTTCTCCCTTTTCTTATATTAATGTTACTGGTGCCATGGATCCTTTACAGGGCAAACAAGACGAGTCAACAAACGGCAAGCTTAATAACAACTCTGAGAAAAGTGTCGAGACACCAAAGACAGACCAGGGAAACCAGGAGGCCACGCCTAAAGAGGGTGAACAGCGAGTGGAGACACCCAACAGGGATGAACCCAGATTGGAGATGGCCAAGATGGACGGCGATGTGCCAACTCTCGAGACGACCACGGATAAAATGAACGGGCAGGAAGGACATTTAGAAGAAATAAAACTGGACTGATCTATAGGCCGATCACATTTGGTGGTAGATAGTGCCTTCTGATTTTGAAAGGAAGCTGAAGTCACGACATTCGGCTCCAATTTTTAAATCGTGTATTGTTGTAGTTTCCCCTCCCTTTTCTTCCCCTTGTCCAGCTTGTGTCACTTCGTTTAGGGTCATAGATTCAACCTTTCCAACCATACCATGCCAAAAGATAATAAGTTATGTTTTTCTTGTTCATTGTAAGATGGGTGTAAGAGTGTAAGTTATGGATATATACATGAAAGACGTACGACGTGAATGAAAAGCGCAATTTTTGTAGAACATGGTTCTGTAACATATCTGAAGGAATTTTCTTCGAACATGGGCCACAATGTGTCTTGGTACTAAAATAAAACGGTGAAAAAAGCTACACAATCACGATGGTGGCAGCGATCAATAAGTATATGATGTAAGATCTGATACGGTGGTTCTGTTCAGGTAATTCTGCACATTTCTGCCTCTGTCTATGCAAATCTAACTCGAACGTATGGACCACATATGCATACTCCGGTTGACATGCCATGGCCTTGAACCCTTTGGAGGTGTGGTTCCTATGGCCGATGTTGTGGCTAGAGTGTTGGTGCCTAATCCTGGGGTCCTTTTAGCCACCAAGATTTGTGAATTGCTCACCAACTTGGACTCTGAAAATTCTGGAAAGAGGATTGGATGCCTTTTGGAGGAAAAATCTTGGAGTGAGAAGCACAAGCAGGGTGTCTCTAACCCTAGTTCTGACATCCTAAAAGAGAAATCTTGCAGGAGTAGAAGCAAAAAGATAGCGGTAGAGTGAAGGCACGAATGGTTCCATGATGGATGGCTCTCGTCTTTCTGAGTTGCAGATGTGTGCACAGTCGTATGTGTCGATGTGTTTTACTCAAGTTGCACCGAGTCATTCGGTTTTCTTTTACGACATAGGGACTCATATGTTGCGAGTTGCAGTAGTAGTGTGTTGGGTGCTTTGGTCCCGTAGCTCCACGGTTTGGGAGTAGTTCCCATGTGGATGGGGTCATGCTTTTGAGCATGGTGGTGACGGTTTTCGCCTGGTTTTTCACAAATTAACTGGGCAACTCTCTTCTTCTTAATTAATGGATGAGTCAAAGCTTTTGCTTCCGTTTCAAAAAAAAGAAAAACTCCAATGTGTATGTTGCTATTAAAAATTCAAAGTTTTAACACTCTCGTGCTTGAATCTGCAGCTGTTAACGCAGGAGCTACATTACGGTCGGCCAGGGTCGGCCCGCTGCCCCTATGGTGAAAAGAGTTTCCTTTAATAGTTTATTTATTTACTTATTATTTTGATAATCTTGTACCTTAGTTTTTTTATCTTGTAGGATGGAGTGTTGCACCGGCTCGCCATTGTCCGAGCCATCAAAGTTGGCCTCGAGCACCGGCCACTCAACGTCATGGGCGCGTTACTGTGCGTGGTGGCGACAAGGGCGGTGTGAGGTAGACGCACCAAGCAACAAAAGCGCGGTGCGTACGATGACCCCACTTCATCTTGTGGTGGAGATAGGCGACGAGGAGAGGAGTTAGTGCCGTCCACTGGAACTCCAGGATGACGGCAGGGCTGGCGGCGGCACCCCGAGACTAGTTGGCCAAACGGACCGGCCCGGCACGACGCGCGACCTAGCCCATCGTAATCGTGCCCGGTTCGGCCCGGCCCACCATGGCACGATTATTAGTCAGGCCGTGCCATGCCGGCCCATGTGCTACCCCCCTCCAGCCCAGGCACGACACAGAAGCTATATGGGCCGGGCCGGCAGAAAGCCAGGCACGCCTGACCTGTTAGGCAGTCAGCCTGCTAGGCTGTTCTTGGGCCAAATTTGGCCTATTGGGCTATTTTTTTGCCCATATATATCTAAAAAAAATTAAATAAGAATTAAATAAATAAATGGGCCGTGTCGTGCCGGCCCGCGTGCTCAGACTTTAGGCCCAGACACGGCCCCTTGCGTGCCGCGTGCCGGGCCTGGCCCGTTTAGCACGTGTCGTGCCTGGGCCGTGTCGTGCCTGGGTGTGCTACAGGGCCGACCCATTTGGCCAGCTCTCCGAGAGTAACCAGACGGTGCGGGAGGCCTCAGGCAGCTCCTCGCGGGTGCCGCGACGCACCATTTTGGTCGGTGGCGATGGGGTTGTGCATTGGAGTTTTGATCGGTGAGAGAAAGAGCCGACACAACATGAAGAGTGAGAAAGGGGGTTTTGTGGGGGCATAAGGCGGGATCGACATGGAGCCAAGACATTATGCCGATGGACATGGTGTTGTGTTCCTACCTCACAGTTGGGTATAATTGGGGATGAGCTGTTCACGAGCTGTCCAACGAACAAATGGGGTCCATGTTAGAGACGAGACTTGTGCTAAACATGTCCGTGAACAATTGAGGGAGTTTTGCCCTTTCTCGTTGACATGTCCTTAGGTCAACTCTAGCAAAGTGCTACATTGGCAGCCTTCATATGTATA
This sequence comes from Triticum timopheevii, assembly GCA_963921465.1. Taxonomy (NCBI): domain Eukaryota; kingdom Viridiplantae; phylum Streptophyta; class Magnoliopsida; order Poales; family Poaceae; genus Triticum; species Triticum timopheevii. The sequence goes on along the minus strand of OY997266.1, from coordinate 500,817,675 downwards.
TTGAGCGTGACCCATATGCATTATGGATGTTGCCGAGGTGATGCACAAACTTAGAGTCTTTGTATTGGTTGCCTCTAAAATCGTGAGACCCACTTATCAATGGGCCATTCTTTTTCCCAAGGTATCTGCAATCCTCACGTAAACTGGGAGGGGGCTTCCTTCGCGTGCACATACGGTTGTCATTGGAGGCACTCCAAACGTTGATTTTGGGGCGTTAAATATGAATCATGAGAGGTTATGTATTGAGGGCGTCCCAAAAGTTGGTCCCGAGACACCAGATATAAAGGTTGAGAGGTCACCGGTCTTAGAACCAATAAACTCGGACAAAGAGAATAGTTCTTTTTTTGCGGGAAGAGAGAATAGTTCTTAAATCTCTGCGTTGCTGACTAGGCATGACTGCCTCAAAAAAAAGCTAGAGTTTCTGCCTCTCGCCGGCGCCGTCGTCGGTGCACCCCATCTCCGGTGGCCTTAGAGCCATGGGGGCGGAGTGGATCCCGGTCCTTGCCGATGGGAGGGCTCCGTTTTTAGATCCTTTTTCGAGTTTTGTTAGGGTTTGTGTCTTACTCAGGAATGCGAGACGGCGGCGGCTCCCTGAAGATGGAATAAAGGTCTCCTCGCCTATTCCCTGTTCTGTTGATGCGTCTAGTACCGTCGGTGGGCATGTGAATGTGTGTCTCCGGCGGATCTGTCTTTGGTGAATTTGCTCGGATATGTTTGTCGTTTGTCTATGTTCTTGTGTCTTCAGGTTGGATCCTTCTAATCTACACTCTTCATCCGCGGCGGTTGATGTTCTGGTGCGTTGGTTCTATGGGTCTTAGCACGATGACTTCCCCACTATCTACTACAACAAGGTTTGCCCGGCTCCGGCGAAGGAGGGGCGATGACAGCGGCGCGCCTTCGGCTTGCTTCAGTGTTTGTAGTCGTCGCTAGGTGGTCTACGGATCTGCATGTAATTTTTTATTATTTCTAGTATTTGTTGTACTACCATTATTGAAGATAAATAGATTAGAAGTTTTTCTAAAAAAAGGCTGAGAGGTTAGATATGGAAGACACTTCATAAATTATGACCATTTTGACAAGTATTGCGATTGTATTTTTGATGAGAAACGCTGTATGGCTGAATCCATGGTTGTTATGACGATTGATGCATTACGAGGACTCTATTAAAATTGCTCTTACTAGTTACATACTCAAAACATCCGTACAGTTCCCAAAAGAGGCCGTACTACCAACCACGTGACACGGTCGAGGGCGTTAATCTGAATCTCTCTCTCTCTCTCTCTCTCGACAGGTTTGTCACTAGCAATAAACCACCCTGGCTGGATGCGTTGTTCCCACCACTTTTGTTTCGTGTAACCACTGGTAGCACAATAATGCTAGATCTGCTTTAGATTCTTCAGTTCCACCTAACGGCACAGTTGCATTACTTAACTCAAAAGCATGTCCACTCAGCACTAACGATAGATTTAGTCCGAGAAAGACACGCTCCAGAATCTAGCGTGCATCTGGCTCTAACCTCTGCAGGCAGCCGGCCGTCTAATCTAATTGCCACGAGATTAACTACTCCCTAATCTGGCTCGTGATCCATCATTAGTCAGTATGTATGTCCTTCACGGATGCTTCCCTCCCTCACTCCTCGACGAGTGTCAGTGACAAGTGACTCTGCACGCACCCAGGAGCAAATTTTACCCCACACCACACGACTCCAAATAAAGCGAACTTATTCCCGGACCCCAGCAGATGCAGATGCAGAGAGTAAACAAGCAGAGGAGCACGCGCAATCTAATTAACGGAACGTGCCTAAAAAACCCGCCGCTATAAAGCAGCTCCGCCTTGCTCACTCCGTCCCCAAACCATCTCTCTCGCCTTCCTCAGCAACACAAGCCACCACTAGAATCTCAAGCGCAGAGAGGAGGAGGAGGAAGACAAGCAAGGAGGAGAGGAGCAATGAAGTACGGGTCCCCCTGCAACAGCTGCAGCAGCAACGAGGAGAAGAGGCCTCCGCTCAAGAGAGGCCAGCTCAAGTTGCAGATCGCTAGGACCCTGGGCAGCCTCGTGGCGCCGACCGCCAAGACCGGCTTCAGCTTCAGAAGATGATCGGTTGAGCAGCCACTCAGCCAGGGCAAGCAGCATTCTCTCGACCAATCTTCGAGTATGGTCTGGTGCTTGATGTGTACCGGGATTGCGCAGGTTGAAGAAGAGTTGTTTTAGTTAGATGTGCTTCTTTGTAGGGTCGAGTTTTTCCCCCTTCGGCCCAGTCCCTGCGTGGCTTGAGGTTTGCCGATCAGATCTCGCTTCCTCGATCGACAATTTTTTACGTTGTCCACGAGTGAAGAAATGTACGGTGATTGCAGATAGTAATGGGAATTACAGTTCTGATTCTGAGATTGATGCGTCTCCAAACTATCCTTTCATTGGATTTGTCCAACTAAGTCTCTGAACTGTATACACTGGGATGATGGGTGTACCACGATACATGTCCAACTCTGAAATCGCTGAACTGAATACACTAGGATGATGTGCGGACGATATTTGACAAGTTCTAAAAAATCTAAAAAAAACTAGGCGAGGTACCGGACAGTAACCTTGTGGCATGATAGTTCTTACCGTATGTAATCTTGCAAAAAGTAATTTGCAGGATGTCAGGGAATGCTATTTTTATGATCAAAAGTAAATAATTTCGAATTTGTCCATCTCTTAAAAAAATATCTCTCGTGTCACCCACCTCGTGCTACACATTTTCTTCTTCTCCTTCCTCTTCCTCTTTTCCTTGGACCACTTTGGAATTCAATGCAAGGTTGGGCTTCTTGACCCAACGAGCACGAGCGAGAGCATTGTTAGTGGTCTTGCTCAAGATTCCCATGAAGATGAAGTCATTCAACACATCATTGAAGGGAATGGAGTGAAAGTCCGGTCTTTGATGAATCCGGAAGAAGCGCTCTTGTTAAAAGGCATGACGCTTTAAGCACCTTGCGCTTGATTCAACTGTCATCTGTGTCCTTGCTCCGATGATCCCTTAGAGATGCCGCAAATGTCGTCAACCTACGGTAGAGCTCTTCAGAGGTATCATCTTCGTTCATGGTAAACTCATTGCCCTTCAACAAAGTGTTAAGATGATCCCAATCATCATTTGCGGTCATAAAGGGTCGGATGTGGGGACCATAGTTTCACTAGAGGCATCTCTTCAAGTAAGATAGATAAGGTGTGGTGAATACTTGGGCAGCGCTTAAATTCCAATATTTATGAGTATGATAATTCATGGCATAATTCATCATAAACATTATGTTCGTGATATGTAGACTGTTATTCAACTTCATCTACCACTAATACCCCCCCCCCTAAATACTGCTATCGAGTATGCATGTCGAGGTGTTAAGTTCATAACAAACATAGTAAGAATAATATAGACAATAAAACTACCATCCAAGTGTGAATTTCGATAAAGGGAATGTATTAATATCGCGAACGTACCAATTACACCCAGCCTCTGCACCAATAAGATGTCCAAAGACACTAGGGATGCACACAATCAAGAAAAATAAATAAAATTATAGAAAAAGAAAACAAGGCCCATCGCGATGATAAACCACTGACAACAACACTCTAACCACCACCGAAGACAACACCCCTACTACAAAAGTGATTCTCGAAAAGCAAGGCCTCCAAGAAGAAAACAAAGCATAAACGTTGTCGTCGCCCGATAGAAGATCTTGGGTTTTCACCTTGGAGAAAGTCCGAGTTTTCAAAACAATGCCTTCAGCATGGCCATTGCCAGGTACAACCAATGAAGGACAGTCCTTGGCTTTTCACCTTGAAAATCGTGACTTGGTACTCGAGGAGCACCACCAAGAATGCAGTCCACCTGTGCTGCCATCCCCACTTGCCAAGGCTACTGCTGCAAGTCGCCAAACACCCGGCACACAGGGAGAACCTGTGCCACATGGTCTTCATTGCAATCAGTACCCTCTCTGCCATTTCTAACCTCCGATCGCAGCCACCGTGACTTTCTCCACCTCAGTCAGTTTCATGGAAATCTATATTAAGACATGTCCCATGGCACCGACAAGAAGGGGAAGCTTTGCACCACACCCAAATGAAGCCTATCTGGCTAAGGATAAGGGCGCACATGACTGTATCAATTTCGCTCTAGATATCCAGTGGAGCCATGCGCCAAACATCGAAGATCACCGACAGGAAGACCAGATCTCGTCAGCGGCCAGAACGAGGAGGCCAACAACAAGTAGATTGACGACCTGGCGCAAGAAGACCAGCATGACCAAACCACCGACATTTGGTCCGAGCTAGTAGCCCGCACACACTAGCCGGCTGCGGAGGATAAGACGACCTAGACTGTCACTGGTTCCTTTCGGCGTTGTACAAACGGAGCACACTCGAACAAAGCCCCAGACGAGCGCCTGCCGAGCAACATCCATGACGGAGCCACAACTGCCAGCAAAGACGCCCGAGGCACTCAGTCCGCTGGGCCCAAATCGGGCCCAAACCAGACATGTTGGGGAATGTAGTAATTTCAAAAAATTTCCTACGCACACGCAAGATCATGGTGATGCATAGCAACGAGAGGGGAGAGTGTCGTCCACGTACCCTCGTAGACCGAAAGTGGAAGCGTTAGAACAACGCGGTTGATGTAGTCGTACGTCTTCACGGCCCGACCGATCAAGCACCGAAACTATGACACCTTCGAGTTCTAGCACACGTTCAGCTCAATGACGTCCCTCGAACTCCGATCTAGCCGAGTGTCGAGGGAGAGTTCCGTCAGCATGACAACGTGGTGACGATCTTGATGTTCTACCGTCGCAGGGCTTCGCCTAAGCACCGCTACAATATTATCGAGGAGGACTATGGTGGACGGGGGGGCACCGCGCACGGCTAAGAGATCAAGAGATCAATTGTTGTGTCTAGAGGTGCCCCCTGCTCCCGTATATAAAGGAGCAAGGGGGGAGGGGGTGGCCGGCGAGGGAGGAGGCGCGCCAAGGGGAGCCCTACTCCCACCGGGAGTAGGACTCCCTCCTTCCTTGTTGGACTTGGAGAAGGGGGGAAAGAGGAGGGAGAGAGAGGAAGGAAAGAGGGGCGCCGCCCCCTCTCCTTGTCCTATTCGGACTAGGCGGGGAGGGGCCCGCGGCCCTGCCCTGGCCTCCTCTCCTCTTCTCCACTAAGGTCCACTATGGCCCATTAAGCCTCCGGGGGGTTCCGGTTACCTCCTGGTACTCCGGTAAATACCGATTTCACCCGGAACACTTCCGATATCCAAATATAGGCTTCCAATATATCAATCTTCATGTCTCGACCATTTCGAGACTCCTTGTCATGTCCGTAATCACATCCGGGACTCCAAACAACCTTCGGTACATCAAAACTCATAAACTCATAATATAACTGTCATCGAAACCTTAAGCGTGCGGACCCTACGGGTTCGAGAACTATGTAGACATGACTGAGACACGTTTCCGGTCAATAACCAATAGCGGAACCTGGATGCTCATATTGGCTCCTACATATTCTACGAAGATCTTTATCGGTCAAACCGCATAACAACATACGTTGTTCCCTTTGTCATCGGTATGTTATTTGCCCGAGATTCGATCATCGGTATCCCAATACCTAGTTCAATCTCGTTACCGGCAAGTCTCTTTACTCGTTATGTAATGCATCATTCCATAACTAACTCATTAGTTACATTGCTTGAAAGGCTTATAGTGATGTTCATTACCGAGAGGGCCCAGAGATACCTCTCCGACAATCGGAGTGACAAAACCTAATCTCAAAACACGCCAACTCAACATGTACCTTTGGAGACACCTGTAGAGCTCCTTTATAATCACCCAGTTACGTTGTGACATTTGGTAGCACACAAAGTGTTCCTCCGATAAACGGGAGTTGCATAATCTCATAGTTGTAGGAACATGTATAAGTCATGAAGAAAGCAATAGCAACATACTAAACGATCAAGTGCTAAGCTAACGGAATGGGTCATGTCAATCACATCATTATACTAATGATGTGATCCCGTTAATTAAATGACAACTTATGTCTATGGTTTAGGAAACATAACCATCTTTGATTAATGAGCTAGTCAAGTAGAGGCATACTAGTGACATTAAGTTTGTCTATGTATTCACACATGTATTATGTTTCTGGTTAATACAATTCTAGCATGAATAATAAACGTTTATCATGATATAAGGAAATAAATAATAACTTTATTATTGCCTCTAGGGCATATTTCCTTCAGTCTCCCACTTGCACTAGAGTCAAAAATCTAGATTACAGAGTAATGATTCTAACACCCATGGAGCCTTGGTGCTGATCATGTTTTCCTCATGGAAGAGGCTTAGTCAACGGGTCTGCAACATTCAGATCCGTATGTATCTTGCAAATCTCCATGTCTCCCACCTGGACTTGGTCCCAGACGGAATTGAAGCGTCTCTTGATGTGCTTGGTCCTCTTGTGAAATTTGGATTCCTTTGCCAAGGCAGTTGCACCAATATTGTCACAGAAGATCTTCATTGGTCCCGATGCACTAGGTATGACACCTAGATCAAAAATGAACTCCTTCATCCAGACTCCTTCATTTGCTGCTTCCGATGCAGCTATGTACTCTGCTTCGCATGTAGATCCTGCCACAACACTTTGTTTAGAACTGCACCAACTAACAGCTCCACCGTTCAATATAAACACGTATCCGGTTTGTGATTTAGAATCGTCCGGATCAGTGTCAAAGCTTGCATCGACGTAACCATTTACGACCAGCTCTTTGTCACCTCCATAAATGAGAAACATATCCTTAGTCATTTTCAGGTATTTCAGGATGATCTTGACCGCTGTCCAGTGATCCACTCCTGGATTACTTTGGTACCTCCCTGCTAAACTTATTGCTAAGCATACATCAGGTCTCGTACACAGCATTGCATACATGATAGAGCCTATGGCTGAAGCATAGGGAACATCTTTCATTTTCTCTCTATCTTCTGCTGTGGTCGGGCATTGAGTCTGACTCAACTTCACACCTTGTAATACAGGCAAGAACCCTTTGTTTGCCTAATCCATTTTGAACTTTTTCAAAACTTTATCAAGGTATGTGCTTTGTGAAAGTCCAATTAAGCGTCTTGATCTATCTCTATAGATCTTGATGCCCAATATGTAAGCAGCTTCACCAAGGTATTTCATCGAAAAACTTTTATTCAAGTATCCTTTTATGCTATCCAGAAATTCTATATCTTTTCCAATTAACAATATGTCGTCTACATATAATATCAGAAATGGTACAGAGCTACCACTCACTTTCTTGTAAATACTGGCTTCTCCAAAAGTCTGTATAAAACCATATGCTTTGATCACACTATCAAAGTGTTTATTCCAACTCCGAGAGGCTTGCACCAGTCCATAAATGGATCGCTGGAGCTTGCACACTTTGTTAGCATCTTTTGGATCGACAAAACTTTCTGGTTGCATCATATACAACTCTTCTTCTAGAAATCCATTCAGGAATGCAATTTTGACATCCATTTGCCAAATTTCATAATCATAAAATGCGGCAATTGCTAAAATGATTCGGACAGACTTAAGCATCGCTACGGGTGAGAAAGTCTCATCGTAGTCAACCCCTTGAACTTGTTGAAAACCTTTTGCAACAAGTCGAGCTTTGTAGACAGTTACATTACCATCAGTGCCAGTCTTCTTCTTGAAGATTCATTTATTCTCGGTGGCTTGCCGATCATCGGGCAAGTCAACCAAAGTCCATACTTTGTTCTCATACATGGATCCGATCTCAGATTTCATGGCCTCATGCCATTTTGCGGAATCTGGGCTCATCATCACTTCCTCATAGTTCGCAGGTTCGCCATGGTCAAGTAACATGACTTCTAGAATACGATTACCGTACCACTCTGGGGCGGATCTTACTCTGGATGACCTACGAGGTTCTGTAGTAACTTGATCTGAAGTTTCATGATCAATATCATTAGCTTCCTCACTGATTGGTGTAGTTGTCACAGGAAACGGTTTCTGTGATGAACTACTTTCCAATAAGGGAGCAGGTACAGTTACCTTATCAAGTTCTACTTTCCTCCCACTCACTTCTTTCGAGAGAAACTCCTTTTCTAGAAAGGATCCGAATTTAGCAACAAAAGTCTTGCCTTCAGATCTGTGATAGAAGGTGTACCCAATAGTCTCTTTTGGGTGTCCTATGAAGACACATTTCTCTGATTTGGGTTCGAGCTTATCTGGTTGAAGTTTCTTCACATAAGCATCGCAACCCTAAACTTTAAGAAACGACAACTTTGGTTTCTTGCCAAACCACAGTTCATAAGGCGCCGTCTCAACGGATTTTGATGGTGCCCTATTTAATGTGAATGCGGCCGTCTCTAAAACATAACCCCAAAATGATAGCGGTAAATCAGTAAGAGACATCATAGATCGCACCATATCTAGTAAAGTACGATTACGACTTCGGACACACCATTTCGTTGTGGTGTTCCGGGTGGCGTGAGTTGTGAAGCTATTCCGCATTGTTTTGAATGTAAACCAAACTTGTAACTCAAATATTCTCATCCACGATCAGATCGTAGAAACTTTATTTTCTTGTTATGATGATTTTTCACTTCACTCTAAAATTCTTTGAACTTTTCAAATGTTTCAGACTTGTGTTTCATTAAGTAGATATACCCATATCTGCTCAAATCATCTGTGAAGGTGAGAAAATAACGATACCCGCCGTGAGCCTCAGTATTCATTGGACCACACACATTAGTATGTATGATTTCCAATAAATCAGTTGCTCGCTCCATAGTTCCGGAGAACGGCGTTTTAGTCATCTTGCCCGTAAGGCACGGTTCGCAAGTACCAAGTGATTCATGATCAAGTGACTCAAGAAGTCCATCAGTATGGAGTTTCTTCATGCGCTTTACACCAATATGACCCAAACGGCAGTGCTACGAATAAGTTGCACTATCATTATAAACTCTGCATCTTTTGGCTTCAACATTATGAATACGTGTATCACCACTATCGAGATTTAATAAAAATAGACCACTCTTCAAGGGTGCATGACCATAAAAGATATTACTCATATAAATAGAACAACCATTATTCTCTGATTTAAATGAATAACCGTCTCACATCAAACAAGATCCAGATATAATGTTCATGCTTAACGCTGGCACCAAATAACAATTATTCAGGTGTAAAACTAATCCCGAAGGCAGATGTAGAGGTAGCGTGCCGACTACGATCACATCGACTTTGGAACCATTTCCCACGCGCATCGTCACCTCGTCCTTAGCCAATCTTCGCTTAATCTGTAGTCCCTGTTTCGAGTTGCAAATATTAGCAACAGAACCAGTATCAAATACCCAGGTGCTACTGTGAGCATTAGTAAGGTACACATCAATAACATGTATATCACATATACCTTTGTTCACCTTGCCATCCTTCTTATCCGCCAAATACTTGGGGCAGTTCCGCTTCCAGTGACCAGTCTGTTTGCAGTAGAAGCACTCAGTCTCAGGCTTAGGTCCAGAGTTGGGTTTTTTATCTTGAGCAGCAACTTGTTTGCTGTTCTTCTTGAAGTTCCCCTTCTTCTTCCCTTTACCCTTTTTCTTGAAACTGGTGGTCTTATTGACCATCAACACTTGATGCTCCTTCTTGATTTCTACCTCCGCAGCCTTTAGCATTGCGAAGAGCTCGGGAATAGTCTTGTCCATCCCTTGCATGTTATAGTTCATCACGAAGCTCTTGTAGCTTGGTGGCAGTGATTGAAGAATTCTGTCAATGACACTATCATCTGGAGGATTAACTCCCAGTTGAATCAAGTGATTATTATACCCAGACATTTTGAATATATGTTCACTGACAGAACTATTCTCTTCCATCTTGCAGCTATAGAACTTATTGGAGACTTCATATCTCTCAATCCGGGCATTTGCTTGAAATATTAACTTCAACTCCTGGAACATCTCATATGCTCCATGACGTTCAAAATGCCGTTGAAGTCCCGGTTCTAAGCCATAAAGCATGGCACACTGAACTATTGAGTAGTCATCAGCTTTGCTCTGCCAGACGTTCTTAACGTCGTCAGTTGCATCTGCAGCAGGCCTGGCACCCAGCGGTGCTTCCAGGACGTAATTCTTCTGTGCAACAATGAGGATAATCCTCAAGTTACGGACCCAGTCCCTGTAATTGCTACCATCATCTTTCAACTTAGCTTTCTCAAGGAACGCATTAAAATTCAATGGAACAATAGCACGAGCCATCTATCTACAACAAACATAGACAAGCAAAATACTATCAGGTACTAAGTTCATGATACATTTAAGTTCAATTAATCATATTACTACAGAACTCCCACTTACACAGACATCTCTCTAGTCATCTAAGTGATCACGTGATCCAAATCAACTAAACCATATCTGATCATCACGTGAGATGGAGTAGTTTTCAATGGTGAACATCACTATGTTGATCATACCTACTATATGATTCACGTTCGACCTTTCGATCTCCGTGTTCCGAGGCCATATCTGTATATGCTAGGCTCGTCAAGTTTAACCTGAGTATTCCGTGTGTGCAACTGTTTTGCGCCCGTTGTATTTGAACGTAGAGCCTATCACACCCGATCATCACGTGGTGTCTCAGCACGAACATCTTTCACAACGGTGCATACTCAGGGAGAACACTTCTTGATAATTAGTGAGAGATCATCTTATAATGCTACCGTCAATCAAAGAAAAATAAGATGCATAAAGGATAAACATCACATGCAATCAATATAAGTGATATGATATGGCCATCATCATCTTGTGCTTGTGATCTCCATCTCCGAAGCACCGTTGTGATCACCATCGTCACCGGCCCGACACCTTGCCATCTATTGCTTCTACAACTATCGCTATTGCTTAGTGATAAAGTAAAGCAATTACAGGGCGCTTGCATTTCATACATTAAAGCGACAACCATATGGCTCCTGCCAGTTGCCGATAACTCGGTTACAAAACATGATCATCTAATACAATAAAATATAACATCACGTCTTGACCATATCACATCACAACATGCCCTGCAAAAACAAGTTAGACGTCCTCTAATTTGTTGTTGCAAATTTTACGTGGCTGCTACGGGTTGAGCAAGAACCGTTCTTACCTACGCATCAAAACCACAACGATAGTTCATCAAGTTAGTGCTGTTTTAACCTTTGCAAGGACCGGGCGTAGCCACACTCGGTTCAACTAAAGTTCGAGAAACTGACACCCGCCAGCCACCTGTGTGCAAAGCACGTCGGTAGAACCAGTCTTGCGTAAGCGTACGCGTAATGTCGGTCTGGACCGCTTCATCCAACAATACCACCGAACCAAAGTATGACATGCTGGTAAGCAGTATGACTTGTATCGCCCACAACTCAGCTGTGTTCTACTCGTGCATATAACATCTACGCATAAAACCAGGCTCGGATTCCATTGTTGGGGAATGTAGTAATTTAAAAAAAATTCCTACGCACACGCAAGATCATGGTGATGCATAGCAACGAGAGGGGATAGTGTCGTCCACGTACCCTCATAGACCGAAAGCGGAAGCATTAGAACAACGCGGTTGATGTAGTGGTACGTCTTCACGGCCCGACCGATCAAGCACCGAAACTATGACACCTCCGAGTTCTAGCACACGTTCAGCTCGATGACGTCCCTCGAACTCCGATCCAGCCGAGTGTTGAGGGAGAGTTCCATCAGCACGACGGTGTGGTGACGATCTTGATGTTCTACTGTCGCAGGGCTTCGCCTAAGCACCGCTACAATATTATCGAGGAGGACTATGGTGGAGGGGGGCACCGCACACGGCTAAGAGATCAAGAGATCAATTGTTGTGTCTAGAGGTGCCCCCTGCCCCCGTATATAAAGGAGCAAGGGGGGAGGGGGCGACCGGGCAGGGAGGAGGTGCGCCAAGGGGAGTCCTACTCCCACCGGGAGTAGGACTCCCTCCTTCCTTGTTGGACTTGGAGAAGGGGGGAAAGAGGAGGGAGAGAGAGGAAGGAAAGGGGGGGCGCCGCCCCCCTCTCCTTGTCCTATTCGGACTAGGGGGGAGGGGTGCGCGGCCCTGCCATGGCCTCCTCTCCTCTTCTCCACTAAAGCCCATTATGGCCCATTAAGCCCCTGGGGGGTTCCGGTAACCTCCCGGTACTCCGGTAAAATCCCGATTTCACCCGGAACACTTCCGATATCCAAATATAGGCTTCCAATATATCAATCTTCATGTCTCGACCATTTCAAGACTCCTCGTCATGTCCGTAATCACATCCGGGACTCCGAACAACCTTTGGTACATCAAAACTCATAAACTCATAATATAACTGTCATCGAAACCTTAAGCGTGCGGACCCTACGGGTTCGAGAACTATGTAGACATGACCAAGACACATTTCCGGTCAATAACCAATAGTCGAACCTGGGTGCTCATATTGGCTCCTACGTATTCTACGAAGATCTTTATCGGTCAAACCACATAACAACATACGTTGTTCCCTTTGTCATCGGTATGTTACTTGCCCGAGATTCGATCGTCGGTATCTCAATACCTAGTTCAATCTCGTTACCGAAAAGTCTCTTTACTCGTTATGTAATGCATCATTCCATAACTAACTCATTAGTTACATTGCTTGTAAGGCTTATAGTGATGTGCATTATCGAGAGGGCCAAGAGATACCTCTCCGACAATCGGAGTGACAAAACCTAATCTCGAAATACGCCAACTCAACATGTACCTTTGGAGACACCTGTAGAGCTCCTTTATAATCACCCAATTATGTTGTGACGTTTGGTAGCACACAAAGTGTTCCTCTGGTAAATGGGAGTTGCATAGTCTCATAGTTGTAGGAACACGTATAAGTCATGAAGAAAGCAATAGCAACATACTAAACGATCAAGTGCTAAGCTAACGGAATGGGTCATGTCAATCACATCATTCTACTAATGATGTGATCCCGTTAATTAAATAACAACTTATGTCTATGGTTTAGGAAACATAACCATCTTTGATTAATGAGCTAGTCAAGTAGAGGCATACTAGTGACATTAAGTTTTTCTATGTATTCACACAGGTATTATGTTTCCGGTTAATAAAATTCTAGCATGAATAATAAACGTTTATCATGATATAAGGAAATAAATAATAACTTTATTATTGCCTCTAGGCATATTTCCTTCAGCGTCCCTGCATCCAGAGCGCCGTTGTGCCGTCGCGCTGGCGCAGTCGCGCGCACCGATGGGTCGTGAGCCGCGACTGGTCGAAGCAGTGGCTGTCGCGACCTATAGGCCCAGATAGGGCCCATGACGGCCGCGCCGCCATCGCCCACGCCTCAGCCGCAGCGCGCCGGGGACTGTTGAGGGTCTCCGCCTCATCCGCGCTGCACTAGCCCAGTGCCGCCGCCTCACCACCTCATCTTATCCTCCAAAGACCACGCGCCCGACACTACACATCTCCGTTTTGAGGCACAACCGACGCGTGCCTCCACTGACCCACCTTCGCCGCCATCGCCGGCGTCGGTGACCAGGGAAATCATGATGGGGAGGCCTAGGCTAGGGTGTCGTGGTTCTAAGTCTGACAGTAGAATGGGGGGTAGGTATGGAGAGGCAAGATCCTAGCTATGGAGCAGTTGTAAGGACAAGGGATGTACGAGTTCAGGCCCTTCTCGGAGGAAGTAACAGCCCTACGTCTCGGAGCCCGGAGGCGGTCGACTGGATTATGTGTGTATAGATTACAGGGGTGCGAACCCTTTACACTGAGGAGGGGGGTGGCTTATATAGTGTCTGCCAGACCCCTCCGGCCTTCAGTTATGCAGGGCTTAAAGTACATTAAGGCTAGGCATTACTGGTAACGCCTTACATAAAGTGTCCTAAATGCCATAAAGACTACTTAATTGCAGACCGTTTGGATGTAGAGTGGCTCTTGATCTCTTGGTGGTCGAGTGAGTCTTCATGGTCGAGTCCTTCGAGTCCGTCGAGTGAAGTCTCTCTTGGTCGACTGGAAGGCAGTTTCTTCTGAGGGTGTCCTTGGGAAGGGTACTTAAGACAGGTCTATGACCCTACCCTAGGTACATGACTTCATCATTAGCCCCCGAATGGATCGAGGTTTGAGTGAGGAAGGAGTTGATAATATTTCCGACCTGTTTTTGTGTTCTGACCATGTCTCATTTTGGATCAATAATCTTTTTGTTGATGGCAGCAACTTTTCTTTCAGTCGCCTTGATCCATTCTTTTCTTCTGTCGAGTGAACTTTTGAACTTAGTAAACTTCCGAGCGACGGATCGCAGGAAATCTTCCATCTGACAGGTTGATCTGCTGTTAGCGGATTTTGTGGGATCCGAATTTTGGGAAGCGCGCAAAGCGGGGCAGACCGCGGCGCTCGGGTGGGATAGGGCATAGGCACCTCGATTTCTGCGCCACCTTTTTCGCCACGTATCGCGTGTGCGTGACTGTTTTGGAATGTGATAGGATCGCCCGGGCCCACTCGTCAGCCACTCGGAGGCATCCTTATAAAAGGCACCAGGCGATGGTTTTTGAACAGTATCCCCCATTCCTCCTTCTGCCCTCTCCATCTCCGCCCGCCGTGCCCGCTCTCGCCCCCGCCCATCCACTCCTCGTGTGCTTCGTCGGCGACAATGGTGAAGGAGAAGACGGCGGCTTTGGAGAGCGCGAAGAAGGCGACGGCGACAGGGAAGGCGAAAGGGAGAGCGTCCAGTCGGGGCGGATCCTCGTCAAGGTTCCGCCTGCCGCAAGGTTGGGTCCAAGGGGATTGGATCTGCTCGACCATCATTGAGACGGATCTCAGTGAGATGGCCAACGAGGGCTTGATCCCTCACGGGGCAGCGAGGCTCCCGAGGAACGAGTGGCAACCGCAGCCGCAGGAGGGTGAGTGCGTTCTTCTAGCTTCTCACGTAGACCGTGGGTTCTCCCTGCCTCCGAGTGTATTCTTCCGTGGGTTCTTGAATTTCTTTGGGGCGCAACTCCACCATTTCAATCCAAATTCCATTGCCTACCTTGCTGCCTTCGTGTCCATGTGCGAGAACTTCCTGGGTTGTCGACCACACTTGGGTCTCTTTAAGCACATATTCACTTGTCGCTCTCAGACAGTGAAAAAGGCGAGTCCGGATGACGATAGGACTAAGGTTATTCAGATGTGTGGGGGTCTTGGGATTCAGATGAGGAGCAATAGTACTTTTCTGGCCATGACCCTTCCTGAGTCGGTCAGAGGATGGCAGTCGACTTGGTTCTACTGCCAAGATGAGTCGACGCCGGGGCAGTCGACTGGTCTCCCTCCATTTTCCATGGACCGAGTGAACAAGCCCTCTTCTCTGAAGGTGCTCCCTGAGGAGAAAGCCCAAGTAAAAATGTTGATGGAGCGTGTAGTCCAGCTAGTTCGGGAAGGAGTGACGGGTATGGACCTTCTGGAGGTCTACCTTAGGCGGCGCATCCAACCACTTCAGTACCGAGGCCACCCGATGTGGCTGTACTGTGGAACCGAGGATGAAACTTGGGTCCATCCAGAAGCAGTTGACGACGCCACACTGGAGAGGTCGATGACCGCGATCACAGGGAATAAGGACAACCCTCGAGGAGCCAGGAGGATTCCACCACTCGACCATTCCTACACTCCGGACACGGTATGCCCACTTTATCCTCCATTGTAATGTTGCTATACTCATTCTGCTTTTGCTGCAAATTGGTCGATTGATCTTTGTATTGTTGTCTGTCAGGCCACCACCGAATTATACTCGATGCCCAATGGAGCACAGACGCCGACTGAGGAGGAAGAAGGAAGTGGGGGCGAAAGCCAGGAGGAGTGGGATTCGGATGCTGCTGATGATGATGAAGGTTATGACACTAGTGAGGAGGAAGAAGAGGAGGAGGAGGAAGTTGCACCGCCTCGCTCGGAAAGACGCTCGAAGCTCGTCCATGACCCTGCGACCGAACGTGGTAAGGGGGTCGCAACTGTCACTTAGTCGACCAAGCGCCCTTGAACCACTTCTCCGGTGCCGACTGAGAAAGCTCCGAAGCAATCCAGGGTGGCACCGTCGAAGCCGGCTAAGGTCTTGCCGAAGATGAAGATGGTGATCCCCACTATCTCAGGGTAATGATGCTACTTGAGTTTTTCTATTCCCCATGAACTTATCTTTGGTCGACTCATGAATCAACCGACTGACTTCTGGAACTGCAGTGCTGCTACTTCTGATACCTCGGCCAGGGCTGAAGATCACGAGATGGAAGACGCTGCCACTTCAAAACCTGGTATGACTTTCATAGTTCCGTCTTCAGTCGATTGGCTCTTTGTCTCTAATTTTGATTCTTTTCTGTAGCTCCGTCTAATGTCGTTATTACCCTTCCTGACGACAACGATGAGGAACCACTGAAGCAAAGGAGGAGCAGGAAAGCGTCTGCTGGCAAGGCGACTCAGGACGTGCCAGCGCCCGAGACACTGGTCGCAGAAGGAGAGAACATCACTCGGCCTACCGTATCTTTTGCGGTGCCGTTGACGAGTGCTCGCCCCACGTCGTCGAGTGCTGCACAGCCTTCACTTTTCTCGAGCCACTACGTCCCAGAGGACCAAGCCAGTACTGCGAAAGAAGCAATACGCCAGGCGGGAGTCATGATGGAGCAAGTGAAGGCCATCCGAGAAGCCAGCCAGGCAGCCTATGACGCCAGTTCAGCTCTTCAGAGTAACGTTCAGGTCAGTCGGTCACCGCCTGCTCTGTTAGGATATGACGTCTGAAGATTCTTCTTTCTGAAATTCCTAGTGATTGTCCTACACCCACTGGGTGTGTCAATTGAAATTCCGAGTTAGTGGGGGCACGCTGAGTGCACCCACTGGGTGTAGTCCCCAAGGCCATGGTGGACTGCTGGCAGTCGACCATAGTCTTTATATCTTAAGTTTTTCCTTCATTCGATTAGGTCGAATGGACTTACAGACCGGTGGGGGCACGCTGAGTGTACCCACTGGGTGTAGTCCCCGAGACTGTGGTCGACTGCTGGCAGTTGACTACAGTCTGAAGAACATGTCCTGTTTTTTTTGTTGGTCGACTGGTCGACTCTAACTTGATAGAACTAGTGGGGGCACGCTGTGTGCACCCACTGGGTGTAGTCCCCGAGACTATGGTCGAATGTTTGTATTCGGCTGTAGTCTTAGAAACGTATGATTTTTCCTTAGTCACTCGGAAGTGAATTGTCTTTGACATTTTGTCGATTGGTTTTTCGTAGAAATCCTGTGACCTTGCGGCTCGTTACACTGAGTTCGAGAACAAACACATCTAGCTCAAGCTTGATCTGAAGCTGCCCAGGAGAATTTAATGAAGGCGAAGGAGGAAGCTAAAGGTATGTTTTGTGAGCCTTTCGACGACTGGCTTTGCCCCTCATTTGTTTCAAATTCTGACCTTGCTGTAACTTTGCAGGCAAAGTGAAGGATGCCCAGAAGAAGAAAGACCTTGAGTTGGCTGAAATGCAGAAAACAGCTTTAGGGAAGACCAAGCTCGCAGACGAGAAGTTGGCTTCGGTCACCAAGCTTGAAGAAGAAAACACCAATCTGAAAGCTGCTCTTGATGCTGCCAACAAAGAGGTCAGTCGACTGAAAAGTGATAAAATTGCCCTGAGTGACAAGGCCATTGAGTTGGTGGGGAAGAAGAACGATCTGGAGGCTTATCTGGGCGGACTCGCCAAGAAGCTATTCCTCATGCTCGAAGGTAATCTTTTGCACCAAACAGGTATTTTAACTGTGATCTTTCCATTCGACTGTTGTCTTGACTCGGTGGTTGTGCTTGCAGAATTTTGCCAGAACTTCGAAGAGGAGACTGGTTGACTGGAGCCGAACCTGGACCCCATCAACTCTCCTGTGACGGATGAAGTCGCCATGAACGTGTTCCGGCTCGAATCTCGTGTTGTTGCCGTCGTTGATTATCTCGCAAGGCTGAAGGTCGCCACTTCCCGCATCGACACCACGCTCTGGCCCAGAGAGACGCTCCAGAATGACCTCGAGTCTCTGATGACTCGACTGAACACAGTCCCAAGTCGAGTGCAGGAGTGGAAGAAGTCTTCTGCCAGGTGTGGCACTGGCGTCGCTCTATCTCTGGCCCGAGTTCATTGCAAGGAAGCACGAGAGGACAAGCTGGCGGCCCTTAGGGTGGCTAACACCAAGAAACACGATTTCCGGTCATTCATGGAGACCTTCATCGCCGCTGCCACTCGGATTGCTGATGGAATCGACCTGGAGGAGTTTGTTACACCTTCCAGCCCTCCACAGGAGGGGTAAAAAACTTCTTGAGCTCGACACTTTAAATTTGCCTCGGTATGCCGAGTGATTTTTGTATCCGACAAACCTTAACAGGCTTAGCACCTGAGCACTTTCGGTTCCGTTAGGTGTTATCCGAATTTGGATTCGACGTTTTAAATATGCTTGCATTTGGTTTGAGGTATCTTTTGCAGGTTAAAGCGAGGTGCTTATTGCAATTGACTTGTTCCCCAATTCACTTAGGCAGGCACTGGGCTGCAGCTAAGCCTCCGAGTGGGAGGTCTGCTCTCCACTCGGTAGGATTTTCAAAACTTAGGCGAGCACTGGGCTGCAGCTAAGCCCCCGAGTGGGAGGTCTGCTCTCCACTCGGTAGGATTCTCAAAACTTAGGCGAGCACTGGGCTGCAGCTAAGCCCCCGAGTGGGAGGTCTGCTCTCCACTCGGTAGGATTTTCAAAACTTAGGCGAGCCCTGGGCTGAAGCTAAGCCCCCGAGTGGGAGGTTTGCTCTCCACTCGGTAGGATTTTCAAAACTTAGGCGAGCACTGGGCTGCAGCTAAGCCCCCGAGTGGGAGGTCTGCTCTCCACTCGGTAGGATTTTTAAGACGTCTTTCTTATGGAAAACACATTGTACTTGTGGCATAGCTCGAAGGAGAGGATAGCAGTCGACCTGCACCTCGTCCTCCCTGCAGAGCGCATGTTGTACTTGTGGCGTAGCTTGGAGGAGAGGGTAGCAGTCGACCTGCACCTCGTCCTTCATGTAAAGCGCACGTTGTACTTGTGGCATAGCTCGGAGGAGAGGGTGGCAGTCGACCTGCACCTCGTCCTCCTTGCGAGCGCACGTTGTACTTGTACTTAGGCGAGTACTTAGACTGCAGCTAAGCCCCCGAGTGGGAAGCTGGCTCGCCACTCGGTGGGATTTTATTGAAACTTAGGCGAGTACTTGGACTGCATCTAAGCCCCCGAGTGGGAGAAAGGCTCGCCACTCAGTAGCATTTTATTGAAACTTAGGCGAGTACTTGGACTGCAGCTAAGCCCCCGAGTGGGAGGCCGGCTCACCACTCGGTAAGGATTTTTTTTTTACAAATTTAGGCGAAACGGATTCGCAGCTAAGCCACCCACTGAGGGGGAATTTTACTGAACAAATAAAAGTGACAAAAATCATTGGGGAAATTATGACACTATTATCTTGCAAAACATGAACTACAGAAGTACTTTTATTACAACTCATCCGAGTGAATACTTAAGTGTAAAAGGGGCGGAGTAACTCCGCGTTCCAAGCTCGGGGCTCGTCGATGTTGTGCTCGATGTTGTAGAGACGGTACGCTCCGTTGTGGAGAACCTTGGTGACGATGAAGGGTCCTTCCCAAGAAGGAGCAAGCTTGTGTGGTTTCTGCTGATCTACTCGGAGAACCAAATCCCCTTCCTGGAAGGCTCGACTCTCCATGTTTTTGGCGTGGAAGCGACGCAAGTCCTGTTGGTAGATGGTCGATCGGATCAGAGCCATCTCCCTTTCTTCCTCTAAAAGGTCGACTGCATCCTGCCGCGCTTGTTCTGCTTCAGCTTCGGTGTAGAGCTCGACTCGAGGAGCATTGTGGAGCAGATCACTCGGCAAGACCGCTTCAGCTCCATAGACCAAGAAGAATGGAGTTCTTCCAGTCGACCGATTAGGCGTGGTCCTTAGACCCCACAGCACCGAGGGAAGTTCATCGACCCATGCTCCAGCCGCATGCTTGAGGTCACGCATCAGTTGGGGTTTCAACCCTTTGAGGATCAAGCCATTGGCCCGCTCCGCTTGTCCATTCGACTGGGGATGGGCGACTGAAGCATAGTCGACTCGTGTGCCCTGAGATGTGCAGAACGCCCTGAATTCCTCCGAATCGAAGTTTGATCCATTGTCAGTGATGATGCTGTGTGGGACTCCATATCTGAATATCAGTTCTCTGATGAAGCTGACAGCAGTACCGGCGTCAAGGTTCTTGATGGGTTTAGCCTCAATCCACTTGGTGAACTTGTCGACTGCTACCAGTACATGTGTGAAACCGCTTCGTCCTGTTCTAAAGGGACCAACCATATCCAAACCCCATACTGCGAAGGGCCAGATGAGTGGTATGGTCTTCAGAGCTGATGCAGGCTTGTGTGACATGTTGGAGTGAATTGGCATCCCTCGCACTTGTTGACTATTTCCTTTGCCATTTCATTCGCTCTTGGCCAATAAAGTCCGGCTCGGTATGCTTTGGCCACGATGGTCCGAGAGGATGCATGATGACCACAGGTCCCCGAGTGGATGTCATCAAGGATTATTCGACCTTCTTCTGGCGTTATGCACTTCTGACCAACTCAAGTCGCGCTCTCTCGGTATAGCTGCCCTTTGATCATAGTAAAGGCCTTGGATCGGCGGACGATCTGTCGAGCCTCTTCCTCGTCCTCCGGGAGCTCTTTTCTCAGGATATACGCGATATATGGAACTGTCCAATCGGGAGTGATTACTAAAGCCTGCATGACCAAGTCGACCACTGCTGGAACTTCAACCTCAGTCGGATCTGTGGCACTCTTGGGCTGCGGAGCTTCTTCGGTAAAAGGATCTTCTTTGACTGATGGAGTATGGATATGTTCCAAGAACACATCGCTGGGAATGGCTTCTCTCTTGGAACCTATCTTTGCCAAATCATCAGCCGCTTGATTTTTCAGTCGGGGTATATGATGGAGCTCTAACCCCTCAAACTTCTTTTCAAGCTTCCTCACTGCATTACAGTATCCAGTCATGGCTGGGCTTCTAACGTCCCACTCCTTCATCACTTGGTTGACCACCAAATCTGAGTCGCCATAAACCATAAGGCGACGGACGCCGAGTGAAATGGCCATGCGTAATCCATACAAAAGGGCCTCTTATTCTGCCTCATTGTTGGAGGAATCAAAGTGAATCTGGAGCACATATCTGAGCTTATCTCCTCTGGGGGAAACCAAGACTACCCCAGCACCGGAACCATTTAACATCTTAGAGCCATCAAAGAACATGGTCCAATGCTCCGAGTGAACTTGAGTCGGCTGCTGCTGTTCAATCCACTCGGCAAGGAAATCTGCTATTGCTTGGGACTTAATGGCTTTCTTTGCCTCAAACTTGATATCAAGGGGAAGGAGTTCAATCGCCCATTTCGCCACTCGACTAGTTGCATCTCTGTTGTGCAGAATCTCTGAAAGTGGAGCGTCGCTGACGACTATAATGGAATGATCAGAGAAATAATGAGCAACCTTCTTCGTGGTCATGTAGATCCCATACACAAGCTTCTGATAATGAGGATATCTTTGCTTTGATGGAGTCAAAACTTCAGACAGATAGTACACTGGGCGCTGAACTTTGAAGGCTTTCCCTTCTTCTTCCCGTTCGACCGTAAGTACTGTACTGACGACTTGTCCTGTGGCTGCAATATAAAGCAACAGAGGCTCTTTGCTGATTGGAGCAGCAAGCACCGGCTGGGTGGAGAGCAGAGCTTTTAGCTCGGCAAACGCTGCATCAGCTTCTGGAGTCCACTCGAACTTGTATGCCTTCTTCATCAGTCGGTAAAGAGGCAATGCCTTTTCACCGAGTCGAGAGATGAATCGACTTAACGCGGCCAAACATCCAGTAAGCTTCTGGACATCGTGCACCCGCACAGGGCGTTTCATTCGGAGTATAGTGCCAACTTTTTCTGGGTTAGCATCGATTCCTCGTTCGGAAACAAGAAAACCGAGTAACTTTCCACCAGGAACTCCGAATGTGCACTTTGATGGATTGAGCTTGATAGCATACCTCCTGAGATTGGCAAATGTTTCAGCGAGGTCAGTCAACAGGTCGGAACCTTTTCGTGATTTGACCACAATATCATCCATGTACGCTTCAACGTTCCGACTGATTTGAGTGAGTAAACACTTCTGAATCATCCGCATGAACGTGGCTCCGGCATTCTTGAGGCCGAATGGCATGGTGACATAGCAGAAGCACCCGAATGGAGTGATGAAAGCTGTTTTTATCTCATTGGGTCCGTACAGATGGATCTGATGGTACCTAGAATAGGCGTCTAGAAAAGACAATCTCTCACATCCCGCAGTCGAGTCGACAATTTGGTCGATGTGAGGGAGAGGAAAATGATCTTTCGGGCAGGCCCGATTGATGTGTTTGAAATCAATGCACATGCGGAGTGACTTGTCCTTCTTGGGAACCATGACGACATTGGCGAGCCACTCAGAGTGGTATATCTCTCGGATAAACCCTGCCGCCAATAGTCAAGCCACCTCCTCACCAATGGCTTTTCTCTTCTGGACGGCGGACCGTCGAAGATGTTCTTTGACTGGTTTCGCTGTTGAGTCGACTCTAAGGCGATGCTCAGCCAGTCCCCTGGGAACACCCGGCATGTCAGCAGGCTTCCATGCAAAGATGTCCCAGTTCTCACGGAGGAACTGGATGAGCGCTTCTTCCTATTTAGGGTCGAGCGTTGTGGAAATATGGGTCGGAGCCGCATTGGGGTCGGTCGGATGAATGTGAACAGGCTTCGTCTCACCGGACGACTGAAATGCTGATTCCGTGGCAGGCTTCTTGGCCCGCAACAAATCACTCGGGTCTGCATTCTTCTTGTGCCCCTCCAGCTCTACCATCGTTATCTGCGAATCGGCAATTTTCGAGCCTTTCTGAAAACACTCTTCTGCCTTCTTCCGATTGCCAGTAACAGTGATCACACCCTTGGGGCCGGGCATCTTCAGTTTGAGGTACACATAACATGGTCGAGCCATGAACCGTGCGTAAGCTGGTCACCCAAAAATAGCGTGGTAAGCGCTCTGAAAATCCATGACTTCAAATGTCAGCTTCTCTTTGCGGAAATGCTTCGAGTTACCGAACACCACGTCCAGAGCTATTTGGCCGAGTGACTCAGCCTTCTTTCTAGGTGAAACTCCATGAAAACTCATGTTGCTGGTGCTCAGTCGGGACATCGGAATGCCCATTCCTTTCAGCGTCTCTGCATATAATATGTTCACTCCACTACCACCATCCATTAGCACCTTCGTTAGTCGAGTGACTTCGACGACCGGGTCGACCACCAAAGCTTGCCTCCCAGGGGTGGCTATATGAGTCGGGTGATCAGACTGGTCGAATGTAATGGGAGTTTGGGACCATCTCAGATAACTGGGTGTCGCCGGGGCGACCATATTCACCTCACGGTTGATAACCTTCAGTCGGCTTTTGCTTTCCACATCAGCAAATATCATCAGAGTGGAGTTAACATGAGGATATCCTCCATCACTGTCCTCCTTGTCTTCGGCTTTGTCCAACTCCTTTTCCTTGTCCTTGGGCTGTTTTCCTTGGAACTGCTGGATCAAGAGCCGGCATTGGCGAGTGGTATGCTTCGGGTAGATGAAATTACCCTCTTCGTCCTTCTTCGTGTGGATGTGACACGACAGATCCATCACGTCATTTCCTTCTTTATCCTTCACCTTCTTGGGGTTCCAGGATCCTTTGGGTTTTCCTTTGAACTTGCCCTGAGTCACGGCCAGAGCCTCTCCAGGAGCCGCTGGCTCGGCCTTCCGCTTCTGCTTCCGACTGGAGTTTCCTTTCTCCGACTGACTAGGCTTGTACTTGCTGCTCCGGAGTCGGTCCTCCTCTTCGCCATTGGCGTACTTGGTAGCAATTTCCATCATTCGACTCAGGGTCATATCTCCGGTCCGACCAAACTTCAAACTCAATTCTCCGTTCTTAACACCATCCTTGAAGGTGCAGACTGCCTGATGATCAGACACGTTCTCCACGGTATGATGCAAAGTGATCCATCTCTGAATATAATCTCTTAAGGTCTCATTCCACTTCTGCACGCAAACTTGCAGCTCTGTCAATCCAGCTGGTCGCTTGCAAGTCCCCTCGAATGTTCTGACGAACACTCGGGAAAGATCTTCCCAAGTGTAAATGCTGCTAGGAGCTAACTGATTCAACCACGCCTGGTGTCATGCCCAATATGCAACCCTATCCAAAAGGAACTCGAAGGTCCCACCAATGATAGACCCGCATATTGAAACGCTTTTGCAAGGTGGATATCATTACAACAACATTACATAATAGATGGGGATACATACATAAGGCATACAATGCCACACGAATACAACATCATCTTACATAAGAGCACCATCCGACTACGGATGAAACACAAACAGAAGCTCAAACGACATCCACCCTGCTAGCCCAGGCTGCCGACCTGGAACCTATCCCCTGATTGAAGTAGAAGCAGAAGAAGAACTCCAAAACAAGCAAACATCACTCTCGCGTTAGGATCATCGCATAACCTGTACCTGCAACTGTTGTTGTAGTAATCTGTGAGCCACGAGGACTCAGCAATCCCATTACCATGGGTATCAAGACTAGCAAAGCTTAATGGGAAAGGAAGGGGTAAAGTGGTGAGGTTGCAGCAGTGGCTAAGCATATATGGTGGCTAACCAACGCAAATAAGAGCGAGAAGAGAAGCAAAGGAACGATCGTCAACTAGCAATGATCAAGAGGTGATCCCGAACACCTACTTACGTCAAACATAACCCAGAAACCGTGTTCACTTCCCGGACTCCGCCGAGAAGAGATCATCACGGCTACACACGCGGATGATGCGTTTTAATTCGGATTTAGTGATAAGTTATCTACAACCGGACATTAACAAATTCCCATCTGCCACATAACCGCGGGCACAGCTCTCGAAAGTTTAAACCCTGCAGGGGTGTCCCAACTTAGCCCATGATAAGCTCTCGCAATCAATGAAGGATATAACTTCTCCCAGGAAGACCCGATCAGTCTCGGAATCCCGGTTTACAAGACATTTCGACAATGGTAAAACAAGACCAGCAAAGTTGTGACGCCCCTGATTCAATCGTACACTAATCATGCACGCAAACATGTACGATCAAGATCAGGGACTCACGGGAAGATATCACAACACAACTCTAAAAACATAAATAAGTCATACAAGCATCATAATACAAGCCAGGGGCCTCGAGGGCTCGAATACAAGTGCTCGATCATAGACGAGTCAGCAGAAGCAACAATATCTGAGTACAGACATAAGTTAAACAAGTATGCCTTAAGAAGGCTAGCACAAACTGGAATACAGATCGAAAGAGGCGCAGGCCTCCTGCCTGGGATCCTCCTAAGCTATTCCTGGTCGTCGTCAGCAGCCTGCACGTACTAGAAGGCACCTCCAGTGTAGTAGTCGTCGTCAACGGTGGCGTCTGGCTCCTGGGCTCCAGCATCTGGTTGCGACAACCAAAAAGAAAGGAAAGGGGGAAAAGGGGGGAGAAAGCAACCGTGAGTACTCATCCAAAGTACTCGCAAGCAAGGAGCTACACTACATATGCATGGGTATATGTGTAAAGGGCAAATATCAGTGGACTGAACTGCAGAATGCCAGAATAAGAGGGGGATAGCTAATCCTGTCGAAGACTACGCTTCTGGCAGCCTCCGTCTTGCAGCATGTAGAAGAGAGTAGACTGAAGTCCTCCAAGTAGCATCTCCAAGTAGCATCTCCAGTAGCATCGCATAGCATAATCCTACCCGGCGATCCTCTCCTCGTCGCCCTGTTAGAGAGCGATCACCGGGTTGTCTGTGGAACTTGGAAGGGTGTATTTTATTAAGTATCCGGTTCTAGTTGTCATAAGGTCAAGGTACAACTCCGGGTCGTCCTTTTACCGAGGGACACAGCTATTCGAATAGATTAACTTCCCTGCAGGGGTGCACCACATAACACAACACGCTCGATCCCATTTGGCCGGACACACTTTCCTGGGTCATGCCCGGCCTCGAAAGATCAACACGTCGCAGCCCCACCTAGGCACAACAGAGCGGTCAGCACGCCAGTCTAACTCCTATGGCGCAGGGGTCTGGGCCCATCGCCCTTTGCATACCTGCACGTTGCGAACGCGGTCGGAAGCAGACCTAGCCTAGTGGCGTTCCAGTCCAATCCGGCGCGCGCCACTCAGTCGCTGACGTCACGAAGGCTTCGGCTGATACCACAACGCCGGGATACCCATAACTACTCCCGTGTAGATGGTTAGTGCGTATAGACCAAATGGCCAGACTCAGATCAAATACCAAGATCTCGTTAAGCGTGTTATTATGAAGCAACCGCGGACGCCGACCAGGGCCAAGCCCACCTCTCGCCTAGGTGGTCTCAACCTGCCCTGTCGCTCCGCCACAAAGATCCACACAGAGGGCCGTCGGGACAAAGGTCCTTTCAGCCCCCAATCCGTGAATCACTCGCGGGTACTCTTCGAGCGGACCCGACTTTAGTCACCATCTGTAGTATGTATGTATGTATAGTATATACCCGTGATCACCTCCCGAGTGATCACGGCCCAATAGTATAGCAAGGCAGACTGACAAGAATGTAGGGCCAATGGTGGTAAACTAGCATCCTATACTAAGCATTTAGGATGGCGGGTAAGGTATCAATGACTGTAGCAACAATGACAGGCTATGCAACAGAATAGGAGTAACCGAACAGTAACATGCTACACTACTCTAATGCAAGCAGTATAGAAAAGAATAGGCGATATCTGGTGATCAAGGGGGGGCTTGCCTGGTTGCTCTGGCAAGAGAGAGGGGTCGTCAACGCCGTAGTCGAACTGGGGGTCGCCGGCAGTCTCGGGGTCTACCGGAAAGAAGTAACGGAGGGGGAACACAATAAATAACAGAGCAATCAAAGCATCACAAAGCGTAACAAGACAATACGCGGTGTTCGGTGTGCCCTAACACGGTAGTAGGTGATACCGGCGAAAGGGGGAAACATCCGGGAAAGTATCCCCGGTGTTTTGCGTTTTCGGACAGATGGACCGGAGGGGGAAAGTTGCGTGTTTGTTATGCTAGGGATGTGTGGCGGACGAACGGGCTGCGTATCCGGATTCGTCTCGTCGTCCTAAGCAACTTTCATGTTGAAAATAATTTAATCCGAGTTACAGATTAAAAGATATGATTTTCTAAAGATTTTATTAATTTCTGGAATTTAATTAATCATTTAATTTAATTCAAAATCGGATTTATGACATCAGCATGATGTCATGCTGACGTCAGCAGTCAACAGGGGTTGACTGGTCAACCTGACCAGTGGGTCCCACTGGTCAGTGACACATTTTAATTAAACATTTTAATTAACCTAATTAGTATTAATTAGGGATGGGCCCCACTGTCATTGACTACTTAATTAACTAATTAACAGATCAGGTTAATTAGGTAACTAATGTGTAATTAGTTTAATTAGTTATTTAATTTAATTAATCAAAATCAATTAAGTTAATTATTTAATTAATTTTATTTTTATCCTTAATTATGTTTTGGGGCGGGCCCCACATGTCATAGGGCCATAGGGGCCATAACAGGTTGGGTCGCTAGCGGGTGCGGGCTGTGAGGCGTCGGCCCCAGCGGGTCCGTGCGGCAGCCGGCGCGTACGGGAGGCATCGGGGCGTGCCCCGGGACGTGCAGGGGGAAGGCCGGTGCGGCTGGACGGGTCAGGGTCCGTGGCGGAACAGGGGGCGAACGGGGAGGCCGAGGCACGACCGCGGGTCGAGCGAGCCCAGTGCGCGGCCGGAGCGCGATGGTCGTGCGTGGGCGGCGGAGAGAGGGGGAGATGAAAAAAGGGGGGTGCGCTCACAGCCGTTGCCGAGTAGGGGTGGCCGACGAGGCTCGTCGGAGCAGTTGTGGAGGATGACGGGGACGGCCCGGCGCAGGGGAGGAGGTGACGACGTAGTGGACGGCGGGGAAGCAGTCCAGCGACGGGGGGGGGGGGGGGCTCCGCGTGGTGACGTCGGCCTCGAGGGCGTCGCGGGTGTCGGGGGTGAGGCGGTCCAGCGGGATCCGGCGACGGCGCGGTCGCGGACGGGGCGTTGAGGCCCGGGGCGACGACATTGAGGAGGCTCGGCGGTCGGTGAGGTAAGGCGACGGGGGCGATCGAGGCGGCGATGGCAGGGCGGCAGGGCTCCGGCGAGGTGGAGCCAGGCGCGATGGGGTCGATCCCCCGATGTAATCCAGGGGCTGAGGGAGGAGCGGGGAGGCGTCCGACGAGTGGCGGTGGTCGGCGACGGGGCCGGTGTGGCACCGGGCGGCGGCGGCGGAGGCGAGGTGCGGTCAAGGTGGTTCGGTCCCGATCCGATCTGGATCGGGAGGGGGAGCGAGTGGGGGGGCGAGTGGGTGACGGGGTGGTTAGGGTTTCGGGGTCTCACCGGTGGGGGGATAAGGAGAGAGTGGGGGGGGGCGGACGGGGCCTGGTGGTGGCCCAGTGGGGCCTGTGGTCTGCTGGGCCGAAGCCCGGGCGGGTTCTCTTCTTCCTTTTTTTCTGTTATCTTTAGGTTTTAGTTTTTCTGTTTTATTTTTATTTATTTTCTTTTCTGTTTTAAATCAGTTTAAATTATTTAGACATTTTCTAAAAATGTGTTTACTGCACTATAATTATCTATGCAATATTTGACACGTTTCGAACATTTTTGTTTTAAAGTTGAAAACTTTGTTTGTTTGCCAAAAATTCAAATTTGAATTCGAATCGTTTTGAACTAACGCGAGATTAGCGACAACAACGGAAGTGACATGGCGTCATTAGCAGAGGTTACTGTAGCTTGCTTATCCGGGCGTCACAAAAGCCGCCCGATGCGCCGACATCCCGATAGGAGCTGCACATATCTCGTTCTCAGCGCAACACTGGATAAGCGAAGCGTACAGGTACCGACGAATCCAAGTTGCCAAGGAATGGTTCCGCACGGTGCTCTAGTTTGGACCAACACTTAGACAAGCATTGGCCCCGGGGGGGGGGGGGGGGCTATAATAAAGATGACCCTTGGGTTAATTACTCCCAAGGGAAATGTAGGTGGTGGTGAGGCAAATGGTAAAACCAAGGTTGGGCCTTGCTGGAGGAGTTTTATTCAAAGCAAACTGTCAGGGGTTCCCATAAATCACCCGAACGCGTAAGGAACGCAAAATCCGGGAACATAGTACTGGTATGACGGAAACTAGGGCGGCAAGAGTGGAACAAAACACCAGGCATAAGGCCGAGCCTTCCACCCTTTACCAAATATATAGATGCATTAATTAAATAAGAGATATTGTGATATCCCAACATAACCCTATCCACCATGGAGCAATCTTCAACTTCACCTGCAACTAACAACGCTATAAGAGGGGCTGAGCAAAGCGGTAACATAGCCAAACAATGGTTTGCTAGGAAGGGTGTCAAAGGTTAGAGGTTCATGGCAATTTGGGGAGGCTTGAAGAACAAAATGATAGGTAGCGCAGCAAAGCGATAGAACGAAGCAACTAGCATAGCAAAGATAGTAGTGAGATCCAAGGTGACGGTCATCTTGCCTGAAATCCCGCTAGGAAGAAGAACGAGTCCATGAAGAAGATGAAGCCACGAAGACGAACCAAGCGTAGACGAACGAATCCTCACGATCGCAACGAAACGGGAACTATCGAGAAGAAGCACACAACATGGTAAACACACCACACATGGACAAGGCATGATGCACAACAAGCATGATGCATGACAAGGCTACATGAAGCTACTCATGGCAAGAGATGATGCAAACAAGAACAACACATCAAGACAAGTTTAAATGAGGCGGGGAACAACATATAACAATTCCGGAAAGTCCTCATATGCATATTTCGAAGTTGGTCCAGATATGACTAAACCTTATGTTCAAGTTGTTAAACAGCAAGTTAAATATCACCAAGATGATCTATACGAAATTCTAGTCAAGTTACATATAAAGTTCATTAGATTTGGAGCTACGGCCTAGAAGATATGAGCAAAACAAGATAAGCATGGCATTGATGCAAAATGCATCCAAACATCAAGCAAACACCTCAAAGCAAGGATGCAACATGATAATATGAAGCTACATGCAAAAACAAGCAAGTTTCATATAGAGCACACTCAAAACGGAGCAATGGTTCAACACATACACTCTATACAAGTCATAACAACAATCTGTCCATAACAGCAACTAGGCATCTTACTAGCATCAAAACAACATGCTACAGCACCTCAATATGGAAACAAAAGGCATGGGCATGAAGTACAGGTAAAGCATGACAAAACATGAACACTGAGCTATCTCCAGAAACAACTAGAACATGCTCAAAAAGACATGGAAAGATTGCAAATTATAACAGTTTCAGACTTATCAGAAAATAACATCAGGTTGCAATGTTTAGAGCTATCAAACGACATGTTACAGGAACTTAACATTGTAAACAAAGGCATGGCATGATACTACTAAATGCATAGAACAACAGTCCCTTACTGACCATGAGCCAAAAAGGCATAGAAAATATGATGGTACCCATGTAAACATGGCAAGTTATATTACAGATTTATACATGGCAGGAACAACAATAAGTAGGCATGTTGGTGAGCTTGAACCACTCACCACAGAGCAATACATGGCATAGCAAGGCAACCACCAACAAGAAGACATGTTTATGAAGCTAAGCATGGCAAGAGCAAGTTCATAGGGTGCATGGATCACTATAAAACAATCATGGAAACATTGAACTTAATGTTACCAGGCTGACAGTAACATTATTTAGCAAGTTTGGAGCAAGATTACAACAAGCTACAGTGGTCTATAAATGCAACCAGGGGCATGAATGGATAGAGCATAACATGTATAACAAAACATCCTTAGTGAACATCTCTAGAACAATGCACGAAATGACTAGTATAAGCATGTGAACATAGCAACAAAATATAACAGAATCAGTCAGGAAAACAGCAACAGCAAGTACACTACTTAACAAGCTTGATGCACTCAGCACACAACTCACAAAAATACATGGTTGGTACCACTGGAAAGATGGCATGGCATAGATCAACATACATGTAGACATCAACCTCATAGGATGCACACATCAAACATGGCAAAAATGACAAATGAGCATGTTATAACAGTTTCAGCAGATTAACATCAACATGCACTCTTCCAATAGCATTTCGGGCATCAAGATGAGCTTAAATGAAAATGACGCAATGAGATGAAATGAAGTACTCGTTGAGACGAACAATTTGACATATTACATGCACGAAACGGAGCAGTATGCACAGAGTTATGATGCGATGAACATGACATGATAATGCAAATATTACGGGACACGACAGTTTTTTAGCTGGACCGAAAGTGAGCGTTGCATAACTATTTTGTGCACAGGGCGGAGAACAGGGGCTGCTCACCCATTGGGCTTCGGCCCAGGATGGAGGGGAAGGCAGGCCGGGGCAAGGCTGGCTGGCTGGGCCTCACGGGGAGCTGGGCTGGGCCTCCGGCTTTCGGGGCCCACGACGGCGGTCAACGGACACCGGGGAGTGAGCGGCTCCTCTGCTCGCTCCCGAGTGGGCATGGCAGCGGCGGATCCCGGTCAATGGCGCGGCGGCGTGATGCAGGAGGGTCAAGGACGGCGGAGGAGGCCGGAATCCTCCAGATCCGGGGCGGAGGGAGCCATTCCCGGTGAGATCCGGCGGCTAGACGTCGGAGCCGCGGCGGAACTCCAGCAAGGCGGCCATGGGTCCTGCGGGAGGAGAGGCTAGGGGTTAGGGGAGAGGGAGAGGAAGAACGAGGGAGGAGGAGGCGGGACGGCGCTCATCTGGTCGCCGGCGGCGGGGCTGCAAGGCGGCGAGGGAGGCGACCGGCGGCGGAGATGGACGGCAGCGCTGGATCGAGGGGCTCCTCCCCTCGAGCGGTTGCAGGAGCGCGAATCCACGCGGCGGGGCACGCGGGCTCCTCCAGGCCCAGATCGGGGCCTGCGCGGGCCTGGTGCGGGCCGGGAGGGCCGTGGAGAGGTGGGAGGAGGCCGGGGCGACGTGGCACACGGGGAGTGGAGGAGGCTGGCGGTTGCGGCGGCGTAGGTGGCGGCGCGGCCACTAGGACGGCGCCAAGTGGCGGAGAAGAGGTGGCCGGCGTCGGATTTGAGGAGGGAGGTTGGCGGCTGCGTGGCCCCCGAGGTGGGAGGAGGCGCTGAAAAGGAGGAGGGGAGAGATTAGGGGGGTTAGGGTTGTCCAAATTAGGAAGGAGAGGTGTTTATATAGGGTAAGTGCTAGGGTTAGGGGGCTTTGAGGGGTTTCGGAGCCCTCCGATCTCGATCGAACGGCACCGGACGCAAGGAGGGGTAGGTTGGTCCTAGTGGGCTGTGTAAAAGAGCTGGGCTGAGAGGAGAGAAGAGAAAAGCAGCCCGACAATGGTTTTCGGAGACCGAAAACGTCCGACGAATACACCGGCTATATCGCGGTTATATATTTAACGGTTGGGCAGTCAAACGAACTCCGAATGCGACGAAACTTGGCAGGCGGCCTGTCTACACTATAATAAGGCCGCACGACAAGTTTCAACCCATTCCGAGAACATTTTTATGCCACTTATAAAATAATATTTCGGAGGTGTCGCGGGCGCGTGCGAGTGTGGTCGGGCTCAGAACGGACAACGGAGAGAAACGGCGGAACCCGAACGGATGCAAGTTTTGAAAAACATGCTGATGAAATGCAGATGATGACATGGCAAAATGCAACACGCAAGCAAATGACAAAGCAACTACGGCGAATAATTGGCAGACACCTGGCGCATCGGATCCGGGGCGTTACAACACTCCTCCACTAACAAGAGATCTCGTCACGAGATCTTAGGACCGAGACGGAAGGGAAAAGGGATGAGGTGAAACAAGAACTCAAGAGAAGAAGAAAAGAATCGAGAGCACTCGAGAAGAAGAGAGGAACGACGAGAATGACGAGAATCAAAAGCTCACAGAAACAGATAGACTATGAAACCACTCATTCTAACCGGAGTGGTTAGAATGAGAAAAGAAACGGATAAGACTGAAAGGATTTAGGTAGCACTCCGGCTGAAAATGGGAGGAATAGAACACGAGCTTCACCCAAAGAGATGGCACTTGACGAGATGACCACTGCAATGCCTCCGGAGGAATTGAAATAATGGGATGAAAAGAACTTAGAAAGAATGATTGAAAGGAGTTGTTGAGAAAATCAACAATGAAAGAATAAGCTTGTTGTGGTCTTATAGATAACATCTCAAGATCATAAGGTGATACCCAGCCACAAACGGAAAAGATTAAATAGCTGAGAGGAACGAAGAAATGCAAAACTCCACTTCAAAGAATACGGAGAATTAATTGCACTTCGAGACGCGAGAAGAAAAAATACTTGAACTCCACCAGCAAGAATCTTGATGAACTCTTGAAGAATGGATTAAATCATGAAGAACCACCATGAAGAACTCCGGTAACCAAAAGGATGATGAGATAGAATGAAGAATAAAAGAATAAGATGAGCCTTGTGATGATTTAGATGGAGGTTCCGAGAAAATGGCGGAGGAAATTTGAACTCCGGAAAAGGAAAGATGAAAACACTTGGAACTAGAATTTATTCCTCAAGACCAAACTATGAAGAAAAGGATTACTCACTTGGATGAAATAAGAATAAGATTTATTGTATGCTTATCTTTCATCAAATAAGTTGATGACAACGGATTATTGCATACTACTTATTCTTCTTGAAAAGGATTGAGAAGTGACATATCGCAAACTTGAGAAGGTCTTCATGAACCACCGGTAGGATTGAAAAGTACGAAAGGATTAAAATGATAAACAAGGAAAAAGAATCTTGAATGAACCACCGTTAGAATTCGGAAATGACTGATGAAAGAGTATGAATCACCGGGAAGAATTAGAAGAACCAATATGCTTGAGGGGATTTACATGCCAAAGAACAGGAAGAACTCGAGCTGATTAAAGAACACTTGAACGAAGCACCGGGGTAAATAGAGAACGATAACTGGAATGATGGCCTCCGGTGAAAAGAAATGGAAAACAACTTCTGACATACTCCGGATGGATGAAAAGAATTTGTATTACTTGAAACAATCTGATAGGATAACATCGAGCTAGCACCGCGAATCTCCGGGGAACGGACAAGATTTAGAGGAAAAACTCTTCTTCGATTTTCAAATGACAACGAGAAACACCAATAAAATTATTGAGGTACTCCGGGAGAATAAAAAGCGAAGAGGTTTGGCCAACAATGAAATGATTTGAAATCGATCTTGGAAAAGGCATGTGACTGATGGAATCCATTCTTACGTCACACTTTGAAAAGAATTGAGAATAACTCCGGGGGAATTAGAAGAGTCAGGTAAGATCCTGGGGAAAACCCTGTGGGTTAGGGCCCACTAAAAAGATAACACCGTTAGAAAGAGATGTTGAACAGATAGAAGAAGCACCGGAACAATTGAAATATTTGAATGAGGTGACAACCTCGAATTAATTCAAACACAGACAAACCTCCTGAGATGTCTTGAACTCTGGAAGGATAAACTGGCGAGAGGCGAACGAGCAAGGAAAACACTTGAGACGAGGAAAAGAATATAATCACTACCGAAAAAATTGAATTGAATCCACCGGAAGAGAAATGGATGAAGAATGACGAACGAGACGAGAATCCACCGGTTGAAATGATTGAGGGAAGACTGAAGAGGCTCCACATGAATGAAATAGATGGTCGAAAGAGACTTAGACTCCGGGAAGAAGAGGGTGGGAGGGCGGGAAAAACACAGGCAACTAGAAGGGGAAACCGACGAATAACTTGAAGAGAAAACACCGGTTAAAATCATTGAGGAAAGAAAGCAAAGACTTCGCACGAGTAGGAAGGATAGTCGATTACGGACTCCGGGTCCGAGAAGAAAAGGGGTGGGCGGGTGGGAAAAGGAAACAACTGAGGATTGAACTTGGCAAAGATGAAGAGGCTCGAGTCAACTTGACGAGAAATGCACCGGATAAAAGAGAATGGACAACTCACGAAACTAACCGCGTGATCCTAAAGAAAAAGAATTTGAACGCGAAGAGGAGTGATTCAAAACACCTACGTCAAGATTCCTCACCAGAGCGACGAAGGGGCAGAGGAGTAAAAAGAATTTCTACTCTCCGATATAACTAGACTCCGAAAATAGTTTTCTTCTAGACTCAACGACGGCTAAACTACACGATCAATCAAGGGGGCTCCTAGGGTCAGTCGAGGCTCTGATACCAACTTGTCACGCCCAATATGCGACCCTATCCAAAAGGAACTCGAAGGTCCCACCAAGGATAGACCCACATATTGGAACGCTTTTGCAAGGTGGATATCATTACATCAACATTACATAATAGATGGGGATACATACATAAGGCATACAATGCCACACGAATACAACATCATCTTACATAAGAGCAACATCCGACTACGGCTAAAACACAAACAAAAGCTCAAATGACGTCCACCCTGCTAGCCCAGGCTGCCGACCTGGAACCTATCCCCTGATCGAAGAAGAAGCAGAAGAAGAACTCCAAAACAAGCAAACATCACTCTCACGTTAGGATCATCGCATAACCTGTACCTGCAACTATTGTTGTAGTAATCTGTGAGCCACGAGGACTCAGCAATCCCATTACCATGGGTATCAAGACTAGCAAAGCTTAATGGGAAAGGAAGGGGTAAAGTGGTGAGGTTGCAGCAGCGGCTAAGCATATATGGTGGCTAACCAACGCAAATAAGAGCGAGAAGAGAAGCAAAGGAACGGTCGTCAACTAGCAATGATCAAGAGGTGATCCTGAACACCTACTTACGTCAAACATAACCCAGAAACCATGTTCACTTCCCGGACTCCGCCGAGAAGAGACCATCACGGCTACACACGCGGTTGATGCGTTTTAATTCGGATCTGGTGTCAAGTTATCTACAACCGGACATTAACAAATTCCCATCTGCCACATAACCGCAGGCACAGCTCTCGAAAGTTTAAACCCTGCAGAGGTGTCCCAACTTAGCCCATGATAAGCTCTCGCGATCAACGAAGGATATACCTTCTCCCAGGAAGACCCGATCAGTCTCGGAATCCCGGTTTACAAGACATTTCGACAATGGTAAAACAAGACCAGCAAAGCCGCCCGATGCGCCGACATCCCGATAGGAGCTGCACATCTCTCGTTCTCAGGGCAACACCGGATAAGCGAAGCGTACATATACCAACGAATCCAAGTTGCCAAGGAATGGTTCCGCACGGTGCTCTAGTTTGGACCAACACTTAGACAAGCATTGGCCCGGGGGGACTATAATAAAGATGACCCTTGGGTTAATTACTCCCAAGGGAAATGTAGGTGGTGGTGAGGCAAATGGTAAAACCAAGGTTGGGCCTTGCTGGAGGAGTTTTATTCAAAGCGAACTGTCAGGGGGGTCCCATAAATCACCCGACCGCGTAAGGAACGCAAAATCCGGGAACATAATACCGGTATGACGGACACTAGGGCGGCAAGAGTGGAACAAAACACCAGGCATAAGGCCGAGCCTTCCACCCTTTACCAAATATATAGATGCATTAATTAAATAAGAGATATTGTGATATCCCAACATAACCCTGTCCACCATGGAGCAATCTTCAACTTCACCTGCAACTAACAACGCTATAAGAGGGGCTGAGCAAAGCGGTAACATGGCCAAACAACGGTTTGCTAGGAAGAGTGTCAAAGGTTAGAGGTTCATGGCAATTTGGGGAGGCTTGAAGAACAAAATGATAGGTAGCGCAGCAAAGTGATAGAACGAAGCAACTAGCATAGCAAAGATAGTAGTGAGATCCAAGGTGACGGTCATCTTGCCTGAAATCCCGCCAGGAAGAAGAACGAGTCCATGAAGAAGATGAAGCCACGAAGACGAACCAAGCGTAGACGAACGAATCCTCACGATCGCAACGAAACGGGAACTATCGAGAAGAAGCACACAATATGGTAAACACACCACACATGGACAAGGCATGATGCACAACAAGCATGATGCATGACAAGGCTACATGAAGCTACTCATGGCAAGAGATGATGCAAACAAGAACAACACATCAAGGCAAGTTTAAATGAGGCCGGGAACAACATATAACAATTCCGGAAAGTCCTCATATGCATATTTCGAAATTGGTCCAGATATGACTAAACCTTATGTTCAAGTTGTTAAACAGCAAGTTAAATATCACCAAGATGATCTACACGAAATTCTAGTCAAGTTACATATAAAGTTTATTAGATTTGGAGCTACGGCCTAGAAGATATGAGCAAAACAAGATAAGCATGGCATTGATGCAAAATGCATCCAAACATCAAGCAAACACCTCAAAGAAAGGATGCAACATGATAATATGAAGCTACATGCAAAAACAAGCAAGTTTCATATAGAGCACACTCAAAACGGAGCAATGGTTCAACACATACACTCTATACAAGTCATAACAACAATCTGTCCATAACAGCAACTAGGCATCTTACAAGCATCAAAACAACATGCTACAGCACCTCAATATGGAAACAAAAGGCATGGGCATGAAGTATAGGTAAAGCATGACAAAACATGAACACTGAGCTATCTCCAGAAACAACTAGAACATGCTCAAAAAGACATGGAAAGATTGCAAATTATAACAGTTTCAGACTTATCAGAAAATAACATCAGGTTGCAATGTTTAGAGCTATCAAACGACATGTTACAGGAACTTAACATGGTAAACAAAGGCATGGCATGATACTACTAAATGCATAGAACAACAGTCCCTTACTGACCATGAGCCAAAAAGGCATATAAAATATTATGGTACCCATGTAAACATGGCAAGTTATATTATAGATTTATACATGGCAGGAACAACAATAACTAGGCATGTTGGTGAGCTTGAACCACTCACCACAGAGCAATACATGGCATGGCAAGGCAACCACCAGCAATAAGACATGTTTATGAAGCTAAGCATGACAAGAGCAAGTTCATAGGCTGCATGGATCACTAGAAAACAATCATGGAAACATTGAACTTAATGTTACCAGGCTGACAGCAACATTATTTAGCAAGTTTGGAGCAAGATTACAACAAGCTACAATGGTCTATAAATGCAACCAGGGGCATGAATGGATAGAGCATAACATGTATAACAAAACATCCTTAGTGAACATCTCGAGAATAATGCAGGAAATGACTAGTATAAGCATGTGAACATAGCAACAAAATATAACAGAATCAGTCAGGAAAATAGCAACAGCAAGTACACTACTTAACAAGCTTGATGCACTCAGCACACAACTCACAAAAATACATGGTTGGCACCACTGGAAAGATGGCATGGCATATATCAACATACATGTAGACATCAACCTCATAGGATGCACACATCAAACATGGCAAAAATGACAAATGAGCATGTTATAACAATTTCAGCAGATTAACATCAACATGCACTCTGCATCAAGATGAGCTTAAATGAAAATGACGCAATGAGATGAAATGAAGTACTCGTTGAGACGAACAATTTGACATATTACACGCACGAAACGGAGCAGTATGCACAGAGTTATGATGCGATGAACATGACATGATAATGCAAATATTACGGGACACGACAGTTTTTTAGCTGGACCGAAAGTGAGCGTTGCATAACTATTTTGTGCACAGGGCGGAGAACAGGGGCTGCTCACCCATTGGGCTTCGGCCCAGGATGGAGGGGAAGGCGGGCCGGGGCAAGGCTGGCTGGCTGGGCCTCACGGGGAGCTGGGCTGGGCCTCTGGCTTTCGGGGCCCACGACGGCGGTCAACGGACACCGGGGAGCGAGCAGCTCCTCTGCTCGCTCCCGAGTGGGCATGGCGGCGGCGGATCCCGGTCATTGGCGCGGCGGCGTGATGCAGGAGGGTCGAGGATGGGTGGAGGTGGCCGGGATCCTCCAGATCCGGGGCGGAGGGAGCCATTCCCAGTGAGATCCGGCAGCTAGACGTCGGAGCCGCGGCGGAACTCCAGCAAGGCGGCCATGGGTCCTGCGGGAGGAGAGGCTAGGGGTTAGGGGAGAGGGAGAGGAAGAACGAGGGAGGAGGAGGCGGGACGGCGCTCATCTGGTCGCCGGCGGCGGGGCTGCAAGGCGGCGAGGGAGGCGACCGGCGGCGGAGATGGACGGCGGCGCTAGGCGGCGGCGCTGGATCGAGGGGCTCCTCCCCTCGAGCTGTTGCAGGAGCGCGAATCCACGCGGCGGGGCGCGCGGGCTCCTCCAGGCCCAGATCGGGGCCCACGTGGGCCTGGTGCGGGCCGGGAGGGCCGCGGAGAGGTGGGAAGAGGCCGGTGCGACGTGGCACACGGGAAGTGGAGGAGGCTGGCGGTTGCGGCGGCGCAGGTGGCGGCGCGGCCACTAGGACGGCGCGAAGTGGCGGAGAAGAGGTGGCCGACGCCGGATTTGAGGAGGGAGGTTGGCGGCTGCACGGCCCCCGAGGTGGGAGGAGGCGCTGAAAACGAGGAGGGGAGAGATTAGGGGGTTAGGGTTGTCCAAATTAGGAAGGAGGGGTGTTTATATAGGGTAAGTGCTAGGGTTAGGGGGCTTTGAGGGGTTTCGGAGCCCTCCGATCTCGATCGAACGGCACCAGACGCAAGGAGGGGTAGGTTGGTCCTAGTGGGCTGTGTAAAAGAGTTGGGCTGAGAGGAGAGAAGAGAAAAGCAGCCCGACAATGGTTTTCGGAGACCGAAAACGTCCGACGAATACACCGGCTATATCGCGGCTATATATTTAACGGTTGGGCAGTCAAACGAACTCCAAATTCGACAAAACTAGGCAAGCAGCCTGTCTACACTATAATAAGACCGCACGACAAGTTTCAACCCATTCCGAGAACATTTTTATGCCACTTATAAAATAATATTTCGGAGGTGCCGCGGGCGCGTGCGAGTGTGGTCGGGCTCAGAACGGACAACGGAGAGAAACGGCGGAACCCGAACGGATGCAAGTTTTGAAAAACATGCAGATGAAATGCAGATGATGACATGGCAAAATGCAACACGCAAGCAAGTGACAAGGCAACTACGGCGAATAACTGGCAGACACCTGGCGCATCGAATCCGGGGCGTTACACCCGGGCCGAACCTTCCAGCATGAGCGGTAAATGCTTCATAGCCACCTCGTCATTCCCGCCGCCGATCTGTACCGCCACTCGGTAGTCCTCAAGCCAGGTTTCAGGCTTAGACTCACCGGTGAACTTACTTACTCCAGTCGCCAATCTGAAGTTGGGAGGAATCACCGCGACTCTGATAGCCCTGCTGAAACGTTCCGGACCTGAAACATGTACTCGGCTGCTAGTGGGCGCATCTCTGTCGTGGCCACCTCGATGAGCCTTGTTCCGATCGACCAGGCCTTGCACGATGATGGATCGCGCGTCAAAGCCTGGTTCCCTGGGGTCGACCGGAGCTCTTCGCCCCACACTGAGCTGGCGCCTGTCATCTTGCTGCCGATGAGCGTAGGACCCACCTCTTGGGGAAGGAGTGGGCACTCGACGCCTATCATCACGATCGTATCGGTCACCATATTGGTCCCATCGATTCTCGCGCCCTTCACGCTACGGAGGCGATCTAGGGCTGTGAGCCGACTGAGCCGTATTCGCAGCGACGGATCGACTGTGAATCCTGTTGCGTGACTGTGACACGGCTGAATTCTGATCTCCTGCTGCCCGGAGCAAATCTCTAATCTGCATCAAGCCTCTGCCAGCCTCCGACTGAGAGGGCTGAATTGACTCTGCTATACGGGCTGCAGCTGCTAAATTCTGAATCGGGGTTCGATATACCTGAGTCGGCTGCGGGAAGAGTTGACGTCGGCTGGAGTCGGGTACTCGTTGCCGCGCGCGCTCGTCGAGTGCTCGCTGGAGGTTCTCCAGACGAGTGCGTTCAGCCAAGTTGGTCAAACGTGCCTCCTCCAAGGCGCGAACCTCGGGGGTTTCTCCTGCGATGGGAGTATGCAGGGCATCCATGTTCCTACGGCGAAGTTCTTCCCTTTGCAAGGAATTAAGTGGCTCGGGTTGATATTCCTCATGGGCTTGAGCGGGGTCGCCTCCACCGTCCACCCCGTCGTTGCGGGGGAAGCCGGGAGGGCTACGAGGCCCGTTGACCATCAAGACCTCTGCCGCCGGGTCGCTGCTGTCGCACTCGGACGCGGTCTCTACGGAGCCAGTCGACAGATCGAACAGGCCGTAGAGGGATTCGTCGGGCTCGATTGCAGCGACTTGGGTGGTGGCCGACTGGCGAGCCACCGCGTGTCTCACCCACCGCTGGAGTCTCGACCGACCAGAGCGCTTGCGCTGGCGGGAGACAGGGAGGGAGGATGACAGGGCTATCGACCGATAAGGAGTCGACGGTTGCCGCAGCAGAACGCCGCGGACACACGCCCGAAAATGCGGTGCTCCGCGGACGGGGAGCGCGTCGATGTCGAGTGGAGCCTCCTGGAGCCAAGCGGAGTCGTCGGCGATGAAGGTGAGCGCTCCGAGATGGATCTCGCGGCCCTCGACCAAAACTCCACCAGAAACCATG
The DNA here is from genome assembly GCA_963921465.1 of Triticum timopheevii. NCBI lineage: Eukaryota > Viridiplantae > Streptophyta > Magnoliopsida > Poales > Poaceae > Triticum > Triticum timopheevii. The sequence continues at coordinate 500,776,012 of OY997266.1, read as the reverse complement.
ATGAAGGCAATCGGAACAATTGCAACTTCTCCAAAAATCGCTAAGACACCTGCCCCACGGTGGGCGCCAACTGTCGTGGTTCTAAGTCTGACAGTAGAATGGGGGGTAGGTATGGAGAGGCAAGATCCTAGCTACGGAGCAGTTGTAAGGACAAGGGATGTACGAGTTCAGGCCCTTCTCGGAGGAAGTAACAGCCCTACGTCTCGGAGCCCGGAGGCGGTCGACTGGATTATGTGTGTATAGATTACAGGGGTGCGAACCCTTTACACTGAGGAGGGGGGTGGCTTATATAGTGTCTGCCAGACCCCTCCGGCCTTCAGTTATGCAGGGCTTAAAGTACATTAAGGCTAGGCGTTACTGGTAACGCCTTACATAAAGTGTCCTAAATGCCATAAAGACTACTTAATTACAGACCGTTTGGATGCAGAGTGGCTCTTGATCTCCTGGTGGTCGAGTGAGTCTTCATGGTCGAGTCCTTCGAGTCCGTCGAGTGAAGTCTCTCTTGGTCGACTGGAAGGCAGTTTCTTCTGAGGGTGTCCTTGGGAAGGGTACTTAAGACAGGTCTATGACCCTACCCTAGGTACATGACTTTATCATAGGGTTTCGTGGGGCCTACGGAGTCACCCGAACGGGAGCACCCCGGCAGGTGTGCGTTTCCCAGTGTGATAAAGAAACTATCGTTTTATCCTTTGCAGCAACAACTCAATACTGTATGTTCCCTTTCCATCACTCGGATAGAAGACCTAAGCATCAAACTTGGCCAAAGAACAACACATAGATCGGAAAAGCATAGATTACTATTAATTATGCAATGGACAAACCACAATTTCTTTAATAAGATTCATGAATAAATCTGATCATAAAGTGATAATTCATCATATCTGAACAAACACAAGGCCGATTATATCAAATGGATCCCGTTCAAGTGAGGCAGCTGACGGGAACTTTGTATTGAATCACAAGGGAGAGAGGATGCCATCTAACTACCACTATGGACCCATAGTCCAAAGGAAACTAGTCACACATGGTTATGATGGAATCAAGGTGGATGAAGATGGCTCTGGACATCAATTCCCCTTCCATCAAATCATCAGAACAAGCCTCCAGATTGGATCTCCGCGAAATAGAACTTGTGGCGGTGGAAAATTTTGGGAAAAAGGGACAAAGGATTTCAGAATATTTGGTGTTTATAGAGCTTCGGGGGGGAGGGGGACGCGTGCGGTAGGATAGTGTGGCCTCCCCCCGCCACCTGGCCATGCAGGGCCCAAGGGTGCCCCCCCCCCCCCCCCCGACAGGTTTCGCTGCTTTATGGATTCTTCTTCCTCTGAAAAAAATCATCAAAAATCCCGTTGACATTTGGAGGTCCGAACAATGATTTTCTGAAAAGTAAAAACATGCAGAAAACAACAATTGATTCTGGCACTAAATCAATAGGTTAGTCCAGAAAAACAATAAAAAATGTTCCAAAGTGGTATGATAATAGCATCAGGCATATTAGCAGGCGAACTATTTGAAGGGTGCTTATCAAAGCTCTATGCAAATAATTATGTCCAATTTGCGTTTGCAATCCCGATTGCTTGACCAGACGAATGGGTTCTATATTTTTTTCCCCATAATTCGCCCTTTTTTAGTGTGAAAATTGTGTCTTCTCACGGGAGCAAATCATGCAAAAACAGTTTAGTAAAAGCTAATCTATCCCAGTACAGCGTCAAAATAGTCATGAAGAGGAGACCGAGATTCAGCCCAGCCTCACCCACATTCATGCCTTCTACACTTATTCCGTATATAAAACAACACGTACACGCTCTGTAAATAAATAAAACACACGTACTAATTTACATGTTTTTTTGAAAGATCCAGCAAAGCTGGCGTTCATTGATAATAGCAGAGAGCAACGGAAAACAACAAGCTGACGAAGGTCCTAGGACCAAGCGATCCGAAGATCAAAGAAAAAAGAGAGCCCTAACAACTGCAGCACAATACTCCATACAAACCACACTAGACAGCGCAGCTCCGACTCCGACGGTGAACTACGAAGACAAAGCAAGGTTGGCGTCACGGAGGATCACCGAACGAACCATCTGTTGCGCGTCATCGTATACCACCGCCCCCCACCGTGGCTTCGACTTCACAGCAACGGACAGTCGAGGCACTCCTGCGGACACGCCGGAGAAGAGAGCCGACTACCACGACCGAAGAACATGCCTCCGACATTGCTCAACGCCGTCATTGTTGCCACAGAAGTCACCGTGTACGCCCAATCGCAAGAAGCACCAAAGGGATCAAAGTCTTCAAGACGGCGCCCTAAAGAGGGAAACAACGTTGGAGACGACGCCACCGTCCGACCCTGCAGCAGGATCTGGGTTTTCACCCCAAGAACTTGATCCGAGAGTAGAGGCTATGAAGATTCCTAGCGACGCCTCCAAGGAGGAAAGCGACGCCCATAGACGCCGTCGCCGCCGGCCGGCCATCACCGGCCAGGCTTTCGCCCAGTGCAGCCACTCCCACGCAGCAGGCCAAGGTCGACCCATACCTTCATTGGACGTGCACCCCCGCACAATGAGCACGCCACCACTGTGCAGGGCCACCAGCTATCCTCCTCGACGACGGAACCGCAGAACCAGATCGGGTTCTGCACCCCGCATCCAACCGCGGCCAGAGCCTCCCTGCTCCAACCAGCGGCATCCGGGCACCACCAGCGGCCGGTAGTGCCCCTCCTGGGCCGCCGGCCACGGATGACCTGGCAGATCCAGCCCCGCTGCCCCCTCGCGACCCATTCGCGCCTTCCACAGGAGCAAGCCGCCCCCAGTCCGCACACCGGTGCTCCACCGCGCCCGCGCACCCCAACGGCGCAGCTCCTTCCCTCCGTCGCGCGCACCAGCGACCGTGCCAGATCCGCGTGTGCCTTGCACGAGCAACCGCGCCGCGACCTGACATCCGGTCGTCACCCGCGCCCAGGCGCTCCTCAGCCGGCAGATTGAGGTCGACCTCCGGCCGCTTCTCTGCGCCCGCGCTGGCCCCAGCTCTGCACGGGCACACCTCCTCCAAATCTCTGCTCGCCGACCCCCGCCAGACCTCCGCGCATACCGACAGCACTTCCTTGCAGACCGCCCGCCTCTGCCAGATCGAGATGGCCCGCGCCCGCTCGAGACCCGCCGGAAGGATCAACTTCCCCGCCGCCGCCGACGCTGCACGGGCTTTGCCCGGCAACGCACACCGGCGGCGGCGAGGGGAGCAATTGTGGAGGGGAGGTGCCCGGCGGCGGCTAGGGTTTTCTCTCCCGAGCAGCTCGCGGGAGCGGCGCGAGAGAGAGCTTTGGTAACGTTTTACTAATTTACATGTAAGAACCGTAAATCTTAGGTTTCCCTTGACGTACTGCCAAAAGAGGCCGTACTAGCAACCACGTGACACGGTCGAGGGCGATGATTAATCTGGAGCTCTGTTTCCCTTAACATGTTTTGTTTTGTCACCAGCAATAAACCCATGGCTGGAGCTCTGTTTCCCTTAACATGTTTTGTTTTGTCACCAGCAATAAACCCATGGCTGTCTGGCTGGATACGTTGTTCCCGCCACTTTAGTTTCGTGTAACCACTGGTAGCACAATAATGCTAGATCTCCTTTAGATTCTTCAGCCCTACCTAACGGCACAGCTGCATTACTTACTAGGCTCCGTTCGATCCAAAGCAGGGTAGACGTCCGATGTAAGTAGTATTACTAGTCAGTCCATGAGTTTAGCTAATTTGTTTCGTTAATGGGCGCTGATCTACGCCGGTGTGCCGGCCCAACCGTTGGGCCGGTCCAGCACCAGCCGTCCGATGCGCCAGACAGGGCCGTCAGATCTGCGTGAGATTCCTTCGAGAAAATTCTCCCCACCGCAGCCGCCCCCTCGCTGCACCGCACCGTAGGACGCCCCCGCCGGTCGTTGACCTCGCAGTAGCCTGCACCTCGCCGCACCAGCCTCGCCACGGATGGCAGCTAGCCACCTCCGCCGTCGGCCGCAACTGGGCGACGAAGCCGTCACAACTCCGCCGCCGCCGGCCATTGACACATGCAACACTTGCCGCGGTTGCAGCTAATCCGTGAATGGACGTAGCAAAAATTCAGACGGTTGTAGCAAAAACGCCGCCGGAACTCGCCGCCGCGCTTGAAGCACCATGGCCTCGTGAATGGATGTAGCAAAACACGTCTCCAGTAGTAGCAAAAAACAAGGTTGTTGCAACAAAAATGTCGTAAAAAAGCACCACAGCTTCATGAATGGATGTAGCAAAAACACAGACGGTAGTAGCAAAAATTTGGCACGGTTGCAACAAAAATGGCTACCGTCGCCGTCGCCGGTCGCAGAAAATGGCCGCCATTGCAAAACCAGAAGACGGTTGTAGCAAAAAACCAGGCTACTTCCAGCAAAATTAAAATACGGTAGTAGCAAAACTTGGTCTGATCTAGCAAATCAAAAAAGATGATAGCAAAAACTGTTTCCGGTTCCAGCAAAAAAAGACACTGGTTCCAGCAAATCATGATACCGGTACAAGCAATAATAAATGCCGGTTGTAGCTCATGATTTGCTGGTTGTAGCATGTTGGAGTCGCCGCCGATGTTGGTTGTAGCTCCTCGCATTGTCGCTTCCAGCTTCTCTGACGGCAGCTTCCAGCAAGATTGCTTGTGGTTTGCAGCACCGGTGGCAGCCTGCGGTCATCCTTGGTCACTGCCTTCGCGTGCCAACGGTTGCCACTCCTGCTCGTCGTCGTTGTAGCATGGTCGCCGCCGTTTGAAGCGCCCAATCCCACGCCGCAAGCTGGGTTGCCGCACAGCCGCGCTGATGGATGGGCGGCCGCTCGCCGGTGTAGCACGGGGCGGGTGGATGGCAGCCGCTCGCTGGAGTAGCGCGGGGGTGAGTGGATGGCGGCTGCTCGCCGGAGCAGCAGGGGCATGTGGATGATGGCTGCTTGCGACATCGACGGCAGTCATCACCGGCAAGAGTTTATTTGGGGAGCAACGGGGAGAAGATGGGCGAGAGGATAAGGAAAGGGAATAAATGGTGGAGTGAATCGTGCGGGATGATAGAGACAGGCTTAAGCGGTTGTGGGTGGGCCTGTTGCCAGCGTGGACTTGACCGGCGGAGTTTCAGCCGGTCGACCGGCGTGAAACATTTCCCTTCGTTAATTGAGTGCTTCGTCATAACTGCCCCCGCATCCATCACACTTCCGGCTTTTACGCGAGTAATACGTGGGCTTGAGGTAACGTGGGCCGGTAGTTAGCTTACATGCATGATGCATGGATCTCGGCTTCCGTCAATCACGTGTGAACTACCGTATTCTCCGTCCTCTATCCATGCCCATGTTTCCTACTTCGTTATTTTGCTTCCAGCACAACACTGTATGTTCCCGTACATCCCTGAAAAAAAACTATGCTTCCATAGATAGATTAATTTGCTTGCTTTGCAAAACTATGTTTTGTGGGCACATTTTATTTGGTTTACTATAATTTTAGTTGCTTCATACACAATTTTATATGCTTCGTGCACTTGCTTATATTCAACTTTGTTTTTTCTAGATACTAGAAATTTTGCTGCTAGTGCATAACATAGTTTCGTCGATCAAGGAAGCATAATGTATGACATTGAGCATCTTCTGCACACCAATATTTGCTTCCATCTTTGTTTGTAATATTTGCTTCCATATAAAACTATCTCATAGTATCAAATATTTTCTGTCGGAAGCATTGTTCCATGGACTAGAGATTTTATCAACCAAACAGTGATTTGCTTCCATCAAAAAGAAAAATTATTTAGACCTATTTCAAAAGCATCAATCTCTTGTTTCCATCAACTATAAAATTGCTTCCAACCAAAGTAGTAATAAAATTGCAAACGAAACGATCTTTTCGTATACAGATTTTTTTCTGCTTCACAAACCATGTGGCCGCAGGACATGTCTGATGATACATTGAAACAGACTAATACTTTGTGAACACAAATTTACAAATTCATTTACAACAATAGTAAAATACTATTACAACAATAATTTCATTTTGTTGTAGTCGTCATAGCGGAGGGCGACAATCTGATCATGACAATGTCTGTGTTTGCCATGAGCTCTGCATCGCTCGTCGTAGAACCGACAACTTAGAGCCCGGTTGGTCTAGTAATCAACACACATTGCATCATTATTGGGAATCTGTACAACTGAAGCATTCAGTGAGAAAGAAGGAAGCACAAAATTTAGTAGCTTGTACAAAAATCTACTAAATAAAGCAATATGGTTGTATAATGAAATTCATGAACAAAAGCAAATGGTTGAAGCAGAGAGTAGTAGTGGTTGAAGAGACACTAGTATCGGATAATGGTTGAAGCAAAAAAATTGTAGAGTCAGAGTAGCACACACTTAAAATGGTGGAAGCAAAAATTCATCACCATAGAATCATATGCAATAATCTATGAAGCATGGTTGCTAGGATGTAATATCTTCATTTTCTCACAACATATATAAAAGACACACTAGAGTAAAAACATGTTATGGGAACTCGGTTATGGCCAAAATTCATCACCATATAATTATATGCATGAAAATATGGAAACTCAACGTTAGGGAACATGGTATGGAGAAGTTAGTCGTGCTTCGTTGCGATTGTAATCGTGCTTCTATTTGATGTCGGACGTGCATCCTGCCAATGCTTGAAGTGCATGGTAGGCATGCTTCCTTTATCGCCATGGTTAGCGGCACTAAGAAGGATTGGCATGCATGGAGCGGCGCTGCAACAACGATGAACCATTAGCCGAGCCCTCCTTTACCGCAAAGTAGGACAGCTGAATATCAAATTAAAATGAGGTCAACCGAGGACGTGAAGCCGATGTGCAACCGGCCGGGCGTGCTCTGGTCGCTGTCGAGAAGGGATGGCACTCCAGGAGAAGGGAGCATTATCCTGTCACTTGGTGATTGCCCGATGCCTATCTATCCTCCCTGCTGGGATGGGCATCACGGCCACCTACTAATCAAGCACATATGAATCAAGCATAGGAGAATTAAATCATTGTGACGCAACCAGCAAAATCAGTGAGGAACACACATTGGAATCAACTCTTTGTGACGCTCACCATGCCAAAGGGAACGGCCATCAAACTTCTTGCTCATGATTGTTGGTGCCCGCTCACATCGGCCTTGGCGGATCACGATCGTGGTGTCGTGGAGAATTAGCACCTCGGCAGATCACGGCCATGATTGTCATGCAGAATTAGCAGCTTGGTAGATCAATGAACAGACGATGTGGTGGGGAGGAGTAGAGGAAGAGGACAGACCGATGAGGTGTCCACGATACACAAGGACGATGGGCGATGGAGGCCGGGGGTGGAAGGGATCTGGGCAAGGCGAGCTTGGGCCTGTGCGTGCTGTTGGCGGCGAATGGAATCGGGAGGCATGTGGGGCGAGAAATTAGGAAGAGGTTATATGCGGGGGTTGTGGGAAGTTAATGCCCGGATGTTGGGATTTTCTTCTCCTTTTTTAACATATATGAAGAGCACGTTGTGACCGTCGGATTTAAATTGAATCGGCGGCGGTCGACTAGTCTGGCGCTCGTTTCCTATCAGACTATAGATAGGAAGGGTTTCCCTTACTTAACTCAAAAGCATGGCCACTTAGCACTAACGATAGATTTAGTCCGGGAAAGACGCGCTCCAGAATCTAGCGTGCATCTGGCTCCACAGGCAGCCGGCCGTCTAATCTAATTGCCACGAGATTAACTGCTCCCTAATCCCTTCACGGATGCTTCCCTCCCTCCCTCCCTCCCTCCTCGACGAGTGTCAATGAGAGCCGAGTGTGACAGGTGACTCTGCACGCACCCACAACAGGAGTAAATTTTACCCCACATGACTACAGATAAAAGTAAACTTATTCCCGGACCCCAGCAGATGCAGATGCAGGGAGTACTAGTAGTAAACAAAGAAGCACGCACAATCTAACTAACGAAACGTGCCTAAAAAACTCGCACTATAAAGCAGCTCTGCCTTGCACACTCCATCCCCAAACCATCTCTCTCGCCTTCCTCGGCAACACAAGCCACCACTAGAATCTCAAGCGCGGAGAGGAGGAGGAAGACAAGCAAGGAAGAGAGGAGCAATGGAGTACGGGTCCCCCTGCAACAGCTGCAACAGCAACAAGGAGAAGAGGCCTCCGCTCAAGAGAGGCCGGCTCAAGCTGCAGATCGCCAGGACTCTCGGCAGCCTCGTGGCGCCGGGCGCCAAGAGTGGCTTCAGCTTCAGAAGATGATCGGTTGAGCATCCACTCAGCCAGGGCAAGCAGCATTCTCTCGACCAATCTTCGAGTATGGTCTGGTGCTTGATGTGTACCGGGATTGCGCAGGTTGAAGAAGAGTTGTTTTAGTTAGGTGTGCTTCTTTGTAGCGTCGAGTTTTCCCCCCTTCGGCCCAGTCCCTGCGTGGCTTGAGGTTTGCCGATTAGATCTCGCTTCCTCGACAATTTTTACGTTGTCCACGGGTGAAGAAATGTACGGTGATTGGAGATAGTAATGGGAATTAAAGTTCTTATTCTGAGATTGATGCGTCTCCCCACTTCCCTTTCATTGGATTTGTCCAACTAAGTCTCTGAACTGTATACACTGGGGATGAGGCGCGTACCACGGTACATGTCCAACTCTGAAATCGCTGAACTGAATACACTAGGATGATGTGCGAACGATGTTTGAGACGGAGGGAGTATATTCTAATAAATGCTCTTCTGCTAGTTGTAACTACAAGTGGGCATTGATCTCTGCCATTTATATTTAGGGGGATGCTGACGGGGAAGACTTGATAATCTTAGTTCCATGGCCTACAAGGGTGCTTAAACGATTTATATTCTTTAAATATACCATGAATAGGGCTGATAAATGCGATTGAAGAGGCACGTGGTGTTTTGCCTTCTTTGTTTTTACTTATATTTAAAGCGCACATTCACTATAGCAACTTACAAGGTTTCTTGTTCTTGGGTTTTATAACGCCCTTGTGCTTTTCCTCACTTTTGGTACGTTTGACTAGCTATATGCGATCAATATGGAAGTTCTCCCTTTTCTTATATTAATGTTACTGGTGCCATGGATCCTTTACAGGGCAAACAAGACGAGTCAACAAACGGCAAGCTTAATAACAACTCTGAGCAAAGTGTCGAGACACCAAAGACAGACCACGGAAACCAGGAGGCCACGCCTAAAGAGGGTGAACAGTGAGTGGAGACACCCAACAGGGATGAACCCAGATTGGAGATGGCCAAGATGGACGGCGATGTGCCAACTCTCGAGACGACCACGGATAAAATGAACGGGCAGGAAGGACATTTAGAAGAAATAAAACTGGATTGATCTGTCGGCCGATCACATTTGGTGGTAGATAGTGCCTTCTGATTTTGAAAGGAAGCTGAAGTCACGACATTCGGCTCCAATTTTTAAATCGTGTATTGTTGTAGTTTCCCCTCCCTTTTCTTCCCCTTGTCCAGCTTGTGTCACTTCGTTTAGGGTCATAGATTCAACCTTTCCAACCATACCGTGCCAAAAGATAATAAGTTATGTTTTTCTTGTTCATTGTAAGATGGGTGTAAGAGTGTAAGTTATGGATATATACATGAAAGACGTACGACGTGAATGAAAAGCGCAATTTTTGTAGAACATGGTTCTGTAACATATCTGAAGGAATTTTCTTCGAACATGGGCCACAATGTGTCTTGGTACTAAAATAAAACGGCGAAAAAAGCTACACAATCACGATGGTGGCAGCGATCAATAAGTATATGATGTAAGATCTGATACGGTGGCTCTGTTCAGGTAATTCTGCACATTTCTGCCTCTGTCTATGCAAATCTAACTCGAACGTATGGACCATATATGCATACTCCGGTTGACATGCCATGGCCTTGAACCCTTTCGAGGTGTGGTTCCAATGGCCGATGTTGTGGCCAGAGTGTTGGTCCTAATCCTGGGTTCCTTTTAGCCACCAAGATTTGTGAATTCCTCACCAACTTGGACTCTGAAAATTCTGGAAAGAGGATTGGATGCCTTTTGGAGGAAAAATCTTGGAGTGAGAAGCACAAGCAGGGTGTCTCTAACCCTAGTTCCGGCATCCTAAAAGAGAAATCTTGCAGGAGTAGAAGCAAAAAGATAGCGGTAGAGTGAAGGCACGAATGGTTCCATGATGGATGGCTCTCGTCTTTCTGAGTTGCAGATGTGTGCACAGTCGTATGTGTCGATGTGTTTTACTCAAGTTGCACCGAGTCATTCGGTTTTCTTTTACAACATAGGGACTCATATGTTGCGAGTTGCAGTAGTAGTGTGTTGGGTGCTTTGGTCCCGTAGCTCCACGGTTTGGGAGTAGTTCCCATGTGGATGGGGTCATGCTTTTGAGCATGGTGGTGACGGTTTTCGCCTGGTTTTTCACAAATTAACTGGGCAACTCTCTTCTTCTTAATTAATGGATGAGTCAAAGCTTTTGCTTCCGTTTCAAAAAAAAAAGAAAAACTCCAATGTGTATGTTGCTATTAAAAATTCAAAGTTTTAACACTCTCGTGCTTGAATCCGCAGCTGTTAACGCAGGAGCTACATTGCGGCCGGCCAGGGTCGGCCCGCTGCCCCTATGGTGAAAAGAGTTTCCTTTAATAGTTTATTTATTTACTTATTATTTTGATAATCTTGTACCTTAGTTTTTTTTATCTTGTAGGATGGAGTTTTGCACCGGCTCGCCATTGTCCGAGCCATCAAAGTTGGCCTCGAGCACCGGCCACTCAACGTCATGGGCGCGTTACTGTGCATGGTGGCGACAAGGGCGGTGTGAGGTAGACGCACCAAGCAACAAAAGCGCGGTGCGTACGATGACCCCACTTCATCTTGTGGTGGAGATAGGCGACGAGGAGAGGAGTTAGTGCCGTCCACTGGAACTCCAGGATGACGGGAGGGCTGGCGGCGGCACCCCGAGACTAGTTGGCCAAACGGGTCGGCCCGGCACGACGCGCGACTTAGCCCATCGTAATCGTGCCCAGTTCGGCCCGGCCCACCATGGCACGATTATTAGTCAGGCCGTGCCGTGCCGGCCCACGTGCTACCCCCCTCCAGCCCAGGCACGACCCAGAAGCTATACGGGCCGGGCCGGCAGCAAGCCAGGCACGCCTGACCTGTTAGGCAGTCAACCTGCTAGGCTGTTCTTGGGCCAAATTTGGCCTATTGGGCTATTTTTTTGCCCATATATATCTAAAAAAATTTAAATAAGAATTAAATAAATAAATGGGCCGTGTCGTGCCGGCCCGCGTGCTCAGACATTAGGCCCAGACACGGCCCCTGGCGTGCCGCGTGCCGGGCCTGGCCCGTTTAGCACGTGTCGTGCCTGGGCCGTGTCGTGCCTGGGCGTGCTACAGGGCAGAAATGATTTGGCCAGCTCTTCGAGAGTAACCAGACGGTGCGGGAGACCTCAGGCAGCTCCTCCCGGGTGCCGCGACGCACCATTTTGGTCGGTGGCGATGGGGTTGTGCATTGGAGTTTTGATCGGTGAGAGAAAGAGCCGACACAACATGAAGAGTGAGAAAGGGGGTTTTGTGGGGGCATAAGGCGGGATCGACATGGAGCCAGGACATTATGCCGATGGACATGGTGTTGTGTTCCTACCTCACAGTTGGGTATAATTGGGGATGAGCTATTCACGAGCTGTCCAACAAACAAATGGGGTCCATGTTAGAGACGAGACTTGTGCTAAACATGTCCGTGAACAATTGAGGGAGTTTTGCCCTTTCTCGTTGACATGCCCTTAGGTCAACTCTAGCAAAGTGCTACATTGGCAGTCTTCATATGTATATTGAGCGTGACCCATATGCATTATGGATGTTGCTGCACAAACTTAGAGTCTTTGTATTGGTTGCCTCTAAAATCGTGAGACCCACTTATCAATGGGCCATTCTTTTTCCCAAGGTATCTGCAATCCTCACGTAAACTGGGAGGGGGCTTCCTTCGCGTGCACATACGGTTTTCATTGGAGGCACTCCAAAAGTTGATTTTGGGGCGTTAAATATGAATCATGAGAGGTTATGTATTGAGGGCGTCCCAAAAGTTGGTCCCGAGACACCAGATATAAAGGTTGAGAGGTCACCGGTCTTAGAACCAATAAACTCGGACAAAGAGAATAGTTCTTTTTTTGCGGGAAGAGAGAATAGTTCTTAAATCTCTGCGTTGCTGACTAGGCATGACTGCCTCAAAAAAAAGCTAGAGTTTCTGCCTCTCGCCGGCGCCGTCGTCGGTCCACCCCATCTTCGGTGGCCTTAGGGCCATGGGGGCGGAGTGGATCCCGGTCCTTGCCGATGGGAGGGCTCCGTTTTTAGATCCTTTTTCGAGTTTTGTTAGGGTTTGTGTCTTACTCAGGAATGCGAGACGGCGGCGGCTCCCTGAAGAGGGAATAAAGGTCTCCTCGCCTATTCCCTGTTCTGTTGATGCGTCTAGTACCGTCGGTGGGCATGTGAATGTGTGTCTCCGGCGGATCTGTCTTTGGTGAATTTGCTCAGATATGTTTGTCGTTCGTCTATGTTCTTGTGTCTTCAGGTTGGATCCTTCTAATCTACACTCTTCATCCGCGGCGGTTGATGTTCTGGTGCGTTGGTTCTATGGGTCTTAGCACGATGACTTCCCCACTGTCTACTACAACAAGGTTTGCCCGGCTCCGGCGAAGGAGGGGCGATGACAGTGGCGCGCCTTCGGCTCGCTTCAGTGTTTGTAGTCGTCGCTAGGTGGTCTACGGATCTGCATGTAATTTTTTATTATTTCTAGTATTTGTTGTACTACCATTATTTAAGATAAATAGATTAGAAGTTTTTCTAAAAAAAAAGGCTGAGATGTTAGATATGCAAGACACTTCATAAATTATGACCATTTTGACAAGTATTGCGATTGTATTTTTGATGAGAAACGTTGTATGGCTGAATCCATGGTTGTTATGACGATTGATGCATTACGAGGACTCTACTAAAATTGCTCTTACTAGTAACATACTCAAAACATCCCCGAGCTGCCAGACAGACGAGAACTTCAAGCTCCACCGAACCGCACTGATCGATGTAGCCGTGGAGTTCGCTACGCGGCTGCGCCTCACCGTCGCGCCCGGCGGGGGATGACGCTCCAACCAAAAGCAGGCCACCAGTCACCACTCACCCCCCACCGGAGCCTGCACTACTACTCCTCGAACCCATCCATTTGTGGCATGTGATACATGCTTTCTCCCCCGGCAGGCCGGCACCCACTGCCACTCCCTCGTGCTAGCCTGCAGGTGCGCCAAAAGAGGCCGTACTACCACCCACGTGACACGGTCGAGGGCGTTAATCTGAATCTCTCTCTCTCTCTCTCGACAGGTTTGTCACTAGCAATAAACCACCCTGGCTGGATGCGTTGTTTCCACCACTTTTGTTTCGTGTAACCACTGGTAGCACAATAATGCTAGATCTGCTTTGGATTCTTCAGTTCCATCTAACGGCACAGTTGCATTACTTAACTCAAAAGCATGTCCACTCAGCACTAACGATAGATTTAGTCCGAGAAAGACACGCTCCAGAATCTAGCGTGCATCTGGCTCTAACCTCTACAGGCAGCCGGCCGTCTAATCTAATTGCCACGAGATTAACTACTCCCTAATATGGCTCGTGATCCATCATTAGTCAGTATGTATGTCCTTCACGGATGCTTCCCTCCCTCACTCCTCGACGAGTGTCAGTGACAAGTGACTCTGCACGCACCCAGGAGCAAATTTTACCCCACACCACACGACTCCAAATAAAGCGAACTTATTCCCGGACCTCAGCAGATGCAGATGCAGAGAGTAAACAAGCAAAGGAGCACGCGCAATCTAATTAACGGAACGTGCCTAAAAAACCCGCCGCTATAAAGCAGCTCCACCTTGCACACTCCGTCCCCAAACCATCTCTCTCACCTTCCTCAGCAACACAAGCCACCACTAGAATCTCAAGCGTAGAGAGGAGGAGGAGGAAGACAAGCAAGGAGGAGAGGAGCAATGGAGTACGGGTCCCCCTGCAACAGCTGCAGCAGCAACGAGGAGAAGAGGCCTCCGCTCAAGAGAGGCCAGCTCAAGTTGCAGATCGCTAGGACCCTGGGCAGCCTCGTGGCACCGACCGCCAAGACCGGCTTCAGCTTCAGAAGATGATCGGTTGAGCAGCCACTCAGCCAGGGCAAGCAGCATTCTCTCGACCAATCTTCGAGTATGGTCTGGTGCTTGATGTGTACCGGGATTGCGCAGGTTGAAGAAGAGTTGTTTTAGTTAGGTGTGCTTCTTTGTAGCGTCGAGTTTTTCCCCCTTCGGCCCAGTCCCTGCGTGGCTTGAGGTTTGCCGATCAGATCTCGCTTCCTCGATCGACAATTTTTTACGTTGTCCACGAGTGAAGAAATGTACGGTGATTGCAGATAGTAATGGGAATTACAGTTCTGATTCTGAGATTGATGCATCTCCAAACTATCCTTTCATTGGATTTGTCCAACTAAGTCTCTGAACTGTATACACTGGGATGACGGGTGTACCACGGTACATGTCCAACTCTGAAATCGCTGAACTGAATACACTAGGATGATGTGCGGACGATATTTGACAAGTTCTAAAAAATATAAAAAAAACTAGGCGAGGTACCGGACAGTAACCTCGTGGCATGATAGTTCTTACCGTATGTAATCTTGCAAAAAGTAATTTGCAGGATGTCAGAGAATGCTATTTTTATGATCAAAAGTAAATAATTTTGTCTTTGTCCATCTCTTAAAAAAACATCTCTCGTGTCACCCACCTCGTGCTACACATTTTCTTCTTCTCCTTCCTCTTCCTCTTTTCCTTGGACCACTTTGGAATTCAATGCAAGGTTGGGCTTCTTGACCCCACGAGCACGAGCGAGAGCATTGTTAGTGGTCTTGCTCAAGATTCCCATGAAGATGAAGTCATTCAACAGATCATTGAAGGGAATGGAGTGAAAGTCCGGTCTTTGATGAATCCGGAAGAAGCGCTCTTGTTGAAAGGCATGACCGCTTTAAGCACCTTGCGCTTGATTCAACTGTCATCTGTGTCCTTGCTCCGATGATCCCTTAGAGATGCCACAAATGTCGTCAACCTACGGTAGAGCTCTTCAGAGGTATCATCTTCGTTCATGGTAAACTCATTGCCCTTCAACAAAGTGTTAAGATGATCCCAATCATCATTTGCGGTCATAAAGGGTCGGATGTGGGGACCATAGTTTCACTAGAGGCATCTCTTCAAGTAAGATAGATAAGGTGTGGTGAATACTTGGGCAGCGCTTAAATTCCAATATTTATGAGTATGATAATTCATGGCATAATATATCATAAACATTATGTTCGTGATATGTAGACTGTTATTCAACTTCATCTACCACTAATACCCCCCGCCCCTAAATACTGCTATCGAGTATGCATGTCGAGGTGTTAAGTTCATAACAAACATAGTAAGAATAATATAGACAATAAAACTACCATCCAAGTGTGAATTTCGATAAAGGGAATGTATTAATATCGCGAACATACCAATTACACCCAGCCTCTGCACCAATAAGATGTCCAAAGACACTAGGGATGCACACAATCAAGAAAAACAAATAAAATTATAGAAAAAGAAAACAAGGCCCATCGCGATGATAAACCACTGACAACAACACTCTAACCACCACCGAAGACAACACCCCTACTACAAAAGTGATTCTCAAAAAGCAAGGCCTCCAAGAAGAAAACAAAGCATAAACGTCGTCGTCGCCCGATAGAAGATCTTGGGTTTTCACCTTGGAGAAAGTCCGAGTTTTCAAAACAATGCCTTCAGCATGGCCATTGCCAGGTACAACCAATGAAGGACAGTCCTTGGGTTTTCACCTTGAAAATCGTGACTTGGTACTCGAGGAGCACCGCCAAGAATGCAGTCCACCTGTGCTGCCATCCCCACTTGCCAAGGCTACTGCTGCAAGTCGCCAAACACCCGGCACACAGGGAGAACCTATGCCACATGGTCTTCATTGCAATCAGTACCCTCTCTGCCATTTCTAACCTCCGATCGCAGCCACCGTGACTTTCTCCACCTCAGTCAGTTTCATGGAAATCTATATTAAGACATGTCCCATGGCACCGACAAGAAGGGGAAGCTTTGCACCACACCCAAATGAAGCCTATCTGGCTAAGGATAAGGGCGCACATGACTGTATCAATTTCGCTCTAGATATCCAGTGGAGCCATGCGCCAAACATCGAAGATCACCGACAGGAAGACCAGATCTCGTCAGCGGCCAGAACGAGGAGGCCAACAACAAGTAGATTGACGACCTGGCGCAAGAAGACCAGCACGACCAAACCACCGACATTTGGTCCGAGCTAGTAGCCCGCACACACTAGCCGGCTGCGGAGGATAAGACGACCTAGACTGTCACTGGTTCCTTTCGGCACTGTACAAACGGAGCACACTCGAACAAAGCCCCAGACGAGCGCCTGCCGAGCAACATCCATGACGGAGCCGCAACTGCCAGCAAAGACGCCCGAGGCACTCAGTCCGCTGGGCCCAAATCGGGCCCAAACCGGACATGTTGGGGAATGTAGTAATTTCAAAAAATTTCCTACGCACACGCAAGATCATGGTGATGCATAGCAACGAGAGGGGAGAGTGTCGTCCACGTACCCTCGTAGACCGAAAGTGGAAGCGTTAGAACAACGCGGTTGATGTAGTCGTACGTCTTCACGGCCCGACCGATCAAGCACCGAAACTACGACACCTCCGAGTTCTAGCACACGTTCAGCTCAATGACGTCCCTCGAACTCCGATCCAGCCGAGTGTCGAGGGAGAGTTCCGTCAGCATGACGACGTGGTGACGATCTTGATGTTCTACCGTCGCAGGGCTTCGCCTAAGCACCGCTACAATATTATCGAGGAGGACTATGGTGGACGGGGGGGCACCGCGCACGGCTAAGAGATCAAGAGATCAATTGTTGTGTCTAGAGGTGCCCCCTGCCCCCGTATATAAAGGAGCAAGGGGGGAGGGGGCGTCCGGCCAGGAAGGAGGCGCGCCAAGGGGAGCCCTACTCCCACCGGGAGTAGGACTCCCTCCTTCCTTGTTGGACTTGGAGAAGGGGGGAAAGAGGAGGGAGAGAGAG
The DNA here is from genome assembly GCA_963921465.1 of Triticum timopheevii. Taxonomy (NCBI): domain Eukaryota; kingdom Viridiplantae; phylum Streptophyta; class Magnoliopsida; order Poales; family Poaceae; genus Triticum; species Triticum timopheevii. The sequence goes on along the minus strand of OY997266.1, from coordinate 500,758,869 downwards.
GAAGGAAAGAGGGGCGCCGCCCCCTCTCCTTGTCCTATTCGGACTAGGCGGGGAGGGGCCCGCGGCCCTGCCCTGGCCTCCTCTCCTCTTCTCCACTAAGGTCCACTATGGCCCATTAAGCCTCCGGGGGGTTCCGGTTACCTCCTGGTACTCCGGTAAAATCCCGATTTCACCCGGAACACTTCCGATATCCAAATATAGGCTTCCAATATATCAATCTTCATGTCTCGACCATTTCGAGACTCCTCGTCATGTCCGTAATCACATCCGGGACTCCAAACAACCTTCGGTACATCAAAACTCATAAACTCATAATATAACTGTCATCGAAACCTTAAGCGTGCGGACCCTACGGGTTCGAGAACTATGTAGACATGACTGAGACACGTTTCCGGTCAATAACCAATAGCGGAACCTGGATGCTCATATTGGCTCCTACATATTCTACGAAGATCTTTATCGGTCAAACCGCATAACAACATACGTTGTTCCCTTTGTCATCGGTATGTTATTTGCCCGAGATTCGATCATCGGTATCCCAATACCTAGTTCAATCTCGTTACCGGCAAGTCTCTTTACTCGTTATGTAATGCATCATTCCATAACTAACTCATTAGTTACATTGCTTGAAAGGCTTATAGTGATGTGCATTACCGAGAGGGCCCAGAGATACCTCTCCGACAATCGGAGTGACAAAACCTAATCTCAAAAAACGCCAACTCAACATGTACCTTTGGAGACACCTGTAGAGCTCCTTTATAATCACCCAGTTACGTTGTGACATTTGGTAGCACACAAAGTGTTCCTCCGATAAACGGGAGTTGCATAATCTCATAGTTGTAGGAACATGTATAAGTCATGAAGAAAGCAATAGCAACATACTAAACGATCAAGTGCTAAGCTAACGGAATGGGTCATGTCAATCACATCATTATACTAATGATGTGATCCCGTTAATTAAATGACAACTTATGTCCATGGTTTAGGAAACATAACCATCTTTGATTAATGAGCTAGTCAAGTAGAGGCATACTAGTGACATTAAGTTTGTCTATGTATTCACATATGTATTATGTTTCCGGTTAATACAATTCTCATGAATAATAAACGTTTATCATGATATAAGGAAATAAATAATAACTTTATTATTGCCTCTAGGGCATATTTCCTTCAGTCTCCCACTTGCACTAGAGTCAAAAATCTAGATTACAGAGTAATGATTCTAACACCCATGGAGCCTTGGTGCTGATCATGTTTTCCTCATGGAAGAGGCTTAGTCAACGGGTCTGCAACATTCAGATCCGTATGTATCTTGCAAATCTCTATGTCTCCCACCTGGACTTGGTCCCAGAGGGAATTGAAGCGTCTCTTGATGTGCTTGGTCCTCTTGTGAAATTTGGATTCCTTTGCCAAGGCAGTTGCACCAATATTGTCACAGAAGATCTTCATTGGTCCCGATGCACTAGGTATGACACCTAGATCAGAAATGAACTCCTTCATCCAGACTCCTTCATTTGCTGCTTCCGAAGCAGCTATGTACTCTGCTTCGCATGTAGATCCCGCCACGACACTTTGTTTAGAACTGCACCAACTAACAGCTCCACTGTTCAATATAAACACGTATCCGGTTTGCGATTTAGAATCGTCCGGATCAGTGTCAAAGCTTGCATCGACGTAACCATTTATGACCAGCTCTTTGTCACCTCCATAAATGAGAAACATATCCTTAGTCATTTTCAGGTATTTCAGGATGATCTTGACCGCTGTCCAGTGATCCACTCCTGGATTACTTTGGTACCTCCCTGCTAAAATTATTGCTAAGCATACATCAGGTCTCGTACACAGCATTACATACATGATAGAGCCTATGGCTGAAGCATAGGGAACATCTTTCATTTTCTCTCTATCTTCTGCTGTGGTCGGGCATTGAGTCTGACTCAACTTCACACCTTGTAATACAGGCAAGAACCCTTTGTTTGCCTGATCCATTTTGAACTTTTTCGAAACTTTATCAAGGTATGTGCTTTGTGAAAGTCCAATTAAGCGTCTTGATCTATCTCTATAGATCTTGATGCCCAATATGTAAGCAGCTTCACCAAGGTCTTTCATCGAAAAACTTTTATTCAAGTATCCTTTTATGCTATCCAGAAATTCTATATCTTTTCCAATTAACAATATGTCGTCTACATATAATATCAGGAATGGTACAGAGCTACCACTCACTTTCTTGTAAATACAGGCTTCTCCAAAAGTCTGTATAAAACCATATGCTTTGATCACACTATCAAAGCGTTTATTCCAACTCCGAGAGGCTTGCACCAGTCCATAAATGGATCGCTGGAGCTTGCACACTTTGTTAGCATCTTTTGGATCGACAAAACTTTCTGGTTGCATCACATACAACTCTTCTTCTAGAAATCCATTCAGGAATGCAATTTTGACATCCATTTGCCAAATTTCATAATCATAAAAAGCGGCAATTGCTAAAATGATTCGGACAGACTTAAGCATCGCTACGGGTGAGAAAGTCTCATCGTATTCAACCCCTTGAACTTGTTGAAAACCTTTTGCAACAAGTCGAGCTTTGTAGACAGTTACATTACCATCAGCGCCAGTCTTCTTCTTGAAGATTCATTTATTCTCAGTGGCTTGCCGATCATCGGGCAAGTCAACCAAAGTCCATACTTTGTTCTCATACATGGATCCGATCTCAGATTTCATGGCCTCACGCCATTTTGCGGAATCTGGGCTCATCATCGCTTCCTCATAGTTCGTAGGTTCGCCATGGTCAAGTAACATGACTTCCAGAATACGATTACCGTACCACTTTGGGGCGGATCTTACTCTGGATGACCTACGAGGTTCTGTAGTAACTTGATCTGAAGTTTCATGATCAATATCATTAGCTTCCTCACTGATTGGTGTAGTTGTCACAGGAAACGGTTTCTGTGATGAACTACTTTCCAATAAGGGAGCAGGTACAGTTACCTCATCAAGTTCTACTTTCCTCCCACTCACTTCTTTCGAGAGAAACTCCTTTTCTAGAAAGGATCCGAATTTAGCAACAAAAGTCTTGCCTTCAGATCTGTGATAGAAGGTGTACCCAATAGTCTCTTTTGGGTATCCTATGAAGACACATTTCTCCGATTTGGGTTCGAGCTTATCTGGTTGAAGTTTCTTCACATAAGCATCGCAACCCTAAACTTTAAGAAACGACAACTTTGGTTTCTTGCCAAACCACAGTTCATAAGGCGCCGTCTCAACGGATTTTGATGGTGCCCTATTTAACGTGAATGCGGCCGTCTCTAAAGCATAACCCCAAAATGATAGCGGTAAATCAGTAAGAGACATCATAGATCGCACCATATCTAGTAAAGTACGATTACGACTTCGGACACACCATTTCGTTGTGGTGTTCCGGGTGGCGTGAGTTGTGAAACTATTCCGCATTGTTTCAAATGTAAACCAAACTCGTAACACAAATATTCTCCTCCATGATCAGATCGTAGAAACTTTATTTTCTTGTTACGATGATTTTTCACTTCACTCTAAAATTCTTTGAACTTTTCAAATGTTTCAGACTTGTGTTTCATTAAGTAGATATACCCATATCTGCTCAAATCATCTGTGAAGGTGAGAAAATAACGATACCCGCCGCGAGCCTCAGTATTCATTGGACCACACACATCAGTATGTATGATTTCCAATAAATCAGTTGCTCGCTCCATAGTTCCGGAGAACGGCGTTTTAGTCATCTTACCCGTAAGGCACGGTTCGCAAGTACCAAGTGATTCATGATCAAGTGACTCAAGAAGTCCATCAGTATGGAGTTTCTTCATGCGCTTTACACCAATATGACCCAAACGGCAGTGCCACAAATAAGTTGCACTATCATTATAAACTCTGCATCTTTTGGCTTCAACATTATGAATACGTGTATCACCACTATCGAGATTTAATAAAAATAGACCACTCTTCAAGGGTGCATGACCATAAAAGATATTACTCATATAAATAGAACAACCATTATTCTCTGATTTAAATGAATAACCGTCTCGCATCAAACAAGATCCAGATATAATGTTCATGCTTAACGCTGGCACCAAATAACAATTATTCAGGTGTAAAACTAATCCCGAAGGCAGATGTAGAGGTAGCGTGCCGACTACGATCACATCGACTTTGGAACCATTTCCCACGCGCATCGTCACCTCGTCCTTAGCCAATCTTCGCTTAATCTGTAGTCCCTGTTTCAAGTTGCAAATATTAGCAACAGAACCAGTATCAAATACCCAGGTGCTACTGTGAGCATTAGTAAGGTACACATCAATAACATGTATATCACATATACCTTTGTTCACCTTGCCATCCTTCTTATCCGCCAAATACTTGGGGCAGTTCCGCTTCCAGTGACCAGTCTGTTTGCAGTAGAAGCACTCAGTCTCAGGCTTAGGTCCAGAGTTGGGTTTTTTCTCTTGAGCAGCAACTTGTTTGCTGTTCTTCTTGAAGTTCCCCTTCTTCTTCCCTTTACCCTTTTTCTTGAAACTGGTGGTCTTATTGACCATCAACACTTGATGCTCCTTCTTGATTTCTACCTCCGCAGCCTTTAGCATTGCGAAGAGCTCGGGAATAGTCTTGTCCATCCCTTGCATGTTATAGTTCATCACGAAGCTCTTGTAGCTTGGTGGCAGTGATTGAAGAATTCTGTCAATGACACTATCATCAGGAGGATTAACTCCCAGTTGAATCAAGTGATTATTATACCCAGACATTTTGAATATATGTTCACTGACAGAACTATTCTCTTCCATCTTGCAGCTATAGAACTTATTGGAGACTTCATATCTCTCAATCCGGGCATTTGCTTGAAATATTAACTTCAACTCCTGGAACATCTCATATGCTCCATGACGTTCAAAATGCCGTTGAAGTCCCGGTTCTAAGCCGTAAAGCATGGCACACTGAACTATTGAGTAGTCATCAGCTTTGCTCTGCCAGACGTTCTTAACGTCGTCAGTTGCATCTGCAGCAGGCCTGGCACCCCGCGGTGCTTCCAGGACGTAATTCTTCTATGCAACAATGAGGATAATCCTCAAGTTACGGACCCAGTCCCTGTAATTGCTACCATCATCTTTCAACTTAGCTTTCTCAAGGAACGCATTAAAATTCAACGGAACAATAGCACGAGCCATCTATCTACAACAAACATAGACAAGCAAAATACTATCAGGTACTAAGTTCATGATACATTTAAGTTCAATTAATCATATTACTAAAGAACTCCCACTTACACAGACATCTCTCTAGTCATCTAAGTGATCACGTGATCCAAATCAACTAAACCATATCCGATCATCTCGTGAGATGGAGTAGTTTTCAATGGTGAACATCACTATGTTGATCATACCTACTATATGATTCACGTTCGACCTTTCGATCTTCGTGTTCCGAGGCCATATCTGTATATGCTAGGCTCGTCAAGTTTAACTTGAGTATTCCGCGTGTGCAACTGTTTTGCACCCGTTGTATTTGAACGTAGAGCCTATCACACCCGATCATCACGTGGTGTCTCAGCACGAAGATCTTTCACAATGGTGCATACTCAGGGAGAACACTTCTTGATAATTAGTGAGAGATCATCTTATAATGCTACCGTCAATCAAAGCAAAATAAGATGCATAAAGGATAAACATCACATGCAATCAATATAAGTGATTTGATATGGCCATCATCATCTTGTGCTTGTGATCTCCATCTCCGAAGCAACGTTGTGATCACCATCGTCACCGGCCCGACACCTTGATCTCCATCGTAGCATCGTTGTTGTTTTGCCATCTATTGCTTCTACGACTATCGCTATTGCTTAGTGATAAAGTAAAGCAATTACAGGGCGCTTGCATTTCATACAATAAAGCGACAACCATATGGCTCCTGCCAGTTGCCGATAACTCGGTTACAAAACATGATCATCTCATACAATAAAATATAACATCACGTCTTGACCATATCACATCACAACATGCCCTGCAAAAACAAGTTAGACGTCCTCTAATTTGTTGTTGCAAATTTTACGTGGCTGCTATGGGCTGAGCAAGAACCGTTGTTACCTACGCATCAAAACCACAACGATAGTTCATCAAGTTAGTGCTGTTTTAACCTTCGCAAGGACTGGGCGTAGCCACACTCGGTTCAACTAAAGTTCGAGAAACTGACACCCGCCAGCCACCTGTGTGCAAAGCACGTCAGTAGAACCAGTCTTGCGTAAGCGTACGCGTAATGTCGGTCTGGACCGCTTCATCCAACAATACCACCGAACCAAAGTATGACATGCTGGTAAGCAGTATGACTTGTATCGCCCACAACTCAGTTGTGTTCTACTCGTGCATATAACATCTACGCATAAAACCAGGCTTGGATGCCATTGTTGGGGAATGTAGTAATTTAAAAAAAATTCCTACGCACACGCAAGATCATCGTGATGCATAGCAACGAGAGGGGATAGTGTCGTCCACGTACCCTCATAGACCGAAAGCGGAAGCATTAGAACAACGCGGTTGATGTAGTCGTACGTCTTCATGGCCCGACCGATCAAGCACCGAAACTACGACACCTCCGAGTTCTAGCACACGTTCAGCTCGATGACATCCCTCGAACTCCGATCCAGCCGAGTGTCGAGGGAGAGTTCCATCAGCACGACGGTGTGGTGACGATCTTGATGTTCTACTGTCGTAGGGCTTCGCCTAAGCACCGCTACAATATTATCGAGGAGGACTATGGTGGAGGGGGGCACCGCACACGGCTAAGAGATCAAGAGATCAATTGTTGTGTCTAGAGGTGCCCCCTGCCCCCGTATATAAAGGAGCAAGGGGGGAGGGGGCGACCGGGCAGGGAGGAGGTGCGCCAAGGGGAGTCCTACTCCCACCGGGAGTAGGACTCCCTCCTTCCTTGTTGGACTTGGAGAAGGGGGGAAAGAGGAGGGAGAGAGAGGAAGGAAAGGGGGGGCGCCGCCCCCCTCTCCTTGTCCTATTCGGACTAGGGGGGAGGGGTGCGCGGACCTGCCATGGCCTCCTCTCCTCTTCTCCACTAAAGCCCATTATGGCCCATTAAGCCCCTGGGGGGTTCCGGTAACCTCCCGGTACTCCGGTAAAATCCCGATTTCACCCGGAACACTTACGATATCCAAATATAGGCTTCCAATATATCAATCTTCATGTCTCGACCATTTCAAGACTCCTCGTCATGTCCGTAATCACATCCGGGACTCCGAACAACCTTTGGTACATCAAAACTCATAAACTCATAATATAACTGTCATCGAAACCTTAAGCGTGCGGACCCTACGGGTTCGAGAACTATGTAGACATGACCGAGACACATTCCCGGTCAATAACCAATAGCGGAACCTGGATGCTCATATTGGCTCCTGCATATTCTACGAAGATCTTTATCGGTCAAACCACATAACAACATACGTTGTTCCCTTTGTCATCGGTATGTTACTTGCCCGAGATTCGATCGTCGGTATCTCAATACCTAGTTCAATCTCGTTACCGACAAGTCTCTTTACTCGTTACATAATGCATCATTCCATAACTAACTCATTAGTTACATTGCTTGTAAGGCTTATAGTGATGTGCATTATCGAGAGGGCCAAGAGATACCTCTCCGACAATCGGAGTGACAAAACCTTATCTCGAAATACGCCAACTCAACATGTACCTTTGGAGACACCTGTAGAGCTCCTTTATAATCACCAGTTACGTTGTGATGTTTGGTAGCACACAAAGTGTTCCTCTGGTAAATGGGAGTTGCATAATCTCATAGTTGTAGGAACATGTATAAGTCATGAAGAAAGCAATAGCAACATACTAAACGATCAAGTGCTAAGCTAACGGAATGGGTCATGTCAATCACATCATTCTACTAATGATGTGATCCCGTTAATTAAATAACAACTTATGTCTATGGTTTAGGAAACATAACCATCTTTGATTAATGAGCTAGTCAAGTAGAGGCATACTAGTGACATTAAGTTTTTCTATGTATTCACACAGGTATTATGTTTCCGGTTAATACAATTCTAGCATGAATAATAAACGTTTATCATGATATAAGGAAATAAATAATAACTTTATTATTGCCTCTAGGGCATATTTCCTTCAGCGTCCCTGCATCCAGAGCGTCGTTGTGCCGTCGCGCTGGCGCAGTCGCGCGCACCGATGGGTCGTGAGCCGCGACTGGTCGAAGCAGTGGCTGCCGCGACCTATAGGCCCAGATCGGGCCCATGACGGTCGCGCCGCCATCGCCCACGCCTCAGCCGCAGTGCGCCGGGGACTGTTGAGGGTCTCCGCCTCATCCGCGCTGCACTAGCCCAGTGCCGCCGCCTCACCACCTCATCTTATCCTCCAAAGACCACATGCCCGACACTACACATCTCCGTTTTGAGGCACAACCGACGCGTGCCTCCACTGACCCACCTTCGCCGCCATCACCGGCGTCGGTGACCAGGGAAATCATGATGGGGAGGCCTAGGCTAGGGTGTCGTGGTTCTAAGTCTGACAGTAGAATGGGGGGTAGGTATGGAGAGGCAAGATCCTAGCTATGGAGCAGTTGTAAGGACAAGGGATGTACGAGTTCAGGCCCTTCTCGGAGGAAGTAACAGCCCTACGTCTCGGAGCCCGGAGGAGGTCGACTGGATTATGTGTGTATAGATTACAGGGGTGCGAACCCTTTACACTGAGGAGGGGGGTGGCTTATATTGTGTCTGCCAGACCCCTCCGGCCTTCAGTTATGCAGGGCTTAAAGTACATTAAGGCTAGGCGTTACTGGTAACGCCTTACATAAAGTGTCCTAAATGCCATAAAGACTACTTAATTGCAGACCGTTTGGATGTAGAGTGGCTCTTGATCTCCTGGTGGTCGAGTGAGTCTTCATGGTCGAGTCCTTCGAGTCCGTCGTGTGAAGTCTCTCTTGGTCGACTGGAAGGCAGTTTCTTTTGAGGGTGTCCTTGGGAAGGGTACTTAAGACAGGTCTATGACCCTACCCTAGGTACATGACTTCATCATTAGCCCCTGAATGGATCGAGGTTTGAGTGAGGAAGGAGTTGATAATATTTCCGACCTGTTTTTGTGTTCTGACCATGTCTCATTTTGGACCAATAATCTTTTTGTTGATGGCAGCAACTTTTCTTTCAGTTGCCTTGATCCATTCTTTTCTTCTATCGAGTGAACTTTTGAACTTAGTAAACTTCCAAGCGACGGATCGCAGGAAATCTTCCGTCTGACAGATTGATCTGCTGTTAGCGGATTTTGTGGGATCCGAATTTTGGGAAGCGCGCAAAGCGGGGCGGACCGCGGCGCTCGAGTGGGATAGGGCATAGGCACCTCGATTTCTGCGCCGCCTTTTTCGCCACGTATCGCGTGCGCGCGACTGTTTCGGGATGTGATAGGATTGCCCGGGCCCACTCGTCATCCACTCGGAGGCATCCTTATAAAAGGCACCAGGTGAGGGTTTTTGAACAGTATCCCCCATTCCTCCTTCTGCCCTCTCCATCTCCGCCCGCCGTGCCCGCTCTCGCCCCCGCCCATCCACTCCTCGTGTGCTTCGTCGGCGACAATGGTGAAGGAGAAGACGGCAGCTTTGGAGCACGCGAAGAAGGCGACGGCGACAGGGAAGGCGAAAGGGAGAGCGTCCAGTCGGGGCGGATCCTCGTCAAGGTTCCGCCTGCCGCAAGGTTGGGTCCAAGGGGATTGGATCTGCTCGACCATCATTGAGAGGATCTCAGTGAGATGGCCAACGAGGGCTTGATCCCTCACGGGGCAGCGAGGCTCCCGGGGAACGAGTGGCAACCGCAGTCGCAGGAGGGTGAGTGCGTTCTTCTAGCTTCTCACGTAGACCGTGGGTTCTCCCTGCCTCCGAGTGTTTTCTTCCGTGGGTTCTTGAATTTCTTTGGGGCGCAACTCCACCATTTCAATCCAAATTCCATTGCCTACCTTGCTGCCTTCGTGTCCATGTGCGAGAACTTCCTGGGTTGTCGACCACACTGGGGTCTCTTTAAGCACATATTCACTTGTCGCTCTCAGACAGTGAAAAAGGCGAGTCCGGATGATGATAGGACTAAGGTTATTCAGATGTGTGGGGGTCTTGGGATTCAGATGAGGAGCAATAGTACTTTTCTGGCCATGACCCTTCCTGAGTCGGTCAGAGGATGGCAGTCGACTTGGTTCTACTGCCAAGATGAGTCGACGCCGGGGCAGTCGACTGGTCTCCCTCCGTTTTCCATGGACCGAGTGAACAAGCCCTCTTCTCTGAAGGTGCTCCCTGAGGAGAAAGCCCAAGTAAAAATGTTGATGGAGCGTGTAGTCCAGCTAGTTCGGGAAGGAGTGACGGGTATGGACCTTCTAGAGGTCTACCTTAGGCGGCGCATCCAACCACTTCAGTACCGAGGCCACCCGATGTGGCTGTACTGTGGAACCGAGGATGAAACTTGGGTCCATCCAGAAGTAGTCGACGACGCCACACTGGAGAGGTCGATGACCGCGATCACAGGGAATAAGGACAACCCTCGAGGAGCCAGGAGGATTCCACCACTCGACCATTCCTACACTCCGGACACGGTATGCCCACTTTATCCTCCATTGTAATGTTGCTATACTCATTCTGCTTTTGCTGCAAATTGGTCGATTGATCTTTGTATTGTTGTCTGTCAGGCCAGCACCGAATTATACTCGATACCTAATGGAGCACAAACGCCGACTGAGGAGGAAGAAGGAAGTGGGGGCGAAATCCAGGAGGAGTGAGATTCGGATGCTGCTGATGATGATTTAGGTTATGACACTAGTGAGGAGGAAGAAGAGGAGGAGGAGGAAGTTGCACCGCCTCGCTCGGAAAGACGCTCGAAGCTCGTCCATGACCCTGCGACCGAACGTGGTAAGGGGGTCGCAACTGTCACTTAGTCGACCAAGCGCCCTTGAACCACTTCTCCGGTGCCAACTGAGAAAGCTCCGAAGCAATCCAGGGTGGCACCGTCGAAGCTGGCTAAGGTCTTGCCGAAGATGAAGATGGTGATCCCCACTATCTCAGGGTAATGATGCTACTTGAGTTTTTCTATTCCCCATGAACTTATCTTTGGTCGACTCATGAATCAACCGACTGACTTCTGGAACTGCAGTGCTGCTACTTCTGATACCTCGGCCAGGGCTGAAGATCACGAGATGGAAGACGCTGCCACTTCAAAACCTGGTATGACTTTCATAGTTCCATCTTCAGTCGATTGGCTCTTTGTCTCTAATTTTGATTCCTTTCTGTAGCTCCGTCTAATGTTGTTATTACCCTTCCTGACGACAACGATGAGGAACCACTGAAGCAAAGGAGGAGCAGGAAAGCGTCTGCTGGCAAGGCGACTCAGGACGTGCCAGCGCCCGAGACACTGGTCGCAGAAGGAGAGAACATCACTCGGCCTACCGTATCTTTTGCGGTGCCGTTGATGAGTGCTCGCCCCACGTCGTCGAGTGCTGCACAGCCTTCACTTTTCTCGAGCCACTACGTCCCAGAGGACCAAGCCAGTGCTGCGAAAGAAGCAATATGCTAGGTGGGAGTCATGATGGAGCAAGTGAAGGCCATCCGAGAAGCCAGCCAGGCAGCCTACGACTCCAGTTCAGCTCTTCAGAGTAACGTTCAGGTCAGTCGGTCACCGCCTGTTCTGTTAGGATATGACGTCTGAAGATTCTTCTTTCTGAAATTCCTAGTGATTGTCCTACACCCACAGGGTGTGTCAATTGAAATTCCGAGTTAGGGGGGCACGCTGAGTGCACCCACTGGGTGTAGTCCGCAAGGCTATGGTGGACTGCTGGCAGTCGACCATAGTCTTTATATCTTAAGTTTTTCCTTCATTCGATTAGGTCGAATGGACTTACAGACCGGTGGGGGCACGCTGAGTGCACCCTCTGGGTGTAGTCCCCGAGACTGTGGTCGACTGCTGGCAGTTGACTACAGTCTGAAGAACATGTCCTGTTTTTTTGTTGGTCGACTGGTCGACTCTAACTTGATAGAACTAGTGGGGGCACGCTGTGTGCACCCACTGGGTGTAGTCCCCGAGACTATGGTCGAATGTTTGTATTCGGCTGTAGTCTTAGAAACGTATGATTTTTCCTTAGTCACTCGGAAGTGAATTGTCTTTGACATTTTGTCGATTGGTTTTTCATAGAAATCCTGTGACCTTGCGGCTCGTTACACTGAGTTTGAGAACAAACACATCCAGCTCGAGCTTGATCTGAAGCTGCCCAGGAGAATTTAACGAAGGCGAAGGAGGAAGCTAAAGGTATGTTTTGTGAGCCTTTCGACGACTGGCTTTGCCCCTCATTTGTTTCAAATTCTGACCTTGCTGTAACTTTGCAGGCAAAGTGAAGGATGCCCAGAAGAAGAAAGACCTTGAGTTGGCTGAAATGCAGAAAACAGCTTTAGAGAAGACCAAGCTCGCAGACGAGAAGTTGGCTTCGGTCACCAAGCTTGAAGAAGAAAACACCAATCTGAAAGCTGCTCTTGATGCTGCCAACAAAGAGGTCAGTCCACTGAAAAGTGATAAAATTGCCCTGAGTGACAAGGCCAGTGAGTTGGTGGGGAAGAAGAACGATCTGGAGGCTTATCTGGGCGGACTCGCCAAGAAGCTATTCCTCATGCTCGAAGGTAATCTTTTGCACCAAACAGGTATTTTAACTATGATCTTTCCATTCGACTGTTGTCTTGACTCGGTGGTTGTGCTTGCAGAATTTTGCCAGAACTTCAAAGAGGAGACTGGTCGACTGGAGCCGAACCTGGACCCCATCAACTCTCCTGTGACGGATGAAGTCGCCATGAACGTGTTCCGGCTCGAATCTCGTGTTGTTGCCGTCGTTGATTATCTCGCAAGGCTGAAGGTCGCCACTTCCCGCATCGACACCACGCTCTGGCCCAGAGAGACGCTCCAGAATGACCTCGAGTCTCTGATGACTCGACTGAACACAGTCCCAAGTCGAGTGCAGGAGTGGAAGAAGTCTTCTGCCAGGTGTTGCGCTGGCGTCGCTCTATCTCTGGCCCGAGTTCATTGCAAGGAAGCACGAGAGGACAAGCTGGCGGCCCTTAGGGTGGCTAACACCAAGAAACACGATTTCCGGTCATTCATGGAGACCTTCATCGCTGCTGCCACTCGGATTGCTGATGGAATCGACCTGGACGAGTTTGTTGCACCTTCCAGCCCTCCACAGGAGGGGTAAAAAACTTCTTGAGCTCGACACTTTAAATTTGCCTCGGTATGCCGAGTGATTTTTGTATCCGACAAACCTTAACAGGCTTAGCGCCTGAGCACTTTCGGTTCCGTTAGGTGTTATCCGAATTTGGATTCGACGTTTTAAATATGCTTGCATTTGGTTTGAGGTATCTTTTGCAGGTTAAAGCGAGGTGCTTATTGCAATCGACTTGTTCCCCAATTCACTTAGGCAGGCACTGGGCTGCAGCTAAGCCTCCGAGTGGGAGGTCTGCTCTCCACTCGGTAGGATTTTCAAAACTTAGGCGAGCACTGGGCTGCAGCTAAGCCCCCGAGTGGGAGGTCTGCTCTCCACTCGGTAGGATTCTCAAAACTTAGGCGAGCGCTGGGCTGCAGCTAAGCCCCTGAGTGGGAGGTCTACTCTCCACTCGGTAGGATTTTCAAAACTTAGGCGAGCCCTGGGCTGCAGCTAAGCCCCCGAGTGGGAGGTCTGCTTTCCACTCGGTAGGATTTTCAAAACTTAGGCGAGCACTGGGCTGCAGCTAAGCCCCCGAGTGGGAGGTCTGCTCTCCACTCGGTAGGATTTTTAAGACGTCTTTCTTATGGAAAACACATTGTACTTGTGGCATAGCTCTAAGGAGAGGATAGCAGTCGACCTGCACCTCGTCCTCCCTGCAGAACGCATGTTGTACTTGTGGCGTAGCTTGGAGGAGAGGGTAGCAGTCGACCTGCACCTCGTCCTTCATGTAAAGCGCACTTTGTACTTGTGGCATAGCTCGGAGGAGAGGGTGGCAGTCGACCTGCACCTCGTCCTCCTTGCGAGCGCACGTTGTACTTGTACTTAGGCGAGTACTTAGACTGCAGCTAAGCCCCCAAGTGGGAAGCTGGCTCGCCACTCGGTGGGATTTTATTGAAACTTAGGCGAGTACTTGGACTGCATCTAAGCCCCCGAGTGGGAGAATGGCTTGCCACTCAGTAGGATTTTATTGAAACTTAGGCGAGTACTTGGACTGCAGCTAAGCCCCCGAGTGGGAGGCCGGCTCACCACTCGGTAAGGATTTTTTTTACAAACTTAGGCGAAACGGATTCGCAGCTAAGCCACCCACTGAGGGGGAATTTTACTGAACAAATAAAAGTGACAAAAATCATTGGGGAAATTATGACACTATTATCTTGCAAAACATGAACTACAGAAGTACTTTTATTACAACTCATCCGAGTGAATACTTAAGTGTAAAAGGGGCGGAGTAACTCCGCGTTCCAAGCTCGGGGCTCGTCGATGTTGTGCTCGATGTTGTAGAGACGGTACGCTCCGTTGTGGAGAACCTTGGTGACGATGAAGGGTCCTTCCCAAGAAGGAGCAAGCTTGTGTGGTTTCTGCTGATCTACTCGGAGAACCAAATCCCCTTCCTGGAAGGCTCGACTCTCCACGTTTTTGGCGTGGAAGCGACACAAGTCCTATTGGTAGATGGTCGATCGGATCAGAGCCATCTCCCTTTCTTCCTCTAAAAGGTCGACTGCATCCTGCCGCGCTTGTTCTGCTTCAGCTTCGGTGTAGAGCTCGACTCGAGAAGCATTGTGGAGCAGATCACTCGGCAAGACCGCTTCAGCTCCATAGACCAAGAAGAATGGAGTTCTTCCAGTCGACCGATTAGGCGTGATCCTTAGACCCCACAGCACCGAGGGAAGTTCATCGACCCATGCTCCAGCCGCATGCTTGAGGTCACGCATCAGTCGGGGTTTCAACCCTTTGAGGATCAAGCCATTGGCCCGCTCCGCTTGTCCATTCGACTGGGGATGGGCGACTGAAGCATAGTCGACTCGTGTGCCCTGAGATGTGCAGAACGCCCTGAATTCCTCCGAATCGAAGTTTGATCCATTGTCAGTGATGATGCTGTGTGGGACTCCATATCTGAATATCAGTTCTCTGATGAAGCTGACAGCAGTACCGGCGTCAAGGTTCTTGATGGGTTTAGCCTCAATCCACTTGGTGAACTTGTCGACTGCTACCAGTACATGTGTGAAACCGCTTCGTCCTGTTCTAAAGGGACCAAGCATATCCAAACCCCATACTGCGAAGGGCCAGACGAGTGGTATGATCTTCAGAGCTGATGCAGGCTTGTGTGACATGTTGGAGTAAATTGGCATCCCTCGCACTTGTCGACTATTTCCTTTGCCATTTCATTCGCTCTTGGCCAATAAAATCCGGCTCGGTATGCTTTGGCCACGATGGTCCGAGAGGATGCATGATGACCACAGGTCCCCGAGTGGATGTCATCAAGGATTATTCGACCTTCTTCTGGCGTTATGCACTTCTGACCAACTCCAGTCGCGCTCTCTCGGTATAGCTGCCCTTTGATCACAGTAAAGGCCTTGGATCGGTGGACGATCTGTTGAGCCTCTTCCTCGTCCTCCGGGAGCTCTTTTCTCAGGATATACGCGATATATGGAACTGTCCAATCGGGAGTGATTACTAAAGCCTCCATGACCAAGTCGACCACTGCTGGAACTTCAACCTCAGTCGGATCTGTGGCACTCTTGGGCTGCGGAGCTTCTTCGGTAAAAGGATCTTCTTTGACTGATGGAGTACGGATATGTTCCAAGAACACATCGCTGCGAATGGCTTCTCTCTTGGAACCTATCTTTGCCAAATCATCAGCCGCTTGATTTTTCAGTCGGGGTATATGATGGAGCTCTAACCCCTCAAACTTCTTTTCAAGCTTCCTCACTGCATTACAGTATCCAGTCATGGCTGGGCTTCTAACATCCCACTCCTTCATCACTTGGTTGACCACCAAATCTGAGTCGCCATAAACCATAAGGCGACGGACGCCGAGTGAAATGGCCATGCGTAATCCATACAAAAGGGCCTCTTATTCTGCCTCATTGTTGGAGGAATCAAAGTGAATCTGGAGCACATATCTGAGCTTATCTCCTCTGGGGGAAACCAAGACTACCCCAGCACCGGAACCATTTAACATCTTAGAGCCATCAAAGAAAATGGTCCAATGCTCCGAGTGAACTTGAGTCGGCTGCTGCTGTTCAATCCACTCGGCAAGGAAATCTGCTATTGCTTGGGACTTAATGGCTTTCTTTGCCTCAAACTTGATATCAAGGGGAAGGAGTTCAATCACCCATTTCGCCACTCGACCAGTTGCATCTCTGTTGTGCAGAATCTCTGAAAGTGGAGCGTCGCTGACGACTGTAACGGAATGATCAAAGAAATAATGAGCAACCTTCTTCATGGTCATGTAGATCCCATACACAAGCTTCTGATAATGAGGATATATTTGCTTTGATGGAGTCAAAACTTCAGACAGATAGTACACTGGGCGCTGAACTTTGAAGGCTTTCCCTTCTTCTTCCCATTCGACCGTAAGTACTGTACTGACGACTTGTCCTGTGGCTGCAATATAAAGCAACAGAGGCTCTTTGCTGATTGGAGCAGCAAGCACCGGCTGGGTGGAGAGCAGAGCTTTTAGCTCAGCAAACGCTGCATCAGCTTCTGGAGTACACTCGAACATGTCTGCCTTCTTCATCAGTCGGTAAAGAGGCAATGCCTTTTCACCGAGTCGAGAGATGAATCGACTTAACGCGGCCAAACATCCAGTAAGCTTCTGGACATCGTGCACCCGCACAGCATCGATTCCTCGTTCGGAAACAAGAAAACCGAGTAACTTTCCACCAGGAACTCCGAATGTGCACTTTGATGGATTGAGCTTGATATCATACCTCCTAAGATTGGCAAATGTTTCAGCGAGGTCAGTCAACAGGTCGGAACCTTTTCGTGATTTGACCACAATATCATCCATGTACGCTTCAACGTTCCGACTGATTTGAGTGAGTAAACACTTCTGAATCATCCGCATGAACGTGGGTCCGGCATTCTTGAGGCCGAATGGCATGGTGACATAGCAGAAGCACCCGAATGGAGTGATGAAAGCTGTTTTTATCTCATCGGGTCCGTACAAATGGATCTGATGGTACCCGGAATAGGCGTCTAGAAAAGACAATCTCTCACATCCCACAGTCGAGTCGACAATTTGGTCGATGTGAGGGAGAGGAAAATGATCTTTCGGGCAGGCCCGATTGATGTGTTTGAAATCAATGCACATGCGGAGTGACTTGTCCTTCTTGGGAACCATGACGACATTGGCGAGCCACTCGGAGTGGTATATCTCTCGGATAAACCCTGCCGACAATAGTCAAGCCACCTCCTCACCAATGGCTTTTCTCTTCTGGACGGCGGACCGTCCAAGATGTTCTTTGACTGGTTTCGCTGTTGAGTCGACTCTAAGGCGATGCTCAGCCAGTCCCCTGGGAACACCCGGCATGTCAGCAGGCTTCCATGCAAAGATGTCCCAGTTCTCACGGAGGAACTGGATGAGCGCTTCTTCCTATTTAGGGTCGAGCGTTGTGGAAATATGGGTCGGAGCCACATTGGGGTCGGTCGGATGAATGTGAACAGGCTTCGTCTCACCGGACGACTGAAATGCTGATTCTGTGGCAGGCTTCTTGGCCCGCAACAAATCACTCGGGTCTGCATTCTTCTTGTGCCCCTCCAGCTCTACCATTGTTATCTGCGAATCGGCAATTTTCGAGCCTTTCTGAAAACACTCTTGTGCCTTCTTCCGATTGCCAGTAACAGTGATCACACCCTTGGGGCCGGGCATCTTCAGTTTGAGGTACACATAACATGGTCGAGCCATGAACCGTGCGTAAGCTGGTCTCCCAAAAATAGCGTGGTAAGCGCTCTGAAAATCCATGACTTCAAATGTCAGCTTCTCTTTGCGGAAATGCTTCGAGTTACCGAACACCACGTCCAATGCTATTTGGCCGAGTGACTCAGCCTTCTTTCCAGGTATAACTCCATGAAAACTCATGTTGCTGGTGCTCAGTCGGGACATCGGAATGCCCATTCCTTTCAGCGTCTCTGCATATAATATGTTCAGTCCACTACCACCATCCATTAGCACCTTCGTTAGTCGAGTGCCTTCGACGACCGGGTCGACCACCAAAGCTTGCCTCCCAGGGGTGGCTATATGAGTCGGGTGATCAGACTGGTCGAATGTAATGGGAGTTTGGGACCATCTCAGATAACTGGGTGTCGCCAGGGCGACCATATTCACCTCGCGGTTGATAACCTTCAGTCGGCTTTTGCTTTCCACATCAGCAAAGATCATCAGAGTGGAGTTAACATGAGGATATCCTCCATCACTGTCCTCCTTGTCTTCGGCTTTGTCCGACTCCTTTTCCTTGTCCTTGGGCTGTTTTCCTTGGAACTGCTGGATCAAGAGCCGGCATTGGCGAGTGGTATGCTTCGGGTAGATGAAATTACCCTCTTCGTCCTTCTTCGTGTGGATGTGACACGACAGATCCATCACGTCATTTCCTTCTTTATCCTTCACCTTCTTGGGGTTCCAGGATCCTTTGGGTTTTCCTTTAAACTTGCCCTGAGTCACGGCCAGAGCCTCTCCAGGAGCCGCTGGCTCGGCCTTCCGCTTCTGCTTCCGACTGGAGTTTCCTTTCTCCGACTGACTAGGCTTGTACTTGCTGCTCCGGAGTCGGTCCTCCTCTTCGCCATTGGCATACTTGGTAGCAATTTCCATCATTCGACTCAGGGTCATATCTCCGGTCCGACCAAACTTCAAACTCAATTCTCTGTTCTTAACACCATCCTTGAAGGCACAGACTGCCTGATGATCAGACACGTTCTCCACGGTATGATGCAAAGTGATCCATCTCTGAATATAATCTCTTAAGGTCTCATTCCACTTCTGCACGCAAACTTGCAGCTCTGTCAATCCAGCTGGTCGCTTGCAAGTTCCCTCGAATGTTCTGACGAACACTCGGGAAAGATCTTCCCAAGTGTAAATGCTGCTAGGAGCTAACTGATTCAATCACGCCCGGTGTCACGCCCAATATGCGACCCTATCCAAAAGGAACTCAAAGGTCCCACCAAGGATAGACCCGCATATTGAAACGCTTTTGCAAGGTGGATATCATTACATCAACATTACATAATAGATGGGGATACATACATAAGGCATACAATGCCACACGAATACAACATCATCTTACATAAGAGCACCATCCGACTACGGATGAAACACAAACAAAAGCTCAAACGACATCCACCCTGCTAGCCTAGGCTACCGACCTGGAACCTATCCCCTGATCGAAGAAGAAGCAGAAGAAGAACTCCAAAACAAGCAAACATCACTCTCGCGTCAGGATCATCGCATAACCTGTACCTGCAACTGTTGTTGTAGTAATCTGTGAGCCACGAGGACTCAGCAATCCCATTACCATGGGTATCAAGACTAGCAAAGCTTAATGGGAAAGGAAGGGGTAAAGTGGTGAGGTTGAAGCAGTGGCTAAGCATATATGGTGGCTAACCAACGCAAATAAGAGCGAGAAGAGAAGCAAAGGAACGATCGTCAACTAGCAATGATCAAGAGGTGATCCTGAACACCTACTTACGTCAAACATAACCCAGAAACCGTGTTCACTTCCTGGACTCCGCCGAGAAGAGACCATCACGGCTACACACGCGGTTGATGCATTTTAGTTCGGATTTGGTGTCAAGTTATCTACAACCGGACATTAACAAATTCCCATCTGCCACATAACCGCGGGCACAGCTCTCGAAAGTTTAAACCCTGCAGGGGTGTCCCAACTTAGCCCATGATAAGCTCTCGCGATCAACGAAAGATATACCTTTTCCCAGGAAGACCCGATCAGTCTCAGAATCCTGGTTTACAAGACATTTCGACAATGGTAAAACAAGACCAGCAAAGCTGTGACGCCCCCGATTCAATCGTACACTAATCATGCACGCAAACCTGTACGATCAAGATCAGGGACTCACGAGAAGATATCACAACACAACTCTAAAAACATAAATAAGTCATACAAGCATCATAATACAATCCAGGGGCCTCGAGGGCTCGAATACAAGTGCTCGATCATAGACGAGTCAGCGGAAGCAACAATATCTGAGTACAGACATAAGTTAAACAAGTATGCCTTAAGAAGGCTAGCACAAACTGGAATACAGATCGAAAGAGGCGCAGGCCTCCTGCCTGGGATCCTCCTAAGCTACTCCTGGTCGTCGTCAGCAGCCTACACGTAGTAGAAGGCACCTCCAGTGTAGTAGTCGTCGTCGACGGCGGCGTCTGGCTCCTGGGCTCCAGCATCTGGTTGCGACAACCAGAAAAAAAGGAAAGGGGGAAAAGGGGGGAGAAAGCAACCGTGAGTACTCATCCAAAGTACTCGCAAGCAAGGAGCTACACTACATATGCATGGGTATATGTGTAAAGGGCCATATCAGTGGACTGAACTGCAGAATGCCAGAATAAGAGGGGGATAGCTAATCCTGTCGAAGACTACACTTCTGGCAGCCTCCGTTTTGCAGCATGTAGAAGAGAGTAGACTGAAGTCCTCCAAGTAGCATCTCCAAGTAACATCTCCAGTAGCATCGCATAGCATAATCCTACCCGGCGATCCTCTCCTCGTCGCCCTGTTAGAGAGTGATCACCGGGTTGTCTGTGGAACTTGGAAGGGTGTATTTTATTAAGTATCCAGTTCTAGTTGTCATAAGGTCAAGGTACAACTCCGGGTCGTCCTTTTACCGAGGGACACGGCTATTCGAATAGATTAACTTCCCTGCAGGGGTGCACCACATAACCCAACACGCTCAATCCCATTTGGCCGAACACACTTTCTTGGGTCATGCCCGGCCTCGGAAGATCAACACGTCGCAGCCCCACCTAGGCACAACAGAGCGGTCAGCACGCCGGTCTAACTCCTATGGCGCAGGGGTCTGGGCCCATCGCCCTTTGCACACCTGCATGTTGTGAACGCGGCCGGAAGCAGACCTAGCCTAGTGGCGTTCTAGTCCAATCCGGCGCGCGCCACTCAGTCGCTGACGTCACAAAGGCTTCGGCTGATACCACGACGCCGGGATACCCATAACTACTCCCGCGTAGATGGTCAGTGTGTATAGACCAAATGGCCAGAATCAGATCAAATACCAAGATCTCGTTAAGCGTGTTATTATGAAGTAACCGCGAACGCCGACCAGGGCCAAGCCCACCTCTCGCCTAGGTGGTCTCAACCTGCCATGTCGCTCCGCCACAAAGATCCACACAGAGGGCCGTCGGGACAAAGGTCCTTTCAACCCCCAATCCGTGAATCACTCGCGGGTACTCTTCGAGCGGACCCGACTTTAGTCACCATCTGTAGTATGTATGTATGTATAGTATATACCCGTGATCACCTCCCGAGTGATCACGGCCCAATAGTATAGCAAGGCAGACTGACAAGAATGTAGGGCCAATGGTGGTAAACTAGCATCCTATACTAAGCATTTAGGATTGCGGGTAAGGTATCAATGACTGTAGCAACAATGACAGGCTATGCAATAGAATAGGAGTAACCGAACAGTAACATGCTACACTACTCTAATGCAAGCAGTATAGAAAAGAATAGGCGATATCTGGTGATCAAGGGGGGGCTTGCCTGGTTGCTCTGGCAAGAGAGAGGGGTCGTCAACGCCGTAGTCGAACTGCGGGTCGCCGGCAGTCTCGGGGTCTACCGGAAAGAAGTAACGGAGGGGGAACACAATAAATAACGGAGCAATCAAAGCATCACAAAGCGTAACAAGACAATACGCGGTGTTCGGTGTGCCCTAACACGGTAGTAGGTGATACCGGTGAAAGGGGGAAACATCCGGGAAAGTATCCCCGGTGTTTTGCGTTTTCGGACAGATGGACCGGAGGGGGAAAGTTGCGTGTTTGTTATGCTAGGGATGTGTGGCGGACGAACGGGCTGCGTTTCCGGATTCGTCTCGTCGTCCTAAGCAACTTTCATGTTGAAAATAATTTAATCCGAGTTACAGATTAAAAGATATGATTTTCTAAAGATTTTATTAATTTCTGGAATTTAATTAATCATTTAATTTAATTCAAAATCAGATTTATGACATCAGCATGATGTCATGCTGACGTCAGCAGTCAACAAGGGTTGACTGGTCAACCTGACTAGTGGGTCCCACTGGTCAGTGACACATTTTAATTAAACATTTTAATTAACCTAATTAGTATTAATTAGGGATGGGCCCCACTGTCATTGACTACTTAATTAACTAATTAACAGATCAGGTTAATTAGGTAACTAATGTCTAATTAGTTTAATTAGTTATTTAATTTAATTAATCAAAATCAATTAAGTTAATTATTTAATTAATTTTATTTTTATCCTTAATTATGTTCTGGGGAGGGCCCCACATGTCATAGGGCCATAGGGGCCATAACAGGTTGGGTCGCTAGCAGGTGCGGGCTGTGAGGCGTCGGCCCCAGCGGGTCCGTGCGGCAGCCGGCATGTACGGGAGGCGTCGGGGCGTGCCCCGGGACGTGCAGGGGGAAGGCCGGTGCGGCTGGACGGGTCAGGGTCCGCGGCGGAACAGGGGGCGAACGGGGAGGCCGAGGCACGACCGCGGGTCGAGCGAGCCCAGTGCGCGGCCGGAGCGCGGTGGTCGTGCGCGGGCGGCGGAGAGAGGGGGAGATGAAAAAAGGGGGGTGCGCTCACGGCCGTTGCCGAGTAGGGGTGGCCGACGAGGCTCGTCAGAGCAGTTGTGGAGGATGACGGGGACGGGCCGGCGCAGGGGAGGAGGCGACGACGTAGTGGACGGCGGGGAAGCAGTCCAGCGACGGGGGGGGGCTCCGCGTGGTGACGTCGGTCTCGAGGGCGCCGCGGGTGTCGGGGGCGAGGCGGTCCAGCGGGATCCGGCGACGGCGCGGTCGCGGACGGGGCGTTGAGGCCCGGGGCGACGACGTTGAGGAGGCTGGGCGGTCGTTGAGGTAAGGCGACGGGGGCGATCGAGGCGGCGATGGCAGGGCGGCAGGGCTCCGGTGAGGTGGAGCCAGGCGCGATGGGGTCGATCCCCCGATGCAATCCAGGGGCTGAGGGAGGAGCGGGGAGGCGTCCGACGAGTGGCGGTGGTCGGCGACGGGGCCGGGGCGGCACCGGGCGGCGGCGGCGGAGGCGAGGTGCGGTCGAGGTGGTTCGGTCCCGATCCGATCTGGATCGGGAGGGGGAGCGAGTGGGGGAGGGGCAAGTGGGTGACGGGGTGGTTAGGGTTTCGGGGTCTCACCGGTGGGGGGATAAGGAGAGAGTGGGGGGGGGGGCCGGGGCCTGGTGGTGGCCCAGTGGGGCCTGTGGTCAGCTGAGCCGAAGCCCGGGGGGTTCTCTTCTTCCTTTTTTTCTGTTAGCTTTAGGTTTTAGTTTTTCTGTTTTATTTTTATTTATTTTCTTTTCTGTTTTAAATCAGTTTAAATTATTTAGACATTTTCTAAAAATGTGTTTACTGCACTATAATTATCTATGCAATATTTGACTCGTTCAGAACATTTTTGTTTTAAAGTTGAAAACTTTGTTTGTTTGCCAAAAATTCAAATTTGAATTCGAATCGTTTTGAACTAACGCGAGATTAGCGACAGTAACGGAAGTGACATGGCGTCATTAGCAGAGGTTACTGTAGCTTGATTATCCGGGCGTCACAAAAGCCGCCCGATGCGCCGACATCCCGATAGGAGCTGCACATATCTCGTTCTCAGGGCAACACTGGATAAGCGAAGCGTACAGGTACCGACGAATCCAAGTTACCAAGGAATGGTTCCGCACGGTGCTCTAGTTTGGACAAACACTTAGACAAGCATTGGCCCCGGGGGGGGGGGCTATAATAAAGATGACCCTTGGGTTAATTACTCCCAAGGGAAATGTAGGTGGTGGTGAGGCAAATGGTAAAACCAAGGTTGGGCCTTACTGGAGGAGTTTTATTCAAAGCGAACTGTCAGGGGGGTCCCATAAATCACCCGACCGCGTAAGGAACGCAAAATCCGGGAACATAATACCGGTATGACGGAAACTAGGGCGGCAAGAGTGGAACAAAACACCAGGCATAAGGCCGAGCCTTCCACCCTTTACCAAATATATAGATGCATTAATTAAATAAGAGATATTGTGATATCCCAACATAACCTTGTCCACCATGGAGCAATCTTCAACTTCACCTGCAACTAACAACGCTATAAGAGGGGCTGAGCAAAGCGGTAACATAGCCAAACAACGGTTTGCTAGGAAGGGTGTCAAAGGTTAGAGGTTCATGGCAATTTGGGGAGGCTTGAAGAACAAAATGATAGGTAGCGCAGCAAAGCGATAGAACGAAGCAACTAGCATAGCAAAGATAGTAGTGAGATCCAAGGTGACGGTCATCTTGCCTGAAATCCCGCTAGGAAGAAGAACGAGTCCATGAAGAAGATGAAGCCACGAAGACGAACCAAGCGTAGACGAACGAATCCTCACGATCGCAACGAAACGGTAACTATCGAGAAGAAGCACACAACATGGTAAACACACCACACATGGACAAGGCATGATGCACAACAAGCATGATGCATGACAAGGCTACATGAAGCTACTCATGGCAAGAGATGATGCAAACAAGAACAACACATCAAGGCAAGTTTAAATGAGGCCGGGAACAACATATAACAATTCCGAAAAGTCCTCATATGCATATTTCGAAATTGGTCCAGATATGACTAAACCTTATGTTCAAGTTGTTAAACAGCAAGTTAAATATCACCAAGATGATCTATACGAAATTCTAGTCAAGTTACATATTAAGTTCATTAGATTTGGAGCTACGGCCTAGAAGATATGAGCAAAACAAGATAAGCATGGCATTGATGCAAAATGCATCCAAACATCAAGCAAACACCTCAAAGCAAGGATGCAACATGATAATATGAAGCTACATCCAAAAACAAGCAAGTTTCATATAGAGCACACTCAAAACGGAGCAATGGTTCAACACATACACTCTATACAAGTCATAACAACAATCTGTCCATAACAGCAACTAGGCATCTTACAAGCATCAAAACAACATGCTACAGCACCTCAATATGGAAACAAAAGGCATGGGCATGAAGTACAGGTAAAGCATAACAAAACATGAACACTGAGCTATCTCCAGAAACAACTAGAACATGCTCAAAAAGACATGGAAAGATTGCAAATTATAACAGTTTCAGACTTATCAGAAAATAACATCAGGTTGCAATGTTTAGAGCTATCAAACGACATGTTACAGGAACTTAACATAGTAAACAAAGGCATGGCATGATACTACTAAATGCATAGAACAACAGTCCCTTACTGACCATGAGCCAAAAAGGCATAGAAAATATGATGGTACCCATGTAAACATGGCAAGTTATATTACAGATTTATACATGGCAGGAACAACAATAAGTAGGCATGTTGGTGAGCTTGAACCACTCACCACAGAGCAATACATGGCATGGCAAGGCAACCACCAGCAAGAAGACATGTTTATGAAGCTAAGCATGGCAAGAGCAAGTTCATAGGGTGCATGGATCACTAGAAAACAATCATGGAAACATTGAACTTAATGTTACCAGGCTGACAGCAACATTATTTAGCAAGTTTGGAGCAAGATTACAACAAGCTACAGTGGTCTATAAATGCAACCAGGGGCATGAATGGATAGAGCATAACATGTATAACAAAACATCCTTAGTGAACATCTCCAGAATAATGCACGAAATGACTAGTATAAGCATGTGAACATAGCAACAAAATATAACAGAATCAGTCAGGAAAACAGCAACGGCAAGTACACTACTTAACAAGCTTGATGCACTCAGCACACAACTCACAAAAATACATGGTTGGCACCACTGGAAAGATGGCATGGCATAGATCAACATACATGTAGACATCAACCTCATAGGATGCACACATCAAACATGGCAAAAATGACAAATGAGCATGTTATAACAGTTTCAGCAGATTAACATCAACATGCACTCTTCCAACAACATTTCGGGCATCAAGATGAGCTTAAATGAAAATGACGCAATGAGATAAAATGAAGTACTCGTTGAGACGAACAATTTGACATATTACACGCACGAAACGGAGCAGTATGCACAGAGTTATGATGCGTTGAACATGACATGATAATGCAAATATTACGGGACACGACAGTTTTTTAGCTGGACCGAAAGTGAGCGTTGCATAACTATTTTGTGCACAGGGCGGAGAACAGGGGCTGCTCACCCATTGGGCTTCGGCCCAGGATGGAGGGGAAGGCAGGACAGGGCAAGGCTGGCTGGCTGGGCCTCTGGCTTTCGGGGCCCACGACGGCGGTCAACGGACACCGGGGAGCGAGCGGCTCCTCTGCTCGCTCCCGAGTGGGCATGGCGGCGGCGGATCCCGGTCAATGGCGCGGTGGCGTGATGCAGGAGGGTCGAGGACGGGCGGAGGAGGTCGGGATCCTCCAGATCCGGGGCGGAGGGAGCCATTCCCGGTGAGATCCGGCGGCTAGACGTCGGAGCCGCGGCGGAACTCCAGCAAGGCGGCCGTGGGTCCTGCGGGAGGAGAGGCTAGGGGTTAGGGGAGAGGGAGAGGAAGAACGAGGGAGGAGAAGGCGGGACGGAGCTCATCTGGTCGCCGGCGGCGGGGCTGCAAGGCGACGAGGGAGGCGACCGGCGGCGGAGATGGACGGCGGCGCTAGGCGGCGGCGCTGGATCGAGGGGCTCCTCCCCTCGAGCGGTTGCAGGAGCGCGAATCCACGCGGCGGGGCGTGCGGGCTCCTCCAGGCCCTGATCGGGGCCCGTGCGGGCCTGGTGCGGGCCGGGAGGGCCGCAGAGAGGTGGGAGGAGGCCGGGGCGACGTGGCACACGGGGAGTGGAGGAGGCTGGCGGTTGCGGCGGCGCAGGTGGCGGCGCGGCCACTAGGACGGCGCCAAGTGGCAGAGAAGAGGTGGCCGGCGCCGGATTTGAGGAGGGAGATTGGCGGCTGCGCGGCCCCCGAGGTGGGAGGAGGCGCTGAAAATGAGGAGGGGAGAGATTAGGGGGGTTAGGGTTGTCCAAATTAGGAAGGAGGGGTGTTTATATAGGGTAAGTGCTAGGGTTAGGGGGCTTTGAGGGGTTTCGGAGCCCTCCGATCTCGATCGAACGGCACCGGACACAAGGAGGGGTAGGTTGGTCCTAGTGGGCTGTGTGAAAGAGCTGGGCTGAGACGGGAGAAGAGAAAAGCAGCCCGACAATGGTTTTCGGAGACCGAAAACGTCCGACGAATACACTGGCTATATCGCGGTTATATATTTAACGGTTGGGCAGTCAAACGAACTCCGAATGCGACGAAACTTGGCAGGCGGCCTGTCTACACTATAATAAGACCGCACGACAAGTTTCAACCCATTCCGAGAACATTTTTATGCCACTTATAAAATAATATTTCGGAGGTGTCGCGGGCGCATGCGAGTGTGGTCGGGCTCAGAACGGACAACGGAGAGAAACGGCGGAACCCGAACGGATGCAAGTTTTGAAAAACATGCAGATGAAATGCAGATGATGACATGGCAAAATGCAACACGCAAGCAAATGACAAAGCAACTACGGCGAATAACTGGCAGACACCTGGCGCATCGGATCCGGGGCGTTACAACACTCCTCCACTAACAAGAGATCTCGTCACGAGATCTTAGGACCGAGACGG
Source organism: Triticum timopheevii (assembly GCA_963921465.1). Classification (NCBI taxonomy): domain Eukaryota; kingdom Viridiplantae; phylum Streptophyta; class Magnoliopsida; order Poales; family Poaceae; genus Triticum; species Triticum timopheevii. Next base: position 500,731,034 of record OY997266.1, on the reverse strand, counting down.
AAGGGAAAAGGGATGAGGTGAAACAAGAACTCAAGAGAAGAAGCAAAGAATCGAGAGCACTCGAGAAGAAGAGAGGAACGACGAGAATGACGAGAATCGAAAGCTCACGGAAACAGATAGACTATGAAACCACTCGTTCTAACCGGAGTGGTTAGAATGAGAAAATAAACGGATAGGATTGAAAGGATTTAGGTAGCACTCCGGCTGAAAATGGGAGGAATAGAACACGAGCTTCACCCAAAGAGATGGCACTTGACAAGATGACCACTGCAATGCCTTCGAAGGAATTGAAATAATGGGATGAAAAGAACTTAGAAAGAAGGATTGAAAGGAGTTGTTGAGAAAATCAACAATGAAAGAATAAGCTTGTTGTGGTCTTATAGATAACATCTCAAGATCATAAGGTGATAACCGGCCACAAACGGAAAATATTAAATAGCTGAGAAGAACGAAGAAATGCAAAACTCCACTTCAAAGAATACGGAGAATTAATTGCACTTCGAGACGCGAGAAGAAAAAATACTTGAACTCCACCAGCAAGAATCTTGATGAACTCTTGAAGAATGGATTAAATCATGAAGAACCACCATGAAGAACTCCGGTAACCAAAAGGATGATGAGATAGAATGAAGAATAAAAGAATAAGATGAGCCTTGCGATGATTTAGATGGAGGTTCCGAGAAAATGGCGGAGGAAATTTGAACTCCGGAAAAGGAAAGATGAAAACACTTGGAACTAGAATTTATTCCTCAAGAACAAACTCTGAAGAAAAGGATTACTCACTTGGATGAAATAAGAATAAGATTTATTGTATGCTTATCTTTCATCAAATAAGTTGATGACAATGGATTATTGCATACTACTTATTCTTCTTGAAAACGATTGAGAAGTGACATATCGCAAACTTGAGAAGGTCTTCATGAACCACCGGTAGGATTGAAAAGTATGAAAGGATTAAAATGATAAACAAGGAAAAAGAATCTTGAATGAACCACGGTTAGAATTCGGAAATGACTGATGAAAGAGTATGAATCACCGGGAAGAATTAGAAGAACCAATATGCTTGAGGGGATTTAGATGCCAAAGAACAGGAAGAACTCGAGCTGATTAAAGAACACTTGAACGAAGCACCGGGGTAAATAGAGAACGATAACTGGAATGATGTCCTCCGGTGAAAATAAATGGAAAACAACTTCTGACATACTCCGGATTGATGAAAAGAATTTGTATTACTTGAAACAATTTGATAGGATAACATCGAGCTAGCACCGCGAATCTCCGGGGAACGGACAAGATTTAGAGGAAAAACTCTTCTTCGATTTTCAAATGACGACGAGAAACACCAATAAAATTATTGAGGTACTCCGGGAGAATGAAAAGCGAAGAGGTTTGGCCAACAATGAAATGATTTGAAATCGATCTTGGAAAAGGCATGTGACTGATGGAATCCATTCTTACGTCACACTTTGAAAAGAATTGAGAATAACTCCAGGGGAATTAGAAGAGTCAGGTAAGCTCCTGGGGAAAACCCTTTGGGTTAGGGCCCACTAAAAAGATAACACCGTTAGAAAGAGATGTTGAACAGATAGAAGAAGCACCGGAACAATTGAAATATTTGAATGAGGTGACAACCTCGAATTAATTCAAACACAGACAAACCTCCTGAGATGTCTTGAACTCCGGAAGGATAAACTGGCGAGAGGCGAACGAGCAAGGAAAACACTTGAGACGAGGAAAAGAATATAATCACTACCGAAAAAATTGAATTGAATCCACCGGAAGAGAAATGGATGAAGAATGACGAACGAGACGAGAATCCACCGGTTGAAATGATTGAGGGAAGACTGAAGAGGCTCCACACGAATGAAATAGATGGTCGAAAGAAACTCATACTCCGGGAAGAAGAGGGTGGGAGGGCGGGAAAAACACAGGCAACTGGAAGGGGAAACCGACGAATAACTTGAAGAGAAAACACCGGTTAAAATCATTGAGGAAAGAAAGCAAAGACTTCGCACGAGTAGGAAGGATAGTCGATTACGGACTCCGAGTCCGAGAAGAAAAGGGGTGGCGGGTGGGAAAAGAAAACAACTGAGGATTGAACTTGGCAAAGATGAAGAGGCTCGAGTCAACTTGACGAGAAATGCACCGGATAAAAGAGAATGGACAACTCACGAAACTAACCGCGTGATCCTAAAGAAAAAAAATTGAATGCGAAGAGGAGTGATTCAAAACACCTACGTCAAGATTCCTCACCAGAGCGACGAAGGGGCAGAGGAGTAAAAAGAATTTCTACTCTCCGATATAACTAGACTCCGAAAATAGTTTTCTTCTAGACTCAACAACGGCCAAACTACACGATCAATCAAGGGGGCTCCTAGGGTCGGTCGAGGCTCTGATACCAACTTGTCACGCCCAATATGCGACCCTATCCAAAAGGAACTCGAAGGTCCCACCAAGGATAGACCCGCATATTGGAACGCTTTTGCAAGGTGGATATCATTACATCAACATTACATAATAGATGGGGATACATACATAAGGCATACAATGCCACACGAATACAACATCATCTTACATAAGAGCAACATCCGACTACGGCTGAAACACAAACAGAAGCTCAAACGACATCCACCCTGCTAGCCCAGGCTGCCGACCTGGAACCTATCCCCTGATCGAAGAAGAAGCAGAAGAAGAACTCCAAAACAAGCAAACATCGCTCTCGCGTTAGGATCATCGCATAACCTGTACCTGCAACTGTTGCTGTAGTAATCTGTGAGCCATGAGGACTCAACAATCCCATTACCATGGGTATCAAGACTAGCAAAGCTTAATGGGAAAGGAAGGGGTAAAGTGGTGAGGTTGCAGCAGCGGCTAAGCATATATGGTGGCTAACAAACGCAAATAAGAGCGAGAAGAGAAGCAAAGGAACGGTCGTCAACTAGCAATGATCAAGAGGTGATCCTGAACACCTACTTACGTCAAACATAACCCAGAAACCATGTTCACTTCCCGGACTCCGCCGAGAAGAGACCATCACGGCTACACACGCGGTTGATGCGTTTTAATTCGGATCTGGTGTCAAGTTATCTACAACCGGACATTAACAAATTCCCATCTGCCACATAACCGCGGGCACACCTCTCAAAAGTTTAAACCCTGCAGGGGTGTCCCAACTTAGCCCATGATAAGCTCTCGCGATCAACGAAGGATATACCTTCTCCCAGGAAGACCCGATCAGTCTCGGAATCCCGGTTTACAAGACATTTCGACAATGGTAAAACAAGACCAGCAAAGCCGCCTGATGCGCCGACATCCCGATAGGAGCTGCACATCTCTCGTTCTCAGGGCAACACCGAATAAACGAAGCGTACATGTACCAACGAATCCAAGTTGCCAAGGAATGGTTCCGCACGGTGCTCTAGTTTGGACCAACACTTAGACAAGCATTGGCCCCGGGGGGGCTATAATAAAGATGACCCTTGGGTTAATTACTCCCAAGGGAAATGTAGGTGGTGGTGAGGCAAATGGTAAAACCAAGGTTGGGCCTTGCTGGAGGAGTTTTATTCAAAGCGAACTGTCAGGGGGGTCCCATAAATCACCCGACCGCGTAAGGAACGCAAAATCCGGGAACATAATACCGGTATGACGGAAACTAGGGAGGCAAGAGTGGAACAAAACACCAGGCATAAGGCCGAGCCTTCCACCCTTTACCAAATATATAGATGCATTAATTAAATAAGAGATATTGTGATATCCCAACATAACCCTGTCCACCATGGAGCAATCTTCAACTTCACCTGCAACTAACAACGCTATAAGAGGGGCTGAGCAAAGCGGTAACATAGCCAAACAACGGTTTGCTAGGAAGGGTGTCAAAGGTTAGAGGTTCATGGCAATTTGGGGAGGCTTGAAGAACAAAATGATAGGTAGCGCAGCAAAGCGATAGAATGAAGCAACTAGCATAGCAAAGATAGTAGTGAGATCCAAGGTGACGGTCATCTTGCCTGAAATCCCGCTAGGAAGAAGAACGAGTCCATGAAGAAGATGAAGCCACGAAGACGAACCAAGCGTAGACTAACGAATCCTCACGATCGCAACGAAACGGGAACTATCGAGAAGAAGCACACAACATGGTAAACACACCACACATGGACAAGGCATGATGCACAACAAGCATGATGCATGACAAGGCTACATGAAGCTACTCATGGCAAGAGATGATGCAAACAAGAACAACACATCAAGGCAAGTTTAAATGAGGCCGGGAACAACATATAACAATTCCGGAAAGTCCTCATATGCATATTTCGAAATTGGTCCAGATATGACTAAACCTTATCTTCAAGTTGTTAAACAGCAAGTTAAATATCACCAAGATGATCTATACGAAATTCTAGTCAAGTTACATATAAAGTTCATTAGATTTGGAGCTACGGCCTAGAAGATATGAGCAAAACAAGATAAGCATGGCATTGATGCAAAATGCATCCAAACATCAAGCAAACACCTCAAAGCAAGGATGCAACATGATAATATGAAGCTACATGCAAAAACAAGCAAGTTTCATATAGAGCACACTCAAAACGGAGCAATGGTTCAACACATACACTCTATACAAGTCATAACAACAATCTGTCCATAACAGCAACTAGGCATCTTACAAGCATCAAAACAACATGCTACAGCACCTCAATATGGAAACAAAAGGCATGGGCATGAAGTACAGGTAAAGCATGACAAAACATGAACACTGAGCTATCTCCAGAAACAACTAGAACATGCTCAAAAAGACATGGAAAGATTGCAAATTATAACAGTTTCAGACTTATCAGAAAATAACATCAGGTTGCAATGTTTAGAGCTATCAAACGACATGTTACAGGAACTTAACATGGTAAACAAAGGCATGGCATGATACTACTAAATGCATAGAACAACAGTCCCTTACTGACCATGAGCCAAAAAGGCATATAAAATATTATGGTACCCTTGTAAACATGGCAAGTTATATTACAGATTTATACATGGCAGGAACAACAATAAGTAGGCATGTTGGTGAGCTTGAACCACTCACTACAGAGTAATACATGGCATGGCAAGGCAACCACCAGCAATAAGACATGTTTATGAAGCTAAGCATGGCAAGAGCAAGTTCATAGGGTGCATGGATCACTAGAAAACAATCATGGAAACATTGAACTTAATGTTACCAGGCTGACAGCAACACTATTTAGCAAGTTTGGAGCAAGATTACAACAAGCTACAGTGGTCTATAAATGCAACCAGGGGCATGAATGGATCGAGCATAACATGTATAACAGAACATCCTTAGTGAACATCTCCAGAATAATGCACGAAATGACTAGTATAAGCATGTGAACATAGCAACAAAATATAACAGAATCAGTCAGGAAAACAGCAACGGCAAGTACACTACTTAACAAGCTTGATGCACTCAGCACACAACTCACAAAAATACATGGTTGGCACCACTGGAAAGATGGCATGGCATAGATCAACATACATGTAGACATCAACCTCATAAGATGCACACATCAAACATGGCAAAAATGACAAATGAGCATGTTATAACAGTTTCAGCAGATTAACATCAACATGCACTCTTCCAACAGCATTTCGGGCATCAAGATGAGCTTAAATGAAAATTACGCAATGAGATGAAATGAAGTACTCATTGAGACGAACAATTTGACATATTACACGCACGAAACGGAGCAGTATGCACAGAGTTATGATGCGATGAACATGACATGATAATGCAAATATTACGGGACACGACAGTTTTTTAGCTGGACCGAAAGTGAGCATTGCATAACTATTTTGTGCACAGGGTGGAGAACAGGGGCTGATCACCCATTGGGCTTCGGCCCAGGATGGAGGGGAAGGCAGGCCGGGGCAAGCCTGGCTGGCTGGGCCTCACGGGGAGCTGGGCTGGGCCTCCGGCTTTCGGGGCCCACGACGGCGGTCAATGGACACCGGGGAGCGAGCAGCTCCTCTGCTCGCTCCCGAGTGGGCATGGCGGCGGCGGATCCCGATCAATGGCGCGGCGGCGTGATGCAGGAGGGTCGAGGACGGGCGGAGGAGGCCGGGATCCTCCAGATCCGGGGCGGAGGGAGCCATTCCCGGTGAGATCCGGTGGCTAGACGTCGGAGCCGCGGCGGAACTCCAGCGAGGCGGCCATGGGTCCTGCGGGAGGAGAGGCTAGGGGTTAGGGGAGAGGGAGAGGAAGAACGAGGGAGGAGGAGGCGGGATGGCGCTCATCTGGTCGCCGGCGGCGGGGCTGCAAGGCGGCGAGGGAGGCGACTGGCGGCGGAGATGGACGGCGGCGCTGGATCGAGGGGCTCCTCCCCTCGAGCAGTTGCAGGAGCGCGAATCCACGCGGCGGGGCGCGCGGGCTCCTCCAGGCCCAGATCAGGGCCCACGCGGGCCTGGTGTGGGCCGGGAGGGCCGCGGAGAGGTGGGAGGAGGCCGGGGCGACATGGCACACGGGAAGTGGAGGAGGCTGGCGGTTGCGGCGGCGCAGGTGGCGGCGCGGCCACTAGGACGGCGCCAAGTGGCGGAGAAGAGGTGGCCGACGCCGGATTTGAGGAGGGAGGTTGGCGGCTGCGCAGCCCCCGAGGTGGGAGGAGGCGCTGAAAATGAGGAGGGGAGAGATTAGGGGGGTTAGGGTTGTCCAAATTAGGAAGGAGGGGTGTTTATATAGGGTAAGTGCTAGGGTTAGGGGGCTTTGAGGGGTTTCGGAGCCCTCCGATCTCGATCGAACGGCACCGGACGCAAGGAGGGGTAGGTTGGTCCTAGTGGGCTGTGTAAAAGAGTTGGGCTGAGAGGAGAGAAGAGAAAAGCAGCCCGACAATGGTTTTCGGAGACCGAAAACGTCCTACGAACACACCGGCTATATCGCGGTTATATATTTAACGGTTGGGCAGTCAAACGAACTCCGAATGCGACAAAACTTGGCAGGCGGCCTGTCTACACTATAATAAGACCGCATGACAAGTTTCAACCCATTCCGAGAACATTTTTATGCCACTTATAAAATAATATTTCGGAGGTGCCGCGGGCGCGTGCGAGTGTGGTAGGGCTCAGAACGGACAACGGAGAGAAACGGCGGAACCCGAACGGATGCAAGTTTTGAAAAACATGCAGATGAAATGCAGATGATGACATGGCAAAATGCAACACGCAAGCAAATGACAAGGCAACTACGGCGAATAACTGGCAGACACCTGGCGCATCGAATCCGGGGCGTTACACCCGGGCCCAACCTTCCAGCATGAGCGGTAAATGCTTCATAGCCACCTCGTCATTACCGCCGCCGATCTGTACCGCCACTCGGTAGTCCTCAAGCCAGGTTTCAGGCTTAGACTCACCGGTGAACTTACTTACTCCAGTCGCCAACCTGAAGTTGGGAGGAATCACCGCGGCTCTGATAGCCCTGCTGAAACATTCCGGACCTGAAACATGTACTCGGCTGCTAGTGGGCGCATCTCTATCGTGGCCACCTCGATGAGCCCTCTTCCGATCGACCAGGCCTTGCACGATGATGGGTCGCGCGTCAAAGCCTGGTTACCTGGGGTCGACCGGAGCTCTTCGCCCCACACTGAGCTGGCGCCTGTCATCTTGCTGCCGATGAGCGTAGGACCCACCTCTTGGGGGAGGAGTGGGCACTCGACGCCAATCATCACGATCGTATCGGTCACCATATTGGTCCCATCGATTCTCGCGCCCTTCACGCCGCGGAGGCGATCTAGGGCTGTGATCCGACTGAGCCGTATTCGCAGCGACGGATCGACTGTGAATCCTGTTGCGTGACTGTGACACGGCTGAATTCTGATCTCCTGCTGCCCGGAGCAAATCTCTAATCTGCATCAAGCCTCTGCCAGCCTCTGACTGAGAGGGCTGAATTGACTCTGCTATACGGGCTGCAGCTGCTAAATTCTGAATCGGGGTTCGATATACCTGAGTCGGCTGCGGGAAGAGTTGACGTCGGCTGGAGTCGGGTACTCTTTGCCGCGCGCGCTCGTCGAGTGCTCGCTGGAGGTTCTCCAGACGAGTGCGTTCAGCCAAGTTGGCCAAACGTGCCTCCTCCAAGGCGCGAGCCTCGGGGGTTTCTCCTGCGATGGGAGTATGCAGGGCATCCATGTTCCTACGGCGAAGTTCTTCCCTTTGCAAGGAATTAAGTGGCTCGGGTTGATATTCCTCATGGGCTTGAGCGGGGTCGCCTCCACCGTCCACCCCATCGTTGCGGGGGAAGCCGGGAGGGCTACGAGGCCCGTTGACCATCAAGACCTCCGCCGCCGGGTCGCTGCTGTCGCACTCGGACGCGGTCTCTACGGAGCCAGTCGACAGATCGAACAGGCCGTAGAGGGATTCGTCGGGCTCGATTGCGGCGACTTGGGTGGTGGCCGACTGGCGAGCCACCGCGTGTCTCACCCACCGCTGGAGTCTCGACCGACCAGAGCGCTTGCGCTGGCGGGAGACAGGGAGGGAGGACGACAGGGCTGTCGACCGATAAGGAGTCGACGGTTGCCGCAGCAGAACGCCGCGGACACACGCCCGAAAATGCGTCGCTCCGCGGACGGGGAGCGCGTCGATGTCGAGTGGAGCCTCCTGGAGCCAAGCGGAGTCGTCGGTGATGAAGGTGAGCGCTCCGAGATGGATCTCGCGGCCCTCGACCAAAACTCCACCAGAAACCATGATGAAGGCAATCGGAACAATTGCAACTTCTCCAAAAATCGCTAAGACACCTGCCCCACGGTGGGCGCCAACTGTCGTGGTTCTAAGTCTGACAGTAGAATGGGGGGTAGGTATGGAGAGGCAAGATCCTAGCTACGGAGCAGTTGTAAGGACAAGGGATGTACGAGTTCAGGCCCTTCTCGGAGGAAGTAACAGCCCTACGTCTCGGAGCCCGGAGGCGGTCGACTGGATTATGTGTGTATAGATTACAGGGGTGCGAACCCTTTACACTGAGGAGGGGGGTGGCTTATATAGTGTCTGCCAGACCCCTCCGGCCTTCAGTTATGCAGGGCTTAAAGTACATTAAGGCTAGGCGTTACTGGTAACGCCTTACATAAAGTGTCCTAAATGCCATAAAGACTACTTAATTACAGACCGTTTGGATGCAGAGTGGCTCTTGATCTCCTGGTGGTCGAGTGAGTCTTCATGGTCGAGTCCTTCGAGTCCGTCGAGTGAAGTCTCTCTTGGTCGACTGGAAGGCAGTTTCTTCTGAGGGTGTCCTTGGGAAGGGTACTTAAGACAGGTCTATGACCCTACCCTAGGTACATGACTTTATCATAGGGTTTCATGGGGCCTACGGAGTCACCCGAACGGGAGCACCCCGGCAGGTGTGCGTTTCCCAGTGTGATAAAGAAACTATCGTTTTATCCTTTGCAGCAACAACTCAATACTGTATGTTCCCTTTCCATCACTCGGATAGAAGACCTAAGCATCAAACTTGGCCAAAGAACAACACATAGATCGGAAAAGCATAGATTACTATTAATTATGCAATGGACAAACCACAATTTCTTTAATAAGATTCATGAATAAATCTGATCATAAAGTGATAATTCATCATATCTGAACAAACACAAGGCCGATTATATCAAATGGATCCCGTTCAAGTGAGGCAGCTGACGGGAACTTTGTATTGAATCACAAGGGAGAGAGGATGCCATCTAACTACCACTATGGACCCATAGTCCAAAGGAAACTAGTCACACATGGTTATGATGGAATCAAGGTGGATGAAGATGGCTCTGGACATCAATTCCCCTTCCATCAAATCATCAGAACAAGCCTCCAGATTGGATCTCCGCGAAATAGAACTTGTGGCGGTGGAAAATTTTGGGAAAAAGGGACAAAGGATTTCAGAATATTTGGTGTTTATAGAGCTTCGGGGGGGAGGGGGACGCGTGCGGTAGGATAGTGTGGCCTCCCCCCGCCACCTGGCCATGCAGGGCCCAAGGGTGCCCCCCCCCCCCGACAGGTTTCGCTGCTTTATGGATTCTTCTTCCTCTGAAAAAAATCATCAAAAATCCCGTTGACATTTGGAGGTCCGAACAATGATTTTCTGAAAAGTAAAAACATGCAGAAAACAACAATTGATTCTGGCACTAAATCAATAGGTTAGTCCAGAAAAACAATAAAAAATGTTCCAAAGTGGTATGATAATAGCATCAGGCATATTGGCAGGCGAACTATTTGAAGGGTGCTTATCAAAGCTCTATGCAAATAATTATGTCCAATTTGCGTTTGCAATCCCGATTGCTTGACCAGACGAATGGGTTCTATATTTTTTTCCCCATAATTCGCCCTTTTTTAGTGTGAAAATTGTGTCTTCTCACGGGAGCAAATCATGCAAAAACAGTTTAGTAAAAGCTAATCTATCCTAGTACAGCGTCAAAATAGTCATGAAGAGGAGACCGAGATTCAGCCCAGCCTCACCCACATTCATGCCTTCTACACTTATTCCGTATATAAAACAACACGTACACGCTCTGTAAATAAATAAAACACACGTACTAATTTACATGTTTTTTTGAAAGATCCAGCAAAGCTGGCGTTCATTGATAATAGCAGAGAGCAACGGAAAACAACAAGGTGACGAAGGTCCTAGGACCAAGCGATCCGAAGATCAAAGAAAAAAGAGAGCCCTAACAACTGCAGCACAACACTCCATACAAACCACACTAGACAGCGCAGCTCCGACTCCGAAGGTGAACTACGAAGACAAAGCAAGGTTGGCGTCACGGAGGATCACCGAACGAACCATCTGTTGCGCGTCATCGTATACCACTGCCCCCCACCGTGGCTTCGACTTCACAGCAACGGATAGTCGAGGCACTCCTGCGGACACGCCGGAGAAGAGAGCCGACTACCACGACCGAAGACCATGCCTCCGACATTGCTCAATGCCGTCATTGTTGCCACAGAAGTCACCGTGTACGCCCAATCGCAAGAAGCACCAAAGGAATCAAAGTCTTCAAGACGGCGCCCTAAAGAGGGAAACGACGTTGGAGACGACACCACCGTCCGACCCTGCAGCAGGATCTGGGTTTTCACCCCAAGAACTTGATCCGAGAGTAGAGGCTATGAAGATTCCTAGCGACGCCTCCAAGGAGGAAAGCGACGCCCACAGACGCCGTCGCCGCCGGCCGGCCATCACCAGCCAGGCTTTCGCCCAGTGCAGCCACTCCCACGCAGCAGGCCAAGGTCGACCCATACCTTCATTGGACGTGCACCCCCGCACAACGTTAACGCCACCACTGTGCAGGGCCACCAGCTATCCTCCTCGACGACGAAACCGCAGAACCAGATCGGGTTCTGCACCCCGCATCCAACCGCGGCCAGAGCCTCCCTGCTCCAACCAGCGGCATCCGGGCACCACTAGCGGCCGGTAGTGCCCCTCCTGGGCCGCCGGCCACGGATGACCTGGCAGATCCAGCCCCGCTGCCCCCTCGTGACCCATTCGCGCCTTCCATAGGAGCAAGCCGCCCCCAGTCCGCACACCGGTGCTCCACCGCGCCCGCGCACCCCAACGGCGCAGCTCCTTCCCTCCGTCGCGCGCACCAGCGACCGTGCCAGATCCCCGTGCGCCTTGCGCGAGCAACCGCGCCGCGACCTGACCTCCGGTCGTCACCCGCGCCCAGGCGCTCCTCAGCCGGCAGATTGAGGTCGACCTCCGGCCGCTTCTCTGCGCCCGCGCTGGCCCCAGCTCTGCACGGGCACGCCTCCTCCATATCTCTGCTCGCCGACCCCCGCCAGACCTCCGCGCATACCGACAGCACTTCCTTGCAGACCGCCCGCCTCCGCCAGATCGAGATGGCCCGCGCCCGCTCGAGACCCGCCGGAAGGATCAACTTCCCCGCCGCCGCCGACGCTGCACGGGCTTTGCCCGGCGTCGCACACCGGCGGCGGCGAGGGGAGCAGCTGTGGAGGGGAGGTGCCCGGCGGCGGCTAGGGTTTTCTCTCCCGAGCCGCCCGCGGGAGCGGCGCGAGAGAGAGCTTTGGTAACGTTTTACTAATTTACATGTAAGAACCGTAAATCTTAGGTTTCCCTTGACGTACTGCCAAAAGAGGCCGTACTAGCAACCACGTGACACGGTCGAGGGCGATGATTAATCTGGAGCTCTGTTTCCCTTAACATGTTTTGTTTTGTCACCAGCAATAAACCCATGGCTGGAGCTCTGTTTCCCTTAACATGTTTTGTTTTGTCACCAGCAATAAACCCATGGCTGTCTGGCTGGATACGTTGTTCCCGCCACTTTAGTTTCGTGTAACCACTGGTAGCACAATAATGCTAGATCTCCTTTAGATTCTTCAGCCCTACCTAACGGCACAGCTGCATTACTTACTAGGCTCCGTTCGTTCCAAAGCAGGGTAGACGTCCGATGTAAGTAGTATTACTAGTCAGTCCATGAGTTTAGCTAATTTGTTTCGTTAATGGGCGCTGATCTGCGCCGGTGCGCCGGCCCAACCGTTGGGCCGGTCCAGCACCAGCCGTCCGATGCGCCAGACAGGGCCGTCAGATCTGCGTGAGATTCCTTCGAGAAAATTCTCCCCACCGCAGCCGCCCCCTCGCCGCACCGCACCGTAGGACGCCCCCGCCGGTCGTTGACCTCGCAGCAGCCTGCACCTCGCCGCACCAGCCTCGCCACGGATGGCAGCTAGCCACCTCCGCCGTCGGCCGCAACTGGGCGACGAAGCCGTCACAACTCCGCCGCCGCCGGCCATTGACACATGCAACCCTCGCCGCGGTTGCAGCTAATCCGTGAATGGACGTAGCAAAAATTCAGACGGTTGTAGCAAAAACGCCGCCGGAACTCGCCACCGCGCTTGAAGCACCATGGCCTCATGAATGGATGTAGCAAAACACGTCTCCAGTAGTAGCAAAAAATAAGGTTGTTGCAACAAAAATGTCGTAAAAAAGCACCACAGCTTCATGAATGGATGTAGCAAAAACACAGATGGTAGTAGCAAAAATTTGACACGGTTGCAACAAAAATGGCTACCGTCGCCGTCGCCGGTCGCAGAAAATGGCCGCCGTTGCAAAACCAGAAGACGGTTGTAGCAAAAAACCAGGCTACTTCCAGCAAAATTAAAATACGGTAGTAGCAAAACTTGGTCTGATCTAGCAAATCAAAAAAGATGATAGCAAAAACTGTTTCCGGTTCCAGCAAAAAAAGACACTGGTTCCAGCAAATCATGATACCGGTACAAGCAATAATAAATGCCGGTTGTAGCTCATGATTTGCTGGTTGTAGCATGTTGGAGTCGCCGCCGATGTTGGTTGTAGCTCCTCGCATTGTCGCTTCCAGCTTCTCTGACGGCAGCTTCCAGCAAAATTGCTTGTGGTTTGCAGCACCGGTGGCAGCCTGCGGTCATCCTTGGTCACTGCCGTCGCGTGCCAACGGTTGCCACTCCTGCTCGTCGTCGTTGTAGCATGGTCGCCGCCGTTTGAAGCGCCCAATCCCACGCCGCAAGCTGGGTTGCCGCACAGCCGCGCTGATGGATGGGCGGCCGCTCGCCGGTGTAGCGCGGGGCGGGTGGATGGCGGCCGCTCGCCGGAGTAGCGCGGGGGTGAGTGGATGGCGGCTGCTCGCCGGAGCAGCAGGGGCATGTGGATGATGGCTGCTCGCAACATCGACGACAGTCATCACCGGCAAGAGTTTATTTGGGGAGCAACGGGGAGAAGATGGGCGAGAGGATAAGGAAAGGGAATAAATGGTGGAGTGAATCGTGCGGGATGATAGAGACAGGCTTAAGCGGTTGTGGGTGGGCCTGTTGCCAGCGTGGACTTGACCGGCGGAGTTTCAGCCGGTCGACCGGCGTGAAACGTTTCCCTTCGTTAATTGAGTGCTTCGTCATAACTGTCCCCGCATCCATCACACTTCCGGCTTTTACGCGAGTAATACGTGGGCTTGAGGTAATGTGGGCCGGTAGTTAGCTTACATGCATGATGCATGGATCTCGGCTTCCGTCAATCACGTGTGAACTATCGTATTCTCTGTCCTCTATCCATGCCCATGTTTCCTACTTCGTTATTTTGCTTCCAGCACAACACTGTATGTTCCCGTGCATCCCTGAAAAAAAACTATGCTTCCATAGATAGATTAATTTGCTTGCTTTGCAAAACTATGTTTTGTGGGCACATTTTATTTGGTTTACTATAATTTTAGTTGCTTCATACACAATTTTATATGCTTCGTGCACTTGCTTATATTCAACTTTGTTTTTTCTAGATACTGGAAATTTTGCTGCTAGTGCATAACAGAGTTTCGTCGATCAAGGAAGCATAATGTATGACATTGAGCATCTTCTGCACACCAATATTTGCTTCCATCTTCGTTTGTAATATTTGCTTCCATATAAAACTATCTCATAGTATCAAATATTTTCTGTCGGAAGCATTGTTCCATGGACTAGAGATTTCATCAACCAAACAGTGATTTGCTTCCATCAAAAAGAAAAATTATTTAGACCTGTTTCAAAAGCATCAATCTCTTGTTTCCATCAACTATAAAATTGCTTCCAACCAAAGTAGTAATAAAATTGCAAACGAAATGATCTTTTCGTATACAGATTTTTTCCGCTTCACAAACCATGTGGCAGCAGGACATGTATGATGATACATTGAAACAGACTAATACTTTGTGAACACAAATTTACAAATTCATTTACAACAATAGTAAAATACTATTACAACAATAATTTCATTTTGTTGTAGTCGTCATAGCGGAGGGCGGCAATCTGATCATGACAATGTCTGTGTTTGCCATGAGCTCTGCATCGCTCGTCGCAGAACCGACAACTTAGAGCCCGGTTGGTCTAGTAATCAACACACATTGCATCATTATTGGGAATCTGTACAACTGAAGCATTCAGTGAGAAAGAAGGAAGCACAAAATTTAGTAGCTTGTACAAAAATCTACTAAATAAAGCAATATGGTTGTATAATGAAATTCATGAACAAAAGCAAATGGTTGAAGCAGAGAGTAGTAGTGGTTGAAGAGACACTAGTATCGGATAATGGTTGAAGCAAAAAAATTGTAGAGTCAGAGTAGCACACACTTACAATGGTGGAAGCAAAAATTCATCACCATAGAATCATATGCAATAATCTATGAAGCATGGTTGCTAGGATGTAATATCTTCATTTTCTCACAACATATATAAAAGACACACTAGAGTAAAAACATGTTATGGGAACTCGGTTATGGCCAAAATTCATCACCATATAATTATATGCATGAAAATATGGAAACTCAACGTTAGGGAACATGGTATGGAGAAGTTGGTCGTGCTTCGTTGCGATTGTAATCGTGCTTCTATTTGATGTCGGACGTGCATCCTGCCAATGCTTGAAGTGCATGGTAGGCATGCTTCCTTTATCGCCATGGTTAGCGGCACTAAGAAGGATTGGCATGCATGGAGCGGCGCTGCAACAACGATGAACCATTAGCCGAGACCTCCTTTACCGCAAAGTAGGACAGCTGAATATCAAATTAAAATGAGGTCAACCGAGGACGTGAAGCCGATGTGCAACCGGCCGGGCGTGCTCTGGTCGCTGTCGAGAAGGGATGGCACTCCAGGAGAAGGGAGCATTATCCTGTCACTTGGTGATTGCCCGATGCCTATCTATCCTCCCTGCTGGGATGGGCATCACGGCCACCTACTAATCAAGCACATATGAATCAAGCATAGGAGAATTAAATCATTGTGATGCAACCAGCAAAATCAGTGAGGAACACACATTGGAATCAACTCTTTGTGACGCTCACCATGCCAAAGGGAACGGCCATCAAACTTCTTGCTCACGATTGTTGGTGCCCGCTCACATCGGCCTTGGCGGATCACGGTCGCGGTGTCGTGGAGAATTAGCACCTCGGCAGATCACGGCCATGATTGTCATGCAAAATTAGCAGCTTGGTAGATCAATGAACAGACGATGTGGTGGGGAGGAGTAGAGGAAGAGGACAGACCGATGAGGTGTCCACGATACACAAGGACGATGGGCGATGGAGGCCGGGGGTGGAAGGGATTTGGGCGAGGCGAGCTTGGGCCTGTGCGTGCTGTTGGCGGCAAATGGAATCGGGAGGCATGTGGGGCGAGAAATTAGGAAGAGGTTATATGCGGGGGTTGCGGGAAGTTAATGCCCGGATGTTGGGATTTTCTTCTCCTTTTTTAACATATATGAAGAGCACGTTATGACCGTCGGATTTAAATTGAATCGGCGGCCGTCGACTAGTCTGGCGCTCGTTTCCTATCAGACTATAGATAGGAAAGGTTTCCCTTACTTAACTCAAAAGCATGGCCACTTAGCACTAACGATAGATTTAGTCCGGGAAAGACGCGCTCCAGAATCTAGCGTGCATCTGGCTCCACAGGCAGCCGGCCGTCTAATCTAATTGCCACGAGATTAACTGCTCCCTAATCCCTTCACGGATGCTTCCCTCCCTCCCTCCCTCCCTCCTCGACGAGTGTCAGTGAGAGCCGAGAGTGACAGGTGACTCTGCACGCACCCACAACAGGAGTAAATTTTACCCCACACAACTACAGATAAAAGTAAACTTATTCCCGGACCCCAGCAGATGCAGATGCAGGGAGTACTAGTAGTAAACAAAGAAGCACGCGCAATCTAACTAAGGAAACGTGCCTAAAAAACTCGCACTATAAAGCAGCTCCGCCTTGCACACTCCATCCCCAAACCATCTCTCTCGCCTTCCTCGGCAACACAAGCCACCACTAGAATCTCAAGCGCGGAGAGGAGGAGGAAGACAAGCAAGGAAGAGAGGAGCAATGGAGTACGGGCCCCCCTGCAACAGCTGCAGCAGCAACAAGGAGAAGAGGCCTCCGCTCAAGAGAGGCCAGCTCAAGCTGCAGATCGCCAGGACTCTCGGCAGCCTCGTGGCGCCGGGCGCCAAGAGCGGCTTCAGCTTCAGAAGATGATCGGTTGAGCAGCCACTCAGCCAGGGCAAGCAGCATTCTCTCGACCAATCTTCGAGTATGGTCTGGTGCTTGATGTGTACCAGGATTGCGCAGGTTGAAGAAGAGTTGTTTTAGTTAGGTGTGCTTCTTTGTAGCGTCGATTTTTCCCCCTTCGGCCCAGTCCCTGCGTGGCTTGAGGTTTGCCGATTAGATCTCGCTTCCTCGACAATTTTTACGTTGTCCACGGGTGAAGAAATGTACGGTGATTGGAGATAGTAATGGGAATTAAAGTTCTGATTCTGAGATTGATGCGTCTCCCCACTTCCCTTTCATTGGATTTGTCCAACTAAGTCTCTGAACTGTATACACTGGGGATGATGCGCGTACCACGGTACATGTCCAACTCTGAAATCGCTGAACTGAATACACTAGGATGATGTGCGAATGATGTTTGAGACGGAGGGAGTATATTCTAATAAATGCTCTTCTGCTAGTTGTAACTACAAGTGGGCATTCATCTCTGCCATTTATATTTAGGGGGATGCTGACGGGGAAGACTTGATAATCTTAGTTCCATGGCCTACAAGGGTGCTTAAACGATTTATATTCTTTAAATATACCATGAATAGGGCTGATAAATGCGATTGAAGAGGCACGTGGTGTTTTGCCTTCTTTGTTTTTACTTATATTCAAAGCGCACATTCACTATAGCAACTTACAAGGTTTCTTTTCTTGGGTTTTATAACGCCCTTGTGCTTTTCCTCACTTTTGGTACGTTTGACTAGCTATATGCGATCAATATGGAAGTTCTCCCTTTTCTTATATTAATGTTACTGGTGCCATGGATCCTTTACAGGGCAAACAAGACGAGTCAACAAACGGCAAGCTTAGTAACAACTCTGAGCAAAGTGTCGAGACACCAAAGACAGACCACGGAAACCAGGAGGCCACGCCTAAAGAGGGTGAACAGCGAGTGGAGACACCCAACAGGGATGAACCCAGATTGGAGATGGCCAAGATGGACGGCGATGTGCCAACTCTCGAGACGACCACGGATAAAATGAACGGGCAGGAAGGACATTTAGAAGAAATAAAACTGGATTGATCTGTTGGCCGATCACATTTGGTGGTAGATAGTGCCTTCTGATTTTGAAAGGAAGCTGAAGTCACGACATTCGGCTCCAATTTTTAAATCGTGTATTGTTGTAGTTTCCCCTCCCTTTTCTTCCCCTTGTCCAGCTTGTGTCACTTCATTTAGGGTCATAGATTCAACCTTTCCAACCATACCGTGCCAAAAGATAATAAGTTATGTTTTTCTTGTTCATTGTAAGATGGGTGTAAGAGTGTAAGTTATGGATATATACATGAAAGACGTACGACGTGAATGAAAAGCACAATTTTTGTAGAACATGGTTCTGTAACATATCTGAAGGAATTTTCTTCGACCATGGGCCACAATGTGTCTTGGTACTAAAATAAAACGGCAAAAAAAGCTACACAATCACGATGGTGGCAGCGATCAATAAGTATATGATGTAAGATCTGATACGGTGGTTCTGTTCAGGTAATTCTGCACATTTCTGCCTCTGTCTATGCAAATCTAACTCGAACGTATGGACCACATATGCATACTCCGGTTGACATGCCATGGCCTTGAACCCTTTGGAGGTGTGGTTCCTATGGCCGATATTGTGGCCAGAGTGTTGGTGCCTAATCCTGGGGTCCTTTTAGCCACCAAGATTTGTGAATTCCTCACCAACTTGGACTCTGAAAATTCTGGAAAGAGGATTGGATGCCTTTTGGAGGAAAAATCTTGGAGTGAGAAGCACAAGCAGGGTGTCTCTAACCCTAGTTCCGGCATCCTAAAAGAGAAATCTTGCAGGAGTAGAAGCAAAAAGATAGCGGTAGAGTGAAGGCACGAATGGTTCCATGATGGATGGCTCTCGTCTTTCTGAGTTGCAGATGTGTGCACAGTCGTATGTGTCGATGTGTTTTACTCAAGTTGCACCGAGTCATTCGGTTTTCTTTTACGACATAGGGACTCATATGTTGCGAGTTGCAGTAGTAGTGTGTTGGGTGCTTTGGTCCCGTAGCTCCACGGTTTGGGAGTAGTTCCCATGTGGATGGGGTCATGCTTTTGAGCATGGTGGTGACGGTTTTCGCCTGGTTTTTCACAAATTAACTGGGCAACTCTCTTCTTCTTAATTAATGGATGAGTCAAAGCTTTTGCTTCCGTTTCAAAAAAAAAGAAAAACTCCAATGTGTATGTTGCTATTAAAAATTCAAAGTTTTAACACTCTCGTGCTTGAATCTGCAGCTGTTAACGCAGGAGCTACATTGCGGCCGGCCAGGGTCGGCCCGCTGCCCCTATGGTGAAAAGAGTTTCCTTTAATAGTTTATTTATTTACTTATTATTTTGATAATCTTGTACCTTAGTTTTTTTTATCTTGTAGGATGGAGTTTTGCACCGGCTCGCCATTGTCCGAGCCATCAAAGTTGGCCTCGAGCACCGGCCACTCAACGTCATGGGCGCGTTACTGTGCGTGGTGGCGACAAGGGCGGTGTGAGGTAGACGCACCAAGCAACAAAAGCGCGGTGCGTACGATGACCCCACTTCATCTTGTGGTGGACATAGGCGACGAGGAGAGGAGTTAGTGCCGTCCACTGGAACTCCAGGATGACGGGAGGGCTGGCGGCGGCACCCCGAGACTAGTTGGCCAAACGGGCCGGCCCGGCACGACGCGCGACCCAGCCCATCGTAATCGTGCCCGGTTCTGCCCGGCCCACCATGGCACAATTATTAATCAGGCCGTGCTGTGCCGGCCCACGAGCTACCCCCCTCCAGCCCAGGCACGGCCCAGAAGCTATACGGGCTGGGCCGGCAGCAAGCCAGGCACGCCTGACCTGTTAGGCAGTCAGCCTGCTAGGCTGTTCTTGGGCCAAATTTGGCCTATTGGGCTATTTTTTTGCCCATATATATCTAAAAAAATTAAATAAGAATTAAATAAATAAATGGGCCGTGTCGTGTCGGCCCGCGTGCTCAGACTTTAGGCCCAGACACGGCCCCTGGCGTGCCGCGTGCCGGGCCTGGCCCGTTTAGCACGTGTCGTGCCTGGGCCGTGTCGTGCCTGGGCGTGCTACAGGGCCGGCCCATTTGGCCAGCTCTCCGAGAGTAACCAGACGGTGCGGGAGGCCTCAGGCAGCTCCTCGCGGGTGCCGCGACGCACCATTTTGGTCGGTGGCGATGGGGTTGTGCATTGGAGTTTTGATCGGTGAGAGAAAGAGCCGACACAACATGAAGAGTGAGAAAGGGGGTTTTGTGGGGGCATAAGGCGGGATCGACATGGAGCCAGGACATTATGCCGATGGACATGGTGTTGTGTTCCTACCTCACAGTTGGGTATAATTGGGGATGAGCTGTTCACGAGCTGTCCAACGAACAAATGGGGTCCATGTTAGAGACGAGACTTGTGCTAAACATGTCCGTGAACAATTGAGGGAGTTTTGCCCTTTCTCATTGACATGCCCTTAGGTCAACTCTAGCAAAGTGCTACATTGGCAGCCTTCATATGTATATTGAGCGTGACCCATATGCATTATGGATGTTGCCGAGGTGATGCACAAACTTAGAGTCTTTGTATTGGTTGCCTCTAAAATCGTGAGACCCACTTATCAATGGGCCATTCTTTTTCCCAAGGTATCTGCAATCCTCACGTAAACTGGGAGGGGGCTTCCTTCGCGTGCACATACGGTTGTCATTGGAGGCACTCCAAAAGTTGATTTTGGGGCGTTAAATATGAATCATGAGAGGTTATGTATTGAGGGCGTCCCAAAAGTTGGTCCCGAGACACCAGATATAGAGGTTGAGAGGTCACCGGTCTTAGAACCAATAAACTCGGACAAAGAGAATAGTTCTTTTTTTGCGGGAAGAGAGAATAGTTCTTAAATCTCTGCGTTGCTGACTAGGCATGACTGCCTCAAAAAAAGCTAGAGTTTCTGCCTCTCGCCGGCGCCGTCGTCGGTCCACCCCATCTCCGGTGGCCTTAGGGCCATGGGGGCGGAGTGGATCCCGGTCCTTGCCGATGGGGGGGCTCCGTTTTTAGATCCTTTTTCGAGTTTTGTTAGGGTTTGTGTCTTACTCAGGAATGCGAGACGGCGGCGGCTCCCTGAAGATGGAATAAAGGTCTCCTCGCCTATTCCCTGTTCTGTTGATGCGTCTAGTACCGTCGGTGGGCATGTTAATGTGTGTCTCCGGCGTATCTGTCTTGGTGAATTTGCTCGGATATGTTTGTCGTTCGTCTATGTTCTTGTGTCTTTAGGTTGGATCCTTCTAATCTACACTCTTCATCCGCGGCAGTTGATGTTCTGGTGCGTTGGTTCTATGGGTCTTAGCACGATGACTTCCCCACTGTCTACTACAACAAGGTTTGCCCGGCTCCGGCGAAGGAGGGGCGATGACAGCGGCGCGCCTTCGGCTTGCTTCAGTGTTTGTAGTCGTCACTAGGTGGTCTACGGATCTGCATGTAATTTTTTATTATTTCTAGTATTTGTTGTACTACCATTATTGAAGATAAATAGATTAGAAGTTTTTCTAAAAAAAAGGCTGAGAGGTTAGATATGGAAGACACTTCATAAATTATGACCATTTTGACAAGTATTGCGATTGTATTTTTGATGAGAAACGCTGTATGGCTGAATCCATGGTTGTTATGACGATTGATACATTACGACGACTCTATTAAAATTGCTCTTACTAGTCACATACTCAAAACATCCCCGAGCTGCCGGACAGACGAGAACTTCAAGCTCCACCGAACCGCACTGATCGATGTAGTCGTGGAGTTCGCTACGCGGCTGCGCCTCACCGTCGCGCCCAACCAAAAGCAGGCCACCAGTCACCACTCACCCCCACCGGAGCCTACACTACTACTCCTCGAACCCATCCATTTGTGGCATGTGATACATGCTTTCTCCCCCGGCAGGCCGGCACCCACTGCCACTCCCTCGTGCTAGCCTGCAGGTGCGCCAAAAGAGGCCGTACTACCACCCACGTGACACGGTCGAGGGCGTTAATCTGAATCTCTCTCTCTCTCTCTCTCGACAGGTTTGTCACTAGCAATAAACCACCCTGGCTGGATGCGTTGTTCCCACCACTTTTGTTTCGTGTAACCACTGGTAGCACAATAATGCTAGATCTGCTTTAGATTCTTCAGTTCCACCTAACGGCACAGTTGCATTACTTAACTCAAAAGCATGTCCACTCAGCACTAACGATAGATTTAGTCCGAGAAAGACACGCTCCAGAATCTAGCGTGCATCTGGCTCTAACCTCTACAGGCAGCCGGCCGTCTAATCTAATTGCCACGAGATTAATTACTCCCTAATCTGGCTCGTGATCCATCATTAGTCAGTATGTATGTCCTTCACGGATGCTTCCCTCCCTCACTCCTCGACGAGTGTCAGTGACAAGTGACTCTGCACGCACCCAGGAGCAAATTTTACCCCACACCACACGACTCCAAATAAAGCGAACTTATTCCCGGACCCCAGCAGATGCAGATGCAGAGAGTAAACAAGCAAAGGAGCACGCACAATCTAATTAACGGAACGTGCCTAAAAAACCCGCCGCTATAAAGCAGCTCCGCCTTGCACACTCCGTCCCCAAACCATCTCTCTCGCCTTCCTCAGCAACACAAGCCACCACTAGAATCTCAAGCGCGGAGAGGAGGAGGGGGAAGACAAGCAAGGAGGAGAGGAGCAATGGAGTACGGGTCCCCCTGCAACAGCTGCAGCAGCAACAAGGAGAAGAGGCCTCCGCTCAAGAGAGGCCAGCTCAAGCTGCAGATCGCCAGGACCCTGGGCAGCCTCGTGGCGCCGGGCGCCAAGACCGGCTTCAGCTTCAAAAGATGATCGGTTGAGCAGCCACTCAGCCAGGGCAAGCAGCATTCTCTCGACCAATCTTCGAGTATTGTCCGGTGCTTTGATGTGTACTGGGATTGCGCAGGTTGAAGAAGAGTTGTTTTAGTTAGGTGTGCTTCTTTGTAGTGTCGAGTTTTCCCCCCCGTCGGCCCAGTCCCTGCGTGGCTTGAGGTTTGCCGATTAGATCTCGCTTCCTCGACAATTTTTACGTTGTCCACGGGTGAAGAAATGTACGGTGATTGGAGATAGTAATGGGAATTAAAGTTCTGATTCTGAGATTGATGCATCTCCCAACTTCCCTTTCATTGGATTTGTCCAACTAAGTCTCTGAACTGTATACACTGGGGATGATGCGCGTACCACGGTACATGTCCAACTCTGAAATCGCTGAACTGAATACACTAGGATGATGTGCGGACGATGTTTGACAAGCTCTAAAAAATCTTTTAAAAAAATAGGCAAGGTACCGGACAGTAACCTCGTTGCATGATACTCCCTCCGTTCCCAAATACTTGTCTTTCTAGGCATTTCAAATGGACTCAACATGCGTATGTATGTAGACATATTTTAAAGTATAGATTCACTCATTTTGCACCGTATGTAGTCACTTGTTGAAATCTCTAGAAAGACAAGTATTTAGGAACGGAGGGAGTAGTTCTTACCGAATATAATCTTGCAAAAAGTAATTTGCAGGATGTCAGAGAATGCTATTTTTATGATCAAAAGTAAATAATTTCGTCTTTGTCCATCTCTTAAAAAAACAGCTCTTGTGTCGCCCACCTCGTGCTACACATTTTCCTCTTCTCCTCCTTCTTCCTCTTCTCTTTGGACCACTTTGGAATTCAATGCAAGGTTGGGCTTTCTTGACCCCATGAGCACGAGCGAGAGCATTGTCAGTGGTCTTACTCAAGATTCTCATGAAGATGAACTCATTCAACACATCATTGAAGGGAATGGAGTGAAAGTCCGGTCTTTGATGAATCTGGAAGAAGCGCTCTTGTTGAAAGGCATGACCGCTTTAAGCACCCTGCGCTTGATTCAACTGTCATCTGTGTCCTTGCTCCGATGATCCCTTAGAGATGCCGCAAATGTCGTCAACCTACGATAGAGCTCTTCGGAGGTATCATCTTCGTTCATGGTAAACTCATTGCCCTTGAACAAAGTGTTAAGATGATCCCAATCATCATTTGCGGTCATAAAGGGTCGGATGTGGGGACCATAGTTTCACTAGAGGCATCTCTTCTAGTAAGATAGATAAGGTGTGGTGAATAAATTATACTTGGGCAGCGCTTAAATTCCAATATTTATGAGTATGATAATTCATGGCATAATTCATCATAAACATTATGTTCGTGATATGTAGACTGTTATTCAACTTCATCTACCACTAATACCCCCCCCCCCTAAACACTGCTATCGAGTATGCATGTCGAGGTGTTAAGTTCATAACAAACATAGTAAGAATAATATAGACAATAAAACTACCATCCAAGTGTGAATTTCGATAAAGGGAATGTATTAATATCGCGAACATACCAATTACACCCAGCCTCTGCACCAATAAGATGTCCAAAGACACCAGGGATGCACCCAATCAAGAAAAATAAATAAAAATGATAGAAAAAGAAAACAAGACCCATCGCGATGATAAACCACTGACAACAACACTCTAACCACCACCGAAGACAACACCCCTACTACAAAAGAGATTCTCGAAAAGCAAGGCCTCCAAGAAGAAAACAAAGCATAAACGTTGTCGTCGCCCGATAGAAGATCTTGGGTTTTCACCTTGGAGAAAGTCCGAGTTTTCAAAACAATGCCTTCAGCATGGCCATTGCCAGGTACAACCAATGAAGGACAGTCCTTGGGTTTTCACCTTGAAAATCGTGACTTGGTACTCGCGGAGCACCACCAAGAATGCAGTCCACCTGTGCTGCCATCCCCGCTTGCCAAGGCTACTGCTGCAAGTCGCCAAACACCCGACACACAGGGAGAACCTGTGCCACATGGTCTTCATTGCAACCAGTACCCTCTCTGCCATTTCTAACCTCCGATTGCAGCCACCGTGACTTTCTCCACCTCAGTTAGTTTCATGGAAATCTATATTAAGACATGTCCCATGGCACCGACAAGAAGGGGAAGCTTTGCACCACACCCAAATGAAGCCTATCTGGCTAAGGATAAGGGCGCGCACGACTGTATCAATTTCGCTCTAGATATCCAGTGGCCCCATGCGCCAAACATCGGAGATCACCGACAGGAAGACCAGATCTCGTCAGCGGCCAGAACGAGGAGGCCAACAACAAGTAGATTGACGACCTGGCACAAGAAGACCAGCACGATCAAACCACCGACATTCGGTCCGAGCTAGTAGCCCGCACACACTAGCCGGCTGCGGAGGATAAGACGACCTAGACTGTCACTGGTTCCTTTCGGTGCTGTACAAACGGAGCACACTCGAGCAAAGCCCCAGACGAGCGCCTGCTAAGCAACATCCATGACGGAGCTGCAACTGCCAGCAAAGACGCCCGAGGCACTCAGTCCGCTGGGCCCAAATCGGGTCCAAACCGGACATGTTGGGGAACGTAGTAATTTCAAAAAAATTCCTACGCACACGCAAGATCATGGTGATGCATAGCAACGAGAGGGGAGAGTGTCATCCACGTACCCTCGTAGACCGAAAGCGTAAGCGTTAGAACAACTCGGTTGATGTAGTCGTATGTATTCACGGCCCGACCGATCAAGCACCGAAACTACGACACCTCCGAGTTCTAGCACATGTTCAGCTCGATGACATCCCTCGAACACCGATCCAGCCGAGTGTCAAGGGAGAGTTTCGTCAGCACGACGGCGTGGTGACGATCTTGATGTTCTACCGTCGCAGGGCTTTGCCTAAGCACCGCTACAATATTATCGAGGAGGACTATGGTGGAGGGGGGCACCGCACACGGCTAAGAGATCAAGAGATCAATTGTTGTGTCTAGAGGTGCCCCCTGCCCCCGTATATAAAGGAGCAAGGGGGAGGCGGCGGCCAGCCAGGGAGGAGGCGCGCCAAGGGGAGTCCTACTCCCACCGGGAGTAGGACTCCCTCCTTCCTTGTTGGACTTGGAGAAGGGGGTAAAGAGGAGGGAGAGAGAGGAAGGAAAGGGGGGGCGCCGCCCCCCTCTACTTGTCCTATTCGGACTAGGCGGGGAGGGGCGCGTGGCTCTGCCCTGGCCTCGTCTCCTCTTCTCCACTAAGGCCCACTATGGCCCATTAAGCCCCCGGGGGGTTTCGGTAACCTCCCGGTACTCCGGTAAAATCCCGATTTCACCCGGAACACTTCCAATATCCAAATATAGGCTTCCAATATATCAATCATCATGTCTCGACCATTTCGAGACTCCTCGTCATGTCCGTAATCACATCCGGGACTCCGAACAACCTTCGGTACATCAAAACTCATAAACTCATAATATAACAATCATCGAAACCTTAAGCGTGCAGACCCTACGGGTTCAAGAACTATGTAGACATGACCGAGACACGTTTCCGGTCAATAACCAATAGCGGAACCTGGATGCTCATATTGGCTCCTACATATTCTATGAAGATCTTTATCGGTCAAACCGCATAACAACATACGTTGTTCCCTTTGTCATCGGTATGTTACTTGCCCGAGATTCGATCGTCGGTATCTCAATACCTAGTTCAATCTCGTTACCGGCAAGTCTCTTTACTCGTTATGTAAAGCATCATTCCGTAACTAACTCATTAGTTACATGGCTTGCAAGGCTTATAGTGATGTGCATTACCGAGAGGGCCCAGAGATACCTCTCCGACAATCGGAGTGACAAAACCTAATCTCGAAATACGCCAACTCAACATGTACCTTTGGAGACACCTGTAGAGCTCCTTTATAATCACCCAGTTACGTTGTGACGTTTGGTAGCACACAAAGTGTTCCTCCGGTAAACGGGAGTTGCATAATCTCATAGTTGTAGGAACATGTATAAGTCATGAAGAAAGCAATAGCAACATACTAAACGATCAAGTGCTAAGCTAACGGAATGGGTCATGTCAATCACATCATTCTACTAATGATGTGATCCCGTTAATTAAATGACTACTTATGTCTATGGTTTAGGAAACATAACCATCTTTGATTAATGAACTAGTCAAGTAGAGGCATACTAGTGACATTAAGTTTGTCTATGTATTCACACATGTATTATGTTTCCGGTTAATACAATTCTAGCATGAATAATAAACATTTATCATGATATAAGGAAATAAATAATAACTTTATTATTGCCTCTAGGGCATATTTTCTCCAGCGTCCCTGCCTCCAGAGCGCCGTTGTGCCGTCGCGCTGGCGCAGTCCCGCGCACCGATGCGTCGTGAGCCACGACTGGTCGAAGCAGCGGCGGCCGCGACCTGTAGGCCCAGATCGGGCCCATGACGGTCGCGCCGCCGTCGCCCACGCCTCAGCCGCAGCGCCTCGGGGACCGTTGAGGGTCTCCGCCTCGTCTGCGCTGCACTAGCCCAGTGCCGCCGCCTCACCACCTCATCTTATCCTCCAAAGACCACCTCGCGGGCGCGCCCGACACTGCACATCTCCGTTTTGAGGCACATCCGATGCGTGCCTCCACTAGGGCATATTTCCTTCAGTCTCCCACTTGCACTAGTCAATAATCTAGATTACACAGTAATGATTCTAACACCCATGGAGCCTTGGTGTTGATCATGTTTTGCTCGTGGAAGAGGCTTAGTCAACGGGTCTGCAACATTCAGATCCGTATGTATCTTGCAAATCTCTATGTCTCCCACCTGGACTTGGTCCCGAATGGAATTGAAGCGTCTCTTGATGTGCTTGGTCCTCTTGTGAAATCTGGATTCCTTTGCCAAGGCAATTGCACCAGTATTGTCACAGAAGATCTTCATTGGTCCCGATGCACTAGGTATGACACCTAGATCGGAAATGAACTCCTTCATCCAGACTCTTTCATTTGCTGCTCCCAAAGCAGCTATGTACTCCGGTTCGCATGTAGATCCCGCCATGACGCTTTGTTTAGAACTGCACCAACTGACAGCTCCACCGTTCAATATAAACACGTATCCGGTTTGCGATTTAGAATCGTCCGGATCAGTGTTAAAGCTTGCATCGACGTAACCATTTACGACCAGCTCTTTGTCACCTCCATAAACGAGAAACATATCCTTAGTCATGTTCTGGTATTTCAGGATGTTCTTGGCCTCTGTCCAGTGATCCACTCCTGGATTACTTTGGTACCTCCCTGCTAAACTTATTGCTAAGCATACATCAGGTCTGGTACACAGCATTGCATACATGATAGAGCCTATGGCTGAAGCATAGGGAACATCTTTCATTTTCTCTCTATCTTCTGCTGTGGTCGGGCATTGAGTCTGACTCAACTTCACACCTTGTAATACGGCAAGAACCCTTTCTTTGCCTAATCCATTTTGAACTTTTTCAAAACTTTATCAAGCTATGTGCTTTGTGAAAGTCCAATTAAGCATCTTGATCTATCTCTATAGATCTTTATGCCCAATATGTAAGCAGCTTCACCGAGGTCTTTCATTGAAAAACTTTCATTCAAGTATCCCTTTATGCTATCCAAAAATTCTATATCATTTCCAATTAACAATATGTTGTCTACATATAATATCAGAAATGCTACAGAGCTCCCACTCACTTTCTTGGAAATACAGGCTTCTCCAAAAGTCTGTATAAAACCATATGCTTTGAACACACTATCAAAGCGTTTATTCCAACTCCGAGAGGCTTGCACCAGTCCATAAATGGATCGTTGGAGCTTGAACACTTTGTTAGCACCTTTTGGATCGACAAAACCTTCTGGTTGCATCATATACAACTCTTCTTCTAGAAATCCATTCAGGAATGCAATTTTGACATCCATTTGCCAAATTTCATAATCATAAAATGCGGCAATTGCTAACATTATTCGGACAGACTTAAGCATCGCTACGGGTGAGAAAGTCTCATCGTAGTCAACCCCTTGAACTTGTCGAAAACCTTTTGCAACAAGTCGAGCTTTGTAGACAGTTACATTATCATCAGCGTCAGTCTTCTTCTTGAAGATCCATTTATTCTCGATGGCTTGCCGATCATTGGGCAAGTCAACCAAAGTCCATACTTTGTTCTCATACATGGATCCCATCTCAGATTTCATGACCTCATGCCATTTTGTGGAATCTGGGCTCGTCATCGCTTCCTCATAGTTCATAGGTTCACCATGGTCAAGTAACATGACTTCCAGAATAGGATTACCGTACCACTCTGGAGCGGATCTTACTCTGGATGACCTACGAGGTTCTGTAGTGATACGTCTCCAATGTATCTATAATTTTTTATTGCTCCATGCTACTTTATCTACTGTTTTGGACTATATTGGGCTTTATTTTCCACTTTATATTATTTTTGGGACTAACCTATTAACCAGAGGCCCAACCCAGAATTGTTATTTTTTGCCTCTTCCAGTGTTTCGAAGAAACGGAATATCAAACGGAGTCCAAACGGAATGAAACCTTCGGGAACGTGATTTTCTCACCGAACGTGATCCAGGAGACTTGGACCCTGCTCCAAGGAACAAAAGAGGCGGTCACGAGGGTGGGGGCCGCCCCCCTAGGGCGCCCCCTGCCTCGTGGGCCCCTTGTTGCTCCACCGACGTACTCCTTCCTCCTATATATACCTACATATCCCCAAATGATCAGAACAGGAGCCAAAAACCTAATTCCACCGCCGCAACCTTTTGTATCCACGAGATCCCATCTTGGGGCCTGTTCCGGAGCTCCGCCAGAGGGGGCATCCACCACGGAGGGCTTCTACATCAACACCATAGCCCCTCCGATGAAGTGTGAGTAGTTTACTTCAGACCTTCGGGTCCATAGCTAGTAGCTAGATGGCTTCTTCTCTCTTTTTGGATCTCAATACAATGTTCTCCCCCTCTCTCGTGGAGATCTATTCGATGTAATCTTCTTTTTTGTGGTGTGTTTGTTGAGACCGATGAATTGTGGGTTTATGATCCAGCTTAAATATGAATAATATTTGAATCTTCTCTGAATTCTTTTATGTATGATTGAGTTATCTTTGCAAGTCTCTTCGAATAATCCTTTTGGTTTGGCCAACTAGATTGGTAGTTCTTGTAATGGGAGAAGTGTTTAGCTTTGGGTTCAATCTTGTGGTGTCCTTTCCCAGTGACAGAAGGGGCAACAAGGCACGTATTGTATTGTTGCCATCGAGGATAACAAGATGTTTTTTTTATCATATTGCATGAATTTATCCCTCTACATCATGTCGTCTTGCTTAAGGCGTTACTCTATTTTTAACTTAATACTCTAGATGCATGTTGGATAGCGGTCGATGAGTGGAGTAATAGTAGTAGATGTAGAATCGTTTCGATCTACTTGTCTTGGACGTGATGCCTATATACATGATCATACCTAGATATACTCATAATTATGCTCAATTCTATCAATTGCCCAACAGTAATTTGTTCACCGACCGTAGAATATCTATGCTCTTGAGAGAAGCCACTAGTGAAACCTATCTCCCCCGGGTCTATTCTCATCATATCAATCTCCACTACTTTATTATTTGCTTTGTTTTTTACTTTGCCTTTTACTTTTCACTTTGCATCTATATACCAAAAATACCAAAAAAATATTATTTATCATCTCTATCAGATCTCACTCTCGTAAGTGACTGTGAAGGGATTGATAACCCCTAATCGCGTTGGTTGCGAGGAGCTATCGTTTTGTGTAGGTACGAGGGACTTGTGCGTGGTCTCCTACTCGATTGATACCTTGGTTCTCAAAAACTGAGGGAAATACTTACGCTACTTTGCTACATCATCCTCTCCTCTTCGGGGAAATCCAACGCAGTGCTCAAGAGGTAGCATGTAGTAACGTGATATGAAGTTTCATTTAGAGATCGTGCTAAAGTTTGGTTTTCGTCTTTGCCTAAAAATAGTATTGATTCTTGGAACAAGTGCAAAGATGTTTTTATCTCTAAGTATTTTCCTCCCGCTAAGATCATCACTCTTAGGAACGATATTATGAATTTTAAACAACTTGATCATGAGCATATTGCCCAATCTTGGGAAAGAATGAACCTGATGCTTCGCAATTGCCCTACTCATGGTTTGAATTTATGGACGATCATACAAAATTTTTATGCCGGATTGAATTTTGCTCCTAGAAATCTTTTAGATTCGGCCGCGGGAGGCACGATTATGGAAATTACATTAAGAGATGCTACAAAATTGCTTGATAATATTATGGCTAATTATTCTCAATGGCACACCGAAAGATCTTCTAGTAAAAAAGTGCATGCTATAGAAGAAATCAATGTTTTGAGTGAAAATATGGATGAACTTATGAAGATGTTTTCTACTAAAAATACTTCTCTTGATCCCAATGATATGCCTTTGTCTACTTTGATTGAGAATAATAATGAATATATGGATGTGAATTTTGTTGGTAGAAATAGTTTTGGAAACAACGCGTATAGAGGGAATTTTAATTCTAGGCCTTATCCTAGTAATCCTTCTAATAATTATGGAAATTCCTACAACAACTCTTATGGAAATTTTAATAAGATGCCCTCTGACTTTGAGAGTAGTGTTAAAGACTTTATGAATTCACAAAAGAATTTTAATGCTTTGCTTGAGGAGAAATTGCTTAAAGTTGATGATTTGGCTAGGAACGTTGATAGAATTTCTCTTGAAATTGATTCTTTAAAGCTTAGATCTATTCTTCCTAAGCATGATATCAATGAGTCTCTCAAAGCCATGAGAATTTCCATTGATGAGTGCAAAGAAAGAACCGCTAGGATGCGTGCTTCCAAAGATGCCTTTATTAAAGCGTGTTCTTCCAATTCCTATGAAAATCAAGATGAAGATCTAAAAGTTATTGATGTGTCCCCCATTAAATCTTTTTTTTGCAATATGAATCTTGATGAAACTGGAGATGATCTTCCTTTACCTAGAAGGCGTTTTAAGAATTCGGAGTTTCTAGATCTTGATGATGAAATTGATAAGTATGGGATTGAAAGAAATAAAAACCTAGATGTTGCTAAACCCATTATTTTGGATCTCAAGGAATTTAATTATGAAAATTGCTCTTTAATTGATTGTATTTCCTTGTTGCAATCCGTGCTAGATTCTCCTCATGCTTATAGTCAAAATAAGGCCTTTACCGAACACCTTGTTGATGCCTTGATGAAATCTTATGAAGAGAAACTTGAGTTGAAAGTTACTATCCCTAGAAAACTCTGTGATGAGTGGGAACCTACTATTAAAATTAAAATTAAAGATTATGAGTTTCATGCTTTGTGTGATTTGGGTGCTAGTGTCTCTACTATTCCCAAAACTTTGTGTGATTTGCTAGATTTCTGTGACTTTGATGATTGCTCTCTAAACTTGCATCTTGCGGATTCCACTATTAAAAAGCCTATGGGAAGAATTAATGATGTTCTTATTGTTGCAAATAGGAAGTATGTACCCATAGATTTTATCGTCTTGATATAGATTGCAATCCTTCATGTCCTATTATTCTTGGTAGACCTTTTCTTAGAACGATTGGTGCAATTATTGATATGAAGGAAGGGAATATTAGATTCCAATTTCCGTTAAAGAAGGGCATGGAACACTTTCCTAGAAAGAAAATAAAATTACCATATGAATCTATCATGAGAGCCACTTATGGATTGCCTACCAAAGATGGCAATACTTAGATCTATCCTTGCTTTTATGCCTAGCTAGGGGCGTTAAACGATAGCGCTTGTTGGGAGGCAACCCAATTTTATTTTTTTGTTTTTTGTTTTTGCTTCTGCTTAGGAACAAATAATCCATCTAGCCTCTGTTTGGATGTGTTTTTGTGTTTTAATTAGTATTTGTGCCAAGTAGGACCTATAGGATAACCTACGATGATAGTTGATTTGATTCTGCTGAAAAACAGAAACTTTGCACGCACGAATATAATTTTGTTAAATCACATAAACGTGCTTTTGCGTTGATTCTTTTTTCTGCTTTTCAATAAAAAAAATTCCAGGACTTCCTATTTTGGTAGGATTTTTAGATTTCCAGAAGTTTGCGTTAGTTACAGATTACTACAGGCCGTTCT
The DNA here is from genome assembly GCA_963921465.1 of Triticum timopheevii. NCBI lineage: Eukaryota > Viridiplantae > Streptophyta > Magnoliopsida > Poales > Poaceae > Triticum > Triticum timopheevii. The sequence continues at coordinate 500,698,019 of OY997266.1, read as the reverse complement.
GTTTTTGACAGATTCTATTTTGCGTGTGTTGTTTGCTTATTTCGATGAATCTATGGCTAGTAAAATAGTTTATAATCCATAGAGAAGTTGGAAGACAGTAGGTTTAACACCAATATAAATAAAGAATGAGTTTATTAGAGTACCTTGAAGTAGTCTTTTGTTTTCTTTCTCTAACGGAGCTCACGAGATTTCTATTGAGTTTTGTGTTGTGAAGTTTTCAAGTTTTGGTTGAATTCTTTTGATGGACTATGGAACAAGGAGTGGCAAGAGCCTAAGCTTGGGGATGCCCATGGCACCCCCAAGATAATCCAAGGACACCAAAAAGTCAAAGCTTGGGGATGCCCCGGAAGGCATCCCCTCTTTCGTCTACTTCCATCGGTAATCTACTTGGAGCTATATTTTTATTCACCACATGATATGTGTTTTTCTTGGAGCGTCTTGTATTATTTGAATCTTTGCTTGTTAGTCTACCACAATCATCCTTGCTGTACACAACTTTTGAGAGAGCCATACATAAATTGGAATTTGCTAGAATACTCTATGTGCTTCACTTATATCTTTTGAGCTTGGTAGTTTTGCTCATAGTGCTTCACTTATATCTTTTGGGCGTGATAATTTTTGCTCTAGTGCTTCACTTAATCTTTTAGAGCACGGTGGTGGATTTGTTTTAAAGTAACTATTGATCTCTCATGCTTCACTTAGATTATTTTGAGAGTCGTTAATAGCATGGTAATTTGCTTAATATTAATATACTTGGTATTCAAGATATGTGAAACTTTCTTTTGAGTGTGTTGAATACTAAGATAAGTTTGATGCTTGATAATTGTTTTGAGATATGGAGGTGATAATATCAAAGTTGTGCTAGTTGGGTGATTATGAATTCAAAGAATGCTTGTGTTGAAGTTAGCAAGTCCCGTAGCATGCACGTATGGTTAATGTTGTGTAACAAATTTGAAACATGAAGTGTACCTGGCTTGTGCATCCTTATGAGTGGCGGTCGGGGACGAGCGATGGTCTTTTCCTACCAATCTATCCCCCTAGGAGCATGCGCGTAGTACTTGATTTTTGATGACTTATAAATTTTTGCAATAAGTATATGAGTTCTTTTGACTAATGTTGAGTCCATGGATTATACACACTTTTACCTTTCCGCCTTTGCTAGCCTCTTCGGTACCGTGCATTGCCCTTTCTCACCTTGAGAGTTGGTGCAAACTTCGCCGGTGCATCCAAACCCCGTGATACGATATGCTCTATCACACATAAACCTCCTTATATCTTCCTCAAAACAGCCACCATACCTACCTATCATGGCATTTCCATAGCCATTCTGAGATATATTGCCATGCAACTTCCATCATCATATTCATGACATACATTACTTTTGTCATATTGCCATTGCATGATCATGTAGTTGACATCGTATTTGTGGCAAAGCCACCATGCATTATTTTTCATACATGTCACTCTTGATTCATTGCACCATCCCGGTACACCGCCGGAGGCATTCATATAGAGTCATATCTTGTTCTAAGTTTCGAGTTGTAATCCTTATGTTGTAATCAATAGAAGTGTGATGATCATCATTATTAGAGCATTGCCCAAAAAAAGGCCAAAAGAAAAAAAAGAAAGGCCCAAAAAAAGGCCAATGCTACTATCTCTTTTTCCACACTTGTGCTTCAAAATAGCACCTTGTTCTTCATGTAGTGAGTCTCATATATTGTGCTTCAAAGTAGCACCTTGTTCTTCATGTAGTGAGTCTCATAAGTTGTCTTTTTATACTAGTGGGAATTTTTCATTATAGAACTTGGCTTGTATATTCCTACGATGGGCTTCCTCAAATGCCCTAGGTATTCATGAGCAAGTGAGTTGGATGCATACCCACTAGTTTTCTTTTGTTGAGCATTCATAGCTCTAGTGCATCCGTTGCATGGCAATCCCTACTCCTCATGTTGACATCAATTGATGGGCATCTCCATAGCCCGTTGATTATCCTCGTCAATGTGAGGCTTTCTCCTTTTTTGTCTTGTCCACACAATCCCCATCATCATATTCTATTCCACCCATAGTGCTATATCCATGGCTCACGCTCATGTATTGCGTGAAGGTTGAAAAAGTTTGAGATTATTTAAGTATGAAACAATTGCTTGGCTTGTCATCGGGGATATAGAAGTTGGGAGCATCTTTGTGTGACAAAAATGAAGCATAGCCTAACTATATGATTTTGTAGGGATAATCTTTCTTTTGCCATGCTATTTTGAGAAGACATGATTGCTTTGATTAGTATGCTTGAAGTATTATTATTTTATGTCAATATGAACCTTTGTCTTGAATCTTTCGGATCTGAATATATATCACAATTAAGAAGATTTACATTGAAATTATGCCAAAGTATCACTCCGCATCAAAAATTCTCTTTTTATCATTTACCTACTCGAGGACGGCAGGAATTAAGCTTGGGGATGCCTGATACGTCTCCAACGTATCTATAATTTTTGATTGCTCCATGCTACTTTATCTACTATTTTGGACTATATTGGGCTTTATTTTCCACTTTTATATTATTTTTGGGACTAACCTATTAACCGGAGGCCCAACCCAGAATTGATGTTTTTTGCCTATTTCAGTGTTTCGAAGAAACGGAATATCAAACGGAGTCCAAATGGAATGAAACCTTCGGGAACGTAATTTTCTCACCGAACGTGATCCAGGAGACTTGGACCCTGCTCCAAGGAACAAAACAGGCGGTAACAAGGGTGGGGGCGCCCCCCTGCCTCGTGGGCCCCTTGTTGCTCCACCGACGTACTCCTTCCTCCTATATATACCTACGTATCCCCAAACGATCAGAATAGGAGCCAAAAACCTAATTCCACCGCCGCAACCTTCTGTATCCACGAGATCCCATCTTGGGGCCTGTTCCGGAGCTCCGTCAGAGGGGGCATCCACCACGGAGGGCTTCTACATCAACACCATAGCCCCTCCGATGAAGTGTGAGTAGTTTACTTCAGACCTTCGGGTCCATAGCTAGTAGCTAGATGGCTTCTTCTCTCTTTTTGGATCTCAATACGATGTTCTCCCCCTCTCTCGTGGAGATCTATTCGATGTAATCTTCTTTTTTGCGGTGTGTTTGTTGAGACCGATGAATTGTGGGTTTATGATCAAGCTTATCTATGAATAATATTTGAATCTTCTCTGAATTCTTTTATGTATGATTGAGTTATCTTTGCAAGTCTCTTCGAATTATCCTTTTGGTTTGGCCAACTAGATTGGTAGTTCTTGTAATGGGAGAAGTGTTTAGCTTTGGGTTCAATCTTGCGGTGTCCTTTCCCAGTGACAGAAGGGGCAGCAAGGCACGTATTGTATTGTTGCCATCGATGATAACAAGATGTTTTTTTTATCATATTGCATGAATTTATCCCTCTACATCATGTCATCTTGCTTAAGGCGTTACTCTGTTTTTAACTTAATACTCTAGATGCATGCTGGATAGCGGTCGATGAGTGGAGTAATAGTAGTAGATGCAGAATCGTTTCGATCTACTTGTCTTGGACGTGATGCCTATATACATGATCATACCTAGATATACTCATAATTATGCTCAATTCTATCAATTGCTCAACAGTAATTTGTTCACCCACCGTAGAATATCTATGCTCTTGAGAGAAGCCACTAGTGAAACCTATGGCCCCCGGGTCTATTCTCATCATATCAATCTCCATTACTTTATTATTTGCTTTGTTTTTACTTTGTCTTTTACTTTTCACTTTTTATCTATATACCAAAAATACCAAAAAAATATTATTTATCATCTCTATCAGATCTCACTCTCGTAAGTGACCGTGAAGGGATTGACAACCCCTAATCGCGTTGGTTGCGAGGAGCTATCGTTTTGTGTAGGTACAAGGGACTTGTGCGTGGTCTCCTACTGGATTGATACCTTGGTTCTCAAAAACTGAGGGAAATACTTACGCTACTTTGCTGCATCATCCTCTCCTCTTCGAGGAAATCCAACGCAGTGCTCAAGAGGTAGCATGTAGTAACTTGATCTGAAGTTTCATGATCAATATCATTAGCTTCCTGACTGATTGGTGTAGTTGTCACAGGAAACAGTTTCTGTGATGAACTACTTTCCAATAAGGGAGTATGTACAGTTACCTCATCAAGTTCTACTTTCCTCCCACTCACTTCTTTCGAGAGAAGCTCCTTTTCTAGAAAGGATTCGAATTTAGCAACAAAAGTCTTGCCTTCAGATCTGTGATAGAAGGTGTACCCAATAGTCTCTTTTGGGTATCCTATGAAGACACATTTCACCGATTTGGGTTCGAGCTTATTTGGTTGAAGTTTCTTCACATAAGCATCGCAGCCCCAAACTTTAAGAAACAACAACTTTGGTTTCTTGCCAAACCACATTTCATAAGGCGTCGTCTCAACGGATTTTGATGGTGCCCTATTTAATGTGAATGCGGCCGTCTCTAAAGTATAACCCCAAAACGATAGCGGTAAATCAGTAAGAGACATCATAGATCGCACCATATCTAGTAAAGTACGATTACGACGTTTGGACACACCATTTCGTTGTGGTGTTCCAGGTGGCGTGAGTTGCGAATCTATTCTGCATTGTTTCAAATGTAAACCAAACTCGTAACTCCAATATTCTCCTCCACGATTAGATCGTAGAAACTTTATTTTCTTGTTACGATGATTTTCCACTTCACTCTGAAATTCTTTGAACTTTTCAAATGTTTCAGACTTGTGTTTCATTAAGTAGATATACCCATATCTGCTCAAATCATCTGTGAAGGTGAGAAAATAATGATACCCGCCGCGAGCCTCAATATTCATTGGACCACACACATCAGTATGTTTGATTTCCAATAAATCAGTTGCTCGCTCCATAGTTCCAGGGAACGGCGTTTTAGTCATCTTGCCCATAAGGCACGGTTCGCAAGTACCAAGTGATTCATAATCAAGTGATTCAAGAAGTCCATCAGTATGGAGTTTCTTCATGCGCTTTACACCAATATGACCCAAATGGCAGTGCCACAAATAAGTTGCACTATCATTATCAACTCTGCATCTTTTGGCTTCAACATTATGAATATGTGTATCACTACTATCGAGATTTAATAAAAATAGACCACTCTTCAAGGGTGCATGACTATAAAAGATATTACTCATATAAATAGAACAACCATTATTCTCTGATTTAAATGAATAACCGTCACGCATCAAACAAGATCCAGATATAATGTTCATGCTTAACGTTGGCAACAAATAACAATTATTCAGGTCTAAAACTAATCCTGAAGGAAGATGTAGAGGTAGCGAGCCGACTGCGATCACATCAACTTTGGAACCATTTCCCACGCGCATCGTCACCTCGTCCTTAGCCAATCTTCGCTTAATCTGTAGTCCCTATTTCGAGTTGCAAATATTAGCAACAGAACAAGTATCAAATACCCAGGTGCTACTGCGAGCATTAGTAAGGTACACATCAATAACATGTATATCACATATACCTTTGTTCACCTTGCCATCCTTCTTATCCGCCAAACACTTGGGGCAGTTCCGCTTCCAGTGACCAGTCTGTTTGTAGTAGAAGCACTCAGTCTCAGGCTTAGGTCCAGATTTGGGTTTCTTCTCTTGAGCAGCAACTTGTCTGCTGTTCTTCTTGAAGTTCCCCTTCTTCTTCCCTTTACCCTTTTTCTTGAAACTGGTGGTCTTATTGACCATCAACACTTGATGCTCCTTCTTGATTTCTACCTCCGCAGCCTTTAGCATTGCGAAGAGCTCGGGAATAGTCTTGTCCATCCCTTGCATGTTATAGTTCATCACGAAGCTCTTGTAGCTTGGTAGCAGTGATTGAAGAATTCTGTCAATGACACTATCATCAGGAAGATTAACTCCCAGTTGAATCAAGTGATTATTATACCCAGACATTTTGAGTATATGTTCACTGATAGAACTATTCTCTTCCATCTTGCAGCTATAGAACTTATTGGAGACTTCATATCTCTCAATCCGGGCATTTGCTTGAAATATTAACTTCAATTCCTGGAACATCTCATATGCTCCATGACGTTCAAAACGTCGTTGAAGTCCCGGTTCTAAGCCGTAAAGCATGGCACACTGTACTATCGAGTAGTCATCAGCTATGCTCTGCCAGACGTTCTTAACATCGTCAGTTGCATCTGTAGCAGGCCTGGCACCCAGCGGTGCTTCCAGGACGTAATTCTTCTATGCAGCAATGAGGATAATCCTCAAGTTACGGACCCAGTGCGTGTAATTGCTACCATCATCTTTCAACTTAGCTTTCTCAAGGAACGCATTAAAATTCGACGGAACAATAGCACGAGCCATCTATCTACAACAAACATAGACAAGCAAAATACTATCAGGTACTAAGTTCATGATAAATTTAAGTTCAATTAATCATATTACTAAAGAACTCCCACTTAGACAGACATCTCTCTAGTCATCTAAGTGATCACGTGATCCAAATCAACTAAACCATGTCCGATCATCACGTGAGATGGAGTAGTTTTCAATGGTTAACATCACTATGTTGATCATATCGACTATATGATTCATGTTCGACCTTTCGGTCTCCGTGTTCCGAGTCCATATCTGTATGTGCTAGGCTCGCCAAGTTTAACCTGAGTATTCCGCGTGTGCAACTGTTTTGCACCCATTGTATTTGAACGTAGAGCCTATCACACCCGATCATCACGTGGTGTCTCAGCACGAAGAACTTTCGCAACGGTGCATACTCATGGAGAACACTTCTTGATAATTAGTGAGAGATCATCTTATAATGCTACCGCCAATCAAAGCAAAATAAGATGCATAAAGGATAAACATCACATGCAATCAATATAAGTGATATGATATGGCCATCATCATCTTGTGCTTGTGATCTCCATCTCCGAAGCACCGTTGTGATCACCATCGTCACCGGCGCGACACCTTGATCTCCATCGTAGCATCATTGTCGTTTCACCATCTATTGCTTCTACGACTATCGCTACCGCTTAGTGATAAAGTAAAGCAATTATAGGGTGCTTGCATTTCATACAATAAAGCGACAACCATATGGCTCCTGCCAGTTGCCGATAACTCGGTTACAAAACATGATCATCTCATACAATAAAATATAGCATCACATCTTGACCATATCACATCACAACATACCCTGCAAAAACAAGTTAGACGTCCTCTACTTTGTTGTTGCAAATTTTACGTGGCTGCTGAGGGAGTCCTGGATTAGGGGGTATCCGGACAACCGGACTGTGTACAACGTCCGTACTATTGAAGCGTGAAGATACAAGACTCAAGACTTCGGCCCGTGTCCGGATGGGACTTTCCTTGGCGTGGAAGGCAAGCTTGGTGATCCGGATATTATATTTCCTTCCTTGCAACCGACTCCATGTAAACCCTAGCCCTCTCCGGAGTCTATATAAACCGGAGAGGTTGGTCCTTGGAAGGCCGGTCACAATTACATTCATACCATCATAGGCTAGCTCCTAGGGTTTAGCCTCTACGATCTCGTGGTAGATCTACTCTTGTACTACCCATATCATCAATATTAATCAAGCAGGAAGTAGGGTTTTACCTCCATCGAGAGGGCCCAAACCTGGGTAAACATCTGTGTCCCTTACTTCTTGTTACCATCAGCCTTGACGCACAGATCGGGACCCCCTACCCGAGATCCGCCGGTTTTGACACCGACATTGGTGCTTTCATTGAGAGTTCCTCTGTGACGTCGCCGTCAGGCTCGATGGCTCCTTCAATCGTCACTAACGACGCAGTCCAGGGTGAGACTCTTCTCCCCGGACAGATCTTCATGTTTGGCTGCTTCACGCTGTGGGCCTATTCGCTTGGCCACTTGGAGCAGATTGATAGCTATGCCCCCGGCCATCAAATAAGGTTTGGAAACCTGAACTACACGGCGGATATCCGCGGAGACTTGATCTTCGACGGATTCAGGCCAGCACCAGAAGCGCCGAACAGTCGCGATGAGCACGTCTTAGACCTGCTGTCAGACGTCGCTCGTGATATCGTCCCGGCAGAAGCCTCGGATATAAATCCGGGACAGGTTGCCTCGCCCGAGGACAGAGGGCTGGACCCCGCCCCGCAGGCCGTACCTTCGTCGGCGATGGAGCCGAACACAGGTTTCACCTCTAAGGGAACCTGTGACTCCGGACCCCCAGATTCATATCCGGACGCAGGTTCCAGTCCGCGCGCCCCCGAGCCCACTGATCCTTGTTGGGCTCCGGTGATGGAGTTCACCGCGGTGGACGTTTTTCAGCACTCGCCCTTTGGCGACATGCTGGACTTATTGAAGTCTCTCTCCTTGTCAGGAGACGCCGGGTCGAACTATGTCCGGCTCGAGTGGGAAGCAGACAACGACGGAATCCGTTGCCCACCCACCACCCACTTCATTGCCACGATCGATGATCTAACCAACGTGCTTGATTTCGACTCCGAAGACATCGACGGTATGGACGACGATGTAGGAGAATCACAGGAGCCACCACTCACCGGGCGGTGGAAGGCCACCTCCTCATATGATATATATATGGTGGACACTCCGAAGGAACTAATGGCGATGAGGCAACGGAGGACAACCCCTCGGGAAGAAAATCAAAGAATGGGCGTCGTCGGCGCCTATCCAAGCCCCGCTGTCGGTGTCAAAACCGGCGGATCTCGGGTAGGGGGTCTCGAATTGTGCGTCTAGGCGGATGGTAACAGGAGACAAGGGACACGATGTTTTACCCAGGTTCGGGCCCTCTTGATGGAGGTAAAACCCTACGTCCTGCTTGATTAATATTGATGATATGGGTAGTACAAGAGAGGATCTACCACGAGATCAAGGAGGCTAAACCCTAAAGCTAGCCTATGGTATGATTGTTGTAATGTATGTTGTGTCCTACGGACTAAAGCCCTCCGGTTTATATAGACACCGGAGGAGGCTAGGGTTACACAGAGTCGGTTACAATGGTAGGAGATCTACATATCCGTATTGCCAAGCTTGCCTTCCACGCCAAGGAAAGTCCCATCCGGACACGGGACGGAGTCTTCAATCTTGTATCTTCGTAGTCTAGGAGTCCGGCGGACGATGATAGTCCGGCTGTCCGGACACCCCCTAGTCCAGGACTCCCTCAGTAGCCCCTGAACCAGGCTTCAATGACGATAAGTCCGGCGCGTATAATGTTTGGCATTGCAAGGCGGGTTCCTCCCTTGAATAATCCAGAGAAGATCATGAACACCAGGATAGTGTCCGGCTCTGCAAAATAAATTCCACATTCCACCGTAGAGAGAATAATGCACATAAATCCAATCTGCTGACGTATTTGGCGGCATGACATCACACCGCTACCAGGCCTTTACTTGAATCATTTTTTATTATACCACCTCAGCACGTTTAGCGAAGCGGTTTCCTTGGCACGTCTTGTCGAAGCAGAGATCGTGTTCCCCTTATTCCGGGACTCCCATCAATACGGACGTGGGTTACCCAACCGCGCCATTGATGGTGGCGCTTGGGAGATAAGCGAGTTTTACCAGGCTGGTGGGGGGCGCATAGTCTTCACCCTGCCTATATAAGGGATAAGGATTCACCTTTTCACCCACGCCTTCTTCCTCCTTTGCTCATCCACCTCCGCGCACTCAAGCTCCAACGCCCAAGCTCGCGCATCTCGTCTTAACCTTCCCCGACCATGTCCGGAGGGGGAGGCAAGTGGTTGGCTTCCACCATCAAGGAGGAGCACATCACCAAGCTGCGCAACGCCGGATACCTTTCCAGCGATATTGCGCACCAGCTGCCCGACGAGGGGCAGCTCATCCCTACCCCTGAGCCCCATGAGAGGGTCGTCTTCCTTCCCCACTTCCTCCGCAGACTGGGCTTTCCACTGCACCCTTTCGTCCGGGGGGCTCATGTTCTATTACGGCCTGGATTTCCACGATCTGGCGCCGAACTTCATCCTCAACATCTCGGCGTTTATCGTCGTGTGCGAGGCCTTCCTCTGCATCCAGCCCCACTTCGGCCTGTGGCTCAAGACCTTCAACGTCAAGCCAAAGGTTGTGAAGGGCACGCAAGCAGAATGCGGAGGCGCCATGTTGGGCAAGTTGCCCAACGTCCTTTGGCTCGAAGGGGCCTTCGTGGACTCCGTTAAGGGGTGGAAATCGGGGTGGTTCTACATCACCGAGCCGCGCAAACCCACGTGGGCGGCGACCCCCGAGTTCAGATCTGGCATCCCCACGGAGCTCACCTCCTGGAAAGAGAAGGGCTTGTTGTGGGGCAATCCGAAGGAGCTGACGGGACTCCGAGCCTGTATCCAGAAGCTGGTGAACAATAAGCTCAGGCTCGTCGACGTGGTCCAAGTCATGCTCATCCGCCGGATTCTCCCATGCCAAGAACAGGCATTCAATCTGTGGGAGTTCAATCCGGAACAGCACCAGGCGCTAAGCGGGCTCTTCGACACGACATATGAAGGCGCCTGGAGGGTGCTGTTTAAGGGCGCCGAAGCCCCCGCATCCGCGACAGAAGATCGCGGATTTCGCTCGCAGCATCCAGCTGACGAGGTAAGTGATTCAACCCCTTTACGGGACACTTGTGGTAAACAGATTGATTCTAAGAGGGTTTCAATCTCTCTTTTCCTTTGGCAGGAATGGATGGAGAAGGCCGAGCAGCTCATCTGTCCGGCTCCCATGCCAGAAGACCCAGTGAACGCCCGTCTAGCAGGGCTGCTGGTTCCGGCACCGCATGTGGTGCCGGAGAAGAAGGCCAAGAAGGTGGCCACGGGGACTCGAAAGAGTTCCCGCAATCAAGCGTCCGACAACGAGGTGGACTCCTCCCCCGAAGACGAGGAGGAGGAAGAAGACTCTCTCCCGGAGGAGGGAGAGAGGAAGAGGAAGGCTTCCCCAACAGGGGAGGCCGAAGGGTCCAAGAGGGGGAGAACTATTCCCCTAGACAGTTCTGCCAACACCATCGTTGGTGAGGAGGAGTGGCCTTCAAGGGCCAGGCCTCCGGCGAGATCGTAAGTATCCGGATCCCTGATATGCAATTTCTTTCGCGTCACCTAGTGTCCTACTAATGCCGCATACTGTCCGCAGTCCGGCCGATGATGATCTCCCCGCTTCATCGAGCGGGTCGTTGGCCCCGTCGGATGTGGATTCACTTCCGACTGCCTCTACCCCCCGCGCCGATGAGGACGCCGAGGTGGGATCCCAGAGAGGGACCCATCAGGAGGAGGCTCCGGAGGCGCCGCCAGGCAGCCTCCTGGACTTTGCGCCGGACTCTACATCGGAACCTGCAACGGTTCGAGAGTCCGGCAGGCGGCCCCTTCGAAAGAAGGGCAAGACTGTGACACCGGCGGCCTCCGTCCAACCGGAGGTGCCGGACAACTTGTTGGAGGCGCTTAAAGGCGCTTCCATCAAGGAAGAACACCGCACTATCATGAGTGCGGTGATTCAGAAGGTTCAGCTCGCCAAGAGCGGGCTGACCGAAGCCTGCAGCAGCCTTCTAACAGGCTTTGAGGTAAGAAGTTATAATTATGTAATGTAATACCACATAGACAGTAGCCCCTGATGCTCAGTTCGGTGTTCGGAAAGAAAAGCCGGACTGAGGATCTAAGAAGATATATGCAGGGTTGCTTAAAATATGTCAATATGGGCTTGCAGGCTGCGCTGCTGACCTCTGCCGCACTGACTGCGGAGCTCGCTGCATTGAAGCAGGATCTCGAGCGGTCCGAGCAAGAGCTCGGCCATGCCAAGAAGCAGCTCGAGGACAAAGAAGGTGAGTAACACCACTTTGAATAGTTACCTTACAGAAAAGGATTTTGGTTCTAATAAAATTAACAAGGATAATATGGGTATCGCAGGGGCCATGAACGAGGTGGCAGCCCTGAAGGAGGCTGTGTCTGCGGCCGAACGCAGTGCGGCCGCGGAACGAGTAGAGCGAGAAAAGCAGGAGGCACAGGTGGCGGAAGTACGGCAAGAGCTCCAGGCTCTCATGGAGAAGCATGAGAGCTTGGAGCGTGACTCCAAGACTCGAGAGTCCGAGCTTTCCTCGGCTCTCGAAAGTGCCAAGTCCGCCAAGGCCGAGGCCCGTAAGGCCCTTCAGGAGGTTGAAGATGTAAAGAAGATAGCGGCAGGTAAGGCATTTTTCATGCAAAGCAAGCATGTTAATGTAAACTACCTGACACTTACCCGCATTCGGAGCTCTCCAGGGGCGTTTGCAGATCTGCCGCATAGTGTGTCTGATGCCGCCGCATTCTATCGTGGCGAGGAGGGGAGCTCGACGAAGAAGGTCTTCTGGTCTCAGTACGCTGAGGCCGGCCATCCGGTGCCCCCAAGCGACCAGCTGAAGCAGCTGGTCGAACTCCACAAGGTAGCTGAGGAGGCCATGAAGGGCCTTATAGTCCGGCTGTGGCCTGGACAGGCCATGCCTGGGAGCTACTTCAGCCTCGTGCGGCAGCTGGTGGATGCGTGCCCCTGGGTGGAGGTCATCAAGCGCTCCGCCTGTATTGAAGATGCTCGTCGGGCCCTTGCCCGCACAAAGGTGCACTGGGACATGCTGGATGCGGAGAAGCTTCTCACTGACCCGCCGCCACCGGGCAAGGAGTATCGTACGCCCGAAATGTATTATAAAACTGTCCTGAAGGGAGCCCGCGATATTGCGGATGAATGCCCCAGAGATGTAATTTTTGAGTAAACTCGCTATGTATTATCCTGTGCGCTGAAAACTTTGTTCATGTGCGCATTAAGCAACGCTTGTTTAATTTAAAATATTACCTTCTATGCGGCCGTTTATAAAATCTGAGAGATGGCAAGTCATTGGCTTCAGCCCCCGAGCCGCGAGTGCTGGGGTGTTCGGGATAAACTTGAGCACTCTTGTTCCCATTTTTGGGTCCATCTAGGGAGGCGCTCAACACAACGAACAAGGCAACCGGACTTATAATGCTTGAACACTCTCACTTAGCCATAAAATTCTATAATTTTAAATTTCGGCGAAGCCCCTGGTATTCGGAAGACCGAATCCGGGGCGCTATCCACGCCTTCGTCGGACATTTATCCGGAACTTCGCTCGAAGCGGCGTGAGTCTTTAAGGACTCGAAAGGACCTCTCGAACAGCGACCAGTCTCTCGCCTTATCATGTCGGTCAGTTTTAGCTTTCTCCACTGAGGCGCTCGCCCGGCTCAACCGGGGCGCAATCGCAGTGGTTCTCCCAGTGCCACCTTAGCCGATAGAACGGAACGTAAGGCACCAAAACGTGGGAGCCGGGCAAACCCAACTATAGACCCAAGACATGATTCGGAGCCGATTCATATAATGCTATAAGTTCGGGGTGCCGCACTTATGAAAGTGTTCGGACTTATCACACCATAATGTGGGGAACATAAGCCCCTGGTGTATTAGACCGTACCAAAATATACGGGTGCAAGATGTCCTGTAATGAACATATATATATAAAAAGTAATGTAATTGCAGTCGAAAAGTGCTGCATTATTTATTAAAGGAAGTCTGCTATGAGTGCAGACTGATACAAATAGTGCGGTAAGCAAGGGATTTGGACTAATTAAACATGTCCCCCTCCAAGGATGAGCTGTGGACTTGGTGTATATAATCGAATTTAATTCTCGTAATTGAGACCACCTGAGTGTTTGTCACAGCCTTCTTTCTTCCCTGGCTGTTGCACCGTGAGTTCGGCGGGTTCACCGCCGGACAGGGCCTCTGGTTAACGGAGTCCTGTGTATACAAAGAAGGAAAATAATAATAAAAAAAGGGGGGCGCACTTGCGAGCCCCTGGTGTGGTCGAGCCGCACTCTGGGTCCATTGTGATCATGCCCCTTCCCCTGCGCCCATGGTATCTCCAAAGCGTAATGATGTACGCGGAGAGTTGTTCTTGCAATCATGCGAGGGCGGGGGTTAGGGCCGCATTGCTACGCGTGCTCTGATCGTGCCAGGTTGTCTTGGTTGGTATTGCTTCGGGCGCGTTTTGCTGTATCCGGCCGTTTAACGGCCGGACTCGAAAATTGACTTAAAAGGCTGCTCTGTACTTCTGCCGCAAGAGCCGTTGTATGTTCCTCCGTTCGGAGGGAGCGTTCCGTATTTCCGTTGACCGTGATGACTCCACGAGGGCCTGGCATCTTGAGCTTGAGGTATGCATAATGCGGCACCGCGTTTGAACTTTGCAAACGCGGTTCGCCCGAGCAGAGCGTGATAGCCGCTGCGAAATGGGACTATGTCGAAGATTAACTCTTCGCTCCGGAAATTATCCGGGGATCCGAAGACCACTTCGAATGTGACTGAGCCCCTACAATTGGCTTCCACACCTGGTATGACACCTTTAAAGGTTGTCTTTGTAGGTTTAATCCTTGAGGGGTCTATGCCCATCTTGCGCACTGTATCCTGATAAAGCAGATTCAGGCTACTACCTCCGTCCATCAGGACTCTCGTGAGGTGAAATCCATCGACGATTGGGTCTAAAACCAATGCGGCGAATCCGCCATGGCGTATGCTGGTCGGATGGTCTCTTCGATCGAAAGTGATCGGACAAGAGGACCATGGATTGAACTTCGGGGCGACTGGCTCCATCGCATAGACATCCCTTAGTGCGCGCTTCCTCTCCCTCTTGGGTATATGGGTTGTGTAAATCATGTTCACCGTCCGCACTTGTGGGGGGAAACCCTTCTGTCCTCTATTGTTCGGCGGTCGGGTCTCCTCCTCGTCGTCGCTATTTAGCCCCTTGTCATTGTTTTCGGCAATTAACTTGCCTGCCTGCTTGAACACCCAGCAATCTCTGTTGGTGTGATTGGCTGGCTTTTCGGGGGTGCCATGTATCTGGCATAAGCGGTCGAGTATTCGGTCCAAGTTGGACGGACCCGGAGTGGTTCTTTTGAATGGCTTCTTCCGCTGACCGGGTTTAGAGCCTCGGAATCCGGCGTTGACTGTCGTATCCTCCTTATCGTCGCTGTTAATGCGGCGTTTGTTTTTGTTTCGACGTGACCTGCCGTTGTGGTCCTTAGCATCCGGACTGCCAGAATTTTTATTGAGGTTGTTGCTGCAAGCTAGCCAGCTATCCTCTCCCGCGCAAAAGCGGGTCATTAATGATGTGAGTGCTGCCATGGATTTCGGCTTTTCCTGTCCCAGGTGCCGGGCTAGCCACTCGTCGCGGATGTGATGTTTGAAGGCTGCGAGGGCCTCTGCATTCGTACAGTCGACGATTTGGTTTTTCTTTGTCAAGAACCGTGTCCAGAATTGTCTAGCCGATTCCTCTGGCTGCTGAATTATGTGGCTTAGGTCATCGGCGTCTGGTGGCCGCACATACGTGCCCTGGAAATTGTCGAGGAATGCGGCTTCCAGGTCTTCCCAACACCCAATTGACTCTGCGGGCAAGTTGTTAAGCCAATGCCGAGCTGGTCCTTTAAGCTTGAGTGGGAGGTACTTGATGGCATGGAGATCGTCGCCGCGGGCCATATGGATGTGAAGGAGATAATCTTCAATCCAAACCGCGGGGTTTGTTGTGCCGTCGTAGGATTCGATGTTTACGGGTTTAAACCCTTCAGGGATTTGATGATCCATTACTTCGTCAGTGAAGCATAGCGGGTGTGCGGCGCCTCTATATTGAGCAATATCATGACGCGGCTCGAGAGAGCGTTGTCTGCTGTGTTCGGCCCGGCCGGTGTTATTGTATCCGGCGCGACGGTATTCGTCGCGGGTCGTGGGGCACCCTCGTGATCCGTAGATGGATCTGGATTGCCTTGCTTTGTCCTCCAATACGTCTCGCAAGTCCGGCGCGTTCCATCTTGGCTTCGTACTTTTGGAGCGATGCCGGGGTACGGTCTTTGTGGAGGGTCTGGATGCCTCTCTGTCGCGACCACGGGGTGGTCGGTCGGCCGTATCGTGCGCTGGTGATGATGGTATGTATGCTTCCTCCTCTAATCGGGGGAGCAACTTGCGTCTGGGGTAGCTTTTGGAGGGGCGTTCGAGTTTAAACTTTTCGGCTGCGAGGACCTCGGTCCATCGATCGGCCAGCAGGTCCTGATCAGCTTGAAGCTGCTGCTGCTTTTTCTTTAGGCTATTTGCCGTGGCGATAAGCCTGCGTTTAAAACGCTCTTGTTCGACGGGATCCTCGGGCACGACGAATTCGTCGTCATTGAGGCTTGCCTCGTCTTCGGAGGGAGGTATATAGTTATAATCCTCGACCTCTTCATCTGCCGCCCTCTCGTGGGGGCTTGCTTCTGCGTCCTCCTAAGTTGAGTCTTGCTGGAGGGGATTATCTTCGGCACTCTCTGGGGTATTATTATCTCCTGTGCCGGAATCTCCATTCTTGTTGTGGCGGGATTTAGAGCGGCGCCGCTGACGCCGGCGCTTGGGCTGTTTCTTTAAGGAATCTGCCTCCGCTACTTCTTCGCCGTCCCCGTCCTTTGGGGTGTCCACCATGTATATGTCGTATGACGAGGTGGTCTTCCAGTGCCCTGTAGGCGCTGGTTCCTGTTCGTCTCCGGCATCATCGTCCATAGCGTCGACGTCTTCGGAGTCGTAGTCTAGCATGTCGGTAAGATCGTCGACAGTGGCTACAAAGTGGGTGGTGGGTGGGCTCTGAATTTCTTCGTCGTCCGTATCCCAACCATCCTGGCCATAGTCCGGCCAGGACTCTCCCGATAGCGAGAGATGCTTTAGCGAATTTAGGATGTCGCCAAAGGGCGAGTATTGGAAGATGTCCGCGGCGGTGAATTCCATAACCGGCGCCCAATCCGATTCGATTGGCAGGGGCGCGGGAGGTCCGGAGTCCGGCAAGGAGTCCGGCACCTCGGAATCACGAGTTTCGCGAGGGACAATGTTAGTGTTTGGCTCCATCACCGTGGAAGTTGAAGCCCCCGAGGTGGTGTCCATCCACCGGTCCTCGATCTGGGCGATCGGCTCCGGACTAAGGCCCGAAGCGGATTCGTGTGTGGCCACCAAGGCACTGTTCGGCGGCAGAGCAAGATCATGCCCATCGCAACAGTGCGGCGCGCTTGGCTTTGGCTCGAGCTCGTCGAAGATCAAGTCCCCGCGGATGTCGGCTGTGAAGTGTAGGCTTCCGAATCTGACCTGATGGCCAGGGGCGTAGCTTTCGATCTGCTCCAGATGGCCAAGTGAATTAGCCCGCAGTGCGAAGCCGCCGAATACGAAGATCTGTCCGGGGAGAAAAGTCTCACCCTGGACAGCGTTGTTGATTGAAGATGCCATCGAGCCTATCGGTGACGACACAGAGGAACTCTCAATGAAAGCACCAATGTCGGTGTCAAAACCGGCGGATCTCGGGTAGGGGGGTCCCGAACTGTGCGTCTAGGCGGATGGTAACAGGAGACAAGGGACACGATGTTTTACCCAGGTTCGGGCCCTCTTGATGGAGGTAAAACCCTACGTCCTGCTTGATTAATATTGATGATATGGGTAGTACAAGAGTGGATCTACCACGAGATCAAGGAGGCTAAACCCTAAAGCTAGCCTATGGTATGATTGTTGTAATGTATGTTGTGTCCTACGGACTAAAGCCCTCCGGTTTATATAGACACCGGAGGAGGCTAGGGTTACACAGAGTCGGTTACAATGGTAGGAGATCTACATATCCGTATTGTCAAGCTTGCCTTCCACGCCAAGGAAAGTCCCATCCAGACACGGGACGGAGTCTTCAATCTTGTATCTTCGTAGTCTTGGAGTCCGGCGGACGATGATAGTCCGGCTGTCCGGACACCCCCTAGTCCAGGACTCCCTCACCCGCCATAGCAACACCGGCCCCGGAGGCGAAAATAATCCGGATGGCACCGAAGAAGAATATGACCCTAATCAGCCCGCCTTTGAGCAGGCCGAACAGGAAAATGAGCAGGTCATCCCAGAAGAACAGGCGACAGACGCATACCCGGAGGAGGACAACTACATGCCCCCTCCGAAGACGAGATCAGCCTCGGCGACGACGAGTTCGGCGTACCTAAGGACCCCGTGGAGCAGGAGCGCTTCAAGCGTAGGCTTATAGACACTGCAAGGAGCCTGAAGAAGAAGAAGCAGCAACCACAAGTTGATCAAGACCTGCTCACAGATAGATGGACTGAAGTCCTGGAAGCCGAGGAATATGGACTCGAATGCCAAACGGCTGACCGGCCACCCCGTGGCCGGGACAAAACGGAATACCAGCCCGGATACCAGCCTCCACCCCCACGCCGATACACTACGACTCAGGGCAACATGCACGACTTGCAAGATATTCTGGACAATAAAGCAGGATAGCCAAGATCGATCTACGGATCGAGGGGGCATGTCCCAGCGCGCGACGACGACCGTCACGCCGGATACATCATCAACAAATCCGGCCGGGCCAAACATAGCAACCCAGATCAATCCGACCTGCGTAGCCACATAGCCCGGCGCAGAGGCCCGCACACCCCCTCTGCTTCACGGACGAAGTAATGGATCATGAATTCCCAGAAGGGTTCAAACCCGTAAACATCGAATCATACGATGGCAAACAGACCCCGCAGTATGGATCTAAGATTTCCTTCTCCACATTCACATGGCCCGTGGAGATGATCTACACGCCATCAAGTATCTCCCCCTTAAGCTCAAAGGACCAGCCCGGCACTGGTTAAACAGCCTGCCAGCAAATTCCATTGGCAGTTGGGAAAACCTGGAAGATGCATTCCTTGACAACTTCCAAGGCACATATGTGCGACCACCAGACGCTGATGACCTGAGCCACATTACTCAACAGCCCGGAGAGTCAGCTCAGAAATTCTGGACTAGGTTCCTCACTAAAAGGAACCAAATAGTCGACTGTCCGGACGCTGAAGCCCTGGCGGCTTTTAAGCATAATATCCGTGACGAGTGGCTCGCTCGACACCTCGGCCAGGAAAAACCCAAGTCTATGGCAGCTCTCACAATCCTAATGACCCATTTTTGTGCGGGTGAGGATAGCTTGTTGGCTCGTAGCGGCACCACGCCACATTCCGGCACTTCGGATGGCCGCGATGCTAATGGCAAGCCACGGCGCAACAGACATAAGAGACGGAACAACGGCGACAGCACGGAAGACACGGCAGTCAACACCGGATTCAGCGGACCTAAATCCGGACAGGGGAAAAAGCCATTCAAAAGAAATAATCAGGGACCGTCCAGTCTGGACCGCATACTAGAGCGCCCGTGCCAAATTCATGGCACACCGGACAAACCAGCCAACCACACCAATAGAGACTGTTGGGTGTTCAAACAGGCCAGGAAGATAAACGCTGAAAACAAGGACAAGGGGCTGCACAGCGACGATGATGATGAGCCCCGGCGTCCGAATACGGGGGGGGCAGCAGAAATTCCCCCCCCCCCCCCCCCAGGTGAAAACGGTCAATATGATCTATGTCACCCACATCCCCAAGCGGGAACGGAAGCGGGCACTACGGGACGTCTATGCGATGGAGCCAGTCGCCCCCAAGTTCAACCCATGGTCAGCTTGTCCGATCACCTTTGACCGTAGGGATCACCCTACCAGCATCCGTCACGGAGGCTCAGCCGCATTGGTCTTAGACCCAATCATCGACGGATTCCACCTCACGCGTGTCCTTATGGACGGCGGCAGCAGCGTGAACCTGCTTTACCGAGACACAGTGCGTAAGATAGGCATTGATCCTTCAAGGATCAAGCCCACCAAAAGCACCTTTAAAGGTGTTATTCCTGGAGTAGAGGCCCGCTTCACGGGTTCTATAACATTGGAAGTGGTCTTCGGATCCCTAGACAACTTCAGGAGCAGAGAGCTGATCTTCGACATCGTCCCTTTCCGCAGTGGCTACCATGCACTGCTCGGGCGAACCGCATTCGCAAGATTCAATGCGGTGCTGCACTACACATATCTCAAGCTCAAGATGCCAGGACCGCGCGGGGTCATCACTGTCAACAGAAATATGGACCGCTCCCTTCGAACAGAAGAGCATACGGCAGCCCTCGCGGCGGAAGTACAATGCGGCCTCCTCCGACAAACCAATCCGGCGACAACTTCGAGCACTGTCAAACGAGTCTGGAGCACCCCGCAACAGGATCAACACGAATGTCAAGATCATGATTAGCAGTCCGGCCTCCACTCAAGCCCCTCCAAAGCAGCATTCGTACCACGCGCACACAATTACGCACTCAAGATACCTTGGGCATAGGCGGAGGCGCATCAACGACTCAGTTGATAATGCGGGTAACCGCTAAATACCTTCATACTCTTTCCCTTTTTACCTTTCAGGACACCGCGTTAGTGCAACATCCTCAGAAGAGCCGAATCGCCGGACTCATATGGAAGAGACACCCAAGGAGGCAACAGATGTTGTGCGCAGAAGGAAATACCCAGGTGGAATCTATTTACGATCATTATACCTGCTTCACCTATCTGTACACAGCTCGCCCCTGGATAGGACATGTCAAATAGTCCTATTTTTATCTCTTCTTAATGCATCCATTGTAAACATACACTTAAACATATTTTTCGTCAATGGGAGATTATATAGCGACAGCTTATTATCCTTATTTGAGTATTTTTCTCTTATAAATGTTCATTTGGTATTGCATCCGTACATCTTGCTACGGCCAGTTTGCCAGGGGCTTCTGATGGTGCCCCGAAGTATGGTAAAGAAAAGTCTGAACACTTTAAACAGTGCGGCACCCCGAACTTATAGCATTATATGCATCAGCTCTGAATCATGTCTTGGGTCTACAGTTGAGATAGCCCGGCTCCCTTGTTTTGGTGCCTTACGTTCCGTTATATCGGCTAAGGTAGCGCAGGGAGAACTACTGTGATTGTGTCCCGGTTCTTCCGGACGAGCACCTCAGTAGAGAAAGCCGAAAACTGACCGGCATGATGTGGCGAGAGCTGGTCGCTGTTCGAGAGGTAATAAAATCCTTAAAGATTTTCCACTTTAGGCGATAAATCGGCTTTGTCCGATCAAGGCGTATATAGCGCCCCAATTCGGCCTTCCAGATTCTAGGGGCTTCGCCAAAATTTAAAATTGTAGACTTCTATGGCTAAGTGAAAGTTATAAAGCCGCATAGTCCGATTGCCTCGTTCGCTGCGCTGGACACCTCCTTAAGGGACCAAACATTTGGATAAAGAGTGTCCGGGTTTTCCACGAACACCCCAGTGCTAGTCGCGTGGGGGCGGAAGCCGACGACTGGCCTACTTTCAGTATTTTATAAACAGCCGCATAGAAGGTAATATTTTAAATAGCAAAAGCGCTACATAGCGCAAGTAACTTCGTCCTTAAAATACAACCATGACATAAGCGAATTCATTCAAAAATGGTGTCCTTGGTACATTCGTCAGCCACGAGGCAAGCACCCTTCATAACGCCATCATAGTACAGCTCGGGATGGCGATGCGCCTTGCCCTCCGGCGGTCCGTCCTTGACCAGCTTCTCCGCATCCATCTTGCCCCAATGCACTTTGATGCGGGCAAGGGCCCGGTGGGCACCCTCGATGCACACTGATCGCTTGATCACCTCAAGCCGCAGGCAGGCATCCATCATCCGCTTGATCAGGCTGAAGTAGCTACCGGGCATGAGCTCACCAGGCCACATCCGGACTATGAACCCCTTCATAGCCAGTTCGGCCGCCCTGTGGAGTTCGACCAACTACTTCAGTTGGTCACTCAGAGGCATCGGGTGTTCGACCCCAGCATACTGGGACCAGAACAGCTTCTCTGTAGAGTTCCCCTCCTGGGCACGGTAGAACTCCGCAGCGTCTGATGCGCTGCGTGGCAGATCTACGAATGCCCCTGGAGAGCTCCGAATTCGAGTAAGTAAAAGAAACGCCTCCACCACATGTTTGCTTTGCATAAAGAACTTCTTACCCGCTGCTATCTTCTTAGCCTCCTGGATCTCCTGCTGTGCCTTCTCGGCTTCGGCCTTGGCGTCTTTTAAGCTCATAAGGGCCTTCGCAAGCTCGGTCTCTTTCGCCTTCAGATCATGCTCCACGGACTCGCATTTCTTGCCGAGGTCCTGGAGCTCCTGCTGTACCTCACCTACCCTAGCACTTTGCTTTTCGCGCTCCTTACACTCTGAGGCTGCCTTGTCTTCGGCCTTGGACAGCGCCTTCTTCAGGGCCGCCACTTCGGCGGGGGCCCCTGTTACACGGTCACGACACTTAGTTGTTAGACCCACCAATTCTGCCTATCCTTAAATATATAAGAACGGGAATTACTTACCCTTGTTCTCTTCGAGCTGCCTCTTCGTGAGGTTGAGCTCTCCCTGCGCCTCCTCCAGGTCCCGTTTCAGATTGGCAACCTCGGCGGTACGGGCAGCAGTAGCAAGAAGCACAGCCTGCTTATTCAAAACAATACTTATGATTAGACTCCTGCGGATTTTAATTGACCCTCTGCTCGGCTTTTCTTTCCGAACGCCAAACAGAGTATCAGGGGCTACTACCTATTGGGTGGTAATTTTGCACATATTTATTACTTACCTCGAAGCCTGTTAGGAGGCTGGTGCAAGCTTTGGTTAGTCCGCTCTTGGCGGACGAAACCTTCCGAATCACCGTACTCATAAGAGTACGGTTCCCTTCGTCCAGGGAAGCGCCGCAAAGCGCTTCCAGCAGACTGTCCGGCACCTCATGCGCAACAGAAGTCCGTGACACAGACGGCTCGCCCTCCTTAGTGAGGGGTCGCCTGCCTGAGTCCGGAACCATCGAAGGTTCCGGAATTGTGTTCGGCTGAGAGCCCGGCTGGTCGTGGCTCTCGTCGACACGATCCGCGGGGATCTTGAACCCCGCATGTCCGACGACTGGGACACCGCCTCGGGGCGTCTCCAGAGTCACTTCCCCCTGCTCTGGGAGCCTTTGGGACAACACCTCCGTGTCGTCCGCGGGTTGAGGAGTGGTGGCCGTCGGAAGCGAATTCATCTCCGAATTGCTCAAGGACCCGGAGGAGGATACCTCGGGGTGATCCCTGGCCGGACTGCACATATGTTCGGCATTATAAATACAAAAACTGTGAAGTGAAGTCACGATAGAGTGCGAACACTTACGATCGCGCTAGGGGCTTCCTCCTGGGCAGCCACCCCTCCTCGCTGAGAGCGGCCGTGGTGGAGTAGTCCAGAAGGGGCCTCCCCTTCTTGGACGCCCCAGACTCCCCTCCTGGGGCGGCTTTTCTCTTCTTCTCCCCCCAGTGGGGGAAGGTAGGATCTCTTTATGATTCCCCCCGCCTCCTCGGGAGGAATCCGACTCGTCGTCATAGGATGACAAGGGAATGACGGCCCTGCGCCAAGGACCTTTTCCGGCCCCCGGGTCCGCCTCCCCAGACCCCTCATCCTTTCCGGATGGGGCGTCTTCTTCTTCTTCCTCCTCCCCTTCGTGCGAGGATTCCGCCTCGTCGTCTTCGGACGAGGCTTCCGGCACAACCTTACGCCGGAGACCCTTTCGGATCCCCGGGGCCTTCTTCTCGGCCTTCTTCTCCGGCACCTTGTATGGCGCCGGGACCAGCATCTCCGTCAGGAGAGCATCTGCCGGGTCTTCTGGCAGCGGAGCTGGACAGTAAACCTGCTCCGCTGTCTCCACGTAATCCTGAAGCAAATATGCACAACTACTTAAGGCACTCCCGTGAATATATCGGGAAAAACTGGGTCCGGTGTCAGTCTAAGAACTCACCGGCTTAGGAGCCCGCGCGGCGTGAAGTCCGCGGTCCTCGGATATCGGAGGAGGCACTTCGGAGGCCTTGAACAGCTCCTTCCATGCGCCTTTGTGCGTCATGTCATAGAGCCTCTGGAGCATCCGATGCTCAGTTGGGACGAACTCCCACAAATTGACTGCCCGCCTCTGGCAGGGCAGGATTCGGCGAACGAGCATGACCTGGATCATGTTGACAAGCTTGATGTTCTTGTCCTTCATGCTTTTGACGCATGTTTGGAGTCCGGCCAGCTCCGTGGAATCACCCCAGGACAGGCCCTTCCTCTCCCAGGAGGTAAGCCGCATGGGGGCTCCGGATCGAAACTCGGGGGCTGCCGCCCAGTTGGTGCCGTGCGGCTCGGTGATGTAGAACCACCACGATTGCCATCCTTTTACGGTCTCCGTAAAGGAGCCGTCGAGCCATGTGACGTTGGGCATTCTGCCCACCATGGCCCCTCCGCACTCTGCCTGTTGGCCTCTTACCACCTTCGGCTTCACGCAGAAGGTTTGCAGCCATAGGCCGAAGTGAGGCCGGATGCGGAGGAAAGCCTCGCACACGACGATGAACGCCGAGATGTTGAGGACGAAATTCGGGGCCAGGTCGTGAAAATCCATCCCGTAGTAGAACATAAGCCCGCGGACGAAGGGATGGAGTGGAAATCCCAGTCCACGGACGAAGTGGGCGATGAATACGACCCTCTCGTGGGGTCCTGGGGTCGGAATGACCTGCCCGGCGTCTGGTAAACGGTGCGCTATGTCCGCGACCAAGTATCCGGCCGCCCAAAGATTGGTGATGTGCTTCTCCTTGATGGTGGAAGCCACCCACTTGCCTCCAGCTTCGGACATGTTCAGCTGTGTGGGGAAGACTTGGGCTTGGGCGCTTGAGCTCGAGGGGGTAAGAGTGGGCAAAGGAGGAAGAAGGCGTGAGTGAAAATGGGGAAATCCAATCCCTTTATAGAGGCGCTGGAAGCGGTGCGCCTCCCCACTTGCCCGTTGGGAATCGCTTGTTTCCCAAACACCACGATTAATGGCGTGGTGAGACTACCCATACCCGTATTGATGAGAATCTCGTAATAAGGGGGACACGATCTCTGCTTTGACAAGACGTGTCACAGAAACCGCCTCGTGATATGCGTTGTAGCTGGTTGTGGGGAAACGGTTCGAATAATGATCCGACCGTAATAACATGTCACGTTGTCAGAAAAAGTTGTCAGCAGATTGCATTTGTGAAATATCATTCTCTCTACGGTGGTATGCGAAGATTATTTCTCAGTTCCGGACAGGATTTGGGTATTCGATAATTACTTTGGAGTATTCGGAGGGGGAACCCGCCTTGCAATGCCAAAGACAATACTGCGCGCCGGACTCGTCGTCATTGAAGCCTGGTTCAGGGGCTACTGAGGGAGTCCTGGATTAGGGGGTATCCGGACAGCCGAACTGTTTACAACGTCCGGACTATTGAAGCGTGAAGATACAAGACTCAAGACTTCGGCCTGTGTCCGGATGGGACTTTCCTTGGCGTGGAAGGCAAGCTTGGCGATCCGGATATTATATTTCCTTCCTTGTAACTGACTCCATGTAAACCCTAGCCCTCTCCAGTGTCTATATAAACCGGAGAGGTTGGTCCTTAGAAGGCGGATCACAATTACATTCATACCATCATAGGCTAGCTCCTAGGGTTTAGCCTCTACGATCTCGTGGTAGATCTACTCTTGTACTACCCATATCATCAATATTAATCAAGCAGGAAGTAGGGTTTTACCTCCATCGAGAGGGCCCGAACCTGGGTAAACATCTGTGTCCCTTACTTCTTGTTACCATCAGCCTTGATGCACAGATTGGGACCCCCTACCCGAGATCCGCCGGTTTTGACACCGAGAGCTGCTACGGGCTGAGCAAGAACCGTTCTTACCTACGCATCAAAACCACAACGATAGTTCGTCAAGTTAGTGCTGTTTTAACCTTCGCAAGGACCGGGCGTAGCCACACTCGGTTCAACTAAAGTTGGAGAAACTGACACCCGCCAGCCACCTGTGTGCAAAGCACGTCGGTAGAACCAGTCTCGCGTAAGCGTACGCGTAATGTCGGTCCGGACCGCTTCATCCAATAATACCGCCGAACCAAAGTATGACATGCTAGTAAGCAGTATGACTTGTATCGCCCACAACTCACTTGTGTTCTACTCGTGCATATAACATCTACGCATAAAACCAGGCTCGGATGCCACTGTTGGGGAACGTAGTAATTTCAAAAAAATTCCTACGCACACGCAAGATCATGGTGATGCATAGCAATGAGAGGGGAGAGTGTCGTCCATGTACCCTCGTAGACCGAAAGCGGAAGCGTTAGAACAACGCGGTTGATGTAGTCGTACGTCTTCACGACCCGACCGATCAAGCACCGAAACTATGGCACCTCCGAGTTCTAGCACACGTTCAGCTCGATGACGTCCCTCAAACTCCGATCCAGCCGAGTCTCGAGGGAGAGTTCCGTCAGCACGACGGCGTGGTGACAATCTTGATGTTCTACCGCCGCAGGGCTTCGCCTAAGCACCGCTACAATATTATCGAGGAGCACTATGGTGGAGGGGGGCACCGCACACGGCTAAGAGATCAAGAGATCAATTGTTGTGTCTAGAGGTGCCCCCTGCCCCCGTATATAAAGGAGCAAGAGGGGAGGGGCGGCCGGCCAGGGAGGAGGCATGCCAAGGGGAGTCCTACTCCCACTGGGAGTAGGGCTCCCTCCTTCCTTGTTGGACTTGGAGAAGGGGGGAAAGAGGAGGGAGAGAGAGGAAGGAAGGGGGGGGGTGCCGCCCCCCTATCCTTGTCCTATTCGGACTAGGGGGAAGGGGCGCGCGGCCCTGCCCTGGCCTCCTCTCCTCTTCTCCACTAAGGCCCACTATGGCCCATTAAGCCCCCGGGGGGTTCCGGTAACCCCCCCCCCCCCGGTACTCTAGTAAAATCCCGATTTCACCCGGAACACTTCCGATATCCAAATATAGGATTCCAAAGAACCTTAGGTACATCAAAACTCATAAACTCATAATATAACTGTCATCGAAACCTTAAGCGTGTGGATCCTACGGGTTTGAGAACTATGTAGACATGACCGAGACACGTTTTCGGTCAATAACCAATAGCACAACCTGGATGCTCATATTGGCTCCTACATATTCTATGAAGATCTTTATCGGTCAAACCGCATAACAACATACGTTGTTCCCTTTGTCATCGGCATGTTACTTGCCTGAGATTCGATCGTCGGTATCTCAATACCTAGTTTAATCTCTTTATCGGCAAGTCTCTTTACACGTTCTGTAATGCAGCATTCCATAACTAACTCATTAGTTACATTGCTTGCAAGGCTTATAGTGATGTGCATTACCGAGAGGGCCCAGAGATACCTCTCCGACAATCGGAGTGACAAAACCTAATCTCGAAATACGCCAACTCAACATGTACCTTTGGAGACATCTGTAGAGCTCCTTTATAATCACCCAGTTACGTTGTGACGTTTGGTAGCACACAAAGTGTTCCTCCGGTAAACGGGAGTTGCATAATCTCATAGTTGTAGGAACATGTATAAGTCATGAAGAAAGCAATAGCAACATACTAAACGATCAAGTGCTAAGCTAACGGAATGGGTCATGTCAATCACATCATTCTACTAATGATGTGATCCCGTTAATTAAATGACTACTTATGTCTATGGTTTAGGAAACATAACCATCTTTGATTAATGAACTAGTCAAGTAGAGGCATACTAGTGACATTAAGTTTGTCTATGTATTCACACATGTATTATGTTTCCGGTTAATACAATTCTAGCATGAATAATAAACATTTATCATGATATAAGGAAATAAATAATAACTTTATTATTGCCTCTAGGGCATATTTTCTCCAGCGTCCCTGCCTCCAGAGCGCCGTTGTGCCGTCGCGCTGGCGCAGTCCCGCGCACCGATGCGTCGTGAGCCACGACTGGTCGAAGCAGCGGCGGCCGCGACCTGTAGGCCCAGATCGGGCCCATGACGGTCGCGCCGTCGTCGCCCACGCCTCAGCCGCAGCGCCCCGGGGACCGTTGAGGGTCTCCGCCTCGTCTGCGCTGCACTAGCCCAGTGCCGCCGCCTCACCACCTCATCTTATCCTCCAAAGACCACCTTGCGGGCGCGCCCGACACTGCACATCTCCGTTTTGAGGCACATCCGACGCGTGCCTCCACTGACCCCACCTTCGCCGCCACCGCCAGCGGCGATGACCAGGGAAATCATGATGGGGAGGCCTAGGCTAGGGTTTCGTGGGGCCTACGGAGTCGCCCGAACGGGAGCACCCCGGGAGGTGTGTGTTTCCCAGTGTGATAAAGAAACTATCGTTTTATCCTTTGCAGCAACAACTCAATACTGTATGTTCCCTTTCCATCACTCGGATAGAAGACCTAAGCATCAAACTTGGCCAAAGAACAATGCATAGGTCGGAAAAGCATATATTACTATTAATTATGCAATGGACAAACCACAATTTCTTTAATAAGATTCATGAATAAATCTGATCATAAAGAAATAATTCATCATATCTGAACAAACACAAGGCCGATTATATCAAATTGATCCCGTTCAAGTGAGGCAGCTGACGGGAACTTTGTATTGAATCACAAGGGAGAGAGAATGCCATCTAACTACCACTATGGACCCATAGTCCAAAGAAATTAGTCACACATGGTTATGATGGCATCAAGGTTGATGAAGATGGCTCTGGACATCAATTCCGCTTCCATCAGATCGTCAGAACAAGCCTCCAGATTGGATCTCTGCGGAATAGAACTTGTGGCGGTGGAAAATTTTGGGAAAAAGGGACAAAGGATTTCAGAATATTTGGAGTTTATAGAGCTTCGGGGGGGGGGGGGGGGGGAGGGGGACGCGTGTGGTTGGATAGTGTGGCCTCCCCCCGCCACCTGGCCATGCAGGGCCCAAGGGTGCCCCCCCCCCCCCCCCAACAGGTTTCGCTGCTTTATGGATTCTTCTTCCTCTGAAAAAAATCATCAAAAATCCCGCTGACGTTTGGAGGTCCGAAACAATGATTTTCTGAAAAGTAAAAACATGCAGAAAACAACAATTGATCCTCACACTAAATTAATAGGTTAGTCCTGAAAAACAATAAAAAATGTTATAAAAAATGTTCCAAAGTGGTATGATAATAGCATCAGACGTATTAGCAGGCAAACTATTTGAAGGGTGTTTATCGAAGCTCTATGCAAATAATTATGCCCAATTTGCGTTTGCAATCCCGATTGCTTGACCAGACGAATGGGTTCTATATATTTTCCCCCATAATTCAGCCTTTTTTTAGTGTTGAAATTGTGTCTTTTCACGGGAGCAAACCATGCAAAAACAGTTTAGTAAAAGCTAATCTATCCCAGTACAGCGTCAAAATAGTCAGGAAGAGGAGGCCGAGACTCAGCCCATCCTCAACCACATTCATGCCTTCTACACTTATTCCGTATATAAAACACACGTACACGCTCTGTATATAAATAAAACACACGTACTAATTTACATGTAAGAACCGTAAATCTTAGGTTTCCCTTGACGTACTGCCAAAAGCGGCCGTACTAGCAGCCACGTGACACGGTCGAGGGCGATGATTAATCTGGAGCTCTGTTTCCCTTAACATGTTTTGTTTTGTCACCAGCAATAAACCCTTGGCTGTCTGGCTGGATACGTTGTTCCCGCCACTTTAGTTTCGTGTAACCACTGGTAGCACAATAATGCTAGATCTGCTTTAGATTCCTCAGCTCCACCTAACAGCACAGTTGCATTATTTAACTCAAAAGCATGTCCACTTAGCACTAACAATGGATTTAGTCCGAGAAAGACGTGCTCAAGAATCCAGCGTGCATGGCTCCACAGGCAACCGGCCGTCTAGTCTAATTGCCACGAGATTAACTGCTCAGTAATCCCTTCAGGCTTCACGGATGCTTCCCTCCCTCCCTCCTCGACGAGTGTCAGTGAGAGCCGAGAGTGACAGGTGACTCTGCACGCACCCACAACAGGAGCAAAATTTACCCCACACGACTACAAATAAAGCGAACTTATTCCCGGACCCCAGCAGATGCAGATGCAGGGAGTACTAGTAAACAAAGAAGCACGCGCGATCTAACTAACGAAACGTGCCTAAAAAACCCGCACTATAAATCAGCCCCGCCTTGCTCAATCCATCCACAAACCAGCTCTCGCCTTCCCTGCAACACAAGCCACCACTTGAATCTGAAAGCACGAGCAAGCAAGCAAGCAAAGGGAGGCGCAATGGAGTACTGGTACCCCTGCAACAGCAGCAGCAGCAACAAGGAGAAGAGGCCGCCGCTCAAGAGAGGCCAGCTCAAGCTGCAGATCGCCAGGACTCTCGGCAGCCTCGTGGCGCCGGCCGCCAAGAGCGGCTTCAGCTTCAGAAGATGATCAGATCACTTGACTGGCCGCGACAAGCAAGCAAGCACCTTCTCGACCAATCTAGCTAGGAGCATGGTGTGATTCTGGTGGTTGATGTGTACAGTGTAGGGATTGCGCAGGTTGAAGAGGAGTTGTTTTAGTTAGGTGTGCTTCTAATTTGTGTCCAGTTCCCCCCCTTCCACGGTTCCACCTAGCCCCTGCTCGCTTTGAGGTTTGCTGATGAGATCTCGCTTCCTCGATCGACAATTTTTACGTTGTCCACGAGTGAAGGCATGTACGGAGATTGCAGATCCATGCTTGTTCAGAATGTACTGTAGCTTCTAATGGGAATTACAGTTCCGATTCTGAGATTGATGCCTCTCCCCGCTCTCCCTCCATTTGATTTGTCCAACTCTGAAGTCTCTGAACTGAACGAATAGACCGGCATAATGGGTGTACTGCAGACTGTACATGCCACATTGTCAGTTTGCCTGACGCGTGTTTCTTACCAGCATCGCGCGTGCGTCCGGTAGTGGTTACCGATCAAAGGCAGGGCCACTTAGCGATAACAAATTGACAATAGATCCATACGTTTCCTGAGAGTGCTACAAGGTAAGACCGGCCGGCATCATCACGGGGAGAAGATTTGATGCTCCTAGGTGCTTCTTAATTCTTAAACATATATTCTCTGGTGTTGAGACGATGTTTGAAGGCCGGCCAAAGAAGACTGTGTCTCTTAGGGAGGACAGAAGACCAAATCCACTTGGAAGGCTGCCAGATTATACCTCTCAAGGTGAGCAGCTCTGCAGTCTCCATTGTTGTCAGAGGGAACTACAAAACTGTCGAGTGCATTGTTCGAAATCTGAAGCTCAGTTGTTGCAGCAGTGAAAAGATCCCATAATCAAACCGCGACGCCCCAGAGCAGCGTTTACCAAAGAAAATGGTCGTATCAGATTTGGACAAGCCACCTCCAATCTGACCAAAGGGCACCAAGAACAGGACCAGAAAGAAATCAAGCGCCCATTACCCAATGCCCCGATGTGCTGTGCAGACAGTGGAATGTTTACAGTTTTGAACGGCAGAAGCGAGCGCCACGAAGCAGTGTCACAAGTCCTGGATTTTGAGTCATTGAGTGATACTCCTGGCAAAATACCTTGACTGAAGCAACTTGAAGATCAGAACTGAAGAGCCTTGCATAACCTTGGTCAGAAACTTGAGCCAGCATAGAAAGCATTGTAGACAATACACCGGTCACGAATGCCAAGGCCCCATTCTTCTCAAGCCACCAAACTAACAGTCGGCTCTTAGTTGATCTTGCTCTTGTCTTGTGCCCCATTCTTCTCGAGGTCTCCTTTGGTCCACTTTGACCATCAAGTTCTATGCAAACGTTTGTCTCAAATAAACTTACATATTAGGGTACTTATGGTAATCACCTTCACTTTTTGCTATGCTAATAATATTTTGTTATAAATGGTTACACTTAGAAATATCTCACTAGATTTATTTTTTACTAAAAAGCCCTACGTTTTGGACCGCGGTTGGTAGTAAATCTAGGGCCAGTTCTTTTGGGCAATTCTCCCAGAATTGACCCCCTCCCCAGCTTCTCCCAGAATTGCTACTCCATCCTTTTTTACAATTCCTAGCTAGTTAAGGTCTAATTAGCTAGGAATTGTAAAAAAAGATGGAGTGGCAATTCTAGGAGAAGCTGGGGAGGGGGTCAATTCTGGAAGAATTGCCCAAAAGAACTGGCCCCTAGATCGAAGTGTCCCCGGCCACGAGATTAAACTGCCCCTAATCTGGCTGGTCTGTCTATCATTGCAAGTCTCTCTTTCACGGATGCTTCCAAGCTTCCCCCTCCCCTCCTCAATGAGTGTGATAGTGAGAGCCAAGAGTGAAAGTGACTCTGCTCCGCTCCCACTCACATCAGAAGCAAATACTAACCTCACGTGTGACTCCAAATAAAGCGAGTCAACTTGTTCCCGGACCCCAGCAGAGATAGGGAGTTAATTAGTAAATAAAGAAGAACGCGGCGCAATCTATCAGAACGTGCCTGGAAACTTTCTCTATAAATAAGCTCGGCCTTGAACACTCCATCCTCAAACCAGCTCTCTCGCCTTCCCAGCAACAAAAACCATCACTTGAATCTCAACTCTCAAG
Organism: Triticum timopheevii; assembly: GCA_963921465.1. NCBI lineage: Eukaryota > Viridiplantae > Streptophyta > Magnoliopsida > Poales > Poaceae > Triticum > Triticum timopheevii. Next base: position 500,665,783 of record OY997266.1, on the reverse strand, counting down.
AGCGGAGAGGAGCAATGGAGTACGGGCACCCCTACAACAACAGCTCCAACGGCAAGGAGAAGAGGCCTCCTCTGAAGCGGGGCCAGCTCAAGGTGCAAATAGCCAAGACCCTGGGCAGCCTCGTTGTGCCGGGCGTCAGAAACAGCTTCAGAAGATGAGATGGCCGGCCGGTCCGAGCAGCAGCTTCTCGACCAATCTAGCTAGAAGTGTGGTGTGGCGCTTGATATGCATAGGTAATGTGTGCAAGTTGAAGCAGAGTGGTTTCAGATAGGTGCTTGCTGGTTTTGTTCGAGCTTTCCGCTTCCCAGCCCCCTCCCTTTCTGCTGGCTTTTGAGGTATGTAGCTCTGCGGGTTTGCTGCTTAGGTCTCGCATCCTCGGCAATGATGCTGATCACGGGTGAAGAAACGGAGATGGAGCTTCGTGTTCGGAGTAGCTAGCAATGTGTATTACACTCCACTTTGATGATGATAATGAGTTTTGTAACTGACATATCTATTGCCTGTTCTGTTTCTGAGATTGATGGGTCTCTCATTTCATTTGTTTGTCCAATTCTGAACTTAATACACTGGGGAGAAGGACTGTACATACGGGCCCCATTGTCACTTTGTCTAGCGCGCATGTTTATCCATCAAATGGATGTAAGGAACAAGTTTGGGATAAGTTTTTTTCGGACGGAGGGAGTAGTATAACTCTTCAAAATATTATGATTTGAAGAGTTAGACCATATCTACGAAAAAGTGCATATCTGGTGGCCGAGCTGCACAGAGCCTTTTTTTCAGCGAAAACATTATTTCCATAACATAAACAAATCTGAAAAAATAGACAGATATGCATAATTTTGTAGTATATACACGTATAAATTTTCATGAACTATATGTTCACTTGCAATGTACACAAAATAGACAAGTACATATATTAAAATAAAACAAATATTTGTTGTATTTGGGCCAGATATTTGTCTTTTCGTGTCTCATCACAATAACCGCATAAGTTAATTAAACTTTACACATGCGTCAAGAACATGTATATGTATTTACAGAAATAAAAGAATTGATTTTTTAATATATTTTGAGGTCTTTTGAAAAAAAACATCACTGGAGACCGTCCTCTATAATGCCCCTCTCACCTAATCTGGCCCTTTTCTACCCGCATATCTTCTGAAAAAATTGAGCAGCTCAAATTTGAGCATTTCCCTCAAATTCTACTTAATACTCTTATCTTCTCTCCCACTAGTATTCATGGTGCAACCCCTCTCGTGCCGGTCGAACAATGCTGCTGGTCCAGCTGTAAAAACGTGTCACTAGACCCCTCTTTTCCAAACCGTAGTTGTCGTCGTCCTATTTGAGCACAAATCGAGCCTGTCGTAGCCAACTGCACAACTCGCCACTACGGCAGACCGCACCCACCCGGAGAGTTGTCACTATTTTAGGGAGGATCCCCATGTCCCAACGCAGTTGTAGGTGTAGTGTTCGATTGAGATCGCCATCGAGGTGGCCGTATTTGAGGCCGTGGCACTGCTGCGACGAGATAACAATTTTTTATGGGGACATGAGATAACTGCTTGTCAAAAGCAGATCGATGTATCATTTTTTAGATGGCTTTCCGTATTGCGGACAACATGAGAGTATCAATCATCTGTTCTTTGAATGCTCTGCTGCTAGGTTGATATCACTAGTAGAAAAGGGGGCATTTGTCCCGGTTCGTAAGGGCCTTTAGTCCCGGTTCGTTACTAATACCTCCCCCATTTAGTCCCGGTTCAAACACGAACCGGGACAGATGGGCCTCCACGTGGCCGGTGCGCCGAGCTCAGGCAGGGGGGCCTTTGGTCCCGGTTGGTGGCACCAACCGGGACCAAAAGGCGATGTTTTTCTTTTTTTTTAAAAAGAGGCTGTTTTAGGGGTTTTGGGGGTTATTTTTAGGTTGTTATTAGCTAGCTAATAGAGAGAAGTGTCCTCTCTTATATCTTCGTCCTTGATTTACCAACGCTGCTGCTATGTTCATTTCATCCGCTGATATAATAACTCATGCATGCTCGCATCATACATCATCATATATAATAACAAGTCCTACTAATCATGCATCATCATACAACTTGTACTCGTTATTAATAATAAGTCATACGATCATCATCCTCATAGTCATCGAACCCAACCCTACATAATTATTCTTAGCACATGATCATCAGTATCAGGTAGGACCTAAACACCCTTAAGGTAAAATAGCATAAAATAATATAGACCTTGACTCTCCATTATGAAGAATGGAGATCATCCTGTCTCCAATTCTTGCGCTTCGCTGCCTTTTGCTTCCAAGAAGATTCTTACGACTGTCCATACATTTTTTCCGTTCTTTGATTGTCATGTCTCCACTTCTTTTAGAAACCCGGTATGGACAGTTCAGATTCGTAGGAAGACCTGGTTGTATGTTTAAAACATGAAGGCTACCGTGCGTATACATCAGATGAGGCACACAATCATTCGGGATTATCTGTTGAAACACATAGTAATAACTTCGTAGTTAGCAATGATGTACGTACTAGTTTTAGAAGTGTGCAAAAAGATGCACGGATGTCGTAATAGTAAAAAATCTTACGAGGGTATCTCCATGGTAGTTACTGTACTTCAACACGTACACTAGTGACACGTATTGACCATAATGTTGAGGAGTTCAATTGTAGACATTGTAATTCTCAAGATCAGTACAAAATGCGATCAGATGATTTTTCTCCCTATAAGTTAATTCAGAGCCATCGGTGTAGTGGGTTTTGTCTATCATCTTCCGCACATTCTTTGAAGAATGAAAATAAGCTATCAATGGAAATAAGATGTCAACTATTTTGAAATAAACAATATAAATTACTTAATAACTATGTTAAGCTCACATGGGGGAAGAATTGGAGATGTATTCATAAGGACCCAAATCGAAGGTCTGTCTTGCTTGATTGTAGGATCACCAAGATTCATGGTGACAAGCATACCCTCATCAAAATCATACATCTCGCAAAGTGCTTCCCGATTTTTGCAACCAAAATGGGTTACACTCTCAGCATTGTACAACTTTACTTGAAAATCCACACCATGATGGGTCCTTAGGAGAATTTTTTTGGTTTCCATACTTTCATGGTCTTCAAAACCTATCCTCTCCAAGACATAGTGCCTTGCATAGCATGGGATAATCTAGTCGAATTGGAAAAGATGAAAAAATACACGTTAAAATAGCTGAAGTCATGCTTAATTACGAAAAAAAAAACTATTGTCGTCGTTGCGTACCGTATGAACATCAAAGGTCTCCTCGAGCTTAATGCTGAAGCGCCGATCTTCGTCCAGCTCAATGAACCTGTCGCACATACCTCGATCGTCGTGGCACCAGTCGCACTCCCCCGGGCGGTTTTTGTCGTCCGAGTATGACATTTCCGGCCTATGTTCATAATTCAAATGTTAAACTAGATCATTATTATTAATCGCGGGTTGACTATCGGTGATGGTACGTAGCTCCTCCTTTCATTCCCGAGTGCATTATTACATCAAATTGTCTAGCACACGGGAATGAAGGAGAATTTTTCCAATATGAGCATTCAATAAGCAAAACCAAATCATAAAATAAGCAAAACGAAATCATAAAATAAAGTAGTATTCAAATTAGCATGCATTCAATTATAAGCAAAAGTACATTATCTTTTGGTATTCGTACATCGTCGAATATTATCACTAATATAGCATCACTAATACAACTAGAACCGTAGCACCCGACGGGTATAGTCGCGGGCGGTGGACACCCAAAGATAAGAAACCATCACAGGATCATAGCTCCAGTGAGATCCCTGAAGAATCTGCCAGGTATTGTCGAACCTTCCCTCCAATGCAACCATGTAGCGACGGACGTGCTCGTCCTCCTCGCTGACACGATGACGTACCACCTCCACGGTGTCCGGAAGCCTCGGCACCGTCACTGGCCCACGCGACCACCACCAAACAAGGATCGGGTCAACAACGGGCTGCCTCCTCACCAACCTACGTCTCCCGGAAGGTAGCACCTCCCAATACCAACCCGGCGGAGCCCAGTCCCGAACATGGCCCTGATCAAGCAGGCCTCCACCGCCGAGTCGACAGCGACGAGGATGCGGGATAGGCATCGCCGACGTCGTCGATGCGGGAACTACTTCTATATATAGTTAAATAAACTACTTCTATAGTAAAATAAAGTAGTTTATTAAATCAACTAGTTCAATTACTAAGAACTTACTAAAAGTAAACTTGTTTAACTAGTTCTATTATATTTAACTAGTTCAACACAATTTTTTTTCTAAATATGCACATATATATACATAAATTGACAAAAAAACAACTAAGTCAACTAATCTAAAATACATGGAAAAACATCTAATTCAACTAATCTAAATAATTTTATTAAACACTTACTAGTATATATACATGGATAAAATACATATACGAAAAAAAATGAAAAAAAGAGGATCCGGGGCGGCGGCGGCTCACAGCGGGGCCGGCCGGCGAGGGCGACGACGGGGGCAGCGACGACGTCGACGACGGCGACGGTGGGGGCGGCGGACGGCGTCGGCCTGCAGCGGACGACGTCGATGTCGGTGGAGCAGGGCACGGGCGTTGGCGGCGGACGGCGACGGCGTGGGCGGCAGATGGCGTCGGCGTGGGCTCCGGGGCGGGGGCGACGACGACGGCGTGGGCGGCGGACGGCGACGGCGTCGGTGTGGGCTCCAGGGCGGGGGCGACGACGACGACGTCCGGCAGCCTGGCGGCGTCCTCTTCGCGCGCGTCGTCGGGGGCGAACTGCAAGATGCAAACCAAAATTTTCACAAGTGTGCCTTATATACATGAAGCTTTAGTCCCGGTTCTTGCCACGGACTGGGACAAATGCCCCTCTTTGGTCCCGGTTGGTGCCACTAACCGGAACCAAAGGCCTCTTTTCAGCAGCCCAAAGGGCGGGAAACAGAGACCTTTGATCCCGGTTGGCGGCACCAACCGAGACTAAAGGGGGGCATTGGTCCCGGTTGGTGGCACCAACCGGGACTAAAGGGGGGGGCATTGGTCCCGGTTGTTGCCACCAAACGGTACCAATGCACCCGTCTAATTACTTATATATTTTCTGCAACTGTTTTTTAGTTGATTCTTTCTGCAGCTGTTTTTTAGTCCCACCTCGCCAAGCGAGAGGCACTCACAGCGGTTTATAAGCCCTGAATGCAGACACGATGAAGAAGAGGCTCAATGCTCACCTGCAGGTTGCTTAGCTTCAAGCCTTGAGGAATAGGGTAGACTGCACGGAGCTATGTGCAGTGCAGTTTACACTATTCCGAAAGGCTTGAAGCTAATTAACGAGCATTGCACCTCTTTTTTATTTTTAATGACTTATTACAACTCAGAAATAAATAGAAAAAAATAAATATAGCAGAAAAGAAAAAAAACTATATAAAAACTACTCAGAAATAAATAGAAGAAAAAATAGTTGTGATTAACTTTACTAAAAAAATGAGCATAGATGCGCTTATAGAGAGAATTCAACCTAAATTCATAATAAATTTCGACTAACTTCAGAGAAATTCAGTATGAATTTAGGTCAAATTCCCTGTATAAGGGCATGTATTTTCACTTTGAGAGGAGCTCAATAAGGCAGTGAGGGAGGGGCTTATAAACCGGTGTGAGCGCCCTTCGGTTGGCGAGGTGGGACTAAACACTGACCGCAACGAGGACCAACCCTTTAGTCCCGGTTGGTGGCATGAACCGGGACTAAAGGGCAACCTTTGGTCCCGGTTCGTGCCACCAACCGAGACCAATGATGGTGGGCCAGGAACGAGGCCCATTGGTCCCGATTCGTCCCACCAACCGGGACCAAAAGTTCCAGACGAACTGGGACCAATGGCCCACGTGGCCCGGCCGGCCCGCGGGGCTCACGAACCGGGTCCAATGCCCCCATGGGTCCCGGTTCTGGACTGAACCGGGACTAATGGAGTGGCCCGGCCTGAACCATTGCCCCCTTTTCTACTAGTGTATGGAGCCTAGTGAAATGTGCTTTTGATCTTGGAACAACTCTGAAAGATTTAAATGACCGTTTAAATATTTGGATGAAAACATTTCAGAAACCAAAAAAAAAAAAACTTATCCTAGTTGGGGTTTCTGCTCTGCTTTGGTCTATTTGGAAATGTAGAAATGATATTGTGTTTAGATCGAAAAACTTCATGATCCCATGATCCTTATTAGACTTATGTGCAACTGAATTGTTGACCAGTCTATTTTGCAGAGAAGAAACGCGGAACAAAAGCTGCTGATGCTAGGATCAAAACTAATTGTGCGGGTGGCAAGTGAGATCTACCGGGCTTCGCAAGGATGAAGACCAGGGGTGCATAGGCTGGAGAACTGATCCTTTGCGAGTGCTAGCTGTTCTTCATCTTTGTTTCTCGTTTAGTGGCTCTTACTTGTGTGGTTATCCTTTTGTAACTTTGTTGTGGCCGTTGGTGTCGTTTGGGTGGTCTTATTCCCGCCTAGTGTCTTTTTAGCTGTCCTAGACTTTTTTCTTCTTTCGAACGTTTAAAACATGACTAGCAGTGGTGGACATTTTGCATGTTCTGGATGGTTTCGTTGATGAAATTGGAGTGAACCCCTCTTTTGATCCAAAAAAAGATGGCTATCTGTGATGCTAATTAATCTACTTCAGATTCTGCCTTCACTAGCAAAGTATCAGTAAGTACGAGATATCATGCAACTCAACTACCAGAATAAGATCCCAAAGTTGCCCTTTCCAGATTTGTTCAACATTATAGTCGTGCTATCAAATGTGGATTGCACGAGTCATTAAAAATTTGGAGCTAGATCTCGAACAAGCCAGTAACACTGAGCGTTTACAGACTAGCATCCATCCCCGCGAGCATAATTTATTAACAGACCACTAAGCGGCATCACATCGCCACATAATGCCACTACAAGTACAGTTACCCTGGCGAAAGTAATCGGCGATCAACAAAGTGTAGCTAGATCTTTGGGGTGATACGCACGATGATTAGGATCACAGGTTAGGCTGAAAGTTAGCTCGATCAGCGGTGATAATATCTGCAGAGAAGCACGGTAGAGTATCCCATACCAAACCACCGCCACTTGAAAAGCTCAGGAAGATGCTCCACTTGTCAATTAAGTAAGTGGCATCTCAGATGTGCCTTACATGAAGAGGTTCGAGTTCGAGTTGAGCTAATCGGGATAACTAATCTACAGACGTTGCAGTAACGATGGCATAGTTCAGACATATGCATGATCCAACCACACATTTTTGGCATTGCGTGCGAACATACCGGATGCATGTATAGATCTAGTGACATAACCACTTGGTTCATTCCCGGCCTTTCAGACGATGGCACGGCAACCTGACTACGTGACGTTGTCTCAATGAGGTTATACATTACATACGTGTGCTGCCGAAAAGTGGCAGGGGTTTCCCGCCTTTGGGTTCGTTCCGGGTCTCTGAGATGTTCCGTTCAAGACCACTGTCGATCAAAAGCAGTTTACCGGGAAAGAGATGCTAAGTAATTTTTTTTTGAGGGAAAGAGATGCTTAAGTTGAGCAGCAGAATATGTTGTTAGGTTTGTGCACCGTTTCATTTGTGTCCATTTTATCCTCGGTGAGCCGGTACACCGCATATGTATGCATGCCACACGGCCGGTGCGATGCGGTAGATGCGCATGCATGCACCTCGCGTCTCCGCTGACGCGGGCGACGACTCTTGTGGGCTGTGCGTAGGGCGGACGCTGGACCCGGGCTGGGGGGGCGTCGTCGCGTTCCCCATAGCCGTGCGTCGAGCTCAGAGGAAAGATCGGCACGGCGACACGGTAGGCCGCTTGGCACGGACAAAAGAATACACCGGGGCTGTGGAGTCCGCCCTTAGAGCGTCTACAGCCGAACTTAAATTCGGCCTCCTATACACCAGCGGGTGTTTGGAAACGTCTGCGGACAGTGTGCACCGGCTTCTCATATGTTGCGCTGCACATCCACATATCTCAAATTTCGATCCTCAAATCCATCCAATTCATGCATATCGATCGTACGATATAAATTGTCCAAATTTAACAATACGAAATAAAACCAAAGCAAACCATAATTCAATAAACCAGACAAGCAAAAATGAAATCAATGTCCGAGCGTGACGGATGACTTCAGATCACTGGCCGAGCGCCTGCTCCGAGCGAAATGCGTCCTGCTCATTCTGCTCCGCTTGCATCCGGGCTGCCTGCTCCGCTACCGCTGCCGCCCTCGCCGCCTCGTATTTCCTATGGCCGTTGATCTCCTTCTTGCCTGCAAGACACTTCTTTGCATGCTCATTCAAGAGGGTTTCGTCCGCCAATATGTTGCCATCTCAGATTTCATGGCCTCAAACTATTTCACGGAATCTGAGCTCATCATCGCTTCCTCATAGTTCGTAGGTTCATCATGGTCTAGTAACATGACTTCCAGAACAGGATTACCATACCACTCTGGTGCGGACCGTACTCTGGAAGACCTACGAGGTTCTGTAATAACTTGATCTGAAGTTTCATGATCATCATCATTAGCTTCCTCACTAATTGGTGTAGGAATCACTGGAACTGATTTCAGCGATGAACTATTTCCAATTCAGGAGAAGGTACAATTACCTTATCAAGTTCTACTTTCCTCTCACTCACTTCTTTCGAGAGAAACTTTTTCTCTAGAAAGGATCCATTCTTAGCAACGAATATCTTGCCTTCGGATCTGTGATAGAAGGTGTCACTACTACGGAAAACCTTATACACAGAACTTTAGCAGTAACGTGTGTCAAAGAAGCACGCTGGTGCTAAATAGCAGCAGCGAGCCTGCCGAAACCGCGCTGCAGATAATGTCGTAGCAGTAGCGTGTCTCGCTGAATACACGTTACTACTAAAATTCTCACGGCTTAGCCGATATGGTACACATAGTAGTAGCGATCTATATGGAACCGCGCTACTGCTACTTTCTTTGTAGCAGCGCGTTTTGCTCTAAACTCGCTACTACTAAAGGATATAAAATTAAATGAAAAGCAAATAGAAAGGTAATTGAAAATGAAAGAAATAGAAGAAGGTGAAAGGAAAAAAATAAAATGTGAAGAAAAATAAATGAAAAAGGGAAAAAGGAGAAAGTTGTAGCAGTAGCGCGTATCTCAGAACGCGCTGTAGCTAATGTAGCAGCAGCGCGCTTTCAGGAACGCGCTACTCCTACTTCTGACTTAACCACCGCGTTCGTCCTTCCCCACGGCCACTTCCCCCAAATCGAACTCCTCCGCTCTCGCCGCCGCCGTCGCCCGTCGGTCGCCGCGCGCTCTACGCACACCCTCTACGCCGCCCCCGACCCCGGATTCAACGCGGCCCCCGCCCCCGACCTCAACGCCGCCCCGAACGCCGCCCCGGACGCCGCCCCCGACCTCAACGCCGCCCCGGACGCCGCCCCAAGCCCGACCTCGACGCCGCCTGCCCCTCTCTCGCCGCAGGCACTCGATCGAGGTAAGCACGCCTGCTCCTCCCCCTCCCCTACCTCTGCCTAGATAGGGTTCTTCAAATTTTAGTTGCATCAAATAGTTAGGGTTCATCTATGGGTGGAAATGAATTGGACACAGATGCGGCTGGGATTTTTTCTTAGGTGATGTTTTCTTAGATGATGAATAAACACTAGTGTAATGCATAATAAAACGAGTAAAATTTGACCTTCTTCTATTTAGTTAGTAAGAACTAGTTAGTAAGAACTAGGTACTAATTAGGTGATTTTTTAGTTAAAGCAATTTTTCCCGCCTCGACGTGGACGATGCCTATCCCGCATCCTCGTCGTCGAGTCGGCGGAGGACGACACCTGCTTGACCAGATCAGCCATGTCCGGGACTGGGCTCCGCCGGGGTGGTACTGGGAGGCGCTACCTACCGGGAGGCGCAGGTTGGTGAGGAGCCAGCCTGTCGTTGACCCGAACCTTCTTTGGTGGCGGTCGCGTGGGCCAGTGATGATCCAGAGGCTCGAGGACTCCGCGGAGGTGGTGCGTCACCGTGTCAGTGAGGAGGACGCGCACGTCCGTCGCTACTTGTTTGCGTTGGAGCACAGGCCGTTCTCCAATACCTGGCAGGTTCTCCGGGGATCTCACTGGAGCTATGATCCCGTGATGGTGCCTTCTCTGTGGGTGTCCACCGCCCGCGCCGATACCCGTCGTGTGCTAGAGTTTTAGTTGTATTAGTGATGTTATATCTATGACACTATTCGTGACGTATTAGTGATAATATTCGACGATGTACTGACGCATGAGATGATTTACTTTTGCTTATTGAATGCATGCTAATTTGAGTCCTATAAGATATTTTGAAATGTATATCTTGTGTTGCTCAATATCCAAGTGGTCGGTCATGTTTGCAGGTTACACCTTCGAGTGGCCTATGTTTTGCCGGAGTGTTGATTCATTTCCGTTCCGGCAAATTTCAGGCGCTCGATATGTCTTATTTTAGCAAAGGTCATGCCGGATTTTTTCGTGAATTTTGGCATGACTTGTGCTAGAATATGTAGGAAATATCAAGTGCCCCGGATTTGTGTGTTAAGTATCTTGGTAGTTGTCTTCGATCTATTTTCAATTAATGTTTTAACTATGAACATAGGAAATGTCTGACGACGAGAAGGATTTCGGTATTTGCAAATACTGCGAAGACGAGCTCGGCCTGTGCGACGGAATCTTCCTAGATAATGATAGGCGCTTCAGCATTAAGCTGGACGAGAACTTCGAGGTGGATACAGTAAGTCACAACGACAAGTCTTTTTTCGTAATTAAGCATGACATCTGCTTCATTTGCTTCAACTTATATTTTTTTTACTATTCTACTAGCGTATCCCCTGCCATGCAAGAGTTTTTGTATTGGATAAGATAGGTTTCAGTCATAGTATGGAGGAAAAGAAAGTTTACTTGAAGATCGAGCATGGTTATATTTTCCATGCGAAGTTATACAATTCAGACGACTACACCTATTTTGGATGCAAAACATGGCGAGTACTATGCAAGACTTATGCATTTGAGCCTGATATGGTTATCACCTTTGATATTCGTCCGGAAGATGATATTGAAGGTAATACCGACATCTGGGTCGATGTGCAAATGCCTCCAGTTATACCATTATGTAAGTTTCTCAACCATATTTATGTCTTTGATATTGTTTATTCAAAAATAGTTGACAACTAATTTGTATTGTCAGCTTATTTCCGTGCAAGCAAACATGTCCAGCGCTTGGTAGACATGACCGTATACTGTCCTGGGGCTGAACTCAACTGCGAGGAGCTCAGTCATTATGTTTCATGGCTTGAGGATCTTGATACTGTCAAGACAAATTTTCTTTCTGCATTTAGAAATGTTAGTACTGAAAATGTGCGAACAATAGTGTTCGTAATGAACAACGGTCACATCTATTTAGGAAGGATGGTAAGATTTTTACTATTTGTCATCGGTGCATCTTTTCCATACATTATTTTTGAAGCTAAACTTCATTGCTAAGTATGTTACCGTACGATGTTCTTCAACAGGGACTCCCAATGAATGTTGTGCCTTATGGGATCGAGACTAAAGGTACCATGAGTATTATCAGCTTACGGCCAAGATATCCTATAGATTACTTTAGTGCATTCAAGATTAGCGACGGATGCTTAATAGTGCAAGACTGGACCAAATATGTGATGGGGGAGCGCAGAGAAGTACTAGGGGGCAGCAAACAGATGCGCTACCCACGATTAGGAGACAGGTTCATCTGCATGCTCCAGTTTGATCGAGGAGGAGAGCTATATATGTTTTATGTTATTTTACCTAAGAGAGAGCAGCAGGAGTGATTAGCTAGCTAGAAATGAGTTTGAGGATGATGATGTGCTACACTATTACTATGATGATAAAATAGCTAGTGTTGGTGGTAATGACTATGATGATTATTATTAGCTAGTGTTAGTGCTGATTAAATAAATACTGTTGGTGGTAATGACTATGATGATGATTAAATAGCTTGTGCTAGCGGATTAGATTCAAGTGGAGGCAACATATTGTGCACATCGAAAGTACTACTAGTCCAAACTAGATCAAGTTTGGATTAGTAGTATACTTTTGACATGCACCACATATTGCCTCCACTTGAACCTAATCCACCTTCATTTAATACACTGTTATGGACATAATGATGTAAACCTCATAACAACTGGTATTGTACCAATATTTGTATGATGGCGCATAAATACACTAAAAATAAAAAAAATAAAAAAAATACTAGTAGCGATGGAAAGAAAACACGCTGCAAGTAGATACCTTAGCAGTAGCGTGGTACTGAACAAGCACTCCAGCTATTTGTCCTAGCAGTAGCGCGTGCTGGCACGCGTTACTGCTAAGCAATAGCTGTAGCGCCTTATTAGTAGCGCGGCCACTCGCGCTACAAGTGGGCACAAAACACGCGCTACTGCTAGGGTTTTCCCTAGTAGTGTGTACCCAACAGTTTCCTTTGGGTATTCTATGAAGACGCACTTCTCCGATTTGGGTTCGGGCTTATCAGGTGAAACTTTTTCACATAAGCATCGCAACTCCAAACTTTAAGAAACGATAGCTTAGGTTTACTGCTAAACCATAATTCATACGGTGTCGTCTCAACGGATTTAGATGGTGCCCTATTTAAAGTGAATGCAGCTTTCTCTAATGCATAACCCCAAAACGATAGTGGTAGATCGGTAAGAGACATCATAGATCGCACCATATCTAGTAAAGTACGATTACGACGTTCGGACACACCATAACGTTGTAGTGTTCTAGGTGGCGTGAGCTGTGAAACTATTCCACATTGTTTTAGTTAAAGACCAAACTCATAACTCAAAAATTTGTCTCTGCGATCAGATCGTAGAAATTTTATTTTCTTGTTACGATGATTTTTCCACTTCACTCTGAAATTCTTTGAACCTTTCAACTATTTCAGACTTATGTTTCATCAAGTAGATATACCCATATCTGCTCAAATCATCTTGTGAAGGTCAGAAAATAATGATACTTGCCACGAGCATCAAAACTCATTGGATTGCATACATCGGTATGTATTATTTCCAATAAGTCAGTAGCTTGTTCCATTGTTTCGGAGAACGGAGTTTTAGTCATCTTGCCCAAAAGGCACGGTTCGCAAGCATCAAATGATTCATAACCAAGTGATTCCGAAAATCCATCTTTATGGAGTTTCTTCATGCGCTTTACACCGATATGACCCAAACAGTAGTGCCACAAGTAAGTTGCACTATCATTATTAAGTTTGCATCTTTTGGCATCAATATTATGAATATGTGTATCACTACGGTCGAGATCCAACAAACTATTTTCATTGAGTGTATGACCATTGAAGGTTTTATTCATTTAAACAGAACAACAATTATTCTCTAACTTTAAATGAATAATCGTATTGCAATAAACATGATCGAATCATATTCATGCTCAACGTAAACGCCAAATAACATTTATTTAGATTTAACACTAATCCCGAAAGTATAGAGAGTGTGCGATGATGATCATATCAATCTTGGAACCACTTCCAACATACATCGTCACTTCACCCTCAACTAGTCTCTGTTTATTCTGTAACTCCTGTTTCGAGTTACTAATCTTAGCAACTGAACAAGTATCAAATACTCAGGGGTTACAATAAACACTAGTAAGACATACATCAATAACCTGTATATCAAATATACTCTTGTTCACTTTGCCATCCTTCTTATCCACCAAATATTCAGGGCATTTCTGCTTCCAGTGACCATTTCCTTTGCAGCGTAAGCACTCAGTTTCAGGCTTTGGTCCAGCTTTGGGCTTCTTCACAGGAGTGACAACTTGTTTGCCATTCTACTTGAAGTTTCCCTTTCTTTCCCTTTGCCCTTTTCTTGAACCTAGTGGTCTTGTCAATCATCAACACTTGATGCTCTTTCTTGATTCTACCTTCGTCGATTTCAACATCACGAAGAGCTCGGGAATCGTTTTCGTCATCCCTTGCATACTATAGTTCATAACGAAGTTCTAGTAACTTAGTGATGGTGACTAGAGAATTCTGTCAATCACTATTTTATCTGGAAGATTAACTCCCACTTGATTCAAGCGATTGAAGTACCCAGACAATCTGAGCACATGCTCACTAGTTGAGCGATTCTCGTCCATCTTTTAGCTATAGAACTTTGTTGGAGACTTCATATCTCTCAACTCGGGTATTTGCTGGAAATATTAACTTCAGCTCCTGGAACATCTCATATGGTCCATGACGTTCAAAACGTCTCTGAAGTCCCGATTCTAAGTCGTTAAGCATGGTGCACTAAACTATCAAGTAGTCATCATATTGAGCTAGCCAAACGTTCATAACGTCTGCATCTGCTCCTGCAATAGGTCTGTCACCTAGCGGTGCATTAAGGACATAATTCTTCTGTGCAGCAATGAGGATAAACCTCCGATCACGGATCCAATCCGCATCATTGCTACTAACATTTTTCAACACAGTTTTCTCTAGTAACATATAAACACATGAAAGCAACAACGCGAGCTATTGATCTACAACATAATTTGCAAAATACTACCAGGACTAAGTTCATGATAAATTTAAGTTCAATTAATCATATTACTTAAGAACTCCCACTTAGATAGACATCTCTCTAATCCTCTAAGTGATTACGTGATCCATATCAGCTACACCATGTCCGATCGTCACGTCAGATGGAGTAGTTTCAACGGTGAACATCAATATGTTGATCATATCTACTATATGATTCACGCTTGACCTTTCGGTCTCCGTGTTCCGAGGCCATATCTGTTATATGCTAGGCTCGTCAAGTTTAACCTGAGTATTCCGTGTGTGCAACTGTTTTGCACCCGTTGTATTTGAACGTAGAGCCTATCACACCCGATCATCACGTGGTGTCTCAGCACGAAGAACTTTCGCAACGGTGCATACTCAGGGAGAACACTTCTTGATAATTTTAGTGAGAGATCATCTTAAAATGCTACCGTCAATCAAAGCAAGATAAGATGCATAAAGGATAAACATCACATGCAATCAATATAAATGATATGATATGGCCATCATCATCTTGTGCTTGTGATCTCCATCTTCAAAGCACCGCCGTGATCACCATCGTCACCGGCGCGACACCTTGATCTCCATCGTAGCATCGTTGTCGTTACGCCATCTATTGCTTTTAAGACTATCGCTACCGCTTAGTGATAAAGTAAAGCAATTACAGGGCGTTTGCATTTCATACAATAAAGCGACAACCATATGGCTCCTGCCAGTTGCCGATAACTTCGGTTACAAAACATGATCATCTCATACAATAAAATATAGCATCACGTCTTGACCATATCACATCACAACATGCCCTGCAAAAACAAGTTAGACGTCCTCTACTTTGTTGTTGCAAATTTTACGTGGCTGCTACGGGCTGAGCAAGAACCGTTCTTACCTACGCATCAAAACCACAATGATAGTTCGTCAAGTTAGTGATGTTTTAACCTTCGCAAGGACCGGGCGTAGCCACACTCGATTCAACTAAAGTGAGAGAGACAGACACCCGCCAGTCACCTTTAAGCATGAGTGCTCGTAACGGTGAAACCAGTCTCGCGTAAGCGTACGCGTAATGTCGGTCCGGGCCGCTTCATCTCACAATACCGCTGAGCCAAAGTATGACATGCTGGTAAGCAGTATGACTTGTATCACCCACAACTCACTTGTGTTCTACTCGTGCATATGACATCTACGCATAAAACCTGGCTCGGATGCCACTGTTGGGGAACATAGTAATTTCAAAAAAATTCCTACGCACACGCCAGATCATGGTGATGACATAGCAACAAGAGGGAAGAGTATTGTCCACATACCCTCGTAGACCGTAAGCAGAAGCATTATGACAACGCGGTTGATGTAGTCGTACGTCTTCACGATCCGACCGATCCAAGTACCGAACGTATGGCACCTCCGAGTTCAGCACACGTTCAGCTCGATAACGATCCCCGGACTCCGATCCAGCAAAGTGTCGGGGATGAGTTCCGTCAACACGACGGAGTGGTGACGATGATGATGTTCTACCGGCGCAGGGCTTCGCCTAAACTCCGCGACGATATGACCGAGGTGGAATATGGTGGAGGGGGGCAGCGCACACGGCTAAGGAACGATCACGTAGATCAACTTGTGTGTTCTAGGGTGCCCCCCTGCCCCCGTATATAAAGGAGCCAAGGGGGAGGGGGCGGCCGGCCAAGGAGGGCGCGCCGAGGGGAAGTCCTACTCCCACCGGGAGTAGGACTCCCTTCTTTCCTAGTTGGAGTTGGAGAAGGGGGAAGGAGGAGGAAGAGGGGAAGGAAGGGGGGCGCCGTCCCCCTCTCCTTGTCCTATTCGGACTAGGGAGGGGAGGGGGCGCAGCCCACCTCTTGCCTCCTCTCCTCTTCTCCCTTAGGGCCCATGAAGGTGTTGGAGAACGTAGTAATTTCAAAAAAAATTCCTACGCACACGCAAGATCATGGTGATGATATAGCAACGAGAGGGGAGAGTGTTCGTCCACGTACCCTCGTAGACCATAAGTGGAAGCGTTAGCACAACGCGGTTGATGTAGTCGTACGTCTTCACGGTCCGACCGATCCAAGCACCGAACATACGGAGCCTCCGAGTTCAGCACACGTTCAGCTCGATGACGATCTCCGGCCTCCGATCCAGCCGAGCTCCGGAGATGAGTTCCGTCAGCACGACGGCGTGGTGACGATGATGATGTTCTACCGGCGCAGGGCTTCGCCTAAACTCCGCGACGATATGACCGAGGTGGAATATGGTGGAAGGGGGCACCGCACACGCTAAGGAACGATCCGTAGATCAACTTGTGTATCTATGGGGTGCCCCCCGCCCCCGTATATAAAGGAGCCAGGGGGGAGGAGGCCGCCGGCCAAGGATGGCGCGCCAAGGGGGGAGTCCTACTCCCACCGGGAGCAGGACTCCCTCTTTCCAAGTAGGAGTAGGAGAAGGGGGGAAAGAGGAGGAAGAGGGGAAGGAAAGGGGGGGCGCCGCCCCCCTTCCCTTGTCCTATTCGGACTAGGAAGGGGAGGGGCGCGCGGCCCCCTCCTTCCTCCTTTCCTCTTCTCCTCCGAGGCCCATGTAGGCCCAATAACCCCCCGGGGGGTTCCGGTAACCTCCCGGTACTCCGATAAAATGCCGATTTCACCCGAAACTATTCCGATGTCCAAACATAGGCTTCCAATATATCAATCTTTATGTCTCGACCATTTCGAGACTCCTCGTCATGTCCGTGATCACATCCGGGACTCCAAACAAACTTCGGTACATCAAAACTTATAAACTCATAATAAAACTGTCATCGAAACGTTAAGCGTGCGGACCCTATGGGTTCGAGAACTATGTAGACATGACCTAGAACCATTCTCGGTCAATAACCAATAGCGGGACCTGGATGCCCATATTGGTTCCTACATATTCTACGAATATCTTTATCGGTTAAACCGCATAACAACATACGTTGTTCCCTTTGTCATCGGTATGTTACTTGCCCGAGATTCGATCGTCGGTATCCAATACCTAGTTCAGTCTCGTTACCGGCAAGTCTCTTTACTCGTTACGTAATACATCGTTCCGTAACTAACTCATTAGCTACATTGCTTGCAAGGCTTATAGTGATGTGCATTACCGAGAGGGCCCAGAGATACCTCTCCGACAATCGGAGTGACAAAACCTAATCTCGAAATACGCCAACTCAACATGTACCTTCGGAGACACCTGTAGTACTCCTTTATAATCACCCAGTTACGTTGTGACGTTTGGTAGTGCCCAAAGTGTTCCTCCGGTAAACGGGAGTTGCATAATTCTCATAGTTACAGGAACATGTATAAGTCATGAAGAAAGCAATAGCAGTATACTAAACGATCAAGTGCTAGGCTAACGGGATGAGTCATGTCAATCACATCATTCTTCTAATGATGTGATCTCACTAATCAAATGAAAACACATGTCTATGGTTAGGAAACATAACCATCTTTGATTAATGAGCTAGTCAAGTAGAGGCATACTAGTGACTATAGTTTTGTCTATGTATTCACACTTGTATCATGTTTCCGGTTAATACAATTCTAGCATGAATAATAAACATTTATCATGATATGAGGAAATAAATAATAACTTTATTATTGCCTCTAGGGCATATTTCCTTCAGTCTCCCACTTGCACTAGAGTCGATAATCTAGATTACATAGTAATGATTCTAACACCCATGGAGTCTTGGTGCTGATCATGTTTTGCTCGTGAGAGAGGCTTAGTCAACGGGTCTGCAACATTCAGATCCGTATGTATCTTGCAAATCTCTATGTCTCCCACTTGGACTTGGTCCCGAATGGAATTGAAGAGTCTCTTGATGTGCTTGGTCCTCTTGTGAAATCTGGATTCCTTTGCCAAGGCAATTGCTCCAGTATTGTCACAGAAGATTTTCATTGGTCCCGATGCACTAGGTATGACACCTAGATCGGAAATGAACTCCTTCATCCAGACTCCTTCATTTGTTGCTTCAGAAGCAGCTATGTACTCCGCTTCACATGTAGATCCCGCCACAACGCTTTGTTTAGAACTGCACCAACTTACAGCTCCACCATTTAATATAAACACGTATCCGGTTTGCGATTTAGAATCGTCCGGATCAGTGTCAAAGCTTGCATCGACGTAACCATTTACGACTAGCTCTTTGTCACCTCCATATACGAGAAACATATCCTTAGTTCTTTTCTGGTATTTCATGATGTTCTTGACCGCTGTCCAGTGATTCACTCCTGGATTACTTTGGTACCTTCCTGCCAAGCTTATTGCTAAGTATACGTCAGGTCTGATACACAGCATTGCATACATGATAGAGCCTATGGCTGAAGCATAGGGAACATCTTTCATTTTCTCTCTATCTTCTGCTGTGGTCGGGCATTGAGTTTGACTCAACTTCACACCTTGTAGCACAGGCAAGAATCCTTTCTTTGCCTGATCCATTTTGAACTTTTTCAAAATTTTGTCAAGGTATGTGCTTTGTGAAAGTCCTATTAAGCGTCTTGATCTATCTCTATAGATCTTGATGCCTAATATGTAAGCAGCTTCACCGAGGTCTTTCATTGAAAAACTTTTATTCAAGTATCCCTTTATGCTATCCAGAAATTCTATATCATTTCCAATTAATAATATGTCATCTACATATAAAACTAGAAATGCTACAGAGCTCCCACTCACTTTCTTGTAAATACAGGCTTCTCCAAAAGTCTGTATAAACCATATGCTTTGATCACACTATCAAAACGTTTATTCCAACTCCGAGATGCTTGCACCAGTCCATAAATGGATCGCTGGAGCTTGCATACTTTGTTAGCACCTTTTGGATCAACAAAACCTTCTGGCTGCATCATATACAACTCTTCTTCTAGAAATCCATTCAAGAATGCAGTTTTGACATCCATTTGCCAAATTTCATAGTCATGAAATGATGCAATAGCTAACATGATTCGGACAGACTTAAGCATCGCTACGGGTGAGAAAGTCTCATCGTAGTCAATCCCTTGAATTTGTCGAAAACCTTTCGCAACAAGTCGAGCTTTATAGACAGTTACATTACCATCAGCGTCAGTCTTATTCTTAAAGATCCATTTATTCTCAATGGCTTGCCGATCATCGGGCAAGTCAACCAAAGTCCATACTTTGTTTTCATACATGGATCCCATCTCAGATTTCATGGCCTCTAGCCATTTTGCGGAATCTGGGCTCATCATCGCTTCCTCATAGTCCGTAATTTCATCATGATCAAGTAACATGACTTCCAGAATAGGATTACCGTACCACTTTGGTGCGGATCTTACTCTGGTAGACCTACGAGGTTCAGTAGAAACTTGATCTGAAGTTTCATGATCAATATCATTAGCTTCCTCACTGATTGGTGTAGTTGTCACAGGAACCCGTTCTTGTGATGAACTACTTTCCAATAAGGGAGTAGATACAGTTATCTCATCAAGTTCTACTTTCATCCCACTCACTTCTTTCGAGAGAAACTCCTTCTCTAGAAAGGATCCAAATTTAGCAACGAAAATTTTGCCCTCAGATCTGTGATAGAAGGTGTACCCAATAGTCTCCTTTGGATATCCTATGAAGACACATTTCTCCGATTTGGGTTCGAGCTTATCTGGTTGAAGTTTCTTCACATAAGCATCGCAACCCCAAACTTTAAGAAACGACAACTTTGGTTTCTTGCCAAACCACAGTTCATAAGGCGTCGTTTCAACGGATTTTGATGGTGCCCTATTTAACGTGAATGCGGCCGTCTCTAAAGCATAACCCCAAAACGATAGCGGTAAATCGGTAAGAGACATCATAGATCGCACCATATCAAGTAAAGTACGATTACGAGATTCGGACACACCATTTCGTTGTGGTGTTCCAGGTGGCGTGAGTTGCGAGACTATCCCGCATTGTTTCAAGTGCAGACCAAACTCGTAACTCAAATATTCTCCTCCACGATCAGATCGTAGAAACTTTATTTTCTTGTTACGATGATTTTTCACTTCACTCTGAAATTCTTTGAACTTTTCAAATGTTTCAGACTTGTGTTTCATTAAGTAGATATACCCATATCTGCTCAAATCATCTGTGAAGGTGAGAAAATAACGATATCCGCCACGAGCCTCAACATTCATCGGACCACATACATCTGTATTTATGATTTCCAACAAATCTGTTGCTCTCTCCATAGTACCGGAGAACGGCGTTTTAGTCATCTTGCCCATAAGGCACGGTTCGCAAGTACCAAGTGATTCATAATCAAGTGATTCCAAAAGCCCATCAGTATGGAGTTTCTTCATGCGCTTTACACCGATATGACCTAAACGGCAGTGCCACAAATAAGTTGCACTATCGTTATCAACTTTGCATCTTTTGGTTTCAACACTATGAATATGTGTATCACTACTATCGAGATTCAATAAAAACAGACCATTCTTCAAGGGTGCATGACCATAAAAGATATTACTCATATAAATAGAACAACCATTATTCTCTGATTTAAATGAATAACCGTCTCGCATCAAACAAGATCCAGATATAATGTTCATGCTCAACGCTGGCACCAAATAACAATTATTTAGGTCTAATACTAATCCCGATGGTAGATGTAGAGGTAGCGTGCCGACCGCGATCACATCGACTTTGGAACCATTTCCCACGCGCATCGTCACCTCGTCCTTAGCTAATCTTCGTTTAATCCGTAGTCCTTGTTTCGAGTTGCAAATATTAGCAACAGAACCAATATCAAATACCCAGGTGCTACTGCGAGCATTAGTAAGGTACACATCAATAACATGTATATCACATATACCTTTGTTCACTTTGCCATCCTTCTTATCCGCCAAATACTTGGGGCAGTTCCGCTTCGAGTGTCCAGTCTGCTTGCAGTAGAAGCACTCAGTTTCAGGCTTAGGTCCAGACTTGCGTTTCTTCTCTTGAGCAGCAACTTGCTTGCCGTTCTTTTTGAAGTTTCCCTTTTTCTTCCCTTTGCCCTTCTTCTTGAAACTGGTGGTTTTGTTAACCATCAACACTTGCTCCTTCTTGATTTCTACCTCCGCAGCTTTCAGCATTGCAAAGAGCTCGGGAATAGTCTTGTTCATCCCTTGCATATTATAGTTCATCACGAAGCTCTTGTAGCTTGGTGGCAGTGATTGGAGAATTCTGTCAATGACACTATCATCAGGAAGATTAACTCCCAGTTGAATCAAGTGATTATTATACCCAGACATTTTGAGTATGTGTTCACTGACAGAACTATTCTCCTCCATCTTGCAGCTATAGAACTTATTGGAGACTTCATATCTCTCAATCCGGGCATTTGCTTGAAATATTAACTTCAACTCCTGGAACATCTCATATGCTCCATGACGTTCAAAACGTCGTTGAAGACCCGGTTCTAAGCTGTAAAGCATGGCACACTGAACTATCGAGTAGTCATCAGCTTTGCTCTGCCAGACATTCTTAACGTCGTCAGTTGCATCAGCAGCAGGCCTGGCACCCAGCGGTGCTTCCAGGACGTAACTTTTCTGTGCAGCAATGAGGATAATCCTCAGGTTACGGACCCAGTCCGTGTAATTCCTACCATCATCTTTCAACTTTGCTTTCTCAAGGAACGTATTAAAATTCAACGGAACAACAGCACGAGCCATCTATCTACAAACAAACATAGACAAGCAAAATACTATCAGGTACTAAGTTCATGATAAATTTAAGTTCAATTAATTATATTACTTAAGAACTCCCACTTAGACAGACATCTCTCTAGTCATCTAAGTGATCACGTGATCCAAATCAACTAAACCATGTCCGATCATCACGTGAGATGGAGTAGTTTCAATGGTGAACATCGCTATGTTGATCATATCTACTATATGATTCACGCTCGACCTTTCGGTCTCCGTGTTCCGAGGCCATATCTGTATATGCTAGGCTCGTCAAGTATAACCTGAGTATTCCGCGTGTGCAACTGTTTTGCACCCGTTGTATTTGAACGTAGAGCCTATCACACCCGATCATCACGTGGTGTCTCAACACGAAGAACTTTCGCAACGGTGCATACTCAGGGAGAACACTTCTTGATAATTAGTGAGAGATCATCTTAAAATGCTACCGTCAATCAAAGCAAGATAAGATGCATAAAGGATAAACATCACATGCAATCAATATAAGTGATATGATATGGCCATCATCATCTTGTGCTTGTGATCTCCATCTTCGAAGCACCGTCATGATCACCATCATCACCGGCGCGACACCTTGATCTCCATCGTAGCATCGTTGTCGTTTATGCCATCTATTGCTTCTACGACTATTGCTACCGCTTAGTGATAAAGTAAAGCAATTACAGGGCGTTTGCATTTCATACAATAAAGCGACAACCATATGGCTCCTGCCAGTTGCCGATAACTTCGGTTACAAAACATGATCATCTCATACAATAAAATATAGCATCACGTCTTGACCATATCACATCACAACATGCCCTGCAAAAACAAGTTAGACGTCCTCTACTTTTGTTGTTGCAAATTTTACGTGGCTGCTACGGGCTTAGCAAGAACCGTTCTTACCTCCTCATCAAAAACCACAACGATAGTTCGTCAAGTTGGTGATGTTTTAACCTTCACAAGGACCGGGCGTAGCCACACTCGATTCAGCTAAAGTGAGAGAGACAGACACCCGCCAGCCACCTTTAAGCACGAGTGCTCGTAACGGTGAAACCAGTCTCGCGTAAGCGTACGCGTAATGTCGGTCCGGGCCGCTTCATCTCACAATACCGCCGAACAAAAGTATGACATGCTGGTAAGCAGTATGACTTGTATGGCCCACAACTCACTTGTGTTCTACTCGTGCATATAACATCAACGCATAAAACCTAGGCTCGGATGCCACTGTTGGAGAACGTAGCAATTTCAAAAAAATTTCCTACGCACACGCAAGATCATGGTGATGATATAGCAACGAGAGGGGAGAGTGTTCGTCCACGTACCCTCATAGACCGTAAGCGGAAGCGTTAGCACAATGCGGTTGATGTAGTCGTACGTCTTCACGATCCGACCGATCCAAGCACCGAACGTACGGACCCTCCGAGTTCAGCACACGTTCATCTCGATGACGATCTCCGGCCTCCGGTCCAGCCGAGCTCCGGAGATGAGTTCCGTCAGCACGACGGCGTGGTGACGATGATGATGTTCTACCGGCGCAGGGCTTCGCCTAAACTCCGCGACGATATGACCGAGGTGGAATATGGTGGAAGGGGGCACCGCACACGGCTAAGGAACGATCCGTAGATCAACTTGTGTATCTATGGGGTGCCCCCGCCCCCGTATATAAAGGAGCCAGGGGGGAGGAGGCCGCCGGCCAAGGAGGGCGCGCCAAGGGGGGAGTCCTACTCCCACCGGGAGTAGGACTTCCTCTTTCCAAGTAGGAGTAGGAGAAGGGGGGAAAGAGGAGGAAGAGGGGAAGGAAAGGGGGGGCGCCGCCCCCCTTCCCTTGTCCTATTCGGAATAGGAAGGGGAGGGGCGCGCGGCCCCTCCTGCCTCCTTTGCTCTTCTCCCTCGAGGCCCATGTAGGCCCAATAACCCCCCGGGGGGTTCCGGTAACCTCCCGGTACTCCGGTAAAATGCCGATTTCACCCGGAACTATTCCGATGTCCAAACATAGGCTTCCAATATATCAATCTTTATGTCTCGACCATTTCGAGACTCCTCGTCATGTCCGTGATCACATCCGGGACTCCGAACAAACTTCGGTACATCAAAACTTATAAACTCATAATAAAACTGCCATCGAAACGTTAAGCGTGCGGACCCTACGGGTTCGAGAACTATGTAGACATGACCTAGAACCATTATCGGTCAATAACCAATAGAGGGACCTGGATGCCCATATTGGTTCCTACATATTCTACGAAGATCTTTATCGGTCAAACCACATAACAACATACGTTGTTCCCTTTGTCATCGGTATGTTACTTGCCCGAGATTCGATCGTCGGTATCCAATACCTAGTTCAATCTCGTTACCGGCAAGTCTCTTTACTCGTTACGTAATACATCATTCCGTAACTAACTCATTAGCTACATTGCTTGCAAGGCTTATAGTGATGTGCATTACCGAGAGGGCCCAGAGATACCTCTCCGACAATCGGAGTGACAAAACCTAATCTCGAAATACGCCAACTCAACATGTACCTTCGGAGACACCTGTAGTACTCCTTTATAATCACCCAGTTACGTTGTGACGTTTGGTAGTACCCAAAGTGTTCCTCTGGTAAACGGGAGTTGCATAATTCTCATAGTTACAGGAACATGTATAAGTCATGAAGAAAACAATAGCAGTATACTAAACGATCAAGTGCTAGGCTAACGGGATGGGTCATGTCAATCACATCATTCTTCTAATGATGTGATCCCACTAATCAAATGACAACACATGTCTATGGTTAGGAAACATAACCATCTTTGATTAATGAGCTAGTCAAGTAGAGGCATACTAGTGACTAGTTTTGTCTATGTATTCACACATGTATCATGTTTCCGGTTAATACAATTCTAGCATGAATAATAAACATTTATCATGATATGAGGAAATAAATAATAACTTTATTATTGCCTCTAGGGCATATTTCCTTCAGAAGGCCCAATAACCCCCGGGAGGGTTCCGGTAACCCCCCGGTACTCCGGTAAAATGCCGATTTCACCCGGAACACTTCCGATGTCCAAACATAGGCTTCCAATATATCAATCTTTATGTCTCGACCATTTCGAGATTCCTCGTCATGTCCGTGATCACATCCGGGACTCCGAACAAACTTCAGTACATCAAAACTTATAAACTCATAATAAAACTGTCATTGTAACGTTAAGCGTGCGGACCCTACGGGTTCGAGAACTATGTAGACATGACCTAGAACTGTTCTCGGTCAATAACCAATAGCGGAACCTGGATGCCCATATTGGCTCCTACATATTCTACGAAGATCTTTATCGGTCAAACCGCATAACAACATATGTTGTTCCCTTTGTCATCGGTATTTTACTTGCCCGAGATTCGATCGTCGGTATCCAATACCTAGTTCAATCTCGTTACCGGCAAGTCTCTTTACTCGTTACGTAATGCATCATTCCGTAACTAACTCATTAGCTACATTGCTTGCAAGGCTTATAGTGATGTGCATTACCGAGAGGGCCCAGAGATACCTCTCCGACAATCGGAGTGACAAAACCTAATCTCGAAATACGCCAACCCAACATGTACCTTTGGAGACACCTGTAGTACTCCTTTATAATCACCCAGTTACGTTGTGACATTTGGTAGCACCCAAAGTGTTCCTCCGGTAAACGGGAGTTGCATAATCCCATAGTTACAGGAACATGTATAAGTCATGAAGAAAGCAATAGCAACATACTAAACGATCAAGTGCTAAGCTAACGGAATGGGTCAAGTCAATCACATCATTCTCCTAATGATGTGATCCCATTAATCAAATAACAACTCTTTTGTCCATGGCTAGGAAACTTAACCATCTTTGATTCACGAGCTAGTCAAGTAGAGGCATACTAGTGACACTATGTTTGTCTATGTATTCACACATGTATTATGTTTCCGGTTAATACAATTCTAGCATGAATAATAAACATTTATCATGAAATAAGGAAATAAATAATAACTTTATTATTGCCTCTAGGGCATATTTCCTTCAGCTCTTCCATTTGTGACGACAACATCCTCCTCTTCATTGTCCAACCCAATTGATTGATGGGAACTTGAGCCATCAATCCTCTTCTTGTCGGACTTGAGATCGGCCACAACTTGGTTCCACTTCGGCTTGCCATTCAATATGATCCAACAATGGCTAAAAGCAAATGACTTCTTCTCCACCTCGTGATACAAAGTGGCCGCCACGCCGTCTAGCAAACAACATATGTATGAGTACGAGAATGCAAACACAAGAAGAATATGCAAATTACGACAAAATGAAGCAATTGAGCTTACGTGAGTTGCCACTCTCGTCCCACTTTGAGGGAGTTCGACCACTTGTGAGTAGTAGCCGGCGTACTTGTTCACTTCCCGTTGAATGATCCCCCAACGATGTTGGAGACTTGCCACATTGCGGGTGGTCACGATAGAATGCGGCTCCACACACTCTTTTTTTTCGTGATAATCCTTCCAAATCTTCTCCCAATACGTGTTTCACTTTTGATCAGTGATGCATATTGGATCCATTGTTGTGGCCAACCAAGTTTTGACCAACAAGATTTCCTCACCACTTTCCTTCGCCGTCTTGGTCTTCTACGTCTTCTTGCTTGAATTGGGATCAGATGTTGCCCCAACTTCAAATACGGTGGTGCCTTCCAATTCATACTCCATTCTGGTCGGATCTTCACTGTCATTGATCATGTTCGACAAGAACGTCTCCTACATGATCATGGTTTGCAAGCATTCATCATGTGAGGAATAAACTAGTGGCCTATGCAAAAATTCGATCGGGCAGGAGCAAAGAAAATGTACCGACTCTTGTTCTGTCATTCCGTCGAACATGCCACAGGCAGCCCGGGAGCTGCCGGTGCCCGTGCTCATCCGCGCCCAAAAGAGCAGCGGGGAGTCACATACGTCGACCGTCGGCATCTGCGTCGGCGGAAAGCTCTTCGGAATGGCTCAGCCGGCCGGCGAATCCTCCTCAGTCCCAATGGGGTCGGACGGTGTAATCCGTGTCGACGCTCGAATGGAAGGGGTGCGGGGTTTCATGCGCGGCGGGGGAGACAACTGCTCGACCATGATCGAACTTCCCTGCGAAGCAGCCGCCACCTTCCTCTCTTGCTGTCGGCGTCGCCGCAACTTTCGGGCGACGTTCTCTGCCTTGCAAGATGGAGCCGACGAAGGGGCGCCGACGGACGAGGTGGACTGCGTCTCCATCGCGGCATTCAGGAGCGGGCTAGACGACATCTCCGATGGTGGAACGGGACCGGTGGTGAGGATGGGGAGAAAGGGTGGAGGACGGCGAGGGATCGGACGCGGGAAAGCTTGGAGGGCGGCGGGAGGAGGAGGAAGGGTTTGGCGGATTTGGTGCAATTGGCGGCGGGGTCGAGCTATCGGGTCCGATGTGGCGTGCGTGCCCGGGCGCGCCCCGGACACCCCCATATCCACCCCATATTTGAACTGGATATGAGGGGTGCCGGTCAGCCCGGGCATTTAAGGCCCCCGTCAGCGTCTCCGGACTTCCTAACGTTGTCGTCAACTGCCACATCCCGGCTCGAAAAATCTTAACCTGATTCCCTTCCGTTTAAGAAGGCCGTCTGGATCAAAATTTCATGACCGATCAGTGATCGGGCGGCCCGCCTGGATGTATGAAGCGGGTTTGAGGCACCCAGCTGTAGATGCACGTCAATCGTTCGATCGACTCTTGTGCATGCATGCATAATGCCTGGCTGGCACTTCCGCGTAGAAACTTGACTTGGAGAGATTTTCGTAAAGTGGAACTAGAAGAACTTGAAAGATTTTCATGAAGTGGAACTACAAGAACTGGAGTGCCCATTCATCATGGATCTGATTTTGGCAAAATAACTTGTTCTCAAGCCACCAAACAGTCAGCTCTTGGTTGATCCTTACTGTGATGCCATAGAAAGTTCCTACATAACTTGTCAGTTTTCTGGAGGTCTCAAATAAAAACATATTTCAGGGTAATTCTGGTAATCAATTTTATGTGTGCTTTGCTAATAATTCTGGTAATCAATTTTGTGTTTTCTTTACAAACGGACACTGAATCCCTCGCGTCATCCCCGCTAGGGCGACTCAGGCGGCAACCAAACCCTAGCTGCCGGGGGCGCGCACTCCCGACTCCCCTCCTCTCGTCACCGACGGGCTACACCCGGGGGGCCAACGACGGTTGCGGGGGACTCCTCTCCCGCATCTCAGGGGTGGTGCGGGGCCCCTACACGTGTGGAGACGCGGGCAATCCAGCGAAGCAACGACGATGGCTGCGGTGACGGCGGTGGTGGTCAGCCCTGCCTCGGGCAATGTTGGCTGCAGGGGCATCGGGCAACCCGGTCACGAGCGGCGGTGTGCGGCGGCTGGCCCATTTCGGGCGGCGCCGCAATGCGGTCGGCAGCAGCGGCTGGCAATGCTGCGATAGCGTGCCATCTGGCTTCAAATTGGCGACGACGTGGAGGGCCTAGCGAACTACTTGGCGGCACCTCCAGTCAAATCTATTCTGGCCGGTGCAGCCGGCGGTGGTAGTCATCTCCCCCGCCGGAGGTGGTCGGCCTGAGGCTGGGTGGTCGGATCTCGAGATCCGTCATCTAGTCCCGGCTGCGAGTCAGGGAGACATAGTTGCCGGTGAAAACCTAGCTGATGACAGGCGATGGCTGTGTTATGCGTCGTTACCTTGATTAAGGCATCGCCGTGTAACTATTGTCGACCCAGTCATGCTGCTCCGGGGGGGAGGGGGGGCTAGGATCTGGTCTTCTAGATCGGACGATGGCGGCACTACGGTGTCCTTTCTCTCTTGGGAGTATCGTTTGTACTGGAAGACAGAGGCAGGAGGTGGAGCGGCTTCGTCTTGAAAAGAGCTTCGGTGGAGATGTCAAGTCATGTTGGCAGACAGGTGCTACGTTGTGTCATGCCTGTTCGGCAGGTGCTACGCGCGACAAATCTTCCAGAGTCTCCACGTCGGAATGGACGAGCGCAGGGTGGTGGCGTCGTTGGGCACCTGGTGGCATCAACGGATGGTCGGACTGGTAAGGATGATGCGGATCTCTCTTTTTTTTTCTTTTTGCAAAATGGATCTCTCTCTTGAAGATGGGACAACGGTTCGATGATAATGGCGGCTTCTAAAACGTGTGCATGTGGTGTACGCTTTGGGTCTTCTGGACCGATTGTTCGTTCCCAAATGTTATATGGATAGATGGACGACGACATCGGTTATAGTTATTGTAGGTGTCAGTGGTGGGTTCGGGTCGCTTGATTATGTTTTTGTCAGACCTTCATGAAATAATTAACCTCCTTTTCTAAAAAAAATTATAAACTTAGAAATATATAACTAGAAAAAATACTAATAAACCTACTTTTTGGACCAGGATTAGCAGTAAATCTAGATCGCCAGTGTCACGAGATTAAACTGTCACTAAGGCCCTGTTTGATAACAAAGTATTTTCTATGTATTTTGTGAATACTACAGTTTTTAGATTACCACAATATTAATTACAGCGAGCTGTTTGGCCACCTCTAAAAACTGTGATTTCAATACTGTAGTATTTGCAAAACTGTAGTTTTTCTCTGTTTTAAAAAAAGAACCCCAGACCTCTTTTAAAAAAACTGAGCACGCTAAAAAACAACTCCATGCCAAATCATGTGCCTCGTCTCTCGATGTGCATCTCCTGGCACCTCTCAGGCCTTGTTTGGATGCAGGGGTAGCTATTTCCAGGGAAAATACGACCTGGGTGGAATACTATTGGCAAAGTAAAAGCCCCGTGGAGAATCACGTGACCATTTGGGAGAGAAGGGGATGCTAGCGTCTTCTTTCGTAGCCAGAGCAGAGCAGGTCGCTGAGGCGGAGAGCAGCAGAACTTCGCGAGCGGCGCGACATCAGAAGGACAGGGAGATTTTCTCCGATGTGACGAGGCGAGGGTTTCCTAGCCGGGGAATCGGGGTGGGTTGGGGATGGAAAGGCCTCTCCCTCTCGACACCAAACGGGCCTGCGTAAAGGCCGGGGCGAAATTAACTCGCGGTCTTCCCACCCAGGGAAACGACGGGGATCCCGGGGGGATCCCTTGCTACCAAACTAGGCCTCAAAGGCTGACATTTCCCCCTAGTGGTGCCCATGACAGCACCACTAACGACGCGGAAGACCACCCAGCGTTGCAGGCCGCATGCAGTGGCACTTCGGACTAGTTCAGCTGCCTCCTTATGCTAAGTTGTAAGCTAGCTTTGTGCATAAATGTTTAGTGCATGGCCGTTCAAGTTTGTGGATGCAGCTGGTTGCTCAGTATGCTGTATGCAACGGTCAGCGAGTTGCGTACGCGCGTGATTACGACTTGTTAACAAACAGCTAACTGCGAATTTACATTACATACAAGTTCTAGCCAAACAGGTCTACAGTATTCCAAATACTCCAAAATACTACTCCCTCCGTTCCTAAATAATTGTCTTTCTAGAGATTTCAACAAGTGACTACATACGAAGTAAAATGAATGAATCTACACTCTAAAACATGTCTACATACATCTGTATGTTGTAGTCCATTTGAGATGGCTAGAAAGACAATTATTTGGGAACAGAGGGAGTACAATATATTATTAACTGTGGTATCATGCGCCTATAGAAAAAAATACTGCAGTTTTTAAACACTTTGGTTTTACAATACTTTACTATCAAACATAGCCTAATCTTGGTCAGGCTATCATTGCAAGTCTCTCTTTCACGGATGCGTCCAAGATACCCTCTCCCCTCCTCAATGAGTGTGATAGTGAGAGCCAGAGTGAGAACAAGTGACTCTAATCCCACTAACTACGGAAGCAAATACTAACCCACGTGTGACTCCCAACTAAAGCGAGTCAACTTGTGATGGGGAGTTAATTAGTAAACAAAAACGCGCAATCTATCAGAACGTGTCTGAAACCTTCCGCTATAAATAAGCTCGGCCTTGCACACTCCATCCGCAAACCAGCTCTCGCCTCCCCAGCAACACAAGCCACCACTTGAATTGAACCTCAAGCGCAGAGAGGAGGAGCAATGAAGTACGGACACCCCTGCAACAACAGCTCCAACAACAAGGAGAAGAGGCCTCCTCTGAAGCGGGGCCAGCTCAAGGTGCAAATAGCCAAGACCCTGGGCAGCCTCGTGGTGCCCGGCGTCAGAAACAGCTTCAGAAGATGAGATGGCCGGCCGGTCCGAGCAGCAGCTTCTCGACCAATCTAGCTAGAAGTGTGGTGTGGTGCTTGTTATGCATAGGTATCGTGTGCAAGTTGAAGCAGAGTGGTTTCAGATAGGTGCTTGCTGTTGCTGGTTTCGTTCGAGTTTTCCCCTTCCCAGCCCCTTCCCTTTCTGCTGGCTTTTGAGGTTAGCTCGGTGGGTTAGATCTCGCACCCTCGGCAATTATGCTGTTCACGGGTGAAGAGACGGAGATGGAGCTTCGTCTTCGGAGTAGCTAGCAATGTGTATTACACCCCACTTTGATGATGGTAATGGAGTCTGTAACTGAGATATCTTTTGCGTGTTCTATTTCTAAGATCGATGTGCCTCTCTTTTCATCTGTATTGTCCAACTCTGAACTGAAATACAACGGGGAGAAGGACTGTACATGTCTCATTGTAACTCTGTCTGGGCGCGCGTGTTTGTTGGACTCGCTCCCCCGTGGACATGGAAACAGCCGCGCCCCTATGCACACTGGACTCCTGCCCGCCGTCTGCCGTGCAAATAGCCGCGCCAGACAGACTCTTCAATTAGCACGTACATGAGCAGCATATAGCCTGCATTTCAGCAGCGCGTAAACGTGAAGATCTTTGGCCTTTACTAATTAAAAAAGTATGAGTATAACTCTTGAAAAATAATCTTGCTTGAAGAGTTAGACCTCATCTACGAAAAAGTGCATATCTGGTGGCCTAGCTCCACGGAGCCTTTTATTTAATTTATTTCAGCGAATAACATAAGAAAATCTGAAAAAAATACAGATAAGCATATATTTGTAGTATACACATATAAATTTCATGAACTATATGTTCACTCGTAATGTACACAAAAAAGTCAAATACATAGATTTAAAAAATGTTGCATTTTGAGCCAGATTTTGTGTGTGCGTCTCATGCCAATAATCGCGTTAGTTAATGAAACTTTACACATGCTTGAAGAACATGTATATATTTATAGAAAAATAATAGAGTTGTCGATCAAATCCGGGCGAGGACACCGCCAACCACGCGTCTTTGGTGACGATGGAGGGGAACTGGGTGGCAATGTTTGCGAGGCTCTGACGACTCTAGTGGCAAGCCGATGTCATGGATTAAGAAGGGCACCCATGACACCGAGGCGTTTGGCTCCAGCAAGGCGCCCGTCATCAACATCTCCTCCGGTGAGAATTTGTGTTAACAAAGTGATAGTTAGTTTATTTCAGTATTTTTATGTTTAACATGGAAGTGTTATGAATAAATAATCATTACGTTATCCAAATCTAGTTTGAAATGACTGTTTGCACAAATTTACTGTTTTGAGAAGTTAAAATTTGACAACAGGACTGTGTGCAAAGAGTCTATAACTCGTCAAAATTTGAGGGATTAAGTATCAACTAGTGGTTCGAGTAGTTCACCTTTAGTAGAAGAGCTAGAGATGCTATAAGACCCAGGAGCCATGACACGCAGACACGAGCCGGATTTGCCAGTGTTAGTGATACCACTTTGTTTGTCAAAAGCAGATAGATGTGAGTGCCATTTTTTAGATGGCTTTGCGTGATGCTAATCAATCTACTCCAGATTCTGCCTCTAGCGAACTATCAGTAAGTACGAGATATCATGCATCTCAACAACCAGAATAAGATCCCTAAGTTGGTTGCTCTTTCCAGATTTGTTCAATATTACAGTTGTGCTATCTAATGTGGAATGCACGATCGAGTCATTAAAATACCGGAGCTAGATCTCGAACAAGCCAGTAACACGGGGCGTTTACAGATGAGCATCCATCCTCGCAAGCATAATTTGTTAGCAGACCACTAAGCTGCATCACATCGCCACATAATGCCACTACAAATACACATACCCCGGCGAAAGTAATCAACGATCAATAAAGTGTAGCTAGATCTTTGGGGTGATACATGCGATGATTACGATCATGGGTTAGGCTGAAAGTTAGCTCGATCAGCGGTAATGATATCTGCAGAGAAGCTCGGTAGAGTATCTCGTACCAAACCACTGCCACTTGAAAAGCTCTGGAAGATGCTCCACTTGTCAATTAAGTGAGTGGCATCTCAGATGTGCCTTACATGAAGAGGTTTGTGTTGAGCTAACCGGAATAACTAATGTACATACGTTGCAGTAACGATGGCATAGTTCAGACATACGCATGATTCAACCACACATTTTTTCTTTTGAGACATCAACCACATTTTTCTGGCATTGCGTGCGAGCATACCGGATGCATGTGTAGATCGGCATTCTCCGTCATCAACTCAATCGTGGCCGGTCAAATGGTAACGTACCACCATGGTAAATATGCTAGCCTAACTGCCCAGAATCTCCGAACAGAATGCCTCAAAAAATAAAACTCTGAACAGAAGAAAAAAGAACTTCAGAACTTCATTCCCAGCCTTGATGGCACGGCAACGTGAGTACGTGACGCGGTCTCAACGAGGTCATGCATACGTGCACCGCACAACAATGCTGCCGAAAAGTGGCAGGGGTTCCCCGCCTTTCGGTTCGTTCCTGGTCTCTGAGATGTTCCGTTCAATACCACTGTGGGTCAAAAGCAGTTTACCGGGAAAGAGATGCTAAGTTGAGCAGCAGAATACGTTGTTAGGTTTGTGCATCGTTCCATTTATATCCATTTTATCCTCAGTGAGCCGGTACACACGACACATATGCATGCCAGCGGTAGATGCGCATGCATGCACCTCGCGTCTCCGCCCACGCGTCCGACGACTCGATTGGGCTGTGCGTAGGTCCGACGCCGGACCAGGGGCCGGGGGGCGTTGTCTCGTTCCCCCAGAGCCGTGTACGGTAGGCCGCTCAGTCCGTTGGACCGGCCACTCTCCATCGTCCATAGTCCAAAATGCATCATGAAAGTGATGAAAGTGCGCAAAGCCCTTGATGAAAATGCTTGGATTCTTAAGATGAGTCATAATACCGTCGTCTCCGGTGCTCACATCTGCCAATTCTTTACGTTATGGATGCTTGTGCATGACCTACATTTGGATGCATAAGCTGACGATGACATTATTTAGAAACACACCAATTACGGGATCTACTCGACGGCCACCGCATACAAGGCACAGTTCCTAGGTTTGATGCTTTCGCCCATGGATTTTATGATCTGGTAGGCTTGGGCAAGGCACAGTTCCTAGGTTTGATGCTTTCACCCATGGATTTTATGATCTGGTAGGCTTGGGCAAGGCACAGTTCCTAGGTTTGATGCTTTCACCCATGGATTTTATGATCTGGTAGGCTTGGGCAAGGCACAGTTCCTAGGTTTGATGCTTTCATCCATGGATTTTATGATCTGGTAGGCTTGGGCAAGGCACAGTTCCTAGGTTTTATGCTTTCACCCATGGATTTTATGATCTGGTAGGCTTGGGCAAGGCACAATTCCTAGGTTTGATGCTTTCACCCATGGATTTTATGATCTGGTAGGCTTGGGCCTCTCCCAAGATCAAGTTCTTCACTTGGTTAGCTGTTCAAGACCGAATTTGAACCGTCGACGGATTGGAGTGGCGCGGTTGGAAAAACTGTGGGCTTTGCCCGCTTTGCAGACGAGTTGGCGAGACGGGTGCGCACCTCTTCTACAAATGCCGCTACACCATTCGGCTATGGAACTTGGTCATCCTTGAATTCGGTCTTGCGCACATGAACACCTCCTCTTGGCACTTGGATGGATCCATTTTGAAATGGTGGGACAAGCGAACCAGCTTGCAAAACCCAAATCGACGAGCGTTGGCCTCCCTTACAATGCTTGTTTCTTGGACAATCTAGAGCGAACGTAATGCTCGGGTCTTCCGACGCAAGAGTGCGCCGCCTCCAGTCCTCATCCGTGCTATCATCAATGACGCCAAGCTTTGGGTTCTCGCGGGTGCTAAAAAACTGGGGTGTATTGTTGTGCGCGAGTAGTTGCCATGCCGCGCGTGTGGGTCATTTGTAACACTCTAAAACTCTTCTCTCTTATTTAATGAATGAGTCAAATCTTCTACCTTCTTTTCGAAAAAAATGCATGATGCCTGGTTGGCACCGCGTAGAAACTTGACTGGAGATTTTTCGTGAAGTGGAACTAGAAGAACCGGAGTATATCCACGGTGGATCTGATCATTTTGTTTTTTTTATTCCTCACTTGCGCATAGTTTTGGTCTTACTAATTTTGCTATTTGTCGGCGTGTCTTTTGTGTTTGTGCGATGATGATGCATCATAGCTATGCAGAGATTGAAAGTGTGCTCATTGTGGTTATATTCTGTTGATGCTTTATTTTAAGCCAATAAAATCCAGGTTTTGTCGGAAAAAAAACATCCATACGAACATGCACGTGGCGGTACGGAACTAGCTAGTTCAATTCAATCATGTGCTGGAGCCAGCTACATACTCCTACGTGGTTTCTGTATGAGTTTCTGTTGATCAGGTTTACGCATGGGACGAGCCACGGGCTGTGCGTTGAGCTTTCGCGCGTGCTGTAACCTGGCTGCCTCGCACCTCCTGCGGGATTCGGATGACGGGGTAAAAGCGCATCGAGAAAGGCGATCGAGGGCGCAGCGCACCACTGCCATTGGCACCGTCCTTCCCAAGCAACGCGCGGTGCCGGCCACATCACCAGTCACCACCTGCCCCCGGACCCGCGCTTGGATTGCTCCGTTTATCCATTTTGTCCTCTACTGCTCGGCTTCTCACCAACGGGAGGTCCAGTCGCTTTCGCCACTCACCCCCTGTCCTGGCGACTTGCAGAAGACACACGAGTCAGAGTACTCTAAACCTCGGCACGAAGCAAACGGGCAGTGGTCAGTGGATTCGAGTGCGTGGATGCATGGTGCCAGGCTGGAAGCTGGCTGGGCTGGCACCCTCGCGTAGATACCAGTACTAGTATATTTTAAAAATTAAGATTGTGGTAAAGCAGAAAGATAATCCTCTGTGGTGTGGAGTAGTCTCTAGTCAATTTGGTTCTAGCCGCACGGTGGTACTCGCTGTGATAGTAGTTAATCAAGTTTACGCACGGGCCACGAGTTGTGTGTTGTGTTGAGCTTTCCCGCGTGCTGGAGCCTCGCTGCCTCCCGTCTCCTACCGGAATTGAACCACCCGCGTGTATGCATCCTAGCCACTCACCACCAGCCCCCGGCCCGGCACCGGCTTGCCACTCGAGTAAAACAAGAGTACCACCACGGCCTTGATCGCCTGACCATCTCCAGTCCACACTCCCAAGTCCAAGTCACCCCCCGAGTCATCCTCCTCGACTTCTCCTCCTCATGCATCCGGCCGCGACCGGTTGGTGCAGTGGACTCCGGCACGTACCGCCCCTTCGGCCCTTTCCCGGCCCCGTCCATCCCTCCTTGGCTACCCCATTTGCTTCGCTATTTATACCCCTACCAGCCGGTGCCAATTTAGTCCTCAGAGCACACAAACTCCTTCCTCACCAAGCCACCGGGCCAGAAAGAGCGCAGCCGCAGAGTGCGAGCAAGCAGCTAGCACACCTCTGCTGTTGCAAGCCCGCAATGTCGACTAGCGGCCGCGCTCCGGCCAACCGCTGCGTCTGCAAGACGCCGTCGGGGAACCCGCTGCCGCGGCGGGGCCAGGTCAAGGAGAGCATCGCCAAGCACATCGTGGCGGCCGCCGTGGCCACGGCGTCGGCGCTCGTCTGCGATGCGGGCGGCAAGAAAGGCGGGGCCGCCAAACAGCCCGCCGCGCCCGCCGGTGCCAAGAAGAAGAAATGAGAAGCCGATGGTCGCAGCAAAGTGTTATGGTATGGTATGCGTTGGCGCTCAAGCCCTACTACTTTTGTTAAGGTTTGTTCATCTAGTGATCACCACCTTGACGTGACGTCTATCGCTGTCTTGTAACGTGCATGCGAGGATAAGTTTTTTTTTTCCCACTTCATCGCGGATCTTGTCTTGTTGTTCTGCTATGTTTTGTTCTTGTTGTTTCGTCGTCAGGGATGTACGTACTAGGGAGAGGTCGGCAAGTATTATCGCCTGACATTTCCCTATTATATGTAATGTGTACTACTACATATACAGTGCTAGTGTGGATTAAGTGTTTTTGGTGGTTCCCCTGATCTCCCTAATCAAAACATGCATGCATGCACGATCACGCTCTTGGGGGTGAATTTGTCAGCTATGGACGCCATATGGCACATCACACAGAAAGTTACACTGTACTTGCGACAGGCTGCTGTTACTACTTCTGTAAAGAAGGTACCCATGCCAACACATAAAGAACTTGGGGAAAGGTATGGGTGTTGTTAAGAAAGATCTCGTGAAAGATACGGGAGTATAAAACATGAGTTGACCGACGTGTTGGTGAAAAGAAGGAACGATGCGATGGCGCTCAAGCTTATACGTTTAGAATTGAGTCAATTACACCACCGGTGCCACAACTTGGCATGAAAAATCAGCTTAGTGCTAAAACTTGCGGCATACATTGAACTGGTGCCATAACTTGGCTTTGACGTACATATACGGTGCAAATCACGTTTCTATACAAACAGGATACTGATTAGGCACGCCAACATGGCACGGGGCCTGCTGTCAGCGACTAGCGGCAAAGTGGACGTGTGGCCTGCTTTTTTTGCAAAAAATAAACCTCGAAATATTGTTCTCACGAAAAATACTATGCCATGGCTGCAAGGGTCCACTTGTCAGCCTCCCACAAATAAATGAAAATTTGGTACGTGAGTGACTCAACAACTGCCCTGTAGCTAGCAGCAGCGCAAGTATAACCACCTGACAATCAGCCACATTTATTAATAACTGGATGCTGCTGCTGTATATTTTTTGACTGCTAACTAGGTTGCAGTCCCTACATCTCATTTTGCACTTCTCTTTTCAAAAATTTATAGAATATATGTAAAATATAATAGTGTGTTATAAATGATATATATGTATAAAACAATCGTGTATGGATTTAGTATTCATCCATATATCAAATTATGAAGTACAAACTTGTTTATGTAATAATTTGCATATTGAATAAGAACATATATTCGGTAAATTCTTATATAAGTTTAAAATTGGTCACAGTTCCATCCAAATATTTATGTAATATACTACAAAAGTTTCATGCTTAAAGTAAGTGTTTATAAGAGTTTAAAAATGTTCACTATTAAAAAGAATCATGTTGTGTATAAAAATGTTCATGCTTTAAGAAAGTTTTTTATTTTACTATATATTTTCATAAATTCTTAAATAAGTTTTAAAATATTCACGTAGTATATAAAAGTGTTCATGCTTTAAAAACATATATTCATATAATGTAAAAATAGTTGGCTGGGATTACAAGCAGCGATATGTAGCACATGCCACCATGTGTGAGTGGCCACCACACCACCCAACAACGTTACTTTTTTTTTAGGAATTTATAAAATATATATTCTATTTCAATAAATGCTAATAAAAGTTTAGAATGTTCATGAGTTAAAAAATAATAGTATATGAAAGTTTTCACTGTCATTTTTAAATTTATTTTACTTTAACGCGCGGTTACAATTTACATGTATTTTTTTTTAACAAAAATAACGTTGTAAAATGGATCGCTGGGACTCCAGCCCACTGAAGTCAGAACGGTTGTATGCCTTTTGTATCAGTTAATCACAAGTAATGATGTTGGATGTATTTGTTTGGCCGGCGGTAAATGGGTCGCTGGGACTCCAGCCCACTTACAAGTAATGATGTTGGGTGTATTTGTTTGGCCTCAGGTCACGTGATCGAAAATAGGCCCCATCTGCGAGAAAAAATGGGTCGCTACCAGGTGCTTTTTCATGAGAAAAAATATACCGATGGTTTTTCTTGCTCAAATAGCAGACACACGTCGTCCAGTCGCACACATCGGCGTGCCTAATCAGCACCATGTTTGTATAGAAACGTGATTTGCACGGTATATGCACATCAAAGCCAAGTTATGGCACCAATTCAATGTATGCCGCAAGTTGTAGCACTAAACTGACTTTTCGCGTCAAGTTGTGGCACCGGTGGTGTAATTGACTCTTTAGAATTAGCTCTCGGTCCACATGTGTTTCAACATAATTTATATCTTCCGATCTGAATATTTACAAGCCAGAACAAGATCTCACCCCCTGACCGAAAGTAATACTCCCTCCATTCCACAATGTAGTGCCTATAGATTTTTGTGAAAGTCAAACTTTGCCAACTTTGACCAAGTGTATAGAGAAAATGGTCTACATCTAAAATACCAAACATGTACATTCTGAAAATATAACTCATGATGTATCCAATGATGTGCATTTGGTATTCTAGATGTACCTACTTTTCTCTATAAATACGGTCAAAGTTTGTAATGTTTGACTTTTGTAAAAATTTATAGGCACTACATTATGAAACGGAGGGAGTACTAGTACCTCGAAGCGAGCCACCGGGACACGCCATCGATCAATCATATCGCTGGAAAGCCTGGAATCACCTGTGTGCTCTTGGTGACAACTGACAACTGCTGATGTACTCGCTCACTCGTCAAAAGTGTACTCAGACAAAAGTTTTGGAACGAAGACGCACGTAGCGTCCGACTTTAAATTAATAAAGCCCCAAGGCAGCATCCACAAACGGTTTCGAACCTTACAAACCATAATGACAGAAGTTCCACGGGCTCAACGTCCCGGCAAAGGCAGAGTTGCAAGTAGCTAGAAAAGCAGAAACATAAACGCGCGACATAGCAAAAGACAACGTAAAAGACTCAAGCTTGCAATCCTTGATGCCTCGCTTTCACCATGCACAACTTAATCTGCTTCATGATCTAGATCATGCTGTCCTTGTCACGCTGCTTTCCCAATGGCGCCCAAGCATGTAAGAAAATGTGGCATTTGAAGAGAATATCAGCTGGGTGTGTTGTTCAATGATAATTTTGTTCCGCACCGTCCAAATCGACCATAACAGCGCCCATACGCTACGCCACAACAACCTCGCATTGGCACCCCTATGTGCCTTCAGCAAATTCAGTAAGTCATCGCTAGTTTGCGGGTTCCAATTCTGCTTAAAGGTCTCCCTAACCGCGCTCCACGCAAATCTAGCTAAACAGCACCCGAAGAACACATGGTTAGCGTCTTCCCCGAGGCCGCAAATGGCACAAGTCCCGTTCGCCGGCCCGTTCCGCTTGGCCACATTATCGGATGTTGGAAGGCGATTACGAAACATTTGCCACAAGATAATCTTGATCTTGAGGGGAATGTCAGCCTTCCATAGCCTCCTAGCCATATCTAGCACATTCCCCTCCGTCAACTTCTCATATAAGGATTTGACCGAGAAGGCGTCGACGACTATAATGTTAGTGTCTGTTGCCAGTTGATACAGCTCCGGGTGGGATTGCCACAGCGGGGTTTGACCCCTCCAGCAGTCGAGCCAAAACCGCGTGGATGAGCCGCTATTTAGAAACATTAAAACTGTGCACTAATCCAGGCCTCTCAGGCCATTAGCGTTCTGAACCATTGGATCTTCTTCTTTGGGCATTTGTGGCCGTTAAATTCCCACGTGGGGTTTGTACATTGAGCACCGAGCGACCGAACTGGAATGGGCCGCTGCTCCGGGAACAAATTCGGACGCTTCCTGTGATTTTGGGCCCAGTGAACTGTTATGTGTGACCCAAGGTCCATCTAATCGTGGAACCGGCGCAACCCTTTGCTTCTGGGCAGACAAAGCTCCGGGCGACGCGGGAGACGAAGGTACACGGAGAGGAAGAGGCGTAGCCAAACGAGCGAAGCATTGATGCTTAAGAGCCACGGTGTTGCGTTTAATGGCCACGGAGGTGCGCGGGCCTCCTCTTGGCTTCCGAGCTGACACCACTATGGGTACGTACGTTACTGCCCTTCCACCTCCTCCTTACCTTTACGAGCCTATTTATCTCTGCTTCAAACCCTGCCCATCACCTATCTTCTCCGCACAATGGCGACCTCCTCTTTCCTGATGATGGGTGGGAGTTTCGCGTTGGCTTCCTTCACCGTTGGAGTGCTCGTGGCCCATGAAGGAATCGGCGGGGAAGGAGAGGCAGACTGCCACTGTAGTCTCCTCCAGCCTCTTTCCCCCTTCTACCAGTGTCATACGATTGCCTGGATCCCATCCTTGCCATTTGCCACCGCACCATGTTCGAAAAGAAGGCACACAAGAGGCAAGTCTCTTTTTCTTTTACTTCCGCAAAATTTCAACCATGGTTGCAAGGCAAATTTGAGAGCGGTACCGACCATGAGGGTCAAAAGTCAAAGTGTTAGCTCTTCTACGTGACGGCAACGGAGGTACGTCGCTGACGACCAGATGATGATCAACTTTTCGTAGGTAGTTTAATTACTAAATCGTCAAAACGGTGCAGATCAGAGTTGAACGTATTTTCTTTGTGCAGATTAATTCCTGTTAATTCTACAATTTTCAGGTCTCTCTATCTTGGTGCATGGCTCAGTTTATAGGAATGAAAAGGGTGCATGTGTATGATGTTCTCTGTTAAAACTGATTTGATCCATGTATTTTGATTGCTGCTTGTAGTGATTGATTTTCAAAATTGAAGAACAGAAGTATAACTGTCTAAGCCCGGCGTTCAGAACAAGGAGACATAAAAACCGCAGAGTAAAGCACCTGTTAATGCTATTTATACGGGAGAATTTCTACGACAGCACTGCTCATGTTGGAGGTAAATTCAACTACTTTATCTGTGATGAACTTATATTATATCTGCTCATTTGCGTTGATTGGTACTATTTCCTGCAGGTATTACATAATTTGAATCTTAAGTATAATGAGCATAAATATTGACCGCGAGATGAGCTGCTCCATATTTGTTGTGAGAGTGCTTCTCTTAGTTTCTGTACAGTTTCTAAACAACATTTCTTCTTTTAAACAACAGTTCTTTTTTTCTTTTGTGAAAATGTACAACATGTACCATTCTTCAATAATTATTTAGATGGCATAATAAA
This sequence comes from Triticum timopheevii, assembly GCA_963921465.1. Taxonomy (NCBI): domain Eukaryota; kingdom Viridiplantae; phylum Streptophyta; class Magnoliopsida; order Poales; family Poaceae; genus Triticum; species Triticum timopheevii. The sequence goes on along the minus strand of OY997266.1, from coordinate 500,623,407 downwards.
CATTTCTCAGATGATATATATTCCCGAGAAAAAACTTTAGATAAAGTGCACCATTATTAAACTTCCATCTTCTTTTTCTTTCTGGACAAAACCTTACCGAAAAAGGATTTCACCTCAATCGACATCCAAAACCGATACAAACACAACACCCACACCACACTCACACACCCCCAAGGCCAGATACATAGGTACCAAAGGGCTACAACAACAACAACAACAACACGCCGTACGACTCGAAATATACTATAGGAGAAGATACAGAGCCGTCGGCGCCCTTCCAATGAAGATATCGTGAAGAAGTGAACTTTAGGCTCCACAAAACCGAGCGCTCCAAGACGGTGCCTTAGGAAAGGAAAAGACACGGCAGCGCCGCCACCGTCTGATCGAAAGATCAGATTTTCATCCAGAGCGCATCGAAGGTAGGGAGCAACCACAACGGAGGCTTCAGGAAGATGGCGACGCCCACATGCGCTGCCTCCGCCGATCTGGTGAAACCAGACAGGGTTTTCACCCCGGCACGCAGACTCCGCCTCCGACAAAGAACATCGAGATGGCAGCCACCACACCGCCCATGCGGCCATGGCCACTAGCCTCCCACCACCCGTGCCATCGCCCATGGAACAAGATGCCCAAAAGATCCATCATGATTGAGTGATGACCAACCGGCAACCAAGTCGGAGAAGAGGACCAACTTTTGAAATTGTTGTATGGAAAATTGGATAATATCCTCGCAATGGTTGGTGGTTTTTTAGCCACTTGATCCTACCAGTATATGTTTCAAATCAATTGGGCCATTGAATTTTATGAAAAAATATTCTTACTGGACTCCATCAATATATGGATGGTATCAGATATAAATTGTGTTCCAAAGCAAAGGACATAGATTTCTGTCCAGATGAAGAGGCTATTCAATTTTCAGTGTTATAGATTTCTTGATTATGCATGGAAGATAGCTTATACAATGTGACCTTACGATAGAATGTCGAGGAGCATGTTGGATTCACAAATAACGAACCACTTTTAATTGAGTTATTATATTTACGAATGGATGGACATGATTGAAAATCTTATAATATATACATTAGATGTTGTCGTACCTTAATGTAGTTATAGCAATTCATATCATCACAACTTAGAAACGGATGGGCGTGGCAACGCGCGTCGTCATGGTCTAGTTTACGTTAAACTGGGCACCCACCGTAAAGGCCGATCTCACAGCTTGGATCCCGTTCCAAAACAATGATCCCTTCGACTTAGCCTTGAAAAGATTTCCGTCCGGGAAATATTTTGCCCCAAGGATATCCGCCTAGAGTCCCGACTCGTTTTGGGCAAGGCACCACCACCATTTGGTGAGCAGGGCAACATTCATGAGCTTAGAGTTCGTGTTTCCCAAACCACCGAATTTTTTTGGTTTGCAAACCGCGACTCATTTCACCAAATGGTACTTGCGTTTCGTCCCAGTTTCTTTCCAAAAGAACTGGGAACCGGGAATGCTACTCGACAAAAGTTGAACCAGGGAAAAGGCATCTGCCACTCTGCCTAGGACTTAAGTTACAGTTTGTGGATGCTGCTACTCGTTTTGCTCGTAGGACCTGTGGCGATAGGGGCGGCGTGCTTCGTAGCATTGGTCAGGTAGTATGGCCTTTGGACGAGAGTCACGAGACGATCTTGAGGCAGCAAGCTGCGAAGATGTTGCATTCTAAACTTGTCGACATCTCAGTAATCCCTTGTTCTTCAATACGCCACACTGACGTATCCCATCATGCTGTTACATAAAATGTCGTCTAGAATTACTGGTTGGAGAGGAACACTTCTTTCCTCTGAAGCTAAGCTGGTGTTGATCAAATCTTGTCTAGCTTTTTATTTTTTTTTGCGAGAAAACTGCTAATCTATTCATCGGCTGTCAAGATAGCGCCAAAACCATCATTACATCCATGTCCGTAGACCATCAAATCTTGTCTAGACTGTTTGCCTATCTATATATTATCCCTTTTTGTGTTTGCCATGGCTGCTGGAATGCAGGACGACGCGCTGTGGTACCCGGTTTCGATCAGCCAGATTGGCGATGCGATTCGGGTGGGTGATTTGGCCGGGGCGGCACCTCCGCCACCATCGCCGCCGCCCCCCTCCCCGCCTTCTGCTGATGAGGATGGGGGTGGTGGCCGTCGGGATGCAAACGGGGGCCCGCCGGCGCCGCCATCCAGGGCCTCGCCGGACTCTTCTTCGGCGAACTCGGCCCCTTCGCCGCCGCGGCCGCAGCAGGGTGGTGGATTTCGAAATCGTGTGGACGGTCAACATGACCAGGTGGACTGTACGGGGACTGTACGGGGACTGTTTCGGATGATACGGTTGACACGACCCTGATCGTGGGTGAGGTCAGCGTGGAACGCCCGTTGGGGGTGGAGCGTGCTCTAGGCGCTTCGATAGGCATGGAGGCTCCCTCAGTGGAAAGCAGGGTCGGCCCTCATCAGAGAGGGGGCCGGGCAGGCTACGCGCCAAGGCTGCTGGTTCGTGAAGATTCGGTGGCCTCGATCAACCAACCGGAAGGGGAGATCGCGCCGCCCCTGACAATGAGTGGGCAGACAGCGCTGGGCCAGGTCGGGTCGTGTCCGATGGTGGGGCCTAGCAGCCCTGTGGGCGCAGGAGATGCGCCTGGGATCAGAGTGGGCGATTGGGAGCTACGCCTCTCCAAGGTGGAGGGAAGCCCGCTGCGGGGGCCATGTGCACTGACCGAGGAGGATCTTGACAGCGACAACTGTGGCAGTTCCGTGCTGGTGGATTTGCCAGGTTTTTCGGAATCTGTGGAGGGACTCGTGGGGCTCGAGCTGCATGGGGATGTGACACCGCCATGCACGGAAGGCACTGGATGGTTTTTGGTTAGCCTCTCTGAACATCTTGAGGAAATAAATCTGCCGCCCGTCCTGGCCGTGCCGGACCCGTCTCCTGAGGATAGGGCGATCCAGCTTTGCAATGAACTCAGGGGCAACATCACGCCGATCCTGGAGCAGCCCACATCCAGGGGCCTTGCGGTGAAGCAGAGAAGGCCGCGCCAGAAGAAGGCGCCGGTAACAACTCCCAGGCGCAGCGTGCGGCTTGCCAAAGGAGGCCAGGGCTCTCGGGCTTCAAAACAACAAGCGGTCCTGATCAAGAAGCTATGTCTAGCGAACGAGGCAGATCTGATAAGCGATGACACCCTGGAAGCATACGCCAGGCTGTTCGACAAGCCGCTCATGGACTGCCATGTCAAGGCGATTTTGGCTATGTTTGGGTGGGAGGAATCCATCCTTCCTCTTCAAGGGGATGATGATACGGTGGTCGAGGGCCATTAGCCCCTAGTGCCATGGTGGATGTGGGATGCTAAAATGACTACGCAACCTCCTAAAATCCTGGTGTGGAACGTGAGAGGGCTCAACTCCCCGGCGCGTAGAAACACTATCTTCCAAGCGGTAGACGCGGCCAAAGTGGACTTAGTGTGTCTTCAAGAAACAAAGATGGAGGTCATCTCGGATGATATTGTAAGACAAACCCTTGGCAATAGATTTGAAAATTTCTATTATGTTCCGGCGGTGGGCACTAGAGGGTGAATTCTACTTGCATGGGATCATTTGGTGGTATCCGTCACCAATACTCACCTAACGGCAAATACCCTTACGGCACTCGTCCAACAGGAAGGGCTTCCCATGTGGTGGATTACCGGGGTCTATGGGCCTCAAGGTGATGCAGAAAAGGTGGCTTTTCTTGAGGAGATTCGGGACGTCAGAGACCTCCATGCAGGGCCATGGGCGATTGTGGGCGATTTCAACTTGCTTGTCAATCCAGAGGACAAGAATAAGGCAACATCCAATAGACGCATGATGGCTAGATTCCGGGCCATGCTCAATAGGCTCGAGCTCAAAGAGCTATACCTCAATGGAAGGCGCTACACGTGGAGCAATGAACGTAGAAACCCAACGATGGAGAAAATAGACCATGTTTTCGTTACAAACTGCTGGGAGGATATATACCCGAAGAGTATGCTAACTACGCTCGGTACGGCAATCTCGGATCACTGCCCATTGCTTGTGGACTTGGATGCTGACTTTGAGGTGGGCCACCAATTCAAATTCGAGTGCTTTTGGCCCAAAGCTCCAGGATTCTTGGACACGGTGGAACAGGCGTAGCAATCCATCCCCTCGGTGGGCAACCCGTTTACAGTGCTGGACAACAAGCTGCGGGCAACAGCAAAGGCGTTGCAAAGTTGGAGTGACCGTTGGATTGGTAACACCCGTCTCCAGATAGCATTGGCAATGGAAATCATATCAAGGCTGGATGTGGCGGCAGAATCTAGGGGGCTGTCGGATCAGGAGCATGGACTCCGCAAGCTGTTAAAAAGGAAACTGCTAGGGCTTTGCTCCTTGGAAAGAATGATTGCCAGGCAAAGATCGTGCTTGCTTCATCTGAAGGTGGGGGACGCAAACACTGCTTTCTTCCAAAGACACGCGAGACATAGGCAGAGGAAGAACTCTATAACTGTCATTCATCACAATGGTGAGATCTTCACTGGGCAGGAGAGGATAGCGGATGCGGTGGATGTATATTTCCAGGATCTGATGGGAACAACAGGGGCTAGAGAAGCAAACATCAATCTGGACGCGCTTGACTTACCATCTATGGATTTATCAAGGCTTGAGGCACCATTTATGGAGGAGGAAGTTCACAAAGCCATCAAGGGCATGCCTCTGGACAAGGCGCCGGGACCCCACGGGTTCACCGGCAGATTCTACGCAACTTGTTGGCATATCGTGAGGATGGATTTCATGAGGGCGCTTGAGCATTTTCATATGGAAGATATGCGGGGCATGGCTACAATCAACAAGGCTCTGGTCACGCTGCTACCAAAGAAGGCCGGCGCAATGGACATCAAGGAGTACCGGCCGGTTAGCCTCATTAGTGGACCAATCAAAATCTTTGACAAAGTCCTGGCAATGAGACTCACGGAAGATCTTCCAAAGCTCATCGGGCAACACCAAAGTGCGTTCGTTAAGGGACGATCCTTGCATGACAACTTCATGCTTGTGCAGTGCACGACACGTCGTCTACACGTGTTGAAATCCCCAACGGTTCTTCTGAAGTTGGACATCACCAAAGCTTTTGACTCGATAAGTTGGCCTTTTGTCATCGAGGTACTGAGGCGTTTTGGATTCGGAGAAAAATGGATTGCATGGATTTGTGGGCTGCTTGCCACTTCCTCCACAAGGATCATGGTGAATGGCATTCCTGGCAAACCGATTCTGGCATGTCAAGGTCTAAGATAAGGGGACCCTCTATCACCTATGCTCTTCATCCCGTGCATGGAGCCTCTCAAGGCCATGTTCAAATATGCCATGGACAGAGGACTGTTGGCACCGCTGGCGAGGAACGGATTGCAACAGAGGGTATCTATGTTCGCGGATGATGTAGTGGTGTTCTTCAAACCCAATGAGCTGGAAACAAGGACGTGCCGGGATATACTTGCGCTATTTGGGAAGGCCTCCAGCCTTGTTGTCAACATGGCCAAAAGTGTGGCCTTACCGATTCGATGCTCTCAGGAGGAGATGGATCTGGTCTCCTCTTCCTTGGGTTGTGCCAATGCCGCATTCCCGTGCAAGTATCTGGGGATGCCACTCACGATAAGAAAACCCACCGCGGCGCAACTTCAAGATCTAGTGGACAAAGTTGCGGATTGCCTGCCAATGTGGAAAGCAGCTATGCTGCCAAAGAGTAGCAGATTGCTGTTAATCCAATCGGTACTATGTGCCATCCCGGTGCACTCGATGCTGGCTCTGGACCTGCCAAGGAAAACGTTAGTGGCGCTAACTAAGATCTGTAGAGGCTTTCTGTGGTGAGGAAAGAATGAAGCAAACGGTGGGTCCTGTGCAGTCGCATGGGACGAAGTATGTACGCCCAAATGGGCAGGCGGACTGGGGGTGCCCAACTTGTTTTGGATGAATAAAGCACTACGGGCAAGATGGCCATGGCTACAAAAGGTTGACAAGGAGAGGCCCTGGGCAGAATTCTCCATCATGGTGCCAGCTAACTCACAAGCTTTGGTGCAAGCAGCTGCGCGGTCAGTAATCGGAAATGGCAGAAACACACTTTTTGGGAGGATAGGTGGATTGACGGTTTTCGGGTGTCTGAGCTGGCCCCGCGAATCTACAGCCGAGTCACAAAGAGAGTGCGCCAATCTAAGCTGGTGGCGGATGCAATACACAACAACAACTGGGCTAACGACATTGGAACCAACCTACCACCAGAGGCTCTGGACGAATTCCTGAATCTTTGGCCAAGGGTTGCGGAAGTACAACTTGCTGATGAGATGGAAGACACGGTGAGGTGGATGTGGGAGCAGAATGGAGAGTTCTCGGCTCGTACGGCATATGCGGCTCGGTACATGGGGAGGGAGGTGTCCCCAACCGCTGCGTTTACCTGGCAGACAAAGGCGCCAAGGCGATGCCGGTTCTTTTCCTGGCTGGCGATAAGGAACAGATGCTGGACTTCAGATAGACTCGCTCGACGTGGACTACCCCACCAGGATACATGCCCGTTGTGCAACCAACATGATGAGATCATGCAGCACTTGCTGATGGAGTGTGTATTTGCGAGGCAGATTTGGTCGACAATGGGCCAACTGACGGAGAGGGTGGACATCGAGCCGAGGCAGAATGAACCGCTACAACAATGGTCGATAAGGCAGGACGGAAATTCAGACAGTGGGAGTGTGCACAAGGCAAAATGCCTTCTTGGGATGTGGATGATCTGGAAACAGCGGAATGATGTGATCTATAATGGGGTGAGGCCGTCGATACCACGAACCATACAACGCATACAGGAGGAAGGTAGACTATGGGCCAAGGCGGGATTGTTCAGAGGAAACAATGTAGGGTTCAAAATAGAGCAGGAAGAGTGGGGTACTAGCGAGTAGGTATTTGTGGTGTGAGGTGGGGCCGGACGAAGTCCGCATGTAAATAAGATTGTAATGTGGATTTGGGGTTCTCTCCCCTCCCTTCTTTAATGAATGATATGCACACTCGTGCATATTCGAGAAAAAAGAAAAATATTATCCCTTTTTAAGTTCCCTAAATAAGTTTTAAATTTACTTATTTTCGAACCAAAGGCAAAAGTTTTGTCTCATTTATTAATTAAGAAGAAGAGGGTTGCCGATTAGTACACAAATAAGCTCGGCCTCGCACACTCCATCCTCAAACCAGCTCTTGCCTTCCCTGCTAAACAAACTAAGCTCGCAGAGGAGGAGGAGAGAAGGAATGGAGTACGGGTACCCCTGCAACAACAGTTCCAGCAACAAGGAGAAGAGGCCTCCTCTCAAGAGGGGCCAGCTCAAGGTGCAAATAGCCAAGACCCTGTGCAGCCTCGTTGTGCCGGTCGCCAGGAACAGCTTTAGGAGATGAGATGGCCAGCCAGGCCGAGCAGCAGCTTCTAGACCAATTAAACCCTTTACGCGTCGCGCAAAGGGCGCTCGCTCGCTCTGTCCACGTAGGCAGAGGACCACAGTGCGGGATTGGTTGCTATGTGAGTCGGTCAAGTCGTCGCTTCGTTTGGAAGAAAGAGAGAACCTGAAAATCGCCTCGAACTCCACCCCTTCTCTCCAGATGCACGCGACCTCTCCTTTCCTCCAATATTTATCGTTTTTCCTTCACATCGGCAAGGGTTGCCGCCGCCGCCGCCGCCTCGCTCACGCCCCAAATTTTCTCCCCCCTCCCCAAATCCTGCAGCGGCCGCCTCTGCTGTTCCTGCGCGTGGTCGTCAGCGCCTCTCCTCCCACCTCAGCGTCCAACCGCCTCAGCGCCTCTTCCTCTTCATCTCGGACGGCGTCGAGTGCGGCCGCCCCATGCTCTCTCTCTCTCTCTCTCTCCCAGGTCGACCCAGGAGGAGCTCGAGCGGCAGCGCTGGTCCACGGCACCGTCGTTGTTGGCAGGAGCGTGAGCGCAGAGACGATCGTCTCCCTCCGGCTTCATGTCGCCGTCCATCAACACGTGAGGTGGTCAGTCCCTGCATCCTCGCCTCAACCCTCGCTGTCACGCACGCCTTCTCCTCCGTCCTCTCAATGTTTTGCGATGAACTGGCTGCCGACGCTGCAGTGCTTCTGTAGACCACCATGAAGGTGAGATTGCCCCTCCCTTACCCGGACATATTCTTCTCTTTTTCGGATCTAGTGGTGTTGTGCTTAGTGGTAGTGGATGTTCTGTCGTTGCAGGTGGTTGTTGGTTGAATGTCAGAGTTGTAGTTCTTCATGGATCGCTGATCTTGTTTGTCTCTGAATTCTGCGCTTGTCATCGTCAGTTCGTCACCATGGTATGGTTTGTGGTCTACTGATGCGTATCCATGGATGTTTCTGTGTCGATTTTTGGTTCGTGTCTGTGTCACTTCATTCACGCTCATGAATTGTTTGATCTTATGTCCCCTCACTGTGACACGTTACATTTGTTTATCTTTTTTCAGAAATCGCACCCCAGCTCACAGATTTGCCTTGCTGTTTCATCTGCTCAGAGGATCATCTTTCTGTTGAGGTTCGGTTTTCAGCGCTTTTCCTTGCTGCTTCAGTTTATTGTGCTTTTTCTTGTATGAGATTTCAAGCAAGCTTGTTGAGTTCGTCCTTCTTCTTCTTCTTAGAGATTGTGAGGAAAATTGTTATGTCCGAGTATACAAACATAGATTTGAAATAAATTCTGCTGTGCTATACGCTTTAAAACGAGATGAACTGAACCTGTTTGTGCCGTTTGAAATTCAGTTATGTGCAAAGAAACAGCGAAGACAGGTTTACTGTACCTTTTCTTGTATGAGATTTCAAGCGAGATTGTTCAGTTCGTTCTTCTTTTTGTTCCTAGAGATTCTGAGAAAGATTGTTATGTGCCGCTGTATAAAGATGGATTTGAAATCAATTGAGCTATGTTGTATGCTTTAAGAGGAAATGAACTTAACTGATAAAATTCAGTTATCTACAGAGAAACAACAAGGAGGCTATGATCATATATCATCTTCTACTCTGTACATGTTTGTTTGAATTCATGAGGGTGAAGAATTAAGAAAATTACTACACCAATTCTTTTGTACTAATGAGTGCGCTTATTCTATTATGCAGGTATATGTGCAGGTTAGTTGCATGGATAAGGCCTTCCCAAGTAAGTTTTGCCTTGAAAGTTAGATACCACTTCATGTTGTAAAGTAGACAAAATGTTAATAATATGAGATTAACACATGTTTATATTGAATTATTTAAGCGATTGCTGCTAATACTTGACTACCAACTATGTAGCACTTTCTGCTTGCACACAAAAAAATGAATTTCTATTGTTATTGCAGGTATTCACTAATACAGAGTTGCATCCAAAAATAAAGTAGCTACAGCTTTTTTTGAAAATCAAGGGCTTCCCCCGGCTCCATATTTCAATGAAGAAAGTGAAGCCATACGAGTACCACAACAACAAAGTCTAAAACAGACTCTGAATCTAAACAGGGGGTAAAACAGTTCCCTGAACGCCTTATTACAGACCCAAAAATCAGAATCTAAGTGGCTAAACTTCGGTTCACTAAAAAAATTTACAAGGTTGATTAACAGCAGCTTACCTTGACAGGTTCAAAATCTCAGTTTGTGCATTGTACTTCAGTTGTTTTACACTGCCCTTCTCATTTTTTATCTGCTGCTGCATACTTTTGATTCATTTTGGTCTTGCATATTTGTGACACTGTCTCTATCTGGTGCCTTTTCCAATAGTACTGCATTTTTTTATTGGTTTTCACTGGCTGGCATTTCCTACTATTTCAGGTGGTGTGCAAACCTGGTAGTAAAGACCTACAAAAAGTCTGAGGTTAGAAATTTACGTCCTTGTGAAGGATGAAGGTGGTCGCCACACTGCCTTCTTCTCAAACTACGTATAAATCTCATTGGATCAACATTTAAGTAGCAGTAAGTAATGACTACAAACACTCCATGCATCTACACATCTCTTGCATCTCTCACTCTGAATCTAATCTTCAGATTTCTGTTGTCCACCACAAAATAGCTTGATTAAGGATACTATGGGATCTTGGAGACCTCGGATGTAGGTGAGGATGAGATGCCATATATGAAATTATGAAGGATGAGACATGTCTGATGAAGAAGGCTCGGCTAGGTATATTAGAACAATGCATGTTTTATTCTTGGCACTATATATACAAGTGCATCTCCTCTTTTACTATAAATAGCATGATGCACTAATTTTCTTACGAGTCTGATAGATATGTGTAATTATATGATTATTGGAGCCCACGTATATTTTTAAGAAATGCAAGTATGTGGTATTGCTTTTCATTTGTGATAGACAATAGTAGAAAGAAAATATGGTCCAAAAGTATGTGGTGTACAGTTTACAAAAACATGTTGGGCTGAAAAAATGCAATATGATTTAGTGTTAATGGAAGAGAGATCTTGATTTGTGGCTTTCATTTTATTCGAGTTATTTATTTTCAGTTCTACTCTTGATACTACTATCATGTGACTTGCCATCGAGGCTCGGATACGCAGAGGTAGTAGTTACAAGCCAGTGGCAGCAAACCAACAACTGGCCAACGACAGCAACAACAAGTATGCTGCCTTTTATTCAAAATCAAATAACAGTTGGCAATGCTAGGTTCGAAGGTAGGAAGGGAAGTAGACTTGCTGAGGTTTATTTCTATCTGGTGCATTACTTGACTACTCCCTCCGTAAACTAATATAAGAGCGTTTAGATTACTATTTTAGTTATCTAAACACACTTATATTAGTTTACAGAGGGAGTACATGTTTATGTTCCTCGAACCATGCTAGAGACAATGTAAAAAGCAATTAAGTTGCTTAGTTTCCTTGTTTGGTTCTTAATCTTGGACATGTCTAGACCGAAGGATCTACAGATGAGCATGCAGCATGCATTTCAATATGTAAAAGATGTCTTAGCTCAAGATTGTCTAAGCTGAAGAACAAGTGTCAACCAATTTGTATCATTGCAATGTTATTTGTTATTGTTTATTCATTTTTGCTTTCTTCCCCTTTTTACATTTTGAGAAAGTTGAGAATATATGTTACTGCTGCATTTGTAAAGTCCTCTTAGATGAAAAGATAATGTTATTAGTTATTGCATCGATGAATAGAGAATAGTTATGTTGCCCACAAGAGTTTTCTGAATTTTATGTTGTAAATTTTCATTTCCCTAGGCCTTTCATTCTAACAGCGATGCCCTAAGAATAGTTATGTTGCTCACAAGAAATGAACCAGACAGCCACGAATAACTTGTCTCCGGGTAGTTAATTTTATGGTGCTTTCCATTCTGCATTTGAGGTTCGTTATTACATATGTCCCAGTGATGAATTTTTCAGTAAACTGGTCTTTATGTCCTCAACTATTAGGCTGAATATTTATTGCATATCAAAACTCACATTTTTAAAAGCACTTCCTGCTTTATTTATGTGTTATCCATAAGCCCTTGATCTTAATATATGGTGATGTAAAATTTTTCCAATAGGTTTAGAGACAAGGATCCAGAGAAATATTATGCTCAGCCATCCTTCTGTATCAACTTCTCTATCAACTGTAACGGTGAGATCCCACTTGTCATGGAAGCTTTCTCTTATCCTTCCTTCTTGCCAAATCCTTTTTTTAATTGCAGATATTGCAATTATTTATCTTTCCTTGCAAGGATTACATGATCTACACACCAGAGACTTTGAAATACACAAACATGATGATTATAATAGAGGAAGTGCAGTGACAAGCACCAATCAATGTGAGGTCAAAACATAAAGCCGAGAAACAACACCTGCCACATGGCACTCCCTATTTCATGTTGTTTCTTATGTGATCAGCAGATAACATGCAATGAAGCATTCGGTGGATAATTTGCTTGCTATGTTTGCCACTGAAAATCTTCTTTGTAATTATCTTCCAGCTATAATTATGTATGTTTGGATGTTGACCCGAAGTTTTTTGGTCATCATCATGGACATAGTCTCTGTCTCTCTGAACCTATTATATTCTGTAACTTTGGAGAATATGCTGGATGTTCACTATTGCATGAGATTTTAAGCTAATACTATTTGAGATATATGGGTCATTGGATAAGTAGGATCCACTATACTGAAGTAAACATGTCAGAAGTATTTATTACTCCCTCCGTCCCATAATGTAGGATGTTTTTTTTGACACTAATGTATCTTTCATCTGCTTTATTTTGCAGGTGAGACTTCTACATTAGCTATGGAAGAAGAGGCCAAAGATCAAATACTATGTCTGCACCATCAGCAAGACATTTGCCAAACCAGGGCAATGCATGGTATGTTCAAAATCATAGCCTGCTCTTCATAAAGCTAATGTTTACTAACTTCATCATGTAGCAAGTTATATCTCCGTATTGTAGAGTGTCACTTCTTATCATTTTTTTCTCATAAAAAAATGTTGATTGATTGTCACGGAATATCTGCACTTTTGACTTTAATTTTTCAACACCAATGCTGGTGCTTTACTGCCATGCCCACTGTCTATGTGAAAATGACAAATTTGGTTTTCTATGTCTATCTACAATGCTGATTTTCTTTTGCCGTCATTCTTTCTCACTCTAATAACTTGTTATGCTCACTGACATTCATTGAACTCTCTTTTGCATAATATTTTGTTACTGCATATGTTCTAGCTGAGCAAATACTACACAAGTTCTAACCTGTAATGTTTGAGAAGAAGTCTTGTCATGAACTAACTGTTACTCTTTGTCTTCACAGTACTTTCACATGGAGTACACTGAGGACAAGCTGCAGAAATACATCACGAAGATGATGACACACTGCCACTCAAGCTCGGAGATGGAACCGTGAGCTGCGACAGTCGCTACATGCTTGGAACCGACAAGAGGGCCACCACATCATGACGAACTGTCATGGTTTCGCCATCACGCCAACATCAAAAGAGGGTGACATGTGCTTCTTCCATTTCAAGTGCAAGGAAGGGCGCCCCCTCTCCTTCACCAACCAGTCTCTAGGCATAACGTCATCAGTAGGACCTGCCTTCTATATATGACTTGACGATTCCGTGTTGTGATGGTCCGATGAACTCTGCTTCTCTTTTGGAGACCGCCTACATGTTGGAGCATGTGCACAACTTCGCTACCAAGGCAAGTTCGCACAGGAGGCGCGCCTTGGGCGCGCCCCAGCCTCTAGTTTAGCTAGAAGTGTGGTGCGGGTGCTTGATATTTGTAGGGATTGTGTGCAAGTTGAAGCAGAGTGGTTTTAGTTAGGTGCTTGCTGGTTCTGTTCTAGTTTTCCCCTTCCCACCCCCCTCTCTGCTTAGAAGCCCTTCCTCGGCAATTATTCTGTTCACGGGATAAGGAACGGAGATCAGAGCTTCGTGTTCGGAATTCGGAGTAGCTGGAAATGTGTAATACACCCCACTTTGATAATGGTAATGGAATCTGTAACTGAGATATCTATTAGCTGTTCTGTTCTGTTATGAGAATAGAACAATGGGTCTCTCATTTCAATTGTATTGTCCAACATTGAACTGAATACACTGGGGAGAAGGATTGTACATGTCCCATTCTCACTTTGTCTGGCGCGTGTTTGTTCGTTCACATGTTGGGTCGGCTCCTCGGAGGAGATGGAAACCAACTTCTGCAGTGCAAATAGTCAAGTCAGACATACTTAATTTAGAAAGGTTTTGAAACTTTTCGAGATTGAATATCATATTAGCGCTCATTTGTGAGAATTTTATCAATTTTTTTGAAAACTTTATTTTTTGGTTAAATTTTGACTGCATACGTATTCTCCTTCCGTTTTTATCTGTTTGGCGAAATGTTTTGAAACTTCCCCATATTGAATATGATAGCATCCACTTTTTGTAAGAATGTTTTCAAATACTTCAGGGCACTTTCATATTTCAGGTGTGTTGGTGGGGTGATTGGGATGCTGAATAGAGTTTTGACTGGTCAAAACTTCCAAACATGGATGAAACCGGAGACAAGGTTGATTTTTCTCCGGTTTTAAAAGTTTGAGGTTGTAAAGTAGACGGTTTTAAAGTTCAAGGTTGTTTCTTAGATTTTGATGACAATTCAGTGTTGTAACATATATTTTTTGAAACGGAAATAAAAGGTCTGCCTCGTATATTAATTAAGAAAGGAGAAGAGTTTGTGTTACAAAACTACACCCATTAATACGACAAACGAATTACTCTCCCGACATAATTGTCCCTAGCTTCTTTTAGCGCATGCAGCCACCCAGAGTGAGGCTTCCTTCATAATGTTACCGAGAAGGATCGATGGTGGTGCGCCTTTGTTTCTGAAGACCCAGCGTTGTAATGTGGATTTCTCTCTTTATGTTAACACAAAGTGATAGTTAGTTTAGTTTCAGTATTTTTCTATTTAATGTGGAAGTGTTATGTCTAAATAATCACTAAGTTATCCAAATCTAGTTTGACATGACCATTTGTGCAAATTTTTGTTTTGAGAAGTTAGAATTTGAAAAACTGACCAGGTGCAAAAAGTTTATAATTTATCAAAATCTGAGTGGTTAAGTATTAAGTGGTTGTACGAGTAGTTCATCTTTATTAGACGACCTAGAGATGATCCAAGACGCACAGCCGTGACACACTGGCACGAGCCGGGTTTGCCGAGTGTCAGTGATACCATTGATGGATACAACACAACTGCTGCCACGAGATAACTGTTTGTCAAAAGCAGATGGATGTATCATTTTTTAGATGGCTTTGTGTGATGCTCCGACGACTCTGGTGGCAAGACGATGTCATGGATTAACAGGGGCACCCATGATACCGAGGCGTTTGGATCCAGCAAGGCGCCGGTCATCAACCTCTCCTCCGGCGAGGAGTAGATATTTAGCTCGTTTTAGCTTTTAATTTGTGTTAATAAAGTGATACTTAGTTTATTTCAGTATTTTTATGTTTAACATGGAAGTGTTATGAAGAAATAATCATTAAGTTATCCAAATATAGTTTGAAATGACTGTTTGCACAAATGTACTGTTTTGACAAGTTAAAATTTGAAAACAGGACTATGTGCAAAAAGTCTATAGCTCGTCAAAATTTGAGGGGCTAAATATCAAGTGGTGGTTCGAGTAGTTCATCTTTAGTAGAAGAGCTAGAGATGCTCTAAGACCCAGGAGCCATGACACACTGACACGAGCCGTATTTGCCAAAGTGTCAGTGATACCACTGGCAGATATAGTAGCACTGCTGCCATGAGATAATTGTTTGTCAAAAGCAGATGGATGTGAGTGCCATTTTTTAGATGGCTTTGCATGATGCTAATCAATCTACTCCAGATTCTGCCTTCAGTAGTGAACTATCAGTAAGTACGAGATATCATGCATTTCAACAACCAGAATAAGATCTCAAAGTTGCTCTTTCCAAATTTGTTTAATATTATAGTCGTGCTATCAAACGTGGAATGCAAGACTTAAAAATTCGGAGCTACTTAAGCAAGCCAATAACACGGGGCGTTTACAGACTAGCATCCCCGCAAGCATAATTTGTTAGCAGATCACTAAGCTGCATCACATCGCCACATAGGAATAACACTATAGATAACCTGGCGAAAGCAATCGCCTGTTAGTAAAGTGAGGCTAGATCTTTGGGGTGATACGCGTGATGATTAGGATCATGAGTTAGGTTGAAAGTTAGCTCGGTGAGCGGTAATAATAATAATGCTACCTGATCCGCGGAGAAGCTCGGTAGAGTATTTCGTACCAAACTAGCGCCACTTGAAAAGCTCGGAAGATGCTCCACTTGTCAGTTAAGTAAGTGGCATCTCAGATGTGCCTTGCATGAAGAGGTTCGAGTTGAGCTAATCAGGGTACTAATGTAAAGACGTTACAACACTAGTTTTGCAGTCTGTATTGGAAGAGTGACCGACAACGCCATAGAAATTCTAAGCTACCACCTTTAAACTGTCAAAACGTCTTATATTAATGAACAAAGTGAGTAGCATATTATGCATCATTCAACCGCACATTTTGACATTGGGTGCGAGCATACCGAAGATCGGCATTCTCCGTCATCAACTCAACCGTTGCCGATCAAACGGTAACACCATCCTAGATATATATCCTAGCCTAACTGTGCACCATCTCTGAACAGATGATACAGAAGAAGAAAAAAGTTCAAAACTCGACGGAGAAAAAGAGCAACAACTTAATACCACGGTACATTCCTTCATTAGGCATCTCCCAGTAAAACGATCAGCGTGAGTACGTGACGCAGCCTCAATGCGGTCATACGTACGTGCATCGCACAACAGTTAATAATGCTGCCACAAAGTAGCAGGGCTTTCCTGCCTTTCGGTTCGTTCCCGGTCTTTCAGATGTTCCCTTCGAGACCACTGTTGATCAAAAGCAGTTCACCCGGAAAGAAACGCCAAGTTGAGCAGCAGAATATGTTGCTAGGCCTGTGCAATGTGCATCGTTCAATCTATTATCGGTGAGCCGGTCTAACATTTGTGCACGGCATCTACATGCCACACGGGAGACGGACGGTGCGATGCGCATGCATGCACCTCGGGTCTCCGCTCACGCGGGCGACGACTCCTTTGGGCGGTGCGTAGGACGGACGCCGGACCCGGGCCGGGGCGTCGTCGCGTTCCTCAGATTCGTGCGTCGGGCTGAGAAAAGACCGACACGGTAGGCTGCTAGGCGCCGGTCAGGCGGCCACCACCTGCCCCCGCACCCCGGCTCGGATCGTTCCATTATCCATGATCCATCTTATCCTCTACTACCCGCTCGGTTTCTCCTCATCCATCGGCCAGTTGCTTTCGCCTTTCACTCCCTTTCCTTGGCGACCAGACCAGAAGACACACGAATCATCAGCTAGAGAGTGCCTGCCAGCGTTCATGCTCTAAAGTCTAAGAGCAACTCCAACGGGACGACCCATTTCATCCGCTGGCGTCTGTTTGGGTTGGCGCAGACACAAAAGTCGGCCCAACGCGGCGACTCAGACGGACGTGCGTTCGCTTTTCGTCCGCGGGTGATCCACGGTCTAATTTTTGAACCGGATTTCTGTCAGCGCGGACACAAGACGGACGAGCGCGCTCACCTTCTCCTTCCCCCGGGCCCGTTGGTCGGTGGCACATTGCCCCCCCCCCCCCCCCCATCCAACAGCAACCACGCCCTCCTCCTTCGTCGCCGATGCCGCCACCCATTTTTCCGGTGACTCTGCCAGCTGTCGGTGCCCGCAGCATCCGTTGAGCAACGCCGCCACCTCCCACGTCGCCCGCCACCGGCATCTTGCCGCCGGGGAACCAGCTGCTCCCGCCCCTCCCCACGACACAGCCGCGACCGCGACCAAGAAGCCGCCTCGCCACCCCGGCCAAATCCTCACCGGCACGCTCGTCGGACGCCGGCCCGCTCGTCGAACGCCGACAGGGGCAGCTAGCTGGTCCGTGCGCGCCGCGACTCCCTTCGCCGGTCGTCTTCTTCCTCGACGCCCGCAAGTTGTTCGACAGTTTGCCAAGATATAAAATGGACTTCGCCGACGAGTTCTTTTTTCACAATTTCCTTTGCGACTCCAACGATTCGTCGTCCGATGACGAGGAGGAGATATTGACTCTCGTCTTGGTCCATCACCACCTCAATAGCCAGCGGCCGTTGTTCCGTGGCTCCATTCCGGGCCACCTTCCGGCGTTGAATCGCAACCGAGAGAGCGGGCATCTCCGTCTTTGGAAGGACTACTTTGATACAACAAATCCGTTGTTCAAACATCAGAAATTTCGCTATCATTTCTGTACGAGTAGGCATCTTTTCAACCGAATTAGAGAGGGGGTGGTCGGCTACGATGACTACATCGAGTGTAAAGAGGATGCCATTGGAAAGATTGGTTTCTCCTCTTATCAGAAATGCACTGTCGCAATCCGAATGCTTGCATACGGAATGCCCGGTGATCTCATTGATGAGTACGTCCGTATGAGCGAGTCTACATGCCTAGAGTCCCTGTATAAGTTCTACAAGGCTGTTATTGTTGTGTTTGGCCCTAAGTACTTGAGAGAGCCGACTCCTGAAGATACAACCCGTTTGTTGGCGATGAATGCCAGCAGGGGCTTCCCAGGGATGCTTGGCAGCATAGACTGTATGCACTGGGAGTGGAAGAACTGCCCTTCTGCTTGGCAAGGGCAGTATAAAGGCCATGTCAGGGCTTGCACTATCATACTTGAGGCCGTGGCGTCTCAAGATCTCTGGATCTGATACTCTCTCTTTGGCATGGCCGGATCACACAATGATATCAACGTGCTTCCGTGCTCGCTGGTGTTTGCTAGGCTCCCCGAAGGCAAAAGCCCACCGGTGAACTTTACTGTCAACGGCCACAACTACGACAAAGGATACTACCTGGATGACGGTATCTATCATCAGTGGACCACTATTGTCAAAAAATCCCTAACCCTGTCGAAGAAAAGAGGAAAAAGATTTGCCCAAGAGCAAGAGAGTGCTAGGAAGGATGTCGAGCGTGCCTTTGGTGTTTTGCAATCTCGACGGGGCATCATTCGGTATCCTGCTAATACCTGGAGCACGCAGAAACTGTGGGAGGTGGTGACTGCTTGTGTGATCATGCACAATATGATCGTAGAAGATGAACGCCCGGAACGTCTGTACTATCAAGGGTTTCAGTTTCAGGATGATAATGTTGTGTCTGAGCATGGAGGAGTGACAACGTTTGAACAGTTCACCCAATTCCTGTTGGAAATATGCCCTAGAGGCAATAATAAATTAGTTATTGTTATATTTCTTTGTTCATGATAATCATTTATTATCCATGCTATAATTGTATTGATAGGAAACTCAGATACATGCGTGGATACATAGACAACACCATGTCTCTAGTAAGCCTCTAGTAGACTAGCTCGTTGATCAACAGATGGTTACGGTTTCCTGACCATGAACATTGGATGTCGTTGATAATGGGATCACATCATTAGGAGAATGATGTGATGGACAAGACCCAATCCTAAGCCTAGCACAAAGATCGTGTAGTTCGTATGCTAAAGCTTTTCTAATGTCAAGTATCATTTCCTTAGACCATGAGATTGTGCAACTCCCGGATGCCGTAGGATTGCTTTGGGTGTACCAAACGTCACAACGTAACTGGGTGGCTATAAAAGTACACTACGGGTATCTCCGAAAGTGTCTTTTGGGTTGGCACGAATCAAGACTGGGATTTATCACTCCGTGTGACGGAGAGGTATCTCTGGGCCCACTCGGTAGGACATCATCATAATGTGCACAATGTGACCAAGGGGTTGATCACGGGATGATGTGTTACGGAACGAGTAAAGAGACTTGCCGGTAAAGAGATTGAACAAGGTATCGGGATACCGACGATCGAATCTCGGGCAAGTACTATACCGCTAGACAAAGGGAATTGAATACGGGATTGATTGAATCCTCGACATCGTGGTTCATCCGATGAGATCATCGTGGAACATGTGGGAGCCAACATGGATATCCAGATCCGGCTGTTGGTTATTGGCCAGAGGGTTGTCTCGGTCATGTCTGCATGATTCCCGAACCCGTAGGGTCTACACACTTAAGGTTCGGTGACGCTAGAGTTGTTATGGGAAATAGTATGTGGTTACCGAAGGTTGTTAGGAGTCCCGAATGTGATCCCGGACATCAGGAGGAGTTCCGGAATGGTCCGGTGGTGAAGATCGATATATTGGACGAAGGGTATTGGAGTCCGGAAGTGTTCCGGGGGTACCAGGCTATGGCCAGCATATGACCGAAAGGTGTTTCGGGAGCCCCGGCAAGTGTTGGAGGGCCTCATGGGCCAAAGGGGAAGGGGCAAACTAGCCCACTAAGGGGTGGTGCACCCCTCCCAACCCCTCTCACGTAACCAGGAGAGGTGGGGGCACCTCCCCTAGGGCAGCCCCCCTTCCCGGCTTGGGGGGCAAGTTTCCTAGGGGGTGGGGGCGCCCAAACCCATCTAGTGTTTCCCCTGTGGCCGCCGCCCCTCCCCTAGGGAACCCTAGGGCGCCTCCTCCACCCCCCTTACCCCTATATACAGTGAGGGAGAGAGAGGGTAGCGGCACACCCTTCCCTTGGCGCAGCCCTCTCCCTCCTCCAACACCTCCTCCTCCTCAGTAGTGCTTGGCGAAGCCCTGCTGGAGAACCACGAGCTCCACCACCACCACGCCGTCGCGCTATCGGAGTTCTCCCTAAACTTCTCCTCTCCCCTTGCTGGATCAAGAAGGAGGAGACGTCCCCGGGCTGTACGTGTGTTGAACGTGGAGGCGCCGTCCGTTTGGCGCTAGATCGGATATTCCGCGATTTGAATCGCCGCGAGTACGACTCCATCATCCGCGTTCTTGAAACGCTTCCGCTTAGCGATATTCAAGGGTATGAAGATGCCCATCCTCTCCCTCTCTTTTTGCTAGAATCTCCATAGATTGATCTTGGTGTTGCGTAGAAAATTTTGAATTTCTGCTACGTTCCCCAACAGTGGCATCATGAGCTAGGTCTATGCGTAGTTTCTATGCACGAGTAGAACACAAGTTGTTGTGGGCGTTGATTTTGTTCAATATGCTTACCGTTACTAGTCCAATCTTGTTTCGACGGTATTGTGGGATGAAGCGGCCCGGACCGACCTTACACGTACACTTACGTGAGACAGTTTCCACCGACTGACATGCACTTGTTGCATAAGATTGCTAGATTGCTAGCGGGTGCCAGTCTCTCCCACTTTAGTTAGATCGGATTCGATGAAAAGGGTCCTTATGAAGGGTAAATAGCAATTGACATATCACGTTGTGATTTTTACGTAGGTAAGAAACGTTCTTGCTAGAAACCCATAGCAGCCACGTAAAACATGCAAACAACAATTAGAGGACGTCTAACTTGTTTTTGCAGGGTATGCTATGTCATGTGATATGGCCAGAAAGAATGTGATGAATGATATGTGATGTATGAGATTGATCACGTTCTTGTAATAGGAATCACGACTTGCATGTCGATGAGTATGACAACCGGCAGGAGCCATAGGAGTTGTCTTAATTTATTGTATGACCTGCGTGTCATTGAACAACGCCATGTAATTACTTTACCTTATTGCTAAACCGTTAGCCATAGTAGTAGAAGTAATAGTTGGCGAGACAACTTCATGGAGACACGATGATGGAGATCATGAGTGTGGAGATCATGGTGTCATGCCGGTGACGATGATGATCATGGAGCCCCGAAGATGGAGATCAAAAGGAGCAAAATGATATTGGCCATACCATGTCACTATTTTATTGCATGTGATGTTTATCATGTTTATGCATCTTATTTGCTTAGAACGACGGTAGTAAATAAGATGATCCCTCATAATAATTTCAAGAAAGTGTTCTCCCTAACTGTGCACCGTTGCGAAAGTTCGTTGTTTCGAAGCACCACGTGATGATCGGGTGTGATAGATTCTAACGTTCGAATACAACGGGTGTAAGCCAGATTTACACACGCAATACACTTAGGTTGACTTGACGAGCCTAGCATGTACATACATGGCCTCGGAACACAGAAGACCGAAAGGTCGAGCATGAGTCGTATAGAAGATACAATCAACATGAAGATGTTCACCGACGTTGACTAGTCCGTCTCACGTGATGATCGGACACGGCCTAGTTGACTCGGATCATGTGATCCCTTAGATGACTAGAGGGATGTCTATCTGAGTGGGAGTTCATAAGATGAACTTAATTATCCTGAACATAGCAAATTATCTCGTAAGCTCGCGCTTTAGTTCTACTATTTAGATATGTTCCTAGAGAAAATTCAGTTGAAAGTTGATAGTAGCAATTATGCGGAGTAGGTCCGTATACTGAGGATTGTCCTCGTTGCTTCGTAGAAGGCTTATGTCCTTAATGCACCGCTCAGTGTGCTGAACCTCGAACGTCGTCTGTGGATGTTGCGAATATCTGACATACACGTTTTGATAACTACGTGATAGTTCAGTAATGTTAAACGGTTTAGAGTTGAGGCACCGAAGACGATTTCGAAACGTCGCAGAACATATGAGATGTTTCGAGGGCTGAAACTGGGATTTCAGGCTCGTGCCCACGTCAATAGGTATAAGACCTCCGGCGATTTTCTTAGCCTGCAAACTAAGGGAGAAAAGCTCAATCGTTGAGCTTGTACTCAGATTGTCTGAGTACAACAATCACTTGATAGTGATGTTTTTCCAAAGTCATTGCCACCAAGCTGCTAGAGCTTCGTGATGAACTATAACATATCAGGGATAGATATGATGGTCCTTGAGATATACGCGATGTTTGACACCGCAAAAGTAGAAATCAAGAAGGAGCATCAATTGCTGATGGTTGGTGAAACCACTAGTTTCAAAAGAAGGGCAAGGGCAAGAAGGGATACTTCATGAAACGGCAAATCAGCTGCTGCTCTAGTGAAGAAACCCAAGGTTGAACCCAAACCCGAGACTAAGTGCTTCTATAATAAGGGGAACAGCCACTGGAGCAGAATTGCCCTAGATACTTGGTAGATGAGAAGGCTGGCAAGGTCGATAGAAGTCTATTGGATATACATTATGTTAATGTGTACTTTACTAGTACTCCTAGTAGCACCAGGGTATTAGATACCGGTTCGGTTGTTAAGTGTTAGTAACTCGAAATAAAAGGCTGCGGAGTAAACGGAGACTAGATAAAGGTGAGCTGGCGATATGTGTTGGAAGTTTTTCCAAGCTTGATGTGATCAAGCATCGCACGCTCCCTCTACCATCGAGATTGGTGTTAAACCTAATAATTGTTATTTGGTGTTTGCGTTGAGCATAGACATGATTGGATTATGTCTATCACAATACGGTTATTCATTTAAGGAGAATAATGGTTAGTCTGTTTATTTGAGTAATACCTTCAATGGTCTTGCACCTAAAATGAATGGTTTATTGAATCTCGATCATAGTGATACACATGTTCATGCCAAAAGATATAAGATAGTAATGATAGTACCACCTACTTGTGGCACTGCCATGTAAGTCATATTGGTATAAAACGCATGAAGAAGCTCCATGTTGATGGATCTTTGGACTCACTCGTTTTTAAAAGTTTGAGACATGCGAACCATGTCTATTGGTGTATATGCATGAAGAAACTCCATGCAAATGGACTGTTTGGACTCACTTGATTTTGAATCACTTGTGACATGCAAATCATACCACATGGGTAAGATGACTGAAAGTCTCGTTTTTAGAAAAATGGAACAAGAAAGCAACTTGTTGGAAGTAATACATTTTGATGTGTGCAGTCCAATGAGTGCTGGGGCACGCAGTGGATATCGTTATGTTCTTACTTTCGGATGATTTGAGTAGATACTGAGTATATTTACTTGATGAAACACAAGTCTGAATTATTGAATGGTTCAAGTAATTTCAGAGTGAAGTTGAAGATCATCGTGACAAGAGGATAAAATGTCTATGATATGATCATTGAGATGAGTATCTGAGTTATGAGCTTTGGCACACAATTAAGACATTGTGGAAATTGTTTCACAATTAATACCGCCTGGAACACCATAGTGTGATGGTGTGTCCGAACATCATAGTTGCACCCTATTGGATATGGTGTGTACCATGATGTCTCTTATTGAATTACCACTACCGTTCATGGGTTAGGCATTAGAGACAACCGCACTCACTTTAATAGGGCACCACGTAATTCGGTTGAGACGACACCGTTTGAACTATGGTTTGGAGAAACCTAAATTGTCGTTTCTTAAAAGTTTGGGGCTACGACGCTTATATGAAAAAGTTTCAGGTTGATAAGCTCGAACCCAAAGCGGATAAAATGCATCTTCATAGGACACCCAAAACAGTTGGGTATACCTACAAATTCAGATCCGAAAGCAATAGGGATTGTTTCTTAATCGGGTCCTTTCTCGAGGAAAAGTTTCTCTCGAAAGAATTGAGTGGGAGGATGGTGGAGACTTGATGAGGTTATTAAACCGTCACTTCAACTAGTGTGTAGCAGGGCACAGGAAGTTGTTCCTGTGGCATCTACACCAATTGAAGTAGAAGCTTATGATAGTGATCATGAAGTTTCGGATCAAGTCATTGTCGTACCTCGTAGGGTGACAATGATGCGTACTACTTCAGAGTGGTACAGTAATCCGGTCTTGAAGGTCGTGTTGCTAGACAACAATGAACCTACGAGCTATGGAGAAGCGATGGTGGGCCCATATTCCGACAAATGGTTAGAAACCATGAAATCCGATATAGGATCCATGTATCAGAACAAAGCATGGACTTTGGTGGACTTGCCCGATGATGGGTAAGCCATTGAGATAAATGGATCTTTAAGAAGAAGACGGACGTGGACGGTAATGTCACAGTCTATGAAGCTCGACTTGTGGCGAAGAGTTCTTCACAAGTTCAAGGAGTTGACTACGATGAGATTTTCTCATCCGTAGCGATGCTTAAGTCCGTCGGAATCATGTTAGCATTAGCTGCATTTATGAAATCTGACAGATGGATGTCAAAACGAGTTTCCTTACCAGTTTTCGTAAGGAAAGGTTGTCTGTGATACAATCAGAAAGGTTTTGTCGATCCTAAGGATGTTAAAAGGTATGCTAGCTCCAGCAATCCTTCCTTGGACTAGAGAAAGCATCTCGGAGTCAGAATATACACTTTGATGAGATGATCAAAGATTTTGGGATTATACAAAGTTTATGAGAAACCTGTATTTCCAAAGAAGTGAGTGGGAGCACTATGGAATTTCTGATGAGTATATGTTGTTGACATATTGTTGATCAGAAATGATGTAGAATTCCTGGAAAGCATATAGGGTTATTTGAAAGTGTTTTTCAAGGGAAAACCTGGATTAAGCTGCTTGAACGTCAAGCATCAAGATCTATGAGGATAGATGAAAAACGCTTAATGGTACTTTCAAATGAGCACATACCTTGACATGATCTTTAAGGTGTTCAAGTTGGATCAGTCAAAGAAGGAGCTCTTGCCTGAGTTGTAAGGTATGAAGTTAAGACTTAAAGCTCGACCACGGCAGAAGAGAGAGAAAGGACGAAGGTCGTCCCCTATGCTTTAGACGTAGGCTCTACAATATGCTATGCTGAGTACCGCACCTAATGTGTGCCTTGCCACATGTCTGGCAAGAGGGTACAAAGGTGATCAAGGAGTGGATCACCAGCTGGCGGTCAAAATTGTCCTTGGAGTAATAAGGACATGTTTCTCGATTATGGAGGTGATAAAGAGTTCGGCGTAAAGGGTTATGTCGATGCAAGCTTTAACACCTATCCGAATGACTCTGAGTAGCAAACCGGATACGTATAGTGGAGCAACCATTTGGAATAGCTCCAAGTGGAGCGTGGAAGTAGCATTTACAATATGACCTAGAGATTTGCGAAGTACATACGGATCTGATTGTTGCAGACCCGTTGACTAAAACCTCTCTCACAAGCAAAACATGATCAAACCCCAGAACTCATTGAGTCTTAATCACATGATGATGTGAACTAGTTTAGTGACACTAGTAAACTCTTTGGATGTTAGTCACATGGCGATGTGACATGTGAGTGTTAATCACATGGCGATATGAACTAGACTATTGACTCTAGTGCAAGTGGGAGACTGTTGGAAATATGCCCTAGAGGCAATAATAAATTAGTTATTGTTATATTTCCTTGTTCATGATAATCGTTTATTATCCATGCTATAATTGTATTGATAGGAATCTCAGATACATGTGTGGATACATAGACAACACCATGTCCCTAGTAAGCCTCTAGTAGACTAGCTCGTTGATCAATAGATGGTTACGGTTTCCTGACCATGGACATTGGATGTCGTTGATAACGGGATCACATCATTAGAAGAATGATGTGATGGACAAGACCCAATCCTAAGCCTAGCACAAAGATCGTGTAGTTCGTATGCTAAAGCTTTTCTAATGTCAAGTATCATTTCCTTAGACCATGAGATTGTGCAACTCCCAGATGCCGTAGGAATGCTTTGGGTGTACCAAACGTCACAACATAACTGGGTGGCTATAAAGGTACACTACGGGTATCTCCGAAAGTGTCTGTTGGGTTGGCACGAATCGAGACTAGGATTTGTCACTCCATGTGACGGAGAGGTATCTCTGGGCCCACTCGGTAGGACATCATCATAATATGCACAATGTGACCAAGGGGTTGATCACGGGATGATGTGTTACGGAACGAGTAAAGAGACTTGCCGGTAACGAGATTGAACAAGGTATCGGGATACCGACAATTGAATCTCGGGCAAGTACTATACCGGTAGACAAAGGGAATTGAATACGGGATTGATTGAATCCTCGACATCGTGGTTCATCCGATGAGATCATCGTGGAATATGTGGGAGCCAACATGGGTATCCAGATCCGGCTGTTGGTTATTGGCCAGAGGGTTGTCTTGGTCATGTCTGCATGATTCCCGAACCCGTAGGGTCTACACACTTAAGGTTCGGTGACGCTAGAGTTGTTATGGGAAATAGTATGTGGTTACCGAAGGTTGTTCGGAGTCCCGGATGTGATCCCGAACGTCACGAGGAGTTCCGGAATGGTCCGGTCATGAAGATCGATATATTGGACGAAGGGTATTGGAGTCCGAAAGTGTTCCGGGGGTACCAGGCTATGGCAGCATGACCGAAAGGTGTTTCGGGAGCCCCGGCAAGTGTTGGAGGGCCTCATAGGCCAAAGGGGAAGGGGAAAACCAGCCCACTAAAGGATGGTGCGCCCCTCCCAGCCCCTCTCACGTAACCAGGAGAGGTGGGGGCGCCTCTCCTAGGGCAGCCCCCCTTCCCGGCTTGGGGGGCAAGTTTCCTAGGGGGTGGGGGCGCCCAAACCCATCTAGGGTTTCCCCTGTGGCCGCCGCCCCTCCCCTAGGGAACCCTAGGGTGTCTCCTCCACCCCCCTTACCCCTATATATAGTGAGGGAGAGAGAGGGCAGCGGCACACCTTTCCCTTGGCGCAGCCCTCTTCCTCCTCCAACACCTCCTCCTCATCAGTAGTGCTTGGTGAAGCCCTGCTGGAGAACCACGAGCTCCACCACCACCACGCCGTCGTGCTATCGGAGTTCTCCCTCAACTTCTCCTCTCCCCTTGCTGGATCAAGAATGAGGAGACGTCCCCGGGCTGTACGTGTGTTGAACGCGGAGGCGCCGTTCGTTCGGCGCTAGATCGGATATTCCGCGATTTGAATCGCCGCGAGTACGACTCCATCATCCGCGTTCTTGAAACGCTTCCGCTTAGCGATCTTCAAGGGTATGAAGATGCTCATCCTCTCCCTCTCTTGTTGCTATAATCTTCATAGATTGATCTTGGTGTTGCGTAGAAAATTTTGAATTTCTGCTACGTTCCCCAACAATTCCATCATGACATGCGTGATTGAGAAACTCACGTGCAACTGCAAAATAATTTGATTGAGCATATGTGGGCTCATGTTGGCAACCAATAGATGTATCTTCTTTATTCGGCTTGCAAAACTATGTGAGACATTTTTACTTGTATTCGGCTTGTAAAACTATGCTATTTTATTCGATTGAAATTATGTTATTTGACTATATGTTTGAATGCAAAAGCAATGCACAAAATGAGTTATTCGTTGAAATAGGGCGGCCAGCTGGCCACGCCGGTATATATGGATCGGCGCGTTAGGCGCACTACCGACCCAAATCTAAAATAGAGCAGACGCCGGGCGGGCGGCCGATCCAAACGGACAAAAGGCGGACAAAATCGCCGTCCGTTTGGGCCGGCCCGTTAGAGTTGCTCTAAACCCCGTCACGAAGCAAACAAGCAGTGCTCAGCGTATTCGAGTGCGTGCGTGCATGATGCCAGGCCGGAAGCTGGTTGGCACCCTCGCGTGAAACTACGATTCTGGTAAAGCACCTCGAAGCCTCTGTGGTGTGTAGTAGTCTGTAGTCAATTTGGTTGTACCAGTAGTATGGCCGCTTCGGTGTGGACTGAGTCGGTGTGGACCAGTAATCCGGCGAAGTCAGGATCGCTTGCTCGGAGGAAAGGGTGAGATGATGCTTGTTAGGGAAGAAATGGTGACGATGATGTCAATGTGTTATCTCAACGAGGCTTTCTCTACAGTGGTGCGTGCGGAGAATATTATATATGCGCTGCTCAACGGATGGCACGGGCCACGATCTGCGAGTTGAGCTTTCCTGCGTGCTGGAACCTCGCTGCCTCCCATCTCCTACCGACCTTTCCATGTAGTGAGAACACCACGGGACACTCGCTCCTCGCCATTCACCACCTGCCCCCGACCCGGCCCCGGCTTGCCACTTGAGTAAAACAAGAGAGTGCCACCACGGCTTGCCACTCCCGAGTCCAAGTCACCCCTCAGCCCGGTCCTCCCCGGCCTCTCCTCATCCATCCCCGGCCACGGCAGGTTGGTGCAGTGGGTTCATGCATCCATCCATCCATCCTTTTTTTCGAAAAGGGGGAAATCTCCGGCCTCTGCATCAGAACGATGCATACGACCATCTTATTATCAAAATAAAGTAGTACCAACATGGTTCCAAATGTCTCCACAAGTCATAGAAAAGCACAAAAAGCTCACACAGAGCCAAAGGAGGCTAGAAACATCAACTAGCCCAATCAAGATGCCACAACCGGCTGGGTAAACTAGATAGGGATACTAAATGCCTATCCTATTACATGACCGCCATCCAAACCGGTTGAAGATATCCCGAGCTACCATCTCCCAGCGGACAGACCCAGTAACCAAATGCCCCCTGGCCTCCGTCTGGGTGAGTAGCGACCACGAACGGATCAGTGCCGTAGTCCGGAATAAAACCTGCAAAAAATGTATACATGATATTCTGTTAAAGACCAAATCGTTTCTGCAATTCCAGATAGTCCAGAGGAAAGCACAAGCTCCAACCCGAACATGTCTCGCTAAGTTAGGCTCAAACCCATTAAGCCATGACCCAAATAACGCATTAACAGAATTCGGGGGTTTGATATTAAAAGCAATGTGGACCGTCTGCCAAAGAATCTTGGCCAGCAGGCAATCAAAAAAGAGGTGTTTAATAGTCTCATCCCGATCGCAGAAACTAAACCTAGTAGGTTCTGTCCAATTACGCTTTATCAAATTATCCTTAGTTAAAATTACTTGTTTATGGACAAACCACATAAACACTTTTATTTTCAAAGGAACTTTGACATCCCAAACATGTTTGGACGTAGGAATGAAGTTCGAATTAATAACATCAATATACATTGATTTAACCGTGAATGCTCCAGACTTAGTCAACTTCCAGCGTAATTCATCGGGTTGCTGAGAAAGCTGGACTTCCATCAGTCTCCTAACTAGACAGAGCCATTCTTCCCAATGATTGCCCGCTAGCACTCGTCTGAACTGGATATTAAGGGGGTAGATTGAAAGACCGACGCAACGAACACCTCACGTCGTTGAACGATGCGGTACAAAGAGGGGTATTGGATGGCTAAGGGTGTGTCACCGAGCCAAGTATCTTCCCAGAAACGTGTACTTGTGCCGTTTTCAAGAACAAACTTTGTCCTATTAAACAATGCCCCCTTCCATCCATCCATCCTTGGCTACCCCTTTTGCTTCACTATTTATACCCGACCGGCCGGTGCCAACTTCATCCTCAAAACACACACTCCCTCCCTCACCGGGCTAGAGAGAGAGCAGCCGCAGAGGGCGAGCAAGCAGCTAGTACACCTCTGCCAGCCCGCAATGTCGACTAGCTGCCGCGCTCCGGCCAACCGCTGCATCTGCAAGACGCCGTCGGGGAACCCGCTGCCGCGGCGGGGCCAGGTCAAGGAGAGCATCGCCAAGCACATCGTGGCGGCCGCCGTGGCCACGGCGTCGGTGCTCGTCTGCGATGCGGGCGGCAAGAAAGGCGGGGCCGCCAAACCGCCAGCCGCGCCCGCCGGCGCCAAGAAGAAATGAGAAGCCGGTCGCCGCAGCAAAGTGCAAATTCTATGTACGTACGTGTGATTGCTTGTCCAACATATATGGTATGCTTGCACACCACCTAGCTAGGCTAGCGCGCTGGTTCATGTGCACTCGCTCACAGCAGATGAACCGGCCGGCAGCCAACTCTACTACTTTTGCTAAGGTTTGTTCGTGTAGTGCTCACCTTGATGTGACGTCTATCGCTATCTTGTAACGTGCATGCGAGGATAAGTTTCACTTCCGTTTCGAAAAAAAGGATAAGTTTCACTTCCTCGCGGCACTTGTCTGTTTGTAGCAGGGGTTCAGCTATGTTTTGTGTTGTTCCGTCATCAGGGATGTACTCCTACTAGGGAGAGGTCGGCAAGTATTATCGCGTGATCTTTCCCTGTTATATGTAATGTGTACTACTACATATACGGTGCTAGTGTGGATTAAGTGTTTTTGGTGGTTCCCCTGATCTCCCTAATCAAAACATGCATGCACGATCTTGCTGTTTGGGGTGAATTTGTCAGCTATCGACGCCATATGGCACATCACACAGAAAGTTACACTGTCTACTTGCGACAGGCTGCTGTTACTACTTTTGTAAAGAAGTTGTCCATGCCAACACATAAAGAACTTGGGGAAAGGTATGGGCGTTGTTAAGAAAGATCTCGTGAAAGGTATGGGAGTATAAAACATGAGTTGACCGAGGTGTTGACGAAAAGTACAGACGATCGATGCATTGGCGCTCAAAAGCTTTATGTTGATAATTAGCTCTCGGTCCACATGTGTTTCAACATAGTAATTTATACCTCCCGATCCGATTATAACAAGCCCATGGCTGAAAGTTGTTAGATTGATCTCTATCCCGTTCGAACCCAACAGGTCGAACGGGCCCCTGACTCGCGCCCTGATCGGGGGCGCCCAATCAAACCATGGTTGGTGGGCCCCTGTGACCCGCGCTATATATAACAGAGGTGGGGACCGGGGCACGTCTCACGAGGTTGAACGCTGCCACAAACCCCACCGAACACTCCCTACCGATCTAGAGTAAGCGCGGTGCTCACGGGAAACACACCACCGCCGTCATCTCTGTCCACGTCGCCGCCGTCACCATACCACCATGGCCGGCGCTGGATCGAGCTCATCCACACCAGGAGAAGGTAGGTTACAGGATCTACCAGCCAAATCCGATCCAGAGGATCTATCAAAAGTAACCCAAACAATTACCAAAAATGCTACACCAACGGGCGTTTACGGTGATTTCATGGAGCCTTCCAAAACGGGAATCGTGTCTGTCCCCTCGGTGACAAATGACAATGGCCGATGTATTCATTCACTCATCAAAAGTGTACTCGACAAAAGTTAGAGGATCCATGGAGAATGCATCCCTGAATTATACCAAACTTAGCATGGCTAGCACATTTGCCACTACAATGCATATAATAATAGAGTTACGCTCCACCATATTTTGCTTGATCTCTCTGATCATGAATAAATATTTTGATAAGTTGCTTTCGTCGCTATTCACCATAGCCACAGCCTCCAGACTTTCTGATTCTATGTCAGTGGGTAAGCGGCTCCAAAGAGATCCCCTGACGAAAAGCAAGAATTTTCGATTCCAATATATCATCGCAAGGTATCTGTAGGAACTAAAGATTATAGCGCCGTGATGGTCCCTAAGGACCATATCAGCACCTGCAACAACCCCATATGGGGTCTTAGCACGACGACTTCGCGACTATCTACTACAACAAGTCTTGCCCGATTCCGGTGACGGAGGATGATAAAGGCGGCGCGTCTTCGGCTCACTTCAGTGCTTGTAGTCGTCGCTAGGTGGTCTACGAATCTGGATGTAATTTTTATTATTTCTGGTGTTTGTTGTACCGTCATGATTGAAGATGAATAGATTGGATGTTTCCCAAAAAAACACTAGGCATCATCAGTTAATCATCGCTCCCACAAAATAGATGATGATCATATATAGTCACGTGTAACTTATGTCCACTTGCATCTATGCTCCGAGTGCGGCGTTTCGGTGTCCAGACTCATTTGCGCCCGGTCAGGAAACAAATCAAAACAAATTCCAAAAATCCAAAAAAAATGCATGGTAGACAATTTATCACGTGAGGTCCGCTCCAAATTTTAGATCATTTGGACTTCTTGGCAGCGCTCAGCAAAAAAGACAAATCGGGTCAGAACAGTGCATGAACAGCAAACATTTTTATAGACCCGAATTTGTCTTTTTTGCCGAGAACTGCTCAAATGTCCAAATGGTTTGAAAATTGAAGCGGACCTCATGCATGAAATTATCTATCACACACAAGAAAATTAGAAGAAAAAAATCTAGTATTTATTTTGATTTTTTTCATGAGGGCGGGTGCAACTGAGCCTGGGCTCAGCTGTGCTCCATCCTTTTGTATCTACTAATAAATAAAGCAAGTAGACAGGTTTGGAGCCCAAAAATGGAGTACGGCTTCTCAATGACCTCCCTGTTCAAGATGATGTCCCCTCGCCTGGTTAATCTTTGGTAGAAGAGCTAGAGAAGATCTAACAACCTGCTGACGTACGAGCCGGGTTTGCCAAGTGACAGTGATACCACTGATGGATACATTAGCAACACGAAATAACTGTCTGTCAAGTAGATCGATGTATCGTATTTTCGGTGGCTTTTCGTGATGCTAATCAATCTACTCCAGATTCCACCTTCAGCTACAAAGCATCAGTAAGTACGGGATATCATGCATCCCAACAACCAAAAATAAGGGGGTGTTTGTTTCCAGGAATTTTTTGGTGTAGGGACTTGTCCCTAGTAAACCAAACAGGGTGGAACTTTTTTAGGACTTTTCGCTAAAAGTCCTTAGAAGTACCTCCTTGAGAGTCTTTTTCAAAAAGTCCCAGGTACAAAGTCCTAGGACTAGAGAAACAAACACCACCTAAGATCTCGAAGTTGCTCCAGATTTAATAATAACCATGCTATCAAATGTGGATTGCATGAGTCATTAAAAATTCGGAACTAGATCCTAAACAGGCCACTAACGCGCGCGCGGGGGGGGGGGGGGGGGGGGGGGGGGGGGATCCCCACTAGCATAATTTGCTAGCCGATCACTAAGCCGCATCACGCTGCCACATAGGAATACCACTACAGATAACCTGGCAAGAGTAACCGGCGATTAGTGAAGTGTAGCTAGATCTTTGGGGCGATACACGCGATGATTAGGGTCACGAATTAGACTGAAAGTTAGCTCGAGCAGCCGTAATGATGATAATAGTGCTGCGTGATCCGCAGAGAAGCTCGGTATCTCGTACCGAACTACCGCCCCTTCAAAAGCTCGAAAGATGCTCCACTTGTCAATCACTGTAAAGTGGCATCTCAGATGTGCCTTACGTGTAGACATTAGAGAACTAGACAACTGGCTGAAGATGACATAGAATTGTCTGAGAGCTAACTTGTAGTCCAGTCCAGACATATGCATGATATATTCGTTCAGCCACACTTTTTTTACATTGCGTGTGAGCATTCCTGGATGCATGTATAGACCGGCATTCTCCACCATCAACTCAACCCTGGCCGATCGAATGGTAACAGCATCGTAGATATCCTAGCCTGACTGTTCAGAATCTCTGAACAGGAGAAAAAGGAGTTCAGAACTCGCCGGAGAAAAAAAACAACTTAAGGCCCTGATTGGAACGTCGTTTCGTAGCAATATACCGTTGTAAAATATACGGACCTCCACCCGTCGTTTTTAATTCAAATGGAAATCACACCGTGGCCACCTGTAAAACCAATACGGGTGTAAAAGTTTACACCGACACCAAGCGGGGCCTAAATTTGTACATTCCTTAAGCAACTCCCAGTAAGACGACGGCACGGCAACGTGAGTAGATGAGCTCACACATGCGTGCACCACACAATTAATATTGCTGCCGAAAAGTAGCAGGGCTTTCCCGCTTTTCGGTACGTTCCCGGTCTTTCAGATGCTCCGACTAATAATGTCTAATGTGGATCGATCAAAGCCAGATTTACCCGGAAAGAGATGCTAAGTTGAGCAGCAGGATGCCAGAATATATATGTATGTATGTGCACTACAGTTCTTGTGGCTCCACTTTATTAAAATCTTTTTTTCTTGAATACGCACGAGTGTGCGTACTATATTTTTTTCCTTAAATACGCACGAGTGTGCATATTATTATTTTTTTCCGAATACGCACGAGTGTGTATATTTTTTTTTCCCGAATACGCACGAGTGTGCGTACTATATACTCCCTCCGTCCCAAATTTTTTGTCTTAGATTTGTCTAAATATGGATGTATCAAGTCACGTTTTAGTATTAGATACATCCGTATCTAGACAAACGTAAGACAAGAATTTTGGAACGGAGGGAGTATTATATTCACCGGCCGACGTGGCAACCCCATCATCAAATTCATATCACTGCATAAAACAAAAGATAAACTTTCATATTATATTAATTTTGTATTATTATTGTTGATATTTTTCTTAATAAACCTTATCA
The DNA here is from genome assembly GCA_963921465.1 of Triticum timopheevii. NCBI lineage: Eukaryota > Viridiplantae > Streptophyta > Magnoliopsida > Poales > Poaceae > Triticum > Triticum timopheevii. The sequence continues at coordinate 500,588,987 of OY997266.1, read as the reverse complement.
AACTTTGTGATGTTTGATTTGAAGAACAAACTATGTACAGTACATTGTGGAATGGAGGGTGTACCTCGAAGCAGAGTCACTTGGACACGCCATCGATCAACCATATCGCTGGAATCACCCGTGTCCTCTCAGTGACACAACTGACAATGGCCGATGTACTCACTCGCTCATCAAAAGTACACTCGAGACAAAAGTTGAGCCGAGCAAGGGAGAATGCTGTTGGTTTTGATCTGACGGCTTAAACGGGTCAGTTAGATCTATTAGTCTAACAGAAAAAAAAAGGGAAGATAACGGTAATGGAAAGGCCCCACGCACCAGCGTACGTGAGGTTTTTATCCCAACTAAGGTGCCCTGATCGGGGGCACCCAAACCAACTGATGGTTTAGGTCCCGTGTCGCCAGCGCTAGATAAAAGGGGGTACGAGAGAGGGTTGACAGCCTGCACGATCATAATTCTCATACGGTTTCACTCCCCTCCCGATATTCTCTCACCCCATCCGATCAGGGGGAGCGCTGCAGCGACGGGAAGACCTACTCCAGCCGCCGCTGCCGTCCCCGGCCAGTCCCGGTGGCGTCCTGAAGGAATCAGGACGTCGAGGAGAGCCTCTGCTTCGACTACATCACCCCTGCATCACGCCTGCACCGAGCAGGCGACCATGTCCACTTCCGTGACATGTAAAGAAACTCTAAACCCTTCTTTGTTCATGTTGTGAGGTGATCTAGATGCAATTAGATTCTGCTAATGGCATCTCATAGATGCATAATTATTCTAACATTGGTATCATTCGCCAATTTTGATTGCTTTTAGATCCCTATATCATGATCAGTAAATCAATCTCGAGTTTAGGCCCTCAGTAGATCAAGTTTGATTGCTACTGTTTTTTGATGTTGATGTCAATTGCCCACTGTTGATGATGTTTTAATTCAAATTTGCTACGGATCAATACTGCCACCTATGTTCATCAATTTTAATTAATCTATGTTAAGATCTAATGCTCATTTTCATGTTAAGTTGATTAAAATTGATCATGTTTAAGTCTTGTTTTCCGTATGCATTAGCAAAATAGAAGGCAGAGGGATACACGTACGTCAACAGTAGCAACCCCTCATGATGAAGAACCCTAGAATTTATCCCCAATTCGTAAGAACCCTAATTCTGCAATTAGGACTATTTTCCCACCAAATCAAGCACTGTTGCACACGATTTGGAGAAGAAATGAGGAGAATCCTCACCTAATGCGCCGCGTAGCCGCCTTTTCCCTTCGGGGCCCGCACTGCGTCCACCGCGGTGCGAGGGCGGAGACGCCATGACGCCGCCGTCCTCAGGACGACGCACGGGAAGAACTTGAGCCGCCGCCGCTGCCCTAATGGACGTGCCCTGTGTGGCCAACGCCGCGTAGATCGCCGTTGCCCTTCATGCCGCGGTGGCCGGCGCCCATCCTCCCTCCTTGATGCGCCATGTACACGGACGCTAGCAGCCACACTCGACGAAGGAGCACGCCAGACGTCGTCCACGGCATGCTGCTCCGGCAAGCGTAGCCGCCGCGCCGCCATGGCCGGCGCGCCTTTCGGGCCGCCGTCGAACGTCGTTGCCCTCCCAGAGAGTGAGAATCGGGGAGGAGGAGGAGAAATGGTCTAGGGTTCGACCCAGCCGGCTATTTTGCTCGTTTACGGGGCGATCCGAGCCGTCGGCTCAATCCGACGACTGAGGCGTCCCGCGGCTCCAAGCTGGGCCATCCGGCTGTGGGTTGCGGCCCAGGTTGTCTTCAGTCTAGCAAAAAGTTTTTCTTTTAATGTTTTATGCTAATGGACTGGGCTGCTTTTCGGATGACTGTGGGTATTTTGGGCCATCGCGAGCTTCTGTGAATTTCTAGTGCACTGTAAGTAAATACCTATTATGTTTTGCACTGGTTAAAACAGAAAATGCTTACAAATATAGTGGACACATTATTATTCTGGGTAAAATTGAACCAACGAGATATTTTATTCAGGATTTATTATGTGTTTACATGATGAATTTTTATTATTATTATTTTAGACATCAAAAACAAAAAATGATATTTTTCTTATGTTGATGTCTAAATTGACAATGAAATGACTCTGATTTTAATTCGGACCAACGTTGTTTTATTATTATGAGTCATCACTTATGATATTTTAAATCCATGTTTTTTTTGCCCAACGGTGTTTTGACATGGAGTGAAATAAAATACATGGCATGTCTATTTTATTTTGCCAACGTAAAATTTCATATTCATGTCAATTACTCATAAAACTTTTTCATGTCCATTACAGCTTCCGCTGTGTTTACTGTCGAACCGTTGACAGGTAGCAACTTCCCTCGTTGGAAGAACTCGATGGAATTATGCCTAGCCGTCCATCAGTTTGATTATGCTTTACGGGAGGATAAACCCGTGGCTCCCACTGCTGGTGTCACGGGGTATGCTGAACTAAAGAAAACTTACGATTCCAAGATGGAAATATGGGAAAAGTCAAATCACATTGCTATGCTTGTGATGAGATCATCCATATCACCTAACATAATTGGGGCACTACCCAAGAAAGATACTCCTAAGGAATTCATGGCAGCCCTGGAGGAGCAATTCAAAGGCTCCGACAAGGTTTATGCGCAAGAACTTTTTCACAAGTGAAAGGATCGATATGGTTGACTAGAGGGGAGGGGGTGAATAGGCAACTAATAATTTTTAAGTTTTTCTTTACCAAATTAAACTTTGCAACAAAATAGGTTGTCTAGATGTGCAACTAGGTGAGCAACCTATATGATGCAAGAACAACTAGCACGCAAGCAAGCAAGAGATGTAACAACAAGTAAGCTTGCGAAAGTAAAGGCACGAAATAACCAAGAGTGGAGTCGGTGGAGACGAGGATGTGTTACCGGAGTTCCTTCCTTTTAAGGGGAAGTACGTCTCCGTTAGAGCGGTGTGGAGGCACAATGCTCCCCAAGAAGCCACTAGGGCCACCGTATTCTCCTCACGCCCTCACACGATGCGAGATGTCGTGATTCCACTATTGGTGCCCTTGAAGGCGGCGACCGAACCTTTACAAGCAAGGTTGGGGCAATCTCCACAACAAACGGAGGCTCCCAACAACAACAATACCACGAAGCTTCACCACAATGGAGTATGGCTTCGAGGTGACCTCAACCGTCTAGGGTGCTCAACACCCAAGAGTAACAAGATCCGCAAGGGATAAGTGGGGGGAATCAAATATCCTGTGGTGGAAGTGTAGATCGGGCCCTTGTCACCCAATCCCGAGCAAATCAACAAGTTTGATTGGCTAGGGAGAGAGATCGGGCGAAAATGGAGCTTGGAGCAACAATGGAGCTTAGAGGTGAAAGAGGTAGTCCACTAGAGGTAGAAGACGCCCCTTATATAGTCGTGGGAAAAATCCAACCGTTATCCACATGTTCAGCCCGCGACGCACGGTACTACCGCTCCAAGGAAGCGGTACTACCGCGAGGCCGCGCGGTACTACCATGGGGGACCACGGTACTACCGCGGCAGCAAAACAGGTCGGAACTATCCTGACAAGGGGGCAGTACTACCGCTCGAGCGGTACTACCGCTCCCCCTTGCGGTACTACCGCAAGGCAGGAGAGTCACGGCCTGGGAAGGGCGCGGATGAAATAAATTACATCCGTGCCTACTTCCGCTGAAACTGGGGTGGTGCAAAAACCCGACGCGGTATTACCGCTCACTAGGCGCGGTACTACCGTGGTAGGCGCGGATGTAAAAATTACATCCGCGCCTACTACCGTGACACTGCGGTACTAGGTCGAAGGACCACGGTACTACTACTCCAAGGGAGCGGTACTACCGTGAGCCCCCGCGGTACTACCGCTCGGGCCGAGCGGTACTACCGTGGTGGGCGGATGTAAAAAATTACATCCGCCCCTACTCCCGCACCGGAGCGGCACAAGGCCTGGGTGCCGCGGTACTACCGCTCCAGAGGGGCGGTACTACCATGACTCCCAGCGGTACTACCGTTTGTACCCGCGGTACTACCGCAAGTACAGCAGTAGTCGCCAGGTTTCCGCATACCCAAGATAACGGATGGCAGCTCCAAAGTGCAGGAAAAGGAGGGACAAGTGTACGTGTTGATTCCGCCCAAACCTTTCCGACGCGGACCCCTTCTTAATAGTACGGCTCTCCTACGACTCAACTCCACCAAAGAGAAACATAGAACAACGCCGACTTCAATAGTCTCCGAGGGGCAGCGAATCGTCTTGTGCCTAGTGATGAAGTATCTGAGAGACTCAAGGCACACGGTTAGTCCGCAAAAGCATTGTCATCAATCACCAAAACACTTAAGGGATAAATATGCCCTTACAACAAGCTCCTTGGGAAGTATAATAATGATGGTGATGTCAGGGCTCACATTTTAAAGATGGTGAATGCTTGTAACAAATTGAAGGCATTACAATGTGAGCTCAATGACAATCTCCTTGTCCTCATGATCTTGGACTCCCTCCCTGAAGAGTTTGAACAATTTAAGATTAACTATACTCTCTTAAAGAGAAATGGACAATAGCGGAGATATCTCCAAGAATTGTTGAGGAAGAAGATAGGATTAAGAGGCAAGGAAAGGACCAAGCCTTTTTGGTTGGCTCATGCAAGAGAAAACATGACGGAGCAAGCTCTTCTAAGCAACAGCCACAAAAGAAGTTCTTTAAGAAACATTCATCAAACTCATATAAAGCAAAGGAGAAGGTGGACGATAAGCCTAAAGAAAACAAGTGCAACTTCTGCAAGCATGAGGGTCATTATTAGAAAGACTGTCTAGAATTTCTCAAATGGTTGATGAAGAAAGGTACTGATGAAATTACTTTCGTTGATGAAATGTTATATGTTGATTACTCTAGTACCTCTTGGTGGATTGATTCAGGTGCAACTTCTCACGTTGCCAATTCTATGCGGGACTCAAATATAATCCAAACCATGGCAAGGGGGGCAAGAAGACTTAAGGTGGAAAATGGAGTCGAAGTTGATGTTGAAGCCATAGGGTCAATCACCTTAGAACTCCACATTGGCTTCCGTCTTCATTTGAATAATGTTCTTTATGTCCCTACCTTAAGTAGGAATTTGATTTCTGTCTCTTGCCTAGATGATAACATGTTTGAGAGCAAGTTTGGGAACAAACAATTTGTTTTGAATTATTGTAATAAGAACGTAGGCCTCGGCGTCAGACGAGGCCAATTATATATGTTATCATTGAATGATTCTATCCTGCATGTGAGTGATGTATGTAATATTGAGAAGAAATGGAAGGGTACGAGTACCTCTTCAAAATTGTGGCACCGTCGTTTAGGGCACATTTCGAGGGGGAGAATTGAAAGACTTATTAAAAATGACGTACTCCTTCCATTAGATTTCTCCGATGCAGACAAATGCATTGACTGTATAAAAGGTAAATACGCAAAAACGATCAAGAAAGGAGCGGTAAGAGCCACGGGTGTCCTTGAACTCATACACACTGACATATGTGGACCCCTTAATGTTAAGTCTATGGATGGTTTTGATTCGTTCATTACCTTCACAGATGACTTCTCTCGATACGGATATATTTATCCTATACGTGATCGACCGGAAGCTTTGGACAAATTCAAAGTGTTCAAAGCCGAAGTTGAGAACCAACTCAACACTAAAATAAAAGTTGTACGATCAGATTGCGGGGGAGAGTATTATGGTAGGCATGCTCCTTATGGGCAAATTCAAGGACCTTTTGCCAAGTTTCTCTCTGAGAATGGAATTGCTGCCCAGTATTCAATGCCTGGTGAACCTCAACAAAATGGCGTGGCTGAACGCCGAAACCGCACACTTATGGACATGGTGCGAAGCATGCTCAGTCATGCAAGTTTACCAGTCAGCTTATGGATGGAGGCACTAAAGACGGCCGCACATGTGCTAAATTCGCTCCTACTAAAGCAGCACCGAACACACCTTACGAGATGTGGACGGGAAAGAAATTGAGCTTGAATTACTTACGTGTATGGGGCTGTCCTGCTGAGGCTAGAATTTTCAATCCAAACTTAAGAAATTAGATCCAAAGACAGTTAGTTGTTTCTGCATTGGATACCCTCATAGGGGAAAGGGATATCGTTTCTATTGTCCGAGTCACACCACCAAGTATGTGGAGACTCGACAAGCAGTATTTTTGGAGGATAACGAAGCCACCGAAATAAGGGAGATCAATCTTGAGGAGAAACGGGTGTGTGTTCCATCCCCGACTATCCAAGAGATTGTTTTCCCACTACCAAGTGTAGTGACGTCTCAAGCTAATCCTCAATCTAGTACTTCAGGTCCTGAGGCTGATGGTGATCCTGAGACTAATGTCAATCGAGAAGGTGAAGAGGATCACCAGTCGCGTAATGAAGATGACCCTCAGAACAATGATGCTCCTCCACCACCTCCTCCTATGGGCAGGCCACGTCGTGAGAGAAAGAAAGCCATATCAGATGATTATATCACATACTTTCTTGAGGATATGAATGATCTGGGAAAGGTGGAGGATCCAACCTCTTATAAGGAAGCCATTAAAAGCGAAAGCTCGTCCAAGTGGTTGGTTGCCATGGAAGACGAGTTGAACTCTATGGGCTCAAACGATGTTTGGGACTTAGTAGAGTTCCTGATGGAACTAAGAAAGTAGGCTGCAAGTGGGTCTACAAAACCAAGTATGATTCCAAAGGGAATGTCGAACGGTTCAAGGCAAGGCTAGTGGCAAAAGGGTATACACAGAGAGAAGGCATTGATTATAAGCAAACCTTCTCTCCTGTGTCAACCAAGGATTCTTTTAGAATCATAATGGCATTAGTAGCTCATTATGACCTAGAACTACACAAAATGGATGTTAAAAGAGCATTTCTAAATGGTGACTTAAACGAAAATGTTTACATGGCTCAGCCAGAAGGCTTTGTTGTGGAAGGGAAGGAACATTTAGCATGTCGTCTGAAGATATCAATTTATGGCTTGAAGCAACCTTCAAGAGAGTGGTACCTCAAGTTTGATAAAATTATCAAAACTTTTGGTTTCACCGAAAATGTTGTGGACAACTGTGAAAGGATCGATATAGTTGACTAGAGGGGGGGGGGTGAATAGGCAACTAACAATTTTTAGCTTTTCTTTACCAAATTAAACTTCGCATCAAAGTAGGTTGTCTAGATATGCAACTAGGTGAACAACCTATATGATGCAACAACAACAAGCACACGAGCAAGCAAGGGATACAACACAAGTAAGCTTGCAAAAGTAAAGGCGCGAGATAACCAAGAGTGGAGCCGGTGGAGACGAGGATGTGTTACCGAAGTTCCTTCCTTTTGAGGGGAAGTACGTCTCCGTTAGAGCGGTGTGGAGGCACAATGCTCCCCAAGAAGCCACTAGGGCCACCGTATTCTCCTCACGCCCTCACACAATGCGAGATACCGTGATTCCACCATTGGTGCCCTTGAAGGCGGCAACCGAACCTTTACAAACAAGGTTGGGGCAATCTCCACAACTTAATCGGAGGCTCCCAACAACACCACGAAGCTTCACCACAATGGACTATGGCTCCGAGGTGACCTCAACCGTCTAGGGTGCTCAAACACCCAAGAGTAACAAGATCCGCTAGGGATAAGTGAGGGAATCAAATTTCTCTTGGTGGAAGTGTAGATCGGGGCCTTCTCAACCAATCCCAAGCAAATCAACAAGTTTGATTGGTTAGGGAGAGAGATCGGGCGAAAATGGAGCTTGGAGCAACAATGGAGCGTAGGGATGGAAGAGGTGAGTCTTCTTGGAGAAGAAGACCCCCTTTTATAGTGGGGGGACAAATCCAACCGTTATCCACTTATTTAGCCCGCGACTCGCGGTACTACCGCACCAGACATGCGGTACTACGGCAAGGGCTCACGGTACTACCGTGACGGGTCACGGTACTACCGCTGCAGCGGCAGGGGCTAGACCAGGCCAGAGCCGCCAAGGCTGAGAGCGGTACTGCCGCTGACGTGGTACTACCGCTCCCCCTTGCGGTACTACAGCAAGGCCGGGATGGTCTAGACGGGGAAGGGAACGGATGAATAAAAATACATCTGTGTCTACTTCCGCTGAAATCAAACGGTGCAAAAACCCGACACGGTACTACCGCGCCAGACTTGCGATACTACCACGCAGGGAGCGGATGTAAAAAATTACATCTGCCCCTACTTCCGCTTGTGCTACTGAGCCGGATCAGGACTCACGGTACTACCGCGCACCTGGGGCGGTACTACCGCGTAGGGCGCGGATGTAAAAAATTACATCCGCCCCTACAGCCGCAAGAGAGGCTGAACCTGGCCAGAGGCTACAGTACTACCGCTCCATAGGAGCGGTACTACCGTGGACGCCTACGGTACTACCGCGAGGGCTTGCGATACTACCGTGGTGTCCTGCGGTACTACCGCTTCTGAAAGCAGTACTACCGCAGGCCTCAACTAGTAGCACTAAAGGAATCCTTCTTTTTGCACAGACGAGAAGATAACGGAGGAAGCTCGAAAGCGCAAAGGGAAAGGCGGGGTAAAGGAGGAAGCGTGTACGTGATGATTCCTCCCAAACCTTTCCACATCGGACCCCCTCTTAATAAAACGGTTATCCTACGACTCAAATCCACCAAAGGAGACGTAGAACAACACCATCTTCAATAGTCTTCGAGGGGTACCAAACCATCTTGTGCCTAACAACAAAGCAACTGAAATACTCAAGGCACACGATTAGTCCGCAAAAGCATTGTCATCAATCACCAAAACACCTTAGTGATAAGCATGCCCTTAGAATCTCCCCCTTTTTGGTGGATTGATGACAATACGGGATTTGCACGAAGGGAAAGAGTGTAGCACAAGCAAACCCCACACCTCTAAAATATAGACGAGCTCCCCCTAGATTCGTGCCAGAGATTAAAGTGCTTTGGACTGCACGGCACGAACACTAGGATCACCACTCCCCCTATATTTTAGAGACAAAGCGTATCAAGACAGTAAATATGAGCAAGACATAAGTAGCATAGGTAATATAGTACGATAGAGAGCATATGTCTTACACCATATGATAGACCAAGTCTCACGTACAGACTAAACCAAAGCAAAGCAAGGTTCAACAGAACAAACACGAGGTTCAACGGAACAAACACGAGCAAAGCAAACACAAGACTCTCGCAAATCCCTACACTCTTTCCCCCTTTGGCATCGAGACGCCAAAAAGGCAGAGAGGACACCTACACACACGTGGTGGCTCAAGCAGAGTGACCAGACGCACGGTCCTCGTCAGACTCAGCAGCAGGAATGGTCTCCTCGACGTCTTCCTCAGAATCAGTCCACTTGTAGCCTTGCTTCACCATCCACTCAGCCTCTGGAGTGATGCGATCCTCAGAACCGCCAGACACGTCCTCTCCATACAGCTTCATGATCTTCTTGTCCCGACGGCGACTCTCCTTGGAGGCAACATGAGACCTGTACTGACCCTTGGCCTGCATGTAGAACAAGGTCTTCATCTTGTTCTCGAGCCTCTTAGCCCAAGATGGCTCAGAGGAGGGAGGGGTGTACCCCTCAGAGCTGTCCTCATCTCCTCCTCACCCTCATCTGCATCCACATCCATGGCGGCGGCAGCCTCAGCACGAGAAGTGGTGTTAGCCCACTGAGGCTTGACCCGGAGCCGGATGGAATCATGTCTAATCCAATCAGGGGCCTCAAAGTCATCCTGAGGGTAGGTCTTCTCCCAAGTTGCAGAGATCAGCTGAAACAGATACGGTCCATATATGGGGACCTTGGGTTGAAGACAGCAAACCGAAGCTCACACCACATGATGTGTGAGATATCCAGAGGTAGCGTCTGAGAGTTGCGCGCTTCTTCACATAGGAGCAACATGTCCACAAGATAGGCGTGTACCTTGTCCTTATCCCCAATGCGTGGGAAGAGAGAGTTGCGGAAGATTCGGTACATGATGTCAAGGAATGAGTTGAGCACCCACGAAGACTTGCCACTGGAGAGCTTCTTTTCAACAAGGAAGGGCTGAAGCTTGTTCTTGTTGGCAGACTCAGAGTTGGCATGAGGACAAACACCTTGGGGAGTGGCGAGCCCCTCATCAGAAACACCAAGCAAGGTCATGAACTCCTTCCAGGTAGTTGTCAGCCGTCGACCATTGGACATCCAAGTCATTGTCCTGTCCTCATTAGGATGGAAGTACACCGAGGTGAAGAACTGAGCCACAATCTCCGGATCATAGTCTTTGTGAAAAGAGATGATATGCTCAATGCCAAACTGCTCAACTAGATCCAGAGCCTCACCAAAGTATGCCCGGTGCTTCTCTTCCCTCATATGATGCATGTCGATCCAATGCACATCCACATAGATATTCCTCTTGGCCTTGATCACATCCAAATAGATGAGGTTCTGCTGCTTGGTCCAGAACAACTCATTTCCTCGAAGGTTGGCACGAGGATTCACGTAGGGATTGATCTTCCTACGAGCGACGAACTCAGCAAGCGGCATCTCATCCATACTCATGGCAGGTTCCTTGTCTTTGTGGGCGGTGGTCTTGGTCCGGCGTTGGGGGGCACTGGAGCCCTCAGGAGCTTCGTCTTGATTGTGAAGGCACTTGGAACCCATGTCACGGCTTGGGTTGGAGCGACGAGCATGAGCACCTGAGCCACACACACCACAAAACAGACACGCAAGAAACGCGAGAAGGATCAGTGCAAAGAACGCAGCAAACAGTGAAACAGGTAGAATTTGCACATACATATTGCCACACGAGAGATTTGACATCAGCGGTAGTACGGCTTGGTCGCGCGGAACTAAAAAATTAGTGCCGCGCCAAATCACGGTAGTACCACGGGCGCGGTAGTACCGCGCCGAAGGTACGGTAGTACCGCGAGAGCAGTAGTACCGCGCCGGAGGTACGGTAGTACCGCGCGTATTCAGATCTGAAGCAACAGATGAATCTGAGAACTACCATGACGACAAAGCGGTACTACGGCTTATCAAATCTACGGCGGGACAATATATCATGTAAAAACTCTACGCAATACTACTCTCCTCCATCCTACTCTTGCAAAGATTTGGCCTAAAATCTCAAGAACAACTAGCATTTCCCCAAAAACCTAGAAGCAAAAAGAACAAACCAAAGAGAGAAGGATTTGGGGAAAGACCTTGGTCCATGGCAAGAGGAAGTGGTGGGGAACGATCCCACCGGTCGGAATCCGAGGAGAGCAGTCGGAGAAGGAGATCCGGCGAGGGTCTCCGGCGCCGTTCGTGGGTAGGAGAGAGAGAGACAGCGTGAGGGGAAGAAGTGAATGGGTATGGGGGAGTTGGAACTCCCCCTGCCCGCTCATAACCCCCACGCGCTCGCTACGTCACGGTAGTACCGCGACTCATTGTGGTAGTACCACCCGAGCGGAAGTATCGCGCTGCAGGCGGTAGTACTGCTCCACCAGCGGCAGTAAAAAATTACTGTCGTGCTGGTTGCGGTAGTACTGTGTCCTGCGGTAGTACCGTGGCTGACCACGGTAGTACCGTGAATCCCAGAAAATGTAGTTTCAAGCCAGGGAGAAAAATGACTTTGCACGGAACCTTCAAGAGAACGCACACACCAACGAGCTAACAAGCGAAACACGACAACCAAACCAGAGGCAACAAAGACCAAACCGAGACACAACCTCTCCAAGGAGGGGGTGGTGGCCGGAGCCGCCTATGTTTGAGTTGATTGGTATGGCACCATGAAGAATTATCCTTGGGCCCATGACCACAGCTCGTCTTTGAAGCACATGTACCATCAAGAATGGCTAATGTGAAAGAGTTGATCAATTTATGCATAATGGGGGGAGGGAGAGTTCATTGAGAGAACAACACTCCCCCTATGTCCATGCCTACACCTAAACTAGACAACAAGTTGAGTGTGGTGGGAGGTGCAAGGGTTCAAGTCACATTGCTCGAATCAATGATATTTAGCTCATGCCTTAACTCGCGAAATCTTGCTTCATCCAAGGGCTTCGTGAAAATATCTGCAAGGTTATCATGAGTGTTGACATACTTGAGCTCGATCTCCCCTCGCCTAATGTGATCCCGGATGAAGTGATACCGAATCTCAATATGCTTCGTCTTGAAGTGTTGCACCGGGTTGAGAGAAATCTTGATGGCACTTTCATTATCACACCAAAGAGGCACTTTGTCACAAATGACACCGTACTCCTTTAAAGTTTGCCTCATCCATAAGAGTTGTGCACAACAACTACCGGCCGCCACATACTCCGCTTCGGTGGACGAGAGAGACACACAACTTTGCTTCTTGGAAGACAAACTCACCAAAGAGCAACCAAGAAATTGGCACCCTCCGGAAGTGGACTTCCTATCCACTTTGTCTCCCGCCCAATCGGAATCCGTATATCCTTCAAGCTTGAAGTTTGCCCCTCTTGGGTACCATAAGCCAAAGTTTGGGGTATGAGCCAAATATCGAAAGATTCGCTTGACCGCCACATAGTGACTTTCCTTCCGTGCGGCTTGAAACCGTGCACACATTCCCACACTCAACATGATATCCGCTCTAGATGCACAAAGGTAAAGCAAGGAGCCAATCATGGAGAGATATACCTTTTGATCCACCGCTTTACCATTGGGATCAATGTCAAGTTAGCACTTGGTAGGCATTGGAGTAGAAGCCGGCTTGACATCACTTAGCTTGAATCTTTTTAGCATGTCTTGAGTATGTTTGGCTTGGTTGATGAAGGTACCTTCCCTTCTTTGTTTGATATCAAAACCAAGGAAGAACTTTAACTCTCCCATCGAACACATCTTGAACTTGGAGGTCATGAGAGCGGCAAATTCCTCATTGAAAGCTTTGTTAGGGGAACCAAAGATAATATCATCAACATATAGTTGGCATACAAACAACTCCCCTTTGACCTTCTTAGTAAAAAGAGTGGGATCGATTTGCCCCACCTCAAATCCACGATCTTGTAACAACTCGGTAAGGTGGTCATACCACGCACGTGGGGCTTGTTTAAGGCCATAGAGTGCCTTATCGAGTTGATACACATGATCCGGGAAGTAGGGATCCTCGAACCCGGGGGGTTGCTTGACATAGACCAACTCATTAATAGGACCATTAAGAAAAGCACTTTTCACATCCATTTGTTGCAACTTAAAGTTGTGATGGGAAGCATAAGCAATCAACAAATGTATGGATTCAAGACGAGCAACGGGAGCAAAGGTTTCACCGTAGTCGATACCCTCGACTTGGGAGTAGCCTTGTGCTACCAATCTTGCCTTGTTGCGAATGATGTTCCCATGAGCATCTTGCTTGTTCTTGAAAATCCACTTGGTTCCAATGACGTTGTGGTTCCCCGATGGCCTTGGCACCAATCTCCACACCTTGTTGTACTCGAAGTTGTTGAGTTCTTCATGCATGGCATTGAGCCAATCCGAGTCTTCGAGCGCCTCATAGACCTTTTGGGGTTCAACACAAGAGACAAACGCGTGATGTTCACAGTAGTTTGCTAATTGTCTACGAGTGCTTACCCCCTTTCTTAGGCTTCCAACCACATTTTCCATGAGATGGCCTTTGGTGGTGAGCTTGGAAGCAATCTTCGCGACACGACGCTCTAATTCCTCCTCGGATGTGGAAGGAGGAGGGTTAACTTGATTATCTTGAGCGCCGTCTTGAGCTTGTTCTTGATCTTGAGCTTGCTCATGATCTTGAACTTGCTCGAGGGGGAGAACTTGACCTTGGGCATCATTTGGAGGTTCACCACCATCTTTAGATTGATCTTGCCCTTGGTCTTGTTCACGAGGTTGAGGGCCTTCACTTTGTTCTTCGGAAGCGTGTGGGTCTTGGGGAGGTGATGGCTCCACTTGAGTGGAGCATTGTCCTTCTCCTTCGGCCACAAGGGGTTCCTCAATGGGTAGAATATGACCAATACCCATTCTTCTTATGGCTTGGGGAGGAATTTCATCACCTACATCACAAGTACCACTTTGCTCCACTTTGCTCCACTTGGGATCCGTTATTTTCGTCAAACTCCACATTACACGTCTCCTCAATGAGTCCGGTGGACTTGTTGAGAACACGGTAAGCATGAGAGTTTGTAGCATAACCAACAAATATGCCCTCATAAGCTCTAGCCTCAAATTTAGACAAACGAACACCTTTCTTGAGAATGAAACACTTACACCCGAACACCCGGAAGTACTTGAGATTGGGCTTGTTGCCGGTGAGTATCTCATAAGGAGTCTTGTTCAAGCCTTTGCGGAGATAGAGCCGATTGGATGCATGACACGCTGTGTTGATGGCTTCGGCCCAAAAGTTGTATGGAGACTTGAACTCCGCCATCATGGTCCTTGCCGCATCCATCAACTTTCGGTTCTTCCTCTCTGCTACACCATTTTGTTGAGGGATATATGGTGCAGCATATTGATGCTTGGTCCCCTCATCACTAAGAAACTCATCCAAGGTGTAGTTCTTGAACTCGGTGCCGTTGTCACTTCTTATTGTCAAGATCTTTGCATCATGTTGACGTTGAGCTTCATTTGCAAAGTCGATGACGGTTTGTTGAGTCTCACTCTTCCTCTTGAAGAAGTATACCCAAGAGTATCTTGAATAATCATCCACAATCACCAAGCAATACTTTCTACCTCCAAGACTATCAAATGATGGGGGCCCAAAGAGATCCATGTGAAGGATATCCAAGGGTCTCTTCGAGTAGATGATGGTCGTGGGAGGGTGAGCCTTCTCATGAAGCTTTCCTTCAATACAAGCACTGCTAGCACGATCTTTGGCAAAACTAACATTTGTTAGTTCACGAACATGGTCCCCCTTGAGAAGACTTTGCAAAGATCTCATATTGACGTGGGCTAAACGGCAATGCCAAAGCCATCCCACGTCAACTTTAGCCATTAGGCATGTCGCGGTCTTAGTGGGTCGCTCCGAAAAGTTTATCACATAGAGACCTATCTCGACATGCCCAACAAAGGCTACTTTAAGAGTCTTGCTCCACAAGAGGGCCACGGTATCAATGTCAAAGAAAGTGGCAAAGACCATGAGTGCAAGTTGACGAACGGAAAGTAAATTGTATGCAAGGGACTCAACAAGCATGACTTTCTCGATCGTTAGATCATGAGAAATGACAACCTTGCCAAGACCCAATACCTTAGAATGTGAGGCATCACCCCACTCGACATTGGTGGGCATAGATGGAATCTTTTGCACGTCCACCACCAAGTCCTTGCTCCCGGTCATATGATTTGTTGCTCCACTATCGAGCAACCATGATCCTCCACCGGAAGCAAACACCTACAAGAGATCAATGCTTGGTTTTAGGCACCCATTTAGTAATGGGTCCTTTTATGTTAGTAACAAGGGTCTTAGGAACCCAAATAGACCATTCAATGTACTCATAAGGAGAGCCAACAAATTTAGCATAAACATGCCCATCACTAGCACGGCACAACACATATGATGGGTTAAAGTCGCCGGCTTTGTTGGAGGAGATGGTTTTGCCCTTTTTGACATAAACACCCTTCACATTTTCCTTCTTCTCCTTAGGAGCACCCTCTCCCTCTTTCACAAAAGTTTGCTTGAGAGGAGGAGGTCGATTGGTCTTGTCGTTCTTCTTCTTATTCTTGGTCTTGGGTGCAAACCCAATTCCCTTCTTGGCCACAACTTCCTTTCGATTGCTCAAAAGGTCGTTGAGGTTCTTCTCACCTTGAATGCAAGTCACAAGGCCTTTCTCAAGTTGATCCTTCAACTTGGCATTCTCCTCCACAAGATGCACATGCTCACAACACGGGTTAGTAACATATGCATTATCAATTAGTACCATATGAGGAAAGGTGGCCTTTTCCTTGGTTAGCTTAACTTGGAGTTGAGCATGAGACTCCTTGAGGTTAGCGTGAGCACCCTTCAAGACCTTGTGGGCCTTGTCAAGTACATCAAACTCCTCCTTGAGTCTAGCATGATCAACCCCAAGTTTAGCCTTCTCGGAGGTTAGCACACGAGACACGACAAGAGCATGATCAAGATCTTTCTTTAACTTAGCATGGTCATCGTTGTGTGACTCCTCAAGAGTCAAACGATGCCCACGCTCTTCCTCAAGAGCATTAGAGAGATCCGATATCTCATCGGCATAGTCATGACTATGACCTTCCATCTTAGAGATGGTTTCTTCGTGAGCCTCGATCATGTCATTGGCTTCACCAAGTTGTTCCAAGAGAGCAACAAAGTGCTTCTTGGACTTGCCCTTGAGCTTACTCATAAATGACTCAAGTTCATTCACTTCATCATTAGACCCATCATGTTCATCAATGCAACCCTCCAAAGAGGGATTAGTAATGATGGTGGTTTTGATGTTGGGGGTTACCTTGTTAGAGGCTTTAGCCATGAGGCACTTGGCGGTGATGTTCTCGTTGGGTGAATCAAAGAGAGACACCCGAGGAGTGGTAGCAATGGCAATGGATGCCATGGCCATTGCTTCTCCATTATATCATCATCGTCATCCTCATGGTATTCTTCTTGCACCACCAACCCACGAGTAGGAGTCTTCTTGGTGAAGTTGTTCTTGTTGGGGAAGGACTTGGCTTTGTCTTTTCGGATGAACTTGCCACCATTGTCTTCCTGCTTCTCGTAAGGACAATCCGCAACGAAATGGCTCACATTGCCACAGTTGAAGCAAGTTCTAACTCGTTGCTTTCCCTTGAAGCCACTTGAGTTTTTCTTGTTGAAGTTGGGTCTTGAATTCTTCTTGCTCCAAAATTGTCTTGAAGCAAGAGCCATGTGCTCATGATAATCATATTTCGTGTCTTCGGGGTTGCTCTCCTCATCTTCCTCTTCTTCCACACTAACCTTGGCCTTCAAGGCAAGGTTGGGCTTCTTTGCCCTTTGAGAACGGAGCACCGCATTGTTGGTGGTCTTGTCCAAGATGCTCATTGCAACGAACTCATCCAACACTTCACTTGAGGTCATGGAGTGGAAGTCCGGTCTTTGACGAATGACGGAGGACATGGCCTTGTTGTAGGGCATCATGGCCTTGAGGAACTTGCGCTTGATCCAATTGTCATCTATGTCCTTGCTCCCATGATCTCGGAGTGAGACCGCGAGTTTGGTCACTCTTCGAAAGAGCTCATGAGGTTCTTCATCTTCTTTCATTGCAAACTCATCGGCTTCATCTTGCACCACTTCATAGTTGGAGCGTTGAATGCTAGAACTTCCTCGATAGAGAGACACAACGCATTGCCATGCGTCTTTGGCCATGGCATGAGGTCGAAGATGAGGGTGATCTTCGGGAAGGATTGCATCTTGGATGATGAAGAGAGCACTCTCATTGAATTGATTATCCACCACTTCTCTCGGGGTGAAGTTGCTTCGGTCATGTGGATAGAAACCTTCTTCAATGATTCTCCAAAGATTAGTATTCATATGATTTAAATGACGCTTGAAGCGATACACCCAAGAATCAAAATCCTCATTTTTCACAATCTTAGGAGGAGGACCGGCATGATTTAAATGAGTAGAGGAAATCGGTCCTCCATAAATTGGAGGTTCCACATGGGCAAAAATGCCGGTGCCATTTCTACCACTAGTAGAAGGACCCTTCTCACTATTAGCTTCCCCCTTGTCGGAGTTAGCATCCGTCACCTTGTTAGCGGGATCACCCACTTTCAATGGCGAGGTAGGGAGTTTAAGTCCTTCTAAGAATTTATTAAACATTCTTTCAACCGTGGTTGTCATGGAGGTTTTCAATGTGTACAAGGCCACATTGAATTCCTCACGGGACACCGCGGTTTCCCATCACCCGTAGACGAGATCGGATTCACACCGGAGTGCTCCTCCTCCCCATGGTCTACGGTGTCAACCATACTCTTGGACGGCAAAGTCCTTAATGAAGAGACATGGCTCTGATACCAATTGAAAGGATCGATATAGTTGACTAGAGGGGAGGGTGAATAGGCAACTAACAATTTTTAGCTTTTCTTTACCAAATTAAACTTTGCATCAAAGTAGGTTGTCTAGATATGCAACTAGGTGAACAACCTATATGATGCAACAACAACAAGCACACGAGCAAGCAAGGGATACAACACAAGTAAGCTTGCAAAAGTAAAGGCGCAAGATAACCAAGAGTGGAGCCGGTGGAGACGAGGATGTGTTACCGAAGTTCCTTCCTTTTGAGGGGAAGTACGTCTCCGTTAGAGCGGTGTGGAGGCACAATGCTCCCAAAGAAGCCACTAGGGCCATCGTATTCTCCTCACGCCCTCACACAATGCGAGATGCCGTGATTCCACTATTGGTGCCCTTGAAGGCTGCGACCGAACCTTTACAAACAAGGTTGGAGCAATCTCCACAACTTAATCGGAGGCTCCCAACAACACCACGAAGCTTCACCACAATGGACTATGGCTCCAAGGTGACCTCAACCGTCTAGGGTGCTCAAATATCCAAGAGTAACAAGATCCGCTAGGGATAAGTGGGGGAATCAAATTTCTCTTGGTGGAAGTGGAGATCGGGGCCTTCTCAACCAATCCCAAGCAAATCAACAAGTTTGATTGGTTAGGGAGAGAGATCGGGCGAAAATGGAGCTTGGAGCAACAATGGAGCTTAGGATGGAAGAGGTGAGTCTTCTTGAAGAAGAAGACCCCCTTTTATAGTGGGGGGACAAATCCAACCGTTATCCACTTACTCAGCCCGTGACTCGCGGTACTACCGCACCACGCATGCGGTACTACCGCAGGGGCTCACGGTACTACCGTGATGGGTCACGGTACTACCGCTGCAGCGGCAGGGGCTAGACCAGGCCAGAGCCGCCAAGGCTGAGAGCGGTACTGCCGCTGACGTGGTACTACCGCTCCCCCTTGCGGTACTACCGCAAGGCCAGGATGGTCTAGACGGGGAAGGGCACGGATGAATAAAAATACATCCGTGTCTACTTTCGCTGAAAATCGAAAGGTGCAAAAACCCGACACGGTACTACCGCGCCAGACTTGCGGTACTACCGCGCAGGAAGCGGATGTAAAAAATTACATCCGCCCCTACTTCCGCTCGTGCTACTGAGCCGGATCAGGACTCACGGTACTACCGCGCACCTGGGGCGGTACTACCGCGTAGGGCACGGATGTAAAAAATTACATCCGCCCCTACAGCCGCAAGAGAGGCTGAGCCTGGCCAGAGGCTACGGTACTACCGCTCCATAGGAGCGGTACTACCGTGGACGCCTACGGTACTACGCGAGGGCTTGCGGTACTACCGCGGTGTCCTGCGGTACTACCGCTTCTGAAAGCAATACTACCGCAGGCCTCAACTAGTAGCACTAAATGAATCCTTCTTTTTGCACAGACGAGAAGATAACAGAGGAAGCTCCAAAGCGCAAAGGGAAAGGCGGGGTAAAGGAAGAAGCGTGTACGTGATGATTCCTCCCAAACCTTTCCACAGTGGACCCCCTCTTAATAAAACGGCTATCCTACGACTCGAATCCACCAAAGGAGACGTAGAACACCACCGTCTTCAATAGTCTTCGAGGGGTACCAAACCGTCTTGTGCCTAACGACAAAGCAGCTGAAATACTCAAGGCACACGATTAATCCGCAAAAGCATTGTCATCAATCACCAAAACACCTTAGGGATAACCATGCCCTTACAAACTGCATATACGTTAAGTTTAAAGGCAGTAGGTTCACATTTTTAGTCATATACGTTGATGACATATTATTGGCATGTAGCGATAAGGATATGCTGCATGAGACCAAGAATTTTCTGTCATCCAATTTTGATATGAAAGATCTTGGTGAAGCCTCGTATGTCCTCGGCATCGAGATTCATTGAGATAGGTCCAGAGGAACGTTAGGACTATCTCAAAGGCATACTTTGAGAGAGTACTGAAAAAATTCAATATGCATAAGTGCTCACCCTCACCTGCTGCTATAGTTAAGGGCGATAAGTTTGGGACATTTCAATGTCCGAGGAACCAATGTGAAACTGATCAGATGAAGTCGGTTCCTTATGCTTCAGCTGTTGGAAGCATCATGTATGCTCAAGTGTGTACACGCCCAGACTTATGTTTTGTAACCGGGGTGCTTGGCAGATACCAATCAAATCCAGGACCGGACCACTGGAAGGCCGCAAAGAAAGTCTTGCGTTATATTCAAGGAACTAAGGATTTCATGCTTACATATAAAAGAACTGATAACCTAGAAATTGTTGGTTATTCAGACTCTGATTTTGCCAGGTGTGTGGATAGTATGAGATCCACGTCAGGTTATATATTCACACTCGCGGGAGGAGCTATATCGTGGAAAAGCTCCAAACAAACGTTGACTGCTGGATCTACGATGCAAGCAGAATTTGTAGCATGTTATGAGGCCACCGGGCAGGCTGTATGGCTAAAGAATTTTATTCCCGGACTTAAAATGGTTGACAGCATATCTAAACCAATTTTATTGTACTGCGATAATGAACCAGCAGTTTTCTATACGAGTAACAACAGGTCAAGTAATGCTGCCAGACATATTGACATAAAGTATCGTGTTGTGAAAGATAGAATCCAGGATCAAACAGTTGATGTTAAACATATAAGAACGAAGCATATGCTTGTGGATCCGCTAACAAAAGGCTTACCACCCAGTATTTTTCGTGAGCATGTTGCCGGCATGGGACTACTGGAAGCCTGGTGATTCTGGAATAAGAGGAGCATTAAAATAAACCACTCCCCAATTAGCAAAATGTTTTTCATTTCGAAATAGGCGGGTGTGCTATAAGTGTTGAGGTTATATGGCGTTTCGAGCTATTGTAACACCTCACTTTGGTACATCATTCCTATGTAGAATGGGCGAATAAAGTTAAGCCTGACGATCAAGGGGGAGAATGTTGGTTTTGATTTGACGGCTTAAACAAGCCAGTTAGATCTATTAGTTTAACATGAAAAAAAGGGAAGATAACGTTAATGAAAAGGCCCCACACACCAACGTACGTGAGGTTTTTATCCCAACTAAGGCGCCCGGAGGCACCCAAACCAACTGATGGTTTAGGTCCCCTGTCGCCAGCGCTAGATAAAAGGGGGTACAGGAAAGGGTTGGCAGCCTGCACGATCATAATTCTCGTACGGTTTCACTCCCCTCCCGATATTCTCTCACCCCATCCGATCAGGGGGAGCGCTGCAGCGACGGGAAGACCTACTCCAGCCGTCGCTGCCGTCCCCGGCCAGTCCCGGTGGCGTCCTGAAGGAATCAGGACGTCGAGGAGAGCCTCTGCTTCGACTACATCACCCCTGCATCATGCCTGCACCGAGCAGGTGACCATGTCCACTCCCACTCCCGTGACATGTAAAGAAACTCTAAACCCTTCTTTGTTCATGTTGTGAGGTGATCTAGATGCAATTAGATTCTGCTAATGGCATCTCATAGATGCATAATTATTCTAACAAATGCAACTCTGCCTAGGGCTTAAGTTACAGTTACACACGCTGCTACCCGTTCTGCCCGTTGGACCTGCAGCGATAGGGACGGGGTGCCTCGTAGCAACAGTCGGGCTTTGGACGAGAATCACGAGACGATCTTGAGGCAGAAAGTTGCAAAGCAGTTACATTCTGACATCTGAATAAGCCCTGGTTCTCCAAGATACCCCACATTAACGTATCACGTCATTGAGTAGATCGTGGAACAAATAATAAAAAATAAAAAAAGCAAAATGGAATGAACAAAAAAGAAACCAACAGAAATGTGCTGATTCTTGATGCACACACACCCCAAGGTGATCTAAGATCCACAAATTCTCTTACACAAAGGGGATATATAAAAAGACTACAATCCTGGGCCACCACTTATAAATAGGTCCGCACCAAAGTTTTCCATATAGGTTTTGCACAAGGCTAGAAAAACGTTGGTTCTGTTATTCACAAAGTAGCAAAATAACTCCCACAAAGACAACAAGGC
The DNA here is from genome assembly GCA_963921465.1 of Triticum timopheevii. Lineage (NCBI taxonomy): Eukaryota > Viridiplantae > Streptophyta > Magnoliopsida > Poales > Poaceae > Triticum > Triticum timopheevii. Next base: position 500,567,055 of record OY997266.1, on the reverse strand, counting down.
AACACAGGAAACATCAGATGTCATGTTCTTAACACTGGGCATCATCAGTTAATCATCGCTCCCTCAAAACAGATGATGATCATAGTCACTTGAAACTAATGTCCACTTGCATCTATGCTCCACCCTTTTGTATCTAATAAAGCAAGTAGGCCGATTTGGAGCGCAAAAATGGAGTACGACTTCTCAATGACCTCCCTGTTCAAGATGATGTCCCCTCACCTGGTTCTCGAATTTGAATGGAAGTTCTCGACAGGCTTGCTTCAAGTTCATTTAATTCGTCAAGGTCGAGGTCATCGTCATCATCTATATCTTCATCATCCGGCTCCTCATCGGCCTCCTTGCCATTAGAGGTTGATGAGCTTGGACCTTCATCCTGACTTTTCTTGCCCTGTGGAAGCAAGTTTAAAACATATACATCAATACATAGACTAACGTATAGAATACCATTTGTGTAGATCAGCCTGCATTTTGGTTGTACTATGTTAAACTCCATACTAATGTATGCACTAAAGCAAATCGCTTTAAACTAGCAAGTAACAAAAACTTCCCAGCGTTGAATTCCAATTCTTAACACTAGATTACAGGCCTGCTTATTTCCTCTTTTACATTCCAAAGCTAGGAGATATAGCAAGTTAACTATGTTTTCAAGAAATCATATAGCTAGTTAAAATGATGCTACCAAACTAAATGCAAGACGAATCTCAAACAGTATAATCTCAGGTGTGTATGTAACACAAACAAAATCTTAGTGTGGTCACAGATTACTTCTTTGATCCGTCCTTACAGTTTTGTCTATTAATTTATTTCTTAGCAAGCATGCATAATACCTCATGGGAATCCCCCCCCCCCCCCCCCCCCCACACACACACACACAAGATTACAGGCCTGCTTATTTCCTTTTTTACATACCAAAGGCTAGGAGATATAGCAAGTTAACTATGTTTTCAAGAAATCATATAGCTAGTTAAAATGATGCTACCAAATTAAATGCAGGACGAATCTCAAACAGTATAATCTCAGGTTTGTATGTAACACAAACAAAATCTTAGTGTGGTCACAGATTACTTCTTTGATCCGTCCTTACAGTTTTGTCTATTAATTTATTTCTTAACAAGCATGCATAATACCTCACGGGAATTGCCAACTAAACATGGTGTTGATGGATCTACCCCCCCCCCCCCCCCCCCTATTTATTCTGATTCTACCTAGAATAAATAGCCTTTTGTGGTGTAAGTAGGTAACATAAGATGCAGGATAAAACTGGAATGACAATTAGATGATATTCCTTCGTGGAGCCCCTTCTTAAACCTTAAATTGAAAAAACAAACACCCCATTTGGATACCAAGATTTCTGACATCTTAGCCTCGTAGTTTTAAATTCTCAAATCGTATCAATTAAGAACCAATTCAACTTCATACAACAAAAGAATAACGCCACCTCATCCCTACTGGGCAAACCTTATGGGCAATTATGTCCAGTAGGGACTAGGAAAGGCTAAACAGAGTCATGTTCTATAAAAGGAGTAGCCAAGAATCCAAAAAACAGAGTCCTGGTAGAGACTAGGAAAAGGCTAAACAGAGTCATGTTCTATAAAAGGAGTAGCCAAGAAAAATTGTTAAGCAAGAAAATAGAAAGAATTCTCCTTCTACCTTGCCCCACCTTGGAGGCAATGGCCCTCTCTCAACTGAAAATCTAGTCCATAACACACAACTTCAAGGAGACTACTTTGGAAGTTTTGAGGGCAGCAGAAACTATGACAAAATTTAAGTGGGAGTGTGGCTGCCCCCAGGTATTTTTAACAGAAATTATATCAGAGCTTTCTTGTTCTAAAGGCCAAGACCCATTCTGCTCTCACAATCTGATCATGCTAGGACATTTGTATTTGATTATCACACTAGTGACCGATTTAGTAAAGGAGGGAAATTTAACCTGTTCCTGGTTAGCTTGTGGCTCTTCACGTCTTTCATAAACTTCATATGCTTCAGCATCATCAATAAACACACTTGCATCGGCCATGAACAACTCGCGGCCACTGGATACAAGAACAATCACAGTTACATTAAGTACCACAAGGGCTCACAGGTCAAAACATATCACTAAAAGAAGATAAGGTTATTACCTCATACGGTCATTCTTAGCCCTATCCGCCCGCAAGGCCGCCAGACCAGCTTCCTTTTCTTCTGCCTTCCTCCTTTTCCATTCCATGAACAATTCTGTAGTCATAGGGGTTGTGGTTTGAACCTTTCTGCGCTGTTAGATGAACAAGGAGTGGAGAATGTCACAGCAACGCCAATAAAGTCATTTAGACAACAGATAAAGAACAATAGTTTCACTGTTGCAGACAGGAAGGATTTATGCTAATCTTCATCTTACCTGATCTTCAATCTCATCTTCAATTGCAACCTTTTTACTCTCTTCCTCTAGTAAGGCTTTCATCTGAGACTTTAGTATATAGCCAGGTGGAAGGGCATGCCTGTAGCGGCACTCCTTGCCGCCATTTGGACAAACCCAAAACCACCCATACTGCTTCTTCTCCACAGCATCAAGAAAGTGCTTGCAAACCTACAGCGGAAAATAATTAGCAAAATCATCATCCTGTTAAAAACAAGAACGCTTTGACGACGGGGTGGGCCAGAATCTGATAAATAGGAAAGTAAGTAGCGTTTAATGCTGTGCTCAGCACTGTATTTTTGTTTTAACTCGGGATGGTGTCCTACGAGTGTTGTCCCTTAAGCATAGTGAGACAATGCAAGTTTATAACAGCCAAGTTAAACAACTAAAAACAAGAATTGGAAAGACAAGAAACTGATTATGTCGTCATAACAGGGTTACAAGTGCACACACGATGAAAAATGTTAATTAGCATAGAACTGAAGAATTTGTATCAATACCAATGTATTGAATGTACTCTTATTCAATATAAGTGAGTACATCCACTATCCGAGTTTTATTATAGCAAGTGTGCTTAGTTACTACATGAAAATGTTGCTGCCTTCTGGAGATTATGATTGTGTATAGTCAATGTGTCACAGAACTCTACTCGGAATCCTTGATAACAACAAATCTTAACCACACTGCGGCCTAGAGAAGTTACAACATGCCAATGAATTAGATTATACTCCCTCCGTAAACTAATATAAGAGTGTTTAGAACACTACTTTAGTTAGTGATCTAAACGCTCTTACATTAGTTTACAGAGGAAGTATCAATCTAATCACTTGTGAAAATAGACCAGGTGCGCCCATAGTGGCTCTAGGAATAACTAATAATTGATTTGATTGGCCAGAAGAAACTGCATCTGCATCCAGATTAAAGAAAATTAACTGAAAATCATATACAGCGGAAAAATGGCTTGTTGGCATCACAGAAAGTGCATGATAATAGGTGCAAAAGGCATTACTGCTTTCCATTTGAAATGCATACATTCCTCTAAAGATAAGAGCGCAAAACATGAATTGAAGACAAAATATAAATAGTAAAATAGAACCAATATAGTATCATCTAGCACAAATATTACCACCAAGAACATTAGTACAAATTATTTATTCTTTTAGAGCAAAATGAAAGTTGAAAGTGACACATCATATAATGAGAAATGCTTGAAAAATGTGTATAACAGTTTCGGAATAGTGCATACAATATCAGTAGGTTTGTTCTGCTGGTACTCTGCGTTTTTTGACGCAATAACTTTCTCAAGGGTCTCCTGATCCCAGTCATCCATCGTATCTTCTTCCTCTGTCATGACAGAGGAACATGTGAATTTCTACCGAGAAAATTGAATGACTCCAAAACGAAAGAAGTAGCAATCATTTATTTACCTCCATCACGCTTGTCGCTGTAAATATCAATCTTCTCACCCTTCCTTTGGACATTCAGGTCGTGTGAGAACTTGCATTTAAAACCCTTCTGACATTGTCCAACCTTGAAGAACTCGCAGAGTATCGACTTGGGATCGACACCTGCACAATAGCACACAACCAAAGCATGAGCATTTATCACAAGAATAGCAATCTTTTGAACAAACTACCAGTACAAAAATATCCTAATGAAACATTGCAATTTCAATTTGCAATCTGCAGGACTTGAAAGAGCTAACATGTTTACATAGAAAGAACTGACCAAACCCTTCCTACATTAGAACAAATCAACACCAGTCACCAGTATTACCAGAAGCACTTGCACACTACCGTATACACCACATATCAATTCACAACAACTTCATATCCACAGTAAGGGATTCTTAATAAATCCACTAGAAGAGACCTATACACTCAAAACTGGGTGACAAGGGGAGGAGGCCATACCGACGGGGACCTTGGGCTGGCTGACGGCGACCTTGAATAGATCGTTGAGCTCCTTCTCGCGCGCCTTCTCCTCCTCCTTCTTCTTCTGCGCATCCGCATCCATAAACAAGAAGAAGAAGAGAAATCAGAAGAGCAAAACAATCGGATGAGGGAATTGACGGCTTCGATCTGAGTGTTCCCCCTTGCCTTGGCGGCGGTCTTGGTCGGGTCGGGCTTGGGCTGGACGGACTGGTGCAGCGACTGGACGTACTTCTGGACGTTCTTGCTCTTGTTCTTGTTCTTGAGCCCGAAGGTCTTGTCCTCCACGACCTTCTGCTTCTTCGCGACGTCGGCCTTCGACGCCGCCGCCTTCTTCGGGGGCATCTTGCTCTGCTCCTCCTTCTAGCTCGGGTCCGGTTGGGGTGGGATTCGGGCGGCGGGAAGAGGACGCCGGGAGGGGAGGGGAGGGGAGGCGAGGGTTTCCTGGGTTTGGAGCTGGAGGAGGAAGGGGGGCGGAGGTGGAGGCGGAGGCAAGGAAGAAAGTTCTAGAGATGGGAGTGGTCTCGTGGAGATGTGGAAAACCGAGGTTGCGCGATGGGCCAGGCTTTCACCGGTTGGGTTGGGCCATGATCTGGTAAGGAATCTCAGTGTTGAAGCAGGGCCTAAACACGCACAATGGGCTCTCGACGAGAATCGAATTGGCTACCCCGTGATGGTGCTTAAATAAAAGGGGCTACCCCGTGACAATATGTTAGCTTTGACATGTCTCAAAAAAAAAAACTATGTTAGCTTTGACTGAAGTCAAACCTTATAAAGTTTGACCAAGATTGTAAAAATTAATATAAACATTTATAGTAACAAATTTATACGATGTGAAAATATATGCAATGATGAATCCAATGGTATTGATTTAGTGGTGCATATGTTAATATATTTTTCTATAAACTTTTGAAAGTATATAAAGTTTGATTTTAGACAAATCTAATATACAGAATACGGAGTAAATAAAAATGAAGGGGGTACATATAGAACATAGGTAGTATTTTCATGCATGCTGAGAGAAATATAGTTAGTTTGAATTGGCGAGGGGGCATGTGTGATGAGTTAAGTATATAAATACTATATCTCTATCCCATAATATAAGACTGTTGACACAATACTAATGTCAAAAATGTTCTTATATTGGTCAAGCGACCCTATGGTGATCTGCCCTCCGCCGCCGTCGACGCTTGGTCAAGGCCTTGCCCCCGCCGGCACTGTTTCCACGTGCTTTCCCCGGATGCATTGCGGACTATTTGCGGCCACGTCCGCCCCGCCATCGCTGGGACCTCGTGTCCTTGGTGACCACGTTGTATCTTGCTTCTTAAAAGAATTGGAAGAAAGGCTAGGTTTCGGACGACGCGGGAGGCCAAATCCAACTATGGCCCCAGCCTCTCCTCCAAGGATTGGAATATGTCGGTCTTGGCATATCAAGCCAGAAGGGTTGTAGCAGGATCACGAACTAAACTATGCGACCCGTCTGATCGTTGGAAGCCACCAGATCATTTCCACATGAAGGAGTCGACACTCACGATGTTGACAAAGGAGATCACGAAGGAGGTTACGTCAGAAGCCCACAAGGTGAACCCAGGAAACTGGTGGGTGCGATCATGGGGCTCCCATCGCGGACGTTGCCCGCCCAAAGCCGATGGATGGGGAAACTGAAGGCGCCGATGACATGGATCCAGATCAGTTTACGACCGCGGTCGCGGATCAGGGGTTGTTGGTGCTGCATGTCGGTCGGGAAAATGAGCACGTACGAAGGAAAAGGTTCACAACGCAGAGGAGCCTTAGTGCTGCAATCAGGAGATAGGGAGGGCAACAAGCAGAAGATTAGAAAAAACAACTGGTAATGTAGGCTCGTAGGATCTTGCAGAGAATGATGATCAGATAGACAGAATGGAAGGTTTGGAGGCTACCGGCCATGGGGTCGCCGGTGAACTAACAAGGCCAAGTGTGGTGCCCCATTAGGAGCAATGAATTGCCTCGTATGGAACTGTCGTGACACAGGGGAGGCCTCGACACTTCGTGATCTTGTGGCTTTCACCAGGGCCAACTCCCCTATTATGTTTTTTCTCTGTCAAACGAGACAGACAAAGGAAAAGATGTATCTTCTTCGTAATAGACTTGGCCTTAGAGGTTTTGAAGGGGTCAGTAGTGTGGGAAAGAGCAAAGGTTTAGCATTATTTTGGCATGAGTCGTTAGACGCCGATGTGAAAGATTATAATGAAAGGTGGATTGATGTTAATGTTCGGGTGCCTTTTGTTGATCAATGGTGGAGGATAACTTTTGTCTACGATGAACAAAGAGAAGAGAATCGACACTTGATTGGAAGGGTTAAAAAGATTAAGGGGAACGAGTGACCTACCTTGGTTGTTGGTGGGAGACTTTGACGAGGCAATGTGGGAGTATGAACACCTCTCAGCCACACCAAGAATAGCAGGGCAAATGATCGCATTCAGAGATGTGCTAGAGGCTTGCGCCCTTGCTGACCTGGGCTTCACCGGGTACCCTTATACATATGATAATAGACGAAGTGGACACGCGAATGTCCAAGTTCGGCTGGACATAGCAGTGGCTGATCTAAATTGGCGGAATATTTTTCCTGAAGCGGCAGTACAACATTTAGTCTCATGCTGCTCTGATCATCTAACAATCCTTGTTTGATGTACACTAGAGACTGGGGGCAAACCCAAGTGCAGTCGCCGCTATGAGATCATGTGGGAGAGAGATGGCTCACTGGAGGAGGTGGTAGCGCATGGGCACAACAGGGGTCGAAGGCAGACTTGCACGCTATCAAGCTATCACTTGATGCGGTAATGATCAAATTGCACACATGGAGCCGAAGGAAGTTTGGAAACGTAACAAGAGAATTGGAAAATCTCGGTCTCGACTTGAGGAGCTCATGAATATGAACACGGACCGGAAAGAGATTAAGAAGGTGACGGAACATATGGACGAACTTTTGTATCGTGAGGAGATGTTATAGCACCAAAGGTTGAGGGTGGATTGGCTCAAAGAAGGGGATCGTAACACTAAGTTCTTCCAACAGAGGGCTGTGTGGCGAGCAAGGAAGAAGAAAATTAAATGTCTTGTTGGTGACTTGGGTGTTCTGCATATAGATCAACATCGTATGGAAGGTATGGCTGTTGAATATTAAAAATCGTTATTTGAGGCTGACCCAAGTCTGAATGCCGATGTAGTAGTTCCCTTGTTTGAGAATCTGATTACGAATGATATGAATGGAAAGTTATGTGCTCCCTTCTCTGATAAGGTGTCACGCCCAATATGCGACCCTATCCAAAAGGAACTCGAAGGTCTCACTAAAGATAGACCCGCATATTGGAACGCTTTTGCAAGGTGGATATCATTACATAAACATTACATAATAGTGGGGATACATCAAAAAACATACAATGCCACATGAAAACAACATTACAACATACAAGAACAACATCCGACTACGGATGAATCATAAACAGAAAATCAAACAATATCCACCCTGCTAGCCCAGGCTGCCGACCTGGAACCTATCCCCTGATTGAAGAAGCAGAAGAAGAACTCAACGCAAGCAAGCATCGCTCTCACGTCAAGATCATCGCATAACCTGTACCTGCAACTGCTATTGTAGTAATCTGTGAGCCACGAGGACTCAGCAATCCCATTACCATGGGTATCAAGACTAGCAAAGCTTAATGGGAAAGGAAGGGGTAGAGTGGTGAGGTTGCAGCAGCGACTAAGCATGATATGGTGGCTAACATACGCAAATAAGAGCGAGAAGAGAACAAGCGGAACGGTCATGAAGCTAGCAATGATCAAGAGGTGATCCTGAACACCTACTTATGTCAAACATAACACAGAAACCGTGTTCACTTCCCGGACTCCGCCGAGAAGAGACCATCACGGCTACACACGCGGTTGATGCGTTTTAATTCGGATCAGGTGTCAAGTTATCTACAACCAGACATTAACAAATTCCCATCTGCCACATAACCGCGGGCACGGCTCTCGAAAGTTTAAACCCTGCAGGGGTGTCCCAACTTAGCCCATGACAAGCTCTCGCGATCAACGAAGGAATAGACCTTCTCCCAGGAAGACCCGATCAGTCTCGGAATCCCGGTTTACAAGGCATTTCAACAATGGTAAAACAAGACCAGCAAAGCCGCCCGATGCGCCGACAATCCTGATAGGAGCTGCACATATCTCGTTCTCAGGGCAACACCGGATGAACACTACGTACGGCAACCGACGATACCCCAAGTTGCCTAGGGGCGGCACCGCAAGTGGCTCTGGTTTGGACCAACACTTAGACAAGCATTGGCCCGGGGGGGCTATAATAAAGATGACCCTTGGGTTAATTACTCCCAAGGGAAAAGTAGGTGGTGGTGAGGCAAATGGTAAAACCAAGGTTGGGCCTTGCTGGACAAGTTTTATTCAAATCGAACTGTCAGGGGGGTCCCATAAATCACCCGACCGCGTTAGGAACGCAAAATCTAGGAACATAACACCGGTATGACGGAAACTAGGGCGGCAAGAGTGGAACAAAACACCAGGCATAAGGCCGAGCCTTCCACCCTTTACCAAGTATATAGATGCATTAATAATATAAGAGATATTGTGATATCCCAACCAAAATCCTGTCCACCATGGAGCAATCTTCAACTTCACCTGCAACTAGCAACGCTATAAGAGGGGCTGAGCAAAGCGGTAACATAGCCAAACAATGGTTTGCTAGGAATGGTGTCAAAGGTTAGAGGTTCATGGCAATATGGGATGGCTTGATAAACAGGTAATAGGTAGCGCAGCATAGCGATAGAACGAAGCAACTAGCATAGCAATGATAGTAGTGAGATCCAGGGTAGCGGTCATCTTGCCTGAAATCCCGCAAGGAAGAAGAACGAGTCCATGAAGAAGATGAAGCCACGTAGGCGAACCAAGCGTAGACGAACGAATCCTCACGATCGCAACGAAACGGGAACTATCGAGAAGAAGCACACAACATGGTAAACACACCACACATGAACAAGACATGATGCACAATAAGCATGATGCATGACAAAGCTACATGAAGCTACTCATGACGAGAGATGATGCAAACAAGAACAACACATCAAGGCAAGTTTAAATGAGGCCGGGAACAACATATAACAATTCCGGTAAGTCCTCATATGCAAATTTCGAAATTGGTCCAGATCTGAATAAACCTTATGTTCAAGTTGTTAAACAGCAAGTTAAGATGCACCAAGATGATCTACACGAGATTCTACTCAAGTTACATATAAAGTTCATTAGATTTGGAGCTACGGCCTAGAAGATATGAGCAAAACAAGTTAAACATGGCATTGATGCTAAATGCATACAAACATCAAGCAAACACCTCAAAACAAGGATGCAACATGATAATATGAAGCTACATGCAAAATCAAGCAAGTTTCATATAGAGCACACTCAAAACGGAGCAACGGTTCAACACATGCACACTATACAAGTCATAGCAACAATCTGTCCATAACAGCAACTAGGCATATTACAAGCATCAAAACAACAAGCTACAGCACCCCAACATAATAACAAAAGGCATGGGCATGAAGTACAGGTAAAGCACAACAAAACATGAACACTGAGCTATCTCCAGAAATCACTAGAACATGCTCAAAATGACATGGAGATATTGCAAATAATAACAGTTTCAGACTTAGCAGAAATAACATCAGGTTGCAATGTTTAGAGCTATCAAACAACATGTTACAGGAACTTATCATGGCAAACAAAGGCATGGCATGAATCTACTAATTGCATAGATCAAAAGTCCCTTACTGACCATGAGCCAAAAAGGATCATAAAATATGATGGCACCCATGTGAACATGGCAAGTTATATTACAGATTTAAACATGGCAGGAACAACAATAAGTAGGCATGTTGGTGAGCTTGAATCACTCACCACAGAGCAATACATGGCATGGCAAGGCAACCAACAGTAACAAGACATGTTTGTGAAGCTAAGCATGGCAAGAGAAAGGTCATAGGGTGCATGGATCACTAGCAAAACACATGGGAACTAGTGAACTTAATGTTAATAGGCTGATAGCAACATTATTTAGCAAACTTTATTGCAAGATAACAACATGTTCCAGCAGGCTATAATTGCAACCAAGGGCATGAATGGATAGAGCAAGACATGTAGATCAAAACATGTTTATAGGACAACTCCAGATTATGCACGAAATGCCTAGTAGCAACATGTTAACATAGCAACAAAATATAACAGAATCTGTCAGGAAAACCGCAACAGCAACTACCCTACTTAGCAAGCTTGATACACTCAGCACACAACTCACAAAAATACATGGTAAGCACCTCTGGAAAGATGGCATGGCATAGATCAAAACACATGTAGACATCAACCTCATAGGATGCACACATCAATCATGGCAAAAATGATAAATGAGCAAGTTATAACAGTTTCAGCAGATTAACATCAACATGCACTCTTCCAACAGCATTTCGGGCATCAAGATGAGCTTAACTGAAAATGATGCAATGGAATGAAATGAAGTACTCGTTGAGACGAACAATTTGACATATTACACGCACGAAACGGAGCTACGGATGCAGAGATGTGATGCGATGAAGATGGCATGATAATGTTAGAAAACAGGGACTTAGGCAATTTCGGGGGCAACCTCCAGATCTGCACGGGAACCGAAGATGGCCGGAAATTCGCCGGAGTTGGTCGCTGCGGGGAGGAGGTAGGGCGGCGAGGAGCTCCCGGGCCGGATCTCGCCGGATCCGGCCGGAGAGGCGACGGGGGAGGCCGGAGGCGGAGCGCGGCGAGGCGCGGCACCGCGGCGGGACGGATCCGGCCGGGGCGCCTCTGGCTGGGGGCGGCCAGGGCGCGGTGGCGCCGGGCGCGGGGTCGGGGCAGAGCGCCTCGGCGGGAGAGGCGAGGGGGCGACCGGCGGCGGGGAAGACGGGAGGCGCGGCGGCGGAGGGCGGTGCCGGTGGCGGCGGACACGGCGGCCGGCGGCGGGGGAAGCGGGCTCGGGCGGCGCGGGAACCAGCCAGCGCGGGCGGCGGCGCAGCCGGATCGGGCCGGGCGGGCCCCACCTGGGCTCGCGGGCCCGCGGCGGCGCGCGGTGGCCGGGGTGGCGACGTGGCGGGCGGCGGTTGGTCCGGGCGACGGCGGCGGTGACGTGTCGCGCGCCGATTGGCTGCAGCGACGTGGCGGCGGGCGGTGGACATGTCCGGCGCGGCGCGGACATGTCCGGCGGGCGAGAGGGAGGTGGGATCTAGGGTTAGACCGGGATTTTTGGAGGGGGAGGTGTTTATATAGGTAGAGGGAGCTAGGAGAATCCAAATGAGGAGCGGTTTTCGGCCACGCGATCGTGATCGAACGACCGTGAGCATGGAGGGGAGTTTGCTGGGTTTTGGGCCACTTTGGAGGGGGTGTTGGGCTGCAACTCAAAGAGGGCTTTGCAGTTACCCGGTTAACCGTTGGAGTATCAAACGACCTCCAAATGGCACGAAACTTGACAGGCGGTCTACCGGTGCTATACCAAGGCCGCTTGGCAAACCTCGGGTCATTCCGAGAACGTTTAACACCCGCACAAGAGAAGAGGCAAAAGGGGGACGCCGGAGGACATAGGAGTGCCGGATTGCAAAACGGACAACGGGGAAAATGCTCGGATGCATGAAACGAACATGTATGCAAAATGAAATGCACATGATGACATGACATGAAATGCATATGATGACATGGCAAAATGCAACACGCAAGCAAATGACATGGCAACGACTGCGAATAACTGGCGGACACCTGGCGCAACGAATCCGGGGTGTTACATAAGGAGATCAGCGATGCTATGTTTCAGATTGGATCCCTTAAGGCTCCAGGGCCGGATGGCTTTTCGGCGCGATTTTTTCAGCGACATTGGTCCATTTTGAAGGAAGAGATTGTAGCTGCTGTGAGATTATTCTTTGATACTAGAATTATGCCGGAAGGTGCGAATATGACAACAATAGTTCTGATCCCCAAGGTGGATAATCCAACCAAGCAGCGGAATATTTTAAACCCTTATTTGAGGCTGACCCAAGTCTGAATGCCGATGCAGTAGTTCCCTTGTGTGAGAATCTGATTACAGATGGTACGAATGGAAAGTTATGTGCTCCCTTCTCTGATAAGGAATTCAGCGATGCTATGTTTCAGATTGGGTCCCTTAAGGCTCCGGGGCCGGATGGCTTTCCGGCGTGATTTTTTCAGCGACATTGGTCCATTTTGAAGGAAGAGATTGTAGCTGTTGTGAGGTTATTCTTTGATACTAGGATTATGCCGGAAGGTGTGAATATGACAACAATAGTTCTGATCCCCAAGGTGGATAATCCAACCAAGCAGCAGAGTTTAGACCCATAAGCCTCTGCAACGTCATATAGAAGGTGATTGCAAAGTGCTTGGTAAACAGATTACGCCCAATCCTTGGGGAGGTCATTTGCCCTGAACAAAGTGCATTCATCCCTGGTCGTTTAATAACGATAACTCTCTAATTGCATTTGAATGTACACATTACATAAATCAAGAAAAAGACCACAATAAAAGTTTTTTGCACCTATAAATTGGACCTTTCTAAGGCCTATGATCAGGTAGATTGGATCTTCCTGGAGCGAGTGATGCAATAGTTGGGCTTTGCTCACCGATGGGTGTGATGGATAATGTCGTGTGTCACCTCGGTGGGATATACTATCAATGTCAATGGAGCCCGCTCAGATTCATTTGCACCATTATGAGGGCTGCAACAGGGAGACCCTCTTTCCCCATTTTTATTCCTATTTATGGTTGATGGTTTGGGTGCACTGTTGAAGCAGGGTGTTGGAAGCTTGCACATTACCCCCTTGAAGGTGTTGTTGGGTAACGTAGCAATAATTCAAAATTTTCCTACGTATCACCAAGATCAATCTAGGAGATTCTGGCAACAAGAGAGAGAGAGAGAGAGAGAGAGAGAGAGGAAGTGCATCTTCATACCTCTGAAGATCGCTAAGCAGAAGTGTTACTAGAACGCGGATGATGGAGTCGTACTCGCGGCGATTCAAATCGTAGAAGATCTGATCTAGCACCGAACGGACGGTGCCTCCGCGTTCAACACACGTACAACCCGGGGACGTCTCCTCCTTCTTGATCTAGCAAGGGGAAAGGAGAAGTTGAAGGAGAGCTCCGGCAGCACGACGGCATGGTGGTGGAGCTAGTGGTATTTCTGCAGGGCTTAGCCAAGCTCTACGAAGGAGGAGGGGGTGTTGGGGAGGGAGGGGCTGCGCCAGGGGAAGGGGTGCGGCAGCCCTCCCACCCCCCACTATTTATAGGGGAAGGGGAGAGGGGGCCGGCCCCCTTAGATCCCATCTAAGGGGGGTGGCGGCCAAGGGGGGAGCTTGCCCCCCCCCCCAAGTTTGGTGGGAGGCACCCCCACCCCCTAGGGTTTCCAACCCTATGCGCCTTGGGCCCTCTGGCCCCACCCGGTGGACCCCCAGACACCTTTTAGTGTACAATACTGATTACCCCCGAAACTATTTTGGTGACTGAAACTGGACTTCCCATATATAAATCTTTACCTCCGGACCATTCCGGAACTCCTCGTGACGTCCAGGATCTCATCCGGGACTCCGAACAACCTTTGGCAACCACATACTATTTCCCATAACAACTCTAGTGCCACTGAACCTTAAGTGTGTAGACCCTACGGGTTCCGGAACCATGCAGACATGACAGAGACATCTCTCCGGCCAATAACCAACAGCGGGATCTAGATACCCATGTTGGCTCCCACATATTCCACGATCATCTCATCGGATGAACCACGATGTTGGAGATTCAATCAATCCCCTATACAATTCCCTTTGTCAATCGGTATGTTACTTGCCCGAGATTCGATCGTCGGTATCCCTATACCTCGTTCAATCTCGTTACCAGCAAGTCTTGTTACTCGTTCCGTAACGCATGATCCCGTGACTAACTCCTTAGTCACACTATGATGATGCATTATCGAGTGGGCCCAGAGATACCTCTCCGTCATACGGAGTGACAAATCCCAGTCTCGATTCGTGCCAACCCAACAAAAACTTTCGGAGATACCTGTAGTGTACCTTTATAGCCACCCAGTTACATTGTGACGTTTGGTACACCCAAAGCATTCCTACAGTATCCGGGAGTTGCACAATCTCAGGTCTAAGGAAATGATACCTGACATTAGAAAAGCTCTTAGCAAACAAACTACACGATCTTGTGCTATGTTTAGGATTGTGTCTTGTCTATCACATCATTCTCCTAATGATGTGATCCTGTTATCAACGACATCCAATGTCCATGGTCAGGAAACCACAACCATCTATTGATCAACGAGCTAGTCAACTAGAGGCTTACTAGGGACACATTACGGTCTATATATTCACACATGTATTACGGTTTCCGGTTAATACAATTATAGCATGAACAACAGACAATTATCATGAACAAGGAAATATAATAATAACCATTTTATTATTGCCTCTAGGGCATATTTCCAACAATCTCCCACTTGCACTAGAGTCAATAATCTAGTTACATTGTGATGAATCGAACACCCATATAGTTCTGGTGTTGATCATGTTTTGCTCGTGGAAGAGGTTTAGTCAACGGATCTGCGACATTCAGATCCGTATGCATATTACAAATATCTATGCCTCCATCTTGAACATTTTCACGAATGGAGTTGAAGCGACGCTTTATATGCCTGGTCTTCTTATGAAACCTGGGCTCCTTGGCAAGGGCAATAGCTCCAGTGTTGTCACAGAAGAGAGTCATCAGGCCTGACGCATTGGAAATAACTCCTAGGTTGGTAATGAACTCCTTCATCCAGATTGCTTCATGTGGTGCCTCCGAGGTTGCCATGTACTCTGCTTCACATGTAGATCCCGCCATGATGCTTTGCTTGCAACTGCACCAGCTGACTGCCCCACCATTCAAAATATACGCGTATCTGGTTTGTGACTTGGAGTCATCCAGATATGTGTCGAAGCTAGCATCGACGTAACCCTTTACGACGAGCTCTTCGTCACCTCCATAAATGAGAAACATATCCTTAGTCCTTTTTAGGTACTTCAGGATATTCTTGACCGTTGTCCAGTGTTCCATGTCGGGATTATTTTGGTACCTCCCTACCAAACTGACGGCAAGGTTCACATCAGGTCTGGTACACAACATGGCATACATAATAGACCCTATGGCTGAGGCATAGAGGATGACACTCATCTTTTCTCTATCTTCTGCCAAGGTCATGCGTTGAGCCGTGCTCAATTTCACACCTTGCAATATAGGCAAGAACCCCTTCTTGGACTGTTCCATATTGAACTTCTTCAATATCTTATCAAGGTATGTGCTTTGTGAAAGATCGATGAGGCGTCTCGATCTATCTCTATAGACCTTGATGCCTAATATGTGAGCAACTTCTCCAAGGTCCTTCATTGAAAAACACTTATTCAAGTAGGCCTTTATGCTTTCCAAAAGTTCTATATCATTTCCCATCAATAGTATGTCATCGACATATAATATGAGAAATGCTACAGAGCTCCCACTCACTTTCTTGTAAACACAAGCTTCTCCATAAGTCTTCATAAACCCAAATGCTTTGATCATTTCATTAAAGCGAATGTTCCAATTCCGAGATGCTTGCACCAGCCCATAGATGGAGCACTGGAGCTTGCACACCTTGTCAGCATTCTTAGGATGGACAAAACCTTCCGGTTGCATCATATACAATTCTTCCTTAAGGAAACCGTTAAGGAATACCGTTTTGACATCCATTTGCCATATCTCATAATCATATAATGCGGCAAATACTAACATGATTCGGACGGACTTCAGCTTCGCTACGGGTGAGAAGGTCTCATCGTAGTCAACCCCTTGAACTTGTCGATAACCCTTAGCGACAAGCTGAGCCTTATAGACGGTCACATTACCATCCGCGTCAGTCTTCTTCTTAAAGATCCACTTATTTTCTATGGCTTGCCGATCATCGGGCAAGTCTGTCAAAGTCCATACTTTGTTTTCATACATGGATCCTATCTCGGATTTCATGGCTTCAAGCCATTTGTTGGGATCCAGGCCCGCCATCACTTCTTCATAGTTCGAAGGTTCACAGTTGTCTAACAACATGATTTCTAGGATAGGGTTGCCGTACCACTCTGGTGCGGAACATGCCCTTGTGGATCTATGAAGTTCAATAGCAACCTGATCCGAAGTTTCATGACCATCATGGGTAACTTCCTCTCTAGTCGGCGAAGGCACCACAGAAACATCTTCCTGAGCTGCGCTACTCTCCGGTTCAAGAGGTAGTACTTCATCAAGTTCTACTTTCCTCCCACTTACTTCTTTCGAGAGAAACTCTTTCTCCAGAAAGGATCTGTTCTTGGCAACAAAGATCTTTCCTTCGGATCTGAGGTAGAAGGTATACCCAATGGTTTCCTTAGGGTATCCTATGAAGACGCATTTTTCCGACTTGGGTTCGAGCTTTTCAGGTTGAAGTTTCTTGACATAAGCATCGCATCCCCGAACTTTCAGAAATGACAGCTTAGGTTTCTTCCCAAATCATAATTCATACGGTGTCATCTCAACGGATTTAGAGGGTGCCCTATTTAAAGTGAATGCGGCTGTCTCTAAAGCATAACCCCAAAATGATAGCGGTAAATCGGTAAGAGACATCATAGATCGCACCATATCCAATAGAGTGCGATTACAATGTTTGGACACGCCATTACGCTGAGGTGTTCCAGGCGGCGTGAGTTGTGAAACAATTCCACATTTCCTTAAGTGCGTACCAAACTCGTGACTCAAATATTCTCCTCCATGATCTGATCGTAAGAACTTTATCTTCCTGTCATGTTGATTCTCTACCTCACTCAGAAATTCCTTGAACTTTTCAAAGGTCTCAGACTTGTGTTTCATTAAGTAGACATACCCATATCTACTTAAGTCATCAGTGAGGGTGAGAACATAACGATAGCCACCGCGAGCCTCCACACTCATTGGACCGCACACATCAGTATGTATTATTTCTAACAAGTTGGTTGCTTGCTCCATTGTTCCGGAGAACAGAGTCTTGGTCATTTTGCCCATGAGGCATGGTTCACATGTGTCAAATGATTCATAATCAAGAGGCTCCAAAAGTCCATCTGCATGGAGTTTCTTCATGCATTTGACATCAATGTGAGCAAGGCGGTAGTGCCACAAGTATGTGGGACTATCATTATCAACCTTACATCTTTTGGTACTCACACTATGAATATGTGTAACATCACGTTCGAGATTCAATAAAAATAAACCATTGACCAGCGGGGCATGACCATAAAACATGTCTCTCATATAAATAGAACAATCATTATTCTCGGATTTAAATGAGTAGCCATCTCGCATTAAACGAGATCCAGATACAATGTTCATGCTCAAAGCTGGCACTAAATAACAATTATTGAGGTTTAAAACTAATCCCGTAGGTAGATGTAGAGGTAGCGTGCTGATACGTCTCCAACGTATCTATAATTTTTGATTGTTCCATGCTATTATATTACCCCTTTTGGATGTTTATGGGCTTTATTTTACACATTTATATCATTTTTGGGACTAACCTACTAACCGGAGGCCCAGCCCATATTGCTGTTTTTTTTGCCTATTTCAGTACTTCGAAGAAAAGGAATATCAAACGGAGTCCAAACGGAATGAAACCTTCGGGAGCGTGATTTTTGGAATGAACGTGATCCAAAGGAATTGGAGTGCAAGCCAAGAAGCTGTCGAGGCTCCCACGAGATAGGAGGGCGCGCCCCCCTGTAGGGCGCGCCCCCTGTCTCGTGGGCCCCTCAGGCGGCCACCGATGTACTTCTTCCTCCTATATATACCTACGTACCCCGAAAACAACCAGGAGCACCACGAAACACAATTTCCACCACCGCAACCTTTTGTATCCGCGAGATCTCATCTTTGAGCCTTCGCCGGCACTCTACCGGAGGGGGAATCGACCATGGAGGGCTTCTACGTATACATCAACATCCTTGCCCCTCCGATGAGTTGTGAGTAGTTTACCACAGACCTACGGGTCCATAGTTATTAGCTAGATGGCTTATTCTTTCTTTTTGGATCTCAATACAATGTTCTCCCCCTCTCTTGTGGAGATCTATTCGAGGTAAACTCTTTTTGCGGTGTGTTTGTCAAGATCCGATGAATTGTGGGTTTATGATCAAGTTTATCTATGAATAATATTTGAATCTTCTCTGAATTCTTTAATGTATGATTGAGTTATCTTTGCAAGTCACTTCGAATTATCAGTTTGGTTTGGCCTACTAGATTGATCTTTCTTGCCATGGGAGAAGTGTTTAGCTTTGGGTTCAATCTTGCGGTGTCCTTACCCAGTGACAGAAAGGGTTGCAAGGCACGTATTGTATTGTTGCCATCAAGGATAACAAGATGGGGTTTATATCATATTGCTTGAGTTTATCCCTCTACATCATGTCATCTTGCTTAATGCGTTACTCTATTCTTATGAAATTAATACTCTAGATGCAGGCAGGAGTCGGTCGATGTGCGGAGTAATAGTAGTAGATGCAGGCAGGAGTCGGTCTACTTGTTATGGCGTGATGCCTACATACATGATCATGCCTAGATAATCTCATAACTATGCGCTTTTGTATCAATTGCTCGACAGTAATTTATTCACCCACCGTAATACTTATGCTATCTTGAGAGAAGACTCTAATGAAACCTATGGCCCCCGGGTCTATCTCTTATCATAATTGCTTCCAATCTACTTTTATTTGCATCTTTACTTTTTGGGTCTTTTACATCTGTGTCCCTAACTCGAACCCACTAATCAGATTTGCCCCTAATTTCAAAGCCTGCTCAAATTTGCCCCTCCACCGTTATGTGCCCTTACGGAAATGCCCTTCCGTGCAGTTTCCGTTAGGTCAAAGGGCTTTGACTGTTTTCTGGATGTTAGTCGGACATTTTGCCCCTGACTCCATGTGACACTTACATGCGGGACCCATTCAAAATAAATAAAAGGAAAACTAGGTCAGCTCAGATCTACCATGGGTCACTCAGTGACACATGGGACCTACCAAGGAAAAAAACACTCTCCCTCATCCCTTCTATTTCCCGGCCGTCAGCGGATGCGCTCGTCGGTTGTTCCCCATACGGGGGCGGTTCACCGCGTGGGGAGGGCGCCAGCCATGCGAGCTACGCGAGGCGCAAGCTCACCGGCGCAGCAGGGTGTAGATGCGCGCACGCATGGCCAACACACAGCCGAGGTCAGTCATGGAGGCCGGCTTCGAGCAGGGGGCTCCGGGCACGGAATCGGGCAGGGGATGATGAGAGTAGGGGTGCGAGCTTTCCTAGATGACTTGAGAGAGGTCGGGTTGGTGAAGAATGGCTCATGGCGGCCGAATTTAGGATGGGAAGAGCGACGGCCTTGGCGGAGTTCGACGTCTCGGGCGTCGTCTACGGCGGCCCCAGGCCCGATTCACTCGCAGGGCGGAGGAGAGGCACCCGACGAAGCTCATGGACATGCTCGTATGGCTGGATTTGGACTCCGGCCGCGGTGTCTAACGGCATCGTCGACCGAAGCTCTCAGTTGCTCTCAGGTGATTGCTCCCAAGATAGCTCCAACGATAGCTACGGGAGGCGGCTCCACCCCCTCCGTCGGACCACCCTGAGCCTCCCACCACGGCCCTCACACGCAAGCGCCTGTCCCTCACCGGCGACGGCCACCGGCCGAGCCGCCAAGCCTCGTCGTGACCACGTGAGAACAGGAGTTGACCCTGACATTGGGTCCAAATGGCCCACATGTCAGGGAGAGAGAGGGGTATGTTATGAGAGAGGGAGACCTTTTTTTATTGGTGGGCTCCACGTGTAAGTTAGATAGAGAGGTTTTTTTCCTTTTCCTAGGTAGGTCCCACCTGTAAGTGGGATGTGCACAGAGGGGCAAAAATGTCCAGCAAATATGAGGAAAACGGTCAAAGCCCTTTGACCTGACGGAAACGGCACGGAGGGGCATTTCTGTAAGGGCACATAATGGCAGAGGGGCATTTTTGAGCAGGCTTTCGAATTAGGGTATATCTGATTAGGTGGTTCGAGTTAGGGACAGAAATGCAAATGGCCCTTACTTTTTGCATCTATATTATAAAATACCAAAATATATTTATCTTATCATACTATCTTTATTAGATCTCACTTTTGGAAGTGGCCGTGAAGGGATTGACAACCCCTTTATTGTGTTGGTTGCGAGTTCTTTGTTTGTTTGTGTAGGTTCGTGGGAGACTTGTTTAGGAGCCTCCTACTGGATTGATACCTTGGTTCTCAAAAAACTGAGGGAAATACTTACGCTACTATTGCTGCATCACCCTTTCCTCTTCAAGGAAAACCAACGCAAGCTCAAGATGTAGCAAGAAGGATTTCCGGCGCCGTTGCCGGGGAGGTCTTCGCTCAAGTCAAGACATACCAAGTACCCATCACAAACCCATCTCCCTCGCATTTATATTATTTGCCATTTGCCTCTTGTTTTCCTCTCCCCCACTTCACACTTGCCGTTTTATTCGCCCTCTCTTTCCCAATCTCATCCACTCTTTTTTGCTTGCCTTTTGTTTGCTCGTGTGTTAGTTCATTTACCTTGTAGTTATGGCTAGTCCTCCTATCCTTATTCTCACTCCCGAACAAGAAATTCTCAATTTTAAGCAAAGGGAGAGAGAAAGTTTAAAAGATGCTTGGCATAGAATTTGCAATGCCCAATATAAAAGCTACTAGGAAGCTTGCTACTTCCATTCTTCTCCGCAATTTTTATGTAGGCATTACTCCTTGGAATAGATGTGTTCTTGATATTGCTACCGGAGGTGATTTTATGAGTAGCCATACATTTGATGCTTATAATGCTATGTTAGATTTGTTTGGCCCACCACCTCTTTTGGTCAATGGAACGGTTTTAACTTTAGAACATGTGATGCAACGGCTTGATATTATTGAAAATAAAATTGCCACTATTGAGTTGATTGAAAATTTGGATAAAAAGATTCATAATCACATTACCCAATTTGGATCTAGGGTTGGAGTTACATTGAAAAATCTTAAAGAAAAAGAACATATAGTCAATGAAAAAATAGATCTAGACTCTGCTAGAATCGATTAACTTGAGGATATCATTACAAACTTAGGTTCCGCGTTTTCCCCCATGAAAAACACTCCAAAACTCTCTACTAAAACTGCCAAGTTTATTTATGTTCCTAAAAATAAGGGTGAATCTTCTAGTAAGGGAGACGCAGATCTCAAATCCATAAGTATTCTTCCCAATTGTCTCTCTATCGTTAAGGAACCTTTTGCTACCAATGATTTTCTCGAATTTTTTGCCTAAAGGTTTAGCCATTGCTAAAAGGGAAACAACCACTGGAGATCACCAGCGCGCTACTTATGAATTTAGTGCCAAAGATGGCACTCGTTAGATCTATCTTTGCTTTTATGCCTAGCTAGGGGCGTTAAATGATAGCGCTAGTTGGGAGGCAACCCAATTTTCTTTGTGTTTTTTGTTTTTGCTCCTGTTTAGTAATAAATCTTGCATCTACCTTCTGTTTACATGTGTTTTTATCTTTTAATTAGTGTTTGTGCCAAGTAGAACCTATAGGATAACCTATCATGATAGTTGATTTGATTCTGCTGAAAAACAGAAACTTTGTGCGCACGAATATAATTTTGTTAAATCACAGGAACGTGCTTTTGCGTTGATTCTTTTTGCTAATGTTCAATAAACAAATTTTCCGGGACTTCCTATTTTGGTAGGATTTTTATAGTTCCAGAAGTTTGTGTTAGTTATAGATTGCTACAGACTGTTCTGTTTTTGACAGATTCTGATTTTCGTGTGTTGTTTGCTTATTTTGATGCATCTATGGCTAGTAAAATAGTTTATAAACCATGGAGAAGTTGGAATACAGTAGGTTTAACACCAAAATAAATGAAGAATGAGTTCATTGCAGTACCTTATGTGGTGGTTTTGTTTTCTTTCACTAACGGAGCTTATAAGATTTCCTGTTGAGTTTTGTGTTGTGAAGTTTTCAAGTTTTGGGTAAAGCCTTTATGGACTATGGAATAAAGGGTGGCAAGAGCCTAAGCTTGGGACTGCCCAAGGCACCCCACGATATTCAAGAATAGCCAAAAGCCTAAGCTTGGGGATGCCCCGGGAAGGCATCCCCTCTTTCGTCTTCGTTCATTGGTAACTTTACTTGGAGCTATATTTTTATTCGCCACATGATATGTGTTTTGCTTGGAGCGTCGTGCATTATATTAGTCTTTGATTTTTAGTTTACCACAATCATCCTTTCTGTGCACACCTTTTGGGAGAAGCCTATTTGATTATAATTTGCTAGAATACTCTATGTGTTTCACTTATATCTTTTGAGCTTGATATTTTTGCTCTAGTGCTTCACTTATATCTTTTAGAACACGGTGGTGTCTTATTCTGAAGAAATTACTAGTCTCTCATGCTTCAATTATATTAATTTGAGAGTCTTTTAGAACAGCATGGTATTTGCTATGGTTATAAAATTGGTCCTAGAATGGTAGGCATCCAAGTTGGGTATAATAAAAACTATCATAGGAAGTGAATTGGATGCTATGATCAATTTGGTACTTGATAATTGTTTTGAGATATGGAGGTAGTGATATTAAAGTCATGCTAGTTGGGTGATTATGAATTTAAAGAATGCTTGTGTTGAAGTTAGCAAGTCCCGTAGCATGCACGTATGGTTAAAGTTGTGTAACAAATTTGAAACATGAAGTGTACCTAGCTTGTGCATCCTTGTGAGTGGCGGTCGGGGACGAGCGATGGTCTTTTTCTACCAATCTATCCCCCTAGGAGCATGCGCGTAGTACTTGGTTTTTGATGACTTCTAAATTTTTGCAATAAGTATATGAGTTCTTTTGACTAATGTTGAGTCCATGGATTATACGCACTTTTACCTTTCCGCCTTTGCTAGCCTCTTCGGTACCGTGCATTGCCCTTTCTCACCTTGAGAGTTGGTGCAAACTTCGCCGGTGCATCCAAATCCCGTGATACGATACGCTCTATCACACATAAACCTCCCTATATCTTCCTCAAAACAGCCACCGTACCTACCTATTATGGCATTTCCATAGCCATTCCGAGATATATTGCTATGCAACTTTCCACCATTCCGTTTATCATCATCATGACATACTTTACTTTTGTCATATTGCCATTGCATGATCATGTAGTTGACATCGTATTTGTGGCAAAGCCACCATGCATTATTTTTCATACATGTCACTGTTGATTCATTGAAACATCCCGGTACACCGCTGGAGGAATTCATATAGAGTCATATCTTGTTCTAGTTTCAAGTTGTAATTCTTATGTTGTAATCAATAGAAGTGTGATGATCATCATTATTAGAACATTGCCCAAAGAAAAAAAAAAGAAAAAAAGAAGAAGAAAGGATATGTTTCTCGTATATGGAGGTGACAAAGAGCTAGTCGTAAATGGTTATGTTGATGCAAGCTTTGACACTGATCCGGACGATTCTAAATCGCAAACCGGATACGTATTTTTATTAAACGGTGGAGCTGTAAGTTGGTGCAGTTCTAAACAAAGCGTCGTGGCGGGATCTACATGTGAAGCGGAGTACATAGCTGCTTCTGAAGCAGCAAATGAAGGAGTTCATTTTCGATCTAGGTGTCATACCTAGTGCATCGGGACCAATGAAGATCTTCTGTGACAATACTGGTGCAATTGCCTTGGCAAAGGAATCCAGATTTCACAAGAGGACCAAGCACATCAAGAGACGCTTTAATTCCATTCGGGACCAAGTCCAAGTGGGAGACATAGAGATTTGCAAGATACATACGGATCTGAATGTTGCAGACCCGTTGACTAAGCCTCTCTCACGAGCAAAACATGATCAGCACCAAGACTCCATGGGTGTTAGAATCATTACTATGTAATCTAGATTATTGACTCTAGTGCAAGTGGGAGACTGAAGGAAATATGCCCTAGAGACAATAATAAAGTTATTATTTATTTCCTCATATCATGATAAATGTTTATTATTCATGCTAGAATTGTATTAACCGGAAACATGATACATGTGTGAATACATAGACAAACATATAGTCACTAGTATGCCTCTACTTGACTAGCTCATTAATCAAAGATGGTTATGTTTCCTAACCATAGACATGTGTTGTCATTTGATTAATGGGATCACATCATTAGAAGAATGATGTGATTGACATGACCCATTCCGTTAGCCTAGCAGATCGTTTAGTATATTGCTATTGCTTTCTTCATGACATATACATGTTCCTGTAACTATGAGATTATGCAACTCTCGTTTACCGGAGGAACACTTTGGGTACTACCAAACGTCACAACGTAACTAGGTGATTATAAAGGAGTACTACAGGTGTCTCCGAAGGTACATGTTGGGTTGGTGTATTTCGAGATTAGGTTTTGTCACTCCGATTGTCGGAGAGGTATCTCCAGGCCTTCTCGGTAATGCACATCACTATAAGCCTTGCAAGCAATGTAGCTAATGAGTTAGTTACAGAATGATGCATTACATAACGAGTAAAGAGACTTGCCGGTAACGAGATTGAACTAGGTATTGGATATCGACGATCGAATCTCTGGCAAGTAACATACCGATGACAAAGGGAACAACGTATGTTGTTATGCGGTTTGACCGATAAAGATCTTCGTAGAATATGTAGGAACCAATATGGGCATCCAGGTTCCGCTATTGGTTATTGACCGAGAATAGTTCTAGGTCATGTCTACATAGTTCTCGAACCCGTAGGGTCCGCACGCTTAACGTTACGATGACAGTTTTATTATGAGTTTATAAGTTTTGATGTACTAAAGTTTGTTCGGAGTCCCAGATGTGATCACGGACATGACGAGGAGTCTCGAAATGGTCGAGACATAAAGATTGATATATTGGACGACTATATTCGGACACCGGAAGTGTTCCGGCTGATTTCGGAGAAAACCGGAGTGCCGGAGGGGTTACCGGAACCCCCCGGGGAAGTATTGGGCCTTAGTGGGCCTGAGGGGAGAGAGAGGGCAGCAGCCCAGGAGGTGGCGCGCCCCCTCCCATGGGGAGTCCGAATTGGACTAGGGGAGGGGGGCGCGGCCCCTCTTTCCCTCTCCCTCTCTTTCCTTCCCCCTTCCTCCTTCCTAGTTGGACTAGGAAAGGGGAGTCCTACTCCCACTAGGAGGAGGACTTCCCCCTCCTTGGCGCGCCCCCTAGGGCCGGCCGGCCTTCCCCCTTGCTCCTTTATATACGGGGGCGGGGGGCACCCCATAGACACACAAGTTGATCTACGGATCGTTCCTTAGCCGTGTGCGGTGCCCCCTTCCACCATATTCCACCTCGGTCATATCGTCGCGGAGTTTAGGCGAAGCCCTGCGCCGGTAGAGCATCATCATCGTCACCACGCCGTCGTGTTGACGGAACTCATCCCCGAAGCTTTGCTGGATCGGAGCTCGGGGATTGTCATCGAGCTGAACGTGTGATGAACTCGGAGGTGCCGTACGTTCGGTACTTGGATCGGTCGGATCGTGAAGACGTACGACTACATCAACCGCGTTGTCATAACGCTTCCGCTTACGGTCTACGAGGGTACGTGGACAATACTCTCCCCTCTCGTTGCTATACCATCACCATGATCTTGCGTGTGCGTAGGAAATTTTTTGAAATTACTACGTTCCCCAACAGTGGCATCCGAGCCTAGGTTTTATGCGTTGATGTTATATGCACGAGTAGAACATAAGTGAGTTTTGCACGATATAAGTCATACTGCTTACTAGCATGTCATACTTTGGTTCGGCGGTATTGTGAGATGAAGCGGCCCGGACCGACATTACGCGTACGCTTACGCGAGACTGGTTTCACCGTTACAAGCACTCGTTCTTAAAGGTGGTTGGCGGGTGTCTGTCTCTCTCACTTTAGCTGAATCGAGTGTGGCTACGCCCGGTCCTTGCGAAGGTTAAAACATCACTAACTTGACGAACTATCGTTGTGGTTTTGATGCGTAGGTAAGAACGGTTCTTGCTAAGCCCGTAGCAGCCACGTAAAATTTGCAACAACAAAGTAGAGGACGTCTAACTTGTTTTTGCAGGGCATGTTGTGATGTGATATGGTCAAAACGTGATGCTATATTTTATTGTATGAGATGATCATGTTTTGTAACCGAAGTTATCGGCAACTGGCAGGAGCCATATGGTTATCGCTTTGTTGTATGAAATGCAAACGCCCTGTAATTGCTTTACTTTATCACTAAGCGGTAGCGATAGTCGTAGAAGCAATAGATGGCGTAACGACAACGATGCTACGATGGAGATCAAGGTGTCACGCCGGTGACGATGGTGATCACGACGGTGCTTCGAAGATGGAGATCACAAGCACAAGATGATGATGGCCATATCATATCACTTATATTGATTGCATGTGATGTTTATCCTTTATGCATCTTATCTTGCTTTGTTTGACGGTAGCATTTTAAGATGATCTCTCACTAATAATCAAGAAGTGTTCTCCCTGAGTATGCACCATTGCGAAAGTTCTTCATGCTGAGACACCACGTGATGATCGGGTGTGATAGGCTCTACGTTCAAATACAACGGGTGCAAAACAGTTGCACACGCGGAATACTCAGGTCATACTTGACGAGCCTAGCATATACAGATATGGCCTCGGAACACGGAGACCGAAAGGTCGAACGTGAATCATATAGTAGATATGATCAACACAGTGATGTTCACCATTGAAACTACTCCATCTCACGTGATGATCAAACATGGTTTAGTTGATTTGGATCACGTGATCACTTAGTGACTAGAGAGATGTCTGTCTAACTGGGAGTTCTTAAGTAATATGATTAATTGAACTTAAATTTATCATGAACTTAGTACCTGATAGTATTTTGCTTGTCTATGTTTGTTTGTAGATAGATGGCTTGTGCTGTTGTTCCGTTGAATTTTAATGCGTTCCTTGAGAAAGCAAAGTTGAAAGATGATGGTAGCAATTACACGGACTGGGTCCGTAACCTGAGGATTATCCTCACTGCTGCACAGAAAAGTTACGTCCTGGAAGCACCGCTGGGTGCCAGGCCTACTGCTGATGCAACTGACGACGTTAAGAACGTCTGGCAGAGCAAAGCTGATGACTACTCGATAGTTCCGTGTGCCATGCTTTACGGCTTAGAACCGGGTCTTCAACAACGTTTTGAACATCATGGAACATATGAGATGTTCCAGGAGTTGAAGTTAATATTTCAAGCAAATGCCCGGATTGAGAGATATGAAGTTTCCAATAAGTTCTATAGCTGCAAGATGGAGGAGAATAGTTCTGTCAGTGAACACATACTCAAAATGTCTGGGTATAATAATCACTTGATTGAACTGGGAGTTAATCTTCCTGATGATAGTGTCATTGACAGAATTCTTCAATCACTGCCACCAAGCTACAAAAGCTTCATGATGAACTATAATATGCAAGGGATGAACAAGACTATTCCCGAGCTCTTCGCAATGCTAAAAGCCGCGGAGGTAGAAATCAAGAAGGAGCATCAAGTGTTGACGGTTAACAAGACCACCAGTTTCAAGAAAAAGGGCAAAGGGAAGAAGAAGGGGAACTTCAAAAAGAACAGCAAACAAGTTGCTGCTCAAGAGAAGAAACCCAAGTCTGGACCTAAGCCTGAAACTGAGTGCTTCTACTGCAAGCAGACTGGACACTGGAAGCGGAACTGCCCCAAGTATTTGGCGGATAAGAAGGATGGCAAAGTGAACAAAGGTATATTTAATATACATGTTATTGATGTGTACCTTACTAATGCTCGCAGTAGCACGTGGGTATTTGATACTGGTTCTGTTGCTAATATTTGCAACTCGAAACAGGGACTACAGATTAAGCGAAGATTGGCTAAGGACGAGGTGACGATGCACGTGGGAAATGGTTCCAAAGTCGATGTGATCGCGGTCGGCACGCTACCTCTACATCTACCATCGGGATTAGTTTTAGACCTAAATAATTGTTATTTGGTGCCAGCGTTGAGCATGAACGTTATATCTGGATCTTGTTTGATGCGAGACGGTTATTCATTTAAATCAGAGAATAATGGTTGTTCTATTTATATGAGTAATATCTTTTATGGTCATGCACCCTTGAAGAGTGGTCTATTTTTATTGAATCTCGATAGTAGTGATACACATATTCATAGCGTTGAAACCAAAAGATGCAGAGTTGATAATGATAGTGCAACTTATTTGTGGCACTGCCGTTTAGGTCATATCGGTGTAAAGCGCATGAAGAAACTCCATACTGATGGGCTTTTGGAATCACTTGATTATGAATCACTTGGTACTTGCGAACCGTGCCTCATGGGCATGATGACTAAAACGCCGTTCTCCGGAACTATGGAGCGAGCAACTGATTTGTTGGAAATCATACATACTGATGTTTGTGGTCCAATGAATGTTGAGGATCGCGGCGGGTATCGTTATTTTCTCACATTCACAGATGATTTGAGCAGATATGGGTATATCTACTTAATGAAACACAAGTCTAAAACATTTGAAAAGTTCAAAGAATTTCAGAGTGAAGTGGAAAATCATCGTAACAAGAAAATAAAGTTTCTACGATCTGATCGTGGAGGAGAATATTTGAGTTATGAGTTTGGTCTACACTTGAAACAACGCGGAATAGTTTTGCAACTCACGCCACCCAGAACACCACAACGAAATGGTGTGTCCGAACATCGTAATCATACTTTACTAGATATGGTGCGATCTATGATGTCTCTTACTGATTTACCGATATCGTTTTGGGATTATGCTTTAGAGACGGACGCATTCGCGTTAAATAGGGCACTGTCAAAATCCGTTGAGACGACGCCATATGAACTGTGGTTTGGCAAGAAACCAAAGTTGTCGTTTCTTAAAGTTTGGTGCTGCGATGCTTATGTGAAGAAACTTCAACCAGATAAGCTCGAACCCAAATCGGAGAAATGTGTCTTCATAGGATACCCAAAAGAGACTATTGGGTACACCTTCTATCACAGATCTGAAGGCAAGATTTTTGTTGCTAAAATCGGATCCTTTCTAGAGAAGGAGTTTCTCTCGAAAGAAGTGAGTGGGAGGAAAGTAGAACTTGATGAGATGACTGTATCTGCTCCCTTATTGGAAAGTAGTTCATCGCAAGAACCGGTTCCTGTGACAACTACACCAATTAGTGAGGAAGCTAATGATATTGATCATGAAACTTCAGATCAAGTTTCTACTGAACCTCGTAGGTCTACCAGAGTAAGATCCACACCAGAGTGGTACGGTAATCCTATTCTGGAAGTCATGTTACTTGACCATGATGAACCTACGAACTATGAGGAAGCAATGATGAGCCCAGATTCCGCAAAATGGCTAGAGGCCATGAAATCTGAGATGGGATCCATGTATGAGAACAAAGTATGGACTTTGGTTGACTTACCCGATGATCGGCAAGCCATTGAGAATAAATGGATCTTTAAGAAGAAGTCTGATGCTGATGGTAATATAACTGTCTATAAAGCTCGACTTGTTGCGAAAGGTTTTCGACAAGTTCAAGGGGTTGACTACGATGAGACTTTCTCACCTGTAGCGATGCTTAAGTCTGTCCGAATCATGTTAGCTATTGCTGCATTTCATGATTATGAAATTTGGCAAATGGATGTCAAAACTGCATTCTTGAATGGATTTCTGGAAGAAGAGTTGTATATGATGCAGCCAGAAGGTTTTGTTGATCCAAAAGGTGCTAACAAAGTGTGTAAGCTCCAGCGATCCATTTATGGACTGGTGCAAGCATCTCGGAGTTGGAATAAACGCTTTGATAGTGTCATCAAAGCATATGGTTTTATACAGACTTTTGGAGAAGCCTGTATTTACAAGAAAGTGAGTGGGAGCTCTGTAGCATTTCTGATATTATATATAGATGACATATTATTAATTGGAAATGACATAGAATTTCTGGATAGCATAAAGGGATACTTGAATAAAAGTTTTTCAATGAAAGACCTCAATGAAGTTGCTTGCATATTGGGCATCAAGATTTATAGAGATAGATCAAGACGCTTAATAGGACTTTCACAAATCACATACCTTGATAAAATTTGAAAAAGTTCAAAATGGATCAGGCAAAGAAAGGGTTCTTGCCCGTGCTTCAAGGTGTGAAGTTGAGTCAGACTCAATGCCCGACCACAGCAGAAGATAGAGAGAAAATGAAAGATGTTCCCTATGCTTCAGCAATAGGCTCTATCATGTATGCAATGCTGTGTACCAGACCTGACATATGCTTAGCAATAAGCTTGGTAGGAAGGTACCAAAGTAATCCAGGAGTGGATCACTGGACAGCGGTCAAGAACATCCTGAAATACCTGAAAAGGACTAAGGATATGTTTCTCGTATATGGAGGTGACAAAGAGCTAGTCGTAAATGGTTACGTTGATGCAAGCTTTGACACTGATCTGGACGATTCTAAATCGCAAACGGGATACGTATTTTTATTAAACGGTGGAGCTGTAAGTTGATGCAGTTCTAAACAAAGCGTCGTGGCGGGATCTACATGTGAAGCGGAGTACATAGCTGCTTCTGAAGCAGCAAATGAAGGAGTCTGGATGAAGGAGTTCATTTCCGATCTAGGTGTCATATCTAGTGCATTGGGACCAATCAAGATCTTCTGTGACAATACTGGTGCAATTGCCTTGGCAAAGGAATCCAGATTTCACAAGAGGACCAAGCACATCAAGAGACGCTTCAATTCCATTCGGGACCAAGTCCAAGTGGGAGACATAGAGATTTGCAAGATACATACGGATCTGAATGTTGCAGACCCGTTGACTAAGCCTCTCTCACGAGCAAAACATGATCAACACCAAGACTCCATGGGTGTTAGAATCATTACTATGTAATCTAGATTATTGACTCTAGTGCAAGTGGGAGACTGAAGGAAATATGCCCTAGAGACAATAATAAAGTTATTATTTATTTCCTCATATCATGATAAATGTTTATTATTCATGCTAGAATTGTATTAACCGGAAACATGATACATGTGTGAATACATAGACAAACATATAGTCACTAGTATGCCTCTACTTGACTAGCTCATTAATCAAAGATGGTTATGTTTCCTAACCATAGACATGTGTTGTCATTTGATTAATGGGATCACATCATTAGAAGAATGATGTGATTGACATGACCCATTCCGTTAGCCTAGCAGATCGTTTAGTATATTGCTATTGCTTTCTTCATGACATATACATGTTCCTGTAACTATGAGATTATGCAACTCCCGTTTACCGGAGGAACACTTTGGGTACTACCAAACGTCACAACGTAACTGGGTGATTATAAAGGAGTACTACAGGTGTCTCCGAAGGTACATGTTGGGTTGGCGTATTTCGAGATTAGGTTTTGTCACTCCGATTATCGGAGAGGTATCTCCAGGCCTTCTCGGTAATGCACATCACTATAAGCCTTGCAAGCAATGTAGCTAATGAGTTAGTTACAGAATGATGCATTACATAACGAGTAAAGAGACTTGCCGGTAACGAGATTGAACTAGGTATTGGATATCGACGATCGAATCTCTGGCAAGTAACATACCGATGACAAAGGGAACAACGTATGTTGTTATGCGGTTTGACCGATAAAGATCTTCGTAGAATATGTAGGAACCAATATGGGCATCCAGGTTCCGCTATTGGTTATTGACCGAGAATAGTTCTAGGTCATGTCTACATAGTTCTCGAACCCGTAGGGTCCGCACGCTTAACGTTACGATGACAGTTTTATTATGATTTATAAGTTTTGATGTACCGAAGTTTGTTCGGAGTCCCGGATGTGATCACGGACATGACGAGGAGTCTCGAAATGGTCGAGACATAAAGATTGATATATTGGACGACTATATTCGGACACCGAAAGTGTTCCGGGTGATTTCGGAGAAAACCGGAGTGCCAGAGGGGTTACCGGAACCCCCCGGAGAAGTATTGGGCCTTAGTGGGCCTGAGGGGAGAGAGAGGGCAGTAGCCCAGGAGGTGGCGCGCCCCCTCCCATGGGGAGTCCGAATTGGACCAGGGGAGGGGGCGCGGCCCCTCTTTCCCTCTCCCTCTCCCTCTCTTTCCTTCCCCCTTCATCCTTCCTAGTTGGACTAGGAAAGGGGAGTCCTACTCCCACTAGGAGGAGGACTTCCCCCTCCTTGGCGCGCCCCCTAGGGCCGACCGGCCTCCCCCCTTGCTCCTTTATATATGGGGGCGGGAAGGCACCCCATAGACACACAAGTTGATCTACGGATCGTTCCTTAGCCGTGTGCGGTGCCACCTTCCACCATATTCCACCTCGGTCATATTATCGCAGAGTTTAGGCGAAGCCATGCACCGGTAGAGCATCATCATCGTCACCACACCGTCGTGCTGACGGAACTCATCCCCGAAGCTTTGCTGGATCGGAGCCCGGGGATCATCATCGAGTTGAACGTGTGCTGAACTCGGAGGTGTCGTACGTTCGGTACTTGGATCGGTCGGACCGTGAAGACATACGACTACATCAACCGCGTTGTCATAACGCTTCCGCTTACGGTCTACGAGGGTACATGGACAATACTCTCCCCTCTCGTTGCTATACCATCACCATGATCTTGCATGTGCGTAGGAATTTTTTTGAAATTACTACGTTCCCCAATAGTTAGGAACATCTTTGTGTGACGAAAATGAAGCATAGCCTAACCATATGATTTTGTAGGGATGAACTTTCTTTTGCCATGTTATTTTGAGAAGACACGATTACTTTGATTAGTATGCTTGAAGTGTTACTATTTCTTTTATCAATATGAACTTTTATTTTGAATCATTTGGATCTGAACATTCATGCCACAATAGAGAAAATTACATTATGAATTATGCTAGGTAGCATTCCACATCAAAAATTCTCTTTTTATCATTTACCTACTCGAGGACGAGCAGGAATTAAGCTTGGGGATGCTTGATACGTCTGCAACGTATCTATAATTTTTTATTGTTCCATGCTATTATATTACCCCTTTTGGACGTTTATGGGCTTTATTTTACACATTTATATCATTTTTGGGACTATCCTACTAACCGGAGGCCCAGCCCATATTGCTGTTTTTTTTTGCCTATTTCAGTATTTCGAAGAAAAGGAATATCAAACGGAGTCCAAACGGAATGAAACCTTCGGGAGCATGATTTTTGGAACGAACGTGATCCTGAGGACTTGGAGTGCAAGCCAAGAAGCTGCCGAGGCTCCCACGAGATAGGAGGGCGCCCCTCCCCCCCCGTGTAGGGCGCCCCCTATCTTGTGGGCCCCTCGGGCGGCCACCGATGTACTTCTTCCTCCTATATATACCTACGTACCCCAAAAACATCCAGGAGCACCACGAAACACAATTTCCACCACCGTAACCTTCTGTATCTGTGAGATCTCATCTTGGAGCCTTCGCCGGCACTCTGCCGGAGGGGGAATCGACCATGGAGGGCTTCTACATCAACATCCTTGCCCCTCCGATGAGTTGTGAGTAGTTTACCACAGACCTATGGGTCCATAGTTATTAGCTAGATGGCTTCTTCTCTCTTTTTAGATCTCAATACAATGTTCTCCCCCTCTCTTGTGGAGATCTATTCGATGTAAACTCTTTTTGCGGTGTGTTTGTCGAGATCCGATGAATTGTGAGTTTATGATCAAGTTTATTTATGAATAATATTTGAATCTTCTCTGAATTCTTTTATGTATGATTGAGTTATCTTTGCAAGTCTCTTCGAATTATCAGTTTGGTTTGGCCTACTAGATTGATGTTTCTTGCCATGGGAGAAGTGCTTAGCTTTGGGTTCAATCTTGCGGTGTCCTTTCCCAGTGACAGCAGGGGCAGCAAGGCACGTATTGTATTGTTGCCATCGAGGATAACAAGATGGGGTTTATATCATATTGCCTGAGTTTATCCCTCTACATCATGTCATCTTGCTTAATGCGTTACTCTGTTCTTTATGAACTTAATACTCTAGATGCAGGCAGGAGTCGGTCGATGTGTGGAGTAATAGTAGTAGATGCAGGCAGGAGTCGGTCTACTTGTTGCGGACATGATGCCTATATACATCATCATGCGTAGATAATCTCATAATTATTCGCTTTTCTATCAATTGCTCGACAGTAATTTGTTCACCCACTGCAATACTTATGCTATCTTGAGAGAAGCCTCTAGTGAAACCTATGGCCCTCGGGTCTATCTCTTATCATAATTGCTTCCAATATAATTTTATTTGCATCTTTACTTTTTGCATCTATATTATAAAATACCAAAAATATATTTATCTTATCATACTATCTTTATTAGATCTCACTTTCGCAGGTGGCCGTGAAGGGATTGACAACCCCTTTATTGCGTTGGTTGCGAGTTCTCAGTTTGTTTGTGTAGGTGCGTGGGACTTTTGAGGAGCCTCCTACTGGATTGATACCTTGGTTCTCAAAAACTGAGGGAAATATTTATGCTACTATCGCTGCATCACCCTCCCTCTCCTCTTCGAGGAAAACCAATGCAAGGTCAAGACATAGCACGTGCCGACGGCGATCACATCGACCTTGGAACCATTCCCGATGCGCACCGTCACCTCGTCCTTCGCCAGTCTCCGCTTATTCCACAGCTCCTGTTTTGAGTTACAAATATGGGCAACCGCACCGGTATCAAATACCCAGGAGCTACTACGAGCGCTGGTAAGGTACACATCAATAACATGTATATCACATATACCTTTGGTGTTGCCGGCCTTCTTATCCGCTAAGTACTTGGGGCAGTTCCGCTTCTAGTGACCATTTTCCTTGCAATAAAAGCACTCAGTCTCGGGCTTGGGTCCATTGTTTGGCTTCTTCCCGGCAACTGATTTACCGGGTGCGGCAACTCCCTTGCCGTCCATCTTGAAGTTCTTTTTACCCTTGCCTTTCTTGAAACTAGTGGTCTTATTCGCCATCAACACTTGATGTTCATTTTTGATTTCCACCTCCGCTGATTTCAACATTGAATATAACTCAGGAATGAACTTCTCCATCCCTTTCATATTGTAGTTCATCACAAAGCTCTTGTAGCTAGGTGGGAGTGACTAGAGGATCCTGTCAATGACCGAGTCATCTGGAAGATTAACTCCTAGCTGAGACAAACGGTTGTGCAACCCAGACATTTTGAGTATATGCTCGCTGATAGAACTGTTTTTCTCCATCTTACAACTGTAGAACTTGTCGGAGACTTCATATCTCTCGACCAGGGCATGAGCTTGGAAAACCATTTTCAGCTCTTGGAACATCTCATATGCTCCGTGCTGCTCTGGAGCCCCGGTTCTAAGATGTAAAGCATGCCGCATTGAACCATGGAGTAATCATCACTACGCGACTGCCAGGCATTCATAACGTCTTGAGTTGCTGGGAAAATGGGTGCATCACCTAGCGGTGCTTCAAGGACATATGCTTTCTTGGCAGCTATGAGGATGATCCTCAAGTTTCAGACCCAGTCCGTATAGTTGCTACCATCGTCTTTCAGCTTGATTTTCTCTAGGAACGCGTTGAAGTTGAGGGCAACATTAGTGTGGGCCATTTGATCTACAAGACATATTGTAAAGATATTTTAGACTATGTTCATGACGATTATGTTCATCTAATCAAATTATTGAAGGAACTCCGACTCAGATAGACATCCCTCTGGTCATCTAAGTGATACATGATCCGAGTCAACTAGACCGTGTCCGATCATCACGTGAGTGAACATCTCCATGTTGATCGTATCTACTATACGACTCATGTTCAACCTTTCGGTCTCTTGTGTTTCGAGGCCATGTCTGTACATGCCAGGCTCGTCAAGTCAACCTAAGTGTTTTGCATGTGTAAATCTGGCTTACACCCATTGTATGCGAACGTTAGAATCTATCACACCCGATCATCACGTGGTGCTTCGAAACAACGAACCTTCACAACGGTGCACAATTAGGGGGAACACTTTCTTGAAATTTTAGTGAGGGATCATCTTATTTGTGCTACCATCGTTCTAAGCAAATAAGATGTAAACATGACAAACATCACATGAAAATCATAACGTGACATGATATGGCCAATATCATCTTGCGCCTTTGATCTCAATCTTTGAGGCGCGACATGATCACCTTTGTCACCGGCATGACACCATGATCTCCATCATCATGATCTTCATCATCGTGTCTTCATGAAGTTGTCTCGCCAACTATTACTTCTACTACTATGGCTAACAGTTAGCAATACAGTAAAGTAATTACATGGCATTTTCAATGACACGCAGGTCATACAATAAATTAAGACAACTCCTATGGCTCCTGCCGGTTGTCATACTAATCGACATGCAAGTTGTGATTCCTATTACAATAGAATGATCAATCTCATACATCACATATATCATTCATCACATCCTTTTGGCCATATCACATCACATAGCATACCCTGCAAAAACAAGTTAGACGTCCTCTAATTGTTGTTGCATGTTTTACGTGGCTGTTATGGGTTTCTAGCAAGAACGTTTCTTACCTACGCAAAAGAGACAAGGTGATATGCCAATTGCTATTTACCCTTCATAAGGACCCTTTTCATCGAATCCGATCCAACTAAAGTGGGAGAGACAGACACCTGCGAGCCACCTTCTACAACAAGTGCATGTCAGTCGGTGGAACCTGTCTCACGTAAGCGTACGTGTAAGGTTGGTCCGGGCCGCTTCATCCCACAATGCCGCCAAATCAAGATAAGACTAGTAATGGTAAGCAAATTAAACAAATCATCGCCCACAACTACTTTGTGTTCTACTCGTGCATAGAATCTATGCATTGACCTAGCTCATGATGCCATTGTTGGGTAACGTAGCAATAATTCAAAATTTTCCTATGTATCACCAAGATCAATCTAGGATATTCTAGCAACAAGAGAGAGAGAGAGAGAGAGAGAGAGAGAGAGAGGAAGTGCATCTTCATACCTCTGAAGATCGCTAAGCAGAAGTGTTACTAGAACACGGATGATGGAGTCGTACTCGCGGCGATTCAAATCGTAGAAGATCCGATCTAGCGCCGAACGGACGGCGCCTCCGCGTTCAACACACGTACATCCCGGGGACGTCTACTCCTTCTTGATCCAGCAAGGGGAAAGGAGCAGTTGAGGGAGAGCTCCGGCAGCACGACGGCGTGGTGGTGGAGCTTGTGGTATTTCTGCCGGGCTTAGCCAAGCTCTACGGAGGAGGAGGGGTGTTCGGGAGGGAGGGGCTGCGCTAGGGGAAGGGGTGCGGCAGCCCTCCCACCCCCCCACTATTTATAGGGGAAGGGGAGAGGGGGCTGGACCCCTTAGATCCCATCTGGGGGGGGGCAAGGGGGGAGCTTGCCCCCCAAGTTTGGTGGGAGGCGCCCCCACCCCCTAGGGTTTCCAACCCTAGGCGCCTTGGGCCCTTGAGATGGGGGGGGGGGGGGGGGAGGGGCGCACCAGCCCACTAGGGGGCTGGTTCCCACCCTTGTTCAGCCCATTGAGTCCCCCGGGGCAGGTGGCCTGCTACGTCTTGAGCTTGCATTGGTTTTCCTTGAAGAGGAAAGGGTGATGCAGCAATAATAGCGTAAGTATTTCCCTCAGTTTTTGAGAACCAAGGTATCAATCCAGTAGGAGGCTCCTCAAAAGTCCCATGCACCTACACAAACAAACAAAGAACTCACAACCAACACAATAAAGGGGTTGTCAATCCCTTCACGGCCAATTGCGAAAGTGAGATCTAATAAAGATAGTATGATAAGATAAATATATTTTTGGTATTTTATAATATAGATGCAGAAAGTAAAGATGCAAATAAAAGTAGATTGGAAGCAAATATGATAAGAGATAAACTCGGGGGCCATAGGTTTCACTAGTGGCTCCTCTCAAGATAGCATAAGTATTACGGTGGGTGAACAAATTACTGTTGAGCAATTGATAGAAAAGAGAATAATTATGAAATTATCTAGGCATGATCAAGTATATAGGCATCACGTCCGCAACAAGTAGACCGACTCCTGCCTGCATCTACTACTATTACTCCACACATCGACCCATGGCAAGAAAGATCAATCTAGTAGGCCAAACCAAACTGATAATTCGAAGAGATGCAAAGATAACTCAATCATACATAAAATAATTCGGGGAAGATTCAAATATTATTCATAAATAAACTTGATCATAAACTCACAATTCATCGGATCTCGACAAACACACCGCAAAAAGAGTTTACATCGAATAGATCTCCACAAGAGAGGGGGAGAACATTGTATTGAGATCTAAAAAGAGAGAAGAAGCCATCTAGCTAATAACTATGGACCCGTAGGTCTGTGGTAAACTACTCACAACTCATCGGAGGGGCAAGGATGTTGATGTAGAAGCCCTTCATGGTCGATTCCCCCTCCGGCAGAGTGCCGGCGAAGGCTCCAAGATGAGATCTCGCGGATACAGAAGGTTACGGCGGTGGAAATTGTGTTTCGTTGGCTCCCTGGATGTTTTCGGGGTGCGTAGGCTTATATAGGAAGAAGAAGTACGTCGGTGGACGCCCGAGGGGCCCACGAGACAGGGGGGCATGCCCTATAGGGGGGCGCCCTCCTTCCTCGTGGAGGCCTCGGCTACTTATTGACTTGCACTCCAAGTCCTCTAGATCATGTTCATTCCAAAAATCACGCTCCCAAAGGTTTCATTTCGTTTGGACTCCGTTTGATATTCCTTTTTCTTCGAAATACTGAAATAGGCAAAAAAACAGCAATACGGGCTGGGCCTCCGGTTAGTAGGTTAGTCCCAAAAATGATATAAATGTGTAAAATAAAGCCCATAAACATCCAAAAGGGGTAATATAATAGCATGGAACAATCAAAAATTACAGATACGTTGGAGACGTATCAAGCATCCCCAAGCTTAATTCTTGCTCATCCTCGAGTAGGTAAATAATAAAAAGAGAATTTTTGATGTGGAATGCTACCTAGCATAATTCTAAATGTAATTTTCTTTATTATGGCATGAATGTTCAGATCCAAATGATTCAAAATAAAAGTTCATATTGATAAAAGAAATAGTAACACTTCAAGCATACCAATCAAAGTAATCATGTCTTCTCAAAATAACATGGCAAAAGAAAGTTCATCCCTACAAAATCATATAGTTAGGCTATGCTTCATTTTCGTCACACAATGATGTTCCCAACTTCTATACCCCCGATGACAAGCCAAGCAATTATTTCATACTTAAATAATCTCAAACTTTTTCAACCTTCACGCAATACATGAGCGTGAGCCATGGATATGGCACTATGGGTGGAATAGAATATGATGATGGGGATTGTGTGGAGAAGACAAAAAAGGAGAAAGTCTCACATTGACGAGGATAATCAACGGGCTATGGAGATGCCCATCAATTGATGTCAACATGAGGAGTAGGGATTGCCATGCAACGGATGCACTAGAGCTATGAATGAATGCTCAACAAAAGAAAACTAGTGGGTGTGCATTTGAGGAAGCCCATCGTAGGAATATACAAGCCAAGTTCTATAATGAAAAATTCCCACTAGTATGAAAAAGACAACTTATGAGACCCACTATATGAAAAACATGGTGCTACTTTGAAGCACAATATATAAGACTCACTACATGAAGAACAAGGTGCTACTTTGAAGCACAAGTGTGGAAAAGGAGATAGTAACATTGCCCTTTTTATTTATTTTCTTTTTTTTCTTTTCTTTTTTTTCTTTTTTCTTCTTTTTTTGGGCCTTCCCTTTTTTGGCCTTTATTTTTTTCCTTTTTTTCTTTGGGCAATGCTCTAATAATGATGATCATCACACTTCTATTGATTACAACATAAGAATTACAACTCGAAACTAGAACAAGATATGACTCTATATGAATGCCTCCAGCGGTGTACCAGGATGGTGCAATGAATCAAGAGTGACATGTATAAAAATTAATGCATGGTGGCTTTGCCACAAATATGATGTCAACTACATGATCATGCAATGACAATATGACAAAAGTAAAGTATGTCATGATGATGATAAAAGGAACGGTGGAAAGTTGCATGGCAATATATCTCGGAATGGCTATGGAAATGCCATAATAGGTAGGTATGGTGGCTGTTTTGAGGAAGATATAAGGAGGTTTATGTATGATAGAGCGTATCGTATCACTGGGTTTGGATGTACCAGCGAAGTTTGCACCAACTCTCAAGGTGAGAAAGGGCAATGCACGGTACCGAAGAGGCTAGCAATGGTGGAGGGGTAAAAGTGCGTATAATCCATGGACTCAACATTAGTCAAAAGAACTCATATACTTATTGCAAAAAATTTAGAAGTCATCAAAAATCAAGTACTACGCTCATGCTCCAAGGGGGATAGATTAGTAGGAATAGACCATCGCTCGTCCCCGACCGCCACTCATAAGGATGCACAAGCCAGGTACACTTCATGTTTCAAATTTGTTACACAAATTTAACCATACGTGCATGCTACGGGACTTGCTAACTTCAACAAGCATTCTTTAAATTCATAATCACCCAACTAGCATGACTTTAATATCACTACCTCCCTATCTCAACACAATTATCAAGTATCAAATTGATCATAGCATCCAATTCACTTCCTATGATAGTTTTTATTATACCCAACTTGGATGCCTACCATTCTAGGACCAATTTTATAACCATAGCAAATACCATGCTGTTCTAAAAAACTCTCAAAAAGATATAAGTGAAGCATGAGAGACTAGCAAATTCTACAAAAATAAGTCATCGCCGTGCTCTAAAAGATATAAGTGAAGCACTAGAGCAAAAACTATCAAGCTCAAAAGATATAAGTGAAGCACATAGAGTATTCTAGCAAATTCTAATCAAATAGGCTTCTCCCAAAAGGTGTGTACAGCAAATATGATTGTGGTAAACTAAAAAGCAAAGACTAATATAATACACGACGCTCCAAGAAAAACACATATCATGTAGCGAATAAAAATATAGCTCCAAGTAAAGTTACCAATGAACGAAGACGAAAGAGGGGATGCCTTCCCGGGGCATCCCCAAGCTTAGGCTTTTGGCTATCCTTGAATATCTGAAAGTGCAACTATCCCTAGGTGGTTTTGGTAATTCATAACAATATATAGCTCATTGAGCTAATGCTATTCCAAGACTATTATTTCAGAAAAGCTCAATGAATGGCATGACATGGATGATGAAAGTGGATCCCTCAAAATATCAAGGACAAAGGATTGGCTCAAGCTCAAAAGCTCAGGACTCTTCATTTTACATTTTAGTGATCCAAGATCACATTGAGTCTATAGGAAAAGCCAATACTATCAAGAAGGGATGAGGTGTTGCTTAATGAGCCTCTTGCTTCAAGTGCTTAGTGATATGCTCCAAAAACCCTCAACTACTTTCTTACATCCACATATGACCTATACCCAAAGTCAAACTCGGCCATACCGATTCTTTCTATCCGGCGCCACCGAGTTCAAATGTCATAGCCACTGCCACAAACCCTATGCAAATCGGTCTCACCGATAGGGATCTCGGTCTCACCGACATGGGATTGTAATCTCTCTGTTTCCCTTCGTAACGTTTCGGTCTAACCGAAGTGAGCGATCGGTCCCACCGAGATTGCAATGTAAACTCCCTATTTCCCTTTTGTAACATTTCGGTCTCACTGAAATGAGCGAATCGGTCCCACCGAGTTTAACTGACCAACTCTCTGGTTAAATTATTACCAAAATCGTTCTCACCGAGTTTGTGTAATTGGTCTCACCGAGATTACGTTATGCCCTAACCCTAACCATATCGGTCCTACCGAGTTGCATGTCGGTCCCAACGAAAATCCTAACGGTCACTAGATTTGCTGAATCGGTCCGACCGAGTTTACCAATTTGGTCCCACCGAGTTTGGCAAGTTGTGTGTAATGGTTAGATTTTTTGTGGAGGCTATATATACCCCTCCACCTCCTCTTCATTCGTGGAGAGAGCCATCAGAACAAACCTACACTTCCAACTTACCATTTCTGAGAGAGAACCACCTACTCATGCGTTGAGGCCAAGATATTCCATTCCTACCATATGAATCTTGATCTCTAGCCTTCCCCAAGTTGCTTTCCACTCAAATCTTCTTTCCACCAGATCCAAATCCCATGAGAGAGAGTTGAGTGTTGGGGAGACTATCATTTGAAGCACAAGAGCAAGGAGTTCATCATCAACGCACCATTTGTTACTTCTTGGAGAGTGGTGTCTCCTAGATTGGCTAGGTGTCACTTGGGAGCCTCCGACAAGATTGTGGAGTTGAACCAAGGAGTTTGTAAGGGCAAGGAGATCGCCTACTTCGTGAAGATCTACCGCTAGTGAGGCAAGTCCTTCGTGGGCGACGACCATGGTGGGATAGACAAGGTTGCTTCTTCATGGATCCATTGTGGGTGGAGCCCTCCGTGGACTCGCGCAACCGTTGTCCTTCATGGGTTGAAGTCTCCATCAACGTGGATGTACGATAGCACCACCTATCGGAACCATGACAAAAACATCCGTGTCTCCAATTGCGTTTGAATCCTCCAAACCCTTCCCTTTACATTCTTGCAAGTTGCAT
Organism: Triticum timopheevii; assembly: GCA_963921465.1. NCBI lineage: Eukaryota > Viridiplantae > Streptophyta > Magnoliopsida > Poales > Poaceae > Triticum > Triticum timopheevii. The sequence goes on along the minus strand of OY997266.1, from coordinate 500,524,019 downwards.
GCTTTAATTTCCATTGCTCATATACTCTTTGCATGCTTGCTTGAATTGTGTGAAGATTGCTTGACTTGTCCAAAGATAGCTAAAATCTGCCAAAGTCTAAAATTGGGAAAAGATTAAGTTTTTAATTGGTCAAGTAGTCTAATCACCCCCCCTCTAGACATACTTCAAGGTCCTACAAGTGGTATCAGAGCTTTGGTCTCCATTTGCTTTGATTTCCATAGCTTTTGGTGGTCATAGCCTTGGTTTCACAACCTAGGAGAGCATGGCGTCTAGCAAGGGAAATTATCACCGTAGAGGTCCTTACTTTGATGGTACTAATTTATCTAGTTGGAAGCATAAGATGAAAATGCATATTCTCGGACGTAACCCCGCCGTTTGGGCTATTGTGTGTATTGGCTTGCAAGGTGAATTCTTTGATGGGAGAGAGCCGAACCGTGAAACTAGCGCTAAAGAATTGAAGATGCTGCAATACAACGCTCAAGCTTGTGGTATCCTCTTCAATGGCTTGTGCCCCGAAGAATTCAACAAAATCAGCCGTCTTGAGAATGCAAAGGAAATTTGGGATACTTTATTGATATGCATGAAGGTACCGACTCCGTCAAGGAATCCAAGTTGGATGTGCTCCAAAGTCAGCTTGACAAGTTCAAAATGAAGGATGGTGAAGGTGTCGCTGAAATGTACTCTTGGCTTGCTCTTATCACAAATGAGATTGTCGGCTTAGGGAGTGAAGAGATGACCGACAGATTCATCATCAAGAAGATCCTAAGAGCATTGGATGGAAAGTATGATACTGTGTGCACATTGATCCAAATGATGTCAAATTACAAAGATCTCATGAGATGTCACTCAAGGATAAGGAGGAACTTCACAACAAGTCAAGTGGTGCTTACAAAGCCTCATGTGAAGCTCCCAGATCATCAAGTGAGAAACAAACCTTCAATGAAGAATTGAGCTTAATGGTGAAGAACTTCAACAAATTCTACAAGAGTAGAAGCAAACAAAGAAGCTCTAAGTCAAGGTCCTACAATGACAAAAGATCTTCTAGTCGAGAGCGCAATTGTTACAATTGTGGGAGACCCGGACACTACTCCAATGAGTGTACGGCACCCTACAAAAGAAGAGAAGATTCTCCAAAAATTAGAAGTAAAAAAGAGAAGAATCACCACCAAGAGAGAGGAGGAGTAGAGATGATCGTTATGAACGAAGACCCTCACAGAGAAGCAAGGATTCGGAAAGGAAGGACAAGTCATCAAGGAGCTACACAAAACGAAGACATCAAGATCATGTTGGTGAATGGGTATCCGGCTCCGACTCCGACAATCACTCCGAGAGAAGCTATCACTCCGACTCCGAATATACTCAAGATGAAGGTGTTGCCGGTCTAGCACTTGTGTCAACCAACTCCTACGACATATTTGATTCACCAAATGAAGGAATTGGAAGATTCTTCATGGCCAAAGGTCCAAAGGTAACACACCTCGAGTATGTTGATTTCAATAGTGATGAAGGTGACTTGCTAGGTGATGATAATTTACTTGTTGACAACTCTAGTGATGAATACTATGATGAAACGTCAGTTAATCATGCTAATCAAGATAAAACGAATGACAATGATAAGGAGAAGATTGAGCTCCTAACTAAAGAACTAAACACTCTTAAGTTAGCTCATGAAACTATCTTCGAAGATCATCGAGAACTTTTAAGGGCTCATGAGAAGTTATGCTTTGAAAAGCTCAATCTTGAGCAAGAGCATGAGTTCTTAAAGGCAATCAATGATGATCTCCGTAAGAAAAGTTCTTCTTACATTGCCAAGCGTTTACTCTTATCTACTTACATGCCTCAAGTCAAGTCTAGTAACAAGTACAAGAAAGATCCTTCCTCTAGTAGTAACAATAATAATGCCAAATCCAATATTGTTGCTTCTAGTAGTTCTATTGATTCCACTAATGATTCTCTTAGCCAAGTTACACTTGAGCAAGAAAATAGCTTATTGAAGGGAATTATAGAGAAAGGTGTATACAAGGGCCTTGCCGGGATTAAGCAATTCGAGGAAATTGTACGCAAGTAAGGAAGGCACCAGAAGAATCAAGGTGTTGGTTTTGAACAAAAGTTCAATGCCATTGGAGTTGAGTGGGAAGAAGATCAATACCCCAAGACGAAGTTTGTTCCTCAACAAGAGAAGTATGATCCTACTTCCTTCAAGGGAACACAAGCACAAGATGATCTTCCACCACAAGACCACAAGAACAAAGGCAAGGACAAGCTTCAAGAAGAGATTGATGCATTTGAAGAAGCACCTAAGGCCTTGGTCAAGTGGGTTCCCAAGACTACGTCAAGTTCTACTTCATCAAGTACAACTACAACTCCAAGGATTCCCATCAAGATGATGTGGATCCCGAAGAAGAAGAACTAGAGAGTTCTTGAGGGTGACTCCGCCAACATTCTTCACTCATATCATTATGGCAAGGACAAGTGCAATCAACTTCCACATCTTGCACTATTTCAAGGAGTCACAAACCCTCATGTTGGTAAGGCAAGGGACAAGGTAACCTAATGATTTCATGGACATCATCTTGTGTGTGCATCACTCTATGTCTATAGATATTCTTGTTTATTCCTTGTGGGACTAACCCATGTAGGTATTGAAAGTGCAACTCACTCCAAATGATTGCTCCAAATGATCTACATCAACATTGAGCATCCACATCATCAACACCTACATGAAGTCATCATCGACAAAACCCAAGGTTAGTTCATCCCTCTAAGGGGGGATCTCACATCTAGGGGGAGCTTAACTCTAAGAATTGAGTCAAAGCAACTCTAATGATGTGAACACATCAATGCATTATGTAAAAGTGGTAACCCCACTTGAGCTTAAACGATGAGTATGACCTATGATCAAATGTTCTCATTTGACTCCTAAGTCAATATACTCATATATAGATGACCTAGTCATCGCCAATTGTTTGATAGATGCTAGAATTGGTTGTGCATGCTTTGCCACATATTTCATTTGCCATTTTATTGTGTGAGCATGTTGGATGCATATTTTACTCATTCGAGGACATCCACTTGTTGCTTTGATTGATTGGATTCTTTTTCTTTGGCCAAGTGGATGGACAAGAATGCCTAAGAACCTTCTCTAGCTATCTATGCTTTTCTCGTCTCAAACTCTATTCATGCTACATCACAAAATTTGATCAAGTCAGATTCGAACCACTCTGTGTGAGGAGCACTCGGAGTCCCCGATTCGTCATAGACTTAAACTTCCAAAACTTCTTTGTCATTCTCGGTCTGACCGATTCCTCCATTTCGGTCCTACCGAGATCACTAAGTCGATCTAGGTTTTCAATCTCGGTGCAACCGATTCGAACTTTTCGGTCACACCGAGTTGCTGTAACTGTCAATAGTTATGCATCTCGGTGCCACCGAGTCGTTCCACTCGGTCACACCGACAGTGTCGGGCTATATATACACACGGGCAAAATTTGGAAAACTTTCTCCAAACCTCTTCTCCCGCGCATAGCTCACTCTGCCTACTAGGTCTCCGGATTGTCGACTTCGTCGCCAGCCGCCTCCTGTCGCTGGTCTCCGCCACCATCAACGGATTCCTTCTCCGCCGTTGCCGCTGTAGCGAGTTCATCGCTAAACTAGGGTATGAACTTGATCACAGTGCTATCCTCGTCTGATTCTCAGCACATTGTGTTCATTATGATTCTTGCCACGATTGAAACACTCCTATCCAGTCAAAACAATCCTTAGAATAGATGCGATTTGAAAATTTAGGGCTAGGTTTCCGCCGAAACCATCTCGGACCCACCGAGTTGAAAAACTCGGTCCCACCGATTCGGCTAACGCCATTGCACTAGTAACTCTCGGTCTGACCGAGAATTGCTAATCGGTGTGACCGATTTTAGAACTTTGTGAAACCCTAGCAGTCTCGGTGCCACCGAACTGTGACTCGGTCTGACCGAGTTCACTAGTTTAGGTTCCAAAACTGCTTCGGTATCAGCGAGTTTGAAAATCGGTTGATCCGAAATGCTTTCTGTGGAAAACTAAACTAAGTTTTTGAATCATTCTTTTGCAAAAACCTCTGCATTTTGTGATGCTCATCCACTCTATCTCATCTATAACTATTCACAGGGTCAGCAGTCAGTGTTTGCAGCATGTCAGACCAAAGTGATAGTCAGAACAGGGAAGAAGAGCAGATTCACATGAGTGAGGGCACTAGTCCCTCAAGTTCTTCAGATGATGGCAGCAGAAGCACTCCTAGCAATTTGCCTAAAGCAGCCACAAGAACCAGAAGGAAGAGAACCTCAGACTCTGAGGATGAGGACTATGTGGCAGCTAAAGATGAGGCTACTTCCAAGAAGGCAGTGCTCAAAAAGGAGTATGGCTCAGCAAAGACCACAAAGCCTGGAGTTAATAGGAAGGTCCCTGCCAAGAGGACACCTATGCTGAAGGTCAGAGGATCAACACAAGTACCTGAAAATCCTGATCCCAAAGAGGCACCTGCAAGAAGAATTGCCACTTCCAAACCCAAGAAGGTTCCCACTGGAGAAACCATGAAGTTTACTATTGAGTCAGAAGATGAAGCTGCTGGTCAAGATAAGAAGAAGAAGAGGAAGAAGAGGTTGCTGCACCAGCACCCAAGGCACAAAAGCTGATGGGTGATACTATAAAGTCAGGGGCTGCAACATCAAAGCCCAAGGAAGCACCCAAAGCTGCCCCCAAGACCAAGAATGCACCAAAGAGGAATACCAGGAGTATACCAGCTGCTGAGAAGAACAAGGCCCCAGTGCCTGAAGTTGATGCTGAGGAAGATGATGAAGGATAAGTCTTGAGAAAGCTAAAGCCAAAGATTCCAGACCACAATGATGCTCATCCTGTGGCTGAGAACATGAAGTTAAGAAAGGATGCATGACTCAGACTGTGGAGGTTGTCAGATCCATATGCTATCAGAAGAAGGACTGTTGTTGATTACAGGTTCCACACAAAGGAACAACAGGATTTCTATGAGACAGTGCTGTTGGACAAGAAGCCTATAGTGTGTGATATGAGGTGGGTCGACTGGACCTACATGAAATAGAATGAGGAACACTATCCTGGAGTGCAAGACAGTTTCATTGCTTGTGGAGTTGCAGACTTTGTTGGGCAGAAGCTCACAAATTGGGATGAGCTCATTATGCAATTCTACTCCACAACACATTTCTATCCAGATGGCAGGATAGTTTGGATGTCTGAAGGTACAAGGTACCAATCAACCATTGGGGAATGGGCAAATATGATCAATGCACCCAAGGAGCAGGAAGATGACTTGGATGTCTATGCCAAGAAGAAGATGGATCACAATACCATGGCTCATATGTACAAGGAAATCCCAGATGCTGCAGTTGAGACACATAAGTTTGGATCAGTTCATTTTCTTCTGTCAGGACTGCCAACGATCAACTGGATCCTAAGGCATACTCTACTGCCCAAGTTAGGTGACCACAACATGATAAGAGGCCATGCTATAAACTTGCTACACTTGTTTGATGTGCCACAGAAATTCAAGGTCATGAGTCTCATGGTTGAGACTATCAAGAGGACTGCAGCAGACCAAAAGAGAATTTGTGGATATGCCCCACAAATTCAGGAGTTGATTAACTCAAAGATGGGCATAGGCACATACTTGCTGGACAAGGAACATTTTGCTATCTATCCATAATTTGAGGACAATCAAGTTGTGATGAATGAGAATGAACCATCATCAGTACAAGCTCAAGAGAAGAAGGAGAAAGCAAAGAAAGAGAAGGCTGCCAAGATGCCAACTCAAGAGGAGGCATCTGAGTACTTTTTGAAGAACAAGTAGGAGCAGCTTGGTTACTTGATAGCATCAACTCTGAGGATTGAGAAGGGGTTGGCCACCCTAACTCAAAACCAGGAGAGCCTGGAAAGAATCATGGAACAAAAATTCTATGATTTAGATGTCAAAGTAACTGAGATTCAGTTAGTTGTGGAGCAGCTACAGGATGACATGCAGGAGAGAAAGGGCAAGACAACCACTGATGCATTTGCCAGAGTGCCTAGCGCTCAGAGATCAGCTGCAGTGCCTGTGACAGACACCAGAGCCACTTCATCTACACCAGCTACAGCTCCTACAGCTCCAGTGCAACCAGCTCCAACACCTACACCTCCAGCTCCATCCACATCAACTGAAGCCTTCGTCCAAGGAGCCATCTCTACACCACCACCTGAAGATCAAGCCTGAGAGTCGATCTAGTACTATGCATTTTCTATGAACTTTTTGATAACTTGTTGCCAAAGGGGGAGAAAAATGTATAGATCATAGGCTTCGAGAGAGAGTGTTGCTTTTTGTTTTCTCTTGCTTTGGTGGTTGAACTTTTTTTGCTTTTGATTGCTTGAGATACTATGCTATTATCTGTGAGACATTGATGATCATGTGTTTGATCATAAGCTACACTTATGCTTGTTAGATGATATTATCTTACTTATCCTTGTATGATCATTTACTTTGCTTGGTGATGAGTGCATGTATTCAATCTTTATTATTTTGAGCGCTCCACCAAGATGTATGTGACATGGAAGAGTAACCCATGAGCCTAATTCCTTGTGCATTTGCAGTCCAAAGCAAATCTTAAACTATGCACAAATTTAGGGGGAGCTTTTGCTTATCACATACTTCTCAAAGCGACGATGTTTTTCAATCTTATTATCATTTGTCGAAGCTTTTATCTATATGTTGTCATCAATTACCAAAAAGGGGGAGATTGAATGTGCAACTATCCCTAGGTGGTTTTGGTAATTCATAACAACATATAACTCATTGAGCTAATGCTATTCCAAGACTATTATTTCAGGAAAGCTCAATGAATGGAATGGCATGGATGATGAAAGTGGATCCCTCAAAATATCAAGGACAAAGGATTGGCTCAAGCTCAAAAGCTCAAGAATCTTCATTTTACATTTTAGTGATCCAAGATTACATTGAGTCTATAGAAAAAGCCAATACTATCAAGGAGGGATGAGGTGTTGCTTAATGAGCCTCTTGCTTCAAGTGCTTAGTGATATGCTCCAAAAACACTCAACTACTTTCTCACATCCACATATGACCTAAACCCAAAGTCAAACTCGGCCCCACCAATTCTTTCTATCCGGCGCCACCGAGTTCAAATGTCATAGCCACTGCCACAAACCCTAGGCAAATCGGTCTCATCGATAGGGATCTCGGTCTCACCGACATGGGATTGTAATCTCTCTGTTTCCCTTCGTAACGTTTCGGTCTAACCGAAGTGAGCGATCGGTCCCACCGAGATTGCAATGTAAACTCTCTGTTTCCCTTTAGTAACATTTCGGTCTCATCGAAAAGAGCGAATCGGTCCCATCGAGTTTACCTGACCAACTCTCTGGTTAGCTTATTACCAAAATTGGTCTCACCGAGTTTGTGTAAACGGTCTCACCAAGATTACGTTATGCCCTAACCCTAACCATATCGGTCCTACCGAGTTGCATGTCGGTCCCACCGAAAATCCTAACGGTCACTAGATTTGCTGAATCGGTCCGACCGAGTTTATCAATTCGGTCCCACCGAGTTTGGCAAGTTGTGTGTAACGGTTAGATTTTGTGTGGAGGCTATATATACCCCTCCACCTCCTCTTCATTCGTGGAGAGAGCCATCAGAACAAACCTACACTTCCAACTTACCATTTCTGAGAGAGAACCACCTACTCATGTGTTGAGGCCAAGATATTCCATTCCTACCATATGAATCTTGATCTCTAGCCTTCCCCAAGTTGCTTTCCACTCAAATCTTCTGTCCACCAGATCCAAATCCCATGAGAGAGAGTTGAGTGTTGGGGAGACCATCATTTGAAGCACAAGAGCAAGGAGTTCATCATCAACGCACCATTTGTTACTTCTTGGAGAGTGGTGTCTCCTAGATTGGCTAGGTGTCACTTGGGAGCCTCCGACAAGATTGTGGAGTTGAACCAAGGAGTTTGTAAGGGCAAGGAGATCGCCTACTTCGTGAAGATCTACCGCTAGTGAGGCAAGTCCTTCGTGGGCGATGACCATGGTGGGATAGACAAGGTTGCTTCTTCGTGGACCCTTCATGGGTGGAGCCCTCCGTGGACTCGCGCAACCGTTACCCTTCGTGGGTTGAAGTCTCCATCAACGTGGATGTACGATAGCACCACCTATCGGAACCACGACAAAAACATTCGTGTCTCCAATTGCGTTTGAATCCTCCAAACCCTTCCCTTTACATTCTTGCAAGTTGCATGCTTTAATTTCCGCTGCTCATATACTCTTTGCATGCTTGCTTGAATTGTGTGAAGATTGCTTGACTTGTCCAAAGATAGCTAAAATCTGCCAAAGTCTAAAATTGGGAAAAGGTTAAGTTTTTAATTGGTCAAGTAGTCTAATCACCCCCCCTCTAGACATACTTCAAAGTCCTACAATATCTTGGGGTGCCTTGGGCATCTCCAAGCTTAGGATCTTGCCACTCCTTATTCCATAGTCCATAAAAGCTCTACCCAAAACTTGAAAACTTCACAACACAAAACTCAACAGGAAATCTTATAAGCTCCGTTAGTGAAAGAAAAGAAAACCACCACATAAGGTACTATAATTAACTCATTGTTTATTTATTTTGGTGTTAAACCTACTTTAATCCAACTTCTCTATGGTTTATAAACTAATTTACTAGCCATAGATGCATCGAAATAAGCAAACAACACACGAAAAACAGAATCTGTCAAAAACAGAACAGTCTGTAGCAATCTGTAACTAACGCAAACTTCTGGAATTCTAAAATTCCTACCAAAATAGGGAGTCCTGTAAAATTTGTTTATTGATCAGCAGTAAAAAGAATCAACGCAAAAGCACATTTCTGTGATTTAAAAAACCTAAGTTTGTGCGCGCAAAGTTTCTGTTTTTCAGCAGAATCAAATCAACTATTATCATAGGTTATCCTATAGGTTCTACTTGGCACAAACACTAATTAAAAGATAAAAACACATCTAAACAAAAGGTATATGCAAGATTTATTAAATAACAGCAAGTAAAAAAAATTGGGTTGTCTCCCAATAAGCGCTTTTCTTTAAAGCCTTTTTAGCTAGGCATTGAGATTTCAATAATGCTCACATGAAAGACAAGAATTGAAGCACAAAGAGAGCATCATAAAACATGTGACATACACACTTAAGTCTAACATACTTCCTATGCATAGGCATCTTGTAAGCAAACAAATTATCAAGGCAAGCAAAAACTAGCATATGCAAGGAAGAACAAAGAGACGATAGCAATCTCAACATGACGAGAGGTAATTTAGTAACATGAAAATTTCTACAACCATATTTTCCTCTCTCATAATAATTACATGTAGGATCATAAGAAAATTCAACAATATAGCTATCATAAAACATATTCTCAACACGATCCACATGCATGCAAAGTTGACACTCTTCCAAGATAGTGGGATTAACATTAACTAAAGTCATGACCTCTCCAAACCCACTTTTATCAAAAATATCATAAGATTCAACATACTCCAAATATGTGGGATCTAGAGTTGACACTCTTTCAAACCCACTTTCAATAATATTGCAAACACTATTATTGTCGGTGTCAAAACCGGCGGATCTCGGGTAGGGGGTCCCGAACTGTGCGTCTAGGTGGATGGTAACATGAGACAAGGGACACGATGTTTTTACCCAGGTTCGGGCCCTCTCGATGGAGGTAAAACCCTACTCCTACTTGATTAATATTGATGATATGGGTAGTACAAGAGTAGATCTACCACGAGATCAGAGAGGCTAAACCCTAGAAGCTAGCCTATGGTATGATTGTTATTCGTCATACGGACTAAAATCCTCCGGTTTATATAGGCACCGAAGAGGGTTAGGGTTACATAGAGTCGGTTACAATGGTAGGATATCTACATATCCGTATCGCCAAGCTTGCCTTTCACGCCAAGGAAAGTCCCATCCGGACATGGGACGAAGTCTTCAATCTTGTATGTTCATAGTCCAGGAGTCCGGCCAAAGGTGATAGTTCGTCTATCCGGACACCCCCTAATCCGGGACTCCCTCAGTAGCCCCCGAACCAGGCTTCAATGGCGATGAGTTTGGTGCGTAGATTGTCTTCGGCATTGCAAGGCAGGTTCTTCTCCAAATCCTGTGTACTTGTTGAATAGCGTCCGGCTCCTTATAAGTATTGCGCTCCTCGGCTTCCACGCCCAATAATGGCCATCTTCCACGTGTTGAACGAATGCGAAAAGCCAGGGTATTTTTACTTTTACCCCCCTAGCTGCGCAAACGAGCTGCCTATAAAAGAGACGAGGATCTAGATCCGAATCACACCATCCTCCGTTCGCGAGCATTCATCAGAGCGCATCTGACAGAAATCCATTCCATCATGGATAGTCGACGCGGCTCCTCCTCTCGCCCTCCCAGCCCTCAGCCTGGAGATTGGGAGAGATGCTCCGTCCCGCATAGTGAGCTAGTGGTGCTCCAAACCAAGGGATTTCTTCCCCCAGCCTTCATGGTCCCGGTTCGAGCCGGACTCGCCACCTATAAGGGCAGAAAGCAAGCGGAGAGCGTCCCCAGCTCCTCCAAAGGAGAGCGGGTATGCCTTGTCTCTTATTTGATAAGAGGGCTCGGATTTCCAATTCATCCATTTCTCCGGGGGCTCCTCGAGTTCTATGGCCTCTAGTTGCACAACCTTACGCCTGCCTCCATTTTGCATATTGCGGGCTTCGTGGCCCTTTGCGAGCTGTTTTTGGGCATCGAGGCTCATTTTGCGCTGTGGAAGAAGCTGTTCTGCCTTGTGCCCCGTTCTCAAGAGGGGTCAATATATCAAGTGGGCGGAGCCGAACTATGGCGCATCCCCGGGACCGGATATCTATCCGGAACCCCGAAGAAGCCATCCGAAGACTGGCCTTCGACATGGTTATATATAGAAGATGTCCCCCTGCCGGACCCTATTCAGGTCGGCCTCCCTGAGTTTAATAATGCTCCTTTGAAGAAATGCCTAAGCTGGCATCCATGGAGCCCTCAGAGGGAAAATGACAGGGACGTCCTTTACCTGATGAGCCAGATAAGGTTGTTAGCTCACTCCGAACTGACCATGATCGGGGTCATGGCCACATGCATTATGCGGGGGGTGCAGCCGCTCCAGTATAGAGGCCACCCCATGTGGGATTTCAACGGGGAGGATGATGCCACCCGCTACGGCCGTAAGGGGCCGGGATCGGTCGCCGATCTGATGAAGATCTTGTCCGCATTGTACAAGGGAGAAGAGGAGGAATTTCTCCGCTTCAACCCGCAGGGCGGATTTTCTATGAACAATCCTCCAAGCTGGGTAAGCAGACATTTATTTTTGCCTATCCGATCCGTACTCCCATAGTCAAGCATCTCATTTTGTGATTTCGGCGCAGGAACTGCGCCGGGCCGTAAAGGATATAAACAACTCGCCTCCACAACCCGAGGATCCGGAACGGTTCCTCGATCGGACCTCCCAAGAGGATCCGGACATATCGGTGGAGCTGATCGACGGGGTTTTCCACCAACTGAGCATCGATAATGCCTTGGTCGCCATTACGGCCGATTACCCCGGAATACTTCCCGCCCCGCAGGTAACTGAGACCGAAGTCCCAATACTTTGAAAATGACCCATCCATGCGTGTTTTTGATCACCATATACCGATGGTGCTTCGCAGGGGGCACCCTTGAGGGGAAGGCCGAGCCTGCGGCGGCTAGCCAGCAAGGGGCAGCACGGCCCAGCAGGCTAAAAAGAAGTGCGGTCCGGATCGAAACTCCGGCGCAACGGTATGGCGTGTCACCTTACTCCCCGGCTTTATTCCCGGGAGGCATACTAACGCTCGTGCCTTTTCAGGAAGAAGAGCGCTCGCCGGACTGTATCTGGAGAGGTTGCCAATCAATCCTTCGCTCGCTAGGCTCCAAAGCCAGGTCCAGAAGCGGAGGCGAACACGGGGCATGCATCGGATGTTCCTCCGACAAAGGATGCTGATAGGTTATCTGCCACCGCTTCCGAGGTGGAGAGTGCCATGAATCACAGGCGCCACCGGACAGTTCTTCGTGACGCGTGTTTCTCCCCAAAGGCATTGGATGCCTTTAATGCGGGAGATGCGCACCTCCGTGCCGCTCAAAATGGTCTAGCCAGAGCCACGGAGCAGTATGTAAAAGACATACGGGTGAGAATATTTGACAGTTATATATGCCAGTAGCCCCCGAGACTTGAAATAGTTAGAATAACTGATTTAAGGATCATTTATTGTGCAGGATCTTACAGAAAAGAATACTCAACTTTCCCACGAGCTGGAGGAGTGCAAAGCCCAACTTGAGGCTGCACTAGCCGCAGCGGGGGAAGCCAAAGAGACCCCCTCTGGTAATATATGCTTCAAAAGATAAGTAATTTGTGAAGTGCGGCCTATGTATAAGTCTGAAAATAATATTGCAGATGGCGCCGGGATAGATCTGGACAAGCAACAGCTCATGCGCTGGTTAAAGGCCGGCGAGAGTGTGCTTACAAGGGTGAGGCAGGAGAAAAATAATCTCCAAAATGCCAACACCCAGCTGGGTGAGGAACTAAAGGATGTTCGTGCCCAGCTATCTGACTCCGTTAAGGAGAATCGGCGGCTTCGACGCGGCATTTTTAGTAAGTGCTTGAACAAACTTTGAAAAAATAGTTTGGCAAGGAATTCGACTAACAGAGTTATGTCTGTAGGTATGCTCACAGGCCGTCCTGCAGAGGAAATGCCCGGTTCTACGGGTGACCTTCTTCCCGAGCTCTTGCAACTGCACGAACGAGTTCGATAGGTGATGAAAGGCGTCGCCCAGGCCTTGTGGCCATCTGTATCCCTGCCCGAAGGCCTTGGAGAGCTTGCAGAGAGGCTTCAGGGAGCGCGGCAGCGCTTCCGCTTATGGAAGATATCGGCCTGCCGTCAAGGTGCCAGGGAGGCCTGGGCCATGGTAAAGACGCTGTACACGAAGGCTGACCGAAACCACATGGTCGAGGTAGGACCTACGGGGCCCGATGGGAAGGAGATCCCTGTGAGCTTAGTGTACGGCCATATAGAATTGGCCGCAAAGTATTCCCAACAGGACTGTAAACTAGACAGCCTGCTGGATGGCATTGAAGAGGAATATGGCCAGTCAAGTTGACTATGTAATTTAAGATGACATGTAAAATGCCTTCTAGCCTGATTGTAGATCGTTTGTCATAGCGGACCTTTTCACTTCAACCTCGGGACCCAATAGTCTGGAGTGTGTCCGAATACCCTCGCGGTTATATAAGAACCGGGGCATGCGTGGAGACCAGGCGTAGGGGTCATTAGTGCTTTATCAGATAAGTGCCCAACTAGTTATGTTATATTACATGGTTAGTATGAAACATCTTCCAGGGAGAATAGTTCCATTAGGGGTTCCTTTCCCTGGGAGGCATGCCCTAAAGTGCATGTCCGGACTGCGAAAAAAGCAGAAAAACATCTGGGGGTAGATAAATAAATAGGTAAGAAATCGTCTTTTAGTTCACCGACCGAATATTCCCTTAAGAACGCTAGCTTTCGGCTTCACCCAGTCTGAGGTACACATCCGGCTGACCCGGCAGTAACAATCGCAGAGGTGCTCCCTTTACCGCCTAGCCGAACAATCGGGAACGTAGGGTAAGCACAGGAGCCAGGCAACCCAGCTTGGCCCAAACTTAAGTCATATCGATGCATATAATGGTGAATAAAAGGTACATGCGGAAGTGTGACACATGTGTTGGGCATGAAGCCCGTATAAATAAGCTTCTGTTAAAGAAGCCCCCAGGTATAATGAGCGCGGATAGTGCGTCAAGTGTGTGCGAACAATGCGCAAACAAGCTTTCAAAGGCCGTAATAGGAAAGGGGGAGAAGGAGAGAAACATAGGACAACTAATATGTAAAATATAGACGGAGGAAGGAGACGAACTCAGAATCCGGCGCTAGGCGTAGAATCTTCGGAGACGGGCTGCGTTCCATGGGTTCGGCTCGAGTCGGTTATCCGATGCATCTCGAAGACGGTACGCTCCACCGATCAAGACTTGGTCGATGATAAAAGGACCTTCCCATTTGGGATTGAGTTTGTCATTTTTCTTGTCCGGCAAGTGTAGAACTAACTCGCCAACGTTTTAAGTTTTGGCCCATACTTCTCTGCTTTGATATGTTCGAGCTTGCTGTTGATAGAATGCGAAACGGGCTTTTGCCACGTCCCGCTCCTCCTGCAATGCGTCCAAATTTTCTTGCCGATCGAGCTCGGCTTCTCTTTCTTCGTACATGCGCACGCGAGGTGAGTCATGAATTATGTCACAGGGCAGAACTGCCTCTGCGCTGTATACCATAAAGAATGGTGTAAATCCGGTGGTGCGATTCAGAGTGGTCTGCAGCCCCAGAGTACGGAGTCGAGCTCCTCTACCCAGTGCGTGTTAGATTCCTTGAGGGACCGCACTAATCTGGGTTTGATGCCGCTCATGATTAGACCATTTGCTCGCTCGACTTGACCGTTAGTTTGAGGGTGATAGACTGAAGCATAGTCGAGCTTGATGCCCATGTTTTTGCACCAGAGTTTAACCTCGTCGGCTGTAAAGTTCATGCCGTTATCAGTGATGATGCTATGGGGGACGCCGTAACGGTATACGACCCGTGATATGAAGTCTATCACCGGTCCGGATTCGGCCGTCTTAACAGGTTTGGCCTCTATCCATTTGGTGAATTTATCCACCATGACCAGTAGGTATTTTTGCTTGCGGGTTCCTCCTTTAAGGGGTCCAACCATGTCAAGCCCCCAGACCGCGAAGGGCCAGGTTATGGGTATAGTTTTGATGGCGGTGGGTGGCATGTGGCTTTGATTAGCAAAGAGCTGGCAACCGACGCATCGTTGGACTAAGTCCTGAGCATCTGCCCGGGCCGTCGGCCAATAAAATCCTGTACGGACGGCCTTGCCTACAAGGGCCCGGGCTGCGGCATGGTGCCCGCCGAGTCCGGCATGAATTTCTGCCAGAAGATTCCGCCCTTCCTCTTCGGAGATACACCTTTGAAGGACTCCGGTTGTGCTTTTCTTGTAAAGCTCTCCCTCATGGACCTTATAGGCTTTAGATCGCCGCACTATGCACCGGGCCTCGTTTTGGTCCTCGGGAAGTTCCTGCCTAGTTAGGTAGGCTAGGAATGGTTCCGTCCACGAGGCAATGACTGCCATTATTACGTGGGCTGAGGATGTTACTTTGTTGGCAGAACCACCAATTGTGTCAGAATGTTCGGTGTCAGGTAGTGCGGTTGGGTCCGGGTTGTTATTTCCGGATTCCCCCTCCCATAGTACGGACGGCTTGAACAACCTCTCTAGGAAGATGTTGGGAGGGACATCCTCGCGCTTTGCGCCAATGCGCGCCAATACGTCTGCTGCTTGGTTGTTATCCCGGGCTATATGGTGGAATTCGAGCCCTTCAAACCGAGCTGATATTTTTAGGACGGCGTTGCGATAAGCTGCCATTTTCGGACCTTGGCATCGAAATCTCCATTTATTTGGGATATCGCAAGGTTCGAATCCCCGCGCACCTCTAGGCGTTGAATGCCCATGGAGGCCATGTAGAAGGGCCTCGTATTCGGCTGCGTTGTTGGAGTCCGTATACATTATCTGGAGTACGTATTGAACCGTATATCCGGTTGGGGACGTCAGAACGACGCCAGCCCCCAGACCAGCCAACATTTTGGAGCCGTCGAAGTGCATGATCCAGTTGGAATATGCGCCGTACTCTTTAGGGAGTTCCGCTTCAGTCCATTCAACGACGAAGTCGGCCAAAACTTGCGACTTAATAGCTCGCCGTGGCTTATAGGTTATGTCGAACGGGAGGAGCTCAATGGCCCATTTGGCAATCCGGCTCGTTGCGGCGTGGTTGTTTATAATGTCGTTAGGAGGTACTTCGGAGGCTACTGTTATCGAACACTCTTGAAAGTAGTGTCGCAGCTTCCGGGATGCCATGAACACCGCGTACGCTATCTTCTGATAATGTGGGTACCGTGACTTGCATGGAATTAGGACAGTGGACACGTAGTAAACTGGTTTTTGAAGGGGGAACTTGTGTCCGTCCGTTTCTCGTTCAACAACGAGCACGGCGCTCACCACTTGATGAGTTGCCGCGATATATAATAGCATTGGTTCGCCCATAATGGGCGCGGCCAGGACCGGGTTTGTTGCCAATATGGCTTTTATTTCTTTGACTCCGGCCATGGCGGCATCTGTCCACTCGAAGTGTTCAGTGCGTCGGAGGAGGCGATAAAGGGGTAATGCCTTTTCTCCTAAACGGGAGATAAAGCGGCTTAAAGCCGCCACGCATCCCGTCAATTTTTGTATTTGTTTGAGGTCCTTTGGGATATCCAATTGTGACAGAGCTCGGATCTTGGCTGGGTTTGCTTCAATTCCTCTACCGGATACAATGAAGCCCAAGAGCTTTCCGGCTGGTACGTCGAAAACACATTTTCTGGGTTAAGCTTAATGTCATATGTTCGGAGATTATCGAACGTGAGCCTCAAATCGTCTACTAGAGTTTCGACGTGCTTGGTTTTGACGACCACATCGTCTACGTATGCCTCCACTGTTTTGCCGATCTGGTTTGCCAGACATGTGTGAATCATGCGCTGATATGTTGCGCTAGCATTTTTGAGCCCAAAGGGCATTGTGTTGAAGCAGAATGGGCCGTATGGGGTGATGAATGCCGTTGCGGCCTGGTCGGGCTCTGCCATCTTAATTTGGTGGTAGCCGGAGTATGCGTCGAGGAAACACAATGAATCGTGTCCTGCGGTAGCGTCGATAATTTGATCGATGCGGGGGAGGGGAAGGGATCCTTTGGGCAAGCCTTGTTGAGGTCCTTAAAATCGACGCATAGGCGCCAGGATTTGTCCTTCTTTGGTACCATCACCAGGTTTGCTAGCCAGTCCGGATGTTTTATATCTCTGATGAATCCGGCCTCCATAATTTGGCTAGCTCCTCTCCCATGGCCTATCTCTTGGGTTTGGAGAAACACCGAAGAGCCTGTTCGACTGGCTTGAATCCTTTTAGGATGTTTAGGCTGTGCTCGGCCAGCCGGCGTGGGATTCCTGGCATGTCTGAAGGGTGCCAGGCAAAGATGTCCCAATTTTCGCGTAGGAATTCTCGTAGTGCAACGTCTACATCAGGGTTTAATTGTGCCCCAATGGAAGCCGTTTTTGTAGGGTCCGTTGGATGGACTTGGAATTTGACTATTTCTTCTGCTGGTTTAAAGGAGGTGGACTTGGGTCTCTTATCGAGTATCACGTCGTCCCTATTCACCGTGGAGCGCGGCACAGTGAGTTCCTCGGCCGCTAGGGCTTCGGATAGTGCCTCAAGGGCTAGCGCGGCTGTCTTGTTTTCGGCGCGGAGTGCTATGTCCGGGTCACTAGCAAGAGTGATGATTCTGTTGGGCCCGGGCATTTTGAGCTTCATGTACCCGTAATGGGGTATAGCTTGGAAAATTATGAATGCCTCTCGCCCTAATAGAGCGTGATATCCGCTGCTGAACGGGGCCACTTGGAACGTGACCTCCTCGGACCTGTAATTATCCGCGTGACAAACACCACATCCAGTGTGAGTTTTCCTGTACAGCATGCTTCCCGACTGGGGATTATTCCTCTAAAGGTTGTGCTGCTTCGCTCAATGCGGCTCCAGTCTATTTCCATTTTTTGAGAGTTTCCTCGTAAATGAGGTTCAATCCACTGCCACCGTCCATGAGTACCTTGGTAAGGCGAAAGCCGTCCACTATTGGACTGAGGACCAATGCGGCTGGTTCTCGGGCTGTTCGGAATTTAGGTTCGTCACTGGCATTGAAGGTAATGGCCGTGTCACTCCATGGGTTTATTGTTGCTACTTGGTAGACTTCAGCAAGGCTGCGGAGTGTTTGTTTCCGCATATTATTTGATGTGAAAGTCTCGAAGACTGTTAATACCGTACTGGTATCCTTGGGCCGGTGCTCTAGAGTTAGAAGCTCTTCGCCACTTTTGGCCACCTGCCGTAGTATCCAACATGCTCTAAGGCTATGAGTTGGAGTGACGCCCTCTGTACTATGAATTTTGCAGGGTCCATTGAGCCATCCTTCCAATACGGTTCCGTGCCCTATAGAGGGTTTTTGCTTTTTGGTATTTAACCCAGGTGCCTGGCGATGATGCACCCTTTTATTTTGGACTGGGATTGTATTCAGGGCCGGATTGTCCCAAAAATTGATTTCGGTTTTCCAAGCGCTTTCCATCGCATAGTACTTTCATACTATGGACGCTAAGTCAGTGAAGCGTGTGATTTCACGATGACTTACGGTGTTAAGGATTCCCTTGTCCGTGCAATTATTGCAGAAGAATGAAATTGCGTCCTCCTCATGACAATCCTTTATACTGTTTATGACCAGGAGGAATCTGGCCTAGTAATGGTGTATTGTTTCTGCGGGCTCTTGCCGGATTTGGGATAGATCGCTTGTGTTTGGGTGGGTGGGTGGAATTAAATTCGGAATCCCGTCCAATCTAAAACTCAGGGGCCAAGAAGTTTTCGAACTTGGAAGCTTGGGTTCTTGGATGCTGTCTAATGAATCTAGCCCGCTGCCTGACTTTAGGTTCAGGGCTTGAGTGACGTCCTCCCCTCCGCGGGAATCCGGCATGGAGGGATCAGGAATCCGGACATAGCTAGTCCTTAAGATAGAAGAAGGGTCGCCGCATTGTTCCTCTACCACAACAACATGGTGGGTCACCTGGGGAGAGTTAATCTCTCTCAGATCGGGTTTAAGCCCAGTCTGATCGTAGTCTGTAGCGACTCCCAGGGCGGCGATGCGATCCAAGAGCTCGTTTAAGGAAGAGAGCTCCATCGGATCTAACTGCTCGGCGAGTTCCGAGTTAACGTGAAGATTGCTTTCGATGACCCGAGAAGTCATCGTCGGCACGGCGGCCGAACATGCAGTCATAAGGAAACCGCCTATTCAGAGAGTTTGGCGGAGAGCCAAAGCTCCTTTAGCCACAGTGCCGTCTTTAAAGACGGGACGGGGCATCCTTCCTGATGGCGACGGCACAGAGGAACTCTCAATGAAAGCACCAATGTCGGTGTCAAAATTGGCGGATCCCGGGTAGGGGGTCCCGAACTAGGTGGATGGTAACAGGAGACAAGGGACACGATGTTTTTACCCAGGTTCGGGCCCTCTCGATGGAGGTAAAACCCTACTCCTGCTTGATTAATATTGATGATATGGGTAGTACAAGAGTAGATCTACTACGAGATCAGAGAGGCTAAACCCTAGAAGCTAGCCTATGGTATGATTGTTGTTCGTCCTACGGACTAAAATCCTCCGGTTTATATAGGCACCAAAGAGGGTTAGGGTTACACACAGTCGGTCACAATGGTAGGAGATCTACATATCCGTATCGCCAAGCTTGCCTTCCACACCAAGGAAAGTCCCATCCAGACACGGGACGAAGTCTTCAATCTTGTATCTTCATAGTCCAGGAGTCCGGCCAAAGGTGATAGTTCGGCTATCCGGACACCCCTAATCCGGGACTCCCTCAATTATCAATCTCATATTCATCATGGGGCTTAAATAAATTTTCAAGGTTATAAGAAGAATCACCCCAATCACGAACATTGCAACAAGTAGTAGACATAGCAAAACTAGCATCCCCAAGCTTAGGGTTTTGCATATTATTAGCACAATTGACATCAAGAGAATTTATAGAAAAATCATTGCAATCATGCTTTTTATTCAAGGAGTTATCGTGAATCTCTTCCTAAATTTCTTCATCATAATTTTCAGATTCACAAATTTTGAGCAAAGCTTCATAAAGGTAATCTAGTGCACAAAACTCACTAGAAATTGGTTCATCATAATTGGATCTCTTAAAAAGATTAGCAAGCGGATGAGGATCCATAGATCCTAGGTTCTCTGTCTAGCAATAAATAAGCATCTATTCCAACCAAACGAGCAAACGAAAGGGCAAGCGAAAGAGAGGAGGAGATTGAGAAAGAGAGGGCGAATAAAACGGCAAGGGTGAAGTGGGGGAGAGGAAAACGAGAGGCAAACGGCAAATAATGTAAATGCGAGGGAGATAAGCTTGTGATGGGTACTTGGTATGTCTTGACTTGAGCGAAGACCTCCCCGGCAACGGCGCCAGAAATCCTTCTTGCTACGTCTTGAGCTTGCGTTGGTTTTCCTTGAAGAGGAAAGGGCGATGCAGCAATAGTAGCATAAGTATTTCCCTCAATTTTTGAGAACCAAGGTATCAATCCAGTAGGAGGCTCCTCAAAAGTCCCACGCACCTACACAAACAAACAAAGAACTCGCAACCAACGCAATAAAGGGGTTGTCAATCCCTTCACAGCCACTTGCGAGAGTGAGATCTAATAAAGATAGTATGATAAGAAAAATATATTTTTGGTATTTTATAATATAGATGTAGAAAGTAAAGATGCAAATAAAAGTAGATTGGAAGCAAATATGATAAGAGATAGACACGGGGGCCATAGGTTTCACTAGTGGCTTCTCTCAAGATAGCATAAGTATTATGATGGGTGAACAAATTACTGTCGAGCAATTGATAGAAAAGCGAATAATTATGAGATTATCTAGGCATGATGATGTATATAGGCATCACGTCCGCAACAAGTAGACCGACTCCTGCCTGCATCTACTACTATTACTCCACACATCGACCGACTCCTGCCTGCATCTAGAGTATTAAGTTCATAAAGAACAGAGTAACGCATTAAGCAAGATGACATGATGTAGAGGGATAAACTCAAGCAATATGATATAAACCCCATCTTGTTATCCTCGATGGCAACAATACAATACGTGCCTTGCTGCCCCTGCTGTCATTGGGAAAGGACACCGCAAGATTGAACCCAAAGCTAAGCACTTCTCCCATGGCAAGAAAGATCAATCTAGTAGGCCAAACCAAACTGATAATTCGAAGAGACTTGCAAAGATAACTCAATCATACATAAATGAATTCAGAGAAGATTCAAATATTATTCATAGATAAACTTGATCATAAACCCACAATTCATCGGATCTCGACAAACACACCGCAAAAAGAGTTTACATCGAATAGATCTCCACAAGAGAGGGGGAGAACATTGTATTGAGATCCAAAAAGAGAGAAGAAGCCATCTAGCTAATAACTATGGACCCGTAGGTCTGTGGTAAACTACTCACAACTCATCGGAGGGGCAAGGATGTTGATGTAGAAGCCCTCCGTGGTCGATTCCCCCTCCGACAGAGTGCCAGCGAAGGCTCCAAGATGAGATCTCGCGGATACATAAGGTTACGGCGGTGGAAATTGTGTTTCGTTGGCTCCCTGGATGTTTTCGGGGGTACGTAGGCTTATATAGGAGGAAGAAGTACGTCGGTGGAAGCCCGAGGGGCCCACGAGACAGGGGGCACGCCCTATAGGGGGGGAGCGCCCTCCTATCTCGTGGAGGCCTCGACTGCTTCTTGACTTGCACTCCAAGTCCTCTGGATCACGTTCGTTCCAAAAATCACGCTCCCGAAGGTTTCATTCCGTTTGGACTCCGTTTGATATTCCTTTTCTTCGAAATACTGAAATAGGCAGAAAAACAGCAATACGGGCTGGGCCTCCGGTTAGTAGGTTAGTCCCAAAAATGATATAAATGTGTAAAATAAAGCCCATAAACATCCAAAAAGGGTAATATAATAGCATGGAACAATAAAAACTTATAGATATGTTGGAGACGTATGATGGCCCCACCCGGTGGACCCCCAGACACCTTTCGATGGTCTCGGTACAATACTGATAACCCCAGAAACTATTCCGGTGACTGAAACTGGACTTCCCATATATAAATCTTTACCTCCGGAACTCCTCGCGATGTCTGGAATCTCATCCGGGACTCCGAACAACCTTCGGCAACCACATACTATTTCCCATAACAACTCTAGCGTCATCGAACCTTAAGTGTGTAGACCCTACGGGTTCGGGAACCATGCAGACATGACCGAGACATCTCTCCGACCAATAACCAACGTCGGGATCTAGATACCCATGTTGGCTCCCACATGTTCCACGATGATCTCATCGGGTGAACCACGATGTCGGGGATTAAATCAATCCCGTATACAATTCCCTTTGTCAACCGGTATGTTACTTGCCCAAGATTCGATCCTCGGTATCCCTATACCTCGTTCAATCTCGTTAGTGGCGAGTCTCTTTACTCGTTCTGTAACGCATGATCCCTTGACTAACTCCTTAGTCACATTGAGCTCATTATGATGATGCATTACCGAATGGGCCCAGAGATAGCTCTCCGTCATACAGAGTGACAAATCCCAGTCTCGATTCGTGCCAACCCAACAGACACTTTTGGAGATACATGCAGTGTACCTTTATAGCCACCCAGTTACGTTGTGACATTTGGTACACTCAAAGCATTCCTACGATATCCGGGAGTTGCACAATCTCATGGTCTACGGAAATGATACTTGACATTAGAAAATCTCTTAGCAAACGAACTACACGATCTTGTGCTATGCTTAGGATTGGGTCTTGTCCATCACATCATTCTCCTAATGATGTGATCCCATTATCAATGACATCCAATGTCCATGGTCAGAAAACCACAACCATCTATTGATCAACGAGCTAGTCAACTAGAGGCTTACTAGGGACACATTACGGTCTATGTATTCACACATGTATTACGGTTTTCGGTTAATACAATTATAGCATGAACAACAAACAATTATCATGAACAAGGAAATATAATAAGGGAGCTGCTACGCGTCCGCCGGTGGATGTCTATTAAACATCCACCACCTCGACAGCCGTCAGATCTCTGCGCGCGAGCCGTCCGATCTAACTCCTCGCACACGCGCGTCGCCTTCCCGACACATTAATTCCCGAAACAACAAACCAGTTGCAGAAACAACGGTCGCGTTGCAGAAACAATTCCTGAAACAACAAACCAGTTGCAGAAACAACGGTCGCGTTGCAGAAACAATTCCTGAAACAACAATCGTGTTGCAGAAAACAATTCCCGAAACAATGACTGTGTTGCAGAAACAACTACCATGTTGCAAAAATTTGAAGATTGCAGGAACAATTCCTGAAACAACGGTCGGGGACGGCTATGAGGGGAAGCGGAGCTGCTGCTGGCGTGCGCCCGCGGGAAGGGACGGCGCTGCACATCCCCGCCATTGCTGCCACCAACCGCAAGGCCATCCAACCCCGAGCTCCCGTCCCGAGCGTTGCCAGACCTTGACGCCGGCCGCGTCGGCTGTCTACCTAGCATGCTCCCCGTGAGCGCTTGCTGTTGAAGTCACTAGCTGCTGCTTGCATCTACGTCCATGGGTGCTCTCCATCCTAGGCGTTGTGCGTGGTGGAGGACACTGACTGAGTTGGGGAAGGAGAGAAGATGTGGATGGGAGTGCTCGGAGGAGAAGATAAGGCAGCAAAGACGAAGCGGTGTATGTGATGACTGGGACACGTGTCGTCCACGGGAGGCGACGGGTGCACTGGAAAAATCAGTCGGTTGAAGGGAATCTTTTCCCATATAATAATAACCATTTTATTATTGCCTCTAGGGCATATTTCCAACTGGTGTGCCCACGAGCCGCCGGGATCTCACACCTCTTATTCGTCGATGACACATTATTGTTCTTCCGTGCAATGGAAGGGGAAGCGAGCCAGATTAAAGGCGTGTTGGATGCATTTGCGGATGCCACAAGACAACTAATTAATCCAAACAAGTGCTCAATACTGTTTGGTGCGCCTTGCAGCCAAAAGGATAGGGACGATGTGACACGGGTGCTTGGTGTGCAAAATATCAACTTCGAAGAGAAGTATTTGGGACTGCCCACACCCCATGGCAGAATGAGTAAGGGACGTTTTGTTGGTATCTTGGAGAGTCCGACTGAGCATTTGATGCTATGGGGGGAGTCTCAGCTGGCGCAAAGCGGTAGAGAGGTGCTGACCAAACCGGCGGCGCAAGCCCTGCCAGCCTACCTGATGAGTGTTTTCAAGTTGCCGGCCTCAATCTGTGATGAGCTCACTCGCATGATCAGGAGCTACTGGTGGGGGTCAGAGAAGAGTAGGCGAAAGACACATTGGCGAGCATGGGATGTTTTGCTGCAGCCGAAGTCCCATGGTGGCCTTGGCTTCAATGATCTCCGTCTTTTCAACCAGACATTGCTAGCAAGACAGGCTTGGCAGCTGCTCACCGTCCCGGATAGCCTATGCTTAAGGGTCTTGAAAGCACGCTATTACCCAAATGGCAACCTTGAAGACACAGTTTTCACGGGCGGCGCCTCGGCGACATGGCAGGGCATGCTACATGGCCTGGAGTTGCTAAAAAAAGGCCTTGTTTGGCGGGTTGGCAATGACCAATCTATTTACATCTGGAGGGATAAATGGATCATGCGGGGAGGATCAGGGACGCCGGTTAGTCCTCAAGGACGGTGCCGTCTCCGACGTGTGGCAGAGCTTCTGGATGAACGTGGTAATTGGAGGATGGATGCCTTGCAGCAATACTTCCTACCAGCTAGGAGAGGATGTGCTAGCATGGGCACCGGAAAGGAGCGGAGTTTTCTTAATTCGAAGCGCGTATCGTCTTACACTGGACGAACGTCTTCGACCATCTTCCGTCGCGGCGAGCAGGGCACCAGACGGGCGACGAGCCATTTGGGCTTTATTATGGAGGTGCCCTGCTCCTCCTAAGGTGTGTGTGTTCGCGTGGCGGCTCATCACTGATTCCCTTCCAACATGGGTTAATAAGAAGCGTCGTAATCTGGAGGCGTCTGACTTGTGCCCGCTGTGTGCGTCTGAACTAGAGGACACATACCATGCGTTTTGCAGCTGCCCATGAGCAGTAGCTCTCTAGCAGGCCATGGCGAGAGACTGGAGGCTCCCGTACGTCCGCAAGCTGGTGAATCCTGGACCGAAGTGGCTCCTGCACATCCTTGGGGACAGTACAGAGACGGAACGGCTTCACGTGCTCATGACTCTGTCGCGCAGCTGGCATGTAAGGAATGAAATAGTTCACCATAAACGGCCTCCCACCGTTGAGTCATAGAAGCGCTTCCTCCATAGTTATGTTAACTCTCTAGTGGCGATTCAAGCAGAGCCCCATGCAGATCACGTAAAGGGGAAGACAGTTGTTGGCGCTGACCTGATCAGTAGGTCGTCATCGCATGCAAAACAACCAAAAGACCTGCTATGACGCTGGTTGCCGCCGCCGGCGGGCTGGACGAGCCTCAACGTTGATGGGTCGTTTTGCAAGCGCGACCATTCTGCAGGTGCAGGTATGATACTGCGGGGCTGAGATGGTAATCCCATATTTGCTACATGTCGTCAGCTACATACTTGCGCGTCTCCTGTGGAAGCATAAATCACTGCATGTAAGGAGGGGATTGAGCTTGCTCTTTAATGGACAAACCCTGCCGATTATTATTCAGTCCGACTGCAATGACATCACTAATCTTATCCAATGCATGAGCAAGGACAGGTCGGTGCACTCCATGGTAATTGGGGAGATTAAGAGCCTTCTCCATGAATGAAGGGAGTTTCTAGTCAAGCATGTTAGGAGAGAACAAAATAATGTAAGCCATTATTTGGCTAACTTTGATAGATGTGAGAAGCGTACTGCGGTATGGCTTCAATCCGGACCTGGATATGTGCCAGACCTATGTAAGGCAGGCATGGTCGATGCTTGATTAATACAAACTCCCTTTTCATTAAAAAAAACTTTCTTATATTATGAGACGGAGGAAGTAGTATTTTTCAGAAATAATTAGTGGGGTGATGAGGAAGCATGTGTAGTAAGGTGACATGTAGGCATATAAATCAGGCTGTGTCATACTTGAGTTTGATCTTGATAGGCAGAGCCTAGCTGTGACAGAGCTGCCACCGCGCATAGATATGGAATTCGACTTTCACAAGTTATGGATTATCCCCTCCCAGGGTGGTGGGCTTGGCTTCATCCATCTCTCACAACACTTCCACGCCCAATTATGGAAGAGAGAGCCTGATTCTGATGGTTTGCCTGTATGGGTGCCCGATAGAGCCGTTGAATTCGGGGAACTTAGATCAACCTGCAAGGGCGACTTCCTCACTTTGGTTGGGTTTGACGAGGAGAGTAATGCAATCCTTGTGCTGACAGCTTCTGGTGTCTTCATGGTCTATCTCCAGTCAACGGAGTTCAAGAAACTTTCTGATCTAAAGTCCTTCTGTCACCATTATCCATTTGCATGTTTCTATCCTGCAGGTAATAGCAAGCCTTTATATAATTTACTTCGCGGTATTATAATATAAATTTATTTTTAGCAATTAGTTGCTCAAATGAATGTCATATCCTTGAGTGTTATGCTGATGATTGAAGTTCAAATCACATCATTTTTTTCTTTTTGCCGCTTGATGAGTTCTTTAAAAGAAAATACTACTCAAGGCCACTGTTCTTTGGTTGTATGCATAAATTGTGTTTCAGATGTAGTCTTATCATCTTATGTGCCTATCTGAAGTATATATCTTTTCAGCATCGGAAGCATAACAGTTGGAAATCGATGCAATAGTTATTTGTCACTTGTGGAAGAGCCTTGCTCTGATTAGCTAGTTTAGATGTACAACTGGAAAACATATAATAGGTCGAACCTATTATGTTTCTTGTCAGTTTTTGGTTTTGGCATGTCTTAATTTGTCCTGCTTGGTCTGATGAGGAATCAAGTTTACCAAAGATGATTTCTAGAAAGTATCTTTTCTCTTGCAGGAATAATATTATGGTAATATTCAGCACTGGACCACGGTTCTCTTGACAATGTGACACATAACAGTTAAAATTGGAAGAGAACTTAATGGAAGTTGATACCCAAACAACCGAATGTGCAACTCCATTGACACTTTTTGGAGCTTAAAACTAGTTACACTCTTTCATTTGGAAGCTGAAACCAATTGAATAAATTGAAGTTCTTGTTTTGTTGAATATCTTCCTGAAGTGAGGAGTCCATTTGCACTAGAGATTAAATAATGTTCTTCATAGCTCAGTGTTACTTTTCTCAGATTACATAACTATGCACCTCTGAGTTCACCTAGATATCCCATTGTAGTTCGCTCTTCTATCGATGGTTTTCCATCGGAATTGTCATTTGTTCCTGACTTATTATGCTCGTAGGTACTGGCATTATTGATGGACATGATGGAAATGAAGTCTTGAACAATATGTGAGATGGTTGTTTGGTGAGACATGCTAGTATGATGTGATGACTGAAAGGGTGACGTAACTTTATCTCCTAGACATGTCCATTAGGATATCTATGCTATTTTACAATTTATTGCTGCATGGGCTTGGCTGATGATCTTTTCTTATGAAAGTATTAACTCCATTTGTAATTTGTAAGGCATCCAGTACTTTGCCTAAATAATCGAGAACTATATATACCGGAACATAAGTAATTCAGAATCCTAATTAGCACAGTTCACATTAACACACTCTGCTAAGCATCTCCAGTCAAGTCAGATGTTGCTTTTGTTTTATATGAAAGTCAATTTCTCAACTTGATCACTAGTAGATCAATAGTTTATATATCATCGCATTGACTAGGTTCATACAACACAACAACAACAAAGCCTTTAGTCCCAAACAAGTTGGGGTAGGCTAGAGGTGAAACCCATAAGATCTTGCAACCAACTCATGGCTCTGGCACATGGATAGCAAGCTTCCACGCACCCCTGTCCATAGCTAGCTCTTTGTCGATACTCCAATCCTTCAGGTCTCTCTTAACGGACTCCTCCCATGTCAAATTCGGTCGACCCCGCCCTCTCTTGACATTCTCCGCACGCTTTAGCCGTCCGCTATGCACTGGAGCTTCTGGAGGCCTGCGCTGAATATGCCCAAACCATCTCAGACGATGTTGGACAAGCTTCTCCTCAATTGGTGCTACCCCAACTCTATCTCGTATATCATCATTCCGGACTCGATCCTTCCTCGTGTGGCCACACATCCATCTCAACATACGCATCTCCGCCACACCTAACTGTTGAACATGTCGCCTTTTAGTCGGCCAACACTCCGCGCCATACAACATTGCGGGTCAAACCGCCGTCCTGTAGAACTTGCCTTTTAGCTTTTGTGGCACTCTCTTGTCACAGAGAATGCCAGAAGCTTGGCGCCACTTCATCCATCCGGCTTTGATTCGATGGTTCACATCTTCATCAATACCCCCATCCTCCTGCAACATTGACCCCAAATACCGAAAGGTGTCCTTCCGAGGTACCACCTGGCCATCAAGGCTAACCTCCTCCTCACACCTAGTAGTACTGAAACCGCACATCATGTACTCGGTTTTAGTTCTACTAAGCCTAAACCCTTTCGATTCCAAGGTTTGTCTCCATAACTCTAACTTCCCATTTACCCCCGTCCGACTATCGTCAACTAGCACCACATCATCCGCAAAGAGCATACACCATGGGATATCTCCTTGTATATCCCTTGTGACCTCATCCATCACCAATGCAAAAAGATAAGGGCTCAAAGTTGACTAGGTTCATAAATAAAAACATTTTTAGGTTACATAATTTTTTAATTTTATATGGCAATATTATATACTCCCTCCGTCCGGAATTAACTTTCACTCATTTCAGCGACAGTTAATTCCGGACGGAGGTTGTAGTTTGTGAACTTTCTACGGTAGCAAAAATGGTGGTCAAAAGCATGAAGCTCTGCTCTGACTTCTAATGCCATGCAGAGGTTAAAATGTCATCCATTTTAGGCTGAAAGAATGCTACTATTTTATTAGCTGATAAAGTATCTGCCAATACTAGTTCTCTTGTGAGTAGTTCTACTTCAGTTTATAAGAAGTATACTATGCTTATAACTAAGCTGAATCTTTTTTCTTTCTCTTGTTTTGCTATTTATTTCCCCGGTGATACTTGCATTATACTGCACATGCCGTGATATTCTAGACAGTTGCAGTATTTGCCCGTCGTGCACAAAAAGCGCTATGTTACTGATTGTATTGTTGTTTATATAAGGTATGGCTAAGTCGCGGGAATGGCTTATAGTTATCGATGATCCATTCCCATCTGAAAACTGATCCATTGTAGTGTGTACTTATCAAGCGCCATCTGAAATTGATCCGTTGTAGTGTGTACTTATCAAGCGTGAAGTACGCCTGCAGGAACGAACTGTGTAACTTGTTAGTTCCCATTAGTATTCCAGTGATGGGCATTTTCTCTGCCTAGCAGCTAGCAGCTAGCAGTGATGTCATTTTCAAATCCTTCTGTAAGATGGTCTGCATTCCGTTGTAAACTGAATCCACATGGATGGCCTTATGTGAATGATCTGATCGCGGCGCACTACAGAACCCCAGCCCCAGCCCTCAGGGAAACCACACCTGCATCGTTCACTTTGCTCCTCTGCATCCTACTATTCCATACTGAGCGCAAAAGAAACACTCCAGCAGCAACAGGTAGATGGTGGATCCTGGTGGTCGTGGCCTTCCGCAAGCTCTACCACTACCTGCTCCGTGCGCTCGGATCCGCCGTGACCGCGGTCGTGTTCCGCCACTTTCCCCAGTGGCCGATCTGGCTCTTGGCTTTTATTTTCGGTGTGTGATTTGAGTCTGGTCGATGTTGTGGGGTTGCTGTTGATATGAATGCTTTGGTTAATCTGTATGAGCTTTGTATAAGAGTGTTACTGTTATGGCGCTGCTAGAAGGAGAACGCGAGAGGGCCGGCCGGGGGCCTTTTGCCCACGGCCAGGCAAGAGGGAAGAGATTTTCTTCTTAATTCTTGCTTGATTAGATTGATACATCTCCTCTATTTATATAGAGAGATTTACTTGACTCCCAAGCAAGGCTTACTTGACCCCTAAGCAAGCGACCCTTATCCTTAATTAACCCTAAGACTAATGGGCCCATTAGGCCCATTACGTACTCTAACACTACACCCCACCTGGACATGCAGCTTGTCCTCGAGCTGCAGCCTAACCAACTTATAATCATGACTCGACGCAACACAAACCTAACACCTAAAAACAAGCCTTTTACATCTCGGCTTGTGTTATTACTCTCAACCTGAAATAGACTAGGACGCTTTATTTTGGACGTGCACGTGTACAGCCACCTGGATCCCATGGACACCACCTGAATAAAAGGAGTGCATGTGTATGGCTGTTGGTCTGCACCGCATATGGAAGAGTGGAGGGCTTGCGATGGAGAATGACGAGGAGGGGTGCGCCCCCCGCCGATGTCGCAGACTTTGAGGTCGCTGCCCGCGGGGAAAACAGCATGCCAGCCGCCTGTGGGGGAAACTGCATGCCCAAGATCCCCGACGCAGCGGACAAGATCGAGGTGCTTTGCTCAGCGAATGGCAACTTGGAGGAGCGGTAGCTGCAGACCACGCATCCCCCGCACACGCCGACGCGCTAGGAGGCCGCGCGAAGCAGCCTGCAGCCTCACCGCCGCCGACACGTGGCGGGTAGCGATCCAAGACGGAAGCGGTGACGGCGGCGGCAGGGACTTGATTTGCTGGATGTGGACGCCCTGGGATGGCGGCGGCGCTGATGGGAACAAGGTCGTCGCACTCCCGTCGTAGGGCATCCCATACTGGGCGGCGGAGCTGACCGGCGGTGGCTGCTGCAGCGGCAACGACTGCTGCGGTGGAGCGCCGGGCGCGGCGGAGGCCGCCATGAGCGGCGACTGCCACTGCAGCCAGGGCTGAGTGGTGGTGGTGATGGATGGCGGCTGCAGCGGATGCTGCAGCGGCCCGGCGAGCGCGGCGAAGGCCGCCGGGTGCGGCGGCTGCCACGGCAGCCACGGCGGCGCGGGGGCGACGATGGGCAGCGCAACCGGGTGCGGCCCGAAGGACCCGACCAAGAACAGGTGGATCTCCTGGACCGCCTGGGTTAGGTCCTGCAGCACCCCGGACACCTCCTCCCAGGTAAGGACGGTGGGGGCGGGCGCGACAGAGGATCCCAACGCGGGCAGGAGCGGGGTGACGGTCGTGGTGGTCGCCGGAGGCGACAAGGTGACCAGCAGCTTGAAGAGACGGGCTTGGCGGCGGTGAAGACATGATCGAACCGAAGCTAACTGATACCAAGTTGTTATGGCGCTGCTAGAAGGAGAACGCGAGAGGGCCGGCCGGGGGCCTTTTGCCCACGGCCAGGCAAGAGGGAAGGGATTTCCTTCTTAATTCTTGCTTGATTAGATTGATACATCTCCTCTGTTTATATAGAGAGGTTTACTTGACTCCCAAGCAAGGCTTACTTGACCCCTAAGCAAGCGACCCTTATCTCTAATTAACCCTAAGACTAATGGGCCCATTAGGCCCATTACGTACTCTAACACTACACCCCACCTGGACATGCAGCTTGTCCTCGAGCTGCAGCCTAACCAACTTATAATCATGACTCGACGCAACACAAACCTAACACCTAAAAACAATCCTTTTACATCTCGGCTTGTGTTATTACTCTCAACCTGAAATAGACTAGGACGCTTTATTTTGGACGTGCACGTGTACAGCCACCTGGATCCCATGGACACCACCTGGACAAAAGGAGTGCATGTGTATGGCTGTTGGTCTGCACCGCACATGGAAGAGTGGAAGGCTTGCGATGGAGAATGACGAGGAGGGGTGCGCCCCCCAACCGCCGATGTCGCAGACTTTGAGGTCGCTGCCCGCGGGGAAAACAGCATGCCAGCCGCCCGTGGGGGAAACTGCATGCCCAAGATCCCCGACGCAGCGGACAAGATCGAGGTGCTTTGCACAGCGAATGGCAACTTGGAGGAGCGGTAGCTGCAGACCACGCATCCCCCGCACACGCCGACGCGCTAGGAGGCCGCGCGCAGCAGCCTGCAGCCTCACCGCCGCGGACACGTGGCGGGTATTGATCCAAGACGGAAGCGGTGACGGCGGGGGCAGGGACTTGATCTGCTGGATGTGGACGCCCTGGGATGGCGGCGGCGCTGATGGGAACGAGGTCGTCGCACTCCCGTCGTAGGGCATCCATACTGGGCGGCGGAGCTGACCAGCGGTGGCTGCTGCAGCGGCAACGGCTGCTGCGGCGGAGCGCCGGGCGCGGCGGAGGCCGCCAGGAGCGGCGGCTGCCACTGCAGCCAGGGCTGAGTGGTGGTGGTGATGGATGGCGGATGCAGCGGATGCTGCAGCGGCCCGGCGAGCGCGGCGAAGGCCGCCGGGTGCGGCGGCTGCCACGGCAGCCACGGCGGCGCGGGGGCGACGATGGGCGGCGCAACTGGGTGCGGCCCGTAGGACCCGACGAAGAACAGGTGGATCTCCTGGACCGCCTGGGTTAGGTCCCGCAGCACCCCGGTCACCTCCTCCCTGGTAAGGACGATGGAGGCGGGCGCGACAGAGGATCCCGACGCGGGCAGGAGCGGGGTGACGGTCGTGGTGGTCGCCGGAGGCGACAAGGTGACCAGCAGCTGAAGAGACGGGCTTGGCGGCGGTGAAGACATGATTGAACCGAAGCTAGCTAATACCAAATTGTTATGGCGCTGCTAGAAGGAGAACGCGAGAGGGCCGGCCGGGGGCCTTTTGCCCACGGCCAGGCAAGAGGGAAGGGATTTCCTTCTTAATTCTTGCTTGATTAGATCGATACATCTCCTTTCTTTATATAGAGAGGTTTACTTGACTCCCAAGCAAGGCTTACTTGACCCCTAAGCAAGCGACCCTTATCTCTAATTAACCCTAAGACTAATGGGCCCATTAGGCCCATTACGTACTCTAACACTACACCCCACTGGACATGCAGCTTGTCCTCGAGCTGCAGCCTAACCAACTTATAATCATGACTCGACGCAACACAAACCTAACACCTAAAAACAAGCCTTTTACATCTCGGCTTGTGTTATTACTCTCAACCTGAAATAGACTAGGACGCTTTATTTTGGACGTGCACGTGTACAACCACCTGGATCCCATGGACACCACCTGGACAAAAGGAGTGCATGTGTATGGCTGTTGGTCTGCACCGCACATGGAGGAGTGGAGGGCTTGCGATGGAGAATGACGAGGAGGGGTGCGCCCCCCAACCGCCGATGTCGCAGACTTTGAGGTCGCTGCCCGCGGGGAAAACAGCATGCCAGCCGCCCGTGGGGGAAACTGCATGCCCAAGATCCCCGACGCAGCGGACAAGATCGAGGTGCTTTGCACAGCGAAGGGCAACTTGGAGGAGCGGTAGCTCCAGACCACGCATCTCCCGCACACGCCGACGCGCTAGGAGGCCGCGCGCAGCAGCCTGCAGCCTCACCGCCCCCGACACGTGGCGGGTAGCGATCCAAGACGGAAGCGGTGACGGCGGCGGCAGGGGCTTGATCTGCTGGATGTGGACGCCCTGGGATAGCGACGGCGGTGATGGGAACGAGGTCGTCGCACTCCCGTCGTAGGGCATCCCATACTGGGCGGCGGAGCTGACCGGCGGTGGCTGCTGCAGCGGCAACGGCTGCTGCGGCGGAGCGCCGGGAGCGGCGGAGGCCTCCAGGAGCGGCGGCTGCCACTGCAGCCAGGGCTGAGTGGTGGTGGTGATGGATGGCGGATGCAGCGGATGCTGCAGCGGCCCGGCGAGCGCGGCGAAGGCCGCCGGGTGCGGCGGCTGCCACGGCGGCGCGGGGGCGACGATGGGCGGCGCAACCGGGTGCGGCCCGTAGGACCCGACGAAGAACAGGTGGATCTCCTGGACCGCCTGGGTTAGGTCCCGCAGCACCCCGGACACCTCCTCCCAGGTAAGGACGGTGGGGGCGGGCGCGACAGAGGATCCCGACGCGGGCAGGAGCGGGGTGACGGTCGTAGTGGTCGCCGGAGGCGACAAGGTGACCAGCAGCTGAAGAGACGGGCTTGGCGGCGGTGAAGACATGATTGAACCGAAGCTAGCTGATATCAAATTGTTATGGCGCTGCTAGAAGGAGAACGCGAGAGGGCCGGCCGGGGGCCTTTTGCCCAGGGCCAGGCAAGAGGGAAGGGATTTTCTTCTTAATTCTTGGTTGATTAGATCGATACATCTCCTCTCTTTATATAGAGAGGTTTACATGACTCCCAAGAAAGACTTATTTGACCCCGACCCTTATCTCTAATTAACCCTAAGACTAATGGGCCCATTAGGCCTATTACATACTCTAACAGTTACGTTAGGCAGAAATCATGCAGCATGAAAAGGTAACGATGCGACTTGCCATTTTGTTGAGCGGATCACTCGGTTCCTCCAAAACTGGTTACCTTATTGTATCTGTTCATTTTTATTCTAATAGTATGATATTAAAACCAAAAAACCTAGATTCTAGAAAGTTTTTTTAGACAAACCAATACACATGTTATCCAAATATCCAATCTGAATAATTAAAATGAAAATTGTAGTCAAACTTTTAAAAGTTTGACTCAAACCGTTTCTAAAATGTTATGTGTTTGTGATACCAAGGGAGTAGGGAGTGGAATTTTCACGGTCCACCTATCGATCGATATGAATAGGAAAACAAAACAGATTTTGATCCTAGGTGCTTGGAATGGGATTAGTCAAGCCCAAATGATAAGTGCCACACGTGTGGCACAAAGTACTCCAACCCTGACGTTTTTTATCATCTAGGGAGGAGCGCCGTTTCTATCCTGGCAATCACTGCAAATGCTGGGAAATTTACCAAGTCACAAGGGAATGACCTGGAAAATAGATGGAAGAAACCGGAGCCTAGATCAGTTAAGTTGAATGTGGATGCGTCGTTTCATGTTGATGAAGGTGATGGAGCTACAACAACTGTTATTCGTGATCACAATGGGGAATTTCTTGCAGCAACATGCTCTTATATACCACTAGATGGAAAGTGTGACTTGCCGCACCCCCGCACTCTTGCTGGGTGCGGTCATATCAAACCTGGTAGAAAATGCGGCTTGCCACACCCCTGTTGGGTGCAGCCATAGCCAACCTGGTAACAAAGAAACTTACCATTACATCTAAAATAGAACATAGGAAGATATCGGTTACACAAAAGCACCATACATGAACCGACCCAAAAAAGTTAGACATCTATAATGCCTAAGTTTTGATGGGACCTTAACCAAAAGAGGTATAGCAATCAAAGATGTACAAAAGAGGTATAGCAATCGAAGATGTAGTAGATGTTTTAACATACGGTATTTCTCAAAAGAGTTGAAGATGGTAGGTAGTAATAGCAGTAATGGGCCAATACGTCAATGCTTATTACATATCTTGAGTGCATTTGTTCAATGCTTATTACATGTCGGCGATGTCGCTGATGCATTTGTTAAAAAATATAGCGTGAGATACCTAAAGCATGGAGATTCGGTCTGACGTACCAAAAGCAGGCCATAGTAAACTACAGTTTACTATTAGATTTTTTTTTCTATCATAGTCATCCTATGGAAAAGGAAAATGAACTCAGAATAAAAAAGAAAGAAACATTAGCCTAAACAGAACTTTTAACCTTAACCAAATTTAGAATTTTCATATTGTAAGTAAATGATCAAAAGAAAAATGGCACATAATCAAGATGGCATAATTCAAGCTAACCATCATACTTCGACGAAAAGCATATAGGTGTAGGTAGTAATCTGATATTGAAAAATTTCGTAGCAACTAAGCAGGCAAAGAATATAGGAAACTAAACATAATCTTTACTTGTGATTTCTAAAAAAAATCAGGGTGGAATCGCCCAAGACACATATGATTGTTGGAAATCTCACAACAAGTTTGTGATTTTTGGATGTAAGATTACTTAGGCACGTCCTGAGCTCCGGGTATCTGACTCATGGCGATGGTGATGCGGGCTTCTTGTTTTCACATCTCTGGAGTCGCAAGAAGCGGCGGTTATAATCATCATAACACAAACCCAAATAGTGAAAGATAGTTCATCAAGTTGAATCTTATACTTACAGCAGGGGACTATCTTTAGCACCGGTTTGTCACCACCTCACGACTTCAGAGCACGATCTTGTTGTACATCATGTAAGGCATCAAAGTTGAGATAGATGTTGCAGTGTAAGGATGCCTCGTCTAGCGTCGCCGCTGCCTGCTTGTTCTAGAGCAGAAGGGGGTGAGAAATATTAGATCAGATGGTACCAGAATTTACGATGGCAAAGCAACAGTTGGGCTTTCATATTTGCCAAAAGTCCTATGAAATTGTTTATTCTTTTACAAAGTTAAAGAAAAGAAAATCTTCTCACGATAAGAAACTTGCAACATATCTTTAAATTCAAGCCAGATCATCTTATTTCAGAAATTTGAAATTTATATGACTCCAATTGTCAATTTGCAGGACACCACAAATGTCAATTTTACACGATAATGTTGCAAAACATAGTTGACATATGATAAACCAAATTTATCTTACACAACCATTAAAATAAAAGTTGTACAAAACAATGAATTTATTCTCAAGTTTCTATAGAGCTATGCTTGGTCAAACTGTCAATCTCTAATATGTCATATAAGAATGAAACACGATGTATGCAAATAAAGGAAATAGAATTCAACTTACCACAATTCCAACTTATTATAAAGTGACATCCACTGCGCTATATTGCCCATCATGCCTCCCTCTTTAGCTTATTAGAAACTGCCTGCACAGTAGTACCCAGGCAAGGATGCCAGTAGGTGCATGCATAGTTGATGGCCTTCTTCCACTTCTCCTCTTCACCATGCCTCCTCTTTATCTTCCCCTCCTGAAAGTAAAATGGTAGAACATAAGCACATCTCGATCCTCTTGAATTAGTTTTAGCATCTATTCTGAATAATAAAGTGGGGAGAGGGTAAAAAACAGAGGGTTTTATTTTCTAAGCTACTAATGTTGCAAGAAGATACTTGGAATGGCGATATAACTCGTCACTTGAACTGATTTTTTAGTGACAGCAAGATCTCAACAGCAGTATGACTGTAGGTTGTAGCTACATAAATATAATTTCAAAACAATTGCCATGAACACATAGGAAGTAGGTTTTTTGAGGTACCAATTGGATGAGTTCATTGTCATTGATAGAGCGGCTCATCTTCTCATAGAGCATGAATAGCGCATCCATCTCATTCCTTGAGACCTGATTCAATTTTAAAAAGAGAAACATGAATCAAACAACTCAAATAGTGGTAGTTGGGAGGAGGAGCTCACATGAAAAGGTGCAAGATGAGAGAGGATCTCACGGGGAGGTGTGGGCCTTCGGTTATCTTCATAGGAGCAAGGTGGCAGACTCGTGTCAT
The DNA here is from genome assembly GCA_963921465.1 of Triticum timopheevii. Taxonomy (NCBI): domain Eukaryota; kingdom Viridiplantae; phylum Streptophyta; class Magnoliopsida; order Poales; family Poaceae; genus Triticum; species Triticum timopheevii. Next base: position 500,486,775 of record OY997266.1, on the reverse strand, counting down.
CAGTGGTGGATCACAACCTGGACAAAGCACCCAACATTTAGGATTCAACCTTGTGTAAAAAAGGGCATGGATAATAGTATGTTCATCAGGAAAATTTTAACGGAAACAGCTTCGATATTTGTCTGACTTGGAATCGTACCAGATGAGTGGAGATCCGTGTATATGGAACTTTATATACAACCACAAAATCATAAGAATTGTCTGTCAGTCTGTCCTGCCACAAAAAAGTTTAATTAGGTGCTAAATATATACTAGCATCAGTGTTGGTGTAAGTGCATCTAGTGCCACCCCTAGTTGGTTTTGGAGTAATTGACGACAAACTTGGTTGAGGGACTAATGTGTTTGTGAGAATTGTAGGATAACACAGGTAGTAGTCCCATATTGATTCGGTTTACCTACCAGAGATAACCCCTAAAATTGTGTGAAGACATTGAAGACAATGGTGGTCTGTGAAGATATTCACATTGAAGACTATGACATGAAAAGACATCGCATGAAGACTATGGAGTATGAAGACATAGTTGTTTTGTAGTTTCCTTTTCTTCTTTGTTGAGTCATAGGATCCACCGTACTGTTAAGTGGGGTCCAAGTGAACAAAGTCAGAGTGACTGAAGTGATGCTCAACCAAATCCTATATCTATGAGCGAAGACAATGAGAGCAAATTTTATCCAGACCTGGATGAGTCAGCTTTACTTGTAGCCCAAGTCAAGCTGCCGCGTGTGTTTGAAATCTGACCGTTGGACACGTGTCAGTTCCTTAGTGACCCAGGGTCATTTTGGACAAATCAGGTCGGGTTGCCTCCTGGCTATAAATAGCCCACCCCCTACACCATAAATCGGTGGCTGCTCAGAGTTAGTGCACGACTTTTGTTGTTTGAGAGCAACCCACCTCCGAAGCCTTTGAGAGAGTAATCCTTGCAAGGACAAAGCCCAAAACACCCAGAGCCAAAGAGTGTTAGGCATCACTGAAGTCTTTTTGTCTGCATGATATGAAGACTTATTACACCAGAGGACTGTGAATCCTCCAGCCGGTTAGGCGTCACGTTCTGAGCATCCAAGAGTCATTTGTGGATTGCCAGTGAACGAAGTTTGTGAAGGTTCGGAAGTCTACCTTGAAGACTTGCCATAGTGATTGGGCAAGGACTAAGTGTCCTTAGCTCAAGGAGAATAAGGTGAAGAAACGGTCTTCTAAGTTAAATCTCAGCCTCCCTAACCAAACGTACAGTTGTCACAACAACTGGAACTGGTCCAACAAATCCTTGTCCCCTCCAAGCAACTGGTTCTATCCTTCACCTCTCTTGACTTATAGTTTATCTTCGTGAAGTCATTTCCCATTCATCTGATATGATTGACTTCACTGAGTGAAGTCTATTTACTATTTGGCTTCATACTATCTTCCATCCTGATCCTTACTACCTAGCTGCTGATAGTCTTCGTGCTTTCACTTCATTTCTTACTTGACTATGGCTTGTCTAGTGTAGTCTACCTTCCGCCACATATCAATAGGTTCATTTCTATTTGTTTGTCCTCAAAGCACCCGTATTTTGAAGACTTTCTTAAAAATCGCCTATTCACCCCCGCTCTAGTCGAATACTAGCACTTTCAATTGGTATCAGAGAAAGGTGCTCCCTTGTTCTGTGTGATTCGGTTTAACCACGTGGAGTTTAGCTATGTTGACTGCAGGGATAATCAAGGTCTCCACTGCGTGCCCTATCTTTGATGGCACTGATTACCCCTACCAGAAGAATAAGATGCGTATGCATCTTGAAGCCATTGACGTTGACCTCTGGTATGTCGTCAGGAACGACGTTCCCAAGGTCGGTGAAGGTGTTACTGCTGCTGATGTCAAGAGGTTCATTCAACTGGACTCGACTGCCAAGAACATTATTTGTGGTCATCTGACCAAAGGACAGTATGGTCGTGTGAGTGCTCTAGAAACTGCGAAGCTAGTCTGGGACTGGCTCTCCAAGGTCGACGAAGGCATCTCCACCCAGAGAGATTCAAGGATCAGTGTTCTTCGCAATCTCTTCAACCGCTTCAAGAGAAATGACAATGAGAATGTCCAACTCACATTTGATCGCCTCACTGATATCACAAATGAGCTTCATGCACTCGGCGCCACTGAGATCATCAAGCACGAAATCGTCAAGACACTTCTGAGATCACTTGACAACTCACTTGGCACCTTGGCCCTGATGATTCAAGAGTGCCCTGACTTCAAGACTCTCGATCCGTTTGACATACTTGAGAGGCTCAACACACATGAGTTCCAGCTATCTGAGAAAAGAGATATCTATGGTCCCAACTATGGCCGTATTCGCGCTTTGAAGGCAAAGGCTGTTTCCTCATCTGAAGAAGAATCTGACTGCAGTTCTGGGGATCCTGAAGATATTGGAAAGGAGCTTGCTATGCTTGTGAAGAAGTTCCAGAAGTTCACTAAGAAGAAAGAGTTCAGAAAGTCTTCAAGATCCAGCTCTAGAAACGATGAAGCTTCCTCTCGTGATCACAAGAAGAGAACATGCCACAAGTGCAAGAAACCTAGTCACTACATCTCTTAGTGTCCACAGTGGGACAATGAGACCAAGAAGAAGAAGAAGAAGAGCAAGGAATATGATTCTGATGACAACAAGAAGAAGAAATCCTCAAAGTCTTCTTCCATGTCTTCGTCAAAGTCTTCATCACACAAGAAGAGCTCATCAAGCAAGGCTCGTGCGTTTGTTGGCAAGGAGATGGATTCAGAGGAGGAGTCTGCATATGAGGAGGCGGAGGTGGAGTCTGAAGAGGAATCTGATTCTGGAGTAGCAAGCCTAGTTCTAGCTTCTGTGTATATCGCCAAGTCCATCTTCAACACTGAAGACAATGGCCTCATCACCAACGATGATGCCAAGGATGAGGATGACTCTGCTCCCACCTACTGCTTCATGGCACGTGGTGCCAAGGTAAACTCACGCGATGCTTACTTTCAAACATCAAGTGAAGATGACTCTGAATGTGGATCTAAACTTATCTACAAAACACTTGCTAAAATTGCAACTGAACAACATAATGCTATGGAACATATTCAAAAGTTGCTATACAAAAGCGATGACCTGTTGGACGCGGAAATGACCCGAACTCAGTCCTTAATTGAAGACATTAAAAATCTTCATGTTAAGTACAAGGAACTTGAAAGTCGTCATGAAGCGCTCTCAACTACTCATGAAAAGCTCTCCTATGATTATCTTCAAAGGAAGCAAGAGCTTGAGAAATTGAGATCGGCTCATGAAGATCTTCAAAAGGAGATCGAGTCACTCCGCGCTCAATAGATCAGTTCCACTCAGGAGGGATTTGAACCACCATGTCTAAAATGCCTTGAGCGTGATAATGTTGTCTCTGTTGCTGAATGTTCTACTGCTGCTACTATTGCAATATCTTCAACTGCTAATGTGGTAACTAACCCCTCTGCTGAGGATACCACTACTATTGCTGATGAGAATGCCAGGTTGAAGGCATTGCTTGATACAGGAATGTACAAAAGTCTCAAAGGGCATCAGACATTATGTGATATCCTCAAAAAACAGATTCTGAACTGAAACCCTAGGAAAGAGGGTGTTGGGTTCGAGAGGAAAATGAATGTTGATGGTTCATACTGGATGCCTGAGCAGTACCCCAAAACCACATGGGTTGCTGCAAAGGGACCTTCAATGGATCCATCTACCTTATCTGGCTTCTCTTGTGCTAACCCAATTATCATTGATGAATCCTTTGATGCAAACTATAAACTGTCCAGGAATCAGAATGGTGAAGTGTTTGCCAGGTATATTGGTACTAACTGCAGGAACGGACCATGATACGTTCATTTTGCATCATGCTTTTATATCGATATTTATTGCATTATGGGTTGTTACTACACATTATGTCATAATACTTATGGCTATTCTCTCTTATTTTACAAGGTTTACATAAAGAGGGAGAATGCCGGCAGCTGGGATTCTGGGCTAGAAAAGGAGCAAATATTGGAAACCTATTCTGCACAGCTCCAAAAGTCCTGAAATTCCATGAAAGTTATTATGGGATTTAATAAAAAATACTCAGCGGAAGAAATACCTAAGGGGGGCCACCCACCACCCACGAGGGTGGGGGGCGTGCCCTACCCCCTGGGCGCGCCCCCTGCCTTGTGGGCCACCTAGCAGCCCTCCGGTGCCCATCTTCTACTATATGAAGTCTTTTACCCTGGAAAAAAATCATAAGCAAGCTAACGGGATGAAACTTCGCCACCACGAGGCGGAACCTTGGTGGAACCAATCTAGGGCTTCGGCGGAGCTGTTCTGCTGGGGAAACTTCCCTTCGGGAGGGGAAAATCATCACCAACGATCCTCTCATCGGGAGGGGGAAAATCTCCATCAACATCTTCACCAGCACCATCCCCTCACAAACCCTAGTTCATCTCTTGTATCAAATCTTTGTACCAAAACCTCAGATTGGTACCTGTGGGTTGCTAGTAGTGTTGATTACTCCTTGTAGTTGATGCTAGTTGGTTTATTTGGTGGAAGATCATATGTTCAGATCCTTAATGCATATTAATACCCCTCTGATTATGAACATGAATATGCTTTGTGAGTAGTTACGTTTGTTCCCGAGGACATGGGTGAAGTCTTGCTATTAGTAGTCATGTGAATTTGGTATTCGTTCGATATTTTGATGAGATGTATGTTGTCTCTCCTCTAGTGGTGTTATGTGAATGTCGACTACATGACACTTCACCATTATTTGGGCCTATAGGAAGGCATTGGGAAGTAATAAGTAGATGATGGGTTGCTAGAGTGACAGAAGCTTAAACCCTAGTTTATGAGTTGCTTCGTAAGGGGCTGATTTGGATCCATATGTTTCATGCTATGGTTAGGTTTACCTTAATACTTCTTTTGTAGTTGCGGATGCTTGCAATAGGGGTTAATAATAAGTGGGATGCTTGTCCAAGAAAGGGCAGTACCCAAGCACCGGCCCACCCACATATCAAATTATCAAAGTAACAAACGCGAATCATATGAACGTGATGAAAACTAGCTTGACGATAATTCCCATGTGTCCTCGGGAGCGCTTTTCTCATTATAAGAACTTGTACAGGCTTGTCCTTTGCTACAAAAAGGATTGGGCCACCTTGCTGCACCTTATTTACTTTCATTGCTTTTTACCCGTTACAAATTATCCGATCACAAAACTATCTGTTACCTACAATTTCAGTGCTTGCAGAGAATACCTTACTGAAAACTGCTTGTCATTTACTTCTGCTCCTCGTTGGGTTCGAGACTCTTACTTATCGAAAGGACTACGATAGATCGCCTACACTTGTGGGTCATCAAGACTCTTTTCTGGCGCCGTTGCCGGGGAGAGAAGCGCCTTTGGTAAGTGGAACTTGGTAAGGAAACATTTATATAATGTGCTGAAATTTACTGTCACTTGTTACTATGGAAACTAATCCTTTGAGGGGCTTGTTCGGGGTATCTTCACCCCGACCAGTAGAGCAAAGAGTTGCTCCTCAACCCACTGAACCTACTGAAAATGTTTACTTTGAAATTCCTTCGGGTATGGTAGAGAAACTGCTAGCTAATCCCTTTGTAGGAGATGGAACATTGCATCCTGATTTACACCTTATCTATGTGGATGAAGTTTGTGGATTATTTAAGCTTGCAGGTATGCCCGATGATGTTATTAAGAAGAAGGTCTTCCCTTTATCTTTGAAGGGAGACGCATTGACATGGTATAGGCTATGTGATGATATGGGATCTTGGGACTATAAACGATTGAAATTGGAATTTCACCAGAAGTTTTATCCTATGCATCTTGTTCATCGTGATTGTAATTATATATATAATTTTTGGCCTCGTGAAGGAGAAAGTATCGCTCAAGCTTGGGGGAGGATTAAGTCAATGTTATATTAATGCCCCAATGATGAACTCTCGAGGGAAATGATTATTCAAAATTTTTATGCTCGGCTTTCTCTCAACAATTGCACCATGCTTGATACTTCTTGTGCTGGGTCTTTTATGATGAAGACTATTGAATTCAAATGGGATTTACTGGAAAGGATTAAACGCAACTCTGAAGATTGGGATTCCAACGATGGTAAGGAGTCAGGTATGCCACCTAAGTTTCATTGTGTTAAATCTTTTATGGATACCGATGCTTTTCGTAGATTTAGCACTAAATATGGACTTGACTCTGAGATAGTAGCTATTTCTGTGAATCATTTGCTACTCATGTTGATCTCCCTAAGGAGAAGTGGTTTAAATATAATCCTACCACTGAAGTAAAAGTAGTTGCACCTATTACAGTTGAAGAAAAGACTATCACTTATAATGATCCTATTGTTCCTTCCACTTATATTGAGAAACCACCTTTTCCTGTTAGGATAAAGGATCATGCTAAAGCTTCAACTGTGGTTCGTAAGAGTAATACTAGAACATATACACCCCCTGAGCAAATTAAAGTTGAAAATAGTATTGCTATGGTTAAAGATCTATTGGCTGATAATATTGATGGGCATGTTATTTATTTCTGTGAACAAGCTACTAGAATCGCTAGACCCGATGCTAAGAAACATAGACCTGTTGTAGGCATGCCTGTTATTTCTGATAAAATAGGATATCATTGCTATCATGGCTTATGTGATATGGGTGCTAGTGCTAGTGCAATACCTTTTTCCTTATATGAAGAAATTATGCATGATATTGCACCTGCTGAGGTAGAAGAAATTGATGTTACAATTAAGCTTGCCAATAGAGATACTATTTCACCAATTGGGATTGTTAGAGATGTTGAAGTATTGTGTGGGAAAGTTAAATATCCCGCTGATTTTCTTGTTCTTGGTTCCCCACAAGATGACTTTTGTCCCATCATATTTGGTAGACCCTTCTTGAATACTGTTAACGCTAAGATTGATTGCGAAAAGGATGTTGTTATGATTGGCTTAGGGGATATGTCTCATGAATTTAATTTTGCTAAGTTTCGTAGACAACCCCATGATAAAGAATTGCCTAGTAAGGATGAAATTATTGGTCTTGCTTCTATTGCCGTGCCTCCTAATGATCCTTTAGAACAATATTTGCTAGACCATGAAATGATATGTTTATGAATGAAAGAAGGGAAATAGATGAAGTATTCTTTAAACAGGGACCTATTTTGAAACACAATTTGCCTGTTTAAATCTTAGGGGATCCTCCAGCACCCAAGGGTGATCCCGTGTTTGAGCTTAAACCATTACCTGATACCCTTGAATATGCTTATCTTGATGAAAAGAAGATATATCCCGTTATTATTAGTGCTAACCTTTCAGAGCAGGAAGAGGAAAGATAATTGAAAACTCTGAAGAAGAACCGTGCTGCTATTGGATATACTCTTGATGATCTTAAGGGCATTAGTCCCACTCTATGGCAACACAAAATAAAATTGGAGGAAAATGCCAAACCATTTATTGATCACCAACGACGATTAAATCCTAAGATGAAAGAAGTGGTAAGAAAGGAAATACTAAAGCTCCTTGAGGCAGGTATAATATATCCCGTTGCTGATAGTCAGTGGGTAAGTCCTGTCCATTGTGTCCCTAAGAAGGGAGGTATTACTGTCGTTCCTAATGATAAAGATGAATTAATCCCGCAAAGAATTATTACAGGTTATAGGATGGTAATTGATCTCCGCAAATTAAATAAAGCTACTAAAAAGATCATTACCCTTTATCTTTTATTGATCAAACGCTAGAAAGACTATCCAAACATACACATTTTTGCTTTCTAGATGGTTACTCTGGTTTCTCTCAAATACCCGTGTCAGTTGAGGATCAAGAAAAGACCACTTTTACTTGCCCTTTCGGTACTTTTGCTTATAGACGTATGCCTTTTGGTTTATGTAATGCACCTGCTACCTTTCAAAGATGCATGATGGCTATATTCTCTGACTTCTGTGAAAAGATTTGCAAGGTATTCATGGATGATTTCTCCGTTTATGGATCCTCTTTTGATGATTGCTTGAGCAACCTTGAACGAGTTTTGCAGAGATGCGAAGATACTAGTATTGTTTTGAATTGGGAAAAGTGCCACTTTATGGTTAATGAAGGCATTGTCTTGGGGCATAAAATTTCTAAAATAGGTATCGAAGTTGATAAAGCTAAGGTTGATGCTATTGAAAAGATGCCATGTCCCAAGGACATTAAAGGTATAAGAAGTTTCCTTGGTCATGTCGTTTTTTCATAGGAGGTTCATTAAGGACTTCTCTAAAATTTCTAGGCCTCTGACTAATTTATTGCAAAAAGATATTCCTTTTGTCTTTGATGATGATTGTGTAGAAGCATTTGAAATACTTAAGAAAGCTTTGATTTCTGCACCTTTTGTTCAGCCACCTGATTGGAATTTACCCTTTGAAATTATGTGCGATGCTAGTGATTATGCTGTAGGTGCTGTTCTAGGGAAAAGAGTTGATAAGAAATTAAATGTTATTCAATATGCTAGTAAAACTCTAGACACTGCCCAGAGAAATTATGCTACTACTGAAAAGGAATTCTTAGCAGTTGTATTTGCATGTGATAAGTTCAGACCTTATATTGTTGATTCTAAAGTAACTATTCACACTGATCATGCTGCTATTAAATATCTTATGGAAAAGAAAGATGCTAAACCTAGACTTGTTAGATGGGTTCTCTTGCTACAAGAATTTGATTTGCATATTATTGATAGAAAGGGAGCCGAGAACCCCGTTGCAGACAACTTGTCTAGGTTAGATAATGTTCTTGATGGCCCACTACCTATTGATGATAGCTTTCTTAATGAACAATTAGCTGTCATAAATGCCTATCGTACTGCTCCATGGTATGCTGACTATGCTAATTACATTGTTGCTAAATTCATACCACCTAGTTTTACATACCAACAAAAGAAAATTTTCTTCTATGATTTAAGACATTACTTCTGGGATGACCCACACTTTTATAAAGAAGGTGTAGATGGTGTTATTAGACGTTGTGTACCTGAGCATGAACATGAACAGATCCTACGCAAGTGTCAGTACGAGGCATATGGAGGACACCACGCTGGAGATAGAACTGCAAATAAGGTATTGCAATCCGGTTTTTATTGGCCTACTCTCTTTAAAGATGCCCATAAGTTTGTCTTGTCTTGTGATGAATGTCAAAGAATTGGTAATATTAGTAGACGTCAAGAAATGCCTATGAATTATTCTCTTGTTATTGAACCATTTGATGTTTGGGGCTTTGATTATATGGGACCTTTTCCTGCCTCTAATGGATATACACATATTTTAGTTGCTGTTGATTACGTTACTAAGTGGGTAGAAGCTATTCCAACTAGTAGTGCTGATCATAACACCTCTATTAAGATGCTTAAAGAAGTTATTTTTTCCGAGGTTTGGAGTCCCTAGATACTTAATGACTGATGGTGGTTCACATTTTATTCATGGTGTTTTTCGTAAAATGCTTGCTAAGTATGATGTTAATCATAGAATTGCATCTCCATATCACCCACAGTCTAGTGGTCAAGTAGAATTGAGCAATAGAGAGCTCAAATTAATTTTGCAAAAGACTGTTAATAGATCTAGAAATAATTGGTCCAAAAAACTTGATGATGCATTATGGGCTTATAGACTGCATATAAGAATCCTATGGGTATGTCTCCGTATAAAATGGTCTATGGAAAAGCAAGTCACTTACCTCTCGAACTTGAACATAAGGCATATTGGGCCATTAAAGAGCTCAATTATGATTTCAAACTTGCCGGTGAGAAGAGGTTATTTGACATTAGCTCACTTGATGAATGGAGAACCCAAGCCTATGAGAATGCCAAGACGTTTAAAGAAAAAGTCAAAAGATGGCATGACAAAAGGATACAAAAGCGTGAGTTTAACGTAGGTGATTATGTTATGCTTTTCAACTCCCGTTTAAGATTTTTTGCAGGAAAACTTCTCTCTAACTCGGAAGGCCCTTACGTTATCGAGGAGGTCTATTGTTCCGGTGCATAAAAATCAACAACTTCGAAGGCACAAATCCGAAGGTGGTGAACGGTCAAAGAATCAAACACTATATCTCAGGTAACCCAATAAATGTTGAAACTAATGTTATTGAAACCGTAACCCCGGAGGAATACATTAGGGACACTTTCCAGAAAGTTTCAGACTCCGAAAAGGAATAGGTATGTGGTACGGTAAGTAAACCGACTCCAAAATAGTTCTAATAGCAATTTTTGTCCGTTTTGGAAGATTTAAGAAAATAGGAAAATAAGAAGTAGTCCAGGAAGGACACGAGGCCTCCACGAGGGTGGAGGGCGTGCCCCCTGCCTCATGGGAACCCCGTGTGCTCTCCGGACTCTGTTTTCTTGCACAATACTTCTTTCAGTCGGTAAAAATTCATTATATAATCTCCCGAAGGTTTTGACCACCGTATGACGCAAATATCCTCTGTCTTTGTTTCGAGCTATTTTTCTGACAGATCTAGAGCATCATGACATCACCCTCCTCCAATAATGAAGACAAAAATGATTGGCTATTGAAGATAGAGCTGAAGAGAGAGGACCCTGGGGAGACCAGCAAGGATGATGGGATCAAGAAGGCCATGGAGGATCAAGCTCCGGCAGCAGAAGAAGAAGACATCCTTAAACCTCTCCCTAATCTCTTTACCCCAACTGGGATTGAAGCTTTCAAGATGATTGAGTTAGCTCGCATACAAAACAAGTATCTCGCACAGGAAAATATTTTGTTGAAGGAGCATATCGTCCCACTCAAGGGCATTATTCGTAAATTGGAAGAGCTCCTACGCTCGATGTGCGACTATCCATCATCGTCACCACCTTCTTCACTAGTAGAGGAGACATAATCACATGGGTATGGGCACTCCCCTTGGCAACTACCAAGCTTGGGGGAGGTGCCCCGGTATCGTAGCACCATCACACTCCTATCTTTACCGTTTTACTTAGTTCGATCCTTTTGGTATTATCTTGATCTAGTAGAATAAAGTTTTGGTATGAATTAGTTTTGAGTTTTGCTTCGTGATCCCTCTATGTTATCGAGTCCGTGAGCTATATATAACAAAGATTAGTGTTGAGTCAAGGGCTTTGCTATCTTGCTATGATCTCAAGTGCATAAAAGAATAAAAAGAAATAAAAGAGTTCAGATTGATCTTATGGAGAGTAATGACTTCATACATAAAAAGTATGATGATTAAAAGTTGTTGAGAGTTGGCAAACATAGTTTTGGTCATCATTGCAATTAATAGGAAGTAATAAAGAAAGAGAGGTTTTCACATATAAATATACTATCTTGGACATCTTTTATGATTGTGAGCACTCATTAAAATATGACATGCTAAAAAGATGATGTTGGACAAGGAAGACAACATAATGGGTTATGTTTTCTTATATCCGAATAAAGTATATTGTCATGGATCATCCAACATGTTGAGCTTGCCTTTCTCCCTCATGCTAGCCAAATTCTTTGCACCAAGTAGAGATACTACTTGTGCTTCCAAACATCCCTAAACCCAATTTTTCCATGAGAGTCCACCATATATACCTATGGATTGAGTAAGATCCTTCAAGTAAGTTGTCATCGGTGCAAGCAATAAAAATTTGCTCTCTAAATATGTATGATCTATTAGTGTGAAGAAAATAAGCTTTATACGAGCTTCTGATATGGAAGAAATAAAAGCGACGGATTGCATAAGAAAGGTCCTTATCACAATTGGCAATATAAAGCGTCTTCTTTTGCATTAAGATTTTGTGCATCCAACCATAAAAGAGCATGACAACCTCTGCTTCCCTCTGCGAAGGGCCTATCTTTTATTCTTACCTTCTACCCTTATACAAGAGTCATGGTGATCTTCACCTTTCCTTTTTACACTTTATCCTTCGGCAAGCACTATGTGTTGGAAAGATCCTGATAATATATATATATATATATATATATATATATATATATATATATATATATATATATATATATCCACTCGGATGTAGGTTCTCATAAAGTATTATTGTTGACATTACCCTTGAGGTAAAAGGTTGGGAGGCGAAACTATAAGCCCCTATCTTTCTCTATGTCCGATTGAAACTTCATACCCATAAGTATCGCGTGAGTGTTACACTACAAAAAAATACACTTCCGTGATGATACGTGTTTGTCACAGTAGGTCGCTTTTTTCATGCATGTACATCCATGACGATTTTATGACAGAATGAAGATAGTCATACCTGTGCTGTCGTAGAAGTGTTCCATGACATTACCAAAATTATCATCACGGAAGTGTCCACTTCCATGACGATAAATCGCGTGTCATAGAAGTGCTTTCGTCAAGGGTGACCGACACGTGGCATCCACCGTAACAGAACGCCGTTAAGCTATCGGGTCGGGTTTTGGATCCGATAACCTGTTAACAGCCCCGACCAATGGGGATTTTCCACATGTAAAATCATCATTGGCTGGAGGAAACACGTGTCGGCTCATCGTTGGGACAGATGTCATCCACTCATTGGACAGAAGGCGCCTATGATACATCGACACATGGCACGACCCAACAGAGGCCCATTCTTGTGAAAAGGCCGACCCGTTTGACTTGGTCAAAAGGTGGCGGGCCGGCCCATGGAAAGCCTGTTAATGGCCTATTCGCATATAGCCCATTTATAGCCCGCTAACCCAAGGCCCGTTACGCCCTATCCGAATTAGGCCCAGTAGCGTCATCTGGGCCATCCAATATGATTCCAGCCCATTTTCACTTCTGGCCCATGTATGGCCCATGACGTCTTTTGGCCCATATGAGGCCCTATGTAACTCTTGACCTATTAACGGCCCGTGGTGAAACTGGCCCGCAATGAACAACACCCATTAACGGCCCGTGGTGAAACTGGCCCGTAATGAACAGTATATCACTTTATACCCATTAAGGGCCCAATATTCAGTTGGGCCGTTTCCAGCAAATGTTATCTTTCGACCTTCTTAGAGCCCATTTATTCTTGGGCTCATTTCCAGCATTCGTTTACTTACGGCCCATTACTATCATTTTTTGCTTGTGGGCCAAATTCAGCCCGTGGTTACATCGGCCCGTTTGTGGTCCGTTAATACGTTGGGCCATTTTCACAGCGTCACCAAATACGGCCTATTAACGATGGCCTGTTATGGTCATACGGCCCGTATAAGGCCCATTGATGATACGACCCGTAGAAGGCCCATTGTTTCTACGGCCCGTAGAAGGCCCATTGTTTATACGACCTGTAGAAGGCCTACTGTTTCTACGGCCCGTAGAAGGCCCACTGTTTGTACGGCCCGTAGGAGGCCCAGTGTCACTACAGTAAATATTAGCCCATGGTTATTATGGCCTAGTTTTAAAAAATAGGTTATTGCAGCCACTAGCAAACCGCGGAAAAAGAACCGCACTGACTACAAGCAAACAAATAAACAAGACAACAAGGAAATAAATAAGCAAGCAACTTATGCTAGGCTATCACGGCTATTACACATATTACATCCACTGGGCATCAAAGTTCGCCACCAGTGCAAATATAGGGAACAAAGCAGCATATCATATACACTGGTTGTCAAAGTTGGCGACCAGCGCAAATAAATGCCGCAGCAAAACAAATCCAGAACTGAAACCACTTCAGTAGATCTCAAGAAACAATATCCTGGGTACCCATAATGCTGGCAAGATGCTTAGCAAGCTTATTAACTTTCTATTGTTTGGCGCTTAAATCCTCCAGTGCTTGTTGTTTCACCAGAAAATATGCATCTGAATTCTGCAGGGACTTCCTCAGTCCTTCAGCTTCCTGTCGCAGCACATCTGATCGATGTCTTTCAACTTGAAGTTGAGACTCAAGAAGACGAACTGATTCAGGCAGCGAGTTCGAAGAGCTTGTGCCAGCAGTAGTGGCCAGTAACTCGAACACTACATCAAGACATGACTTTTTGGTTCCCTCACTGTCGTCAAGATAGTTTTTATCAGCTTTCTTGGAGACCAACAGGGATGTCTCACTATCTTGAACCTTATCTGCATTACTTCCTTTACCATTGGATAACGCGGTACTGTTCTCCAATATTTTGTCCGCATTCTAAAAGAGAAACAAGCAGACAAATCACATGTTTACCATGTTGTATATGAAACTCATTTTGGTAAATGAGTTCAGTAGTAAAGTGGACAGGATAACAGCATGAAACAAACATATATTTATGTACCATGGTCACTTTATGGTCTATATCATTCTAGTTTTTGTTGCCAAATCAAGATAGAGACACAATTCAAATAATATTTGTTCAAGACAAAGCAAAATAGACAGAATATAAGTGTGGGTAACTATAGAGCAATAACAACACTTGTAATGTGCATGACATGGGAACACAACTGTTTATTCAATTGAAACTGAAATCAACATAGAGCAGGTTACAACAACAAACCAGTTAAAGAAACAGGTTTAAAACATACCTGTTGCACCATTGGAGTTTCAATTCCATCCTTCAAATTTGAAAATAGTTATTATGAGTAAATACAGTAATGCAAGAGCAAAGGAGTATGAACCATAGCTACAGAACCTGACCTGAGAACAAATCTTCTTCTCCTTTAAGCGTTGAGTTGGGATTCGGAGTGGTGGTCCTCGTGCTTTGGGCACTGCAGTTCCCTTACTAACTGCTCGTGTTTGGGTGCTCTGTGGTGGAGATGGTGCTGTGTCAACTGGAACTGGGTTACTATATGCCGGGGTTGGAGTTAGAAGGGGTGTAGCTGGTTCTCTGTCCAACTGGGTAGGGGCACAATCTGCGAGAGTCTGGGTTATGTGTGGTGGATCTGGTCCTTGGGCAATTACAACCGTGGTTCTATCTGCATCAACTGGTAGCACTATCTTTTCTGAAGACCGTGTTGTTACTCCCTTAGATACTGCCATCACGCTCTCCAATTCAAATGGCTGATAAACCAGAAAAGTAACTGAAAGTATAGACATTGTATGATAGACAGGTGCAATGGATAGTGGGGAATAAAAGAGGGCATGAAATAATTCATATTTATGTTGTCTAACCAAACAGGATAGCATGACACAATTTCACATATATGATGGCTAACTAAACATGATAGCATGACACAATTTCACATTATGATGGCTAACTAAAAAAGATGGAAAGACATAGTTCAAAATATGAGACTATGTAAACAGGATGACATGACATAACTATATAATGTGTTTATTAAATAGGTTGGCATGTCATAATTCACATACATTCATGGATAGAATGCCATAATTCTAAATATGATGACTGTAAACACTAAACAGGATGAGATGATATAACTATATGATGTCTTTATTAAATGGGTTGCCATGCCATAATTCAGATAGATGATGTGTATGTACTATGTAAACATGATGGCATGATATAATTCAAATATATGATTTATATAGTAAGCAAGTAAGCATATGGCCATCCATATATGATGTAAAAACTAAGCAATGCAAGACAACATGCATGACATGGGTAATATAACCCTGCCAAGTTTGAACATAGACCTCAGGGGGGAAATAGGACTGGTCATCGGTCTCTAAATCCTCCTCTGAGGAGCTCTCTGTAACCAGCAAGATGTCTGCTTCAGCAGGTAGCATTGTCTGCTCTGAATACCTTGTTTTCACTCCAGATACTTCCATCACCGCTTCAAATGGCTGATGCACAGGAAGAGTAGTTGAATATACAAACGTTGTCGACAAATGGAACACGTAATACAAAAAATGATAGCATGATATAATTCACATACATGATGATTGGCTAAACAACATGGCATTGCATAATTCACATATATAATGCCTTTGCAACAAGATAGCATTGTATAATTCACATATATAAAGTCTTGCAACAAGATGGCAATGCATAATTCACATACATGGTAATTAGACACTGAACAGGTGGCATTCACACAAAGCATGTTTAAACTAATCAAATGACATAGCAATGCGAGACACCATACGCACGATATGAGCAACATAACCCTGCCAAGTTAGAGCATGCACCTCGGGGGGGGGGGATAGGACTGGTCATTTGTCTCTGAATCCTCCTCTGAGGAGCTATCCGTAACCAGTGAGATATGCGCTTCGTCAGATAGCATAGTATGCTGTGAAGACCTTGTTTTCACTCTAGAATTTGCCATCACCGTGTCAAATGGCCGATGCACACGAAGAGCAGTTTAATGTACTAACATTGTTGACAAACGTAATATGTAATGAAAAAAAGGATGGCCTGATATAATTTACATATAAGATGACTGGCTAAGCAGGATGGCATTGCAAAATTAACATATATGATGCCTGGCTAAACAAGATGGAGTTGCATAATTCACATAAATGATGGATAAACTAAACAGGTGGCATTCGCACAAAGGATGTCTAAACTAAGCAGATGACATATTTGATGTATAAAGTAAGCAATGCAAGACACCATATGCATGATATAACCAACATCAGCATGCCAAGTTAGAGCGAAGACCTTAGGGGGTAAATAGGAGTTATCTTCTCCTTCTGAATCCCCCTTAGAACAGATATCTTCCTCTCGATTACAATCCGAAATGCATGGACGGGGGGGGGGGCTGCCTTTGCGCCTACCATGGAGCGACGTCTGCATGAAATTTTATTGCCACACAAGGCTCGTCTCTTTTGCTCTACATGTTCAGTTCCATTGTTTACAATAACTGTCATGCATAGGAATAAAACATAGTGAGATTATGTAAGGAGTGCATGCAGAAATCCAGAGTGATGGTAGCAACCTGTGGATAGACCCAAAACCAATAATAGCAGGCAGATAATGGCTTCACTTAAAAAATACAGATAATGGATTCTTTACTGTTTGTTTCCCACCCAACATGAAACTCATAGTAGACACCGGAGATTAACCAGATAGTAGATAGATACTATTGATAGCGGCCCCCGATATGTACCCCACAACCATTTAAAAACTCAAGTTTGACCATTAGTTTGGAGCTGACTCAGAGTCTAATCAGTGAACAGGAGTATAAAGTAGCATGTAATATTAAGCAATGCATAACGTAAGCAGACACGAAAGAGTGCGACCTCTCTTGCGGACCCGTGTAGTCCTCGAGGTCATCTGCTCGGTTGATGATGGTAATGCAGTTTTCATGGCTGCCAGCGGCGGGGAAGAAGATCTGAGGCGGCGAAGGACAGTCTGGAGGCCGGATCCCTGCTGTGCTAGACCCTTCTGTCGTTGGAGCAGCTGAGCTGGGGTGGACGACGGCACAGCAGGAGCGGGACAAACCACGCAAGGTTTTCTTTGACAACTATCTGTAAGAGAAGTAATTCTGTAAGGGCTCATTTCAATTGGAGGATTCCAACAATGCAGGGATAGGAAATAGACAGGAATAGGATAGGAATGCACGTGCAAAACAGAGAATTTAAAAACACAGGATTTCTGCCAATTTGGGTGTTTGATTCACAACAATTGGAAGATCACAGGATGCAAAGAAGCATGGTGAGATTAAGTCAAACCATAAGAAAATGTACGGTTATAATGCTATTATGCTACTATCTCTTAGTCTTGTGCTTCATGAATAGGAATTTGAAAAGGAGGACAAGTGAAAATTAAAATTCCTACATTTTTTCTTTCAAGGAGACACTAAAGGAACAAATCTCTGTGCTCAGTGGACAATATATATAACATGTAGAGTAAAAAGAGATGCAACAAGTGTACAACCTCTTTGGCGAAGCCATGCCAATCTCAGCGTGATTGGGTTGGCCGTTGAGGACGCTCCGACTGACTTTGCTGTCGGAGGAGGGGAAGAAGATCTTAGGCGTCTGGAGATGGAGCCCGAGGTACTGCTCCACTGTGATGGAGGGTTTCGTCGTTGGAGCAGCTCCGGTGAGATGTACGACGCCAAGGCTGAAGCAGGACAAGAGAGACAACGAACAACGTTAACCTGAGTGGAATTCTAATAACATCTCCAATACATGACCTAAAATACATAACGACAAAGTGCTAGATGTAAAATACATCAGCCGCTCATCTCTGAACTTAACTGTCGAAACTGAACTTAACTGTCGAAACTGAACCTAACTGTCGAAACTAAATTTTGCTGTCGAAACTGAATTTTGCTGTCAAAACTGAACGCACTAGCAAGGTGAGGCTACATGTCGGGCGGCTGACTTTTTCATCTCTGGTTAGTCGATTTTGCAGCCGTTGGATACGAAATCAAGGGCCTGCGGTTCATCTTCAACCTCCACCCCCCTGAGCCGCCAGCCACCACCGGCCAAACAGCAGCCCCCCGCCGCCCGCGGCCGGCGTGCGCCGCCCCGCCCGCCCTGAAAACACTCCCCACCATCGGTCCGCCGCCGCCCCGGCCATCCCTCTAGGCCCCCCCCGTACCGAGCTTTTTCTACGGCGATCCCCACACCACCGCGAGAGCCCCCCTCCCCGCTGCAGCTGGTTCTTCCTTCACCCCGGCGAGCCCACCCCTTGAAAATCGACTGACCAAAAAGTCGATTCAGTCGACTGAAGTGTAGCCAAATCGGAGCAGCATCGCAAGCAAGAGCAAGAGCGAGAGCAGCAGCGCGAGCAAGAGCAATAGCAAGAGCAGACCAGGCAGGGGACCGAGAGCAAGAGCAGAGCAGCAGCGCAAGCGAGAGCTAAAGCAGCAACAGCTCCTACTGATGTGGATGTCGCCATCGAGGGAGCGACGCCGTGGAGGAAGTGGCCGGCGATGCCGCCGTGGATGGAGCCGCGCCATGTCGGCTCAGGACCGAGCGCCGGCAGCACCGTGAGATCGACTCAAGAAGAAAATGCGATGATCAGTGTACAACCTCTTTGGTGGCACCGATTAGGCCGCAGCTTCATCCAAGGAAACAGTGATGATGATGCTCTTCCGGTGGTGCAGGTGAAGACAACGGTGTGGGAATGGAGGTGGCACGAAAGACGAGGGGAACATTGGGGCAGCTCCTTGGAGGTGGAGGACGGGGTGGCTAAACTGGCGGGACGATGAGATCGACGACGGATCCTCATCCGGTACGGTGGATGAGGGACATCGAGGTGTTGCTGTGGACGATGTCGTCGGGGGAGAGGCTCCGGCTGGGTGGCGGACGGAGCAGGGTGTGGGGTTTCGTCGCGGGTTTTTGCGGCCAAGGTGTATGAATGGGTGGGCGGATGGGATGGTAGTGGGGAACCATGGCTTAGAGACACGCTTGTCCGAAATGTGGGGTAAGTCACGAAAGTACCCCCCACCGATTTGAGGTGGTTCTTTCGGTTCAGGGGTACCATGGGCATTTCGCGTGTCGGGATTTCACAGGAGGTGGGAGTTTTTGCGTGCGTTGTAATTTCGGAATAGCAAGGCGCGGGTTGAGATGGAGGGAGTTGTCGGAGCACAACGAGACAAAGATATATCTTAATATTTCTGGCTAACAAGGCGCGGGTTGAAATTTCCGGACAAGCCTAACATGTACTGTACCAAATCAATGCGCCTCCTACGATCGAAACAGGGGTCCTGTTGATCGGGAAGGGTGTGGCGTACCGCAAAACGGACGAAACGGACTTGTGTTGGAGCACTACGGTCGAAACGGGGGTCCTGTTCATCGGGAGGGGTGTGGCGTACCGCAAAACGGGACTCCACGGGATACTGTTGATCTCCACCGTCGACCTCCTCCAGCCTCCACGGGCTCCTGTTCATCTGGCCTCCACTACGCGCTACTCCACCGACTACTGTTCAACCAGCCCTCCACGAGCACCCCTCCACCGTCTACTGTTCATCCAGCCCTCCACACCACGGGGTCCTGTTCAACCAGCCCTCCACGGCCACCCCTCCACCGTCTACTATTCATCCAGCCCTCCACACCACGGGGTCCTGTTCATCTAGAGGCAACACCACCGCTCACTGTTCATCCAAACCCCTCCGCAACGCTCACTGTTCATCCAATCGACCGGCTTCAGTTAGCAGCAGCAGCGAAGGAATCGCTCGATGAGGTTCAGTTAACAGCCATCGATCGATCGCTCGGGTTTAGTAACGCATAGCCTGCAGTGCAATCGCTCGGGTTCAATTAGAGCCCAACGCCTCGCTCGGGTTCAGTTAGAGCCAACGCCTCGCACACACGCGCGTACGTGTACGAGAGAAACTCGCATCGCTCGGCCCCCGACCTCCCACCGTAACTGGCAACTCCCCGAAATTTTCCTACCCCTCGCTTCTACCACGGTTTTTTTCCGTCATGGACGGCCCAGAGAATGTCATGCAGCTGCGTCTCCGGCCCGCCCAGGACGAAAAGCCCATTTTCTGTCATGATTTTTTGTCATAGAAGTAGGAGCCCACCACATCTATGATGATACCGGGTTCTATCACAATTATTGTCATAGAAGTGTCATATGTATGACAGAATTTTTTTCGTTCGGCCCAAAATGTCACAGATGTGTCTTTTTTTGTAGTGTTAGCAATTGTGAAAGACTAAATGATAGTTGAGTATGTGGACTTACTGAAAAGCTCTATATTGACTCTTTCCGATGTTATTTGCAATTGCTTCAATGACTGAGATTATAGTTTGCTAGTTTTCAATGAAGTTTCTGATTCATACTTTACATTGTGAATAGATTGTTACTTTAGCATAAGAAATCATATGACAATATGTTGCTGTTCTAAGAATGATCATGAAGCCCTCATGTCCGTATTTTATTTTATTCGACACCTCAATCTCTAATCTTGTGGACATATTTTTTGATATCGGCTTTCGCTTGAGGACAAGCAAGGTCTAAGCTTGGGGAAGTTGATACGTCCATTTTGCATCATGCTTTTATATCGATATTTATTGCATTATGGGTTGTTACTACACATTATGTCACAATACTAATGGCTATTATCTCTTATTTTACAAGGTTTACATAAAGAGGGAGAATACCGGCAGTTGGGATTTTGGGTTGGAAAAGGAACAAATATTGGAAACCTATTCTGCACAACTCCAAAAGTCCTGAAACTGCATGAAAGTTATTTTGGGAATTAATAAAAAATATTCAGCGGAAGAAATACCTGAGGGGCCACCCACCACCCAGGAGGGTGGGGGGCGTGCCCTACCCCTTGGGCGCGCCCCCTGCCTCGTGGGCCACCTGGCAGCCCTCCGGTGCCCATCTTCTGCTATATGAAGTCTTTTACCCTGGAAAAAATCATAAGCAAGCTCACGGGATGAAACTCCGCCGCCACGAGGCGGAACCTTGGCGGAACCATTCTAGGGCTCCGGCGGAGCTGGTCTGCCGGGGAAACTCCCCCCCCCCCCCCCCCCCCCGGGAGGGGGAAATCATCACCATCATCATCACCAACGATCCTCTCATCGGGAGGGGGACAATCTCCATCAACATCTTCACTAGCACCATCCCCTCTCAAACCCTAGTTCATCTCTTTTATCAAATCTTTGTACCAAAACCTTAGATTGGTACTTGTGGGTTGCTAGTAGTGTTGATTACTCCTTGTAGTTGATGCTAGTTGGTTTATTTGGTGGAAGATCATATGTTCAGATCCTTAATGCATATTAATACCCCTCTGATTATGAACATGAATATGCTTTGTGAGTAGTTAGGTTTGTTCCTGAGGACATGGGTGAAGTCTTGCTATTAGTAGTCATGTGAATTTGGTATTCGTTCGATATTTTGATGAGATGTATGTTGTCTCTCCTCTAGTGGTGTTATGTGAACGTCGACTACATGACACTTCACCATTATTTGGGCCTAGAGGAAGGCATTGGGAAGTAATAAGTAGATGATGGGTTGCTAGAGTGATAGAAGCTTAAACCCTAGTTTATGAGTTGCTTCGTAAGGGGCTGATTTGGATCCATATGTTTCATGCTATGGTTAGGTTTACCTTAATACTTCTTTTGTAGTTGCGGATGCTTGCAATAGGGGTTAATCATAAGTGGGATGCTTGTCCAAGAAAGGGAAGTACCCAAGCATCAGTCCACCCACATATCAAATTATCAAAGTAACGAACGCGAATCATATGAACGTGATGAAAACTAGCTTGACAATAATTCCCATGTGTCCTCGGGAGCGCTTTTCTCATTATAATAACTTGTCCAGGCTTGTCCTTTGCTACAAAAAGGATTGGGCCACCTTGCTGCACCTTATTTACTTTCATTGCTTTTTACCCGTTACAAATTATCCGATCACAAAACTATCTGTTACCTACAATTTCAGTGCTTGCAGAGAATACCTTACTGAAAACCGCTTGTCATTTCCTTCTGCTCCTCGTTGGGTTCGACACTCTTACTTATCGAAAGGACTACGATAGATCCCCTACACTTGTGGGTCATCAGACCACCTCTTAAGAAGATTTGGGTACCCAAAAGTTGTCTTGAAAATTTTCCCGTGAATGTCATCATGACACCACCTGGGAACAAGACAAATCCCAAACCACAGGCTTCATATGGTCCAAAGGCTTCATACAGACAGAGGACTCACCAGAGTCACCCTAACGCCAATGTTTTGCAGGGAAACTATACTCTGTCTTTTGAATATGAGCGTGTTTCATCAAACCGCTATGTTCATAAGACCAAGAACTTTTCTGCTTATTCTTATGAGTATTATTCACCTCCTGCAAGGCTATTTGCTAGGGCTCCAAAGCCGAAGTTCTCAGATGCTGCACTTAGACTCATTGCTTCTAAGCCACCCCGGAAGATGTGGGTGGTTAAGAAAACTTAACTCTCTTTTGCAGGGAAAGGTCTCCAGCCGGAAATCAAAGGCGTCTGATGCTTATGCTGGGGACCATAAACATCTTGTGGGATGCAAGATAAAATTTCCAAATGGTCTTACTATGTACTTCGTCCCGGGATTCCTTGACAATCATCCTATTTATCCTAACCAAGATCTGAACTTTCATATTCCGCTTGTTTGTCAAATGTTTCTGCTTCACAATACCCTTAGTGAAGCCTATCCCCCAAACTGTAATGTAGGATATGACACCAAAGGCTTCAGAATGGATTATGGATAGTGGAGGCACTAACCACATGACTGGTGATCGAAGTCTTCTGATGGATTCAACCCTTCGCCCGTCAGACAAAAGTCACATCACATTTGCTGACACTGGTAAAAGCAAGGTATTGGGCCTGGATAGAGTTGCAATCTCAAAGGATCAGCACATGGATAAAGTGATGCTTGTTGAATCCCTTGGTTTCAAATTAATGTCTGTCCCAATGCTTTGTGATCTGAACATGATTGTGATATTTGGAAAATATCGTTGTCTTGTGCTTATGGAATCTGACAAGTCTCTAGTCTTTGAAGGGTATTGAAAAGATGATCTATACATGGCAGATTTCTCAGCAGGACCACAATTGGCCGTATGTCTTCTAGCAAAATCTTCAGAGTGCTGGCTATGGTATCGAAGGCTAGGACATGCTGGCATGAGGAACTTGTACACTCTCGCGAAGAAGAAGCATGTCGTGGGCATAGAGGGCGTCAAGTTCAAGAAGGATCATCTGTGTGGTGCTTGTGAAGCTGGGAAGATGACTAGGGCCACGCATCCCTCGAAGACAACCATGACGACATCACGACCCTTCGAGCTACTTCACATGGACTTATTCGGCCCTACCCACTTCTCTACTCTCACTACTATTGGTTGTCTCTATGGCTTCGTCATTGTTGATGATTACTCAAGATATACATGGGTGCATATAATCCTCTACAAGAATGAAGTGCAGGATGTCTTCATACGATTCGCCAATCGTGCCATGACAAACTATGGCATCAAGATCAAGCACATCAGAAGTGACAACGGCACAGAATTCAAGAACACCAGCCTCGACACTTATCTTGACACACTAGGGATCACTCATGAGTTCTCAGCTCTTTACACACCTCATCAGAATGACATCATGGAGCGCAAGAACAGAACCCTCATTGAGATGTCTCGGACGATGCTTGATGAGTACAAGACTCCAAGGAAGTTCTGGCCTGAAGCCATTGATATTGCATGCCATGTCATCGACCGTGTTTATATTCACAAGCTTCTAAAGAAGACATCATATGAGCTACTAACTGGTAAGAAGCCAAACGTCAGTTATTTCAGAGTATTTGGTACTAGGTGCTGGATCAAGGATCCACATCACACTTCAAAATTTGCACCGAAAGCACATGAAGGTTTTATGCTTGGATACAGAAAGGATTCGCACTCCTACAGAGTCTTCAACCTCTTTCACTATAAAGCGGTTGAAACTGTGGATGTGCGGTTCAATGAGACTAATGGCTCACAAAGAGAGCACTTGACAAATGTACTAGATGAAGTCCCTCCTAGTGAATCTATCAATCTTATGGGTACTGGAGAAATCATACCTTCAGAAGCTCAGGCTGAAGAAGAAATCATCATTGCACCAAATCAACCCGAAGGCAATGCTCAGCCTGAAGCTAATGTTGAAGCTAAAGACAATGATCTGCAAGGGAAAAATCTTCGTCCAGTTCATCCCCGTGTTGCAAATGAAGTACAGATTGAGAAGAGAATTGATAGCATCAATGCACCTGGTCCACTCACTCGTTCTAGAGCAACACAACTAGCAAATTTCTGTGGGCACTTTGCATTTGTCTCTATATTTGAACCCAAGAAAGTTGCTGAAGCCTTCATGGAACCTGAATGGATTCAAGCCTTGCAAGAAGAGCTTCATCAGTTTGAACTGAACAATGTATGAATTGGTCAAGCGTCCCGATCCTCGCAAGCACAATATCATAGGCACCAAATGGATCTATCGCAACAAACAAGATGAACATGGTCAAGTTGTTAGAAACAAGGCTCGTCTAGTTGCTCAAGGTTACACTCAAGTAGAAGGGATTGACTTCGATGAAACATTCACTCCCGTGGCAAGGCTTGAAGCCATTCGCATACTACTAGCCTATGCCAACCATCACAACATTGTTCTGTACCAAATGGATGTGAAGAGTGCCTTTCTCAATGGCAAGATTGAAGAAGAAGTATATGTTGCACAACCACCTAGTTTTGAAGATCCAAAACATTCTAACATGGTATACAAGCTCAACAAGGCACTGTATGGCCTCAAACAAGCTCCTCGTGCTTGGTATGACACACTCAAAGACTTCCTGAAGAGCAAAGGCTTCAAACATGGTTCTCTAGATCCTACACTCTTCACGAAGACATATGATGGTGAACTGTTTGTGTGCCAAATCTATGTGGATGACATTATCTTCGGCTGCACTGACAAGAGATACAGCGATGAGTTTGGGCACATGATGCAAGAGCAATATCAGATGTCTATGATGGGTGAGCTGAAATTTTTCCTCGGTCTTCAAATCCGTCAGCAGAGCAACAACATCTTCATATCTCAAGAAAAATACCTCAAAGATTGCCTGAAGAAGTTTGGAATGCAAGACTGCAAAGGATACACAATGGCAATGCCAACCAAAAGTCATTTGGGCCCTGACGACAATGGTAAAGAGTTCGATCAAAAGGTATACCGCTCCATGATTGGTTCTTTACTTTACTTATGTGCATCTAGGACAGATATAATGCTTAGCGTTTGCATGTGTGCCCGATTCCAAGCGGCACCAAAGGAGTAGCATCACCTAGCAGTGAAGCGAATACTTCGATATTTGGCTTACACCCCAACAATAGGATTATGGTATCCAAAGGGATCAACATTTGATCTGATTGGATATTCTGATGCTGATTATGCTGGTGACAAGGTTGATCGCAAGTCCACTTCAGGAACATGTCGCTTTCTCGGACGATCTCTTGTCTGTTGGTCTTCAAAGAAGCGAAACTGTGTATCACTCTCCACTACTGAATCTGAATACATTGCTGCTGGATCATGTTGTGCTCAGCTCCTCTGGATGAAGCAAGCTCTCAAGGACTATGGCATCAACAATAATAATGTGCCACTCTTCTACGACAATGAAAGCGCCATCAAGCTTTCCAAGAATCCAGTTCAGCACTCGAAGACAAAGCACATTCAGATCCGTCATCACTTTCTCAGAGATCATGTCAACAAAGAAGATATTGATATCATTCACGTCAACACTGAAGAGCAATTGGCAGATATCTTCCAAAGCCCTTGGATGAGAAAAGGTTTTGCAAGTTGCGGTGTGAGCTAAATATCTTAGAATCCTCAAATGTCCTGCAATCGTACACACATCCTAACGCTTATGCATGTTGATGACTTAGATGTGCAACATACGAAGTAATGTATATCTTCAATCAATGAAGACATACACTCTAAGTGTGAATACATTAACGTGGAATTTGACTTCGGAGCGCCACGATAATTGTGCGTCATGTCTGGGTCTAATACTTCCTATACGGTGGCTAATGCCACCACCAAATTCTTATTGAAGTGTTTCTCTTGGCATCATGGTTGCATAGTCTTCGCATTTGGTTTGTCTTCAACATTGATTTGTCTTCAAGGTTTATCTTCGCAATGCTGAGTTGGTCTTTGTATATACATATATATACATATTTGTGTTCTGTCCTCTACAACATTCACTTATAGCTATTTCTTCAGTCTTGAATCTTTACTGATCTAAGTGAATGTGATCGGACCCTAACCTATTCTGTGCTTCTTCCTCAAATTCTATCTGTTCAAATCATATGCATTCTATTGAAACATGTCAATTGTCTTCTCTGAATCCTTGTCAGCAGAAGACAAAGTGATAAACATTTAAATATGTTTTTAATGCTATTTCCTTATTGCCTGAAAACCAGAGAAGCCGGAACAACCATCCGACAACCCAGGCGTGCGTGGGAACATGGAACAACTTCAATGAGTTGCATGCATGCCACGTGTCTCACAGATGTGAACCGCCAGGGGCACCTGTGTAATTGTGCCGTGCCGCCCTCCTTCTTCTTACAAATACTTCCCCTTGCAGTCAATATCTATTCTTCCACCCTCGCCACCTCGCTCAAACCCTAGCGCCTCCGCTAGCTCGCGTCGACGCCGGAGACGAAGCGCTTAGCTGCCGCGACTTCTTCGACACCGTACTCACGCCGGTCGCGGACCTCGTCCTCTCCGCCACCACTGTAGGTGTCTTCCGCCGCCAAGTTAGGGCATGGTAGATTGAACTGCTCAGCCTCTCTTCCAACCTCGTCTAGCAGTTTGTCTGTGGTAATTAAATCTTACTTTTTACTGCCTTTTTGATCCGTCAAATCCATCCACTTCAACCAAAAGTGGTTTCTTCACTTCCAAATCTGGACATATCTTCACCTGCATCTCATATTATGCCAAGTATATGCACTTATGCTTCATAACTAGTTAGATTCCTCACTTGTATTTATTCATGGATTCATACAAATATGGAACCAACTATCTTCAAATAAGTGAATGTCTTCGCACTATGAGGTCAATGTCTTCTAAACTGATTTATCTTCAAAATCTTCTGAGAATGCATATGACCTCTTCCCCTTCCCTCGTATCGCTAATGCTGTCACAGGTACATGTTCATGGGAGAATCCCTTGGTTCTCATAGTCTGCATTCATTTGCAGAATACTTACAGCGTCACATCAAATCTCCTGAAGCCAGTTCTTGTCTTACCAGCAGACAGAAGCCTTTCACTATGTTGAAGCCAATCAGTTTGAATATTGTGGCTTCAGAAAAATCAGCATGGAAAGGTGGCAGGCAATGCCGTGGCAACACTACACTTGATTTGCCTCCTGATCTATATGAACTATACAAGTCAGATCCTGAGGAAAGTTACACCTAGCGCAAGAACTGGATTCAGTGGATCCGAAGATATTGGGCTGAGCAATGGTTCAAATACAGGTTTGTAACACCTGAATATGCTGAAAAGAATGCCATCAAGTGCCCATGGGGTGACTTTCTATACCGCGGCTTGGTGCCAAAGAGAAAGGCTGAAGCCATTGAGCAAAAGTTCTATCCTTGTATGGCCAGAGTACCACAACCTGAAAATGCCGACCCATCTTCTCTTTTATGGTGTCGTGAAGACAATCTTTTCAAGCGCAACTATCAGTTTGCTAAAGAATCTACTGGGAAGAACCAAAAGGAGTTTGGCCTCAACTTCAACCCTGGCCCCTCCGCTCCAAGACCTGATGGGACTCGTGAAGCTAATGACAACAGAATTGGCCCCTTTGCCAATTTTGACGGGCTTCTGTCTCACATTGCTGCCCAGAGAGCAGCTGTGGAGCAATCTACTGGAGAAGCTGATTCTGATGATGCTCCCTCATGTCCAAAGGAGAAAAGAAGAAGGCAAAAGCTTCAAAGCCATCTGCTTCACCAAAAGCTTCAACCAGGAAACCTATGAATACTGCACCACCTGAATCCAATGTGCAGGCTGAAGATTTATCTTGCGTATCCAAGAGGACCAAGAAGCCATTACCCAAGAAGGCCACTAGGCAACCCCTCACTCCTTTTTCTATTCTGCAACGAGGATGACACCATTGATCTATCCAGCGATGAAGATCTCGGTGATGATGCTCTTGAGATGCTTATCAAGAGCAAGCAAGAGGCAAAAATCTTCAACGATCTGCCCCTCTTTGATGTTGACATTCTGAACAACTTCATTGATGAGTGGTTCGACGACCACCGCATCAGTATTGATGATCTTCAGCTTCCGGTGGACATCAGCGTCTCTTTTCACGGAGCCATTGCTTGTGAGTTGGCCTTGGATCAGAAGATTGTCGAGCTCAAGAACAAAATCGATTATGAGAAGGCTCACTTCAAGAAGAATATGGCCAAGCTTAGCGTGGCAGATGTTCAAATCTTCAAGAAGATGCTGCATGACCTCAAGGAAGAGTTCCACAAGAAGCGCAATGAAGCTAAAGGCTCATGAGAGCACATGAAGTACTTCGCTCAGAAATGCGTTCAAGCACACAATGAAGCTGAGAAGCGCAAAGCTCTTGGGCGCCCTGGCATTTATCCCAGGATGGCTGCCAAACAAAAGAAGCCTGCTGTGACACAAACTGAAGCACCAAGGCAGGAAGAACCTCACATTGTCTTCCCTGCTAGCATGACAGGCTCGAAGTCTAAGGTCACCTCAGCAGCTACAGAGCTGAAGAAGACAAGGGCAGCTGAAGCCGAAGCCAAGAAGCGCAAGCACAAGGATGCATCTGACGATGCCCCTTCCAGGAAAAAGTTGTAGACTAAGGGAACTAAATCTTCAAAGAAAGAGCATGCTGCGGCCTCTCAGCCTCTTATTGTTGAACCCATCTCTGACGCTCCTCTAGCTACCACCAACCAAGATCGACGTGTTGGGATCCACCAGCCTGCTTCCACAGAGGCTCATGAAGATGAACAAGTTCCAGCTGTTGACCCCAATGCAGCTGAAGACATTGGTCATGAAGACAATGTTATTGATGATGAAGTCCTTCCTCAACTCGAGCACCAGTTGCTATCATCGCCTGCTCCAACTAGGAGTGAATACATTAGCATTGGTTGTTGTCCATTGACGCCAATCGCTCAAGATGATTCATGGGCTGAGCACCCACAAGAAGAAACCCCTGTTCAAGATGAGACACCCCATACTCCACCAGCACAAGTTACCAATCCGGTACTCAATGACGACAACTACATGGAGACCACTCCATCTCCAAAGGCATCGCCCGTGTTTCAACAGTTTCACAAAGGTCCCAGGCCATCTGTCTCCATGTACACCATCCCAGAAGAAGATTCACAACAGTCCAGTTCAGTGGCACGTCAAGTGTTCCCTGAAGAGAATCCTTCTGTGACGGTTCCAGCGTCTGAAGCTAAAGCTGCTGTCGGTGTCAAAACCAGCGGATCTTGGGTAGGGGGTCCCGAACTGTGCGTCTAGGCGGATGGTAACAGGAGACAAGGGACACGATGTTTTTACCCAGGTTCGGGCCCTCTCGATGGAGGTAAAACCCTACTCCTGCTTGATTGATATTGATGATGTGGGTAGTACAAGAGTGGATCTACCACGAGATCAAGGAGGCTAAACCCTAGAAGCTAGCCTATGGTATGATTGTTGTAATGGTTGTCTTGTCCTACGGACTAAAACCCTCCGGTTTATATAGACACCGGAGAGGGCTAGGGTTACACAGAGTCGGTTACAATGGTAGGAGATCTACATATCCGTATCGCCAAGCTTGCCTTCCACGCCAAGGAAAGTCCCATCCGGACACGAGACGGAGTCTTCAATCTTGTATCTTCGTAGTCTTGGAGTCCGGCAGACGATGATAGTCCGGCTGTCCGGACACCCCCTAGTCCAGGACTCCCTCAGTAGCCCCCAAACCAGGCTTCAATGACGATAAGTCTAGCGCGTATATAGTCTTCGGCGTTGTGAGGCGGGTTCTCCTCCAAATTCCGTGTGTTTGCCGAACAGTGTCCGGCTTCCTTATCAATGTTGCGCTTCTTGGCTTCCACGCCCAATAATGGCCATCTTCCACGCGTCGCACGAATGCGAAAAGCCAGGGTATCTTTTATGTTTTACCCCCTAGCTGTGCAAATAATCTGCCTACAAGAGAGGCGAGAATCCAGATCCAAATCACATTATCCTCCTTCCACGAGTACTCATCGAAGCGCTTCTGACCAAGAATCCATTCCATCATGGACCGTCGATGCGGCTCCTCTTCTCGCGCTCCCAGCCCTCTGCTGGGAGATTGGGGGAGATGTTCTGTCCCACACAATGAGCTGGTGACGCTCCAAGCGAAGGGATATCTCCCTCCGGCCTTCATGGTTCTGGTTCGGGCCGGGTTGGCCACCTACCAAGGTGGGAAGCAAGCGGAGGCTACCCCAAGTCCCAACAAAGGGGAGCGGGTGTGCTTCGTCCCCTATCTGATAAGGGGACTCGGATTTCCTATACATCCGTTCCTCCACGGGCTCCTGGAGTTTTACGGACTCCAGCTCCATCACCTTACGCCCGCTTCTATCCTGCATATTGCGGGTTACGTAGCTCTTTGTGAGCTGTTCCTGGGCGTTGAGCCCCATTTTGCACTGTGGAAGAGGTTGTTCTGCCTTGTACCCCGCTCTCACGAGGGGTCCATATATCAAGTGGGCGGTGCCGAAATATGGCGCATCGCCGGGACCGGATATCCATCCGGAACCCCTAAGAAGGCGTCCGAAGACTGGCCTTCAGAATGGTTTTATATAGAAGACGCTCCGCTACCGGACCCTGTTCGGATCGGCCTCCCGGAGTTCAATAATGCTCCTCTGAAGAAACGCCTTAGTTGGCGTGCGCGGAGCCCCCAACTGGAGGAAGACAAGAGCGTCCATTACTTGATGGGCCGGATAAGATTGCTGGCCCATTCCGGGTTGACCATGATTGGAGTCATGGCAATATGCATTATGCGGGGGGTGCAACCACTACAATACAGGGGCCACCCCATGTGGGATTTCAACGGGGAGGACGATGCCACCCGTCATGGCCGCAAAGGGCCGGGTTCGGCCGAGGACCTGGCGAAGATCCTGTCCGGCCTGTACAAGGGGGAGAAGGAGGACTTCCTCCAGACGAACCCGTTGAATGGGTTCTCCATGAATAACCCTCGGCGCTGGGTAAGCGAACACTTAACATGCCCGACCCATGCTTTCAAAGTTTAAGTTTCTCATATTATGCTTTTTTCGATGCAGGAGCTGCGCCGTGATGTGGAGGACATGCTAAGTCCAGCTCCGCAACCCGAGGATCCAGAGAGATCCTAGGATCCGGCCTCCAAAGAGGATCCAGACATAAAGGTGGAGCTAATCGACGGGGTGTTCCACCAGCTCAGCATGGATAATGCTTTAGTCGCCATTACGGCTGACTACCCCGGACTATATCCGGCTTCCCAGGTGATTGTGACCGAAGTCGCGACACCATTATTTCCTCCTTGCTCATCTCTGACGTTTGCATACGATGGTGTTTTGCAGGAAGCGCCTTTAAGGCGGGAAGCCGAGCCCACGGCGGCTGACCAACAAAGGCCAATCCGGACCAGTAGGCGAAAGAGGAGCGCGGCGCGGATTGAAACGTCGCCGCAAAGGTATAGCTCACAGTTCATTATTTGGAGCAACGTTCCTAGGAAGCGTTTGAGTGCTCATGACTTTTGTAGGAGAAAAAGCGCCCGCCGGACTGTGGGCGTAGAGGTTTCCAATCCAAGCTCTACCAGCCAGGCTCCAGCACCTGGTTTGGAGGGGGAGGCAAGCACAAGGCGCAAGCCGGACACTCCTCCAACGGAGGATGCCAACAGACTGTCCGCCACCAAGTCTGAGGTGGAGAGCGCCATGAACCACAGGCGCCGCCGGACAGTATTTCGTGACGCGTGCTTCTCCCCTAAGGTGCTGAATGCCTTTAACGCGGGGGATGCGCACCTCCGTGCTGCTCAAGATGGTTTTACCAGAGCCACGGAGCAGTATGTAAAAGACATACGGATAAGAGAATTTGATAGTTGTATATGCCAGTAGCCCCCGAGACTTAAAGTAGTTATATTAACTGATTTAAGGATCATTTGAAACGCAGGATCTTACGGAGAAGAATACCCAACTGTCTTAGGAGCTGCAAGAGTGCAAGGCCCAACTCGAGGCCGCACTTGCTGCCGTAGGAGGAAACACAGAGACCCCTCCAGTTAACACATTATTTTAAAAACATAAGCGGTGTGCGGCGTGTGCGCAAGTCTGATAATGACATTGCAGGTGCTGTCGGACAAGATCCGGACAGGCAAGAATTACTGCAGAATCACTGAAGGCCGGCGAGAGGGTGCTGAATAGAGTGCAGCAGGAAAGGAACAAGCTCCAGGATGCCCACGCCCAGCTCAGAGAAGAGCTGAAAGGTGTTCGGGCCGAGCTGTCTGGCTCCGTTAAGGAGAATCAGCGGCTTCGTCGCGGCATCTATAGTAAGTGCTTG
Organism: Triticum timopheevii; assembly: GCA_963921465.1. Lineage (NCBI taxonomy): Eukaryota > Viridiplantae > Streptophyta > Magnoliopsida > Poales > Poaceae > Triticum > Triticum timopheevii. Next base: position 500,454,029 of record OY997266.1, on the reverse strand, counting down.
AGCGAACTCCTTTGAAAAGAAGAGTTCGGCGAGGAAGTCAATTGACAAAATATGTCTGTAGGTATACTCACAGGTCGCCCTACAGAGGAGATGCCCGTATCGATGGGTGATCAACTTCCCGAACTGTTGCAGCTGCTCGAACTAGTTCAACAGGCAATGAGCGGCGGCGTCCGGGCTTTATGGCCGGCCCTCTCCCTACCTGAAGGCTTTGGGGAGCTTGCAAAGAAGCTTCAGGGAGTGCGGCAGTGCTTCCGTTTATGGAAGATTTCTGCCTACCGCCAAGGTGCCAGGGAGGCTTGGGCCATGGTGAAGACGCGGTACTAGAAGGCGGATCCCAACCACATGGCCGAGGTCGGACCTGTGGGGCCCGATGGGAAGGAGATCCCTGTGAGTTTAGTATACGGCCAAGTAGAGTTTGCCGCTAAATTTTCCTACGGGACTGTAAATTAGACAGCCTGTTAGACGAGATTGAGGAGGAATACAGTCAATAGATTTGACAATGTAATTTAAAATGACATGTGAAATGCCTTCTAGCCGGATTGTAGATCGTTTGTCTTTGCCGACCTTTTCGCTTCAACCTCGGGACCCTAGAGTCCAGAGTGTGTTCGAATACCTTCTCGGTTAAGAAACAACCGGGGTATGCATGGAGACCAGGCGTAGGGGTCATGAGTGCTTTATCAGACAAGTGCCCAACTAGTTATGTTATATTACATGGTTAGTAAGAAACATCTTCCAGGGAGAATAGTTCCGTTAAGGGTTCCTTTCCCTGGGAGGCATGCCCTAAAGTGCATGTCCGGACTGCGAAAAGAGCAGAAAAACATCTGGGGGCAGATAAATAAGTAGGTAAAAAAATCATCTTTCAGGTCACCAACCGAATATTCCCTTAAGAATGCTAGCTTTCGGCTTCACCCAGTCTGAGGTACACATTCGGCTGACCCGGCAGTAACAATCGCAGAGGTGCTCCCTTTACCTCCTAGCCGAACAATCGGGAACATAGGGGTAAGCACAGGAGCCAGGCAACCCAGCTTGGCCAAAACTTAAGTCATATCGATGCATATAATGGTGAATAAAAGGTACATGTGGAAGCTTGACACATGTGCTGGGCATGAAGCCCTTATAATTAGGCTTCTTGTAAAGAAGCCCCCAGGTATAATGAGTGCGGATGGCACATCAAGTGTGTGCGAAAAATGTGCAAGTAGGCCCTTAAGGGATTTTTAGGAAAATGGTTGAGAGAAGAAAGAGAAACAAAAGACAGCTGAAGAGTAAAAAATTTGGACGGGGGAAGGGGACGAACTCTTAGTCCGGCACTAGGCCTAGAATCTTCGGAGGCAGGCTGCGTTCCATGGGTTCGGCTCGAGTCGGTTGTCCGACGCATTTCATAGGCGGTATGCTCCGCCGGTCAGGACTTGATCGATAATGAAGGGGCCCTCCCATTTGGGCTTGAGTTTGTCCTTTTTCTTGTCCGGCAGGCGTAGAACTAGTTCGCCAACGTTGTAGGTTTTGGCTCGTACTTCTCTGCTTTGATATCTTCGAGCCTGCTGCTGATAGAATGCGGAACGAGCCTTGGCGACGTCGCATTCTTCCTCCAATGCGTCCAAGCTGTCCTGCCGGTCCAGCTCGGCTTCTCTTTCTTCGTACATGCGCACTTAAGGTGAGTCATGCATGATGTCGCAGGGCAGAACTGCCTCTGCGCCGTATACCATAAAGAATGGTGTGAATCCGATAGTACGGTAGGGCGTTGTCCGCAGCCCCCAGAGTACAGAGTCGAGCTCCTCTACCCAGTGCGTGTCAGATTTCGTAAGGGACCGCACTAGTCTGGGTTTGATGCCGCTCATTATTAGACCATTTGCTCGTTCCACTTGACCATTGGTTTGAGGGTGATAGACTGAAGCTTAATCGAGCTTAATGCCCATATTTTTGCACCATGATTTAACCTCGTCGGCCGTGAAGTTCGTGTCGTTATCGGTGATGATGCTGTGGGGGATACCATAACGGTGTACTACCCCGGAGATAAAGTCTATCACTGGTCCGGACTCTGCCGTTTTGACTGGCTTGGCCTCTATCCATTTGGTGAATTTGTCCACCATGACCAATAGGTACCTTTGCTTGTGGGTTCCCCCTTTAAGGGGTCCAACCATGTCAAGCCCCCAGACCGCGAACGGCCAGGTAATGGGTATAGTTTTGAGGGCGGTGGGTGGCATATGGCTCTGATTAGCGAAGAGCTGACAACCGACGCATCTTTGGACTAAGTCCTGAGCATCTGCCCGGGCCATCGGCCAATAAAATCCTGTACGGAATGCCTTTCCTACAAGGGCCCGAGCTACTGCGCGGTGTCCGCCTAGTCCGGCATGAATTTCAGCCAGAAGGTTTCGCCCTTCCTCTTCAGAGATACACCTTTGAAGGACTCCGGTTGTGCTTTTCTTGTAAAGTTCTCCCTCATGGACCTTGTAGGCTTTAGATCGCCGGACTATGCGGCGGGCCTCATTTTGGTCTTCGGGAAGTTCCTGCCTAAGCAAGTAAGCTAGGAATGGTTCTGTCCACGGGGCGATTACTGCCATTATGTCGTGGGCTGAAGGTGTTATTTCGGCTGAATCGCCGGTTATGTCAGATTGCTCTGTGTCGGTTGGTGCGGCTGTTTCCGGTTTGTTATTTCCGGACTCCTCTTCCCAGTACGGATGGCTTAAAGAGCCATTCCAGGAAGATGTTTGGAGGGACAGCGTTACGTTTTGCGCTGATGCGTGCCAATATGTCGGCTGCTTGGTTATTATCCCGGGCTACGTGATGGAATTCAAGTCCTTCAAACCGAGCTGACATTTTTAGGACAGCGTTGCGATATGCTGCCATTTTCGGATGCTTGGCATCAAAGTCTCCATTTATTTGGGATATTGCAAGGTTTGAATCCCCGCGCACCTCTAGGCGTTGAATGCCCATGGAGATTGCCATCCGGAGGCCATGTAAAAGGGCCTCGTATTCGGCTGCGTTATTGGAGTCTGTGTACATTATCTGAAGTACGTATTGGACTGTGTCTCCGGTTGGGGACGTCAATACGACGCCAGCCCCCAATCCGGCCAACATTTTAGAGCCGTCGAAGTGCATAATCCAATGGGAGTATGCGCCGTACTCTTTAGGGAGTTCGGCTTCGGTCCATTCAGCGACAAAGTCAGCTAAAACTTGTGACTTTATAGCTCGCCGAGGTTTGTAAGTTATATTGAATGGTAAGAGCTCAATGGCCCATTTTGCAATCCTGCCCATCGCGTCGCGGTTGTTTATAATGTCATTGAGGGGTACTTCGGAGGCCACTGTTATCGAACACTCTTGAAAGTAGTGTCGGAGCTTCCGGGATGCCATAAACACCGCGTACGCTATCTTTTGATAGTGCAGGTAACGGGACTTGCAGGGGGTTAACAGAGTGGATACGTAGTACACTGGTTTTTGAAGAGGGAATTTATGCCCTTCTGTCTCTCGTTCGACTACTAGTACCGCGCTTACAACTTGATGTGTTGCCGCGATGTATAACAACATTGGTTCGCCCAGGTTGGGCGCAGCCAGGACCGGATTTGTTGCCAATATGTCTTTTATTTCTTCGAGTCCGGTAGTGGCAGCATCCGTCCACTCGAAGTGTTCGGTGCGCCTAAGGAGGCGATAGAGGGGCAATGCCTTTTCTCCTAGACGGGAGATAAAGCGGCTTAGAGCTGCCACGCATCCAGTCAATTTTTGTATTTGTTTGAGGTCCTTTGGGATATCCAGCTGTGACAGAGCTCAGATCTTGGCTGGGTTCGCTTCGATTCCTCTGCCGGATACAATGAAGCCCAGGAGCTTTCCGGCTGGTATGCCGAAAACGCATTTTTCCGGATTCAGCTTGATGTCATATGCTCTGAGGTTTTCGAATGTGAGCCTCAAGTCGTCTACTAGAGTTTCGACGTGTTTGGTTTTGACGACTACGTCGTCTACGTATGCCTCTACTGTTTTGCCGATCTGGGTGGCCAGACATGTTTGAATCATGCGCTGATATGTTGCGCCGGCATTTTTAAGTCCGAAGGGCATCGTGTTGAAGTAGAATGGTCCGTATGGAGTGATGAATGCCGTTGCGGCTTGGTCCGCTTCTGCCATCTTGATTTGATGGTAGCCGGAGTATGCGTCGAGGAAGCACAATGAATCGTGTCCTGCGGTAGCATCGATTATCTGGTCGATGCGAGGGAGGGGGAAGGGATCCTTTGGGCAAGCCTTGTTGAGGTCTTTAAAATCGACACATAGGCGCCAGGATTTGTCCTTCTTTGGTACCATTACTAGGTTTGCTAGCCAATCCGGATGTTTAATATCTCTGATGAATCCGGCTTCCAATAGTTTGGCTAGCTCTCTCCCATTGCCTGTCTTTTGGGCTCGGAAAATCGTTGAAGAGCCTGTTTGACTGGCTTGAATCCTTTTAGGATGTTTAGGCTGTGTTCTGCCAATCTGCGTGGGATTCCGGGCATATCCGAAGGGTGCCAGGCGAAAATGTCCCAATTTTCCCGAAGGAATTCTCGCAGTGCGGCGTCTACATCAGGGTTCAACTGTGCCCCGATGGAAGCCATTTTTGTCAGGTCCGTTGGATGGACCTGGAATTTTACTATTTCGTCCGCTGGTTTAAAGGAGGTGGACTTGGATCTCTTATCGAGTATCACATCGTCTCTATTCACAGTAGAGCGTAGCGCGGTAAGTTCTTCCGCCGCTAGGGCTTCGGATAGTGCCTCCAGGGCTAATGCGGCTGTCTTGTTTTCGGCGCGGAGTGCTATGTCCGGATCACTAGCGAGAGTGATTATTCCACCGGGCCCAGGCATTTTGAGCTTCATGTACCCGTAATGGGGTATAGCTTGAAAAATTGTGAATGCCTCTCGTCCTAATATAGCATGATATCCGCTGTTGAACGGGGCCACCTGGAACGTGACTTCTTCGGATCTTTAATTGTCCGGCGAGCCGAACACCACATCGAGTGTGATTTTTCTGGTGCAGCGCGCTTCCCGGCTAGGGATTATTCCTCTGAAGGTTGTGCTGCTTCGCTCAATGCGGCTCCAGTCTATTTCCATTTTTTGAAGAGTTTCCTCGTAGATGAGGTTTAATCTGCTGCCGCCATCCATGAGGACCTTTGTAAGTCGAAAGCCATCCACTATTGGACTGAGTACCAGTGCGGCTGGTGCTCGGGCTGTTCGGAATTTAGGTTCGTCGCTGGCGTTGAAGGTGATGGCTGTGTCGCTCCATGGTTTGTTGTTGCTACTTGGTAGACTTCGGCGAGGCTGTGGATTGTTCATTTCCGCATATTATTTGATGCGAAAGTCTTGAAGACTATTGATACCATACCGGTATTGTTGGAGTGGTTTTTCGGGGCTAGAAGCTCCTCGCCACTTTTGGCCACCTGTCATAATATCCAACATGCCCGAAGGCTATGTGTTGGGATGGCGCCCTCTGTACTATGAATTTTACAGGGTCCGCTAAGCCATCCCTCTAGTACGGTTCTGTGCCCTTTATGGGGTTTTGGCTTTTTGGTTTTTGTATCTGGTGCCTGAGTGTAATGCACCCTTTTGTTGCGGACTAGGGTTGGGGCCGGATTGTCCCAAAACTTATTTTCGGTTTTCCGGAAACTCTCCATCACACAGTACTTTCGTACTATGGACGCCAGGTCGGCGAAGCGTGTAATTTCGCGACGGCTGACGGCGTTCAAGATTCCCTCGTCCGTGCAATTATTGCAAAAAATTGAGATTGCGTTTTCCTCTCGGCAGTCCTTTATCCTGTCCATAACCAGGAGGAATCTGGCCTAGTAGTGATGCACTGTTTCAGCGGGCTCTTGCCGGATTAGAGATAGATCGCATATGTCTGGGCGGGTGGGTGGAATTAAGTCCGGAACCCTACCCATCTCAAGGCTCAAAGGCCGAGAAGTTTCCAAATTTGGAAGCTTGGATTGCTGGACGTTGTCCAACGAGTCCGGTCCGATGCCTGACTTTAAGTTCGGCACTTGATCGAAGTCCGTCCCCCCGCGGGAATCCGGCATGGAGGGTTCGGAAGCCCGGACATGACTAGTTTTCAATACAGGAGAAGAGTCGCCGCATTGTTCCTCGACCACTGCAACGTCGTGGGTAACCTGGGGAGAGTTAATCTCTCTCAGATCAGTTTTAAGCCCAATCTGATTGTAGTCTGTAGCGACTCCCAGGGCGGCGATGCGATCCAAGAGCTCGTTTACGGACGAGAGCTCTATTGGATCCAGCCGCTCAGCGAATTCCGAGCTGACGTGAAGATTGCTTTTGACGACTTGAGAGGTCATTGTCGAAGCAGTGGCCGGACAGGCGGTCATAAGAAAACCACCTAGCCGGATAGTTTGGCCGGCGGCCAAGGCTCCTTTGGCGAAAATACCGTCCTTGAAGACGGGAGGAGGCATCCTTCCTATCGGTGACGGCACAGAGGAACTCTCAATGAAAGCACCAATGTCGGTGTCAAAACCGGCGGATCTCGGGTAGGGGGTCCCGAACTGTGCGTCTAGGCGGATGGTAACAGGAGACAAGGGACACGATGTTTTTACCCAGGTTCGGACCCTCTCGATGGAGGTAAAACCCTACTCTTGCTTGATTGATATTGATGATGTGGGTAGTACAAGAGTGGATCTACCACGAGATCAAGGAGGCTAAACCATAGAAGCTAGCCTATGGTATGATTGTTGTAATGGTTGTCTTGTCCTACGGACTAAAACCCTCCGGTTTATATAGACACCGGAGAGGGCTAGGGTTACACAGAGTCGGTTACAATGGTAGGAGATCTACATATCCGTATCGCCAAGCTTGCCTTCCACGCCAAGGAAAGTCCCATCCGGACACGGGACGGAGTCTTCAATCTTGTATCTTCGTAGTCTTGGAGTCCGGCGGACGATGATAGTCCGGTTGTCCGGACACCCCCTAGTCCAGGACTCCCTCAGCTACTGAAGACATTCCGGCTGCATCAGCCAAAGAAGACGAAAGAAGAGAAGAAAGAGAAAGAGTTGCCACACGCCCTGCCACAGACCAAGTCATTCTCGAGGAGAATGTGATTGTACCAGACCCTCCGGTTCTGCAACAAACGGAGGTCAGACACACTGAGGCTGCCACAAACATTGCTACTGGCGCCAATGACGTTGTCATGGCCGAAGACAATGTGGAGCCTAAAGCTAATGGGGTGCCTGAAGCCACTGTGAATGCTGAAGCCCCTGTACCACCACCAAGACCTCACACAATTGAACAGGCCTACAATCACGGCCAGCTTGTCACAGTGAGATGGCCCATTTTGGTTCCTCCCACAGCTCCCGGACCACAATATGACTATCATGTGGAGCAGCGACCACAAGTTCGGAAGCCAAAGCCTAGGCTGCCAAGGCTTCCAGGTGCTGCTACATCACTAGAATCTTTCAGTGTCACCAGCTTCAGAGCACACAATACATTCTTTGACAGTGCAAGAACCCATACTCGAAGCCAAAGATCTCTTCCGATCTCTTTTGGAGCCATGAACAACGCAGCTAGTACTCATGTATCCTCTACAATCAAGAGAGAAATTTTCCTCACACGCGTCTTGATTGTGAAGCTTTTGCTGGGCTGCCCTGCCTTGAAGAAGCACTGGACTGCTTTCGGGATGCTGGTCTTCTGCAATTTGTCACTGCCAAAGAGCACTGGAATGAAGAGTTTCTACTGCAGTTCTATGCTACTCTTCACATTCGTGACTACAACAGGGATCTGAAGACATGGATCCTCGAGTGGATGACAGGAGATGTGCACCATGAAGCCAAAGCTCAAGACATCATCGAGCTTACCTCCCTGCCTACTCTAGGTGAATTGTATGGGCCTGGTTGTCAGCGTCACAGAGAAGAACTGCAGAGTATTTTTCAGAGGCCTGAACCCAATATGAGTCGGATGCTCAGCATGATGAAGCCATTGCCTCAAGATGCAGAATATCCCAATGAATTCTTCGTCAAGGATCTCGAGTACTTGCCCCGCACAGCCTATCATATACTGAGGCGTACTCTATGGCCAATCAAGGGACATTCTTCCGAAGCCAAACTTGAAGGAGCCATGAAGACTTTGGTATTTTATATTGTCAATGGCATCAGATTCAACTCCCAGGATTTTTTCATCAGACAACTTGCTGCATCTGGGATTGATCTATTTGGCCTGAAGTTTTATGCTCCATGGGTGATGCGCCTGATCAAACTCCATTCTTCTGTCAACTATCAGCCCTCAGCTCGCAACCATCTTTTCTTTTTGCCTGAGGTTGATATGTCCGTTGAAGCCATCTACCCCGAGCCTGCTAAGGAGCCTCTATATCTTCATAATGTTGGTCATCAAAGCTTCACGCAACCAATAGAAGGAATTCATGTCCCAATGCTGCAACACCTGCTTATCCTCTGGCTGGCAATGTGCGTATGCCTCATCGTGCCAATACCGAAGCCATTGCTAGTACAATTGCCCAAAGGCCTCGAAAGTGTTCTGGTGTACTCAATGACCGAGACCTGCTTGTGGCCTTACACCAGAAGCGGGACAAGCACCATGACTGGCTAAAGCATCAGATGCAGAGTCTCTTGGTGGATGTCAATCGCATTCGAAACCTGGCCACCAAGAACTCATTTGTTGCCCATGAAACCTCTCGGCGGTCCTGGAAGACCCTCACCCTACTATGTCCTCAAGACGATCTTCGTGAAGATGTCTTCACCAAGGGCTTCAAGTTTGATTCTAGGCCTCCACAAAATGCAAGATGGCACCGCACTCCTTCACTTGAAGATTCTGAATATTCATCTTCGGTTGCAACTGTTGTTGCGAATGTCATCGATGAAGAAGACGACACCACTTCACCGACCATGGCTACACTGCATCTTGACACTGCACCAGGCCCTTCTGCACCACCAAACTCCAATGTCAACCCTGCTCAAGCTTCTGCTCCTTCTGGGAACGAGTAGATGCTCTATGTCTTCAAACCTTTTTGGTCATTACTGACAAAAGGAGGAGAAGCATATGAGTTGATAGTCTTCAAGCGAGTCCTTATGGGTGGTTGCATTATTTTGCCAAGTATTTACAACTCTCATCTTTTGATACATTTGGTTCTTTGAGTTGTAACACTTAAACTTGATGGTCGTCTGCTACTTTTTCTACTACTCTGTGATGCGATGATAAATTCCGCATGGAGTCATTCTGCAGACGTCCATTTTCCATTATGCATATCATTATCTTCATTATCTTTCTATATGCATTATGCATTGTCTTCACACTTTGAAGATGGCATCCACAAAGCAAAACTTGCCATGTGCATTTGCATTCAAAAGAAAATCATTTATATGCACATCTTTAGGGGGAGCCTCGTCATATGTATGAAGACAATACTCACAACATTGAACTTTCACATACTTTTATCCCCGTTGAAACCTTCAACCAGTTTGTCATCAATCACCAAAAAGGGGGAGATTGTAAGTGCATCTAGTGCCGCCCCTAGTTGGTTTTGGAGTAATTGACGACAAACTTGGTTGAGGGACTAATGTGTTTGTGAGAATTGTAGGATAACACAGGTAGTAGTCCCATATTGATTCGGTTTACCTACCAGAGATGACCCCTAAAATTGTGTGAAGACACTGAAGACAATGGTGGTCTGTGAAGATATTCACATTGAAGACTATGACATGAGAAGACATCGCATGAAGACTATGGAGTACGAAGACATAGTTGTTTCGTAGTTTCCTTTTCTTCTTTGTTGAGTCATAGGATCCACCGTACTGTTAAGTCGGGTCCAAGTGAACAAAGTCAGAGTGACTGAAGTGATGCTCAACCAAATCCTATGTCTTCGAGAGAAGACAATGAGAGCAAATCTTATCCAGAGCTGGATGAGTCAGCTTTACTTGTAGCCCAAGTCAAGATGTCGTGTGTGTTTAAAATCTGACCGTGGGACACGTGTCAGTTCCTTAGTGACCCAGGGTCATTTTGGACAAATCAGGTCGGGTTGCCTCCTGGCTATAAATAGCCCACCCCTACACCATAAATCGGTGGCTGCTCAGAGTTAGTGCACGGCTTTTGTCATTTGAGAGCAACCCACCTCTGAAGCATTTGAGAGAGTAATCCTTGCGAGGACAAAGCCCAAAACACCCAGAGCCAAAGAGTGTTAGGCATCACTGAAGTCTTTATGTCCGCGTGATCTGAAGACTTATTACACCTGAGGATTGTGAATCCTCTAGCCGGTTAGGCGTCGCATTCTGAGCATCCAAGAGTCATTGTGGATTGCCAGTGAACGAAGTCTGTGAAGGTTTGGAAGTCTACCTTGAAGACTTACCAGAGTGATTGGACGAGGACTAAGTGTCCTTAGCTCAAGGGGAATAAGGTGAAGACGCGGTCTTCTGAGTTAAATCTCAGCCTCCCTAACTAGATGTACAGTTGTCACAGCAACTGGAACTGGTCCAACAAATCCTTGTCCCCTCCAAGCAACTGGTTCTATCCTTCACCTCTCTTTACTTACAGTTTGTCTTCGCGAAGTCATTTCCCACTCGTCTGATCTGATTGACTTCACATAGTGAAGACTATTTACTGTTTGGCTTCATACTATCTTCCATCCTGATCCTTACTACCTAGCTGCTGATAGTCTTCGTGCTTTCACTTCATTGCTTACTTGACTATGGCCTTTCTAGTGTAGTCTACCTTCCGCTGCATATCAATAGGTTCATTTCTATTGTTTGTCTTCAAAGCACCCGTGTTTTGAAGACTTTCATAAAAATCACCTATTCACCCCCACTCTAGTCGAATACTAGCACTTTCAGTTGGGTTGACCGGCTTGTAGTATTTCAAAATTTAAGTTCATGTGTTCTGTGAGTGCGTGCTAGTCTCTTTCCAGGTTTGCTCAGCAGGGGCTTCATGGCCTCTGATTTCCAAGTGTCAAGACCTCGATAACCCTTTATATGGCACATTTGTTAATTAGGGCAAGTCCTACACTGAGAAGTTCTCCAATGCTACTGACATTTTTTGTATATACCTCAACTAAGGTATAATTTACATCAACAACAACGAGCTGTTTTAGAACGCACATACATTTTAAGGAGAGAAGCGTTGTTCAAAAATGCAAATCTGGCATCACTTCAGATTGGGCGTCAATAACATCCATCTTAAAAGAAAATGATTATGCTACGTCCACAATAAGGATGTGATCTCCATGTTTAACAGGGTTATATATAGGTGCAAAGGTTGTACCATCTGCCATCACTTTTCTCAATGCTTCATATTTTGATATTTTCCAACTCAATAGTGCAGAGTGCGTGTCATATTCTCCGACTATATTGCATGTGCATTTCTGCATGTACATTGCATGCATGGTGCTAAGCAAACCAAACCAAATCTTCTCACTTCTTGTAATCCACACAAAATAATGTTCTAAAGCCGAAAGAGTTACAAAGACAAACCTATAGTTAGTTTCATAACTAAATCCTCTAGCCACAACCAGTCTAGTACTACCAATGTACGATGCTAAAAATATTGAGTACTAAAGACCATTGTATCAGATTGCACAAAGCAACAATTTATTCAGGTGACCCTGTACTCTCACCTTGCTCTACAACCAATTTGCTGACTGGTACATATTTACTGGTAGAAGTGCAAGGGCGTTAGGAGGTTCACTATATTTTAATGGTAGCTCTAAACAACACCATCCTTCTCCGTTATCTCTGCGTCCCTCTGCTCGATCAATTCCAGCGACTAGCACTTGTCCAGCTCCGAGATTTCTACTTTGAGATGCTCAACATGGCCATACTTTGCAATCTGCGCCATCAGCAACACCAAGTGGTCTGTGTAGGAAGATTAATGTGCACATGACATCCGGCGTTCCCAATCTAGAGCTGAGAGCCGAAGAGGCCACCCTGGATGTGTCGGCCGCCAGCCGCCAGCACGAGAGGAGGGTCACACTCCTCCTGTTGTGTGCACGCTAGGAAGAAGGCACACACATTTTCCCGTGACCCCCTGCCCGGTGTCAACGACCTCGGCGTCCGTGGCTGCGGCACGAGGACAGATCCGCCGCTATGGCTTGACGGTGAGCCGGTGAGACCCTCCGCCCTCTGATACGTCTCCAACGTATCTATAATTTTTTATTGTTCCATGCTATTATATTATCATTCTTGGATGTTTTACAATCATTTTATAGTCATTTTATATCATTTTTGGGTACTAACCTATTGACATAGTGCCCAGTACCAGTTGTTGTTTTCTGTATTTTTTTACATTGCAGGAAATCAATATCAAACAGAGTCCAAATGTAGCGAAACTTCTTGAGGATTTTTTTGGGGCAGAAGACATCTAGTGGGCCAGGAAAGCACCTGGGGGTGCCCCGAGGGGGGCAGCACCCACCAGGGCGCGCCTGGGGGCCCAGGCGCCCCTAGGTGGGTTGTGCCCACCTCAAGTGCCCCCTGAACTGCCTCTTTGCTCTATAAATACCCCAATATTCCAGAAACCCTAGGGCAGTCGACGAAAATCAATTCCAGCCGCCGCAGAGTCCAGAACCACAAGATCCAATCTAGACACCATCACGGAGGGGTTCACCACTTCCATCGGTGCCTCTCCGATGATGCGTGAGTAGTTCCTTGTAGACCTACAGGTCCGTAGTTAGTAGCTAGATGACTTCCTTTCTCTCTTGATTATCAATACAATGGTCTCTTGGAGATCCTTATGATGTAAGCCTTTTTGCGGTGTTTGTTGGGATCCGATGAACTTTGAGTTTATGATCATATCTATGTTTTTATCCATGAAAGTTATTTGAGTCTTCTTTGATCTTTTATATGCATGATTGATTATAGCCTCGTATTTCTTGTCCAATATTTGGGTTTTGTTTGGCCAACTTGATCTATTTATCTTGCAATGGGAAGAGGTACTTTGTGATGGGTTCGATCTTACGGTGCTTGATCCCAGTGAGAGAAGGGGAAACGACACGTATGTATTGTTGTTATTAAGGATAATAAGATGGGGTCTATTTCTACATAAACTAGATGATAACCCGCGCTTTGCTGTGGGAATTTGTAGCATTGTATAGAAGGAGGATTGTGCAGTGAAAAATAATAAAAATGAAAAAAGAAATACATATTATACATGTCTACTTGAACTTTTGATGGTATGATATAGAAAATAAAAAAATCAGTATATTGTGAATATCTCCATGTACACGTAATTAGAATACATTACTTTTTCTATGGTGAATTTTAAATGCACCGCTAATATGGAAAAATGAACATATAATTTGTGGAGAATTTCTCTGAAAACATGCCCACGTACAGTCTAGAACATGATGATTCTGTGAAAGCAAAGGCCAAGCTAGACCCAATACAAAGCCCAGAAGTCCAAAGCATAGCTTGAGGCGAGACAAAACCATGAAGCCTAGCTTGAGGGCAAACACAAATGATTGTTGAATTATAATTAAGTTTATTAGACAAACCTTTCAAAAGAGAAACCATAAAATATGCAGAAGTCTAATAGCAACACATGCATACATCTTAGAATTTTTACATGACATTAATCCACATATGAATCGCAATACATGTCCTCCAACCACAAACAATCTCTAAAAAATTAAAAAGAACATGTGTAAACAATAATACACATTATAATCGGACAACAAATATGCATCTCTTCCACTAAAAAACGCAAATACACATCTTATTCTTTGTCACATCAGGTGATGTCCATGCCTTGAGGGGAAAACACAGAAGTGGAGATCCGTTCAAAAATCTTATGAGACGATGGGGATCCGGCTGAGACGCTACTTCCTGCTCCTACCTTGACGACTGAGATGTTCAATTGGGATCCCGCGGTCCTGTGCATGGTCGGCATCGGGACAGATTCCATCAATGCCGTCAAACTTCACCTGGGGAATGGAAGCTTCCAACCAACCAACCAACTTAAAAGAAATGTACATATCATAGAAGATAGACTGGAAAGAGAGCCCCCACCTCTAGAGCATGTGATGTTTAAGGAGGATGCAGATGATGGCAGGCGTGGTTCACTGAGAGGTTGGGTGGATATAGGGGCATATGGCTTGGGTTTGCACTCCTGGATAGGCTCAACACATAGTTCTCTTGCAACAACTTAGGTGGAGAGTGGCATATATAAATAGGAGAGAAGAAGAATCCAGAAGACCTTGGTGGAGATTTATTGATGCATGGAGATGAAAATAACCACCGTGAAGATTTATTTATGGATAGGAGATGAAAAGAACAATCATATGAAGAGGGTGTGTCATGCTGCATGTTTACCGAGGCGTCAATCACTATTCAATGCTAGAAGCAAAACACATCATGACGTGGCATTGTGCATGTATTTAGAGTTACTAATTTGGTTGAATTGATGAGGTGGCATGATGATGATGTGGACAGTGTGCATGTTGAGATAATTAGTGGTGATCAACTTCTTAAGAATGTAAGATAGATCTTGTCTACATCATGCCATCGTTCTTATTGCATTACTCCGTTTCTCCATGAACTTAATACGCTAGATGCATGCTGGATAGCGGTCGATGTGTGGAGTAATAGTAGTAGATGAAGGCAGGAGTCGGTCTACTAATTCTGGACGTGATGCCTATATAATGATTATTGCCTGGATATCGTCATGATTATTTGAAGTTCTATCAATTGCCCAACAGTAATTGTTTTCCCACTGTTTGCTATTTTTCGAGAGAGAAGCCACTAGTGAAACCTACGGCCCCCGGGTGTCTTTTCATCATATTTGCCTTTGCAATCGATTTTCCTTTGCATTTATTTTCAGATCTATTGAACCAAAAATACAAAAATACCTTGCTGCAATTTATTTGTTGCATGATCTATTTATCCTATCTACCACTTTTACCTCACGTTATTTGCCTATCTTGAGGCGCCGTACCCGAAATAGATTGACAACACCTTTAACATGTCGGGTTGCGAGTATTTGTTATTTGTGTGCAAGTGTTGTTTACGTGGTGTGAGGAGGTTATCCTACTGGTTTGATAACCTTGGTCTCATCACCGAGGGAAATACCTACCATCTCTATACTGCATCACCCCTTCCTCTTTGGGGAAATACCGACGTAGTTCTAGCAGACATCAAAAGGAATTTCTGGCGTCGTTGTCGGGGAGGATCTTCAACATCAACCAGGTTCCTAATCACAAATCTCATCTCCTTGCAATTTACATTATTTGCCATTTGCCTCTCGTTTTCTACTCCCCCACTTCACAAAAATTTGCCATTTTATTTGCCATCTTCTTTGTTCGCCGTTTTCTCTTCAGATCTATTTGTGTTGTTGTTTCACTATGGCTAGTTTGAATGCTTCTCTTTTGTTACCAGACTTTGAAGTGTTATACTTCAAATAATGACAAGGAGAAAATTTGAAAGATGCTTGGTATAGGCTTATGGAGTCTTACCGTGTTTGCAATCTAAAGGGAGATGCAAAAGTTTTGCTTAGACTTTTTTACATAGGATAGGCTTTGCATCATAGGCAACTCTTGGATTTTGCCGCAAAAGGGAATTTTGTTGAGCTTGATGTCAATGTTGCCTATGAAATTTTAGAAGGAATTTTGGGCGTTCGACCACAAAAGAAAGGGTTTTCTTTCACCCCAGAGGGAGTCCAAATTTTGGACAAACTTGGTGATTTGCATAAACACATGGTTGAATTGCAAAAATATAATGAACCTCTCAAACATCTCAATGGTAGTATCAATCGTATGAACACTTTGATTTCCCTTTACAATAAACGGTTGGATATTTTAGATCTCAAGATGGTTTCTTTTCCGGAAAATTTAGGGAAGCACAAAGAGCCTCCCGGATTTTAAAAGATCCTTACCAAAGTGGCAAAGACAACGGAGGGCAACACTTAGATCCTACACGTTATGCCTAGCTAGGGGCGTAAAACGATAGCACTTGTTGGGAGGCAACCCAATGAATAAAATTTATTTTTGCTTTTTGCTTTATGTTCTTGTGTGTTAGCACAATTATGCTACTGTTATGATTGTGTTTTGTGTGTTTTAATTAGTGTTTGTGCCAAGCAAGGCCTTTGGGAAGATTTGGGTAAAAGTTGATTTGATCTTGCTGAAAAACAGAAACTTTGCACTCACGAGATTATTTGTAATTTTTAACAGAAGAGTGATTTTGAGTTGATTCTTTTTGCAGAAGATTAATAGACAAATTGCTCACGTCAACCAATTTATTTCAGAATTTTTGGGTTACAGAAGCATTCGAAATATTCGGATTGCTACAGACTGTTCTGTTTTTGACAGATTCTGTTTTCTTTGCGTTGTGTGCTTGTTTTGATGATTTTATGGTTTACTTTGATGAGATTTTGCCATAGAAAAGTTGGAATATAGTAGATATAATGCAAAAATAAAATATGAATAGGTTTGCAACAATACTTATAGTAGTTGTTTGCTTTCTTATACTAATGGATCTCACGAAGGTTTTGTTGAGTTTTGTGTGATTGAGGTTTTCAAGTTTTGGGTGATCTTACGATGGATGAAGGAATAAGGATTAGCAAAAGGCTAAACTTGGGGATGCCCGAGGCACCCCAAGATAATAATCAAATAAGTAGAAAGCAACTAAGCTTGGGGATGCCCCCGAGTGGCATCCCTGCTTTCTTCTAACAACCACCGGTATTTTACTTGAAACTATATATTTATCCATCACATACTATGAGTTTTGCTTGGAGCGTATTGTATGATATGAGTATTTGCTTGTTTTGCTTTGTGTTTCAAGATTTGAATCCTTGTTGAACACACCTTTTGGAGAGAGCCAAAAATTATGCTATGCTGGCTCCTATGCTTCACTTAAATTTTTAGAGCCATGGATTTGCTCTAGTACTTCACTTATATCTTTTTTAGCACGGTGTGCTTTGTTATTTTTGAAAAAATGCTCACATGCTTCACTTAGATTTATTTGGGAGTTAGTAAAATTTTCAGAAATTCTCTCTTGCTTCACTTAGATTATTTTGAGGGAAAGAAAAAATATGCTTATGATCTTCACTTATATTTATTTGAGTTTATCAAAAGCAACATATAAAAATAGTCCCGAAGTGATAGATATCCAAGGAGGATATAATAAAACTTTCATGAAGATCATTGGACAAAATAAACTTGATTCATAGTAATGGTTTTGAGATATGATGATATGATATGTGAGTCATGTTGATGAGTAATTGTGCTTTAGTAAGAATATTGATGTTAAGGTTTGTGATTCCCTATGCAAGCACGAAAGTCAATAGTTATCCAATGAAATTTATATCCTACTTATGGTGCATTATTCGGTGTTACTTATGCTTAATGCTTCGGTACGAGATTTTTCTCTTTTTGGTTGGTCGCTTCTCAATCTTTTTGCTAGCCTTCATTTTGCACTAAGTATGATCACTACTTGTGCATCCAAAACCCTTTAAACCAGTTTTGCCTTATGATTTCACTATTGTTGGTGTACTTGAGTAGGGGTACCCTAGTATCCCGAACTTGTGCACGGGCAGTCGTAGCGTCCCGCGGCAAGGCTCGCCGAGTGGCCGCCAAGACCCTCCGCGGCTACTTTGAAGACCATTCAAGAACAAAGTACTCAAACCAAGGCTCCGGCAAGAGGAGCTTGCCGGGAAGGCCAACCAAGGCCCCGGCAAGAGAAGCTGGCCGGGAAGAAGACAAGACCCCGGCAAGAGGAGCTTGCCGGGAAGGCCACTCAAGGCATTCCAAGAGAACTTGCTGCGACGCACCGCGCGCCCCGGTGAGCGACAAGCTCCCGAATACGACAAGACGACGACCGCGGCAAGGAGCTTGCTGCGGGAAACCCCCCACTTCGCGCTCGCGCTCCAGCACACCTGCCAACGTGTCGCTCTGGGACCCTCCCAAGCATGCGTGGCAAGAGGCCGTGCAGCTAGGGGTGCGAGGTGGCAAGCAGGCGCTGGCAAGAAGGCCATCGTGGCGATCGGTGGCGCCCCTAACGGTCATTTCATACACTGTTTGGGCGACCGGACGGGCATTAAATGCCCTTGTCCCCTGCCGTCAGAGTTAGGTAGGGGGCACTGTTGATAGCGGTTGTACCAACCTGCGTTTTTACTCTTCTACCCCTCTTTCTACGCTGCCACCTGTCGGTGACCCCTTTAGCCTATAAAAAGGAGGCCCATGCGCACGTAGAAGGGGTTCGGGGTTCGACTCATTCGAAACTAGAGGACACCCACTCTCTCAAGCAAGAACAAAAGATAAACACAAAGCAGCAGTAGGAGTTTTATCTCTCCGGAGAGCTCCGAAGCTGGGTAAAATCCCTCCCGTGCTTCGCCTCGATCTGCTCTTCGTGCGCCCTCCGCCCCTTGCCGAACCAAAAGGGGCCCTGCCCCATAGGTGCTCGTTCCCCACGATAACTATACCTACCTATATGTGGTATTTCCATGCCGTTCTAAGCACATGTGCCATTTCTAATTTTCAAAATAAATTTCTCTTTTGTGTGCTCTACCGCTCGCGAGGCGGTGAAGGGTGACCAATATTTTCCATGCTAGATGTGTTATTCTCACGATGAGTGTTTATTCACTTGGCATTGCACGAGAGTACGGCAAAGGTATTAGGGATGCCCAGTCCCAAAATGAAAAATGAATTTACTTTATGTTGTCAAATAATAAATTCCTTGGAAAGTGTTGGTATGGAGGGAAACTGTGGATTCGGCTAGCCATGGAAAGTGAAAGTAATGGTGGAAAAAGAAATAAATTTTTTTTCTGTTTGGGAACCGCCTATGATGTATGTAGCATGGAAAGTGTTGGGATCTCTAAGTCATTCTCGTTGGTGGGAAAAGTATGCCTCCCAAAATGTTTTTTATCTCTCAATTTAAGCTTTGAGCTCTAGCACCTCTACAAATCCCTACTTCCCTCCGCGAAGGGACTTTCTTTTACTTATGCAATTTTTATTTTGAATTTGAGTCTCCATCTTCTCTTATAAAGCACCAACTAAGGGGCACTATGATCGTATTTGAGCATTGGGTGTAGCTAATATTCGAGTGTGTTTCATGAATGTATCAATGATTGAGCATATAACTTGCTTTAGTATTGCTATTTTGAAAGACATGGTTGCTTGTTGGTATGCTTGAGTATTAAAGTCTTCATGTCAAAAATAGACTATTGCTTTGAATCATATAAAAGTCCATATGTCCATGCTATAAAGAAAAAATAAATGCGATGAACAAGTTAGGCAACATTCAACATCAAAATTCTGTTTTTATCATTTACCAACTCGAGGACGAGCAGGAATTAAGCTTGGAGATGCTGATACTTCTCCAAAATATCTATAATTTTTTATTGTTCCATGCTGTTATATTATCATTCTTGGATGTTTTACAATCATTTTATAGTCATTTTATATCATTTTCTGGTACTAACCTATTGACATAGTGCCCAGTGCTAGTTGCTGTTTTCTGCATGTTCTTTACATCGTAGGAAATCAATATAAAACGTAGTCCAAATGCAGCGAAACTTCTTGAGGATTTTTTGGGCCAGAAGACATCTAGTGGGCCAGGAAAGCACCTGGGGGTGCCCCGAGGGGGGCAGCACCCACCAGGGCGTGCCTGGGGGCCCAGGCTCGCCCAGGTGGGTTGTGGCCACCTCGGGTGCCCCCTGAACCACCTCTTTGCTCTATAAATACCCCAATATTCCAGAAACCCTAGGGGAGTCTACGAAAATCAATTCCAGGCGCGGCAGAGTCCAGAAGCACCAGATCCAATCTAGACGCCATCACGGAGGGGTTCACCACTTCCATTTGTGCCTCTCCGATGATGTGTGAGTAGTTCTTTGTAGACCTGCGTGTCCATAGTTAGTAGCTAGATGGCTTCCTCCCTCTCTTGATTATCAATACAATGGTCTCTTGGAGATCCATATGAGGTAAGCCTTTTTGCGGTGTGTTTGTTGGGATCCGATGATCTTTGAGTTTATGATCAGATCTATGTTTTTATCCATGAAAGTTATTTGAGTCTTCTTTGATCTCTTATATGCATGATTGATTATAGCCTCGTATTTCTTGTCCAATATTTGGGTTTTGTTTGGCCAACTTGATCTATTTATCTTGCAATGGGAAGAGGTACTTTGTGATGGGTTCGATCTTACGGTGCTTGATCCCAGTGAGAGAAGGGGAAACGACACGTATGTATTGTTGTTATTAAGGATAATAAGATGGGGTCTATTTCTACATAAACTAGATGATAACCCGCGCTTTGCTGTGGGAATTTGTAGCATTGTATAGAAGGAGGATTGTGCAGTGAAAAATAATAAAAATGAAAAAAGAAATACATATTATACATGTCTACTTGAACTTTTGATGGTATGATATAGAAAATAAAAAAATCAGTATATTGTGAATATCTCCATGTACACGTAATTAGAATACATTACTTTTTCTATGGTGAATTTTAAATGCACCGCTAATATGGAAAAATGAACATATAATTTGTGGAGAATTTCTCTGAAAACGACATGTATGTATTTCTTATCCGATATTTGGGTTTGTTTGGCCAACTTGATGTATTTATCTTGCAATGGGAAGAGGTGTTGTGATGGGTTCAACCTTACGATGCTTGATCCCAGTGACAGAAGATGAAACGACATGTATGTATCGTTGCTATTAAGGATAACAAGGTGGGGTCTATCACTACATAAATAGATCTTGTCTACATCATGTCATTGTTATTATTGCATTACTCTGTTTCTCCATGAACTTAATACACTAGATGCATGCTGGATAGCGGTCGATGTGTGGAGTAATAGTAGTAGATGCAGACAGGAGTCGGTCTACTAATATTAGACGTGATGCCTATATAATGATCATTGCCTGGATATCGTCATGATTATTTGAAGTTCTATCAATTGCCCAACAGTAATTGTTTTCCAACTGTTTGCTATTTTTCTCTAGAGAAGCCACTACTGAAACCTACGGCCCCCGGGTCTCTTTTCATCATATTTGCCTTTGTGATCTATTTTCCTTTGCATTTATTTTCAGATCTATTGAACCAAAAAATACAAAAATACCTTGCTGCAATTTATTTGTTCCACTAACTATTTATCCCATCTACCACTTTTACCTCACGTTATTTGCCTATCTTGAGCCCCGCCGTACCCGAAAGGGATTGACAACCCCTTTAACACGTCGGGTTGCGAGTATTTGTTATTTGTGTGTAGGTGTTGTTTACCTGGTGTGAGGAGGTTATCCTACTGGTTCGATAACCTTGGTCTCATCACTGAGGGAAATACCTACCATCACTATACGCATCATCCCTTCCTATTTGGGGAAATACCGACGTAGTTCTATTAGACATCAAAAGGAATTTCTGGCGCCGTTGCCGGGGAGAATCTTCAACATCAACCAGGTTCCTAATCACAAATCTCATCTCCTTGCAATTTACATTATTTGCCATTTGCCTCTCATTTTCCTCTACCCCACTTCACAAAAATTTGCCGTTTTATTCGCCCTCTTTTTCGTTCGTCGTTTTCTCTTCAGATCTATTCGTGTCGTTGTTTCACTATGGCTAGTTTGAATGCTCCTCCTTTGTTACCAGACTTTGAAGTGTTATACTTCAAACAAAGACAAGGAGAAAAGTTTAAAGATGCTTGGTATAGGATTTTGGAGTCTTACCGTGTTTGCAATCTAAAGGGATATGCAAAAATTTTGCTTAGAAATTTTTACGTAGGATTGGCTTTGCATCATAGGCAACTCTTGGATTTTGCCGCAAAAGGGAATTTTATTGAGCTTGATGTCAATGTTGCCTATGAAATTTTAGAAGGAATTTTGGGGGTTCCACCAAAAAAGAAAGGGTTTTCTTTCACCCCAGAGGGAGTCCAAATTTTGGACAAACTTGCTGATTTGCATAACGCATGGTTGAATTGCAAAAATATAATGAACCTCTCAAACATCTCAATGGTAGTATCAATCGTATGAACACTTTAATTTCCCTTTGCAATAAACGGTTGGATATTTTAGATCTCAAGATGGTTTCTTTTCTAGGAAATTTAGGGAAGCACAAAGAGCCTCCCGGATTTGAAAAGATCCTTACCTAAGTGGCAAAGATAACGGAGGGCAACACTTAGATCCTATGCGTTATGCCTAGCTAGGGGCGTAAAACAATAGCGCTTGTTGGGAGGCAACCCAATGAATAAAATTTATTTTTGCTTTTTTCTTTCTGTTCTTGTGTGTTAGCACAATTGTGCTACTGTTATGATTGTGTTTTTTGTGTTTTAGTTAGTGTTTGTGCCAAGCAAGGCCTTTGGGAAGATTTGGTTAAAAGTTGGTTTGATCTTGCTGAAAAACAGAAACTTTGCACTCGCGAGATTATTTGTCATTTTTAACATAAGAGTGCTTTTGAGTTGATTATTTTTGCATAAGATTAATAGACAAATTTCTCGTGTTAACCAATTTATTTGAGAAGTTTTGAGTTACAGAAGTATTCAAAATATTCAGATTGCTACAGACTGTTCTGTTTTTGACAGATTCTGTTTTCTTTGCGTTGTGTGCTTGTTTTGATGATTCTATGGTTTTCTTTGATGAGTTTTTGCCATAGAAAAGTTGGAATACAGTAGATATAATGCAAAAAAAAAATATGAATAGGTTTGCAATAGTACTAACAGTTCTCACGAAGGTTTTGTTGAGTTTTGTGTGATTGAAGTTTTCAAGTTTTGGGTGATCTTACGATGGATGAAGGAATAAGGATTAGCAAAATGCTAAGATTGGGGATGCCCGAGGCACCCCAAGATAATATTCAAAGAAGTAGCAAGCAACTAAGCTTGGGGATGCCCCCGAGTGGCATCCCCGCTTTGTTCTAACAACCATCGGTATTTTACTTGAAACTATATTTTTATTCGTCACATACTTTGAGTTTTGCTTGGAGCATCTTGTATGATATGAGTCTTTGGTTGTTTTGCTTTGTGTTTCAAGTGTTGAATCCTTGCTGAACACACCTTTTTGAGAGAGCCAAAAATTATGTCTTGGGCACGAGGGAAAGGGAGGGGCGCGACGGGGGGATAGGCATATCCGATCTACCTGTGAAAAGACGATAATGCCCTCGGTGGGGCACGAGAATTACAGGCGGTGGCACGAAACTGAAGCACACTATTCATTGTAGCAGTGTCGGCTTTGATCCAACGGCCCGAATCTCTCCATCTGACGATCGCGATAGTTTTGGACAACTAATCCGGCGGCCGAGAATCAAAACGCATGAGAAGCCTCTATATTGGCTCACACTCTAACAATGGGATATGCAGCAGATGCTAGCACCTCGGAGGCAATGGCGATGCAAGATGGTTTGATGCTTGCTACCTCTCTTGGTTGCAATGTGATGGAAGCAGAATCTAAATCTACAAAGGTAATCAATTTCTGTAATGGTGCAATGCAATGGTGGGACGAGGCGACAACTATCTATGTGGAATGTTTAGATTTAGCTACCTTAATAGGTGAGGTTAAATTCATGCTCATGGGCTAGCAAAGCATACCTATCTTAGTAAAACTTCTTGCTCATGGTCTGATGATCCTCCAATAAGGATTATACCAGATTTGGCAAATGATGTAATTGATACTTGAGTTGATAAAGCTAGCCATGTTGTCCTTTTCCTCAAAAGAAAAGTTGCCATCTGAAAAGAAAAACAAACAAAAACAACTGAAACTTGCCATCAAAAAAGAAGTTGTCATGCTTGACAACTAAAGTTATCACCCATGCATCACTAAACTTGCCATAGAAAATGTTCGGAGTTGCCATGTGCTCGTCCCACACGTGTGGCACTTATCAGGGTCCTAATCAAGTTACCAGCTTTATTGACTGTTCGAATACACCACAGATTGCCATGGAGAGCTAATCTTCATGGGTTTGGTGTCTCACCAAATTCGGAACAACATGAGTCGCTCTCCCTAGACACGATGTCTGATCACACCTTGGAGGAGCATGTGAATCTTGCGACGGGGTTAATGTCAGACCGGATATCGAAACCATTCTCATCAGACGTGATGTCAGATCAGGCCCTGAAGGAGCATCAGGAGTCCTTGCCGAGTTCGATGTCACATCAGATTTTTTTAAGGCGCTTCCCCTATGACACCTATGCCCCATGTCAGATTGGGCCCAGGAGGAGAGCGCAAAACTACTCATGGACTTGATGTTAAACCGGATTCAGGAACTTGTGAAGTCGGCTCTCTCTATCTCGAGATCAAATCAGATCCTGAAGACGTCGAAAGGAGTCAAGTTTTTGACCCACCCACCACTCATATTGTCACAAACGTTAAAGATCTCACTGATGTCCTTGAGGGGGAGCCCGATGAAGCAGAAGACAAGGAAAAGGAGATCGACGAGTCTGCTCACAGCGGACCAATAGCCACGGGCAATTGAAAGGCAACCTCAACCTATGACATCTACATGGTGTACACGCCAAATGCCATCAACAATGGTTGTGGCGATGACGACGGCAATGATGGCACCAACGTCAACAACAACAATGGACCCGAGAGTCCTCCACCCGACAACGTCAGTACACGAGGGGGCCCAACGCGAGTTAGGTCCCTATGACGAGGACATCCTGAAATGAAACACTTGGTGGCTCGCGCCACGACGGATGTCGGGAGAGGCTGATCAGGTTGGCCCAGAAGTTCATCAGGGATAAAGAAGAGCTGCTCGCACGGACTCACCTTGTTGAAGAACACTGGTAGCAGGTCCTCCAATACGAGGAGGGCCTAGAAGAAAAGAAGCAGTTGTCTGCCAAGAATAATCCATTCAAGCATGGTAGGAATTTGATTAAGGACTTGGATGCCATCACGGACCATGGTGCAAATTCTAAACATACGTGGGCTAAATAACTACACCCCAGTGCAGCAGATGGACCTCCCCCCTAATCGTTTGTTAGCCAATACTGACAAACACATTCCAGAGATGGCAGTACATCACGAAGAACCACACTAAGGCATCTTGCAACGTCGGAAGTTGCACATCAAGTTCTCGCACCAAGGAGTAGGGTTGTGCACTGCCCGAGGACAACTCTCCTCATAGGGCATGTGAGTCCAAACAGGACATACCACGTCACCCGCGCCACCATGGGACAAGTGTAGGATGGGACATCAGCCTCAATGATGCATGTTATACCATTGATGCTCTCCGAGATCTGAGTAGTCCATTGATGATGTGCCTTTCCTACTTCTCTGATCGGGTGGTCGCCCACCCCTTTCGTTGAACTTTAAGCTCACGAACTGTGACAAGTACGATAGGAGCAAAAATCCTGTGATCTGGACATGCGATTGATGAGTGGATTTTATGCACACTTTCATGTCATATCCATCCATCACTTATTCATGTCCCCGATGCATACTTTCTGTTTTTTACTTGTTTTACTAAGTTCATTGCACAACTTTAACTTTTATTAGTTTCTCTTTGTTTTGGGTTCTTTCTAGGTATGTCGGCATGTCCGTGTACTTGCCACATGATAGGGTCCAAGTTGGGGTTAAGGAGAAGTTCCAGGCACCAAACTTAGGCAATTTGAGAGTGTCAAAAGTTTCATTTTTCAAAGTTCACAAAATGAAGATCTAATACCTCAGGTGCACCGCTGTTGTTCCTACGATTCCAATGATCCCAAAAACGTCAAATTTCGAGCTCATATGAAGGAATGACGGTCATTTCTGTAAATAGAGCAAAATACCGCCTTTGGTATGACTGTGGTTGCTCGTACCTGGCCCAGGCAGCTCCAAAAGTCATAATTTTTCTTACTATCCGAGGGGTAGCATCACGATGCAATTGAGTGGGGGAAGGTGCGACACCGCTTTGACGCTCATGTCCAAACAACAGCGTCATGCCTTCCTTCGTTGACGATGTCGGTCTTATCTTTCATGACCTAACTGCTCTAGGTTAGGGCAAAGGGCTTGCAACGTGTGAAAGTAAGAAGAAAATGATGGAACAATTACTTTCATTGATGAATTTTGGCAAACATATATAAATTACGCTGCCATTAACTAGCCAGTTGGACGCAAGACGTCCGCCGCATTGTCCGCACATCACGTGCCCCTAACTAAGCCGTATGCAACATGGCCCTTGTTGCAAGATGCATAAGCATAAAACGAACTAGTGGAAGAAAAAGTGAGGAAAAATACTATTTGAGGGGATTGGAATAAGGCTCGTGTTACAAAGCAATGAGCACAACACGAGGCTTATTGCAAAGGCTCAGCGAGTAGATCAGACACAGTAAAAAAATATTCAGGGATTGAAACAAGGCTCCTCCTGTGAAGCGCTAAGCACAAAATGAGACATGTTGCAAAGGCTTGACGAGCAGATTGGACACTAGAAAATAATATTCGGAGGATAGCAACAGGACTCATATTGCAAAGCGATGATTGCAACATGGGGCTTGTTGGAAAGGCTCAACAAGTATATTAGACTACCATTTCATCAGGGGGAAAATAATTAAAGGTTGCAATATGTAACAACCCGACCCAAAATGGATCGAAGTCTCTGTGCTTAAGTTTCATCCCTGGATCGGTATGCTGACACACAGAGTACTTGAGGAATTATAAGAGAGTTCAATCACACTTTATTACATCGAGGTCCTCAAAAGAGTATTTATTACAATAATATGGCCAAGGGCCATCTAAATAAAAATAATTGCGGAAGCTTCAAAGATAAATGAGTCCATCCAAGTCCACGGCAAACTGAGTGCAGAACAACGACCTATCGCACCTTTAATCCTCGTCGGAAAAGTCTACAACATGAGACGTTGCAGCTGAAAGATCAAGGATGTCGCCTAGAGGGGGGGTGAATAGGCGCTTTAAAATAATTATGGTTAAGGATTGAACAAATGCGGAATAAACCTAGCGGTTAATTTGTCAAGCACAAAACCTAAAACAACTAGGCTCACCTAAGTGCACCAACAACTTATGCTAAGCAAGATAAGCAACTATGTGATAGAAAGATATATGACAAAGAACAATATGGCTACCACAAAGTAAAGTGCATAAGTAAAGGGCTCGGGTAAGAGATAACTGAGGCACGCGGAGACGACGATGTATCCCGAAGTTCACACCCTTGCGGAAGCTAATCTCCGTTTGGAGCGGTGTGGAGGCACAATGCTCCCCAAGAAGCCACTAGGGCCACCGTAATCTCCTCACGCCCTCGCACAATGCAAGATGCCGTGATTCCACTAAGGGACCCTTGAGGGTGGTCACCGAACCCGTACAAATGGCAACCCTTGGGGGCGGTCACAAAACCCGTACACTTTGGCAACCCTTGGGGGCAGTCACCGAAACCTGTCAAATTGCTTGAGGCGATCTCCACAACCTAATTGGAGACCCGACGCTTGCCCGGAGCTTTACACCACAATGATTGAGCTCCGAACACCACCAACCATCTAGGGCGCCAAGGCACCCAAGAGGAACAAGCTCTAGGGTGCCCAAACACCCAAGAGTAATAAGCTTCTCAAACTTCACTTCCATGTATCACCGTGGAGAACTCAAACCGATGCACCAAATGCAATGGCAAGGGCACACGGAGTGCCCAAGTTCTTCTCTCCCAAATCCCACTAAAGCAACTAATGCTAGGGAGGAAAATGAGAGGAAGAACGAAAGAAGAACACAAAGAACTCCAAGATCTAGATCCAAGGGGTTCCCCTCACTTAGAGGAGAAAGTGATTGGTGGAAACGTGGATCTAGATCTCCTCTCTCTTTTCCCGCAAGAACTAGCAAGAACCATAGGAGGGACTGAGAGTTAGCAGGCTCGAAGAAGGTCAACAATGGAGGAAGAACACGAGAGGCAAAAAGGCCAGAAGAACCGTCGGAGCGGTAGTACCGCTTGACCTCACGGTACTACCGCTAGGGGTAGCGGTACTACTGCTTGCGAGTGGTACTAAAAAATTACATCCGGGCCTACCACCGCAGGACTTGGGACGAGTTTTTGGTCCGGAGCGGTACTACCGCTGTAGAAGCCACGGTAGTACCGCTCTGGAGCGGTATTAAAAAATTACATCCGCTCCAATTCGCGGTAGTACTGCTGCAGCCTTTTCAGAACACCAAAACTGCCACAACTTTTGCAAACGAACTCCGAATTCGATGAAACCAAGTTTGTTGTAAAGCTAGCGACAAGGGCTAACACAATATTAAAAGAAATATAAATAAGAAGCAAATTAGAAAAGGCCCATAAGAAAATGGTGAGAACCCTTCCTCGGATAAGACGGTAAAACCTCCAACACCGAAAACATCATAGTAGACGCATGTGAACTCCGTTTTCGATGAACTCAAGCTTGTCATCAAGATGACCATAAGCTCTAAGACTCACAAAGAGAACCAAACAAGAACCAAGAAACATGATGCAAGGATGCAATGGTTTGAGCTCTCTACTAACGATACGATCAAGCTACCAACTTGAGAGCCCCCCTTGATAGTACGGCAAACGATCCTATAACCCGGTCTCCCAACTACCACCATGAGACCAGTAAAATAGAAAACCTATCAAGGGAAAACCTTTGCCTTGCACATGGTGCACTTGAGCTAGATGATGACGATCTTGACTCCCTCAAGTTGGACCACCTTTCTTGATTGCGTTGGCTCGATGAAGACTAGATGATTGCTCCCCCATAGTCCACTATGGGTGAGCCACTCTTCGGCACATCTTCACAAGTCCATTGACACCACAATGGATGGCAAGATTCAAGCACTTGATCTCTTCGTGATGCTCCACTTGAACTTGCACATGGCAATCTTGACGATGATCACCACTTGATGCCATCCTTTCCATGGGTTGTATGATATCTTCCTCTTGACGCAAGCCCATCGACACGTACCTAACCCCACATAGAACTCTCACATAGACCATGGGTCAGTACACAAAGTGCAATGGACAATGCTTAACATACCATGGGATCACTTGATCCCTCTCGGTACATCTTCTATGCTTTGTGAGTTGATCAACTTGATTCACTCTTGACTTAGTCTTGATCAACCTTGAATCTTTCCAACTCTCTTCATTTGGATGATGTCTTGAAGGTAAACATGAATGATCACACAATCTTCTTATTCAAGACATGCTTGCAATAAGCTCAACACTCACATGACCAATCTTTGGATAATTCCTTAATAGCACCTTGGTCAACTCATAAACTCCTTGAAACCAACACATGGACTTCAAGAAAAGCCTATGGACAAATCCTTAAAATATAACACAAGACAGCCATTAGTCCATAGATATTTTCATCAATTACCAAAACCAAACATGGGGGCACCACATGTTCTTTCAATCTCCCCCATTTTGGTAATTGATGACAATCACTTTCAAGAGAGTTTATATAAGGAATTATGCATCACAATGCAATGCAACAACCAATGATGCAGGAGAATGAGATGCAAATACTTAGGAACAAAACCAAAGCAAGGAGAAAACTTTGAAACCTTCTCCACAAAACTCTCTGAAACTTCTCCCCCATTGGCATCGATTGCCAAAATGGGCGAAAAGCTTAGAAGCCAAAATAAATTGTGGTCCTCCATAAATTGTGTATTTCTCAACAAGAGAGTGGAATGCAATACACATATCCAACTGTCAATATTTGGAGGAAGACAAACTATATTGAGGCCCAAAGATTGCAACAGAGAGATATGCCACAAAGACATAACAAAGAGAGACACAAGCAATCAGAAGATACCAATTGAAGCAAGCAATCAACGGATATCAATTGAACCAACTAGACCAATGATCCTACGTGCCACATGAATAAAGATATTATGATAAGCGCAAAGGAGTGTTCTAAAGAAACTAGAGAAGCTCCCCATGATTTGTGCACACATAAGAATTTTTGTATTTGAATACAAAGTGCACAAAATAGGATCATAGCTCCCCCAAAATCAATAGAAACTCACATCCAGTGCAAGTGAGCATATAGGAAACAAAGCCTATTGCTTGCAACAAGCACATGGTTGAGCAACATGTAAAAGAGACAATTTAAGAATAGGCTCAACCAAAATGATGTGTGCGAGTCATGGCGAAGCACTTGAGAAGACTAAAATTAGGATGAGCATTAAGCATCAACATAGTCTTGAAAGAATGAGGCACACGGTGCAAGGCCTATCATTTCCACACACAACTGGCAAATGGGTTCTCAAGCTTACTAATAAGCAAAAGAGAACCTATGCTTGTGACAACCCGTGGTGAAGATAGACGATGAGAGGCTCATCAAGACGAGGGATACCAATTAAGATGGCAAGCCTCATAAGCAAGAGGAAAATAATCTTCACCACACAAGAGTGCATCAAGATGCAACGAGATAAGACCCGCACTCAAGACAAAATCTTTCACGGAGCCACCAAAAAAATAACATAAGAAAGACAAGGTGGACGTGAAAGAAAGGATATAATCTAGAGATGTAATTTCTCTCAGATGTATAAGGTTCTAGGTAGACGAAATCATGATGATATATGTCTACAAAGAAGGATGTACACGTGACATAGTTACAACACGAAGGAATAAGATATCCAAAAGGAAGTCATACATATACCAATAAGATATTTGCTTGAAAGCATAGCACATGGCTAGATTTGGTCTTATTGTATATAAATGAACTCCTACCACACAACCATCAAAGACATCACAACTAGCAACATGAGATCATTGTTGGGATGCTTTGAGAAAGGAAACAAGTATCACAAGAAAGAATGAATTACATGCCATGATACAACCTACACAAGGTTGATGCAAGAAATGTTTGCATGAAGTAGATGATGATACTTGTTACCGAGATACCATTGGAAGGATGTAGTAGATACCAATTGAAGGTAGATGGTGGTTCATTGATCATCCTAGCTTGACTCTAATAAGCACATGGTGGAAACACCTTCCTTGTGAGTGAGTCCAGCATCCAACGCACCTCCATTTGTTCCTAGAACAACAACACAAACAAAATGGCACCCAAACTCATTGGGACCAAAGAGTTATAGAACCAACAATACATAGGACAAACTCCGCATAGATATGTGCATATAGATATGAAAATGAATCTCATGCACATCTCATCCAATTTGAGACTTGGTGGAGTTTCCCCTATATATTGGGTCAAAGAAAGAAAACATGCCAAAGAAACTACATGAAGTTAAAATGCATGCTCAAGACTTTCAAGAATCGATACCAAAATACAAGGAAAAACCAAGTGAAAAGGATACCAAATGGAGAAATCATCACTTGGAAGATATCATTAAAAGATACATCAAGGAATGAGATATCCATTGGAACACACAAAAAAAGATGTCAAGCTCCCAAAGGAGAGGATGGTTCCAAACAAACCAAGCTCTCTACAAAGTTTCATGTTGGCACAAAGTACCAAAAGAAACGACTTGCCATCCACCAACACACACTTAATATGGATCACAATATGAGTGTTTTATAGAAAATAGGATAGCTCCCCCAAGACTAGTGCATTATAGAGAATTTGCATTTGAATACAAAATGCACAAGGTGGGATCACCACTTTCACTATATCTAGAAAACACTAAACAAGATCAAGAAAATAACAAGATCCACAAGTGGTATGGAAAACAATGGGAGTTGACACAATCCTAGGCACGAGATAAGGCCAATAAAAGCAAAGGCCAATGCAAAGATGATCAATAATTTCTACCACACATAAGTGAGTACCAATTGTCATAAGACAAGAAGTATTTGGAAATAATTCCCGTTGGTAGATAGCAAGGATATCCAACATCATCTTCACACCAAACACAAGCAAATTGCAACTTGTAGAGCTAACATGCCACCTAGAAACAAGATAATCTACAATATCAACACTAGGTGACAATATCTCAAATGTACACATTTTCTAGGCTAGTAATATACATAGCATATTACTCCCCTGTAATGTGATACCAATGAAGAAAACTTAACAAGAGGCAATAAGAGGATCCAACAAGAGATAATTAATGGACAATTTAGAATTTGAATTTCTCATGAGAAGACATACCACATAGTGACTAGATAATCTTGTAATATCAATACTAGATGGTATTCCTCATGTACACGCACTTAAGGGAGTGTGAGGTGCACAAAGCACATCACTCCCCCATAATGGGATATTCCATTAATCTCTCACAAGAGCCAACTAAGATACAAACAAGATGCACAAAGGCTCAACACACAACTCACACGTACATGAAGTGCACACCAACATACATAAGCAAGTTGGAAGTGCAACATATACAAACACATGCAAGGAACAAAACCAAAACATGCAAGGGGGCAAGTAACTTTCAAAGTAAACAATTTAAATACAAGTTACCGCAAGGAGGCACATTGGATATAAGATATAAACTTGATAATCCAATTGACTTGGCTTGTGACAAAAAGAATGATGAAGTCGCCTTAATTCTTCATAATGTAGCCAAGTCTCCAATGCCCTCCAACAACACCTATCGATCAAGTTTGAGCTTGTTGGTCCCCAACCAAGTTGGGTCCTAAGAGGTTAGTCACAATAGGCTTGGCAACCCAAATGGTTCTTTTCTTGACACCACTTTGAGTACCAACAAACTTGGCAAACACATTGCCAACCTTATCCTTCCCAAGAGAATAGATATCATCAATAGTAATTGGGTTGGATAATTTACCACTAGTGCATCAAGAAGCGACATGGCCTTTCTCACGACATAAGTAGCAACGTCTACTCTTCACTTTCTTCTCACTTGATTTCTCAACTTGAGAAGCATTAGCTCGAGTTTTCTTGGGAAGAGGCCTTTCTTCAACTTGAGGTTGAGCATGAAAGTGAACTTGTGGCCGCTTCCCTTGTTGCTTGTCACTAATGGGCTTCTTCTTCAATGGGCAAGATCTAACATGATGCCCTTCTACTTTTCACTTGAAGCAAACAATCTTGGCCGAATTCTTGACTTGTTCTTGGCCCTTCCTTTTGTTCATCTTGGAGTTCTTCTTCTTATTGGAGTTGAATCCAAGTCCACCTTTGTCATTGGGGGATTTTTGCACACTCAAGATATTGTTGAGTGTGGATTTCCCTTGATGACTCTTTTCCAAGTCTTTCTTCAAAGAAGTGACTTGGGCCTTGAGCTCTTTGATTTCCTCTACATGGTTAGTCTCAACACAAGTACTAGAGGAAGTATAAGCTTCATCGTTAGAACAACAAGGCAAGGAAAGCAATTCATCACAAGATGTACCAACATTGTGAGTAGATGAATTACAAGGACTAGCACATGGCAATATACTATTTTGACTAGAAGTAGTGCTAGTATCCACATGAGGCTCACTAGATGTTACCTTAGCAATCATGGCCTCATGAGCTATCTTTAGAACACTATGGAATACTAGAAGATCGTCATGAGAGCTTGAGAGCTTTTCATGACTTTCTTCCAATTTCCCATAATTTCTAGATAGCACCTCAAGTTGAGCCCGTAGCTCAACATTCTCCTTCAAAACAGATGCTTCACAAGTAATAGAGTTAGTAGCACAAGCATCATCATTTACAACAATAGGAGAGGACAACTTGGCAAGCTCTTTTAAATGAGAAGCTTCAAGTTGGGCATGAGACTCGGTGAGTTTGATGAGCTCACCCTTGATGACCCTTGAGCCATTTTCGAGGTGCTCAAAATCCTCAAGGAGACTAGCATGAGAAACTTCAAGCTTAGAATTTTTAGTTTTGAAATCATTGGCCACCTCAAGAGCTCTATCATGAGATTCCCTCACTCTAGATAATTCTATAGCAAAAGTCTCCTCAAGAGATTCGGAGGTGGTTTGTTCATGTTCAAGAGCTTGAGATAGCTCCGCGATCTCATTTGCGTAATCACGCCCATGAGCTTCCATTTTCTCAATGGCGGCCTCATGCTCCTCTAGATTAGATTCCAACTCCTCAATGTATTTCTTGCCATCAATGGCAGTGGACATTATTTCCATGAAGTTGGAACGAGCAATTTTATTTTTGTGAAGAGCTTTAAAAATCATTTCCCCCTTAGTTTTTAAGGAGGCAACATTATCATTCTCTTCATCATTATCCTCATCATCATTAGCATCGACATCATCATCAAGAGACATATTGGGGTACAAAGTAGGAGATACCTTTGACGCCTTAGCCATAAGGCAAAAAGCAATAGATGATGATGTAGGATCCCTTGAGGCACCATTAAACACCACATCTTGTTCCGTGGAGTGTTCGGTTTCCTCTACATTGTTACCGCAACAATTCGAGGAAATAGATGCATTTTTATCATGGCAACAAGACATAGCAAGAATATCATCATGAGATTTAGTCAAGCAATTTCTACATGATATGCAAGGACTATCAACACAAGCATGTGAAACATTTGGAGTGCTCGAAGTGTTAAAGCCCAAAGAAGGAGCATTGCAATAATATAGTAATGAAGGATCATCCACAATAAGCATACTATCATCATTGCAATGACCAACACTACTCACCATATCATTACCTTGTGGCAAACCACATGTAGGTGACGTAGAAGAAGTTGAGAAGACTATACGACCGGAGGTGGAGGGAGAACAATCATCCCCACAAATCTTGGACACACCATATTTATCTTGAAGCTTCGTTCACAACTCATGAGAATCCCGGAACGACATGAGTTGAAATATAACTACATTGCTTAAAGCATCAAAAAGCACATTAGAAGCTTGAGCATTGAGATAAGAGTTATTCTCATCCTCTAAAGATAATCTTTGGGGATCCTTTGGAGGAGAAAAACCCATATCTACAATTCGCTCTAAATTTGGGTCCATGACCCTAAAGAGATTAAGCATGCGAATTACCCAAACATCAAAATTTGTGCCATCAAAACTAAGAGTGTCAGAGAATCCTAATCCCCTAGTCGACATCTTTACTCTCTAGGCGGTAAAGCCTAATAAAGAGAGACGAGGCTCTGATACCAATTGAAAGATTGAGGATGTCGCCTAGAGGGGGGGTGAATAGGCGCTTTAAAATAATTATGGTTAAGGCTTGAACAAATGCGGAATAAACCTAGCGGTTAATTTGTCAAGCACAAAACCTAAAACAACTAGGCTCACCTAAGTGCACCAACAATTTATGCTAAGCAAGATAAGCAACTATGTGATAGCAAGATATATGACAAAGAACAATATGGCTACCACAAAGTAAAGTGCATAAGTAAAGGGCTCGGGTAGGAGATAACTGAGGCACGCGGAGACAATGATGTATTCCGAAGTTCACACCCTTGCAGATGCTAATCTCCATTTGGAGCGGTGTGGAGGCACAATGCTCCCCAAGAACCCACTAGGGCCACCGTAATCTCCTCATGCCCTCGCACAATGCAAGATGCCGTGATTCCACTAAGGGACCCTTGAGGGCGGTCACCAAACCCATACAAATGGCAACCCTTGGGGCGGTCACCGAACCCATACACTTTGGCAACCCTTGGGGGCGGTCACCGAAACCTGTCAAATTGCTCGGGGCGATCTCCACAACCTAATTGGAGACCCCGACGCTTGCCCGGAGCTTTACACCACAATGATTGAGCTCCGAACACCACCAACCGTCTAGGGCACCAAGGCACCCAAGAGGAACAAGCTCTAGGGTGCCCAAACACCCAAGAGTAATAAGCTTCCCAAACTTCACTTCCACGTATCACCGTGGAGAACTCAAACCGATGCACCAAATGCAATGGCAAGGGCACAAGGAGTGCCCAAGTTCTTCTCTCCCAAATCCCACTAAAGCAACTAATGCTAGGGAGGAAAATGAGAAGAACACGAAGAACTCCAAGATCTAGATCCAAGGGGTTCCCCTCACTTAGAGGACAAAGTGATTGGTGGAAACGTGCATCTAGATCTCCTCTCTCTTTTCCCTCAAGAACTAGCAAGAATCATAGGAGGGATTGAGAGTTAGCAAGCTTGAACAAGGTCAACAATGGAGGAAAAACACGAGCTCAAAGGATAAGGTCCAATGGGGAAGAAGACCCCCTTTTATAGGTGGGGGAAAATCCAACCGTTATGCTCATAGCCCGCACAGAGCGGTACTATCGCTCCAAGGAGAGGTACTACCGCTAGGGCGGTAGTACCCCTTTGAAACACAATAGCGAGGAGGCAAAAAGGCCAAAAGAACCGTCGGAGCGGTAGTACCGCTTGACCTCACGGTACCACCGCTAGAGGTAGCGGTACTACTGCTAAGGGTAGCGGTACTACTGCTTGCGAGCGGTACTAAAAAATTACATCCGGGCCTACCACCGCAGGACTTGGGACGAGTTTTTGGTCTGGAGCGGTACTACCGTTGTAGGAGCCGCGGTAATACCGCTCTGGTGCGGTAGTAAAAAATTACGTCCGCTCCAATTCACAGTAGTACCGCTGCAGCCTTTTCAGAACACCAAAACTGCCACAACTTTTGCAAACGAACTCCGAATTCAATGAAACCAAGTTTGTTGGAAAGCTAGCGATAAGGGCTAACACAATATTGAAAGAAATATAAATAACAAGCAAATTAGAAAAGGCCCATAAGAAAATGGTGAGAACCCTTCCTCGGATAAGACCGGTAAAACCTCCAACACCGAAAACATCATAGTAGACGCATGTGAACTCCGTTTTCGATGAACTCAAGCTTGTCATCAAGATGATCATAAGCTCTAAGACTCACAAAGAGAACCAAACAAGAACCAAGAAACATGATGCAAGGATGCAATGGTTTGAGCTCTCTACTAACGATACGATCAAGCTACCAACTTGAGAGCCCCCCTTGATAGTACGGCAAACGATCCTATAACCCGGTCTCCTAACTACCACCATGAGACCGGTAAAATAGAAAACCCATCAAGGGAAAACCTTTGCCTTGCACATGGTCCACTTGAGCTAGATAATGACGATCTCGACTCCATCAAGTTGGACCACCTTTCTTGATTGCGTTGGCTCGATGAAGACTAGATGATTGCTCCCCCATAGTCCACTATGGGTGAGCCACTCTTCGGCACATCTTCACAAGTCCAATGACACCACAATGGAAGGCAAGATTCAAGCACTTGATCTCTTCGTGATGCTCCACTTGAACTTGCACATGGCAATCTTGATGACGATCACCACTTGATGCCATCCTTTCCATGGGTTGTATGATATCTTCCTCTTGACGCAAGCCCATCGACACGTACCTAACCCCACATAGAACTCTCACATAGACCATGGGTTAGTACACAAAGTGCAATGGACAATGCTTAACATACCATGGGATCACTTGATCCCTCTCGGTACATCTTCTACGCTTTGTGAGTTGATCAACTTGATTCACTCTTGACTTAGTCTTGATCAACCTTGAATCTTTCCAACTCTCTTCATTTGGATGATGTCTTGAAGGTAAACATGAATGATCACACAATCTACTTCTTCAAGACATGCTTGCAATAAGCTCAACACTCACATGACCAATCTTTGGATAATTCCTTAATAGCACCTTGGTCAACTCATAAACTCCTTGAAACCAACACATGGACTTCAAGAAAAGCCTATGGACAAATCCTTAAAATATAACTCAAGACAACCATTAGTCCATAGAGATTGTCATCAATTACCAAAACCAAACATGGCGGCACCGCATGTTCTTTCAGCAGCCGTGTAGGTCAGCACATCGAATATGCTGGCAATTTCACACCTTAGAATAATAATAAATAAATAAATAACTATCTCTATATGCAAATTTAGCCGGTGGAGGCTCTAAGTTTAATTTTTTGCATAAAGCCAATTTTACCCTACAACAAAGGAATAAATTTTTATTTACTACTATATTAAAATGCCATTATTGAGAAGGTTCCTCCAACTCAATCCCAAAATTCCCAAGTTATTAGTAACCCAATAATTTCATTAAATAGAGTGATGAGATCAACCAATAGTTCACTTCTAGATACTCAAGTTGTCCACAACCGGGGACACGGCTAATCATGATTAGTTTGTACACTCTGCAGAGGTTTGCGTACTTTTGCCCTTAACCCTGGGTAGACCGATACACCTACTTTCCCCTACATCAGCTAGTCTACCACGG
Organism: Triticum timopheevii; assembly: GCA_963921465.1. Lineage (NCBI taxonomy): Eukaryota > Viridiplantae > Streptophyta > Magnoliopsida > Poales > Poaceae > Triticum > Triticum timopheevii. The sequence goes on along the minus strand of OY997266.1, from coordinate 500,416,104 downwards.
AAAAAGGGCACACAACTTACTCAACTATGCCAGAGCCCATAATGGCTTGTGGCTGCACACGAAAGTTTCTAGACATGAAATATCTTATGATTCCTTTGAGCCTGGGTGGCGAACCTAGGGTAATGACACGGGTACTTCGGGATTCCCCTTGGGCAAGCACTGGTTTCTCCAGGTGCCCCAAACAATCCACCCATATGTGTATTAAAGTTGCCACCTTAGGTTATCCCAAAATTATTAACTCTCGCAACTTGCATGGATCACACATACCAATCCCCGTCTACGAGCATGGCTAAGCAATATATGATATAACGAATATTCCCGAGGTGATCAAAGGTCATAGGTTCCTACCACATGAACTACATAGCATAAACACATCTTCCCAATCCTACTCATGCAATCTTTGAGGGTGAAACTAATGCATAAAAAAAAACTGGGTATTAAAAAAATTATGATCAAAGTGTGAACTTGCCTTGCTGACGATCGTTGAACCCTAAAGATTCGTAGTAGCAAGCCTCGCACTCCGAATGATCTAGCGTAAGCAAGCAATAACATACATAAGCATACAAGCAAAGATCCAAAAAGAAAACAAATGAAAGACTTCGAAAAACTCCAAAACATCCAAATAAAGTTTCTGTACAGAACGAAATTTTTACTGCAACAAAAATAAATGGTTTTAGTTTTAACAGAAAGTACATGTTACGAGCTTCGATTTGCAAAAAGAATCACCTAAAACAGAGTTACGAAACTCGAGTTACGGCCTAACGAAGTTTGAATACAGATCTGTTTGAATTCAAATTTTAAAATTTTCAAAAATATTTTTCGTTTTGTTCTCTGGATAGAGGGGATTTCTATGAACTAGTAGGAAAAAGAATCAACTAAATCGGATCTATAGACTAAAAGATATACAAGAAACAAGAATTGGTATAGAATCTGAGATTGAAAAAAATATACTGGAAAAAGAGAAAAATTTGGCCTGGGTGTTCACCGGACTTGTCGCCGGAGATGAGGAAGATGGTGGATCCGGTGTTCTTAGGCGAAGGATGTGTGCGGGACGGTGTAGAGGAGGGTGAGGCGGATCCGTGGAACAACACAGCGGGGTCGGTGTCGCCTCCTGGCGTGGTGGAGAAGCCGCCGGAATTCACGAACTCCGGCGAGCAATTGTCGAGGTTAGGGAGGGGTAAAATCTCCAGAAGGAGAGGGCTTCGGACGAGGGTTGAGAGGGGAATGCGCAGAGGGTTTTATAGGGGTCAGGGAAGGACGGGAGAGGGAGATCGGGCGTCGCATGCTAACGTTCAGTACATCGGTTTCTAATGGAAGATTATGGCAATTATGCGCGAGATAAATGGTCCGAATGGACTCGTGGAAGGATGGGCAGTAACTTTCGTGTTTATTGCAAGATGAAACGGTGACTAGAATTGATGGAGTAAGAAGCAGAAGGTTGAGCGGCCATGGCGTTTCTAAGTTCTGTAAGTGTACGTGCATGGAGGGGGAAGATGACCGAGTTGGGTCGTGGAAAGGCTGGGCTGCAGTTTTTTTTGCAAACGTTTTTTTTACAGAAGCAATGAAACACCGATAAATACAAATAAATTAGCCTAAAAAATCCCAGAAAATTCCACATAATTATATGGTCTTATATATGACCTTGTGAACATTTATCCGGCCTAAAATGCAAGTTTTCAAAAATAAACTTTTTGCTAAACTAAATAAATAAAGTGCAAATAAAACCCAACAAATATATTTAGACTTCAAATTCAATTTCCAATATTTCTTTTCTGTTTTTTAAGAAGTCCTTTTATCTTCTCTCTTTATTTTATTTTTGAAATAATGGAAATGAATTTAGTGAAACCAAATTTGATCCAAACTCCAAATTTTGAATTAAAAGAATTTTCAAAAATTGGATTTAAAGAAACTTCCAATTCTCTCATTTGGTCCTTGAATTGTGTAAAGTTCCATGGATCAAAATTCAAATAAAAGAAATGAAGGGCAAAATGCATAAATCATGGATGCATATGAATGATCTATTAATAAACATCCAAATTGAAAATTGGGATGTTACACAATAAGTCTCGTGTTGCAAACCGCCAAGCATAGTGGCAGAGGCAAAATTGCCCAAAAACCAATATTAGGGGGGAGGGGGCATGGGGAGAAATCAGAAGTCCTAGGATGCGTTTGGGAGCAAAGTATTGTTGTCGTTTCTTAGGAATACCATGGTTTCTGACGATATCTTGGTATTCAATACTTTAAGTTGTCTGCACACAAAAATACTGTAGTTTAACAATTCATGGTATATCTAAAACCATGGTATTTCTATGGTATATAAAAAAGAGGCCCAAACCTCTTTTTTGAAAACTGGAAAATGCTTGCTACTATGATTTTTAGTAACTGAAGTATTTATCAAGGTTGGAAAAAGCGGTAGGCGTAAGCGAGGCGGTTGGCCTTTGCCTAGTGCCTAGGCGGTGCTTAAGCGCCCTAAGCGTGGCCTAGGCGGTAATATAGCTTCTACTATCAGGGTTATTGGGGTTATTATATGTGTATTGATGTTAATTTAGGGCAGATAAATAAGTTAACTACTAGCTACTACTATTTGAATGTGTCATGTTTGGCATTTTAGTGCAATATGGCATGGTTTCTTGCTTGGGTAAACAATTTGTTGCTTACCCTACCTAGTCTTCCATTTATGCCCTAGGCGAGGCGTTTGGCCATCACCTAGCGCCTAGGCATGCCTAAGCGCCCCCTAGGCACTGCCTTTTCCAACAGAGGTATTTATGTATTGCCCATGTATTCAAATATTGAGGTTTTGAAATACTACTTATGATTTTGAAAAGACGGTGTTGTTGAACCAGACCTTATTATGCATACACATAATACAAAGAATACCATGGTCATTGGGGGGGCCCCTGTTGGGAAAGTAGCATGCAATTTTAAAAAATTCCTACACTCACACAAGATCTATCTAGGAGATGCATAGCAACGAGAGGGGGAGAGTGTGTCCACGTACCCTCATAGACAGAAAGCGGAAGCGTTTGCTGAACGCGGTGGATGTAGTCGAACGTCTTCTTGTTCCGACCGATCAAGTACCGAACATACGAAACCTCCGAGTTCTGCACATGTTCAGCGCGATGACATCCCTCGAGCTCTTGATCCAGCAGAGGGTCAAAGGAGTAGATGAGTTCCGTCAGCATGACGGTTGGTGACGGTGATGGTGATGTGATTCACGCAGGGCTTCGCCTAAGCACCGCGAGAATATGACCGGAGGCGTAAACTGTGGAGGGGGGCGCCTCACACGGCTTGGAGCAATTGGTGTGTCCTCTAGGGGCACCCTCCCCTCGTATATAAAGGTGGGAGGGAGAGGAGGATGGTCCTAGGCATGCCCCAAGTGGGAAGGAGTCCCACTTGGACTCCTAGTTGGATTCGGCCCACCTTTCCTTTTATCGGAAGGGGAAAGGGGAAATGAGAGGCAGTAGGAGAAGGAAAGGGGGAGCTATTGGGAATGTAGCATGCAATTTCAAAAAAAAATCCTACGATCACGCACGATCTATCTAGGAGATGCATAGCAACGAGAAGGGGAGAGTGTGTCCACGTACCCTCGTAGACTGAAAGTGGAAGCATTGGTTAATGCGGTTGATGTAGTCGTACGTCTTGACGATCCAACCGATCCAAGTACCGAATGTACGGCACCTCTGTGTTCAGCACACGTTCAGCTCGATGACGTCCCTCGAACTCTTGATCCAGTACAGGGTCGAGGGAGAGTTTCGTCACCATGATGGCGTAGTGACGATGTTGATGATGTGATCCGTGCATGGCTTCGCCTAAGCACTACGACACTATGACCGGAGGAGTAAACTATGCAGGGGGCACCGCACACGACAAAGAGAACAATTGATGTGCCTATGGGATGCCCCTGCCCACGTATATAAAGGAGGAGGGGAGGTGGCGGCCGGCCTAGGGGGCGCGCCAAGTGTGGGGAGTCCTACTAGGACTCCCTAGTCCTAGTAGGATTCCCCTTTCCTTTTCCGGTGAGGGGAGAAGGGGCAAGGTGGAGAGGGATAAGGAAAGAGAGGGGCCGCGCCCCCACCCCTTGTCCAATTTAGACTGGGTTGGGGGGGGCGTGCACCACCTCCTGGCCGCTGCCTCCTCCTCCACTAAGGCCCATGTAGGCCCATTAACTCCTCGGGGTGTTTCGGTAACCTCTCGGTACTCCGGAAAATGTCCGAACCTTTTCAAAACCATTTTAGTGTCCAAACATAACCTTCCAATATATCAATCTATACCTCTCGACCATTTAGAGACTGCTCGTCATGTCCGTGATCTCATCCGGGACTCCAAACATACTTTCGTCATCAAAAACACATAACTCGTAATGCAAATCGTCATCGAACGTTAAGCATGCAGACCTTACGGGTTCGAGAACTACGTAGACATGATCGAGACACATCTCCGATCAATAACCAGTAGCAGAACCTAGATGCTCATATTGGCTCCTATATTCTACGAAGATCTTTATCAGTGAAACCGCACAACAACATACGTTGTTCCCTTTGTCATCGATATGTTACTTGCCCGAGATTCAATCGTCGGTATCATCATACCTAGTTCAATCTCGTTACCGGAAAGTCTCTTTACTCGTTCCGTAATGCTTCATCCCTCAACTAACTCATTAGTCACATTGCTTGCAAGGCTTATAGTGATGAGCATTACCGAGAGGGCCCAGAGATACCTCTCCGATACACGGAGTGACAAATCATATTCTCGATCTATGCCAACCCAACAAACACCTCTAGAGACACCTGTAGAGCATTTTTTGTAATCACCCAGTTACGTTGTGACGTTTGATAGCACACAAGGTGTTCCTCCGGTATTCGGGAGTTGCATAATCTCATAGTCAGAGGAACATCTATAAGTCATGAACAAAGCAATAGCAATAAAACTTAACGATCATTATGCTAAGCTAACACATGGGTCTTGTCCATCACATCATTGTCTAATGATGTGATCTTGTTCATCAAATGACAACACATGTAGATGGTCAGGAAACATAACCATCTTTGATTAACGAGCTAGTCAAGCAGAGGCATACTAGGGACACTTTGTTTTGTCTATGTATTCACACATGTACTAAGTTTCCGGTTAATACAATTCTAGCATGAATAATAAACATTTATACTGATATAAGGAAATATAAATAACAACTTTATTATTGCCTCTAGGGCACATTTCCTTCAGCCTCCCGCTTGCACCAGAGTCAATAATCCAGATTACATAGTAATAATTCTACCACCCATTGAGTCTTGGTGCTGATCATGTTTTTCTCATGGAAGAAGCTTAGTCAATGGGTCTGCAACATTCATATCCGTATGTACCTTGCAAATCTCTATGTCTCCCTCCTTGACTTGATCGCAGATGGAATTGAAGCGTCTCTTGATGTGTTTGTGAAAGCACAAGTGCTCCCTAGGTGGTTTTGGTAATTAATGTCAACATATCTCTTGTTGGACTAACACTTTTATCTAGTATGTTTCAGATAAGTTCAACAATGGAGTGGCATGGACTAAGGGATGTGGGAACTCCTTCAAGATGCTAAGGACAAAGGATTAGCTCAAGCTTCAAGCTCAAGACTCTTCATTTTACATTTTAGTGGTCCAAGATCACATTGAGTCTATAGGAAAAGCCAATACTATCAAGGAGGGATGAGGTGTTGCTTAATGAGCCTCTTGCTTCATGTGCTTCGTGATATGATCCAAAACCCTCAGCTACTTTCTCACTTCCACAAATGACCTAAACCCCAAAGCCAAAATCGGTCACACCAAAACTTCCTATCCGGCGCCACCGATTCCAAAAGTCATAGCCATTGCCACAAACCCTAAGCAAATCGGTCTTACCGATAGGGATCTCGGTCCCACCGAGATGGGATTGTAATCTCTCTGTGTATGTCCATTATCAAAATCGGTCTCACCGAGTTTGAGTAATCGGTACTACCGAGATTACAATGCAAACTTATTACCAAAATTGGTCTCACCGAGTTTGACTAATCGGTCCCACCGAGTTTGCCTGACCAACTCTCTGGAAACTTATTACCAAAATCGGTCTCACCGAGTTTGAGTAATCGGCCCCACCGAGTTTGCCTGACCAACTCTCTGGAAAGCTTTTACCAAAATCGGTCTCACCGAGTTTGTGTAATCGGTCTTACCGAGATTACGTTATGCCCTAACCCTAACCATATCGGTCTCACCGAGCTGCATTTCGGTCCCACCAAAAACCCTAACGGTCACATTATTTGCTAAATCGGTCTGACCGAGTTTAACGATTCGGTCCCACCGAGTTTGGCAGATTGTGTGTAACGGTTAGATTTTGTGTGGAGGCTATATATACCCCTCCACCTCCTCTTCATTCGTGGAGAGAGCCATCAGACTGAACCTACACTTCCAGCATACATTTTCTGAGAGAGAACTACCTACTCATGTGATGAGGCCAAGATATTCCATTCCTACCATATGAATCTTGATCTCTAGCCTTCCCCAAGTTGCTTTCCACTCAAATCTTCTTTCCACCAGATCCAAATCCCATGAGAGAGAGTTGAGTGTTGGGGAGACTATAATTTGAAGCACAAGGGCAAGGAGTTTATCATCAACGCACCATTTGTTACTTCTTGGAGAGTGGTGTCTCCTAGATTGGCTAGGTGTCACTTGGGAGCCTCCGACAAGATTGTGGAGTTGAACCAAGGAGTTTGTAAGGGCAAGGAGATCGCCTACTTCGTGAAGATCTACCGCTAGTGAGGCAAGTCCTTCGTGGGCGACGACCACGATGGGATAGACAAGGTTGCTTCTTCGTGGACCCTTCGTGGGTGGAGCCCTCCGTGGACTCGCGCAGCCGTTACCCTTCATGGGTTGAAGTCTCCATCAACATGGATGTACGATAGCACCACCTATCGGAACCACGCCAAAAACATCCGTGTCTCCAATTGCGTTTGAATCCTCCAAACCCTTCCCTTTACTTTCTTGCAAGTTGCATGCTTTACTTTCCGCTGCTCATATACTCTTTGCATACTTTCTTGATATGTATTGTGATTGTTGAAATTGTGCCTAAACTCCACTTAAACTTAAAGAATCTTAAAAACTGCAACTTTGGTACTTAGTGTCTAATCACCCCCCCTCTAGACACCTCTTCTCAAGGTCCTACAAGTGGTATCAGAGCATTGGTATCCATTGCTTTGGTTTAATCACCATTGGAGGAAGATGGATGAGTCTACTATGGGGAGTCTTAGACATAGAGTACCTATTCTTGATGGAGAGTATTTTCATGAGTGGAAAAATGAGATTCTTGTTATTTTCAATTAATATCATTTGAACAAGTACATTGCTAGTCCTTGTGCACCTTATGTTGATCCTATGCATCCTACCCATGATGAGTCAATTGACATGATTAGGAATCTTAGAACTGTCGAGCTTATCATTAGAGGATTGCCTAGAAACTTGCTTGGATGTTTGCCTACCTTCAAATGTGCCTACGCCATATGGAAATTTCTTGAGGAATGATTTCCAGATTATTCCTTGAAAAATCTTGATGAAATTCTCCATAAGTCTATTGCTTTGAGTAAGATGAATACTAGTGATCCTATGTTTGGTGATCGTCTATTTGAGCTTACAAACCTTATGCGTGCCAAAGGAAATGTTGGTATTACTAGTGATATTATTTCCGAAGCTATAAAGATTCATAAGCGAGATTATCAAACTCATTGTAATGAATCACCCTCTCTAGGACTTGATCCACCACATGACGATGTTGAACATGGATACTATGATGAGGATGATGATAGTGACTTTGATCTTGATGATGCAATGAGACATTTTGGTCTTATGGCAAATCTTCGGGGATATATGTCAGGAGGAAAGGAATGGGTTCTTGATAGTGGATGTACCGATCACATGACCGGAGATAAAGACATGTTCCGTGAGCTTGCTGATAATGATAGTCCTTGAAAGTATGTCACTTTTGGTGACAACTCAAAGGGTAAGGTGGTTGGCCTCGGTAAGGTGGCCATATCACATGATAGCTCCATACAAAATGTCATGCTCGTTGAATCTCTTGGTTACAACTTACTTTCAGTATCTAGCCTTGCTGATTTCTATTTCAATGTTCTATTCACTCAAGTAGATTGCCAAGTGTTTCGTCGAGATAATCATAAAATGGTCTTTACCGGTGTGCATAGAGGTGATCTATACATTGTTGATTTCACTAAAAAGGCTCAATCTAAAACTTTCTTCATTGCTAAATCCTCAAAAGGTTGGTTGTGGCATAGACGACTTGGTCATGTTGGTATGCGAAACCTTGACAAGCTTATTAAAGGAAATCATATCCTTGGAGTTAACGATGTGATATTTGATAAGGATAGACTTTGCAGTGCTTGTCAAGCAGGTAAACAGGTTGGAGGAAGGCATCCCGTGAAGAACATCATGACTACAAGGAGGCCACTCGAGCTACTTCACATGGATCTCTTTGGTCCCAACTCTTACAAGAGTCTCGGTGGAAATTCTTTTGGTCTAGTTATAGTTGATGATTTTTCAAGATTTACGTGGGTGTTCTTTCTCGATGATAAATCGCAGGTCCAAAAGATCTTCAAAAACTTTGCAAGGAAGGCTCAAAATCAATTTGAAGTGAAGATCAAGAAGGTTCGCAGCGACAACGGAACGGAGTTCAAGAACGCAAATGTGGACACCTTTCTTGACGAAGAAGGGATTTCACACGAGTTCTCGGCTACGTACACACCTCAACAAAACAGAGTTGTTGAGAGGAAGAACCGCACGCTCATTGAGATGGCGAGAACGATGCTTGATGAGTACAAGACGCCGAAGCACTTTTGGGCAGAAGCGGTTGAGATAGCTTGTCATGCAACAAATCGCTTGTATCTTCACAAGCTACTCGGCAAGACGGCATACGAGCTCCTCACCGGTAACAAACCCCAAGTTGGATACTTTCGAGTATTCGGCTCAAAGTTCTACATTCTTGAGAAGCATTCTCGCTCTAAATTTGCTCCTAAATCTCATGAAGGTTTCCTACTAGGTTATGGCTCAAACTCTCACACTTACCGTGTCTACAACAATTTCACCCGAAAGGTTGAAGATACGGTGGATGTGAAGTTTGATGAATCTAACGGCTCGCAAGTAGAGCAATTGCCAATTGATGTAGGTGACAAAGATCCTTCGGAAGCAATTCAAGACTTGGCTATTGGCAAGGTTCGTCCAACGGAGGTGAAGGAGAGTACCTCGTCCGTCCAAGTAGAAGCTTCAACTTCACAACAAGGTGAACCAAGAGTTGATACGGAAGCATCCACAAGTGGGACACACCAAGATGAAGAAAACAAGGAAGTGCATCAAGATGAACGTCAACAACCTCCTTCTCCACCACGACAGGAGAACGACAATGCCAACAATGAAGAAGGCCAAGAAGAATAAGAACAAGATGAATAAGATGTTCAACAAAGACCCAAGCAAAAGCTTTCACGAGTTCGAGCAAGAGTTGCTAAAGATCATCCCGTCGAGCAAATCTACAATGACATTCAAACCGGGAGAATCACTCGCTCTAAAACTCGTTTAGCTAAATTTTGTGAAAACTATTCTTTCATCTCTAGCATTGAACATATGAAGGTTGAAGAAGCATTGGAAGATCCAGATTGGATAAATGCTATGCATGAAGAGCTACATAACTTTGAGAGGAATCAAGTTTGGACATTGGTTGAGAAGCCCGACAACAACCACAACATCATCGGTACCAAATGGGTGTTTCGCAACAAGCAAGATGAAGATGGACAAGTAGTTCGCAACAAAGCACGTCTCGTCGCCCAAGGCTACACACAAGTCGAAGGTATGGACTATGGTGAGACTTACGCCCCCGTTGCTAGACTAGTCTACTCGCATCTTACTTGCCTATGCTAATCATCATGATATCACCTTGTACCAAATGGACATTAAAAGTGCTTTTCTAAATGGTGAAATAGAGGAGGAAGTTTATGTTAAGCAACCTCCCGGCTTTGTCAATCCTAAGAAACCCAATCATGTTTACAAACTTCACAAAGCTCTTTATGGTCTTAAACAAGCACCTAGGGCTTGGTAGTAATGCTTGACCAAGTTCCTTATTGTAAAAGGCTTTGAAATTGGGAAAATTCATTCTACTCTTTTTACTAAAAGGGTTAATGGAGAACTATTTGTGTGCCAAATTTATGTTGATGATATCATATTTGGTTCAACTAACCCTCATTTTAGTGAAAAGTTTGGGAAGCTAATGTCGGAGAAGTTTGAGATGTCTATGATGAGTGAACTCAAATTCTTTCTTGGGTTGCAAATCAAGAAAACTAAGGAAGGTACCTTTGTTTCTCAAATGAAGTACACCAAGGACTTATTCAAGAAGTTCAATATGCAAGAATGCAAAGGTATGTCTACACTCATGCCTACTAGTGGACATAATGACTTGACCAAAGATGGTGAACCGGTTGATCAAAAGGTTTATCGCTCTATGATTGGTTCATTGTTATATCTATGTGCTTCACGTCCCGATATCATGCTAAGTGTGTGCATGTGTGCACGATATCAAGCTGCTCCTAAGGAATGTCACCTTAAGGCTGTGAAAAGGATAGTGAGATACTTAATCCACACACCAAACTTTGGCATTTGGTATCCTAAGAGGTCCTCCTTCGATCTTGTTGGCTATTCCGACTCGGACTATGCCGGAGACAAGGTTGATAGAAAGTCCACTTCAGGTACTTGTCAATTTCTTGGTAGATCTCTTGTGTCTTGGTCCTCCAAGAAACAAAACTCGGTATCCTTATCCACTGCCGAAGCTGAATATATTGCCGCTGGTTCATGTTGTGCTCAATTACTTTGGATGACCCAAACTCTTAAAGATTATGGGATATATGTGAGACATGTTCCATTGCTTTGTGACAATGAAAGTTCTATTAAAATTGGTCATAATCCTGTGCAACATTCTCGAACTAAGCATATTGAAGTTCGTCATCATTTCATTCGAGATCATGTTGCTAAGGGTGACATTGATCTTAAGCATGTTCGCACCGAAAAGCAATTAGTAGACATATTCACTAAACCTCTTGATGAGAAAGTGTTTTGCAGGTTAAGAGGAGAATTGAACATCATTGATGCTTCAAACTAGGAGTAGAAACTCCATTGGATACATGCAAGACATGAGCTTATGACTAATCCTTGATATTTCTCTTATGATGAATATCTTATGTCTTGGATATATGTATATTGCATGTTATCTAACCCATGTAGGTACTTGGTGGAATCAAATTCCATGAGATTGTAATCCACTCACATCTTGAGCAATCTCTACATCACCAAGTCTCTACGCTATGGTGGTTGAAGACAAGGAAGCACGGAACCACTCAAACATATCCTTTGACAAATTTTATATGTTGAGCTTAACGATTGTCATTTTTGGATACACAAGTGCTCTACCTTGCAAGAACTAACCCATGTAGGTAGATGGACTAAAATTCCAAGTGGTGCTCCAAATTCTTGATGAGCTACATCAACCTTGAGCAACCCACACAAGTTCAACTACATGGACTACACCACCAACCAAGGTATGTCATTCCATCTTAGAGAAGCTTTACTCCAAGTCATGAGCTAAAGCAACTCGACGAGATGTGAAAACATTAAGATGCTTAAACGAAAAATGGCAACCCCATTTTGAGCTTAAACGATGAGTATGACCTATGATCAAGTGATCTCACTTGACTCCTAAGTCAATATACTCTAACATAGGTGACTTTGTCGCCGACCATCTCTAGATGAAGTTCTCTTGTGTTCTTTTCTATGTTTTGCATTTGTCACATGCATATATGTTTCCCCTTTCAAAAAAACTTCATCTAGATTTCTTTCTTTCTGTTTGCTCTGCATTTTCTGCATTCCAATTCATTGCACATCTTTCAGTAAATTCCTTGCAAATCTTTGTGAGATATTACTAGTCTAAGTGAGCTGAGGTGACAAGTGTTTTCTCTGCGATGAACTCGGTTCCACCGATTTGTCATTTTTGGCCCAACCGAATCTTTTCGGTCCAACCGAAGCAACACACTCGGTGCCACCGATTTCATAACAGGAAAAATAGTTTGCCACATAATTCTGTGTTTCTTTTGATCCAGCTCCACTCAATGAATCTTGTCCTCTACAAGCATCACATTTTTATCATTGCTTTGTTCTGTGTCTCAAGGATCAAACCCATTCGACAGATTCCAGAAGACCCTTCATGGAAATTGATGTCAAAGGGGGAGTGAGAGAACATCAAAGCTTATCATTTGAAGAGAGAGAGCATCAAAACTTATCACCTTCTTAAGGGGGAGAGAGATATCATCTCCCAAAAGGGGAGAGAGACCTTCTAAGGGGGAGAGACCCTCAAAGGGAAGAGAGAGATCTCTAGGGGGAGAGAATGCTTAAGTAGAAAGTATTTCTCAAGGATCCCAGATGCTTGGTGTTCAAGAGGAGAGATGTCCACATGTCTTCTTGAGGGGAGAGACATGTTCATATGTTCTGTTGTGCCTATTTGCATTAGCATGCATCAGCTCTGATCATCATTCATATCCTTCAGGCTCTGTTTTCTTTCAAGCTCTAATTTTCTGTTCCCTATCTTCTCCCAGTATCCCATGTTAGATTCAGGGGGAGCAATACATCTAAGGGAAAGAGATCATTTAAATTCATTGCATATCTTTACTCTTGGGGACATGTCTAATTCAATGTGGTACTTAGTACTCACTCTCTACATGTCACCCCAGTCTTGGTATTCTTGTGGTTTCTTCTATTTGCTCTGGCTAGTAGATGTATCTGTGTTATCTAACCTTGTTTACACAGGTTCATTTCATCCTAAGACAACTCAAGACCACAAGGTAAGTATATGCATCACAATCATGTGTGTGGGGAATTCTTGCTGATGTACATATTGTTTGCAAGAATGACTCATGAGCATGAAGGTATTTTCTTCAACATTCTTTGCTCTAATTCATATGGCCAAGATACAAGTAACACATTGCCTGCTCTATCATGTTTATTCTCTCACATGCTTCTACACTCCATATTCATATGATTGCATACATGTAGGGGGAGTCTATGTTTGTTACATGTCTTTCCAAAGCTTTACTTGCCATTGCTTATATCTTTATCTAAAAGCTTTGATGTATGTTGCCATCAATTACCAAAAAGGGGGAGATTGAAAGCACAAGTGCTTCCTAGGTGGTTTTGGTAATTAATGTCAACATATCTCTTGTTGGACTAACACTTTTATCTAGTATGTTTCAGATAAGTTCAACAATGGAGTGGCATGGACTAAGGGATGTGGGAAATCATGTGTTGAGGCCAAGATATTCCATTCCTACCATATGAATCTTGATCTCTAGCCTTCCCCAAGTTGCTTTCCACTCAAATCTTCTTTCCACCAGATCCAAATCCCATGAGAGAGAGTTGAGTGTTGGGGAGACTATAATTTGAAGCACAAGGGCAAGGAGTTTATCATCAACGCACCATTTGTTACTTCTTGGAGAGTGGTGTCTCCTAGATTGGCTAGGTGTCACTTGGGAGCCTCCGATAAGATTGTGGAGTTGAACCAAGGAGTTTGTAAGGGCAAGGAGATCGCCTACTTCGTGAAGATCTACCACTAGTGAGGCAAGTCCTTCGTGGGAGACGGCCATGGTGGGATAGACAAGGTTGCTTCTTCGTGGACCCTTCGTGGGTGGAGCCCTCCGTGGACTCGCGCAGCCATTACCCTTCGTGGGTTGAAGTTTCCATCAACGTGGATGTACAATAGCACCACCTATCGGAACCATGCCAAAAACATCCGTGTCTCCAATTGCGTTTGAATCCTCCAAACCCTTCCCTTTACTTTCTTGCAAGTTGCATGCTTTACTTTCCGCTGCTCATATACTCTTTGCATACTTGCTTGATATGTATTGTGATTGTTGAAATTGTGCCTAAACTCCACATAAACTTAAAGAATCTTAAAAACTGCAACTTTGGTACTTAGTGTCTAATCACCCCCCCTCTAGACACCTCTTCTCAAGGTCCTACAGTTTGGTTCTCTTGTGAAATCTGGATTCCTTTGCTAAGGCAATTGCTCTAGTATTGTCAAAAAATATTTTCATTGGACCCGATGCACTAGGTATTACACCTAGATCGGATATGAACTCCTTCATCCAACTTCTTCATTTTCTGCTTCCGAAGCAGCTATGTACTCCGCTTTCACACGTAGATCCCGCCACGATGCTCTGCTTGGAACTGCACGAACTGACAGCTCCACCATTCAATATAAATAGTATCCGGTTTGTGACTTAGATTCATATGAAGCAGTGTCAAAGCTTGCATCGACATAACCATTTACGACAAGCTCTTTGTCACCTCCATAAACGAGAAACATATCCTTAGTCATTTTCAGGTATTTCAGGATGTTCTTCACCGCTGTCCAGTATTCCACTCCTGGATCACTTTGGTACGTCCGTGCTAAACTTATGGCAAGCACACATTAGGTTTGGTACACAGCATTGCATACATAATAGAACCTATGGCTGAGGCATAGGGAATGACTTTCATTTTCTCTCTATCTTCTGCAGTGGTCGGGCATTGAGTCTGACTCAACTTCACACCTTGTAACACAGGCAAGAATCCTTTCTTTGACTTATCCATTTTGAACTTCTTCAAAACTTTATCAAGGTATGTGCTTTGTAAAAGTCCAATTAAGTGTCTTGATCTATCTCTATAGATCTTGATGCCCAATATATAAGCAACTTCACCGAGGTCTTTCATTGAAAAATTCTTATTCAAGTATCATTTTATGCTATCCAGAAATTTTGTATTATTTCCAATCAACAATATGTCATCCACATATAATATTAGAAATGCTACAGAGCTCCCACTCACTTTCTTGTAAATACAGGCTTCTCCAAAAGTCTGTATAAAACCATATGATTTGATCACAATATCAAAGCGTATATTCCAACTCCGGGAGGCTTGCACCAGTCCATAAATGGATCACTGGAGCTTGCACACTTTGTTAGCACCTTTTGGATTGACAAAACCTTTTGGTTGCATCATACACAACTCTTCTTTAGGAAATCCATTAAGGAATGTAGTTTTGACATCCATTTACCAAATTTCATAATCATAAAATGCGGCAATTGCAAACATGAGTCGGGCAGACTTGAGCATCGCTACGGGTGAGAAGGTCTCATCGTAGTCAACTCCTTGAACTTTTCGAAAACCTTTTGCAACAAGTCGAGCTTTGTAGACAGTAACATTACTATCAGCGTCAGTCTTCTTCTTGAAGTCCATTTATTTTCTATGGCTTGCCGATCATCGGGCAAGTCCACCAAAGTCCACACTTTGTTCTCATACATGGATCCCATCTCAGATTTCATGGCCTCAAGCTATTTCGCGGAATCTGGGCTCATCATCGCTTCCTCATAGTTCGTAGGTTCATCATGGTCTACTAACATTACTTCCAGAATAGGATTACCGTACCACTCTGGTGCGGACTGTACTCTGTTGACCTATGAGGTTTGGTAGTAATTTGATCTGAAGTTTCATGATCATCATCATTAGCTTCCTTAATAATCGGTGTAGGAATCACTGGAACTAATTTCTGTGATAAACTACTTTCCAATTCAGGAGAAGGTACAATTACCTCATCAAGTTCTATTTTCCTCCCACTCACTTCTTTCGAGAGAAACCCCTTCTCTAGAAAGGATCCATTCTTAGCAACGAATATCTTGCCTTCGGATCTGTGATAGAAGGTGTACCCAACAGTTTCCTTTGGGTATCCTATGAAGACGCATTTCCCCGATTTGGGTTCGAGCTTATTAGGTTGAAGCTTTTTCACATAAGCATCGCAGCCCCAAACTTTAGAAAACGACATCTTGGGTTTCTTGCCAAACCACAGTTCATACGGTGTCGTCTCAATGGATTTAGATGGTGCCCTACTTAACATGAATGCAGATATCTCTAAAGCATAACCCAAAACGAAAGTGGTAAATCAGTAAGAGACATCATAGATCACACCATATCTAATAAAGTATGGTTACGACGTTCGGACACACCATTACGCTGTGGTATTCCAGGTGACGTGAGTTGCAAAACTATTCCACATTGTTTCAAATGAAGATCAAACTCGTAGCTCAAATATTCGCCTCCATGATCAGATTGTAGAAACTTTATTTTCTTGTTATGATGATTTTCCACTTCACTCTAAAATTCTTTGAAGTTTTCAAATGTTTCAGACTTATGTTTCATTAAGTAGATATACCCATATCTTCTCAAATCATCTATGAAGGTCAGAAAATAACGATACCCGCTGCAAGCCTCAACACTCATCGGACCGCGTACAACAGTATGTATTATTTCCAATAAGACAGTAGCTCATTCCATTGTTCCAGAGAACAGAGTTTTAGTCATCTTGCCCATGAGGCATGGTTCGCAAGCACCAAGTGATTCATAATCAAGTGATTCCAAGAGCCCATCAGCATGGGGTTTCTTCATGCGCTTTACACCAATATGACCTAAACGGAAGTGCCACAAATAAGTTGCACTATCATTATTAACTTTGCATCTTTTAGCCTCAAAATTATGTATATGTCTATCACCATGATCGAGATTCAACAAGAATAGACCACTTAAGAAGGGTCCATGACCATAAAAGATATTACTCATATAAATAGAACAACCATTATTCCCTGATTTAAATGAATAACTGTCTCGCATTAAACAAGATCCAGATATAATGTGCATGCTCAACGCTGGCACCAAATAACAATTATTCAGGTCTAAAACTAATCCCGAAGGTAGATGTAGTGGTAGCGTGCTGATGGCAATCACATCGACCTTGGAACCATTTCCGACATGCACCGTCACCTCGTCCTTAGCCAATCTTCTATTAATCCATAGCCCCTGTTTCGAGTTGCAAATATGAGCAACAGAACCAGTATCAAATACCCAGGCGCTACTACGAGCATTAGTAAGGTACACATCAATAACATGTATATCAAATATACCTTTCACTTTGCCATCCTTCTTATCCGCCAAATACTTGGGGCAGTTCCGCTTCCAGTGACCAGTCCCTTTGTAGTAGAAGCACTCAGTTTTAGGCTTAGGTCCAGACTTGGGTTTCTTCCCTGGAGTAGCAACTTGTTTGCTATTCTTCTTGAAGTTCCCCTTCTTCCCTTTGCCATTTTTCTTGAAGCTAGTGGTCTTGTTAACCATCAACACTTGATGCTCCTTCTTGATTTCTACCTCCGCAGCCTTTAGCATTGCGAAGAGCTCGAGAATTGTCTTTTCCATCCCTTGGATTTTATAGTTCATCACGAAAACTTTATAGCTTGGTGGCAGTGATTGAAGAACTCTGTCAATGACACTATCATCAGGAAGATTAACTCCCAGCTGAGTCAAGTGGTTATGGTACCACTACAGGAATCAGGCACTTTGCCGTCAACCATGGCTGACAGCAAAGGAATGCCAGGCTGACGGCAAAGACCTTTGCCGTCACCAGCAGATGGCAACAGGTCTGGCTGAATAGGCTACAGCAAAGGCATCTTTGCCGTCTGCTGGATGATGGAAAGATGCAAAGGGCTTTGCCGTCTGCTGATAGACAGCAAAGAGCCTGGACGGCACACATGGCAGTTCAGGTCTGTTAAGTTGTTAACGACATGCTTGGCCATCAGCAGGCAGATGACGAAGGCCTTTGCATCTTTGTCGTCAGCCAGCAGACAGCAAAGATGCAAAGGCCTTTGCCGCCTGCTGGCTAACGGCAAATCTGCCAAATAGGCCAGCCCAGTACACCCCAGGTTGTATAGGTAGCTACCACGTGGCAGCTTTGCCGTCTACTAGATGACGGCCAAGGCCTTTGCCATCTGCCAGCAAATGGCAAAGTGGCTATATAGCCCCTATTTTTCCTATTTTTTCCTAAATTCATTCTATTTGACAGAATTTCACACACACATATATATACACATTTCAAAATAATTTCAACAATCATACCAACAATAAGTTTCCAACAACATATACAAGTTTCCAACAACATGAACATGTACAAGTTTCCAACAACATACAATGGTTTCCAACAACATTTCCATACATACATATCCAACAAGTTTCCATAAACAAAAAGGAAGCAGAAGCACAAGTAAAAGTTTGCAACAAGTTTCCATCAATGCAAGCTTCCTCATCTCAAGCAAATCTGCAAATTAGGAAAGATGAAAGTTAGAATAAGAAGAAGACTAGCTAGAAGAAGAAGAAGAAGAAGAAGAAGAAGAAAATGCCATTTTTAGTTAAGGTAGGTAAAAATGCTAAGTGTATAGGTCATTTTAGAGCTAAGCTAGGTAAATAGGTCATTTTGGAGCTAACCTAGGTAGTTATGCCATTTTTGAGCTAACTAAGCATATTTATTCATTTTGTAGGACAAAATGGCAAGTGTAGGTCATTTTAGAGCTATTCTAGTTAAAATCGGTCATTTTGAGCTACGTAAGGTTATTTTATCTTTTTGGAGGAAAATAAACTAATTATATGATAGTTTGGAGCTAAACCATGGTTATTATTCCATTTTTACCTAAGTAAGTGTAAGTGCATCTAGTGCCCCTTAGTGATTTTGGTGTATTGAAGACTTATAGGTTAAGGGACTGATGTGTTTGTGAGTGTACACAGGTCTATAATTCTATGAGGAGTTTGATATTTACAGAGAAAGTCGACCCCTAAAACTGAAGTTCTTCAACTGACGACTTTGGATTTCTGAAGACTTTCTGAAGACTTTGAAAGTGAAGAAATTGGTGTGACCTTGAAGACTTGGCAATCATTCGAGGAACATGAAGCATGAAGGCTTTTGTTTTTATAGTTTCTTTTTCTCTTTCTTGAGTCATAGGAAACACCGTACTGTTAAAGGGGGTCGAGGAAATACTAAGGAAAATTTTCCAAGTGATGCTCAACTCAAAATCCTACACCTACCAATCCCTTCGAGTGAAGCCATAGGAAATCTCGTACAGTTCAGTCATATTCTTTAGTGACAGAGACGAAGTTCTTCTGGTCTCTGAGGAATTTGTTCTGACTGAGGAGTTAGGAATTCGCCAGTGCGGATTGCCTACACAGTGAGGAACATGATAGCCCTGAGGAATTTGAGAGTCAAAATTCCGATCGTTGCTGTGCTATGCGCCAGCTGTCCCAAAATATCTACCCACCTAACGGTCACATCATTGAAGGGCATTTATGTCTTATCATGTCGGGCGGCTCCCTAGGCTATAAATAGCCACCCCTTACAACCACTAGCTGGTTGGCTGCTCCGAGAGAAACTGACATTTGTCAATTGAGAGCATCCCATCCTTCGAGGACTTTGAGCGAAAATCATCAAGTGAGGAAAACCCAAACCCAACACACCTACAAACCCAAAGTGATTGAGCATCACTGAAGAGATTGATCCTGCGTGGATCCGATGCTTGTTACCTTTGAAGACTGTGCTTCTTCCAGATGGTTAGGCGTCATGGTCTAGAGCATCCAAGAGGAATTGTGGATCGGTGAGTGACCTAGTCTATGAAGGTTTGGAAGTCACCTAAAGACTTACCATGAGTGTTTGGGCGAGGTCTGTGTGACCTTAGCTCAAGGAGAATACGGTGAGGACTGTGTGTCCTCGAGTTTAAATACTCAGCCGCTCCAACCAGACGTACAACTGAGACAACAGTTGGAGCTGGTCTACCAAATCATTGTCTTCACCAAGCTTACTGGTTCTATTTCCTCAACTCTTTCATTTCCTCATTTCTGTTGTTGTGTGCTTGTTCATATCTGTTTGAAGACTTTGACTGAAGACTTTCTCAATTTACTCAGTTCAATTTCTTTAGTCTGTCCGTCTTCTTTCTGTGTTATCCTATGTTTACGCTTTCTGTACTCTGTGCTTGTCTTCATTCCATCGTGATTGAGGGAGTCCTGGATTAGGGGGTATCCGGACAGCCGGACTATGTACATTGTTCGGACTATTGAAGCGTGAATATACAAGACTCAAGACTCCGTCCCGTGTCCGGATGGGACTCTCCTTCGCGTGGAAGGCAAGCTTGGCGATCCGGATATTGTGTTTCCTTCCTTGTAACCGACTCCATGTAAACCCTAGCCCTCTCCGGTGTCTATATAAACCGGAGAGGTTGGTCCTTAGAAGGTCGATCACAATTACAATCATAATCATCATAGGCTAGCTCCTAGGGTTTAGCCTCCACGATCTCGTGGTAGATCTACTCTTGTACTACTCATATCTTCAATAATAATCAAGCAGGAAGTAGGGTTTTACCTCCGTCGAGAGGGCCCAAACCTGGGTAAACATTGTGTCCCTCGCTTCCTATTACCATCAGCCTTAGACGCACAGATCAGGACCCCCTACCCGAGATCCGCCGGTTTTGACACCGACATTGGTGCTTTCATTGAGAGTTCCTCTGTGTCGTCACTATAAGGCTCGATGGCTCCTTCAATCATCGTCAACGACACGGTCCAGGGCGAAACTTTTCTCCCCGGATGGATCTTCGTGTTCGGAGGCTTCGCACTGCGGGCTAATTCGCTTGGCCATCTGGAGCAGATCGACAGCTACGCCCCTGGCCACCAGATCAGGTTCGGAAACCTGAACTACATGACGGAAATTCGCAGAGACTTGATCTTCGATGGATCTGGGCCTATGCCAGAAGCACCGGACAGTCACGACGAGCACGGCTTAAACCTGCTATCGGACAATGCTCGGGATATCACCCCTGTGGTAGCCCCGGACCTAAATCCGGAACAGGCTGCATTGCCTACGGACAGAGGAATGGGCCCCGCCCTGCAGGGTGTGCACTCGTCAGCGGTAGAGCCGAACACAGGCCTCACTTCTGAGGAAACCTGTAACTCCGGACCCCCGGACTCGTATCCGGCCATTGGTTCCAGTCCGCGCACTCTTGAGCCAGCCGAGCCAGGATGGGCTCTGGTAACGGAGTTCACCGCCGCGGACATCTTCCAGCACTCGCCCTTTGGCGACATGATGAACTCATTAAAGTCTCTCTCTTTGTCAGGAGGCTCTTGGCCGAACTATGTCCGGCTTGAGTGGGAAGCAGGCGACCAAGGAATTCGCTGCCCACCCACCACCCACTTCATTGCCACGATCGATGACTTAACCGACGTGCTTGACTTTGATTCCGAAGACATCGACGGTATGGACGACGATGCAGGAGAAGAATAGGAACCACCGCTCACAGGGCGGTGGACACCCACCTCCTCATACGATATATATATGGTGGACACTCCGAAGGAAACCAATGGCGATGAGGCAACGGAGGATAACCCCTCAGGGAGAAAAACAAAGCATGGGCGTTGTCGGCACCGCTCCAAGCCCCGCCACAGCAATACCGGCCCAGGAGACGAAAGCAATCCGAATGGCGCTAAAGATGAATACAAACCTGATCAACCTACCTTCAAGCAGGACGGACTGGCCACGATGGGATACTCGGAGAGGGACAACTATACACCCCCCTCCGAGGACGAGGTAAGCCTCGGCAATGACGAATTCGGCATGCCTGAAGATCCAGTGGAAGAAGTTCGCATCAAGCGATGGCTCATGGCCACAGCAAGGAGCCTGCAAAGGAAGCAAGAGCAACTTAAAGATGACCAAGATTTGCTCGTGGATAGGTGGACCAAGATCCTGGCCACCGAAAAATACGAACTCGACCGCCTTGACAAAGGGCACACGCGGCACAACTGGCTACCTCAACTTAAGCAGGAGAACCCAAGGCACACACCTCGACGTCAACATAACACTACGGTCCAAGACGGTGAGAAGGACACATGAAGAGGCATCCTCAAGCCTCAGCGCAATGGTCACAAACGTCAAGTCAGGGAAGCGGGTGCCAAGTCCAGCAACTCGCAGTCCGGTTAATGGACAAAGAATAGCTCAAGCCTATCCGGCCCGAGCCACATACACGATCAACCATGTGAAATTCACGGTACACCTAGAAGGACGGCAAAGCATACCAATAGAGAATGCCGGATCCTCGAAATAAAGCGGCCGGTCATGTGCCAGAAACAATGAGGGGAGGCGTCTAGTCAAGAGACCCCCCCAGAGCATAAAAGTACGGCCGATCACACCAACCACAACAATTCAATTGCCATACCCCTAGACCTAGTAGTCCGGGGGCTCCTCAACACATAAAAGCCCCCGCAGGTATTAAACCACAAATAACATCTTCTCAAAAGATGCTAGGTGCAAAGGCCAAGTTTATTGGCCCACCACTCTAACGGTTGTTTTCGGATCACCAAAAAATGCCACGCCAAAGAATAATTCTTCGGCACCTTCCCCTCATACGGTAATTTACCGTATGCTAACGGGATGAACCATGTTGACTAGATTCCACGTGGTAAACCATTAGGCCAATACCGTGTGATATAATCACACTTATAGGCAAGGCCGAACCCCGCCCTTAGAGCGGAAACCATACAGCTGCCGGAGCAGCGAGTCATGCATGCCTATCAAAATTTCGATACGACAGCCAACTATCCGGACACCCACTGAGGAGTCCGTGCTACTTCACGGTATAACAGCTGGGTCAACCAGGGTCCGATCAGGAACCCTCGGATCAACTGCAAGAGGACATTCAGCTGTCTCCAGGCATTTGCCTTTGCAAACTAACTTTGACGCAGAACAGGATTGGCGACATGGAATCGGCCCGGACACACAAAGGGCAGGAACATGCACATGAACCCCCACAAAGAAGGCAGTTCGGATTCACTTCAGATCCACTCAAAGCCCCCTCTAGTCCGGCCATCACAGGTTCCGTCAAAAACACCTCTTTTCATAATCATAAATCGTACTCATATGCATAGACATATCATCCTACTACAATGCGTAGACTTAAATAACAATTACCGGCAGTCGTTTATCATCGATGCCTCTTTGCCGAAAACGGCAGCCACGCCTCGCGTTATACCCGATTATGCCGGGGGCTTCACAATACGGCAATAAAGTCCGACCACCTTTTTGGCCGCTCGGCACCCCGAACTTGTAGCACTATATGCATCAGCTCTGAATCATGTCTTGGGTCATTGGTTGGGTTTTCCCGGCTCCCATGTTTTGGTACCTTATGTTCCGTTCCATCGGCTAAGGTAGCGCTGGGAGAACTACTGCGATTGTGTCCCGGTTCTCCCAGATGAGCACCTCAGTAGAGAAAGCCGAAAACTGACTGTCATGATACAGCGAGAGCTGGTCAGCTGTTCGAGAGGTTGTAAAATCCTTAAAGATTTATTCCGCATAACGCCATTATAAATGCAGAGTGTGATGGATCGGTCTGCCGATCAGGCGCCAATAGAGCCCCTAGTCCGGCCTTCCGAACACTAGGGGCTGCGCCGACCATACTCGAATTCCTATGGCTAAGTGAGAGTGGTAAAGCCCTATAGTCCGATTGCCTGGTTCGTGGTGAGGAACACCTCCTTCAAAGGACCCAGCCATGGGATAAAGAGTGTTCAGTTATGTCCCGAACACCCCCGTATTTTTTTCGTGGGGGCAGAAGCCGACGACTGGCCAACTCTCAGGATTTACATACAATAAACAGCCGCACAAGAAGAATATATGTTCAAACAAAAAAGACAATATATAATAAAAGTTCCATTATCCCATAGTACAACGAACGGCATGAATGCCTGCTACGTCTTGAGCTTGCGTTGGTTTTCCTCGAAGAGGAGAGGGTGATGCAGCAAGTGTAGCGTAAGTATTTCCCTCAGTTTTGAGAACCAAGGTATCAATCCAGTAGGAGGCTCCTCAAAAGTCCCACGCACCTACACAAACAAACTGAGAACTCGCAACCAACGCAATAAAGGGGTTGTCAATCCCTTCACGGCCACTTGCGAAAGTGAGATCTAATAAAGATAGTATGATAAGATAAATATATTTTTGGTATTTTATAATATAGATGCAGAAAGTAAAGATGCAAATAAAAGTAGATTGAAAGCAAATATGATAAGAGATAGACCCGGGGGCCATAGGTTTCACTAGAGGCTTCTCTCAAGATAGCATAAGTATTATGGTGGGTGAACAAATTACTGTCGAGCAATTGATAGAAAAGCGTGTAGTTATGAGATTATCTAGGCATGGTCATGTATATAGGCATCACGTCCATAAGAAGTAGACCGACTCCTGCCTGCATCTACTACTATTACTCCACACATTGACCCACTCCTGCCTGCATCTAGAGTATTAAGTTCATAAGAATAGAGTAACGCATTAAGCAAGATGACATGATGTAGAGGGATAAACTCATGCAATATGATATAAACCCCATCTTGTTATCCTCGATGGCAACAATACAATACGTGCCTTGCAACCCTTTCTGTCACTGGGTAAGGACCACCGCAAGATTGAACCCAAAGCTAAGCACTTCTCCCATGGCAAGAAAGACCAATCTAGTAGGCCAAACCAAACTGATAATTCAAAGAGACTTGCAAAGATAACTCAATCATACATAAAAGAATTCAGAGAAGATTCAAATATTATTCATAGATAAACTTGATCATAAACCCACAATTCATCGGATCTCGACAAACACACTGCAAAAAGAGTTTACATCGAATAGATCTCCACAAGAGAGGGGGAGAACATTGAATTGAGATCCAAAAAGAGATAAGAAGCCATCTAGCTAATAACTATGGACCCGTAGGTCTGTAGTAAACTACTCACAACTCATCAGAGGGGCAAGAATGTTGATGTAGAAGCCCTCCATGGTTGATTCCCCCTCTGGCAGAGTGCCGGCGAAGGCTCCTAGATGAGATCTCGCGGATACAGAAGGTTACGACGGTGGAAATTGTGTTTCATGGTGCCCCTGGATGTTTGCGGGGTACATAGGTATATATAGGAGGAAGAAGTACGTCGGTGGCCGCCCGAGGGGCTCACGAGACAGGGGGCGCGCCCTACAGGGGGGCGGCCTCCTATCTCGTGGGGGCCTCGGGTGCTTCTTGACTTGCACTCCAAGCTCTCCGGATCACGTTCGTTTCAAAAATCACGCTCCCGAAGGTTTCATTCCGTTTGGACTCCGTTTGATATTCCTTTTCTTCGAAATACTGAAATAGGCAAAAAAACAGCAATATGGGCTGGGCCTCCGGTTAGTAGTTTAGTCCCAAAAATGATATAAATGTGTAAAATAAAGCCCATATACATCCAAAAGGGATAATATAATAGCATGGAACAATAAAAAATTATAGATACGTTGGAGACGTATCAAGCATCCCCAAGCTTAATTCATGCTCGTCCTCGAGTAGGTAAATGATAAAAAGAGAATTTTTGATGTCAAATGCTACCTAGCATAATTCATAATGTAATTTTCTTTATTGTGGCATGAATGTTCAGATCCAAATGATTCAAAATAAAAGTTCATATTGATAAGAGAAATAGTAATACTTCAAGCATGCTAATCAAAGTAATCATGTCTTCTCAAAATAACATGGCAAAAGAAAGTTCATCCCTACAAAATCATATAGTTAGGCTATGCTTCATTTTCGTCAAAGATGTTCCCAACTTCTATACCCCCGATGACAAGCCAAGCAATTGTTTCATACTTAAATAATCTCAAACTTTTTCATCCTTCACGCAATACATGAGCGTGAGCCATGGATATAGCACTATGGGTGGAATAGAATATGATGATGGGGATTGTGTGGAGAAGACAAAAAAGGAGAAAGTCTCACATTGACGAGGATAATCAACGGGCTATGGAGATGCCCATCAATTGATGTCAACATGAGGAGTAGGGATTGCCATGCAACATATGCACTAGAGCTATAAATGAATGCTCAACAAAAGAAAACTAGTGGGTGTGCATCCAACTTGCTTTCTCACGAAGACCTAGGGCATTTGAGAAAGCCCATCGTAGGAATATACAAGCCAAGTTCTATAATGAAAAATTCCCACTAGTATGAAAAAGAAAACTTATGAGACTTGCTATATGAAAACATGGTGCTACTTTGAAGCACAATATATGAGACTCACTACATGGAGAACAAGGTGCTACTTTGAAGCACAAGTGTGGAAAAAGAGATAGTAACATTGCCCTTTTTATTTATTTTCTTTTTTTATATATTTATTTTCTTTTTTTCTTGGGCCTTTCTTTTTTTTTCTTTTTGGCCTTTCTTCTTTTTTTTCTTTTTTTCTTTGGGCAATGTTCTAATAATGATGATCATCACACTTCTATTGATAACAACATAAGAATTACAACTCGAAACTAGAACAAGATATGACTCTATATGAATGACTCCGGCGGTGTACCGGGATGGTGCAATGAATCAAGAGTGACATGTATGAAAAATAATGCATGGTGGCTTTGCCACAAATACGATGTCAACTACATGATCATGCAATGGAAATATGACAAAAGTAAAGTATGTCATGATGATGAACGGAACGATGGAGAGTTGCATGGCAATATATCTCAGAATGGCTATGGAAATGCCATAATAGGTAGGTACGGTGGCTGTTTTGAGGAAGATCTAAGGAGGTTTATGTGTGATAGAGCGTATCGTATCACGGGGTTTGGATGCACCGGCAAAGTTTGCACCAACTCTCAAGGTGAGAAAGGGCAATGCACGGTACCGAAGAGGCTAGCAAAGGCGGAAAGGTAAAAGTGTGTATAATCCATGGACTCAACATTAGTCAAAAGAACTCATATACTTATTGCCAAAATTTAGAAGTCATCAAAAATCAAGTACTACGCGCATGCTCCTAGGGGGATAGATTGGTAGAAAAAGACCATCGCTCGTCCCCGACCGCCACTCATAAGGATGCACAATCCAGGTACACTTCATGTTTCAAATTTGTTACACAACTTTAACCATACGTGCATGCTACGGGACTTGCTAACTTCAACACAAGCATTCTTTGAATTCATAATCACCCAACTAGCATGACTTTAATATCACTACCTCCATATCTCAAAACAATTATCAAGTATCAAATTGATCATAGCATCCAATTCACTTCCTATGATAGTTTTTATTATACCCAACTTGGATGCTCATCATTCTAGGACCAACTTTATGATAATAGCAAATACCATGCTGTTCTAAAAGACTCTCAAAATAATATAAGTGAAGCATGAGAGACTAGAAATTTCTTCAAAATTAAGACACCACCGTGCTCTAAAAGATATAAGTGAAGCACTAGAGCAAAAACTATCAAGCTCAAAAGATATAAGTGAAGCACATAGAGTATTCTAGAAAATTCTAATCAAATAGGCTTCTCCCAAAAGGTGTGTACAGCCAGGATGACTGTGGTAAACTAAAAAGAAAAGACTAATATAATACACGACGCTCCAAGCAAAACACATATCATGTAGGAAATAAAAATATAGCTCCAAGTAAAGTTACCAATGAACGAAGACGAAAGAGGGGATACCTTCCCGGGGAATCCCCAAGCTTAGGCTTTTGGCTATTCTTGAATATCTTGGGGTGCCATGGGCATCCCCAAGCTTAGGCTCTTGCCACCCTTTATTCCATAGTCCATAAAAGCTTTACCCAAAACTTGAAAACTTCACCACACAAAACTCAACAGGAAATCTTATAAGCTCCGTTAGTGAAAGAAAACAAAACCACCACATAAGGTACTGCAATGAACTCATTATTTATTTAATTTGGTGTTAAACATACTGTATTCCAACTTTCTTATGGTTTGTAAACTAATTTACTAGCCATAGATGCATTGAAACAACCAAACAACACACGAAAAACAGAATCTGTCAAAAACAGAACAGTCTGTAGCAATCTGTAGCTAACGCAAACTTCTGGAACTCTAAAAATCCTACCAAAATAGTAAGTCCTGGAAAATTTGTTTCTTGAACAGAAGAAAAAATAATCAACGCAAAAGAACGTTCCTGTGATTTAACAAAATTATATTCGTGTGCACAAAGTTTCTGTTTTTCAGCAGAATCAAATCAACTATCATCGTAGGTTATCCTATAGGTTCTACTTGGCACAAGCACTAATTAAAAGATAAAAACACATCTAAACAGAAGGTAGATGCAAGATTTATTACTAAACAGGAGCAAAAACAAAAAACATAAAGAAAATTGGGTTGCCTCCCAACTAGCGCTATCGTTTAACGCCCCTAGCTAGGCATAAAAGCAAGGATAGATCTAACGAGTGCCATCTTTGGCACCAAATTCATAAGTAGAGAGATTGTGATCTCTATGGATTTCTCCCTTTTTAGCAATGGCTAAACCTTTAGGCAAAAATTCAAGAAATTTATTGGTAGCAAAAGGTTCCTTAACGATAGAGAGACAATTGGGAAGAACACTTATGGATTTGAGATCCGCGTCTCCCTTAGAAGATTCACCCTTATTTTTAGGAACATAAATAAACTTGGAAGTTTTAGTAGGGGGGTTTTTGAGTGTTTTTCATGGGGGAAAATGCGGAACCTAAGTTTGTAATGATATCCTCAAGTTTACCGATTCTAGCAGAGTGTAGATCTATTTTTTTCATTGACTATAGGTTCTTTTTCTTTAAGATTTTTCAAAGTAACTCCAACCCTAGATCCAAATTGGGTAATGTGATTATGAATCTTTTTATCCAAATTTTCAATCAACTCAACAATGGCAATTTTATTTTCAATAATATCAAGCCATTGCATCACATGTTCTAGATTTAAAACCGTTCCATTAAGCAAAAGAGGTGGTGGGCCAAACAAATATAACATAGCATTATAAGCATCAAAAGTATGGCTACTCATAAAATCACCTCCGGTAGCAATATCGAGAACACATCTATTCCAAGGAGTAATGCCTACATAAAAATTGCGGAGAAGAACGGAAGTAGCAAGCTTCCTAGTAGCTTTATATTGGGCATTGCAAATTCTATGCCAAGCATCTTTTAAACTTTCCCTCTCCCTTTGCTTAAAATTGTGAATTTCTTGTTCGGGAGTGAGAATAAGGATAGGAGGACTAGCCATGATGACAAGGTCAACGAACTAACACACGGCAAATGGACAAAAGGCAAGCGAAAAAGAGAGGAGGAGATTGGGAAAGGGAGGGAGAATAAAACGGCAAGGGTGAAGTGGGGGAGAGGAAAACGAGAGGCAAATGGCAAATAATGTAAATGCGAGGGAGATGGGTTTGTGATGGGTACTTGGTATGTCTTGACTTGAGCAAAGACCTCCCCGGCAACGGCGCCAGAAATCCTTCTTGCTACGTCTTGAGCTTGCGTTGGTTTTCCTCGAAGAGGAGAGGGTGATGCAGCAAGTGTAGCGTAAGTATTTCCCTCAGTTATGAGAACCAAGGTATCAAACCAGTAGGAGGCTCCTCAAAAGTCCCAAGCACCTACACAAACAAACTGAGAACTCGCAACCAATGCAATAAAGGGGTTGTCAATCCCTTCACGGCCACTTGCGAAAGTGAGATCTAATAAAGATAGTATGATAAGATAAATACATTTTTGGCATTTTATAATATAGATGCGGAAAGTAAAGATGCAAATAAAAGTAGATTGAAAGCAAATATGATAAGAGATAGACCCGGGGGCCATAGGTTTCACTAGAGGCTTCTCTCAAGATAGCATAAGTATTACGGTGGGTGAACAAATTACTGTCGAGCAACTGATAGAAAAGCGCATAGTTATGAGATTATCTAGGCATGATCATGTATATAGGCATCACGTCCATAACAAGTAGACCGACTCCTGCCTGCATCTACTACTATTACTCCACACATCGACCGACTCCTGCCTGCATCTAGAGTATTAAGTTCATAAGAACAGAGTAACGCATTAAGCAAGATGACATGATGTAGAGGGATAAACTCATGCAATATGATATAAACCCCATCTTGTTATCCTCGATGGCAACAATACAATACGTGCCTTGCAACCCTTTCTGTCACTGGGTAAGGACACCGCAAGATTGAACCCAAAGCTAAGCACTTCTCCCATGGCAAGAAAGACCAATCTAGTAGGCCAAACCAAACTGATAATTCGAAGAGATTTGCAAAGATAACTCAATCATACATAAAATAATTCAGAGAAGATTCAAATATTATTCATAGATAAACTTGATCATAAACCCACAATTCATCGGATCTCGAAAAACACACGACAAAAAGAGTTTACATCGAATAGATCTCCACAAGAGAGGGGGAGAACATTGAATTGAGATCCAAAAGGAGAGAAGAAGCCATCTAGCTAATAACTATGGACCCGTAGGTCTGTGGTAAACTACTCACAACTCATCAGAGGGGCAAGGATGTTGATGTAGAAGCACTCCATGGTTGATTCCCCCTCCGGCAGAGTGCCGGCAAAGGCTCCAAGATGAGATCTCGCGGATACAGAAGGTTACGGTGGTGGAAATTGTGTTCCGTGGTGCCCCTGGATGTTTTCGGGGTACATAGGTATATATAAGAGGAAGAAGTACGTCGGTGGCCGCCCGAGGGGCCCACGAGACAGGGGCGCACCCTACAGGGGGGCGCGGCCTCCTATCTCGTGGGGGCCTCAGCTGCTTCTTGACTTGCACTCCAAGCTCTCCGAATCACGTTCGTTCCAAGAATCACGCTCCCGAAGGTTTCATTCCGTTTGGACTCTGTTTGATATTCCTTTTCTTCGAAATACTGAAATAGGCAAAAAAACAGCAATATGGGCTGGGCCTCCGGTTAGTAAGTTAGTCCCAAAAATGATATAAATGTGTAAAATAAAGCCCATAAACATCCAAAAGGGGTAATATAATAGCATGGAACAATCAAAAATTATAGATACGTTGGAGACGTATCAATGCCCTCAGGGAAATATAATGTCTTTGGTACACTTATCCGCCACAAGGCGGGCCCCCTTTAGTACACCTTCATAGTACATCTCGGGCTTGTGGTGATCCTTACCCTCCGGCGGCCCCTAAGTCATCAGCTTCTCTGCATCAAGCTTCCCCCAATGCACTTTTGCACGGGCGAACGCCATGCACGCAACTTCTATACAGACTGATCGCTTGATAGCATCAAGCCGAGGACGGGCGCCCACAATCCGCTTCACGAGTCTGAAGTAACTGCTTGGAATTGGCTCCACGGGCCACAGCCGGACAACCAAGTCCTTCATGGCTAGTTCGGCCGCCTGGTGCAGTTCGACCAGCTGCTTCAGCTGATCGATAAACGGCACCGGATAGTTCGGCGCCAAATACTGTGACCAGAAGTTCCTCTCCGCAGACTTATTCTCCTCGGTCCGGTAGATTTGGGCAGCATCTGATATGCTGCGAGGCAGATCCGCAAACGCCCCTGTAAAACAAGAATTCAGCTTGTCGCTTAGAGTTCTCCCCGCTATCATGTAAAAATGGCCATGAATACAGCAGGCTTTACCAGCCGCAATTTTCCGGGCCCACCTGAATGTCCTGTACAGCACCTCGGGCCTCTTCCCGAGCATCTTCCGTGGCTTGGAGAGCTTGGGCGAGTTCGGATTCTTTCCCTACTAGACTCTGCTCCAAGCCCTCGCTTTTCTTCACAGCCTCCTGGAGCTCCCGCTCATCTGTGATGACCCTGGCCTCGTGTTTTTCACGAAGCGCCTGTTCGGTGGCAGCCTTCTCGTTGGCATCAGCCACAGCCTTCTTCAGTGCCTCATATTCAGCACTCGCTCCTAGGGCATACAACACAAATAATTTTCAATAGGCACAATTACTCATTCGTGCCTAATGCAAGACAATTTTTCAACATACCTTGCTTGTCCTCTATTTGCTTCTTCACACGGCCAATTTCCTCCTCGGCCCGTTCCAGGCTCTGCTTCAGTTCGGACACTTCCGCATTATGAGCGACCGTCTTCTCCGCAGACGCCTGTTTTCACACAAAGGGTTATACGTCATTAACAAAGGTTCCCACGAAAACATAGGATTTGATCCCCTACCCGGCTCTCTCTTTCGCCGGACAGTGTATCAGGGGCTACTACTCATATTATGATGATTCCTCAAAGGTTTCTTAGAAAACATACCTCAAAAGCCTTTATAAGGCCAAGGTAGGACTCATTCAGCCCGCTCTCGGCGGACTGAATCTTTTCAACCACCGCACCCATGAGGGTCCAATGTTCATTGACGATAGATGCGTTCTTTAACGCTGTCAACAGACCGCCTGGCAGCTCTGCTTGGACAGAGGTTGCCGACGGAGTAGGCAAGCCTCCCACCGTCGGAGGTGGCTGCTCGCCCGATCCTGGAGCCTTAGAGGTCTCCAGGACCTTGTCCGGCTGTGGTCCAAACCCAAGATCGCCCCCGCTGTCGGCACGCTTGGGGGCCATCGCTCCCGTGTGTCTGGCTCCAGAGATATGCCCCCCTGGTCCGGGTCCCGTTGAGACGACACTTCAGTGTTGCTCCTGGACTTTGGGGAAGGGGCCTTTGGAGGCGTCTCGCTCGCCAGGGCGTCTGAGCTCAGTGAATCCTCCGATGAGGACTGTCCGGTGCGAGACCTCGTTGGGCTGTACAAAATATGGCAACAGTTAAAAATACTATACCCAAGCAACCCCGGACGCATATGCGTGTTTGGATTTCATATACTTACGACTTTTCCAGGGGCTGGGCCCTGGGATCCCACTCCGGGCTGCTATCGGCAGCCGTGGCGGATGCCTCTCGGAGGGAACCTTTCCCCCTCTTGGGCAATTCGGCCTCCAGGGATGAGGAGGCCGTCCTCTTCTTCCCACCTCCAGAGTGAGACTCGTCCTCCTCTGCTTCCTCCTCTTCGTCTTCAGAAGAAGGATCGTCAATGGAGTCTTCGGATTTGGCGTCCGAATCCTTGCGACGATGGAGTCCACTTCGGGTCTTTTTGACCTTCTTGGAGGCCTCTTTCTTTGGCGCCTCGTAAGGCGCGGGGACCAGCATCTTCGTCAGAAGAGGTCCAGCCGGTTCCTCCGGCAGCAGAGCCGGACAATGTATCTGCTCCACCTTTTTTATCCATCCCTGGGGTTATGATAAAACACGATAAAGATGTCTCCCTCAAGACATGCCAACTAAGGCATGGACGGACGGAGCGTAGCTATGGCTTACCGGACTTGCAGAATGGGATAATTGATACCCACGGTCCTCGGAGGAGCCCGGCCATGATTTGCCGGACTTAAAGAGCACCTTCCAGATATCCTTATGGGAGGAATCGTAGAGCTCACGAAGGGTCTGGTGCTCGGTTGGGTCGTACTCCCACAAGTTGCAGGCTCGACGCTGGCAGGGGAGAACCAGGCGAACTAACATCACCTGGACTATGTCAACGAGCTTGACATCCTTGTCGACCACGCTCTTAATGCGCGTCTGGAGCAGCGACAGCTCATCGGACGAGGACCACTTTGGGCCCTTCTTGGGCCAAGACGTGAGCCACAGTGGGGCTCCGGATCTGAACTCTGGAGTTGCAACCCACTTTTTGCCGCGTGGTTCAGTGATATAGAACCACTACTGCTGCCACTCCTTGACGGAGTCGTTGAAGGCACCCGTCGGCCAAACGGCCTTGGGCATCTTGCTCACCATGGCGCCGCCGCACTCGGCGTGCTCGCCACTCACCACCTTGGGATTCACATTGAAAATCTTCAGCCACAGGCCGAAGTGAGGCGAAATCCGGAGAAAGGCCTCGCACACGATGATGAACGTCGAGATATTGAGGAAAAAATTGGGGGAAAGATCATAAAAATCAATCCCATAGTAATACATGACTCCACGAACAAATGGGTGAAGGGGAAACCCGAGCCCGCGGAAAAAATGGGGAAGGAACATGACTCTCTCGTGAGGCTCCGGAGTAGGGATGACCTGTCCCGCCGGTGGGAGACGATGGCCGATCTTCTTGGCCAGATACCCGGCCTCCCGGAGCCTCTTGATATCCTTCTCCTGGATGGTGGAGGCCATCCATCTGCCTCCTGCTCCGGATCCGGACATCTTTGGAAGACCTCTCTTCGATGGAAGAGGAGAATGCCTGGGCATTGGGGCTCGAACAGAGGGGAATGGGCTAGCGGAATAAGAAGGAGTGGGTAATGATGAAGAGACCTTATCTCTTTATAGAGACGGCAAAAACTTTTTTGCACCTCCCCACTCGCCTGGTGGAACCCGCTCACTCCTCACTCGCCGTGATTAGCGGTGCGGTTGGATTACCCACACCCGTATTGATGAGAATCCCACAATAAGGGGACACGATCTCTGCTTTGACAAGACGTGTCATGGAAACCACCTCGCAATATGCGTTGTGGCTGGTTGTGGGAAAACGGTTCGAGTAATGACCCCATCGAAATAACATGTCACGTCGTCTAAAAAAGTTGTCAGGAGATTGCATTTGTGAAATATCATTCTCTCTACGGTGGTATGTGAAGATCATTTTGCAGATCCGGAAACGGTTTGAGTGTTCGATAAATACTTTGGAGTATTCGGAGATGGAACCCACCTTGCAATGCCGAAGACAAGACTGCACACCGGACTCATCGTCATTGAAGCCCGGTTCAGGGGCTACTGAGGGAGTCCTGGATTGGGGGGTATCCGGACAGCCGGACTATGTACATTGTCTGGACTATTGAAGCGTGAAGATACAAGACTCAAGACTCCGTCCCGTGTCCGGATGGGACTCTCCTTTGCGTGGAAGGCAAGCTTGGCGATCCAGATATTGTGTTTCCTTCCTTATAGCCGACTCCATGTAAACCCTAGCCCTCTCTGGTGTCTATATAAACTGGAGACACTACAAAAAAATACACTTCCGTGATGATACGTGTTTGTCACAGTAGGTCGCGTTTTTTGTCATGCATGTACATCCATTACAAATTTATGACAGAATCAAGATAGTCATACCTGTGCTATCATAGAAGTGTTCCATGACATTACCAAAATTATCATCACGGAAGTGTCCACTTCCATGACGATAAATCGCGCGTCACAGAAGTGCTTTTGTCAAGGGTGACCGACACGTGGCATCCACCATAACGGAACGCCGTTAAGCTATCGGGTCGGGTTTTGGATCCGATAACCCGTTAACAGCCCCGACCAATGGGGATTTTGCACGTGTAAAATCATCATTGGCTGGAGGAAACACGTGTCGGCTCACCGTTGGGACAGATGTCATCCACTCATTGGACAGAAGACGCCTATGGTACGTCGACACGTGGCACGGCCCAACAGAGACCCATTCCTGTGAAAAGGCCGGCCCAGTAAAAATTAGCAGGCCAGCCCATATAAGGCCTACTTGTGTCATGTCCATTTAAGCCCACGACCCATATGAGATGAGCCAATTCGGCCCGTCAACGGCCCGTTAAAGATTTGACACCATTGCAGCCCATCATCAGTTCGAGCCCGTTAATAGCCCGCTATATATCTGGGCTCAATATTGGCCCGATGAGATTTCGGCCTGTTAACGGCCCGTTTAATGGATGGGCCAATTTTCAGGATGTACATCTTTTGGCCTTTTAGCGACCCATTTAAATGTTGGGCTAGTTTCCGGCCCGGTGTGTCTTTCAGCCTATTGACGGCCCATAAATCTGATGGGCCATTTGTTATCGGACCTGAGTTTCGGCCTTTTAGCGGCCCATTTAAGTGTTGGGCCAATTTTCTGGCCCGGTGTCACTTTCAGCCTGTTGACGGCCCATAAATCAGTTGGGCCATTTTTAGTCGGACCTGAGTTTTGGACTTTTAGCGACCCATTTAAGTGTTGGGCCAATTCCCGGCCCTGTGTGACTCTCGGCCTGTTAACGGACCATAAATGAGTTGGGCCATTTGTAGTCAGACCTTAGTTTTGGCCTTTTAATGGCCCATGCCCTTCATGGTCCAATACCAGCCCGGTTTCTCTTTTGGCTTGCTAAAGGCCCACAATACAGTTGGTCCATTTACAATACGACCTGACTTTCGGCCTCTTAGCGGCCCATGGTCTTCATGGTCCACTACAAGCCCGCTGTCTCTTTCGGCCTGCTAAAGGCCTACAATATAGTTGGGCCATATGTAGCCCAAACTTAGTAACGGCCTGTTTGAAATAAACTGGGGCCACCTGTTGCCCGCTTCGATGTCGGCCTGTTAACGACCCGGGAGGTTAGAGGGCCGACCATTAACTTTCGGCCTAGTAATGGCCCATTAACTTAATGGGCCCACTAAAGTTCGTACATGTCTTTAGGCCAAATTAGATAATTTGAGCCCATTACGACGAGAAATTATGCACAGGACCAAAACCGATCATGCAAAGGTACGGCATACAGGGAATAACGTTGCACATCCAGCATATATTACAGGAAATTACATCCACTGGGCAATCAAAGATTGATGCTAGTGCAAATAAATGAGCAGAACCCAACCATCTACAACGTCACAATCTGCAACCTCAGCACAGATGACGCCCATAAGCATGTGGGCAAGTTCTTTCTGCTTTGCTACAGTGTCTCTGAAAACATTGATCAGTTGTTGTGTCGCACGACTCTGCACCTCTGATTCATCCACCATTTCCATCATTGCTTCAGCCATTAATTGGTTCACAAACATAGATTTATTCCGTTGCATTCGAGACAGAGGTTACTGAACAGATTCAGATGGCGATTTTGGCAGGCTTGTATTATTGATAGTGGAGAGTGTCTCGACCACTGCATCATAACATAAATTAGGATGGGAACCAAACAGATTAATCATGAGTTATTGCCATATTACCTGGCCTAGATTTACTGGAAAGAAACAATGGGGTTGCCTTGCTGTTTTCAGAGTTTGTCTTCTTATCTTCAGCAGCCTGCACAAAATTAACACACTAGCATTGCTATCATTGGCCAAGTCAGATAATAGGAAAGCAACATTGACACAACGAACGTTTGGGCAAGTAGCCTACACCAAATTAACACAATATGGCACAACTATCATCAGCCAGGTAAGGTAGTACGAAAGCAACATTGACATAATGAATGAATGGGCAACCAGAGAAGCACTACAATTCAGTAATGTGCGTGATATGAGATAGTACATTCATGCAGCTCAGTATGCAAAACTACCAGGCAGTTTTCCTTACAAAAATCAACATTGGCGCCTTTAACATTTTGCTACAACTAATTCTAGATCAGATAAAGGTTAGATTCACGCCGATTAACAAAATACATGTTGATGTAAAAATATAGTGATATACAACAGGTACTTACATCAGCATTGGAGCACAGAGAATTCCCGCAAGATATTTTCCTCGAATACGATCCCAATGGAGGAAGTATTCTATCGTTTAACCTTATTTTCTAAAGAGAGATGGGTAAGAAACATGTAGAAAATATGATCAGAATGCTATAAAATTTCATGATGCGAGGATACGCACACGCTTCTTAGAATGGAGTTGACATTCTTTTGCTGCACTGGAGCGGACTAGTTCTTTGGCCACTGGAATCTGCTTATTATCAATGGGAGTTGGGTTTCTCTATGCTGGAGCAGTATCTATGAAAAATGGAGTTGGTTTATTATCTCCTGGCGTTTGGATCTTTTGCAAAGACCTGGTTTGTAACCCTTCAGATTCTAACAAAGCCGTCTTCCCCTTGCATGCCTTATATAGAAGAATGGTGATTCAGTTATAAAACATGCTACAGCAGAGATGGAATAGGTACTGAAGAATAGAAAGGCGTGACATATTGACATGTATTCCCTCCATCCGGAAATAAATGGACGGGTCTAGATGTATTTCAGTTCTAGATACATCCAGTTTTATCCATTTCTGCGACATCTAATCCGGATGGAGGGAGTATGATGTAAGAGCTAGGGATACGACAGGACAACACAGTAAAAAAATGCTAAAAAACCCACTGCAGAACCAAAGTATTCAAACCCACTGATATGAGATAGTACACTCATGCAGCTCAGGATGCAAAACTACCAGGCAGTTTTCCTTACAAAAATCAACATTGTGGCCATAAAAGATATCACTCATATAAATAGAACAACCATGATTCACGCCGATTAACAAAA